>OZ014523.1:33204691-36115588 GCA_963966055.1 Lathyrus aphaca
ATATAATAGAGAAAATAGATTATTAGATTCAATTTTGCTTTAAACTTTGATTTTGTAATATCAATATTATTAACTTTTATTTATAAACTTTTAGTCGGTTGAGACAAAAGTAAGGGTAACTTTTTGTGAGATGGAGTATCATTCTATGACGATAATTAATATTAAAGGTGATGATGATTCTTGCTAAATAGAAGATATAGGAAGAAGAACTAGAGCCTAAATAGATTATTAAGAAAAGGAATAGAGCATGCTAATAATACCAATAACATGTTAAAAGTAATCATTTTAAGTTTTCAACACGAAGAATAATTAGAAGGTGCCTAATTACATCTCTCAGTATTCGTTGTCACGAATGAGATGAAGTCTTATGGAAAAATTCTCTTTGAACAAATAATTATTGAAAAGGTACTGAGATCATTTATTTCTCAGTTTGATTACATAATTGTAGCAATAGAAGACTCTAAAGACACCGGATCATTGAAAATGTATTGTGATAATTTACTCATCAGTTTGATTACATAGGTATATACGTATGAGTCTTTCTAGAAGACTCTAAAGCAAGGGACATTCTAAATCCCATCATGGAGGAGGCACGAAAGGCATAGTATATAAGATATCATATGAATATGGGACTCGGGTTCGACATACACAATGCTATATAATATTTATATTAAGAGCACTATTATCAGCTATATTTTTATATTATTTCGAAAGTGTATGATTTAATTTATATAAAATTGATATGATAATATAGTTATAATACATTGTTAATTTCATCAGTGTATCTCTAAAACAAAATTTATTGTCTGGTGTGAATATAAAAATGCATCTCCAGATTTTGTCTGATATAAATACATAAATGCATTTCTGAATTTTGTCTGATGTGAAGGTATTTCAGTGAAAATATCTAAGTATATACGAGTTAGATCAGGAGATGCCCGAACTAAATTTTGAAAAACATATGTGATGAAACTAAATTGATCTTTCTTAGTTAGTGTGCTCAACTACTCATCGAGTCATAGTGCATCCGAAAATATATATTATTATTTTTTAAACATTTTCAAATAGTTTTCTATCAATTAGGTGGAATAAGCAATTCTCAAGAAAGCTAATTAATTTTATCTTTTGTAATAGGCCCGGCCCATGGTTTGCTCATGGTTTGTTGATGGGGCTACTAAACGGACTACTTTTTAAACCTCATATGTTTGTTGAAGTGTATTTTAGACTATATAATTTGTGTATAACTTTAACTTTTATTAGTTATTTTGTTGTCTTAACATGGTGTTTTTTTTTTCCTTCTTGTTTTATTGCAATATTTTTCTTTAAAATAGAAAATTAAATTTTGGTACATAATAAATTTAAGGATTAGTTACAATTTTTATATTTACAAAATTGATCATTCTATTTTAAACTAAAATTATTTTGGTGTTTTTTTTCTCATATTCTTACATTTAAATTTAACGATATTTTTATTTTTAAATGACATTTTTTCCGTGATATAACAAATACTATAAATCTATTGTGAAATTTTATAAACAAAAATATAGATTTAAAAATAAATATTTTTTCGATTTTTATAAAAAAAAATGATATAAACTTAAAATTATTTAAATTTAAAATAAAAAAATTAATTTCGTGAATTCAATAAATTTGAAGAATCAAAAGTGTAATTTACTATAAATTTAATTAATGGTTTGACATCAATACTAGATTTCAATACACGCTATTTAAATTATTTTGACTAGCATTCAAACGGGCACTCACGTGTCCGTTTGTCCGTTTTTTTAAGGTGCACCGCATGAAAATATTAACAGTGTCAACTTGTATAAGTTTGATTTTAACATAAACTATTTATATGATGAAAGATGGGATATGTAGTAAATTTTGTTTAAAATGTGTAATAATTTGATGTAAAATCATTTGAAATATATTATTTGTGTAATATATCTCTTAATTTCATTTAATAGAATTATCTGCTCATGACTTTCAGAAAAATAAACTTATTTCTCCATTTTTCAAATCTTAATACAAAAAAAAAAAAAAAAATAGACTACACTAATAATATTTTCTCCTTCACTTTCCTACACATAAATCTTTCAGTATCATTTTAATGTTAATGAACCTCCTATTTCAATGGTTTAAAAATAATCTTCACCGTCCTTTTTATACTAAGAAATCAATCCAACACTGTATAAAAAAAATCATTAAAAGGATAACAAAAAATCTAGAATAAAGTATAACAGAAAAATTATAAAGTTAAAAGACAATAAAAAAAATAAAAACAAAGGAAACAGTAGCAAATAAAGGAAAAAAAAAAATTGGTTGTCGTCGCCTCAATTTTTTCGGCATCCACACACTTGTATTATCTAACTGTTCAATTGTGTAAAATTGTAAAAAAGAAAATTGTAATTTTGGTTTTTCATTTTAATCTTGATTTAAATATTCAATTCCCCTATCAAAATTTAATTCTTTTCAATCATTATTATTTGATAATCAACCCAAAACATTAAGGAAAAGATGGGAATTACCATTGTCATTTTTTACTTTTGATTTCTTTCTTTCAATTTCAATTGCTTCTCAACTATTTTTTATTCTTTTTATATATCACTCTTTTTTGCTTCTTGTTGGGTGTAATATAAAATGGGGATATGAGATTTGTCGATTTAGAAACTATATAAAAGTTTAAAAAACTGTGTAGGAGATGTTTAAAAACTGTCATAAATAATAACTCACTAACCATACAAAAATTTAATCAAATCAAAACAATTATTAAGGGTAAAATAGGAAGTACAAAAAGGTTAAACTAAAAGTATGTTTTATCTTTATATATTGTTATAGATACATACGTCATTATTTGATTGAATATATATCAAATGAATAAATTGCTCATATTTTTTATGAAGTTACCTAAACTTCCCTTAAACTAATAGTGAGACAATGTGAATCATGAGGTAACAATCAACAATGTGCATTAAGATTTTGACTTAAACTTTCTATAATTAATCCTCACATGTATTTATATGTGATATGTCCTATAGTAAAAGTTCATTACGATTCCTATTGTACATTTAAGATTAAGAATTAATTATACCATCATGTGCAACAGATTTGTGATGGCTCTAAGCATCAAAGTGTACGAACTGTACTGGATGGATCTAGTATATACTTTGTTGTATAAAGTACTTGCAAATTGCAAGAGGCAAGTAGTATTATTAACAAAGGAATCTACCATATTATTCTCAAGCATATTGTATATTTGTATGGCGAAGTGATGAAATAGAGTCTTGAAAAGTGAAGTTGGTTTTGGTGTGGTAGAGAGAGAAGAGTATAATTGTAAAATTGACACTCTAACATTTAAGTCAGTGAGTAAATAAAAAAATAGAATAAATTATGGTTAGAATATATATATATATATATATATATATATATATATATATATATATATATATATATCAGATATCGTGTGACATTCATTATATAAGAGGGAGTAGTTAAAGGTCTCATGTGCTTCCCGACAAGGGATGTGGAGAATTGTTATATAAAATTCAACAGTGAATTATCGTATGTGACATGGATCTAGTATGGGTCTTAAGATCGTGAGTGCAATGTACTCTCAACACCATATGACTAAGGACTCGTGATTGGACTTCTTCCTTATTGGGCCTCTAGCCAGCCTGAAACAATTAACCCAAGGGTTGTCGTAACGCAACAATGAGAAGTGTTCTAGGTCGCCCAAATAGTTAGGGTTCAATTCACCTCAAATCCGCTCCACTTGACTCAAAGTATAAAGTCAGTTCACACTGAAAGTCAAGTACATTTGTATGATCTCCACATTTCATTACCACCATTTTGTATCTTGAACTCGCGAAGGCATTGGAGTAATAACCATGTAGGTCCACCATACGTTTTCGTAACGGAGATCAGTACCATCGGTTCAAGACATATAGTTCACCAACTTCCTCTAATTCTGGTTTTGAAATGGAACAGTGGTGTCATATGTGGGAATCAACTTTTAATTCCTACGATTTCCACAATTTCACAATTGTTCTCTAGTTAATCAGTTTGTAACCTTCCAGGATCACCTAATCAAGAGCGATCGGGATCAAATATGAAGATCATAATGTGTTCAATTCATTCAAATATCGCTTCAACTATGATTCATCGAATTTCTAGATCTTTGATTCCCCCAGGAGTTCTGCAAAGTAAAAGAAAAAGGATCCTAGATCCAAAGACATATCTACACTAAAATTACCAGAGAATAGAGGCAATTTCCTTCAACATAATGTTGGAGACTCCTTATCAATCTGGTGATCTAGCATCGCCTCGATTACCTATCGCTAATGTGATGTTTATCGTAACGACTTCGTAGATACGACGCATTCATATTTAATGATGGTGTAGATTTGTTACCAAAACACCTTATATAAGTACCAAATGATCTCCGAACAATGAACGAATATATCTTGAGGGCAGATTCATAGATCATGATGAAGCTCATATTATAATTGAAGCTACTTAGATCGCGCGACGAAGTGAAGCAAGCTTCCTGGGTGAAATTATTTGCGGTCGAGCATGCCGACTCTACTACACCTTCTACACATCACTTAGGTACTGAAATGAGTTAATTTCTAGGGCGATCTTCTAGTAAAATTTCTCGTCCACGTGACTCATAAGCATTGGATCGAGAAATATAGAGAGACGTTCATGCGCAAATACAATTGAAGAACGAGGCCGTTAAACAAAAAACAATTATTGACCACCCAGTATTTGGAAACATTTCGACCAATGTCAGAGTCCGTACGAGATAACTCATAAGCAATATTCTATGAGCAGCAGCGTCTATGGGTGGAAATAGGCTGGGTCGAGTTAGACTTTGTCAAGCTTAAACATGACCTGTTAAAAATATTAAAGCATAAGTCTGTTATGTAGTCTGTCATAGGCTTATTTTTACGTTTGAGCCTAGCATTTTTGAAGACTTGGTTGGCCTCTTAGCCTATCAATGGATATAAATGTTTGTTTTAGTTTTTTTAAAATTATTTTTTTCATTTAAAAAAAAAAAAATTTTATAAATAAATATTTTAAAATATCAAAAATTAATTTTGATTTTTTTAATTAGTTTAAAAATTAATTTTTAACATTCTATAACATAAATATATATTATTTAAGATAAAAATATAAAAATCATAATTTTTTCAAAAATAATATATTTAAAAAATTATTTTTATAAAAAATTATTTGAAATATCTTTAAAATTAAGTATTTTTTAAAAATTTTAATATTTAAAAAATCAATAAAATAATGAAATATTTAAAATAATATTCTTAAAATAGTTATATAAACCAATTTCATTTGAAAAATTTTGTTATAAATTTTTTTATACAAAAAAAAATTAATATTATAAAAATTATTTAAAAAAAAACTAAAACAAACATATCCAATTTTTTTTTTTTAAATCAAAGCAACCCAAATCAATCAAATTTAACCTTTTCCTTTTAATTAGTGAAAAATGTAAACTTTATATTCTATGTATAGCTTCAATCCTCTACAAATTGGCATTCATGTTTTCATCTATATATAATTTTTTATTTCTGAATTTGAAATTAGTAAACATGATTACTCAATACCAACTAACATGATTGCAATAAAGTTGATTTAATTGGAACCAAACCAACAAACAAATTATCTCAAATGGAATCATCACATCAATGTGCATTAAAACTTTGACCTAAAAATTTTCTCTAATTAATCCGACCAGAAATGACCCTCACCAATACTTATGTTATAGTACATTTAATTAATTAATTCAGCATGTGCAACAGATTTGTATTATTAACAATGGAATCTACCCTATTATTCTTCAAGCATAATATAAAGTTACTCAAATATTGAAAATGTAACAAATTTGTTATCATTTAAAAAAAATTATTTGCCTAATAATCTTTCATTTGTGATTCGGCTGTTTTCTATTTTCTTTTTAAGATTTGATTGATGTGATATCAAATTGTTAGTCAATATAAATATAATTTTGTTTAAGAGATAGAAGATGATTAACGGTCCGTTTCGGGTTTAGAATATAAATTCGACGTAAATTATGGTTTTATTTTTATGTCTCAATTTTCATCGATAAAATTTTAGTTTTCATCGGATTTGATTAAATCGGGTTGATTTAATATTTATTAAAATAATTCTATAATAAAAACTATTTTTTATAAAATCCATAAATATTTATTTTTTAATTTTTATAAAAAATATCAAATTTTTAGAATAGTTAAAGAACTATTTTTTTATCATTAAAAAAGAAATATTATGTGATGATATTTTCAATAATATCATTATCAGATTTTTTTTACTATAATAACCAACTAATGAATTATTAAAGACCAAAGTAACCAATATTCCCTAATATTTATCTACAAGCTTGGGATTGGTCGAGAATGACCAATTTATCGCCACTAAACCGTAATGCATATGTATTTTCATACGCAACAAGGTAATTTTACACCATGCATACTTATTTCCTTTTACTTAACTTTTATTACATTTACTAAATAATTTATACTTAATCTATAGGTGGTCGGCGCTTGATATGGATTACGACAAATATCCCATTGGAGCATCATTCAATACAGAAGACTAATAGACCATCTAGGTCCAGACGATGTATTGTGACTAAACTATTTGCTTAAAATACATAGTATATTTATTATTAAAACATTATTCGTTAGTATATACTAAACAAATATTTTTTTTCATCTACAATTTATCTGGAGACCTTATATTGACTTAGAAGGTGAGCATCAAGTCAATCAACGAGATGGTGCCGTGTGGAATGCGAAGACAACGATTATTAACTTCACTACAGTGGAGATGCACAACAGTGATCAGGTCAAACTTCATTTCGGAATGCGACAAGAAATTCCTCCGCCTCCAAGATGTTTCAAGCGATACCACAACAGTAAAGTCTCAGATCAATAGAATTACAAACCATGGACAAACTATGCAAAGGCTGAGAATCGTGAATGGAGGCATCGCCATGATACAGTCTTGAGAGACACTGTACATCCATTCGAGATGAAACCAACTAGGGAATACCTTTATTGGTATTAGATCGGTTTTCATATGATTCTTGTCTGATCCAAGATATTTGGTTGACCCACGCCAACGAGCATCATCATCAAATACCCAACAACCATCCAACCAAACTAATTACAATCAAAGTCAACCACACATGTCACACACACAACCACAATACAACGAACAAACCCACTACCAATCCACATCATTCCAACAAATCCAACTACCCAACCAACCATACTCTCAATCATACTACCAATCATACCAACAAACCGAACCACCCAGCCAATCATTCTCCCAATCATACTCTCACCTATATACCAAGCAACCCAACCACCAAACAAATCATTCTCCCAATCATTCCAAACTCCACAACATTTTTTATCAACTCAATCATTCACGTCATTATCACCGTTCAACCAATCAGGCTATCGTTCCGAGATTGGATCATCATCCCAACCACCCCAACAAAACTATGAAGGCGTGGACAACCCCTTCAGTTTGGACGACTTTGATGAATTAACCAAAAATTCTTGGACCACCATGCGCAGGCTTCTTGAAACTGATCTTCCACCTCCATCGACAACGATTTCTTATGAAACTCCTCTTGTGCAACCAACACAACGGCCTGAACGACCACGAAGAGACATCCGGCCAAGAGGATGTGGCATCGGCGGTCGATTCGGACGATCAAATCGTAGACATTAATGTTTAATTTATATCAATGTAACATAATTATTTATATATATATATATATATATATTATGAGTTTTTTATTTATTTATGGGAATCTCCAGTCCTATTAGCACCCTCCTGTTTTTTAAGGAAGACTCCAATTCTATTGGCGGCGGCAACCATGTATAAAATATATTTGTATTTGTTTGAAAGATGGGTATAATAGAAATTATGGGGAATGTTTGTTACTTTAGACATTATTACTCCAAATGATGATTATTATAGTAAAAATTTATTATTATCATACTTTAAAATATAAATTAAATAATACTCAAAATTTTATATAGCATGTTTTTTATTTTTTGGAAGTATACAGTAAATTATTAAATTATAAAAATAATAATATCTTGTAATACTATAAATCTCATTTTTACCGTGAATCAGACTCAAACAATAGTAATAAAAATAAATAAAATATATATTAATTAAATTCGACCGGTTTTAATTTACAATGGGTCCAAAATAAACATTCGAATTGACTGAAACAATCATATATCATTTAAATTAAACAACTAAATCAACCTGATACTCACTTCAATCTGATTCATTTATACAAATAAAAAATAATAGATCAATGGATTTCAATAGGACAATTCAAATTTGTTTGGTCCTAAGATGATACATTGCAATTGCATTAGTTAAAAAATTTGAAGTGTTTCTAACTTTTTTTTTTCTCAATAAAGACAAAAATGTATGTTTAAGATAATATTGTTTTAAGTGATAAATGAATAAAGAGAAAGATAAAGTTGATATGACAAAATCCAACCATTCTAATCCAAAATGTATGATGCATAACAACGATCCTCCTACGATGAATATCGTTGAGAAAAAAATATATTTTAAAATGAAAACTATTCTTATTTTTTATTGAAGAACAATTATTATTTTTATATTTTTTAACCATTATTTTGTACACTGTTTTTAATATATTAATAAAATTAATTTAGTAAAAATATAATATTTTATTACAAAATTATTATATTCTTTAATCTATATACAAAAATCTTAAAATATTTAGATATTAAATATAATCTAAGATGTATTATATGGTCCAAACCCAAAGTTAATTAGAATTTAGGATTTGTTATTTAATTTTTTATTTTAGTAGTCACTTAGGTGTATATAAATAGACACTTGTGATTCAGTTTTTATCATTTAATATTATCAATCCTTATTTCTTATTTTCTTTCTCTCCTCACTAAAAGTGTCTCATGCGTTAAAAAACTGATATCTACAACTCCGGTTAGATTCTTGATCACGTTTTCAAGAATCACACGTCAGAGATCATATTTTCGGAATTGTGGCTTGTTGTTGATCAATTGCTGCAAAAATGAATGGTAGCGGAAATTTACCAAACTCCCTTCCAACTCTTAACAGCAAGAATTGACTTCGATGGAGAAAACATATGTAATCTCTATTTGGCTTTCATGAAACCCTAGAAGTGGTTACTAACGATGTTCCTGCGCTTGGTGAAGATGCAACTGACGCGTAGAGACACATTCACAAGGATGACAAGAAGAAGGATTGCAAGGCCGCATTTTACATCCAATCGGCGATTGATGCGGCTAATTTCGACAGAATTGCTCATGTTGAATCGCCAAAGAAGGCAAGGGATATTCTTGTCAAGTACTATGAAGGAGGCGAGAAAGTCAAGGTTGCCAAGTTGCAAACTCTACAACGATAATATGAATTATTATCGATGGAAGAAGACGAAAAAAATTACAGGTTATGTGTCGAAGGTGCAGAAACCCGTCCATCTCATGAAGGATTGTGGTGAAATCCTAACTGATAAGATTATAGTTGAGAAAGTAATATGTATGTTGACCTCTCACTTTGATCATATTATCATAGCTATTCAACAATCCAACAATCTTGAAACGCTAAAATTGGAAGATTTGGTTGGTTCGTTGGAGGCGCATGAGATTAAGATTGTTGAAAGGAAAGAAGTTCAAGACTTGATACAAGCACTATAGGCTCAGTCATGGAAGAAAAATGGTGGTTCCAACAAGTTCAAAGCAAAAATCGACAAGACTCGGGGCAAGAAGTCTTGGTCGAACGCTCACAATAATAAGATTGATGATAAACTTCTGAATCCTCGAAAAGAGGATAAGGAAATTCCTATCAGAAAGACAAAGAAGAGAAAAAAGGTGTGCAATGTTATAACTATGAAAAGTGGGTTCACTTGGCCAAGCATTGTTGGTACATGAAAGACAAGGGATCAATAAAATGCAAGGACGAAGGAGAAAACCTTGCACGTCAAGATTCAGATGATTATGATGATATGGTGGTTATGGATGCAGTTCCAGATGACCATGTCGAATCCAAGACCTGGTTCCTTTACTCAGATTGCTCGAATCACATGACTGGTCAAAAATTATGGTTAGTAGATTTCGATGAGTCGAAGAAGAGTAAGGTAAAACTTGTTGATAATAGCTCATTGCAAGTAGAAGGTAATGTCAACATGGATATTTAAAGTAGTATTGGAACAAAAACCTTGATAAAAAATGTACTCGATGTCCCTGAAATGAAGTACAATCTGTTAAATGTTGGACAACTGGTCGAAAAGGGGTTCTTAGTGGTTATGAAAGATGGAATAATGAACTTTTCGACATCCAGAATAACTTAGTTTTGAAATCTCCTATGTCGAAGAATAGGACATTTAAGACCATTATTAGTTTGACTGAGGTACAATGTTTGAAAATAGTTGTCAACCACAAGAATAGTTGGTTGTGCCATCAGAGGTTTGGTCATCTAAACTTTAGGTCGCTCAATCAACTGACCACTCAAGATATGGTAACTAGTATACCAGGTCTTGAGATGCCTGACAAACTTTGTGAAGGTTGTCTAGTCGGAAAGCAATCCAGGAAGTCTTTCATTTTGACTATGCCAATGAGATCATCTTGCATACTCGAAGTTGTACATTTAGATGTATGTGGTCGTTTTGAAGAGCATACCTTTAGTGTAAATAAGTATTCATCTCATTTTTCAATGAGTATAGTTGAAAGCTCTGGATCTATGTGATCATACAAAAGGACAAAGTATTTGAAATCTTTAAGAGATTCAAAATACCTGTCAAAAATTAGGGTGAAAAGACTATCAAAGTTTTGCAAACAAATGGAGGTGGCGAATACACATCCAATATATTTGAAGCATTATGCACATAACATGGTATTGATCATGAGATAACTGCTCATTATACTCCTCAACATAATGGAATAAAAGAAAGAAGAAACATGAACATATTAGACATGGTCGAATGTGTGTTGAAGTAGAAGCATTTTCCAAAATCCTTATGGGGTAAATCTATTTTGACTGTTGTTTATATTCTGATTAGATCCTACCTAGAAGCTGAAGAACAAGGTTCCTAAAGAAGTGTGGAATGGAAAATGACCATCAGCGAGTCATCTGAAGGTGTTTGGATCTATTTGCTACAAGCATATTCCTGATGCTAGGAGAAGGAAGCTTGATGATAAGAATGAAATAATGATTCTGATAGGATATCATAAGACTGGAGCATACAATTTTTTCAATCCAATTAATCATAAGATTGTGATGAGTCGAGATATTGTGATTGATGAAAATTCTTCCTGGGATTGGTATTCTAGTAATGCAATTTACAAGCCATTGATGAGCTTTGGTAATGTCGAATTCGAAGACATTATTGATACTCTAATTGTAGTCAAAATAGAAGTTGTTGCTGACATACCTGAACCAGTCAAAGTCGAAGAGGATATGGATGGAACAAGCCATAAACCTTAAAGAACTAGAGCTTGTCCAACAAGACTTCAAGACTATGAAGTGGTTGGTGATGATGAAGTCACAATATATGGAGGTCTAGTTCATTTTGCTTTACTTGCAATTGTTGAACCCATCAACAATAGTGAAACCTTCAAAGATAAACAATGGAAGTATGTTATGGTTGAAGAGTTACAAACAATCGAAAGAAATAACACATGGAAGTTGGTCGAATTTCCAGCATATACAAAATATATCAAAGTAAAATGGGTGTTCAAATTGAAGCGCAGTGCTGATGGGTCGATAGTAAGACATAAGGCGATATTGGTAGCTCGAGGATTTATTTATAGAGCATGACTTGACTACTATGAAGTATTTCACTAGATTAGAAATTGTTCGACTATTGGTAGCCTTGGCTTGCAATCAAGGTTGGTCGACATTTCACTTAGATGTGAAATCGACATTTTTGAATGGACCTTTAGATGAAGAGGTATATGTCGTACAACCTTCTGGGTTTGTGATTCAGGAGGAAACAAGTAAAGTATACAAGTTGCACAAATCTCTTTATGGTCTCAAGCAGGCACCTAGGGCATGGAACAAGAAGATCGACTCATACTTGGTCGAATTGGGAGTTGTCAAATGCAACTCTGAGTATGGTGTCTATGTTCAAGTTGTGACACAATATATATATCAATCATTTGCTTATATATTGATGACTTGTTAGTAACTGTAAGTAGCTTGGAGAACATGTTGAAGTTCAAAGAGCTGATGAAAAAGGAATTTGAAATGTCGGATCTGGGAAAGTTGTCGTACTTCCTAGGCATGGAAGTTCAAATTTTGAAGGAAGGGATGATGTTACATCAAAGAAAGTATGTCAAAGAGATACTCAAGAGATTCATAATGGATGATCCGACTCCTGCATCTTCGCCTATTAAACCAAAGTTGAAGTTGGAGAAGCATGGAGAGGAAGAAAAAGTTGATGTGACTTTGTTCAAACAAATTGTCGGATCTCTGAGATATGTGTGCAATAGTTAACCTGATATATGTTTCTTAGTTGGGTTAGTGAGAAAATATATGAGTGAACCAAGGGTGTCACATATGAAGGTTGCAAGAAGAATCTTGATATAATTAAAAGGATCGACAAACTATAGAATTCTATTTGGACGAGACTCTGAAAGCAAAGAAGCTATGATTACTTGTTATTCAGATGTTGATTGGTGTGGAGATAAGAAAGATCGAAGAAGCACTATTGGATATTTCTTTCAAGTATTTGGTGCCTCAATCTCACGGTGCTCGAGAAAGCACCATGTGGTGGCATTAACATCGAGTGAGGCTAATATATAGCAAGATCATATGTTGTGTGTCAAGCAAATTGGATCAGATATGTGCTTGAAGAAATATAGGTCGAAGTGAAGAAATTTATGGTATTGCAAATCGACAATAAGTCGACCATAAATCTGGCAAAAAATATAGTTTTGCATGGAAGAAGTAAGCACATCGAAGCTAGATTTCACTTCTCAAGGAAGAAGGTGAATAGAGGTGAACTTGAAGTAAGACATTGCTCAAGTGAAACACAAATGACTGACATTTTCACCAAAGGATTGAGGATCGACAAGTTCCTAACTTTGAGAAAGAAATTAGGAATAGTTCAAATCGACAATGATTAGTGTGTTTCGACAAATTAGATTATAGGGGATATTTTGAGATATTAGATATAATCCAAGATGTATCATGTGGCCCAAGTCCTAAGATAATTAGGGTTTAAGGTTTATTATTAATTAGTTTGTTATTTTAATAGTCACTTAGGTGCATATAAATAGACATTTTATAATTCAGTTTTTATCATTCAATATTATCAATCCTTATTTCTCTATTCTCTCTCTTTCTTTCTTTACTAAAAGTGTCTCACATACCAACAATAATCACCTTTTAAACGGAAAGAGTACATGTTAATAAATTAATAATTAAAGTAAAGTTGATTTGATAGTTAGTTGAGGTGGGGTTATAAAACACTTGAGTAGGTTTAAAAAGTAATAATATTAAAATTTTTTTTTTTTTTAAAATGTGTATTATTGAGTAAAATAATGTGTATTAATATATTACTTTTATTATTAGCTGTGCACTTTAAATATTTTGCTTTTAATAGATAATAGTAATTTGTGTTATTTATTTATTTAATTAATTATTTATTTTTATAATTAAAAAAAAATTAAAATATTTTTTACTCTTGAATAATACTTTTAAATATTATTATTTTGAATTTATTTGAGTACCATATATCTTCGTTATTACATGCTATAATGGTTTAATTATGAGAATAATGTACGTATAAATATTAAAATTTAAATATAATTGTTTAAATATTATATCAATTATAAGTAAAAGAAATTTATCTGATTCACCATTCTTTCCCTCTTAGTTAATGTTTAATTATTTTAATGTGTTAATTACTAAACTATTAACGAAATAAAAACTATGTGAGTTTCATAGTTAAATAATAAAAATATCAAAATTACACAAAATTAAAATAAATGATTCAAGAATTATATCTTAAATAATATTTACTTGAATAATTAAAATTTTCCAATTTTTTTCTAAGTATTTCTCAAATTAGAAAAATATTGTAAATGAGATTATAGACACTGAATCAGACAAATATGAAAGATGACAAAATAAGAGAGATAAATAAATATATAAAATTATATATATATATTATTATTTTAATTTATAGATAAAGTAGCAATAAATATCAAAAATACATGGATAATCTGAGATTTCAATAAAATTAAAATTAAAAATATTATATTTATAAGTTGAGTTAAATTATCTTAAAACTGTTACAATTACAAGTTTAAAAATTGATT
This sequence comes from Lathyrus aphaca, assembly GCA_963966055.1. Classification (NCBI taxonomy): domain Eukaryota; kingdom Viridiplantae; phylum Streptophyta; class Magnoliopsida; order Fabales; family Fabaceae; genus Lathyrus; species Lathyrus aphaca. Next base: position 33,219,100 of record OZ014523.1, read on the forward strand.
TATATCCTGCTTTTGTCGTTTTCGGTATGAGGAATTACATTCCTATTATATTTGAGATGCAAAAAGATCAATATGGATTCTGGATCAAGCTTTTTCACATTCATGCTCGTTCACATTGCATTTTGCATCACGTCGTTCCATCTACAAGAAAAGCATTGTTAACCCCTACTGACGTTGAGCTTGAACAATGGACCATTATTGATTCCACCGTTCTTCAGTGAGTTTATTTCACTATATTTACTTATTTGTTTACCATTATTCTGGAATTCGACTCCACTGCAATGGAAGCACGAAATCGTTTGGTAGATATTCTTCAGAGCAATCAAAACGCTCGTGTCATCATTCTTGAGCAAGAGTTCTCCAACACTCGCATGGAGGATTTTCCAAATGTCTCTACTTATTCTTGATGTCTTAAGATGCTCTATAACCAATTGAGGAGTGTCAACGCTCCTGTCAACAATCATTGTTTACTTCTTCAACTGATATCTACTTTTCTAGAAGCATATCACAGTGTTGCCACCTTGATTTTTAGAGTAATCTTATTCCTACCTTTTATCAGGCTTGCTCCAAGCTCACTTTGGAAGAAGCCGATATGGCTAAATGACAAGTAATGGTTCTCATGATGCCATGAATAGAACTCAACAACGGTTTTCTAACAACACCATTCAATGTGGAAATCGCCACCCTGCTACTCACAATCGTTCTCGTAGAAACCAGAGTCGCGGAGGGGGACGAGGACATCGTGGTGACGTCCAACTTGGTGCTCCCAATGCTCCTTTATACCGATATTCTCCTCTTTGGCAGCAACAACAACAACATTCAGCTTGGCAACTGAGTTTGGTTTCCGCGACCATGGGTTATGCCTCTATGCCCATATCCTACATCTTAATGGACACACCCTACCAATCCTCAAAAGCAGGCGAACATTCTAGGATAACTTCCTCAAGCGTATGTAGCTACTACATCATTTCAAACATCGACAAATGTTGAGATCAATATGCACACCATGCCTCTCCATACTCCTGACAATTGGTGGTACATGGATACTGGCGCAACATCTCACACGACAACATCACAAACTAATCTCTCGTGTTATTCTCTTTCAAGTAATTCAAATCAGAAAGTTATTATTGACAGTGGTCATGGAATTCCAATTCACGACCCCGGATAACACAAATACCCACCTTTCATCAACCACTTAACTTAAATCATGTCCCGCGTGCCCAAAAAATTATCCAAAATTTAACTTATGTCTCGCGACTCACCACTGACAACAATGTCTCTGTTTCCTTTTACCCTTTTGGCTTTACTGTATCTGATTTTCAAACGGGGATCCCTCTCATGAGATGTGACATATGTGGCGATCTCTATACAGTCATCACTCCCTCTGATTTTTTCGGTCTTACTTCCAATCTCTAGCACGTTCGTCTTGGTCACCCTGACATTTTTGTTTTATATTCCCTTCATAGTAATAAGTTCAAAAGTTATGAACCTTTTAGTTTTCCCTCTATTTGTTACTCTTGTTTTAAGAAAACATGTTAAGTTGCATTTTTTAATTATCAAACTATAACTTTGATGCCTTTTGATATTTTACCTAGTAATTTATGGACGTCTCCGATTTTAAGTTTTGTTGGTCATAAATATTGTGTATTATTTTTGGATGATTTCACAAATTTCTTGTGTACTTTTCTATTAGCAAAAAATCCCAAGTATTTGAAACATTCGTGTCACTTACAAACCTTGTTCGCACACAATTTTTGCAAAATATAAAATGTTTTAAGTGGGACAATTGCATTGAAAATAATAATGAGTTATTTCACAATTATTGTACTGATCATTGTCTTGTTTTTCGTTTCTCTCGTCCCTACACATCCTCACAAAATTGGAAAGCGAAACAAAAAAATAAGAACCACCAATAATATGATACACACTATGCTTGCTCATTCTTTTTTCTCAATGTAACTCTTATATCATTGAGATCTCACATACAAACATCTACGAGTTTTCTATTGTCTATGTTATCCTTTATTTATTTCCTTTAACATTCATAATTTACAACCTCTCTCTACTCCGTGTGACCTTTTAGGTTACCCACTGAATCATAGAGGCTTTAACTGTTTTGATCTTTCAAACATAAAATTAATAATTTTGAGGCATGCTATCTTTGATAAAACCCAATTCCCTTCAACAAGATACATTCCCCTTACTATTATAACTTCCTAAATGATGACATACACCCTTACATTGTACATCAATTGCAAAATCACATGTTACCACCTGTTGCAAATGAACAAACAACACTCCCAATCACAACAAATCACCCACCATTACCAATAATTCAACGACCACTCTCTAAACCCTCTCCAACTAACTCTGTAACACCTTAAACCCCGAACACATAATTTATAAAACCTGAAAAATAAAGAGTACCAAAGGGTAATACATTTCTCAGCATAATATCTTCAATTGTCGTATAAATAGAAAATCACTTCATTTAATCATAAAAGAGTTAACTCAAGAACTCGCAGAAAAGCTTAATAAGGTATTTCCAAATCAGTATTACACTATCAGAGCGAGAAAAAAATTAAACAACGCATAATAATAAGCAACGAAGAAGGCCAACTATGCCATCCTCCAAAACAAACAACAACTAATGCTCGTCAGTCTCTACCTGAGTATCTACACGACAAGCATATAGGACAACACAGAAAACAAAAGGGGGTGATAATACATTCACATATGTTAACGGTGCATAAAACAACAAGGTAGTACAATTAGTATAATTAATTAATCACACAATCCAACAACATCATAAATTAATCCACAAATGCAATTATGTATGCAATGTATTAATCTACTCCCAAGCATGTGTTACCATAATTCATATATTTAGAGGTGTGTTACCGAAACATCCAACTATTAACTTGGACCCGAATTTCAACTCGTCACTAGACCAAAGTCCTACCTATCTCTGATATACATGATGCATGAATTCTACAATTAATGAAAATCGACATCCACAATCCTCTAACTCCAATCCTCGCCACTGGACATAAGTCTTACATATGACTGGTCCTTTCGAGCCTAAATACATCATCATCAAATAGTTGCTTGTGTAAGCCACGTCCCTGGTTCCCCTGAACCTAAACATCTCAACATTGGTTCTATCGAACTTAAACATACAACGCATGAACTCTAACAATTAGAGTTAAAACACTGGTTCATCTCGTACATAAACCATCAAATTTTAACAATGCATACCCATGAATTTTTTAGCAAATAAACAACAACAACAACAGAACTCATATACACATTATCAAGACATTGGGATAAATTAATAAACCTAGACAACTCGAGTTGCATAACCCTTTATCAAGACATGCATCATATCTTATGTAACGTCCGTTTATTTAATTAATTATTTAACTAAATATACTTGTATTATGTTGTGTTGAATTGAGTTGAGTTGTATGTTTGTGTTGATTTACGTTGGTTTGTGTCGTTTATGATGATTTGAGTTGAGTTCCGAATTATCAGAATGTTACGTTGATGTTTCTAAGTTGGTTTGAGTTGGATTAATTAAATAAGTTGATTTAAGTTGTTTGAAAATGATATTGAATATTTTCCGTTTATGGTTGAATATGTTGATCTGGTGGCTTGGACGATTTAATTGATAGTCGGTAATTAGTCGATTTAGTCGGGAGAAATAATATTAGAATTAATATTATGGAATTATGATAGTGCTTTATTTAAGTGAACTTAGTCGTTGTGTTGGTAGTAGAAATCGTGGAGGTGTTGATTAGTAAGCCCAATTGAGATTATAATTATAATAATAATTATAATAAAAATAAATAATAGAAAGTAGCAGTTAGGTTTTGAGAAGTATCAGTAAGAAACAAGAGCAAGAACGTGAGAAAAGAGGAACGAGGAAAAGTTGGAGAAAGAGGGATACGAGAGAATTATCGTCGGAGCCAAGTCGATCGAAAATTTGAGCGTTCATCAATTTAAGATAAGGGTGGGGTTCGACTTTTATAATCGGGTTATGATAATAGATACGTAGGATTCAGGATCGAGTAGTTTATGTGGTTGTTGTTGATTTGGTTTGATTCTGATGTTGTGTTGTTGATGAAATTACATTGTCTGTGAAAATTTCTGATTAATCGATGTTTTCGAAATTTATTACTGGGTTGATTTTATGAATGTTGACGTGAAATTTTGATTCTGGAAAAAAAATTGGGACGAAAACTGTATTTTAGGGGTGGCGCAGGCCACCACCACCACACAGATAGGGGTGGCACATGCCACCCAAAACAATGAAAACCACACATGGCGTGGGCCATGACATAAATGGCGCCACCCATCTCCCTTTCAATGGTATAAGTGGCGCAAGCCACTAGGGGTTATGCCTAGGGTGGCGCAAGCCACTCATAAAAGGTAGGTAGTGTTTAATTGTTTTTATCACTTTTAATAAAATACAGACTTGTTTACACTAATTTTATGAACAATTAAAATAAAGTAATACCATAATTCTATGATGAGAGCCACCAAATTCTATGATGAGAGTCACACATGCCAGGCGGGACCACTTTGTGTTGTTTCTGAGTGATTAATAATTTAGTTAATTAATTTAAGTGAATTAGTTTAATGGATTGATTAATAAATTAATTAATGGTTATATGTGATGCACTTAGTGAGTAAATGAATAAGTATTTATTAAGTAGACTGGTAGTGTAACATATGTGGATTGCACAGGGCATAGTGTATCAGAAACTGGAAAGTATGTGAATAACAGGTTTTTAATATAATCAGAATGAATGTTGACAGAACTGGACTGAGCAAAATGCATGACAACATATTAGAATTTTAGTAGGAGTAGTAGTAGCTGAAAACAGGAATTTGGCAGAATTTTATAATTAGTTCGAAATAATCACAGAATGTCGACGCAATACCGATTTAGCTGATTTAAACGGAAAAATTAGTTGTTCGGAATTTAGCGGAAATTGTCGAGGTAGTTAGTAGTAATTAGTAGGTGATTTTAATCAGTTTATTTTGTTGAATTCGTTATCATTTCGTCCCGATTTATGGGTACTTTTAAGTTGCGGGTCGAATGACCAACGTTGATTATTTAAGTTGTAGGTCGTATGACCTACGTTTCTATAAGTTGAATCGGTATGAATTAAAGTTGCTATGTTGCTTGTTGTATGTTGTTTTGGGTTGGTTGTTGTTATGTGTTGAGTCGTTTGTATAATGACATACATTGTTTTCTAATTTGGAGCGGGTGCTTACCACGTTGGCCTAGATTGACAAAATTATTAAGTTGAAGGCTTATTCATTGTAGATACCTCGATAACCTGCTATATTTTAAGTTGGGATTTTTACTCCACTGGTATGATGAAAACAACATTTGACCAAAATAAATCTCTTTTGATTCGAATCATGTTGTTTTCCTGATTCGAATCAAATCAGTCAAAAACATTTTCTACTAAAATTTGAATTCTGATTCAAATCATGTTGAAACCATGATTCAAATCAAACATTGTAGTAATGTTTTTCACCATTACAACACTTCCAGATCTCAATTTTTGAGTCTCATACAACCCACACACATAGTGATCATCATACATGATACATACAACATTAACACATAAAAGCACACAAATTTAACACACATATATTATCGATTAATCATGAAATCATCACCATGTTCATCAAAATCATCACATATACTCATGAACATCAAAAATCAAAATTATGCACATAAACCCACACGAAATTAAGTAATTAACATAGTAGGAAAACAACATCACATCACATCAATCTAAAGAGGTTTTGCACAAACCATCTCAACATTTAAATTTCCCATAAATTGAGGAAAAGGAAAGGAAAAATGAAAAGGGTTAAGGATTCTCATATATCCTTCATGCTTAAACATTCATATCATGAACAATCCCATACCTCGAATTTGCAGAAAAAGGTTAAAGCTTAGGCTAAGGAGACTTTTCTCTTACTCTTGCTCTGCTAGGGTTTTCCTCTCAACACTAATGACACCTTGTTTCACCTAAAAGCTCATTTTCTATACTCTCTCTCTCTCTCTCTCTCTATTTGACTCCCTTAATTTTAATTAATTTCTATTTTTCTACCGAAATCATAATTTCCAACTTTATGCATTATTTTAAATAAATAAAAATATAGCTAATTTCTATCAAAATCCAAGAACCTCAATAAGGCTAATTATAATAAATAAAAAGACACCTCAAAAAGCTCAAATAAAATAAAATAAAATATTAGAATAAAAATCGGGGCGTTACAAACTTTACTTCACCACCAGTCCAACCAACCCCACCTCCACCTCCACGGACTATTACCACTCGTAGCTTGAAAGGAATTGTTAAACCCCACAGGATATTCATCCTATTAGTCTCCAAACCTTATCACACCAAATATACCATACCTAAAAAACCTCAAGCTATCATTATCCGACTCAAATTGGAAATCCGAGGTGCAATCTGAATTTGATGCTCTTATTAGAAATAAGATGTCGGATTTAGTTCCTTGTCCTTATGATGCTAATCTTAATCGATGCATGTGGATTTTTAGGCATAAGAGAAATTTTGATGGTTTCTTTAAGCGTTATAAGGCTTGTACTATAGGTGATGGTAGGTCAGAGGTTGTAGGTGTGGATTGTGTTGAGACTTTCAACCAAGTGGTGAAACCAACTACCATTAAAATAATGTTCGTCATTCCTCTATCCAAATCTTGACACATTCATCAACTGAATGTACATAATTATTTTTTTACATGGTGATCTTTATGAGACTATTTACATGCATCAACTATTGGGTTTCCACGACCATCATTATCCAGATTGTGTTTGTCGTTTGAAGAAGTCACTTTATGGTCACAAGCAAGTGACCAGATCATGGTACAAACGTTTTACTGGCTATGTAGCCATCATTGGTTTCCTACATAGCACATCATATCATTTCCTTTTAATATATCAACAAAGTTCTAACATGGTCTACATTCTTCTATATATATATATATATATATATATATATATATATATATATATATATATATATATATATATATATATATATATATATATATATATATATATATATATATATATATATATATATATATATATATATATATATATATATATATATATATATGTGTGTGTGTGTGTGTGTGTGTGTGTGTGTGTGTGACATTATCCTTATTACCCTCACTCACGCTCTTCACATATCAATTATGTTACTTTTAGCATATGAGTTTGGGATGAAGGATCAGAGCCCCTTGAGTTATTGTTTAGGTATTGGTGTATCTCGTCACCCTGGTGACATCTTTCTAAGTAAACAAACTTATGCCTCAAAGATCATCGAACGTGCTAGCATAGCTTCGTGTAAACCGTCAACCACTTTTGTCGACACCAAGTAGAAACTCAACACTTCCTCTAACACAACTTATGAGGATCCCTCCCTATATTGGAGTCTCGTAGGGGCTTTACAGTACCTCACATTCAATAGACCTGATATATCATATGTGATTCAACAAATTTATCTTCATATGCCTGCACCTCGCATATAACACATGTTTTCTCTCAAGCGCATTCTGCGTTACGTTCAAGGTATCATGCATTTTGGATTACATTTATCACCACCCCCATTATAAAGGTTATCTCCCACACTAATGTTGATTGGGGTGGATGTCTTGACATCAGACGCTTGACATCTGGTTAATGTGTTTTTCTAAGTGAATCTTAATCTTTCAAAAGGCAACCTACTATCTCTCGTTTTAGTGTTGAAGTCGCATATATAGAGGGAGGGTTGCCAATGGCTTCTCTGACTCGTGTTAAATTCACAATATTCTACTAGAGCTCCATTTTCCAATTCCTCGTGTCACCTTGGTGTATTGTTACAATGCCAATGTCATCTATCTATTTGATAATCATGTGCAGCATTAACATACCAAACATATTGAGATGAACATTCATTTTGTTCGGGAAAATGTGGCTCGTGGTCAAACACACATCCTTCATGTTCCATCCAGACACCATATTCCAAACATCTTCACCAAAAGACTTATTCGCAATCTCTTTGATGATTTTTGAATTAGTTTAAGCGCCCATAAACCCCACTTCAACTACGAGGAAACGATAGAATATAATATTTGTTATAATTTATTATAATAATTTTTCTCTAATTATGTTGTACCATAATTATGTTATACCAAACAAACCTATCTTTTTCAAGGCTGGTTTTTTTTCTCTCGTAGAGAGGGGACAATGACATGCTATGTCCTACTTATTAATATGCTTCACATGTGTAGGGTCATTTAATTTGTAGATAGCTAATAAAAGTGGACAAGAAATAAACCATACTCTAGTCATAGAAAATGACATTAAAAATTCAACATGTTTGTGGAGATTTTTCTTTCCATATAGGATTTGCCAGCATGGTTATTTTAGGATATTGCTTACGTGCCAAAATTTGTAGCTTTCTAGACAACAAGGACAATTCGTACTCTTCTACCTATAAGTCCCCACCAACCAACCTCTCTATTTTTAACTTTAAAATGTTATTTTTGGGCCATGTATATCGATTCAAATTCAAATATTAATGGGGATATTCTTATTTTTAAAGAAATTATAGGATTAAAATGGAATATAAAATATTCTTTTCAATCACAATTGTAAGAGAATTTTAAATTGAATTTTGTCTTTAAATCATAATTATAAGTGAATTTTAAATTGAATTTTGTCTTATTATAATAAAAGATACAAGTTTTTATAGCTAGTTTGCTTGTTAATATATTAAAAAATAAAGAATAATATACTTGTTAAAAATATAATGAGACAATTATGTAGGGTTGTTTGAGTATTTTAAAGTTTTTGTTGGTGTTAAAGCAAGTTCATGCAAGGTTGGTGAAAAACTTTGTATATATATAGTTAGTGAATTGAATGTTCTTCCTCAACTATATGGTCGAAATATCTATAGAAATATATTGGATCTCGATTCTTGAATCCTGTGGGGTGGTTATTCGTCCCTATAAGAAATGTGACAATGTTATTCTGCCTATTCTCCGAGAGAATGTGTCTTTCCCTTTTGACTGAGCTTCCTGACTGTTAGTACATATATACACGTCAATCCTTGCATTTCATGAGTGGACAACAAGTGATTTTTACTCAAACCCGACAAAGGACCGATGATATGACCAAAGGTCGAATGTTGCAACCAATGGGCGCGTGAAATGGTCAGTTAGCGACTACAACTCAACTTAGGATGGCGATATGTGATAGCCACGTGCTCGCCCTAAACTAGTTTGTCTTGCCCCCTTTGGTTTACCTTCTCTAGGGAAAATGAAATTATCCTAGTACGTAGTCCCTCATACACGAGGTCTTGTAAAGGGCAAAGTGATTTAATTTTATGTTCCCACGCGACACATTTAAGTTGAGTCCCTTATACGTGATTTTTAAGTTGAACACCTCATACAAGAACTTTAAGTTGACTCCTTCAAACAAGACTTTTAAGTTGAATCCCTCAGGCGATACTTTTAAGTATAGTCCTTCATAGACACTTCTAAGTTGAATCCCTCATGTGAAATTTTTAAGTAGAGTCCCTCGGGTGATACTTCTAAGTTGAGTCCTTTAAGCGAGACTTTTAAGTTGAGTCATTTAGGCAAGAATTCTAAGTTTAGTCCATTAGGTGAGAATTTTAAGTTGAGTTCCTCAAACGAGACTTCTAATTTGAGTCCCTCATGTGATAATTTTAGGTTGAGTTACTTGTTTCATTGTTTATTAAAGGATCCAATACATGGTATATCGTATGACCCAACAAAAGGGTTAAATATGAGTAAGGTGAATCTTGGGAATTAATGTTTGAAGGTGAGAAAAATACACAAGAAAGGCGGTTGAATTATGTATGCCAAAAATCGTTCCACTTCTGAATTCAGAACTTCAGAATTTGAACCATGTTTTAAGTCTAATATCACAATGTGTAATAGCAACATAAATGAAATGTTCAGAAGTAAATGCAAGCAACATACAAAGATTATCCTGGTTCCTCTCCTAAACTGAGAGTAGTCAAGTCCATTTGCCTTAACAAGAGCTTTTCACTATAACTAAAATGATTACAAAGGCTTAATCACTACTAAAGACTTCCTGCTCAATCAACCTTGAATGAAACTTCTTTGCTTAAGCCAATTGCTCAAGACTTCCTGCTTAAACCCTTTGATAAGACTTCTTTGCTTAAGGAAATTGCTCAAGACTTCCTTCTTAAACCCTTGATTCAAGACTTCCTTGCTCAATCAACTTAGAATGAGACTTCCTACTTAAACCATTGGTTTAAGACTTCCTTGCTCAAGCACGCAGACTAGAGACATCTTTTAATTTAAACAAATAGTTTAGTAGAAAAGATAACTATTATACTTTTATACACAATCAGAAGTATAACAGTTGTGCAACAATCACAAAGGTTTTCAAACTTTCTAAGATAAATTTAAGAAAAGAAATCTTAAGATCTTATGCTATAATAATGACAATAACAACTCAGAGTTATGCTAAGCTCTTTCAATGTGTTGTAATGTTGTAACCTACCTTTGAGTCTTATACTTCCTTTTATAAAGATAGAAAAATAATCGTTGGAGGTTTGAATAACAACAAACTTAGTGAACAAGTAGACCAAGAAATATGTTGGAGAGTTGTATTTGTTCAGAAGCTTTTTCCACTGAATAAAAGCAATGTCCACAACATCTTTTGAGTAATTATGTATCTACTAAAAGGTAGCACAAACTAAAGAGGTCACATCAACATCCTTGAGCCTTACAAAACCAAAACCTTATTTTATTATGTCCAAAACTCTGTACTTTGATTAGACTAGTCACCTTTGTTGCAGAGTATGAATCAGACGCTCCTTAAGCCTTCAGAGTATGAGCGATCACCAGAGGATGAACATCATTCCAGAGTCTGAACCTTTAGATGCCGATGAACATGTTCAGATTCTGATCAGCCAGAATCTGAGTAATATTGATTCTTCACTTAAGCTTTCAACAAGATTAATTCATGATGAATTCTTAGCCTATGATCCTTCACACTTGAACATATGTTAGCGAAATCTATTATTCTATAAATACTCTATTATCATCAAAATATTTTAAGGACATGAACAAATCGTGTTCCAACAATCTCCCCATTTTTGTATGATGACAAACAAATGTATTGAAGAACACTGATTGTTGAAAATCTTAACACGGTCTGATATCAGGGTATGAGGTTTGTAAGTTCCCCTTGAATCTAACAATCCTAAGGCTGAGGTTTGTAAGCTCCAACTTAGTCCATTTCTATGTTAATTTTATCATTTAATTTAATTAACAAATTCTTATATCAGGTTGAGGTTTGTAAGATCCTCATTTAGTCGGATACTTCTTAAGTTGAGGTTTGTAAGCTCCCCTTAAGTCCTATCTAAGTTAATTAAATTTTTCATTAAAGATAATATGTTCAGAAGAAATTATTTACCAAAATAATTAATAATTAGGGTTCGAGTAAATTAAAGCATTACAAAAAATTTAACCTTCTTAAATATTTCCATGTATTTTCTCCCATTTTTTTCATCAACAAGAAGATATTAAATGCAGATAATGATGACAAATAAGCATACAAATCACAATTTTCAAGGTGGTCAAAGATAGACTCTGACTACATAGATTCCAAAAAATAGTAAGTTCATAGGCACAACACTCAAAGAACACAGTCTTCAAGATAAATGAGATTATACCCAGACTCTATAAAGGAAGATGTAGAGCATAACAACAAACCACACAGCTAGAGAGAATCACAAGAATGGGCAAAAAGAAGAAAACATTTAAAGTAGATAAGAAGGATTTTTCAAAAGAAATCTGTAACTCAATGAGAAAGGATACCAGAGATAAGAGAAAGAAACAGAAGAAGGAGGCCGAAGAACTTGAAAATGCTTAAAAACCATAGGGGAAGGTACATCTGGTGGAGTTATTGAGAAGAGAAAACTTTTAGCAGAAGATGAAGAGTGGGATAAAGATTACAGGACTTTTCTGGAGACTTACACAGAAGATCAAATAGATCAGGACTAAAGACCCATGTAAAAGTTTTTAGGGATGATCTTGTAATCACCCTTATGAAACAAAGTTTCTTTTTCTCTTCGGTAATCATTAGATGCATTTTAACTCGTTCAATAATATTTATGCTTACGAAACAATCAGTAAGATAAAATAAGCAATATAAAAGATGCACAAAAGATACATTTTTATAAAAATGAACAAATCAGCTATAAAACAAAACAAATAGAAAGATGTTTCTAAAGAAAACAATTTGGAAGATGGATTCGAGACAACAAGCTTTGCTTTAGAACCACTCAGATTTTATCTTTAGAAAACGAACAATAAAAACAAATAAACAGGTAAACAAACATAAGATGATGACAGAGGGGAAGATTCACATAAAATAAGAAGTTTCACATCACTCCCCAACAATCTTTATCTAACAGATTCTATGTGAGATAATCATCAAACATGTGACTGTAATCAGAAGCAAATAATCCACCTCCAGAGTCTAATAATTTATCAGAAGCTACTTTTTATCAGAGGCAATTTCCTAGCCTCTGTTTGGAGCTACTTCTGAGCAACATCTGACTTTGATACCTGACCAGACACAAACATTATTCTTTAACACAAACCATGTTTAGATTCTTTTTTATGAAATGAAACATTTCAATAGCCAAGGGTTTTGTAAATATGTCATTCGATTGATGATCAGTATCAATGAACTTAATATCTATAACACCCTTCTAAACACAGTCTCTTATGAAGTGATGTTTAATCTCAATATTATGGAGTGTTGAACTTGATTATTTGTTAGACAGATAACATCAGTATTATCACAGAAGATAGAGATATTATTATCACAAATCTTAAAAATCGTCTAACAGATACTTCATCCTGAGTAGTTGTGTGCATCACTTAGAAACAAATATATATTAAGATTCAGTTGTAGAGAGAGAGCAATGGTTGCTTGTCTCCTGCTAGCTCGGAATATTAGGTTTTCACCTATGAATTGACAGTTCCCATACTACTATAAAACATGCAAACAACAACGCCAGGTTTACAACGAATTCATATACATCGTTCTAATAGGTTGAAACTTTTGCAGTTGGATTTATATACAATAATTTAATGACGGTTGTCTTAAAACACTGTAGTAATAAATGATGTGTAACAAGCTTCGATTCCCAACAACTGCATTTTTCCCTTTTTTTTATTTTAAACATATATTTTATTTTATTTTTTAGTGTTATGGGACTTTACCCTCAAAACCCCAAATTTATCTTTTTTCTATTTTTAAGTGAAAGAGAAAAGTATATATCTAATCAAAGAAGAGTACATTGATAATATCATTACATAGATTTTTCAATGTTTGAGCCCATAACACCAAATGCTTCTTCATAATATAGGACCATCTCCTCACTACCCTCATCAGAATCATAATAAAAAAATCATCCTCTACTTCTTTTTCTTTTTCTTTTTCTTCTTAAGCTTCTTCTTCTTCTTCTTCTTCTTCTTCTTGGTCTTCCTCACCCTTAATATATCTCTGACAAACAACGATCCAAATGGTCGAACCTCCTCATTTGACCGCTGATGATGTTGTTCAATGGTGACTTCATTGGTGATGTTTCTGTTAGCATTCTCATTTGTAGAACTTGTTGTTACGGAGAATATTATGAGAAATGTAAAATTGTCTATTTATATATGACGTTGAAGATGAAAAGTATGATAGTTTAATGCTTGCAATAATGATAACTTTTAATGGCTGATATATTCGAATGGTATTTTTGAAAAACGGAGAAAATTTTAAATCATTATTCACTACAAAAAAATTGCGTAAATTATGGCAGTTTAATTATGGTGTTTAGTCAAAACCGCCACAATTTTGTGTTTGTAATGAATTTTAAAACATGATCTCTCCCTCTCTCTCTCTCTCATGCATTAAAAAGTTAATTTAAATTTATTTTAATTTACTTTAAAAACAAGTGTAAAATTGTGACAAAAAATTTAAATTTATATTTGTATATTTAAGAGATTATTCTCCAGAATTTACAAGAAAACTATGGTGGTTTTTACAATGTTTGGTTTGCTTATATTACGACAGTTCAAAAGGATGTAATTTTCAATATATTTGTTTTTTATGTGAAACAAATGGCGTTGGAAACCGACACCATTTTCAAATTAATAATGTCACAATATAATATGTTAAAGATGGTGGTTAGCACGATGTTTAGTCTTAAGCCGCCACTATTTACCTAGTGGCAGCCAATATATATATGGCATTTTAAAAAATGCCATTTTGTTAATTATGGCAGTTAAAACCGCCGTAATTTTTATAAATTAACCGCCATACTTTACACAACTTTTTTTGCAGTGATTATACTTGGGAAGAGTGTTTCTCTCTTCCAGGAAGAGGAAAGGTTGTAATATTATAATGATTTCTTTTTATAACTATGAATAAATAATTATGTAAAATGAAAAAAATCTTGTTGCCAAGATTTGAACCTTGTACCGTTAACTCTATCATCACGGTTGATGATATCAATCGTGATTAAATCATTTTCCAAAAAATAAAAAATCTTAATAAAATGCTGACGAACCTTTTACCACATTTATTTAGAAACACAATGATTATAAGTAGCGTCTGGTTCTGGGTTCAAGTTCTAGCACCAACATTTTTTGTTTTTTTTTCCTTCTTATTTTCAGCACTAACGTTATAGTTGGTGCGCTTATTGAGTTTATTCATTGTCCTTATACAAATCTTGGTCATCCATTTAATGATTATCAACGACCAAGACACCACTGTCAGTGATCCACGTGAAACCTAAAACTTAGACGAACTACATCTTCTACCTCCAAACATCACTTTCATTTACGATATTATATTTCTTCACTAAACTAAATTTCAGAACTCCATCATCTCTTCTTAAACTTGAATGAGACAAGGAAAGTATGAATTCGAGTTAGCAATGTTAGTTGTTGGTGTTCTTTTTTAATTATTGTTGTTCATGTTGTTCTTTTCTATTATTATTGTTCTTGTTGTTATCATTATTTTTATTATTGTTATTGTTGTTATTCTTCTTCTTGTTCTTCTTCTTCTCGTTGTTCTTATTGTTGTTGTTGTTCTTATTATAGTTCCTGTTGTTCTTATTGTTGTTGTTGTTCTTGTTGTTGTTCTTGTTGTTCTTAATGTTCTTGTTGTTTTTGTTGTTCTTGATGTTGTTATTGTTCTAATGCTTCAATTTTCTATATTAAAAGATATACAACAATGGTTATTTAAAATAATTGTGATTATATGTAGTTCTAATGCTGCACTTTTTTATTATTAAAAGATATACAACAACAGGTATTTAAAATAATAGCGATTATATGTAGCGCGCTTTCGAGTTTTCTACAACGGACACTGAACCTTGATTGTAAGTAGTGTATTTACAACCACACTCTACATAACAACACCTGGGCCCGTGTGATTATATATCTTTCTCAACCGTTGTTAAATGGGTTTTCTGTAGTAGTGCCTGTAACAACCAATTTCTACCCGAAAAATATTAATAAAATCAGAGATACAAAATTTTAACATACCACTAGGATGCTACATTCACAACTTAAAACAACGATATTTAATCGCATAGATACATAACACTAAAAACTCGGATGAAATGATAACAACATAATTCAGTTTTCAAAAACAAAACAACTTTTATAATTAAGCAGCAGGTTCATAATTTCAACTTTAATGACATAACATTTTTATTCAACTTAAAACAACTTTCAAAACACAAGGTAATCTTTCGAGTTCAACTTAAAAATTTAGCAACGGAATAAAAAAACATTAAAGCAACAAGCGTTCAATCCCCCGAGTATTACGTATCAGAGCAACGACACCGACTCGAACTAATGAAGATAAACAATATTCACTTTGGATTACATGCATGTTACTCACGTAGAGGCAACATTCAAATAGAAGGGGTGAGATATCAAACAATATAATCGAATATATGATAAACAATATATTAGATCATATTATATAAAATCACCACTTCACAACTTGCAACCAACATCAATCAACACAAGTTAACAACACAAAATGAGATTATGCAACCTGAAATGCGACTTATTATAAAATGCACATGCATGTGGTACCATTGGAGCAGAACTCCCAACTTAAAAATTTGCCAATTAATAGATGCATCAACAATGCATAAGCCTTCAACTTAATTTTTCCAATCCATACCAACTTACCGAGCAACAACTGCAACTTGATATGTTATATATGCAACTCAACATGAATTTCAGAATAACAACAATAATAGTTATGTAACCACGCAACAACAAATACTATCAAAACTTAACAACAACAACATACTACAACAACTTAACAACAACATACTATCACAACTTAACAACAACAAAAAATCTACATTGGCCATAGGCCTACAACTTAACAACAACAACAAATCAACATTGGCCATAGGACTACAACTTAACAACAACAAATCAAAATTGGCCATAGGCATACAACTTAATTCTTGCCACTAATAAGGGCAATGGAACAAAATTAATATCAACAACCTCGTAACTTAATCACGACGATATCACAACAACTTATATCCTACTATGTACCAACCAACTTATATCACAAACGCTCCTCAAATTTATTTGGATAATACTACCAAAACTGGTTAATTATTCTTCTGCTAAAAATCATGTTATTCCTACTTCGTGCTAAGGTCTTTATTATGCCTCTGTTAAATTCATGCTACACTGTTAGTAAACAATTTCCAAAACTTGTTACTAAATTATTTATGTTAAACCACTACCACATTGCTATTGAAATTATGTCTTCTACGTGTTAATTACTAATACTACTACTACTAAGGTATCACCACACTTCTATTCGAATAATTCCTGTCAAATAAATATTATTACTACTACTACTTATAAAACTAAGTGATTCTTATCTCAATTAATTACTACGGCTAATTATATTGATTCTCAACTTAATTATGTTTTTGTAATTTAATTATGTTTCTGTAAAATAATTACTTAGTTCAATTATGCAAGGCAACAGACAGAAAAACCACAACACATAAACAAAAATATAACACAGACCAGTGTGACGTTCGTCACACATCATGCCCCTGTCACACAAAGTGACAATCATAACAAGGGGCGACAGTCATCACACACCCAAGCCAGGTGACGTTCGTCATGTTCATGGGACAGTCGTCCCAACGTGATTTTCTTATTCTTATTCTTAGTTCCCTGTTTTCTCATTCATTCCATATTTTTCCTTCTCATCGATCTCAGACCAATCCCTCAACCATCTTAGTACACATAATTTAGGAATATGATTATACTCACATTAACCTACATCAATTTTCTACGACTAACTCCATAACATCGACCAATTTTCCAACTTTCAATATCAATTACAAAATCAACATACATAGACAACATAATCAACATACATACACAACATAATCAACATACACAAACAACATACACAAAGGCAATCCTACAAATCTAATCCCAGATACCATTCACCATCAACCCAATTATAGAGTCAGAATCCCACCCTTACCTTGGATTGAAGGTTACTTTAATTCTCCTATTGAACCTAGCTTTTGCCTTTTTCCTCTTTCCTATTCAACTTCATGTAACTCCTCTAAAACTTCTTATTTTTCCTACTGATAACCTAATTCTCTTATATTCTAATTAACTTATAAATTCTATTAATTTTAATAATTCCCAATGGGCCTAATTTCTACACCCACTCTTACTAATTCTAATCACAAGCAAGCTCATACTAATAACAATAGTATTATTCTAATACTATTTCTACAACTTGATCAACTAATTTAATTTAATTAACAAAAACACAACTTAAATCAACATTTCACAACTTCTACAATTTAATCAACAAAATAGTACGAAGATATTCAATTAAATAATTAATTAAATAAATAGGGCGTTATAGTGCCACTAGTGGACTTTCTCTCAATTCTATCCCTAACATAGTCGGCATACCATAATCTAGTCAACTTATAATCTAGAGACTTCTTATAAAGAAGTTACATATTTTTTGTTCCTCTTAGATACCCAAAGATCCTCTCAATAACAATTAAATGAGTTTCTCTAAGGTCTGATTGAAACCTTGCACACAAGCACACACTGAATAGAATATTAGGCCTAGATGTTCTAAGATAAAGCAAAAAAAAACAATCATACCTCTGAACAATAAGAAAAACCAATCATAGAATTTCAATGTGTTGTGATGTTGTAACATTTCTTTGAGTCTCCAGCTTCCTTATATAAAGATATAAAAAGAGTCGTTTGAGGTTTGGACAATAACAAACTTAGTGAACAAGTAGACCAAGAAAGACGTTGGAGAGTTGTATCTGGTCATAAGTTGTGTCCACTGAATAAAATAAATGTCCATAACTAACTAGGTATCTAACAAAAGGTAGTACACACTGAAGAGATCACATCACCATCCTCGAGCCTTACAAAACCAAACCTTAGTTGACTCTATCAAGAAATTTGTCACTTTGACAAGATTGGTCATCTTCGATGCAGAGTACGGATCAAACGATACTTAAGCCTTCAGAGTTTGAGTTGTCACTAGAGGTTGAACAACATACCAAAGTCTTAACCTTCAGATATTGATGAACATGTTCAGATTCTGGTCAACCAGAATCTAAGTAGTATTACTTCTACACTTATGCTTTCAACATGAATAATTTATGATGAATTCTTAGCATATGGTCCTACACACTTAAACATATGTTAGCAAACCCTATTTTTCTATAAATACTTTGTTATCATCAAAATCTTTTAAGGGTTTAAACAAATCTTGTTCCAACAATGTTGGCCCAATATTTATATTTCCCCTTGATCGACAAAGATAAACCAGTGGAAGTTCAACACTAATATTGTATTTGAGGGTGACAAGGATTTTTCAATGGAAGATTATCATTGATATTGCCTTTAAGGGAGGAAAAACTCTTCTAGTGGAAGTCCAAAATTAATATTGCCTCTGAGGGATGCAAGAATTTTCTAGTGGAAGTCCATCATTAATATTACCTCTAAGGGTGACAATGATCTTCCAGTGGAAGTCCAATATTAATATTTTCTATGAGGGCAACAATGATCTTCTAGTAGAAGTCTAACTTTATTATTGCCTCTAAGGACAACAAGGATCTTCTAGTCGGAGTTCAACATTAATATTGCCTATAGAGGTAACAAGGATTTTCTATTGGAAGTGCAACAATAATATTTTCTCTGAGAGCGACAAGGATTTTCCACTAGAAGTTCAAAATTAATATAAACCCAGTGACATACCTACTTTATGTGATACAGTAAAAGAAACAAAGTTTAAGAAAATTCATACATTAAAGGCTAAAATACCTTTTGTCTTATTCAAAACAGAAAATAGAAAATAGTTCATTGTAATAGTATCTCAAGTTAATTGAGTTCCATATTCTTGTGATGAGTCTATTAAAGTAAGTCTTAATAGTCAATCAATAGGTTGTATTCACTTTTGTATCATTACCTTAATACATACATTCCTTAATATATATATATATATATATATATATATATATATATATATATATATATATATATATATATATATATATATATATATATAAAGAGAGAGAGAGAGATGTGAGGATATTCTTACTCTAGGAGTAAGTTTATGAAACTTACTCCACATCATGACCATTAAATTATTTTTAATCAATAATTGAAAATAATAAATAATTAAATATGGAAAGAGAAAAACAAATGGATCACAAGAAGTATAATTTACATGATCACACGCATATAGATCAATAATGGAATGAATCATTAAATTAAATATGTTTTAATTTAATTATGTTCTAATAGTATTTAAATATTTAATATATTAAATTAAATATGATTTAATTAATTAAATGAGAATTAAAAATTAATTGAATTAAATATAATTTAATTTAATTAATATTTTATTTTATTTTATTAAAAAGGTTAAATTAAATATAAATAATTTAATTTAATTAATATTTTATTTTATTTTATTAAAAAAGTTAAATTAAATATAAATAATTTTATTTAATTAAAATAAATTAATTAAATAAGATTCAGCTTATTTTGGAAAAGTTTAAAATAAGAGCATTAGGATTTTAGTAGATATATATAAATAGTTCCTTTGCAATCATAATTGTCAATTTTCTCAAATGCAGCTAGCATCGCGTTCCAATTTATGCTAGTGTGGACTGCGTAGAGACGTCAGTATCTTCCGCCATTTGTGATTAAAGATAAATCACACTACAAGGGGTATTTCTTAAATACTTATTTTGGTATTTAATTTGTTGTTAATGATTTAATCATGATCTATTTATTGAGATTGTTCCGCTAAGAGGATCCAAGTTTCAAAACTTCCTCTTAAATCCCTTCAGAGTATTCCATTTAACTCCTCGAATTTGTAGGTTCCATGAAGTAATTTCTGACATATGATGTATGGAACCTCCTAGTTAGACTTGAGTGTTGGAACATGATTTGTTTATATTCTTAAAAGGTTTTGATGATAACAAAGTATTGGAAGAACAATAGGGTTTGCTAACATATGTTCAAGTGTGCAGAATCATAAACTAAAGAATTCATCATTAATCATGTTGAAAGCATAAGTGAAGAAGTATTACTCAAATTCTGGCTGATCAGAATTGGGATATCTTCATCAGACTCTGAAGACATTAGACTCTGGACTCATGACCCAACTTCTGATGATAGCTCAGTTTCTGAAGACGCGAAGAGCAATCGATATGTACACTGCACCAAATCAAACTTGTCTTATCAGAGCCATAGATATCTGGACAAAGTCAACTAGGGTTTGATTTTGCAAGATTCAAGGATGGTGGTACGACCTCTACAATTTGTACTATCTTTTTGAAGATACCTAGTTACTCAGAAGGTATTATGGACAATATTATTATTCATTGGACAAAACTTCTAACCAGATGCAAGTCTCCAACATCTCTTTTGACATACTTCTTCACATCAATGGCATCAAAGTCTAGTTCGAATAAGGGACCAACTCCTAGTATAGAAAGTCTCATTAACATTGTGATGTTCAGACAACATGTTTCGTTGAAGTGTTACTGATGTGGTAATAGTATGTGTCAACGGAGGTACAAGTATGTGGATGAAAGATTTTCCGCTTGATGGGATCGATAGTGGGTGGCCTCACACTTGAGAGTGAGATTGTTGAAAAACAAGTATAAGTTATGTAAGTCTCACATTGCTTGAAAAATTGAAGGTTGAGTATTTTATAAACCACACGAACTATGTGTTATATTATTATATATATTAAAAAATAAAAATTATTGACAAATATACCATATACGTGGAAATCCTGTACCTGTATAAACAATCTGCCAAGTTATCAATACTCTATTTTTAGTATTTGAATATCACGTGATAGATGAAATGATGTGACAACTACATAAACCAATAATACTAGGGCCACTTTTGACTCCTTTGTTGGAGTTACAATGAATTCTATTTGTTTTTTCTTTCTTTCTTTCAATTCATAATGCTAAAGGTTCATGTGAGGTGATTAGTTCAATTAAATATGGAAATTAATAGCCAATCATCTATTTGATTAATAGATTACATACATGGCACCTACAACATGATAGAGACACTGGAGGTGTTACTTGATTCACTGTCCCACTAAATATATCTTCACTCCAATCTATTCCAAATACATTTTTCTTCAATTCATACACACCAATTAAATAGATGTAAATTAATTGAGTTAGGTTTTTTTTTTTTTTTTAATATGAAGAGTTGGATTCTTTTGAGTAATTAATAAGGAAATCAATAAACTTAATACACAAAGTATCAGCCTTAAGGATATTCAAAGCATATCCAAACAAAATAGTGACTTCAAATAATATTAAAATGGCATGGTAGGGCTCCACATTTTTGTGCACGTCGACAAGAATTAAAAAGAAAAGCTAATGGTTACCATCTTTAGATTGGTATGACATATAGAAAATCATGTAAATTGAATGGATTGTTCTGAGGTTAGAATTATGAACGAGATTATTTTTTTAAAAGTATTTTAAATGTTTTTAAAAATGTCTTAGAATTGAAACGCATAATACTCATGATAATTAAGTCTTTGATTGTGTCTGTGTAAGACCGACGAAAATTCGATTATTATTGATGAGTGTTTGAAATTTTATACAAAAGGATATTCAGTTTATAATATTTTTTTTTGAATTCCAGAATGAGATATTTATAGACATGCATATGTTGTTTCACAAGGTTGCAATCTTGATGAAACAACATCTTTTAACCAAAAGTTGCATTGTTTCCAAGCATTGCATACTTTCATTCCGCAACGACACTTCACGGAGTGTTGCTTCTCTTCCATTTTTTCTTGTCATTTCGAAACACATTAAATATTATTAAATTTTAATAATTTCCAACAATTCTCACTTGTTCTAATAATGACAAGTCTAATTTCAGAAAAGGAGGTATAAAAAATGTTAATACAATTAGCTATCTTTTGATTTAAGACTTAACCTTAGTGAAGACAACGCAAAGTCAAATCAGAATGTTAGGTAGTAATGTTTTTAAACTATTAATCCTTATGATTAGTCTTGCGTTACCTCACACGCATTCTTTAAGGGTTATTCACCTACATTTCTCGCCTAACACTTATTTATAGCCATATGCTTTCCCGTTTCATGAACTTTTCATGAGAGAAACTCCAACTCTCACTTTGAGACGACACCATCTCAAAATTCACAAAGGTGAAATTCATATTATATCTTTTTCCATGAGACACATACCTTCGGTATTGAATTTCATTAAGAGTTTAAATGAAACTCAACCCTCATTTTAAAGTATCACAAAATGTTCGATATACATCCAAATATACGACTTGTTGTTACCCATTGAATCTTGAGGTTAATATTCTATTAACGTAAGATTGGATTGTCGCCGCTGTTAGAACTCTTACTCAAGGAGTTTCAACCTTATACCTCTTGAGGTTGCTTTTACTAAGTCTATGGCCAGTGACTTAGTAAATGGATCAAGAAAATTATAGCTTGATCGTATATATGTGAATGATTACATATGTTAAACTTCTTGATCAACTTCATCATTGATGTGCATAACACTTTTGATCCTTTTATTCTTTGATAATCTTTATCTTCAACAAAACTAAATATAAAATATATTATTCACAATCTCCCCCTTTTGATGACGACAAACTTTTGAATTTGTGTTTTAATAAGATTGAAAAGTCTCTTTCTAAGTTGTGTGTCTCCTTTTAATTTGTGAATCTTGTAATGATAGAATCAAACTTTTGGTGTCATTGTTTCGGTGCTTGTTTTAATTCATTCAAAGATTTGACAAGCGTCCACATCTTTTATTCACTACCATGAAGCATATAACCTTATGGTTTCTACATGTAAATATCCTCATCAAGATCTCTATTTAGGAATGTCGTTTTGACATACAAATGATCAATAAGATCATGCAAAGAAACTAATAGAAACGATACTTTTAATTATCGTCATCCTTGTTGGTGGGGCATACATAATCAACACCTTCCTTTTGTGTAAATCCCTTGGTTATTAATCTAGCCTTTTAGGTGTTTATTGTACCATCACTATGATACTTCCTTTTAGACGCCTACTTGCATCCAACGGGTATTGAGCCTTTAGGTAGATCGTCAAGTTTCCAAATGTGTTTTGACATTATATAATTCATTTCGTCTTGGATAATGTCCTTTCAAAAGGAGAAGCCCCTTGAAACTAATATTTCCTTATAATTCTTAGGATCATCTTCCATTTAAATAATAATATGATTTTTACGAACAAAATTCTCATTATTTTATTCTACTTGAAGAAATAAGTCGATAATCGATTTTGTTCGGTCTTAGATCCTTAGCCTTTTAGACTCTCTTGCTTAACCTCAGTTCAAATTGTGTTTCAACAATTCGTAAAGAACTTTCGATTTAATTTTTTTTTCTTCGATATTCCATGAAAAACCTTCCTCACGGGGTTCTTTATTTGTGGGAAACTCGAATTTCTTATCCTCCGCGATAAGTTTCTCCAAATCTCACATCTCGGTATTTATTAGTTACGTATAACTCAAAATTCAGCGAAGTCATTAATCATCTTTGAATGATCTTTATATTTCTTATATTAATAAGTCTTATTGAACATAAACATGTTTTTCATATAGCGTACAAATCAAACTTCAAATTCATAATTTGGAATCATAAACTTTAATTAATTTGATCACTTCGGTGATTATTTTAAAATTGAATAATATTTTATTGATATATAAAATATTGATATTCATAATCAAAATATTGAATAACGAGAAGAAAAAAAGAAGATGAAGAGAAAAAAATTATTCAATTTTATTTGATATGTTTATGCATCAGACACAAATAATATACTTTTATTATAATATTTTTTTATTAATAAATAAAATATTAATATTATATTTATAAATCAAAATATTAAATAGAGAGATATTAAAAATTTTATTTTGATATTTTTTGATAATTTATGTTTGGGACAAAAAGTTGTCCCATAGCCTAGTGAGAGACAAAAATGCATGTTTTTGTCTTGTCTCTTACCATATATTTTATCATGTCCCATGATATATTTTAGTATCAAACAGAGTTAAAAAAATATTGTCATGTCCAGTCTCTCATATTTTAGCAAATCAAACACACCCTAAGAAATGACACGGGACACAACCAGTTAGAATCAGTCAAGATATCATGCATAAATATTTCCAATCTTTTCACGATTATATAATTGAGTAATTGATTCATTCTCAATGTCAAAATAATTTATTGTTATTTGTAGGTGTTAGATTTCATAAAGTTGTACGAGACACAACCAGATAATTCCAGGCAAAAAGAAAACATAAATATTTGTACATTTAAGTATAATTGTGATGTACAAAATAATTTTAATCTGTGCGGGCGCACATGTATTTAACTAGTACACAACAAAAAGTTTAAATGTGGTGAGCCAATATTTTTTTAAAGACTAAATTTACAATAAAAATTGGACAACCCTAAATTATATCAAAAGCAAGATTCACCCCAAATCCAAAAATCTTCACACCACCAATTCCATCACCTTAGATGCCAAAAGAAAAAATTGCACAAACTGAAAAGAATCCAAACAATTTGGTAAAACCAAAACCTTACTGCATTGCTAAAATACAACTCCTAGAGAAAAAAAATGCATTTGCCAACAATAAACCAAACATACCACCAAAATGAGGAATATAGAGATATCTCCAAACAAAACAAACTCTTAACCAACCTACCCAAGATACACATCAAAGCGACAAAATTAACAAGCATTGGGACTAAAACAGAGAGAGAGAGAGGGAGAGAGAGAGAGAGAGAGAGAGAGAGAGAGAGAAACAACACCTAAAACCATCAAAAACAACCCGAGGTCGACATAACAACGACTAGACCAATCACCCGAACATTGACTCTCTCCGAAGCATAAATCACCACTACCAAACAAAATGAGATCAATAATATACCACCAAAACAAACGGGATTAGGCCATCTGCCCAAAAATAGTTCTACAAGATAGCCTAAGCACCAAAAGTGTGAAAGATAAACCAATGCGATAATCTTGCAACCTGAACCAACTGTACAACAGCGAACCGATCACCTGAGAAACGACAATAACTGACAGAACCCCAGAAATGGTAAAATCCAATGTCAAACCCAATATGCTAAACTTATAATTTTGTAATGCCTATGCATGCCCTTGGATTTACATGTCATTGGGCTAAATTTAGTTTCATGTTGATTAAATTTGTGGACAACCACATCCACGGATAGTCTTTTGCATCCTCAACTAGCTTTCCAGGGATTATCTCATTGTTAAAGAAACATTTTTTTGTTCCTATCTTTCCATATACTCCACACATGTGAATCAAGCCATCCCTACTTTTGATAACAAAGTCCTTCCTCCTCCAACTAGCCCTTCAAATTGAGACAAATGATCCAATCCTTCTTTATGTAGGGTCGTGTTTATCCTAATCCATTTGCAAACGTTCTGCCACAGACCTACAAAACATGGGCACTCAAAAAACATATGAGAGGTTGTTTGTACACTCTCACACTCTTCGGTACAATTGAGAGACCCACTCCCAATAATACCCCTTCTAAAAAAGGTTATCCTCAGTAGAAATTATATTTTGGAATAACCTCCAAACATGGAAAGACACTTTCAAATGAATTGATTTGTGCCAAGTCGTATACCATAAGGGATTAGGGATATTGGTGATAGTAGACAACAAATCCCTATATGACTCTTTTATAGAATAGAAAGTAGCATTTTCCCACTCACCTAATTTTATTCCTCAAACATCATTCCACCACTTTGAACCTCTTCCATTTATCGTGAAATTCCATCTTTAACATCACATATTCAAGGAAGTTTCAATCCACCGACTCGTAGGCTTTCTTGAAGTCAACTTTAAACATTAACACTTCTTTTTTCCTTCTCCTAACTTCATTCACAATTTCATTTACGATTAAAATCCCATCCAAAATCTGCCTACCAAATATGAAGGTTGATTAAGGCTCTGATATCACCATACCTATGATTTTTTTTTTGTTATCAAAACTTTAAAAATGACCTTATAAATGCACCATATCAGCAAGATTGGTCTGTATCCGAAATTTGCATCGGATTTCTCTACTTATGAATAATCACTACGAAGGAACTATTGGTACATAAGATAATAAGTTAATAGATGAAATTCAAACACTTTTACTCTTGCCTCACATTTTTGGATTTAAAATGTAATTTTAAACGATGTATCAATCATGTATGAAATATGACAAATCATCAAATATAAACTTCTTTTCTGATATCATTTTGACTATGGTTGCTTCCAAATTAATAACCATCAAATTACACGATCTGTAATTTCCATCGAAGAACATATTGAATATCTTGTCCCTTAATAATAACTATTTTTTGTCTAAACAATTTAACTTGTACTCGTTTCTCTTAATAATTTCGTCTCTTCATTCTTTTATCTATTGTCCCTTTCAATTTTCCTTTTTGTATATAAAGAAAAAACTTGTTGGATCAATAAAGTCTTATTTTCTTAACTATAGTAGTTTATTAAATATAATGATAATTTGATGACAGAAACCAGTCTTACACTTTTCACACCCACCCAACACTGACAGCATGCTCTTTTAGTCACACATTATTAATATATTATTTTGTCGTATTATTTCAAATATAATAAATACCGAAATAGATTGTACTAGACATCAATTTAATTTAAAATAAAAGTGGTACTATATGTTATTAAAATTCTGTGTCCACAGATCGGAATTTGAGATACAAAATGCATTACGGCAATCAACTATGAAACTGACATTAATCGAATATATATATATATATATATATATATATATATATATATATATATATATATATATATAAGATCTTAAGAATTATTACATACTTTTAGGATATATTTGGAGTGATGAAATGAAATGGAATGATATAAACTTAAATTTCGTTGTTTGATTAATTAAAAATGAATGAATTGAGCGGAACCGGATGAAATGCATTTCATCTCATTCCATCACTTTCCATCAATTTTTATACTCTCCAATTTGGACGGAATGATAAAATTGCTATATTCCGTTGTGAAATACTCAAACAATGGAATTGTATCTTTATTCTATTTTGTTCCACTACATTTCACCCCGTTCCAAACATAGCCTTAAGATCAAATGTTGGGGAGAAGATTAAATCTTTTCATTTTGACCGAACATCTATAATTTCTAGTGTCATTTCTCTTACCTTAACTCTTTATTTTAAGCATATTTACTATTTGGTGCTATCTTCAAACATTTTATCAAAAATATTTTAAACTCTAAAAATAACAACGAAATGTTTTCAAACTATTGTTTTTCTGAAACCCATAATTTACCCCTTCCTCTTGTGTGTGGAGTCTTGTGTCCAACATGTGGAAGCCTATATAAAAGATGAAAGTTTTTCTCAATCGTCAGATAGACCAACACTCAAGATACTAGTAAGAATGAGGAAAGATCATTGCAGAATAGAGACTTTGGAACAAGTGTTGGTGTTGGAAGATTCAAGGCGATTTCTCGTATAGATTTTGCAAAGAGTTCATTTCATAAATTGTGTATAACTCAAGGATTCAGATAAAAGACTTATATATTTTTAGCGTTAATTTGGATATTGTGATTGTGCTAACCTCGTGTAATTTTGTCACAAATCATAGTGGAAGACCAAAAAATTTCAATGGTAAACAATTGAATAGTAGATTAAGCTTAGCGAGGATGATAATTGAACCACTACAAATCTCAGTGTACTTCTCTCTCTCCCCCTTATCTCTCTCTCTTTCCACTAGGATTTCTTTTGCACTACTACAAATAACACACCTAACATCGGCCACAAAATGCATTTAACCTCGGCCACACAGGCGAGGTAATGAAGGGCTACATGAAAAACAATCATTTTTCACCTCAGTGTTTTTAAAGTCGAGGTTAGAAATTTAAAGGTCGTGGATTTGATTCCCAACATTAGCGTGTATGACATATTCTCCTTGGGTTTTGATGATAACAAAGTATTGAAAGAACACTAGTTTATTTGATGCGTGTTACATATATGCATGTTCTAAATACATATACATAAATAATCAGAATCCGATATACTTGAACACACTTGGGAGTTACTGTATTGTTAACTTCTAGTGGCAGGATCTGAAGAACATTTCCTAGTGTGGCTTGGCGTCTAAATGTTGAAGGTGTCAACATTTAGACGAGTCACTACACTTAGTAATTGTATATTAGCATGTGGTACCATTCAGAGTTGGTGATAAAGCTGGAGTTGTCTGTACTGTAGAAAGTAAGTTGTATTGTCTAATCAGTTTGTCAGCTAGAGTCTACAATTTGAAAGGCTCAAGAAAGGTTGACATGCTTTATGGATATGTACTCTCAACGACTCTATTAGTATAAAATATCTTGATGACTTAAAGGTTAAACATGTTACACACTGGGTTCAGAATCTTCTGTGTATCTATCTTCAACGTCTCTTGTACTATGGAGCAAAGGCAAAAACACTTGATCAAGCTACCTCTTCAACGTCTAGTTTTTTGTAAAGGTTATAAATATGTCTGAAGGTTCAAGTTGAATCTTTAACAAGGATTCTCCAGAATAAGGAGTAACAAGATCAAGCAATTATCAACTCTATTGTATATGCAAATTTTATGTTTGTAGGTTGTAATTGTAAATGCCTTAAGATTTCTTACCATTGAATATCTTAGAAATCTTAAGTGCTTTAGGTCTTTGTTATGGTGATTTCTCGTACCTCTCATACTTGTATCATGTACATCTTGTTCTTCATTCTGTTGAACTTGTTCAATAGTTTAGATTAAAGTCTTTTGATATGTGCTTGAGCATAAGCCTTGTCGCATTGGGATTCAAGAAACAAGACTTGAGCCAAGATTCTTGAGCTACGCAAGTCTCAATGTTTAACCGCTTGAGCTGTAAAAGTCTTATTCAACAAGGCTGATTGAGCAAATGAAAATATTCATTTGAGGGGCGTGAGCAGGAAGTCTCGAGTGAAGCATGAGCAATGAAGTATCAATCTAGATGACCTTTAGAGTAGGTGGAATCAATCAGAGGATGTGAACAAGGAAGTCTCAAGTTGAATGACCTTTGGAGCAGGTGGGCTCGGTCAGAGGATGTGAGCAAGGAAGTCTCAGCCAGAGTGACCTTTTTAGCAGGTGGGCTCGGTTAGAGAGCGTGAGCAGAAGTCTTGGGCTAAGGGTTTAAGCAAGGAAGTCTCGAGCCAAGATGCTTGAGTCACGTAAGTCTCTTGCTTAACTACCTAAATAGTGAAAGTCTTAATCAATGCGGTTGATTGAGAAAAAGTCTATGACTGTGGGTCTGAGCAACTGTAAAGACTTATACATAATGCATAAGCGATTGTAATCATGATTTGATTATAATGAAAAGCTCTTGTGATGCAAGAGGATTGAAGTACTCCCATTTTAGGGAGGAACCAGGATAAATCTTTTGTTCTTCTACTGATATTTATTTACTTCTGTTAACATCCGCAACTAAGAATTAAAACAGAATTTGAACACCAGTTCAGATTCTTAACTCTGGTCAGAAGCTAAATTAAGAAAGCGTAAAACACATTCAACCCCCTTCTTGAGTACTTTTAACACCTTCAATTGGTATCAGAGTATGGTATATGCTTAATACTTAACAATGACATCAATAATTATCCAATAAGAAAATTATGTCTCTTCTTCAATAAAGAATTAAGTGCCACATGAAAAATATCATACGGATTTTCCTACCATATTCAAGGGTGATTCTAGTGAATTTAAATGATGGAAAAGCTATACATATTTTTTTAACTCATTGGTCTTGATAAAGGATTATTGAAGTTCTATAAAATATTCTTGAGAAAGATATTACTATAGAAGTTGATGAGATGATTAGTTTAAAAATCTCTTTCACCGGCTCAGAATAAGCTTATTGAATATCTTCAGAGGTAGTTTCATTCTAGTAGGTTTTTTATCTCACTTCTAATTATGTCAACATCGTTGATATGTATGATTCTCGGACTATATTTGAGTCCTTGTGCTCAGATTTATAAATAAAAAATCAATCTTCTTAGAATTTGCTTGAAAAGATTAGATAAAGTGTAACTGAAAAGATATCTGGGAATCAATTTTGAGCTTATTTAGTTACACTTCATCTAATCTTTTCAAGCAAATTCTGAGAGGATTGATTTTTTATTTAAACCTAAGATCACAATTATTCAGGAAGTTTTACAACTTGAATTTAATGTGTTCTGGAAGATTGTCTTGCAATCTCCAAAGAACAAAATGAAGTTAGATGATGAAAAGTTATCCAACAGATCATTTTTTCATAAAGCTTGGTTCCTTGGAATGACTGACGATGAGAAACTTAAATTTCTTATCAGAAGAACCTCCTAATTGACTGAATGGATTGTGATATCTGTTGATAGAAAAGTAACTTCAGAAGCTTCTGAAATACTCTTACTTCAACTGATTTCCCAAATCTGAAAGTAATGAGAAACATAACCAAAACCTAATGTCGCAATTTTGGAAGTATGTGTCCGACCCATCTCATATTATCTCGAGGGATGATGTGCAGGTTAGAGATAATCTTACGGTAGAAGCGATGCTGATAAGGATTGAGGATCGCAAGATGAAACAACTCAGAGGTAAAAAAAAATCTCTGGTGAGAGTGGCTTGGGGAGGAGCTGCTGGTGGAAGTGTAACCTGGGAGCTGGAAAGCGGGATGCGAGAGTCGTATCCGGAACTTTTCTCATCAAGTACATTTTCGAGGACGAAAATATTTTAAATGGGGGAGAGTTGTAACACCCCATTTTTAATAATTTATTCGTCGTGTATTTTTGGTGCATTTCTAGCCTTGTTTAAGGTGTGAGTCTTGATGTTTTGTTGTTGTGTTCTAGTGGGACTAGTAGAATTATGGTGCGATTAATAGTATGGTAGAAGATAGTAATAATAATAAGCCCAATAATACATTATTTTTATTATTATTATTATGTTAATAATATTAGGAATGTTAGGATTATTAGTATTATTTTGTTTTAATTAAAATAAGGGTGATTTGGTAAAATATTGTGGTGAGAGTATTAAGGAGAATTAGATTAATGAGAAAATTCATATGAGCTTTCAAAAATTCTTTCTCTAGGTAGAGGTCCCTAGAATTTTTGTGGTCATAAAAAAAAATTGAACGACCGATTCCATGTCTATTCCGCGATTGAATCATGCTCGATAATGGTGTGACGAAGATCATCTGATATAGTACCATAAATTCATTGAAGGACAACATTATTTAGACGTTGTCAGAGGTGAGGCTCAATGGTTTTGTGGTCGGGAGAGGATACAGGTTCAGTCAGAATAATGTGATCAATAACTTTACGAACTCAAGCATAAATTTTAAAGAGTTCAAACCATGTGTGATGTTGGTCATTTTCGATACTCAAGGTAATTTTGATAAAATTTGTGATGTTATATGAGCAACAAGCATTTGTGAGAAACACATCACACATCCACTCAAAACTTTAAGATAATAGATATGCAAGATTCTTTTATTTATAAATACTCAAGTCTTTATATTTTTAATTAATATAAGATCTAGGTGCTATTATGTATTGAAATTTTGGTGTGTATAATTAATATAGTCTAGGGGTTGTTTTGCTTGTAGTGTGTGGGGACTTGATTGCTTGTAACAAGATGCCACTAGCCTATTACTAGAGTAATTTTAGTTCTGTAGCAGAACTCCTCTTGTTTGGACCATTATTTTCCCCTAGTATGCCTTGTCCTAGTAAGTTCCTTATCAGAGAATTCTATAGAAAATTGACATTCTTTATCTCACAAATGATTGATTCTCTCTCAAAAGAAAAGTTAAACTAAAAATACCTAGCACTATTTTTTCTTCTCATGATTTTGTTTCATTGGATTTTTCCAAAAAGATTTTTAACAAACCTTTCTCACACAATGGATGATATACCATGTTTATAGTAAAATTTTAATTAGACATATTGCTATATTGAAGGAGAGTATTAAGGACATTTTAGTGGATATCAATCTCCTAAACCTTCTCATATTTCTCAATACTCAATAACTAGTTCTATAAGTAAAACATTTTCATCCAAATTATTGCTCTTAATTCTCATGTAGATGATGTATTATACAATATACATCATCATCAAGAATAAACTAGTTTGAAGAAAAAAAAAACTTTTTTTTATTCCTTGAATTAATTTATCAAATAAAGTATAAAAAATAACAAACAAAAAGAAATATTTGTGACTGTATAAATTCAGAACCACATCATTTTTATCTCAAGTTTTTGTTTTCAAGTATAGAAAAATAATAATTTGCAAGAAACATTGAGACCACACAACAATTATGATAACAAAACCAGCCCCAGAGAGATTTATCTATCTGTCAATATTATTTTCCACAGAAAAATATAGTTTTTTTTATTTATGGTGATGAAAAGGTGATAAGCATTGATGTGTAACCGCTGAAGCTTTTTTCCCCATAATTCAGTGCTGAAAATGTATAATTAGTTAACATAAATATTTGTCTGGTTGTTGTGTCTTTCATTGTTGGTTCTTGTCTCTAAAATCTTTTATACCCTTTTGCATACTCTTCATACTTTTCACATAATCATCAACCTTCCACTCAGATATCTTCTCAAAGCTTAAGTATTTCCCTCTCTCTCTCTCTCTCTCTCTCTCTCTCTCTCTCTCTCTCTCAATGAAATTTGGAAGAAAAATTATGGGTTTGTTATGTTGTTTCTTTTTCAGCAACCCTTTTGGGTTATGTTTGGTTTTCTGAGCTGTTTTTCTGTTAATTTCTTCAAAATTACTATAAAGTTCAATTTTTTACCTTTTAAAAATTGAATTTTTAGGTTTTTTTGGTACCTTTTTGTGTATGTGATTTAAAGAGTCTTTTTTTTGTACCCTTTTTGTGTATGTGATTTGAAGAGTTTTTTTTTTTTGGTACCCTTTTTGTCTATGTGATTTGAAGAGTCTTTTTTTTTTGGTGGGGTGGGTCTTATTTAGTGTCCTTTTTGTTTAACTAATTTATTTTGTAGAGTGATTGATGTTTGATGTTTGTGAGTAATATATGAATTTATGAACATTGATGGTTTTCATACAAATCTTGTGTTTATAGTTAGTGATTTTGTGTGTTTGTTTCATATTCAAGGTGAATTCTGGTTTTTTGATTAGTTGGTAACTGAATTCTGGTGTGTTTTTCAGGTTGAGATTTGTTTAGGATTTAGCAGAAGTTTTGTTTATTGTGAAGCTTTATAGAAGGTGTTGAAATGAGTCAGCCGAAGATTAAGCGTAGAGTCGGTATATACGAGGTTGGGAGGACAATCGGGGAGGGATCGTTTGCTAAAGTGAAGTTCGCAAGGAACTCTAAGACCGGTGAAGCTGTGGCTCTCAAAATTATTGACAAGGAGAAAGTTCTCAAGCACAAGATGGCTGAGCAGGTGATTTGAATTGACTTATTTGAGCTTATCTGCAATATAAGCTCTTGTTTGTTTGTTTGAGATAGCTTATGGATACAACTCATGACACGTTTATCCGTTGATTTCGACTAGTTTCTTTAAGTTGGAGGGTATAATTTATGACGTGAAGTCGATGAAGTGAAGTCTCTTACATGTTTGTAATGTATTCTTGCAGATCAAGCGGGAAGTAGCTACGATGAAGTTAATCAAGCATCCTAATGTTGTTCAACTATATGAGGTCTCATCAATCGCTCACACGATGACATTTTATTTTCTGTTTTTAAAATGCCGTTTACTCTTTTGTCGAATTCTGTTTCTAATGTAAGAAGCATGTTTGCTTACAGGTCATGGGAAGCCGAACAAAAATATATATTGTATTGGAGTTTGTGACCGGCGGGGAGCTTTTCGACAAAATTGTGAGCATTTTTACTTATTCAAGCATCATTGTCATTGTGATTATCATCATTGTCAATCTACGTGGAAAAAATGTTGTATATCCTCTAATGAACTTTTCGATGCGAAGGTAAACCATGGACGAATGGGTGAAAATGAAGCGCGTAGGTATTTCCAACAGCTTATAAACGTTATCGATTATTGTCACAGCAGAGGTGTCTTTCACCGAGACCTTAAGGTAAGAGCTATTTGTCAGACATTTATATACGCCGATAGATCAACTTCCACCATAATGTTCTATTCAGTACCATACTTTTATCCAAATCGTTAATCTCGAGAAAAGCTCTAGCGTAAATTACTTTGCTATTCGTGAACTTTGTGCAGCCAGAAAATTTGCTTTTAGATTCTAATGGTGATCTTAAAGTCTCCGATTTTGGGTTGAGTGCACTCTCCCAGCAAGTTAGGGTAAGCACGCGCGACTCATTGTTTCTGAATTTTAGTTTTCTTGGTTGTTATACTCGATGAACTTTCCATGCATCGTGATGGTTAATTCATATCTTACGAAACGGTTGTCTTTACAGGACGACGGACTTCTCCATACGACATGCGGAACTCCGAATTATGTTGCTCCAGAGGTGCAAACAAACAAACGCCGCATTATTTCATGCTACTTTGTTGTTTGTATTCATAGATTCATATATTTCGATTCACTTTCTAACTATATATATTCTTGTTACATATACAGGTTCTTACTGATAGAGGCTATGATGGAGCGAATGCGGACTTGTGGTCATGCGGAGTGATCCTCTTTGTATTGGTCGCGGGTTACTTACCTTTTGATGATCCTAATCTAATGGAACTGTATAAAAAAGTGAGCGCGCGTGACATTTTGACATTTTTTTTCGATTTTACTCTTTCATTTGTTTTCATTTTATGACTTTCGTTTCTTGATCCGCAGATCTCGTCTGCCGATTTTACTTGCCCCCCATGGCTTTCTTTCAGTGCAAGGAAATTAATCACTCGAATCTTGGAACCCAATCCTACTAAGGTAAGAAACAACATTTGATTATCTATCTTCTGTTTATCAAGTAAAATTGAATTTCCGAAATGTTGACAACATTTTGTACGAAACGGCTAAATTTCGGTTTGTGAATTTGACTTACCTTAACTATATGGCAGCGTATCACAATTGCCGAGATTTTGGAAGATGAATGGTTTAAGAAAGACTATAAGCCTCCGGTTTTTGAAGAGAGTGGCGAAACCAACCTCGACGATGTAGAAGCCGTCTTTAAAGATTCAGTGGTACGATAAAGAATTATAGATACGATTTTGGTATTTCATTTTACTTAAATTCTCGAGCATTGTATCGTAAAGTGTTCTGTCTATATATTCAGGAGCACCATGTGACGGAAAATAAAGAAGAGCAGCCAACATCGATGAATGCGTTTGAATTGATTTCCATGTCGAAAGGACTCAACCTCGAAAACTTGTTTGATATAGAACAGGTTCGAAGCTTTGCATTATAAAGATTCTTTCGAAATTGTTCCGCGATTGCGATAAACGTGTAAACTAGCATATCCTTTTGTTAAATTTTCTGTTTCAGGGATTTAAAAGGGAAACAAGGTTTACATCAACATCTTCGGCCGACGTGATTATCAGCAAGATTGAAGAAGCTGCTAAACCTCTCGGCTTCGATGTGCAAAAGAAAAACTTCAAGGTAAGCCGTTCTTATTCAAACACCTCCCTCGAAATTTTATGGTATTTTCGTGAAACTAACAAACTATTATGCAGATGAGGCTTGCGAATTCGAAAGCCGGACGGAAAGGAAACCTTAATGTTGCGACAGAGGTGTTTCAAGTTGCACCTTCTCTTCACATGGTTGAATTAAGGAAAGCAAAAGGAGATACATTGGAGTTTCATAAGGTTTCTTTCTGTCTCTTTAATCATATCTTATCGGAAAAATCGTACTGATAATGTTCTGATTGGTTGACAGTATAAAATGTTTTACCGAAATGTCTGTGTATAGATAGATACTCCTTCCTGGTCACTATTATAAGCAAAGTTTCTTTTTTCGTATTCATTGAATAACTGATATATTTATTCTCTAGAGATCAGATACATCAGTTATTCAGAAAGATCAAATACATCAGTTATTCAATGAATAAAAAAATAAACTTAGGGAGCATGTCATAAGAACGAAATTTTGTCGCGCGCGCGACAAGACATATGTTTTTGATTTTGAATCTAATGGAAAGCATTTGCTTAACCTTATGCAGTTCTACAAGAAACTTTCAACAAGTTTGGATGATGTTGTTTGGAAAAATGAAGAAGATATGGCAAAGAAAGAAGCAAAATGATATTAATATCATTATCAAAGTGTAATGTTTTTAATGTATGATGATATTCTACTATTTTTCCAATTTCTTTATTCGTTATTTTCTCTGCTTGTAGGTTTGTTTGGACAATTTTCATTTTTATTAGTAATGTAGTATTGTATTGCATGCTGTTATTTTTTGAAAGCATGAAGTTTATGTAAGAATTTTAGAACAATGTTCTTCAAACAATATATATAAATATATATATAGTTATTTCTTATATTTTGTGTATTTATTAAATCAACTCAGGCTTTAAAATGAATCAATTTGAATATGTGATGTTCCCACTTCTTCTTCATCTTTAAAATGAATTAGTTATTAATCTACTTAAAAAAAAAAGGATAAGTATTAAAGAGGAATATATTTAAAATTTATACTAATAGTTTTAGTTATGTTTCCCTTAATTGATCTCCTGTTAAATAATATTTAAATAACTTTGTTTTAGCATAATGGTTGTGAATTATTGCAAAGCAGAAATAATATAATAAAAATACAAACTGTAGTAAAAAAACATCCAGAAAAGAGAAAGAGCATTAGAAGTGTGCAGAAAAAAGATCTTGGCTAAAGTCGGGGAAGAAAAACAAAATAAAAAATCCAAACTTAACAAAGATAATGCAAACCTACCGGACTGTTTATCTGAAAGACAACCTGAAGTCTCAGACAAAACGACTTCCGAAGAGAGCAAGTTGGAGGAAAGCATACACGATCATATTCACATAAACACAACTCAAAGAAGGACCGTTGGCCACCCAAACACGCCCCTAAATATCAAGTCATTTGAGCAGGTCTCATTTTGGCCAGTCTGCTAGAGAAACTCCAAAAATTAGAGCATGGACTTGAACTCATTTCCACGCCAAGCTAATAATCATAGACGTCCAATGACTAACTGAAGAGCTTTCTTGGATAAATAATATTTTATTTAGCATTTTCAAAATTGTTCGGTCCATCGAATTCTAGATTGAAGCCAAGCCTAAAGAAATATGTTTTCCATGACATAAACCCTGAAACAACTTAAACACCCCTCGAATCGAGGGTGGCAGAGGCCTCAGTTGGCCCACTTGAAATAGCCCCACGCAGAACAATGAGATGGTCATTTGTCTCTACCTTCCCCACATACACCACACAATCCGCATCCCCATAACCAAACACAATTTTCCCCTCAAAATATTTTGCCTAGTCGGTAGTTTGTTCTGGATCAGCTTCCATGAAAAGACAACCATTTTGGATGGAGCCTAGCTCTTCCGAATCCTCACAAGACTCCACAAAACCCCCTCGAATCTACCTTCCCTGATCCCAGACAAAGCTAAAAGGATACCATAAGTTGAACTGGCCGAGAAACCCCTAAGAGGATTTGGCTTCCTGACCCAGGCGTCTTCATGATCACGCCTTACAACCCCCGAAATAAGACTAAGAAATCCCTAAATATTTCCTCCTCCCAATCTCGAAAATACCTCCTCCACACAAAACTCCAAACCCAAACCTCCCCAACCCAAGAACAAAAAAAACTCACCAAATGAGACTTCTGCTATGAGATAAGAAATAACATCTGAAAAGAGACACCCAAAAGGGGTATCCCCCACCAAAGATCATGCCAAAACCTAGTCTTCTACCCATCCTTAATCAACTTAAGATATGAAGAGGAAAACCAGTCGATCTCCAGATTCGAAGGAGAACCAAGGAGAGAAACGCCTTTCCATCAATGAGACACCTACCCAATGGGTAATCAAAACAATGAGACCCATAAGTATCCTTCTCAATATTACTCCAAAGCGACAGATGATCTTGGATAATCCTCTGTCTCCAATTGCTTAACAAATCAAGATTTACTAGTCTTAGATCTCCCACTTCAAAGCCCAACTTCCTTATTGTCCTTACACGCCTCCTCCTACTTAACTCAAGCAACTTTAGATCCTCCTTTGGAACTTCCCAAGAGAAAATGCATGTGCATACTACCAAACTTCTTCCAAACTAAGACATGCATCTTTTTAAAGATAAAAATAACACCAAAATAGAATTCAATATCGAATTTAGGAGAACCAACCTACCACCTAAACTCGCAAATATATTCCCTCATGTGGCTAATCTCTTATAGACAAACTTTACTAGAGGTTACCAAGTACCTTTCTTCTTTGGATTTGCACCCATTAGAATCTTTAAATACTTGAAAGGCGGAACACCTACCTTATAGTCCAAATAGCATCATCAACTAGAAAAAAGATCTTCCCACGTTAGTCACAATCCAAAAAATAGTTTATATAATATGTGATTGATTGACAATATAAATTATTTTCATAGTGCATCATAATTAATCTCTTTTTTTATTTTTGCACTTCAAAAATCAATCTTCTATTGTCATTAGTCACAATATCACGTGAATTTGTAACAAATATGCATTGACCGTGTAAATAAGTAATACACCAACATAGTCAAATCATGTGTATTGTACGAACTATGAAGAGACACTAAAATATGATTGAACGTATGTGTAAAATATATTTATTCTATCGGTGTGTAAATATTTATTTAACCATAATATATCGTAAGAATCGAGTTTTTACATGCGCGACAAGTGTTTTCTTCACTTTTGAATCTAATTGAAACCATTTGTTTAACCCTATTCAGTTCTACAAAAGAAAAACTTTCAACATGTTTGGAGGATGTTGTTTGGAAAACAGAAGATGATATGACAAGCAAAATGATATTAATAATATTGTTAATATCATTATGAAAGTGTAATGTTTTTAATGTATGATGATATTCTACTATGTAGGTTTGTTTGGACATTTTACATATTTATTAATAACATGATATAGTATTGTATTGTATGCTATTATTTTTCTTTGGAAAGCATGAAGTTTATGGAAGAATTTTATAACCAAAAATCTAAGTTAGAACAAGTTAGAGAGAGATGCTATAACTTCTCTCTAGGTTCTTTTTTACATTCATTCATGCATTTTCCTATGCTTGATTTTCAACTTCTTGCATTTTCTCATAACCATTATTCAGATGCATACCAATATGCATTTCCCATTGCATCCACCTGCTTTTTTCCTTGCTCGCATCTTCATGGATTAAAGCTTATCATCAATGCAACTTCTTGCATTCTCATTGAATTTAATTAAAATACATCGACACCGGTAATGTAAAGAAATTTTATACTCAATTAATCATAACCATTAAAATTTTATTTGTTTGATTTTTTCTTTAATCACATCTAAAGTATTATTTATGAATAGTTGTGATGCACTAATAGTTGTAAGACTTTTTAGACCGACCATTGTATACTAATTAATCTCTTTCTCATTATCATCATTTGCATTTCAAACATTATCATATGAAATATGGGTTGGTGAGTGCATTGACTTAGAACTCACATTTTATTGCATTCATTAAACTCTTTCATGTATA
This sequence comes from Lathyrus aphaca, assembly GCA_963966055.1. Taxonomy (NCBI): domain Eukaryota; kingdom Viridiplantae; phylum Streptophyta; class Magnoliopsida; order Fabales; family Fabaceae; genus Lathyrus; species Lathyrus aphaca. Next base: position 33,259,495 of record OZ014523.1, read on the forward strand.
TCATCCATCTTTATCCTTTCATGCATATTGTACTCATTCTCCTAAAAATCTTATTCATTACATTGCATAAGCATTACTATAAATAATATATTTTATAACGAAACATCGACCTCATCCAACAAAAAATTAAGGTATAAACCATAGACGCATCACATTTTTTTTAAATACCATATATTCTTTCGATTGAGCTAAAAACAAAGGGATACAATATTTAGAAGACACACCTAAAAATCCCAACAACTATATTTTAGCATCTTTTTAATTTTCGTTTAACTTTTCTTATAACATATTACCTCGGTTTTGTTGAAAACCGATGGATAAACTATTTAGATGACATGTATTCGAATCTCAACAATTACATTTTATCACCTTTTAATTTTTAATTTTTTTATGATCTATTATCTCGGTTTTGCTGAAAATCGGGGATAAATTAGCGCTTTTAATGACCAATTTGATGGAAAAAATCAAGTAATGAATCTTTGTCGTCCATTTATAAAGTAACAATGGCCAAGATATTGGCAAATTATCAATCCACATGAAACTTTAGTGATCAACGTGAAGAACCACCATATGTAACCATCCGCGTAGCTCCAGTCACTTGAGCTATGTTATTTGTGCCTACTCTGGTAACAGATGGTTAAGATAATCATCAAACATATTTTCATATCTCTACGTGTCATAGACCGAAGATCAAACACATTAGGGTCTCTAGGAATATACTGCTTGTAGTCGAACTACTGCATGACACGCTCAGGTAGATGAGGATACGTCAGACGTGAATCGCAAGCCAATTTTCCAGAGTAGAAGGCAATGTCCTCTAAAGGACGCGTCTCATGGTGAGTGATGTAAGAATGGAAATGTGTGTTCTTTGCTACCAAGCGGCCAAGATACATATGATATGTCTCTGTCGCCTGATTTCCTCTAAGCGAAGCAAATACATAAGCATGTGGCATATCCTCAGTGTATGTCAAAATATATGACTAGCCGAATATACATGGGAAGTGCTAAAGGATCTAAGATTGAAAATAAAATAGATGAATCATTACTAATGGAGTTACAAAAGTATTATGAAAATGACACACAAACTTAAAAATACACAGAAATATTATCGTCAATAGTGTGATGTTATTTGTCACATGTTTGGTCTTCCACATACAACCTTCAAATAATTTGGAGTACAAGTAGATCAAACAAGCAGCTCCCCCAGTTGTACTCATGGATCTTCTTAAAGTCATTGACGTATCATAGGTAGTGACATCCACTTAAGTGGCCTTCTTGTCCACAAAAATAGACATGCCGACCAAATACAATAGGTATGCTCTCAAAGTGTATGCTTTATGTTGTACAATCTTCTCGTCATCGCCAACAGCCTTCTATGCTTTATGCAACTTCTATGTATACACCCTATCTAGGAATCAAAACCTATAATGACAGCCTCAGGTGGCTTCTAACTCCCTCATGGCATCCTTTAGGTCAACTCCCAAATGGTTTACCATCATCTCTAGTGCATCATCTTTATTAATCTTCCTATAGTCTAAAATTTCCCCCTTAATCGGAAGATGCAACAGGCACAAGACATCGTCCAGTATGATAGACATCTCACTGTGTGGAAGATGAAATAATGACGTCTTTGTGTTCCATCTCTCTACAAATCCAAACAAAAAGCATAGCATGGTTAATCGTAACATAATCAGTCCTACACAAGTCTCTCAAACCAGATAAATGCAAAGCATTCTAAAACCACCAAGTGTAAGCCAATAATCTTTCGGCCATGGTTGATGAATTTTATAGCATCACGGTCCTATAGAAAACTAAATCATCATAAGAAACTTTTAATATTATAACGAATATGATTTACAAAGAATGAATCCAACTAAATTTTACCTCTCTGTCTCATACATGTCTGGTGTAACACCCTTCTAAATACCCCAAATTATTATAATTAAAATAACAATATATTCATCAGAGTAATTATGCCCCGAAGGGTGTCACACAATCATTTCACAACAATTATCAAAACATCCTGTCATGCTCATTTATTTAATCAAAATAAGGTTCTTTTGCATAATTCGCAGCGGAATAAAATTCAACATCAATGTAAAACATGTAACACACTACATGTAAATCATTCAACAACCAATCTCAAATTAATTAAAACATCCCCTCCCGATGTTACATCTATCAGAGCATGACCCATAAGAAACTACTCTAGACTCCAAGCATTAGCTTCTACTCAACTCATTTCTTGTTACCTGAAAAATAGGTGTAAGGGTGAGTTCCTCAATCAATATAATAAGTATTATAAAATAACATGTAATGCCAAGTAATTAACACATTAATTCACCCTAATCAGGCTACACCTTCAGCAACATCAATATCCGTTCAAACATCATACTCAACAGTAGATTCTCAACCATATTCAACATCAACCACACAACACACAACACACATATAATACTGGAATGCATCCATTCATATTATATGCCATACATTCATTATGTAATGAGACTCTATGCATGCGGTACCGACTATGTTGTGAACATATAGTTCAACCTCACCGTCCAAATCCAGGCACGGCTACCAAGCCCACTAGTCCCACTCATTTGAGACATAGTGACTCACTCACTAATTCCTCACCATGGGAATTAGCTACCACCCCAAATGGGCCATGCTATGCAAGCTACTCATCTAGCATGCAACAATCAACAACAATCAAAATGATTTACTCACTAATTCCTCACCATGGGAATCAGCTACCACCCGAAGGCCACAATATGCATGCTAATCATCTAGCAATGCAACATCAACAAAATCAAGAATAGACACATGCTCACACTCTAAGCCATAATACAGTCTATTCACAAATGTATACATTCACATCATCATGTATACCATCACACATTATCAACATAATTAATCACAAAAGCATATCCTATCATGCCACATAATCAAACACAGTATTAGCACACTCTACTAATACCTTTACCACTCAAAACAACGGGAAATGATCCCTATCACATCATATCTCGGCTAAGTCGCATCATTCAGCCTAAACAACCAAAACTGCACAACAGTAGCACAGAAAAATCACAATTCTGCCCATACGCGTATTGCCCATGCCCATACGCGTATTGCCCAAACCTGACCAAGTCCATACGCGTATTGCCCACTCTCATACGCGTATTGCGCATTGCCTTACTCAACTCATACGCGTATTACCTATTCCATACGCGTATGCTACGCGTAACAATCTCCCATTACGCGTACCAACAGAGACCAATTTACGTTCAAAATACCATCTTTTCCACCCATACGCGTAAGGCCTTCTCCATACGCGTACCAGCCAGCTCATACGCGTATTGCCTAGTGCCATACGCGTATGACCAGAAACCAGAATTCTCAGATCTGCTGTGGTTTTCTCTGTTACGAAATCTATCCAATCCAACCTTCCACAGTCCAAATTACACAAAATAATCGTCCATATCATCTACACGAATCATATCCTATTCATCTTCACCAATCCTAACATTACCTCTTCTAATTCCTACGAATTCTGTTCAATTATCATTCAATTTCATTCATCCAATATTTCACAAACTCATCATGCATCAATCAAATTAGAGGTACAACCAATGGTTATCACTACCCAGTACATATTATCATATAATACCCTTTAACCGATGATAAACCCCCCTTACCTGAGTTAATCCGGTAGCCTCCGAGCTCTAAGCTTTTCCTTCCTTCAACCTTCGTCCTCTGGCTTTTTGCCCTTTCTGCCTCTTTTCCCTTTTTCACGTGAAATAACCTTTTTACCAAAAAATGGGATTTTTCTCATTTCCAACTTATATATTATTCCAATAAATAATTATCCCAATAATTATTATTCCAAAATAATAATAATAATAATAATAATAATTCAATTATTTAATTAAATCAATAAATATATTATTAACTTAATTTAAATAATTATTATATTATTATCGGGGTGTTACAACTCTCCCCCACTAAAAGAGTTTTCGTCCTCGAAAACATACCTCAATCGAACAACTCCGGATAAGACTCCTTCATCTGGCTCTCCAGTTCCCAAGTCACATTGCCACCTGCTGGTCCTCCCCAAGCTACCTTCACCAAGGCAATCTCTTTACCCCGCAACTGCTTCAACTCTCGATCCTCGATCCTCATAGGTGATGTTTCAACAGTCATGTTATCTCTCACCTGTACATCATCTACTTGGACAACATGCGACGGATCATGAATGTATCTCCTCAACTGAGACACATGAAAAACATCATGCAAATTCGCAAGCGACGGCGGTAAAGCGATACGATAGGCTACCTCTCCTATCCTCTCCAAAATCTGATAAGGACCAATAAATCGAGGTGTCAACTTTTTCGACTTCAAGGCTCGACCAACACCAGTTATCGGAGTAACACGAAGAAACACATGATCTCCCTCTTGGAACTCAAGTGACTTCCTCCTCTTGTCATGATAACTCTTTTGACGACTCTGAGCAATTCTCATCTTATCCTGAATCATCTTAATCTTTCTCGTAGTTTGTTGAACAATCTCCGGTCCAACCACAGCACTCTCACCGGACTCATACCAACATAAAGGTGTCCGACATCTCCTACCATACAAAGCTTCAAACGGTGCCATACCAATGCTCGAATGAAAACTATTGTTGTAGGTAAACTCAATCAAAGGCAAATAACAATCCCAAGCACCTCCATTTTCCAAAACACAAGCCCTCAAAAGATCCTCTAGTGACTGAATCGTCCTCTCAGTCTGACCATCAGTCTGCGGATGATATGCAGAACTCAATCTCAGCTTAGTTCCCAAAGCCTTCTGCAAACCTTCCCAAAACTTCGATGTAAATCTAGGATCTCTGTCCGAAACAATACTAGACGGAATACCATGCAAACTTACAATCTTCTCAATATACAACTCAGCTAGCCTCTCTAACGGATAATCCATTCTGATCGGAATGAAATGAGCCGACTTCGTCAATCTATCCACAATCACCCAAATAGCCTCAAAATTCTTACTTGTTCTCTGCAAACCAGAAACAAAATCCATACTGATACTGTCCCACTTCCACTCTGGAATAGCCAACGGTTGCATTAGCCCAGACGGCTTCTGATGCTCAATCTTCGACTTCTGACAAGTCAAACAAGAATACACAAAACTTGCAATTTCTCTTTTCATTCCCGGCCACCAAAATAACCCTTTCAAATCATGGTACATCTTCGTAGCTCCAGGATGAATACTCAAGCCACTACGATGTCCTTCCTCAAGGATACTCTTCTTAAGTTCTGTAACATCCGGAATACACACCCGACTACCAAATTTCAAAATACCATTCTCATCAACTCTGAATTCACCACCTTGACCTTGATTCACTAAAGTCAACTTATCAACCAAAAGTGCATCGGATTTTTGACCCTCTCTGATCTCGTCCAGAATACCACTCGTTAACTTCAACATTCCCAGTTTAACACTATTGTGAGTACTCTCACACACCAAACTCAAGTCTCTAAACTGCTCAATTAAGTCCAATTCCTTAACCATTAACATAGACATATGTAATGATTTCCGACTCAATGCATCAGCTACTACATTTGCTTTACCCGGATGGTAGTTCAAACCAAAATCATAATCCTTCAGAAATTCTAACCATCTCCTCTGTCTCATATTCAGCTCTTTCTGATCAAACAAATACTTTAAACTCTTATGGTCACTGAAAACTTCAAATCTTGAACCGTACAAATAATGCCTCCATAACTTCAGAACAAATACCACAGCTGCCAGCTCTAAATCATGTGTCGGATAATTCCTCTCGTGAACCCTTAGCTGTCTCGAAGCATAAGCTATAACCTGCTTATTCTGCATCAACACACCACCTAAACCCAACAATGAAGCATCACAATAAACCTCAAATGGTTCCGACGAACTCGGTAATATCAGGATAGGAGCAGTAGTTAACCTTCTCTTTAACTCTTGGAAACCTTCTTCACATTTTGAGTCCCAAACAAACGCTTGCCCCTTTCTAGTCAACATTGTCAACGGTAACGCCAACTTAGAAAATCCCTCAATGAACTTCCTATAATACCCAGCCAAACCAAGGAAACTTCGAATCTCAGCAACAGACTTAGGAGTTTCCCACTTAGACACCGCTTCTATCTTAGAAGGATCAACAGCAACACCACCTCTGGAAATCACATGACCAAGAAAACTAACTTCTTCTAACCAAAATTCACACTTAGACAGTTTAGCAAATAACTTCTTTTCTCGCAGAACTCCTAAAACCTCTCTCAAATGTTCAGCATGCTCTTCTTCAGATTTCGAATACACCAAAATGTCATCAATAAACACCACAACAAACTGATCTAGGTACGGATGGAAAATCCTATTCATATACTCCATAAATACTCCAGGTGCATTAGTCACGCCAAAAGGCATTACAGAATACTCATAATGTCCATACCTTGTTCTGAAGGCAGTCTTCTGAATATCCTCAGTTTTCACACGTATCTGATGATATCCCGATCTCAAATCTATTTTGCTGAACACTCTCGCACCAACCAACTGATCCATTAAATCATCAATCCTTGGCAAAGGATACCGATTCTTGATCGTCACTTTATTCAGTTGCCTGTAATCTACACACAACCTCATAGTACCTTCTTTTTTCTTAACCAACAACACTGGTGCACCCCACGGTGACACACTCGGACGAATAAATTTCTTATCTAACAGATCTTCCAGCTGACTCTTCAATTCAGCTAGCTCAACAGCAGACATACGATAAGGAGCCATCGATATCGGTCTAGTACCAGGTACCAAGTCAATCGAGAACTCAACTTCACGCTTTGGCGGCAATTCATTCACCTCTTCCGGAAACACATCAGGAAAATCACACACCACAGCTAGATCGCCAATCACCAGTTTATTTTTAGCCTCCAAGGTCGCTAACAGCATAAATAACTCTGCCCCATCTGCCACTTCCTCACTTACTTGTCTTGCTGATAGAAACAAACTCTTTCCTTCCCCAATCTCAGGAAATATCACAGTCTTATCAAAACAATGGATATAGACTCGGTTAAACACCAACCAGTTCATACCCAGAAGAACATCAATCTGCACTAATGGAAGACACACAAGGTCTATCCCAAAGTCTCTACCAAAAATACTCAAAGGACACTTCAAACAAACCGAAGTAGTAGTCACCGAACCCTTCGCAGGAGTATCAATCACCATACTACCCCGCATCTCAGATATCTCTAACTTAAGTTTCACAGCACAATCCAAGGATATAAAAGAATGAGTCGCACCTGTGTCAATAATAGCTACAAGAGGAAAGCCATTAATATAACACGTACCTCGGATCAAACGATCATCTGCAGAAGTCTCAGAACCCGATAAAGCAAAAACCTTGCCTCCTGACTGATTCTCTTTCTTCGGCTTAGGACACTGTGGGCTGATATGACCCACTTCTCCACAGTTGAAGCAAGTCACAGTCTTCAACCGGCAATCTGCAGCCAAATGACCACCTTTCCCACATTTGAAACACTTCTTCTCACTACTGGTACACTCATGGATACGATGTCCAGCCTGACCACATCTGTAACACTTAACAGGAGCACTAGAGTCTCCCCCACTAGGCCTCTTCATCCCACTCTGCCTCTGAAAACCTTTGCCAGCTGCATACGGTTTTCCGCGATCAATATGATTCTTACCTTTTCTATCAACCTTCTGCTGATAGCTCTCAGCTCTGGCCTTGGAATCCTGTTCGAAAATCCTGCAACAGTCAACCAAATCAGAAAACACTCTAATCCTTTGATATCCAATAGCCTGCTTGATCTCGGGACGCAACCCGTTCTCAAACTTCACACACTTTGAAAATTCCCCAGCAGCCTCAGCATAGGGAGTATAATACTTTGACAGTTCTGTGAACTTAGCAGCATACTCCGTAACAGACCTGTTACCCTGCTTCAATTCCAAGAACTCTATCTCCTTCTTTCCTCTGACATCCTCGGGAAAATACTTCCTCAGAAATCTCTCTCTGAACACAGCCCAAGTAATCTCAGCATTTCCAGCAGTTTCCAACTCAGTGCGGGTAGCAACCCACCAATCATCAGCTTCTTCTGACAGCATATGTGTACCGAACCTGACCTTCTGGTTATCAGCACACTCAGTTACTCTGAAGATCCTCTCTATCTCCTTCAACCACTTCTGAGCACCATCTGGATCGTATGCTCCTTTGAACATTGGAGGATTGTTCTTCTGGAACTCACTCAACTGACGAGCAGCTCCCATTCCCATAACATTCGGATTTCCTCCAAGTACTCCAGCTAGCATACCCAGAGCCTCAGCAATCGCAGCATCATCTCTACCTCTTCCAGCCATCTCTATTCTGAAACCCAACAACTAAAACAATAAGTACTGATAGGGTTACACAACACCTATACTGTACAGGGGAAACAGAAAAATTACGACTCGACACGACCGACTATGCTCTGATACCACTAATGTAACACCCTTCTAAATACCCCAAATTATTATAATTAAAATAACAATATATTCATCAGAGTAATTATGCCCCGAAGGGTGTCACACAATCATTTCACAACAATTATCAAAACATCCTGTCATGCTCATTTATTTAATCAAAATAAGGTTCTTTTGCATAATTCGCAGCGGAATAAAATTCAACATCAATGTAAAACATGTAACACACTACATGTAAATCATTCAACAACCAATCTCAAATTAATTAAAACATCCCCTCCCGATGTTACATCTATCAGAGCATGACCCATAAGAAACTACTCTAGACTCCAAGCATTAGCTTCTACTCAACTCATTTCTTGTTACCTGAAAAATAGGTGTAAGGGTGAGTTCCTCAATCAATATAATAAGTATTATAAAATAACATGTAATGCCAAGTAATTAACACATTAATTCACCCTAATCAGGCTACACCTTCAGCAACATCAATATCCGTTCAAACATCATACTCAACAGTAGATTCTCAACCATATTCAACATCAACCACACAACACACAACACACATATAATACTGGAATGCATCCATTCATATTATATGCCATACATTCATTATGTAATGAGACTCTATGCATGCGGTACCGACTATGTTGTGAACATATAGTTCAACCTCACCGTCCAAATCCAGGCACGGCTACCAAGCCCACTAGTCCCACTCATTTGAGACATAGTGACTCACTCACTAATTCCTCACCATGGGAATTAGCTACCACCCCAAATGGGCCATGCTATGCAAGCTACTCATCTAGCATGCAACAATCAACAACAATCAAAATGATTTACTCACTAATTCCTCACCATGGGAATCAGCTACCACCCGAAGGCCACAATATGCATGCTAATCATCTAGCAATGCAACATCAACAAAATCAAGAATAGACACATGCTCACACTCTAAGCCATAATACAGTCTATTCACAAATGTATACATTCACATCATCATGTATACCATCACACATTATCAACATAATTAATCACAAAAGCATATCCTATCATGCCACATAATCAAACACAGTATTAGCACACTCTACTAATACCTTTACCACTCAAAACAACGGGAAATGATCCCTATCACATCATATCTCGGCTAAGTCGCATCATTCAGCCTAAACAACCAAAACTGCACAACAGTAGCACAGAAAAATCACAATTCTGCCCATACGCGTATTGCCCATGCCCATACGCGTATTGCCCAAACCTGACCAAGTCCATACGCGTATTGCCCACTCTCATACGCGTATTGCGCATTGCCTTACTCAACTCATACGCGTATTACCTATTCCATACGCGTATGCTACGCGTAACAATCTCCCATTACGCGTACCAACAGAGACCAATTTACGTTCAAAATACCATCTTTTCCACCCATACGCGTAAGGCCTTCTCCATACGCGTACCAGCCAGCTCATACGCGTATTGCCTAGTGCCATACGCGTATGACCAGAAACCAGAATTCTCAGATCTGCTGTGGTTTTCTCTGTTACGAAATCTATCCAATCCAACCTTCCACAGTCCAAATTACACAAAATAATCGTCCATATCATCTACACGAATCATATCCTATTCATCTTCACCAATCCTAACATTACCTCTTCTAATTCCTACGAATTCTGTTCAATTATCATTCAATTTCATTCATCCAATATTTCACAAACTCATCATGCATCAATCAAATTAGAGGTACAACCAATGGTTATCACTACCCAGTACATATTATCATATAATACCCTTTAACCGATGATAAACCCCCCTTACCTGAGTTAATCCGGTAGCCTCCGAGCTCTAAGCTTTTCCTTCCTTCAACCTTCGTCCTCTGGCTTTTTGCCCTTTCTGCCTCTTTTCCCTTTTTCACGTGAAATAACCTTTTTACCAAAAAATGGGATTTTTCTCATTTCCAACTTATATATTATTCCAATAAATAATTATCCCAATAATTATTATTCCAAAATAATAATAATAATAATAATAATAATTCAATTATTTAATTAAATCAATAAATATATTATTAACTTAATTTAAATAATTATTATATTATTATCGGGGTGTTACATCTGGTATTATGGTTCGGGTAAATAAGGAGGAATGAGCAATTTAACGCGCCTCCTTCAAACCCCTTAGGTGCATGTGGTTCCTTTTGTGCCTATGGTATCTCCGATACCTTGGGTTACTTGGGTACCTCTGGTGCTTTGGGTTCCTGAATAGGTGAAATTTATCTTCTATGACAAGACGGGGGCGGAGATGCATGAGTAGGTGACACTCGTCTCCTACAGAAAAAAGAAGTTGGAGATGCATCAGCCCAAGAAGCTAATGCCTCAACATCAATTAGGCTAGACAGAATAAGTGTCTGGGATGGTTGACTATTTTCCCTATGAATTGATGCATGTTGTTAATCTTGTCGTGCCTCAATTTTTCTTGCCTATCATCGATAATGACTGTAAGTATACATATGAAACACAATGAGTTCAATAAAGAAAGCAAAACAAATGTAGACTTATAAACTCTGGATATGCATCTCCAGTTTCTAGGAATCTAAACCTTGAAAAAATTCAGAGATGCATATTTGGAATTTTCTGTAACTCACATTAGTGTCAATGGCGAAAATGTGACCTCTTAAAATGTATAGACTACCTATTTTCATAACCCAATCCTCAATTTCCACAAATTTATACAAGAACTCAAAAAAGTTTTAAAAAAATAAAAAACTTACAAATTGTGAGTTTGGTTCGGTGTTGAGTGAGATTTTTCATAGACTTAATGTTGATGGTAAAAGATTTGAAGTTATTTGAATTATTTTGAGAGAATGTGAGTTGAGAGAGTTTGAGAAACTTGAAAGGTTTAAAAATAATGTTTTTTTGGAAGTGTGGAAGGAAAAAGGGTTCTTGTGTGTTTTTTTATCAAATTGCGTCTGAAGATTCATCTTCATAATTTCCACGGAGATGTATTTCCGTAATTTATTTTAATTACCTTAGGGTCTAACTCAAGAATGTATAAAGTTGGAGTGTGTTTGAAGATGCATCTTTGAAATTTTGGGATATTATTGTATTTTTACAAGAGTGTGGTAGTAATCCATATGGTGCGTTAAGTATTTCCTATATTGAAGTGTGGTTAAAAGAGCCCAAAAATATATTAAATGGGATCAATTCAGTGAAGTCGTAGTGCAACAAGCAATTTTGGATTGTGATGATTTTTAATAGTTTATGTCCAAATAGAGTTAATTTTGATTTTCTTTTGAAGGATTTTTGAAATTTCATCAAGATGAATTTTATATGATTCACGAATAAACTTCATTTTAATGGAAGATTGGTTAAAGCTTTAAATGAAAATTTTATTGTGTTGATTGTGAAGAATGATAGTCTTCAAAATCTTAATGATTTTAGAGTTATGTTTTTTGTCGGTTGTGAATATAAAGTGTTAGTATTGGTAAATAGACTAAAATCATGTAATTTATCATGTTCTCTAAGAATCTAAAAAAGAATATTGTTAATATTTTCATGTGTTAGCATAGTAAAAAAAAAGTGGACAGGCAAGTCTAGACGCTAATATTTGTTAAAGGTGGAAAGACTTTATACGACGATATTATTATCGCTAATGAGGTAGTGGATAAGGTTAATATGATAAAAAACTTATTTTATTCACTCTGATGGGATGGTGGGAGAGATTGATTTGGTGGTTATTGGGGTCTTTATTTGGAATCTTAGGAGGTGGAGATATTTTTTTTCTTAAACAACTACTTGTGTTTGAAGAGCTTATCTCTATGTTTCGAGATATCACTTTTTCCTTGGATAGAGATAAGTGAATTTGGAAGTATATTGGATAAGGTATTTTCTCAATGACCTCCGCTTACTAAGCTTTGAGAGTTAACTCTACCTTTTCTTCGACTTTTCTTCCGACATAGAGCCAAATCCCTTTTATTTGAAAAGGTTGAGCTCCTTCTAAGATCTTGCCTAAGTTGGGCTCCCTTCTTGCAACTTTTGTAAGACATACTCTTGTCTAGTCAGAACTTTTCTAAAAGAGATGGTATTTATAATCCTAGTGGGGTCTCGTATCCCTTGTGATGACTTGACATAGTAAGTTTCCCACTTTCATTAAACTTGTGAGCTAGCCTTGCTTCATGTGTCATATATAATCTTCTAGTGGTTGCCCTAAGGTTTATTTTGAGTCATTTATTTCCTTAGGAGCGAGAGTGATTATGTATAGGGGTGGTTATGTTATGATTTGACATATTATAGTCTGGTCTATTTGGAAAGTCCGTAATGATGTCATCATTAAGGAAGTTAAAAATATTGTCTTGGAAATGATTTTTATATAACCTTATCATCTATCTACACCAATAGTGAATCAAGTGTTTGTCTTGATTTTGAGGTAAATATTGATTTTTAATTTTGGGCTCTTTTGATTGGATATGATTTGTTGATGGTAGATCTAACGGTTTGAGATCTAACTTGTTTTCAACAGAGACGTGGTGTTCATCGGATGAACTAAAATCTAAGGGTAAGTGTTCACCTTTTATTTTATTGTAAAACGAACTAAAGTTCTCTTGTTCTTTCCACCTTTTCTTGTGATTTGTTTTCCAATCCAAACAAATCATTAAATTTTCAGCTAAAATCAAAAACCCACTCGAGCGACTTCGAATACTCTTATTGTTGACTCGTCTCTTCTTTTCGGCAATGCCTATGATTCACACTGCTTAGGTTTCTCTCTTCCAACAACACCAAAGTATGTATCTTTCACACCAATCCCAACACTATCACTGTTTTCTTAACTTCAATTTCTCTTCACTTTCACTATCCTTCATCAATTTCATTTTTTTTTTGTTGGGTCTTCAATTTTCTGGAATTGCAACGCATTTACGTGTAACCCTAGTTTACTTTTATTTTCTAGAATCATTAGGGTGATAGTTAGTCAAACCCAATATTATTTTATCTCAAAATGCTACCTTTTTCATTTCTACTGTAACTTGAATTTTAAGGGTTTGTGTTAATTTACTTGTGTTATTAGAATACTTGGAATTTGATTTTGGGGGTTAATTTTATTTTGATTTTGATTTTGATTTTGATTTTGAGTTCTTGTTCAATTGGAAAACTATTGCAGATCAAGATCTCTTTTTGAGTAAGGAGGTTGATTTGAAGATGGTTGGGAACCCTGCAATCAATGTCTCATCATTGCCAACTTCTGTTTCTTCATGTATGATGATTTCTCTACCAGGCAACTCATTGAAGTTCGCGCCTTTATCCATTCAAAATCGGAAGAAAATCAACAAGATTAGAGCTACATCGGCTGATGGAGGTAATGTCAAACAGTCGTATAATTCAGAAGCAAAGAATCCTCTTGCGGTTGTGTTTGACATTCCTCGACGGATTTGGAAGCAAACGCTGTGTCCATTAAGTGATTTCGGGTTCGGTCGCAAGAGTGTTTGGGAAGGTGGTGTTGGACTGTTTTTGGTATCTGGTACAATACTATTTGTGCTTAGTATGGCTTGGTTAAGGGCGTTTCAAATAAATTCCAAATTCAGGAAGTATACAGCTGTTTTCGAGTTTGCTCAGGCTTCTGGTATAAGTACCGGAACGCCGGTGAGAATCAGAGGGGTCACTGTAGGCAATGTCACTCGCGTGAATCCTTCCTTGAAAAGTATTGAAGCGGTTGTTGAGGTTTGTTTCGGTACCATAATCCAATTAAAGACTATATAATACATAGTCATTAGTATCTTACTATTCGTGCAAATCGTTTCTCGAGTGTGGATCTATTTCTTGCTTTGGTGTGACATTCATTGTCTTAGTTTTTGGATTGTATTAAACATAAGTTTTTCAATTTGCAGATACAAGATGATAAAACAATTATACCAAGGAACTCGTTTGTTGAGGTTAACCAGTCAGGTCTTCTGATGGAAACTAAAATTGACATCAATCCTCGTGATCCAATTCCAACACCTTCAGTTGGTCCTCTTCACGAAGAATGTGCTAAAGAAGGTCTCATTGTGTGTGATAGAGAAAAGATCAAAGGTCACCAAGGAGTAAGTTTGGACGAAATGGTAGGAATATACACCCGTCTTGGACGAGATGTTGAGGGAATTGGTGTCGTCAACAGTTATGCGTTGGCTGAACGGGTTTTTGCTATTATGGAAGAAGCAAGACCACTTCTTACACAGGTATGATGTTATTTTACTTGTGTGTTTGGAATATGGAAATTATTCTCGATTGTCGTATTGTTGATTCAGATAAGTTCCATGCCGGTAGAAAATGGTTAAATGATGCATCCTCATGCCTATATTTTCGTTTTGGTGTAGTAATGTCTCAGATGAAAGCCATGGCTCTAGATGTTCAACCTTTGTTGGCTGAAATCCATGATAGCGGCCTGTTGAAGGAAGTTGAAAGTTTGACCCAAAGCCTTACTCAAGCTTCTAATGATTTGAGGTCAGTTGCCTAGATGCCTTTGGCTTTTTTGTGCGACTTATATGGCTTGCATGCGTAATTGCGTACACGTATCTGTTTAGCGTATTATTGTTAGTTTAGGGGATGTAACTAACTCTGTAGCCTCTAGAGATCAATCAGGATTTAGGAGATTTGACAGAGATAGTGGGATGAATATTAGGTTGTAATTGTTCAGTTGAAAATCTTGAAACTGAAATTGCACATATAGTTCTCTTATTATTCTACCTATTGCATGAGAAAAAATATTAACCTATTATGTTTATCCTAATATACAACTTGTAAGAATTGAATCAAATTTGTTAAAAAATTCAGTGTATTGTAATTTGAAAATCACATCATTCTCCAGTATGTCTGGCTCCACTTTGGAGGAGACAAATTTTATTATGTACGTGTAGTACTAATTTTGTCATGTTCGGATGTTTTTTTTACAAGAATTGATTATGCCTCCAGAATTGATTCTAACTTAACTATAATTTGAAGATTTGCCTCCATAATTGATTTTTAGCCTTCAATTTATTGTTCAACCAACTTTTACATAAATGTATTGAATTGTAAATCACCTTGTTTTCAACTCACTTTTAGTCTTATTCAATTTTACTAATAAGTTCATTCAAAATCATTTTTTTTCACCACAAAATCGAACGCGTTAACCGATTCAACTCTCTTGAAGTATGATAACTAATAGAAATTAATCCTTTATGTATGCAGAACGGTGCATTCATCTATTATGACCCCTGAGAACACTGAACTGATCCAGAAGTCCGTACACTCACTTATATTTACCTTGAAGAACATCGAGGTATGACTCTAGTTCTGAAAATGGTTAAAATTTAACTATTATGAAAAACTTCTTCTCATGTTTTTTTCTTTCCGTTTTGGTTGTATTTCTGCAGAATATTACCTCTGATATGTTAGGTTTTACCGGCGATGAAAGTACCAAAAAGAGTTTGAAAGTACTTATCAAGAATCTCAGCAGGTTATTGTGAAGTCAATTTCAAAGTGAAGTAACATATAACAGGTAACAATATTGTGAACCATATTTTTTATCTGCCGCAATATTGAAGGAGAAAATAGTAGTTTAAACTGATAAAAGTTGTCTTTTATGGTGTTGATAAATGCAGGTGTGTCGGTGACAGGAGAATTTGACTTTTTTGGTTTCTGCTTTAGTTATTGGCTCCATCTGAGTAGCACTGTCACTTCTCACTGCTTAGAATTTGAGAACAATGAAGTCAGAGTCTAAAGCCTTTTAGAGTTTCTAAGTATTTTCATTTGGTGATGTTGAGTTGAATGAAATCACCATTGTAGCAATGTCTTGGATAGTTTTCAATACTTTTTTTAGACAATTTTCAATACATTATTATACTGTAGAATGTTCTTTGATTAAAAGAAACTTAAAGTTCTTTATCTTACCAAATCCTTTATATATAAACTTAAAGTTTGACTTATCTTTTTGTAACTGAAAATGTAACTTAGTCATAAAAATATACATTTAACTATAATTGGTTCAGTTAAGGTTTAGCTGTTTATGGTGAAAAGCCTTTGCAACATTTGCAACAAAAGCAAATCGACATGTGATTGGAAGCTCTGATATGGTTTAAAAAAACATAGCATTTTACACAAGCAAACCACATGTTTTTGCCTTGAATGGATTTACATAAGTTGAGATTTGCATGTCAGGGTTCTCAAT
Organism: Lathyrus aphaca; assembly: GCA_963966055.1. Taxonomy (NCBI): domain Eukaryota; kingdom Viridiplantae; phylum Streptophyta; class Magnoliopsida; order Fabales; family Fabaceae; genus Lathyrus; species Lathyrus aphaca. The sequence continues at coordinate 33,276,175 of OZ014523.1, forward strand.
ATTTGAGAATGAGTTTGTACAACTGCCAAAAAATACACTTTATCCATGATCAAGACCTATTTGATAGGTGCATAAACTTTGTCGTAACAGTGAGGTTTACACTTGACTTGGGAGCCTTCCATCAAAATTCGCGCTGTTAGCAATCTCGTCATTTCTTGATCTTTGGCTTGAAAATGTTTTCCTTGTAGTATCTAAGTTCCTCAATGCTTTCTCTAATATCATCCAGGGCTCTGTGCCTTTTTTCTTTTGAAGGTGCTCTCTTCTGATCTGCAAAAATCATAACCCTTTACATTGGTACACAATTTTTGCATTCTAAAAAGGAAATACTTTTTTGGTGAAGAATAGAATACTATCAAATTTTACAAGGACCAAATATATATTTCATGTTAAAAAAAATCAAACATAAACAAGGACCAAATAACCAGAATGCCTCTATATCCCAGTTTCTTATCTCTGGAAATTTATCATCCAATTTAACAAATATTGAACCTCTTATGACTGAGTAACTGTATAATTTCTTACCTTTGGGATACCAGCGAATGCAAAGAGCTGAAATACTACTAACATCAACAACCACGTGAGAGAAGATCCCCGCCAATTCTGGCATGTATTTCTGCAAAATTGAACCAGTCAAGACAGGTAATGAAACAATATAATGCAAGAATAATAGGATGCATAGTTGCAAATAAGAATAGCAATAAGTAGGCTTGATTAGGACATGACAAACAGAGAAAGGAAATTCCTGGTGTTGCTTCCACCAATTTTATCCATGAAGTGTTACTTCAGTGGTGTAAGAGTTTGGCCATGTAATCTCAAGGGACGAAATTCAAAACTCTTGGAAACTTGTGGTGAAATGGACATCAATCATTAATGTCACTTTTATTAATATTAATTTCCTTCTTCCCCAATTTTTTTATTAAGAAAATCTATATTTAGATACGCAGATTTTGTACTCAGAATTTCAGATGACAGAAGTTTACATGCAGTGTCTTAACATGATGTCCATCTTCATAATGTTATGATGTGTTCTTTTGATTGACAAAATTAACATGACATGGCAAGCTTGATGTATAAGGTTGGCTCATTTACCCAGTAATGTAGTATTCTAACATGAAGTGATTCAAAAATTAAATAAAATATTTGATGAGACCTAGAATTTACAGATGACCATATCAAAAAATGAATCTAGGTTTCAGCAGTAAACCAGGCCCTATAAACACTAGCAACGATAAGATACTAAGGAATTAACAAATACTTCATTAGAATCACTAGTAACTACTTTACTATGGCTGCCACAATACCTTAAGATATTGAAAATCAACATATATTGAATTTCCTGCTAAAAGAGGTGCGTATGTACCACCAATATGTCTCTTAACGAATTCAATAACCTGCAAAGTAGAAACTTAATCAGTTGCCTCATGGAACAAGGGGTGATGTACAGGAAAAAGGTATCCAAACCATAATCTCATAAGAAAATACTCACGCCGGCTTCATGAATCATTAGAATAAAGATAATAGATTCAGTGATAGGAAAAATAAGACTAATAATGTCTAATAGCTGCCAAAAGTTTTCTATCGTGGACCGAGTCCCCCGCCCATATTCTTTATGAACTTTATGAAGGAATATGAGAATTCAATTCTCAACTATACGCAGAGATGTGGAAATGGAATTATTCAATCCTAAATAGACAAGTTTAGGCATTTCATCTATCTCATTCTTACAATATGAAAAATAAAACAATATTTTAAAATCCATTGAAAATATATGATAATATTGGTTCTATTTAGCATGATAGAATATAAGTTTCCATGAAAGAGATCTTGTCAAAATCACATGGTTTAGTAACTACATACCTGTTTTTCAGCTTCTCTTTCACTGATTGTACTTTCAAGCACCATTTTTGTTAACCCTAAATTCATTTAAAATCATTAGTCAATACCATTCAAAAAGCAATTCTAAAATGTACAGGAGAACCAACTAATCAACTTGTGAATAACATCAGCATCAAATGTTTTCATGTTAATTAGTTTTAAAATACTTTTCTTTCAAGAAGTTAAGTATCAAAGTATAACATGTACCGCTTACCACTAGCTGCATGATGACTTTGACACCATTCTCCCATCTTGTCAAGGCACTCCTTAGTTTGATGTATGACCAAATCAGGACCCTAAAACAGTAGATAATTTAATTCAAACACGCACTCCAATGTAACCATCCATACTAAATCAGTTTTTTACTTAAACAATAGATACAAATATGTCATCAACTGCAATTAACACTACCATTTAGTGCCAAGGTATTCTGTTTAAGAACATTTGATCTAATAACACTTCCCTCCTCCTTTAAAGAAGGGAAGAGGCTAAGATCACTAGTTAAAACCTCATAAGATTAACATTTATAAATTCATTTTAAAAAAACACATATTTTATACTTGTAGTATATCAAATTGTAACTTTCAAGCAACAAGCAACATTCAAGCATTTTAACGCATATAAGCAACATTCAAGCATTTTAACTTGTAGTAAATCAAATTGTAACCAGTACAACATATTGAAGGATCGTTTGGTGTTTTAAACTCTACTAGTACTTGGTAACAACTTTTAGCTTACAAGTACCTACATGTCAGGCAAGGCTCTACTAGTACTTGGTAACAATTTTTAGCTTACAAGTGTACCTAAATGTCAGGCAAGGCGGGTAATGAAATAAGCAAGTTTTTCCCCATAGAAAAATAGAGGAAATAAGTCTAGAAAAGGGGGAAGTTATGAGATAGAGACTAAAAATGTAGAATCTCATTCAAAAGGCCGTGATGCAAGAAGACAATCATCTAAATAAAAAACAGCTAGCAATGCAATTTGTAACATCAAGTAATTATATACCTCCACCGATTTGGTTAAATTTCCATCTGTAATTATACAAGCAATCTCCAGTATTCTATCCACTTCAATATTTAAACCTGCAAACACACACAAAAGGTTTAGCACGAATGTTCAATGTACTGATCGAGCGTTTTATCGCTCTCGAAATAACACATTCTACATCCCTACCTGTCATTTCCAAGTCAATCCAGACAAGAGGCAACCTGTATTCAGGCAAATAAGCCACTAGATTATGTTTCTCATTTTTCACTTGTAAGGCTTTGCCATTGGCTTTCTTTCCATTACTACCTGCACCAAGAAAGTATACTGGAGCTGTTTCTTCACAGTTTATCTCAAAAACTACAAATTCTATCTTCAAGTAAACGGATTGATTTTAATCAATTAATCAACCATAACAAACTAACAAAACTCACTAGGTTTCCAACAAACACCAAGATCAAGAACAACACCAATTTCAAAACCCTAACAAAAACCCAAGCACCATGCATAACGAAAAAATTCAAAAACAACAAATTAAAAAAAGAAAGAAATGCAAATTGAATAAATAAGCATAAGAGATTGATTACCAGAAGGAAGAGAAAGAGGTTGAATGTCGCTATCATCAGCGTCAAGTTCCAACACCGAAAAAGAGTTCGCAAGGTGTTCCATTTTTCGGCTACAAATTTGAAGGTTTTACAAATTTGGGGAAGTTTTAAAGTGAAAAGTCGTGATTTTGAAGAGTTGAACACCAATAATGCTTCTTACTGACAGTTACAGTGTGTGGAGAGTGGAGAGTGTTCGTGGGCTTTTGGGTTGGGTATTATAACCCGGTTCGTTTTTATACCTAAAATAAATCAACCGAAAATAACTGAAAATAAAAAGTACTAGGAGTACTCTCTATATATGAGTAACTGATTAATAAATCTAAATATGAGTAACTGATTTTTTTTTTAATTTCATGTCATTATTTTTTTAAAAGAACTTTGTTAGTTAGGCAATAACTAGATATGACAAGATAATGTTAAGTATTTAGTCAAATAAAAGTCCTAGTTCTTAGGATAGTTTGTTTATTGATTCAGTCCAGTTTGTTTCCTTATTTCTAGTTAGAAGTGGGCTGTAGTTTGTTACAGCAACGGTCCTTTTATTTTCTATTTATTGTACTGCATTTCACAAGAAATAATAAGTCATTCCCAGAATCTTTATTTGCTTCTATTCTGTTCCTGTTACATCTAACATTCTGGTATCAAGAGCAGTGACCTAAGAGATGGGTTCAGAAGCAACTTTTGCAACAGCCTCCATTCCGAAGTTCGACGGCGACTACGATCATTGGAGCATGGTCATGGAGAATCTCCTTCGATCCAAGGAGTATTGGGTTGCTGTTGAATCAGGCTACACAGAGCCGAAGAGTAGAGAGGGAATGACGGCAGAGCAAATAAAGAACCTGGAGGAAATGAAGCTGAAGGATTTGAAGGCTAAGAATTACTTGTTTCAGTCGCTTGACAAGTCAATTCTGAAGACGATCACGCAGAAGGAGACATCTAAACAGCTTTGGGATTCCATGAAGTTAAAGTGTCGCGGCAATGCTCGAGTGAAGAGAGCTCAGCTCAATCGTCTACGGCGGGACTTTGAGGTCTTAGCAATGAAGCAAGGTGAATCGATCACTGATTATTTTGGTCGAGTAATGACGGTTGCAAACGACATGAGGAATTATGGAGAAGATGTGGATGATGTCAAGATCGTTGAGAAGATTTTGAGAACCCTCACTGAGAAATGGAACTATATTGTTTGTTCCATTGAGGAAGCCAAGGACATAGATCAACTATCTGTGGATGCCTTGCAAAGTTCTCTGCTCGTTCATGAGCAAAAATTCAAAGTGAGTGGAGAAGAGGAACATGCTTTGAAGGTAACTCATGAAGAGAGCTATGGTGGAAGAGGGCGAGGAAGAGCTACTTTTCGAGGAGGTCGGGGACAAGGCAGAGGCAGGGGCAGCCAACCGAGGAGTAAGGAAACAGTTGAGTGTTACAAATGTCATAAGCTTGGACACTTTCAGTACGAGTGCCAAGCAAATTATGTTGGTTTGGAGGAATCAGAAGAGATGGTGCTAATGGCGTATGTCGACACGGTTGGAGACGATCGAGATGTTATGTGGTATATTGATTCTGGGTGCAGCAATCACATGTGTGGTGATTCTTCACTTTTTTGTGAGTTAGAAGAAGGGTTCAACAAGGTGGTTAGATTGGGGAACTATGCAAGCATGAACGTTTCCGGAAAAGGGAGTGTTCGATTGACAATAAAAGGAGTAAACTTCCTTGTAAGGGATGTCTATTATGTTCCCGGTTTGAAGAATAATCTTCTCAGTGTTGGGCAGCTACAAGAAAAGGGTTTGGCTGTACTAATGCAGTCAAATGAGTGTCGGATTTATCACCGCACAAAGGGTTTGGTATTCCAAACCAACATGGCAGCAAATCGAATGTTTGTGTTGTTTTCGAGCAATAAATCAATCAAAAGTGAAAGCAAAGAAAAGTGTTTCCAAGCAACAACCAACGACACCGAAGACGTGGCTCACCTCTGGCACCGAAGATTTGGTCATCTCAGCTACAAAGGATTGAAGACTTTGCAAACAAAAAGCATGGTGAGAGGCTTGCCCGGTTTCCCGGAAGGTGAAATTGTGTGCACAAATTGTTTGAAAGGGAAGCAGCGTCGAGATGTAATCCCAAGGAGAAGTACATGGAGAGCGTCGGAAAAATTGGAGCTGGTTCATGCTGATATTTGCGGCCCGATTTCTCCATTTTCAGAGGGAAACAAGAGGTATTTCATTTGCTTTATTAATGACTATAGTAGGAAGGCATGGGTGTATTTTCTGACTTGTAAATCAGATGCATTCACTACCTTTAAGCTGTTTAAAGCTCTTGTTGAAAAAGAAACATGCCTGTCCATTAAATGTTTAAGAACAGATCGTGGCGGTGAGTTCACATCAGATGAGTTCAAGGAATATTGTAAAATGAATGGAATCACGAGGCAATTAACTGCTGCATATACACCGCATCAGAACGGAGTCGCCGAGCGGAAAAATAGAACCGTGATGAATATGGTGAGGAGCTTATTGGTTGAGAAAAATGTTCCAAGAAAATTCTGGGCAGAAGCGGTAAATTGGGCAATCTATGTTCTCAATAGATGTCCAACATCATCGGTGAAGGAAACGACGCCAGAGGAAGCTTGGTGTGGGGTGATACCTTCAGTTACGCACTTGAGAGTCTTTGGTTGTATAGCATATGCTCATGTACCGGATGCTCGGCGAACAAAGCTTGAGGATAAAAGTCGTTGTTGTGTCTTTTTTGGTGTAAGTGCAGAATCAAAGGCATATCGACTATATGATCCTACCTCTAAGGATTATTATCAGTCCCGATGTCGTCTTTGAAGAAGATGGGCAGTGGAATTGGGAGAAGAAATCTGAAGAAGATAACACATTTGATTTGGAATGGGAAGATGGTAACGAAGAAGAGGTGGAGGCTTCCGATGATGGTAGTGAAAAAGAAACCGTAGCTTCTCCGGTGAGGGACGAATCCAGCGATGGCAATGAAGAAGATGAAGCGGATCCTCCGATAACACCCCGAGTTAGAAGAGCACCAGCGTATTTGAGTGATTTTGTCTCTGGTGAGGGTCTTTCAGATGAAGGGGAAGAGATACAAAATCACTTAGCCTTGTTTGCTAGTGCCATTCATTCTGATCCAATTTTGTTTGAAGAAGCAGTAAAGGAGGAAAAATGAGAACAGCCATGGATGCCGAAATAAGATCAATTGAGAAGAATGGAACCTGGGATCTTATTGAGCTACCTAAAGGAGCTAAAAGAATAGGAGTCAAATGGGTGTACAAAACAAAATTGAATGAACTCGGAGAAGTAGATAAACACAAGGCTCGTTTGGTCGCAAAAGGGTATGCTCAGGAATACGGAGTTGATTATGAAGAAGTATATGCTCCCGTAGCTCGCATGGACACGGTTCGAATGATTTTAGCACTTGCAGCACAAAGAAGATGGTGTGTGTTTCGGCTGGACGTGAAATCATCTTTCCTTCACGGGAAGTTAACGGAGAACGTGTACGTGGAGCAGCCAAGAGGTTATGAAATAAAGAATGAGGAACATAAGGTGTATAAACTCAACAAAGCTTTGTACGGACTCAAGCAGGCACCACGAGCATGGTTCAGCCGGATTGAATCATATTTCCGAAAAGAAGGTTTTGGGAAGGAGGACAGCGAGCAAACTTTGTTTATGAAAGTTAATAAACAAGGTAAACATTTAATCATTAGCTTGTATGTTGATGATTTAATTTATACCGGAGATGATGAGAATATGATGATTGAATTCAAAGAGTCCATGATGAAGGAATTTGATATGACGGACTTGGGTAAGATGAAGTATTTTCTTGGTATTGAGGTAGTTCAGTTTGGTGGTGGTATATTCATCAGTCAGGCGAAGTACGTGATGGAAGTGTTGAGACGTTTTGGAATGGAGCATAGCAATTCCGTTGAAAATCCAATGGTTCCAGGATTCAAAATCTCCAAAGATGAAAATGGTATTGAGATGGATGGTTCATTCTTCAAGCAGTTGATTGGGAGCATGATGTACTTGACCGCTACGAGACCGGATATAATGTATGCAGTAAGCTTATTAAGCAGGTATATGTCAAGGCCTACAGAACTTCATCATTCGGCAGCCAAGAGAATTCTACGTTACTTGCAAGGTACATCGACATTTGGCATTCTTTACAGAAGGGGAGGAAGTCATGAGTTGATTGGTTTTACTGACAGCGATTATGCTGGATCAGTGGAAGATAGAAGAAGCACCTCAGGCTATGTTTTTATGCTTAGTGGAGCTGCAGTGACTTGGTCTTCTCGAAAGCAACCAATCGTAACACTAAGCACAACTGAAGCTGAATTCATTGCAGCTGCAGGAAGTAGTTGTCAAGCAATATGGATGCAAAAAGTGCTAAAGAAGATTGGCTACATGGGCAGCGAGAATACTGTCATCTTTTGTGACAATAGCTCAACAATTAAGTTGGCGAGGAATCCGGTGATGCATGGCAGGAGCAAGCACATTGATGTGCGCTACCATTTCTTACGAGAGCTAGTGAATGATGGAGTTGTGCAGCTTCAGTTCTATGGTACAAGGCAGCAGATAGCCGACATTTTCACCAAACCGCTTAAATTGGAGCTGTTTCAGGAGCTAAGAAGGAGGCTTGGAGTGTGTGAAGTACCACATGTTAACTAGCTGCAAATGCAGTCTAGTTCAAGGGAGGGAATGTTAAGTATTTAGTCAAATAAAAGTCCTAGTTTTTAGGATAGTTTGTTTATTGATTCAGTCCAGTTTGTTTCCTTATTTCTAGCTAGAAGTGGGCTGTAGTTTGTTACAGCAACGGTCCTTTTATTTTCTATTTATTGTACTGCATTTCACAAGAAATAATAAGTCATTCCCAAAATCTTTATTTGCTTCTATTCTGTTCGTGTTACATCTAACAGATAATTCATTTTATAAATATCATCTCATTATCATGCTGAACTATAAGTTTATTAACTACTCCAAATATTGTTATATGAGACAATAAATTATTTTTAAAAAAACACTATGCACGTTTCTTCATACTTCAAATTTTTTAATTATAAAATATATAACTTCTAAGATATTTTTGTGATCACTTGTGTTTTTTCTTAAAATGAATTTATTTAAATAATTGCTTTATGATCTCAAAGAACTTCAACTAACTTTTTTTTAGAGAAATACAACTTAAGAAACATGATTAAGTGTATTTCTCCATATAAGACGGTTTATATTTGAAGAATAATTTGGTCAAATATTAGCTGTCTATGAATTGAATATTTTTCTTCTCTATCGTCATAAATATTTTCACATTTTCTCAGTCATCATAAATTGAAAATTTTAGTTGAAGGAAAGTCAATAAATAATGATAATGGTTACGTTGAAGATGCTAAGTGTCAAGAACTTCAACGTAAGACTTCGACATATTAACCATGTTGACTAAATGGTTCGACTAACCTGTTATATGAGTCGATGTGAAGAATAGTTTGGAGGAGTTTCAGGAACATATTCATAAGATTATGATCACTCTCTCTTTTAAACATGTTTAGAATCTTAAAACGGGTTTCACAAATCAGACATTAGACTTGTGTCGAAGTCGACACGTCTACTAGTTGTTAAGGACTTGGAATATTTTCAAGTCAGTAAAACTATGTGATATGAAGATGTCTCAGTATTATGGAGATTGGTCAAGGGCCCTCGACAGAGGCAATTAAAGTGTCCAAAAGAAGTTATCATCATGATGTTGGATTTTCAACAGTTTTATCTTTGAAGACGCGTGGAAGCAAGTTAGATCAAAGTTGCATAAACAGTGGGATACATGTCAAATATTTAAGAGTATCAGTTGTCGATGGTTACTTTCATAGTAGTATATAAGTTAGTCTTAGTGTATGGGATCAAGGTCACAAGTTTTCACTAATTCACAATAGAACTAAAGTATCCAAGTCACAGAGAGAAATAATTTGTGAGAAATGTTTGTTTGCGTCCACTCTTTAAACTTCCCGTAAATCTTTTGTATTTGAAGCATTTACTTTAACGTAATTTATCATATTTGTTGTTTATTTCTTTCATCCAAAGCCTATTGATTATGGCCAGTTTATCATTATTCAAGCATTTAAATCCAAGTCACACATGTTTTTTTTACATTATTCTTTTCCACAAATTATTCATGATTTTTTCGAGTTAATATCTTAAGTGAACTAAACTCGTGATTGTTTATTAAAAACATCAATAAACAAATTGACATGCTCAATGAGACCTTTTTATGCAAGATTTTTTAAAACTTTTGCAGAAAATTGTTGTTTTATGTATCATTTTTTTGTATTTTCATATGAAATGTCTTCATTTGTTGATTGTTTATGGGTTTGAGGAATGGTAAGAAACTTTCATGAATGACTCGTCCAACTAAGAACCCAATTCCCCCTCGTAGAAATGCTCCCAATGTAGAAGAACAATCAATAGATCCGACAGTTGGTAATGCACGAACTTCAACCACAATTGGAGAAAACCACACACCTATAAGCCAGATAGCAACGTCAAATATATCATAATAAATGGTGGTATCCTTACCACAAGTAACAAATGTGTCCATCACTCTTTGGGTTACGCCAAGTATGGTAGGGGCCAAAGGTTCTCTTTCCTTTTCAATTTTATACTACCCCTAAGTGGTAGGAAACAACCTTATGGTATGCCAAATGTGATGATGGTGAGCATACACCTTAATGCATCAATGTATGCAGATAATGAAATGACTATTGCATCCCCTATTAACTCATAGTTAGCATTAGGATATGATGTTACAACCCTGGTCGAATGGCACAACCACTATGAGGGTTATGACATATTCCTCGGGGTATGACATCCTTAACCAATCATTTTCTTCAGTCGTGATACAACAAATGGATGAGAATAATCATGAGATAGTTAACATGCTTACACAACAAATAAGTATAATGTTCAATTCTCTGATTAAGAAAATTAACCATAGTTATCAACAATTTGCTCAACAAATGGGTCGAATTGTTGATTTATTTGGTGCTTCTCAAATGTATATTCAACAAATGCCTAACAACCAGATACCTCATCAGGAAATATTTGTCGAACCACCCATACCCATGATAGTCAAAGGCAACGATGGCCAAAATGACCCTGAGGTGGTAATGGTGAATATAAACCAAAATGTTGGCCAAGTAGTTAGAAATGTCTAGCAAAATAATTTTGGGGGAAGTACAATATAAATGATGCGATCGAACAAATATTGGCTCAGAATGGCCTTAATGTTGGTCTCCATAGACTAAATTTTGTGTCAGCAGTGTCTGAACATGTGTTGCAGACCTAGTTACCCAGAGGTTGGAAAATCCCAAAGTTTACTAAGTTTGCAGGGGACACCAACGAATCCACGGTCAAACACATTGTCAGATATATGTTGTAACACCCTGACTTATTTTATTTATTTTTTATAATTTAATTATGTGATATTGTGTGTATGTATGTGTGTTATTGGTGCTTTTGGTGTGTTGTGGGTACCCTATGATGAAGGGTTGTGGTCTTAAGAATAGAAATTAAGATGTTAGGGGTGTGTTAGTAATAGTGTAGAACTTTGTGGTATGGAGAGTAAAACTAATTAACTTAGTTATTATTTATTTAATTAAATGATATCAGGAGAATATTATTTAGATTAAATATTTATTATTATTATTATTTTACTTGATTGGATTAAATAATTATAATAATAATAATATAATAAGAAATAAGAGAAGTTGAGGAATAAAACTGTCAAATACGTGTTTTGGAGAAAAAGTGAAAGAAGAGTTTAGGACAAAGGGGAACAAAAGAATCACCATTGTTGAGGTAGAATAAGCTTTTGCATGAACTCTAAGGTAAGGGTGGGTTCTAATTATGTAAGGGTTAACATGATGATGGTGAGTAGATTATGTATGTGCTTTGGTTATGTTTTTCTTCTCTATATGTATGATCATTGTTACAATTTTATGATTGTTGGATTGATTGAATTGTTTGATGAATTATGTGTGGTGTGTTGATATTGTGACTGTTGTTGGAATGATGAATTTTTTTAATTGTTGCTATTGGAATCATGTAATAGATGGAAGTGTTGATGGAGATGTTGTGTTGTTACATGTCGTTGCGAGTCAAAGTCTGAACTCGAAGTTATGAATGTTTTATGAAAAGAATTGAGGTATTGCTATTTTGAAAAATGATTTTGGGGTAGAATAATATATTACACGATTTGTATGAAAATGAGATTTTGGAATGTGTCAGAAAGTACTTTTCGTACTGATAAGCAGTAGAAAAGTGCTTTTGTTGCAGGTGTAATTGATTACCAAGAAAGGGGTAACTGGTTACACTGTGTTAAAAGCACGATGTTGGTCATTTTGGGAATAGTTTAATTGGTTACCTGAAATGTGGTAACCTGTTACACTGAGTACGTTTTGTGTGTGTGACTGGTTACAAGGGTGTAATCAGTTACCTCGTTTAGAGTAACCAGTTACACTGAGAATATTTTTGGAAAATCTTCAAAAAATCATAACTTTAGTTTCGCGAGTCCGGTTCGAGTGTCGTTCGAAGCATTAGGAAGTTGATGTGATAAACTTTATTTTAAAAATGGTTTATGTATCAAAAGTGGAATAATTGTTGTGTGTTGGTGTTAAATTCGTTGTAATGTTTATGTTGTGGTGTGACATAACCTGAAATGCATTGTTGTTATTTGCTATAGTGTGTCTTGATGTTTTTGAGTAGTTATAGAATGTGTTGGTGCATGATGGCCAGTATTGGAAGAGTACATTGACTATGGAGGTGTTGGTAATTGTATTTGATGTTGTTGTTGCATGTATAATATCTTGCATGCATTCATGTTATTGGACAATGGTTCTTTATTGACGAGTCTTCAGCCAAACTCAGTTGAAAATTGAACACAATGTCAGTGCATCATGTTTGACACCCACCAACAAAACCCCCTTTGAGCCCTACAAACCTTTGCAGAGACGAAAAAAGTGTCATATTAGTCTTTTTTTCGGTATCAGATTGCTCTCTTAACTCTTAAAAAGTGTCATGTTAGTCCTTTTTGTCCAATTAGAGACAAAAAAATTAAAAAAAAAAACGGTCACTAAATTTGTCACTAATGAGATAAAACGACTAACATGACATGTTTTAATATTTAAGATACCAATCTGACAAAAAAAATTAGGGGACCAATTTGAACTCAAGAGTATAGTTAAGAGACTAAAAATAATATTTTGTCTTTATTCTATGATTGCACTAAGATTCAAACAAGTTTCATAATAAACCATTATTTTGCAAAGTCTATTTTAGAATTCAAATAAATAGAATATTTCTTATTTTACATAAAATGATTAGACATTGACACATTAATTTTTATAAGAATATATATATATATATATATATATATATATATATATATATATATATATATATATATATATATATATATATATATATATATATATATATATATTATAAATTACTTATTTACGGCTCTTGAGTCGAGTCAGAGATTATCAAAATGAACACAATTTTCTAACTCAAAAACTTTAATACTAGTACGTTCTAAAAAGTTGGTTTCAAATCCACATTTTTATCTCATTCAAGTCCTATTAAATATCACTATTAAAGATAGTTAAATTCAAATAAAGTAAAATAAAAAAAAACTGAGTATTATTAAATGAACTTAAATATCATTTTATGAAAAACGCTCAAAACATATCAAATTTTGAATTGATTTTTCATGATCAAATTAAATCAAAACAAATAGTATAAATATATTTCAATAATTTTAATTACTTGATGTATTACATTAATCTATTATTTATATATTCAAAATAAATCACATTAAATCAGATAAATTCAAATAAAATTTTATGTTTAAATTATTATCCAAAATCAAATTAAAACACTATATTTTTATCTCAATACGTGAGAAAAAAACATATCACTATCTATCTTTAAGTTTATATATAAAAAATCTCATGAAAAAAATATGATTAGTACTATATAATTTAATTAAGGTATAAAATTGTAGAAAAAGAAAAAAGAAAAAAGGAGAGGAAGAGATAGCCATAGAAAAAGAATTAACTAAAATAAGAGTATATATATAAATACCCAAATCCTTCTTTTTCTCTTCCTACGTTTTCCACATCACGCATATCATTCTCTTCTTCACCTCCTCTTTCCCCTTTCTAGGAACCGAATCTTCTTCCAATGGCCGATCAACTCACCGACGAACAGATCTCTGAGTTCAAGGAAGCTTTCAGTCTATTCGACAAGGACGGAGATGGTACCGTTTCTCAGATCCATTCTTTTTTTAATTTTTTTCTTAGATCTGATTTTCACTTTTAGCGTTTTTAGCTTTTTCGATTTGTATGATATCTATTGATTCAATTTTCATACGAATTGAAACGTTTTTAGGGTTCTTTCTGGTTTGACTTAGATTTTTGTTTTGATTCGCATTTTTTTGTAACGTTTTGTTTATTTACCGTTTTGTCCTTCCGTTAAACTAGGTTTGATTTGATCGTTTATGTGGCTGTGTGTGGATTGATTGTTTGATGTATTGGGAATGAGTATATGATTATTTCAATTGTGAGATGAGATTTGATTTGTTGATTAAAATTGTTTGTGTATGAATGGATTTTACTATTGCAGGTTTGGATTTGTGAATTTGTGAATAGCTCAATGTTGGATTTACCTCTTTATCTTTTGTGTTGTTCTTTTCTGTCCTGTTTTTGTGAATAATCTGATTTGAAAATTACATAATTAGATGGTAACATGTTTGTAATGGCGTTTTTTATTTGATCTTTTTAGTATTCAATTTAATGTTATGTTTTACTGATCTTATTGATTACCGTTGTTGATCTGTATTTGCCTATTTGGTTATATTTTATCTCTGTAGCACTGATTTCTGAAAAAATGTGTGTCCGGTCGTTGCTCATTATCGATGTGTCATGTTCGGGTGCCTGTACTTCGAAGTATTTTATTAATAACTTAACCTTTATTTATGTTATGTTTATATCTATTTTGCATGTGTACATTCCTGCCAGAATCACATAAGTTTTGTTGTTTTTGGGTAACTAATGCTTGGATCGAAATAAGATGTATAGTTTGGGAAGAAAATAGTGTTGTCAATCAGTGCTGTATCTCTGCTGTTTGACAACGTTGATCAATGATTTCTAAACTGGTTCATGCTATTTATTTGTGGAGTTGGATCACTTGTTTGTGTTTTAACTGTTTGTTTAAAATGCTACAGGTTGCATTACTACCAAGGAGCTCGGAACTGTTATGCGATCACTAGGTCAGAACCCAACTGAGGCGGAGTTGCAGGACATGATAAATGAGGTTGATGCTGATGGAAACGGTACCATTGATTTCCCTGAATTTCTCAACCTGATGGCCCGCAAGATGAAGGATACTGACTCCGAGGAAGAGCTTAAGGAAGCTTTCCGTGTGTTCGACAAGGATCAGAATGGTTTCATCTCTGCAGCTGAGCTCCGTCATGTTATGACAAATCTCGGCGAGAAGCTGACTGATGAAGAGGTTGATGAGATGATCCGCGAAGCTGATGTTGACGGTGATGGTCAGATCAACTACGAGGAGTTTGTCAAAGTCATGATGGCTAAGTGAGAAATGAAAGGATCAATCAAAACCATAACCAAAATTTGAAAAGCATATGAACAGAAAAGGGACAAAGCTAATGAGTTTTGATGAGGGTTATTATTACTATTCTATTTTTCATTAGGACATGTTTTGTTTGGGTTATTAGTTTTTTGTTGGTTGGTTTGTTTGCTTTAATTATTGCTACTTGTCATTATTAGTATTCTACTTGTTTGGTTTGTCCCTTTGTCTAAGTAGTTTGAATTAGTTGTGTTTTATCGTGCATTTGTACTTCAATTTTTATCTTTTTTTTTTTTGGATTATTATTCATGAACACGGATGGATTGGTTGCAATTTGTGCTTTTACATGTTCACTACATGATTGTTTCTGGGATTTCTCATGAGTCACTAAATATGATTGATGGTACGGAATAAACATTTAATTTAAAAGGAAGCGAAACACAATAAAAGCAAGATTTAGTTCATCTTTTGGTCTCTTAATTTATTGTTTCATTTTGATCTTTTAGTTAAAAAACCTTACATTAATGGGTCTTGTTAATCAAATTGGTGGAGGGAGGTTTAAATGGATTGAAGAGAAATTGTTTCAAATTAGAGATTAGGGTTCTTTTGTGTTCTGTTTTTTTTCTTCTTATTTACTTAATCTAAAAACTACCGCAACTTTTTCTTGTTTCAAATTAGAGATTAGGGTTCTTTTGTGTTCTTTTTTTTCTTTTCTTATTTACTTAATCTAAAAACTACCGCAACTTTATCTAATTATTTTAATTTTATGATACAGAATGCAAATGTTTCCATTATTGAAGATGAAAAGGAGATTTCTATTTCTTATATTTTTAATCAATATAAAATAAACAAGTTCACCTAATAAAATAAATATGTCCACCTAATTAAGTTTTAATCAATATAATTTCCATATCAGCAATTAAATGTCCACCTATGTAATATTTAATGTTTTTTTCTACAAAAATTAACATAAGAGACTAAACTATGTAACAGAGTATAAGTTTATTTATCATTCTGTAACGTTTTTTTTTATTATTTGAGGGATCAAAGCGAAACAACCACTAAAATTAAGGGACCAAAAGAGATATTAAGCCTAAAATGTACTATTATGATATAGAAGGATGTTGTTCAATTTTACTTGTATGCTTTTAATTTGATATAGTATGAAATTTTGTAGTGTCATTGTGAGATATTGAAATGAACTCTAGGTTTAGTATGTCGTCGAAGTCCGCTCACTTGTTGTTGTTTAATTGAGTCTTGTGTTATGGATCTAATTGTTTAAGTTAGCTTGCAATGAGATTTTTAAAAAGCCCATTAGGTTAGTGTGTTAGTTTTCTTATAAATAACATACTAGTCTTTCATATTTAGAATAAGGGAAAATAGGAAGATAAAACCTTAATTCAATAGTGAGAGAAGTTATTTTTTATTCTTGTATACTTGTAATCTTGTTGAAAGAAAAAGGAAAGAATAACAATTTATAACCAATCCTTGTTGTTATCTTTGGTTACCCTAAACCCTAACCCTTGTGGGTTTCCTAAATGATCAAGGAACTACTTATACTTTGTTTTTAAGGTATCCGATTCACAACAAATTGGTGCGGTGAGTGTGGAGAAGATTCCTTCAACAAAGTATGAGATTGAAAAGTTCACCGGAGTGAACAATTTTAGTCTGTGGCGCTTGAAGATGAAAGTCCTATTTGCTCACCAAGATTGCTTGGAAGCGTTGAATGGAGAGGCGACCATGAATGCTGCTTTAACGACAACTGAAAAGACGTTGCCCAATTGCAAGTTTTTCCACTATATGCAGTTGATAATGCTACATGAAGAAAGTTAGTTTTGTTTTCTTGTTGGTATAGAGTTTGGTCCAAGGTGGAGATTTGTGGAATATTGGATCGAACTCGGATACGAAAGAGGTTTAGCATGAAGTTAAAGCTGGTTCACATGCTAGTGCAGAAGTTATACATACTATAGTCGAAGCCAGTTCTAGTATGTATGTTTAATTGTTTCCTTGATGTTGTAGAGTTTGTTCTAAGATGGAGATTTGTGAGATATTGGAACGAACTCTAGGTTTAGCATGTCGTCGAAGTTCGCTCACATGTTGTTGTTTAATTGGGCCGTGTTATGGATCCAATTGTTTAAGTTAGCTTGTACCTTAAGTTAGCTTGTAATGTGTAATTGTTAAAAACCCCATCAGGTTTGTGTGTTAGTTTTCTTATAAATAACATATTAGTCTCTCATATTTAGAATAAGAGAAAATAGGAAGATAAAATTCTAATTCAATAGTGAGAGAAGTTATTTGTTATTCTTGTAATCTTGTTGAAAGAGAAATGAAAGAATAGCAGTTTATAACCAATCTTTGTTGTTATCTTTGGTTATCCTAAACCTAACCCTTGTGGGTTTCCTAATTGATCAAGGAACCAATTATACTTTGTTTGTAAGGTATCCGATTCACAACAGTCATAATTTGAAATATCATGCATACAATAATATAAAATTATAGATATAAAAAAATAGTTTTCTTTTGGTTTGACCCTCTTGAATAGGCACGACCCGAATCAGTGTTGCTTATATACAAGTTATAGTTGTTACTTGCTTAACAAGTGATTGTTTGTTAATAAACTAAAAATCAAAATTAGTTATCTCTAGCTAACTATTATTAGAATAACTATTTTTCATTATGAGCTTCCATTATGATAGTTTGGATTAAACTTAATTTCTTCTTAATAAAGTTATCAAATGTTTTGCCAAGTTTCTTTTTCAATTTTATGAATTGCAATCTTTTAATGGCTCAGGTGAGCACATCAACCACTTGTTCTTCTGTTGGAAAGTGCATCACTTCAAATTTTTCATTGGTGATTTGGTCCTTAAAATAATGGAATCTGGTTTCTATATGCCCGCTCTTTCGACGTGCAATGGAACTTTTGGCTAAATTGATTGTTGATTTTTTGTCTATTATCAACTTCGTTGACTTTATAAACTTGACCATCAAATTATTCAATAAGAATGGAAACCAATTTGCTTAACATATCACGTCAACACCTTAACATATCACATCAACACCTGCAACATATTCAGCTTAACAAATAGACAATGCAACCACTTATTATTTCTTTGAGCACCATAACATAGATGTTCATAGGAATTTGAAGATATAGTCGTTATACTTCTTCTATCAATCTTGTCATCCGCACCCATCAATATTAGAGAAACCAATCAACTCAAACTTATGGTGTTCTTTATCTATTGCAAATAAGAGACCATAATGAAACGTGTCATTTATGTATCTCATTATTCCATTTGCTTATGATCATACTCTGAGACACAAAATGCTAGCATATTCATGGTATAAGTAATTTTATTAACTATGAAATATATATATATATATATATATATATATATATATATATATATATGATCTTACCTGATCAGAAGGGCCTTCCAAGGACTTGATGAGTGGGCCAGAGAATGAGATGAGAAAGGGGGTGTACCTGCAAAGCACTCCAATGCTTAAGTCAGAAGAGGTACAGAATGTTAAGGTTAATTCAGAGTGAGTTAGAATACCTGACCCTTTACCAAGAAAGGGTATTTATAATGAGCCCCCAGCGCTGGGCCAAGGCTCCTTAATGGGCTTAATCTGGCTAGGCCCAAGGAGGAGCTGCCAAGGGACGCGTAAGAAGCGTGAAGACCTAGACCAAAGGTCTGCCCCCTGGTCCAACTGCCCCTATCTTTCAGGAGACAAAGAAGGGCAATTGGGTGGCGTGGCAGATGAGATGACAAACATAATCTCTGCCCGTCATCAGGTGTATGCCCGTCGTATGAGCAGGTGATTTACAAAAGAGGTTCACCTGCTCGGACACAAAGATCTCTGCCCGACATGTATTGGGGCGTGCCCTGTATAATATTACGGCAGAGGTTCACCTGCTCGAACACATGGGCCTTTGCCCGACGTGTATTGGGTCGTGTCCTGCATAACATTACGGCCCAGTCCAGAACAGGAGCCCCCCAAGTCGAGTCTCTGGGTCAGAGTAATGACTTGTATTGCAACCGGGGTACTCGTGTCGAGGACAAGGCGGCGGGCGTATGGCAGGGAAGATTCTAGTAGAACTGTCCGCAATACCCCTTTCTCTTCGGGCACTTGATACTCAGACAGTGTCGGGGATGAAGGTCATCGACGGGCACGTGCTGTTCCTGTAGAGGTCGAGGACTTCGTACGGGGGCAGGACGTTCTGAGGAGTCGGGGAGGTGGATAGCTGCCCCGGCGTCGCTTCAGTTCCCTTATGGATTGACGTGTTTCAATATTAATGGCGTCGCTTCGTTTAGTGTGCAAACGACGGTGTAGGTAGTAGGCAATGATGACCTAGCGCGTTGGCCCACGCGCCTGGGACTATAAAAGGAAGTTAAGTGACTTCATTTTCACTTTTTCGCTCATACGTTCACCGGAGGCTCTGACGAATTTCTTCTGTATCT
Organism: Lathyrus aphaca; assembly: GCA_963966055.1. NCBI lineage: Eukaryota > Viridiplantae > Streptophyta > Magnoliopsida > Fabales > Fabaceae > Lathyrus > Lathyrus aphaca. Next base: position 33,295,732 of record OZ014523.1, read on the forward strand.
GCCCGTCTCGCTGCCTGAACCACCGCCGCTGCTCGTGCGCCACCGTCTCTCTCTTGATTCCCAATATGTCAGGTGCCATTTTTGCTTCCTTAATCCTATATTTTCCACTTTTTTATGTTAAACGCCTGCGAATGTATGTTGTATTTGTAATAGGTTGGTTAGATTTGACTTAGGAATAGTGAAATAGACTGTAGATGGAAAAAATAGGGTTAGGGTTAGGCTGTCCCGGGCAGGAATTCCATGCGTCGGGCAAAATTTGCATAAGTATATATGAGATTTTTTCCTGGTGCATAAGAGCGTGTGTATTCCTGTGACGAACACGTGCGAAACTTCGCCACCGGGCCTGGAGGCAGTGGGTGGAGTTTAACACCGGTGTCTGTGACCGTTGCTTCTACGCCCTTTCACTTGACCTGCGGTGGAAGGGTGGATTTGATATGACGTCGAATTCACTCTTTCTGTCTGCGTTTCAGGTGCAACCGGGCGTTTACGACCGAGGAGGGAAGATTCCGGGCCACAGTCCGAAGATGCGGACATCACGCGTTTACCTGTCGGGGATGGGAGCGCCAGGGATGGCACTGAACATGCCTCATCATCCGGGCAGAATGACCTCTCCTGGGTTGCGGATGAACCTTTGGACGAGGAGTCCTACTTTTGTGACGAGGCGATTCCTGCTTATGCCGTGGTGGAGGATAGAAGCCGGGAAGATCCTGAGAACTGGCAGTGCCACGCTCCCAAAGAGGCAGACCGGATATGTCATCATTTCCCGGGGAAGCAGTTCGCGATGTACGAGTTCGCTTTCCGGGAGGCGGGGATCAGGCTGCCCTTCAATTCATTTCAAATGTCCATCTTTAAGTGGCTTCGGCTGGCGCCGTCTCAGTTACACCCTAACGCCCTTTCTTTCATGCGGGCGTTCGAGCTGGTCTGCCGCTTCCTCGGCATTGGGTGCACTCGAGCCCTTTTCTTCCACGTCTTCCACCTCCAGCGGTCCGGTCTTCGTGGGCAACACAGCTGGGTTTCCTTTAAGCAACCCGTGCGTCTGTTCAAGACATATGTGGATTCTGCCCGTCATTTTAAGGGTCGGTGGTATGTGGTGAGGCCGATCACCCGTACCGCCCTGCACTCCCTTTACTACTACAAACGGGAAGCAAATGGGGAGGAGAAATTGATGTCAAAGGTACCGCTGAGGTGGCAACGTGATCATTTCGACCTCACCACCGCCCATTACAGGATTAAGTTCGCAATGCTCGGTGTCGAGGATAGGCTCGCATATAAGAAGTTGGTTGAATATGTGCGGAGCTTCAATCTGGCGGTCTGGACAGATCGACAGGGCGTGCCTTACCTTGACGAGGCCGGAATGCCGATCACCGAGGCCCGTATCATTAACACAAAAGCTTTGCTCGAGTGTAGGACCGAGGAGAAGGCCTTGGAATTATTGAGTAGGTGTTTTACTTGTTCTTATTTTTTTCTATGTCTTCGCCCGCTAATGTTTATGTGCTTTGTTTTGCAGGTGCTATGCCCACTACGCGCGACCGGGTCCTCAAGCTGGCCAACCAGGTTGGTGCGCCGGACAGGGTTCCCAAGAAGAAGAAGAAAACGGTGCCTCGTGTTCGGGTGGCAGCTGAAGACTCTGGGGTTGGGACCTCGAACACAGCGAGCCCAGTGCCCTCCTCTCCTCCTCGGGCGTCTACAATCAACATACCCGACAACCCGCCTCTATCAGCCTCCGCTCTCCACAAACGGAAGCGTTCGGAAGGGACTCTTTCGAGGTCGACCCTAGGGGGGGAGCGGGAGTCCGGGCGGACCTGGCAGCTACCTATTACCCCCTTGTTACGTGGAACGGTCCTTCTTCAAAGCCGAGGATGCGATCGCGGTGCCGGCGCCCGAAGCAAGGGCTATTCTGAACCAAGAGGCCGGTGTCCGGCGTAAGGAGCTGGCGAGGGACTTGGCCGCTGTCATCCGGGTGATGGAAACGGCCATGGTCTTGACTGATACTTCGGTTTCTGCTGCTTCGTTGGAAGACGCTCTCTTGCAGGTCCGGTCTGAGAAGGACAAGCTGTCCAAGGACTTGTCGGACTACAAGGAGGAGCACCGGCTTCTAGAGGGGCTGAAGAAAAAGTTGGAGGAGGTTGAGAAGGAGCGGGATCAGCTGAGGGCGGCCAAGGTGAATTTGGAGGAACAAATAGCCGGGCATCAGAAGATGGCTGAGGAGAATGCTGGATTGCATACTCAGCTCGCTTCGCTCGAGGATAAGGTCCGTCCGTTAGCTGATGAGACCGAGGAGGAACTCGCTCTTGGTTCCCGTGGTGAGCTGCTAGGGCACATTCGCTCCCTCAATCAGGACCTCGTGGCTGTGTTTAAGGAGGGTTTCGACAACGCCGTCGAGCAACTGCGGGTTTTAAATCCCGAATTGGTGACGAAGGGGTCAGCCCATAACTACTGTGTCCAGGAGGGGGAGATAGTGTGCCCTTTTGAAGCCGAGGAAGAGCTGGGGGACGATGAGGGAGAGGAGGAGGTGGAGAATGTTGAGGAGGAGCTCCGGGCGGAGTCTTGAAGAATTTTTTGATCTGTTGTTTATATGGCTTGTGTGCCTTTTTTATGTATGGCATGCGTGCCTTTTATGTATTTTGGCCTTCGGGCGTATGTATTTTAGCCTTCGGGCATACTTGGCCTTGGCCGTTTGCTTTAATATATGAATGTTGTTTTTGATCATTCTTCTTGCTCGGTTATTTACCATGTTTTTATATTCATGAACTGTTGTTTTCTGCTCGACCAAGTTAGTCTCCTCGGTTTAGGGAACCGATGAGGTGTCGGGCGTCGTGCCCGTTTGGATCGAAGACCAGGTTCGATGTTTGGGACTCCGGCTTCGAGGCTTGGGCTTTCCCATCGCAAGCTGGGCGCCCTGCCGGTCTCGGTACTTCGACGTTGGTGCTCGATCGAGGTCCCAACCGTCGGGGAGGGTTGTGTTCGCTGGAGGGGTCAGTTCGTCCCCGGGTCACGCGGTTCCTCTGTTGTTTTGGAGACGAAGAGCGTGGTCGTACCTCCCACATCTCCCCGTGGCATATTCAGCTGTAATATTGTCTAAGTTTCTCTGCGTTCCATGGTCGAGCGAGTTCTTCGCCTTGTAGGTTTTCTAGGTAATAGGCCTCGTTGCTCGTCTTGTCGCGGACGCGGTAGGGGCCTTCCCAGTTGGCGGCCAGTTTACCCTCTCTTGGATTTTTCTGGTTTCTTCTGAGGACCAGACTGCCCACCTGGAACTCTCTTTTTATGACCTTCGCGTCGTGGCGCAAGGCTATTTTTTGTTTGAGGGATGTCTCTCTAAGGGCCGCTTCGGAGCGGACCTCGTCGACGAGGTCCAGTTCGGCTCTGAGTGCCTCGTCGTTCAGTTCTTCGTCTAGGGGTTCTCCTATACGTCTCGTCGGTTCTCTTATTTCTACCGGGATGACTGCCTCGGTGCCGTAAGTTAGTCGGAATGGGTTCTCCCCGGTTGTGGAGTGGGGTGTTGTTCGGTAAGCCCATAGAACGCTATGTAACTCCTCGACCCACGCCCTCTTCGCCTCACCGAGCCTGCGTTTGAGTCCGCGCAGGATTACCCTGTTGGCCGCCTCCACCTGCCCGTTTGTCTGGGGATGCTCGACGGATGTGAAATGTTGCTTAGTACCTAAGCTCGCGACGAAGTCTTGGAATCCCCCGTCCGTGAATTGCGTTCCGTTGACCGTGATGAGGACCTGGGGCACGCCGAACCGAGCGAGGATATTGCGTTTAAAGAATCGAAGAATGTTCTGTGCTATTATTTTAGCCAACGCCTCTGCTTCGATCCACTTGGTAAAATAATCTACCCCTACGATGAGGTATTTATTCTGGTACGATCCGGTCACAAAAGGTCCGAGGATATCCATGCCCCACCATGCGAAGGGCCACGGAGAGGAGAGTGTTTTTTGCTCGTTTGGGGGTGCGAGGTGCATGTTGGCATGCCGTTGGCATTTGTCGCATTTTTTTACGTGTTCCTTGGAGTCATGTTGCATGGTCGGCCAGTAGTAGCCTGCTCGAAGGGCTTTTCGTGCGAGCGATCGCCCGCCGGGGTGTTGGGCGTTTATTCCTCGGTGTATTTCTCCTAGTATGTCGGAGACTTTCTCTTCCTCGACGCACTTGAGTAATGGGATAGAGAACCGCCTACGGTAAAGTTTCCCTTCGAGGAGGACGTACGAGCATGCCCTCCGTTTGGTGGTGGCCGCCTCCTTTGGGTCGACGGGAAGCTCGTCCTTCGTTAGGTAATTATAGATAGGTGTCATCCAACAATGAGTATCCCCGATCGCGTTGACCTCGGGCGGAGGAGGTGGTTTTTCGATGCTAGGTCGAGGAAGGATCTCTTGAATTACAAATTTGTTCCCGCCCTTCTTTCTCGTGCTAGCTAGCTTCGATAAGATGTCGGCCCGTGTGTTGTGCTCGCGAGGCACGTGCTGTACTTCCCACTTCTCGAATTTTTCGAGTCTCTCTTTGACCAGGGCCAGGTATTCGACAAGGTTGTTGTTCTTGGTCTGGTACTCTCCTCGTACTTGTGATGCCACGAGCTGGGAGTCTGTTGATATTTTCACCTCCTTTGCTCCTAGGTCTTCAGCCAATCTTAGGCCGGCGATGAAAGCCTCATATTCGGCTTGGTTGTTTGATGTCGGGAAGGATAATGCTAGTGAGACCTCGATCAGGATTCCGTCCTCGTTCTCGAGGATGATTCCAGCTCCACTGCCCGTTGTACTGGAGGCGCCGTCGACGAAGGTCGTCCATTTGTGGGCGCTATCCGTCGGTGTCGGGCTGTGGGTCATTTCCGCGACAAAGTCGGCCAGTGCTTGGGCTTTTAAGGCCTTTATGTTCTCATATTGTATATCGAATTCAGAGAGTTCCAGTGACCATTTGAGCATTCTGCCGGCCATATCTGGTCGTCCGAGCAGTTGTTTGATCGACTAGTCGGTTCTTACTTTGACCGTGTGCGCGAGGAAGTAATGGCGTAGCCTCCTCGCCGCATTTATGAGGGCCAGGGCGACCTTTTCAATTTGTTGGTATTTGAGTTCGGGACCTTGGAGCGCTTTGCTCGTAAAATAGATGGGTTTTTGTCCCTCATCGGTTTCCCTTAGCAGGATGGCGCTGACGGCCTCAGTTGCTACAAACAGATACAGGTATAAGGTCTCTTTTTCTAATGGTCGTGATAGGACCGGGGGTTCGGAGAGAACCCTCTTTAAATGAAGTAGTGCCCGTTCACATTCGTCGGTCCACTCGAAGCTGGCTTCCTTACGAAGGAGTCTGAAGAATGGCAGTGCATGCTGGGCGGATTTGGCAATGAAACGGGAGAGTGAGGCGAGCATTCCGTTGAGGGATTGGATTGATTTCTTGGTCCTCGGGGTTGGAAATTCCGAGAACGCCCGGCATTTGTCGGGGTTGACCTCGATACCCCTTTCGGTGAGGTAGAAACCCAGGAATTTTCCTGCCCGTACTCCGAACGTGCATTTTTCAGGGTTAAACCTCATTTTGCACTGTCTTTCCTGCTCGAAGACTTTGTATAGGTGTCGAGCATGGTCGACTTCCTCGTGTGACTTGATGATCATGTCGTCCATGTATACTTCGAGCATATCCCCTATTTCTTCCTTGAAGACTTTGTTCATCATGCGCTGGTATGTGGCCCCTGCGTTCTTGAGTCCGAACGGCATTACGTTGTAATAGTAATTTCCGGTCGGGGTCATGAATGCCGTGTGTCTCTTGTCCGTGTCCGACATAGGGATTTGATTATATCCACTGTATGCGTCCATGAAGGACAGGAGTCTGAAACCTGCAGAATTGTCAACGAGCTTATCTATGTTAGGGAGAGGGAAAACATCTTTGGGGCAAGCCCTATTAAGATCAGTATAATCAACACACATGCGCCATTTTCCATTATTTTTCTTAACGAGGACTACATTAGAGAGCCAGGTTGCGTACTGGGCTTCAGAAATAAAATTTGCCTATAAGAGGTCTTTTACAGCTCGCTCGGCAGCCTCCGCCTTCTCGGGGGACTGCTTGCGCCTACGCTGTGCTATGGGCTTGGCTGCCCGATCTAAAGCTAGCTGGTGACACGCGATCTCAGGATCCAGGCCGGGCATCTCTGTGGCGTTCCATGCGAAGAGGTCGGAGTTCTCTTTGAGGCATGTCACGAGCTTCTCCCTTGTTTCCTCGGGCAACCCCTTGCCTATCTTTGCTGTTCTGCCAGGATCGTCCCCCAGAGGGATGAGCTCGAACTCTCCGTCGGGGATCGGTCGGAATGGATGTTCGGGAGACTGCTCCTCGGCGGGTTTCCATTCTTCAGTTTCGTCGTGGCTAATGCGGCAGTCGAGGTCGATGGCGTTGATTCCCTGGAGGGGAGGATCTTCGGTCTTGAGTTTTTTGCTGCTTTTTGTATTGACCGTGGCCTGTCCTTTTACTGCGGCGTCGTAGCACCGTCGGGCAGCCTCGATGTCGCCGTGGATGGTGACTACGCGGCCTAGTTTGGTGTAGTATTTCATCTTTAGATGGACGATGGATGGGACCGCGGTGAGTTCGGCTAATGTCGGGCAGCCAAAGATGCAATTGTAGAGGGATGGACAATCTACGACCAGGAACTGGATTTTGATTTCCCTGGCCGTTTCCTGTTCCCTGAAAGTGACGAAGAGCTCGACATATCCCTACGGTCTTGTCGCGGCTCCGTTGAACCCCTGGAGGTCGGATCCGACGTAGGGGGCTAGATTGGTCTTGTCTAATTTCAGGGTCTTGAAGAGGTGGACGTACATGATATCCACCGAGTTGCCTTGATCGACCAGAACGCGCCTGACGTCGAACTGGGCCATCCTTGCCCTGATCAATAGTGGGATGCCCGAATTCGGGGAACCGCCTGGAAGCTCTTCTAAAAAGAAAGATATTGGGTTGGATTTACCCCGATATTTTGTCAGCGTTGCCTTTTGTTCGGGCGCGGTCAGAAGGAGTTCGTCGAACTTGCGTTTTACTGAGAGGGCGGCGGCCTCGCCGTTAATCCCTCCGCCCGATATGACCAGGGCGGTCGGGAAGTCTTCCCATGGGCTGAGTGCAGTGATCCGACCTTCGGGCAAGGGCTCAGGGAGGATGAAATCCTCTGGACGTGACACGCAGAGGTCCACTTGATAGGGAGAATTGTCGGGGGGTGTATCTTCCCGAGGTCTCTTCTTCTCCGACTCTTCATGCTTGGGAGCTTCGTTCCTCCTCGTATATTGTTTAAGATGCCCCTCTTGGATTAAAATCTCTATTGCATCTTTTAGGTGGACGCAGTCTTCGGTCACATGCCCGTGGCTTCTGTGGAACCTGCAATACTTGGACTTGTCGGTGTGAGGCTTCAGTGCAAATGGTTTTGGGAACCTTACTCTGCCCTGTTTGAACTCGGAGTTAATGCATTCCGCGAGGATGCGCTCTCGGGGAGCTGTCAGTAAGGTATATTCGCTGTATCGGCCCGCGGGACCTCTTCCTTCTCGAGGCTCGCGGGGCCTTTCTTCCTTTCGCTTGTCCCCATTGCGACGGGGAATATTTGAATCTTCTCGCTTAGGTTGATCGGTATCTCCGCTATTACGGCCGTTGCGGGCGTTGTGGGCTATCTGCTTCTCCTCGTACCTGATATAGGCCTGGGCCTTGTGCAGAAGTTCATTCAAGGTGCAGGGAGGCTCGATCCCGATGGCTCTGCTGAGTTCGCTGCCGGGCAGGATCCCCCTCTCGAGGAGGTATTTCTTCATGTGTTCAGTAGTATCTACCTCGACAACTTCCTGATTGAACCGTTCGATGTACGAGCGTAATGTTTCATTCTTTTTTTGTACTATGGCCTCGAGGGTCGCCTCTGTCTTGGGGTGACGCCGGGAGGCTGTGAAATGCCTCGTGAACATGGATCCCATGACTCTCCAAGAGGTGATGGACTCGGGGGCCAAGCTCTTGTACCAGGCCATGGCCCCTTTCCTGAGGGTCGTTGAGAACAATCTGCATTTGAGGTGCCCGGTGATGTCATTGCGGTAGTTGAGCATCGCGTTAACGTTGTCGACGTGATCGTCGGGGTCGGTGGTCCCGTCGTACACAGCTAGGTTAGGAGGCTTCTCCATGCCTTTGGGGAGTGGAGCTTCCATTATCGCCCGTGACAGGAGACAATGCAGGTCTTCTTCATCGCTCCTTAGTGGGGAGAGTTCGTTGCGGTCGGGGCTACGGTCGCGCCTCGGCGAGGTTCCCGCTCGACCGTTATCACGGAGAGCGCGTGCCCTGCTGACGTGAGGCTCCGGGGAGCGACGTCCTCGTTTCTTCGTCGCTTCTGGACGTTGATGTGTCCTCCTCTCTTGTCAAGGATGGACCTCCTGTCGTTCAGCTTCTAGGGCCATGATTCTCTCGTGCTGCTGGTAGAGCATAGAGCCGGTCTGGTTGAGGGCGTTCACCATGGAAATCATGGTGGCGTCTCCTTCGACAGGAACGAGGATGGGGTGAAATGCCTCAGTCCCTTGGCTTTGAACGTGAGGGGGATCCCCGTTATTTTGGGGCTCCGAAGACGGAGTGGCTGGACGGCCGTCTCGGGCGTCTGCTTCATGGAACTGCGGGCCGTCGTCCATTGTGTAGTCGACGAGGGGACGGCTGCGCTCGCTAGGTTGTTCTCCGGCCATGTTGGAAGGACATAAATGAGTGAGCTTTGATCTTCTGTTAGTGAAGATGGGGATAGCTGATTCCCACAGACGGCGCCACTGTCTTACCTGATCAGAAGGGCCTTCCAAGGACTTGATGAGTGGGCTAGAGAATGAGATGAGAAAGGGGGTGTACCTGCAAAGCACTCCAATGCTTAAGTCAGAAGAGGTACAGAATGTTAAGGTTAATTCAGAGTGAGTTAGAATACCTGACCCTTTACGAAGAAAAGGGTATTTATAATGAGCCCCCAGTGCTGGGCCAAGGCTCCTTAATGGGCTTAATCTGGCTAGGCCCAAGGAGGAGCTTCCAAGGGACGCGTAAGAAGCGTGAAGACCTAGACCAAAGGTCTGCTCCCTGGTCCAACTGCCCCTATCTTTCAGGAGACAAAAAAGGGCAGTTGGGTGGCGTGGCAGATGAGCTGACAGACATGATCTTTGCCCGTCATCAGGTGTATGTCCGTCGTATGAGCAGGTGATTTACAAAAGAGGTTCACCTGCTCGGACACAAAGATCTCTGTCCGACATGTATTGGGGCGTGCCCTGTATAATATTACGGCAGAGGTTCACCTGCTCGAACACATGGGCCTTTGCCCGACGTGTATTGGGTCGTGTCCTGCATAACATTACGGCCCAGTCCAGAACAATATATATATATATATATATATATATATATATATATATATATATATATATATATATATATATATATATATATATATGAGATAATGAGTCAATATTGTTGAAAATAATATAAAAATGAATCAAAGATTCGATTCAACAAAAGCATGATTTGTTGTCAAGATTAGAATTAATGTCTTTCAATCTTCCTTTGTCCTTTGGGAGTTGACTCAAGTCAAGTGTCATCTTCATGTAATGTCCAACTACATGGTGAGTGAGATAACTCCGTTGACAATTATTTGTTGGGTGAGATAAAATGTTGGTCTTGAACTCAATCCTTGATAATGACATTTCTTTGTATTACCTTTCAAAAATATAAATAAGTTGTTGATATTTATAAATCAACAACTTAAAAAAAAACTGGAAGGGAGAAAATACCATATCCTCTCAATTGAACATAGAGATTAAAGACTATGAAATAGATTATATATTAAATAGGCAGAAAAAATAAGGCATTTTTGTTGTCTCTAATAAGCTAGGCCGAGCTATGCTAAAATATTTTAAACTTAAGCTTAAGTTTAACTTCATCAAATTTGAATTACACTTTTAGTGTATTTAAAAATCTATTTTATTTATATTTATAAATTAGAAATTTAATTAATATTTATATAAATTAACAAATTAAAATATAACTAAATATTTGTTGACATGATTTATTTAAATTTATTTTAAAGTATTGTAATATGAGAATTAATGAAAACAATTTATCACGTTTTTTTTTTTTGGGATTATTATGTTTATAAGATATTAATAGATTTTTTGGGATTATTACAAAGTATAAAATAAAATAAAATATAATAATAATAATAATAATAATAATAATAATAATAATAATAATAATAATTTAAATAGATAAAATTTAAAGTTTTTTGTGTTCCATAATTTAATTTTTTTAACTAAATAGACTTATTAAAAACCTAAACCTTTTTCATTTGAAAAAAAAAACTGACCTAGATCTATGTTGAATTGGTATATTCTCACCCATAACTATATGGGAAGATCATTGGACCTGAAGGCTGAAAGGAGAGAAAATGCATGCTAGTTAAAAAGATTGTATATATATATATGAGGTATTTTAGATGGATTTAAAAAAAATAAAATTGAATCCTCTTGGTAGAACAATCTCAATAAACATATATATTATTAAGTCATAAACCACAAATCAAATATCAAATTAAAGATTCTAAAAATACCTTTTAAAGCTTGCTTGACTTGGTTCAAAATTGAGATCTACTTTCTTAATTTTGTCTATTTCTCCTTCTTTTTTATAATATAAGTTTATTTATTTAAAAAATATGTTTTTTTAAAGTATTATTATTATTTGACTAAATTAACATAATTATTTTATGAAATGAATTTGATGTTTAATATTTAAATTAAATAATAAATAAATTATATAATATTGTTTTTTACTTTTTTTAAATTTAAACTTTTTAAATACCTATATTATATAATATTGTTTTTTTACTTTTTTTAAAATTTAACCTTTTTTAATACCTATATTTATATTCTCAATAAAAACTTATTTTAATAATAGTCAACCTATTATTATTATTATTATTGATACTTTTTATTTTCAATAAAAGAGGAAATAATATAGTCTTAAATTTTCCAAGTGTATTTATATGAGTGAAAAACATGTTTCCAATGACACCATTTAGACATCACAAATCAATTATAATGGAGCCAATGTTTTTCCATTTGATCATATTAATTGGTTTTTGTTTTTGTTTTTGTTTTGGTAGAGCCATTGATTGTGGTGGAAATCAAATAGCTCAAACCATTATTGTTGACCAAAAAGGAAAAGGAGCATTCCAAAAGATTCAACCTGCCATTGATTCTGTTAAGATGAACAATGATAGATGGATTAAAATTCACATAAATCCTGGAATATACATGTAAGTTTTTGTTGTGAATTTCACATAAAATTAAATTTTAAAAAATATTTAAAAAAAATAAAAATTAAACATAATATGTCTATTTTTTTATTTCATTTTTAAATTTTCTCTTTTTCTTTTGTTATATAGAGAAAGTATTTATATTCCTGATGGCAAGCCATGCATCATTTTAGAAGGATCTGATAGAAGCACCACAAAAATTACCTATGGTGATAGCAAAGCAACATTTACATTTTTTTCCAAGCCACCTAATATGATTTTTAGTGGTATTACATTTGAGGTAAAAAAAATATAGTTTTCTTCATTTCATAAAGCAATTTTTTTAAAAATAATTTGTTAAAATAATATTATTGCTAAGCAATTGCAGAACACATATGGAGCTAATGGACCTGCAGTAGCTGCTAAATTTAATGGTGATAAAGTTGCAATATTTAACTGTAATTTTTTGGGTTATCAAGACACTTTATTTGATGCGTCGGGGATTCATTATTATAAGAATTGTTATATTCGAGGTGAAGTTGATTTCATTTGGGGCGAAAGTCGGTCTTATTATGAGGTATTAATAATACTCTTTTTGATCGTTATTATAAGTTATTATTATTTTTTAGATATATTGAATAATTGATATATCTTATTTTAGGATTGTGTGATAGACGCAAGACAAAGTGTTTCTAAACCTATAGGTTTTATCACTGCTCAACGTAGAAATTCATCAAATGATCAAGGTGGTTTTGTTTTTAAAGGAGGGAAAATTACTGGAGTTGGTAAAGTTCTTTTAGGAAGAGCGTATGGTCCTTATTCAAGAGTTATATTTTGGAAAACTGACATTTCTTCAGTTGTACTTCCTCTCGGATGGGATCCTTGGAAATATAAAGGGCATGAGTAAGTTTTATTGATTACGATGCCTGTTTTTTAAGTGTATATTGATGACATTTGCATGACCATTTTTTAGGGTTTGTAAGACAGACCATCACCCAAGACTTAAAATTTATAACGCTTAAATCGTAGCTAATCTCATAATATGCATGCCAAAATTAAACGGTAGTTAATCATTGTCTTTATTTGATTTGTCTTGTTAAACAACGATTAAGCTAAACAGAACCTCAAAAAACTTGAGGAGACTTTTTTTATTAATGATAGACAATCTTTTCATCACGTGTTGTAACTTCTATATTATATCATAAACATATTGATGCAGAAACAACTTTATTTATGCGGAAGTTGATTGTACGGGACTAGGATCCAATACTCAAGGACGTGTCAAATGGGAGAAGAAATCCAATGAAATAAATATAAATGAATATTTTTTACAATCTTTCATAAATCAAGATGGATGGCTTTCAAACTTACCACCTATATCTATGTAATTTACTTTCCACATGATATAATGAGATATTGATATAAATAAATGATCTATTTTGATACCAACTTATTTGAATATTGACTTATTGATATCGGTTGATATGGTGTTTAAGGTTCTTTCGTTCTCTGAACGAAGAATGATTAAGAATAAATTCTTCTCCTAAGTATTAAAGCTTTCCCATTTATAGAGAGGAAAATTTTCAACGCAAGAGTTCATTGGATGGTAACCCGGTCAATATGTTAGGATCGTGAGTTGTGTTTTCAAATATAATACTTAAGTGAGAGTAATGTGACAAACCAAGTTATATGATGTAATCAACTATATATCTAAGACAAAAAGATATAGAGAATTTCTTAATACACCTCAAAAATATCTTAGGCACCGCGCGAAAATCCATTTTTACCCCTTATTTTTCGATGTGCACACCCGGACACACCATTATTTATAAAAACATTGATTTGTTCCAGATATGCATACCAGGAATACTTCCCGATGTGCAAATCCGAAACAACTTTATATAACTTCGTGCCAGAGCTTCTCCCCCCTAATTCTTTAGCTTTTCGCATTCCAAACACTCAAACTCTCAATTTCTCATTTTCACAAATCCCGACTTTTTTCACTCGAGTTTGACGCAAAGCAACTTCTACAACGATCAAGACACTCCAAATCATATGTATCTCAATTTAATCGATAAGTTTTCGAATTTTAGAGTTTCAGAGTTATTTGCGAATAATCGATTTAGAGTAGACATTTAGGTATAGTAATTGTTAGGTAGTATGAATAACATAGGTTAGAGACACTGTATGTATTGTTTGCTGCTTCAAACGGATGATCAGGGCATTAAACTGCCCTTTTATATGGTACAATAATCATGATTGTGTTCTTAGAATTTGAAATACGTATCGGATGTGAAGATCAGGAAAAATTATAATGTTGATTGCTTTCCTGATGTGCACATCCGAAAAAACCCAACGTCAAATATTCTGAGTACTTCCGGATGTGCATCCACGAAAGTTTTCCTGATGTGTAAATTCAGAAGCAACTTGTTTTTATTTTTGCTTACTGTTTTTTTAAAATTATTTTTAAAAAATTCTAATTTATTTATTATGCTTTGTAAATTACATGGTTGCCAGAGACGATCGTATGATATATGGACATACAACTCAACATGCGTCTGTCCGACGTGAGCAGACACATTCTACAGTCGAGGGTTTTGACACAGAGGCAGTTCCAGCAACCCCTATAGCTGAGAGACGTGCTACATCACAACCTTCCACATCACAGGTTCAAGCCACTCCCCCGTCAGCCACCGCTTCTACATCTCGGAGGCGTCGAGTTCCTACAATTGTTTCCTCAGGGGGCCCGTCCGCACGCTTGTGTCGTCAGGAGACTCCTGTTCCACCACCTGATCATGTTCCATTACATGCACCTTAGGAGCCAGCTCTACTTATGTTGATATCGTTTACCTCAGGTACCTTTTGGGTCCCAGAGAGATCTATGGGTACAATTGGTGGGCGGTTACACCGGGTGTATTCTAGGCTCTTATATGGTTGCCCCTGGGCAGCCAAGACTGTGGCAGGTCGTTGTACACTATACATGGTAACAATCTTATATTCTAAGTCTTTTTTATTTCTTTTCGTGCTATATTCATTATAATATTTGACACTGATGTCATGTTTTCCATTTCATGCGTGAATATTACAACACTTTTCCAAGATCATTGAGGATATGTCGCGTGTTGCTGCCTTTATCCTGCTCAAAGGGAATTGGACAATAGTTTTTTGTTTGATGTATTCTATTTTTATTACATATGTATTATATTTTGACATGATTGTTATTATGCATATATATCATTTTATTTTACATATGGATATTTTCGAATGTATATTAAGTTGCGACGATAAATTAACATCTGCGACCAACCAACATAACTGATTAATTTTTTTTTTTGGTATTTTTCTTGATATATGGAAATATTTCTGATATGCACATCCGGAATAAATCAGCGCTTTTAAACAAATGATGCGTTCTGATGTGCATATTCAGAAACTGTAGGCAAAAATGAAAATTTGTGCGGTACTTAAGAAACCTTTGAGTGTAATAAAAAATTCTGAAGAGATCCATTTATTTTAAAATTTACATTTCAAAAAGCCTTTAATAATAATTAACAAATATTAAAAAAGAAAAGAAAAAAGAATTACACTACTCCTTCCTCAAAAGTCCACATCATTATGAGAATTCAACTTACAACATTGTAAAAATTCCTATTTAGCTTCACGGGTTCTATAAATAAGTAATCGATCATGATTGATCCCTTGTTTTATCTTCTTATATTTTTCTCCCGAGCTCTCTTCTTCTCAAAACATCATTACCACTAACCATTGTGTATATGATTGCCCATTTGTTGTTTAACATTGTCTTTTGTTTTTTTTTTTTTCGAAATATTTTTTTTCTTCTCTGTATAATTCTATTTCTTAAATTTTTTTTTGAATGATTTTAGATAAGCCTATGAAACTAGAGATGCTAAAAAAAGGAAGTGGTTGAGAGTGATAAAGTTTTAATTAGAGGTTTTACCATTTTCAACAATGTAAAATACTATAAAAAAAATTAGTTATATTTGTTGCAAAACTCATAAGTGCATATTAATGATAGATAATAAATTTTTTCGTTTTGAATTCTAAATTAGCATATTTCTTTCTACTAAATGATGCATTTATGGAAAAGATCGTTTCACTAGAGAAAATAAGTGACCTGAATCTCTTCTTAAGTGTAGAGATATTTTCTAGGGAAAGATTTTACTTCTGTGAATAACTGTGACCGGATCCCGCTACAGGTTATTGGTCGGAAAAAAATTCTATTGACGGACGGGATCCGTGACCCGAATCCCACACATCTGGTGAATACTGGTCCGCTAAAGTCATTCATGTACTTATGAGACTCTCAAGGTAACATAAGCATAATATGAAGTCATTTGACTGAAGGTGAAAAAAATACAAGAAGGGGGTTGGGCTGTGTTGATTTTTTTTTCTTTTAAAACTCTTAGTCATTCTAAACACAAGTTGTAGAATATGATTCAATCAAAGATAGACAAAAGATATGAAATGCAAGAAATAAGAGTGACACACATAATATCATGGTTCCTCTTACAACTTGAGAGTAATCATGTCTCCTTCTACTTACAAGAGATGTTCACTATAATCACACAAGATTATAATTTACTCAAGCACACAAGCAAAAGACTTCAATGCTTAAGCACATAGATAAAAAACTTTTATGCTCAATTACACAAGAGATTTCAAATGCTCAAACACTTAATGTGATACTTCTAAGATACAACCAGAGGTGAATAAAGAATACAATGCAAATACACTCTTTTAAGGCTTAGAGATTTCTAATATATACAAGGATACGAAATCCTAAGTTTAACTTCAGCTTTTATATTGACAGAGTAACTTTTCTTTGAATTCAATTATTGTATTTTTCTTCAATTCTTCAACTCTTCAAATAGAGTAAAATAGTCGTTGAAGATCTAACACTGTAGATTCCTTTTAGAAGCTTTAAAAGAGACGTTAAGATGTTTTACCAAATAATCAACGTTGGTGAAGATTAGTTTAAAATTCATTTTCTAAAAAAGGAATTAGCATTTGTTTCCCAATAGATTCTGAAAAAAACAATAGTCTATGAGAAGCACCTTCTTCCTTGTACTTTTGATTGGCTTATATTCTGGTCATCAATAAGCTTGTTGTTTGGATATGAGCAGTGAGAGGGAGACTTAAGTTCTTAAGAGAGACATGAAAATGAGAGGAGAGAAGAGGAGATTCATGGTTTTATTTTTTTCTCTTCCTTTACATGTAGGACACATGTCACAATGTGGTTGGTGTTCTAAAATTTTTGAAAAAAATGCATACAAACTCTTTCTCTTTGCCCAGAGTGTCCGCCGTCCCACAATTTTAAAAATAAATAAATACAATTTAAATATAAAAAATTAAAGTAACATTAAAACTCGCCATGTAGGTGTGAAATCAAAAAAACTTTAAAACAATTGCAATTGGCTTCACTCTCTATCGGCTCACCTCACCTATGATCAAGATGCGTTAGTACCTCTAGAAATTAGTTTCCAAACAAAATCAACTTATTTATTGATGAATAGCAATAAGCTTTGGTAATGGAGTTTGACACTCTAGATGAATATCATTTGATGGCCTAACCAACGATAAATAATTCAAAGCAAAAGATGGCCAAAGCTTACAACATGCAAGTGAAATTGCATGTACCAAAGTTTTCAGCTACTTGATTGCGAATGTTCAATGACTTGGATTACAAACCAAAAAAACAACATAACTCAGAGTAGCATGAAGTTACAAGTTACTGTCTTTATCGGAACTGCTTACATCAAATTTTCGACACCTTACTGAAATTTTAATAATTCTAAGAGAAAAAAAAAATAAGACAGAAATGTTACTGAAAAACTATTAAGTTTTATCAAGTCAGAACTTTAACACCAGATTTTTTCGAGCATATCTACAGACACATGACCTTCATATACCACCTACGAGGGGAGTATTATTTGAACTCTTTTTACAGACTGAGGCTACAAAATGAAACAAACTTGACAATTGTCGCATATTTATCTCTTGAGAGGTTTGTAAAGGACAACTGTCACGTATTTAGACTGGAACCTGTGAGTCAATCCCAGGGCAACAACGGACTTTGAGGCCATGTTTTTCTCTATGAAGACATGATTTAGTACAACATGTTGAGGCTTTGAAGAGGGGCCAGAATCAGCATTCTCCATACCTAGGACTGTAAGATGTAGCTGCGATGGAACAGCCAATGGCTCTTTTGCAAAATCTTCCTCAGCTGGATATGCTTGACCATAACTAGATTCTGGGGAGAGTGGCGCCTCAAACTCAGAGACACCTTCAGGATTTTCAGGCACATATTCCTGCAGAAAATAAGAACATTAGAATCATCATACCTAAGACAAATTGTTTTCATTAAACCGGGATAATGCCTCTTCACCATAATAGAAAAATCAAGAGCAATCATGGAGGGCTAGTGCCTGGGCAAATGGAACGGGAAATATTAACAAACATTTATTACAATCACAAGGATCTTCTTCTCCTATTGATTAACAACTTCAAACTCATGATAAGCAAAATAATGAACTCAGGTTTATTCACTGAAGTTTAATTTAACTAGTATTAATTTATTTGATCACGTTACTCTTTCCTAGCCCCACCCACTAACATGGTTACCCTCCCTCCCACTGCTTGCCACACATTACACACAATCTTACACTGAAAGGAGAAGATCCTCTAGAAGAGTGCAAAAGCACAAATAGGTATCTAGGAAGATGAATTTCATGATGAAAAAGATGCTCTTCACATAACAATAAGATGTTCACAGAAAAAGAAAACAAACAAAAAAGAAGATGCATACGTTAACATCAAGAAGATTGCAGACATTCCCCATCTCATCAGCTACATAAGGAAGATCTGGAATATATCTCTGTTCACCATCGACAATGAACCTGTAATGATATATACCCGATGGAAGGACTATAAGAATTGAGTGATCCTTGCCACCTCGCTGCATTGCCTTCCTGCAAGTAATTAAAATTTACTGGTACTAATACATCATAGAATAATTGCAATTGTGATAACTTTTCGTGTCAAATACAATCAAGCCACCATTACTAACAAAAGAGTCATCAAGTCTGACCTGGATGTCCAGTTATCCCAAGATCCCTCCACAGCCACATTGTTACCTCCATAATTCCAAGTGATCATAACAGGGATTCCTTGCTCAGGAGGTTGATGAACAATACCATGAGGCTCATTCTGCCACATATGATTGAGAAAAGGAGGGCCGTTACCTCTTTGTAATGGAGCTAGGGGAACCTGAAAAGTATAAAAAAAAATCCTATGTTATGTTTTTAGCAAATGTCATGTTGCCACTGATATGACCTGCATATTTATTTTCTAAGCAAAAAGGAAAGACCCTAGCTATTGAAATTTTAACTTCAAGGAATGAATTAAAACTAAATGTGAGCAAGAACAACGATACACACTTTGGCACTACTGCATCTCTTACAAACAAAAAGTTGAGTCTACAAATCTAAACTATATGTACACGGTGTTTTATCATCTAAGATTGCAGAAGGCAACCAAAATTAACTTTAGTCTCAAAATGTTATACTTATAGAACAATAACAACAAAATCTTGAGGGGTCTAAGAGAGCAAATCTATAACACTGGTTAAAACCAAAAAAAGAAAACAAAAAGAATTCCCTTCCCAGGAAATCTACCAACCTATTGACAAGCATATCATAATTTCACACAATGCATTATTAGATCAAATTCGAAACCAAATAATAAGTATTCTTAAATAAAATGCATTTACAATCATGTAATTTACTAACATGGCAGATTTTCTCTTCCAAAACTCTGCTCAAAGACGGGGAAAGATTATGATTTCAAAACTTCTTACAGAAAGAGAGGAAAGAAAGAAAATGGGACTTGTTTTCATCTTTGACGCACGTGTATGTCTTGATATTATTCACAGCCAAGTGAATAGTTCTAAAATATCGTTGGGTTACGACAACTATCAGTCACTAAATAGGAAATTGTCAGAATTGTTCCCACCTTCATATGAAGATATAACCATGAAGCTTCATTAGACTAGAGTTGTACTTGATAGCAAGGACAAGTAGCTATGGTGTAAGCTGACACCTATCATTCGGAATCAGTGGCGGAGCTTGATCGGTATTGCTTTAAGTTTACAGAACCAGCTGACTGGTGTAGTGGGTAGCTTTGATGTGATTTTAAGCCAAGTGGAATGAGTTCAAACCTTGCGTTCAATATTTGGTAAATAAACACACATAGCATATATAAATATATAAATATATATCGATGCCACAAAGTGTATATTTACCAATTAAAAAGAATTTTTGAGTGGCCATTGCATCCCCTTGTCATAGCTAAGATCTGCCAATGTTTAGGGTCTTGCCTAGTTAATATGGTGCAAGATATCTCTTCAAATCTAACTGGTTTGGGTGGGCAAATATCATATTTCCAGATTTGGAATCAAACAGTCAAACTAATAATGGTCATGCCAATTGAATTGAATCAGGTGGAAGTAAATGGATTTAAATGAGTCATGATAAGGGCCTAACAAAAGGTTGTCGGAAGATGCAGTATAATAGGAATAAGAAAATGCTACAAGGAGCACCACTCTTTTAAGATACTGTTTTCGATAACAATTTCCACAAAGGAAGATACAAAGTTATTTTCCACATATTGACAGGTTCTTTTTAACTGACTAGCAAATTATTTTTTAACTAACATAGGCCGATAAACCTGAAAATATCCAAAATAAATTGGCAGAATATACTCTACTTAACATGAGTGATAACCTTCAGATGTGAGACAGAAATAAATAAATGCATTAGCAGCACGCCTAAGAAAAACCTGCTTGTATATGAAAGGTTAAAAAAAAAATTATCTGTCCATGTTAAATGAAATTATGCACACCCAACCAAGGGATGATCACTTGTTTCTAAACAAGAAAACCAAGCCTTAACCCCACTAAGTGAGTCGGTTAAATGGATCAAATTATGCCATAATGTTCAATCCAAGACCATGTTTCTATCCAATTCGTTAATCTCGAGATCTTTCTTAATAGTTTCTCACAGTTTTTATAGGTCTTCTTCAACCTCTAGTTGTTTGACTCCTCTCCATCCGTTACAACAAAATCTACCGGTCTTCTCTCTACCAGTCCAAACCACCTAAGTCTATTTTGCAACCATCTTTTCTAAAAAAAACTCAAACACAAATTGTTTTGATGAAACCTTGGGAAAGAAAATACAAAATGATCTAAGCCTCTAACATATACAGAAGACAGTATAATAGTGAATGACATGAAAATCTATCAACTCTACAAGAGAGGTCCCAGAAGTGTGGGGCGATAACTTCCAAACAAAAATAATGAACGGCAAAAATAAAAAATTCCAAACATGACTGGGAATAAAGATGACAATGGGCAATTTCCAAATGAATGGGATCAATATGTCGGGAAAAAATAAAAGTATATGCAAGTATTGGTTTGTATGTCCTTAGAATCTTCTGTAAAGCTTTTGACATTATATAAAATTAACAGCTTAAAATATGGTGAATGCTAACTTGTGCCCTTAGGGCACAAGTTAAGAGCCAAATGTAGAAACACTTGTTTTAAAAGTTGTACATTAAACTTTTAAATGTCACAATATTATATTGTTCAATGACAAATTCCCCTTCCTAGATTCCTCAAGACCCTAAATATATAGCCACATATAATATTGTGTGCACATCCTGAATCGTAATGCATTGGCAGAGTTTTGTGTACTCGCGTTCCAAGATTGCACGTGCTGTTTCTCAATTCAGAAACTTCGAGGATACTGAGCATGCAGTCAAGGGAACGTGTCACAAAAATCAATACAAGACAAAGTCCATGGCATTACACCTGCAAAATGGTTGCCCCAAAACATATATCTTGTTGACATTTTAAAGTCCAGACATCAAATCACAAACAGCACATTTCATACTCTTAATCAAGGATATGATTGCATGCAATTACTGATTTCCAAAATAGACAAAATTAACTGATTGAGTCCGTTAGAATAGAACAATTAATGTGTATCTCAAAATGATGCAATGCTGCATACACAATTCTGTTACTAACAATCATGAAAAGCATGGAGACATTGCTCCATGAGTTTTACAGGACAAAAATGAAGCGGTCCAACTCAAACTCAGATGGAGTCATGTGTTAATTTCTCGTCTCAACTGTGACGCTCTAACTAAGTACCCGTTTGTTATCAAGTTAGGCTCCGAATGGTCAATGGCTTCTTGCTTATGGTCAACTGTTTATTGCTTCTCAATAAAGACTACTTTAAGATGTTTGCACGCTTAGTCCAACGTGTACACACCATCCTTAGTTTAGTAAATTGTTCAATTCTCAATGAACAAAAATGAGATTGCATTTGCAAGGAATATGCAAAATGGTAAACTAAACTAACTACATAAACGATCAGAATATCAGGCACAACTGTTCTTAAGAACTTCAAACAGCTCATATCTACTAATTAACTCCATAGATTTGCATCATTCCGCTTCGTCCCTCAAGCCCTACCTAATCAAGTTTTGGACATACAAACCACATGGAAGTTGATGAAAAAACAGCCACATTAATTTCTTTCGGACACTCATCCTGCTAATTAATCCAAATCACATTCATCAACTACACACGATCCATCCATGCAAGCGTCTGCGAATCGATTTTCAATAATGGAATTTGCAGATCTATTCAATTTAACAAAGGAAATAATCTACAGCTTAAACTTGGTAATAATCCACGGTTTCAACAAAATTGACCTATAAGCATTTAATTTAATTCACAAATGATTGTTAGAATTAAATACACTAAACACAAAATGAATAGCAACATCAACTAACCACCTAATCAACCTAACGTAATCGAAATTCAACACAAGCTAACCAAATTCAATTCAACAGTAACAAAAAAAAAACGTAATAACTAACATTAACGATTAACAAAGATGCAGAAAAGCAGAAAGGAATTGAAGAAAAACAACAAAAACGAAATAGATTGTTATTATTATTGTTGATAGAGAGAATTACAAAACCTGAGGACCAAAGAGGATCGGCGATCTGGAACGGCGAGGACTCTGAGGCGGACTATTAGCCATTGAATCGGAAGAAAAAGCACGAACGGGAGGACGAGAATCAGGCGCGTGAGGTTCACGGCCGGTAAGATCAACACCGTCGGAAATGGCTCCGTCTTCTCTGCCATTAGCGTTTCCCATGGAGAGATTGAAAAAAAGTGAAAATGCAAAACGACGGAAATATATTATATATGTGTGCGGTTATTGTCGTTTACTGAAAAGGATAGAAGAATCGCAATGCAGGCGAAGGAGAAGTAAACGACAAATTGTGAGAGTATGAAGAAGTGAAAGTGCCGCGAAGAAGAAGAAGAAGAAAACGGTTTCGTTATTCGTCGTTTTATTCTTATCAAGTTGTGTCTGACTCTGATCTGACGCTGTAATGTTTTGGACTTTGGAGCGAGAAATTTAGATTAGAATAAAAATTAAATCCAAAAATAAAATAAAACGAGAGAGAAAAGAAGAAAAGTTTTTACTTAAAAAAAATAATATAACTTTTTTCATTTTGTTTAACTTTTCTGTAGCACAGAAATGAGTGTTTTTTCTTCCACGGTCTTTTGTCTTTTAACGGAACTCGCGCTTATCGTCACACTCGCACCTAATTCCTACTATAATTTGATTTGATTTGTAATTAATTTTTAATTAAATATTTTTATTTTATAAGATATCAGTGGGTAAATAATGTAAGAATATTAATATTTATATAACAGTATTTATCATTGACCAGAGAAAAATATGAAATATAATTAGAGGTATGTTTTAGAAAAAAATAATTAATGTATATTGAAAATTATAGAGGATCTTATATAAAGAGAATAAAAGAAATATAAGAATGTCATATAATTAGGAATAAAGAGAATAGTATTGTTGGGAAGACATTGAAAAATAAACTTAAGTGATTTGAGTATGTAAATATGGAGATTGTGATAAGAATAATAGATTAAACGAAGAGAAGTCAAATAATTAGAGAAAGAGAAAGATTTAATAATACTATAAAATAAATTATTAAAAAACATTCTGAATTTAACAATTTTGAATAAAACATTATGTTGAAAATTGATTCATGTAGTCGACCTTACTTAATGAAACATTGGTTATTGTTGTATTGAAAATAAAAATAAAAACAAACAAAAAATATTATATTTCATCAACAATACATGATTTATATTATTTATTGAACACATAAGAATATTATTTGAGAAGTTTTCATCAAAGTTTCAAGTTCCTCGTTAAACATCTAACAGAGTTAGTTATGTGAAATTTACTCGTTAGTGACTTTAGTATTTGGTTTGAATTTCGTTAGTTGTAAACAATGTTATATTTTAATTTAAAATACTACATGCTAGTAGATGGTGAGATTGGTCACATTGAATTTATTGGTCTCATAGTCTGATATGTTGGGTCATCATGAAGGAGAAACATACACATTAGGTTAAACACATACTTAAAGGTCAAAGACTCACCCAAACAAGTGAGAGAGACACACCATATATTCACCCAAAAACTTAAGGTGATAGGTGTATGGGTTATCTTACTTATAAAGTGTTAAACCTCCACTTTTCTAAACAATGTGAGACTTATAACTCACACTTGTTTTTCAAAAATCTCTCCCTCAAGTGTGAGTCCATCCACTGTGCTCCCCCTCAAGCATAAGCTCTTTCATCCACATGATTGTACTGCAATTAAGAGACACCCTTATATCCTCATGGGCACTTCAACGAAACATATCACATGACCACCATGTTAGGAAGATTTTCGACACAAGGAGTATGTCCCTTACTCGGACTATCGGTTCTGATACCACATATGGATCATCATGAGGGGGAAGCATACACATTAGATATGTAACGCCCCAGTTTATTTATTTAATTTAAATAATTGGAAAGTTGTTGTGTGTTGTGTGAATTATGAAGTTTAATGGTGTGTTGTGTGAAGGGATAATGTTATTTTAATTTATATAAGTTTAAATAATTTTTATTATATTGAAATAAATATTGGAATATTAAGTGAAAGGGTAGGTTGGTAATTAGACGAGAGAATAATGATGGCAAGATGGAGATTCCATATTAGGGGTCCAAGGGTTATGTTGGGAATTGGGAAAAGGAGAAGTCAGTTCTCGTAGAAACTGATCGTGGAATTGGGAAGAGTGTGAAGAAGAGAGAAGAGGAGAAGGACTAGAGGCAAGGATTTCGTGAGAAAGGAAGAGATTTTTCATCGAATTAAGGTTATGGTGAGATCCCTTTCATCTTTTAAGGGTATTATAATATGAATGTTAGGGTAGATGTCCTTATGTATGTTAGTGGAATTGGGTGATTGATAAATTGATGAATGTAGTATGAAAGTGAGGAATTCATGATGCTTGAATTAAATGTTTATGTTGGTTGCGTTAGATGTGAATTTTCTGATGAAAAATAAGGATTGAAGCTGATTTTATACATTGTTTTGGGATGAGACTCGCAGGGGAGAAGTGCTGAAATCGCAGGATTTTTCTGCCAAAATCTTAGCGAGCAGTTGGAAATTTTCGTCTCTTAAAGTCAGTAGCTTGCGCGCTTAGCGAGCAAGGGGACGCTTAGCGAGATCTGGGAG
Source organism: Lathyrus aphaca (assembly GCA_963966055.1). NCBI lineage: Eukaryota > Viridiplantae > Streptophyta > Magnoliopsida > Fabales > Fabaceae > Lathyrus > Lathyrus aphaca. The sequence continues at coordinate 33,320,653 of OZ014523.1, forward strand.
GGAGAAAATGTGTTTTTAATTAATTTAAATTCATGAAAAATGATGTTTTATGCTTTAGGAAGGTTGGTGTGTTGATGAGGTGGTGTGAGCAAGTTTAGAGAGGGTGTATGTGTACTTTGACGATGTTGAATGTTGTTATGTGAAACATTTGAATGCATGATATATGTGTAGTTGTGCATATGTTGTTGACTAAAAAATTGTTAGTATGAGAAATAATATGCATGAAGTGTTGTTGTTGTTGTATATTGTCGTTATTGTTGCATGTTGTTGGTGAGGTGATTGTGTTCAATCATGGTGTAAGTGTGATCATGAAATAGGAGTCACACTGGACCATGAAATTGGGGTCAAGGTGTAATCATGAAAAAGGGTTGCACTGGACCATAGAAAAGGGTCGAGAGTTCCGACGAGAACTAGATCATGAAATAGGGATCGATTATTGGTACCACATGCATTGAGTCTACGGTTGAGTCTCATTTACATGTATTGTTGTTGATGTGTCTGATGTGGATGTATATGTTGTTGATGTGTTTGTTGTAGATGTGTAGTTGGGTTGTGATTCTTGTTGTGATGAATATGTTGTTGTTGTACTTATGTGATATATACCTTATATTTATATCATTTTTCTCTTTTAATTGAATTAAGAATCTCACCCCTTATGCCTGAATGTTACCCCTATGTTGGTAACATGCAGATACTCAGGAGTAGTCGTGGTCGTGGCGCCCGCTATGATACGTAACATAGAAGTCGGGAACATAATTTTATCGCCTTAGTTATTTTCATATATTTTGGAATATGATGACGTTGTTTTAGAAGTTTTCAAACTATTTTCTATTTTAAGGAAATCCCTATAGTTTGGTTTTTCCGCTGCTTAATTTGATGAATGTTCTGTTTCATTTTATGTATCAAATTTTAAGAGCATGTTTGATGTTGATTGAAAGTAGCACCTTGAATTGAAAATGATGTTATACTATGATATTGTTGTGTTTTATTTATTAAAAATTACGGGGAAAATTCGGAGTGTTACAAGATCAAACACTCATCTAAAGTTCAAAGTCTCACTCAAACAAGTGAGAGAGACACCACATATTCATCCAAAACTTTAAGGTGGTAGGTGTATGATGTAACACCCCAATTCTACCCGATAATTATTAACGAAATCAGAGTATCAACTTTAACAAAACAAATTGAGATGATACATCTCGACTTTAAAAATATCATTTCAACACCTGATAAGTCTTTAAAACAAATACTTTATTACTATGCAATAGATTCATCAAAAATAACTTAAATTGTATTCAACATCAAAGCAACTTAAGAAAACAACAATTCTTTAGTTAAACAACTTAAAATTCAGAAACTATAACAAAAGTGAACATCAACATAAAACAAGTGTTATCCCCCCCCGAGTGCTACGTATCAAAGCGACAACACCGACTCGAATCTACTAAGGTACTCTGTTCTACTCTGGATTACCTGCACGTTACCAACAAATGACAACATTCAAACAAAAAGGGTGATATATCTAATATTATAATCAAGAATATGATACATAACATATTGAATTAGATTTCACAGATCACCACTTTACAAACAACCAACAATTTATAATCAACATAAGATACAACACAACAAGGTAATATACAACTTGATATGCAACTTAGGAAAATGCGATGCATGTGGTACGAACAGAGGAAAACTCCCAACTTATTACCATGCCAATTAATAGAGGAGTAAACACAAGGCATAAGCCTTCAACTTTATTGTGCCTATCCAGGCCAACTCACCAAGCAAATTGCTCCAACTTAAATAATTATATACTATGCGACTCAACATGATTAGCAAACAACAACAACTATAACAACACAACAACACGACAACATCCAACTTTGGACAAAGGCCTGCAACTCATAATCTTGCCATTTATAAGGCATTGCAACATACAACAACAACCAACAACTTTTCAACTTGCAGCAAACAACACAACACAAGTATAACAATTATACCACACTCTTATTTATAAAGTCTCGACTAAATCAATTAATTAAACTAATTAATATGCTCGGTTAATACTACTTATTATTAATTTATTAACATGCTTCTTAAAACTCCATCACAACAACCAACTTGCCAACTTGTTACTAATCATATTCCACTGTTAACTAGTTTTCTTCCACTAATACAATTTTATATCACTTATTAACTCTCTATTAATTGATTATTAGGACCTATGATACTTCATATAATATTATCCAACTTATTCATGTTACATGAATTAATTTATGACAATCCAAGTTTAGCAGACAACATAAAATACAACATAGAAGCCAAAACAACAATTTCTCCCAGACCCCGTGTGACCATCGTCACGCTTTATGTGACCCTTTTCACAATATGCAACAGTCGTCCTAGGGATTTGACGGACGTCACGTTTCCCAGACGGTATTCAGGAAGAGGGGACAGTCGTCCCACAATCCAAATCCTGCACCCTCGCTGCTTCTCCTCTTCGTCTCTGTAACTCTCTCCTCAGACAAATTCCCATCAACCACACACAATTTCAACGCATCACAATAGGTACTTACACAAACAACATTATATAATCAATTTATGATTAATCCACAACTCAACTTAATTCACATATCGATCAACACAACTTATCAAACCACAACAGCTTATTTTAACCAAATCATACAACAATTGGCAGCAATGATTCCTATACCCAATTTCATACAAATTCATCATATAATCCCAATTATAAGGTTAGAACCCCACCCTTACCTTTAGATTGCAGGCGGCTCTAACACTTTTCAATCGGAACCCTATCTTTTTCCTCTCCTATGCACTTCACATAACTTCCTTTCTCCACTTCTTGTTATTCTTACTGATACATATTTTCCCTAATTCCCATTAACTTATGTTTTTTTTTAATAAATCTTAATAATTCTAATGGTCCTCAACCACACACACCCATAATTACTACTTATAATTACCAACAAGCCCATTTATCAAGCTACCACAATTCCACCAATAACCCACAACTTAATTAATTCAACTTAGTCTAAATAACAACAATGCAACTTAAATCAACTTAAATCGACTTATTCAACTTTATTCACACCAACTTAGCAACTCAATGAAAACCAACACCAAACATACAACAATATTTAATCAAATAAATAATTAAATAATCAGGGCGTTACATATGAGTCCTCTTACTTATAAAGTGTTCAACCTGCACTTTTCTAAGAAATGTGAGACTTAGAACTCACATTTGTTTCTCAACACAACTCACACTTGTTTTCCAACAAGATACAAAGTTTTCAAAATAATAATAATAAGTTAGATATGTTATATTGTTAGCACTTAGGTTTTGTTAGTAGTTAGGTAGTTGGTGAAGTTAGTTATAAACTTTGAGCTTCCTTTTGTAGCAATCAATACATGTATATAATCTTACATTGGCGCACGTGTAAATAAATTATTGAATGAATGAACCATTTCATATAATGATATTTAATTCAACGCTCAAATGGAAGTTAGGGCATCAATTACGTGTTGAGCTAAAATCAACAAAGAGAGGAAATCAATATATCACTGAATTTGTCCTAAGAATCAAAGCCATAGTCAATTCTCCCATTCCCATTAGAGACTTGATTTTTGAATAGGATCAAATAGATTCAATTATATATGGCCTCCCTAAAGAGTATAATCCTTTTGTAATGCATATGTATGGAAGTACTGATTCACCATCATTATGTGAGCTTGTGAATGTTTAGGAATCACAAATGGACAAATTCAGACAAGAACTTGTTATTTCAATAGTGTCTGCAAACTTTGTGCAAACCTATCAAGAAGCATGTAGCTTCATATGAGCTTTATCAGGTACTCATGACAGAGGTAATCGTTTTACTTAAGGCCACGATCATGATATTTATCAGGTACTCATGATAGAGGTAATCGTTTTACTCAAGGTCACAATCATGGTGAATGACGTTACACAAATAGTAATAATCTCACTTGCCAACTTTGTGGTAAGTATGGCGACTTTGTTACTAATTATTGTCATAGATTTTATGAATTGTTCATGCCTCACAATTCTTAGTCCAACTCATCTACTAACATGTCCATAAAACATGAAAAGCTTGAAGTTTTAGTACCAAGTTCACAACCATTGGCTATGATAGTCATGATAAGTCATCCGTGTGCCTACAATCAAAAGTGTTCTCTCCCATTTAAATTGGAGCCAAAAGCCTAATTTTCATACTTAGGCATTTCTCATCATCTCACACCATATGACTTTTATTTACAAAATAAAAAGCCTTATGTAAGACATATTAAAGTTCATGTTAGTAATGGTCAAAGAGATAAATTTTGTGGGTTCAACATGTTATTCTCCAAATTATCACCTAAAAGTCATCTAATTCTTGATAATGTCATGCCTTATTCCTCTATTACTAGAAATCTTCTATTTGTTTCAAAGTTTTCTAAAGATAATAATGTCACTTTGAATTACCGATTGATAAATGTTGTGTAAAATCTCAAGGTTTTAAGCAAATTCTCATTTAACGGTTTCTAGATGCTACTGTCTTATATTGTTTTCCCAAACTACCATTAGAAGTGGCAAGCTCCAATTGCATAGTTAAAAGCAATGGCTTTCTAATTGATCTTCAAAATTGTGTTGTTTCTGATTTTGTTTTAGCCAGATCAGATAAATATAGCCTAGATCTCTTTGGCATTCTAAATTTATCCATGCCAATTTACATTATGTCAAGAATATACTCAAATTGTGTAATATTCCCTTGTCAAATGAAGATAATACCAACTCTTGTAAATCTTGCAGTTTTGGTAAAGCTCATGGACTTCATTCACATACTCCTACAATTGTGTCTCACAGTTCCTTTGATGTGGTTTATACTGACTTATGGGCCCCTTCCCCTTTCCCATCTAACTCTGGCTATAAATATTATGCTATGTTTGTTGATGGTTACACTAGATATATGTGGTTATACTTTTTAAAACAAAAGTCTGAAGCAAGGCCTTTTACAGAACCCAATTCAATACCACTATTAAGGCCTTTTACATAACCCAATTCAATACCACTATTAAGGTAGTTTAGTATGATTATGGTGGTGAATTAAGGCCTTTTACATAATATATAACAAAGCTAGGCATAAATCACAGGCTTACATGCCATCATGCCACTCACTAAAATGGGTTAGCTGAACGTAAACATAGACATATAATTGAAATTGACTTGACTTTGTTGACACATAGTTGAAATGCACCTAACTTTGTTGCCACATATTTTTTACCCTTAAACTTTTAGGATCATAGATTTGCAACATTCACATATTTCATTGATATGTTTCCTACCTCTGCATTACCCAAGTTTCATTCACAATTTTATGTTCTCTATAGCAAATATTTTGAATACAAATTCATTAAAGTGTTTGGTTGCTCTTGTTTCCAATTATTGTGACCATATAATCAACATAAAATTCAATTTAAAAGTAAATAATGTGTTTATCTCGGTGTATCACCTCAACACAAAGGGTTTAAATGTCTTAGTAAAGAAGCTAAAAACTTTATATCATAAATATGTGACTTTTCATGAGTAAAACTTTCGTTTTTCTTAAATGTTCACAACTAAGATTAAATTTGATTAGTCTAGTGTGTCCAACACTCTACTATGTCCCGCATTTTTTTGTCCTCTACTGTATCCAATTATCAATGTGTTAATGTGTTGTCTCAATCTGAGTCACTTATTGTACTCGACTCTATAGAAAGTAAACATCTTAACTCCCCTACTATTCTTGAACCAAATCTTACTACTTTTTTAATCTAAATAGTCACAATAACTTGAAGCCATTAAAAATGTCATGGATACTAGTAGTGAGTTGCTTGTATCTCTAAACCACAATCTTGGTTCTACAAGTTATCCAAGGAATCAAACGTTTCTCCTAATGTCATAGACATGCCCAACTGTGTCAACGTGTCTGATTTGTCTCATCACCATTTATTCATAGTAGAAAACATGTTGGCCTTCTACTACAAAATTACCATGTTATGTTGACGAGAGCCAAAACTTGTAGATCAAAACCATTTAATGTGTCTGATTTGGTTCTCACACTGAAACTGAACCAATTAATGTCAAACAAGCCATGCCTAAACCTTAATGGTTACAAGTTATGGGAAAAAATGAAACATGGACACTTAACACATTGTCACTATAGAGGAAGGCAGTTAATTGTAGGTAGTTCTTTAAGTTCGAAGAAAAGTTTGGTGGAAGCAGATAGAAGTATAAGGCCATGTTGGTTGCTGAGGGTTACCATCAACAACATGGATTTGATTTCACTGTGTAAACCTATAATTTCGACAAAGTGAAATTTAGAAGTGTGAGGTTGTCTTTGTCGAAAGATGATAAAAGGAAGTAATTTCAAGGATTGCTGACAGGGTTTAAAACCCCATTACTTCGACAGAGAGGTAGATGTTTGTTCTGGCAGAATAAAGTTTGAGAAGTGATTTGTGACTAAGTATTTGGCAGAGGAAAGTTCTCTTTCGACGTTTCGACAGAAGATAGTCTTTCAATAATTTCGACAGAAGAGGACATCTGACAAAAGAATATTTGGCAAGTGCTGAAGAGTTTTGTTTCTTCTTTAAAAAGGGTTTAGACAGTTTGAAGAGTTATAAGGTTTTCGTCACTAAGGAAGGGATTCAAATTCAAAAGGTTGTAACCTTTGGCAGTTGGACACATGGAGGTTTCAGAGAAGAAATTTACATGCAGGCTGACACTTGTCGTTTAGATATAGTTTTTCCGTTCTAAGCAGTTATTTTGTTTATGTATAAATAGGATAGTTTGTGATTAGAATGTGTGTGTGAAAATTTGTACAAAATTCCTGTAAAAGCTCTAAGTACCCAGTGTGAGAGAAAATGAGTTTAGTATTTGGAACAATGTACGTTTAAAACACCAGTTATATTTCAAAGTCATTTTAAAATTACTTGTTTATTCTTCAAGTTCATGTCATTTTAAATGTTATTTACTTTTTCTGCAAGTTTACAGCCTTCGACAGTTTCTTTGTTCTTGTTTAATTTTTAACTTTGTTTCGTCTTTAAGATTTAAAACTTTACTTTACTTGCAAAATCAAAGTTCTTAATACTTTGACAGCATTGATAAAACAAACCACAAATCAGTCACCAAAAGTCTAAGAGTAGTTCGACAGAAAAATGCACATGTATCCCAGGACTTGTATGGTTGGTCCTGCAAGTAACCCAGTTTCCTGAAGAGATTGGTTAACCAGAGGTTGTTCGCCAGAAACCACCGCGAACAAATTGGCACGCCCAGTGGGACCAGTGCATTCGGTAAAAGCTAATAGAAAACTTCTTAGACAAATTGTTCCTTGCTACGTTATATGATTCTTAGAAGCGGTAAACTAGCCGTAACCGACGTAGAGAGACCAAAGAGAACAAGAAGAAGAAACATGGCTAACTTGCCAAATACTTCAAATAATCTTGACGAAACAATATCAGTTTCCAACCCTATCCCTTCGTCAGGACCAATACCAGCGTCTGGCCCTGTTTTAGAACAGATTAGGCCTCCTTTGGGGGATCCCATACCAACAGGTTCAGGATCCCAGAATGCGCCTAGTTCTTCCACCATGGGACACGCTAGACCCTTGGGAACCCCTCCCCCTGGAGGAAATACATTCAGGCCATATCTGAATTATTCTCAGCCTTTGACTGGGAGGGAACAACCATATGGAATGCCAACTTCAATGATGGCAAGCCTACATAATTCGTCACCATTATTCTCTGATGCTATGGTTCAAGTGTCATCACCATTGCAGGGATCAGGATATGGTGGAAATGGGAATAGGATAAACCAAGTTCCACCAGGTTTCCATATGCCCGCTATGACGAACCATTCTGCACAAGTAATTCGTCAACAGATGGATGAAAGCAATCATGATATGGTGCAGGCTTTGACACAACAAATGGGAGAAGTATTCAATCCCTTAATACAGAACACTACCCAAACAAACCAAATATTGGCAGAACAGATGGCACGCATTGCTGACTTTTTCGGAGTCCCGCAAGCACAGCAAAGAATGCAATTAAATCAGGCCCCTGCCAATAGGGCTGTCGAAGAAGAACTTACTATAAACCAAAGGCCCTTAGGAAATCCTCATGAAAATCCCAGGAGGCAAGAGGTGATAGTCGAACAGCCTAATGTAGAAGAGCCTATTCGACAGGAACCAAGAAGGATAATAGTCCAGAGAAATCAAAATGCTGACGAAGTGTTACAGCAGAGAATGCGTTACAATAACATGCCTGTCGAAAACAATATTGCCACCATGGTTGAGAGAATAATGGCACAAAATGGAGTAAACGTAGGATTACAAAGGCCTAGTTATACTTCCCCTTTGTCTGAATTTGTCTTACAACAAGAATTACCACCAAGGTGGAAAGTCCCCAAATTTACAAAATTTTCAGGGGATACTAGTGAGTCCACCATAGAACACGTGGCACGTTACTTGATAGAAGCAGGAGAAATTGCGAATAATGAGAACCTAAGGATGAAATATTTCCCAAGTTCTTTAACTAAAAATGCGTTCACTTGGTTCACATCACTTCCTGCAACTTCAATTTTTACTTGGACCCAATTAGAAAGATTGTTCCATGAACAATTTTATATGGGACAAACCAAGATAAGTTTGAAGGAGTTGGCAAGTGTCAAAAGAAAGTTCTCTGAACCTATAGATGACTATTTGAATAGGTTTAGATTACTAAAAGCCAGATGCTTTACGCAAGTGCCGGAACAAGAACTAGTCGAAATGGCTGCAGGGGGTCTAGATTATTCCATAAGGAAGAAACTGGATACCCAGTACTTGAGAGATATGGCGCAACTGGCAGACAGAGTGAGGCAAATAGAAAGACTAAAAAATGAAAAATTCAGATCAAACAAAAACAAGAAGGAAAGAGTGGCCTATGTAGGAGTAATTCATGAAGATGATTATGACGAAAACGAACAAGTCATCTTCGACCAGCAAGAAATTGATCTGGCAGAATTAAAACAAGGCCCTCCATATTCTTGTAAAGTTTTAGCCCCGTCGAATGGAAAAAATCCAGTCGAAGTAGAAAAGAATGACAGGTTCCCTAAAAGAACCTATACATTCGACATCACTAAGTGTGATGAAATATTTGATTTATTAGTCAAAGATGGTCAGTTAATAAAACCAGCAGGCACGAAAGAGCCTCCTGTAGACCAACAGAAAAAGAGAGGTTTTTGTAAATACCATAATTTCTTGGGTCATAAAACTTCTCAATGTTACCTTTTCAGGGATCTTGTCCAGAACGCAATCCAAAATGGAAGGTTGAAGTTTGGAGACAAAGCCAAGCAGCAGATGAGGATTGACTCTAATCCTATGCAGGTGGTAGAGGCCAATTATGCTGAACCAGAAATGGTAAATGTGGTCGAAATGGAGATCGTGGCTGAAGAAAATTTTGAAATGGTGGAAGTTACTGAAAGCTTCGACACCAACTTCACCATGATAGAAGCTGCTGAAGGTTTCGACACCCATGTAAATGTGGTGGAAGAAGGTGATGATCTTGCTGACCAGACTGAAGAGAAAGAAGTCAAAGTTTCTGAAGACTTCGACAGTGATAATGCTAGCGAAACTACTGAAGGTTTCGACGAAAGAAATGCAGTCAAAGTGGGAAGAAGCTTCGACAAGAAAAACTACGAAAAAGATGCTGAGCAGGGGGTGATCTGGGATACTTTGGGAGAGTCAAATGGAAAGTTCGATTTCATGGTGAAATATTCAGCACCACCAAGCTCCAAAGCAGATATCAACAAAATCAAACCCACAGGGTGGGGAGATTCCTTCAAAAAGGATGACGAAGAGGAGGGTGACAAAACCCTCATTGTTCAGAAAAAGGCCACTGAGGGCCTTGGTCAAGAGGAGATCAAAACAGCAGGGACTGATGACTATTCCCCCACTGTCGAACCAATAAACATTGGTACCATCAGAACTGAAGGGCATCCTGTCGAAAGGGTTGCACACTGCTGCAACTACATCTACAAGGGTTTACACCCAAAAGGCAATGTGAGTCAGTCAAAGGAGGACATCCCAGAGGAAATCATGCTGGTCGAAAAAATGAATAAATTGAAGATCACAACTGAACAGAATGCTGGGATTCACATGGTGGAAGTCACTCAGAAGGTGGGACCAGACACAAACAAGGGAAAGAGACATCAAGAGAAGCATCAGAAGCTGGTTTACCCAGAAGAAAATGAAAGTCTTGTCGAATTCATCCAGAGGTGTCAAAGGAAGAATGCAGAAGTCATGCTTTGCCCAAGATGCAGTGCTGTGTTCGACAAGAAAGCAGCTGATGACTTAGAAGCAGCAGAAAAGACCCAGAGGAAAGGAAATTGGGGAACAGTCCCACCAACCAGAAACGAAAGATTCGACCCAAGAAGAGGGAAGCATCACAGTCAAGGAGTGGGAGAAAGACGTCCCAACACCTACAAACCATCCAACAGGCCAAATGATGACAAATGGGTTCAGCCTATGAGGGATGCCCAAGGTCAGAAGAGATGGAAGAGTTTTGAAGTGAACAGAGGTCCTTCAATGGAAGTTAAAAAGGAGGCAAGGCCAAAATATGTCTCTGAAAACTACAAAGGGAAGAATCCTATGTCCAGATCCCAATGGAGAAGATTCCAAAGGCAGAAGAAAATTGAAAAGGGAATAGTAGAACACCAAAGGGTTGGGCAGAAGAGAGCTGAATCAAGCGAATGTGTGCAGATTACAAACAAGGGGATGCCTCTGGCAGAAAAAGAAACCTTTCAGGAGAATAGATCTGGTGAAACCACAGAGATGCAAAAGACAAACAACAGAATTCCAGTGGACGAAGAAGTCACAGATGAATTTGGTTCAGAATCAGATGCCTCTTTCGACGTAACCTGCAATGTGGTCTCTGTACTGCCCAGAGATTATGACAGGATAATGGAAATCGAAGACGAAGAAGATGACATGGTAGATGACAGCATAGGCTTGAAGCTCGTGTGCTACTACATAATGAATAATGGCTGTGTCGAAGAGCAAAATGCTTTCTTCGAAAAGCCAGATGATTCAATGAAGGCTCACTTAAAGCCTCTTTTCATAAAAGGAAAGGTAGAAAATGTGGGTGTCAACAAAATTCTGATAGATGGTGGAGCAGCTATGAATTTAATTCCTCATTATATGATAAAGAGGATTGGAAAAGATGACTCCGACACTAAGCCTCACAATATGGTGTTGTCCAACTATGAAGGTAAAGTAGGGACAACGTTGGGGGTGATACAACTGAACTTGACTGTAGGATCTATCACCAGGCCTACCATGTTTGTGGTGATAGCATCAAAGGCAAATTACAACTTGCTGTTGGGAAGGGAATGGATCCATGGGATTGGGGCTGTGCCATCTTCCATGCATCAAAGGATAGCAATCTGGAGGCCAGATGGGATTGTCGAAAACATTGAAGCAGATCAGAGTTACTTCACAGCTGATGTGAACAATGTTACTAGTCGTAATTTCGACAAAAACCTAGCCCATATAGCACCATGCAACCCTGCTGCTTTCGACCTAACAGCTTCCGACAATGCTTACTGTTCCATGTACCTCCATCCTACGCATGGTTTCCAGTGGGATAAAGAAATAATTGGGGAGACAAATTACACCTGGGGAACTACCCATGTCAACCCAACTGGATGGGGGAGTGAATTCAGTGAAGATGACTGAAGCATCAGCCATGAAAAAGATTTCGGCTTATATAGCCGAAAAACAACTCAAAGCGGCCCTTGAGGCTGAAGTTAGAAATATGGCTGTCGAAGCCAGCACTCAAATTGTCAAAGAACAACATCCTCAAGAAAACATTGAGGAGCAACATGCAAATCAGAGTTTTGAAGAAGACTCAAATGGTGAATGGCAGAACCAAAGACTTGATGCCATTTATGATGACGAACCTTTGGGGTTCGAAAAGGATCCAACCTCCACCAATATGAAAATGGTGGCACAGGATCCTTTGGAGGAGATTAATCTGGGACTGGGGGCAGAGAAAAGGCCCACTTACATCAGTGCCAAGTTGAATCCTCAACTCAGAGTCGAAATAATCCAACTGCTGAATGAGTTTAAAGACTGCTTCGCTTGGGATTATGACGAAATGCCTGGTCTAGACAGAAGTTTGGTGGAATTGAAATTGCCAATACTGGAAGGGAAGAAGCCAATAAAGCAGACCCCCAGACGTTTTGCACCTGAGATTCTGTCGAAAATCAAAGAAGAAGTCGAAAGACTTCTAAAATGCAAATTCATCCGTACAACAAGGTATGTCGAATGGATTGCTAATATTGTTCCTGTGATTAAGAAAAATGGCACACTAAGGGTGTGTATTGATTTTAGAGATCTAAACTCAGCCACCCCTAAGGATGAGTATCTTATGCCAGTAGCAGAAATGCTAGTAGATTCTGCAGCAGGCCATGAGTATTTAAGTATGCTTGATGGCTATTCTGGTTATAACCAGATTTTTATTGCTGAAGAAGACGTTCCAAAAACAGCTTTTCGTTGTCCAGGAGCAATAGGAACATATGAATGGGTAGTTATGCCCTTTGGTTTGAAAAATGCTGGAGCTACTTACCAAAGGGCCATGAATTCTATTTTTCATGATTTCATCGAAACATTTATGCAAATTTATATAGATGACATTGTGATTAAATCTGCTTCAGGTTTGGACCATATCAACCATCTTCGACAGTCCTCTGAAAGGATGAGGAAGTTTGGTTTGAAAATGAATCCTCTTAAATGTGCTTTTGGTGTGCAGGCTGGGGATTTCTTAGGCTTTGTGGTCCACAAGAAAGGGATTGAAATTAATGAAAACAAAGCTAAGGCAATAATGGAAGCAAAAGCGCCATCGACAAAGAAGGAATTGCAGTCTCTGCTAGGGAAAATCAACTTTCTTAGAAGGTTCATCTCCAACCTTAGTGGAAAGACTCAAGCCTTCTCACCTCTGCTTCGACTGAAGAAGGAGGGTTTCACTTGGGGGCAAGAGCAGCAAGAGGCTTTCGACAAGATCAAGGAGTATTTGGCAAATCCCCCAGTCCTAATATCTCCTTGTCGAAAAAGAAGCATGAGGCTCTATATATCAGCATCTGACAGAACATTAGGAAGTATGCTTTGTCAAGAAGATGAACATGGCGTCGAAAGAGCCATTTATTATCTTAGCAGAGTTTTAAATAATGCTGAAACTAGATATAGTATGATAGAGAAATTATGTTTATGTGTATATTTCTCTTGTACAAAATTGAAGCATTATATAAAACCCATTGATGTACATATATCTTCTCATTTCGACGTAATAAAGCATATGTTGTCTAAATCTATTTTACATAGTCGAATTGGAAAATGGGCTTTAGCTTTGACTGAATACTCTTTAAAATATATGCCTCTAAAAGCTGTTAAAGGGCAAGTAGTTGCTGATTTTATAGCTGACCACTCCATACTTGGAGATGAAACAAATTATGTCGAAAAAGAGCCTTGGAGGTTATATTTCGACGGTTCCAGCCACAAAAATGGAACAGGTATTGGGGTGTTAATTATTTCTCCCAATAAAATTCCAACAAAGTTCAAGTACAAAATAGAAGGATTCTGTTCAAACAATGAGGCAGAATATGAAGCCTTAATAGCTGGACTTGAAATCTTGTTGGAACTGGGGGCAACAGAGGTCGAAATAATGGGTGACTCCGAATTGGTGATAAAACAATTGACGAAAGAGTACAAATGTGTCAAAGAAAATTTGATCATGTACTTTGTGATAGCCAACAGGCTCCTCAAGAGATTCGACAGTGTAGTTTTTAGACACATTCCCAGATTAGGAAATCAGGAAGCAAATGACTTGGCTCAGCTGGCTTCAGGGTATAAAGTGTCGAAAGAAAATCTGTTGAAGGTTGTCGAAGTGAGAGGTAAAGTTTTATCTACTAAGTTGGCCCCATCTGATTTGGAGACAATGAGATTGGGATATGGTGATGAAGAAAACTTTGAGATTTTCAATGTAAGTGATTTAGAAGTTGGAGATTGGAGAAAACCCATCAAAGATTATTTACAAAATCCAAATCAGACTGTCGAAAGAAAGATAAAGTACAGGGCCATAAGCTATGTGCTCTTTGGAAATGAATTGTTTAAAAAGACTGCAGAAGGAGTTCTACTGAAATGTCTTGGAGAGACTGAAGCTTATATAGCTTTGTCGAATGTACACAGTGGTGCATGTGGTGCCCACCAAGCAGGACATAAAATGAAATGGCTATTATTTCGACAAGGGATGTACTGGCCAACTATGTTGAAGGACTGTGTTGAATTTGCAAAAGGGTGTCAGGAATGTCAAGTTCATGCAGGCATACCTCATGTGCCAGCAAGTGAGTTACATTCTATTATAAAGCCTTGGCCATTTAGAGGTTGGGCTTTAGATTTAATTGGTGAGATTCGACCAGCCTCTTCAAAAGGGCAGAAGTACATATTGGTGGGAGTAGACTATTTCACTAAATGGATTGAAGCCATACCTTTGACGAATGTAGATCAGGAAGCAGTCATAGATTTCATCCAGAAACACATAATGTATAGATTTGGAATACCAGAGACTATAACCACTGATCAAGGATCTGTGTTTACTGGCAGAAATATGCAAGCATTTGCAAGAGAGACAGGTTTTAAGTTGTTGACTTCGACACCCTATTATGCCCAAGCAAATGGCCAGGTCGAAGCAGCTAACAAAGTAGTAATAAACCTGATAAAGAAACATGTGGGGAAAAAACCAAGAAATTGGCATAAGACTTTGGATCAAATCCTTTGGGCTTGTCGAACATCCCCTAAGGAAGCAACTAATTCCACCCCATTTAAATTAACTTATGGACATGATGCAGTATTGCCTGTCGAAATCTGTTTACAGTCAATACGAATTCAAAGACATCATGAGATTCCATCTGAAATCTATTGGAGTATGATGATGGATGAGTTAGTTGATTTGGATGAAGAAAGGTTGCGTGCTTTAGAATTAATAAGAAGGCAGAAAGAGAAAGTTGAAAAATTTTATAACAAAAAAGTAAAATTCAAAGCCTTCTTAGTAAATGATTTAGTCTGGAAAGTGATCTTGCCCATGGAGAAGAAAGACAGAGTGATGGGAAAATGGTCCCCTAAATGGGAAGGACCTTTCAAAATTCTAAGAGTTTTTTCCAATGGTGCATACGAAGTCGAAGAAATAGAAAAAGATAGAAGAGTGATGAAAATAAATGGGAAGTACTTAAAGAAGTATAGACCAACATTGCAGGAAATAAAAATCATAACAAATTAAAATTGCAAACGAAACTTGTCTTCGCCAAACAAATGGCGTAAAATAGCATTACATATAAAAGTGCTAAGAAAAGAAATATCCTTAAAACAAATAAAATTCCTAAGTTCTATTACAAAATTACTGTCGAAGGAATGTGGCTTTAAGCTCGTCGAATTTTTTCTTTTGGAGTTGGATTCGACGCTCACAAAGGCTCTTGCTGACAGTCATTTCGTCAAGCTCCCTATGAAGTTGCTGGGCTGTTTCTGCATGTTGTAGCCCCTTCTGGAGTTCACTGTCTATTGCTTCTTGATTTGGTTTTTGGAGAGAGGCCTGGCGTTCTTTCTCTTGGAGGATTTTTCTTTGGAGATCAGCAATCTGGGCTTGGTAAGCTTGGATATTGTTTTCACAATCAGCAGCAGCTTTGGTATATTCGTCAGAAAGCTTATTCAGCTCCGAAATCCTTTCTGTCGAAGAAGCCACTGTGTTCCATGCTGAAACTTGCTCCTCAGACTTGGCTGTGATCTTTTGGGAGAATTCTTTTTGTCGAACCAGATCAGCGCTGACAGAATCAATCAAAGATATCAAATCCATCACCAAATGGCTTTCCTCAGTCGAAGCTTCCAGCAAGTTGGCACTTTTTAGGAGCTTCTTCAGATCATATTGAGCAGAAGTATTCTCAGCCAAGACTTCAAACAGGTCAACTCCAAGGATCCTTGTCTTGATCTCATCCATGATGACATTGATTGGTTGAAGGTCAGAAGTGGCCCCTGAAGCTGTCGAACCACTGGCAGAAGAATCTTGGAAGTTATACCTGGTGTCGAGCAAGGCTTTTAAGTACTCAAAGGGTTTTCTAACCTTCAAGCTCTCAATTTCTTCATGAGATAAACTCGTCGAAGCAGTGCCCAGAGAGGTTTCGACAGGAGCTTTTGATGAAGAGGGAATGTGTTGAGAGGTTCCTCCAATGCTCAAGTTAACTTCTGGCTGATTCGACAGAGTGACTTCTTCTTCTACATTTTCTTTATCAGCCATGGTGGTGTCAGTTGGACCTAGGACTGGTGCATCCTGAGCAATGGCATTTTCGTCAGTGTTTGGTATAGCATCTGGTGGTGGAAGTGGTGCATCTTGATCTGAATTTGTTTTTTCTGCAGTAGGGTCTGGTCGAAAAGGAGAGTTGTTGTCGGAAGACTCAGAATCACTGAGGTCGAATTCGTCCAAGGTTTGAGGCCCATGGACCCCTGCATCTGGAGTGGCATCATCCTGGAGTCTTTCAGCCAGAGTCCTCTCAGAATTAGAGGGAGCATGCTCTTCTTGGATTGCAGAGGTCTCTTCGACGTCAATAACAACCTACAAGCAAAAAACATAAAGGAAGAACTGTAAGATAAAGTTACATTCAGTCAAGGCTGGGGTGGTGTTTGTCGAAATGATTACCTGAGGGATTTCAGTATGGGCACTTGAGTCCCCACTTCTTTCGCTCCTTGAGGGAACTTTGTTGACTGGACTGGCAGGTGGAGTTCTTCTTTGGACCAGAGATCTTTGGGACGCCACTGTTTTAATTCTTAGACCTTTGTTTCTTTTCAAAGGCTGGGGTTCAGGGGACTCGTCCTCAGATTCTTCGACGCTTGTTTCCTTTTCTTCTGGTTTCCTTTTCTTTGCTGGGGTACGAGTTACCTATAAGAGAAAGAAAAGAAGGGTTCAGTATAAGAGAATATGAAGTATATAAATAAGGAGGGATGTTTTGTTTGTGTCGAAACCTTCTTGGCAGTTGCAGGAGACTTTTCGACTGTTTTTGAAGAAGTTCCTTCGCCAGTAGTCTTCCTGACAATTCTAACAGCTGAAAAGGAAAAGTTGCATGAACATTGATATAATAATAAAAGAGTTAGAAGCAAAAAAGAAGAATGTAATTTCTTCGACACCTTCAAGAATGGGTTCGTCCACAGTAACATGTTCTATCCCAATATGAAGGTGCCCAGTGAAGTTGTGCAGATGATACTTCGTCGCAACCACGCGTTCGGCAGGTTTTTTGTTGCTTTCACGAAGCAGTTTTAAATATGATCCACATACAAACCAATCTGGAAATGGAGGACTCAAGGCCACTCCAAATTCTGCAGAAGGGAGTGGAGGGAATTTTGGAGGAAAAGTGGTGAAAGCAAAATCATAGTGTGCATGTGGTGGAAGAGATGTAGGAAACCACAACTTATTCAATTTTTCTGTGAATTTGTATTTTAAAGATACTGCTGCTTCAGCTATGGTTCGACGAAGATCATCAGGCCTGTAAATAGTTTCAAAATACATTTGAAACTTGTGAACTTCTTTGATATGCTGATTTGTACCTTTTTTCTTCCTATCCTGCACAAAGGTAAAAGCATTCGTCAGAAGAGTAGTGAAAGTTGCTACGTCGAAAAATCTGTTGATATAGTATTCCTTCCACCAGACGTCGAATTCTTCAGTACAGAGGAAGTTTGGTAGGAAAATGGTGGGATAAACTTCAAGAGAAGGGTCAAAAAACTTGTTGTACAGTTCCAAACATTTGTCGAAATGGTGACATGAGTTGTAGAAGATAATGGCACCTTTCTTGTGGTAGATAGGCTTTGTCTTCGTCTGAATTAATCCAAACTGCCTAGCTACCAAATTGGGTTGGTACACAATGAGGGATACCTTTGTGTTGTTAAGGCTGTGATGGGAGAAGAAGTGCCTGGGCATGAGAAAAGCTTCCCAAATGGAAATGTAGGAATCTTCATCTTTCTGGTTCTCCACTGGTAGTTTTCTAGTAAACCATCTTGGACCTACTTTCCTGTTGGCGAATGGTGCCATTGAAGGAGAAAATTTGTAGCGTTTGGCGAACATCATGATGTAGCCAGTAAATGCTTGTCGAAGGCTTGTATTCTCATCAGTGGGGGTCAGTTGAACCAGCCTCGGCCATTCGACACGTCTTTCTTTGACTGCCTCTTCGACAATTGGCATTTTTATGGGGATGAAATTTTCAAAAGTGGCATTCAGCCATAGTTGTAGAAGCCAAAAAGGGCCTGTAAGACTTATGTTACCTTTGTCCTTAAGGGCTTTGAGGTTGCTTACACTTTCACTTAAGGATTCATAAAGGTTGGCCAAAAGTAGCTCACTCAGGCAAAATGCAACTCCATTGTGAAGTTGATTCGCCATAATGATAAAACTTCTGGCTACCTGAAGGGACCTTGTACAGAATACAAATTTGGACAACCACAGGCTAAGGAAGGCAATGTGTTCTATGTCAGAGACTTCTTCATTGTTTTCACCTTGGTAATGGGCTATGAAGACAGAATACCCAGCATGCTTTGTGTCGAAGCTTATGGGATCCTTGTTCAAGTGTTCAGGGTTAAATATTTCCCCTAAAGGACTAAGGCCAGTTATGGCTGCTATGTCGAATAGGGTGGGGGTCACCATTCCACAGGGTAAGTGGAATGTATTGTAAGTGCTATCCCAGAAGTACAGAGAGGCCAACAGCATGTTTTGGCAGTAACGGGGGCCCTCTTTCGACAACTGGATTAAATCATAAATACCAGTTTTCTTCCAAAACTTTTCTTTGGCTTTTTCGACCCTAGTAAGCCATGATAGGTATTCAGAAGGATCTTTTGTCAAAGGGGGGCTCCTAAAAATCCTGTTTTGGTTTAGATAAGACAGATCTATTTCTGTCGAAGCCATAAGGACTTCAGGTTCCTTTGATGAGGTTTCGACAGGTTTGGGGTTCTTGTTAGCAGCTATGGGTTTTAAAGCAGAATAGCAGGGGTAAAACTCTTTCAAACGTTTAGAATCAGCATTGGGATCAAAAATAGGGCCTAACATAGCATGATGAATTCCAGAAACAGAAAGGGGGATCATTACCTGTGACCTGTAAATGCTTGCCTTTTCCCTTTCATTAGGGGGTTCTGGGAAGTACTGTTGGTGCTGTGTTTGAGTAGGCCCAGATAACACGTGAGCAGGAGGAAGATCCGTGGTTTTCTTTGTCTTCTTTGCACTTTGTCCAGTGGTAGTCTTTGGGGGAGCCATTGATTAAATGAGGAGATTAAAGGAAGCAGAAGCTCTGAAAAGTCTTGAAATGGAGGTTTTGCGTTTGGAAGAGAAGAAGTGAGAAGGTGGAAAGTGTGAAATGTTATTGAAAGTGGTATTTATAGGGTTTGAAATAAATGATTAATATTAAATAGAGGGAAAATGAAAAGATTTCTTTTAATTGAGAAGTGGAAACGTGTGTTTTTGAGCCTTTAGTGGAAGTTAGAAAGTGGCAGTTGTTGGGAGGCCATGATTTACCTACAATCTAGGGTTATGGGAGATTGTGTAAAAACGTGGGCTAGACATGACGTTTTGGTAAAGTGGAAATCATGATGTTTTCTTGGGACTCAACAAAATCACTTTACAATAAATGCAACTGACAGGGAGTCAAAGGTCACTTCGACAGCAAAAGACATTTCTCCAATGATAGTCGAAAATATCTTTGCTGGGGGGCAATTTGTAAACCTATAGACAAAGTGAAATTTAGAAGTGTGAGGTTGTCTTTGTCGAAAGATGATAAAAGGAAGTAATTTCAAGGATTGCTGACAGGGTTTAAAACCCCATTACTTCGACAGAGAGGTAGATGTTTGTTCTGGCAGAATAAAGTTTGAGAAGTGATTTGTGACTAAGTATTTGGCAGAGGAAAGTTCTCTTTCGACGTTTCGACAGAAGATAGTCTTTCAATAATTTCGACAGAAGAGGACATCTGACAAAAGAATATTTGGCAAGTGCTGAAGAGTTTTGTTTCTTCTTTAAAAAGGGTTTCGACAGTTTGAAGAGTTATAAGGTTTTCGTCACTAAGGAAGGGATTCAAATTCAAAAGGTTGTAACCTTTGGCAGTTGGACACATGGAGGTTTCAGAGAAGAAATTTACATGCAGGCTGACACTTGTCGTTTAGATATAGTTTTTCCGTTCTAAGCAGTTATTTTGTTTATGTATAAATAGGATAGTTTGTGATTAGAATGTGTGTGTGAAAATTTGTACAAAATTCCTGTAAAAGCTCTAAGTACCCAGTGTGAGAGAAAATGAGTTTAGTATTTGGAACAATGTACGTTTAAAACACCAGTTATATTTCAAAGTCATTTTAAAATTACTTGTTTATTCTTCAAGTTCATGTCATTTTAAATGTTATTTACTTTTTCTGCAAGTTTACAGCCTTCGACAGTTTCTTTGTTCTTGTTTAATTTTTAACTTTGTTTCGTCTTTAAGATTTAAAACTTTACTTTACTTGCAAAATCAAAGTTCTTAATACTTTGACAGCATTGATAAAACAAACCACAAATCAGTCACCAAAAGTCTAAGAGTAGTTCGACAGAAAAATGCACATGTATCCCAGGACTTGTATGGTTGGTCCTGCAAGTAACCCAGTTTCCTGAAGAGATTGGTTAACCAGAGGTTGTTCGCCAGAAACCACCGCGAACACACTGTGACATTTTCTCAAGTATTAAAGCGAACAACAATCAAAATAATTCTTACATTGGTCATTTTCTACAAATGAGAGATTCGACAAGTATATTTTTTTTTAATAGATGTCAATTATGCCTTTTTGAATAACACCCTTTATGAAGAATGTTATATGACTAAGCCACCTGGTTTCATTGATTCTGATATAACTTTGGTCGATAAATCTATCTATGAAACTGTATATCATGGTTAATTATTAGCCTCATCTACCTCAACACATAATTTCTCCTTTAGGACTTATAGTGATTCATATGAGACTAGTGATCCAGATGATCGCAAATCAATATCTGGTTCTTGTAACATTTTTTGGCCAAACCATATGCCATGGAGTTCTAAAAAGCAATATTTGGTCGCTTGTTCAAGTACAAATGTTGAATATTGTGCTCTAGCTCACTTTACATATGAACTATTATGGTTAAAATCATTGTTAAATGAACTTGACATCCCTCGCTATACTCCAACATTGCTATATGATAATTTGAGTGTCACTTTGTTATCACATTATCATGTATTAAATATTTATACCAAACATATAAAGATTGATATTCGCTTTGTTCAAGAAATGGTTGCTACAAGAAGCTCCATATTCAACATGTTCCAACTATTACTCAAATAACATCCGCATTAACTAAATCACTTGGTACAACTTCCTTTTAAGATTTGAAGTCCAAATTCAAAGTTAATTTTGCAAGTCTCCCTTGAACTTAATTGAGGAGAAATGTTAGTGAAGTTATCATCACAACCTTCAAATTTCTCATTGAGCAACTAACAAAGTTACTTAAGTTCTATTGTTAGTTGTTAGGTTTGGTTAGTATTTAGATAATCAGTGGAGTTAATTAGAGTCTAACTGAGTTAGGCTATGTTTGGTTTGGCGGTGGCATTTCCAAAATCACGACGGTTTTTCACGTTTCACCAAAAACTATATTTTGTAGCTTCTGATTTCCACGGTGGAAATGTTTCCGACTAAACTCTCATGCTCTTACATAATGTTCATTGGCTGATTTTCGATTCTATTAAATCTATAAAATATTCTACATGTATTAAAAAAAAATGTCAATTGATGAAATTGCCAATGGAGTATTTAGTTATATTTTAATTCAATAAAGTACTAAGTGTAGCTTTGTGGGTAACAGATTATGAAACTAACACAAATGGAAAGTGTGCTTATTATGAGTTTTCTAATGGGTTAGCTGTCTAGCCGACAAAATGCAAGATTCGCATGAAGAAATTGTAGCTGTCCTTATATAGTAGCATTTTTATAAAATATTTATAGTTAAAATTGTAGCTGTCCTTAATTTACAGTTAATATTATAAAATTGTAGAAATTTATAAGTATTTTCAAATATTATATAGTAGCATTTTTATAAAATATTTATTCATTCTATATACGAAAACATGTTAAAATATTGTTTCGTGTTAGTTGTGTATTTCAAATGAAATGCTTTAAATTTATATTGATGAGAGAAATATATACATTTTTAATTAAATTTTAATAACATATTAAATATTAAATAAGTAGATATTAAAATAATTTATTTATTTATCAAAACTAATTTTTATTATTTTGAGTAAATGATATATTTTGATCTGACCTGATCAGAGGAATTTTTCGATGATAAACGGAAAAAATGTATATGTAAAGTACTCCGATATTAAAATGAGAAAGAACTATATAGTTCAAATACAAAATGTAAAAAAATAGAATATCTAACTTTCTAATAAAAAAAAGTATTTATAATGTGTCTCAGTACTGAGAGATACGTTCTCTCCGCACCTGGACTTGGATTCGTGTCTAACGGAATAGGCTTATGTCAGATGCAGACTATATTGATATAGTCCAGAGCATATTTATAATTATTTAATTAAAATTAAACATATAAGTATCGTTTTCTACTATAAGACAAAGACAAGGGGATATCTTTTGTTTGTTTCTAAGACAAGGGACATATTTAAATGCCCCATTCAGTTAGTTTATTCGACAAACTAATATTTTGTGTACGAATAGCACTTTATGTTATTTTATCAAGATGAATTATAAATTATTTAGTGATAACATGGTATCAGTAACAAATATCTGTTTTGCGTTGTCTTTTCATATATTTTTATTTTCCTTTTTCTTAAGAAAAAAGAATCATATAATTTCATGAGATATCATATAATTTTCATGGGATTGGGCCGCTACATATTGGTCATTATTCATCTAGTATTTGAGGTTTTGGCTCCCAATATTTGGTAGACATGATAGGAAGAATATGTCTTAAAATTGTATTTTCTTAATGAAATATTTAAAAAAGATTTTTTTGACCAATTAAATTATTGGGTTGAATCATGTACTAAGTTGTTCTCTTTAAGAAATTTTATGACACCAAAGAAATTATTAGGTTTAAGGTATCTTTTCTTAAGATCATTTCTCTCATGCATTGACAACCTCTTTTGACATGAACATTTATTAACTAAGAATTCAAAAGGTAACATAAGGAAACCTAGTTGTGTGGATGGATCAAGAAACACTAAAAATTGTCTATGTTTTTGTTGGTGAAGGTGACCTAGACCACACATTCCTCATCCCTTTGACTAGGGAGTACTTCTTCCTGAAGTGGATAAAAGGATTTACAATAAGTATGATGAGTGTGTCTTCCCACTCCATGAATGCTTATTTTCTTTTATAGATTTCCACATCCCCTTCAACAAATTTGAAGTGAACATTCTAAACCATCTAGTAATTACTCATTCATAACTGCACCCAATGATTCAGGCTTATGTCAAATTATTTAAGTACTTGTGTGAATACAAGAAAGGTGTGCCATCTCTCACACTCTTCTTTCATATCTTTAAATCCTAATAGAAGTTTTGTTGATTCAACCTAAGGTTAAGGTCTGATCTCCCTTAGGTAGAGTACGAAAATGTTTGAGGTTTATTTTTAAAGCGTAAATAACTTCAAAGATCAATACTACCTGATTAGCTCTCTTACCGAGGTGGCTTATGCCAATATCTAAAACATATATTTTGAATCGACTTATCAATATTTAAACAAGATTTCCAAATTCTAGCACTAGAGCCATTTCTTGGTGGATGCTAGGTATTATGTCTATAATTTGACAACTTATCCCATGAAGAAACAAATGAAAAGAAAAAATTGGTAAATTTCTTTGAAGATTTTGGCTATAGAGAGTGTTGTTCCTTCGAGGGTGGCTTCAAGTAAATGAAATAAGTGGTTCATAGAGATGTGCTTCTTAGTGGAAGTTTCTTCGAAGAGGGATAATCAAGTCATTTTGGTGAGTAATTCAAGAGAATTCTTATATTCTTTGGCACTTCATGGATGGTTATTATTTCCTTGTCTTAATTACTCTTTGATTTACTGATAATATGAATTACTATAACATGATGATTTACATGAATAACACGTCCAAGGTTGCCCCATTTGCCAACAGTTATTTATGCTTGACATGCTACTAGAGAAATCGTGCTTACATGGTCCTTTGCCAGTCTAGTTGTGGTTAATCTTTATGCCCCATTCAAAGTGGATGTCCAGGTTTATCCATATCGAGTCATGATGAAGGACACTCTATGCTTGTCAAGGCTCATAAGCAAAAGGAATCATGCCACCAGTCTTGTCGATGAAGCCCCTCGTGTGGAAGGTCCGCCTATTAGACAACTTTGAACGTTTGGGTCAATCTGATCTTGACCACGAATGAATTCCCCCCTTCATTTTTGCAGTCTTGGTTCATATACGTTGGAGTGTTTCAGTCTTTTTTTTAGAAGGGTCACACATGTTTTTTTAGGAAAAGTAAAGGTCGTTCGTTAAGAAGATTTGGCTAAACTAGCATACCAAATTCTTTGGGTGTCAACTATTTTGGGATTTGGTGTTTTCGGAAGGGGAGACGCTTTATCGTATGACCATCTTCAGAAGGAAAAATAAGTTATTTAGGAACATGATTGTGATTTTACTATCGAGCGAGAGCGATATCTAAAAGAACTTACCAGTACGATTGGTTTGCTGAGAGATATAAGGATTGAAGTATGAAAATCTGGATAATTTAATTTATTTGCTAAAAGGGCGTAATATCATATGCAATAAATAAGAAGAAATATGAACCTATATAATGTTTGCTCAGTTGGTGTTATCCACAATTGAGGTCACTCTTGCCGAGACGAACCATGAATTGGAATCATCGCGTAAAAGGGTGAAGGATTCGGGGTTGTCTCTAAACAAAACTCAATAAGGTTTGAAGAAAGATAAGGATGGTCGTCAAGAGATGTGTAATGAGAAACTTGAGCTATCCAAAGAGTACGAGTATGAATAAACCATGGAAAATATTTCAATTGATGCCTTTGATAATTGAATTGACCTTAGCAGTTTGCATAAATTGAATATACATTAACAATACTAGGTGTAAAAATATTTAATTTTTTTATCCCAACCAATTGTCAGTCCATAAATAAATATTCCTCCCATTACCAACCAACCATCTATTATGTTCCTCCAAAAATAAAATGAATGCTTAACGTCGGGCCACAATAAAGAATAAATATGATGCATGATTGTTTTGTATGACTTAAGTATCTACTAATAAGCATATAAAACAATTGATTATTGATAATAATTTTTTTCTTCTAAAAAGAGATAAATAACCAACTTTGTTTATTATAGTAATATATCCCAGACCTAAGACCTCCTTTAGATAATGGTGAGCAAATAACCTTTCAAGATGTAGTAATCAATTTTCTAGTGTCTATGTTACATGTCCACTGAAAGTTTCTAATTCAAGAATCTTGTTAGTTAAGAATATTTACTGGACATTAGTAAATATTTAGACAATATTGAAGCATGTCTTGTATGACTGACTGTACCAACTGAACTCTACCCAACATAGAAATAAGGTGTCCCTTCCAAGTAGCTAACTTGGCTAATATTGTGTCTATTATGAATTAATGACGACGAGTTCTAGGTTTGCCTTTGGATATAGGAACACTGAGATAGTTAAATGATATATATCCCACAATGAATCCAATCATATATGTAATGTACCTCATCCTAGATCCAAAAGTACCTCCATCATAAAACTTACATTTAGTTTGACTGATGTGTTGACCAGAATACTAATGAATCAATGATCAACATGAGGAATAAAGTTTTAATAACTTACTTCTGTAGTAAAAATATTCCCACTTTTATATATATATATATATATATATATATATATATATATATATATATATATATATATATATATATATATATATATATATATATATATATATAAAATTGATTTTTTTTGCATGATCATTTAATAAAAAAAATGTATTCTATAATTAAATAATTAATTTAAAAACATTTTTTTTATATAATTTAACGAAACACACAATCAATATTCACGAATCACGATATTAATTGAGTATCACTGTACAATTATTTTATATTAAAAACACACCTTCTATTTTCTATAAAAAAAATATTAATTTATATTTCGAAATTATTTCCATTCAAATCTAATTCCGAAAATACCCTTGAAATCATGCAATACCAAATCACAGTTTACAGGCTTATAATACTTCATCATGAAATTGTATCTTGTAAGCAACAGTTTTTATTATTATTAAAGCAAAGTATGAAAGAACTTGAGGGTGAAGATGGTGCGCATTCAAATGATTCAATCAAGAGGTTAAAGATAACTCCAAATCAATCACTATCACATAGTATTGGACTATTTAAAATCAACTAAGTTCTGAAATGAGAGACCACAATGCTGAAATTGACCCCTCACCAAATTTTTTTTATTAATAAAAGAGCAATTGCTCAGTATATATATATATATATATATATATATATATATATATATATATATATATATATATATATATATATATATATATATATATATATATATATATATATATATATATATATATATATATATATATATATATATATATATATATATATATATATATATATATATAAGAATAATAGGTACAAAATGAGGGGGACAAAAAGCCTAAACCTCAAATTTATCTTATTTTTAAGTAAGACAAACCAAACTCATTTCTAAAAAAATCCGGTTTAACCACCGTATGAACGTCATCCCACCAAATAAAATCCGGGATATCTAAACCTAACCTAGCTAGCTTATCAGCGCAATGATTTCATTCCATGTAAATATGAGTAGTCACAAAGTTAAAATCCTCTAGTAAATACATACAGTTGTCTCATCTATTCATGATTTTCCATGGCACAATAGATGACTTACTGAAAGCAGAAACAACCAATTGAGAATCAGATTCAATCCACAGATTAGTCCATCCATGAGTAAAGGCATGTTCCATGGCTAGAATAACGCCCATAATTTCCGCAAAAAAGGCAGCTTTGTTTCTAAGAAAACAAGCAAAACTCCCCACATGATCACCAAGATGATTTCTAAAAATACCACCGCAAGACGACGCTAACAGAACATCGTCGGATGCCCCGTCAACATTCACCTTAATCCAACTGCTAGAAGGAGTGCACCAAATAATTTCACTGCACATTGTAGGCTTGGGAACCTTCAAAGTCACTGAAAAAATATTCAGAATTTGGAAATCTTCCATATTGACATGAGAAGCTCCAACTGAGGAGTTGCTAGCAAGCTGCGAAATCGAAAAAATGAAAGAGGTCGTCATTCTCCAAGAAATGCTCTTGTCAAGAAACCGAGCCTGATTACGCGTCCTCCAAATCCCATTTATCACAGCAACAACGAAAGCACAAATATGAACCAAACATTAAGCTGAAGCCGAACTCTCCATAACCGCCAAACAATCCTCGAAATTAGAAATTGTAGAAGGCATATTGAGCATACTGCCAAGCCAATACCACACCTTCACTATATAAATGCAACCAAAGAAAATATGATGAAGGGATTCGTCGTGGCGAAAACACAGGTTACAAACCGACGACATGTAAACACCACACTTAGTCATAACGTCATCTGTGGGTAATTTGTGTAACCGTAACCTCCAAAAAAGAATAGAATGAGAGGGATGGATGCTAGAATTCCAGAAGTTTGCTGCAACTGAAACATGACTTCTACCATGACAATGCAAGTAATGGGTAATTGTTACCGAACCTTCACCAAATTGTTTACCATTTAAATACAATGTAGGCCTTATGAAAAGAATTCCATTTATAAATTATTAGCAACTACAATCAGATCAGATGGATGAAGACATGTTTTAAGAATGTTTTAATTGTTTTTGTTTGCATTTTAAATTGAAGTTTAATTTTAATACATTGTAAGTGTAATTTTTTTATATATTGTGTTATTGAAGAACTCTTGTCAACTATAAATTTACACAAATTTTAATAAAAAATTAATGTTAAAAAGTTAGGACAAAAACATTTCAAGAAGAAGTATCTACAAAAGTCAAATGTTCACAACGATTTTGATGATGACAACATTATAATGTGAAGTCTTCTTCTGTGAATAAGAAGTAATGTTCAAATATGTTTTTATCAATATCAATATGTTTTGTTTGAGAGATCAAAGTATCAAGTCACAATAAAAACAACACCAAATGATAAGCAGCGTTCGATGTAGTCCCTAATGATCTTTGGCCAAACAATCTTTGATGATGGTGTCTATCGAAAATGTTTCATCAAACCTCATCAGTTAGAAGAAATCAAGTCTCAAATGAAGTGATGAATCATTGATGGATCAAACAAAAGATCTTGAAGCATTAAATATTGTTAGAGAGGAAGTGTGAAAGCATGATTGGTTCGTGTCTGTGATTAGTGTACTGTAAAGATATAAGAGTAACTCTAGAATTATTAAGACAACACCCACGCACAACTGAAAATAATTATAAACTTGTATCTTTTACTAGACGAGTGGACAATGTGAGCCAATCCAGATGACCTCGTGGCTCCTTTTTGGTGACCATATGATCCATTTGGGTGGCCTCTAACTTTAGAGGGTAGCTCACCCCTCGCCCTTGCGCCCAACCTTCCTTCTTTTCCATGGATTATCCATTCTTAGAGACCTAATAAAAATATAACATTACAAAAATATCTTGTATTGTTGGGATTAACCAGTGTAAAATTTCATGTTTGGTCGTAAGGTTTGTGGGCATAACATGTGAAAAACTCACATATAATATGTTAGAAACTCTCAAGAAGAAATTCTTAAAAACAAGTGTAGAACAAGTGGTTAGACTGAACTTATATAAATGGTAAAATATCATTTTTGGTCTCTTAACTATATTATTGAGTTTAGATTGATCCCTTTATTAATTTTCGTGTTAGATTGGTCCCCTAACTCCTTAAAATGTGTCACGTTGATCTTTTTTTTTTATCGAATTAACGACGAATTTAACGATCGATTTTTGAATTTTTCGGTTGCTAATTAGAAGAAAAGTATTATTATGATACATTTTAAAGAGTTAAGACCAATCTAACAAAAAAATAAATAAATAATGGACCAATCTAAATCTAATGATATAATTAAGGAACTAAAAATGATATTTTATTTATATCAATAATGTATTTCTCTTTTCCTTTTATCTCTTTAAATGTTACTCGTTCTTTATTTCTTTATGATGCATTTTTTTATTTTTATCTCTTTGATTTTCCTTCTTGTTAATATTTCACTAGTTATTCTCTATTTTATTTATTAAAATTAAGTTAAATATTTGTATAAATCAAAATTATTATAATTATATATTATTTTAACCTATTGTTGGGTTGGGTTTCACCCTTAACACATTCCTTAGAAACAATTTGTCGTAGAATGACTCTAAACACATGAAGTGAGATATAATTGGACAACGTTTTAAGTATGTTTGAAATCAACAGATCTTCACTTCCTTGTTCCTAGAATGGATGCAGTAGGCTAAAATTTGCAATTGGCATAATAAACACGTGACTGTGTAAGTGTTAAGAGTTTTTTTCAAATAAACACGTGAGTGTGTAAGGGTTTATAACTTGTTATTATAATTAAAGTGAGAAATATAGTTTGTAGAAATAACATTTATACAAAGTTTAGTTTAGCCTTATTTTGTGTTCAAGAGTAGATTAGAAACAAAAGATTTGGTGCATAAACATGTAACTGTGCAAGAGTTTATGAGGTATTGACAACATTGGTTATGATTTGATGACATGCTTGATACTCCTAAATTTACCTTTGCAGCTATAGTCATCATCATTGAGGTCTCGACAACAGCAGCAATACATGCCAAAAGATGTGAAAACTCAGTTAATCATATAATATGCTATAGTCCCAGTAGCAAAGGACATGGCTGCAATTCCATTCAGCCTTTGTTTATAGAGTGAGTGTTGTTTTGTTGCAGTAAAGTGATGTGTTAAATTGTGTCATGTAAGTAAAGAATATTTTGACGTCTGAAATAGTGCATAAATGGAAGCTTGAATTGGTATGATGTTGTTTAATTGTTTTCATATGATTCTCAATAGAAGTGATTGTGATGCTGATGATGTTTGAGACACAGAAGTGATTGTGATGATGATGTTTGAGACACAGATTTCATAATAGAATGCTTTTTATACCACATAGGTTTTTAATCCCACATCGAATAGAATACGAGGAAAGTGTATGTTTATAAATGACAGAGAAAGAAACAAAATCGCCGAGTTGAGTAACAACAACTTGTAACCCAAGTGGGGGCAATATTGTGGTGGAACATGGCTTTGGCCCAGCGTGCTGGACTGAGTTATACACTATGCTGGCTTGCCCGCTCCAAGTTGAGAGTTGGGCCATGGTATTTGGGCGAAGGCCCAGATGTCCTGGTCACTAGAACGGAGGGAACCGCATGAGGCTGGCTTCACAGAGCAGTGAGAACCATCTCCTCTTGACAGTGGAGGGATTACAGGCTGCTGTACTCTCTGTCCAAATAGCTAGTTGGGCCTGGCACATTGAACCATCGCTTTTTTGGTTCTTTTTGTGTGTGGCCTTGTAATATAAAATACTTTGTTTGCTATAAAAATTTCTTAAGTAATTCACGTTTTTTTACATTATATAGATGGTAGTTGTTCAACTAGTTTTTTTTCATTCAAACAATGAAAAAATAGGTACGATGATAAACGAATTTATTTTCATTCGAAAAATACTATCTAATATTTAACGATGAATATTAAATGTGATTTTATTGTGAGACCTCGTCAAACTTAAATACATTATTTTTAATGAGTAGTTGTTCTGATATGTCGTGAGTGCACAATCTACATCTAGTAGTAAGATTATTGTTTCACAAGGACTAATATGATTAACAATTCTTTTCTTTATGTTTGATTAGCTAAAAGGAATATATGAATCAATGTAGCAAGGCATCCGCTGTGACAAGGTGATTTGCTTTCGATTAAGAAAGTCGCTTAGCTGTTACAGAAACACGTCTACATACGCATGTCACAAAAGTGGGTGTAATATACTTTTCTATAATATACTTAAACATATTTGTGTCGGTTGCAAAAGCAAAGACAACCCAAATAATATCGTAGTACGAAAGGTTATGAATCGAGTAGTGAGGCACCCGCCGTGACAAGGTGACTCGCTTTCAATTAAGAGAGTTGTTTAGCCATTCTAGAAACTCGTCTAGATACGCATGTCTCAAAAGTGAGTGTAGTATATATTTATCTACTTTTTTATAACATGTTTTAATATTTTCATGTTCTTTAGATGATTAATAGGGCTACTCAAGATAAATGATTATTATTTGTGTCCTGCTTTTATTATTTGTTAATATTTTTTTTTTAATTTGTAGTGAATCAACCAAACTTTTCGATAGCTTTAGCTACACGACGTTAGGATAAAAATCGATACTCTAACTTATCTTGTTGGGGTTGGTTGAAAATATACATGTTTTAGAAGTCACACATCGCCTAATTTTGTGAATGAAGATAGAGTCAAAGACTATATATATATATATATATATATATATATATATATATATATATATATATATATATATATATATATATATATATATATATATATATAATAAAAGTTCTTTGAAGTCTCACATCACTTAGTTTTGTGAAGGAAAAAGGTGTCTAAGACTTTCTCTGTAGCCAATAAATTGATCCAATACAAATTCTAGTATTTCAAAGTGAACTAATAGATTGGTTACTGTAGCCAATAGATGGGTTCAATATAATTTTTATTTTTTTAAATGAACCAATAGATTGGTCTGTGAGAACACAATTGTACAGAAAGAATCCGGACAGGTCTTCGTGGCCTCCAGCTGGGACTGTGATGTGTTGGTAGGAGAATGGGCGGGTACCTGTAAGGTACTCCGACGCTCAAGTAAGTTTCAATGTGAGATAAACCAAAGCGTAAGGAAGAGAGGGTTAAAATAGAATACCCGACCCTCCAGAATGAAGGGTTTTTATAAGGGCACCTGCCCGTATAAAGCGGGCGCGTAGCCTTTGAATGGGTACAACTGCCTCCTGCAAATCTGGAGGGCAGTTGGTCGCGTGAAAGACATTATTGCGTGTGAGGGGAGGTCCCCCAACGGGTATATGCCAACGAATCTTTTCCTGCAACGATCATATCCTTGCTTATCCTTAATGGGCATGTGCCCAATCGACTTCTGGCTTGGGCCTCAATTTGGCGTAGGACACGTGCTAGGCCAGTCCTGAACAGGAGCCCCCAAGTCGCTTTGCCTGTACGAGGATAATGACTTAAGGCGCTGGGATCATGATCGACATGGCTTTCGTGCAAATGTTGAGATGTATGATTCCTTCACTTTTTACGTCGGGCATCTGTCCGTCGGAGGGATTTGTGTCCTGCTTTTAACATGTTTTAATATTTTCATGTTCTTTAGATGATTAATAGGGTTACTCAAGATAAATGATCATTATTTGTGTCCTGCTTTTATTATTTGTTAATCTTTTTTTAATTTGCAGTGAATCAACCAAACTTTTCGATAGCTTTAGCTACACGTCGTTAGGATAAAAATCGATACTCTAACTTATCTTATCGGGGTTGGTTGAAAATATACATGTTTTAGAAGTCAGACATTGCTTAGTTTTGTGAATGAAGATAGAGTCCAAGACTATATATATGATAAAAGTTCTTTGAAGTCTCACATCACTTAGTTTTGTGAAGGAAAAAGGAGTCTAAGACTTTGTATTTATGTTGCGGATAGCAAGAGTCGCCACTGACTTTTATTTTATCCATATGGAAAGGGTATAAAAGAATAGGAAATACCTATTTTAAAAGACATGAGTTTTGGGGGTAGGTTATATAAAGGGAAGGTGTAAGCACCATTTATATCTATTATTATTATTATTATTTATCAATAAATCAAATATCTTACATAAAAAAAAAGAATTAATGAAATTATTTTTAAGGAAAAAAAAGGTTAAGGATTTATTAATAAATTTATTAAGAAAAGAAAGGGGTTAATTAATTAATTTACAAAAAAAACTAAATTATTATAAAAATATTATATATAGAAAAGTATATGAAAATGTTTTTTTATAGAAAAAAGTAATTAGTTTAATAAGATTAGGGTTAATGGTGATTAGGGATTTAATTGTTTGATTAGTGATTTAGTTATTATTTTTAAGAAATTAGTTTTAAACAAAATAATAAAAATAAAGAAATATATGACTAATGAGGCAAATAACCAAAATTAAGGGACTTGGGGATCGAACCCAGGCCCTGAAGCTTTCAGGCGCGCGCTCCTACCAACTTAGCCAAGCTGCATAGTTAATGATCCTGTGAAATAAAACAAACATAAGCCATTACGTAATTTCTAAAATCCTGAGCGTGCCAACCTTGTTTTCAACCTTCAGCCGTCTACTTAGGCTATAATGACGCTTTTCCGTCACTACAACTTATAGTGACATATTTCATCCGTGGCTAAAACCCTGCGAATTACAAAAACTCAATATACATGAAATAAATGCATTTTAAACATACAAATCAGTCAATAGCCTCATTCTAAATCCAATTGATCCACCAATTTCATATAAAATCGTGTCTATGATGAATCCCCAATCTCAAGTTCCAAAACCCTAACCATGGTACTTCGCGCGTCCGACCATGGATCTTCAAGAAAATTATCTAGAACTCATCCTTATCATACAACAAGCATAAATCAATGGTTAAATATGGTTTATATTAATCATTCATATGAAATCGAAAAATAAAATAAAATAAGATGAAGAACAATTCGGTTAGAGCCATAAAACATGAATAGGATGGTTATGATGTTTGGGACATGCTTAAGGAACATTAAAGATGCATTAGCAACCTTTAAATTGCTTGAAAACAACCATAAACAAAAAATCCGAATTTCAAATGTTCTTGATTTTTTTTGAATGTAATAATGCCTCTTTTGCCTCTGAAAATTCGTCCCCATGCTATGATTGTGTTTGTGTATATGTAAGGAAGATAATTAGGTCAAAACTTGGGCCTTTAGATCATGGATTTGCATTACTTGACTATGAAGAAATCTCCCTTCTATTTTTGTCAAAAAATCAAATATATCACTTCCAAAATGGTCTTGCACGAAATTGAATGGTATCCAATCACTTTAAATGTTGTATAAATGAATCTAGAACAAGGATTTAATCCAATATTTGATTTTTATATTTGATTTTCATTAAAATTGAATTTTAACAAATAAAATCCAAAATAATATAAAATAAATTATAAAAATCAGAATAAATGGTCATTGGGTCGTGCATGACTTTATCCTCAAGTTTGGGTTGCAATTTCATGGGCCCATTTGGAAAAATTTGAAGTTATGACCTTTTTTGCTTCATACACCCCTTGAAAATTTCCCAACTTTGCCAATGCATAACTTCCTCAATTTTAATGCTATGAAAGT
This sequence comes from Lathyrus aphaca, assembly GCA_963966055.1. Lineage (NCBI taxonomy): Eukaryota > Viridiplantae > Streptophyta > Magnoliopsida > Fabales > Fabaceae > Lathyrus > Lathyrus aphaca. The sequence goes on from OZ014523.1 coordinate 33,355,304, forward strand.
GATCTTGGAGTTTTTAGAAAGCTTAGAGTGTCCTATAACCAACCTGATGCCCCAATCATCGTAGGCGGCATAATAACTATGATTGCTGAAGCTCTTGGGCTTAGAAACCAACTTAATAGGTTCATACCATTCAATACAATTCGACCTATGAATTTGGATTTTTGCTTTGAAAGGCTTATCATAGGAAACTTAGGAATTGCACCTTACAACTACTTAATTAGGAATGAAGTCGTCACCATATTTACCCTTTCGAACCATGCAAAAGTAAGTGTCCATAACCGTGACAACTGGCTTTATGAATTAAACCCACATAATCCACCATCATCGCCTGATACACCACTAGCTCATCAGGTTCTTGATGAAAAGATGTCCGATTATGAGTTTGATCCTGCAACCCATCCTAATTATTATGAACCAAACCACATTGATGAGGATACTGATGTCCCTAAAATGGATGAAGGAGTGTACAATGAAAACATGAATAATATCCTTAGTATAATGGATGTTTACCAAGCTGAGATCAATGGGATCAAAGATGAACTGAGAAGCATGCGACAGGATCTCATAAGCTTAACAGATATAACTGTGGACCAATTTTACCATATAAATTCAGTTTTGGAAGACTTAAAGAAAAGACATCCATGATGAAATAACATTCAGCAAAAGTTTTATTTGTTTTCTGTTTCTAGGACCACTTTAGTTTCCTTTTGGTTTGAAGTTTCATATTACTTATATCAGTTTATTCAATTCTGCATGATTTCATTTTATGCAACTTCTACTTTATGTTCAAGAACAACAATTTCAATTTAGTGCAATTTTTATCAGTTTTAATTATGCAAGCAAGTTACTGCATTTTACATTTTACTTTTGGTAGCTAATGACAATAATTCCTAACTATGATGCTTGGATGATTGCAAATTGAGTTAGTAGCTATTATGTGCCTTATATACATTATCATGCATGCTATTATGTGATTTATATTGATATTGCTACATAATTTTTGTCTAACCTGCTAAATATGGAAACCTGTTGAAAATCCCCAGTTTTTGTAATGTTGACGATCGTAATGGCTAGCTGACGAGTGTCATGCTCTTTTGCCTGCGTTACAATCGTAACGCTCCTGTGACGATAGTCACCATCCTAGAGAACACGTTCTCTGTAACTACAGAAGCTCTTCATTCCATTCACTCTTATCTCTTTTTCTCCCACGACTCTCCACTACCTCCCAATTTCAATTCTATAACCAATCATCACCTTCACTAAATTCTCATTATTTCTCTCATAAATTCAACCTTTCCACATACACATTCTCATTATTTACCCGAACATTTCTCAAACTTCTCTCATTCCCTCAAACTCAAATTCCAACAACTCTACACCTTTTGCAAGTTATATCGAATAATCAAAACCCAAACATCATATTCAGATATGCCAAGCAAGGCGAAGCTCAACGTTCGAAGTTTCAAAAGTTCCAATGCCGTGGTCTCCAACCGACCCGGTATATCGACACCGAATGTTTGAGAACCTTGGGTCTGTATCACAATCTCAGGAAATTACTGCAGAATGTGGGTTTATGGCAACTTTGCAGCCAACCGCAACGAATCTACGAAGCTCTAACTCTTGAATTTCTGAGCTCTTTTTCGTACATGACTTCGGCAGGCGCTACCGCCAACTTACGGGCGTGACTTCATTCCGCATGTTCGGTGTGGAGTACAAATTCTCTCAAAATAAAATTGCCCAACTACTTGGATTTGACTCCGGTGAAGAAGTCCATCACCGCGTACCAGGCAACTTCTCTAAAGAAGCTTTCCTCTTCTGGAAGAAGCTAACCAACATACAAAACTAGTATTTCAAAAAGTTTCATAGAATCTAATTTTGAAATTAATTTTTGCATGGACTTCCATCATAACCTTCCCTCGTAACATATAGAGAGGATCTTAAAAGTTTCGTAGCATTTCGAACAATCCTCGATTTAATTTTTTTTGGACCGAAACTAGTATAGAATTATGTATAATATACTACGATTTTTTGACCAAAACTAGTATTTCAAAAAGTTTCATAGAATCTAATTTTGAGATAATGTTTTGCATGGACGTCCATCATAACCTTCCCTCGTAACATATAGAGAGGATATGAAATTTTTTGTAGCATTTCGAACAATCCTCAATTTAATTTGATTTTTGACCGAAACTAGTATAGAATTGTGTATAATATACTTCAATGTTTTGACCAAAACTAGTATTTCAAAAAGTTTCATAGAATGTAATTTTGAGATGATTTTTTGCATTGAGTTCCATCATAACCTTCCCTCGTAACATATAGAGAGGATCTTAAAAGTTTTGTAGCATTTTGAACAATCCTCGATTTAATTTGATTTTTGACCGAAACTATTATAGAATTGTGTATAATATACTTCAATTTTTTGACCAAAACTAGTATTTCAAAAAGTTTCATAGAATCTAATTTTGAGATAATTTTTTGCATGGACTTCCATCATAACCTTCCCTCGTAACATGTAGAGAGGATCTTAAAAGTTTCGTAGAATTTCAAACAATCCCCAATTTAATTTGATTTTTGACCGAAACTAGTATAGAATTGTGTATAATATACTACGATTTTTTGACCAAAACTAGTATTTCAAAAAGTTTCATAGAATCTAATTTTGAGATAATTTTTTGCATAGACTTCCCTCATAACCTTCCCTCGTAACATATAGAGAGGATCTTAAAGTTTCGTTGCATTTCGAAGAATCCTCGATTTAATTTGATTTTTGACCGAAACTAGAATAGAATTGTGTATAATATACTACGATATTTTGACCAAAACTAGTATTTCAAACAGTTTCATAGAATCTAATTTTGAGATAATTTTTTGCATGGAATTCCATCATAACCTTCCCTCGCAACGTCTAGAGAGGATCTTAAAAGTTTCGTAGCATTTCGAATAATCCTCGATTTAATTTGATTTTTGACTGAAACTAGTATAGAATTGTGTATAATATACTACGATTTTTTGACCAAAACTAGTATTTCAAAAAGTTTTATAGAATCTAATTTTGAGATAAAGTTTTGCATGGACTTCCATCATAACCTTCCCTCGTAACATATAGAGAGGATCTTAAAAGTTTCATAGCATTTCGAACAATCTTCGATTTAATTTGATTTTTGATCGAAACTAGAATATAATTGTGTATAATATATGTAGATGTTTAAGAATTGGCAGAATTTTTGACCAAACAAGAAATGTTAAATTCAGTTCAGAATGTCCTATCAGATGTTGGGACATTAGCAAACAGAGTATGAGAACTTATTTCAGGATGTCTCATCAGATGTTGGGACATTGTGTAAATGACTAAGTTCAGTTTTGTCAGGATGTCCCAACAGATGTTGAGACATCTCAGACCTGCTACCAGAATTAATTATTGATTAACAGATCAGAGATATTTAAGGAGAACTATCTGGGATTAATTAATGCTGGATAAAAACAGAACTAGGCGCATCTGTAGGGAGTTTTAAATTGAAGATTCAGATTAAAACAGAAGACCTAATGCACCTAGAATATAGGAGGTAACAAACCCTAAATTCAAGGTGACAGTTGCTGCACATTAGGGCTGGATCATTCTACAGAAAGCCCAAAATTCAGATACCTATTTAAACAACAGAAACTCATAGAATTGAGCACGAATTTCAGAAGACCAAATAGGGTGTCTAGTGTTTTAATAGCAGGTTGTTTTTATGTACCACTTTATGAGCTTTTAAGCAAAAGTGCATTTGTGACTTGATTGAAACTGTTAAGTAAGATCAAGCTGTTTTGTTTGAAGGATGTCTTCAATTTCAGTAAACTTGTAAACTTGATCACTGGGTGATTGAGGGGGAGTGAGTAGGGTACTCTTATCTAAGTGAGTCTTAGGTAGAAATTGCATTGGGTAAGTATTAAGTGATAGATTAAACAGGGTGGTTTAAGTCTAGAATTAATATTACTAATAGTGGATTTCCTCCTGGCTTGGTAGCCTCCAGATGTAGGTGTGGTTATACACTGAACTGGGTTAACAAACTTCTGTGTTGTTTACTTTTCTTGCTGTTTAAGTTTTGGTTAAATTTGTCAAATGTCCTATTAAGTGTTGGGACATCTCTTAGGACATCTCATACCTGATCACAGAATTTCAATTGGCATCAGAGCAGGCACCCTGCCTGTTTATACTGGGTGAGATCTAGGGAAAACAAATTCTGTAACATGGACAGAGATATAGGGTCAGTAAATAGACCACCTATACTGGATGGTTCTAATTATGACTACTGGAAGCCAAGAATGATTGCATTCTTAAAGTCACTTGACAACAGGGCATGGAGAGCAGTAAATGTTGGATGGAAACATCCTGTTCAAGACACCAAAGATGGATCAATAGTTCTGAAACCTGAAGAAGAATGGAGTAAAGAGGAAGAAGATTCAGAACTAGGCAACTCAAAAGCCCTAAATGCTTTATTCAATGGCATTGATAGAAATATTTTCAGACTAGTGCATCATTGTGAGCTGGCCAAAGATGTGTGGGATACCCTCAAGACAACTCATGAAGGAACATCAAAAGTAAAAATGTCAAGACTTCAACTTCTCACCACCAAGTTTGAGAACTTAAGAATGAAGGAAGATGAATCAATTCATGAGTTCTACTTGAACATCTTGGATATAGCCAATACTTCTGGAGCCTTGGGAGAAAAGATGACTGATGAAAAGCTTGTAAGGAAGATTCTCAGATCTTTGCCAAAAAGATTTGACATGAAAGTCACAGCAATAGAAGAAGCACAAGACATATGCTCCATGAAAGCTGAAGAACTAATTGGTTCCCTTCAAACTTTTGAAATGGGAATGAATGACACACATGCTAAAAAGAACAAAAGCATAGCCTTGGTGTCAAATACAGATGAAGAAGAAGATGATGAATCAGCAAATGACAAAAGCTTATCAGAAAACCTTGCCTTGCTTGGAAGACAATTCAAACAGATTCTCAGAGGAATGGAAGGCCAATCCAAATCCAGTGGAAGAAACACAAACTCTGAGAACAGGAGACCATATGATGCTAACAGAAAGTCAAAGTTTGCTGAAAAGACCAGTCAAGATAAAGGAGTCAAATGCCATGAATGTGAAGGATATGGACACATCAAGTTTGAATGTCCTACCTACTTAAAGAGGCAAAAGAAAGGACTCTCTGTGACCTGGTCTGATGAAGACTCAGGAGAGTCAGAAGAAGAATCAGCTAAGCGTATTACTGCTCTAGCTGGATTGTGTGAATATGATAGTGATTCCAGTTGTGGAGAACTTACTTATGAAGAACTTGAGCAAGCATTCAAAGATCTATACAAAAGAAGCTCTGAAATATGCAGTGATGTTATAAAGCTAAAGAAGCAGAATGAGACTTTAGAAGATGACAAAGCAAATGATCAGGAGATCATTGAAACCTTAAAAAGTGAAGTAAGCCTTCTCAACTCTAAATTGGAACATATGTCCAAATCTGTTAGAATGTTGAACAGCAGCTCAAACACACTGGATGTTATTCTCAGCAATAATAAACATTCAGGGGACAAAAGTGGACTGGGATATGACAGAGATGAAGCAAGCTCTAGCAGAACTACTTCAAAAACTACACAGTCAAACAAGATGTCCCAACAGATGCTCCAACATCAAAACACAAAGACAAACATAATGTTCCAACAAATGTCTCAACATTCTGGAAAGAACAAAATGAAGAAAAAATATCAAAGATGGAGATGTCATCACTGTGGAAGATTTGGGCATATCAAACCTCACTGTTATAAGCTACATGGATATCCAAATCAGATGTGTCAGCAACCTTCCAAGCAGAAAGTAGTAGGTACCAAGAAAGTGCTGCATAAAAGTCAGCAATATCCTAAGCAAAAGACAGAAGTAATCAAGAAAGTTTGGAGACCAAAAGCTGACATTCAGACTGATCAAAGCCACATACACAAGAACAAGATCAACAATCAAGCTTGGAGATCAGCTGAACAACACTCAGAGCAGAGGCATCAAAAGAAATCTCAACTCATCTGGTCAAAGAAAAGTATTGCATTCATAGCACATACATCATTGAAAGTATCAGCTAAAGAAGACTGGTACTTTGACAGTGGATGCTCAAGACACATGACTGGATTGAAGAATTTGCTAGTAAACTTAAAGCCACATTCATCCAGGTATGTTACCTTTGGAGATGGAGCTAAAGGAGAGATCAAGGGAGTTGGAACCTTGGATTGTCAAGATGTTCCAAGATTAGATGATGTGCTGCTTGTTAAAGGTTTAACTGCTAATCTGATCAGCATAAGTCAACTATGTGATCAAGGATACTGTGTAAACTTTACCAAATCTGAATGCATAGTGACTAACAAAGAACAAGAGGTTGTCATGAAAGGAGCCAGATCTAAAGACAACTGTTACATGTGGGAATCCCAAAATCTCAGTCTCACTTCAACCTGCTCTCTAGCTAAGGAAGAAGAAGTGAAACTGTGGCATCAAAGACTAGGTCATCTTCATTTCAGAGGCATAAAGAAGATCATATCTATGGATGCTGTAAGAGGTATTCCTAAACTGAAGATTGATGATGGCAAAATCTGTGGTGAATGTCAAATAGGCAAACAAACCAAGATGTCCCATCCAAAGCTCCAACATCTGACAACTTCCAAAGTTTTGGAATTGTTACATATGGATCTCATGGGACCTATGCAAGTTGAAAGCCTTGGTGGTAAGAGGTATGCATATGTGGTGGTTGATGACTTTTCAAGATATACATGGATAAATTTCATTAAAGAAAAGTCAGATGTCTTTGATGTATTCAAGGAATTATGTCAAAGATTACAAAGGGAAAAATCCAGCTGTGTGATCAGAATTAGAAGTGATCATGGAAAGGAATTTGAGAATAAAAAATTCTTAGATTTCTGCTCTTCAGAAGGAATCAATCATGAATACTCTTCTCCTATCACTCCTCAACAGAATGAGATTGTTGAGAGAAAAAATAGAACTATTCAAGAATCTGCAAGAGCTATGATACATGCTAAAAAGCTACCTCTGTATTTCTGGGCTGAAGCCATGAACACTGCCTGCTATATCCATAACAGAGTTACCTTGAGAAAAGGAACTTTGTCCACAATATATGAAGTCTGGAAGGGCAGAAAACCCACTGTTAAGTATTTTCATGTATTTGGAAGTAAATGCTATATTCTGGCAGATAGGGAGCAAAGGAGAAAAATGGATCCTAAAAGTGATGAAGGAATTTTCCTTGGATACTCTATAAACAGCAGAGCATATAGAGTATTTAACTACAGAACAAATGTTATCATGGAGTCCATAAATGTGATAATTGATGATGCTCCTACAGATGTCCCAGAAGATGTTGGAACATCTGCTGATATCAAGATTGAAGCTGAAGAAAAGAATGATCAATATAACTTCACTCAAAATGATACAAGGTCAGAAGATTCAAGCAAACCTCCCTCCATCAGAATACAGAAGGATCATCCCAAAGATTTAATAATTGGTGATCCCAACAGAGGTGTGAGCACTAGATCAAGAGAAGTGATTTCAGGTTCTTGTTTTGTGTCCAAAATAGAACCTAAAAACATCAAGGAGGCTCTCACTGATGAATACTGGATTTGTGCTATGCAAGAGGAATTAGGTCAATTCACAAGGAATGAAGTGTGGAATCTTGTTCCTAGACCAAATGACATAAATGTGATTGGTACAAAATGGGTGTACAAGAACAAGTCAAATGAACAAGGAATTGTTACAAAGAACAAAGCTAGACTTGTGGCTCAAGGATACACTCAAATTGAAGGAGTAGACTTTGATGAAACCTTTGCACCAGTAGCAAGGCTTGAATCAATAAGACTACTGTTGGGAATTGCTTGTATCTTAAAGTTCAAGCTATTTCAAATGGATGTGAAAAGTGCCTTTCTTAATGGTTATCTTAATGAAGAGGTATATGTAGAACAGCCTAAAGGATTTGTTGATCCAAGCTGTCCAAATCATGTATACAAACTCAAGAAAGCACTTTATGGTCTGAAGCAAGCTCCAAGGGCATGGTATGAAAGACTTACCACATTTCTTATCAAGCAAGGATACAGAAAAGGTGGGATTGATAAAACCCTGTTTGTTAAAGATGAAGAAGGAAATGTCATGATTGCACAAATATATGTTGATGACATTGTGTTTGGTGGGATGTCTGATAAGATGGTCAAACATTTTGTCAAGCAGATGGAAGCTGAATTTGAAATGAGTCTAGTAGGTGAATTAACCTATTTTCTTGGTCTGCAAGTTAAGCAAATGGAAGACTCAATGTTCATCTCACAAAGCAAGTACTCCAAGAACATAGTGAAGAAATTTGGAATGGAAAATGCTTCTCATAAAAGAACTCCTGCTCCTACACATTTAAAGCTGACTAAAGATGAGAAGGGTGAGAATGTAGATCAAAGTTTATATAGAAGCATGATTGGAAGCTTGTTATACTTGACTGCTAGCAGACCAGACATTGCATTTGCAGTAGGAGTTTGTGCAAGATATCAAGCTGATCCAAAAGTCAGTCATCTCAATCAAGTCAAGAGAATCCTTAAATATGTTAATGGTACTTGTGACTATGGCATAATGTACTTTCATGGTTGCAAACCTATTCTCACTGGCTTCTGTGATGCTGATTGGGCAGGAAGTGCTGATGACAGAAAAAGCACTTCAGGAGGATGCTTCTTTCTAGGAAACAATCTGATTTCTTGGTTCAGTAAGAAACAGAATTGTGTATCCTTGTCTACAGCTGAAGCTGAGTACATAGCAGCAGGTAGCAGTTGTTCACAGTTGGTCTGGATGAAGCAGATGCTCACTGAGTACAATGTCCCACAGGATGTCATGACATTGTACTGTGACAACTTAAGTGCAATCAACATATCAAAGAATCCTATCCAGCATAGCAGGACCAAACATATTGATATTAGACATCATTTCATTAGAGATCTTGTAGAAGAGAAGGTGATTTCATTGGAGCATGTTGCTACAGATCTGCAATTAGCTGATATATTTACCAAAGCATTGGATGCTACACAATTTGAGAACTTAAGGGGCAAACTTGGAATCTGTTTATGTGATATCTAGCAGTTAATGAGATGTGCCAACATGTCATATGACATTGCATGGCATAAGTTCCAGATGGCAAAGCTAGTCTGGACTAGATCCTTGGGAATTTCATTCCTAATCATTTGGACTGTAACGGCTACTTATTTAGTAATTCCTTATAAGCAGCTATCAAGAGTATTATCACACCATCGCAAGCAAATCACATTAACTAGTAATACTTCAGAAGTCATAAACCCTAAAGTTGCACATTCATCTTCTTCAACAATGTCTCAAAACCCTAAAACAGCTGATGAAGTTCTCAACCAGGAAGACGTGGTTCATGCCACTCCTATTTCTATGGTACCAATGCAATCAACACCATTAGACGAGCTCAGGGGAAGTGCCTCTCACACTAAGAAGGCAAGAACACCAAAAAGAGGTAAAGATCAAATCAGAAGCAAAGCTAAAGACATTCCTTCTCATGCTAAATACTCCAAATATGTTGATGATTCCATCAAGGAGATTGTCAACCAAGTTTTCTCTGAACAAAGAGTAGTGAAAGGAATCTCTGTTCCCTTGAACACCATTCCTGCACCTCAAGAAGAACCAGCTCAAGATACAAAGAACACTGCTGCAGAACAAGATGTCCCAACAGATGTTGGAACATATGCAGATGAGAAAGCAAACTCATCTGATGCTGGTACTGAACAGACTGAGGACAAGAAAGAGGTATCAAGTGAAAGTGATAAAGAAGTTTCTGTGGAACAGGCTAAAGACTCAAATGAAGATCAATCTTCTGCTGATCAACAAGCTGATGAGGAGACTGCTCAATCTCCTCCAGTAGTCAATCTGGAACAGGATTCTGATGCAGAGATCATATCATCTATGAAACCCAGCATTGCTAAAAGACTAAGGTCCAGGAAAGGAAAGATGCAAGATGAACCTGTCATCCCTGAGACTAAGAAGGCTAGTCCAAAGAAAGGCAAAGCTAAAGCTACCTTTGGTCCAACAAAACCCTGGAGCAAAGTCCAATCTCAGAAGAGAAAAGCTTTCACACCATCAGATTCAGATGTTGAATCAGATGTCCCAACATCTCCTCCAAAGAAAAGACCAACATCAGCAAGAGCTTCAACTGCTGTTCCAGAAGCTCCCCTGGACAACATATCATTTCATCTTGTCTCTAGTGTCAACAGATGGAAGTATGTGTACCAAAGAAGGGTTGCCCTGGAAAGAGAACTGAGCAGCAATGCACTTGAGTGCACAGAACTCATTGACCTAATCTCTGCTGCAGGATTATTCAAGACAGTCTCAGAGTTCTCTCCCTGCTATGAACTTCTTGTCAAAGAGTTCATTGTGAATCTTCAGGAGGATTGCTCAAATGGTAAGTCCTCAGAGTTCAGAAAGGTATTTGTAAGAGGTAAGTGTGTTGAGTTCTCTCCCCAAATCATTAATCAGTATCTAGGAAGGGACACAGATGGACCCAATGAGCTAGGGAAAACAGATAATCAAATCTGTAAGGTGATCACTGCAAACCAGGTCAAAGCTTGGCCTGTGAAGGGAAAGCTCTCTGTGAGCATGCTTACTAGAAAGTATGCCATGCTTAACAGGATTGGAACTGCAAACTGGGTGCCTACCAATCACACTTCATCAATCTCAACTGGTCTGGCCAGATTCATCTTTTCTGTGGGAACTCAAACCAAAATGGACTATGGAGCTTTCATCTTTGATCAAACCATGAAGCATGCCAGCTCTTCTGCAACAAAGCTACCAATAGCTTTTCCTTCATTGCTGTGTGGTATTGTTCTAAGTCAATACCCTGGAATTTTAAATGAGAAGGACACAGTCTGCAAAAGAGAGAGCCCCCTGGCTTTTCACTACAAATTATTTCTCAGTCACCATGCTGCAGATGTTGAAACACCTGCTGGGACATCTGCTGGTCCCTCCTCTGCTAAGAATCTAATCTCCAAGAAAGAATTAATTGCTGAGCTAAAGTGCACCTGCAAAGAGCTTGAAGCTAGAAAGAAGAAGCTGGAGGAAATAATTAAGAGGTTGGAAAGTGAAGAAGATCAGACAGCTGCATCTGATGAAGACAGTGAAGCTGAAAGTGAAGCTGATAAAGATGAAGACACTGAAGTGGAGGAAGCTACTGAGAGTGATGAATCTGAGTGATCTGTGTATGTGAGGCATTTGTAATGACAGCAATAATTTGTAATTCTGGATAATAGTGTCTTTGGCCCCTAATTTTGTGTCTACCAAGGGGGAGAACAACATCAAATGTAATTGCTGTTTAAATGTTTGCTTCTGAACTGAATAAGTTTTTCTGTTGGAACAAGACTGGATAAAGACAAAGACTGGATAAAGACAGGACACATGTATGTTTGAGGGGGAGTAATCTCAAATAAAAATCAACAGAAAAGTAATGATATACTCTGATAAAAAGAACTTCTGCTGCACTCTGAAAACCAGGAAAGATGTTAGCCAAAAATTAGCCAAAGGGGGAGTTTGTAGATGTTTAAGAATTGGCAGAATTTTTGACCAAACAAGAAATGTTAAATTCAGTTCAGAATGTCCTATCAGATGTTGGGACATTAGCAAACAGAGTATGTGAACTTATTTCAGGATGTCTCATCAGATGTTGGGACATTGTGTAAATGACTAAGTTCAGTTTTGTCAGGATGTCCCAACAGATGTTGAGACATCTCAGACCTGCTACCAGAATTAATTATTGATTAACAGATCAGAGATATTTAAGGAGAACTATCTGGGATTAATTAATGCTGGATAAAAACAGAACTAGGCGCATCTGTAGGGAGTTTTAAATTGAAGATTCAGATTAAAACAGAAGACCTAATGCACCTAGAATATAGGAGGTAACAAACCCTAAATTCAAGGTGACAGTTGCTGCACATTAGGGCTGGATCATTCTACAGAAAGCCCAAAATTCAGATACCTATTTAAACAACAGAAACTCATAGAATTGAGCACGAATTTCAGAAGACCAAATAGGGTGTCTAGTGTTTTAATAGCAGGTTGTTTTTATGTACCACTTTATGAGCTTTTAAGCAAAAGTGCATTTGTGACTTGATTGAAACTGTTAAGTAAGATCAAGCTGTTTTGTTTGAAGGATGTCTTCAATTTCAGTAAACTTGTAAACTTGATCACTGGGTGATTGAGGGGGAGTGAGTAGGGTACTCTTATCTAAGTGAGTCTTAGGTAGAAATTGCATTGGGTAAGTATTAAGTGATAGATTAAACAGGGTGGTTTAAGTCTAGAATTAATATTACTAATAGTGGATTTCCTCCTGGCTTGGTAGCCTCCAGATGTAGGTGTGGTTATACACTGAACTGGGTTAACAAACTTCTGTGTTGTTTACTTTTCTTGCTGTTTAAGTTTTGGTTAAATTTGTCAAATGTCCTATTAAGTGTTGGGACATCTCTTAGGACATCTCATACCTGATCACAGAATTTCAATATACTACGATTTTTTTGACTAAAACTAGTATTTCAAAAAGTTTCATAGAATCTAATTTTGAGATAATTTTTTGCATGGACTTCTATGATAACCTTCCCTCGTAACATGTAGAGAGGATCTTAAAAGTTTCGTAGCATTTCGAACAATCCTCGATTTAATTTGATTTTTGACCGAAACTAGTATAGAATTGTGTATAATATACTACAATTTTTTGACCAAAACTAGTATTTCAAAAAGTTTCATAGAATCTAATTTTGAGATAATTTTTTGCATGGACTTCCATCATAACTGATCGTACCTGGAGATCAGGATCCGATATGGCTGGCGTCGAGCGTTGCTGAAGGACGATTGGTGAGGAGAAGAGGGGGGTGTATCTGCAAGGCACTCCGATGCTAAAGTAAGATACTAAGCAAAAAGCGTGCAAGTACAAGAATTAAGGTGAGAGAATTGAATACCTTGCCCTCTCCTCTGAGAGGGTTTATATACCGTCGTTAGTGGATGGTTATTGGTTCGAACCATTTGGCACGGATTGCGGAATCCGCACGAATATGTAACGGTCAAAACTAGCCGTTGGGGGATTTCATTCTGGTCGGTACAGCCTTGGTCGACAAGGACCGGTATCCTCGGCATGATGCTCGACGACGAGCGTGTCAGCTTGTCACTTTGTCTGGCCCAACTCTGGGAGTTGGGCTTGCCCGAAACAGGAGCCCCCCAAGTCGTTGCTTCTGCGGAGGAGCGATGACTTAGTGATGATTTTCTGTCTAAGGCGTATGCATCGCATCTGGTGTTTTTCGTGCGTGGACCAAGGAATGATCGTTCGACGATCCACGACAGGCAGGCAGTTGTTCGGTTGCGCGACGAAGGGGGGATATGAAACGAAAAGTTGGCGTGTGTGGGAATTCGCGCCTATTTAATGTTTTGACGGCTAACCTAGGGGCTAGAGTATATGTAATCATTGCCTAGGGATAGGGGTCACGTGTTCCTGCACGTGTTCCCTTCCCTATAAATAGGAACCCAAGGCATTCTGTAAGCTTTTTCGTTTCGTCTTCTTCTTAGCCGTACTGCTCGTAGATCAGCCGCCGTTCTCAGCTGCCGACCACCGCATTCATCTGTCGACCACTGCGTTTCAAGCCAACTTCTTCTGTAATGGCCTCCCAAGCTCAAGGTACGGATCTTTTTTGCACTTTTCTTAGTCATAGGCTTGATATTTTAGCAATGCATGTGGCATAGGATAGATTTTCCGGTAGTTTTAGGCTAGAATAAGTAGATTAAAGACCTTTTGCCATCGCTGCTCGTTGATTACCAACCCTAATTCGTGGTCGGCGATGGTCCTGGTCGACCTTGGCCTGGGACATGATAAGCATCTAGGATTTGATCATATCCTTGCTGTCGTCGGGCGCTGGCCATCGCCTTGGGCGATGGTTAACCGAGGGCTATGGCTTAGGATCTTACTCATGTGTCGATACGCGCCCTTTCACTTGTTGAGTGGTGGAAGGGTGGATTTGATATTCTAATCGAATTCACTGACACCTTTCCTCTGCTTTTCAGGTGAGACTTCGCTTATTGACCCGCTCGAGATTTCCTCGGAAGATTCTGGTTCTTCCGCATCAGTTCCTTCTGAATCCGAAAGCTCGTCAGACAAATCAGACGCGACCACGACGAAGGATGGAGCCCCTGATTCAGGAGAGACGACCAATGCCCCTCGGGGTTTGGAAAAAATAATTGTGCTCGAGGAATGGGTAGTGGAGGATCTGCTTGACAAGGTGTCTTCCTTCTCGAGACCTTGTGCGGAGCCTTTGCCTATTGTTGGCGATCCGGAGGATTGGGTCGTCACCTGCCCGAGGGATGATGACCAGATATTTTCAGACTTTGGCGGCCGGAAGTTTTCAATGTACGAGTACGCGACATCAATCTTAGGGGTAACATTTCCCTTCAGGGATCTGGTTTGTGCCGTGCTCGGGCACTTAGGTGTAGCCCCGTCTCAGCTGCACCCCAACTCTTATGCGTTCCTGAGAGCGTTCGAGGTGACGTGCGTCCATCTGGGCGTTGGGGCCACGCTTCCTCTGTTATTTCGATTGGTCTCGCTGCAGCGCCAGGTGGGACGGGGGGACCGACCAGAAGGGATTTACTTCCTTCAAACAACGAACCAAGATATTCAAAGCTCATTTGAAATCTATATTGGATTTCAAGACATATTATTTCCTGGTAAAGCCGGCGAGCGAGGAAGCCGTGAGAGTGCTGAGTTTCCTGGGGGTAGATACCGATGAAAATGATGAGCCCAAACTCGATGACCGAGGGCAGGTGATCCCGAGGAGGCTCTGGCTGTTTCCCTTCTCATGGAATTACTCTCATTATGGACGCCCGATTAGTGAGTTTGTCCAAGTAGGATATTCTCTAAATGAGGACGACGCGGCTAGCTTCGAGGAGTTTCGGAAGTTGGTAGCCTCTTTTACTCCGACCCCTCTGCTAGATGGGGAGGGTAAGATATTGCTGGATCATGACGGGGGAGAGGCTGTGGAACGTTCTTTGATAGACGTCACAGATCTCCTGGCGTGTAACACCGGGCTAGAAGTGTCCGAGTTCTTTGGTATTTGTTTTCATTTCTGTTTGTCATTATGTTTTAATAATCTTGGCGTTCATGAATAATTTTGTATTCTTTTCTTTACAGGCTCCATGTCGAACCCCTTAGACAAAATCCAGGAACGACTGCGCCAGAAACAGAAGAAGAGGTCGCGGGTTGTTCAAACCAAGCTGATCGAAACGAGCGGCTCAGGGTCGGGCCCCCTGGTCCAAGGTTCTCCGAGTGCATCTACTGTCTCGCTCATGAAGAGGCATAAATCTGCAGCGACCGTGGATTTGACGGTCAGTGCTCCCCTAAACCGAAACACGTGATGCCGCCTTGCTTCGTGAAACGGAATTTTTTTCGAAGGGACGAGCATGGAGGTCGACCGGGCAGAGTCTCTGTTTGTTGAGGCAATGGATCGCCCTGCCCGGTGCCTATCTCTGGCCTAGGATGCGAGCGCAGTTATGCGTGTATTGTTTATGGCCTGGATGACGACCGAAGGGAACCCCAGGAAGGAAAGGGAGGTGATAAAGCTGAAAGAGCTCATGGCTTCTGTCGAAGGAAAGCTGGCTACGACCTCTGAGGAAGTTGTTGCCTCTGCCAGGGAGTTGACTGATCGGGGGAAGATTATCGCCAAGCTGAAGGTCGATAAAAGGAGGGCCTTGGACCAGAAAAAAAAGCTGAAGGATGCCTTCTTCCCGAAGGAGGATGAGGAGGCTGATACCAAGGATTTGGTGACCAGGGCCCAGTTTCTTGCTCGGATCGACCAGGACATGGAAGATCTGAACTCGTCGACTGAGCTCAGTTTCCAAAATGCTATAGATCAGATACAAGCCCTTCATCCTAAATTGGCTCTGGATACCGGGCGCATCAACTATTTCTACAAAGTTGAGAATGGTCAGATAGTGGTCCCCGCAGATTTGATCGTGGAAGACTCTCAGCCCGGGGTGATTGCTCAGCCTGAACAGCCTGAGATGCAACCGCCCCAGAGCGAAGGTCAACTTGCTGCTCCAGAAGGGGAGGGGAATTAGTCTGGCCTGCGTGCCATAACTTTGTAATTTACTATGCTTTTGTTTTGCCCGGGGACGTGGTCCCCTCTGAATGTAATTATGAACAAGTCGGCCCTTCGGGGTCGCAACCTTTCAATAAAATTGTCCGACCCTGTTGGTCGTTTGTTATTTCATAATATTTTTATTTACAAGCATTTTTAACTGTGCGTCCGCCGGAGGACTTACTTCCTTTTATATTTCTATAAATGTTAAGTGTTTGACATCTTTATGATGGTTAGACATAATTAGGAAAATACGGGGTGTGTGTTTGTAATCTGTTGGTTTGGGGGACCAATTAGATGTTGGAGGCTGGCTCCTGGTCGGTACTGCATGGACTTCCATCATAACCTTCCCTCGTAACATATAGAGAGGATCTTAAAAGTTTCGTAGCATTTCGAACAATCCTCGATTTAATTTGATTTTTGAGCGAAACTAGTATAGAATTGTGTATAATATACTACGATTTTTTGACCAAAACTAAATTTTCAAAAAGATTCATAGAATCTAATTTTTAGATAATTTTTTGCGTGGACTTCCATCATAGTCTTCCCTCGTAACATGTAGACAGGATCTTAAAAGTATCGTAGCATTTCGAACAATCCTCGATTTAATTTGATTTTTCATCGAAACTAGTATAAAATTGTTTATAATATACTATGTTTTTTTTATACCAAAACTAGTATTTCAAAAAGTTTCTTAGAATCTAATTTTGAGATAATGTTTTGCATGGACTTCCATCATAACCTTCCCTCGTAACATATAGAGAGGATCTTAAAAGTTTCGTAGCATTTCGAACAATCATCGATTTAATTTGATTTTTGACCGAAACTAGTATAGAATTGTGTATAATATACTACGATATTTTGACCAAAACTAGTATTTCAAAAAGATTCATAGAATCTAATTTTTAGATAATTTATTGCGTGGACTTCCATCATAGTCTTCCCTCGTAACATGTAGACAGGATCTTAAAAGTATCGTAGCATTTCGAACAATCCTCGATTTAATTTGATTTTTCATCGAAACTAGTATAGAATTGTTTATAATATACTATGTTTTTTTTACCAAAACTAGTATTTCAAAAAGTTTCTTAGAATCTAATTTTGAAATAATGTTTTGCATGGACTTCCATCATAACCTTCCCTTGTAACATATAGAGAGGATCTTAAAATTTTCATAGCATTTCGAACAATCCTCGATTTAATTTGATTTTTGACTGAAACTAGTATAGAATTGTGTATAATATACTACGATTTTTTTGCCAAAACTAGTATTTCAATAAGTTTCATAGAATCTAATTTTGAGATAATTTTTTGTATGGAGTTCCATCATAACCTTCCCTCGTAATAATAGAGAGGATTTTAAAAGTTTCTTAACATTTTGAACAATCCTTGATTTAATTTGATTTTTGACCGAAACTAGTATAGAATTGTTTATAATATACTACGATTTTTTGACCAAAACTAGTATTTCAAAAAGTTTCATAAAATCTAATTTGGAGATAATTTTTTGCGTGGACTTCCATCATAACCTTCTCTCATAACATGTAGAGAGGATTTTAGAAGTTTCGTAGCATTTCAATTAATCCTCGATTTAATTTGATTTTTGACCGAAACTAGTATAGAATTGTGTATAATATACTATGATTTTTGACCAAAACTATTATTTCAAAAAGTTTCAAAGAATCTAATTTTGAGATAATTTTTTGCATGGACTTCCATCAAAAATTTCCTTCGTAACATATAGAGAGGATCTTAAAAGTTTCGTAGCATTTCGAAAAATATTCGATTTAATTTGATTTTTGAACGAAACTAGTATAGAATTGTGTATAACATACTACAATATTTTGGCCACAACTAGTATTTCAAAAAGTTTCATAGAATCTAATTTTGAGATAATTTTCTGTATCGACTTCCATCATAACCTTCCATCGTAATAATAGAGAGGATCTTAAAAGTTTCTTAACATTTCAAACAATCCTCGATTTAATTTGATTTTTGACCGAAACTAGTAAACTATTGTGTATAATATACTACGATTTTTTGACCAAAACTAGTATTTCAAAAAGTTTCATAGAATCTAATTTTGAGATAATTTTTTGCGTGGACTTCCATCATAGCCTTCCCTCGTAACATGTAGACACGATCTTAAAAGTTTCGTAGCATTTCGAACAATCCTCGATTTAATTTGATTTTTGATCGAAACTTAGTATAGAATTGTGTATAATATACTACGATTTTTTTGGCCAAAACTAGTATTTCAAAAAGTTTCATATAATCTAATTTTGAGATAATATTTTGCAAGGACTTCCATCATAACCTTCCCCCGTAACATATAGAGAGGATCTTATATGTTTCGTAGCATTTCGAACAATCCTCGATTTAATTTGATATTTGACCGAAACTAGTATAAAATTTTGTATAAGATACTACGATTTTTTGACCAAACTTGCATTTTAAAAAGTTTCATAGAATCTAATTTTGAAATTAATTTTTGCATGGACTTCCATCATAACCTTCCCTCATAACATGTAGAGAGGATCTTAGAAGTTTCATAGCATTTCGAACAATCCTCGATTTAATTTGATTTTTGACCGAAACTAGTATAGAATTGTGCATAATATACTACGATTTTTCACCAAAACTATTATTTCAAAAAGTTTCAAAGAATCTAATTTTGAGATAATTTTTTGCATGGACTTCTATCATAACCTTCCCCCGTAACATATAGAGAAGATCTTAAAAGTTTCGTAGCATTTCAAAAAATACTCGATTTAATTTGATTTTTGACCGAAACTAGTATAGAATTGTGTATAATATACTACAATATTTTAGCCAAAACTAGTATTTCAAAAAGTTTCATAGAATCTAATTTGTAGATAATTTTTTGTATGGACTTCCATCATAACCTTCCCTCGTAATAATAGAGAGGATCTTAAAAGTTTCTTAACATTTCAAACAATCCTCAATTTAATTTGATTTTTGACCGAAACTAGTATACTATTGTGTATAATATACTACGATTTTTTGACCAAAACTAGTATTTCAAAAAGTTTCATAGAATCTAATTTTGAGATGTTAATTTGCATGGACTTCCATCATAACATTCCATCGTAACATGTAGATAGGATCTTAAAATTTTTGTAGCATTTCGAACAATCCTCGATTTAATTTGATTTTTGACCGAAACTAGTATAGAATTGTGTATAATATACTATGATTTTTTGTCCAAAACTAGTATTTCAAAAAGATTCATAGAATCTAATTTTGAGATAAATTTTTATGTGGACTTCCATCATAGCCCTTCCTCGTAACATGTAGACATGATCTTAAATGTTTCGTAACATTTCGAACAATCCTCGATTTAATTTGATTTTTAATCGAAACTAGTATAGAATTGTGTATAATATACTACGATTTTTTGCCAAAACTAGTATTTCTAATAGTTTCATAGAATCTAATTTTAAGATAATTTTTTGTATGGACTTCCATCATAACCTTCCTTCGTAAAATATAAAGAGGATCTTAAAAGTTTCATAGAATTTCGAACAATTCTCGATTTAATTTGATTTTTGACCGAAACTAGTATAGAATTGTGTATAATATACTACGATTTTTTGACCAAAACTAGTATTTCAAAAAGTTTCATATAATCTAATTCTGAGATAATTTTTTGCAAGGACTTCCATCATAACCTTCCCTCGTAACATATAGAGAGGATCTTCAATGTTTCGTAGCATTTCGAACAATCCTCGATTTAATTTGTTTTTGACCGAAACTAGTATAGAATTGTGTATAATATACTACGATTTTTTTGACCAAACTAGCATTTTAAAAAGTTTCATAGAATCTAATTTTGAAATTAATTTTTGCATGGACTTCCATCATAACCTTCCCTCTTAACATATAGTGAGGATCTTAAAAGTTTCGTAGAATTTCGAACAATCCTCGATTTAATTTGATTTTTGACCGAAACTAGTATAGAATTGTGTATAATATACTAAGATTTTTTGACCAAAACTAGTATTTCAAAAAGTTTCATATAATCTAATTCTGATATAATTTTTTGCAAGGACTTCCATCATAACCTTCCCTCGTAACATATAGAGAGGATCTTCAATGTTTTGTAGCATTTCGAACAATCCTCGATTTAATTTGTTTTTGACCGAAACTAGTATAGAATTGTGTATAATATACTACGATTTTTTTGACCAAACTAGCATTTTAAAAAGTTTCATAGAATCTAATTTTGAAATTAATTTTTGCATGGACTTCCATCATAACCTTCCCTCTTAACATATAGTGAGGATCTTAAAAGTTTCGTAGAATTTCGAACAATCCTCGATTAAATTTGATTTTTGACCGAAACTAGTATAAAATTGTGTATAATATACTACGATTTTTTGACAAAAACTAGTATTTCAAAAAGTTTCATAGAATCTAATTTTAAGATAATTTTTTGCGTGGACTTCCATCATAGCCTTCCCTCGTAACATGTAGATAGGATCTTCAAAATTTTGTAGCATTTCGAACAATCATCGATTTAATTTGATTTTTGACCGAAACTAGTATAGAATTGTGTATAATATACTACGATTTTTTACCAAAACTATTATTTCAAAAAGTTTTAAAGAATCTAATTTTGAGATAATTTTTTGCATGAACTTCCATCATAACCTTCCCCGGTAACATATAGAGAAGATCTTAAAATTTTCATAGCATTTCGAAAAATACTCGATTTAATTTGATTTTTGACCGAAACTAGTATAGAATTGTGTATAATATACTACAATATTTTAGCCAAAACTAGTATTTCAAAAAGTTTCATAGAATCTAATTTTGAGATAATTTTTTGTATGGACTTCCATAATAACCTTCCCTCGTAATAATAGAGAGGATCTTAAAAGTTTCTTAACATTTCGAACAATCCTCAATTTAATTTGATTTTTGACCGAAACTAGTATACTATTGTGTATAATATACTACGATTTTTTGACCAAAACTAGTATTTCAAAAAGTTTTATAGAATCTAATTTTGAGATGTTAATTTGCATGGACTTCCATCATAACCTTTCATCATAACATGTAGATAGGATCTTAAAAATTTCGTAGCATTTCGAACAGTCCTCGATTTAATTTGATTTTTGATCGAAACTATTATAGAATTGTGTATAATATACTATGATTTTTTGACCAAAACTAATATTTCAAAAAGATTCATAAAATCTAATTTTGAGATAAATTTTTGCGTGGACTTCCATCATAGCCTTCCCTCGTAACATGTAGACATGATCTTAAGTGTTTCGTAGCATTTCGAACAATCCTCGATTTAATTTGATTTTTGATCGAAACTAGTATAGAATTGTGTATAATATACTACGATTTTTTGGCCAAAACTAGTATTTCTAAAAGTTTCATAGAATCTAATTTTAAGATAATATTTTGTATGGACTTCCATCATAATCTTCCCTCGTAACATATAGAGAGGATCTTCAATGTTTCGTAGCATTTCGAACAATCCTCGATTTAATTTGATTTTTGACCGAAACTAGTATAAAATTGTGTATAATATACTACGAATTTTTGACCAAACTAGCATTTTAAAAAGTTTCATAGAATCTAATTTTGAAATTAATTTTTGCATGGACTTCCATCATAACCTTCCATCGTAACATATAGAGAGGATATTAAAAGTTTCATAGCATTTCGAACAATCCTCGATTTAATTTGATATTTGACCGAATCTAGTATAGGATTGTGTATAATATACTACGATTTTTTGACCAAAACTAGTATTTCAAAAAGATTCATAGAATCTAATTTTTAGATAATTTTTTGCATGGACTTCCATCATAGCCTTCCCTCGTAACATGTAGACAGGAACTTAAAAGTGTCGTAGCATTTCGAACAATCCTCGATTTAATTTGATTTTTGACCGAAACTAGTATAGAATTGTGTATAATCTAATTCTGAGATAATTTTTTGCAAGGACTTCCATCATAACCTTCCCTCGTAACATATAGAGAGGATCTTCAAAGTTTCGTAGCATTTCGAACAATCATCGATTTAATTTGATTTTTGACCGAAACTAGTATAGAATTTTGTATAATATCCTACGACTTTTTGGCCAAAACTAGTATTTCAAAAAGTTTAATAGAATCTAAGAGATAATTTTTTGTATGGACATCTATCAAAACCGTCCCTCGTAATAATAGATAGGATCTTAAAAGTTTCTTAACATTTCGAACAATCCTCGATATAATTTTATTTTTGACTGAAACTAGTATAGAATTGTCCTTAATATACTACGATTTTTTGACAAAAACTAGTATTTCAAAAAGATTCAAAAAATCTTATTTTGAGATAATTTTTTGCATGGACTTCCATCATAACTTTCCCTCATAACATGTAGAAAGGATCTTAAAAGTTTCATAGCATTTCGAACAATCCTCGATTTAATTTGATTTTTGACCGAAACTAGTATAGAATTGTGTATAATATACTATGATTTTTTGTCCAAAACTAGTATTTCAAAAAGTTTCATAGAATCTAATATTGAGATAATTTTATGTATGGACTTCCATCATAACCTTCCCTCATAATAATAGAGAGGATCTTAAAATTTTCTTAACATTTCGAACAATCCTTGATTTAATTTTATTTTTGACCGAAACTAGTATAGAATTGTGTATAATCTAATTCTGAGATAATTTTTTGCAAGGACTTTCATCATAACCTTCCCTCGTAACATATAGAGAGGATCTTCAAAGTTTCGTAGCATTTCGAACAATCATCGATTTAATTTGATTTTTGACCGAAACTAGTATAGAATTTTGTATAATATCCTACGATTTTTTGGCCAAAACTAGTATTTCAAAAAGTTTAATAGAATCTAAGAGATAATTTTTTGTATGGACATCTATCAAAACCTTCCCTCGTAATAATAGATAGGATCTTAAAAGTTTCTTAACATTTCGAACAATCCTCGATAAATTTTATTTTTGACTGAAACTAGTATAGAATTGTCCTTAATATACTACGATTTTTTGACAAAAACTAGTATTTCAAAAAGATTCAAAAAATCTCATTTTGAGATAATTTTTTGCATGGACTTCCATCATAATTATCCCTCATAACATGTAGAAAGGATCTTAAAAGTTTCATAGCATTTCGAACAATCCTCGATTTAATTTGATTTTTGACCGAAACTAGTCTAGAATTGTGTATAATACTATGATTTTTTGTCCAAAACTAGTATTTCAAAAAGTTTCATAAAATCTAATTTGGAGATAATTTTTTGCGTTAACTTCCATCATAACCTTCCCTCATAACATGTAGAGAGGATCTTAGAAGTTTCATAGCATATCGAACAATCCTCGATTTAATTTGATATTTGACCGAAACTAGTATACTATTATGTATAATATACTACGATTTTTTTGACCAAAACTAGTATTTCAAAAGGTTTCATAGAATCTAATTTTGAGATGTTTTTTTGCATGGACTTCCATCATAACCTTCCATCGTAACATGTAGATAGGATCTTCAAAGTTTTGTAGCATTTCGAACAATCCTCGATTTAATTTGATATTTGACCGAAACTAGTATAGAATTGTGTATAATATACTATGATTTTCTGACCAAAACTAGTATTTCAAAAAGATTCATAAAATCGAATCTTGAGATAATTTTTTGCATGGACTTCTATCATAACCTTCCTTCGTAAAACATAGAGAGAATCTTAAAAGTTTTATAGCATTTCGAACAATCCTTGATTTAATTTGATTTTTAACCGAAACTAGTATAGAATTGTGTATAATATACTACGATTTTTTGGCCAAAACTAGTATTTCAAAAAGTTTCAAATAATCTAATTTTGAGATGATTTTTTGCAAGGACTTCCATCATAACCTTCCCTAGTAACATAAAGAGAGGATCTTAAAAGTTTCATAGCATTTTGAACAATCCTCGATTTAATTTGATTTTTTACCACAACTAGTATAGAATTGTGTATAATATACTACGATTTTTTGACCAAACTAGCATTTTAAAAAGTTTCATAGAATCTAATTTTGAAATTAATTTTTGCATGGACTTCCATCATAACCTTCCCTCTTAACATATAGAGAGGATCTTAAAAGTTTCGTAGCCTTTCGAACAATCCTCGATTTAATTTGATTTTTGACCGAAACTAGTATAGAATTGTGTATAATATACTACGATTGTTTTACCAAAACAAGTATTTCAAAAAGTCCCATAGAATCTAATTTTGAGATAATTTTTTGCATGGACTTCCATCATAACCTTCCCTCGTAACATATAGAGAGGATATTAAATGTTTCATAGCATTTCGAACAATCCTCGATTTAATTTGATTTTTGACCGAAACTAGTATAGAATTGTGTATAATGTACTACGATTTTTTGGCCAAAACTAGTATTTCAAAAAGTTTCATAGAATCTAATTTTGAGATAATTTTTTTGTATAGACTTCCATCATAACCTTCCCTTGTAACATATAGAGAGGATATTAAAAGTTTCACAGCATTTCGAACAATCCTCGATTTAATTTGATATTTGACCGAAACTAGTATAGGATTGTGTATAATATACTACGATTTTTTTTGCCAAAATTAGTATTTCATAAAGTCCCATAGAATCTAATTTTGAGATAATTTTTTGCGTGGACTTTCATCATAACCTTCCCTCGTAATAATAGAGAGGATCTTAAAAGTTTCTTAACATTTCGAACAATCATCGATTTAATTTGATTTTTGACTGAAACTAGTATAGAATTGTCCATAATATACTACGATTTTTTTGACAAAAACTAGTATTTCAAAAAGATTCAAAAAATCTAATTTTGAGATAATTTTTTGCATGGACTTCCATCATAACCTTCCCTCATAACATGTAGCGAGGATCTTAAAAGTTTCGTAGAAACTCGAACAATCCTCGATTTAATTTGATTTTTGACCGAAACTAGTATAGAATTGTGTATAATATACTACGATATTTTGGCCAAAACTAGTATTTCAAAAAGTTTGATAGAATCTAATATTAAGATAATTTTTTGTATGGACTTCCATCATAACCTTCCCTCGTAATATTAGAGAGGATCTTAAAAGTTTCTTAACATTTCGAACAATCCTTGATTTAATTTGATTTTTGACCGAAACTAGTATAGAATTGTGCATAATATACTACGATTCTTTGACCAAAACTAGTATTTCAAAAAGTTTCATAAAATCTAATTTGGAGATAATTTTTTGCGTGGACTTCCATCATAACCTTCCCTCATAACATGTAGAGAGGGTCTTAGAAGTTTCATAGCATATCGAATAATCCTCGATTTAATTTGATTTGTGACCGAAACTAGTATAGAATTGTGTATAATATACTACGATTTTTTTACCAAAACTATTATTTCAAAAAGTTTCATAGAATCGAATTTTAAGATGTTTTTTTGCATGGACTTCCATCATAACCTTCCATCGTAACATTTAGATAGGATCTTAAAAGTTTTGTAGCATTTCGAACAATCCTCGATTTAATTTGATATTTGACCGAAACTAGTATAGAATTGTGTATAATATTCTATGATTTTTTGACCAAAACTAGTATTTCAAAAAGTTTCATAGAATCTAATTTTGAGAAAATGTTTTGCATGGACTTCTATCATAACCTTCCCTCGTAACATATAGAGAGAATCTTAAAAGTTTTATAGCATTTCAAACAATCCTCGATTTAATTTGATTTTTGACCGAAACTAGTATAGAATTGTGTATAATATACTACGATTTTTTGGACAAAACTAGTATTTCAAAAAGTTTCAGAGAATCTAATTTTAAGATAATTTTTTGTATGGACTTCCATCATAACTTTCCCTCGTAACATATAGAGAGGACCTTAAAAGTTTCATAGAATTTTGAACAATCCTCGATTTAATTTGATTTTTGAACGAAACTAGTATAGAATTGTGTATAATATATACTACAATTTTTTGACCAAAACTAGTATTTGAAAAAGTTTCATATAATCTAATTTTGAGATAATTTTTTGCAAGGACTTCCATCATAACCTTCCCTCGTAACATATAAAGAGGATCTTAAATATTCCGTAACATTTCGAACAATCCTCGATTTAATTTGATTTTTTTACCAAAACTAGTATAGAATTGTGTATAATATACTACGATTTTTTTGACCAAACTAGCATTTTAAAAAGTTTCATAGAATCTAATTTTGAAATTAATTTTTGCATGGACTTCCATCATAACCTTCCCTCTTAACATATAGAGAGGATCTTAAAAGTTTTGTAGCCTTTCGAATAATCCTCTATTTAATTTGATTTTTGACCGAAACTAGTATAGAATTGTGTATAATATACTACTATTTTTTTACCAAAACAAGTATTTCAAAAAGTCCCATAGAATCTAATTTTTGAGATAATTTTTTGCATGCACTTCCATCATAACCTTCCCTCGTAACATATAGAGAGGATATTAAAAGTTTCAAAGCATTTCGAACAATCCTCGATTTAATTTGATATTTGACCGAAACTAGTATAGAATTGTGTATAATATACTACGATTTTTTGGCCAAAACTAGTATTTCAAAAAGTTTCATAGAATCTAATTTTGAGATAAGTTTTTTGTATGGACTTCCATCATTACCTTCCCTCGTAACATATAGGGAGGATATTAAAAGTTTCATAGCATTTCGAACAATCCTTGATTTAATTTGATATTTGACCGAAACTAGTATAGAATTGTGTATAATATACTACGATTGTTTTACCAAAACAAGTATTTCAAAAAGTCCCATAGAATCTAATTTTGAGATAATTTTTTGCATGGACTTCCATCATAACCTTCCCTCGTAACATATAGAGAGGATATTAAATGTTTCATAGCATTTCGAACAATCCTCGATTTAATTTGATTTTTGACCGAAACTAGTATAGAATTGTGTATAATATACTACGATTTTTTGGCCAAAACTAGTATTTCAAAAAGTTTCATAGAATCTAATTTTGAGATAATTTTTTTGTATAGACTTCCATCATAACCTTCCCTTGTAACATATAGAGAGGATATTAAAAGTTTCACAGCATTTCGAACAATCCTCGATTTAATTTGATATTTGACCGAAACTAGTATAGGATTGTGTATAATATACTACGATTTTTTTGGCCAAAATTAGTATTTCATAAAGTCCCATAGAATCTAATTTTGAGATAATTTTTTGCGTGGACTTTCATCATAACCTTCCCTCGTAATAATAGAGAGGATCTTAAAAGTTTCTTAACATTTCGAACAATCATCGATTTAATTTGATTTTTGACTGAAACTAGTATAGAATTGTCCATAATATACTACGATTTTTTTGACAAAAACTAGTATTTCAAAAAGATTCAAAAAATCTAATTTTGATATAATTTTTTGCATGGACTTCCATCATAACCTTCCCTCATAACATGTAGAGAGGATCTTAAAAGTTTCGTAGAAACTCGAACAATCCTCGATTTAATTTGATTTTTGACCGAAACTAGTATAGAATTGTGTATAATATACTATGATTTTTTGGCCAAAACTAGTATTTCAAAAAGTTTGATAGAATCTAATATTAAGATAATTTTTTGTATGGACTTCCATCATAACCTTCCCTCGTAATATTAGAGAGGATCTTAAAAGTTTCTTAACATTTCGAACAATCCTTGATTTAATTTGATTTTTGACCGAAACTAGTATAGAATTGTGCATAATATACTACGATTCTTTGACCAAAACTAGTATTTCAAAAAGTTTCATAAAATCTAATTTGGAGATAATTTTTTGCGTGGACTTCCATCATAACCTTCCCTCATAACATGTAGAGAGGGTCTTAGAAGTTTCATAGCATATCGAATAATCCTCGATTTAATTTGATTTGTGACCGAAACTAGTATAGAATTGTGTATAATATACTACGATTTTTTTACCAAAACTATTATTTCAAAAAGTTTCATAGAATCGAATTTTGAGATGTTTTTTTGCATGGACTTCCATCATAACCTTCCATCGTAACATGTAGATAGGATCTTAAAAGTTTTGTAGCATTTCGAACAATCCTCGATTTAATTTGATATTTGACCGAAACTAGTATAGAATTGTGTATAATATTCTATGATTTTTTGACCAAAACTAGTATTTCAAAAAGTTGCATAGAATCTAATTTTGAGAAAATGTTTTGCATGGACTTCTATCATAACCTTCCCTCGTAACATATAGAGAGAATCTTAAAAGTTTTATAGCATTTCAAACAATCCTCGATTTAATTTGATTTTTGACCGAAACTAGTATAGAATTGTGTATAATATACTACAATTTTTTGGACAAAACTAGTATTTCAAAAAGTTTCATAGAATCTAATTTTAAGATAATTTTTTGTATGGACTTCCATCATAACTTTCCCTCGTAACATATAGAGAGGACCTTAAAAGTTTCATAGAATTTTGAACAATCCTCGATTTAATTTGATTTTTGAACGAAACTAGTATAGAATTGTGTATAATATATACTACAATTTTTTGACCAAAACTAGTATTTGAAAAAGTTTCATATAATCTAATTTTGAGATAATTTTTTGCAAGGACTTCCATCATAACCTTCCCTCGTAACATATAAAGAGGATCTTAAATATTCCGTAACATTTCGAACAATCCTCGATTTAATTTGATTTTTTTACCAAAACTAGTATAGAATTGTGTATAATATACTACGATTTTTTGACCAAACTAGCATTTTAAAAAGTTTCATAGAATCTAATTTTGAAATTAATTTTTGCATGGACTTCCATCATAACCTTCCCTCTTAACATATAGAGAGGATCTTAAAAGTTTTGTAGCCTTTCGAATAATCCTCTATTTAATTTGATTTTTGACCGAAACTAGTATAGAATTGTGTATAATATACTACTATTTTTTTACCAAAACAAGTATTTCAAAAAGTCCCATAGAATCTAATTTTTGAGATAATTTTTTGCATGCACTTCCATCATAACCTTCCCTCGTAACATATAGAGAGGATATTAAAAGTTTCAAAGCATTTCGAACAATCCTCGATTTAATTTGATATTTGACCGAAACTAGTATAGAATTGTGTATAATATACTACGATTTTTTGGCCAAAACTAGTATTTCAAAAAGTTTCATAGAATCTAATTTTGAGATAAGTTTTTTGTATGGACTTCCATCATTACCTTCCCTCGTAACATATAGGGAGGATATTAAAAGTTTCATAGCATTTCGAACAATCCTTGATTTAATTTGATATTTGACCGAAACTAGTATAGAATTGTGTATAATATACTACGATTTTTTGGCAAAAACTAGTATTTCAAAAAGTCACATAGAATCTAATTTTGAGATAATTTTTTGCGTGGACTTCCATCATAGCCTTCCCTCGTAACATGTAGACAGGATCTTCAATGTTTCGTACCATTTCGAACAATCCTAGATTTAATTTGATTTTTGACCGAAACTAGTATAGAATTGTGTATAATATACTACGATTTTTTGGCCAAAACTAGTGTTTCAAAAAGTTTAATAGAATCTAATTTTGAGATAATTTTTTGTATGGACTTCCATCATAACCTTCCCTCGTAATAATAGAGAGGATCTTAAAAGTTTCTTAACATTTCGAACAATACTCGATTTAATTTGATTTTTGACTGAAACTAGTATAGAATTGTCCATAATATACTACGATTTTTTGACAAAAACTAGTATTTCAAAAAGATTCAAAAAATCTAATTTTGATATAATTTTTTGCATGGACTTCCATCATAACCTTCCCTCATAACATGTAGAGAGGATCTTAAAAGTTTCATAGAATTTCGAACAATCCTCGATTTAATTTGATTTTTGACTGAAACTAGTATAGAATTATGTATAATATACTACGATTCTTTGACCAAAACTAGTATTTCAAAAAGTTTCATAAAATCTAATTTGGAGATAATTTTTTGCGTGGACTTCCATCATAACCTTACCTCATAACATGTAGAGAGGGTCTTAGAAGTTTCATAGCATATCGAAGAATCCTCGATTTAATTTGATTTTTGACCGAAACTAGTATAGAATTGTGTATAATATACTACGATTTTTTTACCAAAACTATTATTTCAAAAAGTTTCAAAGAATCTAATTTTGGGATAGTTTTTTGTATGGACTTCCATTATAACCTTCCCTCGTAATAATAGAGAGGATCTTAAAAGTTTCTTAACATTTCGAACAATCCTCGATTTAATTTGATTTTTGATCGAAACTAGTATACTATTGTGTATAATATACTACGATTTTTTGACCAAAACTAGTATTTCAAAAAGTTTCATAGAATCTAATTTTGAGATGTTTTTTTGCAAGGACTTCCATCATAACCTTCCATAGTAACATGTAGATAGGATCTTAAAAGTTTTGTAGCATTTCGAATAATCCTCGATTTAATTTGATATTTGACCGAAACTAGTATAGAATTGTGTATAATATACTATGATTTTTTGACCAAAACTAGTATTTCAAAAAGATTCATAGAATCGAATTTTGAGATATTTTTTTGCATGAACTTCCATCATAGCCTTCCCTCGTAACATGTAGACAGGATCTTAAAAGTTTCGTAGTATTTCGAACAATCCTCGATTTAATTTGATTTTTGATCGAAACTAGTATAGAATTGTGTATAATATACTATGATTTTTTGACCAAAACTAGTATTTCAAAAAGTTTCATAGAATCTAATTTTGAGAAAATGTTTTGAATGGACTTCTATCATAACCTTCCCTCGTAACATATAGAGAGAATCTTAAAAGTTTTATAGCATTTCGAACAATCCTCGATTTAATTTGATTTTTTTTACCGAAACTAGTATAGAATTGTGTATAATATACTACGATTTTTTGGCCAAAACTAGTATTTCAAAATTTTTTATAGAATCTAATTTTAAGATAATTTTTTGTATGGACTTCCATCATAACCTTCCCTCGTAACATATAGAGAGGACCTTAAAAGTTTCATAGAATTTTGAACAATCCTCGATTTAATTTGATTTTTGAACGAAACTAGTATAGAATTGTGTATAATATATACTACGATTTTTTGACCAAAACTAGTATTTCAAAAAGTTTCATATAATCTAATTTTTAGATAATTTTTTGAAAGGACTTCCATCATAACCTTCCCTCGTAACATATAAAGAGGTACTTAAATATTCCGTAGCATTTCGAACAATCCTCGATTTAATTTGATTTTTGACCAAAACTAGTATAGAATTGTGTATAATATACTACGATTTTTTGACCAAACTAGCATTTTAAAAAGTTTCATAAAATCTAATTTTGAAATTAATTTTTGCATGGACTTCCATTATAACCTTCCCTCTTAACATATAGAGAGGATCTTAAAAGTTTCGTGGCCTTTCGAATAATCCTCTATTTAATTTGATTTTTGACCGAAACTACTATAGAATTGTGTATAATATACTACGATTTTTTTACCAAAACAAGTATTTCAAAAAGTCCCATAGAATCTAATTTTTGAGATAATTTTTAGCATGGACTTCCATCATAACCTTCCCTCGTAACATATAGAGAGGATATTAAAAGTTTCATAGCATTTCGAATAATCCTCGATTTAATTTGATATTTGACCGAAACTAGTATAGAATTGTGTATAATATACTACAATTTTTTGGCCAAAACTAGTATTTCAAAAAGTTTCCTAGAATCTAATTTTGTAATTAATTTTTGCATGGACTTCCATCATAACCTTCCCTCTTAACATATAGAGAGGATCTTAAAAGTTTCGTAGCCTTTCGAATAATCCTCTATTTAATTTTATTTTTGACCGAAAATAGTATAGAATTGTGTATAATATACTACGATTTTTTTACCAAAACAAGTATTTCAAAAAGTCCCATAGAATCTAATTTTGAGATAAGTTTTTTGTATGGACTTCCATCATAACCTTCCCTCGTAACATATAGAGAGGATATAAAAAGTTTCATAGCATTTCGAACAATCCTCGAATTAATTTGATATTTGACCGAAACTAGTATAGAATTGTGTATAATATACTACGATTTTTTGGCCAAAACTAGTGTTTCAAAAAGTTTAATAGAATCTAATTTTGAGATAATTTTTTTTATGGACTTCCATCATAACCTTCCCTCGTAATAATAGAGAGGATCTTAAAAGTTTCTTAACATTTTGAACAATCCTCGATTTAATTTGATTTTTGACTGAAACTAGTATAGAATTGTCCATAATATACTACAATTTTTTGACAAAAACTAGTATTTCAAAAAGATTCAAAAAATCTAATTTTGATATAATTTTTTGCATGGACTTCCATCATAACCTTCCCTCATAACATGTAGAGAGGATCTTAAAAGTTTCATAGAATTTCGAACAATCCTCGATTTAATTTGATTTTTGACCGAAACTAGTATAGAATTGTGTATAATATACTACGATTTTTTGGCCAAAACTAGTATTTCAAAAAGTTTCATAGAATCTAATATTGAGATAATTTTTTGTATGGACTTCCATCATAACCTTCCCTCGTAATAATAGAGAGGATCTTAAAAGTTTCTTAACATTTCGAACAATCCTTGATTTAATTTGATTTTTGACCGAAACTAGTATATAATTGTGTTTAATATACTACGATTCTTTGACCAAAACTAGTATTTCAAAAAGTTTCATAAAATCTAATTTGGAGATAATTTTTTGCGTGGACTTCCATCATAACCTTCCCTCATAACATGTAGAGAGGGTCTTAGAAGTTTCATAGCATATCGAATAATCCTCGATTTAATTTGGTTTTTGACCGAAACTAGTATAGAATTGTGTATAATATACTACGATTTTTTACCAAAACTATTATTTCAAAAAGTTTCTAAGAATCTAATTTTGAGATAATTTTTTGCATGGCCTTCCATTATAACCTTCCCTCGTAACATATATATAAGATCTTAAAAGTTTCGTAGCATTTCGAAAAATACTCGATTTAATTTGATTTTTGACCGAAACTAGTATAGAATTGTGTATAATATACTACAATATTTTAGCCAAAACTAGTATTTCAAAAAGTTTCATAGAATCTAATTTTGAGATAATTTTTTGTATGGACTTCCATCATAACCTTCCCTTGTAATAATAGAGAGGATCTTCAAAGTTTCTTAACATTTCGAACAATCCTCGATTTAATTTGATTTTTGACCGAAACTAGTATACTATTGTGTATAATATACTACGATTTTTTGACGAAAACTAGTATTTCAAAAATTTTCATAGAATCTAATTTTGAGATATTTTTTTGCATGGACTTCCATCATAACCTTCCATCGTAACATGTAGATAGGATCTTAAAAGTTTTGTAGCATTTCGAACAATCCTAGATTTAATTTGATTTTTGACCGAAACTAGTATAGAATTGTGTATAATATACTACGATTTTTTGACCAAAACAAGTATTTCAAAAAGATTCATAGAATCTAATTTTGAGATAATTTTTTGCATGGACTTCCATGATAACCTTCCCTCGTAACATATAGAGATTATCTTAAAAGTTTCGTAGCATTTCGAACAATCGTCGATTTAATTTGATTTTTGATCGAAACAAGTATAGAATTGTGTATAATATACTATGATTTTTTGACTTAAACTAGTATTTGAAACAGTTTCATAGAATCTAATTTTGAGAAAATGTTTTGCATGGACTTCTATCATAACCTTCCCTCGTAACATATAGAGAGAATCTTAAAAGTTTTATAGCATTTCGAACAATCCTCGATTTAATTTGATTTTTGACCGAAACTAGTATAGAATTGTGTATAATACTACGATTTTTTGGCCAAAACTAGTGTTTCAAAAAGTCCCATAGAATCTAATTTTGAGATAATTTTTTGCATGGACTTCCATCATAGCCTTCCCTCGTAACATGTAGACAGGATCTTCAATGTTTCGTACCATTTGGAACAATCCTCGATTTAATTTCATTTTTGACCGAAACTAGTATAGAATTGTGTATAATATACTACGATTTTTTGGCCAAAACAAGTATTTCAAAAAGTCCCATAGAATCTAATTTTGAGATAATTTTTTGCATGGACTTCCATCATAACCTTCCCTCGTAACATATAGAGAGGATATTAAAAGTTTCCTAGCATTTCGAACAATCCTCGATTTAATTTGATATTTGACCGAAACTAGTATAGAATTGTGTATAATATACTACGATTTTTTGGCCAAAACTAATATTTCAAAAAGTCCCATAGAATCTAATTTTGAGATAATTTTTTGCGTGGACATCCATCATAGCCTTCCCTCGTAACATGTAGACAACATCTTAAAAGTTTCGTAGCATTTCGAACAATCCTCGATTTAATTTGATTTTTGATCGAAACTAGTATAGAATTGTGTATAATATACTATGATTTTTTGACCAAAACTAGTATTTCAAAAAGTTTCATAGAACCTAATTTTGAGAAAATGTTTTGCATGGACTTCTATCATAACCTTCCCTCGTAACATATAGAGAGAATCTTAAAAGTTTTATATCATTTCGAACAATCCTTGATTTAATTTGATTTTTGACCGAAACTAGTATAGAATTGTGTATATTATACTACGATTTTTTGGCCAAAAATAGTATTTCAAAAAGTTTCATAGAATCTAATTTTAAGATATTTTTTGTATGGACTTCCATCATAACCTTCCCTCGTAACATATAGAGAGGACCTTAAAAGTTTCCTAGAATTTTGAACAATCCTCGATTTAATTTGATTTTTGAACGAAACTAGTATAGAATTGTGTATAATATATACTACGATTTTTTGACCAAAACTAGTGATCGTACCTGGAGATAAGGATCCGATGCGGCTGGCCTCGAGAGCGGATGGAGATGGTCGTTGAGGAGAAAAAGGGGTTGTACCTGCAAGGCACTCCGATGCCAAAGTAAGTAACCGAGCAAGAATGGGCAAGTATAAGTATAAAGGTCAGAGAAATTGAATACCTGACCCTCTCAAATGAGAGGGTTTATATAAGGGACTAAAAGGAAGATTATTGGTTCATTCTGTGAGGCGCAGATCGAGGGATCCGTGAAAATAGGCAACGGTCAGTACTAGCCGTTAGGGAACTCCATCGTGCTCAGATTGTTTGTGGTCGACTGGGACCACTTTTCATGATTATGCTCGACGTCGAGCAGGCTTAATGGATTGGTCTTCTTGGCCCAATTGGAGGGATTGGGCCGGTCCAGAACAGGAGCCCCCCCAAGTCATTGTTCGTGCTGTAGAGCAGTGACTTAAGAGTGATGTTGTGCTCGGTGATGCATAATGTTAAGGTCGGGGATCTACACTGTCGATCTTCTGAGAACGGGCAGATGATGCGTTGCTCGGCAGAAGAATGTGAAACGAAAAGCTGGAATATCTGAGAATTCACGCCTATTAATGATTTGACGGCTAGTCTAGGGGTTAGCGCGTAGGGGTCACGCGTGTGCGCACGTGTTTCCCTTTCTATAAATAGGATTCTCAGGGCCCATTTTGACCTTTTCGTTTCATCTTCTTCCTCAAGACTCTGCTCGCTTAACCGCCACCGTCTCAGCCGTCGACCACCGCCATTCTTTACCGACCACCATTTTCAGAAGCTCATTTTCTTCAAGAATGTCTTCTCAAGCGCAAGGTACGACTCTTTTTCTTCTCTCTAGGTGTTTATAGCTTAGATTTTGTAGAAATGTATGCGGTTTAGGATGATTTTAAACGGTAGGTTTTAGATTTGGAATCGGTAAACCTTAGGACTTCCGCCACCGTAGCCGGTTGGTTGTAAACCCTATCTTAGGGTCGACGTAGGTATTGGTCGACTTAGATTTGGATTTTGATGGATATTAGGTTAGATCCTTGACATATAGAATATTGGGCGTAAGCCGTCGCTCCGAGCGATGGTCAGCCAGGGCTACAACTCGGGACATAGTCTCTGAGCTGATGCGCGCCCTTTCACTTGTCGAGCGGTGGATGGGTGGATTTGATATTCTTAATCGAATTCACTGACGCCTTTCCTCTGCTTTTCAGGTGAAAACTCGCTCGTGAATCCGCTGGACGTGCTTTCTGAGGAGACGTCCTCGGGAGATTCAGGGTCGTCCACGTCTATTCCTTCAAGTTCTGGGAACTCCTCGGAGAGTTCGGATACAAGCACTACAGGAGCGTCGACAGACTCGCCTCAGTGTCCTGACCAGACGAGGGTTTCGCCCGAAGAATGGGTGGTGGAAGATTTGCTGGATAAGGTGTCTTCATTTTCAAGACCTCGAACGGAGCCGCTGCCAGTTGTTGGTGATCCTGCTGATTGGGTTGTAACTTGCCCGGGAGACGACGACCGTATCTTCTCAGATTTCCGTGGTCGGGCGTTCTCCATGTACGAATATGCGACTTCAGTACTGGGGGTGACATTGCCTTTCAGCGACTTTGTGAGTGTTGTGCTCGGGCATTTCTGTGTCGCTCCTTCCCAGTTACACCCCAACTCATATGCATTTCTAAGGGCGTTTGATGTGACGTGCGCCCATCTGGGTGTTGGTGCCACTCTTCCCCTCTTCTTCCGCCTCTTCTCCTTACAGCGCCAAGTTGGGTGAGGAACTGACCAAAAGGGGTTCGTGTCCTTCAAGCAGCGGACCAAGATTTTTAAGGCCCATTCAGAATCCATCCGGGCCTTCAAAACTGACTACTTCCTGATAAAACCCGCGAGCGCGGCGGCCGTGAGAGCTATGAGCTTTCTTGGAATAGACACTGACGAGAATGACGAGCCTAAGCTCGAAGACCAAGGTCAGGTGATTCCGAGGAGACTATGGCTATTCCCCTTTTCTTGGAGTCATGCTCACTATGAAAAACCTGTGGGGGAATTCGTTCAAGTGGGGGATACGTTGAATGATGACGATGCGGCTAGTTTCGAGGCCTTCAGAAAGTTAATAGCCTCCTTCACTCCGAACCCTCTGTTGGACGGAGATGGGAAGGTTATAGTTGATCAGGATGGGGGGGGGGGGAAGCTGTGGAGCGTCCCTTGATCAACGTTACCGAGCTGCTGGCTTGTCGTAACGGGCAGGAAGTGTCCGACTTCTTTGGTATCCGTTTATTTTCGTTTATTAAGATTTTTGGTTTAATTTTGTTGCTTTATGACTAACTTGATCCTTTTCCTTTTTCAGGCTCCCTGACGAATCCTTTGGACAAAACTCAAGAACGTTTGGTCCAGCAGCAGAGGAAACGATCAAGGGTCGTGCAGACCAAGCTGACCGAGACGAGTGGCTCGGGGTCGGGCCCCTTGGTCCAGGGTTCGCCGAGCGCATCGACTGGCTCCTTGATGAAGAAACATAAATCAGCGGCCACTGTAGATTTAACGGCCAGCGCTCCTCCAAAGCCCAAGCACGGGCTGCCCCCATGTTTTGTGATGCGCAATTTCTTTGAGGGAACCATCATGGAGGTGGATCGTGCGGACTCTCTGTTCTTGGAGGGGATGGACCGTCCTGCTCGGCGACTATCTCTGGCTCAGGACGCGAGCGCAGTTATGCGGGTCCTGACAATGGCCTGGCTGACGGCCGAAGGGAGTCCTGGACTAGATCGGGAGAATAGCAGGCTTAAGGAGCAGCTGGCTGCTTCTGAAGCTAAGTTGAAAGCGGCCACTGAGGAGGCTAAAGCTGCTACCAAAGAGTCGACCGAACGAGCTGCCGTCATTGCTAAACTTGAGGTCGACAAGAAGAGGGTGCTTGAGCAAAATAAGAAGCTGAAGGACGCCTTTTGCCCCAAGGAGGACGAGGATGAGGAGACCAAACATCTGGTGACGAGGGCTCAGTTTCTTGCTCGGATCGACCAAGACATGGAAGATCTGAATTCATCAACTGAGCTCAGCTTCCAGAATGCGGTGGATCAGATGAAAGCTCTTCACCCTGACATGGCCTTGGACGTTGGTCGCATGAGCTACCTGTACAAGGTCGTGGATGGTCGGATCGTGGTTCCTTCGGATTTGGTGGTGGACGACTCTCAGTCGGGGTCGACTGATCAGCTTGGTCAACCTGAAGCGCAGCTGGACCAGGAGGGTGCCCGTGAAGATGAAGGCCGCCCGGGAGGCGAGGATAATTAATTTATGGCCTGCCTGCCTTTGTAATTTATGATGTGTTCTGTTTTGGGGGGCGTGGCCCCCTTTATTTGTAACCCTGAACAAGTCTGCCCTTTGGTGTCGCATTTTTTTAATGTCATGTGTTCGACTTTGATGGTCGGTTTCATATTTTGTTTGCTCGTAACAATGCGTCCGTCGGAGGACATAGTTTACTTGTTATTTTTACTAAGTGTTTGGTATGCGTCTTTGCATTAATTAGATGTAATCGAATAGATACGGGGTGTGTGAGTGATTTGTTGGTTAGGGGGACCAATCAGTATTTGAGAGTTTTACTCCCGATCGGTGCCCGGGCCAAGATAATGGCCCGGGCTCCATGGCGTGAACATCCCATCGCGAGCTGGGGTTCTACCTGGTCGTGGTACTTAGGCGACGTCGGACTCGTTTGAGTATCCGTTCGTGCGACAAGCTTCTCTTTTGTTTGAAAGGAGATCTTGCTTGACTTTGTTATATTTGGGCTGTCGTGCTCGTACCTAGGCACGCAGTTTTCCGTCGGTCTCCCTTTCTCCTCGCTTGGAAGTTGAGTTAGGTGACTTTGTGATTTAGCTATAGTATTGTTTGAGTTTCTCGGCGTTCCAAGGCCGAGCGAGCTCTTCCCCGTGTAGATTTTCCAAATAATAAGCTCCGTTCTCGGTTTTCGCTCGGACGCGATACGGGCCTTCCCAATTGGGCGTTAGTTTTCCCTCGCGGGGGTCTCTGTGGTTTCTTCTAAGGACAAGGCTGCCTACCTCGAACGTCCGCCTTATGACCTTAGAATCATACCGAGCGGCTATTTTCTGTTTGAGAGCGATTTCTCGAAGATCGGCCTCCGATCGAACTTCTTCGACCATGTCGAGCTCGTCTCTTAAGGCTTCAGAATTGGTATCTTGTTCCATGGGGGATTCTGTGCGCCTCGATCGGACGTGCATTTCTAAAGGGATCACCGCTTCGGTTCCATATGCTAATCGAAATGGGGATTCCCCGGTTGTTGAGTGGGGTGTGGTCCTATATGCCCATAGTACGCTATGTAACTCCTCGACCCAGTGTTTCTTATGCTCGTCCAATCTTCGTTTCAAACCTCTCAGGATTACCCTGTTCGCGGCCTCTGCTTGCCCGTTAGTTTGGGGATGCTCGACTGAAGCGAAATGTTGTTTCGTTCCCATTGATGCGACGAATTCTTTGAAGTGTTTGTCTGTGAACCGAGTACCGTTGTCGGTCACGATGGCGAGGGGCACCCCGAATCGGGCAAGGATGTTTCTCTTGAAGAAACGTAGTATGTTGAGCGCCGTGATTTTGGCTAAGGCCTCAGCTTCTATCCACTTGGTAAAATAGTCAACACCTACAATTAAGTATTTATTCTGACCGGACCCGACGACGAATGGTCCCAAGATATCCATTCCCCACCACGCGAACGGCCAAGGTGACGATAATGATTTTAACTCAGACGGGGGTGCTGCATGCACGTCTCCGTGTCGTTGGCATTTGTCGCACCTCTTTACGTGTTCTTTCGCATCGTGTTGAAGGGTGGGCCAATAGTATCCCGCCCGTAAGATTTTTCGAGCCAATGACCGTCCGCCAGGATGTTGCGCATTGATTCCTTCATGGACTTCCCTTAATATGTGTGGGATGTTTTCTTCCTCTACGCATCTGAGGAGGGGTGTAGAGAATCCTCGACGATACATACGTCCACCCACTAGAGAATATGAACATGCTCTTCGTCGTATAGTACTAGCTTCTTTTGGGTCGGTCGGTAATTCTCCTTTAGTTAAATAGTTGAATACTGGGGTCATCCAACAGCTCGTGTCGCCCACGACGTTAATGTCTACATGAGTCGATGATTGTCCAATACTTGGCCGGGGAAGCATTTTCTGTACGACGGACTTGTTGTTTCCTTTCCTTTTAGTGCTTGCTAATTTGGACAGGATGTCCGCGCGGGTATTGTTTTCCCTCGGAACGTGTTTGACTTCCACACTTTTGAACCGTTTTAGTTCGCCTTTTACGAGGGCCAAATATTCGGCCATGTTATCGTTTTTGGCCTGAAAATCTCCTCGGACCTGGCTTGCGACCAACTGAGAATCCGTGCAGATCGTGATCTCTTCTGCTTCCAGATCGGTCGCGAGTCGTATGCCCGCTAGAAAAGCTTCGTACTCTGCTTGGTTATTAAAAGTGGGGAAAGATAGGGTTAGGGACACTTCGATAACGTTCCCCTCTTTGTTTTCCAAGATAATGCCGGCTCCGCTACCCGCCGGGCCAGATGCACCGTCCACGAAAATAACCCACCTGGACGAAACTTTCGGGTCTTGCTCGGTGAATGTAAGTTCAGCCACGAAGTTGGCCAGCGCTTGAGCTTTGAGAGCTTGTCTTCCTTCAAATTTGACGTCAAACTCAGATAGTTCTAATGACCATTTTAACATTCGTCCGGCCATGTCTGGTCGACCAAGCAACTGTCTTATGGGCTGATCGGTCCTTACGATGATGGTGTGAGCCAGAAAGTAATGGCGTAGCCTTCTAGCCGCGAGAAGGAGGGCCAAAGCAACCTTTTCTATCTGGAGGTATCGAATTTCTGGGCCATGGAGTGCTTTACTTGTGAAATATACAGGTTTTTGCCTTTCAGGTAGGTCGCGCACGAGTGCCGCGCTTACTGCTTCGTTTGCGATTGCAAGGTAGAGATACAGTATCTCCCCTTCTTCAGGTCTGGATAAGACTGGGGGTTCACTTAGTGCCTTTTTGAGGTGGGATAGCGCTAACTCGCACTCCACTGTTCACTCGAAAGTTGCCTCTTTGCGGAGGAGTTTGTAAAAAGGGAGAGCATGTTGAGCGGACTTTGCCACGAACCGAGCGAGGGAGGTAAGGACCCCGTTTAGTGATTGTATGGATTTTTTGGAAGTGGGAGTTGGGAGCTCCGTGAATGCCCGACACTTGTCGGGGTTGGCCTCGATGCCCCGTTCGGTTAAGTAGAATCCGAGGAATTTTCCTGCTCGGACACCAAACGTGCATTTTTCAGGGTTGAAGCGCATTTTGCACTTTCGTGCTTGATCGAACACTTTTCATAAATGGGACGCGTGGTCCGTTTCTTGTTGAGATTTAACGATCATGTCGTCCATGTATACTTCGAGCATATCTCCGATTTTGGCTCGGAAAACCTTATTCATCATGCGCTGATATGTTGCGCCCGCGTTTTTTAGATCGAAGGGCATAACGTTGTAAAAGTAGTTGCCCGATTCGGTCATGAAGGCCGTGTATTTTTTGTCAGACACGGCCATGGGTATTTTATTGTACCCTGAATATGCGTCCATGAAGGATAGCAGCTTGAAACCGGACGAATTGTCGACCAATTTATCGATGTTAGGTAAAGGGTATGCATCTTTCGGGCATGCCCGATTGAGATCGGTATAATCAACGCACATCCTCCATTTTCCACTAGATTTTTTCACAAGTACAACATTCGAGAGCCAGGTCGTATACCTGGCCTCGGTTACAAATTTAGCCTCTAGGAGGTCTTTAACAGCAGATTCAACAGCTTCGGTCTTCTCGGTCGACTGCTCCCTCCTGCGTTGAGCGACCGCTTTGTGCGTTGGGTCGATGGAGAGGTGGTGGCAAGCTGTCTCGGGGTCGAGCCCTGGAATTTCTGCGGCGCTCCAGGCAAATAAATCTGCGTTCCCTTTGAGGCAAGCTTCCAACTGAAGTTTCACCAATTCGGGCATATGTGCTCCGATTTTAACACACCGGGCTGGGTCCTCTCCCAAAGAAATCAGCTCGAAGTCTCCATCCGGTATTGGTCGGGATAATGACTTTGTTGGTCTTTGGACGCCCTCGCTACTATCCGAAAATCTGCAGTCTAGGTCGATCGAGTCTACCTGAGGGAAAGCCCTGGGAGTATCTGGCGAATTCGATGTCAGGGGACTTGGTTGGTATGATATCGAGCTGAGACCTTTTGATGCTGCTTCGAAACATCTACGGGAAGCGTCGACGTCTCCGTGCAATGTGGCGACTTTACTTGAGGTAGTGTAATACTTCATCTTCAGGTGGACGGTGGATGGCACAACGATTAGCTCGGCCAAAGTTGGTCGTCCTAGTATGCATTGGTACAACGATGAGCAGTCAACGACTAGGAACTTGACTCTAACCGTCCTGGCCGTCTCGCCCGCCCCGAATGTAACAAATAGGTCGACATAGCCCCATGGTCGGGATACCGCTCCGTTGAAACCCTGTAGGTCTGATCCGACGTATGGAGTTAGGTGTGTCTCGTTTAGCTGAAGTGTCGAAAACAACTGGGAGTACATGATGTCGTAGGAGCTACTTTGGTCCACCAGGATCCTCCTCACATCGAAGTTCTCCATGCGCGCTCGGATGAGCAGAGGAATGCTAGCGTTGTGCGCCCTTCCTAGGAGTTCCTCCCGATAGAATGCAAGGGGTACGTAGCCCTCTCTTGGGGGGTCCAGGGCGACGTTTTGCGCGGGCCCTTTGGCAATTACCTGGTCGAATGTTCGTTTCACGGAACCGACCGTGATTTTGTTGAATCCTCCTCCCGATATGACCATTACCGAAGGAAAGGTTTCCCATGGGCTGTGGGAGGAGAGGTACCCCGAGCTTTCGGCGTGATCCGGTAGGAAGAAGTCTTCCGGGCGATAAATGCTTAGAGCGACCTGCATGTTAGCATCTGCAGGGATAGGTACGGCTTCCTCGACTTTCTGGGTCTCTTGTGTATCCTGTCGAGGGGTGTCTCTGGACTTGGTGAACTGCTTCAGGTGCCCGTCTTTGATGAGGA
The DNA here is from genome assembly GCA_963966055.1 of Lathyrus aphaca. Classification (NCBI taxonomy): domain Eukaryota; kingdom Viridiplantae; phylum Streptophyta; class Magnoliopsida; order Fabales; family Fabaceae; genus Lathyrus; species Lathyrus aphaca. The sequence continues at coordinate 33,398,424 of OZ014523.1, forward strand.
TTTCGATCGCGTCCTTGAGGTGGATGCAATCCTCTGTGTTGTGTCCGTGACTCTTGTGGAATCTGCAGTATTTCGTTTTATCCGTGCCGGGTTTGCTAGGTTGTTGCCTCGGGAAACGTATCCCTGCCTGTTTGAATTCCGAATTGGCGCACTCAGACAAAATTTTCTCCCTGGAGGCCAGGAGAGGTGTGTATTCGTGGAACCGACCGATAGGTCCCCGGTGCTCCCGCGGTTCACGGGAGCGATCATCCTTTCTTTTGTCTCCTCCTCGACGAGATGTCGAGGGTTCATCGACCCGGTGTGGTTTGGCGTCTTGACAGCGTCGGACGTCTCTTACTGAACTGGCCGCTTGCTTTTCTTCATATTGGATGTAAGCTTGGGCTTTCAGTAGGAACGCGTCGAGGGTGGCCGGGGTTTCAATGCCGACCGCCCGATGGAAATCGGTTGAGGGGCGTAACCCTCGTTCCAGCAAGTATTTTTTCATGTCGTCGGTCGTGGACACTTGGACCGCTTCTTTATTGAACCTTTCGATGTAAGTTCGTAAAGGCTCGTCCCTCCCCTGGATTATTGCTTCGAGCGAAGCCTCTGTCTTTGGGTGTCGTCTTGATGCGGTAAAGTTCCTGGAGAACGTACGCCCAAGTTGTTTCCATGATGTGATGGATTCAGCCTCAAGGCTTTTGTACCATGTCATAGCTCCTTTCCTCAGCGTTGTAGGAAAGAGTCGACATTTAATTGCCCCTCGTACACCCCGATAGTCGAGCAGTGCATCGATATTCTCGATGTGCTCGTCTGGGTCGGTGGTTCCATCGTACGAGCCTAACGGAGGGGGTTTCTCTAAGCCTCTTGGAAGCTTGGCCGCCATAATTTCAGACGATAGGGGACCCCGAGCGTCCTCATCGTCGCTGGAATTGAGCGATGAAGACCTGTGAGCATGTTTCTTTGTTCTTTGGGGGAGAGGCAGATCTTGATCTGCTCCTTCTTGATTTTCTTCTAGGAGAGGGTCGTGGGGAAGACTAACGAAAGCGTTTGTCGCCTGTTGATTCGTTGGTGTGTCCTCTCCTCTTCTTCCTCGTAGGAGACGGAGTATGTTTCCTTTGGTGTCTCGTGGGAGATTGAGGTCGACGAGAATTATCTTCAAGATGGGCGATCTTCTCGCCATGGGTGAGGAGCAGCAAGTTTGTTTGATTTAGGATCTCGGCCAATGCGGTGAAATCTGACCCTGAAGGAGTTGAAGGAAAAAGAGTTTCCGGGCGACTTTCCAAAGGTTGGTCGCGATCGGGTGAGGGTGATGCCGCCTTCCCGTCCGGACGGTCTTGCACCGTTTCGTCATGTAGAGGAGGAGGATGGATGTTGCTCTCACGTTGTGTGAGAATCATACCATCGTTCGATCGATTTTCCTGGTTGTCCCGAGCAGCCATGGATCTTGTTAAAACTTTGGTTCTTTGAGGATCTTGAAAGAAGAACGGGGAAATCAGTTTCCCACAGACGGCGCCACCTGATCGTACCTGGAGATCAGGATCCGATGCGGCTGGCCTCGAGAGCGGATGGAGATGGTCGTTGAGGAGAAAAAGGGGTTGTACCTGCAAGGCACTCCGATGCCAAAGTAAGTAACCGAGCAAGAGTGGGCAAGTACAAGTATAAAGGTCAGAGAAATTGAATATCTGACCCTCTCAAATGAGAGGGTTTATATAAGGGACTAACTGGAAGATTATTGGTTCATTCTGTGAGGCGCGGATCGAGGGATCCGTGAAAATAGGCAACGGTTAGTACTAGCCGTTAGGGAACTCCATCGTGCTCGGATTGTTTGTGGTCGACTGGGACCACTTTTCATGATTATGCTCGACGTCGAGCAGGCTTAATAGATTGGTCTTCTTGGCCCAATTGGAGGGATTGGGCCGGTCCAGAACAACTAGTATTTGAAAAAGTTTCATATAATATAATTTTAAGATAATTTTTTGCATGGACTTCCATCATAACCTTCCTTCGTAACATATAAAGAGGATATAAAATATTCCGTAGCATTTCGAACAATCCTCGATTTAATTTGAATTTTGACCAAAACTAGTATAGATTTGTGTATAATATACTACGATTTTTTGACCAAACTAGCATTTTAAAAAGTTTCATAGAATCTAATTTTTAAATTAATTTTTGCATGGACTTCCATCATAACCTTCCCTCTTAACATATAGAGAGGATCTTAAAAGTTTCGTAGCCTTTCGAATAATCCTCGTTTTAATTTGATTTTTGACCGAAACTAGTATAGAATTGTGTATAATATACTACGATTTTTTTACCAAAACAAGTATTTCAAAAAGTCCCGTAGAATCTAATTTTTGAGATAATTTTTTGCATGGACTTCCATCATAACCTTCCCTCGTAACATATAGAGAGGATATGAAAAGTTTCATAGCATTTCGAACAATCCTCTATTTAATTTGATATTTGATCGAAACTAGTATAGAATTGTGTATAATATACTACGATTTTTTGGCCAAAACTAGTATTTCAAAAAGTTTCATAGAATCTAATTTTGAGATAAGTTTTTTGTATGGACTTCCATCATAACCTTCCCTCGTAACATATAGGGAGGATATTAAAAGTTTCATAGCATTTCGAACAATCCTCGATTTAATTTGATATTTGACCGAAACTAGTATAGAATTGTGTATAATATACTACGATTTTTTGACCGAAACTAGTATAGAATTGTGTATAATATACTATGATTTTTTTGACCAAAACTAATATTTCAAAAAGATTCATAGAATCGAATTTTGAGATAATTCTTAAATGTTTCGTAGCATTTCGAACAATCCTCGATTTAATTTGATATTTGATCGAAACTAGTATAGAATTGTGTATAATATACTATGATTTTTTGACCAAAACTAGTATTTCAAAAAGTTTCATAGAATCTAATTTTGAGAAATTTTTTTGCATGGACTTCTATCATAACCTTCCCTGGTAACATATAGAAAGAATCTTAAAAGTTTTATAGCATTTCGAACAATCCTCGATTTAATTTGATTTTTGACTGAAACTAGTATAGAATTGTGTATAATATACTACGATTTTTTGGCCAAAACTAGTATTTCAAAAAGTTTCATAGAATCTAATTTTAAGATAATTTTTTGTATGGACTTCCATCATAACCTTCCCTCGTAACATATAGAGAGGACCTTAAAAGTTTCATAGAATTTTGAACAATCCTCGATTTAATTTGATTTTTGAACGAAACTAGTATAGAATTGTGTATAATATATACTACGATTTTTTGACCAAAACTAGTATTTGAAAAAGTTTCATATAATCTAATTTTTAGATAATTTTTTGCAAGGACTTCCATCATAACCTTCTCTCGTAACATATAAAGAGGTACTTAAATATTCCGTAGCATTTCGAACAATCCTCGATTTAATTTGATTTTTGACCAAAACTAGTATAGAATTGTGTATAATATATTACGATTTTTTTGACCAAACTAGCATTTTTAAAAAGTTTCATAGAATTTAATTTTGAAATTAATTTTTGCATGGACTTCCATCATAACCTTCCCACTTAACATATAGAGAGGATCTTAAAAGTTTCATAGCCTTTCGAATAATCCTCTATTTAATTTGATTTTTGACCGAAACTAGTATAGAATTGTGTATAATATACTACTATTTTTTTTTACCAAAACGAGTATTTCAAAAAGTCCCATAGAATCTAATTTTTGAGATAATTTTTTGCATAGACTTCCATCATAACCTTCCCCCGTAACATATAGGGAGGATATTAAAAGTTTCATAGCATTTCGAACAATCCTCGATTTAATTTGATATTTGACCGAAACTAGTATAGAATTGTGTATAATATACTACGATTTTTTGGCCAAAACTAGTATTTCAAAAAGTTTCATAGAATCTAATTTTGAGATAAGTTTTTTGTATGGACTTCCATCATAACCTTCCCTCGTAACATATAGGGAGGATATTAAAAGTTTCATAGCATTTCGAACAATCCTAGATTTAATTTGATATTTGACCGAAACTAGTATAGAATTGTGTATAATATACTACGATTTTTTGGCCAAAACTAGTATTTCAAAAAGTCCCATAGAATCTAATTTTGAGATAATTTTTTGCGTGAACTTCCATCATAGCCTTCCCTCTTAACATGTAGACAGGATCTTCAAAGTTTCGTAGCATTTCGAACAATCCTCGATTTAATATGATTTTTGACCGAAACTAGTATAGAATTGTGTATAATATACTACGATATTTTGGCCAAAACTAGTATTTCAAAAACTTTAATAGAATCTAATTTTGAGATAATTTTTTGTATGGACTTCCATCATAACCTTCCCTCGTAATAATAGAGAGGATCTTAAAAGTTTCTTAACATTTCGAACAATCCTCGATTTAATTTGATTTTTGACTGAAACTAGTATAGAATTGTCCATAATATACTACGATTTTTTGACAAAAACTAGTATTTCAAAAAGATTCAAAAAATCTAATATTGAGATAATTTTTTGCATGGACTTCTATCATTACCTTCCCTCATTACATGTAGTGAGGATCTTAAAAGTTTCATAGTATTTCGAACAATCCTCGATTTAATTTGATTTTTGATCGAAACTAGTATAGAATTGTGTATAATATACTACCATTTTTTACCAAAACTATTATTTCAAAAAGTTTCAAAGAATCTAATTTTGAGATAATTTTTTGCATGGCCTTCCATCATAACCTTCCCTCGTAACATATAGATAGGATCTTAAAAGTTTCGTAGCATTTCGAAAAATAGTCGATTTAATTTGATTTTTGACCGAAACTAGTATAGAATTGTGTATAATATACTACAATAATTCATAGAATCTAATTTTGAGATAATTTTTGTATGGACTTCCATCATAACCTTCCCTCATAATAATAGAGAGGATCTTAAAAGTTTATTAACATTTCGAACAATCCTCGATTTAATTTGATTTTTGACCGAAACTAGTATACTATTGTGTCTAATATACTACGATTTTTTGACGAAAACTAGTAATTCAAAAATTTACATAGAATCTAATTTTGAGATGTTTTTTTGCATGGACTTCATATCATAACCTTCCATTGTAACATGTAGATAGGATCTTAAAAGTTTTGTAGCATTTCGAACAATTCTCGATTTAATTTGATTTTTGACCGAAACTAGTATGTAATTGTGTATAATATACTACGATTTTTTGACCAATACAAGTATTTCAAAAAGATTCATAGAATCTAATTTTGAGATAATTTTTTGCATGGACTTCCATGATAACCTTCCCTCGTAACATATAGAGATTATCTTAAAAGTTTCGTAGCATTTCGAACAATCATCGATTTAATTAGATTTTTGATCGAAACTAGTATAGAATTGTGTATAATATACTATGATTTTTTGACTTAAACTAGTATTTGAAAAAGTTTCATAGAATCTAATTTTGAGAAAATGTTTTGCATGGACTTCTATCATAACCTTACCTCGTAACATATAGAGAGAATCTTAAAAGTCTTATAGCATTTCGAACAATCCTCGATTTAATTTGATTTTTGACCGAAACTAGTAAAGAATTGTGTATAATATACTACGATTTTATTTGCCAAAACAAGTATTTCAAAAAGTTTCATAGAATCTAATTTTAAGACAATTTTTTGTATGGACTTCCATCATAACCTTCCCTCGTAACATATAGAGAGGACCTTAAAAGTTTCATAGAGTTTTGAACAATCCTCGATTTAATTTGATTTTTGAACGAAACTGGTATAGAATTGTGTATAATATATACTACGATTTTTTGACCAAAACTAGTATTTGAAAAAGTTTCATATAATCTAATTTTGAGATAATTTTTTGCAAGGACTTCCATCATAACCTTCCCTCATAACATATAAAGAGGATCTTAAATATTCCGTAGCATTTCGAACAATCCTCGATTTAATTTGATTTTTGACTAAAACTAGTATAGAATTGTGTATAATATACTACGATTTTTAGACCAAACTAGCATTTTAAAAAGTTTCATAGAATCTAATTTTGAAATTAATTTTTGCATGGACTTCCATCATAACCATCCCTCTTAACATATAGAGAGGATCTTAAAAGTTTTGTAGCCTTTCGAATAATCCTAGATTTAATTTGATTTTTGACCGAAACTAGTATAGAATTGTGTATAATATACTACGATTTTTTTACCAAAACAAGTATTTCAAAAAGTCCAATAGAATCTAATTTTGAGATAATGTTTTGCATGAACTTCCATCATAACCTTCCCTCGTAACATATAGAGAGGATATTAAAAGTTTCATAGCATTTCGAACAATCCTCGATTTAATTTGATATTTGACCGAAACTAGTATAGAATTGTGTATAATATACTACGATTTTTTGGCCAAAACTAGTATTTCAAAAAGTTTCATAGAATCTAATTTTGAGATAAGTTTTTTGTATGGACTTCCATCATAACCTTCCCCCGTAACATATAGGGAGGATATTAAAGTTTCATAGCATTTCGAACAATCCTCGATTTAATTTGATATTTGACCGAAACTAGTAAAGAATTGTGTATAATATACTACGATTTTTTGGCCAAAACTAGTATTTCAAAAAGTTTCATAGAATCTAATTTTGAGATAAGTTTTTTGTATGGACTTCCATCATAACCTTCCCTCGTAACATATAGGGAGGATATTAAAAGTTTCATAGCATTTCGAACAATCCTCGATTTAATTTGATATTTGACCGAAACTAGTATAGAATTGTGTATAATATACTACAATTTTTTTGGCCAAAACTAGTATTTCAAAAAGTCCCATAGAATCTAATTTTGAGATAATTTTTTGCGTGGACTTCCATCATAGCCTTCCCTCTTAACATGTAGACAGGATCTTCAAAGTTTCGTAGCATTTCGAACAATCCTCGATTTAATATGATTTTTGACCGAAACTAGTATAGAATTGTGTATAATATACTACGATTTTTTGGCCAAAACTAGTATTTCAAAAACTTTAATAGAATCTAATTTTGAGATAATTTTTTGTATGGACTTCCATCATAACCTTCCCTCGTAATAATAGAGAGGATCTTAAAAGTTTCTTAACATTTCGAACAATCCTCGATTTAATTTGATTTTTGACTGAAACTAGTATAGAATTGTCCATAATATACTACGATTTTTTGACAAAAACTAGTATTTCAAAAAGATTCAAAAAATCTAATATTGAGATAATTTTTTGCATGGACTTCTATCATTACCTTCCCTCATTACATGTAGTGAGGATCTTAAAAGTTTCATAGTATTTCGAACAATCCTCGATTTAATTTGATTTTTGACCGAAACTAGTATAGAATTGTGTATAATATACTACGATTTTTTACCAAAACTATTATTTCAAAAAGTTTCAAAGAATCTAATTTTGAGATAATTTTTTGCATGGCCTTCCATCATAACCTTCCCTCGTAACATATAGATAGGATCTTAAAAGTTTCGTAGCATTTCGAAAAATAGTCGATTTAATTTGATTTTTGACCGAAACTAGTATAGAATTGTGTATAATATACTACAATAATTCATAGAATCTAATTTTGAGATAATTTTTTGTATGGACTTCCATCATAACCTTTCCTCGTAATAATAGAGAGGATTTTAAAAGTTTCTTAAAATTTCAAACAATCCTCGATTTAATTTGATTTTTGACCGAAACTAGTATACTATTGTGTCTAATATACTACGATTTTTTTACGAAAACTAGTAATTCAAAAATTTACATAGAATCTAATTTTGAGATGTTTTTTTGCATGGACTTCATATCATAACCTTCCATTGTAACATGTAGATAGGATCTTAAAAGTTTTGTAGCATTTCGAACAATTCTCGATTTAATTTGATTTTTGACCGAAACTAGTATGTAATTGTGTATAATATACTACGATTTTTTGACCAATACAAGTATTTCAAAAAGATTCATAGAATCTAATTTTGAGATAATTTTTTGCATGGACTTCCATGATAACCTTCCCTCGTAACATATAGAGATTATCTTAAAAGTTTCGTAGCATTTCGAACAATCATCGATTTAATTAGATTTTTGATCGAAACTAGTATAGAATTGTGTATAATATACTATGATTTTTTGACTTAAACTAGTATTTGAAAAAGTTTCATAGAATCTAATTTTGAGAAAATGTTTTGCATGGACTTCTATCATAACCTTACCTCGTAACATATAGAGAGAATCTTAAAAGTCTTATAGCATTTCGAACAATCCTCGATTTAATTTGATTTTTGACCGAAACTAGTAAAGAATTGTGTATAATATACTACGATTTTATTTGCCAAAACAAGTATTTCAAAAAGTTTCATAGAATCTAATTTTAAGACAATTTTTTGTATGGACTTCCATCATAACCTTCCCTCGTAACATATAGAGAGGACCTTAAAAGTTTCATAGAGTTTTGAACAATCCTCGATTTAATTTGATTTTTGAACGAAACTGGTATAGAATTGTGTATAATATATACTACGATTTTTTGACCAAAACTAGTATTTGAAAAAGTTTCATATAATCTAATTTTGAGATAATTTTTTGCAAGGACTTCCATCATAACCTTCCCTCATAACATATAAAGAGGATCTTAAATATTCCGTAGCATTTCGAACAATCCTCGATTTAATTTGATTTTTGACCAAAACTAGTATAGAATTGTGTATAATATACTACGATTTTTAGACCAAACTAGCATTTTAAAAAGTTTCATAGAATCTAATTTTGAAATTAATTTTTGCATGGACTTCCATCATAACCATCCCTCTTAACATATAGAGAGGATCTTAAAAGTTTTGTAGCCTTTCGAATAATCCTAGATTTAATTTGATTTTTGACCGAAACTAGTATAGAATTGTGTATAATATACTACGATTTTTTTACCAAAACAAGTATTTCAAAAAGTCCAATAGAATCTAATTTTGAGATAATGTTTTGCATGAACTTCCATCATAACCTTCCCTCGTAACATATAGAGAGGATATTAAAAGTTTCATAGCATTTCGAACAATCCTCGATTTAATTTGATATTTGACCGAAACTAGTATAGAATTGTGTATAATATACTACGATTTTTTGGCCAAAACTAGTATTTCAAAAAGTTTCATAGAATCTAATTTTGAGATAAGTTTTTTGTATGGACTTCCATCATAACCTTCCCCCGTAACATATAGGGAGGATATTAAAGTTTCATAGCATTTTGAACAATCCTCGATTTAATTTGATATTTGACCGAAACTAGTAAAGAATTGTGTATAATATACTACGATTTTTGGGCCAAAACTAGTATTTCAAAAAGTTTCATAGAATCTAATTTTGAGATAAGTTTGTTGTATGGACTTCCATCATAACCTTCCCTCGTAACATATAGGGAGGATATTAAAAGTTTCATAGCATTTCGAACAATCCTCGATTTAATTTGATATTTGACCGAAACTAGTATAGAATTGTGTATAATATACTACGATTTTTTTGGCCAAAACTAGTATTTCAAAAAGTCCCATAGAATCTAATTTTGAGATAATTTTTTGCGTGGACTTCCATCATAGCCTTCCCTCTTAACATGTAGACAGGATCTTCAAAGTTTCGTAGCATTTCGAACAATCCTCGATTTAATATGATTTTTGACCGAAACTAGTATAGAATTGTGTATAATATACTACGGTTTTTTGGCCAAAATTAGTATTTCAAAAACTTTAATAGAATCTAATTTTGAGATAATTTTTTGTATGGACTTCCATCATAACCTTCCTTCGTAATAATAGAGAGGATCTTAAAAGTTTCTTAACATTTCGAACAATCCTCGATTTAATTTGATTTTTGACTGAAACTAGTATAGAATTGTCCATAATATACTACGATTTTTTGACAAAAACTAGTATTTCAAAAAGATTCAAAAAATCTAATATTGAGATAATTTTTTGCATGGACTTCTATCATTACCTTCCCTCATTACATGTAGTGAGGATCTTAAAAGTTTCATAGTATTTCGAACAATCCTCGATTTAATTTGATTTTTGACCGAAACTAGTATAGAATTGTGTATAATATACTACGATTTTTTACCAAAACTATTATTTCAAAAAGTTTCAAAGAATCTAATTTTGAGATAATTTTTTGCATGGCCTTCCATCATAACCTTCCCTCGTAACATATAGATAGGATCTTAAAAGTTTCGTAGCATTTCGAAAAATAGTCGATTTAATTTGATTTTTGACCGAAACTAGTATAGAATTGTGTATAATATACTACAATAATTCATAGAATCTAATTTTGAGATAATTTTTTGTATGGACTTCCATCATAACCTTTCCTCGTAATAATAGAGAGGATCTTAAAAGTTTCTTAACATTTCAAACAATCCTCGATTTAATTTGATTTTTGACCGAAACTAGTATACTATTGTGTCTAATATACTACGATTTTTTTACGAAAACTAGTAATTCAAAAATTTACATAGAATCTAATTTTGAGATGTTTTTTTGCATGGACTTCATATCATAACCTTCCATTGTAACATGTAGATAGGATCTTAAAAGTTTTGTAGCATTTCGAACAATTCTCGATTTAATTTGATTTTTGACCGAAACTAGTATGTAATTGTGTATAATATACTACGATTTTTTGACCAATACAAGTATTTCAAAAAGATTCATAGAATCTAATTTTGAGATAATTTTTTGCATGGACTTCCATGATAACCTTCCCTCGTAACATATAGAGATTATCTTAAAAGTTTCGTAGCATTTCGAACAATCATCGATTTAATTAGATTTTTGATCGAAACTAGTATAGAATTGTGTATAATATACTATGATTTTTTGACTTAAACTAGTATTTGAAAAAGTTTCATAGAATCTAATTTTGAGAAAATGTTTTGCATGGACTTCTATCATAACCTTACCTCGTAACATATAGAGAGAATCTTAAAAGTCTTATAGCATTTCGAACAATCCTCGATTTAATTTGATTTTTGACCGAAACTAGTAAAGAATTGTGTATAATATACTACGATTTTATTTGCCAAAACAAGTATTTCAAAAAGTTTCATAGAATCTAATTTTAAGACAATTTTTTGTATGGACTTCCATCATAACCTTCCCTCGTAACATATAGAGAGGACCTTAAAAGTTTCATAGAGTTTTGAACAATCCTCGATTTAATTTGATTTTTGAACGAAACTGGTATAGAATTGTGTATAATATATACTACGATTTTTTGACCAAAACTAGTATTTGAAAAAGTTTCATATAATCTAATTTTGAGATAATTTTTTGCAAGGACTTCCATCATAACCTTCCCTCATAACATATAAAGAGGATCTTAAATATTCCGTAGCATTTCGAACAATCCTCGATTTAATTTGATTTTTGACTAAAACTAGTATAGAATTGTGTATAATATACTACGATTTTTAGACCAAACTAGCATTTTAAAAAGTTTCATAGAATCTAATTTTGAAATTAATTTTTGCATGGACTTCCATCATAACCATCCCTCTTAACATATAGAGAGGATCTTAAAAGTTTTGTAGCCTTTCGAATAATCCTAGATTTAATTTGATTTTTGACCGAAACTAGTATAGAATTGTGTATAATATACTACGATTTTTTTACCAAAACAAGTATTTCAAAAAGTCCAATAGAATCTAATTTTGAGATAATGTTTTGCATGAACTTCCATCATAACCTTCCCTCGTAACATATAGAGAGGATATTAAAAGTTTCATAGCATTTCGAACAATCCTCGATTTAATTTGATATTTGACCGAAACTAGTATAGAATTGTGTATAATATACTACGATTTTTTGGCCAAAACTAGTATTTCAAAAAGTTTCATAGAATCTAATTTTGAGATAAGTTTTTTGTATGGACTTCCATCATAACCTTCCCCCGTAACATATAGGGAGGATATTAAAGTTTCATAGCATTTTGAACAATCCTCGATTTAATTTGATATTTGACCGAAACTAGTAAAGAATTGTGTATAATATACTACGATTTTTTGGCCAAAACTAGTATTTCAAAAAGTTTCATAGAATCTAATTTTGAGATAAGTTTTTTGTATGGACTTCCATCATAACCTTCCCTCGTAACATATAGGGAGGATATTAAAAGTTTCATAGCATTTCGAACAATCCTCGATTTAATTTGATATTTGACCGAAACTAGTATAGAATTGTGTATAATATACTACGATTTTTTTGGCCAAAACTAGTATTTCAAAAAGTCCCATAGAATCTAATTTTGAGATAATTTTTTGCGTGGACTTCCATCATAGCCTTCCCTCTTAACATGTAGACAGGATCTTCAAAGTTTCGTAGCATTTCGAACAATCCTCGATTTAATATGATTTTTGACCGAAACTAGTATAGAATTGTGTATAATATACTACGGTTTTTTGGCCAAAATTAGTATTTCAAAAACTTTAATAGAATCTAATTTTGAGATAATTTTTTGTATGGACTTCCATCATAACCTTCCCTCGTAATAATAGAGAGGATCTTAAAAGTTTCTTAACATTTCGAACAATCCTCGATTTAATTTGATTTTTGACTGAAACTAGTATAGAATTGTCCATAATATACTACGATTTTTTGACAAAAACTAGTATTTCAAAAAGATTCAAAAAATCTAATATTGAGATAATTTTTTGCATGGACTTCTATCATTACCTTCCCTCATTACATGTAGTGAGGATCTTAAAAGTTTCATAGTATTTCGAACAATCCTCGATTTAATTTGATTTTTGACCGAAACTAGTATAGAATTGTGTATAATATACTACGATTTTTTACCAAAACTATTATTTCAAAAAGTTTCAAAGAATCTAATTTTGAGATAATTTTTTGCATGGCCTTCCATCATAACCTTCCCTCGTAACATATAGATAGGATCTTAAAAGTTTCGTAGCATTTCGAAAAATAGTCGATTTAATTTGATTTTTGACCGAAACTAGTATAGAATTGTGTATAATATACTACAATAATTCATAGAATCTAATTTTGAGATAATTTTTTGTATGGACTTCCATCATAACCTTTCCTCGTAATAATAGAGAGGATCTTAAAAGTTTCTTAACATTTCAAACAATCCTCGATTTAATTTGATTTTTGACCGAAACTAGTATACTATTGTGTCTAATATACTACGATTTTTTTACGAAAACTAGTAATTCAAAAATTTACATAGAATCTAATTTTGAGATGTTTTTTTGCATGGACTTCATATCATAACCTTCCATTGTAACATGTAGATAGGATCTTAAAAGTTTTGTAGCATTTCGAACAATTCTCGATTTAATTTGATTTTTGACCGAAACTAGTATGTAATTGTGTATAATATACTACGATTTTTTGACCAATACAAGTATTTCAAAAAGATTCATAGAATCTAATTTTGAGATAATTTTTTGCATGGACTTCCATGATAACCTTCCCTCGTAACATATAGAGATTATCTTAAAAGTTTCGTAGCATTTCGAACAATCATCGATTTAATTAGATTTTTGATCGAAACTAGTATAGAATTGTGTATAATATACTATGATTTTTTGACTTAAACTAGTATTTGAAAAAGTTTCATAGAATCTAATTTTGAGAAAATGTTTTGCATGGACTTCTATCATAACCTTACCTCGTAACATATAGAGAGAATCTTAAAAGTCTTATAGCATTTCGAACAATCCTCGATTTAATTTGATTTTTGACCGAAACTAGTAAAGAATTGTGTATAATATACTACGATTTTATTTGCCAAAACAAGTATTTCAAAAAGTTTCATAGAATCTAATTTTAAGACAATTTTTTGTATGGACTTCCATCATAACCTTCCCTCGTTACATATAGAGAGGACCTTAAAAGTTTCATAGAGTTTTGAACAATCCTCGATTTAATTTGATTTTTGAACGAAACTGGTATAGAATTGTGTATAATATATACTACGATTTTTTGACCAAAACTAGTATTTGAAAAAGTTTCATATAATCTAATTTTGAGATAATTTTTTGCAAGGACTTCCATCATAACCTTCCCTCATAACATATAAAGAGGATCTTAAATATTCCGTAGCATTTCGAACAATCCTCGATTTAATTTGATTTTTGACCAAAACTAGTATAGAATTGTGTATAATATACTACGATTTTTAGACCAAACTAGCATTTTAAAAAGTTTCATAGAATCTAATTTTGAAATTAATTTTTGCATGGACTTCCATCATAACCATCCCTCTTAACATATAGAGAGGATCTTAAAAGTTTTGTAGCCTTTCGAATAATCCTAGATTTAATTTGATTTTTGACCGAAACTAGTATAGAATTGTGTATAATATACTACGATTTTTTTACCAAAACAAGTATTTCAAAAAGTCCAATAGAATCTAATTTTGAGATAATGTTTTGCATGAACTTCCATCATAACCTTCCCTCGTAACATATAGAGAGGATATTAAAAGTTTCATAGCATTTCGAACAATCCTCGATTTAATTTGATATTTGACCGAAACTAGTATAGAATTGTGTATAATATACTACGATTTTTTGGCCAAAACTAGTATTTCAAAAAGTTTCATAGAATCTAATTTTGAGATAAGTTTTTTGTATGGACTTCCATCATAACCTTCCCCCGTAACATATAGGGAGGATATTAAAGTTTCATAGCATTTTGAACAATCCTCGATTTAATTTGATATTTGACCGAAACTAGTAAAGAATTGTGTATAATATACTACGATTTTTTGGCCAAAACTAGTATTTCAAAAAGTTTCATAGAATCTAATTTTGAGATAAGTTTTTTGTATGGACTTCCATCATAACCTTCCCTCGTAACATATAGGGAGGATATTAAAAGTTTCATAGCATTTCGAACAATCCTCGATTTAATTTGATATTTGACCGAAACTAGTATAGAATTGTGTATAATATACTACGATTTTTTTGGCCAAAACTAGTATTTCAAAAAGTCCCATAGAATCTAATTTTGAGATAATTTTTTGCGTGGACTTCCATCATAGCCTTCCCTCTTAACATGTAGACAGGATCTTCAAAGTTTCGTAGCATTTCGAACAATCCTCGATTTAATATGATTTTTGACCGAAACTAGTATAGAATTGTGTATAATATACTACGGTTTTTTGGCCAAAATTAGTATTTCAAAAACTTTAATAGAATCTAATTTTGAGATAATTTTTTGTATGGACTTCCATCATAACCTTCCCTCGTAATAATAGAGAGGATCTTAAAAGTTTCTTAACATTTCGAACAATCCTCGATTTAATTTGATTTTTGACTGAAACTAGTATAGAATTGTCCATAATATACTACGATTTTTTGACAAAAACTAGTATTTCAAAAAGATTCAAAAAATCTAATATTGAGATAATTTTTTGCATGGACTTCTATCATTACCTTCCCTCATTACATGTAGTGAGGATCTTAAAAGTTTCATAGTATTTCGAACAATCCTCGATTTAATTTGATTTTTGACCGAAACTAGTATAGAATTGTGTATAATATACTACGATTTTTTACCAAAACTATTATTTCAAAAAGTTTCAAAGAATCTAATTTTGAGATAATTTTTTGCATGGCCTTCCATCATAACCTTCCCTCGTAACATATAGATAGGATCTTAAAAGTTTCGTAGCATTTCGAAAAATAGTCGATTTAATTTGATTTTTGACCGAAACTAGTATAGAATTGTGTATAATATACTACAATAATTCATAGAATCTAATTTTGAGATAATTTTTTGTATGGACTTCCATCATAACCTTTCCTCGTAATAATAGAGAGGATCTTAAAAGTTTCTTAACATTTCAAACAATCCTCGATTTAATTTGATTTTTGACCGAAACTAGTATACTATTGTGTCTAATATACTACGATTTTTTTACGAAAACTAGTAATTCAAAAATTTACATAGAATCTAATTTTGAGATGTTTTTTTGCATGGACTTCATATCATAACCTTCCATTGTAACATGTAGATAGGATCTTAAAAGTTTTGTAGCATTTCGAACAATTCTCGATTTAATTTGATTTTTGACCGAAACTAGTATGTAATTGTGTATAATATACTACGATTTTTTGACCAATACAAGTATTTCAAAAAGATTCATAGAATCTAATTTTGAGATAATTTTTTGCATGGACTTCCATGATAACCTTCCCTCGTAACATATAGAGATTATCTTAAAAGTTTCGTAGCATTTCGAACAATCATCGATTTAATTTGATTTTTGATCGAAACTAGTATAGAATTGTGTATAATATACTATGATTTTTTGACTTAAACTAGTATTTGAAAAAGTTTCATAGAATCTAATTTTGAGAAAATGTTTTGCATGGACTTCTATCATAACCTTACCTCGTAACATATAGAGAGAATCTTAAAAGTTTTATAGCATTTCGAACAATCCTCGATTTAATTTGATTTTTGACCGAAACTAGTATAGAATTGTGTATAATATACTACGATTTTATTTGCCAAAACTAGTATTTCAAAAAGTTTCATAGAATCTAATTTTAAGATAATTTTTTGTATGGACTTCCATCATAACCTTCCCTCGTAACATATAGAGAGGAACTTAAAAGTTTCATAGAGTTTTGAACAATCCTCGATTTAATTTGATTTTTGAACGAAACTGGTATAAAATTGTGTATAATATATACTACGATTTTTTGACCAAGACTAGTATTTGAAAAAGATTCATATAATCTAATTTTGAGATAATTTTTTGCAAGGACTTCCATCATAACCTTCCCTCATAGCATATAAAGAGGATCTTAAATATTCCTTAGCATTTCGAACAATCCTCGATTTAATTTGATTTTTGACCAAAACTAGTATAGAATTGTGTATAATATACTACGATTTTTAGACAAAACTAGCATTTTAAAAAGTTTCATAGAATCTAATTTTGAAATTAATTTTTGCATGGACTTCCATCATAACCATCCCTCTTAACATATAGAGAGGATCTTAAAAGTTTCGTAGCCTTTCGAATAATTCTAGATTTAATTTGGTTTTTGACCGAAACTAGTATAGAATTGTGTATAATATACAACGATTTTTTTACCAAAACAAGTATTTCAAAAAGTCCAATAGAATCTAATTTTGAGATAATGTTTTGCATGAACTTCCATCATAACCTTCCCTCGTAACATATAGAGAGGATATTAAAAGTTTCATAGCATTTCGAACAATCCTCGATTTAATTTGATATTTGACCGAAACTAGTATAGAATTGTGTATAATATACTACGATTTTTTGGCCAAAACTAGTATTTCAAAAAGTTTCATAGAATCTAATTTTGAGATAAGTTTTTTGTATGGACTTCCATCATAACCTTCCCTCGTAACTTATAGGGAGGATATTAAAGTTTCATAGCATTTTGAACAATCCTCGATTTAATTTGATATTTGACCGAAACTAGTAAAGAATTGTGTATAATATACTACGATTTTTTGGCCAAAACTAGTATTTAAAAAAGTCCCATAGAATCTAATTTTGAGATAATTTTTTGCGTGGACTTCCATCATAGCCTTCCCTCGTAACATGTAGACAGGATCTTCAATGTTTCGTACCATTTCGAACAATCCTCGATTTAATTTCATTTTTGACCGAAACTAGTATAGAATTGTGTATAATATACTACGATTTTTTGGCCAAAACTAGTGTTTCAAAAAGTTTAATAGAATCTAATTTTGAGATAATTTTTTGTATGGACTTCCATCATAACCTTCCCTCGTAATAATAGAGAGGATCTTAAAAGTTTCTTAACATTTCGAACAATCCTTGATTTAATTTGATTTTTGACCGAAACTAGTATAGAATTGTGTATAATATACTACGATTCTTTGACCAAAACTAGTATTTCAAAAAGTTTCATAAAATCTAATTTGGAGATAATTTTTGCGTGGACTTCCATCATAACCTTCCCTCATAACATGTAGAGAGGGTCTTAGAAGTATCATAGCATATCGAATAATCCTCGATTTAATTTGATTTTTGACCGAAACTAGTATAGAATTGTGTATAATATACTACGATTTTTTACCAAAACTATTATTTCAAAAAGTTTCAAAGAATCTAATTTTGAGATAATTTTTTGCATGGCCTTCCATCATAACCTTCCCTCGTAACATATAGATAGGATCTTAAAAGTTTCGTAGC
Source organism: Lathyrus aphaca (assembly GCA_963966055.1). Classification (NCBI taxonomy): domain Eukaryota; kingdom Viridiplantae; phylum Streptophyta; class Magnoliopsida; order Fabales; family Fabaceae; genus Lathyrus; species Lathyrus aphaca. The sequence goes on from OZ014523.1 coordinate 33,416,663, forward strand.
ATTTCGAAAAATACTCGATTTAATTTGATTTTCGACCGAAACTAGTATAGAATTGTGTATAATATACTACAATATTTTAGCCAAAACTAGTATTTCAAAGAGTTTCATAGAATCTAATTTTGAGATAATTTTTTGTATGGACTTCCATCATAACCTTCCCTCGTAATAATAGAGAGAATCTTAAAAGTTTCTTAACATTTCGAACAATCCTCGATTTAATTTGATTTTTAACCGAAACTAGTATACTATTGTGTATAATATACTACGATTTTTTGACGAAAACTAGTATTTCAAAATTTTTCATAGAATCTAATTTTGAGATTTTTTTTTGAATGGACTTCCATCATAACCTTCCATTGTAACATGTAGATAGGATCTTGAAAGTTTCGTAGCATTTCGAATAATCCTCGATTTAATTTGATTTTTGACCGAAACTAGTATAGAATTGTGTATAATATACTACGATTTTTTGGCCAAAACTAGTATTTCAAAAAGTTTCATAGAATCTAATTTTAAGATAATTTTTTGTATGGACTTCCATCATAACTTTCCCTTGTAACATATAGAGAGGACCTTAAAAGTTTCATAGAATTTTGAACAATCCTCGATTTAATTTGATTTTTGAACGAAACTAGTATAGAATTGTGTATAATATATACTACGATTTTTTGACCAAAACTAGTATTTGAAAAAGTTTCATATAATATAATTTCGAGATATTTTTTTGCAAGGACTTCCATCATAACCTTCCTTCGTAACATATAAAGAGGATCTAAAATATTCCGTAGCATTTCGAACAATCCTCGATTTAATTTGATTTTTGACCAAAACTAGTATAGAATTGTGTATAATATACTACGTTTTTTTGACCAAACTAGCATTTTAAAAAGTTTCATAGAATCTAATTTTGAAATTAATTTTTGCATGGACTTCCATCATAACCTTCCCTCTTAACATATAGAGAGGATCTTAAAAGTTTCGTAGCCTTTCGAATAATCTTCGATTTAATTTGATTTTTGACCGAAACTAGTATAGAATTGTGTATAATATACTACGATTTTTTTTACCAAAACAAGTATTTCAAAAAGTCCCGTAGAATCTAATTTTTGAGATAATTTTTTGCATGGACTTCCATCATAACCTTCCCTCGTAACATATAGAGAGGATATTAAAAGTTTCATAGCATTTCGAATAATCCTCGATTTAATTTGATATTTGACCGAAACTAGTATAGAATTGTGTATAATATACTACGATTTTTTGGCCAAAACTAGTATTTCAAAAAGTTTCATAGAATCCAATTTTGAGATAAGTTTTTTGTATGGACTTCCGTCATAACCTTCCCTCGTAACATATAGAGAGGATATTAAAAGTTTCATAGCATTTCGAACAATCCTCGATTTAATTTGATATTTGACCGAAACTAGTATAGAATTGTGTATAATATACTACGATTTTTTTGGCCAAAACTAGTATTTCAAAAAGTCCCATAGAATCTAATTTTGAGATAATTTTTTGCTTGGACTTCCATCATAGCCTTCCCTCGTAACATGTAGACAGGATCTTCATTGTTTCATACCATTTCGAACAATCCTCGATTTAATTTGATTTTTGACCGAAACTAGTATATAATTGTGTATAATATACTACGATTTTTTGGCCAAAACTAGTGTTTCAAAAAGTTTAATAGAATCTAATTTTGATATAATTTTTTGTATGGACTTCCATCATAACCTTCCCTCTTAATAATAGAGAGGATCTTAAAAGTTTCTTAACATTTCGAACAATCCTGGATTTAATTTGATTTTTGACCGAAACTAGTATAGAATTGTGTATAATATACTACGATTCTTTGACCAAAACTAGTATTTCAAAAAGTTTCATAAAATCTAATTTTGAGATAATTTTTTGCGTGGACTTCCATCATAATCTTCCCTCATAACATGTAGAGAGGGACTTAGAAGTTTCATAGCATATCGAATAATCCTCGATTTAATTTGATTTTTGACCGAAACTAGTATAGAATTGTGTATAATATACTACGATTTTTTACCAAAACTATTATTTCAAAAAGTTTCAAAGAATCTAATTTTGAGATAATTTTTTGCATGGACTTCCATCATAACCTTCCCTCATAACATATAGATAAGATCTTAAAAGTTTCATAGCATTTCGAAAAATACTCGATTTAATTTGATTTTCGACCGAAACTAGTATAGAATTGTGTATAATATACTACAATATTTTAGCCAAAACTAGTATTTCAAAGAGTTTCATAGAATCTAATTTTGAGATAATTTTTTGTATGGACTTCCATCATAACCTTCCCTCGTAATAATAGAGAGAATCTTAAAAGTTTCTTAACATTTCGAACAATCCTCGATTTAATTTGATTTTTAACCGAAACTAGTATACTATTGTGTATAATATACTACGATTTTTTGACGAAAACTAGTATTTCAAAATATTTCATAGAATCTAATTTTGAGATATTTTTTTGAATGGACTTCCATCATAACCTTCCATTGTAACATGTAGATAGGATCTTGAAAGTTTCGTAGCATTTCGAACAATCGTCGATTTAATTTGATTTTTGATCGAAACTAGTATAGAATTGTGTATAATATACTACGATTTTTTGACCAAAACAAGTATTTCAAAAAGATTCATAGAATCTTATTTTGAGATAATTTTTTGCATGGACTTCCATGATAACCTTCCCTCGTAACATATAGAGATTATCTTAAAAGTTTCGTAGCATTTCGAACAATCGTCGATTTAATTTGATTTTTGATCGAAACTAGTATAGAATTGTGTATAATATACTATGATTTTTTGACTTAAATTAGTATTTGAAAAAGTTTCATAGAATCTAATTTTGAGAAAATGTTTTGCATGGACTTCTATCATAACCTTCCCTCGTAACATATAGAGAGAATCTTAAAAGTTTTATAGCATTTCGAACAATCCTCGATTTAATTTGATTTTTGACCGAAACTAGAATAGAATTGTGTATAATATACTACGATTTTTTGGCCAAAACTAGTATTTCAAAAAGTTTCATAGAATCTAATTTTAAGATAATTTTTTGTATGGACTTCCATCATAACCTTCCTTCGTAAAATATAGAGAGGACCTTAAAAGTTTCATAGAATTTTGAACAATCCTCGATTTAATTTGATTTTTGAACGAAACTGGTATAGAATTCTGTATAATATATACTACGATTTTTTGACCAAAACTAGTATTTGAAAAAGTTACATATAATCTAATTTTGAGATAATTTTATGCAAGGACTTCCATCATAACCTTCCCCCGTAACATATAAAGAGGATCTTAAATATTCCGTAGCATTTCGAACAATCCTCGATTTAATTTGATTTTTGACCAAAACTAGTATAGAATTGTGTATAATATACTACGATTTTTTGACCAAACTAGCATTTTAAAAAGTTTCATAGAATCTAATTTTGAAATTAATTTTTGCAGGGACTTCCATCATAACCATCCCTTTTAACATATAGAGAAGATCTTAAAAGTTTCGTAGCCTTTCGAATAATCCTAGATTTAATTTGATTTTAGACTGAAACTAGTATAGAATTGTGTATAATATACTACGATTTTTTTACCAAAACAAGTATTTCAAAAAGTCCCATAGAATCTAATTTTGAGATAATTTTTTGCATGGACTTCCATCATAACCTTCCCTTGTAACATATAGAGAGGATATTAAAAGTTTCATAGCATTTCGAACAATCCTCGATTTAATTTGATATTTGACCGAAACTAGTATAGAATTGTGTATAATATACTATGATTTTTTGGCCAAAACTAGTATTTCAAAAAGTTTCATAGAATCTAATTTTGAGATAATTTTTTTGTATGGACTTCCGTCATAACCTTCTCTCGTAACATATAGAGAGGATATTAAAAGTTCCATAGCATTTCGAACAATCCTCGATTTAATTTGATATTTGACCGAAACTAGTATAGAATTGTGTATAATATACTACGATTTTTTGGCCAAAACTAATATTTCAAAAAGTCCCATAGAATCTAATTTTGAGATAATTTTTTGCGTGGACATCCATCATAGCCTTCCCTCGTAACATGTAGACAAGATCTTAAAAGTTTCGTAGCATTTCGAACAATCCTCGATTTAATTTGATTTTTGATCGAAACTAGTATAGAATTGTGTATAATATACTATGATTTTTTGACCAAAACTAGTATTTCAAAAAGTTTCATAGAACCTAATTTAGAGAAAATGTTTTGCATGGACTTCTATCATAACCTTCCCTCGTAACATATAGAGAGAATCTTAAAAGTTTTATAGCATTTCGAACAATCCTCGATTTAATTTGATTTTTGACCGAAACTAGTATAGAATTGTGTATAATATACTACGATTTTTTGGCCAAAAATAGTATTTCAAAAAGTTTCATAGAATCTAATTTTAAGATAATTTTTTGTATAGACTTCCATCATAACCTTCCCTCGTAACATATAGAGACGACCTTAAAAGTTTCATAGAATTTTGAACAATCCTCGATTTAATTTGATTTTTGAACGAAACTAGTATAGAATTGTGTATAATATATACTACGATTTTTTGACCAAAACTAGTATTTAAAAAAGTTTCATATAATCTAATTTTTAGATAATTTTTTGAAAGGACTTCCATCATAACCTTCCCTCGTAACATATAAAGAGGTACTTAAATATTCCGTAGCATTTCGAACAATCCTCGATTTAATTTGATTTTTGACCAAAACTAGTATAGAATTGTGTATAATATACTACGATTTTTTGACCAAACTAGCATTTTAAAAAGTTTCATAAAATCTAATTTTGAAATTAATTTTTGCATGGACTTCCATTATAACCTTCCCTCTTAACATATAAAGAGGATCTTAAAAGTTTCGTGGCCTTTCGAATAATCCTCTATTTAATTTGATTTTTGACCGAAACTAGTATAGAATTGTGTATAATATACTACGATTTTTTTACAAAAACAAGTATTTCAAAAAGTCCCATAGAATCTAATTTTTGAGATAATTTTTAGCATGGAATTCCATCATAACCTTCCCTCGTAACATATAGAGAGGATATTAAAAGTTTCATAGCATTTCGAATAATCCTCGATTTAATTTGATATTTGACCGAAACTAGTATAGAATTGTGTATAATATACTACAATTTTTTGGCCAAAACTAGTATTTCAAAAAGTTTCCTAGAATCTAATTTTGTAATTAATTTTTGCATGGACTTCCATCATAACCTTCCCTCTTAACATATAGAGAGGATCTTAAAAGTTTCGTAGCCTTTCGAATAATCCTCTATTTAATTTTATTTTTGACCGAAAATAGTATAGAATTGTGTATAATATACTACGATTTTTTTACCAAAACAAGTATTTCAAAAAGTCCCATAGAATCTAATTTTGAGATAAGTTTTTTGTATGGACTTCCATCATAACCTTCCCTCGTAACATATAGAGAGGATATAAAAAGTTTCATAGCATTTCGAACAATCCTCGAATTAATTTGATATTTGACCGAAACTAGTATAGAATTGTGTATAATATACTACGATTTTTTGGCCAAAACTAGTGTTTCAAAAAGTTTAATAGAATCTAATTTTGAGATAATTTTTTTTATGGACTTCCATCATAACCTTCCCTCGTAATAATAGAGAGGATCTTAAAAGTTTCTTAACATTTTGAACAATCCTCGATTTAATTTGATTTTTGACTGAAACTAGTATAGAATTGTCCATAATATACTACAATTTTTTGACAAAAACTAGTATTTCAAAAAGATTCAAAAAATCTAATTTTGATATAATTTTTTGCATGGACTTCCATCATAACCTTCCCTCATAACATGTAGAGAGGATCTTAAAAGTTTCATAGAATTTCGAACAATCCTCGATTTAATTTGATTTTTGACCGAAACTAGTATAGAATTGTGTATAATATACTACGATTTTTTGGCCAAAACTAGTGTTTCAAAAAGTTTCATAGAATCGAATTTTGAGATGTTTTTTTGCATGGACTTCCATCATAACCTTCCATCGGAACATGTAGATAGGATCTTAAAAGTTTTGTAGCATTTCGAACAATCCTCGATTTAATTTGATATTTGACCGAAACTAGTATAGAATTGTGTATAATATTCTATGATTTTTTGACCAAAACTAGTATTTCAAAAAGTTTCATAGAATCTAATTTTGAGAAAATGTTTTGCATGGACTTCTATCATAACCTTCCCTCGTAACATATAGAGAGAATCTTAAAAGTTTTATAGCATTTCAAACAATCCTCGATTTAATTTGTTTTTGACCGAAACTAGTATAGAATTGTGTATAATATACTACGATTTTTTGGACAAAACTAGTATTTCAAAAAGTTTCATAGAATCTAATTTTAAGATAATTTTTTGTATGGACTTCCATCATAACTTTCCCTCGTAACATATAGAGAGGACCTTAAAAGTTTCATAGAATTTTGAACAATCCTCGATTTAATTTGATTTTTGAACGAAACTAGTATAGAATTGTGTATAATATATACTACAATTTTTTGACCAAAACTAGTATTTGAAAAAGTTTCATATAATCTAATTTTGAGATAATTTTTTGCAAGGACTTCCATCATAACCTTCCCTCGTAACATATAAAGAGGATCTTAAATATTCCGTAACATTTCGAACAATCCTCGATTTAATTTGATTTTTTTTACCAAAACTAGTATAGAATTGTGTATAATATACTACGATTTTTTGACCAAACTAGCATTTTAAAAAGTTTCATAGAATCTAATTTTGAAATTAATTTTTGCATGGACTTCCATCATAACCTTCCCTCTTAACATATAGAGAGGATCTTAAAAGTTTTGTAGCCTTTCGAATAATCCTCTATTTAATTTGATTTTTGACCGAAACTAGTATAGAATTGTGTATAATATACTACTATTTTTTTACCAAAACAAGTATTTCAAAAAGTCCCATAGAATCTAATTTTTGAGATAATTTTTTGCATGCACTTCCATCATAACCTTCCCTCGTAACATATAGAGAGGATATTAAAAGTTTCAAAGCATTTCGAACAATCCTCGATTTAATTTGATATTTGACCGAAACTAGTATAGAATTGTGTATAATATACTACGATTTTTTGGCCAAAACTAGTATTTCAAAAAGTTTCATAGAATCTAATTTTGAGATAAGTTTTTTGTATGGACTTCCATCATTACCTTCCCTCGTAACATATAGGGAGGATATTAAAAGTTTCATAGCATTTCGAACAATCCTTGATTTAATTTGATATTTGACCGAAACTAGTATAGAATTGTGTATAATATACTACGATTTTTTGGCAAAAACTAGTATTTCAAAAAGTCACATAGAATCTAATTTTGAGATAATTTTTTGCGTGGACTTCCATCATAGCCTTCCCTCGTAACATGTAGACAGGATCTTCAATGTTTCGTACCATTTCGAACAATCCTAGATTTAATTTGATTTTTGACCGAAACTAGTATAGAATTGTGTATAATATACTACGATTTTTTGGCCAAAACTAGTGTTTCAAAAAGTTTAATAGAATCTAATTTTGAGATAATTTTTTGTATGGACTTCCATCATAACCTTCCCTCGTAATAATAGAGAGGATCTTAAAAGTTTCTTAACATTTCGAACAATCCTCGATTTAATTTGATTTTTGACTGAAACTAGTATAGAATTGTCCATAATATACTACGATTTTTTGACAAAAACTAGTATTTCAAAAAGATTCAAAAAATCTAATTTTGATATAATTTTTTGCATGGACTTCCATCATAACCTTCCCTCATAACATGTAGAGAGGATCTTAAAAGTTTCATAGAATTTCGAACAATCCTCGATTTAATTTGATTTTTGACTGAAACTAGTATAGAATTATGTATAATATACTACGATTGTTTGACCAAAACTAGTATTTCAAAAAGTTTCATAAAATCTAATTTGGAGATAATTTTTTGCGTGGACTTCCATCATAACCTTACCTCATAACATGTAGAGAGGGTCTTAGAAGTTTCATAGCATATCGAAGAATCCTCGATTTAATTTGATTTTTGACCGAAACTAGTATAGAATTGTGTATAATATACTACGATTTTTTTACCAAAACTATTATTTCAAAAAGTTTCAAAGAATCTAATTTTGGGATAGTTTTTTGTATGGACTTCCATTATAACCTTCCCTCGTAATAATAGAGAGGATCTTAAAAGTTTCTTAACATTTCGAACAATCCTCGATTTAATTTGATTTTTGATCGAAACTAGTATACTATTGTGTATAATATACTACGATTTTTTGACCAAAACTAGTATTTCAAAAAGTTTCATAGAATCTAATTTTGAGATGTTTTTTTGCAAGGACTTCCATCATAACCTTCCATAGTAACATGTAGATAGGATCTTAAAAGTTTTGTAGCATTTCGAAAAATCCTCGATTTAATTTGATATTTGACCGAAACTAGTATAGAATTGTGTATAATATACTATGATTTTTTGACCAAAACTAGTATTTCAAAAAGATTCATAGAATCGAATTTTGAGATATTTTTTTGCATGAACTTCCATCATAGCCTTCCCTCGTAACATGTAGACAGGATCTTAAAAGTTTCGTAGTATTTCGAACAATCCTCGATTTAATTTGATTTTTGATCGAAACTAGTATAGAATTGTGTATAATATACTATGATTTTTTGACCAAAACTAGTATTTCAAAAAGTTTCATAGAATCTAATTTTGAGAAAATGTTTTGAATGGACTTCTATCATAACCTTCCCTCGTAACATATAGAGAGAATCTTAAAAGTTTTATAGCATTTCGAACAATCCTCGATTTAATTTGATTTTTTTACCGAAACTAGTATAGAATTGTGTATAATATACTACGATTTTTTGGCCAAAACTAGTATTTCAAAATTTTTTATAGAATCTAATTTTAAGATATTTTTTTGCATGAACTTCCATCATAGCCTTCCCTCGTAACATATAGAGAGGACCTTAAAAGTTTCATAGAATTTTGAACAATCCTCGATTTAATTTGATTTTTGAACGAAACTAGTATAGAATTGTGTATAATATATACTACGATTTTTTGACCAAAACTAGTATTTAAAAAAGTTTCATATAATCTAATTTTTAGATAATTTTTTGAAAGGACTTCCATCATAACCTTCCCTCGTAACATATAAAGAGGTACTTAAATATTCCGTAGCATTTCGAACAATCCTCGATTTAATTTGATTTTTGACCAAAACTAGTATAGAATTGTGTATAATATACTACGATTTTTTGACCAAACTAGCATTTTAAAAAGTTTCATAAAATCTAATTTTGAAATTAATTTTTGCATGGACTTCCATTATAACCTTCCCTCTTAACATATAGAGAGGATCTTAAAAGTTTCGTGGCCTTTCGAATAATCCTCTATTTAATTTGATTTTTGACCGAAACTAGTATAGAATTGTGTATAATATACTACGATTTTTTTACCAAAACAAGTATTTCAAAAAGTCCCATAGAATCTAATTTTTGAGATAATTTTTAGCATGGACTTCCATCATAACCTTCCCTCGTAACATATAGAGAGGATATTAAAAGTTTCATAGCATTTCGAATAATCCTCGATTTAATTTGATATTTGACCGAAACTAGTATAGAATTGTGTATAATATACTACAATTTTTTGGCCAAAACTAGTATTTCAAAAAGTTTCCTAGAATCTAATTTTGTAATTAATTTTTGCATGGACTTCCATCATAACCTTCCCTCTTAACATATAGAGAGGATCTTAAAAGTTTCGTAGCCTTTCGAATAATCCTCTATTTAATTTTATTTTTGACCGAAAATAGTATAGAATTGTGTATAATATACTACGATTTTTTTACCAAAACAAGTATTTCAAAAAGTCCCATAGAATCTAATTTTGAGATAAGTTTTTTGTATGGACTTCCATCATAACCTTCCCTCGTAACATATAGAGAGGATATAAAAAGTTTCATAGCATTTCGAACAATCCTCGAATTAATTTGATATTTGACCGAAACTAGTATAGAATTGTGTATAATATACTACGATTTTTTGGCCAAAACTAGTGTTTCAAAAAGTTTAATAGAATCTAATTTTGAGATAATTTTTTTTATGGACTTCCATCATAACCTTCCCTCGTAATAATAGAGAGGATCTTAAAAGTTTCTTAACATTTTGAACAATCCTCGATTTAATTTGATTTTTGACTGAAACTAGTATAGAATTGTCCATAATATACTACAATTTTTTGACAAAAACTAGTATTTCAAAAAGATTCAAAAAATCTAATTTTGATATAATTTTTTGCATGGACTTCCATCATAACCTTCCCTCATAACATGTAGAGAGGATCTTAAAAGTTTCATAGAATTTCGAACAATCCTCGATTTAATTTGATTTTTGACCGAAACTAGTATAGAATTGTGTATAATATACTACGATTTTTTGGCCAAAACTAGTATTTCAAAAAGTTTCATAGAATCTAATATTGAGATAATTTTTTGTATGGACTTCCATCATAACCTTCCCTCGTAATAATAGAGAGGATCTTAAAAGTTTCTTAACATTTCGAACAATCCTTGATTTAATTTGATTTTTGACCGAAACTAGTATATAATTGTGTTTAATATACTACGATTCTTTGACCAAAACTAGTATTTCAATAAGTTTCATAAAATCTAATTTGGAGATAATTTTTTGCGTGGACTTCCATCATAACCTTCCCTCATAACATGTAGAGAGGGTATTAGAAGTTTCATAGCATATCGAATAATCCTCGATTTAATTTGGTTTTTGACCGAAACTAGTATAGAGTTGTGTATAATATACTACGATTTTTTACCAAAACTATTATTTCAAAAAGTTTCTAAGAATCTAATTTTGAGATAATTTTTTGCATGGCCTTCCATTATAACCTTCCCTCGTAACATATAGATAAGATCTTAAAACTTTCGTAGCATTTCGAAAAATACTCGATTTAATTTGATTTTTGACCGAAACTAGTATAGAATTGTGTATAATATACTACAATATTTTAGCCAAAACTAGTATTTCAAAAAGTTTCATAGAATCTAATTTTGAGATAATTTTTTGTATGGACTTCCATCATAACCTTCCCTTGTAATAATAGAGAGGATCTTCAAAGTTTCTTAACATTTCGAACAATCCTCGATTTAATTTGATTTTTGACCGAAACTAGTATACTATTGTGTATAATATACTACGATTTTTTGACGAAAACTAGTATTTCAAAAATTTTCATAGAATCTAATTTTGAGATATTTTTTTGCATGGACTTCCATCATAACCTTCCATCGTAACATGTAGATAGGATCTTAAAAGTTTTGTAGCATTTCGAACAATCCTAGATTTAATTTGATTTTTGACCGAAACTAGTATAGAATTGTGTATAATATACTACGATTTTTTGACCAAAACAAGTATTTCAAAAAGATTCATAGAATCTAATTTTGAGATAATTTTTTGCATGGACTTCCATGATAACCTTCCCTCGTAACATATAGAGATTATCTTAAAAGTTTCGTAGCATTTCGAACAATCGTCGATTTAATTTGATTTTTGATCGAAACAAGTATAGAATTGTGTATAATATACTATGATTTTTTGACTTAAACTAGTATTTGAAACAGTTTCATAGAATCTAATTTTGAGAAAATGTTTTGCATGGACTTCTATCATAACCTTCCCTCGTAACATATAGAGAGAATCTTAAAAGTTTTATAGCATTTCGAACAATCCTCGATTTAATTTGATTTTTGACCGAAACTAGTATAGAATTGTGTATAATACTACGATTTTTTGGCCAAAACTAGTGTTTCAAAAAGTCCCATAGAATCTAATTTTGAGATAATTTTTTGCATGGACTTCCATCATAGCCTTCCCTCGTAACATGTAGACAGGATCTTCAATGTTTCGTACCATTTGGAACAATCCTCGATTTAATTTCATTTTTGACCGAAACTAGTATAGAATTGTGTATAATATACTACGATTTTTTGGCCAAAACAAGTATTTCAAAAAGTCCCATAGAATCTAATTTTGAGATAATTTTTTGCATGGACTTCCATCATAACCTTCCCTCGTAACATATAGAGAGGATATTAAAAGTTTCCTAGCATTTCGAACAATCCTCGATTTAATTTGATATTTGACCGAAACTAGTATAGAATTGTGTATAATATACTACGATTTTTTGGCCAAAACTAATATTTCAAAAAGTCCCATAGAATCTAATTTTGAGATAATTTTTTGCGTGGACATCCATCATAGCCTTCCCTCGTAACATGTAGACAACATCTTAAAAGTTTCGTAGCATTTCGAACAATCCTCGATTTAATTTAATTTTTGATCGAAACTAGTATAGAATTGTGTATAATATACTATGATTTTTTGACCAAAACTAGTATTTCAAAAAGTTTCATAGAACCTAATTTTGAGAAAATGTTTTGCATGGACTTCTATCATAACCTTCCCTCGTAACATATAGAGAGAATCTTAAAAGTTTTATATCATTTCGAACAATCCTTGATTTAATTTGATTTTTGACCGAAACTAGTATAGAATTGTGTATATTATACTACGATTTTTTGGCCAAAAATAGTATTTCAAAAAGTTTCATAGAATCTAATTTTAAGATATTTTTTGTATGGACTTCCATCATAACCTTCCCTCGTAACATATAGAGAGGACCTTAAAAGTTTCATAGAATTTTGAACAATCCTCGATTTAATTTGATTTTTGAACGAAACTAGTATAGAATTGTGTATAATATATACTACGATTTTTTGACCAAAACTAGTGATCGTACCTGGAGATCAGGATCCGATGCGGCTGGCCTCGAGAGCGGATGGAGATGGTCGTTGAGGAGAAAAAGGGGTTGTACCTGCAAGGCACTCCGATGCCAAAGTAAGTAACCGAGCAAGAATGGGCAAGTATAAGTATAAAGGTCAGAGAAATTGAATACCCGACCCTCTCAAATGAGAGGGTTTATATAAGGGACTAAAAGGAAGATTATTGGTTCATTCTGTGAGGCGCAGATCGAGGGATCCGTGAAAATAGGCAACGGTCAGTACTAGCCGTTAGGGAACTCCATCGTGCTCAGATTGTTTGTGGTCGACTGGGACCACTTTTCATGATTATGCTCGACGTCGAGCAGGCTTAATGGATTGGTCTTCTTGGCCCAATTGGAGGGATTGGGCCGGTCCAGAACAGGAGCCCCCCCAAGTCATTGTTCGTGCTGTAGAGCAGTGACTTAAGAGTGATGTTATGCTCGGTGATGCATAATGTTAAGGTCGGGGATCTACACTGTCGATCTTCTGGGAACGGGCAGATGATGCGTTGCTCGGCAGAAGAATGTGAAACGAAAAGCTGGAATATCTGAGAATTCACGCCTATTAATGATTTGACGGCTAGTCTAGGGGTTAGCGCGTAGGGGTCACGCGTGTGCGCACGTGTTTCCCTTTCTATAAATAGGATTCTCAGGGCCCATTTTGACCTTTTCGTTTCATCTTCTTCCTCAAGACTCTGCTCGCTCAACCGCCACCGTCTCAGCCGTCGACCACCGCCATTCTTTACCGACCACCATTTTCAGAAGCTCATTTTCTTCAAGAATGTCTTCTCAAGCGCAAGGTACGGCTCTTTTTCTTCTCTCTAGGTGTTTATAGCTTAGATTTTGTAGAAATGTATGCGGTTTAGGATGATTTTAAACGGTAGGTTTTAGATTTGGAATCGGTAAACCTTAGGACTTCCGCCACCGTAGCCGGTTGGTTGTAAACCCTATCTTAGGGTCGACGTAGGTATTGGTCGACTTAGATTTGGATTTTGATGGATATTAGGTTAGATCCTTGACATATAGAATATTGGGCGTAAGCCGTCGCTCCGAGCGATGGTCAGCCAGGGCTACAACTCGGGACATAGTCTCTGAGCTGATGCGCGCCCTTTCACTTGTCGAGCGGTGGATGGGTGGATTTGATATTCTTAATCGAATTCACTGACGCCTTTCCTCTGCTTTTCAGGTGAAAACTCGCTCGTGAATCCGCTGGACGTGCTTTCTGAGGAGACGTCCTCGGGAGATTCAGGGTCGTCCACGTCTATTCCTTCAAGTTCTGGGAACTCCTCGGAGAGTTCGGATACAAGCACTACAGGAGCGTCGACAGACTCGCCTCAGTGTCCTGACCAGACGAGGGTTTCGCCCGAAGAATGGGTGGTGGAAGATTTGCTGGATAAGGTGTCTTCATTTTCAAGACCTCGAACGGAGCCGCTGCCAGTTGTTGGTGATCCTGCTGATTGGGTTGTAACTTGCCCGGGAGACGACGACCGTATCTTCTCAGATTTCCGTGGTCGGGCGTTCTCCATGTACGAATATGCGACTTCAGTACTGGGGGTGACATTGCCTTTCAGCGACTTTGTGAGTGTTGTGCTCGGGCATTTCTGTGTCGCTCCTTCCCAGTTACACCCCAACTCATATGCATTTCTAAGGGCGTTTGATGTGACGTGTGCCCATCTGGGTGTTGGTGCCACTCTTCCCCTCTTCTTCCGCCTCTTCTCCTTACAGCGCCAAGTTGGGTGAGGAACTGACCAAAAGGGGTTCGTGTCCTTCAAGCAGCGGACCAAGATTTTTAAGGCCCATTCAGAATCCATCCGGGCCTTCAAAACTGACTACTTCCTGATAAAACCCGCGAGCGCGGCGGCCGTGAGAGCTATGAGCTTTCTTGGAATAGACACTGACGAGAATGACGAGCCTAAGCTCGAAGACCAAGGTCAGGTGATTCCGAGGAGACTATGGCTATTCCCCTTTTCTTGGAGTCATGCTCACTATGAAAAACCTGTGGGGGAATTCGTTCAAGTGGGGGATACGTTGAATGATGACGATGCGGCTAGTTTCGAGGCCTTCAGAAAGTTAATAGCCTCCTTCACTCCGAACCCTCTGTTGGACGGAGATGGGAAGGTTATAGTTGATCAGGATGGGGGGGGGGGGAAGCTGTGGAGCGTCCCTTGATCAACGTTACCGAGCTGCTGGCTTGTCGTAACGGGCAGGAAGTGTCCGACTTCTTTGGTATCCGTTTATTTTCGTTTATTAAGATTTTTGGTTTAATTTTGTTGCTTTATGACTAACTTGATCCTTTTCCTTTTTCAGGCTCCCTGACGAATCCTTTGGACAAAACTCAAGAACGTTTGGTCCAGCAGCAGAGGAAACGATCAAGGGTCGTGCAGACCAAGCTGACCGAGACGAGTGGCTCGGGGTCGGGCCCCTTGGTCCAGGGTTCGCCGAGCGCATCGACTGGCTCCTTGATGAAGAAACATAAATCAGCGGCCACTGTAGATTTAACGGCCAGCGCTCCTCCAAAGCCCAAGCACGGGCTGCCCCCATGTTTTGTGATGCGCAATTTCTTTGAGGGAACCATCATGGAGGTGGATCGTGCGGACTCTCTGTTCTTGGAGGGGATGGACCGTCCTGCTCGGCGACTATCTCTGGCTCAGGACGTGAGCGCAGTTATGCGGGTCCTGACAATGGCCTGGCTGACGGCCGAAGGGAGTCCTGGACTAGATCGGGAGAATAGCAGGCTTAAGGAGCAGCTGGCTGCTTCTGAAGCTAAGTTGAAAGCGGCCACTGAGGAGGCTAAAGCTGCTACCAAAGAGTCGACCGAACGAGCTGCCGTCATTGCTAAACTTGAGGTCGACAAGAAGAGGGTGCTTGAGCAAAATAAGAAGCTGAAGGACGCCTTTTGCCCCAAGGAGGACGAGGATGAGGAGACCAAACATCTGGTGACGAGGGCTCAGTTTCTTGCTCGGATCGACCAAGACATGGAAGATCTGAATTCATCAACTGAGCTCAGCTTCCAGAATGCGGTGGATCAGATGAAAGCTCTTCACCCTGACATGGCCTTGGACGTTGGTCGCATGAGCTACCTGTACAAGGTCGTGGATGGTCGGATCGTGGTCCCTTCGGATTTGGTGGTGGACGACTCTCAGCCGGGGTCGACTGATCAACTTGGTCAACCTGAAGTGCAGCTAGACCAGGAGGGTGCCCGTGAAGATGAAGGCCGCCCGGGAGGCGAGGATAATTAATTTATGGCCTGCGTGCCTTTGTAATTTATGATGTGTTCTGTTTTGGGGGGCGTGGCCCCCTTTATTTGTAACCCTGAACAAGTCTGCCCTTTGGTGTCGCATTTTTTTAATGTCATGTGTTCGACTTTGATGGTCGGTTTCATATTTTTTTTGCTCGTAACAATGCGTCCGTCGGAGGACATTGTTTACTTGTTAGTTTTACTAAGTGTTTGGTATGCGTCTTTGCATTAATTAGATGTAATCGAATGGATACGGGGTGTGTGAGTGATCTGTTGGTTAGGGGGACCAATCAGTATTTGAGAGTTTTACTCCCGATCGGTGCCCGGGCCAAGATAATGGCCCGGGCTCCATGGCGTGAACATCCCATCGCGAGCTGGGGTTCTACCTGGTCGTGGTACTTAGGCGACGTCAGACTCGTTTGAGTATTCGTTTGTGCGGCAAGCTTCTCTTTTGTTTGAAAGGAGATCTTGCTTGACTTTGTTATATTTGGGCTGTCGTGATCGTACCTAGGCACGCAGTTTTCCGTTGGTCTCCCTTTCTCCTCGCTTGGAAGTTGAGTAAGGTGACTTTGTGATTTAGCTATAGTATTGTTTGAGTTTCTCGGGGTTCCAAGGCCGAGCGAGCTCTTCCCCGTGTAGATTTTCCAAATAATAAGCTCCGTTCTCGGTTTTCGCTCGGACGCGATACGGGCCTTCTCAATTGGGCGTTAGTTTTCCCTCGCGGGGGTCTCTATGGTTTCTTCTAAGGACAAGGCTGCCTACCTCGAACGTCCGCCTTATGACCTTAGAATCATACCGAGTGGCTATTTTCTATTTGAGAGCGATTTCTCGAAGAGCGGCCTCCGATCGAACTTCTTCGACCATGTCGAGCTCGTCTCTTAAGGCTTCAGAATTGGTATCTTGTTCCATGGGGGATTCTGTGCGCCTCGATCGGACGTGCATTTCTAAAGGGATCACCGCTTCGGTTCCATATGCTAATCGAAATGGGGATTCCCCGGTTGTTGAGTGGGGTGTGGTCCTATAGGCCCATAGTACGCTATGTAACTCCTCGACCCAGTGTTTCTTATGCTCGTCCAATCTTCGTTTCAAACCTCTCAGGATTACCCTGTTCGCGGCCTCTGCTTGCTCGTTAGTTTGGGGATGCTCGACTGAAGCGAAATGTTGTTTCGTTCCCATTGATGCGACGAATTCTTTGAAGTGTTTGTATGTGAACTGAGTACCGTTATCGGTCACGATGGCGAGGGGCACCCCGAATCGGGCAAGGATGTTTCTCTTGAAGAAACGTAGTATGTTGAGCGCCGTGATTTTGGCTAAGGCCTCAGCTTCTATCCACTTGGTAAAATAGTCAACACCTACAATTAAGTATTTATTCTGACCGGACCCGACGACGAATGGTCCCAAGATATCCATTCCCCACCACACGAACGGCCAAGGTGACGATAATGATTTTAACTCGGACGGGGGTGCTGCGTGCACGTCTCCGTGTCGTTGGCATTTGTCGCACCTCTTTACGTGTTCTTTCGCATCGTGTTGAAGGGTGGGCCAATAGTATCCCGCCCGTAAGATTTTTCGAGCCAATGACCGTCCGCCAGGATGTTGCGCATTGATTCCTTCATGGACTTCCCTTAATATGTGTGGGATGTTTTCTTCCTCTACGCATCTGAGGAGGGGTGTAGAGAATCCTCGACGATACATACGTCCACCCACTAGAGAATATGAACATGCTCTTCGTCGTATAGTACTAGCTTCTTTTGGGTCGGTCGGTAATTCTCCTTTAGTTAAATAGTTGAATACTGGGGTCATCCAACAGCTCGTGTCGCCCACGACGTTAATGTCTACATGAGTCGATGATTGTCCGATACTTGGTCGGGGAAGCATTTTCTGTACGACGGACTTGTTGTTTCCTTTCCTTTTAGTGCTTGCTAATTTGGACAGGATGTCCGCGCGGGTATTGTTTTCCCTCGGAACGTGTTTGACTTCCACGCTTTTAAACCGTTTTAGTTCGCCTTTTACGAGGGCCAAATATTCGGCCATGTTATCGTTTTTGGCCTGAAAATCTCCTCGGACCTGGCTTGCGACCAACTGAGAATCCGTGCAGATCGTGATCTCTTCTGCTTCCAGATCGGTCGCGAGTCGTATGCCTGCTAGAAAAGCTTCGTACTCTGCTTGGTTATTAAAAGTGGGGAAAGATAGGGTTAGGGACACTTCGATAACGTTCCCCTCTTCGTTTTCCAAGATAATGCCGGCTCCGCTACCCGCCGGGCCAGATGCACCGTCCACGAAAATAACCCACCTGGACGAAACTTTCGGGTCTTGCTCGGTGAATGTAAGTTCAGCCACGAAGTCGGCCAGCACTTGAGCTTTGAGAGCTTTTCTTCCTTCAAATTTGACGTCAAACTCAAATAGTTCTAATGACCATTTTAACATTCGTCCGGCCATGTCTGGTCGACCGAGCAACTGTCTTATGGGCTGATCGGTCCTTACGATGATGGTGTGAGCCAGAAAGTAATGGCGTAGCCTTCTAGCCGCGAGAAGGAGGGCCAAAGCAACCTTTTCTATCTGGAGGTATCGAATTTCTGGGCCATGGAGTGCTTTACTTGTGAAATATACAGGTTTTTGCCCTTCGGGTAGGTCGCGCACGAGTGCCGCGCTTACTGCTTCGTTTGCGATTGCAAGGTAGAGATACAGTATCTCCCCTTCTTCAGGTCTGGATAAGACTGGGGGTTCACTTAGTGCCTTTTTGAGGTGGGATAGCGCTAACTCGCACTCCACCGTCCACTCGAAAGTTGCCTCTTTGCGGAGGAGTTTGTAAAAAGGGAGAGCGTGTTGAGCGGACTTTGCCACGAACCGAGCGAGGGAGGTAAGGACCCCGTTTAGTGATTGTATGGATTTTTTGGAAGTGGGAGTTGGGAGCTCCGTGAATGCCCGACACTTGTCGGGGTTGGCCTCGATGCCCCGTTCGGTTAAGTAGAATCCGAGGAATTTTCCTGCTCGGACACCAAACGTGCATTTTTCAGGGTTGAAGCGCATTTTGCACTTTCGTGCTTGATCGAACACTTTTCGTAAATGGGACGCGTGGTCCGTTTCTTGTTGAGATTTGACGATCATGTCTTCCATGTATACTTCGAGCATATCTCCGATTTCGGCTCGGAAAACCTTATTCATCATGCGCTGATATGTTGCGCCCGCGTTTTTTAGATCGAAGGGCATAACGTTGTAAAAGTAGTTGCCCGATTCGGTCATGAAGGCCATGTATTTTTTGTCAGACACGGCCATGGGTATTTGATTGTACCCTGAATATGCGTCCATGAAGGATAGCAGCTTGAAACCGGACGAATTGTCGACCAATTTATCGATGTTAGGTAAAGGGTATGCATCTTTCGGGCATGCCCGATTGAGATCGGTATAATCAACGCACATCCTCCATTTTCCACTAGATTTTTTCACAAGTACAACATTCGAGAGCCAGGTCGTATACCTGGCCTCGGTTACAAATTTAGCCTTTAGGAGGTCTTTAACAGCAGATTCAGCAGCTTCGGTCTTCTCGGTCGACTGCTTCCTCCTGCGTTGAGCGACCACTTTGTGCGTTGGGTCGATGGAGAGGTGGTGGCAAGCTGTCTCAGGGTCGAGCCCTGGCATTTCTGCGGCGCTCCAGGCAAATAAATCTGCGTTCCCTTTGAGGCAAGCTTCCAACTGAAGCTTCACCAATTCGGGCATATGTGCTCCGATTTTAACACACCGGGCTGGGTCCTCTCCCAAAGGAATCAGCTCGAAGTCTCCATCCGGTATTGGTCAGGATAATGACTCTGTTGGTCTTTGGACGCCCTCGCTACTATCCGAAAATCTGCAGTCTAGGTCGATCGAGTCTACCTGAGGGAAAGCCCTGGGAGTATCTGGCGAATTCGATGTCAGGGGACTTGGTTGGTATGATATCGAGCTGAGACCTTTTGATGCTGCTTCAAAACATCTGCGGGCAGCGTCGACGTCTCCGTGCAATATGGCGACTTTACCTGAGGTAGTGTAATACTTCATCTTCAGGTGGACGGTGGATGGCACAACAATTAGCTCGGCCAAAGTTGGTCGTCCTAGTATGCATTGGTACAGCGATGGGCAGTCAACGACTAGGAACTGGACTCTAACCGTCCTGGCCGTCTCGCCCGCCCCGAATGTAACAAATAGGTCAACATAGCCCCATGGTCGGGATACCGCTCCGTTGAAACCCTGTAGGTCTGATCCGACGTATGGAGTTAGGTGTGTCTCGTTTAGCTGAAGTGTCGAAAACAGCTGGGAGTACATGATGTCGCAGGAGCTACCTTGGTCCACCAGGATCCTCCTCACATCGAAGTTCTCCATGCGCACTCGGATGAGCAGAGGAATGCTAGCGTTGGGCGCCCTTCCTAGGAGTTCCTCCCGATAGAATGCAAGGGGTACGGAGCCCTCTCTTGGGGGGTCCAGGGTGGCGTTTTGCGCGGGCCCTTTGGCAATTAACTGGTCGAATTTTCGTTTCACGGAACCGACCGTGATTTTGTTGAATCCTCCTCCCGATATGACCATTGCCGAAGGAAAGGTTTCCCATGGGCTGTGGGAAGAGAGGTACCCCGAGCTTTCGGCGTGATCCGGTAGGAAGAAGTCTTCAGGGCGATAAATGCTTAGAGCGACCTGCATGTTAGCATCTGCAGGGATATGTACGACTTCCTCGACTTTCTGGGTCTCTTGTGTATCCTGTCGAGGGGTGTCTCTGGACTTGGTGAACTGCTTCAGGTGCCCGTCTTTGATGAGGATTTCGATCGCGTCCTTGAGGTGGATGCAATCCTCTGTGTTGTGTCCGTGACTCTTGTGGAATCTGCAGTATTTCGTTTTATCCGTGCCGGGCTTGCTAGGTTGTTGCCTCGGGAAACGTACCCCTGCCTGTTTGAATTCCGAATTGGCGCACTCGGACAAAATTTTCTCCCTGGAGGCCAGGAGAGGTGTGTATTCGTGGAACCGACCGATAGGTCCCCGGTGCTCCCGCGGTTCACGGGAGCGATCATCCTTTCTTTTGTCTCCTCCTCGACGAGATGTCGAGGGTTCATCGACCCGGTGTGGTTTGGCGTCTTCACGGCGTCGGGCGTCTCTTACTGAACTGCCCGCTTGCATTTCTTCATATTGGATGTAAGCTTGGGCTTTCAGTAGGAACGCGTCGAGGGTGGCCGGGGTTTCAATGCCGACCGCCCGATGGAAATCAGTTGAGGGGCGTAACCCTCGTTCCAGCAAGTATTTTTTCATGTCGTCGGTCGTGGACACTTGGACCGCTTCTTTATTGAACCTTTCGATGTAAGTTCGTAAAGGCTCGTCCCTCCCCTGGATTATTGCTTCGAGTGAAGCCTCTTTCTTTGGGTGTCGTCTTGATGCGGTAAAGTGCCTGGAGAACGTGTGCCCAAGTTGTTTCCATGATGTGATGGATTCAGCCTCAAGGCTTTTGTACCATGTCATAGCTCCTTTCCTCAGCGTTGTAGGAAAGAGTCGACATTTAATTGCCCCTCGTACACCCCGATAGTCGAGCAGTGCATCGATATTCTCGATGTGCTCGTCTGGGTCGGTGGTTCCATCGTACGAGCCTAACGGAGGGGGTTTCTCTAAGCCTCTTGGAAGCTTGGCCGCCATAATTTCAGACGATAGGGGACCCCGAGCATCCTCATCGTCGCTGGAATTGAGCGATGAAGACCTGTGAGCATGTTTCTTTGTTCTTCGGGGAGAGGCAGATCTTGATCTGCTCCTTCTTGATTTTCTTCTAGGAGAGGGTCGTGGGGAAGACTGACGAAAGCGTTTGTCGCCTGTTGATTCGTCGGTGTGTCCTCTCCTCTTCTTCCTCGTAGGAGACGGAGTATGTTCCCTTTGGTGTCTCGTGGGAGATTGAGGTCGACGAGAATTATCTTCAAGACGGCGGATCTTCTCGCCATGGGTGAGGAGCAGCAAGTTTGTTTGATTTAGGATCTCGGCCAATGCGGCGAAATCTGACCCTGAAGAAGTTGAAGGAAAAAGAGTTTCCGGGCAACTTTTCAAAGGTTGGTCGCGATCGGGTGAGGGTGATGCCGCCTTCCCGTCCGGACGGTCTTGCACCGTTTCGTCATGTAGAGGAGGAGGATGGATGTTGCTCTCACGTTGTGTGAGAATCATACCATCGTTCGATCGATTTTCCTGGTTGTCCCGAGAAGCCATGGATCTTGTTAAAACTTTGGTTCTTTGAGGATCTTAAAAGAAGAACGGGGAAATCAGTTTCCCACAGACGGCGCCACCTGATCGTACCTGGAGATCAGGATCCGATGCGGCTGGCATCGAGAGCGGATGGAGATGGTCGTTGAGGAGAAAAAGGGGTTGTACCTGCAAGGCACTCCGATGCCAAAGTAAGTAACCGAGCAAGAGTGGGCAAGTACAAGTATAAAGGTCAGAGAAATTGAATACCTGACCCTCTCAAATGAGAGGGTTTATATAAGGGACTAACTAGAAGATTATTGGTTCATTCTGTGAGGCGCGGATCGAGGGATCCGTGAAAATAGGCAACGGTCAGTACTAGCCGTTAGGGAACTCCATCGTGCTCGGATTGTTTGTGGTCGACAGGGACCACTTTTCATGATTATGCTCGACGTCGAGCAGGCTTAATGGATTGGTCTTCATGGCCCAATTTGAGGGATTGGGCCGGTCCAGAACAACTAGTATTTGAAAAAGTTTCATATAATATAATTTTGAGATAATTTTTTGCATGGACTTCCATCATAACCTTCCTTCGTAACATATAAAGAGGATCTAAAATATTCCGTAGCATTTCGAACAATCCTCGATTTAATTTGATTTTTGACCAAAACTAGTATAGAATTGTGTATAATATACTATGATTTTTTGACCAAACTAGCATTTTAAAAAGTTTCATAGAATCTAATTTTGAAATTAATTTTTGCATGGACTTCCATCATAACCTTCCCTCTTAACATATAGAGAGGATCTTAAAAGTTTCGTAGCCTTTCGAATAATCCTCGAATTAATTTTATTTTTGACCGAAACTAGTATAGAATTGTGTATAATATACAACGATTTTTTTACCAAAACAAGTATTTCAAAAAGTCCCGTAGAATCTAATTTTTGAGATAATTTTTTGCATGGACTTCCATCATAACCTTCCCTCGTAACATATAGAGAGGATATGAAAAGTTTCATAGCATTTCGAACAATCCTCGATTTAATTTAATATTTGACCGAAACTAGTATAGAATTGTGTATAATATACTACGATTTTTTGGCCAAAACTAGTATTTCAAAAAGTTTCATAGAATCTAATTTTGAGATTATTTTTTAATATGGACTTCCATCATAACCTTCCCTCGAAACATATAGGGAGGATATTAAAAGTTTCATAGCATTTCGAACAATCTTCGATTTAATTTGATATTTGACCGAAACTAGTATAGAATTGAGTATAATATACTACGATTTTTTGGCCAAAACTAATATTTCAAAACGTCCCAAAGAATCTAATTTTGAGATAATTTTTTGCGTGGACTTCCATCATAGCCTTCCCTCGTAACATGTAGACAGGATCTTCAAAGTTTCTTACCATTTCGAACAATCCTCGATTTAATTTGATTTTTGACCGAAACTAGTATAGAATTGAGTATAATATACTACGATTTTTTGGCCAAAACTAGTATTTCAAAAAGTTTAATAGAATCTAATTTTGAGATAATTTTTTGTATGGACTTCCATCATAACCTTCCCTCGTAATAATAGAGAGGATCTTTAAAGTTTCTTAACATTTCGAACAATCCTCGATTTAATTTGATTTTTGACTGAAACTAGTATATAATTGTCCATAATATACTACGATTTTTTTGACAAAAACTAGTATTTCAAAAAGATTCAAAAAATCTAATTTTGAGATAATTTTTTGCATGGACTTCCATCATAACCTTCCATCATAACATGTAGAGAGGATCTTAAAAGTTTCATAGAATTTCGAACAATCCTCGATTTAATTTGGTTTTTGACCGAAACTAGTGTAGAATTGTGTATAATATACTACGATTTTTTGGCCAAAACTAGTATTTCAAAAAGTTTCATAGAATCTAATATTGAGATAATTTTTTGTATGGACTTCCATCATAACTTTCCCTCGTAATAATAGAGAGGATCTTAAAAGTTTCTTAACATTTCGAACAATCCTCGATTTAATTTGATTTTTGACTGAAACTAGTATAGAATTGTCCATAATATACTACAATTTTTTGACAAAAACTAGTATATCAAAAAGATTCAAAAAATCTAATTTTGAGATAATTTTTTGCATAGACTTCCATCATAACCTTCCCTCATAACATGTAGAGAGGATCTTAAAAGTTTCATAGAATTTCGAACAATCCTCGATTTAATTTGATTTTTGACCGAAACTAGAATAGAATTGTGTATAATATACTACGATTTTTTTGGCCAAAACTAGTATTTCAAAAAGTTTCATAGAATCTAATATTGAGATAATTTTTTGTATGGAGTTCCATCATAACCTTCCCTCGTAATAATAGAGAGGATCTTAAAAGTTTCTTAACATTTTGAACAATCCTTGATTTAATTTGATTTTTGACCGAAACTAGTATAGAATTGTGTATAATATACTACGATTCTTTGACCAAAACTAATATTTATAAAAGTTTCATAAAATCTAATTTGGAGATAATTTTTTGCGTGGACTTCCATCATAACCTTCCCTCATAATATGTAGAGAGGGTCTTAGAAGTTTCATATCATCTCGAATAATCCCCGATTTAATTTGATTTTTGACCGAAACTAGTATAGAATTGTGTATAATATACTACGATTTTATTACCAAAACTATTATTTTAAAAAGTTTCAAAGAATCTAATTTTGAGATAGTTTTTTGTATGGACTTCCATTATAACCTTCCCTCGTAATAACAGAGAGGATCTTAAAAGTTTCTTAACATTTCGAACAATCCTCGATTTAATTTGATTTTTGACCGAAACTAGTATACTATTGTGTATAATATACAACGATTTTTTTTACCAAAACTAGTATTTCAAAAAGTTTCATAGAATCTAATTTTGAGATGTTTTTTTCCATGGACTTCCATCATAACCTTCCATCGTAACATGTAAATAGGATCTTAAAAGTTTTGTAGTATTTCGAACAAACCTCGATTTAATTTGATATTTGACCGAAACTAGTATAGAATTGTGTATAATATACTATGATTTTTTGACCAAAACTAATATTTCAAAAAGATTCATAGAATCGAATTTTGAGATAATTTTTTGTGTGGACTTCCATCATAGCCTTCCCTCGTAACATGTAGACAGGATCTTAAAAGTTTCGTAGCATTTCGAACAATCCTCGATTTAATTTGATTTTTGATCGAAACTAGTATAGAATTGTGTATAATATACTATGATTTTTTGACCAAAACTAGTATTTCAAAAAGTTTCATAGAATCTAATTTTGAGATAATTTTTTGCAAGGACTTCCATCATAACCTTCCCTCGTAACATATAAAGAGGATCTTAAATATTCCGTAGCATTTCGAACAATCCTCGATTTAATTTGATTTTTGACCAAAACTAGTATAGAATTGTTAATAATATACTACGATTTTTTTGACCAAACTAGCAATTTAAAAAGTTTCATAGAATCTAATTTTGAAATTAATTTTTGCATGGACTTCCATCATAACCTTCCCCCTTAACATATAGAGAGGATCTTAAAAGTTTCGTAGCCTTTCGAATAATCCTCGATTTAATTTGATTTTTGATTGAAACTAGTATAGAATTGTGTATAATATACTACGATTTTTTACCAAAACTATTATTTCAAAAAGTTTCAAAGAATCTAATTTTGAGATAATTTTTTGCATGACCTTCCATTATAACCTTCCCTCGTAACATATAGATAGGATCTTAAAAGTTTCGTAGCATTTCGAAAAATACTTGATTTAATTTGATTTTTGACTGAAACTAGTATAGAATTGTGTATAATATACTACAATATTTCAGCCAAAACTAGTATTTCAAAAAGTTTCATAGAATCTAATTTTGAGATAATTTTTTGTATGGACTTCCATCATAACCTTCCCTCGTAATAATAGAGAGGATCTTAAAAGTTTCTTAACATTTCGAACAATCCTCGATTTAATTTGATTTTTGACTGAAACTAGTATACTATTGTGTATAATATACTACGATTGTTTGACCAAAACTAGTATTTCAAAAATTTTCATAAAATCTAATTTTGAGATGTTTTTTTTTGCATGGACTTCCATCATAACCTTCCATCGTAACATGTAGATAGGATCTTAAATGTTTTGTAGCATTTCGAGCAATCCTCGATTTAATTTGATTTTTGTTCGAAAGTAGTATAGAATTGTGTATAATATACTATGATTTTTTGACCAAAACTAGTATTTCAAAAAGTTTCATAGAACCTAATTTTGAGAAAATGTTTTGCATGGACTTCTATCATAACCTTCCCTCATAACATATAGAGAGAATCTTAAAAGTTTTATAGCATTTCCAACAATCCTCGATTTAATTTGATTTTTGACCGAAACTAGTATAGAATTGTGTATAATATACTACGATTTTTTGGCCAAAACTAGTATTTCAAAAAGTTTCATAGAATCTAATTTTAAGATAATTTTTTGTATGGACTTCCATCATAAACTTCCCTCGTAACATATAGAGAGGACCTTAAAAGTTTCATAGAATTTTGAACAATCCTCGATTTAATTTGATTTTTGAACGAAACTAGTATAGAATTGTGTATAATATATACTACGATTTTTTGACCAAACTAGTATTTGAAAAAGTTTCATATTATCTAATTTTGAGATAATTTTTTGCAAGGACTTCCATCATAACCTTCCCTCGTAACATATAAAGAGGATCTAAAATATTCCGTAGCATTTCGAACAATCCTCGATTTAATTTGATTTTTGACCAAAACTAGTATAGAATTTTGTATAATATACTACGATTTTTTGACCAAACTAGCATTTTAAAAAGTTTCATAGAATCTAATTTTGAAATTAATTTTTGCATGGACTTCAATCATAACCTTCCCTCTTAATATACAGAGAGGATCTTAAAAGTTTCGTAGCCTTTCGAATAATCCTCGATTTAATTTGATTTTTGACCGAAACTAGTATAGAATTGTGTATAATATACTACGATTTTATTACCAAAACAAGTATTTCAAAAAGTCCCGTAGAATCTAATTTTTGAGATAATTTTTTGCATGGACTTCTATCATAACCTTCCCTCGTAACATATAGAGAGGATATTAAAAGTTTCATAACATTTCGAACAATCCTCGATTTAATTTCATATTTGACCGAAACTAGTATATAATTGTGTATAATATACTACGATTTTTTGGCCAAAACTAGTATTTCAAAAAGTTTCATAGAATCTAATTTTGAGATAATTTTTTTGTATGGACTTCCATCATTACCTTCACTCGTAACATATAGAGAGGATATTAAAAATTTCATAGCATTTCGAACAATCCTCGATTTAATTTAAGATTTCACCGAAACTAGTATAGAATTGTGTATAATATACTACGATTTTTTTGGCAAAAACTAGTATTTGAAAAAGTCTCATAAAATCTAATTTTGAGATAATTTTTTGCGTGGACTTCCATCATAACCTTCCCTCGTAACATGTAGACAGAATCTTAAATGTTCCGTAGCATTTCGAACAATCCTCGATTTAATTTGATTTTTGACCAAAACTAGTATAGAATTGTGTATAATATACTACGATTTTTTTGGCCAAAACTAGTGTTTCAAAAAGTTTAATAGAATCTAATTTTGAAATTAATTTTTTTATGGACTTCCATCATTACCTTCCCTCGTAAAAATAGAGAGGATCTTAAAAGTTTCTTAACATTTCGAACAATTCTCGATTTAATTTGATATTTGACCGAAACTAGTATAGAATTGTGTATAATATACTACGATTTTTTTGGCCAAAACTAGTATTTCAAAAAGTTTCATAGAACTTAATTTTGAGATAATTTTTTTTTATGGACTTCCATCATAACCTTCCCTCATAACATGTAGAGAGGATCTTAAAAGTTTCATAGAATTTCGAACAATCCTCGATTTAATTTGATTTTTGACCGAAACTAGTATAGAATTGTGTATAATATACTACGATTTTTTGGCCAAAACTAGTATTTCAAAAAGTTTCATAGAATCTAATATTGAGATAATTTTTTGTATGGACTTCCATCATAACCTTCCCTCGTAATAATAGAGAGGATCTTAAAGTTTCTTAACATTTCGAACAATCCTTGATTTAATTTGATTTTTGACCGAAACTAGTATAGAATTGTGTATAATATACTACGATTCTTTGACCAAAACTAGTATTTCAAAAAGTTTCATAAAATCTAATTTGGAGATAATTTTTTGCGTGGACTTCCATCATAACCTTCCCTCATAACATGTAGAGAGGGTCTTAGAAGTTTCATAGCATATCGAATAATCCTCGATTTAATTTGATTTTTGACCGAAACTAGTATAGAATTGTTTATAATATACTACGTTTTGTTACCAAAACTATTATTTCAAAAAGTTTCAAAGAATATAATTTTGAGATAGTTTTTTGTATGGACTTCCATCATAACCTTCCTTCGTAATAATAGATAGGATCTTAAAAGTATCTTAACATTTCGAACAATCCTTGATTTAATTTTATTTTTGACCGAAACTAGTATACTATTGTGTATAATATACTACGATTTTTTGGCCAAAACTAGTATTTCAAAAAGTTTCATAGAATCTAATTTTAAGATAATTTTTTTGTATGGACTTCCATCATAACCTTCCCTCGTAACATATAGAGAGGATATTAATGGTTTCATAGCATTTCGAACAATCATCGATTTAATTTGATATTTGACCGAAACTAGTATAGAATTGTGTATAATATACTACGATTTTTTGGCCAAAACTAGTATTTCAAAAAGTCCCATAGAATCTAATTTTGAGATAATTTTTTGCGTGGACTTCCATCATAGCCTTCCCTCGTAACATGTCGACAGGATCTTCAAAGTTTCGTACCATTTCGAACAATCCTCGATTTAATTTGATTTTTGACCGAAACTAGTATAGAATTGTGTATAATATACTACGATTTTTTGGCCAAAACTAGTATTTCAAAAAGTTTATTAGAATCTAATTTTGAGATAAATTTTTGTATGGACTTCCATCATAACCTTCCCTCGTAATAATAGAGAGGATCTTAAAAGTTTCTTAACATTTCGAACAATCCTCGATTTAATTTGATTTTTGATTGAAACTAGTATAGAATTGTCCATAATATACTACAATTTTTTTTGACAAAAACTAGTATTTCAAAAAGATTCAAAAAATCTAATTTTGAGATAATTTTTTGAATAGACTTCCATCATAACCTTCCCTCATAACATGTAGAGAGGATCTTAAAAGATTCATAGAATTTCGAACAATCCTCGATTTAATTTGATTTTTGACCGAAACTAGTATAGAATTGTGTATAATAAACTACGATTTTTTGGCCAAAACTAGTATTTCAAAAAGTTTCATAGAATCTAATATTGAGATAATTTTTTGTATGGAGTTCCATCATAACCTTCCCTCGTAATAATAGAGAGGATCTTAAAAGTTTCTTAACATTTAGAACAATCCTTGATTTAATTTGATTTTTGACCGAAACTAGTATAGAATTGTGTATAATATACTACGATTCTTTGAACAAAACTAGTATTTCAAAAAGTTTCATAAAATCTAATTTGGAGATAATTTTTTGCGTGGACTTCCATCATAACCTTCCCTCATAACATGTAGAGAGGGTCTTAGAAGTTTCATAGCATATCGAATAAGCCTCGATTTAATTTGATTTTTGACCGAAACTAGTATTGAATTGTGTATAATATACTACGATTTTTTACCAAAACTATTATTTCAAAAAGTTTCAAAGAATCTAATTTTGAGATAGTTTTTTGTATGGACTTCCATCATAACCTTCCTTCGTAATAATAGATAGGATCTTAAAAGTATCTTAACATTTCGAACAATTCTTGATTTAATTTTATTTTTGACCGAAACTAGTATACTATTGTGTATAATATACTACGATTTTTTGGCCAAAACTAGTATTTCAAAAAGTTTCATAGAATCTAATTTTAAGATAATTTTTTTGTATGGACTTCCATCATAACCTTCCCTCGTAACATATAGAGAGGATATTAATGGTTTCATAGCATTTCGAACAATCCTCGATTTAATTTGATATTTGACCGAAACTAGTATAGAATTGTGTATAATATACTACGATTTTTTGGCCAAAACTAGTATTTCAAAAAGTCCCATAGAATCTAATTTTGAGATAATTTTTTGCGTGGACTTCCATCATAGCCTTCCCTCGTAACATGTCGACAGGATCTTCAAAGTTTCGTACCATTTCGAACAATCCTCGATTTAATTTGATTTTTGACCGAAACTAGTATAGAATTGTGTATAATATACTACGATTTTTTGGCCAAAACTAGTATTTCAAAAAGTTTAATAGAATCTAATTTTGAGATAAATTTTTGTATGGACTTCCATCATAACCTTCCCTCGTAATAATAGAGAGGATTTTAAAAGTTTCTTAACATTTCGAACAATCCTCGATTTAATTTGATTTTTGACTGAAACTAGTATAGAATTGTCCATAATATACTACAATTTTTTGACCAAAACTAGTATTTCAAAAACATTCAAAAAATCTAATTTTGAGATAATTTTTTGCATAGACTTCCATCATAACCTTCCCTCATAACATGTAGAGAGGATCTGAAAAGTTTCATAGAATTTCGAACAATCCTCGATTTAATTTGATTTTTGACCGAAACTAGTATAGAATTGTGTATAATAAACTACGATTTTTTGGCCAAAACTAGTATTTCAAAAAGTTTCATAGAATCTAATATTGAGATAATTTTTTGTATGGAGTTCCATCATAACCTTCCCTCGTAATAATAGAGTGGATCTTAAAAGTTTCTTAACATTTAGAACAATCCTTGATTTAATTTGATTTTTGACCGAAACTAGTATAGAATTGTGTATAATATACTACGATTCTTTGACCAAAACTAGTATTTCAAAAAGTTTCATAAAATCTAATTTGGAGATAATTTTTTGCGTGGACTTCCATCATAACCTTCCCTCATAATATGTAGAGAGGGTCTTAGAAGTTTCATATCATCTCGAATAATCCTCGATTTAATTTGATTTTGGACCGAAACTAGTATAGAATTGTGTATAATATACTACGATTTTTTACCAAAACAATTATTTTAAAAAGTTTCAAAGAATCTTATTTTGAGATAGTTTTTTGTATGGACTTCCATTATAACCTTCCCTTGTAATATTAGAGAGGATCTTAAAAGTTTCTTAACATTTCGAACAATCCTCGATTTAATTTGATTTTTGACCGAAACTAGTATACTATTGTGTATAATATAAAACGATTTTTTTTACCAAAACTAGTATTTCAAAAAGTTTCATAGAATCTAATTTTGAGATGTTTTTTTCCATGGACTTCCATCATAACCTTCCATCGTAACATGTAAATAGGATCTTAAAAGTTTTGTAGTATTTCGAACAAACCTCGATTTAATTTGATATTTGACCGAAACTAGTATAGAATTGTGTATAATATACTATGATTTTTTTGACCAAAACTAGTATTTCAAAAAGATTCATAGAATCGAATTTTGAGATAATTTTTTGCGTGGACTTCCATCATAGCCTTCCCTCGTAACATGTAGATAGGATCTTAAAAGTTTCGTAGCATTTCGAACAATCCTCGATTTAATTTGATTTTTGATCGAAACTAGTATAGAATTGTGTATAATATACTATGATTTTTTGACCAAAACTAGTATTTCAAAATGTTTCATAGAATCTAATTTTGAGATAATGTTTTGCAAGGACTTCCATCATAACCTTCCCTCGTAACATATAAAGAGGATCTTAAATATTCCGTATCATTTCGAACAATCCTCGATTTAATTTGATTTTTGACCAAAACTAGTATAGAATTGTTAATAATATACTACGATTTTTTGACCAAACTAGCAATTTAAAAAGTTTCATAGAATCTAATTTTGAAATAAATTTTTGCATGGACTTCCATCATAACCTTCCCTCTTAACATATAGAGAGGATCTTAAAAGTTTCTTAGCCTTTCGAATAATCCTCGATTTAATTTGATTTTTGACCGAAACTAGTATAGAATTGTGTATAATATACTACAATTTTTTTACCAAAACAAGTATTTCAAAAAGTCCCATATAATCTAATTTTGAGATAATTTTTTGCATGGACTTCCATCATAACCTTCCCTCGTAACATATAGAGAGGATATTAAAAGTTTCATAGCATTTCGAACAATCCTCGATTTAATTTGATATTTGAACGAAACTAGTATAGAATTGTGTATAATATATTACGATTTTTTGGCCAAAACTAGTATTTCAAAAAGTTTCATAGAATCTAATTTTGAGATAATATTTTTATATGGACTTCCATCATAACCTTCCCTCGTAACATATAGAGAGAATATTAAAAGTTTCATAGCATTTCGAACAATCCTCGATTTAATTTGATATTTGACCGAAACTAGTATAGAATTGTGTATAATATACTACGATTTTTTGGCCAAAACTAGTATTTCAAAAAGTCCCATAGAATCTAATTTTGAGATAATTTTTTGCGTGGACTTCCATCATAGCCTTCCCTCGTAACATGTAGACAGAATCTTCAAAGTTTCGTACCATTTCGAACAATCCTCGATTTAATTTGATTTTTGACCGAAACTAGTATAGAATTGAGTATAATATACTACGATTTTTTGGCCAAAACTAGTATTTCAAAAAGTTTAATAGAATCTAATTTTGAGATAATTTTTTTAATGGACTTCCATGATAACCTTCCCTCGTAATAATAGAGAGGATCTTAAAATTTTCTTAACATTTCGAACAATCCTCGATTTAATTTGATTTTTGACTGAAACTAGTATAGAATTGTCCATAATATATTACGATTTTTTGACAAAAACTAGTATTTCAAAAAGATTCAAAAAATCTAATTTTGAGATAATTTTTTGCATGGACTTCCATCATAACCATCCCTCATAACATGTACAGAGGATCTTAAAAGTTTCATTGAATTTCGAACAATCCTCGATTTAATTTGGTTTTTGACCGAAACTAGTATAGAATTGTGTATAATATACTACGATTTTTTGGCCAAAACTAGTATTTCAAAAAGTTTCATAGAATCTAATATTGAGATAATTTTTTGTATGGACTTCCATCATAACCTTCCCTCGTAATAATAGAGAGGATCTTAAAAGTTTCTTAACATTTCGAACAATCCTTGAATTAATTTGATTTTTGACCGAAACTAGTATAGAATTGTGTATAATATACTACGATTCTTGACCAAAACTAGTATTTCAAAAAGTTTCATAAAATCTAATTTGGAGATAATTTTTTGCGTGGACTTCCATCATAACCTTCCCTCATAACATGTAGAGAGGGTCTTAGAAGTTTCATAGCATATCGAATAATCCTCGGTTTAATTTGATTTTCGACCGAAACTAGTATAGAATTGTGTATAATATACTACGATTTTTTACCAAAACTATTATTTCAAAAAGTTTCAAAGAATCTAATTTTGAGATAATTTTATGCATGGCCTTCCATTATAACCTTCCCTCGTAACATATAGATAGGATCTTAAAAGTTTCGTAGCATCTCGAAAAATACTCGATTTAATTTGATTTTTGACCGAAACTAGTATAGAATTGTGTATAATATTCTACAATATTTTAGCCAAAACTAGTATTTCAAAAAGTTTCATAGAATCTAATTTTGAGAAAAATTTTTGTATAGACTTCCATCATAACCTTCCCTCGTAATAATAGAGAGGATCTTAAAAGTTTCTTAACATTTCGAACAATCCTTGATTTAATTTGATTTTTGACTGAAACTAGTATACTATTGTGTATAATATACTACGATTTTTTGACCAAAACTAGTATTTCAAAATTTTTCATAGAATCTAATTTTGAGATGTTTTTTTGCATGGACTTCCATCATAACCTTCCTTCGTAACATGTAGATAGGATCTTAAATGTTTTGTAGCATTTCGAACAATCCTCGATTTAATTTGATTTTTGACTGAAACTAGTATAGAATTGTGTATAATATACTACGATTTTTTGACCAAAACAAGTATTTCAAAAAGATTCATAGAATCTAATTTTGAGATAATTTTTTGCATGGACTTCCATGATAACCTTCCCTAGTAACATATAGAGATTATCTTAAAAGTTTCGTAGCATTTCGAACAATCGTCGATTTAATTTGATTTTTGATCGAAACTAGTATAGAATTGTGTATAATATACTATGATTTTTTCACCAAAACTAGTATTTGAAAAAGTTTCATAGAATCTAATTTTGAGAAAATGTTTTGCATGGACTTCTATCATAACCTTCCCTCGTAACATATAGAGAGAATCTTAAAAGTTTTATAGCATTTCAAACAATCCTCGATTTAATTTGATTTTTGACCGAAACTAGTAATGAATTGTGTATAATATACTACGATTTTTTGGCCAAAACTAGTATTTCAAAAAGTTTCATAGAATCTAATTTTAAGATAATTTTTTGTATGGACTTCCATCATAACCTTCCCTCGTAACTGTCGTACCCCGAAAAATACGACCTCACGCGATCCGAATGGATGGAGTCACGCGCCGGACGGACTGAAGAGTCGCCACCTAATTCTATTTATTCCCGAATAGGGAAAGGGAAGATATAGATACAACCCGGGAAGAGAAGGATGAGGACAAAGGTCAACGGAACCATTGCCTGGGTTCGGGAGTCGGTTATGCAGGGGGAAGGTGTAACACCCTAATTTTTATAATGTATTTTTTAAAAAATAAATATCAAGAGTATGATGGTGTATTTTGAATAATAAGTGGATGAGGTATTTTATTTAAATAATGATAATATAATGAGGTGGTATTATTATTATAATATTGTTATTTAATAAATAAAATAAAATATAAGTTGGAGGTTTGAGGGGCAAGGTTGTAATTTGATTCTGTTATGAAAAGGGGAGAACACGATACATTTTCTCATTATCGTATTTTGACGAAGGAAAGAGGGCTCTGGAGAAAAAGAGAAAGGAGAAGGGAAATCAAGAATCGTAAAGCTTCAAGATCAAGGCTTTGCAAGGATTTTGTCAAATTCGAGGTAAGGGGGGAGAAAGGGTTCTTTATTGGTGACCTAACATGAAAGGGTAATTGGGAGTTCCTTACTCCCTAGGGATTGTCTAATGTTGTTGATTATGATGAAATTGTGATATGATGTGTATATATGTTATGATGATTGATTATGGTTATGTGAAATTATTATTGAGTTATATGCTTGATTGTTGTAATTGGAATGGTGGTGATTTGAGTTATATGATAAGTTTGGTATTGGGAGGAATGGCATATGAAGGTTATGGGGAATATGATGAACAGAGAAGAAGATTAAACCTCATAGATTCCTTAATTGATCTAGGAAAGTTTATTAATAAAACTAGTTGATGTTATATGTTTAAATGGATAATAAACATGTGAATTGGTTGGTTTTTAGTGTTAAATTTGACTTAGAATGGTTGGGATTCGTGCTTGTGAGGAAGAGGGAAGAAATTGGGACTTTTGGAAAAATTGAATTTTTGGGGTACAGTTGCCACAACACGGCCAGTGTTGTACAACACGGGCGGCCGTGTTGTCCTCCTGGAAAATGAGTTTTTGTGGATTTTGAGGGGCGTGTCCCAGGCCACCTGACACGGGCCGTGTCAGGCAACACGGGCGGCCGTGTTAGGCCCCTGTAAATGCAATTTTTCGTCCGTTTTAAGGTGGATTTGACTCATTCTTCCAACGTAGGATTATATTAATGAAATAAGACTTTGAGGATGTTCTAATAGTGAAATATAGGACTTGATTATTAGTTGCATAAGAAATCCTAAGTGTTTAATTAAATTATATGAATATGTAGATTGTTATAATTGTGAATAACATGAGATATATGTATTGAGATATAGTATATGTGTTATGTGATTAGTGGGGATATTATAACTTTATTAATATGTCAATTAGAAGATGTTGATGATGGAAATGTTTACTATAAGTCTTGCACAATTATATGAAGGAATAGTGATAAAC
This sequence comes from Lathyrus aphaca, assembly GCA_963966055.1. Classification (NCBI taxonomy): domain Eukaryota; kingdom Viridiplantae; phylum Streptophyta; class Magnoliopsida; order Fabales; family Fabaceae; genus Lathyrus; species Lathyrus aphaca. Next base: position 33,453,128 of record OZ014523.1, read on the forward strand.
GAAGAGGATCGTGATGATTGGTAACATAGTTGATTATATGTCTTGCTTAGACCCCATGATGTAAGTGTTGGTAGCGGTGAGGATCAGAAGGATCGTGTGGTATTAGAATATATGTATAGGGAATAAACGAGAGTGTAATTAATGAGGAATTCAGAAGATATGACATTTGGTAATTAGCGTGTATGAATATACGTGCTTAGGTTGTTTTGCATGACTCTTAATGGTGAACCATATTAATGGTGTTGACAATGTGTATGGATATTGTTGGACTATCTATGTGACCCACGTGATGGGATATGTGTTAGATCATGAGGATCGTGTTGACATGATTGTTTTCATGTGTAATTATGTTGATGTGTACTATGTGTTTAGTGCTATTTATATGATGAAATGACATATATGTTTTGATGAGGATCATGAGGATCGTAAAGCATGATGTGTTCATGTATGTTATGATATGGTATGCGTTGTTGTGTCTGCATGCGCATACGTTTAATGGAATAATCATGTCGTGGATGTGATTATTCGGGATTCGTTGAGAATCGTGGTTGCAGGGATGATCGTGTCTTGTTGGAGACGTTAACGATGAATTCGGGGTTCTATTTGATGAACCGTTATTGTGAGTCGGTACCGCATTTGCATTGTGTCATTGAGTCACTTTGCATTGATTGAATTAATGATGTATGATATGTGTTGATGAACTATTTGAGATATTGATTAATTGTATTATGTATGATGTGTATTTGATGAATAGAGGTGAGACTACCCTGTAAGATGTTATTTGCACCATTAATATATAGAATTGTTTTCTCACCCCTTTGTTGTTTGGTTGCGTCTGTGCTTCTTCGGAAGTACAGATGATTCAGGTACTTGAGTATGCTCGGAGTACAAGTTGTTTGGTCGAGTCCTAGGAGTCGCTCTGATACGTAACACGGGAAATGGGAATATTTGTTATTTAATTATTCTTGTTAGTAATAGTTACGTATCATATTTTATTGAAACTTATAAATTAAGTGGATTGATGAATTTGTGGATATTTGGCGAATTGCCGATTGTTGAATAAAAAGATATTTCCGCTATTTTTAATAAATGATTATACTTTTAGTTAATTGTGAAAATGTAGCTACTCACTTGTTAATTAAACTCTGATTTATTTGAAAACTTATGTTATTTTAGAAAATGGGAAAAGTGGGTGTTACAGAAGGTATTAGCACCCCCCTACATCCATCGTAGTCGATGGGAACCATCTAAGTTAACGCGCGTGAAAGGATGTCTATGCTTAAACGAATTGCTTGCTAGAGGGAAATGAGTTGAAATATAAGTTAGATTGATCCTAGGTGCTCGACAAGGATTGAGATCCTCGTGCCTACGTACTCCCGCGTGCAATGGGAAAGTCAGAGCCTCGTAGTTCGGCCTACTAAGGGTAATGGTTGTTTGATTTTATTACCTTTCGTCGATGAAAGGGTTTAGGAGTTGAAATGCACTAAAGACTATGGATAGTTTATCTCGCCCTACAAGACGAGCGTCCTGCGTCGAAATAATCGGAGCGAGTAACGAGAGCTCGTTATCCTCCTTTCTACCGCTTAAGGCTCGTAGCGTACAAATCTTCTCGTATTATTAACGTGTTTTATTTCCTAAAGCTGCTTGACGTTGGATCAAGGGTTTGGATCTAATCGGAACATTTTGGTTTTTGAGGTTTAGAGGGTGCATGCAAATGGAGGTTTATTTTGTGGTTTTGTTTGCGAGGCACAATGCGCTCGGCTCGCAAAGATAGGTGGATCCTAATAAACGAAAAGAATAATAAAGTGCGAGTGTGCAAATGCAATCGCTTGGCGTTGGACCAAGGATTCAGAAATAAAATGCGAGAAATAAAAGTGCGTACAAATTAATGGGAGAGGGATACAAAATAAATACAGGGGATTGCGAGAAATAAAGAGGTCTCGTTGTAGTTAGCCCAAGAGGAAGCGTGTGTGCAGTGTTTTTTGAACCGTTCGAAGGCGTTCAGCCTGTTAATCGGGACACAACTATTCGAAGGCGTTGGACCTTTTAATCGAGCGCAACTATTCGAAGGCGTTGGACCTTTTTGGGACGCGACGAAATTTACTTCGTTTACTTCCTTAGAGCCGGTTTAAAGAAACCGTTCTATGAGGAGTCGAATTGTAATTTAAAATGCGAATTAAATGAATAAATTGAATTAAATTGCGAGAAATAAATTAAAATAGAATAATGAATTAAATAATTAAATGAAATAAATAATATTAAGAATAAATTAAATTAATGTTTGTTTATCGAAATAATAAAATAATGAAAAATTAATTACAATGAGGGCCTCATATTGACCAAAAATCACCGATTAAAATCGGGCGAAAAATTGGCCTTTTATGATATCATTGGCCCTGAAGCGAATTGAAATCAAGTGATTTACCAATATTTTCTTTAGGGAATTTTCTAAACAAGACATGGAGTGTATTTGAAACAAGAAAAATATAATAAAATCCACTAAAACTTAATCAACTAACACAAGTTAAATAAATTAAAATAAACAATAAAAAGGGAGGGGTATGCGCTAAGAATGGGGTGTGAGTAAAGCAGATCTATGGATCTATGGGCTAAAGACCCAAGATCCACTGAACCCAAAAAGAAAAGAGTAAAAAACAAACTAAAGAAAAAGCAAACGAAATAAAATAAAATAAAATTCAGTAGAACATTAGAAAAGGTCATAAAAGGCCTCACTTCTCTTTTGTTTTAACCGAAACAAGCCATATATCAGGTATTTTAGTAAAATAACAAGAAAGAAAATATGCACATCATAGTAAACAAAAAAGAAAATAATAAATAATAGAAAGAAGAAAACAAAATATAAAAGCAAATGACCTTGACTCTCTGTGTCTCAGTTCTCCATTCTCACCGTCAAACTTTCTTACTCAATCGCGATTTGCGAATCTCGCGATGGTACCGGCCGAAATCGCTCTTGGAGCCTTCTCTCTCATGCGCGGTTCCGATCTCACTCAGCTCCGTTTCTCTCTCACAATGCTCCTCTCCTTCTCACAGCTCTCACGGTTCGCTCGGACGTTTGGGTCGAGTTGACTTGCGGTGGTTTCTCAAAGGATGTCACGGTGGTGGCCGGCGAAAGGGGTGGTGGTTTTGTTCAGATCCGGACGCGATTTAACGGTTAATGAGTGGTGGTGGTAGTAACGGTAGCTTTGCGGTGACGAGGGGTGGGCTGAGTTCGGCGGAATGGTGTTTTTTGTTCGCGGAAGGTTGAAGAGAAATGGTGGTTTGATTTTCGGATGAAGGTGAGGAAATTTGTGTTCAGTTTCCGGGTGTTGAGAGGTGAAGGCTTTCAGGTGCGTTTTTTTTGTGTTAGGATTTTTCTCTGTGTGTTCATTTTCGTCTTAGCCGCTAGGGTTTTTCAGTGTCCGTCCCTATTGCCAATGATTGGCATTTCATATATAGTGTGAGAATCATAGAATTTTGCTGAGTTAATCGTGCAAGAATGAATTCGGTTAGGAAGGATTTGGAGTGGGGACCATGTGATGGTGACTCATAGAATTCGTCTGTCTGTAGTGTCTCCTAGAAGGAGGTGGTCCCCCCTGAAATTTCACTGATTTTTACCGCTGTGAACTTGTGATTTTACTGATACAAACCCTTTTTTACTACTTGTAAAACTTGCTAGAATTTTGCAAACTAATCCTTTATTTTTTTTTCAGGTGTACACTTATAGAAACACGTCTGAGAAGTTGAGATATCAACCTCCTATTATGTAATGACATGGTTTGTGTTGCTGGTTACAACCCTCTTGAGAGATAGAGATTAATGCCTCTATATGTGCCCTTGCTACTGAACATGGTACTAGCAGCTGATACGTTTGAGTTCGAAGGCTCCACAAGAACCGAATTAGCCTCCTCAATTCAACTGGTAAGTTTAAGTGATTTTATGTCTTGTACCTGCCGAATCTTGAATCTTTATTAGGAAGAAAAACTTGACCGTTCCGCATTTTGCACTTGGTTGGAGGATTGATGAGATAGATTTATGTGGTTTTTCTTTATGTTCTCATTAGTCCTCATAGACTTTGTTGATTCTATTAATGCTGTTGTTCTTGCAGGTGGCCTGTAGGTTTTGTGAGATGGCCTAGATTGGCTTGCAAGCACTAGCCTGGATAAGAATTTTGCAGGGATGACTTGAATCATCTTGAAATCTAGTTATGGTGTGAAGATAGCTGGAGCTTCTGTTATGCCAGTAATGCTAAACTGAGGTGATGCTGATACGCTTTCTCAAGTACAACCATTTGCAAACTGATATCTGAGGTGAGTTGTACCATTTTTATCTTGTGGAGTTACTTCTGTTTGGCTTCTGTACTGGTTCGTATTGGCGATGGCTTTGACATTTAATTGCTATTTGCTTGCAGGACATGATGGTAACTTGAAATGATGATCTTTCATCCTCCCTCTCCACATACGGCTCAAAGGTATTGTGTTAAGAATTTGTACAAGGGTCCCCTTGATGATCAATATGCTACTGCTATCAAAAATTGTGATCCTGATGGTCCTCTCATGCTTTATGTGTCAAAGATGATTCCATCATCTGATAAAGGAAGGTTTTTTTGCTTTTGGTTGTGTCTTTGCTGGTAAGGTTTCTACATGTTTGAAGGTCAGAATTATGGGACCAAATTTTGTACCTGGGGAGAAGAGATATTTGTATGTGAAAGTGTTCAGAGAACTGTCATTTGGATGGGAAAGAGGCAGGAGACTATTGAAGATGTGCCTTGTAGTAACACAGTTGCGTTGGTTGGTTTAAATCAGACGGTTGTGCGTGTTGCTGTTCAGTGCAAGGTTGCTTCAGATCTTCCTAAGCTTGTTGAAAGTCTCAAACATTTTGCCAAGTCAGATCCTATGGTTGTTTGCACCATTGAGGAGTCTGGAGAACACATTGTTGCTGGTGCAGAAAAGCTTCATCTAGAAATCTGTTTGAAGGGCTTGACATGAACGGACCTGTCACCAATGTAATGGACTGATGATAAAGAATGAAGGGAGATTTGGCGTAATGGGAAAACTTCGATCAGTGTGCTCAATTTCTCTTCATTGCATTTCAGGTGACCATGATTCTTGCTGCAGTACCTTTGTATTGAAATTCTGATATTGTGCATCTTGGCTTGGAATTTTGATTGCCATTTTTTCCTTTTGAATATGCTAAAACATTCTTGTCCTTTTTAGAAACAAACTAAAGACTTAGGCACCTCTTGTGTGGCTCAAATATGTATTGGATTGATTGCCACAAAGCTTCAAATCATTTAAAGAAATCTGACTTAAAGCTTCTAACTTTAGGCTTTTGCACTTTGATCCCAACAATAACACAAACTGAATTTGTAGCATGATAATATAGAACTTATGGATTCTGAAATTAATCATTGCTTGTTGTCACTCATTCTGCAGCTTACACTCGGTTGTGTTTTCCAGCTTTCTTATATTTTACTATTGCCGATGATTGTTTGATAAAGACAATTGGACCAGAAAATCCATGAAGAGAATGCTATGATTCCGTGAAGATATTGGTCGTCAATACGGGAGCTGCTGAGTTACCCCTAAACTTGACCTGGCATGATGGGAGAATTTTGCCATGAAGTTGGAATGAAGAAGAAAGTGCAGGCTGCTTTCAATCCTGGGTTATTTGGCAAGATTTGGCCTTGGTAGGCTTATTGATCATGTAGACTTGTTGTTTTTTATTTGTTTTGTTTTAGAATTCATACTTATGACAAATCGATTTTCTGTCAGTTTGTATCAAATAGGGATTTTGAATGCGTCTTAAATCATATAACAAGTATCACTTCTACAGAACCAAACTTTTAAAACCATGCCCATTATAGCGTGTCCTTTAAAATAATGAAGTAGCCCACATTAGCCCTGAGGTATACCTAAGTTTCTTTGCTGGCAAATTTCTCCTTATTGACTTTAATAAAAACGCAACACTCAATCCAAGAGTCTATTTGAACAAAATCACCCACGCCTTGAACCAGTCATAGTTTATGACTACATTGTGTTACTTTTGAATTGAACAGGAACTGTGATTATGAACTTTGTAACCCATCATGTGTTTGAACTTTGGTGAAATGAAACAATTTTGACTTTGTAAACTCTGGATTTAAGTAATAAGCTACGACATGAATTGAAACTCAATCGCCGTATCAACTTTTGTGGCTTGAAATACTTGTATCTCTTTAATTCTTGATGTCAATCCTTACTTTGCAAATTTAGATGAAAACTTGAAATCAATTGGTAACAATAGTCCAAACCAACTTGAAACACACTTTCTCTTTTTTTCCAAATAAGAAAACAAAGAACTTGATCCACAATTGTTCCATAAAAAACCACCTAATCTAGTAACCTTGATATTGAGATAATCCAACAGTTGACCCAAAGTACCATACCCATGACCATCTTGAACAATCCATAATTCCACCTTACAAACCCTAATCCACACAGGAAATAAGTGGGAAAAGCTACACGCGTTTAGCCTAATAATCTTGTCTGATCCTGATAGCCAACTTGCGCAACCTGTACTTAATTGAATAATGAGACAAATGGAACAATCAACATATTTTTATTTTGCCTAGTGGTTAGTAAACAACAAACAAAAAACAAATTAAGTAATTATACAGGTAGGACAAATTTGGGGTATGACAGATGCCCCTATCGAATTGGCTTAGGCCGAGTAAGATGAACTGGCTCACGTTCAAACTTTCAAGGTATAAGATAATTAGATACTAACAGACTCCAAATTTGTCCGATAAAAGAAAATGTGCAGTAAATCTATGGTTAAACTTGGAAAAAGAAGGTGATGTGAAACAAAAACAGGTTGATAGGAAATTAAATAATCGTTTACCACCATAAGGATGATAATGCGAACTCGGCACTCGATGCTAGGTCGATGCTGAGTAACAGAAAAAATAAATAATCGCTTACCACCGCAAGGATGATAATGCGACCCAAGCACTCGATGCTAGGTCGATGCTGAGTAACAGAAAAATAAATAATCGCTTACCACCGCAAGGATGATAATGCGACCCCAACACTCGAACTAGGTCGATATGGATGCTGAGTAACAGAAAAATAAATAATCGCTTACCACCGCAAGGATGATAATGCGACCCTAGCACTCGATGCTAGGTCGATGCTGAGTAATAGAAAAATAAATAATCGCTTACCACCGCAAGGATGATAATGCGACCCCAGCACTCGATGCTAGGTCGATGCTGAGGAACAAAAAAATAAAATAATCGCTTACCACCGCAAGGATGATAATGCGACCCCCAACACTCGAACTAGGTCGATATGTATGTTGAGTAACAGACAAATAAATAAGCGCTTACCACCGCAAGGATGATAATGCGACCCCTAACACTCGAACTAGGTCGATATGGATGCTGAGTAACAGAAAAATAAATAATCGCTTACCACCGCAAGGATGATAATGCGACCCCAGCACTCGATGCTAGGTCGATGCTGAGTAACAGAAAAATAAATAATCGCTTACCACCGCAAGGATGATAATGCGACCCCAGCATTCGATGCTAGGTCGATGCCGAGTAACAAAAAAATAAAATAATCGCTTACCACCGCAAGGATGATAATGCGACCCCTAACACTCGAACTAGGTCGATATGGATGCTGAGTAACAGAAAAATAAATAATCGCTTACCACCGCAAGGATGATAATGCGACCCCAGCACTCGATGCTAGGTCGATGCTGAGTAACAGAAAAATAAATAATCGCTTACCACCGCAAGGATGATAATGCGACCCCAGCACTCGATACTAGGTCGATGTTGAGTAACAGAAAATTAAAATAAACTGGGAGAGGAATATCCAACGGGGACGTCCACTGAAAAACACCTAGGAGAATCTTCGATCGACCTTGGATCCTGACTTCCACCGGGGGAAGGCCTGGAATCTTGGATTGATCCTGGATTCTGAGTTATGCAACTATGTTCGATTATTTTTGAAATGGTATTCCATAATGATGGAGATACGATGCAAATGTTTATGCACTGAGATGTAAATTCGATAATGTTGGGGATAATAAAAGGTTTGGTTTATTGAGATATGCAAATGATGCACATGTTGCAAATGATTGATGTAATGATGCTTTATGACGTTAATGATGCGTAATGATGCATATGAGTGATTGAAAAAGAAAGGTGCCAGCTTGGTGGACTTTTGGTCTGGTAGTTGCCAATAATGATTGGACTTTGGGTGGGTGGAGGGCTTGATTCCCCGACAATCGATCTTCAACGATGTATGATCAGAAGATGGACCTGAAAGCTCCAAGTTCGATTATCTGTTGGTGAGCGAAGCGACTTAATTGACACATCAGAACTGATTTTGCTTTGAATGGTTGCCAATGTCTGGCAGGAACTGCTTGTTCAACTGGGGAGAAGAGATAGGAAGATTTGCTCCTTGTTTGCTTGCCCATGCATGTAGAGTATCTGAAATAAATCTGGTGGGGAAGCTTTGACAATGGTCATGGCACGACCTGCCCCTGATTGAGCTGTATGAAGATGATTTGCCCCTTGATTGAGCTGATTTCACAGAAGTATTGATTCAAATTCCTCTTTTGATTGCCCCTTGTTGGGATTGTATTGATATCAAGCACTAAATTGCAATTAAATTATTCATAGAATTGTGTATAATATACTACGATTTTTTTGACCAAACTAGCATTTTAAAAAGTTTCATAGAATCTAATTTTGAAATTAATTTTTGCATCGACTTCCATCATAACCTTCCCTCTTAACATATCGATAGGATCTTAAAAGTTTCGTAGCCTTTCGAATAATCCTCGATTTAATTTGATTTTTGACCGAAACTAGTATAGAATTGTGTATAATATACTACGATTTTTTTTTACCAAAACAAGTATTTGAAAAAGTTTCATAAAATCTAATTTTGAGAAATTTTTTTGCATGGACTTCCATCATAACCTTCCCTCATAACATATAGAGAGGATCTTAGAAGTTTCATAGCATATCGAACAATCCTCGATTTAATTTGATTTTTGACCGAAACTATTATTGAATTGTGTATAATATACTACGATTTTTTACCAAAACTATTATTTCAAAAAGTTTCAAAGAATCTAATTTTGAGATAATTTTTTGCATGGACTTCCATCATAACCTTCCCTCATAACATATAGATAGGATCTTAAAAGTTTCGTAGCATTTTGAAAAATACATGATTTAATTTGATTTTTGACCGAAACTAGTATAGAATTATGTATAATATACTACAATATTTTAGCCAAAACTAGTATTTCAAAAAGTTTCATAGAGTCTAATTTTGAGATAGTTTTTTGTATGGACTTCCATCATAACCTTCCCTCGTAATAATAGATAGGATCTTAAAAGTTTCTTAACATTTCGAACAATCCTCGATTTAATTTTATTTTTGACCGAAACTAGTATACTATTTTGTATAATATACTAGGATTTTTTGACCAAAACTAGTATTTCAAAAAGTTTCATAGAATCTAATTTTGAGATGTTTTTTTGCAAGGACTTCCATCATAACCTTCCATCGTAACATGTAGATAGGATCTTAAAAGTTTTGTAGCATTTCGAACAATCCTCAATTTAATTTAATTTTTGACAGAAACTAGTATATTATACTATATACTACGATTTTTTGACAAAAACTAGTATTTGAAAAAGTTTCATATAATCTAATTTTGAGATAATTTTTTGCAGGGACTTCCATCATAACCTTCCCTCGTAATATATAAAGAAGATCTTAAATGTTCCGTAGCATTTCGAACAATCCTCGATTTAATTTGATTTTTGACCAAAACTAGTATAGAATTGTGTATAATACTTTGATTTTTTGACCAAACTAGCATTTTAAAAAGTTTCATAGAATCTAATTTTGAAATTAATTTTTGCATGGACTTCCTTCATAACCTTCCCTCTAAACATATAGAGAGGATCTTAAAATTTTCGTAGCCTTTCGAATATTCCTCGATTTAATTTGATTTTTGACCGAAACTAGTATAGAATTGTGTATAATATACTACAATTTTTTTACCAAAACAAGTATTTCAAAAAGTCCCATAGAATCTAATTTTGAGATAATTTTTTGCATGGACTTCCATCATAACCTTCCCTCGTAACGTATAGGGAGGATATTAAAAGTTTCATAGAATTTCGAACAATTCTCGATTTAATTTGATATTTGACCGAAACTAGTATAGAATTGTGTATAATATACTACGATTTTTTTTGCCAAAACTAGTATTTCAAAAAGTTTTATAGAATCTAATATTGAGATAATTTTTTGTATGGACTTCCATCATAACCTTCCCTCGTAATAATAGAGAGGATCTTAATAGTTTCTTAACATTTCGAACAATCCTTGATTTAATTTGATTTTTGACCGAAACTAGTATAGAATTGTGTATAATATACTACGATTCTTTGACCAAAACTAGTATTTCAAAAAGTTTCATAAAATCTAATTTGGAGATAATTTTTTGCGTGGACTTCCATCATAACCTTCCCTCATAACATGTAGAGAGGGTCTTAGAAGTTTCATAGCATATCGAATAATCCTCGATTTAATTTGATTTTTGACCGAAACTAGTATAGAATTGTGTATAATATACTATGATTATTTACCAAAACTATTATTTCAAAAAGTTTCAAAGAATCTAATTTTGAGATAATTTTTTGCAAGGACTTCCATCATAACCTTCCCTTGTAACATATAAAGAGAATCTTAAATGTTTCGTAGCATTTCGAACAATCATCGATTTAATTTGATTTTTGACCGAAACTAGTATAGAATTGTGTATAATATACTACGATTTTTGGCCAAAACTAGTATTTCAAAAAGTTTCATAGAATCTAATATTGAGATAATTTTTTGTATGGACTTCCATCATAACCTTCCCTCGTAATAATAAAGAGGATCTTAATAGTTTCTTAACATTTCGAACAATCCTTGATTTAATTTGATTTTTGACCGAAACTAGTATAGAATTGTATATAATATACTACGATTCTTTGACCAAAACTAGTATTTCACAAAGTTTCATAAAATCTAATTTGGAGATAATTTTTTGCGTGGACTTCCATCATAACCTTCCCTCATAACATGTAGAGAGGGTCTTAGAAGTTTCATAGCATATCGAGTAATCCTCGATTTAATTTGATTTTTGACCGAAACTAGTATACTATTGTGTATAATATACTACGATTTTTTGACCAAACTAGCATTTTAAAAAGTTTCATAGAATCTAATTTTGAAATTAAGTTTTGCATGGACTTCCTTCATAACCTTCCCTCCAAACATATAGAGAGGATCTTAAAAGTTTCGTATCCTTTCGAATAATCCTCGATTTAATTTGATTTTTGACCGAAACTAGTATAAAATTGTGTATAATATACTACGATTTTTTTACCAAAACAAGTATTTCAAAAAGTCCCATAGAATCTAATTTTGAGATAATTTTTTGCATGGACTTCCATCATAACCTTCCCTCGTAACATATAGGGAGGATATTAAAAGTTTAATAGAATTTCGAAAAATTCTCGATTTAATTTGATATTTGATCGAAACTAGTATAGAATTGTGTATAATATACTACGATTTTTTTGGCCAAAACTAGTATTTCAAAAAGTTTCATAGAATCTAATTTTGAGATAATTTTTTTGTATGGACTTCCTTCATAACCTTCCTGATTGTACCTGGAGATCAGGATCCGATGCGGCTGGTCTCGAGAGCGGACGGATATGGTCGTTGAGGAGAAAAGGGGTTGTACCTGCAAGGCACTCCGATGCTAAAGTAAGTAACCGAGCAAGAGTGAGCAAGTACAAGTATCAGGGTTAGAGAATTTAATACCTGACCCTCTCAAATGAGAGGGTTTATATAAGGGACCAGCTGGAAGATTATTGGTCCGTTCTGTGAGGCGCGGATCGAGGGATCCGTGAAGATAGGTAACAGTCAATACTAGCCGTTAGAGAACCTCATCGTGACCGGATTATTTGTGGTCGACTGAGGACCACTTTTCATGATTGCGCTCGGTGTCGAGCAGGGCCATTGGATCAGTCTTTTTGGCCCAATAGGAGGAATTGGGCCGGGTCAGAACAGGAGCCCCCCAAGTCATTGCTCGTGCTGTAGAGCAGTGACTTAGGAGCGATATTGTGCTCGGCGAAGTGTAATATCAGGGTCAAGTGTTAATGCTATTATTTTATGATTGGCATTATGTTTGGTAAAACTAATATGGCTGGAAAATGTTGAATAAGAAGTTCCATATTAACATGGTATAGACTCTGGAAGAACATGTCAAACATGATGTCCTGACATGGTGGCACAGATAAATGTGGAAGTTGTCAAAGAAGATGTTGAATTCAGTTCAGAATGTCCTATCAGATGTTGGGACATTATTAAACAGAGTATAAGAACTTAATTCAGGATGTCCCAACAGATGTTGTCATATGTTACAGTCAGATGTCAAAGAAGATGTTGAAACATCTGCAAATGTCATGACAGAATTACTGTCATATGTTACAGACAGATGTCAAAGAAGATGTTGAAACATCTGCAAATGTCATGACAAATGTCAAAGAGAATGTTGAAACATCTGCAACTGTCATGACAACATTATTGTCATATGTTACATATGGATATCAAACAAGAAGTGTTGAACTTAGTTCAGGATGTCACACCAGATGTTGTGACACTGTCAAACAGAGTAACAGTTAATGAACTTAAGTCAAGATATCAGGATGTCACATCAGATGTTGTGACATTGTATCAGTAAATGAAGTAAGTTCAGTTTTTCAGGATGTCCCAACAGATGTTGTGACATCTCAGACCCGCTACCAGAATTAATTAATGACTAACAGAACTGAGTAAATTCAGGGGAATCTATCTGGAATTAATTGGAAAGAGATAAGCAATACAAGGCGCATCTTTAGGGAGATTAGTTATCTGATTTCAGTAAAACAGAATAACTAATTCACCTTGAATTAAGGAGGTAGCAAACTAACTAACCCTAATTCAAGGTGATGACAGTGGGATTTATCAGATCTGAATTATGCAGAATATTCTGGAGATATTATGCAATAATATGTGACGCTGATTTGAAGGGTGCTGATTTAGAAGATCTTAAAGACTCAATTTAAATTGAAGACAAATATTGAAAAATATAGGTTTCTATATTTAGAGATATTTTAGGAGTTTTTAGATTTGAAGATCTTTTGAAATATTTGTAGCAGATTTTTTCTGCATATTTGTAGCAGCTATTGTTGTGATTGTTTAGGCCCAAATCCAGTTGGGAATAGGTTATAAAAGAAACCTTGTAACCTAGTTTAGATCAACCCAATCAACCGAAAATGTAAACATTATTAGGGTTGTGTCCTTGTGTCAGCCGTGCGTAACAAGTAACTTTATTGTGGCTGTTTCACTTGTGATTCTCAAAGCTTGTAAGCAAGAGAAGTATTGTGTCTTGATTGAAACTTCTAAGTAAGATCAAGCTGTTGTGTTTGAAGTGTGACTTCAATTTTATTAATCATTGTAAAAGATCACTGTGTGATTGAGGGGGAGTGAGTTGGTACTCATATCTAAGTTGTGTCTTAGGTAGAAATTGCATTGGGTAGATATTAAGTGAAAGATTAAACTGGGTGGTTTAAGTCTAGAATTAATATTACTTATAGTGGATTTCCTCCTGGCTTGGTAGCCCCCAGATGTAAGTGTGGAGATACACTGAACTGGGTTAACAATTCTGCTGTGTTATTTATATCTTTTATGTTTTATGCAGTACCTGAACTGAATGTCCTATCAGATGTCCCAACATCCTGAAGCATGTTTGACTCTGATATATCAGAATTATTTAAGTACTGATATGTATGCCTTACCATGTTTATAAGTAACAGATAAGATGTCTCAACATCATATTCGACATCTGAGTCTGTCATACCAGAATTTCATCAAGGATCTACGCTGTCGATCTTCTGAGAACGGGCAAGCGATGCGTTTCTCGGCAAAAGAATGTTAAAAGAAAAGCTGGAATATCTGGAAATTCGCGCCTATTAATGATTTGACGGCTAGTCTAGGGGCTAGCGTGTAGGGATCACGCGCGTGCGCACGTGTTTTCCTTCCTATAAATAGGATTCTCAGGGCACATTTTGACCTTTTCGTTTCATCTTCTTCCTCAAGACTCTGCTCGCTCAACCGCCGTTGTCTCAGCCGTCGACCACCGCTGTTTCTTACCGACCACCACTTTCAGAAACCCATTTTCTTCAAGAATGTCTTCTCAAGCTCAAGGTACGGTTCTTTTTCTTCTCTTTAGGTGTTTAAAGTATAGATTTTGTAGAAATGCATGCGGTTTAAGACGATTCTACCAGTAGGTTTTAGATTTGGAATTAGTAAACCTCAAAACTTCTGCCACCGTAGCCGGTCGGTTGCGAACCCTAACTTTAGGGTCGACGGAGATATTGGTCGACTTAGACTTGGATTTTAGGTTAGATTCTTGTCATATACAATGTTGGGCGTCAGCCGTCGCTCCGAGCGATGGTCAGCCAGGGCTACAGCTCGGGACATAGTTTCTGAGCTGATGCGCGCCCTTTCACTTGTCGAGAGGTGGAAGGGTGGATTTGATATTCTTAATCGAATTCACTGACGCCTTTCCTCTGCTTTTCAGGTGAAAACTCGCTCGTGAATCCGCTGGATGTGCTTTCCGAGGAGACGTCTTCGGGAAGTTCAGGGTCGTCTACGTCCATACCTTCAGACTCCGGGAGCTCCTCGGAAAGTTCAGATACAAGTACTACAGGACCGTCGACGGATTCGCCTCACTATCCTGACCAGACGAGGGTCTCGCCCGAAGAGTGGGTGATGGAAGATTTGTTGGACAAGGTGTCCTCATTCTCGAGACCTCGATCGGAGCCGCTGCTAGTTGTTGGGGATCCAGCTGATTGGGTTGTGACCTGCCCGGGAGACGACGACCGTATCTTCTCAGATTTTCGTGGTCGGGCGTTCTCCATGTATGAATATGCAACTTCAGTCTTGGGGGTGACGTTGCCTTTCAGCGACTTCGTGAACGCTATGCTCGGGCATCTCTGCGTAGCCCCTTCTCAGTTGCACCCCAACTCGTACGCATTTCTGAGGGCGTTCGAGATGACATGCGCCTATCTGGGCGTCGGTGCTACTCTTCCCCTCTTTTTCCGCCTCTTCTCCCTACAGCGCCAAGTCGGGCGAGGAACTGGCCGAAAAGGGTTCGTGTCTTTCAAGCAGCGGACCAAAATCTTTAAGGCCCATTCATAATACATCCGGGCTTTCAAAACTGACTACTTCCTGATAAAGCCTGCGAGCGCGGTGGCCGTGAGAGCTATGAGCTTTCTTGGAATAGATACTGACGAGAATGACGAGCCTAAGCTCGACGACCAAGGCCAAGTGATTCCGAGGAGACTGTGGTTGTTCCCCTTCTCTTGGAGCCATGCTCACTATGACAAACCTGTGGGGGAGTTCGTTCAAGTGGGGGATTCTTTGAGTGATGATGATGCGGCCAGTTTTGAGGCCTTCAGAAAATTAATAGCCTCCTTTACTCCGACCCCTCTGTTGGACGGAGACGGGAAGGTTATGGTCGACCAAGATGGGGGGGAAGCTTTGGAGTGTCCCTTGATTAGTGTTACTGAATTGTTGGCCTGTCGTAACGGGCAGGAAGTGTCTGACCTTTTTGGTATCCGTTTACTTGCGCTCGTTAAATTCTTGGTTTGAATTTTGTTGCTTGTGACTAATTTGATCTTATTCTTCTTTTCAGGTTCCTTGACGAATCCTCTGGATAAAATACACGAGCGTTTGGTTCAGCAGCAAAGGAAACGATCAAGGGTCGTGCAGACCAAGCTGACCGAAGCAAGTGGTTCGGGGTCGGGTCCTTTGGTCTAGGGTTCTCCGAGCGTATCTACTGGCTCTTTAATGAAGAAGCACAAATCGGCGGCCACTGTGGATTTAACGGCCAGCGCTCCTCCAAAGCCAAAGCATGGGATACCCCCATGTTTTGTTGTTCGTAACTTCTTCGAAGGGACCAACATGGAGGTGGATCGGGCGGACTCTCTGTTTCTGGAAGGGATGGACCGTCCTGCTCGGCGACTTTCTCTGGCTCAGGACGCGAGCGCAGTCATGCGGGTCCTGAAAATGGCCTGGCAGACGGCCGAAGGGGCTCCTCTTCTGGAGCGGGAGAACATCAAGCTTAAGGAGCAGCTGGCTGCTTCTGAAGCTAAGCTGACAGCGGCCACCGAGGAGCTTAAAACTGTTACCAAAGAGTCGACCGAACGAGCTGCGGTCATCGCCAAACTGAAGGTTGACAAGAAGAGGGTGCTTGAGCAGAACAAGAAACTGAAGGATGCCTTTTTCCCCAAGGAGGACGAGGATGAGGATACCAAGCATCTGGTGACGAGGGCTCAGTTTCTTGCTCGGATCGACCAAGATATGGAAGATCTGAACGCATCAACTGAGCTGAGCTTCCTGAATGCGGTGGACCAGGTGAAAGCTCTCCACCCTGACATGGCCTTGGATGTTGGTCGCATGAATTATCTTTACAAGGTGGTGGATGGCCGAATTTTAGTCCCCTCCGATTTGGTGGTGGCAGACTCTCAGCCGGGGTCGACTGTTCAGCCTGACCAACCAGAAGAGCAGCTGGGCCAGGAGGAAGCTCGTGCAGATGAAGGCCGCCCGGGAGGCGAGGACAATTAATTTATGGCCAGCGTGCCTTTGTAATTTAAAATGCATTCTGTTTTGGGGGGCGTGGCCCCCTTTATTTGTAACTCCGAACAAGTCGGCCCTTTGGTGTCGCATTTCTTTTAAATGTCATGTGTTTGACCTTGGCGGTCGGTTGTATATTTTGTTTGCTCGTAATAATGCGTCCGTCGGAGGACATAGTTTACTTGTTATTTTTACTAAGTGTTTGACGTGCGTCTTTGCATTAATTAGAAGTAATTGAATGGATACGGGGAAGTGTGGATGATCTGTTGGTTAGGGGGACCAATCAGTATTTGAGAGTCTTACTCCCGATCGGTGCTCGAGCCAAGATAATGGCCCGGGCTCCGTGGCGTGAACGTCCCATCGCGAGCTGGGGTTCTACCTGGTCGTGGTACTTAGGCGACGTCGGACTCGTTTGAGTATCCGTTCGTGCGACAAGCTTCTCTTTTGCTCGAAAAGAGATCTTGCTTGATTTTGTTATATTTGGGATGTCGTGCTCGTACCTAGGCACGCAGTTTTTCGTTGGTCTCCCTTTCTCCTCACTTGGGAGTTGAGTAAGGTGACTGATTTAACTATAGTATTGTTTGAGTTTCTCGGCGTTCCAAGGCCGAGCGAGTTCTTCCCCGTGTAGATTTTCTAAATAATAAGCACCGTTCTCGGTTTTTGCTCGAACGCGATACGGGCCTTCCCAGTTGGGCGTTAGTTTTCCCTCGTGGGGATCTCTGTGGTTTCTTCTAAGGACAAGGCTGCCTACCTCGAACGTTCTCCTTATGACCTTAGAATCATACCGAGCAGCTATCTTTTGTTTGAGAATAGTTTCTCGAAGAGCGGCCTCCGACCGAATTTCTTCGACCATGTCGAGCTCGTCTCTTATAGCTTCAGCATTGGTATCTTGTTCCATGGGGAATTCCGTGCGCCTCGATCGGACTTGCATTTCTATCGGGATTACCGCTTCGGTCCCATATGCTAATCGAAATGGGGATTCTCCGGTCGTTGAGTGGGGTGTGGTCCTATATGCCCACAGTACGCTATGTAACTCCTCGACTCAGTGTTTCTTATGCTCGTCCAACCTTCGTTTCAAACCTCTTAGGATTACCCTGTTCGCGGCCTCTGCTTGCCCGTTAGTTTGAGGATGCTCGACTGAAGCGAAGTGTTGTTTCGTCCCCATTGATGCAACAAATTCTTTGAAGTGTTTATCTGTGAATTGAGTCCCGTTGTCGGTCACGATGGCAAGGGCCACCCCGAATCGGGCGAGGATGTTTCTTTTGAAGAACCGAAGTATATTGAGCGCAGTGATTTTGGCCAGGGCCTCAGCTTCTATCCATTTGGTGAAATAGTCGACACCTACGATTAAGTATTTATTCTGACCAGACCCAACGACGAATGGTCCTAAAATATCCATTCCCCACCACGCAAATGGCCAGGGCGACGATAACGATTTTAGCTCGGATGGAGGCGCTGCGTGCACGTCTCCATGTCGTTGGCATTTGTCGCACCTCTTCACATGCTCCTTTGCATCGTGCTGGAGGGTGGGCCAGTAGTATCCTGCCCTTAGGATTTTTCGAGCCAATGAACGTCCGCCAGGATGTTGTGCATTGATTCCTTCGTGGACTTCCCTTAGTACGTGTGGAATGTTTTCCTCCTCTACACACCTGAGGAGGGGTGTAGAGAATCCTCGACGATACATGCGTCCACCTACTAAAGAGTATGAGCATGCCCTTCGTCGTATAGTAATGGCCTCTTTTGGGTCGGTCGGTAACTCTCCTTTGGTTAGATAGTTGAACACTGGGGTCATCCAGCAGCCCGTGTCGCCCACGACGTTAATGTGTATGCGGGTCGATGAATGTTCGATACTTGGTCGGGAAAGCAATTTCTGTACGACGGATTTGTTGCTTCCTTTCCTTTTAGTGCTCGCCAATTTGGACAGGATATCTGCGCGGGTATTGTTTTCCCGCGGAACGTGTTTGACTTCCACACTCTTGAACCGTTTTATTTCGCCTTTTACGAGGGCCAAATATTCGGCCATGTTATCATTTTTGGCCTGGAAATCCCCCCGAACTTGGCTTGCAACCAATTGGGAATCAGTGCAGATCGTGATCTCTTCTGCTTCCAGGTCGGTTGCGAGCCGTATGCCCGCTAGGAAGGCTTCATACTCTGCTTGGTTGTTAGAAGTGGGGAAAGATAAAGTCAGGGACACTTCGATGACGTTCCCTTCTTCGTTTTCCAAAATGATTCCGGCTCCGCTGCCCGTCGGGCCAGATGCACCGTCCACGAAAATAACCCACCTGGACGAAACTCTCGGGTCTTGCTCGGTGAACGTAAGTTCAGCCACGAAGTCGGCCAGCGCTTGAGCTTTGAGAGCCTGTCTTCCTTCAAACTTGATATCGAACTCAGATAGTTCTAGTGACCATTTTAACATTCGGCCAGCCATGTCCGGTCGACCGAGCAACTGTCTTATGGGTTGATCGGTCCTTACGATGATGGTGTGAGCCAGAAAGTAATGGCGTAGCCTTCTAGCTGCGAGAAGGAGGGCCAAAGCGACCTTTTCTATTTGAAGGTATCGAATTTCTGGGCCGTGAAGTGCTTTGCTCGTGAAATATACAGGTTTTTGTCCTTCGGGTAGGTCGCGCACGAGTGCCTCGCTTACTGCTTCGTTTGCGACCGCAAGGTAGAGATACAATGTCTCCCCCTCTTCTGGTCTGGATAAGACTGGAGGTTCACTTAGTGCCTTTTTCAGGTGGGATAGTGCTAGCTCGCACTCCACTGTCCACTCGAAAGTTGCCTCTTTACGGAGGAGTTTGTAAAAGGGGAGAGCGTGTTGAGCTGATTTTGCCACGAATCGAGCGAGGGAGGTAATGACCCCGTTTAGTGATTGTATGGATTTTTTGGAAGTGGGAGTTAGGAACTCCGCGAACGCCCGACACCTGTTGGGGTTTGCCTCGATGCCTCGTTCAGTCAGATAGAATCCGAGGAATTTTCCCGCCCGGACACCAAAGGTGCATTTTTCAGGGATGAAGCGCATTTTGCACTTTCGTGCCTGGTCGAACACTTTCCGCAAATGGGATGCGTGGTCCGTTTCTTGTTGAGATTTGACGATCATGTCGTCCATGTATACTTCGAGCATGTCTCCGATTTCGGCTCGGAAAACCTTATTCATCATGCGCTGATATGTTGCTCCCGTGTTTTTTAGACCGAAGGGCATAACGTTGTAAAAGTAATTGCCCGATTCGGTCATGAAGGCCGTGTATTTTTTGTCAGACACGGCCATGGGTATTTGATTGTACCCTGAATATGCATCCATGAAGGATAACAACTTGTAACCGGATGAATTGTCGACCAACTTATCGATGTTAGGTAAAGGGTATGCATCTTTCGGGCATGCCCGATTGAGATCAGTATAATCAACGCACATCCTCCATTTTCCACTAGATTTTTTCACAAGTACAACATTTGAGAGCCAGGTCGTATACCTGGCCTCGGTTACAAATTTAGCCTCTAGGAGGTCTTTAACAGCAGATTCGGCAGCTTCGGTCTTCTCGGTCGACTGCTTTCTCCTGCGTTGAGCGACCGCTTTATGTGTTGGGTCGATAGAGAGGTGGTGACAAGCTGTTTCGGGGTCGAGCCCTGGCATTTCTACGGTGCTCCAGGCAAATAAGTCTGCGTTCCCTTTGAGGCAAGCTTCCAACTGTCGCTTCACTAATTCGGGCATATGTGCCCCGATTTTGACACACCGGGATGGGTCCTCCCCCAAGGGAATTAGTTCGAAATCTCCGTCCGGTATTGGTCGGGATAAGGACTCTGCTGGTCTCTGGACGCTCTCGCTACTATCTGAAAACCTGCAGTCTAGGTCGATCGAAACTACCTGAGGGAAAGCCTTGGGCACATCTGGCGAATCCAATGTCGGGGGACTTGGTTGGTATGATATCAAGCTGAGACCTTTTGATGCTGCCTCGAAACATCTGCGGGCAGCGTCGACGTCTCCGTGCAATGTGGCGACTCTACCTGAAGTAGTGTAGTACTTCATCTTCAGGTGGACGGTGGACAGCACAGCGATTAAGTCGGCCAAAGTTGGTCGTCCTAGTATGCATTGGTACAGCGACGGGCAATCCACAACTAGGAATTGGACCCTAACTGTCCTGGCTGTCTCTCCCGCCCCAAAGGTGACAAATAGGTCGACATAGCCCCATGGTCGGGATACTGCTCCGTTGAAACCTTGCAGGTCTGATCCGACGTATGGAGTTAGATGTGTTTCGTTCAGTTGGAGTGTTGAAAACAGTTGGGAGTACATGATGTCGCATGAACTACCTTGGTCCACTAATATCCTCCTTACATCGAAGTTCGCCATGCGTGCTCGGATGAGTAAAGGGATGCTAGCATTGGGTGCTCCTCCTAGGAGTTCTTCCCGATAGAATGCAAGGGGTATGGAACCCTCCCTCGGTGGGTCTAGGGTGGCGTTTTGCGCGGGCCCCTTGGCGATTAACTGGTCGAATTTTCTTTTTACGGAACCAACCGTGATTTTGTTGAAGCCTCCTCCTGATATGACCATTGCCGAAGGAAAAGCTTCCCATGGACTATAGGAGGAGAGGTACCCCGGACTCTTGGTGTGATCTGGTAGAAAGAAATCTTCCGGGCGATAAATGCTCAGGGCGACCTGCATGTTAGCATCTGCAGGGATGGGTATGGCTTCCTCGACTTTCTGGGTCTCTTGTGTATCCTGTCGAGGGTTGTCTTTGGACTTTGTGAACTGCTTCAGATGCCCGTCTTTGATGAGGATTTCGATCGCGTCCTTGAGGTGGATGCAATCCTCTGTGTTGTGCCCGTGACTCTTGTGGAATCTGCAGTATTTCGTTTTATCCGTGTCGGGCTTGCTAGGTTGTTGCCTCGGAAAGCGTACTCCTGCCTGTTTGAATTCCGAATTGGCGCACTCAGACAAAATTTTCTCCCTGGAGGCTAGGAGAGGCGTGTATTCGTGGAACCGACCAATAGGTCCCCGGTGCTCCCGCGGTTCACGGGAGCGATCATCCTTTCTTTTGTCTCCTCCCCGACGAGATGTCGAGGGTTCATCAACTCGGTGTGGTCTGGCGTCTTCACGGCGTCAAGCGTCTCTTACTGAACTAGCCGCCTGCTTTTCTTCATATTGGATGTAAGCTTGGGCTTTTAGCAGGAACGCGTCGAGGGTGGCCGGGGTTTCAATGCCGACCGCCCGATGGAAATCGGTCGAGGGACGCAACCCTCGTTCCAGCAAGTATTTTTTCATGTCGTCGGTCGTGGATACTTGGACCGCCTCTTTATTGAACCTTTCGATGTAAGTTCGTAAAGGCTCGTCTCTCCCATGGATTATTTCTTCGAGCGAAGCCTCTGTCTTAGGGTGTCGTCTTGATGCGGTAAAGTGCCTGGAGAACGTGCGTCCAAGCTGTTTCCATGATGTGATGGATTCAGCCTCAAGGCTTTTGTACCATGTCATTGCCCCTTTCCTCAGTGTCGTGGGAAAGAGTCGGCATTTAATTTCCCCTCGTACGCCCCGATAGTCGAGCAAGGCATCGATGTTCTCGATGTGCTCGTCTGGGTCGGTGGTCCCATCGTACGAGCCTAACGGAGGGGGTTTCTCCAAGCCTCTCGGGAGCTTGGCCGCCATAATTTCAGATGACAGGGGACCCCGAGCGTCCTCGTCGTCACTGGAAATAAGCGATGAAGATCTGTGATCATGCTTCTTTGTTTTTCGAGGGGAGGCGGATCTTGACCTGCTCCTTCTTGACTTTCTTTTAGGAGAGGGTCGTGGGGAAGACTAATGAAAGCGTTTGTTGCCTGTTGATTCGTCGGTGTGCCCTCTCCTCTTCTTCTTTGTAGGAGATGGAGATTGCTCCCTTTGGAGTCTCTTGGGAGAATGAGGTCGACGAGAATTATCTTCAAGTCGGGCGATCTTTTCGCCATGAGTGAGGAGCAGCAAGTTCGTTTGATTTAGGATTTCGGCCAGTGCGGCAAAATCTGATCCTGAAGGAGTTGAAGGAAAAAGAGTTTCCGGGCGACTCTCCAAGGGTTGGTCGCGATCGGGTGACGGTGATGTCGCCCTTCCTTCTGGACGGTCTTGCACCGTTTCGTCATGTAGAGGAGGCTGGATGTTGCTCTCACGTTGTGTGAGATTCATACCATCATTCGATCGATTTTCCTGGTTGTCCCGAGGAGCCATGGATCTTGTTAAAACTTTGGTTCTTTGAAGATCTTGAGAAAAGAACGGGGAAATCAAATTCCCACAGACGGCGCCACCTGATCGTACCTGGAGATCAGGATCCGATGCGGCTGGTCTCGAGAGCGGACGAATATGGTCGTTGAGGAGAAAAGGGGTTGTACCTGCAAGGCACTCCGATGCTAAAGTAAGTAACCGAGCAAGAGTGAGCAAGTACAAGTATCAGGGTTAGAGAATTCAATACCTGACCCTCTCAAATGAGAGGGTTTATATAAGGGACCAGCTGGAAGATTATTGGTCCATTCTGTCAGGCGCGGATCGAGGGATCCGTGAAGATAGGTAACAGTCAATGCTAGCCGTTAGAGAACCTCATTGTGACCGGATTATTTGTGGTCGACTGAGGACCACTTTTCATGATTGCGCTCGGCGTCGAGCAGGGCCATTGGATCAGTCTTTTTGGCCTAATAGGAGGAATTGGGTCGGGTCAGAACACTTCCCTCGTAACATATAGAGTGGATATTAAAAGTTTCATAGCATTTCGAACAATCCTCAATTTAATTTGATATTTGACCGAAACTAGTATAGAATTGTGTATAATATACTACGATTTTTTGGCCAAAACTAGTATTTCAAAAAGTCCCATAGAATCTAATTTTGAGATAATTTTTTGCGTGGACTTCCACCATAGCCTTCCATCGTAACATGTAGACAAGATCTTCAAAGTTTCGTACCATTTCAAACTATCCTCGATTTAATTTGATTTTTGACCGAAACTAGTATAGAATTGTGTATAATATACTACGATTTTTTGGCCAAAACTAGTATTTCAAAAAGTTTAATAGAATCTAATTTTGAGATAATTTTTTGTATGGAGTTCCATCATAACCTTCCCTCGTAATAATAGAGAGGATCTTAAAAGTTTCTTAACATTTCGAACAATCCTCGATTTAATTTGATTTTTGACTGAAACTAGTATAAAGTTGTCCATAATATACTACGATTTTTTGACAAAAACTAGTATTTCAAAAAGATTCAAAAAATCTAATTTTGAGATAATTTTTTGCATGGACTTCCATCATAACCTTCCCTCTTAACATGTAGAGAGGATCTTAAAAGTTTCATAGAATTTCGAACAATCCTCGATTTAATTTGATTTATGACAGAAACTAGTATAGAATTGTGTATAATATACTTAGATTTTTGGCCAAAACTAGTATTTCAAAAAGTTTCATAGAATCTAATATTAAAATAATTTTTTGTATGGACTTCCATCATAACCTTCCCTCGTAATAATAGAGAGGATCTTAATAGTTTCTTAACATTTCGAACAATCCTTGATTTAATTTGATTTTTTACCGAAACTAGTATAGAATTGTGTATAATATACTACGATTCTTTGAACAAAACTAGTATTTCAAAAAGTTTCATAAAATCTAATTTGGAGATAATTTTTTGCGTGGACTTCCATCATAACCTTCCCTCATAACATGTAGAGAGGGTCTTAGAAGTTTCATAGCATATCGAATAATCCTCGATTTAATTTGATTTTTGACCGAAACTAGTATAGAATTGTGTATAATATACTTTGATTTTTTACCAAATCTATTATTTCAAAAAGTTTCAAAGAATCTAATTTTGTGATAATTGTTTGCATGGCCTTCCATCATAACCTTCCCTCGTAAGATATAGATAGGATCTTAAAAGTTTGGTAGCATTTCGAAAAATACTCGATTTAATTTGATTTTTGACCGAAACTAGTATAGAATTGTGTATAATATACTACAATATTTTAGCCAAAACTAGTATTTCAAAAAGTTTCATAGAATCTAATTTTGAGTTAATATTTTGTATGGACTTCCATCATAACCTTCCCTCGTAATAATAGAGAGGATCTTAAAAGTTTCTTAACATTTCGAACAATCCTCGATTTAATTTTATTTTTGACCGAAACTAGTATACTATTGTGTATAATATACTACGATTTTTTTGACTAAAACTAGTATTTCAAAATTTTTCATAGAATCTCATTTTCAGATGTTTTTTTGCATGGACTTCCATCATAACCTTCCATCATAACATGTAGATAGGATCTTAAAAGTTTTGTAGCATTTCAAACAATCCTCGATTTAATTTGATTTTTGACCGAAATTAGTATAGAATTGTGTATAATATACTACGATTTTTTGACCAAAACAAGTATTTCAAAACGATTCATAGAATCTATTTTCAGATAATTTTTTGCACGGACTTCCATGATAACCTTCCCTCGTAAGATATAGAGATTATCTTAAAAGTTTCGTAGCATTTCGAACAATCGTCGATTTAATTTGATTTTTGATCGAAACTAGTATAGAATTGTGTATAATAAACTATGATTTTTTGACCAAAACTAGTATTTGAAAAAGTTTCATAGAATCTAATTTTAAGATAATTTTTTGTATGGACTTCCATCATAACCTTCCCTCGTAACATATAGAGAGGACCTTAAAAGTTTCATAGAATTTTGAACAATTCTCGATTAAATTTGATTTTTGAACGAAACTAGTATAGAATTGTGTATAATATATACTACGATTTTTTGACCAAAACTAGTATTTGAAAAAGTTTCATATAATCTAATTTTGGGATAATTTTTTGCAAGGACTTCCATCATAACCTTCCCTCGTAACATATAAAGACGATCTTAAATGTTTCGTAGCATTTCGAACAATCCTCGATTTAATTTGATTTTTGACCGAAACTAGTATAGAATTGTGTATAATATACTACGATTTTTTTGACCAAACTAGCATTTTAAAAAGTTTCATAGAATCTAATTTTGAAATTAATTTTTGCATTGACTTCCATCATAACCTTCCCTCTTAACATATAGAGAGGATCTTTAAAGTTTCGTAGCCTTTCGAATAATCCTCGATTTAATTTGATTTTTGACCGAAACTGTATAGAATTGTGTATAATATACTACGATTTTTTGGCCAAAACTAGTATTTCAAAAAGTCCCATAGAATCTAATTTTGAGATAATTTTTTGCGTGGACTTCCACCATAGCCTTCCATCGTAACATGTAGACAGGATCTTCAAAGTTTCGTACCATTTCGAACAATCCTCGATTTAATTTGATTTTTGACCGAAACTAGTATAGAATTGTGTATAATGTACTACGATTTTTTGGCCAAAACTAGTATTTCAAAAAGTTTAATAGAATCTAATTTTGAGATAATTTTTTGTATGGAGTTCCATCATAACCTTCCCTCGTAATAATAGAGAGGATCTTAAAAGTTTCTTAACATTTCGAACAATCCTCAATTTAATTTGATTTTTGACTGAAACTAGTATAGAGTTGTCCATAATATACTACGATTTTTTGACAAAAACAAGTATTTCAAAAAGATTCAAAAAATCTAATTTTGAGATAATTGTTTGCATGGACTTCCATCATAACCCTCCCACTTAACATGTAGAGAGGATCTTAAAAGTTTCATAGAATTTCTAACAATCCTCGATTTAATTTGTTTTTTTACAGAAACTAGTATAAAATTGTGTATAATATACTAAGATTTTTGGCCAAAACTAGTATTTCAAAAAGTTTCATAGAATCTAATATTAAAATAATTTTTTGTATGGACTTCCATCATAACCTTCCCTCGTAATAATAGAGAGGATCTTAATAGTTTCTTAACATTTCGAACAATCCTTGATTTAATTTGATTTTTTTACCGAAACTAGTATAGAATTGTGTATAATATACTACGATTCTTTGAACAAAACTAGTATTTCAAAAAGTTTCATAAAATCTAATTTGGAGATAATTTTTTGCGTGGACTTCCATCATAACCTTCCCTCATAACATGTAGAGAGGGTCTTAGAAGTTTCATAGCATATCGAATAATCCTCGATTTAATTTGATTTTTGACCGAAACTAGTATAGAATTGTGTATAATATACTTTGATTTTTTACCAAATCTATTATTTCAAAAAGTTTCAAAGAATCTAATTTTGAGATAATTGTTTGCATGGCCTTCCATCATAACCTTCCCTCGTAACATATAGATAGGATCTTAAAAGTTTCGTAGCATTTCGAAAAATACTCGATTTAATTTTATTTTTGACCGAAACTAGTATAGAATTGTGTATAATATACTACAATATTTTAGCCAAAACTAGTATTTCAAAAAGTTTCATAGAATCTAATTTTGAGATAATTTTTTGTATGGACTTCCATCATAACCTTCCCTCGTTATAATAGAGAGGATCTTAAAAGTTTCTTAACATTTCGAACAATCCTCGATTTAATTTGATTTTTGACCGAAACTAGTATACTATTGTGTATAATATACTACGTTTTTTTGACTAAAACTAGTATTTCAAAATTTTTCATAGAATCTCATTTTAGATGTTTTTTTGCATGGACTTCCATCATAACCTTCCATCGTAACATGTAGATAGGATCTTAAAAGTTTTGTAGCATTTCAAACAATCCTCGATTTAATTTGATTTTTGACCGAAACTAGTATAGAATTGTGTATAATATACTACGATTTTTTGACCAAAACAAGTATTTCAAAACGATTCATAGAATCTAATTTTGAGATAATTTTTTGCATGGACTTCCATGATAACCTTCCCTCGTAAGATATAGAGATTATCTTAAAAGTTTCGTAGCATTTCGAACAATCGTCGATTTAATTTGATTTTTGATCGAAACTAGTATAGAATTGTGTATAATAAACTATGATTTTTTGACCAAAACTAGTATTTGAAAAAGTTTCATAGAATCTAATTTTAAGATAATTTTTTGTATGGACTTCCATCATAACCTTCCCTCGTAACATATAGAGAGGACCTTAAAAGTTTCATAGAATTTTGAACAATGCTCGATTTAATTTGATTTTTGTACGATACTAGTATAGAATACTACGATTTTTTGACCAAAACTAGTATTTGAAAAAGTTTCATATAATCTAATTTTGGGATAATTTTTTGCAAGGACTTCCATCATAACCTTCCCTCGTAACATATAAAGATGATCTTAAATGTTTCGTAGCATTTCGAACAATCCTCGATTTAATTTGATTTTTGACCGAAACTAGTATAGAATTGTGTATTATATACTACGATTTTTTTGACAAAACTAGCATTTTAAAAAGTTTCATAGAATCTAATTTTGAAATTAATTTTTGCATGGACTTCCATCCTAACCTTCCCTCTTAACATATAGAGAGGATCTTTAAAGTTTCGTAGCTTTTCGAATAATCCTCGATTTAATTTGATTTTTGACCGAAACTAGTATAGAATTGTGTATAATATACTACGATTTTTTGGCCAAAACTAGTATTTCAAAAAGTCCCATAGAATCTAATTTTGAGATAATTTTTTGCGTGGACTTCCACCATAGCCTTCCATCGTAACATGTAGACAGGATCTTCAAAGTTTCGTACCATTTCGACCAATCCTCGATTTAATTTGATTTTTGAACGAAACTAGTATAGAATTGTGTATAATATATACTACGATTTTTTGACCAAAACTAGTATTTGAAAAAGTTTCATATAATCTAATTTTGGGATAATTTTTTGCAAGGACTTCCATCATATCCTTCCATCGTAACATATAAAGATGATCTTAAATGTTTCGTAGCATTTCGAACAATCCTCGATTTAATTTGATTTTTGATCGAAACTAGTATAGAATTGTGTATAATATACTACGATTTTTTTGACCAAACTAGCATTTTAAAAAGTTTCATAGAATCTAATTTTGAAATTAATTTTTGCATGGACTTCCATCATAACCTTCCCTCTTAACATATAGAGAGGATCTTTATAGTTTCGTATCCTTTCGAATAATCCTCGATTTAATTTGATTTTTGACCGAAACTAGTATAGAATTGTGTATAATATACTACGATTTTTTATACCAAAACAAGTATTTCAAAAAGTTTCATAAAATATAATTTTGAGATAATTTTTTGGATGGATTTCCATCATAACCTTCCCTCATAACATGTAGAGAGGATCTTAGAAGTTTCATAGCATATCGAACAATCCTCGATTTAATTTGATTTTTGACCGAAACTAGTATTGAATTTTGTATAACATACTACGATTTTTTACCAAAACTATTATTTCAAAAAGTTTCAAAGAATCTAATTTTGAGATAATTTTTTGCATGGACTTCCATCATAACCTTCCCTCGTAACATATAGATAGGATCTTAAAAGTTTCATAATATTTCGAAAAATACTCGATTTAATTTGATTTTTGACCGAAACTAGTATAGAATTGTATATAATATACTACAATATTTTAGCCAAAACTAGTATTTAAAAAAGTTTCATAGAATCTAATTTTGGGATAGTTTTTTGTATGGACTTCCATCATAACCTTCCCTCGTAATAATAGAGAGGATCTTAAAAGTTTCTTAACATTTCGGACAATCATCGATTTAATTTGATTTTTGACCGAAACTAGTATACTATTGTGTATAATATACTACGATATTTTGACCAAAACTAGTATTTCAAAAAGTTTCATAGAATCTAATTTTGAGATGTTTTTTTGCATGTACTTCCATCATAACCTTCCATCATAACATGTAGATAGGATCTTAAAAGTTTTGTAGCATTTCGAACAATCCTCGATTTAATTTGATATTTGACCGAAACTAGTATAGAATTGTGTATAATATACTATGATTTATTGACCAAAACTAGTATTTGAAAAAGTTTCATAGAATCTAATTTTGAGAAAATGTTTTGCATTGACTTCTATCATAACCTTCCCTCGTAACATATAGAGAGAATATTAAATGTTTTATAGCATTTCGAACAATTCTCGATTTAATTTGATTTTTGACCGAAACTAGTATAGAATTGTGTATAATATACTACGATTTTTTGGCCAAAACTAGTATTTCAAAAAGTTTCATAGAATCTAATTTTAAGATAATTTTTTGTATAGACTTCCATCATAACCTTCCCTCGTAACATATAGAGAGGACCTTAAAAGTTTCATAGAATTTTGAACAATCCTCGATTTAATTTGATTTTTGAAAGAAACTAGTACAGAATTGTGTATAATATATACTACGATTTTTTGACCAAAACTAGTATTTGAAAAAGTTTCATATAATCTAATTTTGGGATAATTTTTTGCAAGGACTTCCATCATAACCTTCCCTCGTAACATATAAAGATGATCTTAAATGTTTCGTAGCATTTCGAACAATCCTCGATTTAATTTGATTTTTGACCTGAACTAGTATAGAATTGTGTATAATATACTACGATTTTTTGACCAAACTAGCATTTTAAAAAGTTTCATGGAATCTAATTTTGAAATTAATTTTTGCATGGACTTCCATCATAACCTTCCCTCTTAACATATAGAGAGGATCTTTAAAGTTTCGTATCCTTTCGAATAATCCTCGATTTAATTTGATTTTTGACCGAAACTAGTATAGAATTGTGTATAATATACTACGACTTTTTTTTACCAAAACAAGTATTTCAAAAAGATTCATAAAATCTAATTTTGAGATAATTTTTTTCATAGATTTCCATCATAACCTTCCCTCATAACATGTAGAGAGGATCTTAGAAGTTTCATAGCATATCGAACAATCCTCGATTTAATTTGATTTTTGACCGAAACTAGTATTGAATTGTGTATAATATACTACAATTTTTTACCAAAAATATTATTTCAAAAAGTTTCAAATAATCTAATTTTGAGATAATTTTTTGCATGGACTTCCATCATAACCTTCCCTCGCAACATATAGATAGGATCTTAAAAGTTTCGTAGCATTTCGAAAAATACTCGATTTAATTTGATTTTTGACCGAAACTAGTATAGAATTGTGTATAATATACTACAATATTTTAGCCACAACTAGTATTTCAAAAAGTTTCATAGAATCTAATTTTGAGATAGTTTTTTATATGGACTTCCATCATAACCTTCCCTCGTAAAAATAGAGAGGATCTTAAAAGTTTCTTAACATTTCGAACAATCCTCGATTCAATTTGATTTTTGACCGAAACTAGTATACTATTGTGTATAATATACTACGATTTTTTGACCAAAACTAGTATTTCAAAAAGTTTCATAGAATCTAATTTTGAGATATTTTTTTGCATGGACTTCCATCATAACCTTCCCTCGTAACATAGAGAGAGAATCTTAAAAGTTTTATAGCATTTCGAACAATCCTCGATTTAATTTGATTTTTGACCGAAACTAGTATAGAATTGTGTATAATATACTACGATTTTTTGGCCAAAACTAGTATTTCAAAAAGTTTCATAGAATCTAATTTTAAGATAATTTTTTGTATGGACTTCCATCATAACATTCCCTCGTAACATATACAGAGGACCTTAAAAGTTTCATAGAATTTTGAACAATCCTCGATTTAATTTGATTTTTGAACGAAAATAGTATAGAATTGTGTATAATATATACTACGATTTTTTGACCAAAACTAGTATTTTAAAAAGTTTCATATAATCTAATTTTGAGATAATTTTTTGCAAGGACTTCTATCATAACCTTCCCTCGTAATATATAAAGAGGATCTTAAATGTTTCGTAGCATTTCGAACAATCCTCGATTTAATTTGATTTTTGACCAAAACTAGTATAGAATTGTGTATAATATACTACGATTTTTTGACCAAACTAGCATTTTAAAAAGTTTCATAGAATCTAATTTTGAAATTAATTTTTGCATTGACTTCCATCATAACCTTCCCTCTTAACATATAGAGAGGATCTTAAAAGTTTCGTAGCCTTTCGAATAATCCTCGATTTAATTTGATTTTTGACCGAAACTAGTATAGAATTGTGTATAATATACTACGATTTTTTGGCCAAAACTAGTATTTCAAAAAGTCCCATAGAATCTAATTTTGAGATAATTTTTTGCGTGGACTTCCACCATAGCCTTCCCTCGTAACATGTAGACAGGATCTTCAAAGTTTCGTACCATTTCGAACAATCCTCGATTTAATTTGATTTTTGACCGAAACTAGTATAGAATTGTGTATAATATACTACGATTTTTTTGGCCAAAACTAGTATTTCAAAAATTTTAATAGAATCTAATTTTGAGATAATTTTTTGTATGGACTTCCATCATAACCTTCCGTCGTAATAATAGAGAGGATCTTAAAAGTTTCTTAAAATTTCGAACTATCCTCGATTTAATTTGATTTTTGATTGAAACTAGTATAGAATTGTCCATAATATACTATGATTTTTTGACAAAAACTAGTATTTCAAAAAGATTCAAAATATCTAATTTTGAGATAATTTTTTGCATGGACTTCCATCATAACCTTCCCTCTTAACATGTAGAGAGAATCTTAAAAGTTTCATAGAATTTCGAACAATCCTCGATTTAATTTGATTTTTGACCGAAACTAGTATATAATTGTTTATAATATACTACGATTTTTGGCCAAAACTAGTATTTCAAAAAGTTTCATAGAATCTAATATTGAGATAATTTTTTGTATGGACTTCCATCATAACCTTCTCTCGTAATAATAGAGAGGATCTTAATAGTTTCCTAACATTTCGAACAATCCTTGATTTAATTTGATTTTTGACCGAAACTAGTATAGAATTATGTATAATATACTACGATTCTTTGACCAAAACTAGTATTTCAAAAAGTTTCATAAAATCTAATTTGGAGATAATTTTTTGCATGGACTACCATCATAACCTTCCCTCATAACATGCAGAGAGGGTCTTAGAAGTTTCATAGCATATCGAAAAATCCTCGATTTAATTTGATTTTTGACCGAAACTAGTATAGAATTGTGTATAATATACTACAATATTTTAGCCAAAACTAGTATTTCAAAAAGTTTCATAGAATCTAATTTTGAGATAGTTTTTTGTATGGACTTCCATCATAACCTTCCCTCGTAATAATAGAGAGGATCTTAAAAGTTTCTTAACATTTCGAACAATACTCGATTTAATTTGATTTTTGAACGAAACTAGTATACTATTGTGTATAATATACTACGATTTTTTGAACAAAACTAGTATTTCAAAAAGTTTCATAGAATCTAATTTTGAGATGTTTTTTTGCATGGACTTCCATCATAACCTTCCATCGTAACATGTAGATAGGATCTTAAAAGTTTTGTAGCATTTCGAACAATCCTCGATTTAATTTGATATTTGACCGAAACTAGTATAGAATTGTGTATAATATAGTATGATTTATTGACCGAAACTAGTATTTCAAAAAGTTTCATAGAATCTAATTTTGAGAAAATGTTTTGCATTGACTTCTATCATAACCTTCCCTCGTAACATATAGAGTGAATATTAAAAGTTTTATAGCATTTCGAACAATCCTCGATTTAATTTAATTTTTGACCGAAACTAGTATAGAATTGTGTATAATATACTACGATTTTTTGGCCAAAACTAGTATTTCAAAAAGTTTCATAGAATCTAATTTTAAGATAATTTTTTTTATAGACTTCCATCATAACCTTCCCTCGTAACATATAGAGAGGACCTTAAAAGTTTCATAGAATTTTGAACAACCCTCGATTTAATTTGATTTTTGAACGAAACTAGTATAGAATTGTGTATAATATATACTACGATTTTTTGACCAAAACTAGTATTTGAAAAAGTTTCATATAATCTAATTTTGGGATAATTTTTTGCAAGGACTTCCATCATAACCTTCCCTCGTAACATATAAAGATGATCTTAAATGTTTTTTAGCATTTCGAACAATCCTCGATTTAATTTGATTTTTGACCGGAACTAGTATAGAATTGTGTATAATATACTACGATTTTTTGACCAAACTAGCATTTTAAAAAGTTTCATAGAATCTAATTTTGAAATTAATTTTTGCGTGGACTTCCATCATAACCTTCCCTCTTAACTTATAGAGAGGATCTTTAAAGTTTCGTATCCTTTCGAATAATCCTCGATTTAATTTGATTTTTGACCGAAACTAGTATAGAATTGTGTATAATATAGTACGATTTTTATTACCAAAACAAGTATTTCAGAAAGTTTCATAAAATTTAATTTTGAGATAATTTTTTGCATGGATTTCCATCATAACCTTCCGTCGTAATAATAGAGAGGATCTTAAAAGTTTCTTAACATTTCGAACAATCCTCGATTTAATTTGATTTTTGACCGAAACTAGTATACTATTGTGTATAATATACTACGATTTTTTGACCGAAACTAGTATTTCAAAAAGTTTCATAGAATCTAATTTTGAGATGTTTTTTTGCATGGACTTCCATCATAACCTTCCCTCGTAACATATAGAGAGAATCTTAAAAGTTTTATAGCATTTCGAACAATCCTCGATTTAATTTTATTTTTGACCGAAACTAGTATAGAATTGTGTATAATATACTACGATTTTTTGGCCAAAACTAGTATTTCAAAAAGTTTCATAGAATCTAATTTTAAGATAATTTTTTGTATGGACTTCCATCATAACCTTCCCTCGTAACATATAGAGAGGACCTTAAAAGTTTCATAGAATTTTGAACAATCCTCGATTTAATTTGATTTTTGAACGAAACTAGTATAGAATTGTGTATAATATATACTACGATTTTTTGACCAAATCTAGTATTTGAAAAAGTTTCATATAATATAATTTTGAGATAATTTTTTGCAAGGACTTCCATCATAACCTTCCCTCGTAATATATAAAGAGGATCTGAAATGTTCCGTAGCATTTCAAACAATCCTCGATTTAATTTGATTTTTGACCAAAACTAGTATAGAATTGTGTATAATATACTACGATTTTTTGACCAAACTAGCATTTTAAAAAGTTTCATAGAATCTAATTTTGAAATTAATTTTTGCATGGACTTCCATCATAACCTTCACTCTTAACATATAGAGAGGATCTTAAAAGTTTCGTAGCCTTTCGAATAATCCTCGATTTAATTTGATTTTTGACCGAAACTAGTACAGATTTGTGTATAATATACTACGATTTTTTATACCAAAACAAGTATTTCAAAAAGTCCCATAGAATCTAATTTTGAGATAATTTTTTGCATGGACTTCCATCATAACCTTCCCTCGTATCATATAGAGTGGATATTAAAAGTTTCATAGCATTTGGAACAATCCTCGATTTAATTTGATATTTGACCGAAACTAGTATAGAATAGTGTATAATATACTACGATGTTTTGGCCAAAACTAGTATTTCAAAAAGTTTCATAGAATCTAATTTTGAGATAATTTTTTTGTATGGACTTCCATCATACCTCCCCTCGTAACATATAGGGAGGATATTAAAAGTTTCATAGAATTTCGAACAATTCTCGATTTAATTTGATATTTGACCGAAACTAGTATAGAATTGTGTATAATATACTACGATTTTTTGGCCAAAACTAGTATTTCAAAAAGTCTCATAGAATCTAATTTTGAGATAATTTTTTGCGTGGACTTCCACCATAGCCTTCCCTAGTAACATGTAGACAGGATCTTCAAATTTTCGTACCATTTCGAACAATTCTCGATTTAATTTGGATTTGGACCGAAACTAGTATAGAATTGTGTATAATATACTAAGAATTTTTGGCCAAAACTAGTATTTCAAAAAGTTTAACAGAATCTAATTTTGAAATAATTTTTTGTATGGACTTCCTTCATAACCTTCCCTCGTAATAATAGAGAGAATCTTAAAAGTTTCTTAACATTTCGAACAATCCTCGATTTAATTTGATTTTTGACTGAAACTAGTATAGAATTGTCCATAATATACTACAATTTTTTGACAAAAACTAGTATTTCAAAAAGATTCAAAAAATCTAATTTTGAGATAATTTTTTGCATGGACTTCCATCATAACCTTCCCTCTTAACATGTAGAGAGGATCTTAAAAGTTTCATAGAATTTCGAACAATCCACGATATAATTTGATTTTTGACCGAAACTAGTATAGAATTGTGTATAATATACTATGAATTTTTGGCCAAAACTAGTATTTAAAAAGTTTCATAGAATATAATTTTGAGATAATTTTTTGTATGGACTTCCATCATAATCTTCCCTCGTAATAATAGAGAGGATCTTAAAATTTTCTTAACATTTCGAACAATCCTTGATTTAATTTGATTTTTGACCAAAACTAGTATACTATTGTGTATAATATACTACGATTTTTTGACCAAAACTAGTATTTCAAAAAGTTTCATAGAATCTAATTTTGAGATGTTTTTTTGCATGGACTTCCATCATAACCTTCCCTCGTAACATATAGAGAGAATCTTAAAAGTTTTATAGCATTTCGAACAATCCTCGATTTAATTTTATTTTTGACCGAAACTAGAATAGAATTGTGTATAATATACTAAGATTTTTTGGCCAAAACTAGTATTTCAAAAAGTTTCATAGAATCTAATTTTAAGATAATTTTTTGTATGGACTTCCATCATAACCTTCCCTCGTAACATATAGAGAGGACCTTAAAAGTTTCATAGAATTTTGAACAATCCTCGATTTAATTTGATTTTTGAACGAAACTAGTATAGAATTGTGTATAATATATACTACGATTTTTTGACCAAAACTAGTATTTGAAAAAGTTTCATATAATCTAATTTTGAGATAATTCTTTGCAAGGATTTCCATCATAACCTTCCCTCGTAATATATAAAGAGGATCCTAAATGTTCCGTAGCATTTCGAACAATCCTCGATTTAATTTGATTTTTGACCAAAACTAGTATAGATTTGTGTATAATATACTACGATTTTTTGACCAAACTAGCATTTTAAAAAGTTTCATAGAATCTAATTTTGAAATTAATTTTTGCATGGACTTCCATCATAACCTTACCTCTTAACATATAGAGAGGATCTTAAAAGTTTCGTAGCCTTTCGAATAATCCTCGATTTAATTTGATTTTTGACCGAAACTAGTATAGAATTGTGTATAATATACTACGATTTTTTGACCAAAACAAGTATTTCAAAAAGTTACAAAGAATCTAATTTTGAGATAATTTTTTGCATGGCCTTCCATCATAACCTTCCCTCGTAACATATAGATAGGATCTTAAAAGTTTCGTAGCATTTTGAAAAATACTCGATTTAATTTGATTTTTGACCGAAACTAGTATAGAATTGTGTATAATATACTACAATATTTTAGCCAAAACTAGTATTTCAAAAAGTTTCATAGAATCTAATTTTGAGATGTTTTTTTGCATGGACTTCCATCATAACCTTCCATCGTAACATGTAGATAGGATCTTAAAAGTTTTGTAGCATTTCGAACAATCCTCGATTTAATTTGATATTTTACCGAAACTAGTATAGAATTGTGTATAATATACTATGATTTTTTTGACCAAAACTAGTATTTCAAAAAGTTTCATAGAATCTAATTTTGAGAAAATGTTTTGCATGGACTTCTATCATAACCTTCCCTCGTAACATATAGAGAGAATCTTAAAAGTTTTATAGCATTTCGAACAATCCTCGATTTAATTTGATTTTTGACCGAAACTAGTATAGAATTGTGTATAATATACTACGATTTTTTTGGCCAAAACTAGTATTTCAAAAAGTTTCATAGAATCTAATTTTAAGATAATTTTTATATGGACTTCCATCATAACCTTCCCTCGTAACATATAGAGAGGACCTTAAAAGTTTCATAGAATTTTGATTAATCCTCGATTTAATTTGATTTTTGAACGAAACTAGTATAGAATTGTGTATAATATATACTACGATTTTTTGACCAAATCTAGTATTTGAAAAAGTTTCATATAATATAATTTTGAGATAATTTTTTGCAAGGACTTCCATAATAACCTTCCCTCGTAATATATAAAGAGGATCTGAAAAGTTCCGTAGCATTTCGAACAATCCTCGATTTAATTTGATTTTTGACCAAAACTAGTATAGAATTGTGTATAATATACTACGATTTTTTGACCAAACTAGCATTTTAAAAAGTTTCATAGAATCTAATTTTGAAATTAATTTTTGCATGGACTTCCATCATAACCTTCACTCTTAACATATAGAGAGGATCTTAAAAGTTTCGTAGCCTTTCGAATAATCCTCGATTTAATTTGTTTTTTGACCGAAACTAGTACAGATTTGTGTATAATATACTACGATTTTTTATACCAAAACAAGTATTTCAAAAAGTCCCATAGAATCTAATTTTGAGATAATTTTTTGCATGGACTTCTATCATAACCTTCCCTCGTATCATATAGAGCAGATATTAAAAGTTTCATAGCATTTTGAACAATCCTCGATTTAATTTGATATTTGACCGAAACTAGTATAGAATAGTGTATAATATACTACGATGTTTTGGCCAAAACTAGTATTTCAAAAAGTTTCATAGAATCTAATTTTGAGATAATTTTTTTGTATGGACTTCCATCATAACCTTCCCTCGTAACATATAGGGAGGATATTAAAAGTTTCATAGAATTTCGAACAATTCTCGATTTAATTTGATATTTGACCGAAACTAGTAATGAATTGTGTATAATATACTACGATTTTTTGACCAAAACTAGTATTTCAAAAAGTCTCATAGAATCTAATTTTGTGATAATTTTTTGCGTGGACTTCCACCATAGCCTTCCCTAATAACATGTAGACAGGATCTTCAAATTTTCGTACCATTTCGAACAATTCTCGATTTAATTTTGATTTTGGCCAAAACTAGTATTTCAAAAAGTTTAATAGAATCTAATTTTGAGATAATTTTTTGTATGGACTTCCTTCATAACCTTCCCTCGTAATAATAGAGAGAATCTTAAAAGTTTCTTAACATTTCGAACAATCCTCGATTTAATTTGATTTTTGACTGAAACTAGTATAGAATTGTCCATAATATACTACGATTTTTTGACAAAAACTAGTATTTCAAAAAGATTCAAAAAATCTAATTTTGAGATAATTTTTTGCATGGACTTCCATCATAACCTTCCCTCTTAACATGTAGAGAGGATCTTAAAAGTTTCATAGAATTTCGAACAATCCACGATTTAATTTGATTTTTGACCGAAACTAGTATAGAATTGTGTATAATATACTACGAATTTTTGGCCAAAACTAGTATTTTAAAAAGTTTCATAGAATATAATTTTGAGATAATTTTTTGTATGGACTTCCATCATAATCTTCCCTCGTAATAATAGAGAGGATCTTAAAATTTTCTTAACATTTCGAATAATCCTTGATTTAATTTGATTTTTGACCGAAACTAGTATAGAATTGTGTATAATATACTACGATTCTTTGACCAAAACTAGTATTTCAAAAAGTTTCATAAAATCTAATTTGGAGATAATTTTATGCGTGGACTTCCATCACAACCTTCCCTCATAACATGTAGAGAGGGTCTTAGAAGTTTCATAGCATATCGAATAATCCTCGATTTAATTTGATTTTTGACCGAAACTAGTATAGAATTGTGTATAACATACTATGATTTTAAACCAAAACTATTATTTCAAAAAGTTTCAAAGAATCTAATTTTGAGATAATTTTTTGCATGGCCTTCCATTATAACCTTCCCTCGTAACATATAGATAGGATTTTAAAAGTTTCGTAGCATTTCGAAAAATACTCGATTTAATTTGATTTTTGACTGAAACTAGTATAGAATTGTGTATAATATACTACAATATTTTAGCCAAAACTAGTATTTCAAAAAGTTTCATAGAATCTAATTTTGAGATAATTTTTTGTATGGGCTTCCATCATAACCTTCCCTCGTAATAATAGAGAGGATCTTAAAAGTTTCTTAACATTTTGAACAATCCTCGATTTAATTTTATTTTTGACCGAAACTAGTATACTATTGTGTATAATGTACTATGATTTTTTGACCAAAACTTGTATTTCAAAAATTTTCATAGAATCTAATTTTGAGATGTTTTTTTGCATGGACTTCCATCATAACCTTCCATCGTAATATGTAGATAGGATCTTAAATTTTTTGTAGCATTTCGAACAATCCTCGATTTAATTTGATTTTTGACCGAAACTAGTATAGAATTGTGTATAATATACTACGATTTTTTGACCAAAACAAGTATTTCAAAAAGATTCATAGAATCTAATTTTGAGATAGTTTTTTGCATGGACTTCCATGATAACCTTCCCTCGTTACATATAGAGATTATCTTAAAAGTTTCGTAGCATTTCGAACAATCGTCGATTTAATTTGATTTTTGATCGAAACTAGTATAGAATTATGTATAATATACTATGATTTTTTAACCAAAACTAGTATTTGAAAAATTTTCATAGAATCTAATTTTGAGAAAATGTTTTGCATGGACTTCTATCATAACCTTCACTCGTAACATATAGAGAGAATCTTAAAAGTTTTATAGAATTTCGAACAATCCTCTATTTAATTTGATTTTTGACCGAAACTAGTATAGAATTGTGTATAATATACTACGATTTTTTGGCCAAAACTAGTATTTCAAAAAGTTTCATAGAATCTAATTTTAAGATAATTTTTTGTATGGACTTCCATCATACCCTTCCCTCGTAACATATAGAGAGGACCTTCAAGGTTTCATAGAATTTTGAACAATCCTCGATTTAATTTGATTTTTGAACGAAACTAGTATAGAATTGTGTATAATATATACTACGATTTTTTGACCAAAACTAGTATTTGAAAAAGTTTCATATAATCTAATTTTGAGATAATTTTTTGCAAGGACTTCCATCATAACCTTCCCTCGTATCATATAAAGAGGATCTTAAATGTTTCGTAGCATTTCGAACAATCCTCGATTTAATTTGATTTTTGACCGAAACTAGTATAAAATTGTGTATAATATACTACGATTTTTTGACCAATCTAGCATTTTAAAAAGTTTCATAGAATCTAATTTTGAAAATAATTTTTGCATGGACTTCCATCATAACCTTCCCTCTTAACATATAGAGAGGATCTTAAAAGTTTCGTAGCCTTTCGAATAATCCTCGATTTAATTTGATTTTTGACCGAAACTAGTATAGAATTGTGTATAATATACTACGATTTTTTTACCAAAACAAGTATTTCAAAAAGTCCCATAGAATCTAATTTTGAGATAATTTTTTGCATGGACTTCCATCATAACCTTCCCTCGTAACATATAGAGAAGATATTCAGAGTTTCATAGCATTTCGAACAAATCTCGATTTAATTTGATATTTGACCGAAACTAGTATAGAATTGTGTATAATATACTACGATTTTTTGGCCAAAACTAGTATTTCAAAAAGTTTAATAGAATCTAATTTTGAGATAATTTTTTGTATGGACTTCCATCATAAACTTCCGTCGTAATAATAGAGAGGATCTTAAAAGTTTCTTAACATTTCGAACAATCCTCGATTTAATTTGATTTTTTATTGAAACTAGTATAGAATTGTCTATAATATACTACGATTTTTTGACAAAAACTAGTATTTCAAAAAGATTCAAAAAATCTAATTTTGAGATATTTTTTTGCATGGACTTCCATCATAACCTTCCCTCTTAACATGTAGAGAGAATCTTAAAAGTTTCATAGAATTTCGAACAATCCTCGATTTAATTTGATTTTTGACCGAAACTAGTATAGAATTATGTATAATATACTACGATTCTTTGACCAAAACTAGTATTTCAAAAAGTTTCATAAAATCTAATTTGGAGATAATTTTTTGCGTGGACTTCCATCATAACCTTCCTCATAACATGTAGAGAGGGTCTTAGAAGTTTCATAGCATATCGAATAATCCTCGATTTAATTTGATTTTTGACCGAAACTAGTATAGAATTGTGTATAATATACTATGATTTTTTACCAAAACTATTATTTCAAAAAGTTTCAAAGAATCTAATTTTGAGATAATTTTTTGCATGGCCTTCCATCATAACCTTCCCTCGTAACATATAGATAGGATCTTAAAAGTTTCGTAGCATTTTGAAAAATACTCGATTTAATTTGATTTTTGACCGAAACTAGTATAGAATTGTGTATAATATACTACAATATTTTAGCCAAAACTAGTATTTCAAAAAGTTTCATAGAATCTAATTTTGAGATGTTTTTTTGCATGGACTTCCATCATAACCTTCCATCGTAACATGTAGATAGGATCTTAAAAGTTTTGTAGCATTTCGAACAATCCTCGATTTAATTTGATATTTTACCGAAACTAGTATAGAATTGTGTATAATATACTATGATTTTTTTGACCAAAACTAGTATTTCAAAAAGTTTCATAGAATCTAATTTTGAGAAAATGTTTTGCATGGACTTCTATCATAACCTTCCCTCGTAACATATAGAGAGAATCTTAAAAGTTTTATAGCATTTCGAACAATCCTCGATTTAATTTGATTTTTGACCGAAACTAGTATAGAATTGTGTATAATATACTACGATTTTTTTGGCCAAAACTAGTATTTCAAAAAGTTTCATAGAATCTAATTTTAAGATAATTTTTATATGGACTTCCATCATAACCTTCCCTCGTAACATATAGAGAGGACCTTAAAAGTTTCATAGAATTTTGATTAATCCTCGATTTAATTTGATTTTTGAACGAAACTAGTATAGAATTGTGTATAATATATATACTACGATTTTTTGACCAAATCTAGTATTTGAAAAAGTTTCATATAATATAATTTTGAGATAATTTTTTGCAAGGACTTCCATCATAACCTTCCCTCGTAATATATAAAGAGGATCTGAAATGTTCCGTAGCATTTCGAACAATCCTCGATTTAATTTGATTTTTGACCAAAACTAGTATAGAATTGTGTATAATATACTACGATTTTTTGACCAAACTAGCATTTTAAAAAGTTTCATAGAATCTAATTTTGAAATTAATTTTTGCATGGACTTCCATCATAACCTTCACTCTTAACATATAGAGAGGATCTTAAAAGTTTCGTAGCCTTTCGAATAATCCTCGATTTAATTTGATTTTTGACCGAAACTAGTACAGATTTGTGTATAATATACTACGATTTTTTATACCAAAACAAGTATTTCAAAAAGTCCCATAGAATCTAATTTTGAGATAATTTTTTGCATGGACTTCCATCATAACCTTCCCTCGTATCATATAGAGCAGATATTAAAAGTTTCATAGCATTTTGAACAATCCTCGATTTAATTTGATATTTGACCGAAACTAGTATAGAATAGTGTATAATATACTACGATGTTTTGGCCAAAACTAGTATTTCAAAAAGTTTCATAGAATCTAATTTTGAGATAATTTTTTTGTATGGACTTCCATCATAACCTTCCCTCGTAACATATAGGGAGGATATTAAAAGTTTCATAGAATTTCGAACAATTCTCGATTTAATTTGATATTTGACCGAAACTAGTAATGAATTGTGTATAATATACTACGATTTTTTGACCAAAACTAGTATTTCAAAAAGTCTCATAGAATCTAATTTTGAGATAATTTTTTGCGTGGACTTCCACCATAGCCTTCCCTAGTAACATGTAGACAGGATCTTCAAATTTTCGTACCATTTCGAACAATTCTCGATTTAATTTGGATTTTGGCTAAAACTAGTATTTCAAAAAGTTTAATAGAATCTAATTTTGAGATAATTTTTTGTATGGACTTCCTTCATAACCTTCCCTCGTAATAATAGAGAGAATCTTAAAAGTTTCTTAACATTTCGAACAATCCTCGATTTAATTTGATTTTTGACTGAAACTAGTATAGAATTGTCCATAATATACTACGATTTTTTGACAAAAACTAGTATTTCAAAAAGATTCAAAAAATCTAATTTTGAGATAATTTTTTGCATGGACTTCCATCATAACCTTCCCTCTTAACATGTAGAGAGGATCTTAAAAGTTTCATAGAATTTCGAACAATCCACGATTTAATTTGATTTTTGACCGAAACTAGTATAGAATTGTGTATAATATACTACGAATTTTTGGCCAAAACTAGTATTTTAAAAAGTTTCATAGAATATAATTTTGAGATAATTTTTTGTATGGACTTCCATCATAATCTTCCCTCGTAATAATAGAGAGGATCTTAAAATTTTCTTAACATTTCGAACAATCCTTGATTTAATTTGATTTTTGACCGAAACTAGTATAGAATTGTGTATAATATACTACGATTCTTTGACCAAAACTAGTATTTCAAAAAGTTTCATAAAATCTAATTTGGAGATAATTTTATGCGTGGACTTCCATCACAACCTTCCCTCATAACATGTAGAGAGGGTCTTAGAAGTTTCATAGCATATCGAATAATCCTCGATTTAATTTGGTTTTTGACCGAAACTAGTATAGAATTGTGTATAACATACTATGATTTTAAACCAAAACTATTATTTCAAAAAGTTTCAAAGAATCTAATTTTGAGATAATTTTTTGCATGGCCTTCCATTATAACCTTCCCTCGTAACATATAGATAGGATTTTAAAAGTTTCGTAGCATTTCGAAAAATACTCGATTTAATTTGATTTTTGACTGAAACTAGTATAGAATTGTGTATAATATACTACAATATTTTAGCCAAAACTAGTATTTCAAAAAGTTTCATAGAATCTAATTTTGAGATAATTTTTTGTATGGGCTTCCATCATAACCTTCCCTCGTAATAATAGAGAGGATCTTAAAAGTTTCTTAA
This sequence comes from Lathyrus aphaca, assembly GCA_963966055.1. NCBI lineage: Eukaryota > Viridiplantae > Streptophyta > Magnoliopsida > Fabales > Fabaceae > Lathyrus > Lathyrus aphaca. The sequence continues at coordinate 33,497,760 of OZ014523.1, forward strand.
CATTTCGAACAATCCTCGATTTAATTTTATTTTTGACCGAAACTAGTATACTATTGTGTATAATGTACTATGATTTTTTGACCAAAACTTGTATTTCAAAAATTTTCATAGAATCTAATTTTGAGATGTTTTTTTGCATGGACTTCCATCATAACTTTCCATCGTAATATGTAGATAGGATCTTAAATTTTTTGTAGCATTTCGAACAATCCTCGATTTAATTTGATTTTTGACCGAAACTAGTATAGAATTGTGTATAATATACTACGATTTTTTGACCAAAACAAGTATTTCAAAAAGATTCATAGAATCTAATTTTGAGATAATTTTTTGCATGGACTTCCATGATAACCTTCCCTCGTAACATATAGAGATTATCTTAAAAGTTTCGTAGCATTTCGAACAATCGTCGATTTAATTTGATTTTTGATCGAAACTAGTATAGAATTGTGTATAATATACTATGATTTTTTAACCAAAACTAGTATTTGAAAAATTTTCATAGAATCTAATTTTGAGAAAAGGTTTTGCATGGACTTCTATCATAACCTTCACTCGTAACATATAGAGAGAATCTTAAAAGTTTTATAGAATTTCGAACAATCCTCGATTTAATTTGATTTTTGACAGAAACTAGTATAGAATTGTGTATAATATACTACGATTTTTTGGCCAAAACTAGTATTTCAAAAAGTTTCATAGAATCTAATTTTAAGATAATTTTTTGTATGGACTTCCATCATACCCTTCCCTCGTAACATATAGAGAGGACCTTCAAAGTTTCATAGAATTTTGAACAATCCTTGATTTAATTTGATTTTTGAACGAAACTAGTATAGAATTGTGTATAATATATACTACGATTTTTTGACCAAAACTAGTATTTGAAAAAGTTTCATATAATCTAATTTTGAGATAATTTTTTGCAAGGACTTCCATCATAACCTTCCCTCGTATCATATAAAGAGGATCTTAAATGTTTCGTAGCATTTCGAACAATCCTCGATTTAATTTGATTTTTGACCGAAACTAGTATAAAATTGTGTATAATATACTACGATTTTTTGCCCAATCTAGCATTTTAAAAAGTTTCATAGAATCTAATTTTGAAATTAATTTTTGCATGGACTTCCATCATAACCTTACCTCTTAACATATAGAGAGGATCTTAAAAGTTTCGTAGCCTTTCGAATAATCCTCGATTTAATTTGATTTTTGACCGAAACTAGTATAGAATTGTGTATAATATACTACGATTTTTTTACCAAAACAAGTATTTCAAAAAGTCCCATAGAATCTAATTTTGAGATAATTTTTTGCATGGACTTCCATCATAACCTTCCCTCGTAACATATAGAGAAGATATTCAGAGTTTCATAGCATTTCGAACAAATCTCGATTTAATTTGATATTTGATCGAAACTAGTATAGAATTGTGTATAATATACTACGATTTTTTGGCCAAAACTAGTATTTCAAAAAGTTTAATAGAATCTAATTTTGAGATAATTTTTTGTATGGACTTCCATCATAACCTTCCCTCGTAATAATAGAAAGGATCTTAAAAGTTTCTTAACATTTCGAACAATCCTCGATTTAATTTGATTTTTGACTGAAACTAGTATAGAATTGTCCATAATATACTACGATTTTTTGACAAAAACTAGTATTTCAAAAAGATTCAAAAAATCTAATTTTGAGATACTTTTTTGCATGGACTTCTATCATAACCTTCCCTCATAACATATAGAGAGGATCTTAAAAGTTTCATAGCATTTCGAACAATCCTCGATTTAATTTGATTTTTGACCGAAACTAGCATAGAATTGTGTATAATATACTACGATTTTTTGCCCAAAACTAGTATTTCAAAAAGTTTCATAGAATCTAATATTGAGATAATTTTTTGTATGGACTTCCATCATAACCTTCCCTCATAATAATAGAGAGGATCATAAAAGTTTCTTAATATTTCAAACAATCCTTGATTTAATTTGATTTTTGACCGAAACTAGTATAGAATTGTGTATAATATACTACGATTCTTTGACCAAAACTAGTATTTCAAAAAGTTTCATAAAATCTAATTTGGAGATAATTTTTTGCGTGGACTTCCATCATAACCTTCCCTCATAACATGTAGAGAGGATCTTAGAAGTTTCATAGCATATCGAATAATTCTCGATTTAATTTGATTTTTGACCGAAACTAGTATAGAATTGTGTATAATATACTACGATTTTTTACCAAAACTATTATTTCAAATAGTTTCAAAGAATCTAATTTTGAGATAATTTTTTGCATGGACTTCCATCATAACCTTCCCTCGCAACATATAGATAGGATCTTAAAAGTTTCGTAGCATTTCGAAAAATACTCGATTTAATTTGAATTTTGACCGAAACTAGTATAGAATTGTGTATAATATACTACAATATTTTAGCCAAAACTAGTATTTCAAAAAGATCTTAAAATTTTCTTAACATTTCGAACAATCCTCGATTTAATTTGATTTTTGACCGAAACTAGTATACTATTGTGTATAATATACTACGATTTTTTGACCAAAACTAGTATTTCAAAAATTTTCATAGAATCTAATTTTGTGATGCTTTTTTGCATGGACTTCCATCATAACCTTCCATCGTAACATGTAGATATGATCTTAAAAGTTTTGTAGCATTTCGAAAAATCCTCGATTTAATTTGATTTTTGACCGAAACTAGTATAGAATTGTGTATAATATACTATGATTTTTTGACCAAAACTAGTATTTCAAAAAGATTCATAGAATCGAATTTTTAGATAATTTTTGCGTGGACTTCCATCATAGCCTTCCCTCGTAACATGTTTATAGGATCTTAAAAATTTCGTAGCATTTCGAACAATCCTCAATTTAATTTGATTTTTGATCGAAACTAGTTTAGAATTGTGTATAATATACTATGATTTTTTGTCCAAAACTAGTATTTCAAAAAGTTTCGTAGAATATAATTTTTAGAAAATGTTTTGCATGGACTTCTATCATAACTTTCCCTCGTAACATATAGAGAGGATCTTAAATGTTTCGTAGCATTTCGAACAATCCTTGATTTAATTTGATTTTTGACCGAAACTAGTATAGAATTGTGTATAATATACTACGATTTTTTTACCAAAACTAGCATTTTAAACAGTTTCATAGAATCTAATTTTGAAATTAATTTTTGCATGGACTTCCATCATAACCTACCCTCTTAACATATAGAGAGGATCTTAAAAGTTTCTTAGAATTTCGAAAAATCCTCGATTTAATTTGATTTTTGACCGAAACTAGTATAGAATTGTGTATAATATACTACGATTTTTTGACCAAAACAAGTATTTCAAAAAGTTCCATAGAATCTAATTTTGAGATAATTTTTTGCATGGACTTCCATCATAACCTTCCCTCGTAACATATAGAGAGGATCTTAAAATTTACATAGCATTTCGAACAATCCTCGATTTAATTTTATATTTGACTGAAACTAGTATAGAATTGTGTATAATATACTACGATTTTTTGCCCAAAACTAGTATTTCAAAAAGTTTCATAGAATCTAATTTTGAGATAATTTTTTGTATGGACTTCCATCATAACCTTCCCTCATAATAATAGAGAGGATCATAAAAGTTTCTTAATATTTCGAACAATCCTTGATTTAATTTGATTTTTGACCGAAACTAGTATAGAATTGTGTATAATATACTACGATTCTTTGACCAAAACTAGTATTTCAAAAAGTTTCATAAAATCTAATTTGGAGATAATTTTTTGCGTGGACTTCCATCATAACCTTCCCTCATAACATGTAGAGAGGATCTTAGAAGTTTCATAGCATATCGAATAATTCTTGATTTAATTTGATTTTTGACCGAAACTAGTATAGAATTGTGTATAATATACTACGATTTTTTACCAAAACTATTATTTCAAATAGTTTCAAAGAATCTAATTTTGAGATAATTTTTTGCATGGACTTCCATCATAACCTTCCCTCGCAACATATAGATAGGATCTTAAAAGTTTCGTAGCATTTCGAAAAATACTCGATTTAATTTGAATTTTGACCGAAACTAGTATAGAATTGTGTATAATATACTACAATATTTTAACCAAAACTAGTATTTCAAAAAGATCTTAAAATTTTCTTAACATTTCGAACAATCCTCGATTTAATTTGATTTTTGACCGAAACTAGTATACTATTGTGTATAATATACTACGATTTTTTGACCAAAACTAGTATTTCAAAAATTTTCATAGAATCTAATTTTGTGATGCTTTTTTGCATGGACTTCCATCATAACCTTCCATCGTAACATGTAGATATGATCTTAAAAGTTTTGTAGCATTTCGAAAAATCCTCGATTTAATTTGATTTTTGACCGAAACTAGTATAGAATTGTGTATAATATACTATGATTTTTTGACCAAAACTAGTATTTCAAAAAGATTCATAGAATCGAATTTTTAGATAATTTTTTGCGTGGACTTCCATCATAGCCTTCCCTCGTAACATGTTGATAGGATCTTAAAAGTTTCGTAGCATTTCGAACAATCCTCAATTTAATTTGATTTTTGATCGAAACTAGTTTAGAATTGTGTATAATATACTATGATTTTTTGTCCAAAACTAGTATTTCAAAAAGTTTCGTAGAATATAATTTTTAGAAAATGTTTTGCATGGACTTCTATCATAACTTTCCCTCGTAACATATATCGAGGATCTTAAATGTTTCGTAGCATTTCGAACAATCCTTGATTTAATTTGATTTTTGACCGAAACTAGTATAGAATTGTGTATAATATACTACGATTTTTTTACCAAAACTAGCATTTTAAACAGTTTCATAGAATCTAATTTTGAAATTAATTTTTGCATGGACTTCCATCATAACCTACCCTCTTAACATATAGAGAGGATCTTAAAAGTTTCTTAGAATTTCGAAAAATCCTCGATTTAATTTGATTTTTGACCGAAACTAGTATAGAATTGTGTATAATATACTACGATTTTTTGACCAAAACAAGTATTTCAAAAAGCTCCATAGAATCTAATTTTGAGATAATTTTTTGGATGGACTTCCATCATAACCTTCCCTCGTAACATATAGAGAGGATCTTAAAATTTACATAGCATTTCGAACAATCCTCGATTTAATTTTATATTTGACTGAAACTAGTATAGAATTGTGTATAATATACTACGTTTTTTTGACCAAAACTAGTATTTCAAAAAGTTTCATAGAATCTAATTTTGAGATAATTTTTTGTATGGACTTCCTTCATAACCTTCCCTCGTAACATGTATATAGGATCTTAAAAGTTTTGTAGCATTCGAACAATCCTCAATTTAATTTGAATTTTGACCGAAACTAGTATATAATTGTGTATAATACGATTTTTTGACCAAAACTAGTATTTCAAAAAGTTTCATAGAATCTAATTTTGAGATAATTTTTTGTGTGGACTTCTATCATAGCCTTCCCTCAAAACAGGTAGATAGGATCTTCAAATCTTCGTAGCATTTCGAACAATCCTCGATTTAATTTGATTTTTGACTGAAACTAGTATAGAATTGTGTATAATATACTACGTTTTTTTGGCCAAAACTAGTATTTCAAAAAGTTTCATAGAATCTAATTTTAAGATAATTTTTTGAATGGACTTCCATCATAACCTTCCCTCTTAACATATAGAGAGGATCTTAAAAGTTTCGTAGCCTTTCGAATAATCCTCGATTTAATTTGATTTTTGACCGAAACTAGTATAGAATTGTGTATAATATACTACGATTTTTTTACCAAAACAAGTATTTCAAAAAGTCCCATAGAATCTAATTTTGAGATAATTTTTTGCATGGACTTCCATCATAACCTTCCCTCGTAACATATAGAGAAGATATTCAGAGTTTCATAGCATTTCGAACAAATCTCGATTTAATTTGATATTTGACCGAAACTAGTATAGAATTGTGTATAATATACTACGATTTTTTGGCCAAAACTAGTATTTCAAAAAGTTTAATAGAATCTAATTTTGAGATAATTTTTTGTATGGACTTCCATCATAACCTTCCCTCGTAATAATAGAAAGGATCTTAAAATTTTCTTAACATTTCGAACAATCCTCGATTTAATTTGATTTTTGACTGAAACTAGTATAGAATTGTCCATAATATACTACGATTTTTTGACAAAAACTAGTATTTCAAAAAGATTCAAAAAATCTAATTTTGAGATAATTTTTTTCATGGACTTCCATCATAACCTTCCCTCTTAACATGTAGAGAGGATCTTAAAAGTTTCATAGAATTTCGAACAATCCTCGATTTAATTTGAATTTTGACCGAAACTAGTATAGAATTGTGTATAATATACTACGATATTTTGACCAAAACTAGTATTTCAAAAAGTTTCATAGAATCTAATATTGAGATAATTTTTTGTATGGACTTCCATCATAACCTTCCCTCGTAATAATAGAGAGGATCTTAAAAGTTTCTTAACATTTCGAACAATCCTTGATTTTATTTGATTTTTGACCGAAACTAGTATAGAATTGTGTATAATATACTACGATTCTTTGACCAAAACTAGTATTTCAAAAAGTTTCATAGAATCTAATTTGGAGATAATTTTTTGCATGGACTTCCATCATAACCTTCCCTCGTAACATGTAGAGAGGGTCTTAATGTTTCATAGCATATCGAATAATCCTCGATTTAATTTGATTTTTGACCGAAACTAGTATAGAATTGTGTATAATATACTATGATTTTAAACAAAAACTATTATTTCAAAAAGTTTCAAAGAATCTAATTTTGAGATAATTTTTTGCATAGCCTTCCTTCATAACCTTCCCTCGTAACATATAGATAGGATCTTAAAAGTTTCGTAGCATTTCGAACAATCCTCGATTTAATTTGATTTTTGACCGAAAATAGTATAGAATTTTGTATAATATACTACAATATTTTAGCCAAAACTAGTATTTCAAAAAGTTTCATAGAATCTAATTTTCAGATAATTTTTTGTATGGACTTCCATCATAACCTTCCCTCGTAATAATAGAGAGGATCTTAAAAGTTTCTTAACATCTCGAACAATCCTCGATTTAATTTGATTTTTGACCGAAACTAGTATACTATTGTGTATAATATACTACGATTTTTTGACCAAAACTTGTATTTCAAAATTTTTCATAGAATCTAATTTTGAGATGTTTTTTTGCATGGACTTCCATCATAACCTTCCATCGTAACATGTAGATAGGATCTTAAATTTTTCGTAGCATTTCGAACAATCCTCGATTTAATTTGATTTTTGACCGAAACTAGTATAGAATTGTGTATAATATACTACGATTTTTTGACCAAAACTAGCATTTTAAACATTTTCATAGAATCTAATTTTGAAATTAATTTTTGCATGGACTTCTATCATAACCTTCCCTCTTAACATATAGAGAGCATCTTAAAGGTTTCTTAGCATTTCGAATAATCCTCGATTTAATTTGATTTTTGACCGAAACTAGTATAGAATTGTGTATATTATACTACGATTTTTTGACCAAAACAAGTATTTCAAAAAGTTACATAGAATCTAATTTTGAGATAATTTTTTGCATGGACTTCCATCATAACCTTCCCTCGTAACATATAGAGAGGATCTTCAAAGTTTCATAGCATTTCGAACAATCCTCCATTTAATTTGATATTTGACCGAAACTAGTATAGAATTGTGTATAATATACTACAATTTTTGACCAAAACTAGTATTTCAAAAAGTTTCATAGAATCTAATTTTGAGATAATTTTTTGCGTGGACTTCCATCATTGCCTTCCCTCGTAACATGTCTACAGGATCTTCAAAGTTTCACACCATTTCGAACAATCCTCGATTTAATTTGATTTTTGAACGAAACTAGTATAGAATTGTGTATAATATACTACGATTTTTTAACCAAAACTAGTATTTCAAAAAGTCTCATAAAATCTAATTTGGAGATAATTTTTTGCGTGGACTTCCATCATAACTTTCCCTCATAACATGTAGAGAGGATCTTAGAAATCTCGTAGCATTTTGAACAATCCTCGATTTAATTTGATATTTGACCGAAACTATGATTTTTTGGACAAAACTAGTATTTCAAAAAGATTCATAAAATCTAATTTTTTGATAATTTTTTGTGTGGACTTCCATCATAGCTTCCCTCGTAACATGTAGATAGGATCTTAAAAGTTTCGTAGCATTTCAAACAATCCTCGATTTAATTTATTTTTTGATCGAAACTAGTATAGAATTGTGTATAATATACTATGTTTTTTTGACCAAATCTAGTATTTCAAAAAGTTTCTTAGAATCTAATTTTGAGATAATGTTTTGCATGGACTTCCATCATAACCTTCCCTCGTAACATATATAGAGGATCATAAAATTTTCATAGCATTTCGAACAATCCTCGATTTAATTTGATTTTTTTACCGATACTAGTATAGAATTGTGTATAATATACTACAATATTTTAGCCAAAACTAGTATTTCAAAAAGTTTCATAGAATCTAATTTTGAGATAATTTTTTGTATGGACTTCCATCATAACCTTCCCTCGTAATAATAGAGAGGATCTTAAAAGTTTCTTAACATTTCATACAATCCTCGATTTAATTTGATTTTTGATCGAAACTAGTATACTATTGTGTATAATATACTATGATTTTTTGCATGGACTTCCATCATAACCTTCCAACGTAACATGTAGATAGGATCTTAAATGTTTTGTAGCATTTCGAACAATCCTCGATTTAATTTGATTTTTGACTGAAACTAGTATAGAATTGTGTATAATATACTACGATTTTTTGACCAAAATAAGTATTTCAAAAAGTTTCATAGAATCTAATTTTGAGACAATGTTTTGCATGGACTTCTATCATAACCTTCCCTCGTAACATATAGAGAGAATCTTAAAAGTTTTATATTATTTCAAACAATCCTCGATTTAATTTGATTTTTGACCGAAACTAGTATAGAATTGTGTATAATATACTACGATTTTTTGGCCAAAACTAGTATTTAAAAAAGTTTCATAGAATCTAATTTTAAGATAATTTTTTGTATGGACTTCCATCATAACCTTCCCTCGTAACATATAGAGAGGACCTTAAAAGTTTTGTAGCATTTCGAACAATCCTCGATTTAATTTGATTTTTGACCGAAACTAGTATAGAATTGTGTATAATATACTACGATTTTTTGACCAAACTAGCATTTTAAAAAGTTTCATAGAATCTAATTTTGAAATTAATTTTTGCATGGACTTCCATCATAACCTTCCCTCTTAACATATCGAGAGGATCTTAAAAGTTTCGTAGCCTTTCGAATAATCCTTAATTTAATTTGATTTTTGACCGAAACTAGTATAGAATTGTGTATAATATTCTACGATTTTTTTTACCGAAACAAGTATTTGAAAAAGTTTCATAAAATCTAATTTTGAGAATTTTTTTTGCATGGACTTCCATCATAACCTTCCCTCATAACATATAGAGAGGATCTTAGAAGTTTCATAGCATATCGAACAATCCTCGATTTAATTTGATTTTTGACCGAAACTAGTATTGAATTGTGTATAATATACTACGATTTTTTACCAAAATTATTATTTCAAAAAGTTTCAAGGAATCTAATTTTGAGATAATTTTTTGCTTGGACTTCCATCATAACCTTCCCTCATAACATATAGATAGGAACTAGTTTAGAATTATGTATAATATACTACAATATTTTAGCCAAAACTAGTATTTCAAAAAGTTTCATAGAGTCTAATTTTGAGATAGTTTTTTTTATGGACTTCCATCATAACCTTCCCTCGTAATAATAGAGAGGATCTTAAAAGTTTCTTAACATTTCGAACAATCCTCAATTTAATATGATTTTTGACCGAAACTAGTATACTATTTTGTATAATATACTACGATTTTTTGACCAAAACTAGTATTTCAAAAAGTTTCATAGAATCTAATTTTGAGATGTTTTTTTGCATGGACTTCCATCATAACCTTCCATCGTAACATGTAGATAGGATCTTAAAAGTTTTGTAGCATTTCGAACAATTCTCGAGTTAATTTGATTTTTGACAGAAATTAGTATAGAATTGTGTATAATATACTACGATTTTTTTGGCCAAAACTAGTATTTCAAAAAGTTTCATAAAATCTAATTTTAAGATAATTTTTTGTATGGACTTCCATCATAACCTTCCCTCGTAACATATAGAGAGGACCTTAAAAGTTTCATAGAATTTTGAACAATCCTCGATTTAATTTGTTTTTTGAACGAAACTAGTATAGAATTGTGTATAATATATACTACGATTTTTTGACCAAAACTAGTATTTGAAAAAGTTTCATATAATATAATTTTGAGATAATTTTTTGCAGGGACTTCCATCATAATCTTTCCTCGTAATATATAAAGAGGATCTTAAATGTTCCGTAGCATTTCGAACAATCCTCGATTTAATTTGATTTTTGACCAATACTAGTATAGAATTGTGTATAATATACTACGATATTTTGACCAAACTAGCATTTTAAAAAGTTTAATAGAATCTAATTTTGGAATTAATTTTTGCATGGACTTCTATCATAACCTTCCCTCTAAACATATAGAGAGGATCTTAAAAGTTTCGTAGCCTTTCGAATAATCCTCGATTTAATTTGTTTTTTGACCGAAACTAGTATAGAATTGTGTATAATATACTACGATTTTTTGACCAAAACAAGTATTTCAAAAAGTCCCATAGAATCTAATTTTGAGATAATTTTTTGCATGGACTTCCATCATAACCTTCCCTCGTAACATATAGAGAGGATATTAAAAGTTTCATAGAATTTCGAACAATTCTCGATTTAATTAGATATTTGATCGAAACTAGTATAGAATTGTGTATAATACTACGATTTTTTGGCCAAAACTAGTATTTCAAAAAGTCCCATAGAATCTAATTTTGAGATAATTTTTAGCGTGGACATCCACCATAGCCTTCCCTCGTAACATGTAGACAGGATCTTCAAAGTTTTGTACCATTTCGAACAATCCTCAATTTAATTTGATTTTTGACCGAAACTAGTATAGAATTGTGTATAATATACTACGATTTTTTGGCCAAAACTAGTATTTCAAAAAGTTTAATAGAATCTAATTTTGAGATAATTTTTTGTATGGGCTTCCATAATAACCTTCCCTCGTAATAATAGAGAGGATCTTAAAAGTTTCTTAACATTTTGAACAATCCTCGATTTAATTTGATTTTTGACTGAAACTAGTATATAATTGTCCATTATATACTACGATTTTTTGACAAAAACTAGTATTTCAAAAAGATTCAAAAAATCTAATTTTGAGATAATATTTTGCATGGACTTCCATCATAACCTACCCTCTTAACATATAGAGAGGATCTTTAAAGTTTCGTAGCCTTTCGAATAATCCTCGATTTAATTTGATTTTTGACCGAAACTAGTATAGAATTGTGTATAATATAATATGATTATTTGACAAAAACTAGTATTTCAAAAAGTTTCATAGAATCTAATTTGGAGATAATTTTTTGCGTGGACTTCCATCATAACCTTCCCTCATAACATGTAGAGAGGGTCTTAGAAGTTTCATAGCATATCGAATAATCCTCGATTTAATTTGATTTTTGACCGAAACTAGTATAGAATTGTGTATAATATACTATGATTATTTACCAAAACTATTATTTCAAAAAGTTTCAAAGAATCTAATTTTGAGATAATTTTTTGCAAGGACTTCCATCATAACCTTCCCTCGTAACATATAAAGAGAATCTTAAATGTTTCGTAGCATTTCGAACAATCCTCGATTTAATTTGATTTTTGACCGAAACTAGTATAGAATTGTGTATAATATACTACGATTTTTTGACCAAACTAGCATTTTAAAAAGTTTCATAGAATCTAATTTTGAAATTAATTTTTGCATGGACTTCCATCATAACCTTCCCTCTTAACATATAGAGAGGATCTTAAAAGTTTCGTAGCCTTTCGAATAATCCTCGACTTAATTTAATTTTTGACCGAAACTATTATAGAATTGTGTATAATATAATACGATTTTTTTTACCAAAACAAGTATTTCAAAAAGTTTCATAAAATCTAATTTTGAGATAATTTTTTGCATGGACTTCCATCATAACCTTCCATCATAACATATAGAGAGGATCTTAGAAGTTTCATAGCATATCGAACAATCCTCGATTTAATTTGATTTTTGACCGAAACTAGTATTGAATTGTGTATAATATACTACGATTTTTTACCAAAACTATTATTTCAAAATGTTTCAAAGAATCTAATTTTGAGATAATTTTTTGCATGGACTTCCATCATAAACTTCCCTCATAACATATAGATAGAATCTTAATAGTTTCATAGCATTTCGAAAAATACTCGATTTAATTTGATTTTTGACCAAAACTAGTATAGAATTGTGTATAATATACTACAATATTTTAGCCAAAACTAGTATTTCAAAAAGTTTCATAGAGTCTAATTTTGAGATAGTTTTTTGTATGGACTTCCATCATAACCTTCCCTCGTAATAATAGAGAGGATCTTAAAAGTTTCTTAACATTTCGAACAATCCTCGATTTAATTTTATTTTTGACCGAAACTAGTATACTATTGTGTATAATATACTACGGTTTTTTGACCAAAACTAGTATTTCAAATATTTTCATAGAATCTAATTTTGAGATGGTTTTTTGCATGGACTTCCATCATAACATTCCATCGTAACATGTAGATAGGATCTTAAAAGTTTTGTAGCATTTCGAACAATCCTCGATTTAATTTGATTTTTGACCGAAACTAGTATAGAATTGTGTATAATATACTACGATTTTTTGACCAAAACAAGTATTTCAAAAAGATTCATAGAATCTAATTTTGAGATAATTTTTTGCATGGACTTCCATTATAACCTTCCCTCGTAACATATAGAGATTATCTTAAAAGTTTCGTAGCATTTCGAACAATCGTCGATTTAATTTGATTTTTGATCGAAAATAGTATAGAATTGTGTATAATATACTATGATTTTTTGACCAAAACTAGTATTTGAAAAAGTTTCATAGAATCTAATTTTGAGAAAATGTTTTGCATGGACTTCTATCATAACCTTCCCTCGTAACATATAGAGAGAATCTTAAAAGTTTAATAGCATTTCGAACAATCCTCGATTTAATTTGATTTTTGACCGAAACTAGTATAGAATTGTGTATAATATACTACGATTTTTTTGCCAAAACTAGTATTTCAAAAAGTTTTGTAGAATCTAATTTTAAGATAATTTTTTGTATGGACTTCCATCACAACCTTCCCTCGTAACATATAGAGAGGACCTTAAAAGTTTCATAGAATTTTGAACAATCCTTGATTTAATTTGATTTTTGAACGAAACTAGTATAGAATTGTGTATAATATATACTACGATTTTTTGACCAAAACTAGTATTTGAAAAAGTTTCATATAATCTAATTTTGGGATAATTTTTTGCAAGGACTTCCATCATAACCTTCCCTCGTAACATATAAAGATGATTTTAAATGTTTCGTAGCATTTCGAACAATCCTCGATTTAATTTGATTTCTGACCGAAACTAGTATAGAATTGTGTATAATATACTACGATTTTTTGACCAAACTAGCATTTTAAAAAGTTTCATAGAATCTAATTTTGAAATTAATTTTTGCATGGACTTCCATCATAACCTTCCCTCTTAACATATAGAGAGGATCTTTAAAGTTTCGTAGCCTTTCGAATAATCCTCGATTTAATTTGATTTTTGACCGAAACTAGTATAGAATTGTGTATAATATACTACGATTTTTTTTTTACCAAAACAAGTATTTAAAAAAGTTTCATAAAATCTAATTTTGAGATAACTTTTTGCACGGATTTCCATAATAACCTTCCCTCATAACATGTAGATAGGATCTTAGAAGTTTGATAGCATATCGAACAATCCTCGATTTAATTTGATTTTTGACCGAAACTAGTATTGAATTGTGTATAATATACTACGATTTTTTTACCAAAACTATTATTTCAAAAAGTTTCAAAGAATCTAATTTTGAGATAATTTTTTGCATGGACTTCCATCATAACCTTCCCTCGTAACATATAGATAGGATCTTAAAAGTTTCGTAGCATTTCGAAAAATACTGGATTTAATTTGATTTTTGACCTAAACTAGTATAGAATTGTGTATAATATACTACAATATTTTAGCCAAAACTAGTATTTCAAAAAGTTTCATAGAATCTAATTTTGAGATAGTTTTTTGTATGGACTTCCATCATAACCTTCCCTCGTAATAATAGAGAGGATCTTAAAAGTTTCTTAACATTTCGAACAATCCTCGATTTAATTTGATTTTTGACCGAAACTAGTATACTATTGTGTATAATATACTACGATTTTTTGACCAAAACTAGTATTTCAAAAAGTTTCATAGAATCTAATTTTGAGATGTTTTTTTGCATGGACTTCCATCATAACCTTCCATCGTAACATGTAGATAGGATCTTAAAAGTTTTGTAGCATTTTGAATAATCCTCGATTTAATTTGATATTTGACCGAAACTAGTATAGAATTGTGTATAATATACTATGATTTTATGACCAAAACTAGTATTTCAAAAAATTTCATAGAATCTAATTTTGAGAAAATGTTTTGCATGGACTTCTATCATAACCTTCCCTCGTAACATATAGAGAGAATCTTAAAAGTTTTATAGCATTTCGAACAATCCTCGATTTAATTTGATTTTTGACCGAAACTAGTAAAGAATTGTGTATAATATACTACGATTTTTTTGCCAAAACTAGTATTTCAAAAAGTTTCATAGAATCTAATTTTAAGATAATTTTTTGTATGGACTTCCATCATAACCTTCCCTCGTAACATATAGAGAGGACTTTAAAAGTTTCATAGAATTTTGAACAATCCTCGATTTAATTTGATTTTTGAACGAAACTAGTATAGAATTGTGTATAATATATACTACGATTATTTACCAAAACTATTATTTCAAAAAGTTTCAAAGAATCTAATTTTGAGATAATTTTTTGCAAGGACTTCCATCATAACCTTCCCTCGTAACATATAAAGAGAATCTTAAATGTTTCGTAGCATTTCGAACAATCCTCGATTTAATTTGATTTTTGACCGAAACTAGTATAGAATTGTGTATAATATACTACGATTTTTTGACCAAACTAGCATTTTAAAAAGTTTCATAGAATCTAATTTTGAAATTAATTTTTGCGTGGACTTCCATCATAACCTTCCGTCTTAACATATAGAGAGGATCTTTAAAGTTTCGTATCCTTTCGAATAATCCTCGATTTAATTTGATTTTTGACCGAAACTAGTATAGAATTGTGTATAATATACTACGATTTTTTTTACCAAAACAAGTGTTTCAAAAAGATTCATCAAATCTAATTTTGAGATAATTTTTTGATGGACTTCCATCATAACCTTCCCTCATAACATATAGAGAGGATCTTAGAAGTTTCATAGCATATCGAACAATCCTCGATTTAATTTGATTTTTGACCGAAACTAGTATTAAATTGTGTATAATATACTACGATTTTTTTACCAAAACTATTATTTCAAAAAGTTTCAAAGAATCTAATTTTGAGATAATTTTTTGCATGGACTTCCATCCTAACCTTCCCTCGTAACATATAGATAGGATCTTAAAAGTTTCGTAGCATTTCGAAAAATATTCGATTTAATTTTATTTTTGACCGAAACTAGTATAGAATTGTGTATAATATACTACAATATTTTAGCCAAAATTAGTATTTCAAAAAGTTTCATAGAGTCTAATTTTGAGATAGTTTTTTGTATGGACTTCCATCATAACCTTCCCTCGTAATAATAGAGAGGATCTTAAAAGTTTCTTAACATTTCGAACAATCCTCGATTTAATTTGATTTTTGACCGAAACTAGTATAGAATTGTGTATAATATACTACGAATTTTTGGCCAAAACCAGTATTTGTAAAAGTCCCATAGAATCTAATATTGAGATAATTTTTTGCGTGGACTTCCACCATAGCCTTCCCTCGTAAAATGTAGACAGGATCTTCAAAGTTTCGTACCATTTCGAACAATCCTCGATTTAATTTTATTTTTGACCGAAACTAGTATAGAATTGTGTATAATATACTAAGAATTTTTGGCCAAAACTAGTATTTCAAAAAGTTTAATAGAATCTAATTTTGAGATAATTTTTTTATGGACTTCCATCATAACCTTCCCTCGTAATAATAGAGAGAATCTTAAAAGTTTCTTAACATTTCGAACAATCCTCGATTTAATTTGATTTTCGACTGAAACTAGTATAGAATTGTCCATAATATACAACGATTTTTTCACAAAAACTAGTATTTCAAAAAGATTCAAAAAATCTAATTTTGAGATAATTTTTTGCATGGACTTCCATCATAACCTTCCCTCTTAACATGTAGAGAGGATCTTAAAATTTTCATAGCATTTTGAACAATCCTCGATCTAATTTTATTTTTGACCGAAACTAGTGTAGAATTGTGTATAATATACTACGAATTTTTGGCCAAAACTAGTATTTCAAAAAGTTTCATAGAATCTAATATTGAGATAATTTTTTGTATGGACTTCCATCATAATCTTCCTTCGTAATAATAGAGAGGATCTTAAAAGTTTCTTAACATTTCGATTAATCCTTGATATAATTTGATTTTTTACCGAAACTAGTATAGAATTGTGTATAATATACTACGATTCTTTGACCAAAACTAGTATTTCAAAAAGATTCATAAAATCTAATTTGGAGATAATTTTTTGCGTGGACTTCCATCATAACCTTCCCTCATAACATGTAGAGAGGGTCTTAGTAGTTTCATAGCATATTGAATAATCCTCGATTTAATTTGATATTTGACCGAAACTAGTATAGAATTGTGTATAACATACTATGATTTTAAACCAAAACAATTATGTCAAAAAGTTTCAAAGAATCTAATTTTGAGATAATTTTTTGCATGGCCTTCCATTATAACCTTCCCTCGTAACATATAGATAGGATTTTAAAAGTTTCATAGCATTTCGAAAAATACTCGATTTAATTTGATTTTTGAATGAAACTAGTATAGAATTGTGTATAATATACTACAATACTTTAGCCAAAACTAGTATTTCAAAAAGATTCATAGAATCTAATTTTGAGATAATTTTTTGTATGGGCTTCCATCATAACCTTCCCTCGTAATAATAGAGAGGATCTTAAAAGTTTCTTAACATTTCGAACAATCCTCGATTTAATTTGATTTTTGACCGAAACTAGTATACTATTATGTATAATGTACTACGATTTTTTGACCAAAACTTGTATTTCAAAAATTTTCATAGAATCTAATTTTGAGATGTTTTTTTGCATGGACTTCCATCATAACCTTCCATCGTAAGATGTAGATAGGATCTTAAAAGTTTTGTAGCATTTCGAACAATCCTCGATTTAATTTGATTTTTGACCGAAACTAGTATAGAATTGTGTATAATATACTACGATTTTTTGACCAAAACAAGTATTTAAAAAAGATTCATAGAATCTAATTTTGAGATAATTTTTTGCATTGACTTCCATGATAACCTTCCTTCGTAACATATAGAGATTATCTTAAAAGTTTCGTAGCATTTCGAACAATCGTCGATTTAATTTGATTTTTGATCGAAACTAGTATAGAATTGTGTATAATATACTATGATTTTTTGACAAAAACTAGTATTTGAAAAATTTTCATAGAATCTAATTTTGAGAAAATGTTTTGCATGGACTTCTATCATAACCTTCCCTCGTAACATATAGAGAAAATCTTAAAAGTTTTATAGCATTTCGAATAATCCTCGATTTAATTTGATTTTTGATCGAAACTAGTATAGAATTGTGTATATTATACTACGATTTTTTGGCCAAAACTAGTATTTCAAAAAGTTTCATAGAATCTAATTTTAAGATAATTTTTTGTATGGACTTCCATCATACCCTTCCCTCGTAACATATAGAGAGGACCTTAAAAGTTTCATAGAATTTTGAACAATCCTCGATTTAATTTGATTTTTGAACGAAACTAGTATAGAATTATGTATAATATATACTACGATTTTTTGACCAAATCTAGTATTTGAAAAAGTTTCATATAATCTAATTTTGAGATAATTTTTTGCAAGGACTTCCATCATAACCTTCTCTCTTAACATATAGAGAGGATCTTAAAAGTTTCGTAGCCTTTCGAATAATCCTCGATTTAATTTGATTTTTGACCGAAACTAGTATAGAATTGTGTATATACTACGATTTTTTTACCAAAACAAGTATTTCAAAAAGTCCCATAGAATCTTATTTTGAGATAATTTTTTGCATGGACTTCCATCATAACCTTCCCTCGTAACATATAGAGAGGATATTCAAAGTTTCATAGCATTTCGAACAAATCTCGATTTAATTTGATATTTGACCGGAACTAGTATAGAATTGTGTATAATATACTACGATTTTTTGGCCAAAACTAGTATTTCAAAAAGTTTAATAGAATCTAATTTTGAGATAATTTTTTGTATGGACTTCCATCATAACCTTCCCTTATAATAATAGAAAGAATCTTAAAAGTTTCTTAACATTTCGAACAATCCTCGATGTAATTTGATTTTTGACTGAAACTAGTATAGAATTGTCCATAATATACTACGATTTTTTTGACAAAAACTAGTATTTCAAAAAGATTCAAAAAATCTAATTTTGAGATAATTTTTTGCATGGACTTCCATCATACCCTTCCCTCATAACATATAGAGAGGATCTTAAAAGTTTCATAGCATTTCGAACAATCCTCGAGTTAATTTGATTTTTGACCGAAACTAGTATAGAATTGTGTATAATATACTACGATTCTTTGACCAAAACTAGTATTTCAAAAAGTTTCATAGAATCTAATATTGAGATAATTTTTTGTATGGACTTCCATCATAACCTTCCCTCGTAACATGTAGAGAGGGTCTTAGAAGTTTCATAGCATATCGAATAATCCTCGATTTAATTTGATTTTTGACCGAAACTAGTATAGAATTGTATATAATATACTATGATTTTAAACCAAAACTATTATTTCAAAAAGTTTCAAGGAATCTAATTTTGAGATAATTTTTTGCATGGCCTTCCATCATAACCTTCCCTCGTAACATATAGATAGGATCTTAAAAGTTTCGTAGCATTTCGAAAAATACTCGATTTAATTTGATTTTTGACCGAAACTAGTATAGAATTGTGTATAATATACTACAATATTTTAGCCAAAATTAGTATTTCAAAAAGTTTCATAGAATCTAATTTTGAGATAAATTTTTGTATGGACTTCCATCATAACCTTCCCTCGTAATAATAGAGAGGATCTTAAAAGTTTCTTAACATTTCGAACAATCCTCGATTTAATTTGATTTTTGACCGAAACTAGTATACTATTGTGTATAATATACTACGATTTTTTGACCAAAACTTGTATTTCAAAAATTTTCATAGAATCTAATTTTGAGATGTTTTTTTGCATGGACTTCCATCATAACCTTCCATCGTAACATGTAGATAGGATCTTAAATGTTTCGTAGCATTTCGAACAATCCTCGATTTAATTTGATTTTTGACCGAAACTAGTATAGAATTGTGTATAATATACTACGATTTTTTGACCAAAACTAGCATTTTAAACAGTTTCATAGAATCTAATTTTGAAATTAATTTTTGCATGGACTTCTATCATAATCTTCCCTCTTAACTTATAGAGAGGATCTTAAAGGTTTCTTAGCATTTCGAATAATCCTCGATTTAATTTGATTTTTGATCGAAACTAGTATAGAATTGTGTATAATATACTACGATTTTTTGACCAAAACAAGTATTTCAAAAAGTTCCATAGAATCTAATTTTGAGATAATTTTTTGCATGGACTTCCATCATTGCCTTCCCTCGTAACATGTCTACAGGATCTTCAAAGTTTCATACCATTTCGAAAAATCCTCGATTTAATTTGATTTTTGACCGAAACTAGTATAGAATTGTGTATAATATACTACGATTTTTTAACCAAAACTAGTATTTCAAAAAGTCTCATAAAATCTAATTGGGAGATAATTTTTTGCGTGGACTTCCATCATAACCTTCCCTCATAACATGTAGAGAGGATCATAGAAATCTCGTAGCATTTTGAACAATCCTCGATTTAATTTGATATTTGACCGAAACTAGTATAAAATTGTGTATAATATACTACGATTTTTTGGCCAAAACTAGTATTTCAAAAAGATTCATAAAATCTAATTTTTTGATAATTTTTTGCGTGGACTTCCATCATAGCTTCCCTCGTAACATGTAGAAAGGATCTTAAAAGTTTCGTAGCATTTCAAACAATCCTCAATTTAATTTATTTTTTGATCGAAACTAGTATAGAATTGTGTATAATATACTATGTTTTTTTGACCAAATCTAGTATTTCAAAAAGTTTCTTAGAATCTAATTTTGAGATAATGTTTTGCATGGACTTCCATCATAACCTTCCCTCGTAACATATAGAGAGGATCATAAAAGTTTCATAGAATTTCGAACAATCCTCGATTTAATTTGATTTTTTACCGAAACTAGTATAGAATTGTGTATAATATACTACAATATTTTAGCCAAAACTAGTATTTCAAAAAGTTTCATAGAATCTAATTTTGAGATAATTTTTTGTATGGACTTCCATCATAACCTTCCCTCGTAATAATAGAGAGGATCTTAAAAGTTTCTTAACATTTCAAACAATCCTCGATTTAATTTGATTTTTGATCGAAACTAGTATACTATTGTGTATAATATACTATGATTTTTTGACCAAAACTAGTATTTCAAAAAGTTTCATAGAATCTAATTTTTAGAAAATGTTTTGCATGGACTTCTATCATAACCTTCTCTCGTAACATATAGAGAGAATCTTAAAAGTTTCATAGCATTTCGAACAATCCTTGATTTAATTTGATTTTTGACCGAAACTAGTATAGAATTGTGTATAATATACTACGATTTTTTGGCCAAAACTAGTATTTCAAAAAGTTTCATAGAATCTAATTTTAAGATAATTTTTTGTATGGACTTCCATCATAACCTTCCCTCGTAACTGTCATACCCCAAATTTGTCCTACCTTTATTATTTTATTTTCTGTTTATCAACCATTATTCAAAAATTCAAAAAAAATGCATTTATTATTTTCAGACTAAAAATTCAAATTTTCTTTCTATATTATCATAAGTTTTTTTACTCTATTTTTTTTATTTAGTCATAAAAAATAATATATAAAAGATCTATTATTATTATTAAAACCATTTCACATAAGTCCATTGTCTCTCTTTTATTTTTTTTTAAAGCCCATCGCCAAAAATTTCTTCCATATTCTCATCTTTTACTATTATTCTCTTTTATCATCATTTTCATTATTATTACTATTATTATTATGTTTATCTTTTTTTGTTATTACTTTTTTTATTATTTCTTATTTCATTAGTTTTTTTTTTATTATTATTATCTTTATTATTATAGAATATTTATTATGATTCTTATTAATTTTTGTTACTATATTCCAATCTCCAATTTTTTATTTTATTATTTTTACAGAAAATTATAAACTTCTTTCTTTCCAACAATTCTCATTGACCCCACTTATATCACAGCCTGTACAATTCCTCTCAGCATACATGTGACACTCACATCTCCACAACAATCACCATAACAAACGCATATTCCTCAACCTCCATTCCACTCACCAACCATAAAACACAGCTCACACAATACTTTTCACAGCATATAATCCTTTCCTTCATATCTCTTTCACATACTCTCAACATCATCTTAAAATCTCCAAAAAACATTCTCTCAATTCCAGTCACCGTAAAATTCCCACAAAACTTTCGGAATCGAAATCCATCTTCACAGCCTTTTTTTTTTCTTACACACAAACAGCACCATACAACAACAGACCTTAATCTTTTTTTCTTTCTTTTTCTTCCATCACCTTAAACCCTTCCTTCACCAATCTTTTCATAATAGAACTCAGCCACCATTCAAACCCTTCATACACTACCACCCGCCTTCATCAGCCTTACCGCAAACCCACACTACTCAAACCAACCTGCATAAATCTATCACCTCAAACCTCAAGAGCAAAACTGATAAACATAAGACCAGAGAAATCAGCGTTAGACAAACACACATAAAACCACCAAAAAGCATGCGTGAGAATCACTTCTAAACCGCTCAAACCCGTTCACCTTCTCACCATTGCGGACTCATCACCAGAACACCATCACAGAAACGAAAAGAGAAGAAAATCTGTGACCACACCGCAAACCTTTAACCTCATCAACAGCCATCACCCGGCCAACACACACCGGTCCATCTGCCGTGAAACACCAAAAACTACCGAAAACCCAACCGCAACGCAAAATCATTAAACCGCAGCAAACCTTTGAAAAAACACCCTTCAAACTCGAACCACCGTCGCAACCCAGCTCACCGAACGCAAAAACGCGACGCACAAACCACTTCTGATACAGAGCCGCCAGCCGATCCAAAACGAGACCCACCGCGAGGTCGCTGTTAGATTACAACCTCCGCGAGCAAACAGCGAATGAAACTGAGAAGGAGTGAACGGAAACGGCGCCGTTGCGAAGCAGAGAGACGAGATGGAGTAGATTCGTGAAGTCAAACAGGAAAAGCAGATCCGTAGAGATGAAAGGAAGTGAGATATCGCGAGTTGAGAGTGACAAAATCGCAGCCAAGCTTGAACACTGTGAGCATCGCGATTGAGCGATTCCGTGTGAGAAGCTGAAATCATTGGGGAATCCTCCGCGAAAACCAAAAGCTGTTCGTAAAGAAGCCAGCGATCCTTGAACGACAATGAACTGAGTAAGACTAAGAGATTGAAACAGAAGCGAGAACGACGGCGGATCGAGCGAGTTAGAAATTTTGAGAGAGGCGCGAGTGAGGGTGCAAAGAAGAAGGTTGAATGTGATTCATTGGGTAGGTTTGTTTTTCTGTTTCCCTTGTCTTGTGAGAGCGTGATCCCATTCTCTTTTATTACTCTACTAATGTTCTTTTTTTATTCTATTAAAAAACTGAGAAAACATGTTATATTTTTCATCTTTATGAAACCTTTATTTATTTATTTTTTTTATTTATTTATTTTCTCTATGTTTTTAATTTTCTATGATTTGTTTCTGAGTCCAAACTGATTTTATTTTAAATGCAGCACACAAACCCTCCCCCTCATTTAAAGTGTTTTGTTGTTCATAGCTGTTATTATTGTTGGTCTGGGCTGATAGCCCATTTTGGATTTTCTGAAAACACACCCAGATTCACACGGTACCCCCAGTTTTGTTTCCTTCAACTTCATTTTTTTTATTTTTTTTATTTTATATCATTAAGTTTATTATTATCTATTAATGCTGTTTTTTATTATTACCTTGTTTTGCCTTGGTTATTTAAGATTTTCAAATAAAATGTTAGTAAATATTATGTAAGCTCCCCATTTTTTTTATTTATTTATTTAGTTTATTTTTTTTAAGATCTATTATTTATGTTATTACTTTATGTTTAATTGTTTTTTTTATCACTTAGAAAATGTCTTAAAAATATATTTTTAGAGAATTATTTGGTGTTCTCCATTTGTGTTTCCTTTTGATTTGGTTTTTTAGGGGCCAATGATATTATAAAAGGCCGTTTTTCGCCCGATTACATTTAATCGGTGATGAGCGGTCAATATGAGGCCCTCCTTTATTTTATTCTTTTATTTTTATTTTGAACAAAAAAAATTGTAATATAATTTATTTATTATTCTTAAATATGATTTATTTTATTATTTTATATTCATTATTCTATTTATTCTTCGCAATTCAATTCATTTAATTTATTTATTTTTCGCATTTAAAAAAAATTACGATTCGACTCCTTATAGAATGGTTCCCATTTTGAACCGATTCTAAGGCAGTTCACGAACAAAATTTCGTCGCGTCCCGAAAAGGTCCAACGCCTTCGAATAGTTGCGCTCGATTAAAAGGTCCAACGCCTTCGAATAGTTGTGTCCCGATTAAAAGGCCGAACTCCTTCGAATAGTTCAAAAACACTGCACACACGCTTCCTCTTGGGCTAACTACAATGATACCATTTATTTCTCGCAATCCCCTGTATTTATTTTGTACCCCTCTCCCATGAATTTGTACGCATTTTATTTTCCGCATTTTATTCTGAATCCTTGGTCCAACGCCAAGCGATCTCACTTGCACACTTGCACTTTATTATTCAGTTATCGTTTATTAGGATCTCCACCTTGCGAGCCGAGCGCTTCGTGCCTCGCTAACAAAACCACAAAAATAACCTCCAAGTTGCATTTACCCTTTAACCTCAAAGAACCAAAACGTTTCGATTAGATCCAAACTCTTGATCCAACGTCAAGCGGTCTTAGGAAATAAAACATTCTAATAATACGAGTAGATTTGTATGCCACGAGCCTTAAGCGGTAGAAAGGAGGATAACGAGCTCTCGTTGCTCGCTCCGATTATTTCGACGCAGGACGCTCGTCTTGTTGGGCGAGATAAACTATCCATAGTCTTTAGTACATTCGACTCCTAAACCCTTTCACCAACGAAAGGTAATAAAATCGAATAACCATTAACCTTAGTAGGCCGAACTACGAGGCTCTGACTTTCCCATTGCACACGGGAGTACGTAGGCACGAGGATCTCAATCCTTGCCGAGCACCTAGGTTCAATATAACTTATAATTCAACTTATTACCCTCTAGCAAGCAATTCGTTTAAGCATAGACATCCTTTCGCGCGCGTTAACTTAGATGGTTCCCATCGAGTACGATGGATGTAGGGGGTGCTAATACCTCCCCCCTGCATAACCGACTCCCGAACCCAAGTAATGGTTCCGTTGACCTTTGTCCTCATCCTTTTCCTCCCAGGTTGTATCTATATCTTCCCTTTCCCTCTTCGGGAATAAATAGAATTAGGTGGCGACTCTTCAGTCCGTCCGGCACGCGGCTCCGTCCATTCGGATCGCGTAAGGTCGTATTTTTCGGGGTACGACAGCTGGCGACTCTGTTGGGGATTGGTTCACCCCTATGCGAGTCAAGCCTAGTCTAGGTTCCCGCGTTTGTTTGGATGTTTGCTTTTATGCCTTGCTTGTTTACTTTTATCGCTTTCTTTATCGCATTCCATATTATATATCTTGTGGCTCCTTGGTACTATAATTTGGATCGATACTTTGCAAAGAAACTTGAGGGAAAAGCTCTATACCCGGGCTTGCGAGTATAAACATAAGTTAGCGAGGTTGTGTAGTTTGGGCTCCCGAGAGAACCTCTCTCGTGGGTTGTCAATATGAAAACCTCACTTGGAGTAGATTCTGATGAGAATACTGACAACCGTCAAGTCCTTGACGTGTGTGCTCAGTGGCTTTCATTAGGGTCATTAACTCTGAGGACCTTTAGAACCTTTCGGTTAAAACATCGGTTGATGGTTGCGTAGTATTGGGCACCAGGGTTCG
This sequence comes from Lathyrus aphaca, assembly GCA_963966055.1. NCBI lineage: Eukaryota > Viridiplantae > Streptophyta > Magnoliopsida > Fabales > Fabaceae > Lathyrus > Lathyrus aphaca. The sequence continues at coordinate 33,523,501 of OZ014523.1, forward strand.
CCCTCGCGTGGCTCGATACGAAAACCTCACTTGGAATAGACTTACTCAATGGAGTTGATTGACTGTCAAGAATGTATGAAATTGACACGTGCATCAAACAGTTGAGAAAGTTCCATAACTCCAGGACTTTGTTTTAAACCTTGTGTCGATGATCACGTAGTATGGACTCCCGAGAAAATTTGCTCTCGCGGGTTGTCGATACGAAGATCTCACCCAAAATAGATTCATATGTCGGAGTCAATCAACCGTCATGCTTATGGCGTGTGTGATGAACAACCATATGAATTGATAACTTTGGGATCCCTAAAACTTTAGAGTTTACCCAGTGAGTTCCTGATCAGAGTATCCTCCACCTGTACCGTGGACTCCTCAAGACCTTGATCTTGTGATCCTGGATTCTGACATTGCATATCGTCTCATTTGCATTATTTATTCATCTTGCATTTCATCTCAAAACCGAAAACTCATTTCATGTTCCTCTATCTTCAGTAAATCAAGCTGGTTTCCCGACGCCCGTATCGAGCTAGACGACCGTATCTAACTAGAGCCAACACTAGAAGACTGATGGACGTGATTCAAGAAGAACAAGCTGCTATGAGGGAAGAGATTAACTCGGTCAAGAGCAAGATTGACCAGATTTATGAGACTTTGCAAGCTTTGGCAAGAATGGAAGAACGTCGCGAAGCTGCTGCCGCAATGAACAATGCTCAAGTGCAAGGATCTACCTCACGAGCAATGCCTTCAGTTCCAGTTCCAAATCCTTTGGTCTATGGTTTGCCTCCGGGTTTCACTCCTGCTGTTGAAGAGGTCACTTCCCAACCAATACCTGCTTTTGGTGTCACTGTTGGTGCCATTCCTCAAGCTCAACCTATTCCAACTCAAGTCCAGTTTCCTCAAACTGAAGAGAATCATCAAGTTGAGTATGAGATGCATACTGTTGTTCCAATCACCAATCCTCATGCTGCTCAAGAGTCTGAAGCTATGAAGATGTGCCACGAGTTAGCTGAAAAACTCCGAATTATAGAAGGACACAACTCAACCTCTCTGAGTGCCTCAGACATGTGCTTAGTTCCAGATGTTGCGATCCTTGCTAAGTTCAAATTTCCAGAATTCGAGAAATACAAAGGCCTCAGCTGTCCTGAGCTTCATTTGAGGATGTACTGTAGAAAAATGGCCGCTCATGCCAAAGATGATAAGCTTATGATCCATTGCTTCCAAGACATCCTGTCTGGAGCGTCTCTAGAATGGTACATGCAGCTCGAACTCAACAATGTTCGTACTTGGCTCGATTTATCTGATGCATTCAAAAAGCAGTACAAGTACAACACTGACCTTGCTTCTAACCGTACTCAACTTCAGAGTATGTCTCAAAAGGAAAGCGAAACCTTTAAGGAGTACGCCCAACGCTGGAGAGAGTTAGCCGCTAGAGTGCATCCTCCTTTGGTTGACCGTGAATTGATCGACATCTTCATGGGTACCCTACAGGGGCAATATTACGAGAAGCTGATCAGCAGCGTATCTTCTGGATTTTCTGACATGGTGATGGTAGGAGAAAGAATTGAAGAGGGTCTGAAGAGTGGAAAGATCCAAGGAGGTTCTAGCAGCCAAAACAATGCCAAGAAACCTTTCGACGGGTACAAAAAGGGCGAAACAAATGTCGTTTCTGCTGCAAGTGGGAATTTTCAACAGAGTGCACCTGCACCAGTTCCCTACTATCAGTATCCCTATGTTGCTGCTGCACAATATGCTCCTATGCCATATCAGCCAGTTCCTCCAATGCCTTATCAGCAAGCCTTTCAAGCTTTATCTCCGCCTCAGATGGCTCATCAACCACGTCCACCTCCTATGGTTGCAGCTGCGCAATATGCACCCAATCCAAACCAGCAACCGGCTTATCAACCACGACCTGGTCAACAACAACAACGCGCTCCTCAACAGCATCCACCATATCAGCAGAGAGGATATGATAGGCACATTGATCCCCTGCCTATGACGTATACCGAAATCTTTAAGGGGCTAATGGCAAAAGGAACTCTTGTGTTGAAAGATATGCCACCTCAGACTGGCAATGCCCGGAACTATGATGCCAATGCTCGCTGTGAGTATCACAAAGGCACTCCAGGTCACAACATCGAGAACTGCCATGCCTTCAAACACTTGATTCAGGATATGATCAACTCTAAGGACCTCACTCTCACTCCGAGAAATCCAAATGTCCAGAATGATCCAATGCCGTCACACGGTGCCAACAAGTGAAAACATGTGAAGGGGTTGTTGAAGACCAAGCTGAGTAGTCTCCAACTTTGAAGCATTCAATCAAGAGAAGTTCAATTCCTCAAATCAAGGCAGCCAATGCCATTTATTATTTCCGCATTCTTATTGTCTTGTATTGTTTGTTTAAGTACTATTTGCTCTGAACATTGTTGTTATTTGTACTTGGTTATGTTAATGTTATGTTTATGCATGTTTTGAATTAATCTATTCGCATTCTCTCATTATTTATCATTTATCACAAAATCAACAAAAATATTTCCCTCACTTCACTTTAGCAAATATTTGAGGGAGGATGATGAAAACTAAATACCCATAACTGTTGCGGTATGCTTTCAGATAAAACCTCGTCAATGATGTACATGCATTCTTTCAAATCCCCAAACACTGGAGATATAAGGAGTTAATCCCTAGTCAACCACTTCGAGCCTAGAAGTAGGAGTTTCTTTCGGATACAACCCTTACATTTAACCCAGGGCAGGGTAGTTGTTCAGTTAACCTGACTACACCTTCGAATCGCAAGATGAGACATCCCGTCAGAGGACCATCAACAAATGACTTGGCAGTCACAATATTAAAAAAAAAACCACTAAGTTGAGCACCCGAAGGGAGACTTAGTCGAAAAAAAAACAAATCAAAAGAGGAGCTCAGATCTTCAACAAAAAAACAAAACAAAGATCAATGACCACCAAATCAAAAATCAAAGGGTCACTAACAGCAAAATAAGATGACTGTCGTCTTCAAACGAACTTTAAAGCTTTATTTTCGCTCTTGCAAAGTCAAAAATGCATATGCAAAATTCACTGAACATAGGACTGGAGAATATTACGAAGAAGGGATGGGTACAAATCAAACTTTGAGACTTACATCCTTTGTTTCTCAAACCATTAACCAGACCATGTTACAACCCTCAAAAGACCTAATTGAGGCATGGTTTATTCTGAAAGTATGCTACCAACAAGGTTGCGTAAATTGACTCCCATATACTTGCTAATCTTCAATCTCGATTTCATATTATTCTTGTTGCATCTTTCACGCACTTTCTAAATCAGCACTTCGTTTGGACTAACAGTCCATTCGTCACACTTCCAACAGCATTCAAATAAAATTGACTTTTTCAAAACTTACATGAACTTTACATTAACACTACCATTTGTATACGAATAATTTAATTGCAATTCAGTGCTTGACATCAGTACAATCCCAACAAGGGGCAATCAAAAGAGAAATTTGAACTTCATTGGTGTCAATGTGAATCAAGACTACTCCAGCAGCTCAATCAGGGGCAAATCATTCTTAACAGCCCAATCAGGGGCAAAATCACCTTCAAAGGCTCAATCAGGGGAAAGTCATGTCATGGCCATTGTCAAAGCTTCCCCACCAGATTTATTTCAAATACCCTGCAGACAGGGGCAAGCAAACAGGGAGCAAATCTTCCCATCTCTTCTCCCCAGCTGAATAGGCAGTCCTTGCTACACGTTGGTAATCATTCAAAGCGAAATCAGTCTTCATGTGTCAATTAAGTCGCTCCGCTCATCAGCAGATAACCAAGCTTGGAGCTTTCAGGTTCATCTTCTGACCATATATCGTCGAAGATCGAGTGTCGGGGAATCAAGCCCTCCACCCACCCAAAGTCCAATCGTTATTGGCAACTACCAAACCAAAAGTCCACCAAGCTGGCACCTTTCAATCGCTCATATGCATCATTGTGCATCATATGCAGTCATAAGCATCATTTACATCAATCATTTGCAACATGTGCATCATGTGCATACCTAAATAAATCAGCTTTTTATACTCCCAACATCTTAACTTACATCTCAGTGCATAAACATTTGCATCGTATCTCCACCTTTATGGAATACCATTTCAAAAAACAATCAAACATAGTTGCATAATTCAGGATCCAGGATCAATCCAAGTTCCCAGTCCTTTCCCCAGCAGAAGTCAGGATCATATCAATCGAAGATTCCAGGCATCCTCTTGGCGGATTCAACGGCCATGTTTAAATTTCTTTTCTCCTTATCATCCTCTGGTGATAAGTGATTTTTATTTTCCGTCCTTTGCCTTTTCCGTCCTTTGCCTTATCATCCTCTATTGATAAGTGAGTTTATTTTTCTGTCTTTTGCCTTATCATCCTCTGTTGATAAGTGATTTTAATTTCAGTTATTTGCCTTATCATCCTCTGTTGATAAGTGATTTTATTTTCAGTCATTCGCCTTATCTTCCTCTGTTGATAAGTGAGTTTATTTTTTCTGTCTATTGCCTTATCATCTTCTGGTGATAAGTGATTTTATTTTTCAGTGTATTTGCCTTATCATCCTCTGTTGATAAGTGAGTTTATTTTTTCTGTCTATTGCCTTATCATCCTCTGTTGATAAGTGAGTTTATTTTTTCTGTCTATTGCCTTATCATCCTCTGTTGACAAGAGAGTTTATTTTTTCTGTCTGTTGCCTTATCATCCTCTGTTGATAAGTTGATTTTATTTTTCAGTTATTTGCCTTATCATCCTCTGGTGATAAGTGATTTTATTTTCAGTCATTTGCCTCATCATCCTCTGGTGATAAGTGATTTATTTTGTCAATTGTTTCTTGCTGTGTCACCCATTATTTCCAGTTTATTTCATTTGCTATTTTTACAAATTCTTGCTTTGTCAGACAAATTCGGGGTCTGTTAATATCCAATTATCTTATACCTTGAAAGATTGAACGCGAGCCAGTTCATCTTACTCGGTCTAAGCCAATTCGATAGGGGCATCTGTCATACCCCAAATTTGTCCTACCTTTATTATTTTATTTTCTGTTTATCAACCATTAGTCAAAAATTCAAAAAAAATGCATTTATTATTTTCAGACTAAAAATTCAAATTTTCTTTCTATATTATCATAAGTTTTTTTACTTTATTTTTTTTATTTAGTCATAAAAAATAATATATAAAAGATCTATTATTATTAAAACCATTTCACATAAGTCCATTGTCTCTCTTTTATTTTTTTTTAAAGCCCATCGCCAAAAATTTCTTCCATATTCTCATCTTTTACTATTATTCTCTTTTATCATCATTTTCATTATTATTACTATTATTATTATGCTTATCTTTTTTTGTTATTACTTTTTTTTTATTATTTCTTATTTCATTAGTTTTTTATTTATTATTATTATTATTATCTTTATTATTATAGAATATTTATTATGATTCTTATTAATTTTTGTTACTATATTCCAATCTCCAATTTTTTATTTTATTATTTTTACAGAAAATTATAAACTTCTTTCTTTCCAACAATTCTCATTGACCCCACTTATATCACAGCCTGTACAATTCCTCTCAGCATACATGTGACACTCACATCTCCACAACAATCACCATAACAAACGCATATTCCTTAACCTCCATTCCACTCACCAACCATAAAACACAGCTCACACAATACTTTTCACAGCATATAATCCTTTCCTTCATATCTCTTTCACATACTCTCAACATCATCTTAAAATCTCCAAAAAACATTCTCTCAATTCCAGTCACCGTAAAATTCCCACAAAACTTTCGGAATCGAAATCCATCTTCACAGCCTTTTTTTTTTCTTACACACAAACAGCACCATACAACAACAGACCTTAATCTTTTTTTCTTTCTTTTTCTTCCATCACCTTAAACCCTTCCTTCACCAATCTTTTCATAATAGAACTCAGCCACCATTCAAACCCTTCATACACTACCACCCGCCTTCATCAGCCTTACCGCAAACCCACACTACTCAAACCAACCTGCATAAATCTATCACCTCAAACCTCAAGAGCAAAACTGATAAACATAAGACCAGAGAAATCAGCGTTAGACAAACACACATAAAACCACCAAAAAGCATGCGTGAGAATCACTTCTAAACCGCTCAAACCCGTTCACCTTCTCACCATTGCGGACTCATCACCAGAACACCATCACAGAAACGAAAAGAGAAGAAAATCTGTGACCACACCGCAAACCTTTAACCTCATCAACAACCATCACCCGGCCAACACACACCGGTCCATCTGCCGTGAAACACCAAAAACTACCGAAAACCCAACCGCAACGCAAAATCATTAAACCGCAGCAAACCTTTGAAAAAACACCCTTCAAACTCGAACCACCGTCGCAACCCAGCTCACCGAACGCAAAAACGCGACGCACAAACCACTTCTGATACAGAGCCGCCAGCCGATCCAAAACGAGACCCACCACGAGGTCGCTGTTAGATTACAACCTCCGCGAGCAAACAGCGAATGAAACTGAGAAGGAGTGAACGGAAACGGCGCCGTTGCGAAGCAGAGAGACGAGATGGAGTAGATTAGTGAAGTCAAACAGGAAAAGCAGATCCGTAGAGATGAAAGGAAGTGAGATATCGCGAGTTGAGAGTGACAAAATCGCAGCCAAGCTTGAACATTGTGAGCATCGCGATTGAGCAATTCCGTGTGAGAAGCTGAAATCGTTGGGGAATCCTCCGCGAAAACCAAAATTTGTTCGCAAAGAAGCCAGCGATCCTTGAACGACGATGAACTGAGTAAGACTAAGAGATTGAAACAGAAGCGAGAAAGGCGGCGGATCGAGCGAGTCAGAAATTTTGAGAGAGGCGCGAGTGAGGGTGCAAAGAAGAAGGTTGAATGTGATTCATTGGGTAGGTTTGTTTTTCTGTTTCCCTTGTCTTGTGAGAGCATGATCCCATTCTCTTTTATTACTCTACTAATGTTCTTTTTTTATTCTATTAAAAAACTGAGAAAACATGTTATATTTTTCATCTTTATGAAACCTTTATTTATTTTTTTTATTTATTTATTTTTTTTCTCTATGTTTTTAATTTTCTATGATTTGTTTCTGAGTCCAAACTGATTTTATTTTAAATGCAGCACACAAACCCTCCCCCTCATTTAAAGTTTTTTGTTGTTCATAGCTGTTATTATTGTTGGTCTGGGCTGATAGCCCATTTTGGATTTTCTGAAAACACACCCAAATTCACACGGTACCCCCAGTTTTGTTTCCTTCAACTTCATTTTTTTTATTATTTTTTATTTTATATCATTAAGTTTATTATTATCTATTAATGCTGTTTTTTATTATTACCTTGTTTTGCCTTGGTTATTTAAGATTTTCAAATAAAATGTTAGTAAATATTATGTAAGCTCCCCATTTTTTTTATTTATTTATTTAGTTTATTTTTTTTAAGATCTATTATTTATGTTATTACTTTATGTTTAATTGTTTTTTTATCACTTAGAAAATGTTTTAAAAATATATTTTTAGAGAATTATTTGGTGTTCTCCATTTGTGTTTCCTTTTGATTTGGTTTTTTAGGGGCCAATGATATTATAAAAGGCCGTTTTTCGCCCGATTACATTTAATCGGTGATGAGCGGTCAATATGAGGCCCTCCTTTATTTTATTCTATTATTTATATTTTGAACAAAAAAAATTGTAATATAATTTATTTATTATTCTTAAATACGATTTATTTTATTATTTTATATTCATTATTCTATTTATTCTTCGCAATTCAATTCATTTAATTTTTTATTTTTCGCATTTAAAAAAAATTACGATTCGACTCCTTATAGAATGGTTCCCATTTTGAACCGATTCTAAGGCAGTTCACGAACAAAATTTCGTCGCGTCCCGAAAAGGTCCAACGCCTTCGAATAGTTGCGCTCGATTAAAAAGTCCAACGCCTTCGAATAGTTGTGTCCCGATTAAAAGGGCGAACGCCTTTGAATAGTTCAAAAACACTGCACACACGCTTCCTCTTGGGCTAACTACAATGATACCATTTATTTCTCGCAATCCCCTGTATTTATTTTGTACCCCTCTCCCATTAATTTGTACGCATTTTATTTTCCGCATTTTATTCTGAATCCTTGGTCCAACGCCAAGCGATCTCACTTGCACACTTGCATTTTATTATTCAGTTATCGTTTATTAGGATCTCCACCTTGCGAGCCGAGCGCTTCGTGCCTCGCTAACAAAACCACAAAAAAAACCTCCAAGTTGCATTTACCCTTTAACCTCAAAGAACCAAAACGTTTCGATTAGATCCAAACTCTTGATCCAACGTCAAGCGGTCTTAGGAAATAAAACATTCTAATAATACGAGAAGATTTGTACGCCACGAGCCTTAAGCGGTAGAAAGGAGGATAACGAGCTCTCGTTACTCGCTCCGAATATTTCGACGCAGGACGCTCATCTTGTTGGGCGAGATAAACTATCCATAGTCTTTAGTACATTCGACTCCTAAACCCTTTCACCAACGAAAGGTAATAAAATCGAACAAACATTACCCTTAGTAGGCCGAACTACGAGGCTCTGACTTTCCCATTGCACACGGGAGTACGTAGGCACGAGGATCTCAATCCTTGCCGAGCACCTAGGTTCAATCTAACTCATAATTCAACTCATTTCCCTCTAGCAAGCAATTCGTTTAAGCATAGACATCCTTTCGCGCGCGTTAACTTAGATGGTTCCCATTGAGTACGATGGATGTAGGGGGTGTTAATACCTCCCCCCTGCATAACCGACTCATGAACCCAGGCAATGGTTCCGTTGACCTTTTTCCTCATCCTTTTCCTCCCGGGTTGTATCTATATCTTCCCTTTCCCTCTTCGGGAATAAATAGAATTAGGTGGCGACTCTTCAGTCCGTCCGGCGCGCGGCTCCATCCATTCGGATCGCGTAAGGTCGTATTTTTCGGGGTACGACAGTAACATATAAAGAGGATCTTAAAAGTTTCATAGAATTTCGAACAATCCTCGATTTAATTTTATTTTTGAACGAAACTTGTATAGAAATGTGTATAATATATACTACGATTTTTTGACCAAAACTAGTATTTGAAAAAGTTTCATATGATCTAATTTTGAGATAGTTTTTTGCAAGAACTTCCATCATAACCTTCCCTCGTAACATATAGAGAGAATATTAAATGTTTCATAGCATTTTGAACAATCCTCGAATTAATTTGATTTTTGACCGAAACTAGTATAGAATTGTGTATAATATACTACGATTTTTTGACCAAAACTAGCATTTTAAACAGTTTCATAGAATCTAATTTTGAAATTAATTTTTACATGGACTTCTATCATAACCTTCCCTCTTAACATATAGAGAGGATCTTAAAGGTTTCTTAGCATTTCGAATAATCCTCGATTTAATTTGATTTTTGACCGAAACTAGTATAGAATTGTGTATAATATACTACGATTTTTTGACCAAAACAAGTATTTCAAAAAGTTCCATAGAATCTAATTTTGAGATAATTTTTTGCATGGACTTCCATCATAACCTTCCCTCGTAACATATAGAGAGGATCTTCATAGTTTCGAAGCATTTCGAACAATCCTCGATTTAATTTGATATTTGATCGAAACTAGTATAGAATTGTGTATAATATACTATGATTTTTTGACCAAAACTAGTATTTCAAAAAGTTTCATAGAATCTAATTTTTAGAAAATGTTTTTGCTTGGACTTCCATCATTGCCTTCCCTCGTAACATGTCTACAGGATCTTCAAAGTTTCATACCATTTCGAACAATCCTCGATTTAATTTGATTTTTGACCGAAACTAGTATAGAATTGTGTATAATATACTACGATTTTTTAACCAAAACTAGTATTTCAAAAAGTTTCATAAAATCTAATTTGGAGATATTTTTTTGCGTGGACTTCCATCATAACCTTCCCTCATAAGATGTAGAGAGGATCTTAGAAATCTCGTAGCATTTTGAACAATCCTCGATTTAATTTGATATTTGACCGAAACTAGTATAGAATTGTGTATAATATACTACGATTTTTTGGCCAAAACTAGTATTTCAAAAAGATTCATAAAATCTAATTTTTTGATAATTTTTTGCGTGGACTTCCATCATTGCTTTCCTCGTAACATGTAGAAAGGATCTTAAAAGTTTCGTAGCATTTCAAACAATCCTCGATTTAATTTATTTTTTGATCGAAACTAGTATAGAATTGTGTATAATATACTATGTTTTTTTGACCAAATCTAGTATTTCAAAAAGTTTCTTAGAATCTAATTTTGAGATAATGTTTTGCATGGACTTCCATCATAACTTTCCCTCGTAACATATAGAGAGGATCATAAAAGTTTCATAGCATTTCGAACAATCCTCGATTTAATTTGATTTTTTACCAAAACTAGTATAGAATTGTGTATAATATACTACGATTTTTTGGCCAAAACTAGTATTTCAAAAAGTTTCATAGAATTTAATATTGAGATAATTTTTTGTATGGACTTCCATCATAACCTTCCCTCGTAATAATAGAGAGGATCTTAAATGTTTCTTAACATTTCGAATAATCCTTGATTTAATTTGATTTTTTACCGAAACTAGTATAGAATTGTGTATAATATACTATGATTCTTTGACCAAAACTAGTATTTCAAAAAGATTCAAAAAATCTAATTTTGAGATAATTTTTTGCATGGACTTCCATCATAACCTTCCCTCATAACATGTAGAGAGGATCTTAAAAGTTTCATATCATTTCGAACAATCCTCGATTTAATTTGATTTTTGACCGAAACTACTATAGAATTGTGTATAATATACTACGATTTTTTGGCCAAAACTAGTATTTCAAAAAGTTTCATAGAATCTAATATTGTGATAATTTTTTGTATGGACTTCCATCATAACCGTCCCTCGTAATAATAGAGAGGATCTTAAAAGTTTCTTAACATTTCGAATAATCCATGATTTAATTTGATTTTTTACCGAAACTAGTATAGAATTGTGTATAATATACTATGATTCTTTGACCAAAACTAGTATTTCAAAAAGTTTCATAAAATCTAATTTGGAGATAATTTTTTGCGTGGACTTCCATCATAACCTTCCCTCATAACATGTAGAGAGGATCTTAGAAGTTTCATAGCATATCGAATAATCCTCGATTTAATTTGATTTTTGACCGAAACTAGTATAGAGTTGTGTATAATATACTACGATTTTTTACCAAAATTATTGTTTCAAAAAGTTTCAAAGAATCTAATTTTGAGATAATTTTTTGTATGGACTTCCCTAATAACCTTCCCTCGTAACATATAGATAGGATCTTAAAAGTTTCGTAGCATTTCGAAAAATACTCGATTTAATTTAATTTTTGACCGAAACTAGTATAGAATTGTATATAATATACTACAATATTTTAGCCAAAACTAGTATTTTAAAAAGTTTCATAGAATCTAATTTTGAGATAATTTTTTGTATGGACTTCCGTCATAACCTTCCCTCGTAATAATAGAGAGGATCTTACAAGTTTCTTAACATTTCGAACAATCCTCGATTTAATTTGATTTTTGACCGAAACTAGTATACTATTGTGTATAATATACTACGATTTTTTGACCAAAACTAGTATTTAAAAATTTTCATAGAATTTAATTTTGAGATGTTTTTTTGCATGGACTTCCATCAAAACCTTCCATCGTAACATGTAGATAGGATCTTAAAATTTTTGTAGCATTTCGAACAATCCTCGATTTAATTTTATTTTTGACCGAAACTAGTATAGAATTGTGTATACTATGATTTTTTGACCAATACTAGTATTTCAAAAAGATTCATAGAATCGAATTTTGAGATAATTTTTTGCGGGGACTTTCATCATAGCCTTCCCTTGTAACATGTAGATAGGATCTTAAATGTTTCGTAGCATTTCGAACAATCCTCAATTTAATTTGATTTTTGATCGAAACTAGTATAGAATTGTGTATAATATACTATGATTTTTTGACCAAAACTATTATTTCAAAAAGTTTCATAGTATCTAATTTTTAGAAAATGTTTTGCATAGACTTCTATCATAACCTTCTCTCGTAACATATAGAGAGAATCTTAAAAGTTTCATAGCATTTCGAACAATCCTCGATTTAATTTGATTTTTGACCGAAACTAGTATAGAATTGTGTATAATATACTACGATTTTTTGGCCAAAACTAGTATTTCAAAAAGTTTCATAGAATCTAATTTTAAGATAATTTTTTGTATGGACTTCCATCATAACCTTCCCTCGTAACATATAGAGAGGATCTTAAAAGTTTCATAGTAATTCGAACAATCCTCGATTTAATTTTATTTTTGAACGAAACTTGTATAGAATTGTGTATAATATATACTACGATTTTTTGACCAAAACTAGTATTTGAAAAAGTTTCATATAATCTAATTTTGAGATAGTTTTTTGCAAGGACTTCCATCATAACCTTCCCTCGTAACATATAGAGAGGATCTTAAATGTTTCGTAGCATTTTGAACAATCCTCGAATTAATTTGATTTTTGACCGAAACTAGTATAGAATTGTGTATAATATACTACGATTTTTTGACCAAAACTAGCATTTTAAATAGTTTCATAGAATCTAATTTTGAAATTAAGTTTTGCATGGACTTCTATCATAACCTTCCCTCTTAACATATAGAGAGGATCTTAAAGGTTTCTTAGCATTTCGAATAATCCTCGATTTAATTTGATTTTTGACCGAAACTAGTATAGAATTGTGTATAATATACTACGATTTTTTGACCAAAACAAGTATTTCAAAAAGTTCCATAGAATCTAATTTTGAGATAATTTTTTGCATGGACTTCCATCATAACCTTCCCTCGTAACATATAGAGAGGATCTTCAAAGTTTCATAGCATTTCGAACAATCCTCGATTTAATTTGATATTTGACAGAAACTAGTATAGAATTGTGTATAATATACTACAATTTTTGACCAAAACTAGTATTTCAAAAAGTTTCATAGAATCTAATTTTGAGATAATTTTTTGCGTGGACTTCCATCATTGCCTTCCCTCGTAACATGTCTACAGGATCTTCAAAGTTTCATACCATTTCGAACAATTATCGATTTAATTTGATTTTTGACCGAAACTAGTATAGAATTGTGTATAATATACTACGATTTTTTAACAAAAACTAGTATTTCAAAAAGTTTCATAAAATCTAATTTGGAGATAATTTTTTGCGTGGAATTCCATCATAACCTTCCCTCATAACATGTAGAGAGTATCTTAGAAATCTCGTAGCATTTTGAACAATCCTCGATTTAATTTGATATTTGACCGAAAGTAGTATAGAATTGTGTATAATATACTACGATTTTTTGGCCAAACCTAGTATTTCAAAAAGATTCATAAAATCTAATTTTTTTATAATTTTTTGCGTGGAATTCCATCATAGCTTCCCTCGTAACATGTAGAAAGGATCTTAAAAGTTTCGTAGCATTTCAAACGATCCTCAATTTAATTTATTCTTTGATCGAAACTAGTATAGAATTATGTATAATATACTATGTTTTTTGACCAAATCTAGTATTTCAAAAAGTTTCTTAGAATCTAATTTTGAGATAATGTTTTGCATTGACTTCCATCATAACCTTCCCTCGTAACATATAGAGAGGATCATAAATGTTTCATAGCATTTCGAACAATACGCGATTTAATTTGATTTTTGACCGAAACTAGTATAGAATTGTGTATAATATACTACGATTCTTTGACCAAAACTAGTATTTCAAAAAGATTCAAAAAATCTAATTTTGAGATAATTTTTTGCATGGACTTCCATCATAACCTTCCCTCATAACATGTAGAGAGGATCTTAAAAGTTTCATAGCATTTCGAACAATCCTCGATTTAATTTAATTTTTGACCGAAACTAGTATAGAATTGTGTATAATATACTTCGATTTTTTGGCCAAAACTAGTATTTCAAAAAGTTTTATAGAATCTAATATTGAGATAATTTTTTGTATGGACTTCAATCATAACCTTCCCTCGTAATAATAGAGAGGATCTTAAATGTTCTTAACATTTCGAATAATCCTTGAGTTAATTTGATTCTTTACCGAAACTAGTATAGAATTGTGTATAATATACTACGATTCTTTGACCAAAACTAGTATTTCAAAAAGTTTCATAAAATCTAATTTGGAGATAATTTTTTGCGTGGACTTCCATCATAACCTTCCCTCATAAGATGTAGAGAGGATCTTAGAAGTTTCATAGCATATCGAATAATCCTCGATTTAGTTTGATTTTTGACCGAAACTAGTATAGAATTGTGTATAATATACTACGATTTTTTACCAAAACTATTATTTCAAAAAGTTTCAAAGAGTCTAATTTTGAGATAATTTTTTGTATGGACTTCCATCATAACCTTCCCTCGTAATAATAGAGAGGATCTTAAAAGTTTCTTAACATTTTGAACAATCCTCGATTTAATTTGATTTTTGACCGAAACTAGTATACTATTGTGTATAATATACTACGATTTTTTGACCAAAACTAGTATTTCATATTTTTTCATAGAATCTAATTATGAGATGTTTTTTTGCATGGACTTCCATCATAACCTTCCATCATAACATGTAGATAGGATCTTAAATTTTTTGTAGCATTTCGAACAATCCTCGATATAATTTTATTTTTGATCGAAACTAGTATAGAATTGTGTATAATATACTATGATTTTTTGACCAAAACTAGTATTTCAAAAAGATTCATAGAATCAAATTTTGAGATAATTTTTTGCGTGGACTTCCATCATAGCCTTCCCTCGTAACATGTAGACAGGATCTTAAAAGTTTCGTAGCATTTCGAACAATACTCAATTTAATTTGATTTTTGATCGAAACTATTATAGAATTGTGTATAATATACTATGATTTTTAGACCAAAACTAGTATTTCAAAAAGTTTCATAGAATCTAATTTTTAGAAAATGTTTTGCATGAACTTCTATCATAACCTTTCTTCGTAACATATAGAGAGAATCTTAAATGTTTCATAGCATTTCGAACAATCCTCGATTTAATTTGATTTTTGACCGAAACTTGTATAGAATTGTGTGTAATATACTACGATTCTTTGCCCAAAACTAGTATTTCAAAAAGTTTCATAGAATCTAATTTTAAGATAATTTTTTGTATGGACTTACATCATAACCTTCCCTCATAACATATAGAGAGGATCTTAAAAGTTTCATAGAATTTCGAACAATCCTCGATTTAATTTTATTTTTGACCGAAACTTGTATAAAATTGTGTATAATATATACTACGATTTTTTGACCAAAACTAGTATTTCAAAAAGTTTCATATAATCTAATTTTGAGATAATTTTTTGCAAGGACTTCCATCATAACCTACCCTCGTAACATATAGAGAGGATCTGAAATGTTTCGTAGCATTTCGAAAAATACCCGATTAAATTTGATTTTTGACCGAAACTAGTATAGAATTGTGTATAATATACTACAACATTTTAGCCAAGACTAGTATTTCAAAAAGTTTCATAGAATCTAATTTTGAGATAATTTTTTGTATGAACTTCCATCATAACCTTCCCTCGTAATAATAGAGAGGATCTTAAAAGTTTCTTAACATTTCGAACAATCCTCGATTTAATTTAATTTTTGACCGAAACTAGTATACTATTGTGTATAATATACTACGATTTTTTGACCAAAACTAGTATTTCAAAAATTTTCATAGAATCTAATTTTGAGATGTTTTTTTGCATGGACTTCCATCATAACCTTCCATCGTATAATGTAGATAGGATCTTAAAATTTTTGTAGCATTTCGAACAATCCTCGATTTAATTTGATTTTTGACCGAAACTAGTATAGAATTGTGTATAATATACTATTATTTTTTGACCAAAACTAGTATTTCAAAAAGATTCATAGAATCGAATTTTGAGATAATTTTTTGCGGGGACTTCCATAATAGCCTTCCCTTGTAACATGTAGACAGGATCTTAAAAGTTTCGAAGCATTTCGAACAATCCTCAATTTAATTTGATTTTTGATCGAAACTAGTATAGAATTGTGTATAATATACTATGATTTTTTGACCAAAACTAGTATTTCAAAAAGTTTCATAGAATCTAATTTTTAGAAAATGTTTTGCATAAACTTCTATCATAACCTTCTCTCGTAACATATAGAGAGAATCTTAAAAGTTTCATAGCATTTCGAACATTCCTCGATTTAATTTGATTTTTGACCGAAACTAGTATAGAATTGTGTATAATATACTACGATTTTTTGGCCAAAACTAGTATTTCAAAAAGTTTCATAGAATCTAATTTTAAGATAATTTTTTGTATGGACTTCCATCATAACCTTCCCTCGTAACATATAGAGAGGATCTTAAGAGTTTCATAGAATTTCGAACAATCCTCGATTTAATTTTATTTTTGAACGAAACTTATATAGAATTGTGGATAATATATACTACGATTTTTTGACCAAAACTAGTATTTGAAAAAGTTTCATATAATCTAATTTTGAGATAGTTTTTTGCAAGGACTTCCATCATAACCGTCCCTCGTAACATATAGAGAGGATCTTAAATGTTTCGTAGCATTTTGAACAATCCTCGAATTAATTTGATTTTTGACCGAAACTAGTATAAAATTGTGTATAATATACTACGATTTTTTGACCAAAACTAGCATTTTAAATAGTTTCATAGAATCTAATTTTGAAATTAAGTTTTGCATGGACTTCTATCATAACCTTCCCTCTTAACATATAGAGAGGATCTTAAGGGTTTCTTAGCATTTCGAATAATCCTCGATTTAATTTGATTTTTGACCGAAACTAGTATAGAATTGTGTATAATATACTACTATTTTTTGACCAAAACAAGTATTTCAAAAAGTTCCATAGAATCTAATTTTGAGATAATTTTTTGCATGGACTTCCATCATAACCTTCCCTAGTAACATATAGAGAGGATCTTCAAAGTTTTATAGCATTTCAAACAATCCTCGATTTAATTTGATATTTGACCGAAACTAGTATATAATTGTGTATAATATACTACAATTTTTTGACCAAAACTAGTATTTCAAAAAGTTTCATAGAATCTAATTTTGAGATAATTTTTTGCTTGGACTTCTATCATTGCCTTCCCTCGTAACATGTCTACAGGATCTTCAAAGTTTCATACCATTTCGAACAATCCTCGATTTAATTTGATTTTTGACAGAAAATAGTATAGAATTGTGTATAATATACTACGATTTTTTAACCAAAACTAGTATTTCAAAAAGTTTCATAAAATCTAATTTGGAGATATTTGTTTGCGTGGACTTCCATCATAACCTTCCCTCATAACATGTAGAGAGGATCTTAGAAATCTCGTAGCATTTTGAAGAATCCTCGATTTAATTTGATATTTGACCGAAACTAGTATAGAATTGTGTATAATATACTACGATTTTTTGGCCAAAACTAGTATTTCAAAAAGATTCATAAAATCTAATTTTTTGATAATTTTTTGCGTGGACTTCCATCATTGCTTTCCTCGTAACATGAAGAAAGGATCTTAAAAGTTTCGTAGCATTTCAAACAATCCTCGATTTAATTTATTTTTTGATCGAAACTAGTATAGAATTGTGTATAATATACTATGTTTTTTTGACCAAATCTAGTATTTCAAAAAGTTTCTTAGAATCTAATTTTGAGATAATGTTTTGCATGGACTTCCATCATAACCTTCCCTCGTAACATATAGAGAGGGTCATAAAAGTTTCATAGCATTTAGAACAATCCTCGATTTAATTTGATTTTTTACCAAAACTAGTATAGAATTGTGTATAATATACTACGATTTTTTGGCCAAAACTAGTATTTCAAAAAGTTTCATAGAATTTAATATTGAGATAATTTTTTGTATGGACTTCCATCATAACCTTCCCTCGTAATAATAGAGAGGATCTTAAAAGTTTCTTAACATTTCGAATAATCCTTGATTTAATTTGATTTTTTACCGAAACTAGTTTAGAATTGTGTATAATATACTATGATTCTTTGACCAAAACTAGTATTTCAAAAAGATTCAAAAAATCTAATTTTGAGATAATTTTTTGCATGGACTTCCATCATAACCTTCCCTCATAACATGTAGAGAGGATCTTAAAAGTTTCATAACATTTCGAACAATCCTCGATTTAATTTGATTTTTGACCGAAACTAGTATAGAATTGTGTATAATATACTACGATTTTTTGGCCAAAACTAGTATTTCAAAAAGTTTCATAGAATCTAATATTGTGATAATTTTTTGTATGGACTTCCATCATAACCTTCCCTCGTAATAATAGAGAGGATCTTAAAAGTTTCTTAACATTTCGAATAATCCATGATTTAATTTGATTTTTTACCGAAACTAGTATAGAATTGTGTATAATATACTATGATTCTTTGACCAAAACTAGTATTTCAAAAAGTTTCATAAAATCTAATTTGGAGATAATTTTTTGCGTGGACTTCCATCATAACCTTCCCTCATAACATGTAGAGAGGATCTTAGAAGTTTCATAGCATATCGAATAATCCTCGATTTAATTTGATTTTTGACCGAAACTAGTATAGAGTTGTGTATAATATACTACGATTTTTTACCAAAACTATTGTTTCAAAAAGTTTCAAAGAATCTAATTTTGAGATAATTTTTTTATGGACTTCCCTAATAACCTTCCCTCGTAACATATAGATAGGATCTTAATAGTTTCGTAGCATTTCGAAAAATACTCGATTTAATTTAATTTTTGACCGAAACTAGTATAGAATTGTATATAATATACTACAATATTTTAGCCAAAACTAGTATTTTAAAAAGTTTCATAGAATCTAATTTTGAGATAATATTTTGTATGGACTTCCGTCATAACCTTCCCTCGTAATAATAGAGAGGATCTTACAAGTTTCTTAACATTTCGAACAATCCTCGATTTAATTTGATTTTTGACCGAAACTAGCATACTATTGTGTATAATATACTATGATTTTTTGACCAAAACTAGTATTTAAAACTTTTCATAGAATTTAATTTTGAGATGTTTTTTTGCATGGACTTCCATCAAAACCTTCCATCGTAACATGTAGATAGGATCTTAAAATTTTTGTAGCATTTCGAACAATCCTCGATTTAATTTTATTTTTGACCGAAACTAGTATAGAATTGTGTATACTATGATTTTTTGACCAATACTAGTATTTCAAAAAGATTCATAGAATCGAATTTTGAGATAATTTTTTGCGTGGACTTCCATCATAGCTTCCCTCGTAACATGTAGAAAGGATCTTAAAAGTTTCGTAGCATTTCAAACGATCCTCAATTTAATTTATTTTTTGATCGAAACTAGTATAGAATTATGTATAATATACTATGTTTTTTGACCAAATCTAGTATTTTAAAAAGTTTCTTAGAATCTAATTTTGAGATAATGTTTTGCATGGACTTCCATCATAACCTTCCCTCGTAACATATAGAGAGGATCATAAAAGTTTCATAGCATTTCGAACAATACGCGATTTAATTTGATTTTTGACCGAAACTAGTATAGAATTGTGTATAATATACTACGATTCTTTGACCAAAACTAGTATTTCAAAAAGATTCAAAAAATCTAATTTTGAGATAATTTTTTGCATGGACTTCCATCATAACCTTCCCTCATAACATGTAGAGAGGATCTTAAAAGTTTCATAGCATTTCGAACAATCCTCGATTTAATTTAATTTTTGACCGAAACTAGTATAGAATTGTGTATAATATACTTCGATTTTTTGGCCAAAACTAGTATTTCAAAAAGTTTTATAGAATCTAATATTGAGATAATTTTTTGTATGGACTTCAATCATAACCTTCCCTCGTAATAATAGAGAGGATCTTAAAAGTTCTTAACATTTCGAATAATCCTTGAGTTAATTTGATTCTTTACCGAAACTAGTATAGAATTGTGTATAACATACTACGATTCTTTGACCAAAACTAGTATTTCAAAAAGTTTCATAAAATCTAATTTGGAGATAATTTTTTGCGTGGACTTCCATCATAACCTTCCCTCATAACATGTAGAGAGGATCTTAGAAGTTTCATAGCATATCGAATAATCCTCGATTTAGTTTGATTTTTGACCGAAACTAGTATAGAATTGTGTATAATATACTACGATTTTTTACCAAAACTATTATTTCAAAAAGTTTCAAAGAATCTAATTTTGAGATAATTTTTTGTATGGACTTCCATCATAACCTTCCCTCGTAATAATAGAGAGGATCTTAAAAGTTTCTTAACATTTTGAACAATCCTCGATTTAATTTGATTTTTGACCGAAACTAGTATACTATTATGTATAATATACTACGATTTTTTGGCCAAAACTAGTATTTCAAAAAGTTTAATAGAATCTAATTTTGAGATAAATTTTTGTATGGACTTCCATCATAACCTTCCCTCGTAATAATAGAGAGGATCTTAAAAGTTTCTTAACATTTCGAACAATCCTCGATTTAATTTGATTTTTGACTGAAACTAGTATAAAATTGTCCATAATATACTACGATTTTTTGACAAAAACTAGTATTTCAAAAAGATTCAAAAAATCTAATTTTGAGAGAATATTTTGCATGGACTTCCATCATAACCTTCCCTCTTAACATGTAGAGAGGATCTTAAAAGTTTCATAGAATTTCGAACAATCCTCGATTTAATTTGATTTTTGACCGAAACTAGTATAGAATTGTGTATAATATACTATGATTTTTGGCCAAAACTAGTATTTCAAAAAGTTTCATAGAATCTAATATTGAGATAATTTTTTGTATGGACTTCCATCATAATCTTCCCTCGTAGTAATAGAAAGGATATTAATAGTTTCTTAACATTTCGAACAATCCTTGATTTAATTTGATTGTTGAACGAAACTAGTATAGAATTGTATATAATATACTACGATTCTTTGACCAAAACTAGTATTTCACAAAGTTTCATAAAATCTAATTTGGAGATAATTTTTTGCGTGGACTACCATCATAACCTTCCCTCATAACATGTAGAGAGGGTCTTAGAAGTTTCATAGCTTATCGAATAATCCTCGATTTAATTTGATTTTTGAACGAAACTAGTATAGAATTGTGTATAATATATACTACGATTATTTACCAAAACTATTATTTCAAAAAGTTTCAAAGAATCTAATTTTGAGATAATTTTTTGCAAGGACTTCCATCATAACCTTCCCTCGTAACATATAAAGAGAATCTTAAATGTTTCGTAGCATTTCGAACAATCCTCGATTTAATTTGATTTTTGACCGAAACTAGTATAGAATTGTGTATAATATACTACGATTTTTTGACCAAACTAGCATTTTAAAAAGTTTCATAGAATCTAATTTTGAAATTAATTTTTGCGTGGACTTCCATCATAACCTTCCCTCTTAACATATAGAGAGGATCTTTAAAGTTTCGTATCCTTTCGAATAATCCTCGATTTAATTTGATTTTTGACCGAAACTAGTATAGAATTGTGTATAATATACTACGATTTTTTTTACCAAAACAAGTGTTTCAAAAAGATTCATCAAATCTAATTTTGAGATAATTTTTTGATGGACTTCCATCATAACCTTCCCTCATAACATATAGAGAGGATCTTAGAAGTTTCATAGCATATCGAACAATCCTCGATTTAATTTGATTTTTGACCGAAACTAGTATTAAATTGTGTATAATATACTACGATTTTTTTACCAAAACTATTATTTCAAAAAGTTTCAAAGAATCTAATTTTGAGATAATTTTTTGCATGGACTTCCATCCTAACCTTCCCTCGTAACATATAGATAGGATCTTAAAAGTTTCGTAGCATTTCGAAAAATATTCGATTTAATTTTATTTTTGACCGAAACTAGTATAGAATTGTGTATAATATACTACAATATTTTAGCCAAAACTAGTATTTCAAAAAGTTTCATAGAGTCTAATTTTGAGATAGTTTTTTGTATGGACTTCCATCATAACCTTCCCTCGTAATAATAGAGAGGATCTTAAAAGTTTCTTAACATTTCGAACAATCCTCGATTTAATTTGATTTTTGACCGAAACTAGTATACTATTGTGTATAATATACTACGATTTTTTTGACCAAAACTAGTATTTCAAAAAGTTTTATAGAATCTAATTTTGAGATGTTTTTTTGCATGTACTTCCATCATAACCTTCCATCGTAACATTTAGATAAGATCTTAAAAGTTTTGTAGCATTTCGAACAATCCTCGATTTAATTTAATATTTGACCGAAACTAGTATAGAATTGTGTATAATATACTATGATTTATTGACCAAAACTAGTATTTCAAAAAGTTTCATAGAGTCTAATTTTGAGAAAATGTTTTGCATTGACTTCTATCATAACCTTCCCTCGTAACATATAGAGAGAATCTTAAAAGTTTTATAGCATTTCGAACAATCCTCGATTTAATTTGATTTTTGATCGAAACTAGTATAGAATTGTGTATAATATACTACGATTTTTTGGCCAAAACTAGTATTTCATAAAGTTTCATAGAATCTAATTTTAAGATAATTTTTTGCATGGACTTCCATCATAACCTTCCCTCGTAACATATAGAGAGGACCTTAAAAGTTTCATAGAATTTTGAACAATCCTCGATTTAATTTGATTTTTGAACGAAACTAGTATAGAATTGTGTATAATATATACTACGATTTTTTGACCAAATCTAGTATTTGAAAAAGTTTCATATAATATAATTTTGAGATAATTTTTTGCAAGGACCTCCATCAAAACCTTCCCTCGTAATATATAAAGAGGATCTGAAATGTTCCGTAGCATTTCGAACAATCCTCGATTTAATTTGATTTTTGACCAAAACTAGTATAGAATTGTGTATAATATACTACGATTTTTTGACCAAACTAGCATTTTAAAACGTTTCATAGAATCTAATTTTAAAATTAATTTTTGCATGGACTTCCATCATAACCTTCACTCTTAACATATAGAGAGGATCTTAAAAGTTTCGTAGCCTTTCGAATAATCCTCGATTTAATTTGATTTTTGACCGAAACTAGTATAGATTTGTGTATAATATACTACAATTTTCTTTACCAAAACAAGTATTTCAAAAAGTCCCATCGAATCTAATTTTGAGATATTTTTTTGCATGGACTTCAATCATAACCTTCCCTCGTATCATATAGAGCGGATATTAAAAGTTTCATAGCATTTGGAACAATCCTCGATTTAATTTGATATTTGACCGAAACTAGTATAGAATTGTGTATAATATACTACGATTTTTTGGCCAAAACTAGTATTTCAAAAAGTTTCATAGAATATAATTTTGAGATAATTTTTTTGTATGGACTTCCATCATAACCTTCCCGCGTAACATATAGAGAGGATATTAAAAGTTTCATAGCATTTCGAATAATCCTCGATTTAATTTGATATTTGACCGAAACTAGTATAGAATTGTGTATAATATACTACGATTTTTTGGCCAAAACCAGTATTTGTAAAAGTCCCATAGAATCTAATATTGAGATAATTTTTTGCGTGGACTTCCACCATAGCCTTCCCTCGTAAAATGTAGACAGGATCTTCAAAGTTTCGACCATTTCGAACAATCCTCGATTTAATTTTATTTTTGACCGAAACTAGTATAGAATTGTGTATAATATACTAAGAATTTTTGGCCAAAACTAGTATTTCAAAAAGTTTAATAGAATCTAATTTTGAGATAATTTTTTTATGGACTTCCATCATAACCTTCCCTCGTAATAATAGAGAGAATCTTAAAAGTTTCTTAACATTTCGAACAATCCTCGATTTAATTTGATTTTTGACTGAAACTAGTATAGAATTGTCCATAATATACAACGATTTTTTCACAAAAACTAGTATTTCAAAAAGATTCAAAAAATCTAATTTTGAGATAATTTTTTGCATGGACTTCCATCATAACCTTCCCTCTTAACATGTAGAGAGGATCTTAAAATTTTCATAGCATTTTGAACAATCCTCGATCTAATTTGATTTTTGACCGAAACTAGTGTAGAATTGTGTATAATATACTACGAATTTTTGGCCAAAACTAGTATTTCAAAAAGTTTCATAGAATCTAATATTGAGATAATTTTTTGTATGGACTTCCATCATAATCTTCCTTCGTAATAATAGAGAGGATCTTAAAAGTTTCTTAACATTTCGATTAATCCTTGATATAATTTGATTTTTTACCGAAACTAGTATAAAATTGTGTATAATATACTACGATTCTTTGACCAAAACTAGTATTTCAAAAAGATTCATAAAATCTAATTTGGAGATAATTTTTTGCGTGGACTTCCATCATAACCTTCCCTCATAACATGTAGAGAGGGTCTTAGTAGTTTCATAGCATATTGAATAATCCTCGATTTAATTTGATATTTGACCGAAACTAGTATAGAATTGTGTATAACATACTATGATTTTAAACCAAAACTATTATGTCAAAAAGTTTCAAAGAATCTAATTTTGAGATAATTTTTTGCATGGCCTTCCATTATAACCTTCCCTCGTAACATATAGATAGGATTTTAAAAGTTTCATAGCATTTCGAAAAATACTCGATTTAATTTGATTTTTGAATGAAACTAGTATAGAATTGTGTATAATATACTACAATACTTTAGCCAAAACTAGTATTTCAAAAAGATTCATAGAATCTAATTTTGAGATAATTTTTTGTATGGGCTTCCATCATAACCTTCCCTCGTAATAATAGAGAGGATCTTAAAAGTTTCTTAACATTTCGAACAATCCTCGATTTAATTTGATTTTTGACAGAAACTAGTATACTATTATGTATAATGTACTACGATTTTTTGACCAAAACTTGTATTTCAAAAATTTTCATAGAATCTAATTTTGAGATGTTTTTTTGCATGGACTTCCATCATAACCTTCCATCGTAAGATGTAGATAGGATCTTAAAAGTTTTGTAGCATTTCGAACAATCCTCGATTTAATTTGATTTTTGACCGAAACTAGTATAGAATTGTGTATAATATACTACCATTTTTTGACCAAAACAAGTATTTCAAAAAGATTCATAGAATCTAATTTTGAGATAATTTTTTGCATTGACTTCCATGATAACCTTCCTTCGTAACATATAGAGATTATCTTAAAAGTTTCGTAGCATTTCGAACAATCGTCGATTTAATTTGATTTTTGATCGAAACTAGTATAGAATTGTGTATAATATTCTATGATTTTTTGACAAAAACTAGTATTTGAAAAATTTTCATAGAATCTAATTTTGAGAAAATGTTTTGCATGGACTTCTATCATAACCTTCCCTCGTAACATATAGAGAAAATCTTAAAAGTTTTATAGCATTTCGAATAATCCTCGATTTAATTTGATTTTTGATCGAAACTAGTATAGAATTGTGTATATTATACTATGATTTTTTGGCCAAAACTAGTATTTCAAAAAGTTTCATAGAATCTAATTTTAAGATAATTTTTTGTATGGACTTCCATCATACCCTTCCCTCGTAACATATAGAGAGGACCTTAAAAGTTTCATAGAATTTTGAACAATCCTCGATTTAATTTGATTTTTGAACGAAACTAGTATAGAATTATGTATAATATATACTACGATTTTTTGACCAAATCTAGTATTTGAAAAAGTTTCATATAATCTAATTTTGAGATAATTTTTTGCAAGGACTTCCATCATAACCTTCCCTCTTAACATATAGAGAGGATCTTAAAAGTTTCGTAGCTTTTCGAATAATCCTCGATTTAATTTGATTTTTGACCGAAACTAGTATAGAATTGTGTATATACTACGATTTTTTTACCAAAACAAGTATTTCAAAAAGTCCCA
The DNA here is from genome assembly GCA_963966055.1 of Lathyrus aphaca. Lineage (NCBI taxonomy): Eukaryota > Viridiplantae > Streptophyta > Magnoliopsida > Fabales > Fabaceae > Lathyrus > Lathyrus aphaca. Next base: position 33,549,551 of record OZ014523.1, read on the forward strand.
TAGAATCTTATTTTGAGATAATTTTTTGCATGGACTTCCATCATAACCTTCCCTCGTAACATATAGAGAGGATATTCAAAGTTTCATAGCATTTCGAACAAATCTCGATTTAATTTGATATTTGACCGGAACTAGTATAGAATTGTGTATAATATACTACGATTTTTTGGCCAAAAATAGTATTTCAAAAAGTTTAATAGAATCTAATTTTGAGATAATTTTTTGTATGGACTTCCATCATAACCTTCCCTTATAATAATAGAAAGGATCTTAAAAGTTTCTTAACATTTCGAACAATCCTCGATTTAATTTGATTTTTGACTGAAACTAGTATAGAATTGTCCATAATATACTACGATTTTTTTGACAAAAACTAGTATTTCAAAAAGATTCAAAAAATCTAATTTTGAGATAATTTTTTGCATGGACTTCCATCATACCCTTCCCTCATAACATATAGAGAGGATCTTAAAAGTTTCATAGCATTTCGAACAATCCTCGAGTTAATTTGATTTTTGACCGAAACTAGTATAGAATTGTGTATAATATACTACGATTCTTTGACCAAAACTAGTATTTCAAAAAGTTTCATAGAATCTAATATTGAGATAATTTTTTGTATGGACTTCCATCATAACCTTCCCTCGTAACATGTAGAGAGGGTCTTAGAAGTTTCATAGCATATCGAATAATCCTCGATTTAATTTGATTTTTGACCGAAACTAGTATAGAATTGTGTATAATATACTATGATTTTAAACCAAAACTATTATTTCAAAAAGTTTCAAAGAATCTAATTTTGAGATAATTTTTTGCATGGCCTTCCATCATAACCTTCCCTCGTAACATATAGATAGGATCTTAAAAGTTTCGTAGCATTTCGAAAAATACTCGATTTAATTTGATTTTTGACCGAAACTAGTATAGAATTGTGTATAATATACTACAATATTTTAGCCAAAACTAGTATTTCAAAAAGTTTCATAGAATCTAATTTTGAGATAAATTTTTGTATGGACTTCCATCATAACCTTCCCTCGTAATAATAGAGAGGATCTTAAAAGTTTCTTAACATTTCGAACAATCCTCGATTTAATTTGATTTTTGACCGAAACTAGTATACTATTGTGTATAATATATACTACGATTTTTTGACCAAAACTTGTATTTCAAAAATTTTCATAGAATCTAATTTTGAGATGTTTTTTTGCATGGACTTCCATCATAACCTTCCATCGTAACATGTAGATAGGATCTTAAATGTTTCGTAGCATTTCGAACAATCCTCGATTTAATTTGATTTTTGACCGAAACTAGTATAGATTTGTGTATAATATACTACGATTTTTTGACCAAAACTAGCATTTTAAACAGTTTCATAGAATCTAATTTTGAAATTAATTTTTGCATGGACTTCTATCATAATCTTCCCTCTTAACTTATAGAGAGGATCTTAAAGGTTTCTTAGCATTTCGAATAATCCTCGATTTAATTTGATTTTTGACCGAAACTAGTATAGAATTGTGTATAATATACTACGATTTTTTGACCAAAACAAGTATTTCAAAAAGTTCCATAGAATCTAATTTTGAGATAATTTTTTGCATGGACTTCCATCATTGCCTTCCCTCGTAACATGTCTACAGGATCTTCAAAGTTTCATACCATTTCGAAAAATCCTCGATTTAATTTGATTTTTGACCGAAACTAGTATAGAATTGTGTATAATATACTACGATTTTTTAACCAAAACTAGTATTTCAAAAAGTCTCATAAAATCTAATTGGGAGATAATTTTTTGCGTGGACTTCCATCATAACCTTCCCTCATAACATGTAGAGAGGATCATAGAAATCTCGTAGCATTTTGAACAATCCTCGATTTAATTTGATATTTGACCGAAACTAGTATAAAATTGTGTATAATATACTACGATTTTTTGGCCAAAACTAGTATTTCAAAAAGATTCATAAAATCTAATTTTTTGATAATTTTTTGCGTGGACTTCCATCATAGCTTCCCTCGTAACATGTAGAAAGGATCTTAAAAGTTTCGTAGCATTTCAAACAATCCTCAATTTAATTTATTTTTTGATCGAAACTAGTATAGAATTGTGTATAATATACTATGTTTTTTTGACCAAATCTAGTATTTCAAAAAGTTTCTTAGAATCTAATTTTGAGATAATGTTTTGCATGGACTTCCATCATAACCTTCCCTCGTAACATATAGAGAGGATCATAAAAGTTTCATAGAATTTCGAACAATCCTCGATTTAATTTGATTTTTTACCGAAACTAGTATAGAATTGTGTATAATATACTACAATATTTTAGCCAAAACTAGTATTTCAAAAAGTTTCATAGAATCTAATTTTGAGATAATTTTTTGTATGGACTTCCATCATAACCTTCCCTCGTAATAATAGAGAGGATCTTAAAAGTTTCTTAACATTTCAAACAATCCTCGATTTAATTTGATTTTTGATCGAAACTAGTATACTATTGTGTATAATATACTATGATTTTTTGACCAAAACTAGTATTTCAAAAAGTTTCATAGAATCTAATTTTTAGAAAATGTTTTGCATGGACTTCTATCATAACCTTCTCTCGTAACATATAGAGAGAATCTTAAAAGTTTCATAGCATTTCGAACAATCCTTGATTTAATTTGATTTTTGACCGAAACTAGTATAGAATTGTGTATAATATACTACGATTTTTTGGCCAAAACTAGTATTTCAAAAAGTTTCATAGAATCTAATTTTAAGATAATTTTTTGTATGGACTTCCATCATAACCTTCCCTCGTAACTGTCATACCCCAAATTTGTCCTACCTTTATTATTTTATTTTCTGTTTATCAACCATTATTCAAAAATTCAAAAAAAATGCATTTATTATTTTCAGACTAAAAATTCAAATTTTCTTTCTATATTATCATAAGTTTTTTTACTCTATTTTTTTTATTTAGTCATAAAAAATAATATATAAAAGATCTATTATTATTATTAAAACCATTTCACATAAGTCCATTGTCTCTCTTTTATTTTTTTTTAAAGCCCATCGCCAAAAATTTCTTCCATATTCTCATCTTTTACTATTATTCTCTTTTATCATCATTTTCATTATTATTACTATTATTATTATGTTTATCTTTTTTTGTTATTACTTTTTTTATTATTTCTTATTTCATTAGTTTTTTTTTTATTATTATTATCTTTATTATTATAGAATATTTATTATGATTCTTATTAATTTTTGTTACTATATTCCAATCTCCAATTTTTTATTTTATTATTTTTACAGAAAATTATAAACTTCTTTCTTTCCAACAATTCTCATTGACCCCACTTATATCACAGCCTGTACAATTCCTCTCAGCATACATGTGACACTCACATCTCCACAACAATCACCATAACAAACGCATATTCCTCAACCTCCATTCCACTCACCAACCATAAAACACAGCTCACACAATACTTTTCACAGCATATAATCCTTTCCTTCATATCTCTTTCACATACTCTCAACATCATCTTAAAATCTCCAAAAAACATTCTCTCAATTCCAGTCACCGTAAAATTCCCACAAAACTTTCGGAATCGAAATCCATCTTCACAGCCTTTTTTTTTTCTTACACACAAACAACACCATACAACAACAGACCTTAATCTTTTTTTCTTTCTTTTTCTTCCATCACCTTAAACCCTTCCTTCACCAATCTTTTCATAATAGAACTCAGCCACCATTCAAACCCTTCATACACTACCACCCGCCTTCATCAGCCTTACCGCAAACCCACACTACTCAAACCAACCTGCATAAATCTATCACCTCAAACCTCAAGAGCAAAACTGATAAACATAAGACCAGAGAAATCAGCGTTAGACAAACACACATAAAACCACCAAAAAGCATGCGTGAGAATCACTTCTAAACCGCTCAAACCCGTTCACCTTCTCACCATTGCGGACTCATCACCAGAACACCATCACAGAAACGAAAAGAGAAGAAAATCTGTGACCACACCGCAAACCTTTAACCTCATCAACAGCCATCACCCGGCCAACACACACCGGTCCATCTGCCGTGAAACACCAAAAACTACCGAAAACCCAACCGCAACGCAAAATCATTAAACCGCAGCAAACCTTTGAAAAAACACCCTTCAAACTCGAACCACCGTCGCAACCCAGCTCACCGAACGCAAAAACGCGACGCACAAACCACTTCTGATACAGAGCCGCCAGCCGATCCAAAACGAGACCCACCGCGAGGTCGCTGTTAGATTACAACCTCCGCGAGCAAACAACGAATGAAACTGAGAAGGAGTGAACGGAAACGGCGCCGTTGCGAAGCAGAGAGACGAGATGGAGTAGATTCGTGAAGTCAAACAGGAAAAGCAGATCCGTAGAGATGAAAGGAAGTGAGATATCGCGAGTTGAGAGTGACAAAATCGCAGCCAAGCTTGAACACTGTGAGCATCGCGATTGAGCAATTCCGTGTGAGAAGCTGAAATCATTGGGGAATCCTCCGCGAAAACCAAAAGCTGTTCGTAAAGAAGCCAGCGATCCTTGAACGACAATGAACTGAGTAAGACTAAGAGATTGAAACAGAAGCGAGAACGACGGCGGATCGAGCGAGTTAGAAATTTTGAGAGAGGCGCGAGTGAGGGTGCAAAGAAGAAGGTTGAATGTGATTCATTGGGTAGGTTTGTTTTTCTGTTTCCCTTGTCTTGTGAGAGCGTGATCCCATTCTCTTTTATTACTCTACTAATGTTCTTTTTTTATTCTATTAAAAAACTGAGAAAACATGTTATATTTTTCATCTTTATGAAACCTTTATTTATTTATTTTTTTTATTTATTTTTTTTCTCTATGTTTTTAATTTTCTATGATTTGTTTCTGAGTCCAAACTGATTTTATTTTAAATGCAGCACACAAACCCTCCCCCTCATTTAAAGTGTTTTGTTGTTCATAGCTGTTATTATTGTTGGTCTGGGCTGATAGCCCATTTTGGATTTTCTGAAAACACACCCAGATTCACACGGTACCCCCAGTTTTGTTTCCTTCAATTTCATTTTTTTAATTTTTTTAATTTTATATCATTAAGTTTATTATTATCTATTAATGCTGTTTTTTATTATTACCTTGTTTTGCCTTGGTTATTTAAGATTTTCAAATAAAATGTTAGTAAATATTATGTAAGCTCCCCATTTTTTTTATTTATTTATTTAGTTTATTTTTTTTAAGATCTATTATTTATGTTATTACTTTATGTTTAATTGTTTTTTTTATCACTTAGAAAATGTCTTAAAAATATATTTTTAGAGAATTATTTGGTGTTCTCCATTTGTGTTTCCTTTTGATTTGGTTTTTTAGGGGCCAATGATATTATAAAAGGCCGTTTTTCGCCCGATTACATTTAATCGGTGATGAGCGGTCAATATGAGGCCCTCCTTTATTTTATTCTTTTATTTTTATTTTGAACAAAAAAAATTGTAATATAATTTATTTATTATTCTTAAATATGATTTATTTTATTATTTTATATTCATTATTCTATTTATTCTTCGCAATTCAATTCATTTAATTTATTTATTTTTCGCATTTAAAAAAAATTACGATTCGACTCCTTATAGAATGGTTCCCATTTTGAACCGATTCTAAGGCAGTTCACGAACAAAATTTCGTCGCGTCCCGAAAAGGTCCAACGCCTTCGAATAGTTGCGCTCGATTAAAAGGTCCAACGCCTTCGAATAGTTGTGTCCCGATTAAAAGGCCGAACGCATTCGAATAGTTCAAAAACACTGCACACACGCTTCCTCTTGGGCTAACTACAATGATACCATTTATTTCTCGCAATCCCCTGTATTTATTTTGTACCCCTCTCCCATGAATTTGTACGCATTTTATTTTCCGAATTTTATTCTGAATCCTTGGTCCAACGCCAAGCGATCTCACTTGCACACTTGCACTTTATTATTCAGTTATCGTTTATTAGGATCTCCACCTTGCGAGCCGAGCGCTTCGTGCCTCGCTAACAAAACCACAAAAATAACCTCCAAGTTGCATTTACCCTTTAACCTCAAAGAACCAAAACGTTTCGATTAGATCCAAACTCTTGATCCAACGTCAAGCGGTCTTAGGAAATAAAACATTCTAATAATACGAGTAGATTTGTATGCCACGAGCCTTAAGCGGTAGAAAGGAGGATAACGAGCTCTCGTTGCTCGCTCCGATTATTTCGACGCAGGACGCTCGTCTTGTTGGGCGAGATAAACTATCCATAGTCTTTAGTACATTCGACTCCTAAACCCTTTCACCAACGAAAGGTAATAAAATCGAATAACCATTAACCTTAGTAGGCCGAACTACGAGGCTCTGACTTTCCCATTGCACACGGGAGTACGTAGGCACGAGAATCTCAATCCTTGCCGAGCACCTAGGTTCAATATAACTTATAATTCAACTTATTACCCTCTAGCAAGCAATTCGTTTAAGCATAGACATCCTTTCGCGCGCGTTAACTTAGATGGTTCCCATCGAGTACGATGGATGTAGGGGGTGCTAATACCTTCCCCCTGCATAACCGACTCCCGAACCCAAGTAATGGTTCCGTTGACCTTTGTCCTCATCCTTTTCCTCCCGGGTTGTATCTATATCTTCCCTTTCCCTCTTCGGGAATAAATAGAATTAGGTGGCGACTCTTCAGTCCGTCCGGCACGCGGCTCCGTCCATTCGGATCGCGTAAGGTCGTATTTTTCGGGGTACGAAAGCTGGCGACTCTGTTGGGGATTGGTTCACCCCTATGCGAGTCAAGCCTAGTCTAGGTTCCCGCGTTTGTTTGGATGTTTGCTTTTATGCCTTGCTTGTTTACTTTTATCGCTTTCTTTATCGCATTCCATATTATATATCTTGTGGCTCCTTGGTACTATAATTTGGATCGATACTTTGCAAAGAAACTTGAGGGAAAAGCTCTATACCCGGGCTTGCGAGTATAAACATAAGTTAGCGAGGTTGTGTAGTTTGGGCTCCCGAGAGAACCTCTCTCGTGGGTTGTCAATATGAAAACCTCACTTGGAGTAGATTCTGATGAGAATACTGACAACCGTCAAGTCCTTGACGTGTGTGCTCAGTGGCTTTCATTAGGGTCATTAACTCTGAGGACCTTTAGAACCTTTCGGTTAAAACATCGGTTGATGGTTGCGTAGTATTGGGCACCAGGGTTCGCCCTCGCGTGGCTCGATACGAAAACCTCACTTGGAATAGACTTACTCAATGGAGTTGATTGACTGTCAAGAATGTATGAAATTGACACGTGCATCAAACAGTTGAGAAAGTTCCATAACTCCAGGACTTTGTTTTAAACCTTGTGTCGATGATCACGTAGTATAGACTCCCGAGAAAATTTGCTCTCGCGGGTTGTCGATACGAAGATCTCACCCAAAATAGATTCATATGTCGGAGTCAATCAACCGTCATGCTTATGGCGTGTGTGATGAACAACCATATGAATTGATAACTTTGGGATCCCTAAAACTTTAGAGTTTACCCAGTGAGTTCCTGATCAGAGTATCCTCCACCTGTACCGTGGACTCCTCAAGACCTTGATCTTGTGATCCTGGATTCTGACATTGCATATCGTCTCATTTGCATTATTTATTCATCTTGCATTTCATCTCAAAACCGAAAACTCATTTCATGTTCCTCTATCTTCAGTAAATCAAGCTGGTTTCCCGACGCCCGTATCGAGCTAGACGACCGTATCTAACTAGAGCCAACACTAGAAGACTGATGGACGTGATTCAAGAAGAACAAGCTGCTATGAGGGAAGAGATTAACTCGGTCAAGAGCAAGATTGATCAGATTTATGAGACTTTGCAAGCTTTGGCAAGAATGGAAGAACGTCGCGAAGCTGCTGCCGCAATGAACAATGCTCAAGTGCAAGGATCTACCTCACGAGCAATGCCTTCAGTTCCAGTTCCAAATCCTTTGGTCTATGGTTTGCCTCCGGGTTTCACTCCTGCTGTTGAAGAGGTCACTTCCCAACCAATACCTGCTTTTGGTGTCACTGTTGGTGCCATTCCTCAAGCTCAACCTATTCCAACTCAAGTCCAGTTTCCTCAAACTGAAGAGAATCATCAAGTTGAGTATGAGATGCATACTGCTGTTCCAATCACCAATCCTCATGCTGCTCAAGAGTCTGAAGCTATGAAGATGTGCCACGAGTTAGCTGAAAAACTCCGAATTATAGAAGGACACAACTCAACCTCTCTGAGTGCCTCAGACATGTGCTTAGTTCCAGATGTTGCGATCCTTGCTAAGTTCAAATTTCCAGAATTCGAGAAATACAAAGGCCTCAGCTGTCCTGAGCTTCATTTGAGGATGTACTGTAGAAAAATGGCCGCTCATGCCAAAGATGATAAGCTTATGATCCATTGCTTCCAAGACATCCTGTCTGGAGCGTCTCTAGAATGGTACATGCAGCTCGAACGCAACAATGTTCGTACTTGGCTCGATTTATCTGATGCATTCAAAAAGCAGTACAAGTACAACACTGACCTTGCTCCTAACCGTACTCAACTTCAGAGTATGTCTCAAAAGGAAAGCGAATCCTTTAAGGAGTACGCCCAACGCTGGAGAGAGTTAGCCGCTAGAGTGCATCCTCCTTTGGTTGACCGTGAATTGATCGACATCTTCATGGGTACCCTACAGGGGCAATATTACGAGAAGCTGATCAGCAGCGTATCTTCTGGATTTTCTGACATGGTGATGGTAGGAGAAAGAATTGAAGAGGGTCTGAAGAGTGGAAAGATCCAAGGAGGTTCTAGCAGCCAAAACAATGCCAAGAAACCTTTCGACGGGTACAAAAAGGGCGAAACAAATGTCGTTTCTGCTGCAAGTGGGAATTTTCAACAGAGTGCACCTGCACCAGTTCCCTACTATCAGTATCCCTATGTTGCTGCTGCACAATATGCTCCTATGCCATATTAGCCAGTTCCTCCAATGCCTTATCAGCAAGCCTTTCAAGCTTTATCTCCGCCTCAGATGGCTCATCAACCACGTCCACCTCCTATGGTTGCAGCTGCGCAATATGCACCCAATCCAAACCAGCAACCGGCTTATCAACCACGACCTGGTCAACAACAACAACGCACTCCTCAACAGCATCCACCATATCAGCAGAGAGGATATGATAGGCACATTGATCCCCTGCCTATGACGTATACCGAAATCTTTAAGGGGCTAATGGCAAAAGGAACTCTTGTGTTGAAAGATATGCCACCTCAGACTGGCAATGCCCGAAACTATGATGCCAATGCTCGCTGTGAGTATCACAAAGGCACTCCAGGTCACAACATCGAGAACTGCCATGCCTTCAAACACTTGATTCAGGATATGATCAACTCTAAGGACCTCACTCTCACTCCGAGAAATCCAAATGTCCAGAATGATCCAATGCCGTCACACGGTGCCAACAAGTGAAAACATGTGAAGGGGTTGTTGAAGACCAAGCTGAGTAGTCTCCAACTTTGAAGCATTCAATCAAGAGAAGTTCAATTCCTCAAATCAAGGCAGCCAATGCCATTTATTATTTCCGCATTCTTATTGTCTTGTATTGTTTGTTTAAGTACTATTTGCTCTGAACATTGTTGTTATTTGTACTTGGTTATGTTAATGTTATGTTTATGCATGTTTTGAATTAATCTATTCGCATTCGCTCATTATTTATCATTTATCACAAAATCACAAAAATATTTCCCTCACTTCACTTTAGCAAATATTTGAGGGAGGATGATGAAAACTAAATACCCATAACTGTTGCGGTATGCTTTCAGATAAAACCTCGTCAATGATGTACATGCATTCTTTCAAATCCCCAAACACTGGAGATATAAGGAGTTAATCCCTAGTCAACCACTTCGAGCCTACAAGTAGGAGTTTCTTTCGGATACAACCCTTACATTTAACCCAGGGCAGGGTAGTTGTTCAGTTAACCTGACTACACCTTCGAATCGCAAGATGAGACATCCCGTCAGAGGACCATCAACAAATGACTTGGCAGTCACAATATTAAAAAAAAAACCACTAAGTTGAGCACCCGAAGGGAGACTTAGTCGGAAAAAAAACAAATCAAAAGAGGAGCTCAGATCTTCAACAAAAAAACAAAACAAAGATCAATGACCACCAAATCAAAAATCAAAGGGTCACTAACAACAAAATAAGATGACTGCCGTCTTCAAACGAACTTTAAAGCTTTATTTTCGCTCTTGCAAAGTCAAAAATGCATATGCAAAATTCACTGAACATAGGACTGGAGAATATTACGAAGAAGGGATGGGTACAAATCAAACTTTGAGACTTACATCCTTTGTTTCTCAAACCATTAACCAGACCATGTTACAACCCTCAAAAGACCTAATTGAGGCATGGTTTATTCTGAAAGTATGCTACCAACAAGGTTGCGTAAATTGACTCCCATATACTTGCTAATCTTCAATCTCGATTTCATATTATTCTTGTTGCATCTTTCACGCACTTTCTAAATCAGCACTTCGTTTGGACTAATAGTCCATTCGTCACACTTCCAACAGCATTCAAATAAAATTGACTTTTTCAAAACTTACATGAACTTTACATTAACACTACCATTTGTATACGAATAATTTAATTGCAATTCAGTGCTTGACATCAGTACAATCCCAACAAGGGGCAATCAAAAGAGAAATTTGAACTTCATTGGTGTCAATGTGAATCAAGACTACTCCAGCAGCTCAATCAGGGGCAAATCATTCTTAACAGCCCAATCAGGAGCAAAATCACCTTCAAAGGCTCAATCAGGGGAAAGTCATGTCATGGCCATTGTCAAAGCTTCCCCACCAGATTTATTTCAAATACCCTGCAGACAGGGGCAAGCAAACAGGGAGCAAATCTTCCCATCTCTTCTCCCCAGCTGAATAGGCAGTCCTTGCTACACGTTGGTAATCATTCAAAGCGAAATCAGTCTTCATGTGTCAATTAAGTCGCTCCGCTCATCAGCAGATAACCAAGCTTGGAGCTTTCAGGTTCATCTTCTGACCATATATCGTCGAAGATCGAGTGTCGGGGAATCAAGCCCTCCACCCACCCAAAGTCCAATCGTTATTGGCAACTACCAAACCAAAAGTCCACCAAGCTGGCACCTTTCAATCGCTCATATGCATCATTGTGCATCATATGCAGTCATAAGCATCATTTACATCAATCATTTGCAACATGTGCATCATGTGCATACCTAAATAAATCAGCTTTTTATACTCCCAACATCTTAACTTACATCTCAGTGCATAAACATTTGCATCGTATCTCCACCTTTATGGAATACCATTTCAAAAAACAATCAAACATAGTTGCATAATTCAGGATCCAGGATCAATCCAAGTTCCCAGTCCTTTCCCCAGCAGAAGTCAGGATCATATCAATCGAAGATTCCAGGCATCCTCTTGGCGGATTCAACGGCCGTGTTTAAATTTCTTTTCTCCTTATCATCCTCTGGTGATAAGTGATTTTTATTTTCCGTCCTTTGCCTTTTCCGTCCTTTGCCTTATCATCCTCTATTGATAAGTGAGTTTATTTTTCTGTCTTTTGCCTTATCATCCTCTGTTGATAAGTGATTTTAATTTCAGTTATTTGCCTTATCATCCTCTGTTGATAAGTGATTTTATTTTCAGTCATTCGCCTTATCTTCCTCTGTTGATAAGTGAGTTTATTTTTTCTGTCTATTGCCTTATCATCTTCTGGTGATAAGTGATTTTATTTTTCAGTGTATTTGCCTTATCATCCTCTGTTGATAAGTGAGTTTATTTTTTCTGTCTATTGCCTTATCATCCTCTGTTGATAAGTGAGTTTATTTTTTCTGTCTATTGCCTTATCATCCTCTGTTGACAAGAGAGTTTATTTTTTCTGTCTGTTGCCTTATCATCCTCTGTTGATAAGTTGATTTTATTTTTCAGTTATTTGCCTTATCATCCTCTGGTGATAAGTGATTTTATTTTCAGTCATTTGCCTCATCATCCTCTGGTGATAAGTGATTTATTTTGTCAATTGTTTCTTGCTGTGTCACCCATTATTTCCAGTTTATTTCATTTGCTATTTTTACAAATTCTTGCTTTGTCAGACAAATTCGGGGTCTGTTAATATCCAATTATCTTATACCTTGAAAGATTGAACGCGAGCCAGTTCATCTTACTCGGTCTAAGCCAATTCGATAGGGGCATCTGTCATACCCCAAATTTGTCCTACCTTTATTATTTTATTTTCTGTTTATCAACCATTAGTCAAAAATTCAAAAAAAATGCATTTATTATTTTCAGACTAAAAATTCAAATTTTCTTTCTATATTATCATAAGTTTTTTTACTTTATTTTTTTTATTTAGTCATAAAAAATAATATATAAAAGATCTATTATTATTAAAACCATTTCACATAAGTCCATTGTCTCTCTTTTATTTTTTTTTAAAGCCCATCGCCAAAAATTTCTTCCATATTCTCATCTTTTACTATTATTCTCTTTTATCATCATTTTCATTATTATTACTATTATTATTATGCTTATCTTTTTTTGTTATTACTTTTTTTTTATTATTTCTTATTTCATTAGTTTTTTTTTTATTATTATTATTATTATCTTTATTATTATAGAATATTTATTATGATTCTTATTAATTTTTGTTACTATATTCCAATCTCCAATTTTTTATTTTATTATTTTTACAGAAAATTATAAACTTCTTTCTTTCCAACAATTCTCATTGACCCCACTTATATCACAGCCTGTACAATTCCTCTCAGCATACATGTGACACTCACATCTCCACAACAATCACCATAACAAACGCATATTCCTTAACCTCCATTCCACTCACCAACCATAAAACACAGCTCACACAATACTTTTCACAGCATATAATCCTTTCCTTCATATCTCTTTCACATACTCTCAACATCATCTTAAAATCTCCAAAAAACATTCTCTCAATTCCAGTCACCGTAAAATTCCCACAAAACTTTCGGAATCGAAATCCATCTTCACAGCCTTTTTTTTTTTCTTACACACAAACAGCACCATACAACAACAGACCTTAATCTTTTTTTCTTTCTTTTTCTTCCATCACCTTAAACCCTTCCTTCACCAATCTTTTCATAATAGAACTCAGCCACCATTCAAACCCTTCATACACTACCACCCGCCTTCATCAGCCTTACCGCAAACCCACACTACTCAAACCAACCTGCATAAATCTATCACCTCAAACCTCAAGAGCAAAACTGATAAACATAAGACCAGAGAAATCAGCGTTAGACAAACACACATAAAACCACCAAAAAGCATGCGTGAGAATCACTTCTAAACCGCTCAAACCCGTTCACCTTCTCACCATTGCGGACTCATCACCAGAACACCATCACAGAAACGAAAAGAGAAGAAAATCTGTGACCACACCGCAAACCTTTAACCTCATCAACAACCATCACCCGGCCAACACACACCGGTCCATCTGCCGTGAAACACCAAAAACTACCGAAAACCCAACCGCAACGCAAAATCATTAAACCGCAGCAAACCTTTGAAAAAACACCCTTCAAACTCGAACCACCGTCGCAACCCAGCTCACCGAACGCAAAAACGCGACGCACAAACCACTTCTGATACAGAGCCGCCAGCCGATCCAAAACGAGACCCACCACGAGGTCGCTGTTAGATTACAACCTCCGCGAGCAAACAGCGAATGAAACTGAGAAGGAGTGAACGGAAACGGCGCCGTTGCGAAGCAGAGAGACGAGATGGAGTAGATTCGTGAAGTCAAACAGGAAAAGCAGATCCGTAGAGATGAAAGGAAGTGAGATATCGCGAGTTGAGAGTGACAAAATCGCAGCCAAGCTTGAACATTGTGAGCATCGCGATTGAGCAATTCCGTGTGAGAAGCTGAAATCGTTGGGGAATCCTCCGCGAAAACCAAAAGTTGTTCGCAAAGAAGCCAGCGATCCTTGAACGACGATGAACTGAGTAAGACTAAGAGATTGAAACAGAAGCGAGAACGGCGGCGGATCAAGCGAGTCGGAAATTTTGAGAGAGGCGCGAGTGAGGGTGCAAAGAAGAAGGTTGAATGTGATTCATTGGGTAGGTTTGTTTTTCTGTTTCCCTTGTCTTGTGAGAGCGTGATCCCATTCTCTTTTATTACTCTACTAATGTTCTTTTTTTATTCTATTAAAAAACTGAGAAAACTTGTTATATTTTTCATCTTTATGAAACCTTTATTTTTTTTTTATTTATTTATTTATTTTCTCTATGTTTTTAATTTTCTATGATTTGTTTCTGAGTCCAAACTGATTTTATTTTAAATGCAGCACACAAACCCTCCCCCTCATTTAAAGTTTTTTGTTGTTCATAGCTGTTATTATTGTTGGTCTGGGCTGATAGCCCATTTTGGATTTTCTGAAAACACACCCAAATTCACACGGTACCCCCAGTTTTGTTTCCTTCAACTTCATTTTTTTTTTATTTTTTATTTTATATCATTAAGTTTATTATTATCTATTAATGCTATTTTTTATTATTACCTTGTTTTGCCTTGGTTATTTAAGATTTTCAAATAAAATGTTAGTAAATATTATGTAAGCTCCCCATTTTTTTTATTTATTTATTTAGTTTATTTTTTTTAAGATCTATTATTTATGTTATTACTTTATGTTTAATTGTTTTTTTATCACTTAGAAAATGTCTTAAAAATATATTTTTAGAGAATTATTTGGTGTTCTCCATTTGTGTTTCCTTTTGATTTGGTTTTTTAGGGGCCAATGATATTATAAAAGGCCGTTTTTCGCCCGATTACATTTAATCGGTGATGAGCGGTCAATATGAGGCCCTCCTTTATTTTATTCTATTATTTATATTTTGAACAAAAAAAATTGTAATATAATTTATTTATTATTCTTAAATACGATTTATTTTATTATTTTATATTCATTATTCTATTTATTCTTCGCAATTCAATTCATTTAATTTATTTATTTTTCGCATTTAAAAAAAATTACGATTCGACTCCTTATAGAATGGTTCCCATTTTGAACCGATTCTAAGGCTGTTCACGAACAAAATTTCGTCGCGTCCCGAAAAGGTCCAACGCCTTCGAATAGTTGCGCTCGATTAAAAAGTCCAACGCCTTCGAATAGTTGTGTCCCGATTAAAAGGGCGAACGCCTTTGAATAGTTCAAAAACACTGCACACACGCTTCCTCTTGGGCTAACTACAATGATACCATTTATTTCTCGCAATCCCCTGTATTTATTTTGTACCCCTCTCCCATTAATTTGTACGCATTTTATTTTCCGCATTTTATTCTGAATCCTTGGTCCAACGCCAAGCGATCTCACTTGCACATTTGCATTTTATTATTCAGTTATCGTTTATTAGGATCTCCACCTTGCGAGCCGAGCGCTTCGTGCCTCGCTAACAAAACCACAAAAATAACCTCCAAGTTGCATTTACCCTTTAACCTCAAAGAACCAAAACGTTTCAATTAGATCCAAACTCTTGATCCAACGTCAAGCGGTCTTAGGAAATAAAACATTCTAATAATACGAGAAGATTTGTACGCCACGAGCCTTAAGCGGTAGAAAGGAGGATAACGAGCTCTCGTTACTCGCTCCGAATATTTCGACGCAGGACGCTCATCTTGTTGGGCGAGATAAACTATCCATAGTCTTTAGTACATTCGACTCCTAAACCCTTTCACCAACGAAAGGTAATAAAATCGAACAAACATTACCCTTAGTAGGCCGAACTACGAGGCTCTGACTTTCCCATTGCACACGGGAGTACGTAGGCACGAGGATCTCAATCCTTGCCGAGCACCTAGGTTCAATCTAACTTATAATTCAACTCATTTCCCTCTAGCAAGCAATTCGTTTAAGCATAGACATCCTTTCGCGCACGTTAACTTAGATGGTTCCCATTGAGTACGATGGATGTAGGGGGTGCTAATACCTCCCCCCTGCATAACCGACTCATGAACCCAGGCAATGGTTCCGTTGACCTTTTTCCTCATCCTTTTCCTCCCGGGTTGTATCTATATCTTCCCTTTCCCTCTTCGGGAATAAATAGAATTAGGTGGCGACTCTTCAGTCCGTCCGGCGCGCGGCTCCGTCCATTCGGATCGCGTAAGGTCGTATTTTTCGGGGTACGACAGTAACATATAAAGAGGATCTTAAAAGTTTCATAGAATTTCGAACAATCCTCGATTTAATTTTATTTTTGAACGAAACTTGTATAGAAATGTGTATAATATATACTACGATTTTTTGACCAAAACTAGTATTTGAAAAAGTTTCATATGATCTAATTTTGAGATAGTTTTTTGCAAGAACTTCCATCATAACCTTCCCTCGTAACATATAGAGAGGATCTTAAATGTTTCATAGCATTTTGAAAAATCCTCGAATTAATTTGATTTTTGACCGAAACTAGTATAGAATTGTGTATAATATACTACGATTTTTTGACCAAAACTAGCATTTTAAACAGTTTCATAGAATCTAATTTTGAAATTAATTTTTACATGGACTTCTATCATAACCTTCCCTCTTAACATATAGAAAGGATCTTAAAGTTTTCTTAGCATTTCGAATAATCCTCGATTTAATTTGATTTTTGACCGAAACTAGTATAGAATTGTGTATAATATACTACGATTTTTTGACCAAAACAAGTATTTCAAAAAGTTCCATAGAATCTAATTTTGAGATAATTTTTTGCATGGACTTCCATCATAACCTTCCCTCGTAACATATAGAGAGGATCTTCATAGTTTCGAAGCATTTCGAACAATCCTCGATTTAATTTGATATTTGATCGAAACTAGTATAGAATTGTGTATAATATACTATGATTTTTTGACCAAAACTAGTATTTCAAAAAGTTTCATAGAATCTAATTTTTAGAAAATGTTTTTGCTTGGACTTCCATCATTGCCTTCCCTCGTAACATGTCTACAGGATCTTCAAAGTTTCATACCATTTCGAACAATCCTCGATTTAATTTGATTTTTGACCGAAACTAGTATAGAATTGTGTATAATATACTACGATTTTTTAACCAAAACTAGTATTTCAAAAAGTTTCATAAAATCTAATTTGGAGTAATTTTTTTGCATGAACTTCCATCATAACCTTCCCTCATAAGATGTAGAGAGGATCTTAGAAATCTCGTAGCATTTTGAACAATCCTCGATTTAATTTGATATTTGACCGAAACTAGTATAGAATTGTGTATAATATACTACGATTTTTTGGCCAAAACTAGTATTTCAAAAAGATTCATAAAATCTAATTTTTTGATAATTTTTTGCGTGGACTTCCATCATTGCTTTCCTCGTAACATGTAGAAAGGATCTTAAAAGTTTCGTAGCATTTCAAACAATCCTCGATTTAATTTATTTTTTGATCGAAACTAGTATAGAATTGTGTATAATATACTATGTTTTTTTGACCAAATCTAGTATTTCAAAAAGTTTCTTAGAATCTAATTTTGAGATAATGTTTTGCATGGACTTCCATCATAACTTTCCCTCGTAACATATAGAGAGGATCATAAAAGTTTCATAGCATTTCGAACAATCCTCGATTTAATTTGATTTTTTACCAAAACTAGTATAGAATTGTGTATAATATACTACGATTTTTTGGCCAAAACTAGTATTTCAAAAAGTTTCATAGAATTTAATATTGAGATAATTTTTTGTATGGACTTCCATCATAACCTTCCCTCGTAATAATAGAGAGGATCTTAAAAGTTTCTTAACATTTCGAATAATCCTTGATTTAATTTGATTTTTTACCGAAACTAGTATAGAATTGTGTATAATATACTATGATTCTTTGACCAAAACTAGTATTTCAAAAAGATTCAAAAAATCTAATTTTGAGATAATTTTTTGCATGGACTTCCATCATAACCTTCCCTCATAACATGTAGAGAGGATCTTAAAAGTTTCATAGCATTTCGAACAATCCTCGATTTAATTTGATTTTTGACCGAAACTACTATAGAATTGTGTATAATATACTACGATTTTTTGGCCAAAACTAGTATTTCAAAAAGTTTCATAGAATCTAATATTGTGATAATTTTTTGTATGGACTTCCATCATAACCGTCCCTCGTAATAATAGAGAGGATCTTAAAAGTTTCTTAACATTTCGAATAATCCATGATTTAATTTGATTTTTTACCGAAACTAGTATAGAATTGTGTATAATATACTATGATTCTTTGACCAAAACTAGTATTTCAAAAAGTTTCATAAAATCTAATTTGGAGATAATTTTTTGCGTGGACTTCCATCATAACCTTCCCTCATAACATGTAGAGAGGATCTTAGAAGTTTCATAGCATATCGAATAATCCTCGATTTAATTTGATTTTTGACCGAAACTAGTATAGAGTTGTGTATAATATACTACGATTTTTTACCAAAACTATTGTTTCAAAAAGTTTCAAAGAATCTAATTTTGAGATAATTTTTTGTATGGACTTCCCTAATAACCTTCCCTCGTAACATATAGATAGGATCTTAAAAGTTTCGTAGCATTTCGAAAAATACTCGATTTAATTTAATTTTTGACCGAAACTAGTATAGAATTGTATATAATATACTACAATATTTTAGCCAAAACTAGTATTTTAAAAAGTTTCATAGAATCTAATTTTGAGATAATTTTTTGTATGGACTTCCGTCATAACCTTCCCTCGTAATAATAGAGAGGATCTTACAAGTTTCTTAACATTTCGAACAATCCTCGATTTAATTTGATTTTTGACCGAAACTAGTATACTATTGTGTATAATATACTACGATTTTTTGACCAAAACTAGTATTTAAAAATTTTCATAGAATTTAATTTTGAGATGTTTATTTGCATGGACTTCCATCAAAACCTTCCATCGTAACATGTAGATAGGATCTTAAAATTTTTGTAGCATTTCGAACAATCCTCGATTTAATTTTATTTTTGACCGAAACTAGTATAGAATTGTGTATACTATGATTTTTTGACCAATACTAGTATTTCAAAAAGATTCATAGAATCGAATTTTGAGATAATTTTTTGCGGGGACTTTCATCATAGCCTTCCCTTGTAACATGTAGATAGGATCTTAAAAGTTTCGTAGCATTTCGAACAATCCTCAATTTAATTTGATTTTTGATCGAAACTAGTATAGAATTGTGTATAATATACTATGATTTTTTGACCAAAACTATTATTTCAAAAAGTTTCATAGTATCTAATTTTTAGAAAATGTTTTGCATAGACTTCTATCATAACCTTCTCTCGTAACATATAGAGAGAATCTTAAAAGTTTCATAGCATTTCGAACAATCCTCGATTTAATTTGATTTTTGACCGAAACTAGTATAGAATTGTGTATAATATACTACGATTTTTTGGCCAAAACTAGTATTTCAAAAAGTTTCATAGAATCTAATTTTAAGATAATTTTTTGTATGGACTTCCATCATAACCTTCCCTCGTAACATATAGAGAGGATCTTAAAAGTTTCATAGTAATTCGAACAATCCTCGATTTAATTTTATTTTTGAACGAAACTTGTATAGAATTGTGTATAATATATACTACGATTTTTTGACCAAAACTAGTATTTGAAAAAGTTTCATATAAT
Source organism: Lathyrus aphaca (assembly GCA_963966055.1). Taxonomy (NCBI): domain Eukaryota; kingdom Viridiplantae; phylum Streptophyta; class Magnoliopsida; order Fabales; family Fabaceae; genus Lathyrus; species Lathyrus aphaca. The sequence goes on from OZ014523.1 coordinate 33,569,280, forward strand.
CTAATTTTGAGATAGTTTTTTGCAAGGACTTCCATCATAACCTTCCCTCGTAACATATAGAGAGGATCTTAAATGTTTCGTAGCATTTTGAACAATCCTCGAATTAATTTGATTTTTGACCGAAACTAGTATAGAATTGTGTATAATATACTACGATTTTTTGACCAAAACTAGCATTTTAAATAGTTTCATAGAATCTAATTTTGAAATTATGTTTTGCATGGACTTCTATCATAACCTTCCCTCTTAACATATAGAGAGGATCTTAAAGGTTTCTTAGCATTTCGAATAATCCTCGATTTAATTTGATTTTTGACCGAAACTAGTATAGAATTGTGTATAATATACTACGATTTTTTGACCAAAACAAGTATTTCAAAAAGTTCCATAGAATCTAATTTTGAGATAATTTTTTGCATGGACTTCCATCATAACCTTCCCTCGTAACATATAGAGAGGATCTTCAAAGTTTCATAGCATTTCGAACAATCCTCGATTTAATTTGATATTTGACAGAAACTAGTATAGAATTGTGTATAATATACTACAATTTTTTTGACCAAAACTAGTATTTCAAAAAGTTTCATAGAATCTAATTTTGAGATAATTTTTTGCGTGGACTTCCATCATTGCCTTCCCTCGTAACATGTCTACAGGATCTTCAAAGTTTCATACCATTTCGAACAATTATCGATTTAATTTGATTTTTGACCGAAACTAGTATAGAATTGTGTATAATATACTACGATTTTTTAACAAAAACTAGTATTTCAAAAAGTTTCATAAAATCTAATTTGGAGATAATTTTTTGCGTGGAATTCCATCATAACCTTCCCTCATAACATGTAGAGAGTATCTTAGAAATCTCGTAGCATTTTGAACAATCCTCGATTTAATTTGATATTTGACCGAAAGTAGTATAGAATTGTGTATAATATACTACGATTTTTTGGCCAAACCTAGTATTTCAAAAAGATTCATAAAATCTAATTTTTTTATAATTTTTTGCGTGGACTTCCATCATAGCTTCCCTCGTAACATGTAGAAAGGATCTTAAAAGTTTCGTAGCATTTCAAACGATCCTCAATTTAATTTATTCTTTGATCGAAACTAGTATAGAATTATGTATAATATACTATGTTTTTTGACCAAATCTAGTATTTCAAAAAGTTTCTTAGAATCTAATTTTGAGATAATGTTTTGCATGGACTTCCATCATAACCTTCCCTCGTAACATATAGAGAGGATCATAAAAGTTTCATAGCATTTCGAACAATACGCGATTTAATTTGATTTTTGACCGAAACTAGTATAGAATTGTGTATAATATACTACGATTCTTTGACCAAAACTAGTATTTCAAAAAGATTCAAAAAATCTAATTTTGAGATAATTTTTTGCATGGACTTCCATCATAACCTTCCCTCATAACATGTAGAGAGGATCTTAAAAGTTTCATAGCATTTCGAACAATCCTCGATTTAATTTAATTTTTGACCGAAACTAGTATACAATTGTGTATAATATACTTCGATTTTTTGGCCAAAACTAGTATTTCAAAAAGTTTTATAGAATCTAATATTGAGATAATTTTTTGTATGGACTTCAATCATAACCTTCCCTCGTAATAATAGAGAGGATCTTAAAAGTTCTTAACATTTCGAATAATCCTTGAGTTAATTTGATTCTTTACCGAAACTAGTATAGAATTGTGTATAATATACTACGATTCTTTGACCAAAACTAGTATTTCAAAAAGTTTCATAAAATCTAATTTGGAGATAATTTTTTGCTTGGACTTCCATCATAACCTTCCCTCATAACATGTAGAGAGGATCTTAGAAGTTTCATAGCATATCGAATAATCCTCGATTTAGTTTGATTTTTGACCGAAACTAGTATAGAATTGTGTATAATATACTACGATTTTTTACCAAAACTATTATTTCAAAAAGTTTCAAAGAATCTAATTTTGAGATAATTTTTTGTATGGACTTCCATCATAACCTTCCCTCGTAATAATAGAGAGGATCTTAAAAGTTTCTTAACATTTTGAACAATCCTCGATTTAATTTGATTTTTGACCGAAACTAGTATACTATTGTGTATAATATACTACGATTTTTTGACCAAAACTAGTATTTCATAATTTTTCATAGAATCTAATTATGAGATGTTTTTTTGCATGGACTTCCATCATAACCTTCCATCATAACATGTAGATAGGATCTTAAATTTTTTGTAGCATTTCGAACAATCCTCGATTTAATTTTATTTTTGATCGAAACTAGTATAGAATTGTGTATAATATACTATGATTTTTTGACCAAAACTAGTATTTCAAAAAGATTCATAGAATCAAATTTTGAGATAATTTTTTGCGTGGACTTCCATCATAGCCTTCCCTCGTAACATGTAGACAGGATCTTAAAAGTTTCGTAGCATTTCGAACAATACTCAATTTAATTTGATTTTTGATCGAAACTATTATAGAATTGTGTATAATATACTATGATTTTTAGACCAAAACTAGTATTTCAAAAAGTTTCATAGAATCTAATTTTTAGAAAATGTTTTGCATGAACTTCTATCATAACCTTTCTTCGTAACATATAGAGAGAATCTTAAATGTTTCATAGCATTTCGAACAATCCTCGATTTAATTTGATTTTTGACCGAAACTTGTATAGAATTGTGTGTAATATACTACGATTCTTTGCCCAAAACTAGTATTTCAAAAAGTTTCATAGAATCTAATTTTAAGATAATTTTTTGTATGGACTTACATCATAACCTTCCCTCATAACATATAGAGAGGATCTTAAAAGTTTCATAGAATTTCGAACAATCCTCGATTTAATTTTATTTTTGATCGAAACTTGTATAAAATTGTGTATAATATATACTACGATTTTTTGACCAAAACTAGTATTTCAAAAAGTTTCATATAATCCAATTTTGAGATAATTTTTTGCAAGGACTTCCATCATAACCTACCCTCGTAACATATAGAGAGGATCTGAAATGTTTCGTAGCATTTCGAAAAATACTCGATTAAATTTGATTTTTGACCGAAACTAGTATAGAATTGTGTATAATATACTACAACATTTTAGCCAAGACTAGTATTTCAAAAAGTTTCATAGAATCTAATTTTGAGATAATTTTTTGTATGAACTTCCATCATAACCTTCCCTCGTAATAATAGAGAGGATCTTAAAAGTTTCTTAACATTTTGAACAATCCTCGATTTAATTTGATTTTTGACCGAAACTAGTATACTATTGTGTATAATATACTACGATTTTTTGACCAAAACTAGTATTTCAAAAATTTTCATAGAATCTAATTTTGAGATGTTTTTTTGCATGGACTTCCATCATAACCTTCCATCGTATAATGTAGATAGGATCTTAAAATTTTTGTAGCATTTCGAACAATCCTCGATTTAATTTGATTTTTGACCGAAACTAGTATAGAATTGTGTATAATATACTATGATTTTTTGACCAAAACTAGTATTTCATAAAGATTCATAGAATCGAATTTTGAGATAATTTTTTGCGGGGACTTCCATCATAGCCTTCCCTTGTAACATGTAGACAGGATCTTAAAAGTTTCGAAGCATTTCGAACAATCCTCAATTTAATTTGATTTTTGATCAAAACTAGTATAGAATTGTGTATAATATACTATGATTTTTTGACCAAAACTAGTATTTCAAAAAGTTTCATAGAATCTAATTTTTAGAAAATGTTTTGCATAAACTTCTATCATAACCTTCTCTCGTAACATATAGAGAGAATCTTAAAAGTTTCATAGCATTTCGAACAATCCTCGATTTAATTTGATTTTTGACCGAAACTAGTATAGAATTGTGTATAATATACTACGATTTTTTGGCCAAAACTAGTATTTCAAAAAGTTTCATAGAATCTAATTTTAAGATAATTTTTTGTATGGACTTCCATCATAACCTTCCCTCGTAACATATAGAGAGGATCTTAAGAGTTTCATAGAATTTCGAACAATCCTCGATTTAATTTTATTTTTGAACGAAACTTATATAGAATTGTGTATAATATATACTACGATTTTTTGACCAAAACTAGTATTTGAAAAAGTTTCATATAATCTAATTTTGAGATAGTTTTTTGCAAGGACTTCCATCATAACCGTCCCTCGTAACATATAGAGAGGATCTTAAATGTTTCGTAGCATTTTGAACAATCCTCGAATTAATTTGATTTTTGACCGAAACTAGTATAAAATTGTGTATAATATACTACGATTTTTTGACCAAAACTAGCATTTTAAATAGTTTCATAGAATCTAATTTTGAAATTAAGTTTTGCATGGACTTCTATCATAACCTTCCATCTTAACATATAGAGAGGATCTTAAGGGTTTCTTAGCATTTCGAATAATCCTCGATTTAATTTGATTTTTGACCGAAACTAGTATAGAATTGTGTATAATATACTACTATTTTTTGACCAAAACAAGTATTTCAAAAAGTTCCATAGAATCTAATTTTGAGATAATTTTTTGCATGGACTTCCATCATAACCTTCCCTAGTAACATATAGAGAGGATCTTCGAAGTTTCATAGCATTTCAAACAATCCTCGATTTAATTTGATATTTGACCGAAACTAGTATAGAATTGTGTATAATATACTACAATTTTTTGACCAAAACTAGTATTTCAAAAAGTTTCATAGAATCTAATTTTGAGATAATTTTTTGCTTGGACTTCCATCATTGCCTTCCCTCGTAACATGTCTACAGGATCTTCAAAGTTTCATACCATTTCGAACAATCCTCGATTTAATTTGATTTTTGACAGAAAATAGTATAGAATTGTGTATAATATACTACGATTTTTTAACCAAAACTAGTATTTCAAAAAGTTTCATAAAATCTAATTTGGAGATATTTGTTTGCGTGGACTTCCATCATAACCTTCCCTCATAACATGTAGAGAGGATCTTAGAAATCTCGTAGCATTTTGAACAATCCTCGATTTAATTTGATATTTGACCGAAACTAGTATAGAATTGTGTATAATATACTACGATTTTTTGGCCAAAACTAGTATTTCAAAAAGATTCATAAAATCTAATTTTTTGATAATTTTTTGCGTGGACTTCCATCATTGCTTTCCTCGTAACATGAAGAAAGGATCTTAAAAGTTTCGTAGCATTTCAAACAATCCTCGATTTAATTTATTTTTTGATCGAAACTAGTATAGAATTGTGTATAATATACTATGTTTTTTTGACCAAATCTAGTATTTCAAAAAGTTTCTTAGAATCTAATTTTGAGATAATGTTTTGCATGGACTTCCATCATAACCTTCCCTCGTAACATATAGAGAGGATCATAAAAGTTTCATAGCATTTCGAACAATCCTCGATTTAATTTGATTTTTTACCAAAACTAGTATAGAATTGTGTATAATATACTACGATTTTTTGGCCAAAACTAGTATTTCAAAAAGTTTCATAGAATTTAATATTGAGATAATTTTTTGTATGGACTTCCATTATAACCTTCCCTCGTAATAATAGAGAGGATCTTAAAAGTTTCTTAACATTTCGAATAATCCTTGATTTAATTTGATTTTTTACCGAAACTAGTATAGAATTGTGTATAATATACTATGATTCTTTGACCAAAACTAGTATTTCAAAAAGATTCAAAAAATCTAATTTTGAGATAATTTTTTGCATGGACTTCCATCATAACCTTCCCTCATAACATGTAGAGAGGATCTTAAAAGTTTCATAGCATTTCGAACAATCCTCGATTTAATTTGATTTTTGACCGAAACTAGTATAGAATTGTGTATAATATACTACGATTTTTTGGCCAAAACTAGTATTTCAAAAAGTTTCATAGAATCTAATATTGTGATAATTTTTTGTATGGACTTCCATCATAACCTTCCCTCGTAATAATAGAGAGGATCTTAAAAGTTTCTTAACATTTCGAATAATCCATGATTTAATTTGATTTTTTACCGAAACTAGTATAGAATTGTGTATAATATACTATGATTCTTTGACCAAAACTAGTATTTCAAAAAGTTTCATAAAATCTAATTTGGAGATAATTTTTTGCGTGGACTTCCATCATAACCTTCCCTCATAACATGTAGAGAGGATCTTAGAAGTTTCATAGCATATCGAATAATCCTCGATTTAATTTGATTTTTGACCGAAACTAGTATAGAGTTGTGTATAATATACTACGATTTTTTACCAAAACTATTGTTTCAAAAAGTTTCAAAGAATCTAATTTTGAGATAATTTTTTGTATGGACTTCCCTAATAACCTTCCCTCGTAACATATAGATAGGATCTTAATAGTTTCGTAGCATTTCGAAAAATACTCGATTTAATTTAATTTTTGACCGAAACTAGTATAGAATTGTATATAATATACTACAATATTTTAGCCAAAACTAGTATTTTAAAAAGTTTCATAGAATCTAATTTTGAGATAATATTTTGTATGGACTTCCGTCATAACCTTCCCTCGTAATAATAGAGAGGATCTTACAAGTTTCTTAACATTTCGAACAATCCTCGATTTAATTTGATTTTTGACCGAAACTAGCATACTATTGTGTATAATATACTACGATTTTTTGACCAAAACTAGTATTTAAAACTTTTCATAGAATTTAATTTTGAGATGTTTTTTTGCATGGACTTCCATCAAAACCTTCCATCGTAACATGTAGATAGGATCTTAAAATTTTTGTAGCATTTCGAACAATCCTCGATTTAATTTTATTTTTGACCGAAACTAGTATAGAATTGTGTATACTATGATTTTTTGACCAATACTAGTATTTCAAAAAGATTCATAGAATCGAATTTTGAGATAATTTTTTGCGTGGACTTCCATCATAGCTTCCCTCGTAACATGTAGAAAGGATCTTAAAAGTTTCGTAGCATTTCAAACGATCCTCAATTTAATTTATTTTTTGATCGAAACTAGTATAGAATTATGTATAATATACTATGTTTTTTGACCAAATCTAGTATTTTAAAAAGTTTCTTAGAATCTAATTTTGAGATAATGTTTTGCATGGACTTCCATCATAACCTTCCCTCGTAACATATAGAGAGGATCATAAAAGTTTCATAGCATTTCGAACAATACGCGATTTAATTTGATTTTTGACCGAAACTAGTATAGAATTGTGTATAATATACTACGATTCTTTGACCAAAACTAGTATTTCAAAAAGATTCAAAAAATCTAATTTTGAGATAATTTTTTGCATGGACTTCCATCATAACCTTCCCTCATAACATGTCGAGAGGATCTTAAAAGTTTCATAGCATTTCGAACAATCCTCGATTTAATTTAATTTTTGACCGAAACTAGTATAGAATTGTGTATAATATACTTCGATTTTTTGGCCAAAACTAGTATTTCAAAAAGTTTTATAGAATCTAATATTGAGATAATTTTTTGTATGGACTTCAATCATAACCTTCCCTCGTAATAATAGAGAGGATCTTAAAAGTTCTTAACATTTCGAATAATCCTTGAGTTAATTTGATTCTTTACCGATACTAGTATAGAATTGTGTATAATATACTACGATTCTTTGACCAAAACTAGTATTTCAAAAAGTTTCATAAAATCTAATTTGGAGATAATTTTTTGCGTGGACTTCCATCATAACCTTCCCTCATAACATGTAGAGAGGATCTTAGAAGTTTCATAGCATATCGAATAATCCTCGATTTAGTTTGATTTTTGACCGAAACTAGTATAGAATTGTGTATAATATACTACGATTTTTTACCAAAACTATTATTTCAAAAAGTTTCAAAGAATCTAATTTTGAGATAATTTTTTGTATGGACTTCCATCATAACCTTCCCTCGTAATAATAGAGAGGATCTTAAAAGTTTCTTAACATTTTGAACAATCCTCGATTTAATTTGATTTTTGACCGAAACTAGTATACTATTGTGTATAATATACTACGATTTTTTGACCAAAACTAGTATTTCAAAAAGATTCGTAGAATCTAATTTTTAGATAATTTTTTGCGTGGACTTCCATCATAGCCTTCCCTCGTAACATGTAGACAGGATCTTAAAAGTATTGTAGCATTTCGAACAATCCTCGATTTAATTTGATTTTTGATCGAAACTAGTATATAATTGTGTATAATATACTATGATTTTTTGACCAAAACTAGTATTTCAAAAAGATTCATAGAATCAAATTTTGAGATAATTTTTTGCGTGGACTTCCATCATAGCCTTCCCTCGTAACATGTAGACAGGATCTTAAAAGTTTCGTAGCATTTCGAACAATAATCAATTTAATTTGATTTTTGATCGGAACTATTATAGAATTGTGTATAATATACTATGATTTTTAGACCAAAACTAGTATTTCAAAAAGTTTCATAGAATCTAATTTTTAGAAAATGTTTTGCATGGACTTCTATCATAACCTTTCTTCGTAACATATAGAGAGAATCTTAAAAGTTTCATAGCATTTCGAACAATCCTCGATTTAATTTGATTTTTGACCGAAACTTGTATAGAATTGTGTGTAATATACTACGATTCTTTGCCCAAAACTAGTATTTCAAAAAGTTTCATAGAATCTAATTTTAAGATAATTTTTTGTATGGACTTCCATCATAACCTTCCCTCGTAACATATAGAGAGGATCTTAAAAGTTTCATAGAATTTCGAACAATCCTCGATTTAATTTTATTTTTGACCGAAACTTGTATAAAATTGTGTATAATATATACTACGATTTTTTGACCAAAACTAGTATTTCAAAAAGTTTCATATAATCTAATTTTGAGATAATTTTTTGCAAGGACTTCCATCATAACCTACGCTCGTAACATATAGAGAGGATCTGAAATGTTTCGTAGCATTTCAAAAAATACTCGATTAAATTTGATTTTTGACCGAAACTAGTATAGAATTGTGTATAATATACTACAACATTTTAGCCAAAACTAGTATTTCAAAAAGTTTCATAGAATCTAATTTTGAGATAATTTTTTGTATGAACTTCCATCATAACCTTCCCTCGTAATAATAGAGAGGATCTTAAAAGTTTCTTAACATTTCGAACAATCCTCGATTTAATTTGATTTTTGACCGAAACTAGTATACTATTGTGTATAATATACTACGATTTTTTGACCAAAACTAGTATTTCAAAATTTTTCATAGAATCTAATTTTGAGATGTTTTTTTGCATGGACTTCCATCATAACCTTCCATCGTATAATGTAGATAGGATCTTAAAATTTTTGTAGCATTTCGAACAATCCTCAATTTAATTTGATTTTTGATCGAAACTAGTATAGAATTGTGTATAATATACAATGATTTTTTGACCAAAACTAGTATTTTAAAAAGATTCATAGAATCGAATTTTAAGATAATTTTTTGCGTGGACTTCCATCATAGCCTTCCCTCGTAACATGTAGACAGGATCTTAAAAGTTTTGTAGCATTTCGAACAATCCTCAATTTAATTTGATTTTTGATCGAAACTAGTATAGAATTGTGTAAAATATACTATGATTTTTTGACCAAAACTAGTATTTCAAAAAGTTTCATAGAATCTAATTTTAAGAAAATGTTTTGCATGGACTTCTATCATAACCTTTCCTCGTAACATATAGAGAGAATATTAAAAGTTTCATTGCATTTCGAACAATCCTCGATTTAATTTGATTTTTGACCGAAACTAGTATAGAATTGTGTATAATATACTACGATTTTTTGGCCAAAACTAGTATTTCAAAAAGCTTCATAGAATCTAATTTTAAGATAATTTTTTGTATGGACTTCCATCATAACCTTCCCTCGTATAATATAGAGAGGATCTTAAATGTTTCGTAGCATTTCGAACAATCCTCGATTTAATTTGATTTTTGACCAAAACTAGTATAGAATTGTGTATAATATACTACGATTTTTTAACCAAAACTAGTATTTCAAAAAGTTTCATAAAATCTAATTTGAAGATAATTTTTTGCGTGGACTTCCATCATAACCTTCCCTCATAACATGTAGAGAGGATCTTAGAAATCTCGTAGCATTTTGAACAATACTCGATTTAATTTGATATTTGACCGAAACTAGTATAGAATTGTGTATAATATACTAGATTTTTTTGGCCAAAACTAGTATTTCAAAAAGATTCATAAAATCTAATTTTTTGATAATTTTTTGCGTGGACTTCCATCATAGCTTCCCTCGTAACATGTAGAAAGGATCTTAAAAGTTTCGTAGCATTTCAAACAATCCTCGATTTAATTTATTTTTTGATCGAAACTAGTATAGAATTATGTATAATATACTATGTTTTTTTGACCAAATCTAGTATTTCAAAAAGTTTCTTAGAATCTAATTTTGAGATAATGTTTTGCATGGACTTCCATCATAACCTTCCCTCATAACATGTAGAGAGGATCTTAGAAGTCTAGTATCAATTTGAACAATCCTCGATTTAATTTGATTTTTGACCGAAACTAGTTTAGAATTGTGTATAATATACTACGATTTTTTGGCACAAACTAATATTTCAAAAAGTTTCATAGAATCTAATTTTGAGATAATTTTTTGTATGGACTTCCATCATAACCTTCCATCGTAACATTTAGATAGGATCTTAAAATTTTTGTAGCATTTCGAACAATCCTCGATTTAATTTGATTTTTGACTGAAACTAGTATAGTATTGTGTATAATATACTACAATTTTTTGACCAAAACTAGTATTTCAAAAACTTTCATACAATATAATTTTAAGATAATTTTTTGCGTGGACTTCCATCATAGCCTTCCCTCGTAACATGTCTACAGGATCTTCAAAGTTTCGTACCATTTCGAACAATCCTCGATTTAATTTGATTTTTTACCGAAACTAGTATAGAGTTGTGTATAATATACTACGATTTTTTGACCAAATCTAGTATTTCAAAAATTTTCATAGAATCTAATTTTGAGATAATTTTTTGCATGGACTTCCATCATAACCTTCCCTAGAAACATATAGAGAGGATCTTAAAAGTTTCAGAGCAGTTTGAACAATCCTCGATTTAATTTGATTTTTGACCGAAACTAGTATAGAATTGTGTATAAATATACTACGATTTTTTTGCCCAAAACTAGTATTTCAAAAAGTTTCATAAAATCTAATTTTGAGATAATTGTTTGCATGGACTTCCATCATAACTTCCCTCGTAATAATAAAGAGTATCTTAAAAGTTTCTTAACATTTCGAACAATCCTCGATTTAATTTAAATTTTGACCTAAACTAGTATAGAATTGTGTATAATATACTACGATTTTTTAACCAAAACTAGTATTTCAAAAAGTTTCATAAAATCTAATTTTGAGATAATTTTTTGCGTGGACTTCCATCATAACCTTCCCTCATAACATGTATAGAGGATATTAGAAGTTTCGTAGCATTTTGAACAATCTTCGATTTAATTTGATTTTTGACCGAAACTAGTATAGAATTGTGTATAATATACTACGATAATTTGGCCAAAACTAGTATTTCAAAAAGTTTCATAGAATCTAATTTTGAGATAATTTTTTGTATGGACTTTCATCATAACCTTCCATCGTAACATGTAGATAGGATCTTAAAAGTTTTGTAGCATTTCGAACAATCCTCGATTTAATTTGATTTTTGACTGAAACTAGTATAGTATTGTGTATAATATACTACAATTTTTTGACCAAAACTAGTATTTCAAAAACTTTCATAGAATCTAATTTTAAGATAATTTTTTGCGTGGACTTCCATCATAGCCTTCCCTCATAACATGTCTACAGGATCTTCAAAGTTTCGTACCATTTCGAACAATCCTCGATTTAATTTGATTTTTGACCGAAACTAGTATAGAATTGTGTATAATATACTAAGATTTTTGTACCAAAACTATTATTTCAAAAAATTTCATAGAATCTAATTTTGAGATAATTTTTTGCATGGACTTCCATCATAACCTTCCCTCGTAACATATAGAGAGGATCTTAAAAGTTTCAGAGCAGTTTGAACAATCCTCGATTTAATTTGATTTTTGACTGAAACTAGTATAGAATTGTGTATAATATACTACGATTTTTTGCCCAAAACTAGTATTTCAAAAATTTTCATAAAATCTAATTTTGAGATAATTGTTTGCATGGACTTCCATCATAACTTCCCCCGTAATAATAGAGAGTATCTTAAAATTTTCTTAACATTTCGAACAATCCTCGATTTAATTTAATTTTTGACCTAAACTAGTATAGAATTGTGTATAATATACTACGATTTTTTAACCAAAACTAGTATTTCAAAAAGTTTCATAAAATCTAATTTTGAGATAATTTTTTGCGTGGACTTCCATCATAACCTTCCCTCATAACATGTAGAGAGGATCTTAGAAGTTTCGTAGCATTTTGAACAATCTTCGATTTAATTTGATTTTTGACCGAAACTAGTATAGAATTGTGTATAATATACTACGATTTTTTGGCCCAAACTAGTATTTCAAAAAGTTTCATAGAATCTAATTTTGAGATAATTTTTTGTATGGACTTCCATCATAACCTTCCATCGTAACATGTAGATAGGATCTTAAACGTTTTGTAGCATTTCGAACAATCCTCAATTTAATTTGATTTTTTACCGAAACTAGTATAGAATTGTGTATAATATACTACAATTTTTTGACCAAAACAAATATTTCAAAAAGTTTCTTAGAATCTAATTTTGAGATAATTTTTTGCGTGGACTTCCATCATAGCCTTCCCTCATAACATGTCTACAGGATCTTCAAAGTTTCGTACCATTTCGAACAATCCTCGATTTAATTTGATTTTTGACCGAAACTAGTATAGAATTGTGTAAAAAGTACAACGATTTTTGTACCAAAACTATTATTTCAAAAAATTTCATAGAATCTAATTTTGAGATAATTTTTTGCATGGACTTCCATCATAACCTTCCCTCGTAACATATAGAGAGGATCTTAAAAGTTTCAGAGCAGTTTGAACAATCCTCGATTTAATTTGATTTTTGACCGAAACTAGTATAGAATTGTGTATAATATACTACGATTTTTTGCCCAAAACTAGTATTTCAAAAATTTTCATAAAATCTAATTTTGAGATAATTGTTTGCATGGACTTCCATCATAACTTCCCTCGTAATAATAGAGAGTATCTTAAAATTTTCTTAACATTTCGAACAATCCTCGATTTAATTTAATTTTTGACCTAAACTAGTATAGAATTGTGTATAATATACTACGATTTTTTAACCAAAACTAGTATTTCAAAAAGTTTCATAAAATCTAATTTTGAGATAATTTTTTGCGTGGACTTCCATCATAACCTTCCCTCATAACATGTAGAGAGGATCTTAGAAGTTTCGTAGCATTTTGAACAATCTTCGATTTAATTTGATTTTTGACCGAAACTAGTATAGAATTGTGTATAATATACTACGATTTTTTGGCCAAAACTAGTATTTCAAAAAGTTTCATAGAATCTAATTTTGAGATAATTTTTTGTATGGACTTCCATCATAACCTTCCTTCGTAACATGTAGATAGGATCTTAAACGTTTTGTAGCATTTCGAACAATCCTCAATTTAATTTGATTTTTTACCGAAACTAGTATAGAATTGTGTATAATATACTACAATTTTTTGACCAAAACAAATATTTCAAAAAGTTTCTTAGAATCTAATTTTGAGATAATTTTTTGCGTGGACTTCCATCATAGCCTTCCCTCATAACATGTCTACAGGATCTTCAAAGTTTCGTACCATTTCGAACAATCCTCGATTTAATTTGATTTTTGACCGAAACTAGTATAGAATTGTGTAAAAAGTACAACGATTTTTGTAGCAAAACTATTATTTCAAAAAATTTCATAGAATCTAATTTTGAGATAATTTTTTGCATGGACTTCCATCATAACCTTCCCTCGTAACATATAGAGAGGATCTTAAAAGTTTCAGAGCAGTTTGAACAATCCTCGATTTAATTTGATTTTTGACCGAAACTAGTATAGAATTGTGTATAATATACTACGATTTTTTGCCCAAAACTAGTATTTCAAAAATTTTCATAAAATCTAATTTTGAGATAATTGTTTGCATGGACTTCCATCATAACTTCCCTCGTAATAATAGAGAGTATCTTAAAATTTTCTTAACATTTCGAACAATCCTCGATTTAATTTAATGTTTGACCTAAACTAGTATAGAATTGTGTATAATATACTACGATTTTTTAACCAAAACTAGTATTTCAAAAAGTTTCATAAAATCTAATTTTGAGATAATTTTTTACGTGGACTTCCATCATAACCTTCCCTCATAACATATAGAGAGGATCTTAGAAGTTTCGTAGCATTTTGAACAATCTTCGATTTAATTTGATTTTTGACCGAAACTAGTATAGAATTGTGTATAATATACTACGATTTTTTGGCCAAAACTAGTATTTCAAAAAGTTTCATAGAATCTAATTTTGAGATAATTTTTTGTATGGACTTCCATCATAACCTTCCATCGTAACATGTAGATAGGATCTTAAACGTTTTGTAGCATTTCGAACAATCCTCAATTTAATTTGATTTTTTACCGAAACTAGTATAGAATTGTGTATAATATACTACAATTTTTTGACCAAAACAAATATTTCAAAAAGTTTCTAAGAATCTAATTTTGAGATAATTTTTTGCGTGGACTTCCATCATAGCCTTCCCTCATAACATGTCTACAGGATCTTCAAAGTTTCGTACCATTTCGAACAATCCTCGATTTAATTTGATTTTTGACCGAAACTAGTATAGAATTGTGTAAAAAGTACAACGATTTTTGTACCAAAACTATTATTTCAAAAATTTTCATAGAATCTAATTTTGAGATAATTTTTTGCATGGACTTCCATCATAACCTTCCCTCGTAACATATAGATAGGATCTTAAAAGTTTCAGAGCAGTTTGAACAATCCTCGATTTAATTTGATTTTTGACCGAAACTAGTATAGAATTGTGTATAATATACTACGATTTTTTGCCCAAAACTAGTATTTCAAAAAGTTTCATAAAATCTAATTTTGAGATAATTGTTTGCATGGACTTCCATCATAACTTCCCTCGTAATAATAGAGAGTATCTTAAAAGTTTCTTAACATTTCGAACAATCCTCGATTTAATATAATTTTTGACCTAAACTAGTATAGAATTGTGTATAATATACTACGATTTTTTAACCAAAACTAGTATTTCAAAAAGTTTCATAAAATCTAATTTTGAGATAATTTTTTGCGTGGACTTCCATCATAACCTTCCCTCACAACATGTAGAGAGGATCTTAGAAGTTTCGTAGCATTTTGAACAATCTTCGATTTAATTTGATTTTTGACCGAAACTAGTATAGAATTGTGTATAATATACTACGATTTTTTGGCCAAAACTAGTATTTCAAAAAGTTTCAAAGAATCTAATTTTGAGATAATTTTTTGTATGGACTTCCATCATAACCTTCCATCGTAACATGTAGATAGGATCTTAAACGTTTTGTAGCATTTCGAACAATCCTCAATTTAATTTGATTTTTTACCGAAACTAGTATAGAATTGTGTATAATATACTAAATTTTTTGACCAAAACAAATATTTCAAAAAGTTTCTTAGAATCTAATTTTGAGATAATTTTTTGTGTGGACTTCCATAATAACCTTCCCTCGTAACATGTCTACAGGATCTTCAGAGTTTCGTACCATTTCGAACTATCCTCGATTTAATTTAATTTTTTACCGAAACTCGTATAGAATTGTGTATAATATTCTACGAGTTTTTGACCAAAACTAGTATTTCAAAAAGTTTCATAGAATCTAATTTTGAGATAATTTTTTGCATGGACTTCCATCATAACCTTCCCTCATAACATGTAGAGAGGATCTTAGAAGTTTCGTACCAGTTCGAACAATCCTCGATTTAATTTGATTTTTAACCGAAACTAGTATAGAATTGTATATAATATACTACGATTTTTTGACCAAAACTAGTATTTCAAAAAGATTCATAGAATCTAATTTTTAGATAATTTTTTGCGTGGACTTCCATCATAGCCTTCCCTCGTAACATGTAGACAGGATCTTAAAAGTATTGTAGCATTTCGAACAATCCTCGATTTAATTTGATTTTTGATCGAAACTAGTATAGAATTGTGTATAATATACTATGTTTTTTTGACCAAAAGTAGTATTTCAAAAAGTTTCTTAGAATCTAATTTTGAGATAATGTTTTGAATGGACTTCCATCATAACCTTCCCTTGTAACATATAGAGAGGATCTTAAAAGTTTCATAGCATTTCGAACAATCCTCGATTTAATTTGATTTTTGACTAAAACTAGTATAGAATTGTGTATAATATACTACGATTTTTTTGCCAATACTAGTATTTCAAAAAGTTTCATAGAATCTAATTTCTAGATAATATTTTGTATGCACTTCCATCATAACCTTCCCTCATAATAATAGAGAGGATTTTATAAGTTTCTTAACATTTCGAACAATCCTTGATTTAATTTGATTTTTGACCGAAACTAGTATAGAATTGTTTATAATATACTACGATTTTTTGACCAAAACTAGTATTTCAAAATGTTTCATAAAATCTAATTTGGAGATAATTTTTTGCGTGGACTTCCATCATAACCTTCCCTCATAACATGTAGAGAGGATTTTAGAAGTTTCGTAGCATTTCGAATAATCCTCGATTTAATTTGATTTTTGACCGAAACTAGTATAGAATTGTGTATAATATACTACGATTTTTTTACCAAAACTATTATTTCAAAAAGTTTCATAGAATCTAATTTTGAGATAATTTTTTGCATGGACTTCCATCAAAACCTTCCTTCGTAACATATAGAGAGGATCTTAAATGTTTCGTAGCATTTCGAAAAATACTCAATTTAATTTGATTTTTGACCGAAACTAGTATAGAATTGTGTATAATATACTACAATATTTTGGCCAAAACTAGTATTTCAAAAAGTTTCATAGAATCTAATTTTGAGATAATTTTCTGTGTGGACTTCCATCATAGCCTTCCCTCGTAATAATTGAGAGGATCTTAAAAGTTTCTTAACATTTCGAACAATCCTCGATTTAATTTGATTTTTGACCGAAACTAGTATAGAATTGTGTATAATATACTACGATTTTTTGACCAAAACTAGTATTTCAAAAAGTTTCATAAAATCTAATTTGAAGATAATTTTTTGCGTGGACTTCCATCATAACCTTCCCTCATAACATGTAGAGAGGATCTTAGAAATCTCGTAGCAATTTGAACAATGCTCGATTTAATTTGATATTTGACCGAAACTAGTATAGAATTGTGTATAATATACTAGATTTTTTGGCCAAAACTAGTATTTCAAAAAGATTCATAAAATCTAATTTTTTGATAATTTTTTGCGTGGACTTCCATCATAGCTTCCCTCGTAACATGTAGAAAGGATCTTAATAGTTTCGTAGCATTTCAAACAATCCTCGATTTAATTTATTTTTTGATCGAAACTAGTATAGAATTGTGTATAATATACTATGTTTTTTTGACCAAATCTAGTATTTCAAAAAGTTTCTTAGAATCTAATTTTGAGATAATGTTTTGCATGGACTTCCATCATAACCTTCCCTCATAACATGTAGAGAGGATCTTAGAAGTCTCGTAGCATTTTGAACAATCCTCAATTTAATTTGATTTTTGACCGAAACTAGTATAGAATTGTGTATAATAT
This sequence comes from Lathyrus aphaca, assembly GCA_963966055.1. Classification (NCBI taxonomy): domain Eukaryota; kingdom Viridiplantae; phylum Streptophyta; class Magnoliopsida; order Fabales; family Fabaceae; genus Lathyrus; species Lathyrus aphaca. The sequence goes on from OZ014523.1 coordinate 33,587,127, forward strand.
ACTACGATTTTTTGGCACAAACTAATATTTCAAAAATTTTCATAGAATCTAATTTTGAGATAATTTTTTGTATGGACTTCCATCGTAACATGTAGATAGGATCTTAAAGGTTTTGTAGCATTTCGAACAATCCTCGATTTAATTTGATTTTTGACTGAAACTAGTATAGTATTGTGTATAATATACTACAATTTTTTGACAAAAACTAGTATTTCAAAAACTTTCATAGAATCTAATTTTAAGATAATTTTTTGCGTGGACTTCCATCATAGCCTTCCCTCGTAACATGTCTACAGGATCTTCAAAGTTTCGTACCATTTTGAACAATCCTCGATTTAATTTGATTTTTGACCGAAACTAGTATAGAGTTGTGTATAATATACTACGATTTTTTGACCAAATCTAGTATTTCAAAAATTTTCATAGAATCTAATTTTGAGATAATTTTTTGCATGGACTTCCATCATAACCTTCCCTAGTAACATAGAGAGGATCTTAAAAGTTTCAGAGCAGTTTGAACAATCCTCGATTTAATTTGATTTTTGACCGAAACTAGTATAGAATTGTGTATAATATACTACGATTTTTTTGCCCAAAACTAGTATTGCAAAAAGTTTTATAAAATCTAATTTTGAGATAATTGTTTGCATGGACTTCCATCATAACTTCCCTCGTAATAATAGAGAGTATCTTAAAAGTTTCTTAATATTTCGAACAATCCTCGATTTAATTTAATTTTTGACCTAAACTAGTATAGAATTGTGTATAATATACTACGATTTTTTAACCAAAACTAGTATTTCAAAAAGTTTCATAAAATCTAATTTTGAGATAATTTTTTGCGTGGACTTCCATCATAACCTTCCCTCATAACATGTAGAGAGGATCTTAGAAGTTTCGTAGCATTTTGAACAATCTTCGATTTAATTTGATTTTTGACCGAAACTAGTATAGAATTGTGTATAATATACTAAGATATTTTGGCCAAAACTAGTATTTCAAAAAGTTTCATAGAATCTAATTTTGAGATAATTTTTTGTATGGACTTCCATCATAACCTTCCATCGTAACATGTAGATAGGATCTTATAAGTTTTGTAGCATTTCGAACAATCCTCGATTTAATTTGATTTTTGACTGAAACTAGTATAGTATTGTGTATAATATACTACAATTTTTTGACCAAAACTAGTATTTCAAAAACTTTCATAGAATCTAATTTTAAGATAATTTTTTGCGTGGACTTCCATCATAGCCTTCCCTCATAACATGTCTACAGGATCTTCAAAGTTTCGTACCATTTCGAACAATCCTGATTTAATTTGATTTTTGAACGAAACTAGTATAGAATTGTGTATAATATACTATGATTTTTTTGCCAAAACTAGTATTTCAAAAGGTTTCATAGAATCTAATTTTAAGATAATTTTTTGTATGGACTTCCATCATAACCTTCCATCGTAACATGTTGATAGGATCTTAAACGTTTTGTAGCATTTCGAACAATCCTCGATTTAATTTGATTTTTGACCGAAACTAGTATAGAATTGTGTATAATATACTACAATATTTTGACCAAAACTAGTATTTCAAAAAGTTTCATAGAATCTAATTTTGAGATAATTTTTTGCGTGGACTTCCATCATAACCTTCCCTCGTAACATGTCTACAGGATCTTCAAAGTTTCGTACCATTTCGAACAATCCTCGATTTAATTTAATTTTTGACCGAAACTAGTATAGAATTGTGTATAATATACTACGATTTTTTGACCAAAACTAGTATTTCAAAAAGTTTCATAGAATCTAATTTTGAGATAATTTTTTGCATGGACTTCCATCATAACCTTCCCTCGTAACATATAGAGAGGATCTTAAAAGTTTCATAGCAGTTCGAACAATCCTCGATTTAATTTGATTTTTGACCGAAACTAGTATAGAATTGTGTATAATAATATACTACGATTTTTTTGGCACAAACTAGTATTTCAAAAAGTTTCATAAAATCTAATTTTGAGATAATTGTTTGCATGGGCTTCCATCATAACCTTCCCTCGTAACATATAGAGAGGATCTTAAAAGTTTCGTAGCATTTCGAACAATCCTCGATTTAATTTGATTTTTGACTAAAACTAGTATAGAATTGTGTATAATATACTACGATTTTTTTGCCAATACTAGTATTTCAAAAAGTTTCATAGAATCTAATTTCTAGATAATATTTTGTATGCACTTCCATCATAACCTTCCCTCATAATAATAGAGAGGATTTTATAAGTTTCTTAACATTTCGAACAATCCTTGATTTAATTTGATTTTTGACCGAAACTAGTATAGAATTGTTTATAATATACTACGATTTTTTGACCAAAACTAGTATTTCAAAATGTTTCATAAAATCTAATTTGGAGATAATTTTTTGCGTGGACTTCCATCATAACCTTCCCTCATAACATGTAGAGAGGATTTTAGAAGTTTCGTAGCATTTCGAATAATCCTCGATTTAATTTGATTTTTGACCGAAACTAGTATAGAATTGTGTATAATATACTACGATTTTTTTACCAAAACTATTATTTCAAAAAGTTTCATAGAATCTAATTTTGAGATAATTTTTTGCATGGACTTCCATCAAAACCTTCCTTCGTAACATATAGAGAGGATCTTAAAAGTTTCGTAGCATTTCGAAAAATACTCAATTTAATTTGATTTTTGACCGAAACTAGTATAGAATTGTGTATAATATACTACAATATTTTGGCCAAAACTAGTATTTCAAAAAGTTTCATAGAATCTAATTTTGAGATAATTTTCTGTGTGGACTTCCATCATAGCCTTCCCTCGTAATAATTGAGAGGATCTTAAAAGTTTCTTAACATTTCGAACAATCCTCGATTTAATTTGATTTTTGACCGAAACTAGTATAGAATTGTGTATAATATACTACGATTTTTTGACCAAAACTAGTATTTCAAAAAGTTTCATAAAATCTAATTTGAAGATAATTTTTTGCGTGGACTTCCATCATAACCTTCCCTCATAACATGTAGAGAGGATCTTAGAAATCTCGTAGCAATTTGAACAATGCTCGATTTAATTTGATATTTGACCGAAACTAGTATAGAATTGTGTATAATATACTAGATTTTTTGGCCAAAACTAGTATTTCAAAAAGATTCATAAAATCTAATTTTTTGATAATTTTTTGCGTGGACTTCCATCATAGCTTCCCTCGTAACATGTAGAAAGGATCTTAATAGTTTCGTAGCATTTCAAACAATCCTCGATTTAATTTATTTTTTGATCGAAACTAGTATAGAATTGTGTATAATATACTATGTTTTTTTGACCAAATCTAGTATTTCAAAAAGTTTCTTAGAATCTAATTTTGAGATAATGTTTTGCATGGACTTCCATCATAACCTTCCCTCATAACATGTAGAGAGGATCTTAGAAGTCTCGTAGCATTTTGAACAATCCTCAATTTAATTTGATTTTTGACCGAAACTAGTATAGAATTGTGTATAATATACTACGATTTTTTGGCACAAACTAATATTTCAAAAATTTTCATAGAATCTAATTTTGAGATAATTTTTTGTATGGACTTCCATCGTAACATGTAGATAGGATCTTAAAGGTTTTGTAGCATTTCGAACAATCCTCGATTTAATTTGATTTTTGACTGAAACTAGTATAGTATTGTGTATAATATACTACAATTTTTTGACAAAAACTAGTATTTCAAAAACTTTCATAGAATCTAATTTTAAGATAATTTTTTGCGTGGACTTCCATCATAGCCTTCCCTCGTAACATGTCTACAGGATCTTCAAAGTTTCGTACCATTTTGAACAATCCTCGATTTAATTTGATTTTTGACCGAAACTAGTATAGAGTTGTGTATAATATACTACGATTTTTTGACCAAATCTAGTATTTCAAAAATTTTCATAGAATCTAATTTTGAGATAATTTTTTGCATGGACTTCCATCATAACCTTCCCTAGTAACATAGAGAGGATCTTAAAAGTTTCAGAGCAGTTTGAACAATCCTCGATTTAATTTGATTTTTGACCGAAACTAGTATAGAATTGTGTATAATAATATACTACGATTTTTTTGGCACAAACTAGTATTTCAAAAAGTTTCATAAAATCTAATTTTGAGATAATTGTTTGCATGGGCTTCCATCATAACCTTCCCTCGTAACATATAGAGAGGATCTTAAAAGTTTCGTAGCATTTCGAACAATCCTCGATTTAATTTGATTTTTGACTAAAACTAGTATAGAATTGTGTATAATATACTACGATTTTTTTGCCAATACTAGTATTTCAAAAAGTTTCATAGAATCTAATTTCTAGATAATATTTTGTATGCACTTCCATCATAACCTTCCCTCATAATAATAGAGAGGATTTTATAAGTTTCTTAACATTTCGAACAATCCTTGATTTAATTTGATTTTTGACCGAAACTAGTATAGAATTGTTTATAATATACTACGATTTTTTGACCAAAACTAGTATTTCAAAATGTTTCATAAAATCTAATTTGGAGATAATTTTTTGCGTGGACTTCCATCATAACCTTCCCTCATAACATGTAGAGAGGATTTTAGAAGTTTCGTAGCATTTCGAATAATCCTCGATTTAATTTGATTTTTGACCGAAACTAGTATAGAATTGTGTATAATATACTACGATTTTTTTACCAAAACTATTATTTCAAAAAGTTTCATAGAATCTAATTTTGAGATAATTTTTTGCATGGACTTCCATCAAAACCTTCCTTCGTAACATATAGAGAGGATCTTAAAAGTTTCGTAGCATTTCGAAAAATACTCAATTTAATTTGATTTTTGACCGAAACTAGTATAGAATTGTGTATAATATACTACAATATTTTGGCCAAAACTAGTATTTCAAAAAGTTTCATAGAATCTAATTTTGAGATAATTTTCTGTGTGGACTTCCATCATAGCCTTCCCTCGTAATAATTGAGAGGATCTTAAAAGTTTCTTAACATTTCGAACAATCCTCGATTTAATTTGATTTTTGACCGAAACTAGTATAGAATTGTGTATAATATACTACGATTTTTTGACCAAAACTAGTATTTCAAAAAGTTTCATAAAATCTAATTTGAAGATAATTTTTTGCGTGGACTTCCATCATAACCTTCCCTCATAACATGTAGAGAGGATCTTAGAAATCTCGTAGCAATTTGAACAATGCTCGATTTAATTTGATATTTGACCGAAACTAGTATAGAATTGTGTATAATATACTAGATTTTTTGGCCAAAACTAGTATTTCAAAAAGATTCATAAAATCTAATTTTTTGATAATTTTTTGCGTGGACTTCCATCATAGCTTCCCTCGTAACATGTAGAAAGGATCTTAATAGTTTCGTAGCATTTCAAACAATCCTCGATTTAATTTATTTTTTGATCGAAACTAGTATAGAATTGTGTATAATATACTATGTTTTTTTGACCAAATCTAGTATTTCAAAAAGTTTCTTAGAATCTAATTTTGAGATAATGTTTTGCATGGACTTCCATCATAACCTTCCCTCATAACATGTAGAGAGGATCTTAGAAGTCTCGTAGCATTTTGAACAATCCTCAATTTAATTTGATTTTTGACCGAAACTAGTATAGAATTGTGTATAATATACTACGATTTTTTGGCACAAACTAATATTTCAAAAATTTTCATAGAATCTAATTTTGAGATAATTTTTTGTATGGACTTCCATCGTAACATGTAGATAGGATCTTAAAGGTTTTGTAGCATTTCGAACAATCCTCGATTTAATTTGATTTTTGACTGAAACTAGTATAGTATTGTGTATAATATACTACAATTTTTTGACAAAAACTAGTATTTCAAAAACTTTCATAGAATCTAATTTTAAGATAATTTTTTGCGTGGACTTCCATCATAGCCTTCCCTCGTAACATGTCTACAGGATCTTCAAAGTTTCGTACCATTTTGAACAATCCTCGATTTAATTTGATTTTTGACCGAAACTAGTATAGAGTTGTGTATAATATACTACGATTTTTTGACCAAATCTAGTATTTCAAAAATTTTCATAGAATCTAATTTTGAGATAATTTTTTGCATGGACTTCCATCATAACCTTCCCTAGTAACATAGAGAGGATCTTAAAAGTTTCAGAGCAGTTTGAACAATCCTCGATTTAATTTGATTTTTGACCGAAACTAGTATAGAATTGTGTATAATATACTACGATTTTTTTGCCCAAAACTAGTATTGCAAAAAGTTTTATAAAATCTAATTTTGAGATAATTGTTTGCATGGACTTCCATCATAACTTCCCTCGTAATAATAGAGAGTATCTTAAAAGTTTCTTAATATTTCGAACAATCCTCGATTTAATTTAATTTTTGACCTAAACTAGTATAGAATTGTGTATAATATACTACGATTTTTTAACCAAAACTAGTATTTCAAAAAGTTTCATAAAATCTAATTTTGAGATAATTTTTTGCGTGGACTTCCATCATAACCTTCCCTCATAACATGTAGAGAGGATCTTAGAAGTTTCGTAGCATTTTGAACAATCTTCGATTTAATTTGATTTTTGACCGAAACTAGTATAGAATTGTGTATAATATACTAAGATATTTTGGCCAAAACTAGTATTTCAAAAAGTTTCATAGAATCTAATTTTGAGATAATTTTTTGTATGGACTTCCATCATAACCTTCCATCGTAACATGTAGATAGGATCTTATAAGTTTTGTAGCATTTCGAACAATCCTCGATTTAATTTGATTTTTGACTGAAACTAGTATAGTATTGTGTATAATATACTACAATTTTTTGACCAAAACTAGTATTTCAAAAACTTTCATAGAATCTAATTTTAAGATAATTTTTTGCGTGGACTTCCATCATAGCCTTCCCTCATAACATGTCTACAGGATCTTCAAAGTTTCGTACCATTTCGAAAAATCCTCGATTTAATTTGAATTTTGACCGAAACTAGTATAGAATTGTGTATAATATACTACGATTTTTGTACCAAAACTATTATTTCAAAAAGTTTCATAGAATCTAATTTTGAGATAATTTTTTGCATGGACTTCCATCATAACCTTCCCTCGTAACATATAGAGAGGATCTTAAAAGTTTCAGAGCAGTTTGAACAATCCTCGATTTAATTTGATTTTTGACCGAAACTAGTATAGAATTGTGTATAATATACTACGATTTTTTGCCCAAAACTAGTATTTCAAAAAGTTTCATAGAATCTAATTTTGAGATAATTGTTTGCATGGACTTCCATCATAACTTCCCTCGTAATAATAGAGAGTATCTTAAAAGTTTCTTAACATTTCGAACAATCCTCGATTTAATTTAATTTTTGACCTAAACTAGTATAGAATTGTGTATAATATACTACGATTTTTTAACCAAAACTAGTATTTCAAAAAGTTTCATAAAATCTAATTTTGAGATAATTTTTTAAGTGGACTTCCATCATAACCTTCCCTCATAACATGTAGAGAGGATCTTAGAAGTTTCGTAGCATTTTGAACAATCTTCGATTTAATTTGATTTTTGACCGAAACTAGTATAGAATTGTGTATAATATACTACGATTTTTTGGCCAAAACTAGTATTTCAAAAAGTTTCATAGAATCTAATTTTGAGATAATTTTTTGTATGGACTTCCATCGTAACATGTAGATAGGATCTTAAACGTTTTGTAGCATTTCGAACAATCCTCCATTTAATTTGATTTTTTACCGAAACTAGTATAGAATTGTGTATAATATACTACAATTTTTTGACCAAAACAAATATTTCAAAAAGTTTCTTAGAATCTAATTTTGAGATAATTTTTTGCGTGGACTTCCATAATAACCTTCCCTCGTAACATGTCTACAGGATCTTCAGAGTTTCGTACCATTTCGAACAATCCTCGATTTAATTTAATTTTTTACCGAAACTCGTATAGAATTGTGTATAATATTCTACGAGTTTTTGACCAAAACTAGTATTTCAAAAAGTTTCATAGAATCTAATTTTGAGATAATTTTTTGCATGGACTTCCATCATAACCTTCCGTCGTAACATATAGAGAGGATCTTAAAAGTTTTATAGCAGTTCGAACAATCCTCGATTTAATTTGATTTTTAACCGAAACTAGTATAGAATTGTATATAATATACTACGATTTTTTGACCAAAACTAGTATTTCAAAAAGATTCATAGAATCTAATTTTTAGATAATTTTTTGCGTGGACTTCCATCATAGCCTTCCCTCGTAACATATAGACAGGATCTTAAAAGTATTGTAGCATTTCGAACAATCCTCGATTTAATTTGATTTTTGATCGAAACTAGTATAGAATTGTGTATAATATACTATGTTTTTTTTGACCAAAACTAGTATTTCAAAAAGTTTCTTAGAATCTAATTTTGAGATAATGTTTTGAATGGACTTCCATCATAACCTTCCCTTGTAACATATAGAGAGGATCTTAAAAGTTTCATAGCATTTCGAACAATCCTCGATTTAATTTGATTTTTGACTAAAACTAGTATAGAATTGTGAATAATATACTACGATTTTTTTGCCAATACTAGTATTTCAAAAAGTTTCATAGAATCTAATTTCTAGATAATATTTTGTATGCACTTCCATCATAACCTTCCCACATAATAATAGAGAGGATTTTATAAGTTTCTTAACATTTCGAACAATCCTTGATCTAATTTGATTTTTGACCGAAACTAGTATAGAATTGTTTATAATATACTATGATTTTTTGACCAAAACTAGTATTTCAAAATGTTTCATAAAATCTAATTTGGAGATAATTTTTTGCGTGGACTTCCATCATAACCTTCCCTCATAACATGTAGAGAGGATTTTAGAAGTTTCGTAGCATTTCGAATAATCCTCGATTTAATTTGATTTTTGACCGAAACTAGTAGAGAATTGTGTATAATATACTACGATTTTTTTACCAAAACTATTATTTCAAAAAGTTTCATAGAATCTAATTTTGAGATAATTTTTTGCATGGACTTCCATCAAAACCTTCCTTCGTAACATATAGAGAGGATCTTAAAAGTTTCGTAGCATTTCGAAAAATACTCAATTTAATTTGATTTTTGACCGAAACTAGTATAGATTTGTGTATAATATACTACAATATTTTGGCCAAAACTAGTATTTCAAAAAGTTTCATAGAATCTAATTTTGAGATAATTTTCTGTGTGGACTTCCATCATAGCCTTCCCTCGTAATAATTGAGAGGATCTTAAAAGTTTCTTAACATTTCGAACAATCCTCGATTTAATTTGATTTTTGACCGAAACTAGTATACTATTGTGTATAATATACTACGATTTTTGGACCAAAACTAGTATTTCAAAAACATTCATAGAATCTAATTTTTAGATAATTTTTTGCGTGGACTTCCGTCATAGCCTTCCCTCGTAACATGTAGACATGATCTTACAAGTTTCGTAGCATTTCGAACAATCCTCGATTTAATTTAATTTTTGATCGAAACTATTATAGAATTGTGTATAATATACTACGATTTTTTGTATGGACTTCCATCATAACCTTCCCTCGTAAAATATAGAAAAGATCTTCAAAGTTTCACAGAATTTCGGACAATTCTCGATTTAATTTGATTTTTGACCGAAACTAGTATAGAATTGTGTATAATATACTACGATTTTTTGACCAAAACTAGTATTTCCAAAAGTTTCATATAATTTAATTTTGAGATAATTTTTTGCAAGGACTTCCTACATAACGTTCCCTCGTAACATATAAAGAGGATCTTAAATGTTTCGTAGCGTTTCGAACAATCCTCGATTTAATTTGATTTTTGACCGAAACTAGTATAGAATTTTGTATAATATACTACGATTTATTAACCAAACTAGCATTTTAAAAAGTTTCATAGAATCTAATTTTGAAATTAATTTTTGCATGGACTTCCATCATAACATTCCCTCTTAGCATAGAGAGAGGATCTTAAAAGTTTAGTAGCCTTTCGAATAATCCTCGATTTAATTTGGTTTTTGACCGAAACTAGTATAGAATTGTGTATAATATACTACGATTTTTTGGCTAAAACTAGTATTTCAAAAAGTTTCATAGAATCTAATTTTGAGATAATTTTTTGTATGCACTTCCATCATAACCTTCCCTCGTAATAATTGAGAGTATCTTAAAAGTTTTTTAACATTTCGAACAATCCTCGATTTAATTTGATTTTTGATCGAAACTAGTATAGAATTGTGTATAATATACTACGATTTTTGTACCAAGATTAGTATTTCAAAAAATTTCATAGAATCTAATTTTGAGATAATTTTTTGCATGGACTTCCATCATAACCTTCCCTCGTAACATATAGAGAGGATCTTAAAAGTTTCAGAGCAGTTTGAACAATCCTCGATTTAATTTCATTTTTGACCGAAACTAGTATAAAATTGTGTATAATATACTACGATTTTTTGCCCAAAACTAGTATTTCAAAAAGTTTCATAAAATCTAATTTTGAGATAATGTTTTGCATGGACTTCCATCATAACCTTCCTTCCTAACATATAGAGGGGATCTTAAAAGTTTCATAGAATTTCGAAGAATCCTCGATTTAATTTGATTTTAGACCGAGACTAGTATAGAATTGTGTATAATATACTACAATTTTTTGGCCAAAACTAGTATTTCAAAAAGTTTCATAGAATCTAATTTTGAGATAATTTTTTGTATGCACTTCCATCATAACCTTCCCTCGTAATAATTGAGAGTATCTTAAAAGTTTCTTAACATTTCGAATAATCCTCGATTTAATTTGATTTTTGACCGAAACTAGTATAGAATTGTGTATAATAATATACAATGATTTTTTGACCAAAACTAGTATTTCAAAAAGTTTCATAAAATCTAATCTTGAGATAATTTTTTGCGTGGACTTCAATCATAACCTTCCCTCATAACATGTAGAGAGGATCTTAGAAGTTTCGTAGCATTTTGAACAATCCTCGATTTAATTTGATTTTTGACCGAAACTAGTATAGAATTGTGTATAATATACTACGATTTTTTGGCCAAAACTAGTATTTCAAAAAGTTTCATAGAATCTAATTTTGAGATAATTTTTTGTATGGAATTCCATCATAACCTTCCATCGTAACATGTAGATTGGATCTTAAAAGTTTTGTAGCATTTCGAACAATCCTCGATTTAATTTGATTTTTGACCGAAACTAGTATAGTATTGTGTACAATATACTTCAATTTTTTGACAAAAACTAGTATTTCAAAAAGTTTCATAGAATCTAATTTTGAGATAATTTTTTGCGTGGACTTCTATCATAGCCTTCCCTCGTAACATGTCTACAGGATCTTCAATGTTTTGTAAAATTTCGAACAATCCTCGATTTAATTTGATTTTTGACCGAAATTAGTATAGAATTGTGTATAATATACTACAAGTTTTTTACCAAAACTAGTATTTCAAAAAATTTCATAGAATCTAATTTTGCGATAATTTTTTGCATGGACTTCCATCATAACCTTCCGTCGTAACATATAGAGATGATATTAAAAGTTTCATAGCAGTTCGATCAATCCTCCATTTAATTTGATTTTTGACCGAAACTAGTACAGAATTGCGTATAATATAATACGATTTTTTGGCCAAAACTAGTATTTCAAAAATTTTCATAAAATCTACTTTTGAGATAATTTTTTGCATGGACTTCCATCATAACCTTCCCTCGTAATAATAGAGAGTATCTTAAAAGTTTCTTAACATTTCGAACAATCTTCGATTTAATTTAATTTTTGACCGAAACTAGTATAGAATTGTGTATAATATACTATGACTTTTTGACAAAAACTAGTATTTCAAAAAGTTTCATAAAATCTAATTTTGAGATAATTTTTTGTGTGGACTTCCATCATAACCTTCCCTATTAACATGTAGAGAGGATCTTAGAAGTTTCGTAGCATTTTGAACAATCTTCGATTTAATTTGATTTTTGCCGAAACTAGTATAGAATTGTGTATAATATACTAGATTTTTTGGCCAAAACTAGTATTTCAAAAAGTTTCATAGAATCTAATTTTGAGATAATTTTTTGTATGGAATTCCATCATAACCTTCCATAGTAACATGAAGATCGGATCTTAAAAGTTTTTTAGCATTTCGAACAATCCTCGATTTAATTTGATTTATGACCGAAACTAGTATAGTATTGTGTACAATATACTACAATTTTTTGACCAAAACTAGTATTTCAAAAAGTTTCATAGAATCTAATTTTGAGATAATTTTTTGCGTGGACTTCCATCATTTCCTTCCCTCGTAACATGTCTACAGGATCTTCAAAGTTACGTACAATTTCGAACAATCCTCAATTTAATTTGATTTTTGACTGAAACTAGTATAGAATTGTGTATAATACACTACAATTTTTTTGACCAAAACTAGTATTTCAAAACGTTTCATAGAATCTAATTTTGAGATAATTTTTTGCACGGCCTTCCATGATAACCTTCCCTCGTAACATATAGAGATGATCTTAAAAGTTTCGTAGCATTTCGAACAATCTTCGATTTAATTTGATTTTTGACTGAAACTAGTATTGAATTGTGTATAATATACTACGATTTTTTAACCAAAACTAGTATTTCAAAAAGTTTCATAAAATCTAATTTGGAGATAATTTTTTGCGTGGACTTCCATCATAACCTTCCCTCATAACATGTAGAGAGGATCTTAGAAATCTCGTAGTATTTTGAACAATCCTCGATTTAATTTGATATTTGACCAAAACTAGTTTTGAATTGTGTATAATATACTACGATTTTTTGGCCAAAACTAGTATTTCAAAAAGATTCATAAAATCTAATTTTTTGATAATTTTTTGTGTGGAATTCCATCATAGCTTCCCTCGTAACTTGTAGAAAGGATCTTAAAAGTTTCGTAGCATTTCAAACAATCCTCGATTTAATTTATTTTTTGATCGAAACTAGTATAGAATTGTGTATAATAAACTATGTTTTTTTGACCAAAACTAGTATTTCAAAAAGTTTCTTAGAATCTAATTTTGAGATAATGTTTTGCATGGACTTCCATCATAACCTTCCCTCGTAACATATAGATAGGATCATAAAAGTTTCATAGCATTTCGAACAATCCTCGATTTAATTTGATTTTTGATCGAAACTAGTATAGAATTGTGTATAATATACTACAATTTTTTGGCCAAAACTAGTATTTCAAAAAGTTTCATAGAATCTAACTTTGAGATAATTTTTTGTATGGACTTCCATCATAACCTTCTCTCGTAATAATAGAGAGGATCTTAAAAGTTTCTTAACATTTCGAACAATCCTTGATTTATTTTGATTTTTGACCGAAAGTAGTATAGAATGTGTATAATATACTACGATTTTTTGACCAAAACTAGTATTTCAAAAAGTTTCATAAAATCTAATTTGGAGATAATTTTTTGCGAGGACTTCCATCATAACCTTGCCTCATAACATGTTGAGAGGATCTTAGAAGTATTGTAGCATTTTGAACAATCCTGATTTAATTTGATTTTTGAACGAAACTAGTATAGAATTGTGTATAATATACTATGATTTTTTTGCCAAAACTAGTATTTCAAAAGGTTTCATAGAATCTAATTTTAAGATAATTTTTTGTATGGACTTCCATCATAACCTTCCATCGTAACATGTTGATAGGATCTTAAACGTTTTGTAGCATTTCGAACAATCCTCGATTTAATTTGATTTTTGACCGAAACTAGTATAGAATTGTGTATAATATACTACAATATTTTGACCAAAACTAGTATTTCAAAAAGTTTCATAGAATCTAATTTTGAGATAATTTTTTGCGTGGACTTCCATCATAACCTTCCCTCGTAACATGTCTACAGGATCTTCAAAGTTTCGTACCATTTCGAACAATCCTCGATTTAATTTAATTTTTGACCGAAACTAGTATAGAATTGTGTATAATATACTACGATTTTTTGACCAAAACTAGTATTTCAAAAAGTTTCATAGAATCTAATTTTGAGATAATTTTTTGCATGGACTTCCATCATAACCTTCCCTCGTAACATATAGAGAGGATCTTAAAAGTTTCATAGCAGTTCGAACAATCCTCGATTTAATTTGATTTTTGACCGAAACTAGTATAGAATTGTGTATAATAATATACTACGATTTTTTTGGCACAAACTAGTATTTCAAAAAGTTTCATAAAATCTAATTTTGAGATAATTGTTTGCATGGGCTTCCATCATAACCTTCCCTCGTAACATATAGAGAGGATCTTAAAAGTTTCGTAGCATTTCGAACAATCCTCGATTTAATTGGTTTTTTACCGAAACTAGTATAGAATTGTGTATAATATACTACGATTTTTTTGACCAAAACTAGTATTTCAAAAAGTTTCATAGAATCTAATTTTTAGATAATTTTTTGCGTGGACTTCCATCATAGCCTTCCCTCGTAACATTTAGACAGGATCTTAAATGTTTAATAGCATTTCGAATAATCCTCGATTTAATTTGATTTTTGATCGAAACTAGTATAGAATTGTGTATAATATACTATGTTTTTTTTACCAAAACAAGTATTTCAAAAATTTTCTTAGAATCTAATTTTGAGATAATGTTTTGAATGGACTTCCATCATAACCTTCCCTCGTAACATATAGAGAGGATCTTAAAAGTTTCAAAGCATTTCGAACAATCTTCGATTTAATTTGATTTTTGATCGAAACTAGTATAGAATTGTGTATAATATACTATGATTTTTTGGCCAAAACTAGTATTTCAAAAAGTTTCATAGAATCTAATTTTGAGATAATTTTTTGTATGTACTTCCATCATAACCTTCCCTCGTAATAATACAGAGGATCTTAAAAGTTTCTTAACATTTCGAACAATCCTTGATTTAATTTGATTTTTGACCGAAAGTTGTATAGAATTGTGTATAATATACTACGATTTTTTGACTAAAACTAGTATTTCAAAAAGTTTCATAAAATCTAAATTGGAGATAAATTTTTGCGTGGATTTCCATCATAACCTTGCCTCATAACATGTTGAGAGGATCTTAGAAGTTTTGTAGCAATTTGAACAATCCTGATTTAATTTGATTTTAGACCGAAACTAGTATGGAATTGTGTATAATATACTACGATTTTTTGGCCAAAACTAGTATTTCAAAAAGTTTCATAGAATCTAATTTTGAGATAATTTTTTGTATGGACTTCCATCATAACCTTCCATCGTAACATGTAGATAGTGAAGGTGCGCAAAACACAAGGAAGGGGGGTTGGAATTGGGTTTTCTTTAACAATAAAAAAAATAACTTCTAATGACACGTTTAATTTATCCTGGTTCGTTTGAACTCAAACTACGTCCAGTCCACCCGCCAAGGTGATTTTGCCTCTACTGAGGTCTTAATCCACTATTCAATAAGAATACACACAAAGACCTATAGTCAATGTCCTCTTGAGTCTTCTGACTAAACTTAGTCACTCAAGGAATAAAATGATTATTACACAATATAATAAAGAAGTAACTTAGAATGCTTCTTGATAAGCAAAAGATCACTAAGTGAAAGTTACAATAGTAAACACAGTTGATTTGATCTATTTCCGTGAATGTATTTAAGTGTGTCACTGAAATCTTCAAATGAAGTCCTTTATATATAGTACTTGAAGATTGTAGCCGTTGGAGACATCTTTGAATTAATATAGGATAGACTTTAATACCATAAATTCCTTCCATAAGCAGAGATACTTGTCTTTGTTCATTAATTAAAATATCCTTTAATTAATGTCTTTAATAAGGATACCAACATCTTCTAAGCGGAGATCAGAGATAATAAATATAAGATGCGCAGCCAATAAATATGTTATATAATGCTGGATTCTCCTTTGAGAGTATCTTCTGTATGTGACTAAATGAATCTTCTAAGCACGTACGGTTTACTTAAATAAATTTGTCTTCTACACAATAGTAAATGTATTCATTAGAACTTCTATTATAAAAAGCTTTGTTATCATCAAAACACTTAGAGGTTCAGAACCATAATTGTTCTAACAATCTCCCCCTTTTTGATGATGACAAAACATTTAAATAAAGGAAATAGAGTTTAATAAGATTAAGTGAACTCCCTTTGATTTAGAAGAAAATTCTTCAGATGTTCCATGATTCTTAGCTCCCCCTGAGTTGATTACTTGACCTGTTTCTTTTCATGATAACAACTCAAATAGTTTTATTAGAATTATATGTAAGAGGCAAATTATGATAAACTGCTATGGATCAGAATCATTTACGTTTCTCCCCCTTTTTGTCATAATCAAAAAGAATCAAAGCACAAGAAAACGGACAGATAATGACCAATACAGTAAAATTATATTTAAACCAAAAACCAGTAGAAGTTTAAAGAGTTATGCAGAAGCAGAAGATAAAACAGGGGAACAGCTAAGATAGAAGATAAGCAAAAAAATATTTAGGAGTTCATCTTAGTAACTAAGGTCTCCAACAAAGATTTGATTTCTGATGATGATTCCACTTGCTTGCCAAGCAATGTCTTCATTTCAGCAGTGGTTTCATCTTGCTTATCCAGACGTTGTTTCACCAGCTGATTCTCCTTCTTCAGCTCTTGTAGAGTTTGCAGAACAAAATCTGTAGCCAGAGGTTCTTCAACTTCTGGGGCAGCTTGAGTCTCAGGTTCATCAACATGCTCTTCTTCAGAAGATACCAAGACCATTTGAAGTGCTGAGAGTTCATCCAGAGGTTCTGACTCTGTCCAAATCTTGTTATCCAGCAGAAGAGGTTTAGCCTGTTCAACATTTGAGACGACTGCTTGAAGGTACTCACAGAAGTTCTGGTGAGCAACATCATAGCAGATGTCCTTAAGTCTTTTGGACTCAGCATTAAACCACTTTCTGAGGGTAGCCCACAGAAAATCAGAAGCAGCTGGATCTGTAAGCTCTGAGCATGCAGACTTCAGATCCTCTAACTTTAATTTCAAGCCTGTTTCAAAAGCAAGAAGTAAAGCAGAAATGTCTGTTCTGGATGGTTTTGGTTTTGGTATGGGTATTGCTGTTTTGTTTGATACTGAGGACAGTTTTTGTAGGGCTTCAAAATCAACAGATGTTCTGAGAGGGTTTTCATTTTCAGTTTCTTCTGGAGTATCAGGAATGTTTATGAATATAGGTGAGTTTGGTGGTGTAGATATATAAGAGGATAGTGAGCTTTCTCTTATAGGGGATAGTCTAGGTCCATGTTCAGGAGATGGAAGTTGGACAGATTCTGAGTCTTGAAACTATTCAAGATCTGATAGGGCATGTTGCAAAGCAGTTTGTGTTTCAGTTGTTGGAGAGCGATCAATGTCAGATAGTGGGGTATTATCAATGGGTATGTCAAAATCAGAAATAGTTTGTGGTTGATGGGTTTCAGCTTCTGGTGGATATAGTGATGAGAGGATGGATGCTACTGCAGCAGTTGCAGGGATTTCAGTTTGAATAGGAATAACAGATTGAGGTGGTTCAGAGGTAGGAATTTGTGCAGAAGGAATATCAACAGAGGATGGATGGCTAGAAGGTGAGGTGCTAGAGGGTAATTCAGACACTTCTACATTAATTGCTTCTAATACAGAAATGAATTCAGAGTTAGAGGCAGAAGATTTACCTGATGTTCTAGATGATTTTGGCATTTTCTGAGAAGGTCCTTCAGCAGTCTTTCTCTTCTTGAGTCTTACAGAGGCAACGTCTGGAGCTTTCTGTTTGAGTTCAGTAGGCTTGAACTGGGGGTCCATACCATGTTGCTTGCAGATATCCAGGTAGTTAACTACAACATCTGGAGGTGTGTCAGAAGAGAAGAGAGGGAAGTCTTCCAATGGGATCCTTCTGGTGATGATTACTTCTCTAGAATGAAGAACAGGTTCTTGCTGAATAGAAGTAATGAACTTCATCTTTTTTCAAGTTCTTTGCATTCAGAGGTTTTCCAACATCTGTTTCTAGAAGATCAGTTTGCTTCAACTCTGCTAGAAAGTCTACCAGCTTGTTTTGGCAAAGTATGTCAGAAATAATACGTCCAAACGGAATCCAATCCCTTTTGGTCTTTTCACCATCTCTGGTTTCCTTCACACTGGCTCTCAGATTCTGGAATAGAGTGTGTGCAAGGTTGATCTTTTTCTTTTTGGCAATGAAGTAGAGAAGAAATTGTTGGTCCAAGTTGATGTAATCTGGAGAGTTGGTAGGTTTCCTGTGACAGATTGTCCCAAGAATGATTTTGGCCCAAATACGGAGAGGGGTCTTCAAGTCTTTGATTTTGTTTGAGGGTTTGCCAGAGGTAAAAATTTCTTTTGCTATCACAGTAGTATCAGACGCTTTGTCCATGTCACTGCACTTGATGCCATTTCCATCAGCTTCAATAAGTTTAGCAAGATGGTCTTCAGAAATAACCACCCTTTTTCCAAGCACATGAGAGGTAACCTGTGCGTCGTTTGATGTTGCATAAACCCAGAATTCTTTAACCAGTTTTGGAAAGACTGGTCCCATTAATCGGTCAAAATACTTTTCCCAGCCCTGAGCTTCAACATACAGGAGGAGATCAAAACCATTTTCCTTCAAACTGTTGAAATCCACAAATAACTCACACAGGACTTCCAATTTGTCAGTAGGAGTTGAGAGAGTCTTCGTGGGCTCAACATAGAACACATCAGAAAAATCTTTGCGTTGATGAGAAGATGAAGCCATTAGTTACTAAGATGATTTTTGAAGGATTAGGGTTTTTGAAAAAAGGTAGAGAAAACGCAAGAGTGAGGGTAAAAAATTCAGTAAGAATGAAATACGGGTAAAGGATGAAAGTGAGAGAGACACATTACATATATAGAAAAATAAAGCATTTAATTAGTTGAGAAATTAGTGGGAAAATTTAAGTTTAAAAACATAATGATTGAATGCATTAAATGCGCTGACATAGGGTAAGGCGTAAAAGATTCTGGAACAGTTACCCAAGAGATTTTTGCCTTTTTGGTGTCAAGTTTAGCCGTATCAGATTCCAGAATTTCAACAGTTGTCCTTCTGTAGAGAACAGTTACCAAAGCATGTTCTGTCACTTTTTAGAATTTGGACACTTGTTTTAATTCTGATGGAAATCCTTAGAGCCTTGTTGACACTTGTTGATTTGAAGATCTGCATGTTAATCCTTTGAACAGAAGTTCTAAGAATGAAACAGTTAGAGCATAGCATCTTCTGAGATAACCATATAGAGGATAAATATCAGAACTTCTAAGTGATAAAAACATATAAGTAAAGCATTTTCATTCTGGACATAATGTCATGCTAAGGTTAGTTAGTATGAAATTAAATCTATCTTCAGGAAGGGGTTTTGTAAAAATATCAGCCCATTGGTGATTTGTGTCTATAAATTTTAACATTAAAATTCCCTTCTGAGTATAGTCCCTAATGAAGTGATGTTTAACTTCTATGTGTTTAGCTCTAGAATGTAAAATTGGATTTTTAGAGAGACAGATAGCAGAAGTATTGTCACAGAGGATGGGAATGTTACTCTCATAGATATTGAAATCCTCAAGCTGATTTTTCATCCAGAGCATCTGAGTACTGCATCCAGCTGCTGCAATGTATTCAGCTTCTGCAGTTGATAATGCTATGGTTGACTGTCTTTTGCTGGACCAAGAGATTAGATTGTCTCCCAGAAATTGACAGCTTCCGGAGGTACTTTTTCTTTCTGTACTGTCTCCAGCAAAATCAGCGTCACAATATCCTACAAGTTTATACTCTTCTGATCTTCTGTAGTATAGACCAAGATTAGTAGTACCTTTCAGATATCTAAAGATTCTCTTAATTGCTGTTAAGTGAGTTTCTCTAGGATCTGATTGGAATCTAGCACATAAACATACATTGTATAGAATATCTGGTCTAGAAGCAGTTAGATAAAGAAGAGATCCAATCATACCTCTGTAGAGCTTCTGATCTACTTTCTTACTTACCTCTTCTTTCTCCAAAATACAAGTAGGATGCATAGGAGTTTTAGATATAGTGCTTTCTGATAAGTCAAGTTTCTTCATAAGTTCTTTTACATATTTGCTTTGATTCCTTCTGATGTTTGATTTATTTGAATTCCCAGAAAGAACTTTAGTTCTCCCATCATGCTCATTTCAAATTCTGCCTGCATAGATTTAGCAAATTCCTTTCCCAAGTCACTCTTAGTAGAACCAAAAATTATATCATCTACATAAATTTGACATATCAGAAGATCATTTTTAATGTTTTTACTGAAAAGAGTTGTATCCACTTTCCCTCTGATGAACTTATTTTCCAGAAGAAAATTACTTAGTCTTTCATACCAAGCTCTGGGAGCTTGTTTTAAACCATATAATGATTTTTTGAGTTTGAAAACATGTTCTGGAAATTTTGTATTTTCAAAACCAGGGGGTTGGTGTACGTACACTTCTTCATCAATATAACCATTTAAAAGTGCACTTTTGACATCCATTTGATATAGAATAATATTATGATTTACAGCAAATGATATTAGAAGTCTGATTGATTCTAACCTGGCGACTGGTGCATAGGTTTCTGTATAGTCAATTCCTTCTTGTTGACTATAACCTTGTGCAACCAGTCTTGCTTTGTTTCTGACAACTTCTCCCTGCTCATTTAGCTTGTTTCTGAATACCCACTTGGTGCCAATGATGTTGAATCCTCTGGGCCTAGGAACTAGATCCCACACATCATTTCTGGTGAATTGATTTAGTTCTTCTTGCATAGCCAGAATCCAATCATTTTCTGAGAGAGCTTCTTCTACGGAAGTTGGTTCAATCAGAGAAACAAGTCCCATTAAAGTCTCTTCAGAGTTTTTGAATGAAGATCTTGTTCTTATTGGTTCATCTTTCTTTCCCAAGATTTTATCTTCTGGGTGATTAATATTGCTTCTGGATAGTTTCTTCTGGATGGGTTCTTCAGATGTTGTTGGAGAAATTGTATTGTTTTGATCTTTAGATGGTTGATCTTTAGAAGTTCTGTTTGTAGAGATTTCTACTTCTATATCTGCAGAAAATTCGTTCTGCTTTGGTTTTTCAGAACCAAGCTTATCATCAAATCTGACATGAATAGATTCTATCACAATGCGTGTTTCTATATTGTATACTCTATATCCCTTAGAATGTTCAGAGTATCCTAACATATAACACTTTTGTGCCTTAGAATCAAATTTATTCAGAGTATCAAGAGTATTTAAGATAAAACAAATACATCCAAAAGGATGAAAGTATGAAATGTTGGGCTTTCTGTTCTTCCACAATTCATAAGGAGTCTTTTCAAGAATAGGTCTTATAGAGATTCTATTCTGAATATAGCATGCTGTATTTACTTCTTCTGCCCAAAAATGTTTAGCCATATTAGTCTCATTTATCATGGTTCTGGCCATCTCTTGTAATGTTCTATTTTTACGTTCTACAACCCCATTTTGTTGTGGAGTTCTAGGACAAGAAAAATCATGAGAGATGCCATTTTCATTGAAAAATGATTCTAATTGATTATTTTCAAATTCTCCACCATGATCACTTCTGACTTTAATGATTTTAGATTCTTTTTCATTTTGAACTTATTTGCAGAAGTTAGAAAATACAGCAATTGACTCATCCTTGTGTCTAAGAAACTTTACCCATGTCCATCTGCTGAAGTCATCTACGATCACTAATCCATACTTTTTGCCACTGACAGAAGCAGTTTTCACTGGTCCAAACAAGTCAATGTGCAGAAGTTCTAATGGTCTAGAGGAAGATACAACATTTTTAGCTTTAAAACCAGTTTTTGAAAATTTGCCTTTCTGACATGCTTCACACAGAGCTTCTGAGTTGAACTTCAAATTTGGAAGTCCTCTGACTAGATTGAGTTTGTTAAGTTGAGATAATCTTCTCATATTAACATGTCCCAATCTTCTGTGCCAGACCCATTGCTCAGTTTCCACAGACATTAGACATTTTACATTTTGAATTTTTAATTCTGAAAGCTTTATTTTATAAATGTTGTTCTTTCTCTTTCCACTAAAGAGGATTGTTCCATCTTTCTGACTAACAGCTTTACAGAACATTTGATTAAAGATTATGTCATAGCCATTATCACTTAATTGACTTATGGATAATAAGTTATGCATTAATCCTTCTACAAGTAGAACATTAGAGATAGAGGGAAGATTTCCATTACCAATAGTTCCAGAGCCAATTATTCTTCCTTTTTGATTGCCTCCAAAACCTACGTGGCCTCCATCTTTTAATTCAAGACTTTGGAACATATGCTTTCTTCCCGTCATGTGACGTGAGCATCCAGAGTCCAGGTACCATGATTGGTGTTTCAGTTTTGCTGTTAAAGACATCTGCAACATACACAATTTTATCCTTGGGTACCCATATTCTTCTGGGTCCTTGTTTGTTAGTTTTTACAAACTTCTGATTCATTTTAGGTTTCAAATCAGAATTTGTAGAACAAGATGACTCACTAGTGTATATAAGATCATGATTATGACCATAGGTGAAATGAGAACTTAGAGGAGTATTTGTATTTATGACAATGTCATCAATATTTTTTAGCTTCAGAATTTCTTTATTTTTCACATAGCCTATGCCTCTTCTTTCATTTCTGCTAACACCATAGATCATAGATGCAATCTTGCTTCTATCTAAGCTTTTAATAAGAAATTGTTGAAAGTTATAATCATATTGTTTTATGATATTATCAGAATTGATTAGATCTTCTAATTCAGATTTCTTCTGAGCTTTAAGTTTCTCAAAAGAGTTTTTACATTCAAATAGATTTTCTTTCAGCTCAGAGTTTTCTGTTTTTAGTTTTCTAACTTCTTCTAATTCAGATACTAGACTTTGTTTAATGTCTTTGTATTTGAATTGAAGCTTCTGATATTTTTCAAGAATTTCTGAGAGGCTAGCTTCTAACTGAGGTCTGGAAAATTTAGAAAATACCTCTTCTGAATCTGATTCTAACTCTGATTCTGATGAGTGATCATCTTCTGGTATGTTTGCCATTAATGCAATATTAGCTTGTTCATCTTCAGAATCTGACTCTGCTTCAGATGATTCAGAATCATCCCATGTTGCCATGAGACTCTTTTTCTTTTCTCTGCTGAATTTGTTTCTGGGTTTTTCTTTCTGAAGTTTTGGACATTCACTTTTATAGTGTCCTGGTTCTTTGCATTCGTAGCACACAACTTCTTTGCTTCTGGATTTCTTATGACCAGATGTTGATTCAGAATAATTGTTTGTTCTTCTGGTATTTCTGAACTTCTTCTGACGATGCTTCCAGAGTTGTTGAACTCTTCTAGATAGAAGAGATAATTCATCTTCTTCTGATGAGCATCCAGAGCTTTCTTCTTCTTCTTCCTGTAAAGCTTTAGAAACATGTTTGTTAGATTTAAGAGCTACAGACTTACCTTTCTTTTGGGGTTCATCTTCTTCTAACTCAATCTCATGACTTCTCAAGGAGCTGATCAGTTCTTCTAAGGAAATTTCATTCAGATTTTTTGATAACTTTAAAGCAGTGACCATGGGCCTCCAAGCTATTGGTAAACTTCTGATGATTTTCTTCACATGATCTGCTGTTGAGTAGCCTTTGTCCAGAACTTTTAGTCCAGCTACCAGGATTTGGAACCTTGAGAACATTTTTTCAATGGTCTCATCTTCTTCCATCTTGAAAGCTTCATACTTCTGGATGAGAGCTAGAGCTTTAGTCTCCTTGACTTGAGAGTTGCCTTCATGTGTCATCCTCAGAGAATCAAACATGTGTTTAGCTGAATCCCTGTTTGTGATCTTCTCATATTCTGTGTATGAGATGGCACTTAGAAGTATGGTCCTAGCTTTGTGATGATTTCTGAATTCCTTCTTCTGTTGAGCTGTCATATTGTTTCTTTCAATCTTCTAACCATCTGCTCCAACAGGATGAATGTATCCATCTGTCACCATGTCCCAGAG
Organism: Lathyrus aphaca; assembly: GCA_963966055.1. Taxonomy (NCBI): domain Eukaryota; kingdom Viridiplantae; phylum Streptophyta; class Magnoliopsida; order Fabales; family Fabaceae; genus Lathyrus; species Lathyrus aphaca. The sequence continues at coordinate 33,611,199 of OZ014523.1, forward strand.
ATCTCCATCTAGAGCTAGAAAGAAACTCTCCAGAACATCCTTCCAGTAGTCAAAATTGTCACCATTGAATATTGGAGGTTTAGCATTGATCTTGTCATTCTGATAGTCATTGTTGTTAATTCCAGTTTCTGCCATGTGTTTAACTTCTGGATCTTTTACTGACACGGTTAAGTGTATTACTCAGAACCTAGCGCTCTGATGCCAATTGAAGGTGCGTAAAACACAAGGAAGGGGGGTTGGAATTGGGTTTTCTTTAACAATAAAAAAAATAACTTCTAATGACACGTTTAATTTATCCTGGTTCGTTTGAACTCAAACTACGTCCAGTCCACCCGCCAAGGTGATTTTGCCTCTACTGAGGTCTTAATCCACTATTCAATAAGAATACACACAAAGACCTATAGTCAATGTCCTCTTGAGTCTTCTGACTAAACTTAGTCACTCAAGGAATAAAATGATTATTACACAATATAATAAAGAAGTAACTTAGAATGCTTCTTGATAAGCAAAAGATCACTAAGTGAAAGTTACAATAGTAAGCACAGTTGATTTGATCTATTTCCGTGAATGTATTGAAGTGTGTCACTGAAATCTTCAAATGAAGTCCTTTATATATAGTACTTGAAGAATGTAGCCGTTGGAGACATCTTTGAATTAAAATAGGATAGACTTTAATACCATAAATTCCTTCCATAAGCAGAGATACTTGTCTTTGTTCATTAATTAAAATATCCTTTAATTAATGTCTTTAATATGGATACCAACATCTTCTAAACGGAGATCAGAGATAATAAATATAAGATGCGCAGCCAATAAATATGTTATATAATGCTGGATTCTCCTTTGAGAGTATCTTCTGTATGTGACTAAATGAATCTTCTAAGCACGTACGGTTTACTTAAATAAATTTGTCTTCTACACAATAGTAAATGTATTCATTAGAACTTCTATTATAAAAAGCTTTGTTATCATCAAAACACTTAGAGGTTCAGAACCATAATTGTTCTAACAGATAGGATCTTAAACGTTTTGTAGCATTTCGAACAATCCTCGATTTAATTTGATTTTTGACCGAAACTAGTATAGAATTGTGTATAATATACTACGATTTTTTGGCCAAAACTAGTATTTAAAAAAAGATTCATAAAATCTAATTTTTTTGATAATTTTTTGTGTGGACTTCCATCATAGCTTCCCTCGTAACTTGTAGAAAGGATCTTAAAAGTTTCGTAGCATTTCAAACAATCCTCGATTTAATTTATTTTTTTGATCGAAACTAGTATAGAATTGTGTATAATAAACTATGTTTTTTTGACCAAAACTAGTATTTCAAAAAGTTTCTTAGAATCTAATTTAGAGATAATGTTTTGCATGGACTTCCATCATAACCTTCCCTCGAAACATATAGATAGGATCATAAAAGTTTCATAGCATTTCGAACAATCCTCGATTTAATTTGATTTTTGACCGAAACTAGTATAGAATTGTGTATAATATACTACAATTTTTTGGCCAAAACTAGTATTTCAAAAAGTTTCATAGAATCTAACTTTGAGATAATTTTTTGTAAGGACTTCCATCATAACCTTCTCTCGTAATAATAGAGAGGATCTTAAAAGTTTCTTAATATTTCGAACAATCCTTGATTTAATTTGATTTTTGACCGAAACTAGTATAGAATTATGTATAATATACTACGATTTTTTGACCAAAACTAATATTTCAAAAAGTTTCATAAAATCTAATTTGGAGATAATTTTTTCTTGGACTTCCATCATAACTTTCCCTCATAACATGTATAGAGGATCTTAGAAGTGTCGTAGCATTTTGAACAATCCTCGATTTAATTTGATTTTTGACCGAAACTAGTATAGAATTGTGTATAATATACTACGATTTTTTTGGCACAAACTAGTACTTCCAAAAGTTTCATAAAATCTAATTTTGAGATAATTGTTTGCATGGGCTTCCATCATAACCTTCCCTCGTAACATATAGAGATGATCTTAAAAGTTTCGTAGCATTTCGAATAATCCTCGATTTAATTATTTTTTTGACCAAAACTAGTATAGAATTGTGTATAATATACTACGATTTTTTGACCAAAACTAGTATTTCAAAAAGATTCATAGAATATAATTTTTAGATAATTTTTTGCGTGGACTTCCATCATTGCCTTCCCTCGTAATATTTAGACAGGATCTTAAAAGTTTCATAGCATTTCGAACAATCGTCGATTTAATTTGATTTTTGATCGAAACTAGTATTTCAAAAAGTTTCTTAGAATCTAATTTTGAGATAATGTTTTGAATGGACTTCCATCATAACCATCCCTCGTAACATATAGAGAGGATCTTAAAAGTTTCATAGCATTTCGAACAATCCTCGATTTAATTTGATTTTTGATCGAAACTAGTATAGAATTGTGTATAATATACTACGAGTTTTTGGCCAAAACTAGTATTTCAAAAAGTTTCATAGAATCTAATTTTGAGATAATTTTTTGTATGGACTTCACTCATAACCTTCCCTCGTAATAATACAGAGGATCTTAAAAGTTTCTTAACATTTCGAACAATCCTTGATTTAATATGATTTTTGACCGAAAGTTGCATAGAATTGTGTATAATATACTACGATTTTTTGACCAAAACTAGTATTTCAAAAAGTTTCATAAAATCTAATTTGGAGATAATTTTTTGCGTGGATTTCCATCATAACCTTGCCTCATAACATGTTGAGAGGATCTTAGAAGTTTTGTAGCAATTTGAACAATCCTGATTTAATTTGATTTTTGACCGAAACTAGTATAGAATTGTGTATAATATACTACAATATTTTGAACAAAACTAGTATTTCAAAAAGTTTCATAGAATCTAATTTTGAGATAATTTTTTGCATGGACTTCCATCATAGCCTTCCATCGTAACATGTCTACAGGATCTTCAAAGTTTCGTACCATTTCGAACAATCCTCGATTTAATTTGATTTTTGACCGAAACTAGTATAGAATTGTGTATAATACATTAAGATTTTTTGACCAAAACTAGTATTTCAAAAAGTTTCATAGAATCTAATTTTGAGATACTTTTTTGCATGGACTTCCATCATAACCTTCCCTTGTAACATATAGAGAGGATCTTAAAAGTTTCATAGCAGTTTGAACAATCCTCGATTTAATTTGATTTTTGACCGAAACTAGTATAGAATTGTGTATAATATACTACGATTTTTTGGCACAATCTAGTATTTCAAAAAGATTCATAAAATCAAATTTTTATATAATTTCTTGCATGGACTTCCATCATAACCTTCCCTCGTAACATATAGAGAGGATCTTAAAAGTTTCGTAGCATTTCGAACAATCCTCGATTTAATTTGATTTTTGACCGAAACTAGTATAGAATTGTGTATAATATACTACGATTTTTTGACCAAAACTAGTATTTCAAAAAGATTCATAGAATCTAATTTTTAGATAATTTTTTGCGTGGACTTCCATCATAGCCTTCCTTCGTAACATGTAGACAGGATCTTAAAAGTATCATAGCATTTCGAACAATCCTCGATTTAATTTGATTTTTCATCGAAACTAGTATAGAATTGTTTATAATATACTATGTTTTTTTTACCAAAACTAGTATTTCAAAAAGTTTCTTAGAATCTAATTTTGAGATAATGTTTTGCATGAACTTCCATCATAACCTTCCCTCGTAACATATAGAGAGGATCTTAAAAGTTTCATAGCATTTCGAACAATCCTCGATTTAATTTGATTTTTGACTGAAACTAGTATAGAATTGTGTATAATATACTACGATTTTTTTGCCAAAACTAGTATTTCAAAAAGTTTCATAGAATCTAATTTTGTGATAATTTTTTGTATGGACTTCCATCATAACCTTCCCTCATAATAATAGAGAGGGTTTTAAAAGTTTCTTAACATTTCGAACAATCCTTGATTTAATTTGATTTTTGACCGAAACTAGTATAGAATTGTTTATAATATACTACGATTTTTTGACCAAAACTAGTATTTCAAAAAGTTTCATAAAATCTAATTTGGAGATAATTATTTGCGTGGACTTCCATCATAACCTTCCCTCATAACATGTAGAGAGGATTTTAGAAGTTTCGTATTATTTTGAATAATCCTCGATTTAATTTGATTTTTGACCGAAACTAGTATAGAATTGTGTATAATATACTACGATTTTTGACCAAAACTATTATTTCAAAAAGTTTCAAAGAATCTAATTTTGAGATAATTATTTACATGGACTTCCATCAAAACCTTACTCACATCTCCACAACAATCACCATAACAAACGCATATTCCTCAACCTCCATTCCACTCACCAACCATAAAACACAGTTCACACAATACTTTTCACAACATATAATCCTTTCCTTCATATCTCTTTCACATACTCTCAACATCATCTTAAAATCTCCAAAAAACATTCTCTCAATTCCAGTCACCGTAAAATTCCCACAAAACTTTCGGAATCGAAATCCATCTTCACAGCCTTTTTTTTTCTTACACACAAAAAACACCATACAACAACAGACCTTAATCTTTTTTTCTTTCTTTTTCTTCCATCACCTTAAACCCTTCCTTCACCAATCTTTTCATAATAGAGCTCAGCCACCATTCAAACCCTTCATACACTACCACCCGCCTTAATCAGCCTTACCGCAAACCCACACTACTCAAACCAACCTGCATAAATCTATCACCTCAAACCTCAAGAGCAAAACTGATAAACATAAGACCAGAGAAATCAGCGTTAGACAAACACACATAAACCACCAAAAAGCATGCGTGAGAATCACTTCTAAACCGCTCAAACCCGTTCACCTTCTCACCATTGCGGACTCATCACCAGAACACCATCACAGAAACGAAAAGAGAAGAAAATCTGTGACCACACCGCAAACCTTTAACCTCATCAACATCCATCACCCGGCCAACACACACCGGTCCATCTGCCGTGAAACACCAAAAACTACCGAAAACCCAACCGCAACGCAAAATCATTAAACCGCAGCAAACCTTTGAAAAAACACCCTTCAAACTCGAACCACCGTCGCAACCCAGCTCACCGAACGCAAAAACGCGACGCACAAACCACTTCTGATACAGAGCCGCCAGCCGATCCAAAACGAGACCCACCGCGAGGTCGCTGTTAGATTACAACCTCCGCGAGCAAACAGCGAATGAAACTGAGAAGGAGTGAACGGAAACGGCGCCGTTGCGAAGCAGAGAGACGAGATGGAGTAGATTCGTGAAGTCAAACAGGAAAAACAGATCTGTAGAGATGAAAGGAAGTGAGATATCGCGAGTTGAGAGTGACAAAATCGCAGCCAAGCTTGAACACTGTGAGCATCGCGATTGAGCGATTCCGTGTGAGAAGCTGAAATCGTTGGGGAATCCTCCGCGAAAACCAAAAGCTGTTCGCAAAGAAGCCAGCGATCCTTGAACGACGATGAATTGAGTAAGACTAAGAGATTAAAACAGAAGCGAGAACGGCGGCGGATCGAGTGAGTCGGAAATTTTGAGAGAGGCGCGAGTGAGGGTGCAAAGAAGAAGGTTGAATGTGATTCATTGGGTAGGTTTGTTTTTCTGTTTCCCTTGTCTTGTGAGAGCGTGATCCCATTCTCTTTTATTACTCTACTAATGTTCTTTTTTTATTCTATTAAAAAACTGAGAAAACATGTTATATTTTTCATCTTTATGAAACCTTTATTTATTTTATTTATTTATTTATTTTTTTTCTCTATGTTTTTAATTTTCTATGATTTGTTTCTGAGTCCAAACTGATTTTATTTTAAATGCAGCACACAAACCCTCCCCCTCATTTAAAGTTTTTTGTTGTTCATAGCTGTTATTATTGTTGGTCTGGGCTGATAGCCCATTTTGGATTTTCTGAAAACACACCCAGATTCACACAATACCCCCAGTTTTGTTTCCTTCAACTTCATTTTTTTTATTATTTTTTATTTTATATCATTAAGTTTATTATTATCTATTAATGTTGTTTTTTATTATTACCTTGTTTTGCCTTGGTTATTTAAGATTTTCAAATAAAATGTTAGTAAATATTATGTAAGCTCCCCATTTTTTTTTTATTTAGTTTTTTTTTTAAGATCTATTATTTATGTTATTACTTTATGTTTAATTGTTTTTTTTATCACTTAGAAAATGTCTTAAAAATATATTTTTAGAGAATTATTTGGTGTTCTCCATTTGTGTTTCCTTTTGATTTGGTTTTTTAGGGGCCAATGATATTATAAAAGGCCGTTTTTCGCCCGATTACATTTAATCGGTGATGAGCGGTCAATATGAGGCCCTCCTTTATTTTATTCTATTATTTTTATTTTGAACAAAAAATATTGTAATATAATTTATTTATTATTCTTAAATACGATTTATTTTATTATTTTATATTCATTATTCTATTTATTCTTTGCAATTCAATTCATTTAATTTATTTATTTTTCGCATTTAAAAAAAATTACGATTCGACTCCTTATAGAATGGTTCCCATTTTGAACCGTTTCTAAGGCAGTTCACGAACAAAATTTCGTCGCGTCCCGAAAAGGTCCAACGCCTTCGAATAGTTGCGCTCGATTAAAAGGTCCAACGCCTTCGAATAGTTGTGTCCCGATTAAAAGGCCGAACGCCTTCGAATAGTTCAAAAACACTGCACACACGCTTCCTCTTGGGCTAACTACAATGATACCATTTATTTCTCGTAATCCCCTGTATTTATTTTATACCCCTCTCCCATTAATTTGTACGCATTTTATTTTCCGCATTTTATTCTGAATCCTTGGTCCAACGCCAAGCGATCTCACTTGCACACTTGCATTTTATTATTCAGTTATCGTTTATTAGGATCTCCACCTTGCGATCCGAGCGCTTCGTGCCTCGCTAACAAAACCACAAAAATAACCTCCAAGTTGCATTTACCCTTTAACCTCAAAGAACCAAAACGTTTCGATTAGATCCAAACTCTTGATCCAACGTCAAGCGGTCTTAGGAAATAAAACATTCTAATAATACGAGAAGATTTATACGCCACGAGCCTTAAGCGGTAGAAAGGAGGATAACGAGCTCTCGTTACTCGCTCCGATTATTTCGACGCAGGACGCTCGTCTTGTTGGGCGAGATAAACTATCCATAGTCTTTAGTACATTCGACTCCTAAACCCTTTCACCAACGAAAGGTAATTAAATCGAACAACCATTACCCTTAGTAAGCCGAACTACGAGGCTCTTACTTTCCCATTGCACACGGGAGTACGTAGGCACGAGGATCTCAATCCTTACCGAGCACCTAGGTTCAATCTAACTTATAATTCAACTCATTTCCCTCTAGCAAGCAATTCGTTTAAGCATAGACATCCTTTTGCGCGCGTTAACTTAGATGGTTCCCATTGAGTACGATGGATGTAGGGGGTGCTAATACCTTCCCCCTGCATAACCGACTCCCGAACCCAGGAAATGGTTCCGTTGACCTTTGTCCTCATCCTTTTCCTCCCGGGTTGTATCTATATCTTCTCTTTCCCTCTTCGGGAATAAATAGAATTAGGTGGCGACTCTTCAGTCCGTCCGGCGCGCGGCTCCGTCCCTTCGGATCGCGTAAGGTCGTATTTTTCGGGGTACGACAGTAACATATATAGAGGATCTTAAAAGTTTCATAGAATTTCGAACAATCCTCGATTTAATTTTATTTTTGAACGAAACTTGTATAGAAATGTGTATAATATATACTACGATTTTTTGACCAAAACTAGTATTTGAAAAAGTTTCATATGATCTAATTTTGAGATAGTTTTTTGCAAGAACTTCCATCATAACCTTCCCTCGTAACATATAGAGAGGATCTTAAATGTTTCATAGCATTTTGATCAATCCTCGAATTAATTTGATTTTTGACCGAAACTAGTATAGAATTGTGTATAATATACTACGATTTTTTGACCAAAACTAGCATTTTAAACAGTTTCATAGAATCTAATTTTGAAATTAATTTTTGCATGGACTTCTATCATAACCTTCCCTCTTAACATATAAAGAGGATCTTAAAGGTTTCTTAGCATTTCGAATAATCCTCGATTTAATTTGATTTTTGACCGAAACTAGTATAGAATTGTGTATAATATACTACGATTTTTTGACCAAAACAAGTATTTCAAAAAGATCCATAGAATCTAATTTTGAGATAATTTTTTGCATGGACTTCCATCATAACCTTCCCTCGTAACATATAGAGAGGATCTTCAAAGTTTCATAGCATTTCGAACAATCCTCGATTTAATTTGATATTTGACAGAAACTAGTATAGAATTGTGTATAATATACTACAATTTTTTGACCAAAACTAGTAATTCAAAAAGTTTCATAGAATCTAATTTTGAGATAATTTTTTGCCTGGACTTCCATCATTGACTTCCATCATTCTTAGAAATCTCATAGCATTTTGAACAATCCTCGATTTAATTTGATATTTGACCAAAACTAGTATAGAATTGTGTATAATATACTACGATTTTTTGGCCAAAACTAGTATTTGAAAAAGATTCATAAAATCTAATTTTTTGATAATTTTTTGCGTGGACTTCCATCATAGCTTTCCTCGTAACATGTAGAAAGGATCTTAAAAGTTTCGTAGCATTTCAAACAATCCTCGATTTAATTTATTTTTTGATCGAAACTAGTATAGAATTGTGTATAATATACTATGTTTTTTTGACCAAATCTAGTATTTCAAAAAGTTTCTTAGAATCTAATTTTGAGATAATGTTTTGCATGGACTTCCATCATAACCTTCCCTCGTAACATATAGAGAGGATCTTAAAAGTTTCATAGCATTTCGAATAATCCTTGATTTAATTTGATTTTTTACCGAAACTAGTATAGAATTGTGTATAATATACTACGATTCTTTAATCAAAACTAGTATTTCAAAAAGATTCAAAAAATCTAATATTGAGATAATTTTTTGCATGGACTTCAATCGTAACCTTCCCTCATAACATGTAGAGAGGATCTTAAAAGTTTCATAGAATTTCGAAAAATCCTCGATTTAATTTGATTTTTGACCGAAACTAGTATTGAATTATGTATAATATACTACGATTTTTTGGCCAAAACTAGTATTTCAAAAAGTTTCATAGAATCTAATATTGTGATAATTTTTTGTATGGACTTCCATCATAACCTTCCCTCGTAATAATAGAGAGGATCTTCAAAGTTTCTTAACATTTCGAATAATCCTTGATTTAATTTGATTTTTTACCGAAACTAGTATAGAATTGTGTATAATATACTACGATTCTTTGACCAAAACTAGTATTTCAAAAATTTTCATAAAATCTAATTTGGAGATAATTTTTTGCATGGACTTCCATCATAACCTTCCCTCATAACATGTAGAGAGGATCTTAGAAGTTTCATAGCATATCGAATAATCCTCGATTTAATTTGATTTTTGACCGAAACTAGTATAGAATTGTGTATAATATACTACGATTTTTTACCAAAACTATTATTTCAAAAAGTTTCAAAGAATCTAATTTTGAGATAATTTTTTGCATGGACTTCCCTAATAACCTTCCCTCGTAACATATAGATAGGATCTTAAAAGTTTCGTAGCATTTCGAAAAATACTCGATTTAATTTAATTTTTGACCGAAACTAGTATAGAATTGTATATAATATACTACAATATTTTAGCCAAAACTAGTATTTTAAAAAGTTTCATAGAATCTAATTTTGAGATAATTTTTTGTATGGACTTCCATCATAACCTTCCCTCGTAATAATAGAGAGGATCTTACAAGTTTCTTAACATTTCGAACAATCCTCGATTTAATTTGATTTTTGACCGAAACTAGTATACTATTGTGTATAATATACTACGATTTTTTGACCAAATCTAATATTTCAAAAAATTTCATAGAATTTAATTTTGAGATGTTTTTTGCATGGACTTCCATCATAACCTTCCATCGTAACATGTAGATAGGATCTTAAAATATTTGTAGCATTTCGAACAATCCTCGATTTAATTTTATTTTTGACCGAAACTAGTATAGAATTGTGTATACTATGATTTTTTGACCAAAACTAGTATTTCAAAAAGATTCATAGAATCGAATTTTGAGATAATTTTTTGCGGGGACTTCCATCATAGCCTTCCCTTGTAACATGTAGACAGGATCTTAAAAGTTTCGTAGCATTTCAAACAATCCTCAATTTAATTTGATTTTTGATCGAAACTAGTATAGAATTGTGTAAAATATACAATGATTTTTTGACCAAAACTAGTATTTCAAAAAGTTTCATAGAATCTAATTTTTAGAAAATGTTTTGCATAGACTTCTATCATAACCTTCTCTCGTAACATATAGAGAGAATCTTAAAAGTTTCATAGCATTTCGAACAATCCTCGATTTAATTTGATTTTTGACCGAAACTAGTATAGAATTGTGTATAATATACTACGATTTTTTGGCTAAAACTAATATTTCAAAAAGTTTCATAGAATCTAATTTTAAGATAATTTTTTGTATGGACTTCCATCATAACCTTCCCTCGTAACATATAGAGAGGATCTTAAAACTTTCATAGAATTTCGAACAATCCTCGATTTAATTTTATTTTTGAACGAAACTTGTATAGAATTGTGTATAATATATACTACGATTTTTTGACCAAAACTAGTATTTGAAAAAGTTTCATATAATCTAGTTTTGAGATAGTTTTTTGCAAGGACATCCATCATAACCTTCCCTCGAAACATATAGAGAGGATCTTAAATGTTTCGTAGCATTTTGAACAATCCACGAATTAATTTGATTTTTGACCGAAACTAGTATAGAATTGTGTATAATTTACTACGATTTTTTGACCAAAAATAGCATTTTAAATATTTTCATAGAATCTAATTTTTAAATTAAGTTTTGCATGGACTTCTATCATAACCTTCCCTCTTAACATATAGAGAGGATCTTAAAGGTTTCTTAGCATTTCGAATAATCCTCGATTTAATTTGATTTTTGATCGAAACTAGTATAGAATTGTGTATAATATACTACGATTTTTTGACCAAAACAAGTATTTCAAAAAGTTCCATAGAATCTAATTTTGAGATAATTTTTTGCATGGACTTCCATCATAACCTTCCCTCGTAACATATAGAGAGGATCTTCAAAGTTTCATAGCATTTCGAACAATCCTCGATTTAATTTGATTTTTGACCGAAACTAGTATAGAATTGTGCATAATATACTACGATTTTTTAACCAAAACTAGTATTTCAAAAAGTTTCATAAAATCTAATTTGGAGATAATTTTTTGCGTGGACTTCCATTATAACCTTCCCTCATAACATTTAGAGAGGATCTTAGAAATCTCGTAGCATTTTGAACAATCCTCGATTTAATTTGATATTTGACCGAAACTAGTATAGAATTGTGTATAATATACTACGATTTTTTGGCCAAAACTAGTATTTCAAAAAGATTAATAAAATCTAATTTTTTGATAATTTTTTGCGTGGACTTCCATCATAGCTTCCCTCGTAACATGTAGAAAGGATCTTAAAAGTTTCGTAACATTTCAAACGATCCTCAATTTAATTTATTTTTTGATCGAAACTAGTATAGAATTATGTATAATATACTATGTTTTTTTACCAAATATAGTATTTCAAAAAGTTTCTTAGAATCTAATTTTGAGATAATGTTTTGCATGGACTTCCATCATAACCTTCCCTCGTAACATATAGAGAGGATCATAAAAGTTTCATAGCATTTCGAACAATCCGCGATTTAATTTTATTTTTGACCGAAACTAGTATAGAATTGTGTATAATATACTACGATTTTTTGGCCAAAACTAGTATTTCAAAAAGTTTTATAGAATCTAATTTTGAGATAATTTTTTGTATGGACTTCCATCATAACCTTCCCTCGTAATAATAGAGAGGATCTTAAAAGTTTCTTAACATTTCGAACAATCCTCGATTTAATTTGATTTTTGACCGAAACTAGTATACTATTGTGTATAATATACTACGATTTTTTGACCAAATCTAATATTTCAAAAATTTTCATAGAATTTAATTTTGAGATGTTTTTTGCATGGACTTCCATCATAACCTTCCATCGTAACATGTAGATAGGATCTTAAAATATTTGTAGCATTTCGAACAATCCTCGATTTAATTTTATTTTTGACCGAAACTAGTATAGAATTGTGTATACTATGATTTTTTGACCAAAACTAGTATTTCAAAAAGATTCTTAGAATCGAATTTTGAGATAATTTTTTGCGGGGACTTCCATCATAGCCTTCCCTTGTAACATGTAGACAGGATCTTAAAAGTTTCGTAGCATTTCAAACAATCCTCAATTTAATTTGATTTTTGATCGAAACTAGTATAGAATTGTGTATAATATACAATGATTTTTTGACCTAAACTAGTATTTCAAAAAGTTTCATAGAATCTAATTTTTAGAAAATGTTTTGCATAGACTTCTATCATAACCTTCTCTCGTAACATATAGAGAGAATCTTAAAAGTTTCATAGCATTTCGAACAATCCTCGATTTAATTTGATTTTTGACCAAAACTAGTATAGAATTGTGTATAATATACTACGATTTTTTGGCTAAAACTAATATTTCAAAAAGTTTCATAGAATCTAATTTTAAGATAATTTTTTGTATGGACTTCCATCATAACCTTCCCTCGTAACATATAGAGAGGATCTTAAAAGTTTCATAGAATTTCGAACAATCCTCGATTTAATTTTATTTTTGAACGAAACTTGTATAGAATTGTGTATAATATATACTACGATTTTTTGACCAAAACTAGTATTTGAAAAAGTTTCATATAATCTAGTTTTGAGATAGTTTTTTGCAAGGACTTCCATCATAACCTTCCCTCGAAACATATAGAGAGGATCTTAAATGTTTCGTAGCATTTTGAACAATCCACGAATTAATTTGATTTTTGACCGAAACTAGTATAGAATTGTGTATAATACACTACGATTTTTTGACCAAAAATAGCATTTTAAATATTTTCATAGAATCTAATTTTTAAATTAAGTTTTGCATGGACTTCTATCATAACCTTCCCTCTTAACATATAGAGAGGATCTTAAAGGTTTCTTAGCATTTCGAATAATCCTCGATTTAATTTGATTTTTGACCGAAACTAGTATAGAATTGTGTATAATATACTACGATTTTTTGACCAAAACAAGTATTTCAAAAAGTTCCATAGAATCTAATTTTGAGATAATTTTTTGCATGGACTTCCATCATAACCTTCCCTCGTAACATATAGAGAGGATCTTCAAAGTTTCATAGCATTTCGAACAATCCTCGATTTAATTTGATTTTTGACCGAAACTAGTATAGAATTGTGTATAATATACTACGATTTTTTTAACCAAAACTAGTATTTCAAAAAGTTTCATAAAATCTAATTTGGAGATAATTTTTTGCGTGGACTTCCATTATAACCTTCCCTCATAACATTTAGAGAGGATCTTAGAAATCTCGTAGCATTTTGAACAATCCTCGATTTAATTTGATATTTGACCGAAACTAGTATAGAATTGTGTATAATATACTACGATTTTTTGGCCAAAACTAGTATTTCAAAAAGATTCATAAAATCTAATTTTTTGATAATTTTTTGCGTGGACTTCCATCATAGCTTCCCTCGTAACATGTAGAAAGGATCTTAAAAGTTTCGTAACATTTCAAACGATCCTCAATTTAATTTATTTTTTGATCGAAACTAGTATAGAATTATGTATAATATACTATGTTTTTTTACCAAATATAGTATTTCAAAAAGTTTCTTAGAATCTAATTTTGAGATAATGTTTTGCATGGACTTCCATCATAACCTTCCCTCGTAACATATAGAGAGGATCATAAAAGTTTCAAAGCATTTCGAACAATCCGCGATTTAATTTTATTTTTGACCGAAACTAGTATAGAATTGTGTATAATATACTACGATTTTTTGGCCAAAACTAGTATTTCAAAAAGTTTTATAGAATCTAATTTTGAGATAATTTTTTGTATGGACTTCCATCATAACCTTCCCTCGTAATAATAGAGAGGATCTTAAAAGTTTCTTAACATTTCGAACAATCCTCGATTTAATTTGATTTTTGACCGAAACTAGTATACTATTGTGTATAATATACTACGATTTTTTGATCAAAACTAGTATTTCAAAAATTTTCATAGAATCTAATTTTGAGATGTTTTTTTGCATGGACTTCCATCATAACCTTCCATCGTAACATGTAGATAGGATCTTAATATTTTTGTAGCATTTCGAACAATCCTCGATTTAATTTGATTTTTGACCGAAACTAGTATAGAATTGTGTATAATATACTATGATTTTTTGACCAAAACTAGTATTTCAAAAAGTTTTATAGAATCGAATTTTGAGATAATTTTTTGTGTGGACTTCAATCATAGCCTTCCCTCGTAATAATAGAGAGGATCTTAAAAGTTTCGTAGCATTTCGAAAAATACTCGATTTAATTTAATTTTTGACCGAAACTAGTATAGAATTGTATATAATATACTACAATATTTTAGCCAAAACTAGTATTTTAAAAAGTTTCATAGAATCTAATTTTGAGATAATTTTTTGTATGGACTTCCATCATAACCTTCCCTCGTAATAATAGAGAGGATCTTACAAGTTTCTTAACATTTCGAACAATCCTCGATTTAATTTGATTTTTGACCGAAACTAGTATACTATTGTGTATAATATACTACGATTTTTTTTGACCAAATCTAATATTTCAAAAATTTTCATAGAATTTAATTTTGAGATGTTTTTTGCATGGACTTCCATCATAACCTTCCATCGTAACATGTAGATAGGATCTTAAAATATTTGTAGCATTTCGAACAATCCTCGATTTAATTTTATTTTTGACCGAAACTAGTATAGAATTGTGTATACTATGATTTTTTGACCAAAACTAGTATTTCAAAAAGATTCATAGAATCGAATTTTGAGATAATTTTTTGCGGGGACTTCCATCATAGCCTTCCCTTGTAACATGTAGACAGGATCTTAAAAGTTTCGTAGCATTTCAAACAATCCTCAATTTAATTTGATTTTTGATCGAAACTAGTATAGAATTGTGTATAATATACAATGATTTTTTGACCAAAACTAGTATTTCAAAAAGTTTCATAGAATCTAATTTTTAGAAAATGTTTTGCATAGACTTCTATCATAACCTTCTCTCGTAACATATAGAGAGAATCTTAAAAGTTTCATAGCATTTCGAACAATCCTCGATTTAATTTGATTTTTGACCGAAACTAGTATAGAATTGTGTATAATATACTACGATTTTTTGGCTAAAACTAATATTTCAAAAGGTTTCATAGAATCTAATTTTAAGATAATTTTTTGTATGGACTTCCATCATAACCTTCCCTCGTAACATATAGAGAGGATCTTAAAAGTTTCATAGAATTTCGAACAATCCTCGATTTAATTTTATTTTTGAACGAAACTTGTATAGAATTGTGTATAATATATACTACGATTTTTTGACCAAAACTAGTATTTGAAAAAGTTTCATATAATCTAGTTTTGAGATAGTTTTTTGCAAGGACTTCCATCATAACCTTCCCTCGAAACATATAGAGAGGATCTTAAATGTTTCGTAGCATTTTGAACAATCCACGAATTAATTTGATTTTTGACCGAAACTAGTATAGAATTGTGTATAATATACTACGATTTTTTGACCAAAAATAGCATTTTAAATATTTTCATAGAATCTAATTTTTAAATTAAGTTTTGCATGGACTTCTATCATAACCTTCCCTCTTAACATATAGAGAGGATCTTAAAGGTTTCTTAGCATTTCGAATAATCCTCGATTTAATTTGATTTTTGACCGAAACTAGTATAGAATTGTGTATAATATACTACGATTTTTTGACCAAAACAAGTATTTCAAAAAGTTCCATAGAATCTAATTTTGAGATAATTTTTTGCATGGACTTCCATCATAATCTTCCCTCGTAACATATAGAGAGGATCTTCAAAGTTTCATAGCATTTCGAACAATCCTCGATTTAATTTGATTTTTGACCGAAACTAGTATAGAATTGTGTATAATATACTACGATTTTTTAACCAAAACTAGTATTTCAAAAAGTTTCATAAAATCTAATTTGGAGATAATTTTTTGCGTGGACTTCCATTATAACCTTCCCTCATAACATTTAGAGAGGATCTTAGAAATCTCGTAGCATTTTGAACAATCCTCGATTTAATTTGATATTTGACCGAAACTAGTATAGAATTGTGTATAATATACTACGATTTTTTGGCCAAAACTAGTATTTCAAAAAGATTCATAAAATCTAATTTTTTGATAATTTTTTGCGTGGACTTCCATCATAGCTTCCCTCGTAACATGTAGAAAGGATCTTAAAAGTTTCGTAACATTTCAAACGATCCTCAATTTAATTTATTTTTTGATCGAAACTAGTATAGAATTATGTATAATATACTATGTTTTTTTACCAAATATAGTATTTCAAAAAGTTTCTTAGAATCTAATTTTGAGATAATGTTTTGCATGGACTTCCATCATAACCTTCCCTCGTAACATATAGAGAGGATCATAAAAGTTTCAAAGCATTTCGAACAATCCGCGATTTAATTTTATTTTTGACCGAAACTAGTATAGAATTGTGTATAATATACTACGATTTTTTGGCCAAAACTAGTATTTCAAAAAGTTTTATAGAATCTAATTTTGAGATAATTTTTTGTATGGACTTCCATCATAACCTTCCCTCGTAATAATAGAGAGGATCTTAAAAGTTTCTTAACATTTCGAACAATCCTCGATTTAATTTGATTTTTGACCGAAACTAGTATACTATTGTGTATAATATACTACGATTTTTTGATCAAAACTAGTATTTCAAAAATTTTCATAGAATCTAATTTTGAGATGTTTTTTTGCATGGACTTCCATCATAACCTTCCATCGTAACATGTAGATAGGATCTTAATATTTTTGTAGCATTTCGAACAATCCTCGATTTAATTTGATTTTTGACCGAAACTAGTATAGAATTGTGTATAATATACTATGATTTTTTGACCAAAACTAGTATTTCAAAAAGTTTTATAGAATCGAATTTTGAGATAATTTTTTGTGTGGACTTCAATCATAGCCTTCCCTCGTAATAATAGAGAGGATCTTAAAAGTTTCGTAGCATTTCGAAAAATACTCGATTTAATTTAATTTTTGACCGAAACTAGTATAGAATTGTATATAATATACTACAATATTTTAGCCAAAACTAGTATTTTAAAAAGTTTCATAGAATCTAATTTTGAGATAATTTTTTGTATGGACTTCCATCATAACCTTCCCTCGTAATAATAGAGAGGATCTTACAAGTTTCTTAACATTTCGAACAATCCTCGATTTAATTTGATTTTTGACCGAAACTAGTATACTATTGTGTATAATATACTACGATTTTTTTTGACCAAATCTAATATTTCAAAAATTTTCATAGAATTTAATTTTGAGATGTTTTTTGCATGGACTTCCATCATAACCTTCCATCGTAACATGTAGATAGGATCTTAAAATATTTGTAGCATTTCGAACAATCCTCGATTTAATTTTATTTTTGACCGAAACTAGTATAGAATTGTGTATACTATGATTTTTTGACCAAAACTAGTATTTCAAAAAGATTCATAGAATCAAATTTTGAGATAATTTTTTGCGGGGACTTCCATCATAGCCTTCCCTTGTAACATGTAGACAGGATCTTAAAAGTTTCGTAGCATTTCAAACAATCCTCAATTTAATTTGATTTTTGATCGAAACTAGTATAGAATTGTGTATAATATACAATGATTTTTTGACCAAAACTAGTATTTCAAAAAGTTTCATAGAATCTAATTTTTAGAAAATGTTTTGCATAGACTTCTATCATAACCTTCTCTCGTAACATATAGAGAGAATCTTAAAAGTTTCATAGCATTTCGAACAATCCTCGATTTAATTTGATTTTTGACCGAAACTAGTATAGAATTGTGTATAATATACTACGATTTTTTGGCTAAAACTAATATTTCAAAAGGTTTCATAGAATCTAATTTTAAGATAATTTTTTGTATGGACTTCCATCATAACCTTCCCTCGTAACATATAGAGAGGATCTTAAAAGTTTCATAGAATTTCGAACAATCCTCGATTTAATTTTATTTTTGAACGAAACTTGTATAGAATTGTGTATAATATATACTACGATTTTTTGACCAAAACTAGTATTTGAAAAAGTTTCATATAATCTAGTTTTGAGATAGTTTTTTGCAAGGACTTCCATCATAACCTTCCCTCGAAACATATAGAGAGGATCTTAAATGTTTCGTAGCATTTTGAACAATCCACGAATTAATTTGATTTTTGACCGAAACTAGTATAGAATTGTGTATAATATACTATGATTTTTTGACCAAAAATAGCATTTTAAATATTTTCATAGAATCTAATTTTTAAATTAAGTTTTGCATGGACTTCTATCATAACCTTCCCTCTTAACATATAGAGAGGATCTTAAAGGTTTCTTAGCATTTCGAATAATCCTCGATTTAATTTGATTTTTGACCGAAACTAGTATAGAATTGTGTATAATATACTACGATTTTTTGACCAAAACAAGTATTTCAAAAAGTTCCATAGAATCTAATTTTGAGATAATTTTTTGCATGGACTTCCATCATAATCTTCCCTCGTAACATATAGAGAGGATCTTCAAAGTTTCATAGCATTTCGAACAATCCTCGATTTAATTTGATTTTTGACCGAAACTAGTATAGAATTGTGTATAATATACTACGATTTTTTAACCAAAACTAGTATTTCAAAAAGTTTCATAAAATCTAATTTGGAGATAATTTTTTGCGTGGACTTCCATTATAACCTTCCCTCATAACATTTAGAGAGGATCTTAGAAATCTCGTAGCATTTTGAACAATCCTCGATTTAATTTGATATTTGACCGAAACTAGTATAGAATTGTGTATAATATACTACGATTTTTTGGCCAAAACTAGTATTTCAAAAAGATTCATAAAATCTAATTTTTTGATAATTTTTTGCGTGGACTTCCATCATAGCTTCCCTCGTAACATGTAGAAAGGATCTTAAAAGTTTCGTAACATTTCAAACGATCCTCAATTTAATTTATTTTTTGATCGAAACTAGTATAGAATTATGTATAATATACTATGTTTTTTTACCAAATATAGTATTTCAAAAAGTTTCTTAGAATCTAATTTTGAGATAATGTTTTGCATGGACTTCCATCATAACCTTCCCTCGTAACATATAGAGAGGATCATAAAAGTTTCAAAGCATTTCGAACAATCCGCGATTTAATTTTATTTTTGACCGAAACTAGTATAGAATTGTGTATAATATACTACGATTTTTTGGCCAAAACTAGTATTTCAAAAAGTTTTATAGAATCTAATTTTGAGATAATTTTTTGTATGGACTTCCATCATAACCTTCCCTCGTAATAATAGAGAGGATCTTAAAAGTTTCTTAACATTTCGAACAATCCTCGATTTAATTTGATTTTTGACCGAAACTAGTATACTATTGTGTATAATATACTACGATTTTTTGATCAAAACTAGTATTTCAAAAATTTTCATAGAATCTAATTTTGAGATGTTTTTTTGCATGGACTTCCATCATAACCTTCCATCGTAACATGTAGATAGGATCTTAATATTTTTGTAGCATTTCGAACAATCCTCGATTTAATTTGATTTTTGACCGAAACTAGTATAGAATTGTGTATAATATACTATGATTTTTTGACCAAAACTAGTATTTCAAAAAGTTTTATAGAATCGAATTTTGAGATAATTTTTTGTGTGGACTTCAATCATAGCCTTCCCTCGTAATAATAGAGAGGATCTTAAAAGTTTCGTAGCATTTCGAAAAATACTCGATTTAATTTAATTTTTGACCGAAACTAGTATAGAATTGTATATAATATACTACAATATTTTAGCCAAAACTAGTATTTTAAAAAGTTTCATAGAATCTAATTTTGAGATAATTTTTTGTATGGACTTCCATCATAACCTTCCCTCGTAATAATAGAGAGGATCTTACAAGTTTCTTAACATTTCGAACAATCCTCGATTTAATTTGATTTTTGACCGAAACTAGTATACTATTGTGTATAATATACTACGATTTTTTTTGACCAAATCTAATATTTCAAAAATTTTCATAGAATTTAATTTTGAGATGTTTTTTGCATGGACTTCCATCATAACCTTCCATCGTAACATGTAGATAGGATCTTAAAATATTTGTAGCATTTCGAACAATCCTCGATTTAATTTTATTTTTGACCGAAACTAGTATAGAATTGTGTATACTATGATTTTTTGACCAAAACTAGTATTTCAAAAAGATTCATAGAATCGAATTTTGAGATAATTTTTTGCGGGGACTTCCATCATAGCCTTCCCTTGTAACATGTAGACAGGATCTTAAAAGTTTCGTAGCATTTCAAACAATCCTCAATTTAATTTGATTTTTGATCGAAACTAGTATAGAATTGTGTATAATATACAATGATTTTTTGACCAAAACTAGTATTTCAAAAAGTTTCATAGAATCTAATTTTTAGAAAATGTTTTGCATAGACTTCTATCATAACCTTCTCTCGTAACATATAGAGAGAATCTTAAAAGTTTCATAGCATTTCGAACAATCCTCGATTTAATTTGATTTTTGACCGAAACTAGTATAGAATTGTGTATAATATACTACGATTTTTTGGCTAAAACTAATATTTCAAAAGGTTTCATAGAATCTAATTTTAAGATAATTTTTTGTATGGACTTCCATCATAACCTTCCCTCGTAACATATAGAGAGGATCTTAAAAGTTTCATAGAATTTCGAACAATCCTCGATTTAATTTTATTTTTGAACGAAACTTGTATAGAATTGTGTATAATATATACTACGATTTTTTGACCAAAACTAGTATTTGAAAAAGTTTCATATAATCTAGTTTTGAGATAGTTTTTTGCAAGGACTTCCATCATAACCTTCCCTCGAAACATATAGAGAGGATCTTAAATGTTTCGTAGCATTTTGAACAATCCACGAATTAATTTGATTTTTGACCGAAACTAGTATAGAATTGTGTATAATATACTACGATTTTTTGACCAAAAATAGCATTTTAAATATTTTCATAGAATCTAATTTTTAAATTAAGTTTTGCATGGACTTCTATCATAACCTTCCCTCTTAACATATAGAGAGGATCTTAAAGGTTTCTTAGCATTTCGAATAATCCTCGATTTAATTTGATTTTTGACCGAAACTAGTATAGAATTGTGTATAATATACTACGATTTTTTGACCAAAACAAGTATTTCAAAAAGTTCCATAGAATCTAATTTTGAGATAATTTTTTGCATGGACTTCCATCATAATCTTCCCTCGTAACATATAGAGAGGATCTTCAAAGTTTCATAGCATTTCGAACAATCCTCGATTTAATTTGATTTTTGACCGAAACTAGTATAGAATTGTGTATAATATACTACGATTTTTTAACCAAAACTAGTATTTCAAAAAGTTTCATAAAATCTAATTTGGAGATAATTTTTTGCGTGGACTTCCATTATAACCTTCCCTCATAACATTTAGAGAGGATCTTAGAAATCTCGTAGCATTTTGAACAATCCTCGATTTAATTTGATATTTGACCGAAACTAGTATAGAATTGTGTATAATATACTACGATTTTTTGGCCAAAACTAGTATTTCAAAAAGATTCATAAAATCTAATTTTTTGATAATTTTTTGCGTGGACTTCCATCATAGCTTCCCTCGTAACATGTAGAAAGGATCTTAAAAGTTTCGTAACATTTCAAACGATCCTCAATTTAATTTATTTTTTGATCGAAACTAGTATAGAATTATGTATAATATACTATGTTTTTTTACCAAATATAGTATTTCAAAAAGTTTCTTAGAATCTAATTTTGAGATAATGTTTTGCATGGACTTCCATCATAACCTTCCCTCGTAACATATAGAGAGGATCATAAAAGTTTCAAAGCATTTCGAACAATCCGCGATTTAATTTTATTTTTGACCGAAACTAGTATAGAATTGTGTATAATATACTACGATTTTTTGGCCAAAACTAGTATTTCAAAAAGTTTTATAGAATCTAATTTTGAGATAATTTTTTGTATGGACTTCCATCATAACCTTCCCTCGTAATAATAGAGAGGATCTTAAAAGTTTCTTAACATTTCGAACAATCCTCGATTTAATTTGATTTTTGACCGAAACTAGTATACTATTGTGTATAATATACTACGATTTTTTGATCAAAACTAGTATTTCAAAAATTTTCATAGAATCTAATTTTGAGATGTTTTTTTGCATGGACTTCCATCATAACCTTCCATCGTAACATGTAGATAGGATCTTAATATTTTTGTAGCATTTCGAACAATCCTCGATTTAATTTGATTTTTGACCGAAACTAGTATAGAATTGTGTATAATATACTATGATTTTTTGACCAAAACTAGTATTTCAAAAAGTTTTATAGAATCGAATTTTGAGATAATTTTTTGTGTGGACTTCAATCATAGCCTTCCCTCGTAATAATAGAGAGGATCTTAAAAGTTTCGTAGCATTTCGAAAAATACTCGATTTAATTTAATTTTTGACCGAAACTAGTATAGAATTGTATATAATATACTACAATATTTTAGCCAAAACTAGTATTTTAAAAAGTTTCATAGAATCTAATTTTGAGATAATTTTTTGTATGGACTTCCATCATAACCTTCCCTCGTAATAATAGAGAGGATCTTACAAGTTTCTTAACATTTCGAACAATCCTCGATTTAATTTGATTTTTGACCGAAACTAGTATACTATTGTGTATAATATACTACGATTTTTTTTGACCAAATCTAATATTTCAAAAATTTTCATAGAATTTAATTTTGAGATGTTTTTTGCATGGACTTCCATCATAACCTTCCATCGTAACATGTAGATAGGATCTTAAAATATTTGTAGCATTTCGAACAATCCTCGATTTAATTTTATTTTTGACCGAAACTAGTATAGAATTGTGTATACTATGATTTTTTGACCAAAACTAGTATTTCAAAAAGATTCATAGAATCAAATTTTGAGATAATTTTTTGCGGGGACTTCCATCATAGCCTTCCCTTGTAACATGTAGACAGGATCTTAAAAGTTTCGTAGCATTTCAAACAATCCTCAATTTAATTTGATTTTTGATCGAAACTAGTATAGAATTGTGTATAATATACAATGATTTTTTGACCAAAACTAGTATTTCAAAAAGTTTCATAGAATCTAATTTTTAGAAAATGTTTTGCATAGACTTCTATCATAACCTTCTCTCGTAACATATAGAGAGAATCTTAAAAGTTTCATAGCATTTCGAACAATCCTCGATTTAATTTGATTTTTGACCGAAACTAGTATAGAATTGTGTATAATATACTACGATTTTTTGGCTAAAACTAATATTTCAAAAGGTTTCATAGAATCTAATTTTAAGATAATTTTTTGTATGGACTTCCATCATAACCTTCCCTCGTAACATATAGAGAGGATCTTAAAAGTTTCATAGAATTTCGAACAATCCTCGATTTAATTTTATTTTTGAACGAAACTTGTATAGAATTGTGTATAATATATACTACGATTTTTTGACCAAAACTAGTATTTGAAAAAGTTTCATATAATCTAGTTTTGAGATAGTTTTTTGCAAGGACTTCCATCATAACCTTCCCTCGAAACATATAGAGAGGATCTTAAATGTTTCGTAGCATTTTGAACAATCCACGAATTAATTTGATTTTTGACCGAAACTAGTATAGAATTGTGTATAATATACTACGATTTTTTGACCAAAAATAGCATTTTAAATATTTTCATAGAATCTAATTTTTAAATTAAGTTTTGCATGGACTTCTATCATAACCTTCCCTCTTAACATATAGAGAGGATCTTAAAGGTTTCTTAGCATTTCGAATAATCCTCGATTTAATTTGATTTTTGACCGAAACTAGTATAGAATTGTGTATAATATACTACGATTTTTTGACCAAAACAAGTATTTCAAAAAGTTCCATAGAATCTAATTTTGAGATAATTTTTTGCATGGACTTCCATCATAATCTTCCCTCGTAACATATAGAGAGGATCTTCAAAGTTTCATAGCATTTCGAACAATCCTCGATTTAATTTGATTTTTGACCGAAACTAGTATAGAATTGTGTATAATATACTACGATTTTTTAACCAAAACTAGTATTTCAAAAAGTTTCATAAAATCTAATTTGGAGATAATTTTTTGCGTGGACTTCCATTATTACCTTCCCTCATAACATGTAGAGAGGATCTTAGAAATCTCGTAGCATTTTGAACAATCCTCGATTTAATTTGATATTTGACCGAAACTAGTATAGAATTGTGTATAATATACTACGATTTTTTGGCCAAAACTAGTATTTCAAAAAGATTCATAAAATCTAATTTTTTGATAATTTTTTGCGTGGACTTCCATCATAGCTTCCCTCGTAACATGTAGAAAGGATCTTAAAAGTTTCGTAGCATTTCAAATGATCCTCAATTTAATTTATTTTTTGATCGAAACTAGTATAGAATTATGTATAATATACTATGTTTTTTTTACCAAATATAGTATTTCAAAAAGTTTCTTAGAATCTAATTTTGAGATAATGTTTTGCATGGACTTCCATCATAACCTTCCCTCGTAACATATAGAGAGGATCATAAAAGTTTCATAGCATTTCGAACAATCCGCGATTTAATTTTTTTTTTGACCGAAACTAGTATAGAATTGTGTATAATATACTACGATTTTTTGGGCAAAACTAGTATTTCAAAAAGTTTTATAGAATCTAATTTTGAGATAATTTTTTGTATGGACTTCCATCATAACCTTCCCTCGTAATAATAGAGAGGATCTTAAAAGTTTCTTAACATTTCGAACAATCCTCGATTTAATTTGA
The DNA here is from genome assembly GCA_963966055.1 of Lathyrus aphaca. NCBI lineage: Eukaryota > Viridiplantae > Streptophyta > Magnoliopsida > Fabales > Fabaceae > Lathyrus > Lathyrus aphaca. Next base: position 33,636,413 of record OZ014523.1, read on the forward strand.
TTTTTGACCGAAACTAGTATACTATTGTGTATAATATACTACGATTTTTTGACCAAAACTAGTATTTCAAAAATTTTCATAGAATCTAATTTTGAGATGTTTTTTTGCATGGACTTCCATCATAACCTTCCATCGTAACATGTAGATAGGATCTTAATATTTTTGTAGCATTTCGAACAATCCTCGATTTAATTTGATTTTTGACCGAAACTAGTATAGAATTGTGTATAATATACTATGATTTTTTGACCAAAACTAGTATTTCAAAAAGTTTTATAGAATCGAATTTTGAGATAATTTTTTGTGTGGACTTCTATCATAGCCTTCCCTCGTAATAATAGAGAGGATCTTAAAAGTTTCGTAGCATTTCGAACAATCCTCAATTTAATTTAATTTTTGATCGAAACTAGTATAGAATTGTGTATAATATACTATGATTTTTTGACCAAAACTAGTATTTCAAAAAGTTTCATAGAATCTAATTTTAAGAAAATGTTTTGCATGGACTTCTATCATAACCTTCCCTCGTAACATATAGAGAGAATATTAAAAGTTTCATTGCATTTCGAACAATCCTCGATTTAATTTGATTTTTGACCGAAACTAGTATAGAATTGTGTATAATATACTACGATATTTTGGCCCAAACTAGTATTTCAAAAAGTTTCATAGAATCTAATTTTAAGATAATTTTTTGTATGGACTTCCATCATAACCTTCCCTCGTAACATATAGAGAGGATCTTAAATGTTTCGTAGCATTTCGAACAATCCTCGATTTAATTTGATTTTTGACCGAAACTAGTATAGAATTGTGTATAATATACTACAATATTTTAGCCAAAACAAGTATTTCAAAAAGTTTCATAGAATCTAATTTTGAGATAATTTTTTGTATGGACTTCCATCATAACCTTCCCTCGTAATAATAGAGAGGATCTTAAAAGTTTCTTAACATTTTGAACAATCCTCGATTTAATTTGATTTTTGACCGAAACTAGTATACTATTGTGTATAATATACTACGATTTTTTGACCAAAACTAGTATTTCAAAAATTTTCATAGAATCTAATTTTAAGATTTTTTTTGCATGGACTTCCATCATAACCTTCCATCATAACATGTAGATAGGATCTTAAAATTTTTGTAGCATTTCGAACAATCCTCGATTTAATTTGATTTTTGATCGAAACTAGTATAGAATTGTGTATAATATACTATGAATTTTTGACCAAAACTAGTATTTCAAAAAGATTCATAGAATCAAATTTTGAGATAACTTTTTGCGTGGACTTCCTTCATAGCCTTCCCTCGTAACATGTAGACAGGATCTTAAAAGTTTCGTAGCATTTCGAACAATACTCAATTTAATTTGATTTTTGATAGAAACTATTATAGAATTGTGTATGGACTTCCATCATAACCTTCCCTCGTAATAATAGAGAGGATCTTAAAAGTTTCTTAACATTTTGAACAATCCTCGATTTAATTTGATTTTTGACCGAAACTAGTATACTATTGTGTATAATATACTACGATTTTTTGACCAAAAATAGTATTTCAAAAAGTTTCATAGAATCTAATTTTTAGAAAATGTTTTGCATGGACTTCTATCATAACCTTTCTTTGTAACATATAGAGAGAATCTTAAAAGTTTCATAGCATTTTGAACAATCCTCAATTTAATTTGATTTTTGACCGAAACTTGTATAGAATTGTGTGTAATATACTACGATTCTTTGTATGGACTTTCATCGAATCTAATTTTAAGATAATTTTTTGTATGAACTTCCATCATAACCTTCCCTCGTAACATATAGAGAGGATCTTAAAAGTTTCGTAGCATTTTGAACAATCCTCGATTTAATTTGATTTTTGATCGAAACTAGTAAAGAATTGTGTATAATATACTACGATTTTTTAACCAAAACTAGTATTTCAAAAAGTTTCATAAATTCTAATTTGAAGATAATTTTTTGCGTGGACTTCCATCATAAACTTCCCTCATAACATGTAGAGAGGATCTTAGAAATCTCGTAGCATTTTGAACAATGCTCGATTTAATTTGATATTTGACCGAAACTAGTATAGAATTGTGTATAATATACTAGATTTTTTTGGCCAAAACTAGTATTTCAAAAAGATTCATAAAATCTAATTTTTTGATAATTTTTTGCGTGGACTTCCATCAAAGCTTCCCTCGTAACATGTAGAAAGGATCTTAAAAGTTTCGTAGCATTTCAAACAATCCTCGATTTAATTTATTTTTTGATTGAAACTAGTATAGAATTGTGTATAATATACTATGTTTTTTTGACCAAATCTAGTATTTCAAAAAGTTTCTTAGAATCTAATTTTGAGATAATGTTTTGCATGGACTTCCATCATAACCTTCCCTTATAACATGTAGAGAGGATCTTAGAAGTCTCGTAGCATTTTGAACAATCCTCGATTTAATTTGATTTTTGACCGAAACTATTATAGAATTGTGTATAATATACTACGATTTTTTGGCACAAACTAATATTTTAAAAAGTTTCATAGAATCTAATTTTGAGATAATTTTTTGTATGGACTTCCATCATAACCTTCCATCGTAACATGTAGATAGGATCTTAAAAGTTTTGTAGCATTTCGAACAATCCTCGATTTAATTTGATTTTTGACCGAAACTAGTATAGTATTGTGTATAATATACTACAATTTTTTGACCAAAACTAGTATTTCAAAAACTTTCATAGAATCTAATTTTAAGATAATTTTTTGCGTGGACTTCCATCATAGCCTTGCCTCGTAACATGTCTACAGGATCTTCAATGTTTCGTACCATTTCGAATATTCCTCGATTTAATTTGATTTTTGACCGAAACTAGTATAGAATTGTGTATAATATACTACGTTTTTTTGACCAAAACTAGTATTTCAAAAAGTTTCATAGAATCTAATTTTGAGATAATTTTTTGCATGGACTTCCATCATAACTTTCCCTCGTAACATATAGAGAGTATCTTAAAAGTTTCTTATCATTTCGAACAATCCTCGATTTAATTTAATTTTTGACCTAAACTAGTATAGAATTGTGTATAATATACTACGATTTTTTAACCAAAACTAGTATTTCAAAAAGATTCATAAAATCTAATTTTGAGATAATTTTTTGCGTGGACTTCCATCATAACCTTCCCTCGTAATAATAGAGAGTATCTTAAAAGTTTCTTAACATTTCGAACAATCTTCGATTTAATTTAATTTTTGACCGAAACTAGTATAGAATTGTGTATAATATACTATGATTTTTTGACCAAAACTAGTATTTCAAAAAGTTTCATAAAATCTAATTTTGAGATAATTTTTTGCGTGGACTTCCATCATAACCTTCCCTCATAATATGTAGAGAGGATCTTAGAAGTTTCGTAGCATTTTGAACAATCTTCGATTTAATTTGATTTTTGCCGAAACTAGTATAGAATTGTGTATAATATACTAGATTTTTTGGCCAAAACTAGTATTTCAAAAAGTTTCATAGAATCTAATTTTGAGATAATTTTTTGTATGGAATTCCATCATAACCTTCCATAGTAACATGTAGATCGGATCTTAAAAGTTTTGTAGCATTTCGAACAATCCTCGATTTAATTTGATTTATGACTGAAACTAGTATAGTATTGTGTACAATATACTACAATTTTTTGACCAAAACTAGTATTTCAAAAAGTTTCATAGAATCTAATTTTGAGATAATTTTTTGCGTGGACTTCCATCATTTCCTTCCCTCGTAACATGTCTACAGGATCTTCAAAGTTTCGTACAATTTCGAACAATCCTCAATTTAATTTGATTTTTGACTGAAACTAGTATAAAATTGTTTATAATATGCTACAATTTTTTGACCAAAACTAGTATTTCAAAAAGTTTCATAGAATCTAATTTTGAGATAATTTTTTGCATGGCCTTCCATGATAACCTTCCCTCGTAACATATAGAGATGATCTTAAAAGTTTCGTAGCATTTCGAACAATCTTCGATTTAATTTGATTTTTGACCGAAACTAGTATAGAATTGTGTATAATATACTACGATTTTTTAACCAAAACTAGTATTTCAAAAAGTTTCATAAAGTCTAATTTGGAGATAATTTTTTGCGTGGACTTCCATCATAACCTTCCCTCATAACATGTAGAGAGGATCTTAGAAATCTCGTAGCATTTTGAACAATCCTCGATTTAATTTGATATTTGACCAAAACTAGTTTAGAATTGTGTATAATATACTACGATTTTTTGGCCAAAACTAGTATTTCAAAAAGATTCATAAAATCTAATTTTTTGATAATTTTTTGTGTGGACTTCCATCATAGCTTCCCTCGTAACTTGTAGAAAGGATCTTCAAAGTTTTGTACAATTTCGAACAATCCTCGATTTAATTTTTTTTTGATCGAAACTAGTATAGAATTGTGTATAATATACTACGAGTTTTTGACCAAAACTAGTATTTCAAAAAATTTCATAGAATCTAATTTTGAGATAATATTTTGCATGGACTTCCATCATAACCTTCCCTAGTAACATATAGAGATGATCTTAAAAGTTTCATAGCAGTTCGATCAATCCTCGATTTAATTTGATTTTTGACCGAAACTAGTATAGAATTGTGTATAATATAATACAATTTTTTGGCAAAAACTAGTATTTCAAAAATTTTCATAAATCAAATTTTGAGATAATTTTTTGCATGGACTTCCATCATAACCTTCCCTCGTAATAATAGAGAGTATCTTAAAAGTTTCTTAACATTTCGAACAATCTTCGATTTAATTTAATTTTTGACCGAAACTAGTATAGAATTGTGTATAATATACTACGATTTTTTGACCAAAACAAGTATTTCAAAAAGTTTCATAAAATCTAATTTTGAGATAATTTTTTGCGTGGAATTCCATCATAACCTTCCCTCATAACATGTAGAGAGGATCTTAGAAGTTTCGTAGCATTTTGAACAATCTTCGATTTAATTTGGTTTTTGCCGAAACTAGTATATAGGATTGTGTATAATATACTACGATTTTTTGGCCAAAACTAGTATTTCAAAAAGTTTCATAGAATCTATTTTTGAGATAATTTTTTGTATGGACTTCCATCATAACCTTCCATCGTAACATGTAGATAGGATCTTAAACGTTTTGTAGCATTTCGAACAATCCTCGATTTAATTTGATTTTTGACCGAAACTAGTATAGAATTGTGTATAATATACTACAATTTTTTTTACCAAAACAAGTATTTCAAAAAGTTTCATAGAATCTAATTTTAAGATAAGTTTTTGCGTGGACTTCCATCATAACCTTCCCTCGTAACATATAGAGAGGATCTTAAAAGTTTCATAGCAGTTCGAACAATCCTCAATTTAATTTGAATTTTGACCGAAACTAGTATAAAATTGTGTATAATATACTACGATTTTTTGACCAAAACTAGTATTTCAAAAAGATTCATAGAATCTAATTTTTAGATAATTTTTTGCGTGGACTTCCATCATAGCCTTGTGTATAATTTCGAAGAATCCTCGATTTAATTTGATTTTTGACTAAAACTAGTATAGAATTGTGTATAATATACTACGATTTTTTTGCCAATACTAGTATTTCAAAAATTTTCATAGAATCTAATAGCTAGATAATATTTTGTATGCACTTCCATCATAACCTTCCCTCGTAATAATAGAGAGGATTTTATAAGTTTCTTAACATTTCGAACAATCCTTGATTTAATTTGATTTTTGACCGAAACTAGTATAGAATTGTTTATAATATACTACGATTTTTTGACCAAAACTAGTATTTCAAAATGTTTCATAAAATCTAATTTGGAGATAATTATTTTGCGTGGACTTCAATCATAACCTCCCCTTATAACATGTAGAGAGGATTTTAGATGTTTCGTAGCATTTCGAATAATCCTCGATTTAATTTGATTTTTGACCGAACCTAGTATAGAATTGTGTATAATATACTACGATTTTTTACCAAAACTATTATTTCAAAAAGTTTCTTAGAATCTAATTTTGAGATAATTTTTTGCATGGACTTCCATCAAAACCTTCCTACGTAACATATAGAGAGGATCTTAAAAGTTTCGTAGCATTTCGAAAAATACTCAATTTAATTTGATTTTTGACCAAAACTAGTATAGAATTGTGTATAATATACTACAATATTTTGGCCAAAACTAGTATTTCAAAAAGTTTCATAGAATCTAATTTTGAGATAATTTTCTGTGTGGACTTCCATCATAGCCTTCCCTCGTAACATGTAGACATGATCTTACAAGTTTCGTAGCATTTCGAACAATCCTCGATTTAATTTCATTTTTGATCGAAACTAGTATAGAATTGTGTATAATATACTACGATTTTTTGGCGAAAACTAGTATTTCTAAAAGTTTCATAGAATCTAATTTTAAGATAATTTTTTGTATGGACAGCCATCATAACCTTCCCTCGTAAAATATAGAGAAGATCTTCAAAGTTTCACAGAATTTCGGACAATTCTCGATTTAATTTGATTTTTGACCGAAACTAGTATAGAATTGTGTATAATATACTACGATTTTTTGACCAAAACTAGTATTTCATAAAGTTTCATATAATCTAATTTTGAGATAATTTTTTCAAGGACTTCCAACATAACCTTCCCTCGTAACATATAAAGAGGATCTTAAATGTTTCGTAGCATTTTGAACAATCCTCGATTTAATTTGATTTTTGACCGAAACTAGTATAGAATTTTGTATAATATACTACGATTTATTGACCAAACTAGCATTTTAAAAAGTTTCATAGAATCTAATTTTGAAATTAATTTTTGCATGGACTTCCATCATAATATTCCCTCTTAACATAGATAGAGGATCTTAAAAGTTTAGTAGCCTTTCGAATAATCCTCGATTTAATTTGATTTTTGACCGAAACTAGTATAGAATTGTGTATAATATACTATGATTTTTGACCAAAACAAGTATTTCAAAAAGTTCCATATAATCTAATTTTCAGATAATTTTTTGCATGGACTTCCATCATAACCTTCCCTCGTAACATATAGAGAGGATATTAAAAGTTTCATAGAATTTCGAACAATCCTCAATTTAATTTGATATTTGACCGAAACTAGTATAGAATTGTGTATAATATACTACGATTTTTTGGCTAAAACTAGTATTTCAAAAAGTTTCATAGAATCTAATTTTGAGATAATTTTTTGTATGCACTTCCATCATAACCTTCCCTCGTAATAATTGAGAGTATCTTAAATGTTTTTTAACATTTCGAACAATCCTCGATTTAATTTGATTTTTGACCGAAACTAGTATAGAATTGTGTATAATATACTACGATTTTTTTACCAAAACTAGTATTTCAAAAAGATTCATAGAATCTAATTTTTAGATAATTTTTTGCGTGGATTTCCATCATAGCTTCCCTCGTAACATGTAGACAGGATCTTAAAAGTTTGGTAGCATTTCGAACAATCCTCGAGTTAATTTAATTTTTGATCAAAACTAGTATAGAATTGTGTATAATATACTATGTTTTTTTGACCAAAACTAGTATTTCAAAAAGTTTCATAGAATCTAATTTTGAGATAATGTTATGCATGGACTTCCATCATAACCTTCCCACCTAACATATAGAGGGGATCTTAAAAGTTTCATAGATTTTCGAAGAATCCTCGATTTAATTTGATTTTAGACCGAGAGTAGTATAGAATTGTGTATAATATACTACAATTTTTTGGCGAAAACTAGTATTTCAAAAAGTTTCATAGAATCTAATTTTGAGATAATTTTTTGTATGGACTTCCATCATAACCTTCCCTCGTAATAATAGAGAGGATCTTAAAAGTTTCGTAGCATTTTGAACAATCCTCGATTTAATTTGATTTTTGACCGAAACTAGTATAGAATTGTGTATAATATACTACAATATTTTGGCCAAAACTAGTATTTAAAAAAGTTTCATAGAATCTAATTTTGAGATAATTTTCTGTGTGGACTTCCATCATAGCCTTCCCTCGTAACATGTAGACATGATCTTACAAGTTTCGTAGCATTTCGAACAATCCTCGATTTAATTTCATTTTTGATCGAAACTAGTATAGAATTGTGTATAATATACTACGATTTTTTGGCGAAAACTAGTATTTCTAAAAGTTTCATAGAATCTAATTTTAAGATAATTTTTTGTATGGACAGCCATCATAACCTTTCATCGTAAAATATAGAGAAGATCTTCAAAGTTTCACAGAATTTCGGACAATTCTCGATTTAATTTGATTTTTGACCGAAACTAGTATAGAATTGTGTATAATATACTACGATTTTTTGACCAAAACTAGTATTTCATAAAGTTTCATATAATCTAATTTTGAGATAATTTTTTGCAAGGACTTCCAACATAACCTTCCCTCGTAACATATAAAGAGGATCTTAAATGTTTCGTAGCATTTCGAACAATCCTCGATTTAATTTGATTTTTGACCGAAACTAGTATAGAATTTTGTATAATATACTACGATTTATTGACCAAACTAGCATTTTAAAAAGTTTCATAGAATCTAATTTTGAAATTAATTTTTGCATGGACTTCCATCATAATATTCCCTCTTAACATAGATAGAGGATCTTAAAAGTTTAGTAGCCTTTCGAATAATCCTCGATTTAATTTGATTTTTGACCGAAACTAGTATAGAATTGTGTATAATATACTATGATTTTTGACCAAAACAAGTATTTCAAAAAGTTCCATATAATCTAATTTTCAGATAATTTTTTGCATGGACTTCCATCATAACCTTCCCTCGTAACATATAGAGAGGATATTAAAAGTTTCATAGAATTTCGAACAATCCTCAATTTAATTTGATATTTGACCGAAACTAGTATAGAATTGTGTATAATATACTACGATTTTTTGGCTAAAACTAGTATTTCAAAAAGTTTCATAGAATCTAATTTTGAGATAATTTTTTGTATGCACTTCCATCATAACCTTCCCTCGTAATAATTGAGAGTATCTTAAATGTTTTTTAACATTTCGAACAATCCTCGATTTAATTTGATTTTTGACCGAAACTAGTATAGAATTGTGTATAATATACTACGATTTTTTTACCAAAACTAGTATTTCAAAAAGATTCATAGAATCTAATTTTTAGATAATGTTTTGCATGGACTTCCATCATAACCTTCCCTCGTAACATATAGAGATGATCTTAAAAGTTTCATAGCAGTTCGATCAATCCTTAATTTAATTTGATTTTTGACCGAAACTAGTATAGAATTGTGTATAATATAATACGATTTTTTGGCCAAAACTAGTATTTCAAAAATTTTCATAAAATCTACTTTTGAGATAATTTTTTGCATGGACTTCCATCATAACCTTCCCTCGTAATAATAGAGAGTATCTTAAAAGTTTCTTAACATTTCGAACAATCTTCGATTTAATTTAATTTTTGACCGAAACTAGTATAGAATTGTGTATAATATACTATGATTTTTTGACCAAAACTAGTATTTCAAAAAGTTTCATAAAATCTAATTTTGAGATAATTTTTTGCGTGGACTTCCATCATAACCTTCCCTCATAACATGTAGAGAGGATATTAGAAGTTTCGTAGCATTTTGAACAATCTTCGATTTAATTTGATTTTTGCCGAAACTAGTATAGAATTGTGTATAATATACTAGATTTTTTGGCCAAAACTAGTATTTCAAAAAGTTTCATAGAATCTAATTTTGAGATAATTTTTTGTATGGAATTCCATCATAACCTTCCATAGTAACATGTAGATCGGATCTTAAAAGTTTTTTAGCATTTCGAACAATCCTCGATTTAATTTGATTTATGACCGAAACTAGTATAGTATTGTGTACAATATACTACAATTTTTTGACCAAAACTAGTATTTCAAAAAGTTTCATAGAATCTAATTTTGAGATAATTTTTTGCGTGGACTTCCATCATTTCCTTCCCTCGTAACATGTCTACAGGATCTTCAAAGTTTCGTACAATTTCGAACAATCCTCAATTTAATTTGATTTTTGACTGAAACTAGTATAAAATTGTTTATAATATGCTACAATTTTTTGACCAAAACTAGTATTTCAAAAAGTTTCATAGAATCTAATTTTGAGATAATTTTTTGCATGGCCTTCCATGATAACCTTCCCTCGTAACATATAGAGATGATCTTAAAAGTTTCGTAGCATTTCGAACAATCTTCGATTTAATTTGATTTTTGACCGAAACTAGTATAGAATTGTGTATAATATACTACGATTTTTTAACCAAAACTAGTATTTCAAAAAGTTTCATAAAATCTAATTTGGAGATAATTTTTTGCGTGGACTTCCATCATAACCTTCCCTCATAACATGTAGAGAGGATCTTAGAAATCTCGTAGCATTTTGATTTTTGGCCAAAACTAGTATTTCAAAAAGATTCATAAAATCTAATTTTTTGATAATTTTTTGTGTGGACTTCCATCATAGCTTCCCTCGTAACTTGTAGAAAGGATCTTCAAAGTTTTGTACAATTTCAAACAATCCTCGATTTAATTTTTTTTTGATCGAAACTAGTATAGAATTGTGTATAATATACTACGAGTTTTTGACCAAAACTAGTATTTCAAAAAATTTCATAGAATCTAATTTTGAGATAATGTTTTGCATGGACTTCCATCATAACCTTCGCTCGTAACATATAGAGATGATCTTAAAAGTTTCATAGTAGTTCGATCAATCCTCGATTTAATTTGATTTTTGACCGAAACTAGTATAGAATTGTGTATAATATAATACGATTTTTTGGCAAAAACTAGTATTTCAAAAATTTTCATAAATCTACTTTTGAGATAATTTTTTGCATGGACTTCCATCATAACCTTCCCTCGTAATAATAGAGAGTATCTTAAAAGTTTCTTAACATTTCGAACAATCTTCGATTTAATTTAATTTTTGACCGAAACTAGTATAGAATTGTGTATAATATACTAAGATTTTTTGACCAAAACAAGTATTTCAAAAAGTTTCATAAAATCTAATTTTGAGATAATTTTTTGCGTGGAATTCCATCATAACCTTCCCTCATAACATGTAGAGAGGATCTTAGAAGTTTCGTAGCATTTTGAACAATCTTCGATTTAATTTGGTTTTTGCCGAAACTAGTATATAGGATTGTGTATAATATACTACGATTTTTTGGCCAAAACTAGTATTTCAAAAAGTTTCATAGAATCTATTTTTGAGATAATTTTTTGTATGGACTTCCATCATAACCTTCCATCGTAACATGTAGATAGGATCTTAAACGTTTTGTAGCATTTCGAACAATCCTCGATTTAATTTGATTTTTGACTGAAACTAGTATAGAATTGTGTATAATATACTACAATTTTTTTTACCAAAACAAGTATTTCAAAAAGTTTCATAGAATCTAATTTTGAGATAAGTTTTTGCGTGGACTTCCATCATAACCTTTCCTCGTAACATATAGAGAGGATCTTAAAAGTTTCATAGCAGTTCGAACAATCCTCGATTTAATTTGATTTTTGACCGAATCTAGTATAAAATTGTGTATAATATACTACGATTTTTTTGGCACAAACTAGTATTTCAAAAAGTTTCATAAAATCTAATTTTGAGATAATTGTTTGCATGGGCTTCCATCATAACCTTCCCTCGTAACATATAGAGAGGATCTTAAAAGTTTCGTAGCATTTCGAACAATCCTCGATTTAATTTGTTTTTTGACCAAAACTAGTATAGAATTGTGTATAATATACTACGATTTTTTGACCAAAACTAGTATTTAAAAAAGATTCATAGAATCTAATTTTTTGATAATTTTTTTCGTGGACTTCCATCATAGCCTTCCCTCGTAACATTTAGACAGGATCTTAAAAGTTTCATAGCATTTCGAACAATCCTCGATTTAATTAGATTTTTGATCGAAACTAGTATTTCAAAAATTTCCTTAGAATCTAATTTTGAGATAATGTTTTGAATGGACTTCCATCATAACCTTCCCTCGTAACATATAGAGAGGATCTTAAAAGTTTCATAGCATTTCGAACAATCCTCAATTTAATTTGATTTTTGATCGAAACTAGTATAGAATTGTGTATAATATACTACGATTTTTTGCCAAAACTAGTATTTCAAAAAGTTTCATAGAATCTAATTTTGAGATAATTTTTTGTATGGACTTCCATCATAACCTTCCCTCGTAATAATAGAGAGGATATTAAAAGTTTCTTAACATTTTGAACATTCCTCGATTTAATTTGATTTTTGACCGAAACTAGTATAGAATGTGTATAATATACTACGATTTTTTGCCAAAACTAGTATTTAAAAAGTTTCATAGAATCTAATTTGGAGATAATTTTTTGCGTGGATTTCCATCATAACCTTGCCTCATAACATGTTGAGAGGATCTTAGAAGTTTTGTAGCAATTTGAACAATCCTGATTTAATTTGATTTTTGACCGAAACTAGTATAGAATTGTGTATAATATACTACGATTATTTGGCCAAAACTAGTATTTCAAAAAGTTTCATAGAATCTAATTTTGAGATAATTTTTTGTATGGACTTCCATCATAACCTTCCATCGTAACATGTAGATAGGATCTTAAACGTTTTGTAGCATTTCGAACAATCCTCGATTTAATTTGATTTTTGACCGAAACTAGTATAGAATTGTGTATAATATACTACGATTTTTTGGCCAAAACTAGTATTTCAAAAAGATTCATAAAATCTAATTTTTTGATAATTTTTTGTGTGGACTTCCATCATAGCTTCCCTCGTAACTTGTAGAAAGGATCTTAAAAGTTTCGTAGCATTTCAAACAATCCTCGATTTAATGTATTTTTTGATCGAAACTAGTATAGAATTGTGTATAATAAACTATGTTTTTTTGACCAAAACTAATATTTCAAAAAGTTTCTTAGAATCTAATTTTGAGATAATGTTTTGCATGGACTTCCCTCATAACCTTCCCTCGTAACATATAGATAGGATCATAAAAGTTTCATAGCATTTCGAACAATCCTCGATTTAATTTGATTTTTGACCGAAACTAGTATAGAATTGTGTATAATATACTACAATTTTTTGGCAAAAGTAGTATTTCAAAAAGTTTCATAGAATCTAACTTTGAGACAATTTTTTGTATGGACTTCCATCATAACCTTCTCTCGTAATAATAGAGAGGATCTTAAAAGTTTCTTAACATTTCGAACAATCCTTGATTTAATTTGATTTTTGACCGAAAGTGGTATAGAATGTGTATAATATACTACGATTTTTTGACCAAAACTAGTATTTCAAAAAGTTTCATAAAATCTAATTTGGAGATAATTTTTTGCGAGGACTTCCATCATAACCTTGCCTCATAACATGTTGAGAGGATCTTAGACGTTTTGTAGCATTTTGAACAATCCTGATTTAATTTAATTTTTGACCGAAACTAGTATAGAATTGTGTAAAATATACTATGATTTTTTGGCCAAAACTAGTATTTCAAAAGGTTTCATAGAATCTAATTTTGAGATAATTTTTTGTATGGACTTCCATCATAACCTTCCATCGTAACATGTAGATAGGATCTAAAATGTTTTGTAGCATTTCGAACAATCCTCGATTTAATTTGATTTTTGACCGAGACTAGTATAGAATTGTGTATAATATACTACAATATTTTGACCAAAACTAGTATTTCAAAAAGTTTCATAGAATCTAATTTTGAGATAATTTTTTGCGTGGAATTCCATCATAACCTTCCCTCGTAACATGTCTACAGGATCTTCAAGGTTTCGTACCATTTCGAACAATCCTCGATTTAATTTAATTTTTGACCGAAACTAGTATAGAATTGTGTATAATATATTAAGATTTTTTGACCAAAACTAGTATTTCAAAAAGTTTCATAGAATCTAATTTTGAGATACTTTTTTGCATGGACTTCCATCATAACCTTCCCTTGTAACATATAGAGAGGATCTTAAGAGTTTCATAGCAGTTTGAACAATCCTCGATTTAATTTGATTTTTGACCGAAACTTGTATAGAATTGTGTATAATATACTAAGATTTTTTGGCACAAACTATTATTTCAAAAAGATTCATAAAATCAAATTTTTAGATAATTTTTTGCATGGACTTCCATCATAACCTTCCCTCGTAACATATAGAGAGGATCTTAAAAGTTTCGTAGCATTTCGAACAATCCTCGATTTAATTTGATTTTTGACCGAAACTAGTATAGAATTGTGTATAATATACTACGATTTTTTTGACCAAAACTAGTATTTCAAAAAGATTCATAGAATCCAATTTTTAGATAATTTTTTGCGTGGACTTCCATCATAGCCTTCCTTCAGAACATGTAGACAGGATCTTAAAAGTATCTTAGCATTTCGAAAAATCCTCGATTTAATTTGATTTTTCATCGAAACTAGTATAGAATTGTTTATAATATACTATGTTTTTTTTTACCAAAACTAGTATTTCAAAAAGTTTCTTAGAATCTAATTTTGAGATAATGTTTTGCATGAACTTTCATCATAACCTTCCCTCGTAACATATAGAGAGGATCTTAAAAGTTTCATAGCATTTCGAACAATCCTCGATTTAATTTGATTTTTGACTGAAACTAGTATAGAATTGTGTATAATATACTACGATTTTTTTGCCAAAACTAGTATTTCAAAAAGTTTCATAGAATCTAATTTTGTGATAATTTTTTGTATGGACTTCCATCATAACCTTCCCTCGTAATAATAGAGATGGATTTAAAAGTTTCTAAACATGTCGAACAATCCTTGATTTAATTTGATTTTTGACCGAAACTAGTATAGAATTGTTTATAATATACTACGATTTTTTGACCAAAACTAGTATTTCAAAAAGTTTCATAAAATCTAATTTGGAGATAATTATTTGCGTGGACTTTCATCATAACCTTCCCTCATAACATGTAGAGAGGATTTTAGAAGTTTCGTATTATTTTGAATAATCAACGATTTAATTTGATTTTTGACCGAAACTAGTATAGAATTGTGTATAATATACTACGATTTTTGACCAAAACTATTATTTAAAAAAGTTTCAAAGAATCTAATTTTGAGATAATTATTTACATGGACTTCCATCAAAACCTTACTTCGTAACATATAGAGAGTATCTTAAAAGTTTCGTAGCATTTCGAACAATCCTCGATTTAATTTGATTTTTGATCGAAACTTGTATTGAATTGTGTATAATATACTACAATTTTTTGGCCAAAACTAGTATTTCGAAAAGTTACATAGAATCTAATTTTAAGATAATTTTTTGTATGGACTTCCATCATAACCTTCCCTCGTAAAATATAGAGAGGATCTTAAAAGTTTCATAGAATTTCGAACAATCCTCGATTTAATTTGATTTTTGACCGAAACTAGTATAGAATTTTGTATAATATACTACGATTTTTTGACCAAACTAGCATTTTAAAACGTTTCATAGAATCTAATTTTGAAATTAATTTTTGCATGGACTTCCATTATAACCTTCCCTCTTAACATATAGAGAGGATCTTAAAAGTTTAGTAGCCTTTTGAATAATCCTCGATTTAATTTGATTTTTAACCGAAACTAGTATAGAATTGTGTATAATATACTACGATTTTTTGATCAAAACAAGTATTTCAAAAAGTTCCATAGAATCTAATTTTGAGATAATTTTTTGCATGGACTTCCATCATAACCTTCCCTCATAACATATAGAGAGGATATTAAAAGTTTCAAAGCATTTCGAACAATCCTCGATTTAATTTGATATTTTACCGAAACAAGTATAGAATTGTGTATAATATACTACGATTTTTTGGCCAAAACTAGTATTTCAAAAAGCTTCATAGAATCTAATTTTGAGATAATTATTTACATGGACTTCCACCAAAACCTTACTTCGTAACATATAGAGAGGATCTTAAAAGTTTCGTAGCATTTCGAACAATCCTCGATTTAATTTGATTTTTGATCGAAACTTGTATAGAATTGT
This sequence comes from Lathyrus aphaca, assembly GCA_963966055.1. Lineage (NCBI taxonomy): Eukaryota > Viridiplantae > Streptophyta > Magnoliopsida > Fabales > Fabaceae > Lathyrus > Lathyrus aphaca. The sequence goes on from OZ014523.1 coordinate 33,652,518, forward strand.
GTATAATATACTACAATTTTTTGGCCAAAACCAGTATTTCTAAAAGTTACATAGAATCTAATTTTAAGATAATTTTTTGTATGGACTTCCATCATAACCTTCCCTCGTAAAATATAGAGAGGATCTTAAAAGTTTCATAGAATTTCGAACAATCCTCGATTTAATTTGATTTTTGACCGAAACTAGTATAGAATTTTGTATAATATACTACGATTTTTTGACCAAACTAGCATTTTAAAAAGTTTCATAGAATCTAATTTTGAAATTAATTTTTGCATGGACTTCCATTATAAACTTCCCTCTTAATATATAGAGAGGTTCTTAAAAGTTTAGTAGCCTTTTGAATAATCCTCGATTTAATTTGATTGTTAACCGAAACTAGTATAGAATTGTGTATAATATACTACGATTTTTTGATCAAAACAAGTATTTCAAAAAGTTCCATAGAATCTAATTTTGAGATAATTTTTTGCATGGACTTCCATCATAACCTTCCCTCATAACATATAGAGAGGATATTAAAAGTTTCAAAGCATTTCGAACAATCCTCGATTTAATTTTATATTTTACCGAAACTAGTATAGAATTGTGTATAATATACTACGATTTTTTGGGCAAAACTAGTATTTCAAAAAGTTTCATAGAATCTTATTTTGAGATAATTTTTTGCGTGGACTTCCATCATAGCCTTCCCTCGTAACATGTAGACATGATCTTAAAAGTTTCGTAGCATTTCTAACAATCCTCGATTTAATTTGATTTTTGACCGAAACTAGTATAGAATTGTGTATAATATACAATGATTTTTTGGCCAAAACTAGTATTTCAAAAAGTTTCATAGAATCTAATTTGGAGATGATTTTTTGCATGGACTTCCATCATAACCTTCCCTCATAACTTGTAGAGAGGATCTTAGAAGTTTCCTAGCATTTCGAACAATCCTCGATTTAATTTGATTTTTGACCGAAACTAGTATAGAATTGTGTATAATATACTACACTATTTTATCCAAAACTAGTATTTCAAAAAGTTTCATAGAATCTAATTTTGAGATAATTTTTTGTATGGACTTCCATCATAACCTTCCCTCGTACTAATAGAGAGGATCTTAAAAGTTACTTAACATTTCGAACAATCCTCAATTTAATTTTCTTTTTGACCGAAACTAGTATACTATTGTGTATAATATACTATGATTTTTTTGACCAAAACTAGTATTTAAAAAAGTTTCATAGAATATAATTTTGAGATGTTTTTTTTGCATGGACTTCCATCATAACCTTCCATCGTAACATGTAGGTAGGATCTTAAAATTTTTGTAGCATTTCGAACAATCCTCGATTTAATTTGATTTTTGACCGAAACTAGTATAGAATTGTGTATAATATACTATGATTTTTTGACCAAAACTAGTATTTCAAAAAGATTCATAGAATCTAATATTGAGATAATTTTTTGCGTGGACTTCCATCATAACCTTGCCTCATAACATGTTGAGAGGATCTTAGACGTTTTGTAGCATTTTGAACAATCCTGATTTAATTTAATTTTGGACCGAAACTAGTATAGAATTGTGTATAATATACTATGATTTTTTGGCCAAAACTAGTATTTCAAAAGGTTTCATAGAATCTAATTTTGAGATAATTTTTTGTATGGACTTCCATCATAACCTTCAATCGTAACATGAAGATAGGATCTTAAACGTTTTGTAGCATTTCGAACAATCCTCTATTTAATTTGATTTTTGACCGAAACTAGTATAGAATTGTGTATAATATACTACAATATTTTGACCAAAACTAGAATTTCAAAAAGTTTCATAGACTCTAATTTTGAGATAATTTTTTGCGTGAACTTCCATCATAACCTTCCCTCGTAACATGTCTACAGGATCTTCAAAGTTTCGTACCATTTCGAACAATCCTCGATTTAATTTAATTTTTGACCGAAACTAGTATAGAATTGTGTATAATATATTAAGATTTTTTGACCAAAACTAGTATTTCAAAAAGTTTCATAGAATCTAATTTTGAGATACTTTTTTGCATGGACTTCCATCATAACCTTCCCTTGTAACATATAAAGAGGATCTTAAAAGTTTCATAGCAGTTTGAACAATCCTCGATTTAATTTGATTTTTGACCGAAACTAGTATAGAATTGTGTATACTATACTACGATTTTTTGGCACAAACTAGTATTTCAAAAAGATTCATAAAATCAAATTTTTAGATAATTTTTTCCATCGACTTCCATCATAACCTTCCCTCGTAACATATAGAGAGGATCTTAAAAGTTTCGTAGCATTTCAAACAATCCTCGATTTAATTTGATTTTTGTGTATAATATACTACGATTTTTTGACCAAAACTATTATTTCAAAAAGATTCATAGAATCTAATTTTTAGATAATTTTTTGCGTGGACTTCCATAATAGCCTTCCTTCATAACATGTAGACAGGATCTTAAAAGTATCATAGCATTTCGAACAATCCTCGATTTAATTTGATTTTTCATCGAAACTAGTATAGAATTGTTTATAATATACTATGTTTTTTTACCAAAACTAGTATTTCAAAAAGTTTCTTAGAATCTAATTTTGAGATAATGTTTTGCATGAACTTCCATCATAACCTTCCCTCGTAACATATAGAGAGGATCTTAAAAGTTTCATAGCATTTCGAACAATCCTCGATTTAATTTGATTTTTGACTGAAACTAGTATTTCAAAAAGTTTCATAGAATCTAATTTTGTGATAACTTTTTGTATGGACTTCCATCATAACCTTCCCTCGTAATAATAGAGAGGGTTTTAAAAGTTTCTTAACATTTCGAACAATCCTTGATTTAATTTGATTTTTGACCGAAACTAGTATAGAATTGTTTATAATATACTACGATTTTTTGACCAAAACTAGTATTTCAAAAAGTTTCATAAAATCTAATTTGGAGATAATTATTTGTGTGGACTTCCATCATAACCTTCCCTCATAACATGTAGAGAGGATTTTAGAAGTTTCGTATTATTTTGAATAATCCTCGATTTAATTTGATTTTTGACCGAAACTAGTATAGAATTGTGTATAATATACTACGATTTTTGACCAAAACTATTATTTCAAAAAGTTTCAAAGAATCTAATTTTGAGATAATTATTTACATGGACTTCCATCAAAACCTTACTTCGTAACATATAGAGAGGATCTTAAAAGTTTCGTAGCATTTCGAACAATCCTCGATTTAATTTGATTTTTGATCGAAACTAGTATAGAATTGTGTATAATATACTACAATTTTTTGGCCAAAACTAGTATTTCTAAAAGTTACATAGAATCTAATTTTAAGATAATTTTTTGTATGGACTTCCATCATAACCTTCCCTCGTAAAATATAGAGAGGATCTTAAAAGTTTCATAGAATTTCGAACAATCCTCGATTTAATTTGATTTTTGACCGAAACTAGTATAGAATTTTGTATAATATACTACGATTTTTTGACCAAACTAGCATTTTAAAAAGTTTCATAGAATTTAATTTTGAAATTAATTTTTGCATGTACTTCCATTATAACCTTCCCTCTTAACATATAGAGAGGATCTTAAAAGTTTAGTAGCCTTTTGAATAATCCTCGATTTAATTTGATTTTTAACCGAAACTAGTATAGAATTGTGTATAATATACTACGATTTTTGATCAAAACAAGTATTTCAAAAAGTTCCATAGAATCTAATTTTGAGATAATTTTTTGCATGGACTTCCATCATAACCTTCCCTCATAACATATAGAGAGGATATTAAAAGTTTCAAAGCATTTCGAACAATCCTCAATTTAATTTGATATTTTACCGAAACTAGTATAGAATTGTGTATAATATACTACGATTTTTTGGCCAAAACTAGTATTTCTAAAAGTTTCATAGAATCTAATTTTGAGATAATTTTTTGTATGGACTTCCATCATAACCTTCCCTCGTAATAATAGAGAGGATCTAAAAAGTTACTTAACATTTCGAACAATCCTCAATTTAATTTTCTTTTTAACCGAAACTAGTATACTATTGTGTATAATATACTATGATTTTTTTACCAAAACTAGTATTTAAAAAAGTTTCATAGAATATAATTTTGAGATGTTTTTTTTGCATGGACTTCCATCATAACCTTCCATCGTAACGTGTAGGTAGGATCTTAAAACTTTTGTAGCATTTCGAACAATCCTCGATTTAATTTGATTTTTGACCGAAACTAGTATAGAATTGTGTATAATATACTATGATTTTTTTACCAAAACTAGTATTTCAAAAAGATTCATAGAATCTAATTTTGAGATAATTTTTTGCGTGGACTTCCATCATAGCCTTCCCTTGTAACATGTAGACATGATCTTAAAAGTTTCGTAGCATTTCTAACAATCCTCGATTTAATTTGATTTTTGATCGAAACTAGTATAGAATTGTGTATAATATACTACGATGTTTTGGCCAAAACTAGTATTTCTAAAAGTTTCATAGAATCTAATTTTAAGTTAATTTTTGTATGGACTTCCATCATAACCTTCCCTCGTAAAATATAGAGAGGATCTTAAAAGTTTCATAGAATTTCGAACAATTCTCGATTTAATTTGATTTTTAACCGAAACTAGTATAGAATTGTGTATAATATACTACGATTTTTTGACCAAAACTAGTATTTCAAAAAGTTTCATATAATCTAATTTTGTGATAATTTTTTGCAAGGACTTCCATCATAACCTACCCTCGTAACATATAGAGAGGATCTTAAATGTTTCGTAGCATTTCGAACAATCCTCGATTTAATTTAATTTTTGACCGAAACTATAATAAAATTTTGTATAATATACTACGATTTTTTGACCAAACTAGCATTTTAAAAAGTTTCATAGAATCTAATTTTGAAATTAATTTTTGCATGAACTTCCATCATAACCTTCCCGCTTAACATATAGAGAGGATCTTAAAAGTTTAGTAGCCTTTCGAATAATCCTCGATTTAATTTGATTTTTGACCGAAACTAGTATAGAATTGTGTATAATATACTACGATTTTTTTACCAAAACCAGTATTTCAAAAAGTTCCATAGAATATAATTTTGAGATAATTTTTTGCATGGACTTCCATCATTACCTTTCCTCGTAACATATAGAGAGGATTTTAAAAGTTTCATAGCATTTCGAACAATCCTCAATTTAATTTGATATTTGATCGAAACTAGTATTGAATTGTGTATAATATACAACGATTTTTTTGACCAAAACTAGTATTTCAAAACGTTTCATAGAATATAATTTTGAAATAATTTTTTGCGTGGACTTCCATCATAGCCTTTCCTCGTAACATGTAAACAGGATCTTCAAAGTTTCATAGTATTTCGAACAATCCTCGATTTAATTTGATCTTTGAGCGAAACTAGTCTAGAATTGTGTATAATATACTACGATTTTTTGGCCAAAACTAGTATTTGAAAAAGTTACATAGAATCTAATTTTGAGATAATTTTTTGTATGGACTTCCATCATAACCTTCCCTCGTAATAATAGAGAGGATCTTATAAGTTTCTTAACGTTTCGAACAATCCTTGATTTAATTTGATTTTTGACAGAAACTAGTATAGAATTGTGTATAATATACTTCGAGTTTTTTGACCAAAACTAGTATTTCAAAAAGTTTCATAAAATCTAATTTGGAGATAATTTTTTGCATGGACTTCCATCATAACCTTCCCTCATAACTTGTAGAGAGGATCTTAGAAGTTTCATAGCATTTCGAACAATCCTCGATTTAATTTGATTTTTGACCGTAACTTGTATAGAATTGTGTATAATATACTATGATTTTTTACCAAAACTATTATTTCAAAAAGTTTCAAAGAATCTAATTTTGAGATAATTTTTTGCATGGACTTCCATTATAACCTTCCCTCGTAACATATTGAGAGGATCTTAAAAGTTTCGTAGCATTTCGAAAAATACTCGATTTAATTTGATTTTTGACCGAAACTAGTATAGAATTGTGTATAATATACTACAATATTTTAGCCAAAACTAGTATTTCAAAAAGTTTTATAGAATCTAATTTTGATATAATTTTTTGTATGGACTTCCATCATAACCTTCCCTCGTAATAATAGAGAGGATCTTAAAAACTTCTTAACATTTCTAACAATCCTTAATTTAATTTGATTTTTGACCGAAACTAGTATAGAATTTTGTATAATATACTACGATTTTTTGACCAAACTAGCATTTTAAAAAGTTTCATAGAATCTAATTTTGAAATTAATTTTTGCATGGACTTCCATCATAACCTTCCCTCTTAACATATAGAGAGGATCTTAAAGGTTTAGTAGCCTTTCGAATAATCCTTGATTTAATTTGATTTTTGACAGAAACTAGTATAGAATTGTGTATAATATACTACAATTTTTTGATCAAAACAAGTATTTCAAAAAGTTCCATAGAATCTAATTTTGAGTTAATTTTTTGCATGGACTTCCATCATAACATTCCCTCGTAACATATAGAGAGGATATTAAAAGTTTCATAGCAATTTGAACAATCCTGATTTAATTTGATTTTTGACCGAAACTAGTATAGAATTGTGTATAATATACTACGATTTTTTGGCCAAAACTAGTATTTCAAAATTTTTTATAGAATCTTATTTTGAGATAATTTTTTGTATGGACTTCCATCATAACCTTCCATCGTAACATGTAGATAGGATCTTAAACGTTTTTTTAGCTTTTCGAACAATCCTCGATTTAATTTGATTTTTGACCGAAACTAGTATAGAATTGTGTATAATATACTGCGATTTTTTGGCCAAAACTAGTATTTCAAAAAGATTCATAAAATCTAATTTTTTGATAATTTTTTGTGTGGAATTCCATTATAGCTTCCCTGGTAACTTGTAGAAATGATCTTAAAAGTTTCATAGCATTTCAAACAATCCTCGATTTAATTTATTTTTTGATCGAAACTAGTATAGAATTATGTATAATAAACTATGTTTTTTTGACCAAAACTAGTATTTCAAAAAGTTTCTTAGAATCTAATTTTGAGATAATGTTTTGCATGGACTTCCATCAGAACCTTCCCTCGTAACATATAGATAGGATCATAAAAGTTTCATAGCATTTCGAACAATCCTCGATTTAATTTGATTTTTGACCGAAACTAGTATAGAATTGTGTATAATATACTACAATTTTTTGGCCAAAACTAGTATTTCAAAAAGTTTCATAGAATCTAACTTTGAGATAATTTTTTGTATGGACTTCCATCATAACCTTCTCTCGTAATAATTGAGGGGATCTTAAAAGTTTCTTAACATTTCGAACAATCCTTGATTTAATTTGATTTTTGACCGAAAGTAGTATAAAATGTGTATAATATACTATGATTTTTTGACCAAAACTAGTATTTCAAAAAGTTTCATAAAATCTAATTTGGAGATAATTTTTTGCGAGGATTTCCATCATAACCTTGCCTCATAACATGTTGAGAGGATCTTAGAAGTTTTGTAGCATTTTGAACAATCCTGATTTAATTTGAATTTTGACCGAAACTAGTATAGAATTGTGTATAATATACTATGATTTTTTGGCCAAAACTAGTATTTCAAAAGGTTTCATAGAATCTAATTTTGAGATAATTTTTTGTATGGACTTCCATCATAACCTTCCATCGTAACATGTAGATAGGATCTTAAATGTTTTGTAGCATTTCGAACAATCCTCGATTTAATGTGATTTTTTACCGAAAGTAGTATAGAATTGTGTATAATATACTACAATATTTTGACCAAAACTATTATTTCAAAAAGTTTCATAGAATCTTATTTTGAGATAATTTTTTGCGTGGACTTCCATCATAACCTTCCCTCGTAACATGTCTACAGGATCTTCAAAGGTTCGTACCATTTCGAACAATCCTCGATTTAATTTAATTTTTGACCGAAACTAGTATAGAATTGTGTATAATATATTAAGATTTTTTATCCAAAACTAGTATTTCAAAAAGTTTCATAGAATCTAATTTTGAGATACTTTTTTGCATGGACTTCCATCATAACCTTCCCTTGTAACATATAGAGAGGATATTAAAAGTTTCATAGCAGTTTGAAAAATCCTCGATTTAATTTGATTTTTGACCGAAACTAGTATAGAATTGTGTATAATATACTACGATTTTTTGGCACAAATTAGTATTTCAAAAAGATTCATAAAATCAAATTTTTAGATAATTTTTTGCATGGACTTCCATCATAACCTTCCCTCGTAACATATAGAGAGGATCTTAAAAGTTTCGTAGCATTTCGAACAATCCTCGATTTAATTTGATTTTTGACCGAAACTAGTATAGAATTGTGTATAATATACTACGATTTTTTGACCAAAACTAGTTTTTCAAAAAGATTCATAGAATCTAATTTTTAGATAATTTTTTGCGTGGACTTCCATCATAGCCTTCCTTCGTAACATGTAGACAGGATCTTAAAAGTATCATAGCATTTCAAACAATCCTCGATTTAATTTGATTTTTCATCGAAACTAGTATAGAATTGTTTATAATATACTATGTTTTTTTTTACCAAAACTAGTATTTCAAAAAGTTTCTTAGAATCTAATTTTGAGATAATGTTTTGCATGAACTTCCATCATAACCATCCCTCATAACATATAGAGAGGATCTTAAAAGTTTCATAGCATTTCGAACAATCCTCGATTTAATTTGATTTTTGACTGAAACTAGTATAAAATTGTGTATAATATACTACGATTTTTTTGCCAAAACTAGTATTTCAAAAAGTTTCATAGAATCTAATTTTGTGATAATTTTTTGTATGGACTTCCATCATAACCTTCCCTCGTAATAATAGAGAGGGTTTTAAAAGTTTCTTAACATGTCGAACAATCCTTGATTTAATTTGATTTATGACCGAAACTAGTATATAATTTTTTATAATATACTACGATTTTTTGACCAAAACTAGTATTTCAAAAAGTTTCATAAAATCTAATTTGGAGATAATTATTTGCGTGGACTTCCATCATAACCTTCCCTCATAACATGTATAGAGGATTTTAGAAGTTTCGTATTATTTTGAATAATCCTCGATTTAATTTGATTTTTGACCGAAACTAGTATAGAATTGTGTATAATATACTACGATGTTTTGGCCAAAACTAGTATTTCTAAAAGTTTCATAGAATCTAATTTTAAGATAATTTTGTATGGACTCCCATCATAACCTACCCTCGTAACATATAGAGAGGATCTTAAATGTTTCGTAGCATTTCGAACAATCCTAGAATTAATTTAATTTTTGACCGAAACAATTATAGAATTTTGTATAATATACTACGATTTTTTGACCAAGCTAGCATTTTAAAAAGTTTCATAGGATCTAATTTTGAAATTAATTTTTGCATGGACTTCCATCATAACCTTTCCTCGTAACATATAGAGAGGATATTAAAAGTTTCATAGCATTTCGAACAATCCTCAATTTAATTTGATATTTGATCGAAACTAGTATTGAATTGTGTATAATATACTACGATTTTTTGGCCAAAACTAGTATTTCAAAAAGTTTCATAGAATCTAATTTTGAGATAATTTTTTTGTATGGACTTCCATCGTAACATATAGATAGGATCTTAAAGGTTTTGTAGCATTTCGAACAATCCTCGATTTAATTTGATTTTTGACCGAAACTAGTATGGATTTGTGTATAATATACAACGATTTTTTGACCAAAACTAGTATTTCAAAACGTTTCATAGAATATAATTTTGAGATAATTTTTTGCGTGGACTTCCATCATAGCCTTTCCTCGTAACATGTAAACAGGATCTTCAAAGTTTCATAGTATTTCGAACAATCCTCGATTTAATTTGATTTTTGACCGAAACTAGTCTAGAATTGTGTATAATATACTACGATTTTTTGGCCAAAACTAGTATTTTAAAAAGTTACATAGAATCTAATTTTGAGATAATTTTTTGTATGGACTTCCATCATAACCTTCCCTCGTAATAATAGAGAGGATCTTATAAGTTTCTTAACGTTTCGAACAATCCTTGATTTAATTTGATTTTTGACCGAAACTAGTATAGAATTGTGTATAATATACTTCGATTTTTTGACAAAAACTAGTATTTCAAAAAGTTTCATAAAATCTAATTTGGAGATAATTTTTTGCATGGACTTCCATCATAACCTTCCCTCATAACTTGTAGAGAGGATCTTAGAAGTTTCATAGCATTTCGAACAATCCTCGATTTAATTTGATTTTTCACCGAAACTTGTATAGAATTGTGTATAATATACTATGATTTTTTTACCAAAACTATTATTTCAAAAAGTTTCAAAGAATCTAATTTTGAGATAATTTTTTGCATGGACTTCCATTATAACCTTCCCTCGTAACATATTGAGAGGATCTTAAAAGTTTCGTAGCATTTCGAAAAATACTCGATTTAATTTGATTTTTGACCGAAACTAGTATAGAATTGTGTATAATATACTACAATATTTTAGCCAAAACTAGTATTTCAAAAAGTTTTATAGAATCTAATTTTGATATAATTTTTTGTATGGACTTCCATCATAACCTTCCCTCGTAATAATAGAGAGGATCTTAAAAACTTCTTAACATTTCGAACAATCCTTAATTTAATTTGATTTTTGACCGAAACTAGTATAGAATTTTGTATAATATACTACGATTTTTTGACCAAACTAGCATTTTAAAAAGTTTCATAGAATCTAATTTTGAATTTAATTTTTGCATGGACTTCCATCATAACCTTCCCTCTTAACATATAGAGAGGATCTTAAAAGTTTAGTAGCCTTTCGAATAATCCTCGATTTAATTTGATTTTTGACCGAAACTAGTATAGAATTGTGTATAATATACTACAATTTTTTGATGAAACAAGTATTTCAAAAAGTTCCGTAGAATCTAATTTTGAGATAATTTTTTGCATGGACTTCCATCATAACCTTCCCTCGTCACATATAGAGAGGATATTAAAAGTTTCATAGCATTTCGAATAATCCTCAATTTAATTTGATATTTTACCAAAACTAGTATAGAATTGTGTATAATATACTACGATTTTTTGGCCAAAACTAGTATTTCAAAAAGTTTCATAGAATCTAATTTTGAGATAATTTTTTTGCGTGGACTTCCATCATAGCCTTCCCTCGTAACATGTAGACATGATCTTAAAAGTTTCGTAGCATTTCTAACAATCCTCGATTTAATTTGATTTTTGACCGAAACTAGTATAGAATTGTGTATAATGTACAACAATTTTTTGACCAAAACTAGTATTTCAAAACGTTTCATAGAATCTAATTTTGAGATTATTTTTTGCGTGGACTTCCATCATAGCCTTCCCTCGTAACATGTAGACAGGATCTTCAAAGTTTCGTAGCATTTCGAACAATCCTTAATTTAATTTAATTTTTGACCGAAACTAGTATAGAATTGTGTATAATATACTACGATTTTTTGGCCAAAACTAGTATTTCAAAAAGTTTCATAAAATCTAATTTTGAGATAATTTTTTGTATGGACTTCCATCATAACCTTCCCTCATAATAATAGTGAGGATCTTAAAAGTTTCTTAATATTTCGAACAATCCTCGATTTAATTTGATTTTTGACTGAAACTAGTATAAAATTGTCCATAATATACTACGATTTTTTGACAAAAACTAGTATTTCAAAAAGATTCAAAAAATCTAATTTTGAGATATTTTTTTGCATGGACTTCCATCATAACCTTCCCACATAACATGTAGAGAGGATCTTAAAAGTTTCATAGCATTTCGAACAATCCTTGATTTAATTTGATTTTTGACCGAAACTAGTATAGAATTGTGTATAATAATATACTACGATTTTTTGACCAAAACTAGTATTTCAAAAAGTTTCATAAAATCTAATTTGGAGATAATTTTTTGCATAGACTTCCATCATAACCTTCACTTATAACATGTAGAGAGGATCTTAGAGGTTTCATAGCATTTCGAACAATCCTCGATTTAATTTGATTTTTGATCGAAACTAGTATAGAATTGTGTATAATATACTACGATTTTTTTTACCAAAACTATTATTTCAAAAAGTTTAAAAGAGTCTAATTTTGAGATAATTTTTTCATGGACTTCCATCATAACCTTCTCTCGTAACATATATAGAGGATCTTAAAAGTTTCGTAGCATTTCGTAAAATACCCGATTTAATTTGATTTTTGACCGAAACTAGTATAGAATTGTGTATAATATACAACAATATTTTAGCCAAAACTAGTATTTCAAAAAGTTTCATAGAATCTAATTTTGAGATAATTTTTTGTATGGACTTCCATCATAACCTTCCCTCGTAATAATAGAGAGGATCTTAAAAGTTTCTTAACATTTCGAACAATCCTCAATTTAATTTGGTTTTTGACCGAAACTAGTATACTATTGTGTATAATATACTACGATTTTTTTGACCAAAACTAGTATTTCAAAAAGTACCATAGAATCTAATTTTGAGATGTTTTTTTTTGCATGGACTTCCATCATAACCTTCCATCATAACATGTAGATAGGATCTCAAAATTTTTGTAGCATTTTGAACAATCCTCGATTTAATTTGATTTTTGACCGAAACTAGTATAGAATTGTGTATAATATACTATGATTTTGTGACCAAAACTAGTATTTCAAAAAGATTCATAGAATCTAATTTTGAGAAAATGTTTTGCATGGACTTCTATCATAACCTTCCTTCGTAACATATAGAGAGAATCTTAAAAGTTTTATAGCATTTCGAACAATCCTCGATTTAATTTAATTTTTGACCGAAACTAGTATAGAATTGTGTATAATATACTACGATTTTTTGGCCAAAACTAGTATTTCAAAAAGTTTCATAGAATCTAATTTTAAGATAATTTTTAGTATGGACTTCCATCATAAACTTCCCTCGTAACATATAGAGATGACCTTAAAAGTTTCATAGAATTTTGAACAATCCTCGATTTAATTTGATTTTTGAACGAAACTAGTAAAGAATTGTGTATAGTATATACTACGATTTTTTGACCAAATCTAGTATTTGAATAAGTTTCATATAATCTAATTTTGAGATAATTTTTTACAAGGACTTCCATCATAACCTTCACTCGTAACATATAAAGAGGATCTTAAATGTTTCGTAGCATTTCGAACAATCCTCGATTTAATTTGATTTTTGACCAAAACTAGTATAGAATTGTGTATAATATACTACGATTTTTTGACCAAACTAGCATTTTAAAAAGTTTCATAGAATCTAATTTTGAAATTAATTTTTGCATGGACTTCCATCATAACCTTCCCTCTTAACATATAGAGAGGATCTTAAAAGTTTCATAGCCTTTCGAATAATCCTCGATTTAATTTGATTTTTGACCGAAACTAGTACAGAATTGTGTATAATATACTACGATTTTTTTACCAAAACAAGTATTTCAAAAAGTCCCATAGAATCTAATTTTGAGATAATTTTTTGCATGGACTTCCATCATAACCTTCCCTCGTAACATATAGAGAGGATATTAAAAGTTTCATAGCATTTCGAACAATCCTCGATTTAATTTGATATTTGACCGAAACTAGTATAGAATTGTGTATAATATATTACGATTTTTGGGCCAAAACTAGTATATCAAAAAGTTTCATAGAATCTAATTTTTTTGAGATAATTTTTTTGTATGGACTTCCATCATAACCTTCCATCGTAACATGTAGATAGGATCTTAAAAGTTTTGTAGCATTTCGAACATTCCTCGATTTAATTTGATTTTTGACCGAAAGTAGTATAGAATTGTGTATAATATACTACGATTTTTTGACCAAAACTAGTATTTCAAAAAGTTTCATAGATTCTAATTTTGAGATAATTTTTTGCGTGGACTTCCATCATAGCCTTCTCTCGTAACATGTAGACAGGATCTTTAAAGTTTCGTAGCATTTCGAACAATCCTCGATTTAATATGATTTTTGACCGAAACTAGTATAGAATTATGTATAATATACTACGATTTTTTGGCCAAAACTAGTATTTCAAAAACATTAATAGAATCTAATTTTGAGATAATTTTTTGGATGGACTTCCATCATAACCTTCCCTCGTAATAATAGAGAGGATCTTAAAAGTTTCTTAACATTTCGAACAATCCTCGATTTAATTTGATTTTTGACTGAAACTAGTATAGAACTGTCCATAATATACTACGATTTTTTGACAAAAACTAGTATTTCAAAAAGATTCAAAAAATCTAATTTTGAGATAATTTTTTGCATGGACTTCCATCATTACCTTCCCTCATAACATGTAGTGAGGATCTTAAAAGTTTCATAGTATTTCGAACAATCCTCGATTTAATTTGATTTTTGACCGAAACTAGTATAGAATTGTGTATAATATACTACAATTTTTTGGCCAAAACTAGTATTTAAAAAAGTTTCATAGAATCTAATATTGAGATAATTTTTTGCATGGACTTCCATCATAACCTTCCCTCGTAACAATATAGAGGATCTTAAAAGTTTCTTATCATTTCGAACAATCCTTGATTTAATTTAATTTTTTACCGAAACTAGTATAGAATTGTGTATAATATACTATGATTTTTTGACCAAAACTAGTATTTCAAAAAATTCATAGAATCGAAATTCGAGATAATTTTTTGCGTGGACTTCCATCATAGCCTTCCCTCGTAACATATAGAAAGGATCTTAAAAGTTTCGTAGCATTTCGAACAATCCTCAATTTAATTTGTTTTTTGATCGAAACTAGTATAGAATTGTGTATAATATACTATGATTTTTTGACCAAAACTAGTATTTCAAAAAGTTTCATAGAATCTAATTTTTAGAAAATGTTTTGCATGGATTTCTATCAAAACCTTCTTTCGTAACATACAGAGAGAATCTTAAAAGTTTCATAGAATTTTGAACAATCCTCGATTTAATTTGATTTTTGACCGAAACTAGTATAGAATTGTGTATAATATACTATGATTTTTTGACCAAAACTAGTATTTCAAAAAGATTCATAGAATCTAATTTTGAGAAAATGTTTTGCATGGACTTCTATCATAACCTTCCTTCGTAACATATAGAGAGAATCTTAAAAGTTTTATAGCATTTCGAACAATCCTCGATTTAATTTAATTTTTGACCGAAACTAGTATAGAATTGTGTATAATATACTACGACTTTTTGGCCAAAACTAGTATTTCAAAAAGTTTCATAGAATCTAATTTTAAGATAATTTTTAGTATGGACTTCCATCATAAACTTCCCACGTAACATATAGAGATGACCTTAAAAGTTTCATAGAATTTTGAACAATCCTCGATTTAATTTGATTTTTGAACGAAACTAGTAAAGAATTGTGTATAGTATATACTACGATTTTTTGACCAAATCTAGTATTTGAAAAAGTTTCATATAATCTAATTTTGAGATAATTTTTTGCAAGGACTTCCATCATAACCTTCCCTCGTAACATATAAAGAGGATCTTAAATGTTTCGTAGCATTTCGAACAATCCTCGATTTAATTTGATTTTTGACCAAAACTAGTATAGAATTGTGTATAATATACTACGATTTTTTGACCAAACTAGCATTTTAAAAAGTTTCATAGAATCTAATTTTGAAATTAATTTTTGCATGGACTTCCATCATAACCTTCCCTCTTAACATATAGAGAGGATCTTAAAAGTTTCGTAGCCTTTCGAATAATCCTCGATTTAATTTGATTTTTGACCGAAACTAATACAGAATTGTGTATAATATACTACGATTTTTTTACCAAAACAAGTATTTCAAAAAGTCCCATAGAATCTAATTTTGAGATAATTTTTTGCATGGACTTCCATCATAACCTTCCCTCGTAACATATAGAGAGGATATTAAAAGTTTCATAGCATTTCGAACAATCCTCGATTTAATTTGATATTTGACCGAAACTAGTATAGAATTGTGTATAATATATTACGATTTTTTTGCCAAAACTAGTATTTCAAAAAGTTTCATAGAATCTAATTTTTTTGAGATAATTTTTTTGTACGGATTTCCATCATAACCTTCCATCGTAACATGTAGATAGGATCTTAAAAGTATTGTAGCATTTCGAACATTCCTCGATTTAATTTGATTTTTGACCGAAACTAGTATAGAATTGTTTACAATATACTACGATTTTTTGACCAAAACTAGTATTTCAAAAAGTTTCATAGATTCTAATTTTGAGATAATTTTTTGCGTGGACTTCCATCATAGCCTTCTCTTGTAACATGTAGATAGGATCTTTAAAGTTTCGTAGCATTTCGAACAATCCTCGATTTAATATGATTTTTGACCGAAACTAGTATAGAATTATGTATAATATACTATGATTTTTTGGCCAAAACTAGTATTTCAAAAACTTTAATAGAATCTAATTTTGAGATAATTTTTTGTATGGACTTCCATCATAACCTTCCCATGTAATAATAGAGAGGATCTTAAAAGTTTCTTAACATTTCGAACAATCCTCGATTTAATTTGATTTTTGACTGAAACTAGTATAGAATTGTCCACAATATACTACGATTTTTTGACAAAAACTAGTATTTCAAAAAGATTCAAAAAATCTAATTTTGAGATAATTTTTTGCATGGACTTCCGTCATTACCTTCCCTCATAACATGTTGTGAGGATCTTAAAAGTTTCATAGTATTTCGAACAATCCTCGATTTAATTTGATTTTTGACCGAAACTAGTATAGAATTGTGTATCATATACTACAATTTTTTGGCCAAAACTAGTATTTCAAAAAGTTTCATAGAATCTAATATTGAGATAATTTTTTGCATGGACTTCCATCATAACCTTCCCTCGTAACAATAGAGAGGATCTTAAATGTTTCTTAACATTTCGAACAATCCTTGATTTAATTTGATTTTTTACCGAAACTAGTATAGAATTGTGTATAATATACTATGATTTTTTGACCAAAACTAGTATTTCAAAAAGATTCATAGAATCGAATTTCGAGATAATTTTTTGCGTGGACTTCCATCATAGCCTTCCCTCGTAACATGTAGAAAGGATCTTAAAAGTTTCGTAGCATTTCGAACAATCCTCAATTTAATTTGTTTTTTGATCGAAACTAGTATAGAATTGTGTATAATATATTATGATTTTTTGACCAAAACTAGTATTTCAAAAAGATTCATAGAATCTAATTTTTAGAAAATGTTTTGCATGGATTTCTATCATACAGAGAGAATCTTAACAGTTTCATAGCATTTCGAACAATCCTCGATTTAATTTGATATTTGACCGAAACTAGTATAGAATTGTGTATAATATACTATGATTTTTTGACCAAAACTAGTATTTCAAAAAGATTCATAGAATCTAATTTTGAGAAAATGTTTTGCATGGACTTCTATCATAACCTTCCTTTGTAACATATAGAGAGAATCTTAAAAGTTTTATAGCATTTCGAACAATCCTCGATTTAATTTAATTTTTGACCGAAACTAGTATAGAATTGTGTATAATATACTACGATTTTTTGGCCAAAACTAGTATTTCAAAAAGTTTCATAGAATCTAATTTTAAGATAATTTTTAGTATGGACTTCCATCATAAACTTCCCTCGTAACATATAGAGATGACCTTAAAAGTTTAATAGAATTTTGAACAATCCTCGATTTAATTTGATTTTTGAACGAAACTAGTAAAGAATTGTGTATAGTATATACTACGATTTTTTGACCAAATCTAGTATTTGAAAAAGTTTCATATAATCTAATTTTGAGATAATTTTTTGCAATGACTTCCATCATAACCTTCCCTCGTAACATATAATGAGTATCTTAAATGTTTCGTAGCATTTCGAACAATCCTCGATTTAATTTGATTTTTTACCAAAACTAGTATAGAATTGTGTATAATATACTACGATTTTTTGACCAAACTAGCATTTTAAAAAGTTTCATAGAATCTAATTTTGAAATTAATTTTTGCATGGACTTCCATCATAACCTTCCCTCTTAACATATAGAGAGGATCTTAAAAGTTTCGTAGCCTTTCGAATAATCCTCGATTTAATTTGATTTTTGACCGAAACTAGTATAGAATTTTGTATAATATACTACGATTTTTTTACCAAAACAAGTATTTCAAAAAGTCCCATAGAATCTAATTTTGAGATAATTTTTTGCATGGACTTCCATCATAACCTTCCCTCGTAACATATAGAGAGGATATTAAAAGTTTCATAGCATTTCGAACAATCCTCGATTTAATTTGACATTTGACCGAAACTAGTATAGAATTGTGTATAATATATTACGATTTTTTGGCCAAAACTAGTATTTCAAAAAGTTTCATAGAATCTAATTTTTTTGAGATAATTTTTTTGTACAGATTTCCATCATAACCTTCCATCGTAACATGTAGATAGGATCTTAAAAGTATTGTAGCATTTCGAACATTCCTCGATTTTATTTGATTTTTGACCGAAACTAGTATAGAATTGTTTACAATATACTACGATTTTTTGACCAAAACTAGTATTTCAAAAAGTTTCATAGATTCTAATTTTGAGATAATTTTTTGCGTGGACTTCCATCATAGCCTTCTCTCGTAACATGTAGATAGGATCTTTAAAGTTTCGTAGCATTTCGAACAATCCTCGATTTAATATGATTTTTGACCGAAACTAGTAAAGAATTATGTATAATATACTACGATTTTTTGGCCAAAACTAGTATTTCAAAAACTTTAATAGAATCTAATTTTGAGATAATTTTTTGTATGGACTTCCATCATAACCTTCCCTCGTAATAATAGAGAGGATCTTAAAAGTTTCTTAACATTTCGAACAATCCTCGATTTAATTTGATTTTTGACTGAAACTAGTATAGAATTGTCCACAATATACTACGATTTTTTGACAAAAACTAGTATTTCAAAAAGATTCAAAAAATCTAATTTTGAGATAATTTTTTGCATGGACTTCCGTCATTACCTTCCCTCATAACATGTTGTGAGGATCTTAAAAGTTTCATAGTATTTCGAACAATCCTCGATTTAATTTGATTTTTGACCGAAACTAGTATAGAATTGTGTATCATATACTACAATTTTTTGGCCAAAACTAGTATTTCAAAAAGTTTCATAGAATCTAATATTGAGATAATTTTTTGCATGGACTTCCATCATAACCTTCCCTCGTAACAATAGAGAGGATCTTAAATGTTTCTTAACATTTCGAACAATCCTTGATTTAATTTGATTTTTTACCGAAACTAGTATAGAATTGTGTATAATATACTATGATTTTTTGACCAAAACTAGTATTTCAAAAAGATTCATAGAATCGAATTTCGAGATAATTTTTTGCATGGACTTCCATCATAGCCTTCCCTCGTAACATGTAGAAAGGATCTTAAAAGTTTCGTAGCATTTCGAACAATCCTCAATTTAATATGTTTTTTGATCGAAACTAGTATAGAATTGTGTATAATATATTATGATTTTTTGACCAAAACTAGTATTTCAAAAAGATTCATAGAATCTAATTTTTAGAAAATGTTTTGCATGGATTTCTATCATACAGAGAGAATCTTAACAGTTTCATAGCATTTCGAACAATCCTCGATTTAATTTGATATTTGACCGAAACTAGTATAGAATTGTGTATAATATACTATGATTTTTTGACCAAAACTAGTATTTCAAAAAGATTCATAGAATCTAATTTTGAGAAAATGTTTTGCATGGACTTCTATCATAACCTTCCTTCGTAACATATAGAGAGAATCTTAAAAGTTTTATAGCATTTCGAACAATCCTCGATTTAATTTAATTTTTGACCGAAACTAGTATAGAATTGTGTATAATATACTACGATTTTTTGGCCAAAACTAGTATTTCAAAAAGTTTCATAGAATCTAATTTTAAGATAACTTTTAGTATGGACTTCCATCATAAACTTCCCTCGTAACATATAGAGATGACCTTAAAAGTTTCATAGAATTTTGAACAATCCTCGATTTAATTTGATTTTTGAACGAAACTAGTAAAGAATTGTGTATAGTATATACTACAATTTTTTGACCAAATCTAGTATTTGAAAAAGTTTCATATAATCTAATTTTGAGATAATTTTTTGCAAGGACTTCCATCATAACCTTCCCTCGTAACATATAATGAGTATCTTAAATGTTTCGTAGCATTTCGAACAATCCTCGATTTAATTTGATTTTTTACCAAAACTAGTATAGAATTGTGTATAATATACTACGATTTTTTGACCAAACTAGCATTTTAAAAAGTTTCATAGAATCTAATTTTGAAATTAATTTTTGCATGGACTTCCATCATAACCTTCCCTCTTAAAATATAGAGAGGATCTTAAAAGTTTCGTAGCCTTTCGAATAATCCTCGATTTAATTTGATTTTTGACCGAAACTAGTATAGAATTTTGTATAATATACTACGATTTTTTTACCAAAACAAGTATTTCAAAAAGTCCCATAGAATCTAATTTTGAGATAATTTTTTGCATGGACTTCCATCATAACCTTCCCTCGTAACATATAGAGAGGATATTAAAAGTTTCATAGCATTTCGAACAATCCTCGATTTAATTTGATATTTGACCGAAACTAGTATAGAATTGTGTATAATATATTACGATTTTTTGGCCAAAACTAGTATTTCAAAAAGTTTCATAGAATCTAATTTTTTTGAGATAATTTTTTTGTACGGATTTCCATCATAACCTTCCATCGTAACATGTAGATAGGATCTTAAAAGTATTGTAGCATTTCGAACATTCCTCGATTTAATTTGATTTTTGACCGAAACTAGTATAGAATTGTTTACAATATACTACGATTTTTTGACCAAAACTAGTATTTCAAAAAGTTTCATAGATTCTAATTTTGAGATAATTTTTTGCGTGGACTTCCATCATAGCCTTCTCTCGTAACATGTAGATAGGATCTTTAAAGTTTCGTAGCATTTCGAACAATCCTCGATTTAATATGATTTTTGACCGAAACTAGTATAGAATTATGTATAATATACTACGATTTTTTGGCCAAAACTAGTATTTCAAAAACTTTAATAGAATCTAATTTTGAGATAATTTTTTGTATGGACTTCCATCATAACCTTCCCTCGTAATAATAGAGAGGATCTTAAAAGTTTCTTAACATTTCGAACAATCCTCGATTTAATTTGATTTTTGACTGAAACTAGTATAGAATTGTCCACAATATACTACGATTTTTTGACAAAAACTAGTATTTCAAAAAGATTCAAAAAATCTAATTTTGAGATAATTTTTTGCATGGACTTCCGTCATTACCTTCCCTCATAACATGTTGTGAGGATCTTAAAAGTTTCATAGTATTTCGAACAATCCTCGATTTAATTTGATTTTTGACCGAAACTAGTATAGAATTGTGTATCATATACTACAATTTTTTGGCCAAAACTAGTATTTCAAAAAGTTTCATAGAATCTAATATTGAGATAATTTTTTGCATGGACTTCCATCATAACCTTCCCTCGTAACAATAGAGAGGATCTTAAATGTTTCTTAACATTTCGAACAATCCTTGATTTAATTTGATTTTTTACCGAAACTAGTATAGAATTGTGTATAATATACTATGATTTTTTGACCAAAACTAGTATTTCAAAAAGATTCATAGAATCGAATTTCGAGATAATTTTTTGCATGGACTTCCATCATAGCCTTCCCTCGTAACATGTAGAAAGGATCTTAAAAGTTTCGTAGCATTTCGAACAATCCTCAATTTAATATGTTTTTTGATCGAAACTAGTATAGAATTGTGTATAATATATTATGATTTTTTGACCAAAACTAGTATTTCAAAAAGATTCATAGAATCTAATTTTTAGAAAATGTTTTGCATGGATTTCTATCATACAGAGAGAATCTTAACAGTTTCATAGCATTTCGAACAATCCTCGATTTAATTTGATATTTGACCGAAACTAGTATAGAATTGTGTATAATATACTATGATTTTTTGACCAAAACTAGTATTTCAAAAAGATTCATAGAATCTAATTTTGAGAAAATGTTTTGCATGGACTTCTATCATAACCTTCCTTCGTAACATATAGAGAGAATCTTAAAAGTTTTATAGCATTTCGAACAATCCTCGATTTAATTTAATTTTTGACCGAAACTAGTATAGAATTGTGTATAATATACTACGATTTTTTGGCCAAAACTAGTATTTCAAAAAGTTTCATAGAATCTAATTTTAAGATAACTTTTAGTATGGACTTCCATCATAAACTTCCCTCGTAACATATAGAGATGACCTTAAAAGTTTCATAGAATTTTGAACAATCCTCGATTTAATTTGATTTTTGAACGAAACTAGTAAAGAATTGTGTATAGTATATACTACAATTTTTTGACCAAATCTAGTATTTGAAAAAGTTTCATATAATCTAATTTTGAGATAATTTTTTGCAAGGACTTCCATCATAACCTTCCCTCGTAACATATAATGAGTATCTTAAATGTTTCGTAGCATTTCGAACAATCCTCGATTTAATTTGATTTTTTACCAAAACTAGTATAGAATTGTGTATAATATACTACGATTTTTTGACCAAACTAGCATTTTAAAAAGTTTCATAGAATCTAATTTTGAAATTAATTTTTGCATGGACTTCCATCATAACCTTCCCTCTTAAAATATAGAGAGGATCTTAAAAGTTTCGTAGCCTTTCGAATAATCCTCGATTTAATTTGATTTTTGACCGAAACTAGTATAGAATTTTGTATAATATACTACGATTTTTTTACCAAAACAAGTATTTCAAAAAGTCCCATAGAATCTAATTTTGAGATAATTTTTTGCATGGACTTCCATCATAACCTTCCCTCGTAACATATAGAGAGGATATTAAAAGTTTCATAGCATTTCGAACAATCCTCGATTTAATTTGATATTTGACCGAAACTAGTATAGAATTGTGTATAATATATTACGATTTTTTGGCCAAAACTAGTATTTCAAAAAGTTTCATAGAATCTAATTTTTTTGAGATAATTTTTTTGTACGGATTTCCATCATAACCTTCCATCGTAACATGTAGATAGGATCTTAAAAGTATTGTAGCATTTCGAACATTCCTCGATTTAATTTGATTTTTGACCGAAACTAGTATAGAATTGTTTACAATATACTACGATTTTTTGACCAAAACTAGTATTTCAAAAAGTTTCATAGATTCTAATTTTGAGATAATTTTTTGCGTGGACTTCCATCATAGCCTTCTCTCGTAACATGTAGATAGGATCTTTAAAGTTTCGTAGCATTTCGAACAATCCTCGATTTAATATGATTTTTGACCGAAACTAGTATAGAATTATGTATAATATACTACGATTTTTGGGCCAAAACTAGTATTTCAAAAACTTTAATAGAATCTAATTTTGAGATAATTTTTTGTATGGACTTCCATCATAACCTTCCCTCGTAATAATAGAGAGGATCTTAAAAGTTTCTTAACATTTCGAACAATCCTCGATTTAATTTGATTTTTGACTGAAACTAGTATAGAATTGTCCACAATATACTACGATTTTTTGACAAAAACTAGTATTTCAAAAAGATTCAAAAAATCTAATTTTGAGATAATTTTTTGCATGGACTTCCGTCATTACCTTCCCTCATAACATGTTGTGAGGATCTTAAAAGTTTCATAGTATTTCGAACAATCCTCGATTTAATTTGATTTTTGACCGAAACTAGTATAGAATTGTGTATCATATACTACAATTTTTTGGCCAAAACTAGTATTTCAAAAAGTTTCATAGAATCTAATATTGAGATAATTTTTTGCATGGACTTCCATCATAACCTTCCCTCGTAACAATAGAGAGGATCTTAAATGTTTCTTAACATTTCGAACAATCCTTGATTTAATTTGATTTTTTACCGAAACTAGTATAGAATTGTGTATAATATACTATGATTTTTTGACCAAAACTAGTATTTCAAAAAGATTCATAGAATCGAATTTCGAGATAATTTTTTGCATGGACTTCCATCATAGCCTTCCCTCGTAACATGTAGAAAGGATCTTAAAAGTTTCGTAGCATTTCGAACAATCCTCAATTTAATATGTTTTTTCATCGAAACTAGTATAGAATTGTGTATAATATATTATGATTTTTTGACCAAAACTAGTATTTCAAAAAGATTCATAGAATCTAATTTTTAGAAAATGTTTTGCATGGATTTCTATCATACAGAGAGAATCTTAACAGTTTCATAGCATTTCGAACAATCCTCGATTTAATTTGATATTTGACCGAAACTAGTATAGAATTGTGTATAATATACTATGATTTTTTGACCAAAACTAGTATTTCAAAAAGATTCATAGAATCTAATTTTGAGAAAATGTTTTGCATGGACTTCTATCATAACCTTCCTTCGTAACATATAGAGAGAATCTTAAAAGTTTTATAGCATTTCGAACAATCCTCGATTTAATTTAATTTTTGACCGAAACTAGTATAGAATTGTGTATAATATACTACGATTTTTTGGCCAAAACTAGTATTTCAAAAAGTTTCATAGAATCTAATTTTAAGATAACTTTTAGTATGGACTTCCATCATAAACTTCCCTCGTAACATATAGAGATGACCTTAAAAGTTTCATAGAATTTTGAACAATCCTCGATTTAATTTGATTTTTGAACGAAACTAGTAAAGAATTGTGTATAGTATATACTACAATTTTTTGACCAAATCTAGTATTTGAAAAAGTTTCATATAATCTAATTTTGAGATAATTTTTTGCAAGGACTTCCATCATAACCTTCCCTCGTAACATATAATGAGTATCTTAAATGTTTCGTAGCATTTCGAACAATCCTCGATTTAATTTGATTTTTTACCAAAACTAGTATAGAATTGTGTATAATATACTACGATTTTTTGACCAAACTAGCATTTTAAAAAGTTTCATAGAATCTAATTTTGAAATTAATTTTTGCATGGACTTCCATCATAACCTTCCCTCTTAACATATAGAGAGGATCTTAAAAGTTTCGTAGCCTTTCGAATAATCCTCGATTTAATTTGATTTTTGACCGAAACTAGTATAGAATTTTGTATAATATACTACGATTTTTTTACCAAAACAAGTATTTCAAAAAGTCCCATAGAATCTAATTTTGAGATAATTTTTTGCATGGACTTCCATCATAACCTTCCCTCGTAACATATAGAGAGGATATTAAAAGTTTCATAGCATTTCGAACAATCCTCGATTTAATTTGATATTTGACCGAAACTAGTATAGAATTGTGTATAATATATTACGATTTTTTGGCCAAAACTAGTATTTCAAAAAGTTTCATAGAATCTAATTTTTTTGAGATAATTTTTTTGTACGGATTTCCATCATAACCTTCCATCGTAACATGTAGATAGGATCTTAAAAGTATTGTAGCATTTCGAACATTCCTCGATTTAATTTGATTTTTGACCGAAACTAGTATAGAATTGTTTACAATATACTACGATTTTTTGACCAAAACTAGTATTTCAAAAAGTTTCATAGATTCTAATTTTGAGATAATTTTTTGCGTGGACTTCCATCATAGCCTTCTCTCGTAACATGTAGATAGGATCTTTAAAGTTTCGTAGCATTTCGAACAATCCTCGATTTAATATGATTTTTGACCGAAACTAGTATAGAATTATGTATAATATACTACGATTTTTTGGCCAAAACTAGTATTTCAAAAACTTTAATAGAATCTAATTTTGAGATAATTTTTTGTATGGACTTCCATCATAACCTTTCCTCGTAATAATAGAGAGGATCTTAAAAGTTTCTTAACATTTCGAACAATCCTCGATTTAATTTGATTTTTGACTGAAACTAGTATAGAATTGTCCACAATATACTACGATTTTTTGACAAAAACTAGTATTTCAAAAAGATTCAAAAAATCTAATTTTGAGATAATTTTTTGCATGGACTTCCGTCATTACCTTCCCTCATAACATGTTGTGAGGATCTTAAAAGTTTCATAGTATTTCGAACAATCCTCGATTTAATTTGATTTTTGACCGAAACTAGTATAGAATTGTGTATCATATACTACAATTTTTTGGCCAAAACTAGTATTTCAAAAAGTTTCATAGAATCTAATATTGAGATAATTTTTTGCATGGACTTCCATCATAACCTTCCCTCGTAACAATAGAGAGGATCTTAAATGTTTCTTAACATTTCGAACAATCCTTGATTTAATTTGATTTTTTACCGAAACTAGTATAGAATTGTGTATAATATACTATGATTTTTTGACCAAAACTAGTATTTCAAAAAGATTCATAGAATCGAATTTCGAGATAATTTTTTGCGTGGACTTCCATCATAGCCTTCCCTCGTAACATGTAGAAAGGATCTTAAAAGTTTCGTAGCATTTCGAACAATCCTCAATTTAATTTGTTTTTTGATCGAAACTAGTATAGAATTGTGTATAATATATTATGATTTTTTGACCAAAACTAGTATTTCAAAAAGATTCATAGAATCTAATTTTTAGAAAATGTTTTGCATGGATTTCTATCATACAGAGAGAATCTTAACAGTTTCATAGCATTTCGAACAATCCTCGATTTAATTTGATATTTGACCGAAACTAGTATAGAATTGTGTATAATATACTATGATTTTTTGACCAAAACTAGTATTTCAAAAAGATTCATAGAATCTAATTTTGAGAAAATGTTTTGCATGGACTTCTATCATAACCTTCCTTCGTAACATATAGAGAGAATCTTAAAAGTTTTATAGCATTTCGAACAATCCTCGATTTAATTTAATTTTTGACCGAAACTAGTATAGAATTGTGTATAATATACTACGATTTTTTGGCCAAAACTAGTATTTCAAAAAGTTTCATAGAATCTAATTTTAAGATAACTTTTAGTATGGACTTCCATCATAAACTTCCCTCGTAACATATAGAGATGACCTTAAAAGTTTCATAGAATTTTGAACAATCCTCGATTTAATTTGATTTTTGAACGAAACTAGTAAAGAATTGTGTATAGTATATACTACAATTTTTTGACCAAATCTAGTATTTGAAAAAGTTTCATATAATCTAATTTTGAGATAATTTTTTGCAAGGACTTCCATCATAACCTTCCCTCGTAACATATAATGAGTATCTTAAATGTTTCGTAGCATTTCGAACAATCCTCGATTTAATTTGATTTTTTACCAAAACTAGTATAGAATTGTGTATAATATACTACGATTTTTTGACCAAACTAGCATTTTAAAAAGTTTCATAGAATCTAATTTTGAAATTAATTTTTGCATGGACTTCCATCATAACCTTCCCTCTTAACATATAGAGAGGATCTTAAAAGTTTCGTAGCCTTTCGAATAATCCTCGATTTAATTTGATTTTTGACCGAAACTAGTATAGAATTTTGTATAATATACTACGATTTTTTTACCAAAACAAGTATTTCAAAAAGTCCCATAGAATCTAATTTTGAGATAATTTTTTGCATGGACTTCCATCATAACCTTCCCTCGTAACATATAGAGAGGATATTAAAAGTTTCATAGCATTTCGAACAATCCTCGATTTAATTTGATATTTGACCGAAACTAGTATAGAATTGTGTATAATATATTACGATTTTTTGGCCAAAACTAGTATTTCAAAAAGTTTCATAGAATCTAATTTTTTTGAGATAATTTTTTTGTACGGATTTCCATCATAACCTTCCATCGTAACATGTAGATAGGATCTTAAAAGTATTGTAGCATTTCGAACATTCCTCGATTTAATTTGATTTTTGACCGAAACTAGTATAGAATTGTTTACAATATACTACGATTTTTTGACCAAAACTAGTATTTCAAAAAGTTTCATAGATTCTAATTTTGAGATAATTTTTTGCGTGGACTTCCATCATAGCCTTCTCTCGTAACATGTAGATAGGATCTTTAAAGTTTCGTAGCATTTCGAACAATCCTCGATTTAATATGATTTTTGACCGAAACTAGTATAGAATTATGTATAATATACTACGATTTTTTGGCCAAAACTAGTATTTCAAAAACTTTAATAGAATCTAATTTTGAGATAATTTTTTGTATGGACTTCCATCATAACCTTTCCTCGTAATAATAGAGAGGATCTTAAAAGTTTCTTAACATTTCGAACAATCCTCGATTTAATTTGATTTTTGACTGAAACTAGTATAGAATTGTCCACAATATACTACGATTTTTTGACAAAAACTAGTATTTCAAAAAGATTCAAAAAATCTAATTTTGAGATAATTTTTTGCATGGACTTCCGTCATTACCTTCCCTCATAACATGTTGTGAGGATCTTAAAAGTTTCATAGTATTTCGAACAATCCTCGATTTAATTTGATTTTTGACCGAAACTAGTATAGAATTGTGTATCATATACTACAATTTTTTGGCCAAAACTAGTATTTCAAAAAGTTTCATAGAATCTAATATTGAGATAATTTTTTGCATGGACTTCCATCATAACCTTCCCTCGTAACAATAGAGAGGATCTTAAATGTTTCTTAACATTTCGAACAATCCTTGATTTAATTTGATTTTTTACCGAAACTAGTATAGAATTGTGTATAATATACTATGATTTTTTGACCAAAACTAGTATTTCAAAAAGATTCATAGAATCGAATTTCGAGATAATTTTTTGCGTGGACTTCCATCATAGCCTTCCCTCGTAACATGTAGAAAGGATCTTAAAAGTTTCGTAGCATTTCGAACAATCCTCAATTTAATTTGTTTTTTGATCGAAACTAGTATAGAATTGTGTATAATATATTATGATTTTTTGACCAAAACTAGTATTTCAAAAAGATTCATAGAATCTAATTTTTAGAAAATGTTTTGCATGGATTTCTATCATACAGAGAGAATCTTAACAGTTTCATAGCATTTCGAACAATCCTCGATTTAATTTGATATTTGACCGAAACTAGTATAGAATTGTGTATAATATACTATGATTTTTTGACCAAAACTAGTATTTCAAAAAGATTCATAGAATCTAATTTTGAGAAAATGTTTTGCATGGACTTCTATCATAACCTTCCTTCGTAACATATAGAGAGAATCTTAAAAGTTTTATAGCATTTCGAACAATCCTTGATTTAATTTAATTTTTGATTGAAACTAGTATAGAATTGTGTATAATATACTACGATTTTTTGGCCAAAACTAGTATTTCAAAAAGTTTCATAGAATCTAATTTTAAGATAATTTTTAGTATGGACTTCCATCATAAACTTCCCTTGTAACATATAGAGATGACCTTAAAAGTTTCATAGAATTTTGAACAATCCTCGATTTAATTTGATTTTTGAACGAAACTAGTAAAGAATTGTGTATAGTATATACTACGATTTTTTGACCAAATCTAGTATTTGAAAAAGTTTCATATAATCTAATTTTGAGATAATTTTTTGCAAGGACTTCCATCATAACCTTCCCTCGTAACATATAAAGAGTATCTTAAATGTTTCGTAGCATTTCGAACAATCCTCGATTTAATTTGATTTTTTACCAAAACTAGTATAGAATTGTGTATAATATACTACGATTTTTTGACCAAACTAGAATTTTAAAAAGTTTCATAGAATCTAATTTTGAAATTAATTTTTGCATGGACTTCCATCATAACCTTCCCTCTTAACATATAGAGAGGATCTTAAAAGTTTCGTAGCCTTTCGAATAATCCTCGATTTAATTTGATTTTTGACCGAAACTAGTATAGAATTTTGTATAATATACTACGATTTTTTTACCAAAACAAGTATTTCAAAAAGTCCCATAGAATCTAATTTTGAGATAATTTTTTGCATGGACTTCCATCATAACCTTCCCTCGTAACATATAGAGAGGATATTAAAAGTTTCATAGCATTTCGAACAATCCTCGATTTAATTTGATATTTGACCGAAATTAGTATAGAATTGTGTAGAATATATTACGATTTTTTGGCCAAAACTAGTATTTCAAAAAGTTTCATAGAATCTAATTTTTTTGAGATAATTTTTTTGTATGGACTTCCATCATAACCTTCCATCGTAACATGTAGATAGGATCTTAAATGTTTTGTAGCATTTCGAACATTTCTCGATTTAATTTGATTTTTGACCGAAACTATTATAGAATTGTGTATAATATACTACGATTTTTTGACCAAAACTAGTATTTCAAAAAGTTTCATAGATTCTAATTTTGAGATCATTTTTTGCGTGGACTTCCATCATAGCCTTCTCTCGTAACATGTAGATAGGATCTTTAAAGTTTCGTAGCATTTCGAACAATCCTCGATTTAATATGATTTTTGACCGAAACTAGTATAGAATTATGTATAATATACTACGATTTTTTGGCCAAAACTAGTATTTCAAAAACTTTAATAGAATCGAATTTTGAGATAATTTTTTGTATGGACTTCCATCATAACCTTCCCTCGTAATAATAGAGAGGATCTTCAAAGTTTCTTAACATTTCGAACAATCCTCGATTTAATTTGATTTTTGACTGAAACTAGTATAGAATAGTCCATAATATACTACGATTTTTTGACAAAAACTAGTATTTCAAAAAGATTCAAAAAATCTAATTTTGAGATAATTTTTTGCATGGACTTCCGTCATTACCTTCCCTCATAACATGTAGTGAGGATCTTAAAAGTTTCATAGTATTTCGAACAATCCTCGATTTAATTTGATTTTTGACCGAAACTAGTATAGAATTGTGTATCATATACTACAATTTTTTGGCCAAAACTAGTATTTTTAAAAAGTTTCATAGAATCTAATATTGAGATAATTTTTTGCATGGACTTCCATCATAACCTTCCCTCGTAACAATAGAGAGGATCTTAAAAGTTTCTTAACATTTCGAACAATCCTTGATTTAATTTGATTTTTTACCGAAACTAGTATAGAATTGTGTATAATATACTATGATTTTTTGACCAAAACTAGTATTTCAAAAAGATTCATAGAATCGAATTTCGAGATAATTTTTTGCGTGGACTTCCATCATAGCCTTCCCTCGTAACATGTAGAAAGGATCTTAAAAGTTTCGTAGCATTTCGAACAATCCTCAATTTAATTTGTTTTTTGATCGAAACTAGTATAGAATTGTGTATAATATATTATGATTTTTTGACCAAAACTAGTATTTCAAAAAGATTCATAGAATCTAATTTTTAGAAAATGTTTTGCATGGATTTCTATCATACAGAGAGAATCTTAACGGTTTCATAGCATTTCGAACAATCCTCGATTTAATTTGATATTTGACCGAAACTAGTATAGAATTGTGTATAATATACTATGATTTTTTTGACCAAAACTAGTATTTCAAAAAGATTCATAGAATCTAATTTTGAGAAAATGTTTTGCATGGACTTCTATCATAACCTTCCTTCGTAACATATAGAGAGAATCTTAAAAGTTTTATAGCATTTCGAACAATCCTCGATTTAATTTAATTTTTGACCGAAACTAGTATAGAATTGTGTATAATATACTACGATTTTTTGGCCAAAACTAGTATTTCAAAAAGTTTCATAGAATCTAATTTTAAGATAATTTTTAGTATGGACTTCCATCATAAACTTCCCTCGTAACATATAGAGATGACCTTAAAAGTTTCATAGAATTTTGAACAATCCTCGATTTAATTTGATTTTTGAACGAAACTAGTAAAGAATTGTGTATAGTATATACTACGATTTTTTGACCAAATCTAGTATTTGAAAAAGTTTCATATAATCTAATTTTGAGATAATTTTTTGCAAGGACTTCCATCATAACCTTCCCTCGTAACATATAAAGAGTATCTTAAATGTTTCGTAGCATTTCGAACAATCCTCGATTTAATTTGATTTTTTACCAAAACTAGTATAGAATTGTGTATAATATACTACGATTTTTTGACCAAACTAGCATTTAAAAAAGTTTCATAGAATCTAATTTTGAAATTAATTTTTGCATGGACTTCCATCATAACCTTCCCTCTTAACATATAGAGAGGATCTTAAAAGTTTCGTAGCCTTTCGAATAATCCTCGATTTAATTTGATTTTTGACCGAAACTAGTATAGAATTTTGTATAATATACTACGATTTTTTTACCAAAACAAGTATTTCAAAAAGTCCCATAGAATCTAATTTTGAGATAATTTTTTGCATGGACTTCCATCATAACCTTCCCTCGTAACATATAGAGAGGATATTAAAAGTTTCATAGCATTTCGAACAATCCTCGATTTAATTTGATATTTGACCTAAATTAATATAGAATTGTGTAGAATATATTACGATTTTTTGGCCAAAACTAGTATTTCAAAAAGTTTCATAGAATCTAATTTTTTTGAGATAATTTTTTTGTATGGACTTCCATCATAACCTTCCATCGTAACATGTAGATAGGATCTTAAAAATATTGTAGCATTTCGAACATTTCTCGATTTAATTTGATTTTTGACCGAAACTATTATAGAATTGTGTATAATATACTACGATTTTTTGACCAAAACTAGTATTTCAAAAAGTTTCATAGATTCTAATTTTGAGATAATTTTTTGCGTGGACTTCCATCATAGCCTTCTCTCGTAACATGTAGATAGGATCGTTAAAGTTTCGTAGCATTTCGAACAATCCTCGATTTAATATGATTTTTGACCGAAACTAGTATAGAATTATGTATAATATACTACGATTTTTTGGCCAAAACTAGTATTTCAAAAACTTTAATAGAATCTAATTTTGAGATAATTTTTTGTATGGACTTCCATCATAACCTTCCCTCGTAATAATAGAGAGGATCTTCAAAGTTTCTTAACATTTCGAACAATCCTCGATTTAATTTGATTTTTGACTGAAACTAGTATAGAATTGTCCATAATATACTACGATTTTTTGACAAAAACTAGTATTTCAAAAAGATTCAAAAAATCTAATTTTGAGATAATTTTTTGCATGGACTTCCGTCATTACCATCCCTCATAACATATAGTGAGGATCTTAAAAGTTTCATAGTATTTCGAACAATCCTCGATTTAATTTGATTTTTGACCGAAACTAGTATAGAATTGTGTATCATATACTACAATTTTTTGGCCAAAACTAGTATTTCAAAAAGTTTCATAGAATCTAATATTGAGATAATTTTTTGCATGGACTTCCATCATAACCTTCCCTCGTAACAATAGTGAGGATCTTAAAAGTTTCTTAACATTTCGAACAATCCTTGATTTAATTTGATTTTTTACCGAAACTAGTATAGAATTGTGTATAATATATATTGATTTTTTGACCAAAACTAGTATTTCAAAAAGATTCATAGAATCGAATTTCGAGATAATTTTTTGCGTGGACTTCCATCATAGCCTTCCCTCGTAACATGTAGAAAGGATCTTAAAAGTTTCGTAGCATTTCGAACAATCCTCAATTTAATTTGTTTTTTGATCGAAACTAGTATAGAATTGTGTATAATATATTATGATTTTTTGACCAAAACTAGTATTTCAAAAAGATTCATAGAATCTAATTTTTAGAAAATGTTTTGCATGGATTTCTATCATACAGAGAGAATCTTAACAGTTTCATAGCATTTCGAACAATCCTCGATTTAATTTGATATTTGACCGAAACTAGTATAGAATTGTGTATAATATACTATGATTTTTTGACCAAAACTAGTATTTCAAAAAGATTCATAGAATCTAATTTTGAGAAAATGTTTTGCATGGACTTCTATCATAACCTTCCTTCGTAACATATAGAGAGAATCTTAAAAGTTTTATAGCATTTCGAACAATCCTCGATTTAATTTAATTTTTGACCGAAACTAGTATAGAATTGTGTATAATATACTACGATTTTTTGGCCAAAACTAGTATTTCAAAAAGTTTCATAGAATCTAATTTTAAGATAATTTTTAGTATGGACTTCCATCATAAACTTCCCTCGTAACATATAGAGATGACCTTAAAAGTTTCATAGAATTTTGAACAATCCTCGATTTAATTTGATTTTTGAACGAAACTAGTAAAGAATTGTGTATAGTATATACTACGATTTTTTGACCAAATCTAGTATTTGAAAAAGTTTCATATAATCTAATTTTGAGATAATTTTTTGCAAGAACTTCCATCATAACCTTCCCTCGTAACATATAAAGAGTATCTTAAATGTTTCGTAGCATTTCGAACAATCCTCGATTTAATTTGATTTTTTACCAAAACTAGTATAGAATTGTGTATAATATACTACGATTTTTTGACCAAACTAGCATTTTAAAAAGTTTCATAGAATCTAATTTTGAAATTAATTTTTGCATGGACTTCCATCATAACCTTCCCTCTTAACATATAGAGAGGATCTTAAAAGTTTCGTAGACTTTCGAATAATCCTCGATTTAATTTGATTTTTGACCGAAACTAGTATAGAATTTTGTATAATATACTACGATTTTTTTACCAAAACAAGTATTTCAAAAAGTCCCATAGAATCTAATTTTGAGATAATTTTTTGCATGGACTTCCATCATAACCTTCCCTCGTAACATATAGAGAGGATATTAAAAGTTTCATAGCATTTCGAACAATCCTCGATTTAATTTTATATTTGACCGAAATTAGTATAGAATTGTGTAGAATATATTACGATTTTTTGGCCAAAACTAGTATTTCAAAAAGTTTCATAGAATCTAATTTTTTTGAGATAATTTTTTTGTATGGACTTCCATCATAACCTTCCATCGTAACATGTAGATAGGATCTTAAAAGTTTTGTAGCATTTCGAACATTCCTCGATTTAATTTGATTTTTGACCGAAACTATTATAGAATTGTGTATAATATACTACGATTTTTTGACCAAAACTAGTATTTCCAAAAGTTTCATAGATTCTAATTTTGAGATAATTTTTTGCGTGGACTTCCATCATAGCCTTCTCTCGTAACATGTAGATAGGATCTTTAAAGTTTCGTAGCATTTCGAACAATCCTCGATTTAATATGATTTTTGACCGAAACTAGTATAGAATTATGTATAATATACTACGATTTTTTGGCCAAAACTAGTATTTCAAAAACTTTAATAGAATCTAATTTTGAGATAATTTTTTGTATGGACTTCCATCATAACCTTCCCTCGTAATAATAGAGAGGATCTTCAAAGTTTCTTAACATTTCGAACAATCCTCGATTTAATTTGATTTTTGACTGAAACTAGTATAGAATTGTCCATAATATACTACGATTTTTTGACAAAAACTAGTATTTCAAAAAGATTCAAAAAATCTAATTTTGAGATAATTTTTTGCATGGACTTCCGTCATTACCTTCCCTCATAACATGTTGTGAGGATCTTAAGAGTTTCATAGTATTTCGAACAATCCTCGATTTAATTTGATTTTTGACCGAAACTAGTATAGAATTGTGTATCATATACTACAATTTTTTGGCCAAAACTAGTATTTCAAAAAGTTTCATAGAATCTAATATTGAGATAATTTTTTGCATGGACTTCCATCATAACCTTCCCTCGTAACAATAGTGAGGATCTTAAAAGTTTCTTAACATTTCGAACAATCCTTGATTTAATTTGATTTTTTACCGAAACTAGTATAGAATTGTGTATAATATATATTGATTTTTTGACCAAAACTAGTATTTCAAAAAGATTCATAGAATCGAATTTCGAGATAATTTTTTGCGTGGACTTCCATCATAGCCTTCCCTCGTAACATGTAGAAAGGATCTTAAAAGTTTCGTAGCATTTCGAACAATCCTCAAT
This sequence comes from Lathyrus aphaca, assembly GCA_963966055.1. NCBI lineage: Eukaryota > Viridiplantae > Streptophyta > Magnoliopsida > Fabales > Fabaceae > Lathyrus > Lathyrus aphaca. The sequence goes on from OZ014523.1 coordinate 33,688,522, forward strand.
TTAATTTGTTTTTTGATCGAAACTAGTATAGAATTGTGTATAATATATTATGATTTTTTGACCAAAACTAGTATTTCAAAAAGATTCATAGAATCTAATTTTTAGAAAATGTTTTGCATGGATTTCTATCATACAGAGAGAATCTTAACAGTTTCATAGCATTTCGAACAATCCTCGATTTAATTTGATATTTGACCGAAACTAGTATAGAATTGTGTATAATATACTATGATTTTTTGACCAAAACTAGTATTTCAAAAAGATTCATAGAATCTAATTTTGAGAAAATGTTTTGCATGGACTTCTATCATAACCTTCCTTCGTAACATATAGAGAGAATCTTAAAAGTTTTATAGCATTTCGAACAATCCTCGATTTAATTTAATTTTTGACCGAAACTAGTATAGAATTGTGTATAATATACTACGATTTTTTGGCCAAAACTAGTATTTCAAAAAGTTTCATAGAATCTAATTTTAAGATAATTTTTAGTATGGACTTCCATCATAAACTTCCCTCGTAACATATAGAGATGACCTTAAAAGTTTCATAGAATTTTGAACAATCCTCGATTTAATTTGATTTTTGAACGAAACTAGTAAAGAATTGTGTATAGTATATACTACGATTTTTTGACCAAATCTAGTATTTGAAAAAGTTTCATATAATCTAATTTTGAGATAATTTTTTGCAAGAACTTCCATCATAACCTTCCCTCGTAACATATAAAGAGTATCTTAAATGTTTCGTAGCATTTCGAACAATCCTCGATTTAATTTGATTTTTTACCAAAACTAGTATAGAATTGTGTATAATATACTACGATTTTTTGACCAAACTAGCATTTTAAAAAGTTTCATAGAATCTAATTTTGAAATTAATTTTTGCATGGACTTCCATCATAACCTTCCCTCTTAACATATAGAGAGGATCTTAAAAGTTTCGTAGCCTTTCGAATAATCCTCGATTTAATTTGATTTTTGACCGAAACTAGTATAGAATTTTGTATAATATACTACGATTTTTTTACCAAAACAAGTATTTCAAAAAGTCCCATAGAATCTAATTTTGAGATAATTTTTTGCATGGACTTCCATCATAACCTTCCCTCGTAACATATAGAGAGGATATTAAAAGTTTCATAGCATTTCGAACAATCCTCGATTTAATTTGATATTTGACCGAAATTAGTATAGAATTGTGTAGAATATATTACGATTTTTTGGCCAAAACTAGTATTTCAAAAAGTTTCATAGAATCTAATTTTTTTGAGATAATTTTTTTGTATGGACTTCCATCATAACCTTCCATCGTAACATGTAGATAGGATCTTAAAAGTTTTGTAGCATTTCGAACATTCCTCGATTTAATTTGATTTTTGACCGAAACTATTATAGAATTGTGTATAATATACTACGATTTTTTGACCAAAACTAGTATTTCCAAAAGTTTCATAGATTCTAATTTTGAGATAATTTTTTGCGTGGACTTCCATCATAGCCTTCTCTCGTAACATGTAGATAGGATCTTTAAAGTTTCGTAGCATTTCGAACAATCCTCGATTTAATATGATTTTTGACCGAAACTAGTATAGAATTATGTATAATATACTACGATTTTTTGGCCAAAACTAGTATTTCAAAAACTTTAATAGAATCTAATTTTGAGATAATTTTTTGTATGGACTTCCATCATAACCTTCCCTCGTAATAATAGAGAGGATCTTCAAAGTTTCTTAACATTTCGAACAATCCTCGATTTAATTTGATTTTTGACTGAAACTAGTATAGAATTGTCCATAATATACTACGATTTTTTGACAAAAACTAGTATTTCAAAAAGATTCAAAAAATCTAATTTTGAGATAATTTTTTGCATGGACTTCCGTCATTACCTTCCCTCATAACATGTAGTGAGGATCTTAAAAGTTTCATAGTATTTCGAACAATCCTCGATTTAATTTGATTTTTGACCGAAACTAGTATAGAATTGTGTAACATATACTACAATTTTTTGGCCAAAACTAGTATTTCAAAAAGTTTCATAGAATCTAATATTGAGATAATTTTTTGCATGGACTTCCATCATAACCTTCCCTCGTAACAATAGAGAGGATCTTAAAAGTTTCTTAACATTTCGAACAATCCTCGATTTAATTTGATTTTTTACCGAAACTAGTATAGAATTGTGTATAATATACTATGATTTTTTGACCAAAACTAGTATTTCAAAAAGATTCATAGAATCGAATTTCGAGATAATTTTTTGCGTGGACTTCCATCATAGCCTCCCCTCGTAACATGTAGAAAGGATCTTAAAAGTTTCGTAGCATTTCGAACAATCCTCAATTTAATTTGTTTTTTGATCGAAACTAGTATAGAATTGTGTATAATATATTATGATTTTTTGACCAAAACTAGTATTTCAAAAAGATTCATAGAATCTAATTTTTAGAAAATGTTTTGCATGGATTTCTATCATACAGATAGAATCTTAACAGTTTCATAGCATTTCGAACAATCCTCGATTTAATTTGATATTTGACCGAAACTAGTATAGAATTGTGTATAATATACTATGATTTTTTGACCAAAACTAGTATTTCAAAAAGATTCATAGAATATAATTTTGAGAAAATGTTTTGCATGGACTTCTATCATAACCTTCCTTCATAACATATAGAGAGAATCTTAAAAGTTTTATAGCATTTCGAACAATCCTCGATTTAATTTAATTTTTGACCGAAACTAGTATAGAATTGTGTATAATATACTACGATTTTTTGGCAAAACTAGTATTTCAAAAAGTTTCATAGAAACTAATTTTAAGATAATTTTTAGTAAGGACTTCCATCATAAACTTCCCTCGTAACATATAGAGATGACCTTAAAAGTTTCATAGAATTTTGAACAATCCTTGATTTAATTTGATTTTTGAACGAAACTAGTAAAGAATTGTGTATAGTATATACTACGATTTTTTGACCAAATCTAGTATTTGAAAAAGTTTCATATAATCTAATTTTGAGATAATGTTTTGCAAGGACTTCCATTATAACCTTCCCTCATAACATATAAAGAGTATCTTAAATGTTTCGTAGCATTTCGAACAATCCTCGATTTAATTTGATTTTTTACCAAAACTAGTATAGAATTGTGTATAATATACTACGATTTTTTGACCAAACTAGCATTTTAAAAAGTTTCATAGAATCTAATGTTGAAATTAATTTTTGCATGGACTTCCATCATAACCTTCCCTCTTAACATATAGAGAGGATCTTAAAAGTTTCGTAGCCTTTCGAATAATCCTCGATTTAATTTGATTTTTGACCGAAACTAGTATAGAATTTTGTATAATATACTACGATTTTTTTACCAAAACAAGTATTTCAAAAAGTCCCATAGAATCTAATTTTGAGATAATTTTTTGCATGGACTTCCATCATAACCTTCCCTCGTAACATATAGAGAGGATATTAAAAGTTTCATAGCATTTCGAACAATCCTCGATTTAATTTGATATTTGACCGAAATTAGTATAGAATTGTGTAGAATATATTACGATTTTTTGGCCAAAACTAGTATTTCAAAAAGTTTCATAGAATCTAATTTTTTTGAGATAATGTTTTTGTATGGACTTCCATCATAACCTTCCATCGTAACATGTAGATAGGATCTTAAAAGTTTTGTAGCATTTCGAACATTTCTCGATTTAATTTGATTTTTGACCGAAACTATTATAGAATTGTGTATAATATACTACGATTTTTTGACCAAAACTAGTATTTCAAAAAGTTTCATAGATTCTAATTTTGAGATAATTTTTTGCGTGGACTTCCATCATAGCCTTCTCTCGTTACATGTAGATAGGATCTTTAAAGTTTCGTAGCATTTCGAACAATCCTCGATTTAATATGATTTTTGACCGAAACTAGTATAGAATTATGTATAATATACTACGATTTTTTGGCCAAAACTAGTATTTCAAAAACTTTAATAGAATCTAATTTTGAGATAATTTTTTGTATGGACTTCCATCATAACCTTCCCTCGTAATAATAGAGAGGATCTTCAAAGTTTCTTAACATTTCGAACAATCCTCGATTTAATTTGATTTTTGACTGAAACTAGTATAGAATAGTCCATAATATACTACGATTTTTTGACAAAAACTAGTATTTCAAAAAGATTCAAAAAATCTAATTTTGAGATAATTTTTTGCATGGACTTCCGTCATTACCTTCCCTCATAACATGTAGTGAGGATCTTAAAAGTTTCATAGTATTTCGAACAATCCTCGATTTAATTTGATTTTTGACCGAAACTAGTATAGAATTGTGTATCATATACTACAATTTTTTGGCCAAAACTAGTATTTTTAAAAAGTTTCATAGAATCTAATATTGAGATAATTTTTTGCATGGACTTCCATCATAACCTTCCCTCGTAACAATAGAGAGGATCTTAAAAGTTTCTTAACATTTCGAACAATCCTTGATTTAATTTGATTTTTTACCGAAACTAGTATAGAATTGTGTATAATATACTATGATTTTTTGACCAAAACTAGTATTTCAAAAAGATTCATAGAATCGAATTTCGAGATAATTTTTTGCGTGGACTTCCATCATAGCCTTCCCTCGTAACATGTAGAAAGGATCTTAAAAGTTTCGTAGCATTTCGAACAATCCTCAATTTAATTTGTTTTTTGATCGAAACTAGTATAGAATTGTGTATAATATATTATGATTTTTTGACCAAAACTAGTATTTCAAAAAGATTCATAGAATCTAATTTTTAGAAAATGTTTTGCATGGATTTCTATCATACAGAGAGAATCTTAACGGTTTCATAGCATTTCGAACAATCCTCGATTTAATTTGATATTTGACCGAAACTAGTATAGAATTGTGTATAATATACTATGATTTTTTTGACCAAAACTAGTATTTCAAAAAGATTCATAGAATCTAATTTTGAGAAAATGTTTTGCATGGACTTCTATCATAACCTTCCTTCGTAACATATAGAGAGAATCTTAAAAGTTTTATAGCATTTCGAACAATCCTCGATTTAATTTAATTTTTGACCGAAACTAGTATAGAATTGTGTATAATATACTACGATTTTTTGGCCAAAACTAGTATTTCAAAAAGTTTCATAGAATCTAATTTTAAGATAATTTTTAGTATGGACTTCCATCATAAACTTCCCTCGTAACATATAGAGATGACCTTAAAAGTTTCATAGAATTTTGAACAATCCTCGATTTAATTTGATTTTTGAACGAAACTAGTAAAGAATTGTGTATAGTATATACTACGATTTTTTGACCAAATCTAGTATTTGAAAAAGTTTCATATAATCTAATTTTGAGATAATTTTTTGCAAGGACTTCCATCATAACCTTCCCTCGTAACATATAAAGAGTATCTTAAATGTTTCGTAGCATTTCGAACAATCCTCGATTTAATTTGATTTTTTACCAAAACTAGTATAGAATTGTGTATAATATACTACGATTTTTTGACCAAACTAGCATTTAAAAAAGTTTCATAGAATCTAATTTTGAAATTAATTTTTGCATGGACTTCCATCATAACCTTCCCTCTTAACATATAGAGAGGATCTTAAAAGTTTCGTAGCCTTTCGAATAATCCTCGATTTAATTTGATTTTTGACCGAAACTAGTATAGAATTTTGTATAATATACTACGATTTTTTTACCAAAACAAGTATTTCAAAAAGTCCCATAGAATCTAATTTTGAGATAATTTTTTGCATGGACTTCCATCATAACCGTCCCTCGTAACATATAGAGAGGATATTAAAAGTTTCATAGCATTTCGAACAATCCTCGATTTAATTTGATATTTGACCTAAATTAGTATAGAATTGTGTAGGATATATTACGATTTTTTGGCCAAAACTAGTATTTCAAAAAGTTTCATAGAATCTAATTTTTTTGAGATAATTTTTTTGTATGGACTTCCATCATAACCTTCCATCGTAACATGTAGATAGGATCTTAAAAATATTGTAGCATTTCGAACATTTCTCGATTTAATTTGATTTTTGACCGAAACTATTATAGAATTGTGTATAATATACTACGATTTTTTGACCAAAACTAGTATTTCAAAAAGTTTCATAGATTCTAATTTTGAGATAATTTTTTGCGTGGACTTCCATCATAGCCTTCTCTCGTAACATGTAGATAGGATCGTTAAAGTTTCGTAGCATTTCGAACAATCCTCGATTTAATATGATTTTTGACCGAAACTAGTATAGAATTATGTATAATATACTACGATTTTTTGGCCAAAACTAGTATTTCAAAAACTTTAATAGAATCTAATTTTGAGATAATTTTTTGTATGGACTTCCATCATAACCTTCCCTCGTAATAATAGAGAGGATCTTCAAAGTTTCTTAACATTTCGAACAATCCTCGATTTAATTTGATTTTTGACTGAAACTAGTATAGAATTGTCCATAATATACTACGATTTTTTGACAAAAACTAGTATTTCAAAAAGATTCAAAAAATCTAATTTTGAGATAATTTTTTGCATGGACTTCCGTCATTACCTTCCCTCATAACATGTAGTGAGGATCTTAAAAGTTTCATAGTATTTCGAACAATCCTCGATTTAATTTGATTTTTGACCGAAACTAGTATAGAATTGTGTATCATATACTACAATTTTTTGGCCAAAACTAGTATTTCAAAAAGTTTCATAGAATCTAATATTGAGATAATTTTTTGCATGGACTTCCATCATAACCTTCCCTCGTAACAATAGTGAGGATCTTAAAAGTTTCTTAACATTTCGAACAATCCTTGATTTAATTTGATTTTTTACCGAAACTAGTATAGAATTGTGTATAATATACTATGATTTTTTGACCAAAACTAGTATTTCAAAAAGATTCATAGAATCGAATTTCGAGATAATTTTTTGCGTGGACTTCCATCATAGCCTTCCCTCGTAACATGTAGAAAGGATCTTAAAAGTTTCGTAGCATTTCGAACAATCCTCAATTTAATTTGTTTTTTGATCGAAACTAGTATAGAATTGTGTATAATATATTATGATTTTTTGACCAAAACTAGTATTTCAAAAAGATTCATAGAATCTAATTTTTAGAAAATGTTTTGCATGGATTTCTATCATACAGAGAGAATCTTAACAGTTTCATAGCATTTCGAACAATCCTCGATTTAATTTGATATTTGACCGAAACTAGTATAGAATTGTGTATAATATACTATGATTTTTTGACCAAAACTAGTATTTCAAAAAGATTCATAGAATCTAATTTTGAGAAAATGTTTTGCATGGACTTCTATCATAACCTTCCTTCGTAACATATAGAGAGAATCTTAAAAGTTTTATAGCATTTCGAACAATCCTCGATTTAATTTAATTTTTGACCGAAACTAGTATAGAATTGTGTATAATATACTACGATTTTTTGGCCAAAACTAGTATTTCAAAAAGTTTCATAGAATCTAATTTTAAGATAATTTTTAGTATGGACTTCCATCATAAACTTCCCTCGTAACATATAGAGATGACCTTAAAAGTTTCATAGAATTTTGAACAATCCTCGATTTAATTTGATTTTTGAACGAAACTAGTAAAGAATTGTGTATAGTATATACTACGATTTTTTGACCAAATCTAGTATTTGAAAAAGTTTCATATAATCTAATTTTGAGATAATTTTTTGCAAGAACTTCCATCATAACCTTCCCTCGTAACATATAAAGAGTATCTTAAATGTTTCGTAGCATTTCGAACAATCCTCGATTTAATTTGATTTTTTACCAAAACTAGTATAGAATTGTGTATAATATACTACGATTTTTTGACCAAACTAGCATTTTAAAAAGTTTCATAGAATCTAATTTTGAAATTAATTTTTGCATGGACTTCCATCATAACCTTCCCTCTTAACATATAGAGAGGATCTTAAAAGTTTCGTAGCCTTTCGAATAATCCTCGATTTAATTTGATTTTTGACCGAAACTAGTATAGAATTTTGTATAATATACTACGATTTTTTTACCAAAACAAGTATTTCAAAAAGTCCCATAGAATCTAATTTTGAGATAATTTTTTGCATGGACTTCCATCATAACCTTCCCTCGTAACATATAGAGAGGATATTAAAAGTTTCATAGCATTTCGAACAATCCTCGATTTAATTTGATATTTGACCGAAATTAGTATAGAATTGTGTAGAATATATTACGATTTTTTGGCCAAAACTAGTATTTCAAAAAGTTTCATAGAATCTAATTTTTTTGAGATAATTTTTTTGTATGGACTTCCATCATAACCTTCCATCGTAACATGTAGATAGGATCTTAAAAGTTTTGTAGCATTTCGAACATTCCTCGATTTAATTTGATTTTTGACCGAAACTATTATAGAATTGTGTATAATATACTACGATTTTTTGACCAAAACTAGTATTTCAAAAAGTTTCATAGATTCTAATTTTGAGATAATTTTTTGCGTGGACTTCCATCATAGCCTTCTCTCGTAACATGTAGATAGGATCTTTAAAGTTTCGTAGCATTTCGAACAATCCTCGATTTAATATGATTTTTGACCGAAACTAGTATAGAATTATGTATAATATACTACGATTTTTTGGCCAAAACTAGTATTTCAAAAACTTTAATAGAATCTAATTTTGAGATAATTTTTTGTATGGACTTCCATCATAACCTTCCCTCGTAATAATAGAGAGGATCTTCAAAGTTTCTTAACATTTCGAACAATCCTCGATTTAATTTGATTTTTGACTGAAACTAGTATAGAATTGTCCATAATATACTACGATTTTTTGACAAAAACTAGTATTTCAAAAAGATTCAAAAAATCTAATTTTGAGATAATTTTTTGCATGGACTTCCGTCATTACCTTCCCTCATAACATGTAGTGAGGATCTTAAAAGTTTCATAGTATTTCGAACAATCCTCGATTTAATTTGATTTTTGACCGAAACTAGTATAGAATTGTGTATCATATACTACAATTTTTTGGCCAAAACTAGTATTTCAAAAAGTTTCATAGAATCTAATATTGAGATAATTTTTTGCATGGACTTCCATCATAACCTTCCCTCGTAACAATAGAGAGGATCTTAAAAGTTTCTTAACATTTCGAACAATCCTTGACTTAATTTGATTTTTTACCGAAACTAGTATAGAATTGTGTATAATATACTATGATTTTTTGACCAAAACTAGTATTTCAAAAAGATTCATAGAATCGAATTTCGAGATAATTTTTTGCGTGGACTTCCATCATAGCCTTCCCTCGTAACATGTAGAAAGGATCTTAAAAGTTTCGTAGCATTTCGAACAATCCTCAATTTAATTTGTTTTTTGATCGAAACTAGTATAGAATTGTGTATAATATATTATGATTTTTTGACCAAAACTAGTATTTCAAAAAGATTCATAGAATCTAATTTGTAGAAAATGTTTTGCATGGATTTCTATCATACAGAGAGAATCTAAACAGTTTCATAGCATTTCGAACAATCCTCGATTTAATTTGATATTTGACCGAAACTAGTATAGAATTGTGTATAATATACTATGATTTTTTGACCAAAACTAGTATTTCAAAAAGATTCATAGAATCTAATTTTGAGAAAATGTTTTGCATGGACTTCTATCATAACCTTCCTTCGTAACATATAGAGAGAATCTTAAAAGTTTTATAGCATTTCGAACAATCCTCGATTTAATTTAATTTTTGACCGAAACTAGTATAGAATTGTGTATAATATACTACGACTTTTTGGCCAAAACTAGTATTTCAAAAAGTTTCATAGAATCTAATTTTAAGATAATTTTTAGTATGGACTTCCATCATAAACTTCCCACGTAACATATAGAGATGACCTTAAAAGTTTCATAGAATTTTGAACAATCCTCGATTTAATTTGATTTTTGAACGAAACTAGTAAAGAATTGTGTATAGTATATACTACGATTTTTTGACCAAATCTAGTATTTGAAAAAGTTTCATATAATCTAATTTTGAGATAATTTTTTGCAAGGACTTCCATCATAACCTTCCCTCGTAACATATAAAGAGGATCTTAAATGTTTTGTAGCATTTCGAACAATCCTCGATTTAATTTGATTTTTGACCAAAACTAGTATAGAATTGTGTATAATATACTACGATTTTTTGACCAAACTAGCATTTTAAAAAGTTTCATAGAATCTAATTTTGAAATTAATTTTTGCATGGACTTCCATCATAACCTTCCCTCTTAACATATAGAGAGGATCTTAAAAGTTTCGTAGCCTTTCGAATAATCCTCGATTTAATTTGATTTTTGACCGAAACTAGTATAGAATTTTGTATAATATACTACGATTTTTTTACCAAAACAAGTATTTCAAAAAGTCCCATAGAATCTAATTTTGAGATAATTTTTTGCATGGACTTCCATCATAACCTTCCCTCGTAACATATAGAGAGGATATTAAAAGTTTCATAGCATTTCGAACAATCCTCGATTTAATTTGATATTTGACCGAAACTAGTATAGAATTGTGTATAATATATTACGATTTTTTGGCCAAAACTAGTATTTCAAAAAGTTTCATAGAATCTAATTTTTTTGAGATAATTTTTTTGTACGGACTTCCATCATAACCATCCATCGTAACATGTAGATAGGATCTTAAAAGTATTGTAGCATTTCGAACATTCCTCGATTTAATTTGATTTTTGACCGAAACTAGTATAGAATTGTTTACAATATACTACGATTTTTTGACCAAAACTAGTATTTCATAAAGTTTCATAGATTCTAATTTTGAGATAATTTTTTGCGTGGACTTCCATCATAGCCTTATCTCGTAACATGTAGATAGGATCTTTAAAGTTTCGTAGCATTTCGAACAATCCTCGATTTAATATGATTTTTGACCGAAACTAGTATAGAATTATGTATAATATACTACGATTTTTTGGCCAAAACTAGTATTTCAAAAACTTTAATAGAATCTAATTTTGAGATAATTTTTTGTATGGACTTCCATCATAACCTTCCCTCGTAATAATAGAGAGGATCTTAAAAGTTTCTTAACATTTCGAACAATCCTCGATTTAATTTGATTTTTGACTGAAACTAGTATAGAATTGTCCACAATATACTACGATTTTTTGACAAAAACTAGTATTTCAAAAAGATTCAAAAAATCTAATTTTGAGATAATTTTTTGCATGGACTTCCGTCATTACCTTCCCTCATAACATGTTGTGAGGATCTTAAAAGTTTCATAGTATTTCGAACAATCCTCGATTTAATTTGATTTTTGACCGAAACTAGTATAGAATTGTGTATCATATACTACAATTTTTTGGCCAAAACTAGTATTTCAAAAAGTTTCATAGAATCTAATATTGAGATAATTTTTTGCATGGACTTCCATCATAACCTTCCCTCGTAACAATAGAGAGGATCTTAAAAGTTTCTTAACATTTCGAACAATCCTTGATTTAATTTGATTTTTTACCGAAACTAGTATAGAATTGTGTATAATATACTATGATTTTTTGACCAAAACTAGTATTTCAAAAAGATTCATAGAATCGAATTTCGAGATAATTTTTTGCGTGGACTTCCATCATAGCCTTCCCTCGTAACATGTAGAAAGGATCTTAAAAGTTTCGTAGCAATTCGAACAATCCTCAATTTAATTTGTTTTTTGATCGAAACTAGTATAGAATTGTGTATAATATATTATGATTTTTTGACCAAAACTAGTATTTCAAAAAGATTCATAGAATCTAATTTTTAGAAAATGTTTTGCATGGATTTCTATCATACAGAGAGAATCTTAATAGTTTCATAGCATTTCGAACAATCCTCGATTTAATTTGATATTTGACCGAAACTAGTATAGAATTGTGTATAATATACTATGATTTTTTGACCAAAACTAGTATTTCAAAAAGATTCATTGAATCTAATTTTGAGAAAATGTTTTGCATGGACTTCTATCATAACCTTCCTTCGTAACATATAGAGAGAATCTTAAAAGTTTCATAGCATTTCGAACAATCCTCGATTTAATTTAATTTTTGACCGAAACTAGTATAGAATTGTGTATAATATACTACGACTTTTTGGCCAAAACTAGTATTTCAAAAAGTTTCATAGAATCTAATTTTAAGATAATTTTTAGTATGGACTTCCATCATAAACTTCCCACGTAACATATAGAGATGACCTTAAAAGTTTCATAGAATTTTGAACAATCCTCGATTTAATTTGATTTTTGAACGAAACTAGTAAAGAATTGTGTATAGTATATACTACGATTTTTTGACCAAATCTAGTATTTGAAAAAGTTTCATATAATCTAATTTTGAGATAATTTTTTGCAAGGACTTCCATCATAACCTTCCCTCGTAACATATAAAGAGGATCTTAAATGTTTTGTAGCATTTCGAACAATCCTCGATTTAATTTGATTTTTGACCAAAACTAGTATAGAATTGTGTATAATATACTACGATTTTTTGACCAAACTAGCATTTTAAAAAGTTTCATAGAATCTAATTTTGAAATTAATTTTTGCATGGACTTCCATCATAACCTTCCCTCTTAACATATAGAGAGGATCTTAAAAGTTTCGTAGCCTTTCGAATAATCCTCGATTTAATTTGATTTTTGACCGAAACTAGTATAGAATTTTGTATAATATACTACGATTTTTTTACCAAAACAAGTATTTCAAAAAGTCCCATAGAATCTAATTTTGAGATAATTTTTTGCATGGACTTCCATCATAACCTTCCCTCGTAACATATAGAGAGGATATTAAAAGTTTCATAGCATTTCGAACAATCCTCGATTTAATTTGATATTTGACCGAAACTAGTATAGAATTGTGTATAATATATTACGATTTTTTGGCCAAAACTAGTATTTCAAAAAGTTTCATAGAATCTAATTTTTTTGAGATAATTTTTTTGTACGGACTTCCATCATAACCTTCCATCGTAACATGTAGATAGGATCTTAAAAGTATTGTAGCATTTCGAACATTCCTCGATTTAATTTGATTTTTGACCGAAACTAGTATAGAATTGTTTACAATATACTACGATTTTTTGACCAAAACTAGTATTTCAAAAAGTTTCATAGATTCTAATTTTGAGATAATTTTTTGCGTGGACTTCTATCATAGCCTTCTCTCGTAACATGTAGATAGGATCTTTAAAGTTTCGTAGCATTTCGAACAATCCTCGATTTAATATGATTTTTGACCGAAACTAGTATAGAATTATGTATAATATACTACGATTTTTTGGCCAAAACTAGTATTTCAAAAACTTTAATAGAATCTAATTTTGAGATAATTTTTTGTATGGACTTCCATCATAACCTTCCCTCGTAATAATAGAGGGGATCTTAAAAGTTTCTTAACATTTCGAACAATCCTCGATTTAATTTGATTTTTGACTGAAACTAGTATAGAATTGTCCACAATATACTACGATTTTTTGACAAAAACTAGTATTTCAAAAAGATTCAAAAAATCTAATTTTGAGATAATTTTTTGCATGGACTTCCGTCATTACCTTCCCTCATAACATGTTGTGAGGATCTTAAAAGTTTCATAGTATTTCGAACAATCCTTGATTTAATTTGATTTTTGACCGAAACTAGTATAGAATTGTGTATCATATACTACAATTTTTTGGCCAAAACTAGTATTTCAAAAAGTTTCATAGAATCTAATATTGAGATAATTTTTTGCATGGACTTCCATCATAACCTTCCCTCGTAACAATAGAGAGGATCTTAAAAGTTTCTTAACATTTCGAACAATCCTTGATTTAATTTGATTTTTTACCGAAACTAGTATAGAATTGTGTATAATATACTATGATTTTTTGACCAAAACTAGTATTTCAAAAAGATTCATAGAATCGAATTTCGAGATAATTTTTTGCGTGGACTTCCATCATAGCCTTCCCTCGTAACATGTAGAAAGGATCTTAAAAGTTTCGTAGCATTTCAAACAATCCTCAATTTAATTTGTTTTTTGATCGAAACTAGTATAGAATTGTGTATAATATATTATGATTTTTTGACCAAAACTAGTATTTCAAAAAGATTCATAGAATCTAATTTTTAGAAAATGTTTTGCATGGATTTCTATCATACAGAGAGAATCTTAACAGTTTCATAGCATTTCGAACAATCCTCGATTTAATTTGATATTTGACCGAAACTAGTATAGAATTGTGTATAATATACTATGATTTTTTGACCAAAACTAGTATTTCAAAAAGATTCATAGAATCTAATTTTGAGAAAATGTTTTGCATGGACTTCTATCATAACCTTCCTTCGTAACATATAGAGAGAATCTTAAAAGTTTCATAGCATTTCGAACAATCCTCGATTTAATTTAATTTTTGACCGAAACTAGTATAGAATTGTGTATAATATACTACGACTTTTTGGCCAAAACTAGTATTTCAAAAAGTTTCATAGAATCTAATTTTAAGATAATTTTTAGTATGGACTTCCATCATAAACTTCCCACGTAACATATAGAGATGACCTTAAAAGTTTCATAGAATTTTGAACAATCCTCGATTTAATTTGATTTTTGAACGAAACTAGTAAAGAATTGTGTATAGTATATACTACGATTTTTTGACCAAATCTAGTATTTGAAAAAGTTTCATATAATTTAATTTTGAGATAATTTTTTGCAAGGACTTCCATCATAACCTTCCCTCGTAACATATAAAGAGGATCTTAAATGTTTTGTAGCATTTCGAACAATCCTCGATTTAATTTGATTTTTGACCAAAACTAGTATAGAATTGTGTATAATATACTACGATTTTTTGACCAAACTAGCATTTTAAAAAGTTTCATAGAATCTAATTTTGAAATTAATTTTTGCATGGACTTCCATCATAACCTTCCCTCTTAACATATAGAGAGGATCTTAAAAGTTTCGTAGCCTTTCGAATAATCCTCGATTTAATTTGATTTTTGACCGAAACTAGTATAGAATTTTGTATAATATACTACGATTTTTTTACCAAAACAAGTATTTCAAAAAGTCCCATAGAATCTAATTTTGAGATAATTTTTTGCATGGACTTCCATCATAACCTTCCCTCGTAACATATAGAGAGGATATTAAAAGTTTCATAGCATTTCGAACAATCCTCGATTTAATTTGATATTTGACCGAAACTAGTATAGAATTGTGTATAATATATTACGATTTTTTGGCCAAAACTAGTATTTCAAAAAGTTTCATAGAATCTAATTTTTTTGAGATAATTTTTTTGTACGGACTTCCATCATAACCTTCCATCGTAACATGTAGATAGGATCTTAAAAGTATTGTAGCATTTCGAACATTCCTCGATTTAATTTGATTTTTGACCGAAACTAGTATAGAATTGTTTACAATATACTACGATTTTTTGACCAAAACTAGTATTTCAAAAAGTTTCATAGATTCTAATTTTGAGATAATTTTTTGCGTGGACTTCCATCATAGCCTTCTCTCGTAACATGTAGATAGGATCTTTAAAGTTTCGTAGCATTTCGAACAATCCTCGATTTAATATGATTTTTGACCGAAACTAGTATAGAATTATGTATAATATACTACGATTTTTTGGCCAAAACTAGTATTTCAAAAACTTTAATAGAATCTAATTTTTAGATAATTTTTTGTATGGACTTCCATCATAACCTTCCCTCGTAATAATAGAGAGGATCTTAAAAGTTTCTTAACATTTCGAACAATCCTCGATTTAATTTGATTTTTGACTGAAACTAGTATAGAATTGTCCACAATATACTACGATTTTTTGACAAAAACTAGTATTTCAAAAAGATTCAAAAAATCTAATTTTGAGATAATTTTTTGCATGGACTTCCGTCATTACCTTCCCTCATAACATGTTGTGAGGATCTTAAAAGTTTCATAGTATTTCGAACAATCCTCGATTTAATTTGATTTTTGACCGAAACTAGTATAGAATTGTGTATCATATACTACAATTTTTTGGCCAAAACTAGTATTTCAAAAAGTTTCATAGAATCTAATATTGAGATAATTTTTTGCATGGACTTCCATCATAACCTTCCCTCGTAACAATAGAGAGGATCTTAAAAGTTTCTTAACATTTCGAACAATCCTTGATTTAATTTGATTTTTTACCGAAACTAGTATAGAATTGTGTATAATATACTATGATTTTTTGACCAAAACTAGTATTTCAAAAAGATTCATAGAATCGAATTTCGAGATAACTTTTTGCGTGGACTTCCATCATAGCCTTCCCTCGTAACATGTAGAAAGGATCTTAAAAGTTTCGTAGCATTTCGAACAATCCTCAATTTAATTTGTTTTTTGATCGAAACTAGTATAGAATTGTGTATAATATATTATGATTTTTTGACCAAAACTAGTATTTCAAAAAGATTCATAGAATCTAATTTTTAGAAAATGTTTTGCATGGATTTCTATCATACAGAGAGAATCTTAACAGTTTCATAGCATTTCGAACAATCCTCGATTTAATTTGATATTTGACCGAAACTAGTATAGAATTGTGTATAATATACTATGATTTTTTGACCAAAACTAGTATTTCAAAAAGATTCATAGAATCTAATTTTGAGAAAATGTTTTGCATGGACTTCTATCATAACCTTCCTTCGTAACATATAGAGGGAATCTTAAAAGTTTCATAGCATTTCGAACAATCCTCGATTTAATTTAATTTTTGACCGAAACTAGTATAGAATTGTGTATAATATACTACGACTTTTTGGCCAAAACTAGTATTTCAAAAAGTTTCATAGAATCTAATTTTAAGATAATTTTTAGTATGGACTTCCATCATAAACTTCCCACGTAACATATAGAGATGACCTTAAAAGTTTCATAGAATTTTGAACAATCCTCGATTTAATTTGATTTTTGAACGAAACTAGTAAAGAATTGTGTATAGTATATACTACGATTTTTTGACCAAATCTAGTATTTGAAAAAGTTTCATATAATTTAATTTTGAGATAATTTTTTGCAAGGACTTCCATCATAACCTTCCCTCGTAACATATAAAGAGGATCTTAAATGTTTTGTAGCATTTCGAACAATCCTCGATTTAATTTGATTTTTGACCAAAACTAGTATAGAATTGTGTATAATATACTACGATTTTTTGACCAAACTAGCATTTTAAAAAGTTTCATAGAATCTAATTTTGAAATTAATTTTTGCATGGACTTCCATCATAACCTTCCCTCTTAACATATAGAGAGGATCTTAAAAGTTTCGTAGCCTTTCGAATAATCCTCGATTTAATTTGATTTTTGACCGAAACTAGTATAGAATTTTGTATAATATACTACGATTTTTTTACCAAAACAAGTATTTCAAAAAGTCCCATAGAATCTAATTTTGAGATAATTTTTTGCATGGACTTCCATCATAACCTTCCCTCGTAACATATAGAGAGGATATTAAAAGTTTCATAGCATTTCGAACAATCCTCGATTTAATTTGATATTTGACCGAAACTAGTATAGAATTGTGTATAATATATTACGATTTTTTGGCCAAAACTAGTATTTCAAAAAGTTTCATAGAATCTAATTTTTTTGAGATAATTTTTTTATACGGACTTCCATCATAACCTTCCATCGTAACATGTAGATAGGATCTTAAAAGTATTGTAGCATTTCGAACATTCCTCGATTTAATTTGATTTTTGACCGAAACTAGTATAGAATTGTTTACAATATACTACGATTTTTTGACCAAAACTAGTATTTCAAAAAGTTTCATAGATTCTAATTTTGAGATAATTTTTTGCGTGGACTTCCATCATAGCCTTCTCTCGTAACATGTAGATAGGATCTTTAAAGTTTCGTAGCATTTCGAACAATCCTCGATTTAATATGATTTTTGACCGAAACTAGTATAGAATTATGTATAATATACTATGATTTTTTGGCCAAAACTAGTATTTCAAAAACTTTAATAGAATCTAATTTTGAGATAATTTTTTGTATGGACTTCCATCATAACCTTCCCTCGTAATAATAGAGAGGATCTTAAAAGTTTCTTAACATTTCGAACAATCCTCGATTTAATTTGATTTTTGACTGAAACTAGTATAGAATTGTCCACAATATACTACGATTTTTTGACAAAAACTAGTATTTCAAAAAGATTCAAAAAATCTAATTTTGAGATAATTTTTTGCATGGACTTCCGTCATTACCTTCCCTCATAACATGTTGTGAGGATCTTAAAAGTTTCATAGTATTTCGAACAATCCTCGATTTAATTTGATTTTTGACCGAAACTAGTATAGAATTGTGTATCATATACTACAATTTTTTGGCCAAAACTAGTATTTCAAAAAGTTTCATAGAATCTAATATTGAGATAATTTTTTGCATGGACTTCCATCATAACCTTCCCTCGTAACAATAGAGAGGATCTTAAAAGTTTCTTAACATTTCGAACAATCCTTGATTTAATTTGATTTTTTACCGAAACTAGTATAGAATTGTGTATAATATACTATGATTTTTTGACCAAAACTAGTATTTCAAAAAGATTCATAGAATCGAATTTCGAGATAACTTTTTGCGTGGACTTCCATCATAGCCTTCCCTCGTAACATGTAGAAAGGATCTTAAAAGTTTCGTAGCATTTCGAACAATCCTCAATTTAATTTGTTTTTTGATCGAAACTAGTATAGAATTGTGTATAATATATTATGATTTTTTGACCAAAACTAGTATTTCAAAAAGATTCATAGAATCTAATTTTTAGAAAATGTTTTGCATGGATTTCTATCATACAGAGAGAATCTTAACAGTTTCATAGCATTTCGAACAATCCTCGATTTAATTTGATATTTGACCGAAACTAGTATAGAATTGTGTATAATATACTATGATTTTTTGACCAAAACTAGTATTTCAAAAAGATTCATAGAATCTAATTTTGAGAAAATGTTTTGCATGGACTTCTATCATAACCTTCCTTCGTAACATATAGAGAGAATCTTAAAAGTTTCATAGCATTTCGAACAATCCTCGATTTAATTTTATTTTTGACCGAAACTAGTATAGAATTGTGTATAATATACTACGACTTTTTGGCCAAAACTAGTATTTCAAAAAGTTTCATAGAATCTAATTTTAAGATAATTTTTAGTATGGACTTCCATCATAAACTTCCCACGTAACATATAGAGATGACCTTAAAAGTTTCATAGAATTTTGAACAATCCTCGATTTAATTTGATTTTTGAACGAAACTAGTAAAGAATTGTGTATAGTATATACTACGATTTTTTGACCAAATCTAGTATTTGAAAAAGTTTCATATAATTTAATTTTGAGATAATTTTTTGCAAGGACTTCCATCATAACCTTCCCTCGTAACATATAAAGAGGATCTTAAATGTTTTGTAGCATTTCGAACAATCCTCGATTTAATTTGATTTTTGACCAAAACTAGTATAGAATTGTGTATAATATACTACGATTTTTTGACCAAACTAGCATTTTAAAAAGTTTCATAGAATCTAATTTTGAAATTAATTTTTGCATGGACTTCCATCATAACCTTCCCTCTTAACATATAGAGAGGATCTTAAAAGTTTCGTAGCCTTTCGAATAATCCTCGATTTAATTTGATTTTTGACCGAAACTAGTATAGAATTTTGTATAATATACTACGATTTTTTTACCAAAACAAGTATTTCAAAAAGTCCCATAGAATCTAATTTTGAGATAATTTTTTGCATGGACTTCCATCATAACCTTCCCTCGTAACATATAGAGAGGATATTAAAAGTTTCATAGCATTTCGAACAATCCTCGATTTGATTTGATATTTGACCGAAACTAGTATAGAATTGTGTATAATATATTACGATTTTTTGGCCAAAACTAGTATTTCAAAAAGTTTCATAGAATCTAATTTTTTTGAGATAATTTTTTTGTACGGACTTCCATCATAACCTTCCATCGTAACATGTAGATAGGATCTTAAAAGTATTGTAGCATTTCGAACATTCCTCGATTTAATTTGATTTTTGACCGAAACTAGTATAGAATTGTTTACAATATACTACGATTTTTTGACCAAAACTAGTATTTCAAAAAGTTTCATAGATTCTAATTTTGAGATAATTTTTTGCGTGGACTTCCATCATAGCCTTCTCTCGTAACATGTAGATAGGATCTTTAAAGTTTCGTAGCATTTCGAACAATCCTGGATTTAATATGATTTTTGACCGAAACTAGTATAGAATTATGTATAATATACTACGATTTTTTGGCCAAAACTAGTATTTCAAAAACTTTAATAGAATCTAATTTTGAGATAATATTTTGTATGGACTTCCATCATAACCTTCCCTCGTAATAATAGAGAGGATCTTAAAAGTTTCTTAACATTTCGAACAATCCTCGATTTAATTTGATTTTTGACTGAAACTAGTATAGAATTGTCCACAATATACTACGATTTTTTGACAAAAACTAGTATTTCAAAAAGATTCAAAAAATCTAATTTTGAGATAATTTTTTGCATGGACTTCCGTCATTACCTTCCCTCATAACATGTTGTGAGGATCTTAAGAGTTTCATAGTATTTCGAACAATCCTCGATTTAATTTGATTTTTGACCGAAACTAGTATAGAATTGTGTATCATATACTACAATTTTTTGGCCAAAACTAGTATTTCAAAATGTTTCATAGAATCTAATATTGAGATAATTTTTTGCATGGACTTCCATCATAACCTTCCCTCGTAACAATAGAGAGGATCTTAAAAGTTTCTTAACATTTCGAACAATCCTTGATTTAATTTGATTTTTTACCGAAACTAGTATAGAATTGTGTATAATATACTATGATTTTTTGACCAAAACTAGTATTTCAAAAAGATTCATAGAATCGAATTTCGAGATAATTTTTTGCGTGGACTTCCATCATAGCCTTCCCTCGTAACATGTAGAAAGGATCTTAAAAGTTTCGTAGCATTTCGAACAATCCTCAATTTAATTTGTTTTTTGATCGAAACTAGTATAGAATTGTGTATAATATATTATGATTTTTTGACCAAAACTAGTATTTCAAAAAGATTCATAGAATCTAATTTTTAGAAAATGTTTTGCATGGATTTCTATCATACAGAGAGAATCTTAACAGTTTCATAGCATTTCGAACAATCCTCGATTTAATTTGATATTTGACCGAAACTAGTATAGAATTGTGTATAATATACTATGATTTTTTGACCAAAACTAGTATTTCAAAAAGATTCATAGAATCTAATTTTGAGAAAATGTTTTGCATGAACTTCTATCATAACCTTCCTTCGTAACATATAGAGAGAATCTTAAAAGTTTCATAGCATTTCGAACAATCCTCGATTTAATTTAATTTTTGACCGAAACTAGTATAGAATTGTGTATAATATACTACGACTTTTTGGCCAAAACTAGTATTTCTAAAAGTTTCATAGAATCTAATTTTAAGATAATTTTTAGTATGGACTTCCATCATAAACTTCCCACGTAACATATAGAGATGACCTTAAAAGTTTCATAGAATTTTGAACAATCCTCGATTTAATTTGATTTTTGAACGAAACTAGTAAAGAATTGTGTATAGTATATACTACGATTTTTTGACCAAATCTAGTATTTGAAAAAGTTTCATATAATCTAATTTTGAGATAATTTTTTGCAAGGACTTCCATCATAACCTTCCCTCGTAACATATAAAGAGGATCTTAAATGTTTTGTAGCATTTCGAACAATCCTCGATTTAATTTGATTTTTGACCAAAACTAGTATAGAATTGTGTATAATATACTACGATTTTTTGACCAAACTAGCATTTTAAAAAGTTTCATAGAATCTAATTTTGAAATTAATTTTTGCATGGACTTCCATCATAACCTTCCCTCTTAACATATAGAGAGGATCTTAAAAGTTTCGTAGCCTTTCGAATAATCCTCGATTTAATTTGATTTTTGACCGAAACTAGTATAGAATTTTGTATAATATACTACGATTTTTTTACCAAAACAAGTATTTCAAAAAGTCCCATAGAATCTAATTTTGAGATAATTTTTTGCATGGACTTCCATCATAACCTTCCCTCGTAACATATAGAGAGGATATTAAAAGTTTCATAGCATTTCGAACAATCCTCGATTTAATTTGATATTTGACCGAAACTAGTATAGAATTGTGTATAATATATTACGATTTTTTGGCCAAAACTAGTATTTCAAAAAGTTTCATAGAATCTAATTTTTTTGAGATAATTTTTTTATACGGACTTCCATCATAACCTTCCATCGTAACATGTAGATAGGATCTTAAAAGTATTGTAGCATTTCGAACATTCCTCGATTTAATTTGATTTTTGACCGAAACTAGTATAGAATTGTTTACAATATACTACGATTTTTTGACCAAAACTAGTATTTCAAAAAGTTTCATAGATTCTAATTTTGAGATAATTTTTTGCGTGGACTTCCATCATAGCCTTCTCTCGTAACATGTAGATAGGATCTTTAAAGTTTCGTAGCATTTCGAACAATCCTCGATTTAATATGATTTTTGACCGAAACTAGTATAGAATTATGTATAATATACTACGATTTTTTGGCCAAAACTAGTATTTCAAAAACTTTAATAGAATCTAATTTTGAGATAATTTTTTGTATGGACTTCCATCATAACCTTCCCTCGTAATAATAGAGAGGATCTTAAAAGTTTCTTAACATTTCGAACAATCCTCGATTTAATTTGATTTTTGACTGAAACTAGTATAGAATTGTCCACAATATACTACGATTTTTTGACAAAAACTAGTATTTCAAAAAGATTCAAAAAATCTAATTTTGAGATAATTTTTTGCATGGACTTCCGTCATTACCTTCCCTCATAACATGTTGTGAGGATCTTAAAAGTTTCATAGTATTTCGAACAATCCTCGATTTAATTTGATTTTTGACCGAAACTAGTATAGAATTGTGTATCATATACTACAATTTTTTGGCCAAAACTAGTATTTCAAAAAGTTTCATAGAATCTAATATTGAGATAATTTTTTGCATGGACTTCCATCATAACCTTCCCTCGTAACAATAGAGAGGATCTTAAAAGTTTCTTAACATTTCGAACAATCCTTGATTTAATTTGATTTTTTACCGAAACTAGTATAGAATTGTGTATAATATACTATGATTTTTTGACCAAAACTAGTATTTCAAAAAGATTCATAGAATCGAATTTCGAGATAACTTTTTGCGTGGACTTCCATCATAGCCTTCCCTCGTAACATGTAGAAAGGATCTTAAAAGTTTCGTAGCATTTCGAACAATCCTCAATTTAATTTGTTTTTTGATCGAAACTAGTATAGAATTGTGTATAATATATTATGATTTTTTGACCAAAACTAGTATTTCAAAAAGATTCATAGAATCTAATTTTTAGAAAATGTTTTGCATGGATTTCTATCATACAGAGAGAATCTTAACAGTTTCATAGCATTTCGAACAATCCTCGATTTAATTTGATATTTGACCGAAACTAGTATAGAATTGTGTATAATATACTATGATTTTTTGACCAAAACTAGTATTTCAAAAAGATTCATAGAATCTAATTTTGAGAAAATGTTTTGCATGGACTTCTATCATAACCTTCCTTCGTAACATATAGAGAGAATCTTAAAAGTTTCATAGCATTTCGAACAATCCTCGATTTAATTTAATTTTTGACCGAAACTAGTATAGAATTGTGTATAATATACTACGACTTTTTGGCCAAAACTAGTATTTCAAAAAGTTTCATAGAATCTAATTTTAAGATAATTTTTAGTATGGACTTCCATCATAAACTTCCCACGTAACATATAGAGATGACCTTAAAAGTTTCATAGAATTTTGAACAATCCTCGATTTAATTTGATTTTTGAACGAAACTAGTAAAGAATTGTGTATAGTATATACTACGATTTTTTGACCAAATCTAGTATTTGAAAAAGTTTCATATAATTTAATTTTGAGATAATTTTTTGCAAGGACTTCCATCATAACCTTCCCTCGTAACATATAAAGAGGATCTTAAATGTTTTGTAGCATTTCGAACAATCCTCGATTTAATTTGATTTTTGACCAAAACTAGTATAGAATTGTGTATAATATACTACGATTTTTTGACCAAACTAGCATTTTAAAAAGTTTCATAGAATCTAATTTTGAAATTAATTTTTGCATGGACTTCCATCATAACCTTCCCTCTTAACATATAGAGAGGATCTTAAAAGTTTCGTAGCCTTTCGAATAATCCTCGATTTAATTTGATTTTTGACCGAAACTAGTATAGAATTTTGTATAATATACTACGATTTTTTTACCAAAACAAGTATTTCAAAAAGTCCCATAGAATCTAATTTTGAGATAATTTTTTGCATGGACTTCCATCATAACCTTCCCTCGTAACATATAGAGAGGATATTAAAAGTTTCATAGCATTTCGAACAATCCTCGATTTAATTTGATATTTGACCGAAACTAGTATAGAATTGTGTATAATATATTACGATTTTTTGGCCAAAACTAGTATTTCAAAAAGTTTCATAGAATCTAATTTTTTTGAGATAATTTTTTTGTACGGACTTCCATCATAACCTTCCATCGTAACATGTAGATAGGATCTTAAAAGTATTGTAGCATTTCGAACATTCCTCGATTTAATTTGATTTTTGACCGAAACTAGTATAGAATTGTTTACAATATACTACGATTTTTTGACCAAAACTAGTATTTCAAAAAGTTTCATAGATTCTAATTTTGAGATAATTTTTTGCGTGGACTTCCATCATAGCCTTCTCTCGTAACATGTAGATAGGATCTTTAAAGTTTCGTAGCATTTCGAACAATCCTGGATTTAATATGATTTTTGACCGAAACTAGTATAGAATTATGTATAATATACTACGATTTTTTGGCCAAAACTAGTATTTCAAAAACTTTAATAGAATCTAATTTTGAGATAATATTTTGTATGGACTTCCATCATAACCTTCCCTCGTAATAATAGAGAGGATCTTAAAAGTTTCTTAACATTTCGAACAATCCTCGATTTAATTTGATTTTTGACTGAAACTAGTATAGAATTGTCCACAATATACTACGATTTTTTGACAAAAACTAGTATTTAAAAAAGATTCAAAAAATCTAATTTTGAGATAATTTTTTGCATGGACTTCCGTCATTACCTTCCCTCATAACATGTTGTGAGGATCTTAAGAGTTTCATAGTATTTCGAACAATCCTCGATTTAATTTGATTTTTGACCGAAACTAGTATAGAATTGTGTATCATATACTACAATTTTTTGGCCAAAACTAGTATTTCAAAAAGTTTCATAGAATCTAATATTGAGATAATTTTTTGCATGGACTTCCATCATAACCTTCCCTCGTAACAATAGAGAGGATCTTAAAAGTTTCTTAACATTTCGAACAATCCTTGATTTAATTTGATTTTTTACCGAAACTAGTATAGAATTGTGTATAATATACTATGATTTTTTGACCAAAACTAGTATTTCAAAAAGATTCATAGAATCGAATTTCGAGATAATTTTTTGCGTGGACTTCCATCATAGCCTTCCCTCGTAACATGTAGAAAGGATCTTAAAAGTTTCGTAGCATTTCGAACAATCCTCAATTTAATTTGTTTTTTGATCGAAACTAGTATAGAATTGTGTATAATATATTATGATTTTTTGACCAAAACTAGTATTTCAAAAAGATTCATAGAATCTAATTTTTAGAAAATGTTTTGCATGGATTTCTATCATACAGAGAGAATCTTAACAGTTTCATAGCATTTCGAACAATCCTCGATTTAATTTGATATTTGACCGAAACTAGTATAGAATTGTGTATAATATACTATGATTTTTTGACCAAAACTAGTATTTCAAAAAGATTCATAGAATCTAATTTTGAGAAAATGTTTTGCATGGACTTCTATCATAACCTTCCTTCGTAACATATAGAGAGAATCTTAAAAGTTTCATAGCATTTCGAACAATCCTCGATTTAATTTAATTTTTGACCGAAACTAGTATAGAATTGTGTATAATATACTACGACTTTTTGGCCAAAACTAGTATTTCAAAAAGTTTCATAGAATCTAATTTTAAGATAATTTTTAGTATGGACTTCCATCATAAACTTCCCACGTAACATATAGAGATGACCTTAAAAGTTTCATAGAATTTTGAACAATCCTCGATTTAATTTGATTTTTGAACGAAACTAGTAAAGAATTGTGTATAGTATATACTACGATTTTTTGACCAAATCTAGTATTTGAAAAAGTTTCATATAATTTAATTTTGAGATAATTTTTTGCAAGGACTTCCATCATAACCTTCCCTCGTAACATATAAAGAGGATCTTAAATGTTTTGTAGCATTTCGAACAATCCTCGATTTAATTTGATTTTTGACCAAAACTAGTATAGAATTGTGTATAATATACTACGATTTTTTGACCAAACTAGCATTTTAAAAAGTTTCATAGAATCTAATTTTGAAATTAATTTTTGCATGGACTTCCATCATAACCTTCCCTCTTAACATATAGAGAGGATCTTAAAAGTTTCGTAGCCTTTCGAATAATCCTCGATTTAATTTGATTTTTGACCGAAACTAGTATAGAATTTTGTATAATATACTACGATTTTTTTACCAAAACAAGTATTTCAAAAAGTCCCATAGAATCTAATTTTGAGATAATTTTTTGCATGGACTTCCATCATAACCTTCCCTCGTAACATATAGAGAGGATATTAAAAGTTTCATAGCATTTCGAACAATCCTCGATTTAATTTGATATTTGACCGAAACTAGTATAGAATTGTGTATAATATATTACGATTTTTTGGCCAAAACTAGTATTTCAAAAAGTTTCATAGAATCTAATTTTTTTGAGATAATTTTTTTGTACGGACTTCCATCATAACCTTCCATCGTAACATGTAGATAGGATCTTAAAAGTATTGTAGCATTTCGAACATTCCTCGATTTAATTTGATTTTTGACCGAAACTAGTATAGAATTGTTTACAATATACTACGATTTTTTGACCAAAACTAGTATTTCAAAAAGTTTCATAGATTCTAATTTTGAGATAATTTTTTGCGTGGACTTCCATCATAGCCTTCTCTCGTAACATGTAGATAGGATCTTTAAAGTTTCGTAGCATTTCGAACAATCCTGGATTTAATATGATTTTTGACCGAAACTAGTATAGAATTATGTATAATATACTACGATTTTTTGGCCAAAACTAGTATTTCAAAAACTTTAATAGAATCTAATTTTGAGATAATATTTTGTATGGACTTCCATCATAACCTTCCCTCGTAATAATAGAGAGGATCTTAAAAGTTTCTTAACATTTCGAACAATCCTCGATTTAATTTGATTTTTGACTGAAACTAGTATAGAATTGTCCACAATATACTACGATTTTTTGACAAAAACTAGTATTTAAAAAAGATTCAAAAAATCTAATTTTGAGATAATTTTTTGCATGGACTTCCGTCATTACCTTCCCTCATAACATGTTGTGAGGATCTTAAGAGTTTCATAGTATTTCGAACAATCCTCGATTTAATTTGATTTTTGACCGAAACTAGTATAGAATTGTGTATCATATACTACAATTTTTTGGCCAAAACTAGTATTTCAAAATGTTTCATAGAATCTAATATTGAGATAATTTTTTGCATGGACTTCCATCATAACCTTCCCTCGTAACAATAGAGAGGATCTTAAAAGTTTCTTAACATTTCGAACAATCCTTGATTTAATTTGATTTTTTACCGAAACTAGTATAGAATTGTGTATAATATACTATGATTTTTTGACCAAAACTAGTATTTCAAAAAGATTCATAGAATCGAATTTCGAGATAATTTTTTGCGTGGACTTCCATCATAGCCTTCCCTCGTAACATGTAGAAAGGATCTTAAAAGTTTCGTAGCATTTCGAACAATCCTCAATTTAATTTGTTTTTTGATCGAAACTAGTATAGAATTGTGTATAATATATTATGATTTTTTGACCAAAACTAGTATTTCAAAAAGATTCATAGAATCTAATTTTTAGAAAATGTTTTGCATGGATTTCTATCATACAGAGAGAATCTTAACAGTTTCATAGCATTTCGAACAATCCTCGATTTAATTTGATATTTGACCGAAACTAGTATAGAATTGTGTATAATATACTATGATTTTTTGACCAAAACTAGTATTTCAAAAAGATTCATAGAATCTAATTTTGAGAAAATGTTTTGCATGAACTTCTATCATAACCTTCCTTCGTAACATATAGAGAGAATCTTAAAAGTTTCATAGCATTTCGAACAATCCTCGATTTAATTTAATTTTTGACCGAAACTAGTATAGAATTGTGTATAATATACTACGACTTTTTGGCCAAAACTAGTATTTCTAAAAGTTTCATAGAATCTAATTTTAAGATAATTTTTAGTATGGACTTCCATCATAAACTTCCCACGTAACATATAGAGATGACCTTAAAAGTTTCATAGAATTTTGAACAATCCTCGATTTAATTTGATTTTTGAACGAAACTAGTAAAGAATTGTGTATAGTATATACTACGATTTTTTGACCAAATCTAGTATTTGAAAAAGTTTCATATAATCTAATTTTGAGATAATTTTTTGCAAGGACTTCCATCATAACCTTCCCTCGTAACATATAAAGAGGATCTTAAATGTTTTGTAGCATTTCGAACAATCCTCGATTTAATTTGATTTTTGACCAAAACTAGTATAGAATTGTGTATAATATACTACGATTTTTTGACCAAACTAGCATTTTAAAAAGTTTCATAGAATCTAATTTTGAAATTAATTTTTGCATGGACTTCCATCATAACCTTCCCTCTTAACATATAGAGAGGATCT
This sequence comes from Lathyrus aphaca, assembly GCA_963966055.1. Taxonomy (NCBI): domain Eukaryota; kingdom Viridiplantae; phylum Streptophyta; class Magnoliopsida; order Fabales; family Fabaceae; genus Lathyrus; species Lathyrus aphaca. The sequence goes on from OZ014523.1 coordinate 33,717,645, forward strand.
TAAAAGTTTCGTAGCCTTTCGAATAATCCTCGATTTAATTTGATTTTTGACCGAAACTAGTATAGAATTTTGTATAATATACTACGATTTTTTTACCAAAACAAGTATTTCAAAAAGTCCCATAGAATCTAATTTTGAGATAATTTTTTGCATGGACTTCCATCATAACCTTCCCTCGTAACATATAGAGAGGATATTAAAAGTTTCATAGCATTTCGAACAATCCTCGATTTAATTTGATATTTGACCGAAACTAGTATAGAATTATGTATAATATATTACGATTTTTTGGCCAAAACTAGTATTTCAAAAAGTTTCATAGAATCTAATTTTTTTGAGATAATTTTTTTGTACGGACTTCCATCATAACCTTCCATCGTAACATGTAGATAGGATCTTAAAAGTATTATATCATTTCGAACATTCCTCGATTTAATTTGATTTTTGACCGAAACTAGTATAGAATTGTTTACAATATACTACGATTTTTTGACCAAAACTAGTATTTCAAAAAGTTTCATAGATTCTAATTTTGAGATAATTATTTGCGTGGACTTCCATCATAGCCTTCTCTCGTAACATGTAGATAGGATCTTTAAAGTTTCGTAGCATTTCGAACAATCCTCGATTTAATATGATTTTTGACCGAAACTAGTATAGAATTATGTATAATATACTACGATTTTTTGGCCAAAACTAGTATTTCAAAAACTTTAATAGAATCTAATTTTGAGATAATTTTTTGTATGAACTTCCATCATAACCTTCCTTCGTAATAATAGAGAGGATCTTAAAAGTTTCTTAACATTTCGAACAATCCTCGATTTAATTTGATTTTTGACTGAAACTAGTATAGAATTGTCCACAATATACTACGATTTTTTGACAAAAACTAGTATTTCAAAAAGATTCAAAAAATCTAATTTTGAGATAATTTTTTGCATGGACTTCCGTCATTACCTTCCCTCATAACATGTTGTGAGGATCTTAAAAGTTTCATAGTATTTCGAACAATCCTCGATTTAATTTGATTTTTGACCGAAACTAGTATAGAATTGTGTATCATATACTACAATTTTTTGGCCAAAACTAGTATTTCAAAAAGTTTCATAGAATCTAATATTGAGATAATTTTTTGCATGGACTTCCATCATAACCTTCCCTCGTAACAATAGAGAGGATCTTAAAAGTTTCTTAACATTTCGAACAATCCTTGATTTAATTCGATTTTTTACCGAAACTAGTATAGAATTGTGTATAATATACTATGATTTTTTGACCAAAACTAGTATTTCAAAAAGATTCATAGAATCGAATTTCGAGATAATTTTTTGCGTGGACTTCCATCATAGCCTTCCCTCGTAACATGTAGAAAGGATCTTAAAAGTTTCGTAGCATTTCGAACAATCCTCAATTTAATTTGTTTTTTGATCGAAACTAGTATAGAATTGTGTATAATATATTATGATTTTTTGACCAAAACTAGTATTTCAAAAAGATTCATAGAATCTAATTTTTAGAAAATGTTTTGCATGGATTTCTATCATACAGAGAGAATCTTAACAGTTTCATAGCATTTCGAACAATCCTCGATTTAATTTGATATTTGACCGAAACTAGTATAGAATTGTGTATAATATACTATGATTTTTTGACCAAAACTAGTATTTCAAAAAGATTCATAGAATCTAATTTTGAGAAAATGTTTTGCATGGACTTCTATCATAACCTTCCTTCGTAACATATAGAGAGAATCTTAAAAGTTTCATAGCATTTCGAACAATCCTCGATTTAATTTAATTTTTGACCGAAACTAGTATAGAATTGTGTATAATATACTACGACTTTTTGGCCAAAACTAGTATTTCAAAAAGTTTCATAGAATCTAATTTTAAGATAATTTTTAGTATGGACTTCCATCATAAACTTCCCACGTAACATATAGAGATGACCTTAAAAGTTTCATAGAATTTTGAACAATCCTCGATTTAATTTGATTTTTGAACGAAACTAGTAAAGAATTGTGTATAGTATATACTACGATTTTTTGACCAAATCTAGTATTTGAAAAAGTTTCATATAATTTAATTTTGAGATAATTTTTTGCAAGGACTTCCATCATAACCTTCCCTCGTAACATATAAAGAGGATCTTAAATGTTTTGTAGCATTTCGAACAATCCTCGATTTAATTTGATTTTTGACCAAAACTAGTATAGAATTGTGTATAATATACTACGATTTTTTGACCAAACTAGCATTTTAAAAAGTTTCATAGAATCTAATTTTGAAATTAATTTTTGCATGGACTTCCATCATAACCTTCCCTCTTAACATATAGAGAGGATCTTAAAAGTTTCGTAGCCTTTCGAATAATCCTCGATTTAATTTGATTTTTGACCGAAACTAGTATAGAATTTTGTATAATATACTACGATTTTTTTACCAAAACAAGTATTTCAAAAAGTCCCATAGAATCTAATTTTGAGAAAATTTTTTGCATGGACTTCCATCATAACCTTCCCTCGTAACATATAGAGAGGATATTAAAAGTTTCATAGCATTTCGAACAATCCTCGATTTAATTTGATATTTGACCGAAACTAGTATAGAATTGTGTATAATATATTACGATTTTTTGGCCAAAACTAGTATTTCAAAAAGTTTCATAGAATCTAATTTTTTTGAGATAATTTTTTTGTACGGACTTCCATCATAACCTTCCATCGTAACATGTAGATAGGATCTTAAAAGTATTGTAGCATTTCGAACATTCCTCGATTTAATTTGATTTTTGACCGAAACTAGTATAGAATTGTTTACAATATACTACGATTTTTTGACCAAAACTTGTATTTCAAAAAGTTTCATAGATTCTAATTTTGAGATAATTTTTTGCGTGGACTTCCATCATAGCCTTCTCTCGTAACATGTAGATAGGATCTTTAAAGTTTCGTAGCATTTCGAACAATCCTGGATTTAATATGATTTTTGACCGAAACTAGTATAGAATTATGTATAATATACTACGATTTTTTGGCCAAAACTAGTATTTCAAAAACTTTAATAGAATCTAATTTTGAGATAATATTTTGTATGGACTTCCATCATAACCTTCCCTCGTAATAATAGAGAGGATCTTAAAAGTTTCTTAACATTTCGAACAATCCTCGATTTAATTTGATTTTTGACTGAAACTAGTATAGAATTGTCCACAATATACTACGATTTTTTGACAAAAACTAGTATTTCAAAAAGATTCAAAAAATCTAATTTTGAGATAATTTTTTGCATGGACTTCCGTCATTACCTTCCCTCATAACATGTTGTGAGGATCTTAAGAGTTTCATAGTATTTCGAACAATCCTCGATTTAATTTGATTTTTGACCGAAACTAGTATAGAATTGTGTATCATATACTACAATTTTTTGGCCAAAACTAGTATTTCAAAATGTTTCATAGAATCTAATATTGAGATAATTTTTTGCATGGACTTCCATCATAACCTTCCCTCGTAACAATAGAGAGGATCTTAAAAGTTTCTTAACATTTCGAACAATCCTTGATTTAATTTGATTTTTTACCGAAACTAGTATAGAATTGTGTATAATATACTATGATTTTTTGACCAAAACTAGTATTTCAAAAAGATTCATAGAATCGAATTTCGAGATAATTTTTTGCGTGGACTTCCATCATAGCCTTCCCTCGTAACATGTAGAAAGGATCTTAAAAGTTTCGTAGCATTTCGAACAATCCTCAATTTAATTTGTTTTTTGATCGAAACTAGTATAGAATTGTGTATAATATATTATGATTTTTTGACCAAAACTAGTATTTCAAAAAGTTTCATAGAATCTAATTTTAAGATAATTTTTAGTATGGACTTCCATCATAAACTTCCCACGTAACATATAGAGATGACCTTAAAAGTTTCATAGAATTTTGAACAATCCTCGATTTAATTTGATTTTTGAACGAAACTAGTAAAGAATTGTGTATAGTATATACTACGATTTTTTGACCAAATCTAGTATTTGAAAAAGTTTCATATAATTTAATTTTGAGATAATTTTTTGCAAGGACTTCCATCATAACCTTCCCTCGTAACATATAAAGAGGATCTTAAATGTTTTGTAGCATTTCGAACAATCCTCGATTTAATTTGATTTTTGACCAAAACTAGTATAGAATTGTGTATAATATACTACGATTTTTTGACCAAACTAGCATTTTAAAAAGTTTCATAGAATCTAATTTTGAAATTAATTTTTGCATGGACTTCCATCATAACCTTCCCTCTTAACATATAGAGAGGATCTTAAAAGTTTCGTAGCCTTTCGAATAATCCTCGATTTAATTTGATTTTTGACCGAAACTAGTATAGAATTTTGTATAATATACTACGATTTTTTTACCAAAACAAGTATTTCAAAAAGTCCCATAGAATCTAATTTTGAGAAAATTTTTTGCATGGACTTCCATCATAACCTTCCCTCGTAACATATAGAGAGGATATTAAAAGTTTCATAGCATTTCGAACAATCCTCGATTTAATTTGATATTTGACCGAAACTAGTATAGAATTGTGTATAATATATTACGATTTTTTGGCCAAAACTAGTATTTCAAAAAGTTTCATAGAATCTAATTTTTTTGAGATAATTTTTTTGTACGGACTTCCATCATAACCTTCCATCGTAACATGTAGATAGGATCTTAAAAGTATTGTAGCATTTCGAACATTCCTCGATTTAATTTGATTTTTGACCGAAACTAGTATAGAATTGTTTACAATATACTACGATTTTTTGACCAAAACTTGTATTTCAAAAAGTTTCATAGATTCTAATTTTGAGATAATTTTTTGCGTGGACTTCCATCATAGCCTTCTCTCGTAACATGTAGATAGGATCTTTAAAGTTTCGTAGCATTTCGAACAATCCTGGATTTAATATGATTTTTGACCGAAACTAGTATAGAATTATGTATAATATACTACGATTTTTTGGCCAAAACTAGTATTTCAAAAACTTTAATAGAATCTAATTTTGAGATAATATTTTGTATGGACTTCCATCATAACCTTCCCTCGTAATAATAGAGAGGATCTTAAAAGTTTCTTAACATTTCGAACAATCCTCGATTTAATTTGATTTTTGACTGAAACTAGTATAGAATTGTCCACAATATACTACGATTTTTTGACAAAAACTAGTATTTCAAAAAGATTCAAAAAATCTAATTTTGAGATAATTTTTTGCATGGACTTCCGTCATTACCTTCCCTCATAACATGTTGTGAGGATCTTAAGAGTTTCATAGTATTTCGAACAATCCTCGATTTAATTTGATTTTTGACCGAAACTAGTATAGAATTGTGTATCATATACTACAATTTTTTGGCCAAAACTAGTATTTCAAAATGTTTCATAGAATCTAATATTGAGATAATTTTTTGCATGGACTTCCATCATAACCTTCCCTCGTAACAATAGAGAGGATCTTAAAAGTTTCTTAACATTTCGAACAATCCTTGATTTAATTTGATTTTTTACCGAAACTAGTATAGAATTGTGTATAATATACTATGATTTTTTGACCAAAACTAGTATTTCAAAAAGATTCATAGAATCGAATTTCGAGATAATTTTTTGCGTGGACTTCCATCATAGCCTTCCCTCGTAACATGTAGAAAGGATCTTAAAAGTTTCGTAGCATTTCGAACAATCCTCAATTTAATTTGTTTTTTGATCGAAACTAGTATAGAATTGTGTATAATATATTATGATTTTTTGACCAAAACTAGTATTTCAAAAAGATTCATAGAATCTAATTTTTAGAAAATGTTTTGCATGGATTTCTATCATACAGAGAGAATCTTAACAGTTTCATAGCATTTCGAACAATCCTCGATTTAATTTGATATTTGACCGAAACTAGTATAGAATTGTGTATAATATACTATGATTTTTTGACCAAAACTAGTATTTCAAAAAGATTCATAGAATCTAATTTTGAGAAAATGTTTTGCATGAACTTCTATCATAACCTTCCTTCGTAACATATAGAGAGAATCTTAAAAGTTTCATAGCATTTCGAACAATCCTCGATTTAATTTAATTTTTGACCGAAACTAGTATAGAATTGTGTATAATATACTACGACTTTTTGGCCAAAACTAGTATTTCTAAAAGTTTCATAGAATCTAATTTTAAGATAATTTTTAGTATGGACTTCCATCATAAACTTCCCACGTAACATATAGAGATGACCTTAAAAGTTTCATAGAATTTTGAACAATCCTCGATTTAATTTGATTTTTGAACGAAACTAGTAAAGAATTGTGTATAGTATATACTACGATTTTTTGACCAAATCTAGTATTTGAAAAAGTTTCATATAATCTAATTTTGAGATAATTTTTTGCAAGGACTTCCATCATAACCTTCCCTCGTAACATATAAAGAGGATCTTAAATGTTTTGTAGCATTTCGAACAATCCTCGATTTAATTTGATTTTTGACCAAAACTAGTATAGAATTGTGTATAATATACTACGATTTTTTGACCAAACTAGCATTTTAAAAAGTTTCATAGAATCTAATTTTGAAATTAATTTTTGCATGGACTTCCATCATAACCTTCCCTCTTAACATATAGAGAGGATCTTAAAAGTTTCGTAGCCTTTCGAATAATCCTCGATTTAATTTGATTTTTGACCGAAACTAGTATAGAATTTTGTATAATATACTACGATTTTTTTACCAAAACAAGTATTTCAAAAAGTCCCATAGAATCTAATTTTGAGATAATTTTTTGCATGGACTTCCATCATAACCTTCCCTCGTAACATATAGAGAGGATATTAAAAGTTTCATAGCATTTCGAACAATCCTCGATTTAATTTGATATTTGACCGAAACTAGTATAGAATTGTGTATAATATATTACGATTTTTTGGCCAAAACTAGTATTTCAAAAAGTTTCATAGAATCTAATTTTTTTGAGATAATTTTTTTGTACGGACTTCCATCATAACCTTCCATCGTAACATGTAGATAGGATCTTAAAAGTATTGTAGCATTTCGAACATTCCTCGATTTAATTTGATTTTTGACCGAAACTAGTATAGAATTGTTTACAATATACTACGATTTTTTGACCAAAACTTGTATTTCAAAAAGTTTCATAGATTCTAATTTTGAGATAATTTTTTGCGTGGACTTCCATCATAGCCTTCTCTCGTAACATGTAGATAGGATCTTTAAAGTTTCGTAGCATTTCGAACAATCCTGGATTTAATATGATTTTTGACCGAAACTAGTATAGAATTATGTATAATATACTACGATTTTTTGGCCAAAACTAGTATTTCAAAAACTTTAATAGAATCTAATTTTGAGATAATATTTTGTATGGACTTCCATCATAACCTTCCCTCGTAATAATAGAGAGGATCTTAAAAGTTTCTTAACATTTCGAACAATCCTCGATTTAATTTGATTTTTGACTGAAACTAGTATAGAATTGTCCACAATATACTACGATTTTTTGACAAAAACTAGTATTTCAAAAAGATTCAAAAAATCTAATTTTGAGATAATTTTTTGCATGGACTTCCGTCATTACCTTCCCTCATAACATGTTGTGAGGATCTTAAGAGTTTCATAGTATTTCGAACAATCCTCGATTTAATTTGATTTTTGACCGAAACTAGTATAGAATTGTGTATCATATACTACAATTTTTTGGCCAAAACTAGTATTTCAAAATGTTTCATAGAATCTAATATTGAGATAATTTTTTGCATGGACTTCCATCATAACCTTCCCTCGTAACAATAGAGAGGATCTTAAAAGTTTCTTAACATTTCGAACAATCCTTGATTTAATTTGATTTTTTACCGAAACTAGTATAGAATTGTGTATAATATACTATGATTTTTTGACCAAAACTAGTATTTCAAAAAGATTCATAGAATCGAATTTCGAGATAATTTTTTGCGTGGACTTCCATCATAGCCTTCCCTCGTAACATGTAGAAAGGATCTTAAAAGTTTCGTAGCATTTCGAACAATCCTCAATTTAATTTGTTTTTTGATCGAAACTAGTATAGAATTGTGTATAATATATTATGATTTTTTGACCAAAACTAGTATTTCAAAAAGATTCATAGAATCTAATTTTTAGAAAATGTTTTGCATGGATTTCTATCATACAGAGAGAATCTTAACAGTTTCATAGCATTTCGAACAATCCTCGATTTAATTTGATATTTGACCGAAACTAGTATAGAATTGTGTATAATATACTATGATTTTTTGACCAAAACTAGTATTTCAAAAAGATTCATAGAATCTAATTTTGAGAAAATGTTTTGCATGAACTTCTATCATAACCTTCCTTCGTAACATATAGAGAGAATCTTAAAAGTTTCATAGCATTTCGAACAATCCTCGATTTAATTTAATTTTTGACCGAAACTAGTATAGAATTGTGTATAATATACTACGACTTTTTGGCCAAAACTAGTATTTCTAAAAGTTTCATAGAATCTAATTTTAAGATAATTTTTAGTATGGACTTCCATCATAAACTTCCCACGTAACATATAGAGATGACCTTAAAAGTTTCATAGAATTTTGAACAATCCTCGATTTAATTTGATTTTTGAACGAAACTAGTAAAGAATTGTGTATAGTATATACTACGATTTTTTGACCAAATCTAGTATTTGAAAAAGTTTCATATAATCTAATTTTGAGATAATTTTTTGCAAGGACTTCCATCATAACCTTCCCTCGTAACATATAAAGAGGATCTTAAATGTTTTGTAGCATTTCGAACAATCCTCGATTTAATTTGATTTTTGACCAAAACTAGTATAGAATTGTGTATAATATACTACGATTTTTTGACCAAACTAGCATTTTAAAAAGTTTCATAGAATCTAATTTTGAAATTAATTTTTGCATGGACTTCCATCATAACCTTCCCTCTTAACATATAGAGAGGATCTTAAAAGTTTCGTAGCCTTTCGAATAATCCTCGATTTAATTTGATTTTTGACCGAAACTAGTATAGAATTTTGTATAATATACTACGATTTTTTTACCAAAACAAGTATTTCAAAAAGTCCCATAGAATCTAATTTTGAGATAATTTTTTGCATGGACTTCCATCATAACCTTCCCTCGTAACATATAGAGAGGATATTAAAAGTTTCATAGCATTTCGAACAATCCTCGATTTAATTTGATATTTGACCGAAACTAGTATAGAATTGTGTATAATATATTACGATTTTTTGGCCAAAACTAGTATTTCAAAAAGTTTCATAGAATCTAATTTTTTTGAGATAATTTTTTTGTACGGACTTCCATCATAACCTTCCATCGTAACATGTAGATAGGATCTTAAAAGTATTGTATCATTTCGAACATTCCTCGATTTAATTTGATTTTTGACCGAAACTAGTATAGAATTGTTTACAATATACTACGATTTTTTGACCAAAACTAGTATTTCAAAAAGTTTCATAGATTCTAATTTTGAGATAATTATTTGCGTGGACTTCCATCATAGCCTTCTCTCGTAACATGTAGATAGGATCTTTAAAGTTTCGTAGCATTTAGAACAATCCTCGATTTAATATGATTTTTGACCGAAACTAGTATAGAATTATGTATAATATACTACGATTTTTTGGCCAAAACTAGTATTTCAAAAACTTTAATAGAATCTAATTTTGAGATAATTTTTTGTATGAACTTCCATCATAACCTTCCTTCGTAATAATAGAGAGGATCTTAAAAGTTTCTTAACATTTCGAACAATCCTCGATTTAATTTGATTTTTGACTGAAACTAGTATAGAATTGTCCACAATATACTACGATTTTTTGACAAAAACTAGTATTTCAAAAAGATTCAAAAAATCTAATTTTGAGATAATTTTTTGCATGGACTTCCGTCATTACCTTCCCTCATAACATGTTGTGAGGATCTTAAAAGTTTCATAGTATTTCGAACAATCCTCGATTTAATTTGATTTTTGACCGAAACTAGTATAGAATTGTGTATCATATACTACAATTTTTTGGCCAAAACTAGTATTTCAAAAAGTTTCATAGAATCTAATATTGAGATAATTTTTTGCATGGACTTCCATCATAACCTTCCCTCGTAACAATAGAGAGGATCTTAAAAGTTTCTTAACATTTCGAACAATCCTTGATTTAATTCGATTTTTTACCGAAACTAGTATAGAATTGTGTATAATATACTATGATTTTTTGACCAAAACTAGTATTTCAAAAAGATTCATAGAATCGAATTTCGAGATAATTTTTTGCGTGGACTTCCATCATAGCCTTCCCTCGTAACATGTAGAAAGGATCTTAAAAGTTTCGTAGCATTTCGAACAATCCTCAATTTAATTTGTTTTTTGATCGAAACTAGTATAGAATTGTGTATAATATATTATGATTTTTTGACCAAAACTAGTATTTCAAAAAGATTCATAGAATCTAATTTTTAGAAAATGTTTTGCATGGATTTCTATCATACAGAGAGAATCTTAACAGTTTCATAGCATTTCGAACAATCCTCGATTTAATTTGATATTTGACCGAAACTAGTATAGAATTGTGTATAATATACTATGATTTTTTGACCAAAACTAGTATTTCAAAAAGATTCATAGAATCTAATTTTGAGAAAATGTTTTGCATGAACTTCTATCATAACCTTCCTTCGTAACATATAGAGAGAATCTTAAAAGTTTCATAGCATTTCGAACAATCCTCGATTTAATTTAATTTTTGACCGAAACTAGTATAGAATTGTGTATAATATACTACGACTTTTTGGCCAAAACTAGTATTTCTAAAAGTTTCATAGAATCTAATTTTAAGATAATTTTTAGTATGGACTTCCATCATAAACTTCCCACGTAACATATAGAGATGACCTTAAAAGTTTCATAGAATTTTGAACAATCCTCGATTTAATTTGATTTTTGAACGAAACTAGTAAAGAATTGTGTATAGTATATACTACGATTTTTTGACCAAATCTAGTATTTGAAAAAGTTTCATATAATCTAATTTTGAGATAATTTTTTGCAAGGACTTCCATCATAACCTTCCCTCGTAACATATAAAGAGGATCTTAAATGTTTTGTAGCATTTCGAACAATCCTCGATTTAATTTGATTTTTGACCAAAACTAGTATAGAATTGTGTATAATATACTACGATTTTTTGACCAAACTAGCATTTTAAAAAGTTTCATAGAATCTAATTTTGAAATTAATTTTTGCATGGACTTCCATCATAACCTTCCCTCTTAACATATAGAGAGGATCTTAAAAGTTTCGTAGCCTTTCGAATAATCCTCGATTTAATTTGATTTTTGACCGAAACTAGTATAGAATTTTGTATAATATACTACGATTTTTTTACCAAAACAAGTATTTCAAAAAGTCCCATAGAATCTAATTTTGAGATAATTTTTTGCATGGACTTCCATCATAACCTTCCCTCGTAACATATAGAGAGGATATTAAAAGTTTCATAGCATTTCGAACAATCCTCGATTTAATTTGATATTTGACCGAAACTAGTATAGAATTGTGTATAATATATTACGATTTTTTGGCCAAAACTAGTATTTCAAAAAGTTTCATAGAATCTAATTTTTTTGAGATAATTTTTTTGTACGGACTTCCATCATAACCTTCCATCGTAACATGTAGATAGGATCTTAAAAGTATTGTATCATTTCGAACATTCCTCGATTTAATTTGATTTTTGACCGAAACTAGTATAGAATTGTTTACAATATACTACGATTTTTTGACCAAAACTAGTATTTCAAAAAGTTTCATAGATTCTAATTTTGAGATAATTATTTGCGTGGACTTCCATCATAGCCTTCTCTCGTAACATGTAGATAGGATCTTTAAAGTTTCGTAGCATTTAGAACAATCCTCGATTTAATATGATTTTTGACCGAAACTAGTATAGAATTATGTATAATATACTACGATTTTTTGGCCAAAACTAGTATTTCAAAAACTTTAATAGAATCTAATTTTGAGATAATTTTTTGTATGAACTTCCATCATAACCTTCCTTCGTAATAATAGAGAGGATCTTAAAAGTTTCTTAACATTTCGAACAATCCTCGATTTAATTTGATTTTTGACTGAAACTAGTATAGAATTGTCCACAATATACTACGATTTTTTGACAAAAACTAGTATTTCAAAAAGATTCAAAAAATCTAATTTTGAGATAATTTTTTGCATGGACTTCCGTCATTACCTTCCCTCATAACATGTTGTGAGGATCTTAAAAGTTTCATAGTATTTCGAACAATCCTCGATTTAATTTGATTTTTGACCGAAACTAGTATAGAATTGTGTATCATATACTACAATTTTTTGGCCAAAACTAGTATTTCAAAAAGTTTCATAGAATCTAATATTGAGATAATTTTTTGCATGGACTTCCATCATAACCTTCCCTCGTAACAATAGAGAGGATCTTAAAAGTTTCTTAACATTTCGAACAATCCTTGATTTAATTCGATTTTTTACCGAAACTAGTATAGAATTGTGTATAATATACTATGATTTTTTGACCAAAACTAGTATTTCAAAAAGATTCATAGAATCGAATTTCGAGATAATTTTTTGCGTGGACTTCCATCATAGCCTTCCCTCGTAACATGTAGAAAGGATCTTAAAAGTTTCGTAGCATTTCGAACAATCCTCAATTTAATTTGTTTTTTGATCGAAACTAGTATAGAATTGTGTATAATATATTATGATTTTTTGACCAAAACTAGTATTTCAAAAAGATTCATAGAATCTAATTTTTAGAAAATGTTTTGCATGGATTTCTATCATACAGAGAGAATCTTAACAGTTTCATAGCATTTCGAACAATCCTCGATTTAATTTGATATTTGACCGAAACTAGTATAGAATTGTGTATAATATACTATGATTTTTTGACCAAAACTAGTATTTCAAAAAGATTCATAGAATCTAATTTTGAGAAAATGTTTTGCATGGACTTCTATCATAACCTTCCTTCGTAACATATAGAGAGAATCTTAAAAGTTTCATAGCATTTCGAACAATCCTCGATTTAATTTAATTTTTGACCGAAACTAGTATAGAATTGTGTATAATATACTACGACTTTTTGGCCAAAACTAGTATTTCAAAAAGTTTCATAGAATCTAATTTTAAGATAATTTTTAGTATGGACTTCCATCATAAACTTCCCACGTAACATATAGAGATGACCTTAAAAGTTTCATAGAATTTTGAACAATCCTCGATTTAATTTGATTTTTGAACGAAACTAGTAAAGAATTGTGTATAGTATATACTACGATTTTTTGACCAAATCTAGTATTTGAAAAAGTTTCATATAATTTAATTTTGAGATAATTTTTTGCAAGGACTTCCATCATAACCTTCCCTCGTAACATATAAAGAGGATCTTAAATGTTTTGTAGCATTTCGAACAATCCTCGATTTAATTTGATTTTTGACCAAAACTAGTATAGAATTGTGTATAATATACTACGATTTTTTGACCAAACTAGCATTTTAAAAAGTTTCATAGAATCTAATTTTGAAATTAATTTTTGCATGGACTTCCATCATAACCTTCCCTCTTAACATATAGAGAGGATCTTAAAAGTTTCGTAGCCTTTCGAATAATCCTCGATTTAATTTGATTTTTGACCGAAACTAGTATAGAATTTTGTATAATATACTACGATTTTTTTACCAAAACAAGTATTTCAAAAAGTCCCATAGAATCTAATTTTGAGATAATTTTTTGCATGGACTTCCATCATAACCTTCCCTCGTAACATATAGAGAGGATATTAAAAGTTTCATAGCATTTCGAACAATCCTCGATTTAATTTGATATTTGACCGAAACTAGTATAGAATTGTGTATAATATATTACGATTTTTTGGCCAAAACTAGTATTTCAAAAAGTTTCATAGAATCTAATTTTTTTGAGATAATTTTTTTGTACGGACTTCCATCATAACCTTCCATCGTAACATGTAGATAGGATCTTAAAAGTATTGTAGCATTTCGAACATTCCTCGATTTAATTTGATTTTTGACCGAAAGTAGTATAGAATTGTTTACAATATACTACGATTTTTTGACCAAAACTAGTATTTCAAAAAGTTTCATAGATTCTAATTTTGAGATAATTTTTTGCGTGGACTTCCATCATAGCCTTCTCTCGTAACATGTAGATAGGATCTTTAAAGTTTCGTAGCATTTCGAACAATCCTCGATTTAATATGATTTTTGACCGAAACTAGTATAGAATTATGTATAATATACTACGATTTTTTGGCCAAAACTAGTATTTCAAAAACTTTAATAGAATCTAATTTTGAGATAATTTTTTGTATGGACTTCCATCATAACCTTCCCTCGTAATAATAGAGAGGATCTTAAAAGTTTCTTAACATTTCGAACAATCCTCGATTTAATTTGATTTTTGACTGAAACTAGTATAGAATTGTCCACAATATACTACGATTTTTTGACAAAAACTAGTATTTCAAAAAGATTCAAAAAATCTAATTTTGAGATAATTTTTTGCATGGACTTCCGTCATTACCTTCCCTCATAACATGTTGTGAGGATCTTAAAAGTTTCATAGTATTTCGAACAATCCTCGATTTAATTTGATTTTTGACCGAAACTAGTATAGAATTGTGTATCATATACTACAATTTTTTGGCCAAAACTAGTATTTCAAAAAGTTTCATAGAATCTAATATTGAGATAATTTTTTGCATGGACTTCCATCATAACCTTCCCTCGTAACAATAGAGAGGATCTTAAAAGTTTCTTAACATTTCGAACAATCCTTGATTTAATTTGATTTTTTACCGAAACTAGTATAGAATTGTGTATAATATACTATGATTTTTTGACCAAAACTAGTATTTCAAAAAGATTCATAGAATCGAATTTCGAGATAATTTTTTGCGTGGACTTCCATCATAGCCTTCCCTCGTAACATGTAGAAAGGATCTTAAAAGTTTCGTAGCATTTCGAACAATCCTCAATTTAATTTGTTTTTTGATCGAAACTAGTATAGAATTGTGTATAATATATTATGATTTTTTGACCAAAACTAGTATTTCAAAAAGATTCATAGAATCTAATTTTTAGAAAATGTTTTGCATGGATTTTTATCATACAGAGAGAATCTTAACAGTTTCATAGCATTTCGAACAATCCTCGATTTAATTTGATATTTGACCGAAACTAGTATAGAATTGTGTATAATATACTATGATTTTTTGACCAAAACTAGTATTTCAAAAAGATTCATAGAATCTAATTTTGAGAAAATGTTTTGCATGGACTTCTATCATAACTTTCCTTCGTAACATATAGAGAGAATCTTAAAAGTTTCATAGCATTTCGAACAATCCTCGATTTAATTTAATTTTTGACCGAAACTAGTATAGAATTGTGTATAATATACTACGACTTTTTGGCCAAAACTAGTATTTCAAAAAGTTTCATAGAATCTAATTTTAAGATAATTTTTAGTATGGACTTCCATCATAAACTTCCCACGTAACATATAGAGATGACCTTAAAAGTTTCATAGAATTTTGAACAATCCTCGATTTAATTTGATTTTTGAACGAAACTAGTAAAGAATTGTGTATAGTATATACTACGATTTTTTGACCAAATCTAGTATTTGAAAAAGTTTCATATAATCTAGTTTTGAGATAATTTTTTGCAAGGACTTCCATCATAACCTTCCCTCGTAACATATAAAGAGGATCTTAAATGTTTTGTAGCATTTCGAACAATCCTCAATTTAATTTGATTTTTGACCAAAACTAGTATAGAATTGTGTATAATATACTACGATTTTTTGACCAAACTAGCATTTTAAAAAGTTTCATAGAAACTAATTTTGAAATTAATTTTTGCATGGACTTCCATCATAACCTTCCCTCTTAACATATAGAGAGGATCTTAAAAGTTTCGTAGCCTTTCGAATAATCCTCGATTTAATTTGATTTTTGACCGAAACTAGTATAGAATTTTGTATAATATACTACGATTTTTTTACCAAAACAAGTATTTCAAAAAGTCCCATAGAATCTAATTTTGAGATAATTTTTTGCATGGACTTCCATCATAACCTTCCCTCGTAACATATAGAGAGGATATTAAAAGTTTCATAGCATTTCGAACAATCCTCGATTTAATTTGATATTTGACCGAAACTAGTATAGAATTGTGTATAATATATTACGATTTTTTGGCCAAAACTAGTATTTCAAAAAGTTTCATAGAATCTAATTTTTTTGAGATAATTTTTTTGTACGGACTTCCATCATAACCTTCCATCGTAACATGTAGATAGGATCTTAAAAGTATTGTATCATTTCGAACATTCCTCGATTTAATTTGATTTTTGACCGAAACTAGTATAGAATTGTTTACAATATACTACGATTTTTTGACCAAAACTAGTATTTCAAAAAGTTTCATAGATTCTAATTTTGAGATAATTATTTGCGTGGACTTCCATCATAGCCTTCTCTCGTAACATGTAGATAGGATCTTTAAAGTTTCGTAGCATTTCGAACAATCCTCGATTTAATATGATTTTTGACCGAAACTAGTATAGAATTATGTATAATATACTACGATTTTTTGGCCAAAACTAGTATTTCAAAAACTTTAATAGAATCTAATTTTGAGATAATTTTTTGTATGAACTTCCATCATAACCTTCCCTCGTAATAATAGAGAGGATCTTAAAAGTTTCTTAACATTTCGAACAATCCTCGATTTAATTTGATTTTTGACTGAAACTAGTATAGAATTGTCCACAATATACTACGATTTTTTGACAAAAACTAGTATTTCAAAAAGATTCAAAAAATCTAATTTTGAGATAATTTTTTGCATGGACTTCCGTCATTACCTTCCCTCATAACATGTTGTGAGGATCTTAAAAGTTTCATAGTATTTCGAACAATCCTCGATTTAATTTGATTTTTGACCGAAACTAGTATAGAATTGTGTATCATATACTACAATTTTTTGGCCAAAACTAGTATTTCAAAAAGTTTCATAGAATCTAATATTGAGATAATTTTTTGCATGGACTTCCATCATAACCTTCCCTCGTAACAATAGAGAGGATCTTAAAAGTTTCTTAACATTTCGAACAATCCTTGATTTAATTTGATTTTTTACCGAAACTAGTATAGAATTGTGTATAATATACTATGATTTTTTGACCAAAACTAGTATTTCAAAAAGATTCATAGAATCGAATTTCGAGATAATTTTTTGCGTGGACTTCCATCATAGCCTTCCCTCGTAACATGTAGAAAGGATCTTAAAAGTTTCGTAGCATTTCGAACAATCCTCAATTTAATTTGTTTTTTGATCGAAACTAGTATAGAATTGTGTATAATATATTATGATTTTTTGACCAAAACTAGTATTTCAAAAAGATTCATAGAATCTAATTTTTAGAAAATGTTTTGCTTGGATTTCTATCATACAGAGAGAATCTTAACAGTTTCATAGCATTTCGAACAATCCTCGATTTAATTTGATATTTGACCGAAACTAGTATAGAATTGTGTATAATATACTATGATTTTTTGACCAAAACTAGTATTTCAAAAAGATTCATAGAATCTAATTTTGAGAAAATGTTTTGCATGGACTTCTATCATAACCTTCCTTCGTAACATATAGAGAGAATCTTAAAAGTTTTATAGCATTTCGAACAATCCTCGATTTAATTTAATTTTTGACCGAAACTAGTATAGAATTGTGTATAATATACTACGATTTTTTGGCCAAAACTAGTATTTCAAAAAGTTTCATAGAATCTAATTTTAAGATAATTTTTAGTATGGACTTCCATCATAAACTTCCCTCGTAACATATAGAGATGACCTTAAAAGTTTCATAGAATTTTGAACAATCCTCGATTTAATTTGATTTTTGAACGAAACTAGTAAAGAATTGTGTATAGTATATACTACGATTTTTTGACCAAATCTAGTATTTGAAAAAGTTTCATATAATCTAATTTTGAGATAATTTTTTGCAAGGACTTCCATCATAACCTTCCCTCGTAACATATAAAGAGGATCTTAAATGTTTTGTAGCATTTCGAACAATCCTCGATTTAATTTGATTTTTGACCAAAACTAGTATAGAATTGTGTATAATATACTACGATTTTTTGACCAAACTAGCATTTTAAAAAGTTTCATAGAATCTAATTTTGAAATTAATTTTTGCATGGACTTCCATCATAACCTTCCCTCTTAACATATAGAGAGGATCTTAAAAGTTTCGTAGCCTTTCGAATAATCCTCGATTTAATTTGATTTTTGACCGAAACTAGTATAGAATTTTGTATAATATACTACGATTTTTTTACCAAAACAAGTATTTCAAAAAGTCCCATAGAATCTAATTTTGAGATAATTTTTTGCATGGACTTCCATCATAACCTTCCCTCGTAACATATAGAGAGGATATTAAAAGTTTCATAGCATTTCGAACAATCCTCGATTTAATTTGATATTTGACCGAAACTAGTATAGAATTGTGTATAATATATTACGATTTTTTGGCCAAAACTAGTATTTCAAAAAGTTTCATAGAATCTAATTTTTTTGAGATAATTTTTTTGTACGGACTTCCATCATAACCTTCCATCGTAACATGTAGATAGGATCTTAAAAGTATTGTAGCATTTCGAACAATCCTCGATTTAATTTAATTTTTGACCGAAACTAGTATAGAATTGTGTATAATATACTACGATTTTTTGGCCAAAACTAGTATTTCAAAAAGTTTCATAGAATCTAATTTTAAGATAATTTTTAGTATGGACTTCCATCATAAACTTCCCTCGTAACATATAGAGATGACCTTAAAAGTTTCATAGAATTTTGAACAATCCTCGATTTAATTTGATTTTTGAACGAAACTAGTAAAGAATTGTGTATAGTATATACTACGATTTTTTGACCAATTCTAGTATTTGAAAAAGTTTCATATAATCTAATTTTGAGATAATTTTTTGCAAGGACTTCCATCATAACCTTCCCTCGTAACATATAAAGAGTATCTTAAATGTTTCGTAGCATTTCGAACAATCCTCAATTTAATTTGATTTTTTGACCAAAACTAGTATAGAATTGTGTATAATATACTACGATTTTTTGACCAAACTAGCATTTTAAAAAGTTTCATAGAATCTAATTTTGAAATTAATTTTTGCATGGACTTCCATCATAACCTTCCCTCTTAACATATAGAGAGGATCTTAAAAGTTTCGTAGCCTTTCGAATAATCCTCGATTTAATTTGATTTTTGACCGAAACTAGTATAGAATTTTGTATAATATACTACGATTTTTTTACCAAAACAAGTATTTCAAAAAGTCCCATAGAATCTAATTTTGAGATAATTTTTTGCATGGACTTCCATCATAACCTTCCCTCGTAACATATAGAGAGGATATTAAAAGTTTCATAGCATTTCGAACAATCCTCGATTTAATTTGATATTTGACCGAAATTAGTATAGAATTGTGTAGAATATATTACGATTTTTTGGCCAAAACTAGTATTTCAAAAAGTTTCATAGAATCTAATTTTTTTGAGATAATTTTTTTGTATGGACTTCCATCATAACCTTCCATCGTAACATGTAGATAGGATCTTAAAAGTTTTGTAGCATTTCGAACATTCCTCGATTTAATTTGATTTTTGAACGAAACTATTATAGAATTGTGTATAATATACTACGATTTTTTGACCAAAACTAGTATTTCAAAAAGTTTCATAGATTCTAATTTTGAGATAATTTTTTGCGTGGACTTCCATCATAGCCTTCTCTCGTAACATGTAGATAGGATCTTTAAAGTTTCGTAGCATTTCGAACAATCCTCGATTTAATATGATTTTTGACCGAAACTAGTATAGAATTATGTATAATATACTACGATTTTTTGGCCAAAACTAGTATTTCAAAAACTTTAATAGAATCTAATTTTGAGATAATTTTTTGTATGGACTTCCATCATAACCTTCCCTCGTAATAATAGAGAGGATCTTCAAAGTTTCTTAACATTTCGAACAATCCTCGATTTAATTTGATTTTTGACTGAAACTAGTATAGAATTGTCCATAATATACTACGATTTTTTGACAAAAACTAGTATTTCAAAAAGATTCAAAAAATCTAATTTTGAGATAATTTTTTGCATGGACTTCCGTCATTACCTTCCCTCATAACATGTAGTGAGGATCTTAAAAGTTTCATAGTATTTCGAACAATCCTCGATTTAATTTGATTTTTGACCGAAACTAGTATAGAATTGTGTATCATATACTACAATTTTTTGGCCAAAACTAGTATTTCAAAAAGTTTCATAGAATCTAATATTGAGATAATTTTTTGCATGGACTTCCATCATAACCTTCCCTCGTAACAATAGAGAGGATCTTAAAAGTTTCTTAACATTTCGAACAATCCTTGATTTAATTTGATTTTTTACCGAAACTAGTATAGAATTGTGTATAATATACTATGATTTTTTGACCAAAACTAGTATTTCAAAAAGATTCATTGAATCGAATTTCGAGATAATTTTTTGCGTGGACTTCCATCATAGCCTTCCCTCGTAACATGTAGAAAGGATCTTAAAAGTTTCGTAGCATTTCGAACAATCCTCAATTTAATTTGTTTTTTGATCGAAACTAGTATAGAATTGTGTATAATATATTATGATTTTTTGACCAAAACTAGTATTTCAAAAAGATTCATAGAATCTAATTTTTAGAAAATGTTTTGCATGGATTTCTATCATACAGAGAGAATCTTAACAGTTTCATAGCATTTCGAACAATCCTCGATTTAATTTGATATTTGACCGAAACTAGTATAGAATTGTGTATAATATACTACGATTTTTTGACCAAAACTAGTATTTCAAAAAGATTCATAGAATCTAATTTTGAGAAAATGTTTTGCATGGACTTCTATCATAACCTTCCTTCGTAACATATAGAGAGAATCTTAAAAGTTTTATAGCATTTCGAACAATCCTCGATTTAATTTAATTTTTAACCGAAACTAGTATAGAATTGTGTATAATATACTACGATTTTTTGGCCAAAACTAGTATTTCAAAAAGTTTCATAGAATCTAATTTTAAGATAATTTTTAGTATGGACTTCCATCATAAACTTCCCTCGTAACATATAGAGATGACCTTAAAAGTTTCATAGAATTTTGAACAATCCTCGATTTAATTTGATTTTTGAACGAAACTAGTAAAGAATTGTGTATAGTATATACTACGATTTTTTGACCAAATCTAGTATTTGAAAAAGTTTCATATAATCTAATTTTGAGATAATTTTTTGCAAGGACTTCCATCATAACCTTCCCTCGTAACATATAAAGAGTATCTTAAATGTTTCGTAGCATTTCGAACAATCCTCGATTTAATTTGATTTTTTACCAAAACTAGTAAAGAATTGTGTATAATATACTACGATTTTTTGACCAAACTAGCATTTTAAAAAGTTTCATAGAATCTAATTTTGAAATTAATTTTTGCATGGACTTCCATCATAACCTTCCCTCTTAACATATAGAGAGGATCTTAAAAGTTTCGTAGCCTTTCGAATAATCCTCGATTTAATTTGATTTTTGACCGAAACTAGTATAGAATTTTGTATAATATACTACGATTTTTTTACCAAAACAAGTATTTCAAAAAGTCCCATAGAATCTAATTTTGAGATAATTTTTTGCATGGACTTCCATCATAACCTTCCCTCGTAACATATAGAGAGGATATTAAAAGTTTCATAGCATTTCGAACAATCCTCGATTTAATTTGATATTTGACCGAAATTAGTATAGAATTGTGTAGAATATATTACGATTTTTTGGCCAAAACTAGTATTTCAAAAAGTTTCATAGAATCTAATTTTTTTGAGATAATTTTTTTGTATGGACTTCCATCATAACCTTCCATCGTAACATGTAGATAGGATCTTAAAAGTTTTGTAGCATTTCGAACATTCCTCGATTTAATTTGATTTTTGAACGAAACTATTATAGAATTGTGTATAATATACTACGATTTTTTGACCAAAACTAGTATTTCAAAAAGTTTCATAGATTCTAATTTTGAGATAATTTTTTGCGTGGACTTCCATCATAGCCTTCTCTCGTAACATGTAGATAGGATCTTTAAAGTTTCGTAGCATTTCGAACAATCCTCGATTTAATATGATTTTTGACCGAAACTAGTATAGAATTATGTATAATATACTACGATTTTTTGGCCAAAACTAGTATTTCAAAAACTTTAATAGAATCTAATTTTGAGATAATTTTTTGTATGGACTTCCATCATAACCTTCCCTCGTAATAATAGAGAGGATCTTCAAAGTTTCTTAACATTTCGAACAATCCTCGATTTAATTTGATTTTTGACTGAAACTAGTATAGAATTGTCCATAATATACTACGATTTTTTGACAAAAACTAGTATTTCAAAAAGATTCAAAAAATCTAATTTTGAGATAATTTTTTGCATGGACTTCCGTCTTTACCTTCCCTCATAACATGTAGTGAGGATCTTAAAAGTTTCATAGTATTTCGAACAATCCTCGATTTAATTTGATTTTTGACCGAAACTAGTATAGAATTGTGTATCATATACTACAATTTTTTTGCCAAAACTAGTATTTCAAAAAGTTTCATAGAATCTAATATTGAGATAATTTTTTGCATAGACTTCCATCATAACCTTCCCTCGTAACAATAGAGAGGATCTTAAAAGTTTCTTAACATTTCGAACAATCCTTGATTTAATTTGATTTTTTACCGAAACTAGTATAGAATTGTGTATAATATACTATGATTTTTTGACCAAAACTAGTATTTCAAAAAGATTCATTGAATCGAATTTCGAGATAATTTTTTGCGTGGACTTCCATCATAGCCTTCCCTCGTAACATGTAGAAAGGATCTTAAAAGTTTCGTAGCATTTCGAACAATCCTCAATTTAATTTGTTTTTTGATCGAAACTAGTATAGAATTGTGTATAATATATTATGATTTTTTGACCAAAACTAGTATTTCAAAAAGATTCATAGAATCTAATTTTTAGAAAATGTTTTGCATGGATTTCTATCATACAGAGAGAATCTTAACAGTTTCATAGCATTTCGAACAATCCTCGATTTAATTTGATATTTGACCGAAACTAGTATAGAATTGTGTATAATATACTATGATTTTTTGACCAAAACTAGTATTTCAAAAAGATTCATAGAATCTAATTTTGAGAAAATGTTTTGCATGGACTTCTATCATAACCTTCCTTCGTAACATATAGAGAGAATCTTAAAAGTTTTATAGCATTTCGAACAATCCTCGATTTAATTTAATTTTTGACCGAAACTAGTATAGAATTGTGTATAATATACTACGATTTTTTGGCCAAAACTAGTATTTCAAAAAGTTTCATAGAATCTAATTTTAAGATAATTTTTAGTATGGACTTCCATCATAAACTTCCCTCGTAACATATAGAGATGACCTTAAAAGTTTCATAGAATTTTGAACAATCCTCGATTTAATTTGATTTTTGAACGAAACTAGTAAAGAATTGTGTATAGTATATACTACGATTTTTTGACCAAATCTAGTATTTGAAAAAGTTTCATATAATCTAATTTTGAGATAATTTTTTGCAAGGACTTCCATCATAACCTTCCCTCGTAACATATAAAGAGTATCTTAAATGTTTCGTAGCATTTCGAACAATCCTCGATTTAATTTGATTTTTTACCAAAACTAGTATAGAATTGTGTATAATATACTACGATTTTTTGACCAAACTTGCATTTTAAAAAGTTTCATAGAATCTAATTTTGAAATTAATTTTTGCATGGACTTCCATCATAACCTTCCCTCTTAACATATAGAGAGGATCTTAAAAGTTTCGTAGCCTTTCGAATAATCCTCGATTTAATTTGATTTTTGACCGAAACTAGTATAGAATTTTGTATAATATACTACGATTTTTTTACCAAAACAAGTATTTCAAAAAGTCCCATAGAATCTAATTTTGAGATAATTTTTTGCATGGACTTCCATCATAACCTTCCCTCGTAACATATAGAGAGGATATTAAAAGTTTCATAGCATTTCGAACAATCCTCGATTTAATTTGATATTTGACCGAAATTAGTATAGAATTGTGTAGAATATATTACGATTTTTTGGCCAAAACTAGTATTTCAAAAAGTTTCATAGAATCTAATTTTTTTGAGATTATTTTTTTGTATGGACTTCCATCATAACCTTCCATCGTAACATGTAGATAGGATCTTAAAAGTTTTGTAGCATTTCGAACATTCCTCGATTTAATTTGATTTTTGAACGAAACTATTATAGAATTGTGTATAATATACTACGATTTTTTGACCAAAACTAGTATTTCAAAAAGTTTCATAGATTCTAATTTTGAGATAATTTTTTGCGTGGACTTCCATCATAGCCTTCTCTCGTAACATGTAGATAGGATCTTTAAAGTTTCGTAGCATTTCGAACAATCCTCGATTTAATATGATTTTTGACCGAAACTAGTATAGAATTATGTATAATATACTACGATTTTTTGGCCAAAACTAGTATTTCAAAAACTTTAATAGAATCTAATTTTGAGATAATTTTTTGTATGGACTTCCATCATAACCTTCCCTCGTAATAATAGAGAGGATCTTCAAAGTTTCTTAACATTTCGAACAATCCTCGATTTAATTTGATTTTTGACTGAAACTAGTATAGAATTGTCCATAATATACTACGATTTTTTGACAAAAACTAGTATTTCAAAAAGATTCAAAAAATCTAATTTTGAGATAATTTTTTGCATGGACTTCCGTCATTACCTTCCCTCATAACATGTAGTGAGGATCTTAAAAGTTTCATAGTATTTCGAACAATCCTCGATTTAATTTGATTTTTGACCGAAACTAGTATAGAATTGTGTATCATATACTACAATTTTTTGGCCAAAACTAGTATTTCAAAAAGTTTCATAGAATCTAATATTGAGATAATTTTTTGCATAGACTTCCATCATAACCTTCCCTCGTAACAATAGAGAGGATCTTAAAAGTTTCTTAACATTTCGAACAATCCTTGATTTAATTTGATTTTTTACCGAAACTAGTATAGAATTGTGTATAATATACTATGATTTTTTGACCAAAACTAGTATTTCAAAAAGATTCATTGAATCGAATTTCGAGATAATTTTTTGCGTGGACTTCCATCATAGCCTTCCCTCGTAACATGTAGAAAGGATCTTAAAAGTTTCGTAGCATTTCGAACAATCCTCAATTTAATTTGTTTTTTGATCGAAACTAGTATAGAATTGTGTATAATATATTATGATTTTTTGACCAAAACTAGTATTTCAAAAAGATTCATAGAATCTAATTTTTAGAAAATGTTTTGCATGGATTTCTATCATACAGAGAGAATCTTAACAGTTTCATAGCATTTCGAACAATCCTCGATTTAATTTGATATTTGACCGAAACTAGTATAGAATTGTGTATAATATACTATGATTTTTTGACCAAAACTAGTATTTCAAAAAGATTCATAGAATCTAATTTTGAGAAAATGTTTTGCATGGACTTCTATCATAACCTTCCTTCGTAACATATAGAGAGAATCTTAAAAGTTTTATAGCATTTCGAACAATCCTCGATTTAATTTAATTTTTGACCGAAACTAGTATAGAATTGTGTATAATATACTACGATTTTTTGGCCAAAACTAGTATTTCAAAAAGTTTCATAGAATCTAATTTTAAGATAATTTTTAGTATGGACTTCCATCATAAACTTCCCTCGTAACATATAGAGATGACCTTAAAAGTTTCATAGAATTTTGAACAATCCTCGATTTAATTTGATTTTTGAACGAAACTAGTAAAGAATTGTGTATAGTATATACTACGATTTTTTGACCAAATCTAGTATTTGAAAAAGTTTCATATAATCTAATTTTGAGATAATTTTTTGCAAGGACTTCCATCATAACCTTCCCTCGTAACATATAAAGAGTATCTTAAATGTTTCGTAGCATTTCGAACAATCCTCGATTTAATTTGATTTTTTACCAAAACTAGTATAGAATTGTGTATAATATACTACGATTTTTTGACCAAACTAGCATTTTAAAAAGTTTCATAGAATCTAATTTTGAAATTAATTTTTGCATGGACTTCCATCATAACCTTCCCTCTTAACATATAGAGAGGATCTTAAAAGTTTCGTAGCCTTTCGAATAATCCTCGATTTAATTTGATTTTTGACCGAAACTAGTATAGAATTTTGTATAATATACTACGATTTTTTTACCAAAACAAGTATTTCAAAAAGTCCCATAGAATCTAATTTTGAGATAATTTTTTGCATGGACTTCCATCATAACCTTCCCTCGTAACATATAGAGAGGATATTAAAAGTTTCATAGCATTTCGAACAATCCTCGATTTAATTTGATATTTGACCGAAATTAGTATAGAATTGTGTAGAATATATTACGATTTTTTGGCCAAAACTAGTATTTCAAAAAGTTTCATAGAATCTAATTTTTTTGAGATAATTTTTTTGTATGGACTTCCATCATAACCTTCCATCGTAACATGTAGATAGGATCTTAAAAGTTTTGTAGCATTTCGAACATTCCTCGATTTAATTTGATTTTTGAACGAAACTATTATAGAATTGTGTATAATATACTACGATTTTTTGATCAAAACTAGTATTTCAAAAAGTTTCATAGATTCTAATTTTGAGATAATTTTTTGCGTGGACTTCCATCATAGCGTTCTCTCGTAACATGTAGATAGGATCTTTAAAGTTTCGTAGCATTTCGAACAATCCTCGATTTAATATGATTTTTGACCGAAACTAGTATAGAATTATGTATAATATACTACGATTTTTTGGCCAAAACTAGTATTTCAAAAACTTTAATAGAATCTAATTTTGAGATAATTTTTTGTATGGACTTCCATCATAACCTTCCCTCGTAATAATAGAGAGGATCTTCAAAGTTTCTTAACATTTCGAACAATCCTCGATTTAATTTTAATTTTGACTGAAACTAGTATAGAATTGTCCATAATATACTACGATTTTTTGACAAAAACTATTATTTCAAAAAGATTCAAAAAATCTAATTTTGAGATAATTTTTTGCATGGACTTCCGTCATTACCTTCCCTCATAACATGTAGTGAGGATCTTAAAAGTTTCATAGTATTTCGAACAATCCTCGATTTAATTTGATTTTTGACCGAAACTAGTATAGAATTGTGTATCATATACTACAATTTTTTGGCCAAAACTAGTATTTCAAAAAGTTTCATAGAATCTAATATTGAGATAATTTTTTGCATGGACTTCCATCATAACCTTCCCTCGTAACAATAGAGAGGATCTTAAAAGTTTCTTAACATTTCGAACAATCCTTGATTTAATTTGATTTTTTACCGAAACTAGTATAGAATTGTGTATAATATACTATGATTTTTTGACCAAAACTAGTATTTCAAAAAGATTCATAGAATCGAATTTCGAGATAATTTTTTGCGTGGACTTCCATCATAGCCTTCCCTCGTAACATGTAGAAAGGATCTTAAAAGTTTCGTAGCATTTCGAACAATCCTCAATTTAATTTGTTTTTTGATCGAAACTAGTATAGAATTGTGTATAATATATTATGATTTTTTGACCAAAACTAGTATTTCAAAAAGATTCATAGAATCTAATTTTTAGAAAATGTTTTGCATGGATTTCTATCATACAGAGAGAATCTTAACAGTTTCATAGCATTTCGAACAATCCTCGATTTAATTTGATATTTGACCGAAACTAGTATAGAATTGTGTATAATATACTATGATTTTTTGACCAAAACTAGTATTTCAAAAAGATTCATAGAATCTAATTTTGAGAAAATGTTTTGCATGGACTTCTATCATAACCTTCCTTCGTAACATATAGAGAGAATCTTAAAAGTTTTATAGCATTTCGAACAATTCTCGATTTAATTTAATTTTTGACCGAAACTAGTATAGAATTGTGTATAATATACTACGATTTTTTGGCCAAAACTAGTATTTCAAAAAGTTTCATAGAATCTAATTTTAAGATAATTTTTAGTATGGACTTCCATCATAAACTTCCCTCGTAACATATAGAGATGACCTAAAAGTTTCATAGAATTTTGAACAATCCTCGATTTAATTTGATTTTTGAACGAAACTAGTAAAGAATTGTGTATAGTATATACTACGATTTTTTGACCAAATCTAGTATTTGAAAAAGTTTCATATAATCTAATTTTGAGATAATTTTTTGCAAGGACTTCCATCATAACCTTCCCTCGTAACATATAAAGAGTATCTTAAATGTTTCGTAGCATTTCGAACAATCCTCGATTTAATTTGATTTTTTACCAAAACTAGTATAGAATTGTGTATAATATACTACGATTTTTTGACCAAACTAGCATTTTAAAAAGTTTCATAGAATCTAATTTTGAAATTAATTTTTGCATGGACTTCCATCATAACCTTTCCTCTTAACATATAGAGAGGATCTTAAAAGTTTCGTAGCCTTTCGAATAATCCTCGATTTAATTTGATTTTTGACCGAAACTAGTATAGAATTTTGTATAATATACTACGATTTTTTTACCAAAACAAGTATTTCAAAAAGTCCCATAGAATCTAATTTTGAGATAATTTTTTGCATGGACTTCCATCATAACCTTCCCTCGTAACATATAGAGAGGATATTAAAAGTTTCATAGCATTTCGAACAATCCTCGATTTAATTTGATATTTGACCGAAATTAGTATAGAATTGTGTAGAATATATTACGATTTTTTGGCCAAAACTAGTATTTCAAAAAGTTTCATAGAATCTAATTTTTTTGAGATAATTTTTTTGTATGGACTTCCATCATAACCTTCCATCGTAACATGTAGATAGGATCTTAAAAGTTTTGTAGCATTTCGAACATTCCTCGATTTAATTTGATTTTTGACCAAAACTATCATAGAATTGTGTATAATATACTACAATTTTTTGACCAAAACTAGTATTTCAAAAAGTTTCATAGAATCTAATTTTTTTGAGATAATTTTTTTGCGTGGACTTCCATCATAACCTTCCATCGTAACATGTAGATAGGATCTTAAAAGTTTCGTAGCATTTCGAACATTCCTCGATTTAATTTGATTTTTGACCGAAACTATTATAGAATTGTGTATAATATACTACGATTTTTTGGCCAAAACTAGTATTTCAAAAACTTTAATAGAATCTAATTTTGAGATAATTTTTTGTATGGACTTCCATCATAACCTTCCCTCGTAATAATAGAGAGGATCTTCAAAGTTTCTTAACATTTCGAACAATCCTCGATTTAATTTGATTTTTGACTGAAACTAGTATAGAATTGTCCATAATATACTACGATTTTTTGACAAAAACTAGTATTTCAAAAAGATTCAAAAAATCTAATTTTGAGATAATTTTTTGCATGGACTTCCGTCATTACCTTCCCTCATAACATGTAGTGAGGATCTTAAAAGTTTCATAGTATTTCGAACAATCCTCGATTTAATTTGATTTTTGACCGAAACTAGTATAGAATTGTGTATCATATACTACAATTTTTTGGCCAAAACTAGTATTTCAAAAAGTTTCATAGAATCTAATATTGAGATAATTTTTTGCATGGACTTCCATCATAACCTTCCCTCGTAACAATAGAGAGGATCTTAAAAGTTTCTTAATATTTCGAACAATCCTTGATTTAATTTGATTTTTTACCGAAACTAGTATAGAATTGTGTATAATATACTATGATTTTTTGACCAAAACTAGTATTTCAAAAAGATTCATAGAATCGAATTTCGAGATAATTTTTTGCGTGGACTTCCATCATAGCCTTCCCTCGTAACATGTAGAAAGGATCTTAAAAGTTTCGTAGCATTTCGAACAATCCTCAATTTAATTTGTTTTTTGATCGAAACTAGTATAGAATTGTGTATAATATATTATGATTTTTTGACCAAAACTAGTATTTCAAAAAGATTCATAGAATCTAATTTTTAGAAAATGTTTTGCATGGATTTCTATCATACAGAGAGAATCTTAACAGTTTCATAGCATTTCGAACAATCCTCGATTTAATTTGATATTTGACCGAAACTAGTATAGAATTGTGTATAATATACTATGATTTTTTGACCAAAACTAGTATTTCAAAAAGATTCATAGAATCTAATTTTGAGAAAATGTTTTGCATGGACTTCTATCATAACCTTCCTTCGTAACATATAGAGAGAATCTTAAAAGTTTTATAGCATTTCGAACAATCCTCGATTTAATTTAATTTTTGACCGAAACTATTATAGAATTGTGTATAATATACTACGATTTTTTGGCCAAAACTAGTATTTCAAAAAGTTTCATAGAATCTAATTTTAAGATAATTTTTAGTATGGACTTCCATCATAAACTTCCCTCGTAACATATAGAGATGACCTAAAAGTTTCATAGATTTTTGAACAATCCCTGATTTAATTTGATTTTTGAACGAAACTAGTAAAGAATTGTGTATAGTATATACTACGATTTTTTGACCAAATCTAGTATTTGAAAAAGTTTCATATAATCTAATTTTGAGATAATTTTTTGCAAGGACTTCCATCATAACCTTCCCTCGTAACATATAAAGAGTATCTTAAATGTTTCGTAGCATTTCGAACAATCCTCGATTTAATTTGATTTTTTTACCAAAACTAGTATAGAATTGTGTATAATATACTACGATTTTTTGACCAAACTAGCATTTTAAAAAGTTTCATAGAATCTAATTTTGAAATTAATTTTTGCATGGACTTCCATCATAACCTTTCCTCTTAACATATAGAGAGGATCTTAAAAGTTTCGTAGCCTTTCGAATAATCCTCGATTTAATTTGATTTTTGACCGAAACTAGTATAGAATTTTGTATAATATACTACGATTTTTTTACCAAAACAAGTATTTCAAAAAGTCCCATAGAATCTAATTTTGAGATAATTTTTTGCATGGACTTCCATCATAACCTTCCCTCGTAACATATAGAGAGGATATTAAAAGTTTCATAGCATTTCGAACAATCCTCGATTTAATTTGATATTTGACCGAAATTAGTATAGAATTGTGTAGAATATATTACGATTTTTTGGCCAAAACTAGTATTTCAAAAAGTTTCATAGAATCTAATTTTTTTGAGATAATTTTTTTGTATGGACTTCCATCATAACCTTCCATCGTAACATGTAGATAGGATCTTAAAAGTTTTGTAGCATTTCGAACATTCCTCGATTTAATTTGATTTTTGACCGAAACTATCATAGAATTGTGTATAATATACTACAATTTTTTGACCAAAACTAGTATTTCAAAAAGTTTCATAGAATCTAATTTTTTTGAGATAATTTTTTTGCGTGGACTTCCATCATAACCTTCCATCGTAACATGTAGATAGGATCTTAAAAGTTTCGTAGCATTTCGAACATTCCTCGATTTAATTTGATTTTTGACCGAAACTATTATAGAATTGTGTATAATATACTACGATTTTTTGGCCAAAACTAGTATTTCAAAAACTTTAATAGAATCTAATTTTGAGATAATTTTTTGTATGGACTTCCATCATAACCTTCCCTCGTAATAATAGAGAGGATCTTCAAAGTTTCTTAACATTTCGAACAATCCTCGATTTAATTTGATTTTTGACTGAAACTAGTATAGAATTGTCCATAATATACTACGATTTTTTGACAAAAACTAGTATTTCAAAAAGATTCAAAAAATCTAATTTTGAGATAATTTTTTGCATGGACTTCCGTCATTACCTTCCCTCATAACATGTAGTGAGGATCTTAAAAGTTTCATAGTATTTCGAACAATCCTCGATTTAATTTGATTTTTGACCGAAACTAGTATAGAATTGTGTATCATATACTACAATTTTTTGGCCAAAACTAGTATTTCAAAAAGTTTCATAGAATCTAATATTGAGATTATTTTTTGCATGGACTTCCATCATAACCTTCCCTCGTAACAATAGAGAGGATCTTAAAAGTTTCTTAACATTTCGAACAATCCTTGATTTAATTTGATTTTTTACCGAAACTAGTATAGAATTGTGTATAATATACTATGATTTTTTTGACCAAAACTAGTATTTCAAAAAGATTCATTGAATCGAATTTCGAGATAATTTTTTGCGTGGACTTCCATCATAGCCTTCCCTCGTAACATGTAGAAAGGATCTTAAAAGTTTCGTAGCATTTCGAACAATCCTCAATTTAATTTGTTTTTTGATCGAAACTAGTATAGAATTGTGTATAATATATTATGATTTTTTGACTAAAACTAGTATTTCAAAAAGATTCATAGAATCTAATTTTTAGAAAATGTTTTGCATGGATTTCAATCATACAGAGAGAATCTTAACAGTTTCATAGCATTTCGAACAATCCTCGATTTAATTTGATATTTGACCGAAACTAGTATAGAATTGTGTATAATATACTATGATTTTTTGACCAAAACTAGTATTTCAAAAAGATTCATAGAATATAATTTTGAGAAAATGTTTTGCATGGACTTCTATCATAACCTTCCTTCGTAACATATAGAGAGAATCTTAAAAGTTTTATAGCATTTCGAACAATCCTCGATTTAATTTAATTTTTGACCGAAACTAGTATAGAATTGTGTATAATATACTACGATTTTTTGGCCAAAACTAGTATTTCAAAAAGTTTCATAGAATCTTATTTTAAGATAATTTTTAGTATGGACTTCCATCATAAACTTCCCTCGTAACATATAGAGATGACCTTAAAAGTTTCATAGAATTTTGAACAATCCTCGATTTAATTTGATTTTTGAACGAAACTAGTAAAGAATTGTGTATAGTATATACTACGATTTTTTGACCAAATCTAGTATTTGAAAAAGTTTCATATAATCTAATTTTGAGATAATTTTTTGCAAGGACTTCCATCATAACCTTCCCTCGTAACATATAAAGAGTATCTTAAATGTTTCGTAGCATTTCGAACAATCCTCGATTTAATTTGATTTTTTACCAAAACTAGTATAGAATTGTGTATAATATACTACGATTTTTTGACCAAACTAGCATTTTAAAAAGTTTCATAGAATCTAATTTTGAAATTAATTTTTGCATGGACTTCCATCATAACCTTCCCTCTTAACATATAGAGAGGATCTTAAAAGTTTCGTAGCCTTTCGAACAATCCTCGATTTAATTTTATATTTGACCGAAATTAGTATAGAATTGTGTAGAATATATTACGATTTTTTGGCCAAAACTAGTATTTCAAAAAGTTTCATAGAATCTAATTTTTTTGAGATAATTTTTTTGTATGGACTTCCATCATAACCTTCCATCGTAACATGTAGATAGGATCTTAAAAGTTTTGTAGCATTTCGAACATTCCTCGATTTAATTTGATTTTTGACCGAAACTATTATAGAATTGTGTATAATATACTACGATTTTTTGACCAAAACTAGTATTTCAAAAAGTTTCATAGATTCTAATTTTGAGATAATTTTTTGCGTGGACTTCCATCATAGCCTTCTCTCGTAACATGTAGATAGGATCTTAAAAGTTTCGTAGCATTTCGAACAATCCTCGATTTAATATGATTTTTGACCGAAACTAGTATAGAATTATGTATAATATACTACGATTTTTTGGCCAAAACTAGTATTTCAAAAACTTTAATAGAATCTAATTTTGAGATAATTTTTTGTATGGACTTCCATCATAACCTTCCCTCGTAATAATAGAGAGGATCTTCAAAGTTTCTTAACATTTCGAACAATCCTCGATTTAATTTGATTTTTGACTGAAACTAGTATAGAATTGTCCATAATATACTACGATTTTTTGACAAAAACTAGTATTTCAAAAAGATTCAAAAAATCTAATTTTGAGATAATTTTTTGCATGGACTTCCGTCATTACCTTCCCTCATAACATGTAGTGAGGATCTTAAAAGTTTCATAGTATTTCGAACAATCCTCGATTTAATTTGATTTTTGACCGAAACTAGTATAGAATTGTGTATCATATACTACAATTTTTTGGCCAAAACTAGTATTTCAAAAAGTTTCATAGAATCTAATATTGAGATAATTTTTTGCATGGACTTCCATCATAACCTTCCCTCGTAACAATAGAGAGGATATTAAAAGTTTCTTAACATTTCGAACAATCCTTGATTTAATTTGATTTTTTACCGAAACTAGTATAGAATTGTGTATAATATACTATGATTTTTTGACCAAAACTAGTATTTCAAAAAGATTCATAGAATCGAATTTCGAGATAATTTTTTGCGTGGACTTCCATCATAGCCTTCCCTCGTAACATGTAGAAAGGATCTTAAAAGTTTCGTAGCATTTCGAACAATCCTCAATTTAATTTGTTTTTTGATCGAAACTAGTATAGAATTGTGTATAATATATTATGATTTTTTGACCAAAACTAGTATTTCAAAAAGATTCATAGAATCTAATTTTTAGAAAATGTTTTGCATGGATTTCTATCATACAGAGAGAATCTTAACAGTTTCATAGCATTTCGAACAATCCTCGATTTAATTTGATATTTGACCGAAACTAGTATAGAATTGTGTATAATATACTATGATTTTTTGACCAAAACTAGTATTTCAAAAAGATTCATAGAATCTAATTTTGAGAAAATGTTTTGCATGGACTTCTATCATAACCTTCCTTCGTAACATATAGAGAGAATCTTAAAAGTTTTATAGCATTTCGAACAATCCTCGATTTAATTTAATTTTTGACCGAAACTAGTATAGAATTGTGTATAATATACTACGATTTTTTGGCCAAAACTAGTATTTCAAAAAGTTTCATAGAATCTAATTTTAAGATAATTTTTAGTATGGACTTCCATCATAAACTTCCCTCGTAACATATAGAGATGACCTTAAAAGTTTCATAGAATTTTGAACAATCCTCGATTTAATTTGATTTTTGAACGAAACTAGTAAAGAATTGTGTATAGTATATACTACGATTTTTTGACCAAATCTAGTATTTGAAAAAGTTTCATATAATCTAATTTTGAGATAATTTTTTGCAAGGACTTCCATCATAACCTTCCCTCGTAACATATAAAGAGTATCTTAAATGTTTCGTAGCATTTCGAACAATCCTCGATTTAATTTGATTTTTTACCAAAACTAGTATAGAATTGTGTATAATATACTACGATTTTTTGACCAAACTAGCATTTTAAAAAGTTTCATAGAATCTAATTTTGAAATTAATTTTTGCATGGACTTCCATCATAACCTTCCCTCTTAACATATAGAGAGGATCTTAAAAGTTTCGTAGCCTTTCGAATAATCCTCGATTTAATTTGATTTTTGACCGAAACTAGTATAGAATTTTGTATAATATACTACGATTTTTTTACCAAAACAAGTATTTCAAAAAGTCCCATAGAATCTAATTTTGAGATAATTTTTTGCATGGACTTCCATCATAACCTTCCCTCGTAACATATAGAGAGGATATTAAAAGTTTCATAGCATTTCGAACAATCCTCGATTTAATTTGATATTTGACCGAAATTAGTATAGAATTGTGTAGAATATATTACGATTTTTTGGCCAAAACTAGTATTTCAAAAAGTTTCATAGAATCTAATTTTTTTGAGATAATTTTTTTGTATGGACTTCCATCATAACCTTCCATCGTAACATGTAGATAGGATCTTAAAAGTTTTGTAGCATTTCTAACATTCCTCGATTTAATTTGATTTTTGACCGAAACTATTATAGAATTGTGTATAATATACTACGATTTTTTGACCAAAACTAGTATTTCAAAAAGTTTCATAGATTCTAATTTTGAGATAATTTTTTGCGTGGACTTCCATCATAGCCTTCTCTCGTAACATGTAGATAGGATCTTTAAAGTTTCGTAGCATTTCGAACAATCCTCGATTTAATATGATTTTTGACCGAAACTAGTATAGAATTATGTATAATATACTACGATTTTTTGGCCAAAACTAGTATTTCAATAACTTTAATAGAATCTAATTTTGAGATAATTTTTTGTATGGACTTCCATCATAACCTTCCCTCGTAATAATAGAGAGGATCTTCAAAGTTTCTTAACATTTCGAACAATCCTCGATTTAATTTGATTTTTGACTGAAACTAGTATAGAATTGTCCATAATATACTACGATTTTTTGACAAAAACTAGTATTTCAAAAAGATTCAAAAAATCTAATTTTGAGATAATTTTTTGCATGGACTTCCGTCATTACCTTCCCTCATAACTTGTAGTGAGGATCTTAAAAGTTTCATAGTATTTCGAACAATCCTCGATTTAATTTGATTTTTGACCGAAACTAGTATAGAATTGTGTATCATATACTACAATTTTTTGGCCAAAACTAGTATTTCAAAAAGTTTCATAGAATCTAATATTGAGATAATTTTTTGCATGGACTTCCATCATAACCTTCCCTCGTAACAATAGAGAGGATCTTAAAAGTTTCTTAACATTTCGAACAATCCTTGATTTAATTTGATTTTTTACCGAAACTAGTATAGAATTGTGTATAATATACTATGATTTTTTGACCAAAACTAGTATTTCAAAAAGATTCATAGAATCGAATTTCGAGATAATTTTTTGCGTGGACTTCCATCATAGCCTTCCCTCGTAACATGTAGAAAGGATCTTAAAAGTTTCGTAGCATTTCGAACAATCCTCAATTTAATTTGTTTTTTGATCGAAACTAGTATAGAATTGTGTATAATATATTATGATTTTTTGACCAAAACTAGTATTTCAAAAAGATTCATAGAATCTAATTTTTAGAAAATGTTTTGCATGGATTTCTATCATACAGAGAGAATCTTAACAGTTTCATAGCATTTCGAACAATCCTCGATTTAATTTGATATTTGACCGAAACTAGTATAGAATTGTGTATAATATACTATGATTTTTTGACCAAAACTAGTATTTCAAAAAGATTCATAGAATCTAATTTTGAGAAAATGTTTTGCATGGACTTCTATCATAATCTTCCTTCGTAACATATAGAGAGAATCTTAAAAGTTTTATAGCATTTCGAACAATCCTCGATTTAATTTAATTTTTGACCGAAACTAGTATAGAATTGTGTATAATATACTACGATTTTTTGGCCAAAACTAGTATTTCAAAAAGTTTCATAGATTCTAATTTTGAGATAATTTTTTGCGTGGACTTCCATCATAGCCTTCTCTCGTAACATGTAGATAGGATCTTTAAAGTTTCGTAGCATTTCGAACAATCCTCGATTTAATATGATTTTTGACCGAAACTAGTATAGAATTATGTATAATATACTACGATTTTTTGGCCAAAACTAGTATTTCAAAAACTTTAATAGAATCTAATTTTGAGATAATTTTTAGTATGGACTTCCATCATAAACTTCCCTCGTAACATATAGAGATGACCTTAAAAGTTTCATAGAATTTTGAACAATCCTCGATTTAATTTGATTTTTGAACGAAACTAGTAAAGAATTGTGTATAGTATATATTACGATTTTTTGACCAAATCTAGTATTTGAAAAAGTTTCATATAATCTAATTTTGAGATAATTTTTTGCAAGGACTTCCATCATAACCTTCCCTCGTAACATATAAAGAGTATCTTAAATGTTTCGTAGCATTTCGAACAATCCTCGATTTAATTTGATTTTTTTACCAAAACTAGTATAGAATTGTGTATAATATACTACGATTTTTTGACCAAACTAGCATTTTAAAAAGTTTCATAGAATCTAATTTTGAAATTAATTTTTGCATGGACTTCCATCATAACCTTCCCTCTTAACATATAGAGAGGATCTTAAAAGTTTCGTAGCCTTTCGAATAATCCTCGATTTAATTTGATTTTTGACCGAAACTAGTATAGAATTTTGTATAATATACTACGATTTTTTTACCAAAACAAGTATTTCAAAAAGTCCCATAGAATCTAATTTTGAGATAATTTTTTGCATGGACTTCCATCATAACCTTCCCTCGTAACATATAGAGAGGATATTAAAAGTTTCATAGCATTTCGAACAATCCTCGATTTAATTTGATATTTGACCGAAATTAGTATAGAATTGTGTAGAATATATTACGATTTTTTGGCCAAAACTAGTATTTCAAAAAGTTTCATAGAATCTAATTTTTTTGAGATAATTTTTTTGTATGGACTTCCATCATAACCTTCCATCGTAACATGTAGATAGGATCTTAAAAGTTTTGTAGCATTTCGAACATTCCTCGATTTAATTTGATTTTTGACCGAAACTATTATAGAATTGTGTATAATATACTACGATTTTTTGACCAAAACTAGTATTTCAAAAAGTTTCATAGATTCTAATTTTGATATAATTTTTTGCGTGGACTTCCATCATAGCCTTCTCTCGTAACATGTAGATAGGATCTTTAAAGTTTCGTAGCATTTCGAACAATCCTCGATTTAATATGATTTTTGACCGAAACTAGTATAGAATTATGTATAATATACTACGATTTTTTGGCCAAAACTAGTATTTCAAAAACTTTAATAGAATCTAATTTTGAGATAATTTTTTGTATGGACTTCCATCATAACCTTCCCTCGTAATAATAGAGAGGATCTTCAAAGTTTCTTAACATTTCGAACAATCCTCGATTTAATTTGATTTTTGACTGAAACTAGTATAGAATTGTCCATAATATACTACGATTTTTTGACAAAAACTAGTATTTCAAAAAGATTCAAAAAATCTAATTTTGAGATAATTTTTTGCATGGACTTCCGTCATTACCCTCCCTCATAACATGTAGTGAGGATCTTAAAAGTTTCATAGTATTTCGAACAATCCTCGATTTAATTTGATTTTTGACCGAAACTAGTATAGAATTGTGTATCATATACTACAATTTTTTGGCCAAAACTAGTATTTCAAAAAGTTTCATAGAATCTAATATTGAGATAATTTTTTGCATGGACTTCCATCATAACCTTCCCTCGTAACAATAGAGAGGATCTTAAAAGTTTCTTAACATTTCAAACAATTCTTGATTTAATTTGATTTTTTACCCAAACTAGTATAGAATTGTGTATAATATACTATGATTTTTTGACCAAAACTAGTATTTCAAAAAGATTCATAGAATCGAATTTCGAGATAATTTTTTGCGTGGACTTCCATCATAGCCTTCCCTCGTAACATGTAGAAAGGATCTTAAAAGTTTCGTAGCATTTCGAACAATCCTCAATTTAATTTGTTTTTTGATCGAAACTAGTATAGAATTGTGTATAATATATTATGATTTTTTGACCAAAACTAGTATTTCAAAAAGATTCATAGAATCTAATTTTTAGAAAATGTTTTGCATGGATTTCTATCATACAGAGAGAATCTTAACAGTTTCATAGCATTTCGAACAATCCTCGATTTAATTTGATATTTGACCGAAACTAGTATAGAATTGTGTATAATATACTATGATTTTTTGACCAAAACTAGTATTTCAAAAAGATTCATAGAATCTAATTTTGAGAAAATGTTTTGCATGGACTTCTATCATAACCTTCCTTCGTAACATATAGAGAGAATCTTAAAAGTTTTATAGCATTTCGAACAATCCTCGATTTAATTTAATTTTTGACCGAAACTAGTATAGAATTGTGTATAATATACTACGATTTGTTGGCCAAAACTAGTATTTCAAAAAGTTTCATAGAATCTTATTTTAAGATAATTTTTAGTATGGACTTCCATCATAAACTTCCCTCGTAACATATAGAAATGACCTTAAAAGTTTCATAGAATTTTGAACAATCCTCGATTTAATTTGATTTTTGAACGAAACTAGTAAAGAATTGTGTATAGTATATACTACGATTTTTTGACCAAATCTAGTATTTGAAAAAGTTTCATATAATCTAATTTTGAGATAATTTTTTGCAAGGACTTCCATCATAACCTTCCCTCGTAACATATAAAGAGTATCTTAAATGTTTCGTAGCATTTCGAACAATCCTCGATTTAATTTGATTTTTTACCAAAACTAGTATAGAATTGTGTATAATATACTACGATTTTTTGACCAAACTAGCATTTTAAAAAGTTTCATAGAATCTAATTTTGAAATTAATTTTTGCATGGACTTCCATCATAACCTTCCCTCTTAACATATAGAGAGGATCTTAAAAGTTTCGTAGCCTTTCGAATAATCCTCGATTTAATTTGATTTTTGACCGAAACTATTATAGAATTGTTTATAATATACTACGATTTTTTTACCAAAACAAGTATTTCAAAAAGTCCCATAGAATCTAATTTTGAGATAATTTTTTGCATGGACTTCCATCATAACCTTCCCTCGTAACATATAGAGAGGATATTAAAAGTTTCATAGCATTTCGAACAATCCTCGATTTAATTTGATATTTGACCGAAATTAGTATAGAATTGTGTTGAATATATTACGAATTTTTTGGCCAAAACTAGTATTTCAAAAAGTCCCATAGAATCTAATTTTTTTGAGATAATTTTTTTTGTATGGACTTCCATCATAACCTTCCATCGTAACATGTAGATAGGATCTTAAACGTTTTGTAGCATTTCGAACATTCCTCGATTTAATTTGATTTTTGACCGAAACTATTATAGAATTGTGTATAATATACTACGATTTTTTGACCAAAACTAGTATTTCAAAAAGTTTCATAGAATCTAATTTTTTTGAGATAATTTTTTTGCGTGGACTTCCATCATAACCTTCCATCGTAACATGTAGATAGGATCTTAAAAGTTTCGTAGCATTTCGAACATTCCTCGATTTAATTTGATTTTTGACCGAAACTATTATAGAATTCTGTATAATATACTACGATTTTTTGGCCAAAACTAGTATTTCAAAAACTTTAATAGAATCTAATTTTGAGATAATTTTTTGTATGGACTTCCATCATAACCTTCCCTCGTAATAATAGAGAGGATATTCAAAGTTTCTTAACATTTCGAACAATCCTCGATTTAATTTGATTTTTGACTGAAACTAGTATAGAATTGTCCATAATATACTACGATTTTTTGACAAAAACTAGTATTTCAAAAAGATTCAAAAAATCTAATTTTGAGATAATTTTTTGCATGGATTTCCGTCATTACCTTCCCTCATAACATGTAGTGAGGATCTTAAAAGTTTCATAGTATTTCGAACAATCCTCGATTTAATTTGATTTTTGACCGAAACTAGTATAGAATTGTGTATCATATACTACAATTTTTTGGCCAAAACTAGTATTTCAAAAAGTTTCATAGAATCTAATATTGAGATAATTTTTTGCATGGACATCCATCATAACCTTCCCTCGTAACAATAGAGAGGATCTTAAAAGTTTCTTAACATTTCGAACAATCCTTGATTTAATTTGATTTTTTACCGAAACTAGTATAGAATTGTGTATAATATACTATGATTTTTTGACCAAAACTAGTATTTCAAAAAGATTCATTGAATCGAATTTCGAGATAATTTTTTGCGTGGACTTCCATCATAGCCTTCCCTCGTAACATGTAGAAAGGATCTTAAAAGTTTCGTAGCATTTCGAACAATCCTCAATTTAATTTGTTTTTTGATCGAAACTAGTATAGAATTGTGTATAATATATTATGATTTTTTGACCAAAACTAGTATTTCAAAAAGATTCATAGAATCTAATTTTTAGAAAATGTTTTGCATGGATTTCTATCATACAGATAGAATCTTAACAGTTTCATAGCATTTCGAACAATCCTCGATTTAATTTGATATTTGACCGAAACTAGTATAGAATTGTGTATACTATACTATGATTTTTTGACCAAAACTAGTATTTCAAAAAGATTCATAGAATCTAATTTTGAGAAAATGTTTTGCATGGACTTCTATCATAACCTTCCTTCGTAACATATAGAGAGAATCTTAAAAGTTTTATAGCATTTCGAACAATCCTCGATTTAATTTAATTTTTGACCGAAACTAGTATAGAATTGTGTATAATATACTACGATTTTTTGGCCAAAACTAGTATTTCAAAAAGTTTCATAGAATCTAATTTTAAGATAATTTTTAGTATGGACTTCCATCATAAACTTCCCTCGTAACATATAGAGATGACCTTAAAAGTTTCATAGAATTTTGAACAATCCTCGATTTAATTTGATTTTTGAACGAAACTAGTAAAGAATTGTGTATAGTATATACTACGATTTTTTGACCAAATCTAGTATTTGAAAAAGTTTCATATAATCTAATTTTGAGATAATTTTTTGCAAGGACTTCCATCATAACCTTCCCTCGTAACATATAAAGAGGATCTTAAATGTTTCGTAGCATTTCGAACAATCCTCGATTTAATTTGATTTTTTACCAAAACTAGTATAGAATTGTGTATAAATTACTACGATTTTTTGACCAAACTAGCATTTTAAAAAGTTTCATAGAATCTAATTTTGAAATTAATTTTTGCATGGACTTCCATCATAACCTTCCCTCTTAACATATAGAGAGGATCTTAAAAGTTTCGTAGCCTTTCGAATAATCCTCGATTTAATTTGATTTTTGACCGAAACTAGTATAGAATTTTGTATAATATACTACGATTTTTTTACCAAAACAAGTATTTCAAAAAGTCCCATAGAATCTAATTTTGAGATAATTTTTTGCATGGACTACCATCATAACCTTCCCTCGTAACATATAGAGAGGATCTTAAAAGTTTCGTAGCCTTTCGAATAATCCTCGATTTAATTTGATATTTGACCGAAACTAGTATAGAATTTTGTATAATATACTACGATTTTTTTACCAAAACAAGTATTTCAAAAAGTCCCATAGAATCTAATTTTGAGATAATTTTTTGCATGGACTTCCATCATAACCTTCCCTCGTAACATATAGAGAGGATATTAAAAGTTTCA
Organism: Lathyrus aphaca; assembly: GCA_963966055.1. Classification (NCBI taxonomy): domain Eukaryota; kingdom Viridiplantae; phylum Streptophyta; class Magnoliopsida; order Fabales; family Fabaceae; genus Lathyrus; species Lathyrus aphaca. The sequence goes on from OZ014523.1 coordinate 33,760,962, forward strand.
TAGCATTTCAAAAAGTTTCATAGATTCTAATTTTGAGATAATTTTTTGCGTGGACTTCCATCATAGCCTTCCCTCTTAACATGTAGACAAGATCTTCAAAGTTTCGTAGCATTTCGAACAATCCTCGATTTAATATGATTTTTGACCGAAACTAGTATAGAATTGTGTATAATATACTACGATTTTTTGGCCAAAACTAGTATTTCAAAAACTTTAATAGAATCTAATTTTGAGATAATTTTTTGTATGAACTTCCATCATAACCTTCCATCCTAATAATAGAGAGGATCTTAAAAGTTTCTTAACATTTCGAACAATCCTCGATTTAATTTGATTTTTGACTGAAACTAGTATCGAATTGTCCATAATATACTACGATTTTTTTGACAAAAACTAGTATTTCAAAAAAATTCAAAAAATCTAATATTGAGATAATTTTTTGCATGGACTTCTATCATTACCTTCCCTCATTACATGTAGTGAGGATCTTAAAATTTTCATAGTATTTCGAACAATCCTCGATTTAATTTGATTTTTGACCGAAACTAGTATAGAATTGTGTATAATATACTACGATTTTTTGGCCAAAACTAGTATTTCAAAAAGTTTCATAGACTCTAATTTTAAGATAATTTTTAGTATGGACTTCCATCATAAACTTCCCTCGTAACATATAGAGATGACCTTAAAAGTTTCATAGAATTTTGAACAATCCTCGATTTAATTTGATTTTTGAACAAAACTAGTAAAGAATTGTGTATAGTATATACTACGATTTTTTGACCAAATCTAGTATTTGAAAAAGTTTCATATAATCTAATTTTGAGATAATTTTTTGCAAGGACTTCCATCATAACCTTCCCTCGTAACATATAAAGAGGATCTTAAATGTTTCGTAGCATTTCGAACAATCCTCGATTTAATTTGATTTTTGACCAAAACCAGTATAGAATTGTGTATAATATACTACGATTTTTTGACCAAACTAGCATTTTAAAAAGTTTCATAGAATCTAATTTTGAAATTAATTTTTGCATGGACTTCCATCATAACCTTCCCTCTTAACATACAGAGAGAATCTTAAAAGTTTCATAGCATTTCAACCAATCCTCTATTTAATTTGATTTTTAACCGAAACTAGTATAGAATTGTGTATAATATACTATGATTTTTTCACCAAAACTAGTATTTCAAAAAGATTCATAGAATCTAATTTTGAGAAAATATTTTGCATGGACTTCTATCATAACCTTCCTTAGTAACATATAGAGAGAATCTTAAATGTGTTATAGCATTTCGAACAATCCTCGATTTAATTTAATTTTTGACCGAAACTAGTATAGAATTGTGTATAATATACTACGATTTTTTGGCCAAAACTAGTATTTCAAAAAGTTTCATAGAATCTAATTTTAAGATAATTTTTAGTATGGACTTCCATCATAAACTTCCCTCGTAACATATAGAGATGACCTTAAAAGTTTCATAGAATTTTGAACAATCCTCGATTTAATTTGATTTTTGAACGAAACTAGTAAAGAATTGTGTATAGTATATACTACGATTTTTTGACCAAATCTAGTATTTGAAAAAGTTTCATATAATCTAATTTTGAGATAATTTTTTGCAAGGACTTCCATCATAACCTTCCCTCGTAACATATAAAGAGGATCTTAAATGTTTCGTAGCATTTCGAACAATCCTCGATTTAATTTGATTTTTGACCAAAACTAGTATAGAATTGTGTATAATATACTACGATTTTTTGACCAAACTAGCATTTTAAAAAGTTTCATAGAATCTAATTTTGAAATTAATTTTTGCATGGACTTCCATCATAACCTTCCCTCTTAAGATATAGAGAGGATCTTAAAAGTTTCGTAGCCTTTCGAATAATCCTCGATTTAATTTGATTTTTGACCGAAACTAGTATAGAATTTTGTATAATATACTACGATTTTTTTACCAAAACAAGTATTTCAAAAAGTCCCATAGAATCTAATTTTGAGATAATTTTTTGCATGGACTTCCATCATAACCTTCCCTCGTAACATATAGAGAGGATATTAAAAGTTTCATAGCATTTCGAACAATCCTCGATTTAATTTGATATTTGACCGAAATTAGTATAGAATTGTGTATAATATACTACGATTTTTTGGCCAAAACTAGTATTTCAAAAATTTTCATAGATTCTAATTTTGAGATAATTTTTTGCGTGGACTTCCATCATAGCCTTCCCTCTTAACATATAGACAGGATCTTCAAAGTTTCGTAGCATTTCGAACAATCCTCGATTTAATATGATTTTTGACCGAAACTAGTATAGAATTGTGTATAATATACTACGATTTTTTGGCCAAAACTAGTATTTCAAAAACTTTAATAGAATCTAATTTTGAGATAATTTTTTGTATGGACTTCCATCATAACCTTCCCTCCTATTAATATTGAGGATCTTAAAAGTTCTTAACATTTCGAACAATCATCGATTTAATTTGATTTTTGACTGAAACTAGTATAGAATTGTCCATAATATACTATGATTTTTTGATAAAAACTAGTATTTCAAAAAGATTCAAAAAATCTAATTTTGAGATAATTTTTTGCATGGACTTCCATCATTACCTTCCCTCATAACATGTAGTGAGGATCTTAAGAGTTTCATAGTATTTCGAACAATCCTTGATTTAATTTGATTTTTGAACGAAACTTGTATAGAATTGTGTATAATATACTACGATTTTTTGGCCAAAACTAGTATTTCAAAAAGATTCATAGAATCTAATATTGAGTTATTTTTTGCATGGACTTCCATCATAACCTTCCCTCGTAATAATAGAGAGGATCTTAAAAGTTTCTTAACATTTCGAACAATCCTTGATTTAATTTGATTTTTTACCGAAACTAGTATAGAATTGTGTATAATATACTATGATTTTTTGGCCAAAACTAGTATTTCAAAAAGTTTCATAGAATCTAATTTTGAGATAATATTTTTGTATGGACTTCCATCATAACCTTCCATCGTAACATGTAGATAGGATGTTAAAAGTTTTGTAGCATTTCGAACATTCCTCGATTTAATTTGATTTTTGACCGAAACTAGTATAGAATTGTGTATAATATACTACGATTTTTTGACCAAAACTAGTATTTCAAAAAGTTTCATAGATTCTAATTTTGAGATAATTTTTTGCGTGGACTTCCATCATAGCCTTCCCTCTTAACATGTAGACAAGATCTTCAAAGTTTCGTAGCATTTCAAACAATCCTCGATTTAATATGATTTTTGACCGAAACTAGTATAGAATTATGTATAATATACTACGATTTTTTGGCCAAAACTATTATTTCAAAAACTTTAATAGAATCTAATTTTGAGATAATTTTTTGTATGGACTTCCATCATAACCTTCCCTCGTAATAATAGAGAGGATCTTAAAAGTTTCGTAACATTTCGAACAATCCTCGATTTAATTTGATTTTTGACTGAAACTAGTATAGAATATTCCATAATATACTACGATTTTTTGACAAAAACTAGTATTTCAAAAAGATTCAAAAAATCTAATTTTGAGATAATTTTTTGCATGGACTTCCATCATTACCTTCCCTCATAACATGTAGTGAGGATCTTAAAAGTTTCATAGTATTTCGAACAATCCTCGATTTAATTTGATTTTTGACCGAACTAGTATAGAATTGTGTATAATATACTACAATTTTTTGGCCAAAACTAGTATTTCAAAAAGTTTCATAGAATCTAATATTGAGATAATTTTTTGCATGGACTTCCATCATAACCTTCCCTCGTAACAATAGAGAGGATCTTAAAAGTTTCTTAACATTTCGAACAATCCTTGATTTAATTTGATTTTTTACCGAAACTAGTATAGAATTGTGTATAATATACTATGATTTTTTGACCAAAACTAGTATTTCAAAAAGATTCATAGAATCGAATTTCGAGATAATTTTTTGCGTGGACTTCCATCATAGCCTTCCCTCGTAACATGTAGAAAGGATCTTAAAAGTTTCGTAGCATTTCGAACAATCCTCAATTTAATTTGTTTTTTGATCGAAACTAGTATAGAATTGTGTATAATATACTATGATTTTTTGACCAAAACTAGTATTTCAAAAAGTTTCATAGAATCTAATTTTTAGAAAATGTTTTGCATGGATTTCTATCATAACCTTGAACAATCCTCGATTTAATTTGATTTTTGACCGAAACTAGTATAGAATAGTGTATAATATACTACGATTTTTTGGCCAAAACTAGTATTTCAAAAAGTTTCATAGAATCTAATTTTAAGATAATTTTTTGTATGGACATCCATCATAACCTTCCCTCGTAACATATAGAGAGGACCTTAAAATTTCATAGAATTTTGAACAATCCTCGATTTAATTTGATTTTTGAACGAAACTAGTAAAGAATTGTGTATAATATATACTACGATTTTTTGACCAAATCTAATATTTGAAAAAGTTTCATATAATCTAATTTTGAGATAATTTTTTGTAAGGACTTCCATCGTAACCTTCCCTCGTAACATATAAAGAGGATCTTAAATGTTTCGTAGCATTTCGAACAATCCTCGATTTAATTTGATTTTTGACCAAAACTAGTATAGAATTGTGTATAATATACTACGATTTTTTGACCAAACTAGCATTTTAAAAAGTTTCCTAGAATCTAATTTTGAAATTAATTTTTGCATGGACTTCCATCATAAACTTCCCTCTTAACATATAGAGAGGATCTTAAAAGTTTCGTAGCCTTTCGAATAATCCTTGATTTAATTTGATTTTTGACCGAAACTAGTATAGAATTGTGTATAATAAACTACGATTTTTTGACCAAAACAAGTATTTCAAAAAGTCCCATAGAATCTAATTTTGAGATAATTTTTTGCCTGGACTTCCATCATAACCTTCCCTCGTAACATATAGAGAGGATATTAAAAGTTTCATAGCATTTCGAAAAATCCTCGATTTAATTTGATATTTGACCGAAACTAGTATAGAATTGTGTATAATATATTACGATTTTTTGGCCAAAACTAGTATTTCAAAAAGTTTCATAGAATCTAATTTTTTTGAGATAATTTTTTTGTATGGACTTCCATCATAACCTTCCATCGTAACATGTAGATAGGATCTTAAAAGTTTTGTAGCATTTCGAACATTCCTCGATATAATTTGATTTTTGACCGAAACTAGTATAGAATTGTGTATAATATACTACGATTTTTTGACCAAAACTAATATTTCAAAAAGTTTCATAGATTCTAATTTTGAGATAATTATTTGCGTGGACTTGCATCATAGCCTTCTCTCGTAACATGTAGACAGGATCTTTAAAGTTTTGTAGCATTTCAAACAATCCTCGATTTAATTTGATTTTTGACCGAAACTAGTATAGAATTGTGTATAATATACTACAATTTTTTGGCCAAAACTAGTATTTCAAAAAGTTTCATAGAATCTAATATTGAGATAATTTTTTGCATGGACTTCCATCATAACCTTCCCTCGTAACAATAGAGAGGATCTTAAAAGTTTCTTAACATTTCGAACAATCCTTGATTTAATTTGATTTTTTACCGAAACTAGTATAGAATTGTGTATAATATACTATGATTTTTTGACCAAAACTAGTATTTCAAAAAGATTCATAGAATCGAATTTCGAGATAATTTTTTGAGTGGACTTCCATCATAGCCTTCCCTCGTAACATGTAGAAAGGATCTTAAAAGTTTCGTAGCATTTCGAACAATCCTCAATTTAATTTGTTTTTTGATCGAAACTAGTATAGAATTGTGTATAATATACTATGATTTTTTGACCAAAACTAGTATTTCAAAAAGTTTCATAGAATCTAATTTTTAGAAAATGTTTTGCATGGATTTCTATCATAACCTTCTTTCGTAACATACAGAGAGAATCTTAAAAGTTTCATAGCATTTCGAACAATCCTCGATTTAATTTGATTTTTGACCGAAACTAGTATAGAATAGTGTATAATATACTACGATTTTTTGGCCAAAACTAGTATTTCAAAAAGTTTCATAGAATCTAATTTTAAGATAATTTTTTGTATGGACATCCATCATAACCTTCCCTCGTAACATATAGAGAGGACCTTAAAATTTCATAGAATTTTGAACAATCCTCGATTTAATTTGATTTTTGAACGAAACTAGTAAAGAATTGTGTATAATATATACTACGATTTTTTGACCAAATCTAATATTTGAAAAAGTTTCATATAATCTAATTTTGAGATAATTTTTTGTAAGGACTTCCATCGTAACCTTCCCTCGTAACATATAAAGAGGATCTTAAATGTTTCGTAGCATTTCGAACAATCCTCGATTTAATTTGATTTTTGACCAAAACTAGTATAGAATTGTGTATAATATACTACGATTTTTTGACCAAACTAGCATTTTAAAAAGTTTCCTAGAATCTAATTTTGAAATTAATTTTTGCATGGACTTCCATCATAAACTTCCCTCTTAACATATAGAGAGGATCTTAAAAGTTTCGTAGCCTTTCGAATAATCCTTGATTTAATTTGATTTTTGACCGAAACTAGTATAGAATTGTGTATAATAAACTACGATTTTTTGACCAAAACAAGTATTTCAAAAAGTCCCATAGAATCTAATTTTGAGATAATTTTTTGCCTGGACTTCCATCATAACCTTCCCTCGTAACATATAGAGAGGATATTAAAAGTTTCATAGCATTTCGAAAAATCCTCGATTTAATTTGATATTTGACCGAAACTAGTATAGAATTGTGTATAATATATTACGATTTTTTGGCCAAAACTAGTATTTCAAAAAGTTTCATAGAATCTAATTTTTTTGAGATAATTTTTTTGTATGGACTTCCATCATAACCTTCCATCGTAACATGTAGATAGGATCTTAAAAGTTTTGTAGCATTTCGAACATTCCTCGATATAATTTGATTTTTGACCGAAACTAGTATAGAATTGTGTATAATATACTACGATTTTTTGACCAAAACTAATATTTCAAAAAGTTTCATAGATTCTAATTTTGAGATAATTATTTGCGTGGACTTGCATCATAGCCTTCTCTCGTAACATGTAGACAGGATCTTTAAAGTTTTGTAGCATTTCAAACAATCCTCGATTTAATTTGATTTTTGACCGAAACTAGTATAGAATTGTGTATAATATACTACAATTTTTTGGCCAAAACTAGTATTTCAAAAAGTTTCATAGAATCTAATATTGAGATAATTTTTTGCATGGACTTCCATCATAACCTTCCCTCGTAACAATAGAGAGGATCTTAAAAGTTTCTTAACATTTCGAACAATCCTTGATTTAATTTGATTTTTTACCGAAACTAGTATAGAATTGTGTATAATATACTATGATTTTTTGACCAAAACTAGTATTTCAAAAAGATTCATAGAATCGAATTTCGAGATAATTTTTTGAGTGGACTTCCATCATAGCCTTCCCTCGTAACATGTAGAAAGGATCTTAAAAGTTTCGTAGCATTTCGAACAATCCTCAATTTAATTTGTTTTTTGATCGAAACTAGTATAGAATTGTGTATAATATACTATGATTTTTTGACCAAAACTAGTATTTCAAAAAGTTTCATAGAATCTAATTTTTAGAAAATGTTTTGCATGGATTTCTATCATAACCTTCTTTCGTAACATACAGAGAGAATCTTAAAAGTTTCATAGCATTTCGAACAATCCTCGATTTAATTTGATTTTTGACCGAAACTAGTATAGAATAGTGTATAATATACTACGATTTTTTGGCCAAAACTAGTATTTCAAAAAGTTTCATAGAATCTAATTTTAAGATAATTTTTTGTATGGACTTCCATCATAACCTTCCCTCGTAACATATAGAGAGGACCTTAAAATTTCATAGAATTTTGAACAATCCTCGATTTAATTTGATTTTTGAACGAAACTAGTAAAGAATTGTGTATAATATATACTACGATTTTTTGACCAAATCTAATATTTGAAAAAGTTTCATATAATCTAATTTTGAGATAATTTTTTGTAAGGACTTCCATCGTAACCTTCCCTCGTAACATATAAAGAGGATCTTAAATGTTTCGTAGCATTTCGAACAATCCTCGATTTAATTTGATTTTTGACCAAAACTAGTATAGAATTGTGTATAATATACTACGATTTTTTGACCAAACTAGCATTTTAAAAAGTTTCCTAGAATCTAATTTTGAAATTAATTTTTGCATGGACTTCCATCATAGACTTCCCTCTTAACATATAGAGAGGATCTTAAAAGTTTCGTAGCCTTTCGAATAATCCTCGATTTAATTTGATTTTTGACCGAAACTAGTATAGAATTGTGTATAATAAACTACGATTTTTTGACCAAAACAAGTATTTCAAAAAGTCCCATAGAATCTAATTTTGAGATAATTTTTTGCCTGGACTTCCATCATAACCTTCCCTCGTAACATATAGAGAGGATATTAAAAGTTTCATAGCATTTCGAAAAATCCTCGATTTAATTTGATATTTGACCGAAACTAGTATAGAATTGTGTATAATATATTACGATTTTTTGGCCAAAACTAGTATTTCAAAAAGTTTCATAGAATCTAATTTTTTTGAGATAATTTTTTTGTATGGACTTCCATCATAACCTTCCATCGTAACATGTAGATAGGATCTTAAAAGTTTTGTAGCATTTCGAACATTCCTCGATTTAATTTGATTTTTGACCGAAACTAGTATAGAATTGTGTATAATATACTACGATTTTTTGACCAAAACTAATATTTCAAAAAGTTTCATAGATTCTAATTTTGAGATAATTATTTGCGTGGACTTGCATCATAGCCTTCTCTCGTAACATGTAGACAGGATCTTTAAAGTTTTGTAGCATTTCAAACAATCCTCGATTTAATTTTATTTTTGACCGAAACTAGTATAGAATTGTGTATAATATACTACAATTTTTTGGCCAAAACTAGTATTTCAAAAAGTTTCATAGAATCTAATATTGAGATAATTTTTTGCATGGACTTCCATCATAACCTTCCCTCGTAACAATAGAGAGGATCTTAAAAGTTTCTTAACATTTCGAACAATCCTTGATTTAATTTGATTTTTTACCGAAACTAGTATAGAATTGTGTATAATATACTATGATTTTTTGACCAAAACTAGTATTTCAAAAAGATTCATAGAATCCAATTTCGAGATAATTTTTTGCGTGGACTTCCATCATAGCCTTCCCTCCTAACATGTAGAAAGGATCTTAAAAGTTTCATAGCATTTCGAACAATCCTCAATTTAATTTGTTTTTTGACCAAAACTAGTATAGAATTGTGTATAATATACTATGATTTTTTGACCAAAACTAGTATTTCAAAAAGTTTTATAGAATCTAATTTTTAGAAAATGTTTTGCATGGATTTCTATCATAACCTTCTTTCGTAACATACAGAGAGAATCTTAAAAGTTTCATAGCATTTCGAACAATCCTCGATTTAATTTGATTTTTAACCGAAACTAGTATAGAATTGTGTATAATATACTACGATTTTTTCACCAAAACTAGTATTTCAAAAAGATTCATAGAATCTAATTTTGAGAAAATATTTTGTATGGACTTCCATCATAACCTTCCCTCATAACATATAGAGAGGACCTTAAAAGTTTCATAGAATTTTGAACAATCCTCGATTTAATTTGATTTTTGAACGAAACTAGTAAAGAATTGTGTATAATATATACTATGATTTTTAAACCAAATCTAATATTTGAAAAAGTTTCATATAATCTAATTTTGAGATAATTTTTTGTAAGAACTTCCATCATAACCTTCCCTAATAACAGATAAAGAGGATCTTAAATGTTTCGTAGCATTTCGAACAATCCTCGATTTAATTTGATTTTTGACCAAAACTAGTATAGAATTGTGTATAATATACTACGATTTTTTGACCAAACTAGCATTTTAAAAAGTTTCCTAGAATCTAATTTTGAAATTAATTTTTGCATGGACTTCCATCATAACCTTCCCTCTTAACATATAGAGAGGATCTTAAAAGTTTCGTAGCCTTTCGATTAATCCTCGATTTAATTTGATTTTTGACCGAAACTAGTATAGAATTGTGTATAATATACTACGATTTTTTGACCAAAACAAGTATTTCAAAAAGTCCCATAGAATTTAATTTTGAGATAATTTTTTGCATGGACTTCCATCATAACCTTCCCTCGTAACATATAGAGAGGATATTAAAAGTTTCATAGCATTTCGAACAATCCTCGATTTAATTTGATATTTGACCGAAACTAGTATAGAATTGTGTATAATATATTACGATTTTTTGGCCAAAACTAGTATTTCAAAAAGTTTCATAGAATCTAATTTTGAGATAATTTTTTTGTATGGACTTCCATCATAACCTTCCATCGTAACATGTAGATAGGATTTTAAAAGGTTTGTAGCATTTCGAACATTCCTCGATTTAATATGATTTTTGACCGAAACTAGTATAGAATTGTTTATAATATACTACGATTTTTTGGCCAAAACTAGTATTTCAAAAAGTTTCATAGAATCTAATATTGAGTTATTTTTTGCATGGACTTCCATCATAACCTTTCCTCGTAATAATAGAGAGGATCTTAAAGGTTTCTTAACATTTCGAACAATCCTTGATTTAATTTGATTTTTTACCGAAACTAGTATAGAATTGTGTATAAGATACTATGATTTTTTGGCCAAAACTAGTATTTCAAAAAGTTTCATAGAATCTAATTTTAAGATAATATTTTTGTATGGACTTCCATCATAACCTTCCATCGTAACATGTAGATAGGATTTTAAAAGTTTTGTAGCATTTCGAACATTCCTCGATTTAATTAGATTTTTGACCGAAACTAGTATAGAATTGTGTATAATATACTACGATTTTTTTACCAAAACTAGTATTTCAAAAAGTTTCATAGATTCTAATTTTGAGATAATTTTTTGCGTGGACTTCCATCATAGCCTTCACTCTTAACATGTAGACAGGATCTTCAAAGTTTCGTAGCATTTCGAACAATCCTTGATTTAATATGATTTTTGACCGAAACTAGTATAGAATTGTGTATAATATACTACGATTTTTTGGCCAAAACTAGTATTTCAAAAACTTTAATAGAATCTAATTTTGAGATAATTTTTTGTATGGAATTCCATCATAACCTTCCCTCGTAATAATAGAGAGGATCTTGAAAGTTTCTTAACATTTCGAACAATCCTCGATTTAATTTGATTTTTGACTGAAACTAGTATAGAATTGTCCATAATATACTACGATTTTTTGACAAAAACTAGTATTTCAAAAAGATTCAAAAAATCTAATTTTGAGATAATTTTTTGCATGGACTTCCATCATTACCTTCCCTCATAACATGTAGTGAGGATCTTAAAAGTTTCATAGTATTTCGAACAATCCTTGATTTAATTTGATTTTTGACCGAAACTAGTATAGAATTGTGTATAATATACTACGATTTTTTGGCCAAAACTAGTATTTCAAAAAGTTTCATAGAATCTAATATTGAGTTATTTTTTGCATGGACTTCCATCATAACCTTTCCTCGTAATAATAGAGTGGATCTTCAAAGTTTCTTAACATTTCGAACAATCCTTGATTTAATTTGATTTTTTACCGAAACTAGTATAGAATTGTGTATAAGATACAATGATTTTTTGGCCAAAACTAGTATTTCAAAAAGATTCATAGAATCTAATTTTGAGATAATATTTTTGTATGGACTTCCATCATAACCTTCCATCGTAACATGTAGATAGGATTTTAAATGTTTTGTAGCATTTCGAACATTCCTCGATTTAATTAGATTTTTGACCGAAACTAGTATAGAATTGTGTATAATATACTACGATTTTTTGACCAAAACTAGTATTTCAAAAAGTTTCATAGATTCTAATTTTGAGATAATTTTTTTGCGTGGACTTCCATCATAGCCTTCACTCTTAACATGTAGACAGGATCTTCAAAGTTTTGTAGCATTTCGAACAATCCTCGATTTAATATGATTTTTGACCGAAACTAGTATAGAATTGTGTATAATAAACTACGATTTTTTGGCCAAAACTAGTATTTCAAAAACTTTAATAGAATCTAATTTTGAGATAATTTTTTGTATGGACTTCCATCATAACATTCCCTCGTAATAATAGAGAGGATATTAAAAGTTTCTTAACATTTCGAACAATCCTCGATTTAATTTGATTTTTGACTGAAACTAGTATAGAATTGTCCATAATATACTACGATTTTTTGACAAAAACTAGTATTTCAAAAAGATTCAAAAAATCTAATTTTGAGATAATTTTTTGCATGGACTTCCTTCATTACCTTCCCTCATAACATGTAGTGAGGATCTTAAAAGTTTCATAGTATTTCGAACAATCCTTGATTTAATTTGATTTTTGACCGAAACTAGTATAGAATTGTGTATAATATACTACGATTTTTTGGCCAAAACTAGTATTTCAAAAAGTTTCATAGAATCTAATATTGAGTTATTTTTTGCATGGACTTCCATCATAACCTTTCCTCGTAATAATAGAGAGGATCTTCAAAGTTTCTTAACATTTCGAACAATCCTTGATTGAATTTGATTTTTTACCGAAACTAGTATAGAATTGTGTATAAGATACTATGATTTTTTGGCCAAAACTAGTATTTCAAAAAGTTTCATAGAATCTAATTTTGAGATAATATTTTTGTATGGACTTCCATCATAACCTTCCATCGTAACATGTAGATAGGATTTTAAAAGTTTTGTAGCATTTCGAACATTCCTCGATTTAATTAGATTTTTGACCGAAACTAGTATAGAATTGTGTATAATATACTACGATTTTTTGACCAAAACTAGTATTTCAAAAAGTTTCATAGATTCTAATTTTGAGATAATTTTTTGCGTGGACTTCCATCATAGCCTTCACTCTTAACATGTAGACAGGATCTTCAATGTTTCGTAGCATTTCGAACAATCCTCGATTTAATATGATTTTTTACCGAAACTAGTATAGAATTGTGTATAATAAACTACGATTTTTTGGCCAAAACTAGTATTTCAAAAACTTTAATAGAATCTAATTTTGAGATAATTTTTTGTATGGACTTCCATCATAACCTTCCCTCGTAATAATAGAGAGGATCTTAAAAGTTTCTTAACATTTCGAACAATCCTCGATTTAATTTGATTTTTGACTGAAACTAGTATAGAATTGTCCATAATATACTACGATTTTTTGACAAAAACTAGTATTTCAAAAAGATTCAAAAAATCTAATTTTGAGATAATTTTTTGCATGGACTTCCATCATTACCTTCCCTCATAACATGTAGTGAGGATCTTAAAAGTTTCATAGTATTTCGAACAATCCTTGATTTAATTTGATTTTTGACCTAAACTAGTATAGAATTGTGTATAATATACTACGATTTTTTGGCCAAAACTAGTATTTCAAAAAGTTTCATAGAATCTAATTTTGAGATAATATTTTTGTATGGACTTCCATCATAACCTTCCATCGTAACATGTAGATAGGATTTTAAAAGTTTTGTAGCATTTCGAACATTCCTCGATTTAATTTGATTTTTGACCGAAACTAGTATAGAATTGTGTATAATATACTACGATTTTTTGACCAAAACTAGTATTTCATAAAGTTTCATAGATTCTAATTTTGAGATAATTTTTTGCGTGGACTTCCATCATAGCCTTCCCTCTTAACATGTAGACAGGATCTTCAAAGTTTCGTAGCATTTCGAACAATCCTCGATTTAATATGATTTTTGACCGAAACTAGTATAGAATTGTGTATAATATGCTACGATTTTTTTGGCCAAAACTAGTATTTCAAAAACTTTAATAGAATCTAATTTTGAGATAATTTTTTGTATGGACTTCCATCATAACCTTCCCTCGTAATAATAGAGAGGATCTTGAAAGTTTCTTAACATTTCGAACAATCCTCGATTTAATTTGATTTGTGACTGAAACTAGTATAGAATTGTCCATAATATACTACGATTTTTTGACAAAAACTAGTATTTCAAAAAGATTAAAAAAATCTAATATTGAGATAATTTTTTGCATGGACTTCTATCATTACCTTCCCTCATTACATGTAGTGAGGATCTTAAAAGTTTCATAGTATTTAGAACAATCCTCGATTTAATTTGATTTTTGACCGAAACTAGTATAGAATTGTGTATAATATACTACGATTTTTTGGCCAAAACTAGTATTTCAAAAAGTTTCATAGAATCTAATATTGAGTTATTTTTTGCATGGACTTCCATCATAACCTTCCCTCGTAATAATAGAGAGGATCTTAAAAGTTTCTTAACATTTCGAACAATCCTTGATTTAATTTGATTTTTTACCGAAACTAGTATAGAATTGTGTATAAGATACTATGATTTTTTTAACAAAACTAGTATTTCAAAAAGATTCATAGAATCTAATTTTGAGATAATATTTTTGTATGGACTTCCATCATAACCTTCCATCGTAACATGTAGATAGGATTTTAAAAGTTTTGTAGCATTTCGAACATTCCTCGATTTAATTTGATTTTTGACCGAAACTAGTATAGAATTGTGTATAATATACTACGATTTTTTGACCAAAACTAGTATTTCAAAAAGTTTCATAGATTCTAATTTTGAGATAATTTTTTGCGTGGACTTCCATCATAGCCTTCCCTCTTAACATGTAGACAGGATCTTCAAAGTTTCGTAGCATTTCGAACAATCCTCGATTTAATATGATTTTTGACTGAAACTAGTATAGAATTGTGTATAATATACTACGATTTTTTGGCCAAAACTAGTATTTCAAAAACTTTAATAGAATCTTATTTTGAGATAATTTTTTGTATGGACTTCCATCATAACCTTCCCTCGTAATAATAGAGAGGATCTTGAAAGTTTCTTAACATTTCGAACAATCCTCGATTTAATTTGATTTTTGACTGAAACTAGTATAGAATTGTCCATAATATACTACGATTTTTTGACAAAAACTAGTATTTCAAAAAGATTCAAAAAATCTAATATTGAGATAATTTTTTGCATGGACTTCTATCATTACCTTCCCTCATTACATGTAGTGAGGATCTTAAAAGTTTCATAGTATTTAGAACAATCCTCGATTTAATTTGATTTTTGACCGAAACTAGTATAGAATTGTGTATAATATACTACGATTTTTTGGCCAAAACTAGTATTTCAAAAAGTTTCATAGAATCTAATATTGAGTTATTTTTTGCATGGACTTCCATCATAACCTTCCCTCGTAATAATAGAGAGGATCTTAAAAGTTTCTTAACATTTCGAACAATCCTTGATTTAATTTGATTTTTTACCGAAACTAGTATAGAATTGTGTATAATATACTATGATTTTTTTACCAAAACTAGTATTTCAAAAAGATTCATAGAATCGAATTTTGAGATAATTTTTTGCGTGGACTTCCATCATAGCCTTCCCTCGTAACATGTAGACAGGATCTTAAAAGTTTCGTAGCATTTCGAACAATCCTCAATTTAATTTGTTTTTTGATCGAAACTAGTATAGAATTGTGTATAATATACTATGATTTTTTGACCAAAACTAGTATTTCAAAAAGTTTCATAGAATCTAATTTTTAGAAAATGTTTTGCATGGATTTCTATCAAAACCATCTTTCGTAACATACAGAGAGAATCTTAAAAGTTTCATAGCATTTCGAACAATCCTCGATTTAATTTGATTTTTGACCGAAACTAGTATAGAATTGTGTATAATATACTACGATTTTTTGACCGAAACTAGTATTTCAAAAAGTTTCATAGATTCTAATTTTGAGATAATTTTTTGCGTGGACTTCCATCATAGCCTTCCCTCTTAACATGTAGACAAGATCTTCAAAGTTTCGTAGCATTTCAAACAATCCTCGATTTAATATGATTTTTTACCGAAACTAGTATAAAATTATGTATAATATACTACGATTTTTTGGCCAAAACTAGTATTTCAAAAACATTAATAGAATCTAATTTTGAGATAATTTTTTGTATGGACTTCCATCATAACCTTCCCTCGTAATAATAGAGAGGATCTTAAACGTTTCTTAACATTTCGAACAATCCTCGATTTAATTTGATTTTTGACTGAAACTAGTATAGAATAGTCCATAATATACTACGATTTTTTGACAAAAACTAGTATTTCAAAAAGATTCAAAAAATCTAATTTTGAGATAATTTTTTGCATGGACTTCCATCATTACCTTCCCTCATAACATGTAGTGAGGATCTTAAAAGTTTCATAGTATTTCGAACAATCCTCGATTTAATTTGATTTTTGACCGAAACTTGTATAGAATTGTGTATAATATACTACAATTTTTTGGCCAAAACTAGTATTTCAAAAAGTTTCATAGAATCTAATATTGAGATAATTTTTTGCATGGACTTCCATCATAACCTTCCCTCGTAACAATAGAGAGGATCTTAAAAGTTTCTTAACATTTCGAACAATCCTTGATTTAATTTGATTTTTTACCGAAACTAGTATAGAATTGTGTATAATATACTATGATTTTTTGACCAAAACTAGTATTTCAAAAAGATTCATAGAATCGAATTTCTTGATAATTTTTTGCGTGGACTTCCATCATAGCCTTCCCTCGTAACATGTAGAAAGGATCTTAAAAGTTTCGTAGCATTTCGAACAATTCTCAATTAATTTGTTTTTTGATCGAAACTAGTATAGAATTGTGTATAATATACTATGATTTTTTGACCAAAACTAGTATTTCAAAAAGTTTCATAGAATCTAATTTTTAGAAAATGTTTTGCATGGATTTCTATCATAACCTTCTTTCGTAACATACAGAGAGAATCTTAAAAGTTTCATAGCATTTCGAACAATCCTCGATTTAATTTGATTTTTGACCGAAACTAGTATAGAATAGTGTATAATATACTACGATTTTTTGTCCAAAACTAGTATTTCAAAAAGTTTCATAGAATCTAATTTTAAGATAATTTTTTGTATGGACTTCCATCATAACCTTCCCTCGTAACATATAGAGAGGACCTTAAAATTTCATAGAATTTTGAACAATCCTCGATTTAATTTGATTTTTGAACGAAACTAGTAAAGAATTGTGTATAATATATACTACGATTTTTTGACCAAATCTAATATTTGAAAAAGTTTCATATAATCTAATTTTGAGATAATTTTTTGTAAGAACTTCCATCATAACCTTCCCTAGTAACATATAAAGAGGATCTTAAATGTTTCGTAGCATTTCGAACAATCCTCGATTTAATTTGATTTTTGACCAAAACTAGTATAGAATTGTGTATAATATACTACGATTTTTTGACCAAACTAGCATTTTAAAAAGTTTCCTAGAATCTAATTTTGAAATTAATTTTTGCATGGACTTCCATCATAACCTTCCCTCTTAACATATAGAGAGGATCTTAAAAGTTTCGTAGCCTTTCGAATAATCCTCGATTTAATTTGATTTTTGACCGAAACTAGTATAGAATTGTGTATAATATACTACGATTTTTTGACCAAAACAAGTATTTCAAAAAGTCCCATAGAATCTAATTTTGAGATAATTTTTTGCATGGACTTCCATCATAACCTTCCCTCGTAACATATAGAGAGGATATTAAAAGTTTCATAGCATTTCGAACAATCCTCGATTTAATTTGATATTTGACCGAAACTAGTATAGAATTGTGTATAATATATTACGATTTTTTGGCCAAAACTAGTATTTCAAAAAGTTTCATAGAATCTAATTTTGAGATAATTTTTTTGTATGGACTTCCATCATAACCTTCCATCGTAACATGTAGATAGGATTTTAAAAGTTTTGTAGCATTTCGAACATTCCTCGATTTAATATGATTTTTGACCGAAACTAGTATAGAATTGTGTATAATATACTACGATTTTTTGGCCAAAACTAGTATTTCAAAAACTTTAATAGAATCTAATTTTGAGATAATTTTTTGTATGGACTTCCATCATAACCTTCCCTCGTAATAATAGAGAGGATCTTAAAAGTTTCTTAACATTTCGAACAATCCTCGATTTAATTTGATTTTTGACTGAAACTAGTATAGAATTGTCCATAATATACTACGATTTTTTGACAAAAACTAGTATTTCAAAAAGATTCAAAAAATCTAATTTTGAGATAATTTTTTGCATGGACTTCCATCATTACCTTCCCTCATAACATGTAGTGAGGATCTTAAAAGTTTCATAGTATTTCGAACAATCCTTGATTTAATTTGATTTTTGACCGAAACTAGTATAGAATTGTGTATAATATACTACGATTTTTTGGCCAAAACTAGTATTTCAAAAAGTTTCATAGAATCTAATATTGAGTTATTTTTTGCATGGACTTCCATCATAACCTTTCCTCGTAATAATAGAGAGGATCTTAAAAGTTTCTTAACATTTCGAACAATCCTTGATTTAATTTGATTTTTTACCGAAACTAGTATAGAATTGTGTATAAGATACTATGATTTTTTGGCCAAAACTAGTATTTCAAAAAGTTTCATAGAATCTAATTTTGAGATAATATTTTTGTATGGACTTCCATCATAACCTTCCATCGTAACATGTAGATAGGATTTTAAAAGTTTTGTAGCATTTCGAACATTCCTCGATTTAATTTGATTTTTGACCGAAACTAGTATAGAATTGTGTATAATATACTACGATTTTTTGACCAAAACTAGTATTTCAAAAAGTTTCATAGATTCTAATTTTGAGATAATTTTTTGCGTGGACTTCCATCATAGACTTCACTCTTAACATGTAGACAGGATCTTCAAAGTTTCGTAGCATTTCGAACAATCCTCGATTTAATATGATTTTTGACCGAAACTAGTATAGAATTGTGTATAATATACTACGATTTTTTGGCCAAAACTAGTATTTCAAAAACTTTAATAGAATCTAATTTTGAGATAATTTTTTGTATGGATTTCCATCATAACCTTCCCTCGTAATAATAGAGAGGATCTTAAAAGTTTCTTAACATTTCGAACAATCCTCGATTTAATTTGATTTTTGACTGAAACTAGTATATAATTGTCCATAATATACTACGATTTTTTTACAAAAACTAGTATTTCAAAAAGATTCAAAAAATCTAATTTTGAGATAATTTTTTGCATGGACTTCCATCATTACCTTCCCTCATAACATGTAGTGAGGATCTTAAAAGTTTCATAGTATTTCGAACAATCCTTGATTTAATTTGATTTTTGACCGAAACTAGTATAGAATTGTGTATAATATACTACGATTTTCTGGCCAAAACTAGTATTTCAAAAAGTTTCATAGAATCTAATATTGAGTTATTTTTTGCATGGACTTCCATCATAACCTTTCCTCGTAATAATAGAGAGGATCTTAAAAGTTTCTTAACATTTCGAACAATCCTTGATTTAATTTGATTTTTTACCGAAACTAGTATAGAATTGTGTATAAGATACTATGATTTTTTGGCCAATACTAGTATTTCAAAAAGTTTCATAGAATCTAATTTTGAGATAATATTTTTGTATGGACTTCCATCATAACCTTCCATCGTAACATGTAGATAGGATTTTAAAAGTTTTGTAGCATTTCGAACATTCCTCGATTTAATTAGATTTTTGACCGAAACTAGTATAGAATTGTGTATAATATACTACGATTTTTTGACCAAAACTAGTATTTCAAAAAGTTTCATAGATTCTAATTTTGAGATAATTTTTTGCGTGGACTTCCATCATAGCCTTCACTCTTAACATGTAGACAGGATCTTCAAAGTTTCGTAGCATTTCGAACAATCCTCGATTTAATATGATTTTTGACCGAAACTAGTATAGAATTGTGTATAATATACTACGATTTTTTGGCCAAAACTAGTATTTCAAAAACTTTAATAGAATCTAATTTTGAGATAATTTTTTGTATGGACTTCCATCATAACCTTCCCTCGTAATAATAGAGAGGATCTTAAAAGTTTCTTAACATTTCGAACAATCCTAGATTTAATTTGATTTTTGACTGAAACT
The DNA here is from genome assembly GCA_963966055.1 of Lathyrus aphaca. Classification (NCBI taxonomy): domain Eukaryota; kingdom Viridiplantae; phylum Streptophyta; class Magnoliopsida; order Fabales; family Fabaceae; genus Lathyrus; species Lathyrus aphaca. The sequence goes on from OZ014523.1 coordinate 33,781,156, forward strand.
AGTATAGAATTGTCCATAATATACTACGATTTTTTGACAAAAACTAGTATTTCAAAAAGATTCAAAAAATCTAATTTTGAGATAATTTTTTGCATGGACTTCCATCATTACCTTCCCTCATAACATGTAGTGAGGATCTTAAAAGTTTCATAGTATTTCGAACAATCCTTGATTTAATTTGATTTTTGACCGAAACTAGTATAGAATTGTGTATAATATACTACGATTTTTTGGCCAAAACTAGTATTTCAAAAAGTTTCATAGAATCTAATATTGAGTTATTTTTTGCATGGACTTCCATCATAACCTTTCCTCGTAATAATAGAGAGGATCTTAAAAGTTTCTTAACATTTCGAACAATCCTTGATTTAATTTGATTTTTTACCGAAACTAGTATAAAATTGTGTATAAGATACTATGATTTTTTGGCCAAAACTAGTATTTCAAAAAGTTTCATAGAATCTAATTTTGAGATAATATTTTTGTATGGACTTCCATCATAACCTTCCATCGTAACATGTAGATAGGATTTTAAAAGTTTTGTAGCATTTCGAACATTCCTCGATTTAATTAGATTTTTGACCGAAACTAGTATAGAATTGTGTATAATATACTACGATTTTTTGACCAAAACTAGTATTTCAAAAAGTTTCATAGATTCTAATTTTGAGATAATTTTTTGCGTGGACTTCCATCATAGCCTTCACTCTTAACATGTAGACAGGATCTTCAAAGTTTCGTAGCATTTCGAACAATCCTCGATTTAATATGATTTTTGACCGAAACTAGTATAGAATTGTGTATAATATACTACGATTTTTTGGCCAAAACTAGTATTTCAAAAACTTTAATAGAATCTAATTTTGAGATAATTTTTTGTATGGACTTCCATCATAACCTTCCCTCGTAATAATAGAGAGGATCTTAAAAGTTTCTTAACATTTCGAACAATCCTAGATTTAATTTGATTTTTGACTGAAACTAGTATAGAATTGTCCATAATATACTACGATTTTTTGACAAAAACTAGTATTTCAAAAAGATTCAAAAAATCTAATTTTGAGATAATTTTTTGCATGGACTTCCATCATTACCTTCCCTCATAACATGTAGTGAGGATCTTAAAAGTTTCATAGTATTTCGAACAATCCTTGATTTAATTTGATTTTTGACCGAAACTAGTATAGAATTGTGTATAATATACTACGATTTTTTGGCCAAAACTAGTATTTCAAAAAGTTTCATAGAATCTAATATTGAGTTATTTTTTGCATGGACTTCCATCATAACCTTTCCTCGTAATAATAGAGAGGATCTTAAAAGTTTCTTAACATTTCGAACAATCCTTGATTTAATTTGATTTTTTACCGAAACTAGTATAGAATTGTGTATAAGATACTATGATTTTTTGGCCAAAACTAGTATTTCAAAAAGTTTCATAGAATCTAATTTTGAGATAATATTTTTGTATGGACTTCCATCATAACCTTCCATCGTAACATGTAGATAGGATTTTAAAAGTTTTGTAGCATTTCGAACATTCCTCGATTTAATTAGATTTTTGACCGAAACTAGTATAGAATTGTGTATAATATACTACGATTTTTTGACCCAAACTAGTATTTCAAAAAGTTTCATAGATTCTAATTTTGAGATAATTTTTTGCGTGGACTTCCATCATAGACTTCACTCTTAACATGTAGACAGGATCTTCAAAGTTTCGTAGCATTTCGAACAATCCTCGATTTAATATGATTTTTGACCGAAACTAGTATAGAATTGTGTATAATATACTACGATTTTTTGGCCAAAACTAGTATTTCAAAAACTTTAATAGAATCTAATTTTGAGATAATTTTTTGTATGGATTTCCATCATAACCTTCCCTCGTAATAATAGAGAGGATCTTAAAAGTTTCTTAACATTTCGAACAATCCTCGATTTAATTTGATTTTTGACTGAAACTAGTATAGAATTGTCCATAATATACTACGATTTTTTTACAAAAACTAGTATTTCAAAAAGATTCAAAAAATCTAATTTTGAGATAATTTTTTGCATGGACTTCCATCATTACCTTCCCTCATAACATGTAGTGAGGATCTTAAAAGTTTCATAGTATTTCGAACAATCCTTGATTTAATTTGATTTTTGACCAAAACAAGTATAGAATTGTGTATAATATACTACGATTTTTTGGCCAAAACTAGTATTTCAAAAAGTTTCATAGAATCTAATATTGAGTTATTTTTTGCATGGACTTCCATCATAACCTTTCCTCGTAATAATAGAGAGGATCTTAAAAGTTTCTTAACATTTCGAACAATCCTTGATTTAATTTGATTTTTTACCGAAACTAGTATAGAATTGTGTAAAAGATACTATGATTTTTTGGCCAAAACTAGTATTTCAAAAAGTTTCATAGAATCTAATTTTGAGATAATATTTTTGTATGGACTTCCATCATAACCTTCCATCGTAACATGTAGATAGGATTTTAAAAGTTTCGTAGCATTTCGAACATTCCTCGATTTAATTAGATTTTTGACCGAAACTAGTATAGAATTGTGTATAATATACTACGATTTTTTGACCAAAACTAGTATTTCAAAAAGTTTCATAGATTCTAATTTTGAGATAATTTTTTGCGTGGACTTCCATCATAGCCTTCACTCTTAACATGTAGACAGGATCTTCAAAGTTTCGTAGCATTTCGAACAATCCTCGATTTAATATGATTTTTGACCGAAACTAGTATAGAATTGTGTATAATATACTACGATTTTTTGGCCAAAACTAGTATTTCAAAAACTTTAATAGAATCTAATTTTGAGATAATTTTTTGTATGGACTTCCATCATAACCTTCCCTCGTAATAATAGAGAGGATCTTAAAAGTTTCTTAACATTTCGAACAATCCTCGATTTAATTTGATTTTTGACTGAAACTAGTATAGAATTGTCCATAATATACTACGATTTTTTGACAAAAACTAGTATTTCAAAAAGATTCAAAAAATCTAATTTTGAGATAATTTTTTGCATGGACTTCCATCATTACCTTCCCTCATAACATGTAGTGAGGATCTTAAAAGTTTCATAGTATTTCGAACAATCCTTGATTTAATTTGATTTTTGACCGAAACTAGTATAGAATTGTGTATAATATACTACGATTTTTTGGCCAAAACTAGTATTTCAAAAAGTTTCATAGAATCTAATATTGAGTTATTTTTTGCATGGACTTCCATCATAACCTTTCCTCGTAATAATAGAGAGGATCTTAAAATTTTCTTAACATTTCGAACAATCCTTGATTTAATTTGATTTTTTACCGAAACTAGTATAGAATTGTGTATAAGATACTATGATTTTTTGGCCAAAACTAGTATTTCAAAAAGTTTCATAGAATCTAATTTTGAGATAATATTTTTGTATGGACTTCCATCATAACCTTCCATCGTAACATGTAGATAGGATTTTAAAAGTTTCGTAGCATTTCGAACATTCCTCGATTTAATTAGATTTTTGACCGAAACTAGTATAGAATTGTGTATAATATACTACGATTTTTTGACCAAAACTAGTATTTCAAAAAGTTTCATAGATTCTAATTTTGAGATAATTTTTTGCGTGGACTTCCATCATAGCCTTCACTCTTAACATGTAGACAGGATCTTCAAAGTTTCGTAGCATTTCGAACAATCCTCGGTTTAATATGATTTTTGACCGAAACTAGTATAGAATTGTGTATAATATACTACGATTTTTTGGCCAAAACTAGTATTTCAAAAACTTTAATAGAATCTAATTTTGAGATAATTTTTTGTATGGACTTCCATCATAACCTTCCCTCGTAATAATAGAGAGGATCTTAAAAGTTTCTTAACATTTCGAACAATCCTAGATTTAATTTGATTTTTGACTGAAACTAGTATAGAATTGTCCATAATATACTACGATTTTTTGACAAAAACTAGTATTTCAAAAAGATTCAAAAAATCTAATTTTGAGATAATTTTTTGCATGGACTTCCATCATTACCTTCCCTCATAACATGTAGTGAGGATCTTAAAAGTTTCATAGTATTTCGAACAATCCTTGATTTAATTTGATTTTTGACCGAAACTAGTATAGAATTGTGTATAATATACTACGATTTTTTGGCCAAAACTAGTATTTCAAAAAGTTTCATAGAATCTAATTTTGAGATAATATTTTTGTATGGACTTCCATCATAACCTTCCATCGTAACATGTAGATAGGATTTTAAAAGTTTTGTAGCATTTCGAACATTCCTCGATTTAATTAGATTTTTGACCGAAACTAGTATAGAATTGTGTATAATATACTACGATTTTTTGACCCAAACTAGTATTTCAAAAAGTTTCATAGATTCTAATTTTGAGATAATTTTTTGCGTGGACTTCCATCATAGACTTCACTCTTAACATGTAGACAGGATCTTCAAAGTTTCGTAGCATTTCGAACAATCCTCGATTTAATATGATTTTTGACCGAAACTAGTATAGAATTGTGTATAATATACTACGATTTTTTGGCCAAAACTAGTATTTCAAAAACTTTAATAGAATCTAATTTTGAGATAATTTTTTGTATGGATTTCCATCATAACCTTCCCTCGTAATAATAGAGAGGATCTTAAAAGTTTCTTAACATTTCGAACAATCCTCGATTTAATTTGATTTTTGACTGAAACTAGTATAGAATTGTCCATAATATACTATGATTTTTTTACAAAAACTAGTATTTCAAAAAGATTCAAAAAATCTAATTTTGAGATAATTTTTTGCATGGACTTCCATCATTACCTTCCCTCATAACATGTAGTGAGGATCTTAAAAGTTTCATAGTATTTCGAACAATCCTTGATTTAATTTGATTTTTGACCAAAACTAGTATAGAATTGTGTATAATATACTACGATTTTTTGGCCAAAACTAGTATTTCAAAAAGTTTCATAGAATCTAATATTGAGTTATTTTTTGCATGGACTTCCATCATAACCTTTCCTCGTAATAATAGAGAGGATCTTAAAAGTTTCTTAACATTTCGAACAATCCTTGATTTAATTTGATTTTTTACCGAAACTAGTATAGAATTGTGTAAAAGATACTATGATTTTTTGGCCAAAACTAGTATTTCAAAAAGTTTCATAGAATCTAATTTTGAGATAATATTTTTGTATGGACTTCCATCATAACCTTCCATCGTAACATGTAGATAGGATTTTAAAAGTTTCGTAGCATTTCGAACATTCCTCGATTTAATTAGATTTTTGACCGAAACTAGTATAGAATTGTGTATAATATACTACGATTTTTTGACCAAAACTAGTATTTCAAAAAGTTTCATAGATTCTAATTTTGAGATAATTTTTTGCGTGGACTTCCATCATAGCCTTCACTCTTAACATGTAGACAGGATCTTCAAAGTTTCGTAGCATTTCGAACAATCCTCGATTTAATATGATTTTTGACCGAAACTAGTATAGAATTGTGTATAATATACTACGATTTTTTGGCCAAAACTAGTATTTCAAAAACTTTAATAGAATCTAATTTTGAGATAATTTTTTGTATGGACTTCCATCATAACCTTCCCTCGTAATAATAGAGAGGATCTTAAAAGTTTCTTAACATTTCGAACAATCCTCGATTTAATTTGATTTTTGACTGAAACTAGTATAGAATTGTCCATAATATACTACGATTTTTTGACAAAAACTAGTATTTCAAAAAGATTCAAAAAATCTAATTTTGAGATAATTTTTTGCATGGACTTCCATCATTACCTTCCCTCATAACATGTAGTGAGGATCTTAAAAGTTTCATAGTATTTCGAACAATCCTTGATTTAATTTGATTTTTGACCGAAACTAGTATAGAATTGTGTATAATATACTACGATTTTTTGGCCAAAACTAGTATTTCAAAAAGTTTCATAGAATCTAATATTGAGTTATTTTTTGCATGGACTTCCATCATAACCTTTCCTCGTAATAATAGAGAGGATCTTAAAATTTTCTTAACATTTCGAACAATCCTTGATTTAATTTGATTTTTTACCGAAACTAGTATAGAATTGTGTATAAGATACTATGATTTTTTGGCCAAAACTAGTATTTCAAAAACTTTAATAGAATCTAATTTTGAGATAATTTTTTGTATGGACTTCCATCATAACCTTCCCTCGTAATAATAGAGAGGATCTTAAAAGTTTCTTAACATTTCGAACAATCCTAGATTTAATTTGATTTTTGACTGAAACTAGTATAGAATTGTCCATAATATACTACGATTTTTTGACAAAAACTAGTATTTCAAAAAGATTCAAAAAATCTAATTTTGAGATAATTTTTTGCGTGGACTTCCATCATAGCCTTCACTCTTAACATGTAGTGAGGATCTTAAAAGTTTCATAGTATTTCGAACAATCCTTGATTTAATTTGATTTTTGACCGAAACTAGTATAGAATTGTGTATAATATACTACGATTTTTTGGCCAAAACTAGTATTTCAAAAAGTTTCATAGAATCTAATTTTGAGATAATTTTTTGTATGGACTTCCATCATAACCTTCCCTCGTAATAATAGAGAGGATCTTAAAAGTTTCTTAACATTTCGAACAATCCTCGATTTAATTTGATTTTTGACTGAAACTAGTATAGAATTGTCCATAATATACTACGATTTTTTGACAAAAACTAGTATTTCAAAAAGATTCAAAAAATCTAATTTTGAGATAATTTTTTGCATGGACTTCCATCATTACCTTCCCTCATAACATGTAGTGAGGATCTTAAAAGTTTCATAGTATTTCGAACAATCCTTGATTTAATTTGATTTTTGACCGAAACTAGTATAGAATTGTGTATAATATACTACGATTTTTTGGCCAAAACTAGTATTTCAAAAAGTTTCATAGAATCTAATATTGAGTTATTTTTTGCATGGACTCCCATCATAACCTTTCCTCGTAATAATAGAGAGGATCTTAAAAGTTTCTTAACATTTCGAACAATCCTTGATTTAATTTGATTTTTTACCGAAACTAGTATAGAATTGTGTATAAGATACTATGATTTTTTGGCCAAAACTAGTATTTCAAAAAGTTTCATAGAATCTAATTTTGAGATAATATTTTTGTATGGACTTCCATCATAACCTTCCATCGTAACATGTAGATAGGATTTTAAAAGTTTTGTAGCATTTCGAACATTCCTCGATTTAATTAGATTTTTGACCGAAACTAGTATAGAATTGTGTATAATATACTACGATTTTTTGACCAAAACTAGTATTTCAAAAAGTTTCATAGATTCTAATTTTGAGATAATTTTTTGCGTGGACTTCCATCATAGCCTTCACTCTTAACATGTAGACAGGATCTTCAAAGTTTCGTAGCATTTCGAACAATCCTCGATTTAATATGATTTTTGACCGAAACTAGTATAGAATTGTGTATAATATACTACGATTTTTTGGCCAAAACTAGTATTTCAAAAACTTTAATAGAATCTAATTTTGAGATAATTTTTTGTATGGACTTCCATCATAACCTTCCCTCGTAATAATAGAGAGGATCTTAAAAGTTTCTTAACATTTCGAACAATCCTAGATTTAATTTGATTTTTGACTGAAACTAGTATAGAATTGTCCATAATATACTACGATTTTTTGACAAAAACTAGTATTTCAAAAAGATTCAAAAAATCTAATTTTGAGATAATTTTTTGCATGGACTTCCATCATTACCTTCCCTCATAACATGTAGTGAGGATCTTAAAAGTTTCATAGTATTTCGAACAATCCTTGATTTAATTTGATTTTTGACCGAAACTAGTATAGAATTGTGTATAATATACTACGATTTTTTGGCCAAAACTAGTATTTCAAAAAGTTTCATAGAATCTAATATTGAGTTATTTTTTGCATGGACTCCCATCATAACCTTTCCTCGTAATAATAGAGAGGATCTTAAAAGTTTCTTAACATTTCGAACAATCCTTGATTTAATTTGATTTTTTACCGAAACTAGTATAGAATTGTGTATAAGATACTATGATTTTTTGGCCAAAACTAGTATTTCAAAAAGTTTCATAGAATCTAATTTTGAGATAATATTTTTGTATGGACTTCCATCATAACCTTCCATCGTAACATGTAGATAGGATTTTAAAAGTTTCGTAGCATTTCGAACATTCCTCGATTTAATTAGATTTTTGACCGAAACTAGTATAGAATTGTGTATAATATACTACGATTTTTTGACCAAAACTAGTATTTCAAAAAGTTTCATAGATTCTAATTTTGAGATAATTTTTTGCGTGGACTTCCATCATAGCCTTCACTCTTAACATGTAGACAGGATCTTCAAAGTTTCGTAGCATTTCGAACAATCCTCGATTTAATATGATTTTTGACCGAAACTAGTATAGAATTGTGTATAATATACTACGATTTTTTGGCCAAAACTAGTATTTCAAAAACTTTAATAGAATCTAATTTTGAGATAATTTTTTGTATGGACTTCCATCATAACCTTCCCTCGTAATAATAGAGAGGATCTTAAAAGTTTCTTAACATTTCGAACAATCCTAGATTTAATTTGATTTTTGACTGAAACTAGTATAGAATTGTCCATAATATACTACGATTTTTTGACAAAAACTAGTATTTCAAAAAGATTCAAAAAATCTAATTTTGAGATAATTTTTTGCATGGACTTCCATCATTACCTTCCCTCATAACATGTAGTGAGGATCTTAAAAGTTTCATAGTATTTCGAACAATCCTTGATTTAATTTGATTTTTGACCGAAACTAGTATAGAATTGTGTATAATATACTACGATTTTTTGGCCAAAACTAGTATTTCAAAAAGTTTCATAGAATCTAATATTGAGTTATTTTTTGCATGGACTCCCATCATAACCTTTCCTCGTAATAATAGAGAGGATCTTAAAAGTTTCTTAACATTTCGAACAATCCTTGATTTAATTTGATTTTTTACCGAAACTAGTATAGAATTGTGTATAAGATACTATGATTTTTTGGCCAAAACTAGTATTTCAAAAAGTTTCATAGAATCTAATTTTGAGATAATATTTTTGTATGGACTTCCATCATAACCTTCCATCGTAACATGTAGATAGGATTTTAAAAGTTTCGTAGCATTTCGAACATTCCTCGATTTAATTAGATTTTTGACCGAAACTAGTATAGAATTGTGTATAATATACTACGATTTTTTGACCAAAACTAGTATTTCAAAAAGTTTCATAGATTCTAATTTTGAGATAATTTTTTGCGTGGACTTCCATCATAGCCTTCACTCTTAACATGTAGACAGGATCTTCAAAGTTTCGTAGCATTTCGAACAATCCTCGATTTAATATGATTTTTGACCGAAACTAGTATAGAATTGTGTATAATATACTACGATTTTTTGGCCAAAACTAGTATTTCAAAAACTTTAATAGAATCTAATTTTGAGATAATTTTTTGTATGGACTTCCATCATAACCTTCCCTCGTAATAATAGAGAGGATCTTAAAAGTTTCTTAAAATTTCGAACAATCCTCGATTTAATTTGATTTTTGACTGAAACTAGTATAGAATTGTCCATAATATACTACGATTTTTTGACAAAAACTAGTATTTCAAAAAGATTCAAAAAATCTAATTTTGAGATAATTTTTTGCATGGACTTCCATCATTACCTTCCCTCATAACATGTAGTGAGGATCTTAAAAGTTTCATAGTATTTCGAACAATCCTTGATTTAATTTGATTTTTGACCGAAACTAGTATAGAATTGTGTATAATATACTACGATTTTTTGGCCAAAACTAGTATTTCAAAAAGTTTCATAGAATCTAATATTGAGTTATTTTTTGCATGGACTCCCATCATAACCTTTCCTCGTAATAATAGAGAGGATCTTAAAATTTTCTTAACATTTCGAACAATCCTTGATTTAATTTGATTTTTTACCGAAACTAGTATAGAATTGTGTATAAGATACTATGATTTTTTGGCCAAAACTAGTATTTCAAAAAGTTTCATAGAATCTAATTTTGAGATAATATTTTTGTATGGACTTCCATCATAACCTTCCATCGTAACATGTAGATAGGATTTTAAAAGTTTCGTAGCATTTCGAACATTCCTCGATTTAATTAGATTTTTGACCGAAACTAGTATAGAATTGTGTATAATATACTACGATTTTTTGACCAAAACTAGTATTTCAAAAAGTTTCATAGATTCTAATTTTGAGATAATTTTTTGCGTGGACTTCCATCATAGCCTTCACTCTTAACATGTAGACAGGATCTTCAAAGTTTCGTAGCATTTCGAACAATCCTCGATTTAATATGATTTTTGACCGAAACTAGTATAGAATTGTGTATAATATACTATGATTTTTTGGCCAAAACTAGTATTTCAAAAACTTTAATAGAATCTAATTTTGAGATAATTTTTTGTATGGACTTCCATCATAACCTTCCCTCGTAATAATAGAGAGGATCTTAAAAGTTTCTTAACATTTCGAACAATCCTCGATTTAATTTGATTTTTGACTGAAACTAGTATAGAATTGTCCATAATATACTACGATTTTTTGACAAAAACTATTATTTCAAAAAGATTCAAAAAATCTAATTTTGAGATAATTTTTTGCATGGACTTCCATCATTACCTTCCCTCATAACATGTAGTGAGGATCTTAAAAGTTTCATAGTATTTCGAACAATCCTTGATTTAATTTGATTTTTGACCGAAACTAGTATAGAATTGTGTATAATATACTACGATTTTTTGGCCAAAACTAGTATTTCAAAAAGTTTCATAGAATCTAATATTGAGTTATTTTTTGCATGGACTTCCATCATAACCTTTCCTCGTAATAATAGAGAGGATCTTAAAAGTTCCTTAACATTTCGAACAATCCTTGATTTAATTTGATTTTTTACCGAAACTAGTATAGAATTGTGTATAAGATACTATGATTTTTTGGCCAAAACTAGTATTTCAAAAAGTTTCATAGAATCTAATTTTGAGATAATATTTTTGTATGGACTTCCATCATAACCTTCCATCGTAACATGTAGATAGGATTTTAAAAGTTTTGTAGCATTTCGAACATTCCTCGATTTAATTAGATTTTTGACCGAAACTAGTATAGAATTGTGTATAATATACTACGATTTTTTGACCAAAACTAGTATTTCAAAAAGTTTCATAGATTCTAATTTTGAGATAATTTTTTGCGTGGACTTCCATCATAGCCTTCACTCTTAACATGTAGACAGGATCTTCAAAGTTTCGTAGCATTTCGAACAATCCTCGATTTAATATGATTTTTGACCGAAACTAGTATAGAATTGTGTATAATATACTACGATTTTTTGGCCAAAACTAGTATTTCAAAAACTTTAATAGAATCTAATTTTGAGATAATTTTTTGTATGGACTTCCATCATAACCTTCCCTCGTAATAATAGAGAGGATCTTAAAAGTTTCTTAACATTTCGAACAATCCTAGATTTAATTTGATTTTTGACTGAAACTAGTATAGAATTGTCCATAATATACTACGATTTTTTGACAAAAACTAGTATTTCAAAAAGATTCAAAAAATCTAATTTTGAGATAATTTTTTGCATGGACTTCCATCATTACCTTCCCTCATAACATGTAGTGAGGATCTTAAAAGTTTCATAGTATTTCGAACAATCCTTGATTTAATTTGATTTTTGACCGAAACTAGTATAGAATTGTGTATAATATACTACGATTTTTTGGCCAAAACTAGTATTTCAAAAAGTTTCATAGAATCTAATATTGAGTTATTTTTTGCATGGACTTCCATCATAACCTTTCCTCGTAATAATAGAGAGGATCTTAAAAGTTTCTTAACATTTCGAACAATCCTTGATTTAATTTGATTTTTTACCGAAACTAGTATAGAATTGTGTATAAGATACTATGATTTTTTGGCCAAAACTAGTATTTCAAAAAGTTTCATAGAATCTAATTTTGAGATAATATTTTTGTATGGACTTCCATCATAACCTTCCATCGTAACATGTAGATAGGATTTTAAAAGTTTCGTAGCATTTCGAACATTCCTCGATTTAATTAGATTTTTGACCGAAACTAGTATAGAATTGTGTATAATATACTACGATTTTTTGACCAAAACTAGTATTTCAAAAAGTTTCATAGATTCTAATTTTGAGATAATTTTTTGCGTGGACTTCCATCATAGCCTTCACTCTTAACATGTAGACAGGATCTTCAAAGTTTCGTAGCATTTCGAACAATCCTCGATTTAATATGATTTTTGACCGAAACTAGTATAGAATTGTGTATAATATACTACGATTTTTTGGCCAAAACTAGTATTTCAAAAACTTTAATAGAATCTAATTTTGAGATAATTTTTTGTATGGACTTCCATCATAACCTTCCCTCGTAATAATAGAGAGGATCTTAAAAGTTTCTTAAAATTTCGAACAATCCTCGATTTAATTTGATTTTTGACTGAAACTAGTATAGAATTGTCCATAATATACTACGATTTTTTGACAAAAACTAGTATTTCAAAAAGATTCAAAAAATCTAATTTTGAGATAATTTTTTGCATGGACTTCCATCATTACCTTCCCTCATAACATGTAGTGAGGATCTTAAAAGTTTCATAGTATTTCGAACAATCCTTGATTTAATTTGATTTTTGACCGAAACTAGTATAGAATTGTGTATAATATACTACGATTTTTTGGCCAAAACTAGTATTTCAAAAAGTTTCATAGAATCTAATATTGAGTTATTTTTTGCATGGACTTCCATCATAACCTTTCCTCGTAATAATAGAGAGGATCTTAAAATTTTCTTAACATTTCGAACAATCCTTGATTTAATTTGATTTTTTACCGAAACTAGTATAGAATTGTGTATAAGATACTATGATTTTTTGGCCAAAACTAGTATTTCAAAAAGTTTCATAGAATCTAATTTTGAGATAATATTTTTGTATGGACTTCCATCATAACCTTCCATCGTAACATGTAGATAGGATTTTAAAAGTTTCGTAGCATTTCGAACATTCCTCGATTTAATTAGATTTTTGACCGAAACTAGTATAGAATTGTGTATAATATACTACGATTTTTTGACCAAAACTAGTATTTCAAAAAGTTTCATAGATTCTAATTTTGAGATAATTTTTTGCGTGGACTTCCATCATAGCCTTCACTCTTAACATGTAGACAGGATCTTCAAAGTTTCGTAGCATTTCGAACAATCCTCGATTTAATATGATTTTTGACCGAAACTAGTATAGAATTGTGTATAATATACTATGATTTTTTGGCCAAAACTAGTATTTCAAAAACTTTAATAGAATCTAATTTTGAGATAATTTTTTGTATGGACTTCCATCATAACCTTCCCTCGTAATAATAGAGAGGATCTTAAAAGTTTCTTAACATTTCGAACAATCCTCGATTTAATTTGATTTTTGACTGAAACTAGTATAGAATTGTCCATAATATACTACGATTTTTTGACAAAAACTATTATTTCAAAAAGATTCAAAAAATCTAATTTTGAGATAATTTTTTGCATGGACTTCCATCATTACCTTCCCTCATAACATGTAGTGAGGATCTTAAAAGTTTCATAGTATTTCGAACAATCCTTGATTTAATTTGATTTTTGACCGAAACTAGTATAGAATTGTGTATAATATACTACGATTTTTTGGCCAAAACTAGTATTTCAAAAAGTTTCATAGAATCTAATATTGAGTTATTTTTTGCATGGACTTCCATCATAACCTTTCCTCGTAATAATAGAGAGGATCTTAAAAGTTCCTTAACATTTCGAACAATCCTTGATTTAATTTGATTTTTTACCGAAACTAGTATAGAATTGTGTATAAGATACTATGATTTTTTGGCCAAAACTAGTATTTCAAAAAGTTTCATAGAATCTAATTTTGAGATAATATTTTTGTATGGACTTCCATCATAACCTTCCATCGTAACATGTAGATAGGATTTTAAAAGTTTTGTAGCATTTCGAACATTCCTCGATTTAATTAGATTTTTGACCGAAACTAGTATAGAATTGTGTATAATATACTACGATTTTTTGACCAAAACTAGTATTTCAAAAAGTTTCATAGATTCTAATTTTGAGATAATTTTTTGCGTGGACTTCCATCATAGCCTTCACTCTTAACATGTAGACAGGATCTTCAAAGTTTCGTAGCATTTCGAACAATCCTCGATTTAATATGATTTTTGACCGAAACTAGTATAGAATTGTGTATAATATACTACGATTTTTTGGCCAAAACTAGTATTTCAAAAACTTTAATAGAATCTAATTTTGAGATAATTTTTTGTATGGACTTCCATCATAACCTTCCCTCGTAATAATAGAGAGGATCTTAAAAGTTTCTTAACATTTCGAACAATCCTAGATTTAATTTGATTTTTGACTGAAACTAGTATAGAATTGTCCATAATATACTACGATTTTTTGACAAAAACTAGTATTTCAAAAAGATTCAAAAAATCTAATTTTGAGATAATTTTTTGCATGGACTTCCATCATTACCTTCCCTCATAACATGTAGTGAGGATCTTAAAAGTTTCATAGTATTTCGAACAATCCTTGATTTAATTTGATTTTTGACCGAAACTAGTATAGAATTGTGTATAATATACTACGATTTTTTGGCCAAAACTAGTATTTCAAAAAGTTTCATAGAATCTAATATTGAGTTATTTTTTGCATGGACTTCCATCATAACCTTTCCTCGTAATAATAGAGAGGATCTTAAAAGTTTCTTAACATTTCGAACAATCCTTGATTTAATTTGATTTTTTACCGAAACTAGTATAGAATTGTGTATAAGATACTATGATTTTTTGGCCAAAACTAGTATTTCAAAAAGTTTCATAGAATCTAATTTTGAGATAATATTTTTGTATGGACTTCCATCATAACCTTCCATCGTAACATGTAGATAGGATTTTAAAAGTTTCGTAGCATTTCGAACATTCCTCGATTTAATTAGATTTTTGACCGAAACTAGTATAGAATTGTGTATAATATACTACGATTTTTTGACCAAAACTAGTATTTCAAAAAGTTTCATAGATTCTAATTTTGAGATAATTTTTTGCGTGGACTTCCATCATAGCCTTCACTCTTAACATGTAGACAGGATCTTCAAAGTTTCGTAGCATTTCGAACAATCCTCGATTTAATATGATTTTTGACCGAAACTAGTATAGAATTGTGTATAATATACTACGATTTTTTGGCCAAAACTAGTATTTCAAAAACTTTAATAGAATCTAATTTTGAGATAATTTTTTGTATGGACTTCCATCATAACCTTCCCTCGTAATAATAGAGAGGATCTTAAAAGTTTCTTAACATTTCGAACAATCCTCGATTTAATTTGATTTTTGACTGAAACTAGTATAGAATTGTCCATAATATACTACGATTTTTTGACAAAAACTAGTATTTCAAAAAGATTCAAAAAATCTAATTTTGAGATAATTTTTTGCATGGACTTCCATCATTACCTTCCCTCATAACATGTAGTGAGGATCTTAAAAGTTTCATAGTATTTCGAACAATCCTTGATTTAATTTGATTTTTGACCGAAACTAGTATAGAATTGTGTATAATATACTACGATTTTTTGGCCAAAACTAGTATTTCAAAAAGTTTCATAGAATCTAATATTGAGTTATTTTTTGCATGGACTTCCATCATAACCTTTCCTCGTAATAATAGAGAGGATCTTAAAAGTTTCTTAACATTTCGAACAATCCTTGATTTAATTTGATTTTTTACCGAAACTAGTATAGAATTGTGTAAAAGATACTATGATTTTTTGGCCAAAACTAGTATTTCAAAAAGTTTCATAGAATCAAATTTTGAGATAATATTTTTGTATGGACTTCCATCATAACCTTCCATCGTAACATGTAGATAGGATTTTAAAAGTTTTGTAGCATTTCGAACATTCCTCGATTTAATTAGATTTTTGACCGAAACTAGTATAGAATTGTGTATAATATACTACGATTTTTTGACCAAAACTAGTATTTCAAAAAGTTTCATAGATTCTAATTTTGAGATAATTTTTTGCGTGGACTTCCATCATAGCCTTCACTCTTAACATGTAGACAGGATCTTCAAAGTTTCGTAGCATTTCGAACAATCCTCGATTTAATATGATTTTTGACCGAAACTAGTATAGAATTGTGTATAATATACTACGATTTTTTGGCCAAAACTAGTATTTCAAAAACTTTAATAGAATCTAATTTTGAGATAATTTTTTGTATGGACTTCCATCATAACCTTCCCTCGTAATAATAGAGAGGATCTTAAAAGTTTCTTAACATTTCGAACAATCCTAGATTTAATTTGATTTTTGACTGAAACTAGTATAGAATTGTCCATAATATACTACGATTTTTTGACAAAAACTAGTATTTCAAAAAGATTCAAAAAATCTAATTTTGAGATAATTTTTTGCATGGACTTCCATCATTACCTTCCCTCATAACATGTAGTGAGGATCTTTAAAGTTTCATAGTATTTCGAACAATCCTTGATTTAATTTGATTTTTGACCGAAACTAGTATAGAATTGTGTATAATATACTACGATTTTTTGGCCAAAACTAGTATTTCAAAAAGTTTCATAGAATCTAATATTGAGTTATTTTTTGCATGGACTTCCATCATAACCTTTCCTCGTAATAATAGAGAGGATCTTAAAAGTTTCTTAACATTTCGAACAATCCTTGATTTAATTTGATTTTTTACCGAAACTAGTATAGAATTGTGTATAAGATCTATGATTTTTTGGCCAAAACTAGTATTTCAAAAAGTTTCATAAAATCTAATTTTGAGATAATATTTTTGTATGGACTTCCATCATAACCTTCCATCGTAACATGTAGATAGGATTTTAAAAGTTTTGTAGCATTTCGAACATTCCTCGATTTAATTAGATTTTTGACCGAAACTAGTATAGAATTGTGTATAATATACTACGATTTTTTGACCAAAACTAGTATTTCAAAAAGTTTCATAGATTCTAATTTTGAGATAATTTTTTGCGTGGACTTCCATCATAGCCTTCACTCTTAACATGTAGACAGGATCTTCAAAGTTTCGTAGCATTTCGAACAATCCTCGATTTAATATGATTTTTGACCGAAACTAGTATAGAATTGTTTATAATATACTACGATTTTTTGGCCAAAACTAGTATTTCAAAAACTTTAATAGAATCTAATTTTGAGATAATTTTTTGTATGGACTTCCATCATAACCTTCCCTCGTAATAATAGAGAGGATCTTAAAAGTTTCTTAACATTTCGAACAATCCTTGATTTAATTTGATTTTTTACCGAAACTAGTATAGAATTGTGTATAATATACTATGATTTTTTTTACCAAAACTAGTATTTCAAAAAGATTCATAGAATCAAATTTTGAGATAATTTTTTGCGTGGACTTCCATCATAGCCTTCCCTCGTAACATGTAGACAGGATCTTAAAAGTTTCGTAGCATTTCGAACAATCCTCAATTTAATTTGTTTTTTGATCGAAACTAGTATAGAATTGTGTATAATATACTATGATTTTTTGACCAAAACTAGTATTTCAAAAAGTTTCATAGAATCTAATTTTTAGAAAATGTTTTGCATGGATTTCTATCAAAACCATCTTTCGTAACATACAGAGAGAATCTTAAAAGTTTCATAGCATTTCGAACAATCCTCGATTTAATTTGATTTTTGACCGAAACTAGTATAGAATTGTGTATAATATACTATGATTTTTTGACCAAAACTAGTATTTCAAAAAGATTCATAGAATCTAATTTTGAGAAAATGTTTTGCATTGACTTCTATCATAACCTTCCTTCGTAACATATAGAGAGAATCTTAAAAGTTTTATAGCATTTCGAACAATCCTCGATTTAATTTAATTTTTGACCGAAACTAGTATAGAATTGTGTATAATATACTACGATTTTTTGACCAAAACTAGTATTTCATAAAGTTTCATAGATTCTAATTTTGAGATAATTTTTTGCGTGGACTTCCATCATAGCCTTCCCTCTTAACATGTAGACAGGATCTTCAAAGTTTCGTAGCATTTCGAACAATCCTCGATTTAATATGATTTTTGAACGAAACTAGTATAGAATTGTGTATAAATATACTACGATTTTTTTGGCCAAAACTAGTATTTCAAAAACTTTAATAGAATCTAATTTTGAGATAATTTTTTGTATGGACTTCCATCATAACCTTCCCTCGTAATAATAGAGAGGATCTTGAAAGTTTCTTAACATTTCGAACAATCCTCGATTTAATTTGATTTTTGACTGAAACTAGTATAGAATTGTCCATAATATACTACGATTTTTTGACAAAAACTAGTATTTCAAAAAGATTCAAAAAATCTAATATTTAGATAATTTTTTGCATGGACTTCTATCATTACCTTCCCTCATTACATGTAGTGAGGATCTTAAAAGTTTCATAGTATTTAGAACAATCCTCGATTTAATTTGATTTTTGACCGAAACTAGTATAGAATTGTGTATAATATACTACGATTTCTTGGCCAAAACTAGTATTTCAAAAAGTTTCATAGAATCTAATATTGAGTTATTTTTTGCATGGACTTCCATCATAACCTTCCCTCGTAATAATAGAGAGGATCTTAAAAGTTTCTTAACATTTCGAACAATCCTTGATTTAATTTGATTTTTTACCGAAACTAGTATAGAATTGTGTATAAGATACTATGATTTTTTTAACAAAACTAGTATTTCAAAAAGATTCATAGAATCTAATTTTGAGATAATATTTTTGTAAGGACTTCCATCATAACCTTCCATCGTAACATGTAGATAGGATTTTAAAAGTTTTGTAGCATTTCGAACATTCCTCGATTTAATTTGATTTTTGACCGAAACTAGTATAGAATTGTGTATAATATACTACGATTTTTTGACCAAAACTAGTATTTCAAAAAGTTTCATAGATTCTAATTTTGAGATAATTTTTTGCGTGGACTTCCATCATAGCCTTCCCTCTTAACATGTAGACAGGATCTTCAAAGTTTCGTAGCATTTCGAACAATCCTCGATTTAATATGATTTTTGACAGAAACTAGTATAGAATTGTGTATAATATACTACGATTTTATGGCCAAAACTAGTATTTCAAAAACTTTAATAGAATCTAATTTTGAGATAATTTTTTGTATGGACTTCCATCATAACCTTCCCTCGTAATAATAGAGAGGATCTTGAAAGTTTCTTAACATTTCGAACAATCCTCGATTTAATTTGATTTTTGACTGAAAATAGTATAGAATTGTCCATAATATACTACGATTTTTTGACAAAAACTAGTATTTCAAAAAGATTCAAAAAATCTAATATTGAGATAATTTTTTGCATGGACTTCTATCATTACCTTCCCTCATTACATGTAGTGAGGATCTTAAAAGTTTCATAGTATTTAGAACAATCCTCGATTTAATTTCATTTTTGACCGAAACTAGTATAGAATTGTGTATAATATACTACGATTTTTTGGCCAAAACTAGTATTTCAAAAAGTTTCATAGAATCTAATATTGAGTTATTTTTTGCATGGACTTCCATCATAACCTTCCCTCGTAATAATAGAGAGGATCTTAAAAGTTTCTTAACATTTCGAACAATCCTTGATTTAATTTAATTTTTTACCGAAACTAGTATAGAATTGTGTATAATATACTATGATTTTTTTTACCAAAACTAGTATTTCAAAAAGATTCATAGAATCGAATTTTGAGATAATTTTTTGCGTGGACTTCCATCATAGCCTTCCCTCGTAACATGTAGACAGGATCTTAAAAGTTTCGTAGCATTTCGAACAATCCTCAATTTAATTTGTTTTTTGATCGAAACTAGTATAGAATTGTGTATAATATACTATGATTTTTTGACCAAAACTAGTATTTCAAAAAGTTTCATAGAATCTAATTTTTAGAAAATGTTTTGCATGGATTTCTATCAAAACCATCTTTCGTAACATACAGAGAGAATCTTAAAAGTTTCACAGCATTTCGAACAATCCTCGATTTAATTTGATTTTTGACCGAAACTAGTATAGAATTGTGTATAATATACTATGATTTTTTGACCAAAACTAGTATTTCAAAAAGATTCATAGAATCTAATTTTGAGAAAATATTTTGCATTGACTTCTATCATAACCTTCCTTCGTAACATATAGAGAGAATCTTAAAAGTTTTATAGCATTTCGAACAATCCTCGATTTAATTTAATTTTTGACCGAAACTAGTATAGAATTGTGTATAATATACTACGATTTTTTGGCCAAAACTAGTATTTCAAAAAGTTTCATAGAATCTAATTTTAAGATAATTTTTAGTATGGACTTCCATCATAAACTTCCCTCGTAACATATAGAGATGACCTTAAAAGTTTCATAGAATTTTGAACAATCCTCGATTTAATTTGAGTTTTTGAACGAAACTAGTAAAGAATTGTGTATAGTATATACTACGATTTTTTGACCAAATCTAGTATTTGAAAAAGTTTCATATAATCTAATTTTGAGATAATTTTTTGCAAGGACTTCCATCATAACCTTCCCTCGTAACATATAAAGAGGATCTTAAATGTTTCGTAGCATTTAGAAAAATCCTCTATTTAATCTGATTTTTGACCAAAACTAGTATAGAATTGTGTATAATATACTACGATTTTTTGACCAAACTAGCATTTTAAAAAGTTTCATAGAATCTAAATTTGAAATTAATTTTTGCATGGACTTCCATCATAACCTTCACTCTTAACATATAGAGAGGATCTTAAAAGTTTCGTAGCCTTTCGAATAATCCTCGATTTAATTTGATTTTTGACCGAAACTAGTATAGAATTTTGTATAATATACTACGATTTTTTTACCAAAACAAGTATTTCAAAAAGTCCCATAGAATCTAATTTTGAGATAATTTTTAGCATGGACTTCCATCATAATCTTCCCTCGTAACATATAGAGAGGATATTAAAAGTTTCATAGCATTTCAAACAATCCTCGATTTAATTTGATATTTGACCGAAACTAGTATAGAATTGTTTATAATATATTACGATTTTTTGGCCAAAACTAGTATTTCAAAAAGTTTCATAGAATCTAATTTTTTTGAGATAATTTTTTTGTATGGACTTCCATCATAACCTTCCATCGTAACATGTAGATAGGATCTTAAAAGTTTTGTAGCATTTCGAACATTCCTCGATTTAATTTGATTTTTGACCGAAACTAGTATAGAATTGTGTATAATATACTACGATTTTTTGACCAAAACTAGTATTTCAAAAAGTTTCATGATTCTAATTTTGAGATAATTTTTTGCGTGGACTTCCATCATAGCCTGCTCTCGTAACATGTAGACAGGATCTTTAAAGTTTCGTAGCATTTCAAACAATCCTCGATTTAATATGATTTTTGACCGAAACTAGTATAGAATTATGTATAATATACTACGATTTTTTGGCCAAAACTAGTATTTCAAAAACTTTAATAGAATCTAATTTTGAGATAATTTTTTGTATGGACTTCCATCATAACCTTCCCTCGTAATAATAGAGAGGATCTTAAAAGTTTCTTAACATTTCGAACAATCCTCGATTTAATTTGATTTTTGACTGAAACTAGTATAGAATTGTCCATAATATACTACGATTTTTTGACAAAAACTAGTATTTCAAAAAGATTCAAAAAATCTAATTTTGAGATAATTTTTTGCATGGACTTCCATCATTACCTTCCCTCATAACATGTACTGAGGATCTTAAAAGTATCATAGTATTTCGAACAATGCTCGATTTAATTTGATTTTTGACCGAAACTAGTATAGAATTGTGTATAATATACTACAATTTTTTGGCCAAAACTAGTATTTCAAAAAGTTTCATAGAATCTAATATTAAGATAATTTTTTGCATGGACTTCCGTCATAACCTTCCCTCGTAACAATAGAGAGGATCTTAAAAGTTTCTTAACATTTCGAACAATCCTTGATTTAATTTGATTTTTTTACCGAAACTAGTATAGAATTGTGTATAATATACTATGATTTTTTGACCAAAACTAGTATTTCAAAAAGATTCATAGAATCGAATTTCGAGATAATTTTTTGCGTGGACTTCCATCATAGCCTTCCCTCGTAACATGTAGAAAGGATCTTAAAAGTTTCGTAGCATTTAGAACAATCCTCAATTTAATTTGTTTTTTGATCGAAACTAGTATAGAATTGTGTATAATATACTATGATTTTTGACCAAAACTAGTATTTCAAAAAGTTTCATAGAATCTAATTTTTAGAAAATGTTTTGCATGGATTTCTATCATAACCTTCTTTCGTAACATACAGAGAGAACCTTAAAAGTTTCATAGCATTTCGAACAATCCTCGATTTAATTTGATTTTTGACCGAAACTAGTATTGAATTGTGTATAATATACTATGATTTTTTCACCAAAACTAGTATTTCAAAAAGATTCATAGAATCTAATTTTGAGAAAATGTTTTGCATGGACTTCTATCATAACCTTCCTTCGTAACATATAGAGAGAATCTTAAAAGTGTTATAGCATTTCGAACAATCCTCGATTTAATTTAATTTTTGACCGAAACTAGTATAGAATTGTGTATAATATACTACGATTTTTTGGCCAAAACTAGTATTTCATAAAGTTTCATAGATTCTAATTTTGAGATAATTTTTTGCGTGGACTTCCATCATAGCCTTCCCTCTTAACATGTAGACAGGATCTTCAAAGTTTCGTAGCATTTCGAACAATCCTCGATTTAATATGATTTTTGACCGAAACTAGTATAGAATTGTGTATAAATATACTACGATTTTTTTGGCCAAAACTAGTATTTCAAAAACTTTAATAGAATCTAATTTTGAGATAATTTTTTGTATGGACTTCCATCATAACCTTCCCTCGTAATAATAGAGAGGATCTTGAAAGTTTCTTAACATTTCGAACAATCCTCGATTTAATTTGATTTTTGACTGAAACTAGTATAGAATTGTCCATAATATACTACGATTTTTTGACAAAAACTAGTATTTCAAAAAGATTCAAAAAATCTAATATTTAGATAATTTTTTGCATGGACTTCTATCATTACCTTCCCTCATTACATGTAGTGAGGATCTTAAAAGTTTCATAGTATTTAGAACAATCCTCGATTTAATTTGATTTTTGACCGAAACTAGTATAGAATTGTGTATAATATACTACGATTTCTTGGCCAAAACTAGTATTTCAAAAAGTTTCATAGAATCTAATATTGAGTTATTTTTTGCATGGACTTCCATCATAACCTTCCCTCGTAATAATAGAGAGGATCTTAAAAGTTTCTTAACATTTCGAACAATCCTTGATTTAATTTGATTTTTTACCGAAACTAGTATAGAATTGTGTATAAGATACTATGATTTTTTTAACAAAACTAGTATTTCAAAAAGATTCATAGAATCTAATTTTGAGATAATATTTTTGTAAGGACTTCCATCATAACCTTCCATCGTAACATGTAGATAGGATTTTAAAAGTTTTGTAGCATTTCGAACATTCCTCGATTTAATTTGATTTTTGACCGAAACTAGTATAGAATTGTGTATAATATACTACGATATTTTGACCAAAACTAGTATTTCAAAAAGTTTCATAGATTCTAATTTTGAGATAATTTTTTGCGTGGACTTCCATCATAGCCTTCCCTCTTAACATGTAGACAGGATCTTCAAAGTTTCGTAGCATTTCGAACAATCCTCGATTTAATATGATTTTTGACAGAAACTAGTATAGAATTGTGTATAATATACTACGATTTTTTGGCCAAAACTAGTATTTCAAAAACTTTAATAGAATCTAATTTTGAGATAATTTTTTGTATGGACTTCCATCATAACCTTCCCTCGTAATAATAGAGAGGATCTTGAAAGTTTCTTAACATTTCGAACAATCCTCGATTTAATTTGATTTTTGACTGAAAATAGTATAGAATTGTCCATAATATACTACGATTTTTTGACAAAAACTAGTATTTCAAAAAGATTCAAAAAATCTAATATTGAGATAATTTTTTGCATGGACTTCTATCATTACCTTCCCTCATTACATGTAGTGAGGATCTTAAAAGTTTCATAGTATTTAGAACAATCCTCGATTTAATTTGATTTTTGACCGAAACTAGTATAGAATTGTGTATAATATACTACGATTTTTTGGCCAAAACTAGTATTTCAAAAAGTTTCATAGAATCTAATATTGAGTTATTTTTTGCATGGACTTCCATCATAACCTTCCCTCGTAACAATAGAGAGGATCTTAAAAGTTTCTTAACATTTCGAACAATCCTTGATTTAATTTAATTTTTTACCGAAACTAGTATAGAATTGTGTATAATATACTATGATTTTTTTTACCAAAACTAGTATTTCAAAAAGATTCATAGAATCGAATTTTGAGATAATTTTTTGCGTGGACTTCCATCATAGCCTTCCCTCGTAACATGTAGACAGGATCTTAAAAGTTTCGTAGCATTTCGAACAATCCTCAATTTAATTTGTTTTTTGATCGAAACTAGTATAGAATTGTGTATAATATACTATGATTTTTTGACCAAAACTAGTATTTCAAAAAGTTTCATAGAATCTAATTTTTAGAAAATGTTTTGCATGGATTTCTATCAAAACCATCTTTCGTAACATACAGAGAGAATCTTAAAAGTTTCACAGCATTTCGAACAATCCTCGATTTAATTTGATTTTTGACCGAAACTAGTATAGAATTGTGTATAATATACTATGATTTTTTGACCAAAACTAGTATTTCAAAAAGATTCATAGAATCTAATTTTGAGAAAATATTTTGCATTGACTTCTATCATAACCTTCCTTCGTAACATATAGAGAGAATCTTAAAAGTTTTATAGCATTTCGAACAATCCTCGATTTAATTTAATTTTTGACCGAAACTAGTATAGAATTGTGTATAATATACTACGATTTTTTGGCCAAAACTAGTATTTCAAAAAGTTTCATAGAATCTAATTTTAAGATAATTTTTAGTATGGACTTCCATCATAAACTTCCCTCGTAACATATAGAGATGACCTTAAAAGTTTCATAGAATTTTGAACAATCCTCGATTTAATTTGAGTTTTTGAACGAAACTAGTAAAGAATTGTGTATAGTATATACTACGATTTTTTGACCAAATCTAGTATTTGAAAAAGTTTCATATAATCTAATTTTGAGATAATTTTTTGCAAGGACTTCCATCATAACCTTCCCTCGTAACATATAAAGAGGATCTTAAATGTTTCGTAGCATTTAGAACAATCCTCGATTTAATCTGATTTTTGACCAAAACTAGTATAGAATTGTGTATAATATACTACGATTTTTTGACCAAACTAGCATTTTAAAAAGTTTCATAGAATCTAAATTTGAAATTAATTTTTGCATGGACTTCCATCATAACCTTCACTCTTAACATATAGAGAGGATCTTAAAAGTTTTGTAGCCTTTCGAATAATCCTCGATTTAATTTGATTTTTGACCGAAACTAGTATAGAATTTTGTATAATATACTACGATTTTTTTACCAAAACAAGTATTTCAAAAAGTCCCATAGAATCTAATTTTGAGATAATTTTTAGCATGGACTTCCATCATAATCTTCCCTCGTAACATATAGAGAGGATATTAAAAGTTTCATAGCATTTCGAACAATCCTCGATTTAATTTGATATTTGACCGAAACTAGTATAGAATTGTTTATAATATATTACGATTTTTTGGCCAAAACTAGTATTTCAAAAAGTTTCATAGAATCTAATTTTTTTGAGATAATTTTTTTGTATGGACTTCCATCATAACCTTCCATCGTAACATGTAGATAGGATCTTAAAAGTTTTGTAGCATTTCGAACATTCCTCGATTTAATTTGATTTTTGACCGAAACTAGTATAGAATTGTGTATAATATACTACGATTTTTTGACCAAAACTAGTATTTCAAAAAGTTTCATGATTCTAATTTTGAGATAATTTTTTGCGTGGACTTCCATCATAGCCTTCTCTCGTAACATGTAGACAGGATCTTTAAAGTTTCGTAGCATTTCAAACAATCCTCGATTTAATATGATTTTTGACCGAAACTAGTATAGAATTATGTATAATATACTACGATTTTTTGGCCAAAACTAGTATTTCAAAAACTTTAATAGAATCTATTTTTGAGATAATTTTTTGTATGGACTTCCATCATAACCTTCCCTCGTAATAATAGAGAGGATCTTCAAAGTTTCTTAACATTTCGAACAATCCTCGATTTAATTTGATTTTTGACTGAAACTAGTATAGAATTGTCCATAATATACTACGATTTTTTGACAAAAACTAGTATTTCAAAAAGATTCAAAAAATCTAATTTTGAGATAATTTTTTGCATGGACTTCCATCATTACCTTCCCTCATAACATGTACTGAGGATCTTAAAAGTATCATAGTATTTCGAACAATGCTCGATTTAATTTGATTTTTGACCGAAACTAGTATAGAATTGTGTATAATATACTACAATTTTTTGGCCAAAACTAGTATTTCAAAAAGTTTCATAGAATCTAATATTAAGATAATTTTTTGCATGGACTTCCGTCATAACCTTCCCTCGTAACAATAGAGAGGATCTTAAAAGTTTCTTAACATTTCGAACAATCCTTGATTTAATTTGATTTTTTTACCGAAACTAGTATAGAATTGTGTATAATATACTATGATTTTTTGACCAAAACTAGTATTTCAAAAAGATTCATAGAATCGAATTTCGAGATAATTTTTTGCGTGGACTTCCATCATAGCCTTCCCTCGTAACATGTAGAAAGGATCTTAAAAGTTTCGTAGCATTTCGAACAATCCTCAATTTAATTTGTTTTTTGATCGAAACTAGTATAGAATTGTGTATAATATACTATGATTTTTGACCAAAACTAGTATTTCAAAAAGTTTCATAGAATCTAATTTTTAGAAAATGTTTTGCATGGATTTCTATCATAACCTTCTTTCGTAACATACAGAGAGAACCTTAAAAGTTTCATAGCATTTCGAACAATCCTCGATTTAATTTGATTTTTGACCGAAACTAGTATTGAATTGTGTATAATATACTATGATTTTTTCACCAAAACTAGTATTTCAAAAAGATTCATAGAATCTAATTTTGAGAAAATGTTTTGCATGGACTTCTATCATAACCTTCCTTCGTAACATATAGAGAGAATCTTAAAAGTGTTATAGCATTTCGAACAATCCTCGATTTAATTTAATTTTTGACCGAAACTAGTATAGAATTGTGTATAATATACTACGATTTTTTGGCCAAAACTAGTATTTCAAAAAGTTTCATAGAATCTAATTTTAAGATAATTTTTAGTATGGACTTCCATCATAAACTTCCCTCGTAACATATAGAGATGACCTTAAAAGTTTCATAGAATTTTGAACAATCCTCGATTTAATTTGATTTTTGAACGAAACTAGTAAAGAATTGTGTATAGTATATACTACGATTTTTTGACCAAATCTAGTATTTAAAAAAGTTTCATATAATCTAATTTTGAGATAATTTTTTGCAAGGACTTCCATCATAACCTTCCCTCGTAACATATAAAGAGGATCTTAAATGTTTCGTAGCATTTAGAACAATCCTCGATTTAATCTGATTTTTGACCAAAACTAGTATAGAATTGTGTATAATATACTACGATTTTTTGACCAAACTAGCATTTTAAAAAGTTTCATAGAATCTAATTTTGAAATTAATTTTTGCATGGACTTCCATCATAACCTTCCCTCTTAACATATAGAGAGGATCTTAAAAGTTTCGTAGCCTTTCGAATAATCCTCGATTTAATTTGATTTTTGACCGAAACTAGTATAGAATTTTGTATAATATACTACGATTTTTTTACCAAAACAAGTATTTCAAAAAGTCCCATAGAATCTAATTTTGAGATAATTTTTTGTATGGACTTCCATCATACCTTCCCTCGTAACATATAGAGAGGATATTAAAAGTTTCATTGCATTTCGAACAATCCTCGATTTAATTTGATATTTGACCGAAACTAGTATAGAATTGTGTATAATATATTACGATTTTTTGGCCAAAACTAGTATTTCAAAAAGTTTCATAGAATCTAATTTTTTTGAGATAATTTTTTTGTATGGACTTCCGTCATAACCTTCCATCGTAACATGTAGATAGGATCTTAAAAGTTTTGTAGCATTTCGAACATTCCTCGATTTAATTTAATTTTTGACCGAAACTAGTATAGAATTGTGTATAATATACTACGATTTTTTGACCAAAACTAGTATTTCAAAAAGTTTCATGATTCTAATTTTGAGATAATTTTTTGCGTGGACTTCCATCATAGCCTTCTCTCGTAACATGTAGACAGGATCTTTAAAGTTTCGTAGCATTTCGAACAATCCTCGATTTAATATGATTTTTGACCGAAACTAGTATAGAATTATGTATAATATACTACGATTTTTTGGCCAAAACTAGTATTTCAAAAACTTTAATAGAATCTAATTTTGAGATAATTTTTTGTATGGACTTCCATCATAACCTTCCCTCGTAATAATAGAGAGGATCTTAAAAGTTTCTTAACATTTCGAACAATCCTCGATTTAATTTGATTTTTGACTGAAACCAGTATAGAATTGTCCATAATATACTACGATTTTTTGACAAAAACTAGTATTTCAAAAAGATTCAAAAAATCTAATTTTGAGATAATTTTTTGCATGGACTTCCATCATTACCTTCCCTCATAACATGTAGTGAGGATCTTAAAAGTATCATAGTATTTCGAACAATCCTCGATTTAATTTGATTTTTGACCGAAACTAGTATAGAATTGTGTATAATATACTACAATTTTTTGGCCAAAACTAGTATTTCAAAAAGTTTCATAGAATCTAATATTGAGATAATTTTTTGCATGGACTTCGGTCATAACCTTCCCTCGTAACAATAGAGAGGATCTTAAAAGTTTCTTAACATTTCGAACAATCCTTGATTTAATTTGATTTTTTTACCGAAACTAGTATAGAATTGTGTATAATATACTATGATTTTTTGACCAAAACTAGTATTTCAAAAAGATTCATAGAATCGAATTTCGAGATAATTTTTTGCGTGGACTTCCATCATAGCCTTCCCTCGTAACATGTAGAAAGGATCTTAAAAGTTTCGTAGCATTTCGAACAATCCTCAATTTAATTTGTTTTTTGATCGAAACTAGTATAGAATTGTGTATAATATACTATGATTTTTGACCAAAACTAGTATTTCAAAAAGTTTCATAGAATCTAATTTTTAGAAAATGTTTTGCATGGATTTCTATCATAACCTTCTTTCGTAACATACAGAGAGAATCTTAAAAGTTTCATAGCATTTCGAACAATCCTCGATTTAATTTGATTTTTGACTGAAACTAGTATAGAATTGTGTATAATATACTATGATTTTTTCACCAAAACTAGTATTTCAAAAAGATTCATAGAATCTAATTTTGAGAAAATGTTTTGCATGGACTTCTATCATAACCTTCCTTCGTAACATATAGAGAGAATCTTAAAAGTGTTATAGCATTTCGAACAATCCTCGATTTAATTTAATTTTTGACCGAAACTAGTATAGAATTGTGTATAATATACTACGATTTTTTGGCCAAAACTAGTATTTCAAAAAGTTTCATAGAATCTAATTTTAAGATACATTTTAGTATGGACTTCCATCATAAACTTCCCTCGTAACATATAGAGATGACCTTAAAAGTTTCATAGAATTTTGAACAATCCTCGATTTAATTTGATTTTTGAACGAAACTAGTAAAGAATTGTGTATAGTATATACTACGATTTTTTGACCAAATCTAGTATTTGAAAATGTTTCATATAATCTAATTTTGAGATAATTTTTTGCAAGGACTTCCATCATAACCTTCCCTCGTAACATATAAAGAGGATCTTAAATGTTTCGTAGCATTTAGAACAATCCTCGATTTAATCTGATTTTTGACCAAAACTAGTATAGAATTGTGTATAATATACTACGATTTTTTGACCAAACTAGCATTTTAAAAAGTTTCATAGAATCTAATTTTGAAATTAATTTTTGCATGGACTTCCATCATAACCTTCCCTCTTAACATATAGAGAGGATCTTAAAAGTTTCGTAGCCTTTCGAATAATCCTCGATTTAATTTGATTTTTGACCGAAACTAGTATAGAATTTTGTATAATATACTACGATTTTTTTACCAAAACAAGTATTTCAAAAAGTCCCATAGAATCTAATTTTGAGATAATTTTTTGTATGGACTTCCATCATACCTTCCCTCGTAACATATAGAGAGGATATTAAAAGTTTCATTGCATTTCGAACAATCCTCGATTTAATTTGATATTTGACCGAAACTAGTATAGAATTGTGTATAATATATTACGATTTTTTGGCCAAAACTAGTATTTCAAAAAGTTTCATAGAATCTAATTTTTTTGAGATAATTTTTTTGTATGGACTTCCGTCATAACCTTCCATCGTAACATGTAGATAGGATCTTAAAAGTTTTGTAGCATTTCGAACATTCCTCGATTTAATTTAATTTTTGACCGAAACTAGTATAGAATTGTGTATAATATACTACGATTTTTTGACCAAAACTAGTATTTCAAAAAGTTTCATGATTCTAATTTTGAGATAATTTTTTGCGTGGACTTCCATCATAGCCTTCTCTCGTAACATGTAGACAGGATCTTTAAAGTTTCGTAGCATTTCGAACAATCCTCGATTTAATATGATTTTTGACCGAAACTAGTATAGAATTATGTATAATATACTACGATTTTTTGGCCAAAACTAGTATTTCAAAAACTTTAATAGAATCTAATTTTGAGATAATTTTTTGTATGGACTTCCATCATAACCTTCCCTCGTAATAATAGAGAGGATCTTAAAAGTTTCTTAACATTTCGAACAATCCTCGATTTAATTTGATTTTTGACTGAAACCAGTATAGAATTGTCCATAATATACTACGATTTTTTGACAAAAACTAGTATTTCAAAAAGATTCAAAAAATCTAATTTTGAGATAATTTTTTGCATGGACTTCCATCATTACCTTACCTCATAACATGTAGTGAGGATCTTAAAAGTATCATAGTATTTCGAACAATCCTCGATTTAATTTGATTTTTGACCGAAACTAGTATAGAATTGTGTATAATATACTACAATTTTTTGGCCAAAACTAGTATTTCAAAAAGTTTCATAGAATCTAATATTGAGATAATTTTTTGCATGGACTTCGGTCATAACCTTCCCTCGTAACAATAGAGAGGATCTTAAAAGTTTCTTAACATTTCGAACAATCCTTGATTTAATTTGATTTTTTTACCGAAACTAGTATAGAATTGTGTATAATATACTATGATTTTTTGACCAAAACTAGTATTTCAAAAAGATTCATAGAATCGAATTTCGAGATAATTTTTTGCGTGGACTTCCATCATAGCCTTCCCTCGTAACATGTAGAAAGGATCTTAAAAGTTTCGTAGCATTTCGAACAATCCTCAATTTAATTTGTTTTTTGATCGAAACTAGTATAGAATTGTGTATAATATACTATGATTTTTGACCAAAACTAGTATTTCAAAAAGTTTCATAGAATCTAATTTTTAGAAAATGTTTTGCATGGATTTCTATCATAACCTTCTTTCGTAACATACAGAGAGAATCTTAAAAGTTTCATAGCATTTCGAACAATCCTCGATTTAATTTGATTTTTGACTGAAACTAGTATAGAATTGTGTATAATATACTATGATTTTTTCACCAAAACTAGTATTTCAAAAAGATTCATAGAATCTAATTTTGAGAAAATGTTTTGCATGGACTTCTATCATAACCTTCCTTCGTAACATATAGAGAGAATCTTAAAAGTGTTATAGCATTTCGAACAATCCTCGATTTAATTTAATTTTTGACCGAAACTAGTATAGAATTGTGTATAATATACTACGATTTTTTGGCCAAAACTAGTATTTCAAAAAGTTTCATAGAATCTAATTTTAAGATACATTTTAGTATGGACTTCCATCATAAACTTCCCTCGTAACATATAGAGATGACCTTAAAAGTTTCATAGAATTTTGAACAATCCTCGATTTAATTTGATTTTTGAACGAAACTAGTAAAGAATTGTGTATAGTATATACTACGATTTTTTGACCAAATCTAGTATTTGAAAATGTTTCATATAATCTAATTTTGAGATAATTTTTTGCAAGGACTTCCATCATAACCTTCCCTCGTAACATATAAAGAGGATCTTAAATGTTTCGTAGCATTTAGAACAATCCTCGATTTAATCTGATTTTTGACCAAAACTAGTATAGAATTGTGTATAATATACTACGATTTTTTGACCAAACTAGCATTTTAAAAAGTTTCATAGAATCTAATTTTGAAATTAATTTTTGCATGGACTTCCATCATAACCTTCCCTCTTAACATATAGAGAGGATCTTAAAAGTTTCGTAGCCTTTCGAATAATCCTCGATTTAATTTGATTTTTGACCGAAACTAGTATAGAATTTTGTATAATATACTACGATTTTTTTACCAAAACAAGTATTTCAAAAAGTCCCATAGAATCTAATTTTGAGATAATTTTTTGTATGGACTTCCATCATACCTTCCCTCGTAACATATAGAGAGGATATTAAAAGTTTCATTGCATTTCGAACAATCCTCGATTTAATTTGATATTTGACCGAAACTAGTATAGAATTGTGTATAATATATTACGATTTTTTGGCCAAAACTAGTATTTCAAAAAGTTTCATAGAATCTAATTTTTTTGAGATAATTTTTTTGTATGGACTTCCGTCATAACCTTCCATCGTAACATGTAGATAGGATCTTAAAAGTTTTGTAGCATTTCGAACATTCCTCGATTTAATTTAATTTTTGACCGAAACTAGTATAGAATTGTGTATAATATACTACGATTTTTTGACCAAAACTAGTATTTCAAAAAGTTTCATGATTCTAATTTTGAGATAATTTTTTGCGTGGACTTCCATCATAGCCTTCTCTCGTAACATGTAG
Organism: Lathyrus aphaca; assembly: GCA_963966055.1. Taxonomy (NCBI): domain Eukaryota; kingdom Viridiplantae; phylum Streptophyta; class Magnoliopsida; order Fabales; family Fabaceae; genus Lathyrus; species Lathyrus aphaca. Next base: position 33,814,550 of record OZ014523.1, read on the forward strand.
ACAGGATCTTTAAAGTTTCGTAGCATTTCGAACAATCCTCGATTTAATATGATTTTTGACCGAAACTAGTATAGAATTATGTATAATATACTACGATTTTTTGGCCAAAACTAGTATTTCAAAAACTTTAATAGAATCTAATTTTGAGATAATTTTTTGTATGGACTTCCATCATAACCTTCCCTCGTAATAATAGAGAGGATCTTAAAAGTTTCTTAACATTTCGAACAATCCTCGATTTAATTTGATTTTTGACTGAAACCAGTATAGAATTGTCCATAATATACTACGATTTTTTGACAAAAACTAGTATTTCAAAAAGATTCAAAAAATCTAATTTTGAGATAATTTTTTGCATGGACTTCCATCATTACCTTCCCTCATAACATGTAGTGAGGATCTTAAAAGTATCATAGTATTTCGAACAATCCTCGATTTAATTTGATTTTTGACCGAAACTAGTATAGAATTGTGTATAATATACTACAATTTTTTGGCCAAAACTAGTATTTCAAAAAGTTTCATAGAATCTAATATTGAGATAATTTTTTGCATGGACTTCGGTCATAACCTTCCCTCGTAACAATAGAGAGGATCTTAAAAGTTTCTTAACATTTCGAACAATCCTTGATTTAATTTGATTTTTTTACCGAAACTAGTATAGAATTGTGTATAATATACTATGATTTTTTGACCAAAACTAGTATTTCAAAAAGATTCATAGAATCGAATTTCGAGATAATTTTTTGCGTCGACTTCCATCATAGCCTTCCCTCGTAACATGTAGAAAGGATCTTAAAAGTTTCGTAGCATTTCGAACAATCCTCAATTTAATTTGTTTTTTGATCGAAACTAGTATAGAATTGTGTATAATATACTATGATTTTTGACCAAAACTAGTATTTCAAAAAGTTTCATAGAATCTAATTTTTAGAAAATGTTTTGCATGGATTTCTATCATAACCTTCTTTCGTAACATACAGAGAGAATCTTAAAAGTTTCATAGCATTTCGAACAATCCTCGATTTAATTTGATTTTTGACCGAAACTAGTATAGAATTGTGTATAATATACTATGATTTTTTCACCAAAAGTAGTATTTCAAAAAGATTCATAGAATCTAATTTTGAGAAAATGTTTTGCATGGACTTCTATCATAACCTTCCTTCGTAACATATAGAGAGAATCTTAAAAGTGTTATAGCATTTCGAACAATCCTCAATTTAATTTAATTTTTGACCGAAACTAGTATAGAATTGTGTATAATATACTACGATTTTTTGGCCAAAACTAGTATTTCAAAAAGTTTCATAGAATCTAATTTTAAGATAATTTTTAGTATGGACTTCCATCATAAACTTCCCTCGTAACATATAGAGATGACCTTAAAAGTTTCATAGAATTTTGAACAATCCTCGATTTAATTTGATTTTTGAACGAAACTAGTAAAGAATTGTGTATAGTATATACTACTATTTTTTGACCAAATCTAGTATTTGAAAAAGTTTCATATAATCTAATTTTGAGTTAATTTTTTGCAAGGACTTCCATCATAACCTTCCCTCGTAACATATAAAGAGGATCTTAAATGTTTCGTATTATTTAGAACAATCCTCGATTTAATCTGATTTTTGACCAAAACTAGTATAGAATTGTGTATAATATACTACGATTTTTTGACCAAACTAGCATTTTAAAAAGTTTCATAGAATCTAATTTTGAAATTAATTTTTGCATGGACTTCCATCATAACCTTCCCTCTTAACATATAGAGAGGATCTTAAAAGTTTCGTAGCCTTTCGAATAATCCTCGATTTAATTTGATTTTTGATCGAAACTAGTATAGAATTTTGTATAATATACTACGATTTTTTTACCAAAACAAGTATTTCAAAAAGTCCCATAGAATCTAATTTTGAGATAATTTTTTGCATGGACTTCCATCATAACCTTCCCTCGTAACATATAGAGAGGATATTAAAAGTTTCATAGCATTTCGAACAATCCTCGATTTAATTTGATATTTGACCGAAACTAGTATAGAATTGTGTATAATATATTACGATTTTTTGGCCAAAACTAGTATTTCAAAAAGTTTCATAGAATCTAATTTTTTTGAGATAATTTTTTTGTATGGACTTCCATCATAACCTTCCATCGTAACATGTAGATAGGATCTTAAAAGTTTTGTAGCATTTCGAACATTCCTCGATTTAATTTGATTTTTGACCGAAACTAGTATAGAATTGTGTATAATATACTACGATTTTTTTACCAAAACTAGTATTTCAAAAAGTTTCATAGATTCTAATTTTGAGATAATTTTTTGCGTGGACTTCCATCATAGCCTTCACTCTTAACATGTAGACAGGATCTTCAATGTTTCGTAGCATTTCGAACAATCCTCGATTTAATATGATTTTTGACCGAAACTAGTATAGAATTGTGTATAATATACTACGATTTTTTGGCCAAAACTAGTATTTCAAAAACTTTAATAGAATCTAATTTTGAGATAATTTTTTGTATGGACTTCCATCATAACCTTCCCTCGTAATAATAGAGAGGATCTTAAAAGTTTCTTAACATTTCGAACAATCCTCGATTTAATTTGATTTTTGACTGAAACTAGTATAGAATTGTCCATAATATACTACGATTTTTTGAAAAAACTAGTATTTCAAAAAGATTCAAAAAATATAATTTTGAGATAATTTTTTGCATGGACTTCCATCATTACCTTCCCTCATAACATGTAGTGAGGATCTTAAAAGTTTCATAGTATTTCGAACAATCCTTGATTTAATTTGATTTTTGACCGAAACTAGTATAGAATTGTGTATAATATACTACGATTTTTTGGCCAAAACTAGTATTTCAAAAATTTTCATAGAATCTAATATTGAGTTATTTTTTGCATGGACTTCCATCATAACCTTTCCTCGTAATAATAGAGAGGATCTTAAAAGTTTCTTAACATTTCGAACAATCCTTGATTTAATTTGATTTTTTACCGAAACTAGTATAGAATTGTGTATAAGATACTATGATTTTTTGGCCAAAACTAGTATTTCAAAAAGTTTCATAGAATCTAATTTTGAGATAATATTTTTGTATGGACTTCCATCATAACCTTCCATCGTAACATGTAGATAGGATTTTAAAAGTTTTGTAGCATTTCGAACATTCCTTGATTTAATTAGATTTTTGACCGAAACTAGTATAGAATTGTGTATAATATACTACGATTTTTTGACCAAAACTAGTATTTCAAAAAGTTTCATAGATTCTAATTTTGAGATAATTTTTTGCGTGGACTTCCATCATAGCCTTCACTCTTAACATGTAGACAGGATCTTCAATGTTTCGTAGCATTTCGAACAATCCTCGATTTAATATGATTTTTGACCGAAACTAGTATAGAATTGTGTATAATATACTACGATTTTTTGGCCAAAACTAGTATTTCAAAAACTTTAATAGAATCTAATTTTGAGATAATTTTTTGTATGGACTTCCATCATAACCTTCCCTCGTAATAATAGAGAGGATCTTGAAAGTTTCTTAACATTTCGAACAATCCTCGATTTAATTTGATTTTTGACTGAAACTAGTATAGAATTGTCCATAATATACTACGATTTTTTGACAAAAACTAGTATTTCAAAAAGATTCAAAAAATCTAATATTTAGATAATTTTTTGCATGGACTTCTATCATTACCTTCCCTCATTACATGTAGTGAGGATCTTAAAAGTTTCATAGTATTTAGAACAATCCTCGATTTAATTTGATTTTTGACCGAAACTAGTATAGAATTGTGTATAATATACTACGATTGTTTGGCCAAAACTAGTATTTCAAAAAGTTTCATAGAATCTAATATTGAGTTATTTTTTGCATGGACTTCCATCATAACCTTCCCTCGTAATAATAGAGAGGATCTTAAAAGTTTCTTAACATTTCGAACAATCCTTGATTTAATTTGATTTTTTACCGAAACTAGTATAGAATTGTGTATAAGATACTATGATTTTTTTAACAAAACTAGTATTTCAAAAAGATTCATAGAATCTAATTTTGAGATAATATTTTTGTATGGACTTCCATCATAACCTTCCATCGTAACATGTATATAGGATTTTAAAAGTTTTGTAGCATTTCGAACATTCCTCGATTTAATTTGATTTTTGACCGAAACTAGTATAGAATTGTGTATAATATACTACGATTTTTTGACCAAAACTAGTATTTCAAAAAGTTTCATAGATTTTAATTTTGAGATAATTTTTTGCGTGGACTTCCATCATAGCCTTCCCTCTTAACATGTAGACAGGATCTTCAAAGTTTCGTAGCATTTCGAACAATCCTCGATTTAATATGATTTTTGACCGAAACTAGTATAGAATTGTGTATAATATACTACGATTTTTTGGCCAAAACTAGTATTTCAAAAACTTTAATAGAATCTAATTTTGAGATAATTTTTTGTATGGACTTCCATCATAACCTTCCCTCGTAATAATAGAGAGGATCTTAAAAGTTTCTTAACATTTCGAACAATCCTCGATTTAATTTGATTTTTGACTGAAACTAGTATAGAATTGTCCATAATATACTACGATTTTTTGACAAAAACTAGTATTTCAAAAAGATTCAAAAAATCTAATTTTGAGATAATTTTTTGCATGGACTTCCATCATTACCTTCCCTCATAACATGTAGTGAGGATCTTAAAAGTTTCATAGTATTTCGAACAATCCTTGATTTAATTTGATTTTTGACCGAAACTAGTATAGAATTGTGTATAATATACTACGATTTTTTGGCCAAAACTAGTATTTCAAAAAGTTTCATAGAATCTAATATTGAGTTATTTTTTGCATGGACTTCCATCATAACCTTCCCTCGTAATAATAGAGAGGATCTTAAAAGTTTCTTAACATGTCGAACAATCCTTGATTTAATTTGATTTTTTACCGAAACTAGTATAGAATTGTGTATAAGATACTATGATTATTTTAACAAAACTAGTATTTCAAAAAGATTCATAGAATCTAATTTTTAGATAATTTTTTGCGTGGACTTCCATCATAGCCTTCCCTCGTAACATGTAGACAGGATCTTAAAAGTATTGTAGCATTTCGAACAATCCTCGATTTAATTTGATTTTTGATCGAAACTAGTATAGAATTGTGTATAATATACTATGTTTTTTTGACCAAAAGTAGTATTTCAAAAAGTTTCTTAGAATCTAATTTTGAGATAATGTTTTGAATGGACTTCCATCATAACCTTCCCTTGTAACATATAGAGAGGATCTTAAAAGTTTCATAGCATTTCGAACAATCCTCGATTTAATTTGATTTTTGACTAAAACTAGTATAGAATTGTGTATAATATACTACGATTTTTTTGCCAATACTAGTATTTCAAAAAGTTTCATAGAATCTAATTTCTAGATAATATTTTGTATGCACTTACATCATAACCTTCCCTCATAATAATAGAGAGGATTTTATAAGTTTCTTAACATTTCGAACAATCCTTGATTTAATTTGATTTTTGACCGAAACTAGTATAGAATTGTTTATAATATACTACGATTTTTTGACCAAAACTAGTATTTCAAAATGTTTCATAAAATCTAATTTGGAGATAATTTTTTGCGTGGACTTCCATCATAACCTTCCCTCATAACATGTAGAGAGGATTTTAGAAGTTTCGTAGCATTTCGAATAATCCTCGATTTAATTTGATTTTTGACCGAAACTAGTATAGAATTGTGTATAATATACTACGATTTTTTACCAAAACTATTATTTCAAAAAGTTTCATAGAATCTAATTTTGAGATAATTTTTTGCATGGACTTCCATCAAAACCTTCCTTCGTAACATATAGAGAGGATCTTAAAAGTTTCGTAGCATTTCGAAAAATACTCAATTTAATTTGATTTTTGACCGAAACTAGTATAGAATTGTGTATAATATACTACAATATTTTGGCCAAAACTAGTATTTCAAAAAGTTTCATAGAATCTAATTTTGAGATAATTTTCTGTGTGGACTTCCATCATAGCCTTCCCTCGTAATAATTGAGAGGATCTTAAAAGTTTCTTAACATTTCGAACAATCCTCGATTTAATTTGATTTTTGACCGAAACTAGTATAGAATTGTGTATAATATACTACGATTTTTTGACCAAAACTAGTATTTCAAAAAGTTTCATAAAATCTAATTTGAAGATAATTTTTTGCGTGGAATTCCATCATAACCTTCCCTCATAACATGTAGAGAGGATCTTAGAAATCTCGTAGCAATTTGAACAATGCTCGATTTAATTTGATATTTGACCGAAACTAGTATAGAATTGTGTATAATATACTAGATTTTTTGGCCAAAACTAGTATTTCAAAAAGATTCATAAAATCTAATTTTTTGATAATTTTTTGCGTGGACTTCCATCATAGCTTCCCTCGTAACATGTAGAAAGGATCTTAATAGTTTCGTAGCATTTCAAACAATCCTCGATTTAATTTATTTTTTGATCGAAACTAGTATAGAATTGTGTATAATATACTATGTTTTTTTGACCAAATCTAGTATTTCAAAAAGTTTCTTAGAATCTAATTTTGAGATAATGTTTTGCATGGACTTCCATCATAACCTTCCCTCATAACATGTAGAGAGGATCTTAGAAGTCTCGTAGCATTTTGAACAATCCTCAATTTAATTTGATTTTTGACCGAAACTAGTATAGAATTGTGTATAATATACTACGATTTTTTGGCACAAAGTAATATTTCAAAAAGTTTCATAGAATCTAATTTTGAGATAATTTTTTGTATGGACTTCCATCGTAACATGTAGATAGGATCTTAAAGGTTTTGTAGCATTTCGAACAATCCTCGATTTAATTTGATTTTTGACTGAAACTAGTATAGTATTGTGTATAATATACTACAATTTTTTGACAAAAACTAGTATTTCAAAAACTTTCATAGAATCTAATTTTAAGATAATTTTTTGCGTGGACTTCCATCATAGCCTTCCCTCGTAACATGTCTACAGGATCTTCAAAGTTTCGTACCATTTTGAACAATCCTCGATTTAATTTGATTTTTGACCGAAACTAGTATAGAGTTGTGTATAATATACTACGATTTTTTGACCAAATCTAGTATTTCAAAAATTTTCATAGAATCTAATTTTGAGATAATTTTTTGCATGGACTTCCATCATAACCTTCCCTAGTAACATATAGAGAGGATCTTAAAAGTTTCAGAGCAGTTTGAACAATCCTCGATTTAATTTGATTTTTGACCGAAACTAGTATAGAATTGTGTATAATATACTACGATTTTTTTGCCCAAAACTAGTATTGCAAAAAGTTTTATAAAATCTAATTTTGAGATAATTGTACGCATGGACTTCCATCATAACTTCCCTCGTAATAATAGAGAGTATCTTAAAAGTTTCTTAATATTTCGAACAATCCTCGATTTAATTTAATTTTTGACCTAAACTAGTATAGAATTGTGTATAATATACTACGATTTTTTAACCAAAACTAGTATTTCAAAAAGTTTCATAAAATCTAATTTAGAGATAATTTTTTGCGTGGACTTCCATCATAACCTTCCCTCATAACATGTAGAGAGGATCTTAGAAGTTTCGTAGCATTTTGAACAATCTTCGATTTAATTTGATTTTTGACCGAAACTAGTATAGAATTGTGTATAATATACTAAGATATTTTGGCCAAAACTAGTATTTCAAAAAGTTTCATAGAATCTAATTTTGAGATAATTTTTTGTATGGACTTTCATCATAACCTTCCATCGTAACATGTAGATAGGATCTTAAAAGTTTTGTAGCATTTCGAACAATCCTCGATTTAATTTGATTTTTGACTGAAACTAGTATAGTATTGTGTATAATATACTACAATTTTTTGACCAAAACTAGTATTTCAAAAACTTTCATAGAATCTAATTTTAAGATAATTTTTTGCGTGGACTTCCATCATAGCCTTCCCTCATAACATGTCTACAGGATCTTCAAAGTTTCGTACCATTTCGAAAAATCCTCGATTTAATTTGAATTTTGACCGAAACTAGTATAGAATTGTGTATAATATACTACGATTTTTGTACCAAAACTATTATTTCAAAAAGTTTCATAGAATCTAATTTTGAGATAATTTTTTGCATGGACTTCCATCATAACCTTCCCTCGTAACATATAGAGAGGATCTTAAAAGTTTCAGAGCAGTTTGAACAATCCTCGATTTAATTTGATTTTTGACCGAAACTAGTATAGAATTGTGTATAATATACTACGATTTTTTGCCCAAAACTAGTATTTCAAAAAGTTTCATAGAATCTAATTTTGAGATAATTGTTTGCATGGACTTCCATCATAATTTCCCTCGTAATAATAGAGAGTATCTTAAAAGTTTCTTAACATTTCGAACAATCCTCGATTTAATTTAATTTTTGACCTAAACTAGTATAGAATTGTGTATAATATACTACGATTTTTTAACCAAAACTAGTATTTCAAAAAGTTTCATAAAATCTAATTTTGAGATAATTTTTTGCGTGGACTTCCATCATAACCTTCCCTCATAACATGTAGAGAGGATCTTAGAAGTTTCGTAGCATTTTGAACAATCTTCGATTTAATTTGATTTTTGACCGAAACTAGTATAGAATTGTGTATAATATACTACGATTTTTTGGCCAAAACTAGTATTTCAAAAAGTTTCATAGAATCTAATTTTGAGATAATTTTTTGTATGGACTTCCATCATAACCTTCCATCGTAACATGTAGATAGGATCTTAAACGTTTTGTAGCATTTCGAACAATCCTCCATTTAATTTGATTTTTTACCGAAACTAGTATAGAATTGTGTATAATATACTACAATTTTTTGACCAAAACAAATATTTCAAAAAGTTTCTTAGAATCTAATTTTGAGATAATTTTTTGCGTGGACTTCCATAATAACCTTCCCTCGTAACATGTCTACAGGATCTTCAGAGTTTCGTACCATTTCGAACAATCCTCGATTTAATTTAATTTTTTACCGAAACTCGTATAGAATTGTGTATAATATTCTACGAGTTTTTGACCAAAACTAGTATTTCAAAAAGTTTCATAGAATCTAATTTTGAGATAATTTTTTGCATGGACTTCCATCATAACCTTCCCTCGTAACATATAGAGAGGATCTTAAAAGTTTTATAGCAGTTCGAACAATCCTCGATTTAATTTGATTTTTAACCGAAACTAGTATAGAATTGTATATAATATACTACGATTTTTTGACCAAAACTAGTATTTCAAAAAGATTCATAGAATCTAATTTTTAGATAATTTTTTGCGTGGACTTCCATCATAGCCTTCCCTCGTAACATATAGACAGGATCTTAAAAGTATTGTAGCATTTCGAACAATCCTCGATTTAATTTGATTTTTGATCGAAACTAGTATAGAATTGTGTATAATATACTATGTTTTTTTTAACCAAAACTAGTATTTCAAAAAGTTTCTTAGAATCTAATTTTGAGATAATGTTTTGAATGGACTTCCATCATAACCTTCCCTTGTAACATATAGAGAGGATCTTAAAAGTTTCATAGCATTTCGAACAATCCTCGATTTAATTTGATTTTTGACTAAAACTAGTATAGAATTGTGAATAATATACTACGATTTTTTTGCCAATACTAGTATTTCAAAAAGTTTCATAGAATCTAATTTCTAGATAATATTTTGTATGCACTTCCATCATAACCTTCCCACATAATAATAGAGAGGATTTTATAAGTTTCTTAACATTTCGAACAATCCTTGATCTAATTTGATTTTTGACCGAAACTAGTATAGAATTGTTTATAATATACTATGATTTTTTGACCAAAACTAGTATTTCAAAATGTTTCATAAAATCTAATTTGGAGATAATTTTTTGCGTGGACTTCCATCATAACCTTCCCTCATAACATGTAGAGAGGATCTTAGAAGTTTCGTAGCATTTTGAACAATCTTCGATTTAATTTGATTTTTGAACGAAACTAGTATAGAATTGTGTATAATATACTACGATTTTTTGGCCAAAACTAGTATTTCAAAAAGTTTCATAGAATCTAATTTTGAGATAATTTTTTGTATGGACTTCCATCATAACCTTCCATCGTAACATGTAGATAGGATCTTAAACGTTTTGTAGCATTTCGAACAATCCTCCATTTAATTTGATTTTTTACCGAAACTAGTATAGAATTGTGTATAATATACTACAATTTTTTGACCAAAACAAATATTTCAAAAAGTTTCTTAGAATCTAATTTTGAGATAATTTTTTGCGTGGACTTCCATAATAACCTTCCCTCGTAACATGTCTACAGGATCTTCAGAGTTTCGTACCATTTCGAACAATCCTCGATTTAATTTAATTTTTTACCGAAACTCGTATAGAATTGTGTATAATATTCTACGAGTTTTTGACCAAAACTAGTATTTCAAAAAGTTTCATAGAATCTAATTTTGAGATAATTTTTTGCATGGACTTCCATCATAACCTTCCCTCGTAACATATAGAGAGGATCTTAAAAGTTTTATAGCAGTTCGAACAATCCTCGATTTAATTTGATTTTTAACCGAAACTAGTATAGAATTGTATATAATATACTACGATTTTTTGACCAAAACTAGTATTTCAAAAAGATTCATAGAATCTAATTTTTAGATAATTTTTTGCGTGGACTTCCATCATAGCCTTCCCTCGTAACATATAGACAGGATCTTAAAAGTATTGTAGCATTTCGAACAATCCTCGATTTAATTTGATTTTTGATCGAAACTAGTATAGAATTGTGTATAATATACTATGTTTTTTTTGACCAAAACTAGTATTTCAAAAAGTTTCTTAGAATCTAATTTTGAGATAATGTTTTGAATGGACTTCCATCATAACCTTCCCTTGTAACATATAGAGAGGATCTTAAAAGTTTCATAGCATTTCGAACAATCCTCGATTTAATTTGATTTTTGACTAAAACTAGTATAGAATTGTGAATAATATACTACGATTTTTTTGCCAATACTAGTATTTCAAAAAGTTTCATAGAATCTAATTTCTAGATAATATTTTGTATGCACTTCCATCATAACCTTCCCACATAATAATAGAGAGGATTTTATAAGTTTCTTAACATTTCGAACAATCCTTGATCTAATTTGATTTTTGACCGAAACTAGTATAGAATTGTTTATAATATACTATGATTTTTTGACCAAAACTAGTATTTCAAAATGTTTCATAAAATCTAATTTGGAGATAATTTTTTGCGTGGACTTCCATCATAACCTTCCCTCATAACATGTAGAGAGGATTTTAGAAGTTTCGTAGCATTTCGAATAATCCTCGATTTAATTTGATTTTTGACCGAAACTAGTATAGAATTGTGTATAATATACTACGATTTTTTTACCAAAACTATTATTTCAAAAAGTTTCATAGAATCTAATTTTGAGATAATTTTTTGCATGGACTTCCATCAAAACCTTCCTTCGTAACATATAGAGAGGATCTTAAAAGTTTCGTAGCATTTCGAAAAATACTCAATTTAATTTGATTTTTGACCGAAACTAGTATAGAATTGTGTATAATATACTACAATATTTTGGCCAAAACTAGTATTTCAAAAAGTTTCATAGAATCTAATTTTGAGATAATTTTCTGTGTGGACTTCCATCATAGCCTTCCCTCGTAATAATTGAGAGGATCTTAAAAGTTTCTTAACATTTCGAACAATCCTCGATTTAATTTGATTTTTGACCGAAACTAGTATACTATTGTGTATAATATACTACGATTTTTGGACCAAAACTTGTATTTCAAAAACATTCATAGAATCTAATTTTTAGATAATTTTTTGCGTGGACTTCCGTCATAGCCTTCCCTCGTAACATGTAGACATGATCTTACAAGTTTCGTAGCATTTCGAACAATCCTCGATTTAATTTAATTTTTGATCGAAACTATTATAGAATTGTGTATAATATACTACGATTTTTTGGCGAAAACTAGTATTTCTAAATGTTTCATAGTATCTAATTTTAAGATAATTTTCTGTATGGACTTCCATCATAACCTTCCCTCGTAAAATATAGAAAAGATCTTCAAAATTTCACAGAATTTCGGACAATTCTCGATTTAATTTGATTTTTGACCGAAACTAGTATAGAATTGTGTATAATATACTACGATTTTTTGACCAAAACTAGTATTTCCAAAAGTTTCATATAATCTAATTTTGAGATAATTTTTTGCAAGGACTTCCAACATAACGTTCCCTCGTAACATATAAAGAGGATCTTAAATGTTTCGTAGCATTTCGAGCAATCCTCGATTTAATTTGATTTTTGACCGAAACTAGTATAGAATTTTGTATAATATACTACGATTTATTAACCACACTAGCATTTTAAAAAGTTTCATAGAATCTAATTTTGAAATTAATTTTTGCATGGACTTCCATCATAACATTCCCTCTTAGCATAGAGAGAGGATCTTAAAAGTTTAGTAGCCTTTCGAATAATCCTCGATTTAATTTGATTTTTGACCGAAACTAGTATAGAATTGTGTATAATATACTACGATTTTTTGGCTAAAACTAGTATTTCAAAAAGTTTCATAGAATCTAATTTTGAGATAATTTTTTGTATGCACTTCCATCATAACCTTCCCTCGTAATAATTGAGAGTATCTTAAAAGTTTTTTAACATTTCGAACAATCCTCGATTTAATTTGATTTTTGATCGAAACTAGTATAGAATTGTGTATAATATACTACGATTTTTGTACCAAGATTAGTATTTCAAAAAATTTCATAGAATCTAATTTTGAGATAATTTTTTGCATGGACTTCCATCATAACCTTCCCTCGTAACATATAGAGAGGATCTTAAAAGTTTCAGAGCAGTTTGAACAATCCTCGATTTAATTTCATTTTTGACCGAAACTAGTATAAAATTGTGTATAATATACTACGATTTTTTGCCCAAAACTAGTATTTCAAAAAGTTTCATAAAATCTAATTTTGAGATAATGTTTTGCATGGACTTCCATCATAACCTTCCTTCCTAACATATAGAGGGGATCTTAAAAGTTTCATAGAATTTCGAAGAATCCTCGATTTAATTTGATTTTAGACCGAGACTAGTATAGAATTGTGTATAATATACTACAATTTTTTGGCCAAAACTAGTATTTCAAAAAGTTTCATAGAATCTAATTTTGAGATAATTTTTTGTATGGACTTCCATCATAACCTTTCCTCGTAATAATAGAGAGGATCTTAAAAGTTTCTTAACATTTCGAATAATCCTCGATTTAATTTGATTTTTGACCGAAACTAGTATAGAATTGTGTATAATAATATACAACGATTTTTTGACCAAAACTAGTATTTCAAAAAGTTTCATAAAATCTAATCTTGAGATAATTTTTTGCGTGGACTTCCATCATAACCTTCCCTCATAACATGTAGAGAGGATCTTAGAAGTTTCGTAGCATTTTGAACAATCCTCGATTTAATTTGATTTTTGACCGAAACTAGTATAGAATTGTGTATAATATACTACGATTTTTTGGCCAAAACTAGTATTTCAAAAAGTCTCATAGAATCTAATTTTGAGATAATTTTTTGTATGGAATTCCATCATAACCTTCCATCGTAACATGTAGATTGGATCTTAAAAGTTTTGTAGCATTTCGAACAATCCTCGATTTAATTTGATTTTTGACTGAAACTAGTATAGTATTGTGTATAATATACTACAATTTTTTGACCAAAACTAGTATTTCAAAAACTTTCATAGAATCTAATTTTAAGATAATTTTTTGCGTGGACTTCCATCATAGCCTTCCCTTATAACATGTCTACAGGATCTTCAAAGTTTCGTACCATTTCGAAAAATCCTCGATTTAATTTGAATTTTGACCGAAACTAGTATAGTATTGTGTACAATATACTTCAATTTTTTGACCAAAACTAGTATTTCAAAAAGTTTCATAGAATCTAATTTTGAGATAATTTTTTGCGTGGACTTCTATCATAGCCTTCCCTCGTAACATGTCTACAGGATCTTCAATGTTTTGTAAAATTTCGAACAATCCTCGATTTAATTTGATTTTTGACCGAAATTAGTATAGAATTGTGTATAATATACTACAAGTTTTTTACCAAAACTAGTATTTCAAAAAATTTCATAGAATCTAATTTTGCGATAATTTTTTGCATGGACTTCCATCATAACCTTCCGTCGTAACATATAGAGATGATCTTAAAAGTTTCATAGCAGTTCGATCAATCCTCCATTTAATTTGATTTTTGACCGAAACTAGTACAGAATTGCGTATAATATAATACGATTTTTTGGCCAAAACTAGTATTTCAAAAATTTTCATAAAATCTACTTTTGAGATAATTTTTTGCATGGACTTCCATCATAACCTTCCCTCGTAATAATAGAGAGTATCTTAAAAGTTTCTTAACATTTCGAACAATCTTCGATTTAATTTAATTTTTGACCGAAACTAGTATAGAATTGTGTATAATATACTATGACTTTTTGACCAAAACTAGTATTTCAAAAAGTTTCATAAAATCTAATTTTGAGATAATTTTTTGTGTGGACTTCCATCATAACCTTCCCTCATAACATGTAGAGAGGATCTTAGAAGTTTCGTAGCATTTTGAACAATCTTCGATTTAATTTGATTTTTGCCGAAACTAGTATAGAATTGTGTATAATATATTAGATTTTTTGGCCAAAACTAGTATTTCAAAAAGTTTCATAGAATCTAATTTTGAGATAATTTTTTGTATGGAATTCCATCATAACCTTCCATAGTAACATGAAGATCGGATCTTAAAAGTTTTTTAGCATTTCGAACAATCCTCGATTTAATTTGATTTATGACTGAAACTAGTATAGTATTGTGTACAATATACTACAATTTTTTGACCAAAACTAGTATTTCAAAAAGTTTCATAGAATCTAATTTTGAGATAATTTTTTGCGTGGACTTCCATCATTTCCTTCCCTCGTAACATGTCTACAGGATCTTCAAGGTTACGTACAATTTCGAACAATCCTCAATTTAATTTGATTTTTGACTGAAACTAGTATAGAATTGTGTATAATACACTACAATTTTTTTGACCAAAACTAGTATTTCAAAACGTTTCATAGAATCTAATTTTGAGATAATTTTTTGCACGGCCTTCCATGATAACCTTCCCTCGTAACATATAGAGATGATCTTAAAAGTTTCGTAGCATTTCGAACAATCTTCGATTTAATTTGATTTTTGACCGAAACTAGTATTGAATTGTGTATAATATACTACGATTTTTTAACCAAAACTAGTATTTCAAAAAGTTTCATAAAATCTAATTTGGAGATAATTTTTTGCGTGGACTTCCATCATAACCTTCCCTCATAACATGTAGAGAGGATCTTAGAAATCTCGTAGTATTTTGAACAATCCTCGATTTAATTTGATATTTGACCAAAACTAGTTTTGAATTGTGTATAATATACTACGATTTTTTGGTCAAAACTAGTATTTCAAAAAGATTCATAAAATCTAATTTTTTGATAATTTTTTGTGTGGAATTCCATCATAGCTTCCCTCGTAACTTGTAGAAAGGATCTTAAAAGTTTCGTAGCATTTCAAACAATCCTCGATTTAATTTATTTTTTGATCGAAACTAGTATAGAATTGTGTATAATAAACTATGTTTTTTTGACCAAAACTAGTATTTCAAAAAGATTCATAGAATCTAATTTTGAGATAATTTTTTGCATGGACTTCCATCATAAACTTCCCTCGTAACATATAGAGAGGATCTTAAAAGTTTCATAGCAGTTCGAACAATCCTCGATTTAATTTGATTTTTGACCGAAACTAGTATAGAATTGTGTATAATAATATACTACGATTTTTTTGGCACAAACTAGTATTTCAAAAAGTTTCATAAAATCTAATTTTGAGATAATTGTTTGCATGGGCTTCCATCATAACCTTCCCTCGTAACATATAGAGAGGATCTTAAAAGTTTCGTAGCATTTCGAACAATCCTCGATTTAATTGGTTTTTTGACCGAAACTAGTATAGAATTGTGTATAATATACTACGATTTTTTTGACCAAAACTAGTATTTCAAAAAGTTTCATAGAATCTAATTTTTAGATAATTTTTTGCGTGGACTTCCATCATAGCCTTCCCTCGTAACATTTAGACAGGATCTTAAATGTTTAATAGCATTTCGAATAATCCTCGATTTAATTTGATTTTTGATCGAAACTAGTATAGAATTGTGTATAATATACTATGTTTTTTTTACCAAAACAAGTATTTCAAAAATTTTCTTAGAATCTAATTTTGAGATAATGTTTTGAATGGACTTCCATCATAACCTTCCCTCGTAACATATAGAGAGGATCTTAAAAGTTTCAAAGCATTTCGAACAATCTTCGATTTAATTTGATTTTTGATCGAAACTAGTATAGAATTGTGTATAATATACTATGATTTTTTGGCCAAAACTAGTATTTCAAAAAGTTTCATAGAATCTAATTTTGAGATAATTTTTTGTATGTACTTCCATCATAACCTTCCCTCGTAATAATACAGAGGATCTTAAAAGTTTCTTAACATTTCGAACAATCCTTGATTTAATTTGATTTTTGACCGAAAGTTGTATAGAATTGTGTATAATATACTACGATTTTTTGACTAAAACTAGTATTTCAAAAAGTTTCATAAAATCTAAATTGGAGATAATTTTTTGCGTGGATTTCCATCATAACCTTGCCTCATAACATGTTGAGAGGATCTTAGAAGTTTTGTAGCAATTTGAACAATCCTGATTTAATTTGATTTTAGACCGAAACTAGTATGGAATTGTGTATAATATACTACGATTTTTTGGCCAAAACTAGTATTTCAAAAAGTTTCATAGAATCTAATTTTGAGATAATTTTTTGTATGGACTTCCATCATAACCTTCCATCGTAACATGTAGATAGTGAAGGTGCGCAAAACACAAGGAAGGGGGGTTGGATTTGGGTTTTCTTTAACAATAAAAAAAATAACTTCTAATGACACGTTTAATTTATCCTGGTTCGTTTGAACTCAAACTACGTCCAGTCCACCCGCCAAGGTGATTTTGCCTCTACTGAGGTCTTAATCCACTATTCAATAAGAATACACACAAAGACCTATAGTCAATGTCCTCTTGAGTCTTCTGACTAAACTTAGTCACTCAAGGAATAAAATGATTATTACACAATATAATAAAGAAGTAACTTAGAATGCTTCTTGATAAGCAAAAGATCACTAAGTGAAAGTTACAATAGTAAGCACAGTTGATTTGATCTATTTCCGTGAATGTATTTAAGTGTGTCACTGAAATCTTCAAATGAAGTCCTTTATATATAGTACTTGAAGATTGTAGCCGTTGGAGACATCTTTGAATTAATATAGGATAGACTTTAATACCATAAATTCCTTCCATAAGCAGAGATACTTGTCTTTGTTCATTAATTAAAATATCCTTTAATTAATGTCTTTAATAAGGATACCAACATCTTCTAAGCGGAGATCAGAGATAATAAATATAAGATGCGCAGCCAATAAATATGTTATATAATGCTGGATTATCCTTTGAGAGTATCTTCTGTATGTGACTAAATGAATCTTCTAAGCACGTACGGTTTACTTAAATAAATTTGTCTTCTACACAATAGTAAATGTATTCATTAGAACTTCTATTATAAAAAGCTTTGTTATCATCAAAACACTTAGAGGTTCAGAACCATAATTGTTCTAACAATCTCCCCCTTTTTGATGATGACAAAACATTTAAATAAAGGAAATAGAGTTTAATAAGATTAAGTGAACTCCCTTTGATTTAGAAGAAAATTCTTCAGATGTTCCATGATTCTTAGCTCCCCCTGAGTTGATTACTTGACCTGTTTCTTTTCATGATAACAACTCAAATAGTTTTATTAGAATTATATGTAAGAGGCAAATTATGATAAACTGCTATGGATCAGAATCATTTACGTTTCTCCCCCTTTTTGTCATAATCAAAAAGAATCAAAGCACAAGAAAACGGACAGATAATGACCAATACAGTAAAATTATATTTAAACCAAAAACCAGTAGAAGTTTAAAGAGTTATGCAGAAGCAGAAGATAAAACAGGGGAACAGCTAAGATAGAAGATAAGCAAAAAAATATTTAGGAGTTCATCTTAGTAACTAAGGTCTCCAACAAAGATTTGATTTCTGATGATGATTCCACTTGCTTGCCAAGCAATGTCTTCATTTCAGCAGTGGTTTCATCTTGCTTATCCAGACGTTGTTTCACCAGCTGATTCTCCTTCTTCAGCTCTTGTAGAGTTTGCAGAACAAAATCTGTAGCCAGAGGTTCTTCAACTTCTGGGGCAGCTTGAGTCTCAGGTTCATCAACATGCTCTTCTTCAGAAGATACCAAGACCATTTGAAGTGCTGAGAGTTCATCCAGAGGTTCTGACTCTGTCCAAATCTTGTTATCCAGCAGAAGAGGTTTAGCCTGTTCAACATTTGAGACGACTGCTTGAAGGTACTCACAGAAGTTCTGGTGAGCAACATCATAGCAGATGTCCTTAAGTCTTTTGGACTCAGCATTAAACCACTTTCTGAGGGTAGCCCACAGAAAATCAGAAGCAGCTGGATCTGTAAGCTCTGAGCATGCAGACTTCAGATCCTCTAACTTTAATTTCAAGCCTGTTTCAAAAGCAAGAAGTAAAGCAGAAATGTCTGTTCTGGATGGTTTTGGTTTTGGTATGGGTATTGCTGTTTTGTTTGATACTGAGGACAGTTTTTGTAGGGCTTCAAAATCAACAGATGTTCTGAGAGGGTTTTCATTTTCAGTTTCTTCTGGAGTATCAGGAATGTTTATGAATATAGGTGAGTTTGGTGGTGTAGATATATAAGAGGATAGTGAGCTTTCTCTTATAGGGGATAGTCTAGGTCCATGTTCAGGAGATGGAAGTTGGACAGATTCTGAGTCTTGAAACTATTCAAGATCTGATAGGGCATGTTGCAAAGCAGTTTGTGTTTCAGTTGTTGGAGAGCGATCAATGTCAGATAGTGGGGTATTATCAATGGGTATGTCAAAATCAGAAATAGTTTGTGGTGATGGGTTTCAGCTTCTGGTGGATATAGTGATGAGAGGATGGATGCTACTGCAGCAGTTGCAGGGATTTCAGTTTGAATAGGAATAACAGATTGAGGTGGTTCAGAGGTAGGAATTTGTGCAGAAGGAATATCAACAGAGGATGGATGGCTAGAAGGTGAGGTGCTAGAGGGTAATTCAGACACTTCTACATTAATTGCTTCTAATACAGAAATGAATTCAGAGTTAGAGGCAGAAGATTTACCTGATGTTCTAGATGATTTTGGCATTTTCTGAGAAGGTCCTTCAGCAGTCTTTCTCTTCTTGAGTCTTACAGAGGCAACGTCTGGAGCTTTCTGTTTGAGTTCAGTAGGCTTGAACTGGGGGTCCATACCATGTTGCTTGCAGATATCCAGGTAGTTAACTACAACATCTGGAGGTGTGTCAGAAGAGAAGAGAGGGAAGTCTTCCAATGGGATCCTTCTGGTGATGATTACTTCTCTAGAATGAAGAACAGGTTCTTGCTGAATAGAAGTAATGAACTTCATCTGTTTCAAGTTCTTTGCATTCAGAGGTTTTCCAACATCTGTTTCTAGAAGATCAGTTTGCTTCAACTCTGCTAGAAAGTCTACCAGCTTGTTTTGGCAAAGTATGTCAGAAATAATACGTCCAAACGGAATCCAATCCCTTTTGGTCTTTTCACCATCTCTGGTTTCCTTCACACTGGCTCTCAGATTCTGGAATAGAGTGTGTGCAAGGTTGATCTTTTTCTTTTTGGCAATGAAGTAGAGAAGAAATTGTTGGTCCAAGTTGATGTAATTTGGAGAGTTGGTAGGTTTCCTGTGACAGATTGTCCCAAGAATGATTTTGGCCCAAATACGGAGAGGGGTCTTCAAGTCTTTGATTTTGTTTGAGGGTTTGCCAGAGGTAAAAATTTCTTTTTCTATCACAGTAGTATCAGACGCTTTGTCCATGTCACTGCACTTGATGCCATTTCCATCAGCTTCAATAAGTTTAGCAAGATGGTCTTCAGAAATAACCACCCTTTTTCCAAGCACATGAGAGGTAACCTGTGCGTCGTTTGATGTTGCATAAACCCAGAATTCTTTAACCAGTTTTGGAAAGACTGGTCCCATTAATCGGTCAAAATACTTTTCCCAGCCCTGAGCTTCAACATACAGGAGGAGATCAAAACCATTTTCCTTCAAACTGTTGAAATCCACAAATAACTCACACAGGACTTCCAATTTGTCAGTAGGAGTTGAGAGAGTCTTCGTGGGCTCAACATAGAACACATCAGAAAAATCTTTGCGTTGATGAGAAGATGAAGCCATTAGTTACTAAGATGATTTTTGAAGGATTAGGGTTTTTGAAAAAAGGTAGAGAAAACGCAAGAGTGAGGGTAAAAAATTCAGTAAGAATGAAATACGGGTAAAGGATGAAAGTGAGAGAGACACATTACATATATAGAAAAATAAAGCATTTAATTAGTTGAGAAATTAGTGGGAAAATTTAAGTTTAAAAACATAATGATTGAATGCATTAAATGCGCTGACATAGGGTAAGGCGTAAAAGATTCTGGAACAGTTACCCAAGAGATTTTTGCCTTTTTGGTGTCAAGTTTAGCCGTATCAGATTCCAGAATTTCAACAGTTGTCCTTCTGTAGAGAACAGTTACCAAAGCATGTTCTGTCACTTTTTAGAATTTGGACACTTGTTTTAATTCTGATGGAAATCCTTAGAGCCTTGTTGACACTTGTTGATTTGAAGATCTGCATGTTAATCCTTTGAACAGAAGTTCTAAGAATGAAACAGTTAGAGCATAGCATCTTCTGAGATAACCATATAGAGGATAAATATCAGAACTTCTAAGTGATAAAAACATATAAGTAAAGCATTTTCATTCTGGACATAATGTCATGCTAAGGTTAGTTAGTATGAAATTAAATCTATCTTCAGGAAGGGGTTTTGTAAAAATATCAGCCCATTGGTGATTTGTGTCTATAAATTTTAACATTAAAATTCCCTTCTGAGTATAGTCCCTAATGAAGTGATGTTTAACTTCTATGTGTTTAGCTCTAGAATGTAAAATTGGATTTTTAGAGAGACAGATAGCAGAAGTATTGTCACAGAGGATGGGAATGTTACTCTCATAGATATTGAAATCCTCAAGCTGATTTTTCATCCAGAGCATCTGAGTACTGCATCCAGCTGCTGCAATGTATTCAGCTTCTGCAGTTGATAATGCTATGGTTGACTGTCTTTTGCTGGACCAAGAGATTAGATTGTCTCCCAGAAATTGAGAGCTTCCGGAGGTACTTTTTCTTTCTGTACTGTCTCCAGCAAAATCAGCGTCACAATATCCTACAAGTTTATACTCTTCTGATCTTCTGTAGTATAGACCAAGATTAGTAGTACCTTTCAGATATCTAAAGATTCTCTTAATTGCTGTTAAGTGAGTTTCTCTAGGATCTGATTGGAATCTAGCACATAAACATACATTGTATAGAATATCTGGTCTAGAAGCAGTTAGATAAAGAAGAGATCCAATCATACCTCTGTAGAGCTTCTGATCTACTTTCTTACTTACCTCTTCTTTCTCCAAAATACAAGTAGGATGCATAGGAGTTTTAGATATAGTGCTTTCTGATAAGTCAAGTTTCTTCAGAAGTTCTTTTACATATTTGCTTTGATTCCTTCTGATGTTTGATTTATTTGAATTCCCAGAAAGAACTTTAGTTCTCCCATCATGCTCATTTCAAATTCTGCCTGCATAGATTTAGCAAATTCCTTTCCCAAGTCACTCTTAGTAGAACCAAAAATTATATCATCTACATAAATTTGACATATCAGAAGATCATTTTTAATGTTTTTACTGAAAAGAGTTGTATCCACTTTCCCTCTGATGAACTTATTTTCCAGAAGAAAATTACTTAGTCTTTCATACCATGCTCTGGGAGCTTGTTTTAAACCATATAATGATTTTTTGAGTTTGAAAACATGTTCTGGAAATTTTGTATTTTCAAAACTAGGGGGTTGGTGTACGTACACTTCTTCATCAATATAACCATTTAAAAGTGCACTTTTGACATCCATTTGATATAGAATAATATTATGATTTACAGCAAATGATATTAGAAGTCTGATTGATTCTAACCTGGCGACTGGTGCATAGGTTTCTGTATAGTCAATTCCTTCTTGTTGACTATAACCTTGTGCAACCAGTCTTGCTTTGTTTCTGACAACTTCTCCCTGCTCATTTAGCTTGTTTCTGAATACCCACTTGGTGCCAATGATGTTGAATCCTCTGGGCCTAGGAACTAGATCCCACACATCATTTATGGTGAATTGATTTAGTTCTTCTTGCATAGCCAGAATCCAATCATTTTCTGAGAGAGCTTCTTCTACGGAAGTTGGTTCAATCAGAGAAACAAGTCCCATTAAAGTCTCTTCAGAGTTTTTGAATGAAGATCTTGTTCTTATTGGTTCATCTTTCTTTCCCAAGATTTTATCTTCTGGGTGATTAATATTGCTTCTGGATAGTTTCTTCTGGATGGGTTCTTCAGATGTTGTTGGAGAAATTGTATTGTTTTGATCTTTAGATGGTTGATCTTTAGAAGTTCTGTTTGTAGAGATTTCTACTTCTATATCTGCAGAAAATTCGTTCTGCTTTGGTTTTTCAGAACCAAGCTTATCATCAAATCTGACATGAATAGATTCTATCACAATGCGTGTTTCTATATTGTATACTCTGTATCCCTTAGAATGTTCAGAGTATCCTAACATATAACACTTTTGTGCCTTAGAATCAAATTTATTCAGAGTATCAAGAGTATTTAAGATAAAACAAATACATCCAAAAGGATGAAAGTATGAAATGTTGGGCTTTCTGTTCTTCCACAATTCATAAGGAGTCTTTTCAAGAATAGGTCTTATAGAGATTCTATTCTGAATATAGCATGCTGTATTTACTTCTTCTGCCCAAAAATGTTTAGCCATATTAGTCTCATTTATCATGGTTCTGGCCATCTCTTGTAATGTTCTATTTTTACGTTCTACAACCCCATTTTGTTGTGGAGTTCTAGGACAAGAAAAATCATGAGAGATGCCATTTTCATTGAAAAATGATTCTAATTGATTATTTTCAAATTCTCCACCATGATCACTTCTGACTTTAATGATTTTAGATTCTTTTTCATTTTGAACTTGTTTGCAGAAGTTAGAAAATACAGCAATTGACTCATCCTTGTGTCTAAGAAACTTTACCCATGTCCATCTGCTGAAGTCATCTACGATCACTAATCCATACTTTTTGCCACTGACAGAAGCAGTTTTCACTGGTCCAAACAAGTCAATGTGCAGAAGTTCTAATGGTCTAGAGGAAGATACAACATTTTTAGCTTTAAAACCAGTTTTTGAAAATTTGCCTTTCTGACATGCTTCACACAGAGCTTCTGAGTTGAACTTCAAATTTGGAAGTCCTCTGACTAGATTGAGTTTGTTAAGTTGAGATAATCTTCTCATATTAACATGTCCCAATCTTCTGTGCCAGACCCATTGCTCAGTTTCCACAAACATTAGACATTTTACATTTTGAATTTTTAATTCTGAAAGCTTTATTTTATAAATGTTGTTCTTTCTCTTTCCACTAAAGAGGATTGTTCCATCTTTCTGACTAACAGCTTTACAGAACATTTGATTAAAGATTATGTCATAGCCATTATCACTTAATTGACTTATGGATAATAAGTTATGCATTAATCCTTCTACAAGTAGAACATTAGAGATAGAGGGAAGATTTCCATTACCAATAGTTCCAGAGCCAATTATTCTTCCTTTTTGATTGCCTCCAAAACCTACGTGGCCTCCATCTTTTAATTCAAGACTTTGGAACATATGCTTTCTTCCCGTCATGTGACGTGAGCATCCAGAGTCCAGGTACCATGATTGGTGTTTCAGTTTTGCTGTTAAAGACATCTGCAACATACACAATTTTATCCTTGGGTACCCATATTCTTCTGGGTCCTTGTTTGTTAGTTTTTACAAACTTCTGATTCATTTTAGGTTTCAAATCAGAATTTGTAGAACAAGATGACTCACTAGTGTATATAAGATCATGATTATGACCATAGGTGAAATGAGAACTTAGAGGAGTATTTGTATTTATGACAATGTCATCAATATTTTTTAGCTTCAGAGTTTCTTTATTTTTCACATAGCCTATGCCTCTTCTTTCATTTCTGCTAACACCATAGATCATAGATGCAATCTTGCTTCTATCTAAGCTTTTAATAAGAAATTGTTGAAAGTTATAATCATATTGTTTTATGATATTATCAGAATTGATTAGATCTTCTAATTCAGATTTCTTCTGAGCTTTAAGTTTCTCAAAAGAGTTTTTACATTCAAATAGATTTTCTTTCAGCTCAGAGTTTTCTGTTTTTAGTTTTCTAACTTCTTCTAATTCAGATACTAGACTTTGTTTAATGTCTTTGTATTTGAATTGAAGCTTCTGATATTTTTCAAGAATTTCTGAGAGGCTAGCTTCTAACTGAGGTCTGGAAAATTTAGAAAATACCTCTTCTGAATCTGATTCTAACTCTGATTCTGATGAGTGATCATCTTCTGGTATGTTTGCCATTAATGCAATATTAGCTTGTTCATCTTCAGAATCTGACTCTGCTTCAGATGATTCAGAATCATCCCATGTTGCCATGAGACTCTTTTTCTTTTCTCTGCTGAATTTGTTTCTGGGTTTTTCTTTCTGAAGTTTTGGACATTCACTTTTATAGTGTCCTGGTTCTTTGCATTCGTAGCACACAACTTCTTTGCTTCTGGATTTCTTATGACCAGATGTTGATTCAGAATAATTGTTTGTTCTTCTGGTATTTCTGAACTTCTTCTGACGATGCTTCCAGAGTTGTTGAACTCTTCTAGATAGAAGAGATAATTCATCTTCTTCTGATGAGCATCCAGAGCTTTCTTCTTCTTCTTCCTGTAAAGCTTTAGAAACATGTTTGTTAGATTTAAGAGCTACAGACTTACCTTTCTTTTGGGGTTCATCTTCTTCTAACTCAATCTCATGACTTCTCAAGGAGCTGATCAGTTCTTCTAAGGAAATTTCATTCAGATTTTTTGATAACTTTAAAGCAGTGACCATGGGCCTCCAAGCTATTGGTAAACTTCTGATGATTTTCTTCACATGATCTGCTGTTGAGTAGCCTTTGTCCAGAACTTTTAGTCCAGCTACCAGGATTTGGAACCTTGAGAACATTTTTTCAATGGTCTCATCTTCTTCCATCTTGAAAGCTTCATACTTCTGGATGAGAGCTAGAGCTTTAGTCTCCTTGACTTGAGAGTTGCCTTCATGTGTCATCCTCAGAGAATCAAACATGTGTTTAGCTGAATCCCTGTTTGTGATCTTCTCATATTCTGTGTATGAGATGGCACTTAGAAGTATGGTCCTAGCTTTGTGATGATTTCTGAATTCCTTCTTCTATTGAGCTGTCATATTGTTTCTTTCAATCTTCTAACCATCTGCTCCAACAGGATGAATGTATCCATCTGTCACCATGTCCCAGAGATCTCCATCTAGAGCTAGAAAGAAACTCTCCAGAACATCCTTCCAGTAGTCAAAATTGTCACCATTGAATATTGGAGGTTTAGCATTGATCTTGTCATTCTGATAGTCATTGTTGTTAATTCCAGTTTCTGCCATGTGTTTAACTTCTGGATCTTTTACTGACACGGTTAAGTGTATTACTCAGAACCTAGCGCTCTGATGCCAATTGAAGGTGCGTAAAACACAAGGAAGGGGGGTTGGAATTGGGTTTTCTTTAACAATAAAAAAAAAAACTTCTAATGACACGTTTAATTTATCCTGGTTCGTTTGAACTCAAACTACGTCCAGTCCACCCGCCAAGGTGATTTTGCCTCTACTGAGGTCTTAATCCACTATTCAATAAGAATACACACAAAGACCTATAGTCAATGTCCTCTTGAGTCTTCTGACTAAACTTAGTCACTCAAGGAATAAAATGATTATTACACAATATAATAAAGAAGTAACTTAGAATGCTTCTTGATAAGCAAAAGATCACTAAGTGAAAGTTACAATAGTAAGCACAGTTGATTTGATCTATTTCCGTGAATGTATTGAAGTGTGTCACTGAAATCTTCAAATGAAGTCCTTTATATATAGTACTTGAAGAATGTAGCCGTTGGAGACATCTTTGAATTAAAATAGGATAGACTTTAATACCATAAATTCCTTCCATAAGCAGAGATACTTGTCTTTGTTCATTAATTAAAATATCCTTTAATTAATGTCTTTAATATGGATACCAACATCTTCTAAACGGAGATCAGAGATAATAAATATAAGATGCGCAGCCAATAAATATGTTATATAATGCTGGATTCTCCTTTGAGAGTATCTTCTGTATGTGACTAAATGAATCTTCTAAGCACGTACGGTTTACTTAAATAAATTTGTCTTCTACACAATAGTAAATGTATTCATTAGAACTTCTATTATAAAAAGCTTTGTTATCATCAAAACACTTAGAGGTTCAGAACCATAATTGTTCTAACAGATAGGATCTTAAACGTTTTGTAGCATTTCGAACAATCCTCGATTTAATTTGATTTTTGACCGAAACTAGTATAGAATTGTGTATAATATAATACGATTTTTTGGCCAAAACTAGTATTTAAAAAAAGATTCATAAAATCTAATTTTTTTGATAATTTTTTGTGTGGACTTCCATCATAGTTTCCCTCGTAACTTGTAGAAAGGATCTTAAAAGTTTCGTAGCATTTCAAACAATCCTCGATTTAATTTATTTTTTTGATCGAAACTAGTATAGAATTGTGTATAATAAACTATGTTTTTTTGACCAAAACTAGTATTTCAAAAAGTTTCTTAGAATCTAATTTAGAGATAATGTTTTGCATGGACTTCCATCATAACCTTCCCTCGAAACATATAGATAGGATCATAAAAGTTTCATAGCATTTCGAACAATCCTCGATTTAATTTGATTTTTGACCGAAACTAGTATAGAATTGTGTATAATATACTACAATTTTTTGGCCAAAACTAGTATTTCAAAAAGTTTCATAGAATCTAACTTTGAGATAATTTTTTGTAAGGACTTCCATCATAACCTTCTCTCGTAATAATAGAGAGGATCTTAAAAGTTTCTTAATATTTCGAACAATCCTTGATTTAATTTGATTTTTGACCGAAACTAGTATAGAATTATGTATAATATACTACGATTTTTTGACCAAAACTAATATTTCAAAAAGTTTCATAAAATCTAATTTGGAGATAATTTTTTCTTGGACTTCCATCATAACTTTCCCTCATAACATGTATAGAGGATCTTAGAAGTGTCGTAGCATTTTGAACAATCCTCGATTTAATTTGATTTTTGACCGAAACTAGTATAGAATTGTGTATAATATACTACGATTTTTTTGGCACAAACTAGTATTTCCAAAAGTTTCATAAAATCTAATTTTGAGATAATTGTTTGCATGGGCTTCCATCATAACCTTCCCTCGTAACATATAGAGATGATCTTAAAAGTTTCGTAGCATTTCGAACAATCCTCGATTTAATTATTTTTTTGACCAAAACTAGTATAGAATTGTGTATAATATACTACGATTTTTTGACCAAAACTAGTATTTCAAAAAGATTCATAGAATATAATTTTTAGATAATTTTTTGCGTGGACTTCCATCATTGCCTTCCCTCGTAATATTTAGACAGGATCTTAAAAGTTTCATAGCATTTCGAACAATCGTCGATTTAATTTGATTTTTGATCGAAACTAGTATTTCAAAAAGTTTCTTAGAATCTAATTTTGAGATAATGTTTTGAATGGACTTCCATCATAACCATCCCTCGTAACATATAGAGAGGATCTTAAAAGTTTCATAGCATTTCGAACAATCCTCGATTTAATTTGATTTTTGATCGAAACTAGTATAGAATTGTGTATAATATACTACGAGTTTTTGGCCAAAACTAGTATTTCAAAAAGTTTCATAGAATCTAATTTTGAGATAATTTTTTGTATGGACTTCCATCATAACCTTCCCTCGTAATAATACAGAGGATCTTAAAAGTTTCTTAACATTTCGAACAATCCTTGATTTAATATGATTTTTGACCGAAAGTTGCATAGAATTGTGTATAATATACTACGATTTTTTGACCAAAACTAGTATTTCAAAAAGTTTCATAAAATCTAATTTGGAGATAATTTTTTGCGTGGATTTCCATCATAACCTTGCCTCATAACATGTTGAGAGGATCTTAGAAGTTTTGTAGCAATTTGAACAATCCTGATTTAATTTGATTTTTGACCGAAACTAGTATAGAATTGTGTATAATATACTACAATATTTTGAACAAAACTAGTATTTCAAAAAGTTTCATAGAATCTAATTTTGAGATAATTTTTTGCATGGACTTCCATCATAGCCTTCCATCGTAACATGTCTACAGGATCTTCAAAGTTTCGTACCATTTCGAACAATCCTCGATTTAATTTGATTTTTGACCGAAACTAGTATAGAATTGTGTATAATACATTAAGATTTTTTGACCAAAACTAGTATTTCAAAAAGTTTCATAGAATCTAATTTTGAGATACTTTTTTGCATGGACTTTCATCATAACCTTCCCTTGTAAAATATAGAGAGGATCTTAAAAGTTTCATAGCAGTTTGAACAATCTTCGATTTAATTTGATTTTTGACCGAAACTAGTATAGAATTGTGTATAATATACTACGATTTTTTGGCACAATCTAGTATTTCAAAAAGATTCATAAAATCAAATTTTTATATAATTTGTTGCATGGACTTCCATCATAACCTTCCCTCGTAACATATAGAGAGGATCTTAAAAGTTTCGTAGCATTTCGAACAATCCTCGATTTAATTTGATTTTTGACCGAAACTAGTATAGAATTGTGTATAATATACTACGATTTTTTGACCAAAACTAGTATTTCAAAAAGATTCATAGAATCTAATTTTTAGATAATTTTTTGCGTGGACTTCCATCATAGCCTTCCTTCGTAACATGTAGACAGGATCTTAAAAGTATCATAGCATTTCGAACAATCCTCGATTTAATTTGATTTTTCATCGAAACTAGTATAGAATTGTTTATAATATACTATGTTTTTTTTACCAAAACTAGTATTTCAAAAAGTTTCTTAGAATCTAATTTTGAGATAATGTTTTGCATGAACTTCCATCATAACCTTCCTTCGTAACATATAGAGAGGATCTTAAAAGTTTCATAGCATTTCGAACAATCCTCGATTTAATTTGATTTTTGACTGAAACTAGTATAGAATTGTGTATAATATACTACAATTTTTTTGCCAAAACTAGTATTTCAAAAAGTTTCATAGAATCTAATTTTGTGATAATTTTTTGTATGGACTTCCATCATAACCTTCCCTCATAATAATAGAGAGGGTTTTAAAAGTTTCTTAACATTTCGAACAATCCTTGATTTAATTTGATTTTTGACCGAAACTAGTATAGAATTGTTTATAATATACTACGATTTTTTGACCAAAACTAGTATTTCAAAAAGTTTCATAAAATCTAATTTGGAGATAATTATTTGCGTGGACTTCCATCATAACCTTCCCTCATAACATGTAGAGAGGATTTTAGAAGTTTCGTATTATTTTGAATAATCCTCGATTTAATTTGATTTTTGACCGAAACTAGTATAGAATTGTGTATAATATACTACGATTTTTGACCAAAACTATTATTTCAAAAAGTTTCAAAGAATCTAATTTTGAGATAATTATTTACATGGACTTCCATCAAAACCTTACTCACATCTCCACAACAATCACCATAACAAACGCATATTCCTCAACCTCCATTCCACTCACCAACCATAAAACACAATTCACACAATACTTTTCACAACATATAATCCTTTCCTTCATATCTCTTTCACATACTCTCAACATCATCTTAAAATCTCCAAAAAACATTCTCTCAATTCCAGTCACCGTAAAATTCCCACAAAACTTTCGGAATCGAAATCCATCTTCACAGCCTTTTTTTTTCTTACACACAAACAACACCATACAACAACAGACCTTAATCTTTTTTTCTTTCTTTTTCTTCCATCACCTTAAACCCTTCCTTCACCAATCTTTTCATAATAGAGCTCAGCCACCATTCAAACCCTTCATACACTACCACCCGCCTTAATCAGCCTTACCGCAAACCCACACTACTCAAACCAACCTGCATAAATCTATCACCTCAAACCTCAAGAGCAAAACTGATAAACATAAGACCAGAGAAATCAGCGTTAGACAAACACACATAAACCACCAAAAAGCATGCGTGAGAATCACTTCTAAACCGCTCAAACCCGTTCACCTTCTCACCATTGCGGACTCATCACCAGAACACCATCACAGAAACGAAAAGAGAAGAAAATCTGTGACCACACCGCAAACCTTTAACCTCATCAACATCCATCACCCGGCCAACACACACCGGTCCATCTGCCGTGAAACACCAAAAACTACCGAAAACCCAACCGCAACGCAAAATCATTAAACCGCAGCAAACCTTTGAAAAAACACCCTTCAAACTCGAACCACCGTCGCAACCCAGCTCACCGAACGCAAAAACGCGACGCACAAACCACTTCTGATACAGAGCCGCCAGCCGATCCAAAACGAGACCCACCGCGAGGTCGCTGTTAGATTACAACCTCCGCGAGCAAACAACGAATGAAACTGAGAAGGAGTGAACGGAAACGGCGCCGTTGCGAAGCAGAGAGACGAGATGGAGTAGATTCGTGAAGTCAAACAGGAAAAACAGATCTGTAGAGATGAAAGGAAGTGAGATATCGCGAGTTGAGAGTGACAAAATCGCAGCCAAGCTTGAACACTGTGAGCATCGCGATTGAGCGATTCCGTGTGAGAAGCTGAAATCGTTGGGGAATCCTCCGCGAAAACCAAAAGCTGTTCGCAAAGAAGCCAGCGATCCTTGAACGACGATGAACTGAGTAAGACTAAGAGATTAAAACAGAAGCGAGAACGGCGGCGGATCGAGCGAGTCGGAAATTTTGAGAGAGGCGCGAGTGAGGGTGCAAAGAAGAAGGTTGAATGTGATTCATTGGGTAGGTTTGTTTTTCTGTTTCCCTTGTCTTGTGAGAGCGTGATCCCATTCTCTTTTATTACTCTACTAATGTTCTTTTTTTATTCTATTAAAAAACTGAGAAAACATGTTATATTTTTCATCTTTATGAAACCTTTATTTATTTATTTATTTTTTTTTTTTTTCTCTATGTTTTTAATTTTCTATGATTTGTTTCTGAGTCCAAACTGATTTTATTTTAAATGCAGCACACAAACCCTCCCCCTCATTTAAAGTTTTTTGTTGTTCATAGCTGTTATTATTGTTGGTCTGGGCTGATAGCCCATTTTGGATTTTCTGAAAACACACCCAGATTCACACGATACCCCCAGTTTTGTTTCCTTCAACTTCATTTTTTTTATTATTTTTTATTTTATATCATTAAGTTTATTATTATCTATTAATGTTGTTTTTTATTATTACCTTGTTTTGCCTTGGTTATTTAAGATTTTCAAATAAAATGTTAGTAAATATTATGTAAGCTCCCCATTTTTTTTTTATTTAGTTTTTTTTTAAGATCTATTATTTATGTTATTACTTTATGTTTAATTGTTTTTTTTATCACTTAGAAAATGTCTTAAAAATATATTTTTAGAGAATTATTTGGTGTTCTCCATTTGTGTTTCCTTTTGATTTGGTTTTTTAGGGGCCAATGATATTATAAAAGGCCGTTTTTCGCCCGATTACATTTAATCGGTGATGAGCGGTCAATATGAGGCCCTCCTTTATTTTATTCTATTATTTTTATTTTGAACAAAAAATATTGTAATATAATTTATTTATTATTCTTAAATACGATTTATTTTATTATTTTATATTCATTATTCTATTTATTCTTTGCAATTCAATTCATTTAATTTATTTATTTTTCGCATTTAAAAAAAATTACGATTCGACTCCTTATAGAATGGTTCCCATTTTGAACCGTTTCTAAGGCAGTTCACGAACAAAATTTCGTCGCGTCCC
Source organism: Lathyrus aphaca (assembly GCA_963966055.1). Classification (NCBI taxonomy): domain Eukaryota; kingdom Viridiplantae; phylum Streptophyta; class Magnoliopsida; order Fabales; family Fabaceae; genus Lathyrus; species Lathyrus aphaca. The sequence goes on from OZ014523.1 coordinate 33,846,977, forward strand.
GAAAAGGTCCAACGCCTTCGAATAGTTGCGCTCGATTAAAAGGTCCAACGCCTTCGAATAGTTGTGTCCCGATTAAAAGGCCGAACGCCTTCGAATAGTTCAAAAACACTGCACACACGCTTCCTCTTGGGCTAACTACAATGATACCATTTATTTCTCGTAATCCCCTGTATTTATTTTATACCCCTCTCCCATTAATTTGTACGCATTTTATTTTCCGCATTTTATTCTGAATCCTTGGTCCAACGCCAAGCGATCTCACTTGCACACTTGCATTTTATTATTCAGTTATCGTTTATTAGGATCTCCACCTTGCGATCCGAGCGCTTCGTGCCTCGCTAACAAAACCACAAAAATAACCTCCAAGTTGCATTTACCCTTTAACCTCAAAGAACCAAAACGTTTCGATTAGATCCAAACTCTTGATCCAACGTCAAGCGGTCTTAGGAAATAAAACATTCTAATAATACGAGAAGATTTATACGCCACGAGCCTTAAGCGGTAGAAAGGAGGATAACGAGCTCTCGTTACTCGCTCCGATTATTTCGACGCAGGACGCTCGTCTTGTTGGGCGAGATAAACTATCCATAGTCTTTAGTACATTCGACTCCTAAACCCTTTCACCAACGAAAGGTAATTAAATCGAACAACCATTACCCTTAGTAAGCCGAACTACGAGGCTCTTACTTTCCCATTGCACACGGGAGTATGTAGGCACGAGGATCTCAATCCTTACCGAGCACCTAGGTTCAATCTAACTTATAATTCAACTCATTTCCCTCTAGCAAGCAATTCGTTTAAGCATAGACATCCTTTTGCGCGCGTTAACTTAGATGGTTCCCATTGAGTACGATGGATGTAGGGGGTGCTAATACCTTCCCCCTGCATAACCGACTCCCGAACCCAGGAAATGGTTCCGTTGACCTTTGTCCTCATCCTTTTCCTCCCGGGTTGTATCTATATCTTCCCTTTCCCTCTTCGGGAATAAATAGAATTAGGTGGCGACTCTTCAGTCCGTCCGGCGCGCGGCTCCGTCCCTTCGGATCGCGTAAGGTCGTATTTTTCGGGGTACGACAGTAACATATATAGAGGATCTTAAAAGTTTCATAGAATTTCGAACAATCCTCGATTTAATTTTATTTTTGAACGAAACTTGTATAGAAATGTGTATAATATATACTACGATTTTTTGACCAAAACTAGTATTTGAAAAAGTTTCATATGATCTAATTTTGAGATAGTTTTTTGCAAGAACTTCCATCATAACCTTCCCTCGTAACATATAGAGAGGATCTTAAATGTTTCATAGCATTTTGATCAATCCTCGAATTAATTTGATTTTTGACCGAAACTAGTATAGAATTGTGTATAATATACTACGATTTTTTGACCAAAACTAGCATTTTAAACAGTTTCATAGAATCTAATTTTGAAATTAATTTTTGCATGGACTTCTATCATAACCTTCCCTCTTAACATATAAAGAGGATCTTAAAGGTTTCTTAGCATTTCGAATAATCCTCGATTTAATTTGATTTTTGACCGAAACTAGTATAGAATTGTGTATAATATACTACGATTTTTTGACCAAAACAAGTATTTCAAAAAGATCCATAAAATCTAATTTTGAGATAATTTTTTGCATGGACTTCCATCATAACCTTCCCTCGTAACATATAGAGAGGATCTTCAAAGTTTCATAGCATTTCGAACAATCCTCGATTTAATTTGATATTTGACAGAAACTAGTATAGAATTGTGTATAATATACTACAATTTTTTGACCAAAACTAGTAATTCAAAAAGTTTCATAGAATCTAATTTTGAGATAATTTTTTGCCTGGACTTCCATCATTGTCTTCCCTCGTAACATGTCTACAGGATCTTCAAAGTTTCATACCATTTCGAACAATCCTCGATTTAATTTGATTTTTGACTGAAACTAGTATAGAATTGTGTATAATATACTACGATTTTTTAACCAAAACTAGTATTTCCAAAAGTCTCATAAAATCTAATTTGGAGATAATTTTTTGCGTGGACTTCCATCATAACCTTCCCTCAAAACATGTAGAGAGGATCTTAGAAATCTCGTAGCATTTTGAACAATCCTCGATTTAATTTGATATTTAACCGAAACTAGTATAGAATTGTGTATAATATACTACGATTTTTTGGCCAAAACTAGTATTTCAAAAAGATTCATAAAATCTAATTTTTTGATAATTTTTTGCGTGGACTTCCATCATAGCTTCCCTCGTAACATGTAGAAAGGATCTTAAAAGTTTCGTAGCATTTCAAACAATCCTCGATTTAATTTATTTTTTGATCGAAACTAGTATAGAATTGTGTATAATATACTATGTTTTTTTGACAAAATCTAGTATTTCATAAAGTTTCTTAGAATCTAATTTTGAGATAATGTTTTGCATGGACTTCCATCATAACCTTCCCTCGTAACATATAGAGAGTATCATAAAAGTTTCATAGCATTTCGAACAATCCTCGATTTAATTTGACTTTTTTTTACCGAAACTAGTATAGAATTGTGTATAATATACTACAATATTTTAGCCAAAACTAGTATTTCAAAAAGTTTCATAGAATCTAATTTTGAGATAATTTTTTGTATGGACTTCCATCATAACCTTCCCTCGTAATAATAGAGAGGATCTTAAAAGTTTCTTAACATTTCAAACAATCCATGATTTAATTTGATTTTTGATCGAAACTAGTATACTATTGTGTATAATATACTACGATTTTTTGACCAAAACTAGTATTTCAAAATTTTTCATAGAATCTAATTTTGAGTTGGTTTTTTGCATGGACTTCCATCATAACCTTCCATCGTAACATGTAGATAGGATCTTAAAATTTTTGTAGCATTTCGAACAATCCTCGATTTAATTTTATTTTTTACCGAAATTAGTATAGAATTGTGTATACTATGATTTTTTGACCAAAACTAGTATTTCAAAAAGATTCATAGAATCGAATTTTGAAATAATTTTTTGCGTGGACTTCCATCATAGCCTTCCCTCGTAACATGTAGACAGGATCTTAAAAGTTTTGTAGCATTTCGAACAATCCTCAATTTAATTTTATTTTTGATCGAAACTAGTATAGAATTGTGTATAATATACTATGATTTTTTGACCAAAACTAGTATTTCAAAAAGTTTCATAGAATCAAATTTTTAGAAAATGTTTTGCATGGACTTCTATCATAACCTTCTCTCGTAACATATAGAGAGAATCTTAAAAGTTTCATAGCATTTCGAACAATCCTCGATTTAATTTGATTTTTGACCGAAACTAGTATAAAATTGTGTATAATATACTACAATTTTTTGGCCAAAACTAGTATTTCAAAAAGTTTCATAGAATCTAATTTTAAGATAATATTTTGTATGGACTTCCATCATAACCTTCCCTCGTAACATATAGAGAGGATCTTAAAAGTTTCATAGAATTTCGAACAATCCTCGATTTAATTTAATTTTTGAACGAAACTTGTATAGAAATGTGTATAATATATACTACGATTTTTTGACCAAAACTAGTATTTGAAAAAGTTTCATATAATCTAATTTTGAGATAGTTTTTTGCAAGGACTTCCATCATAACCTTCCCTCGTAACATATAGAGAGGATCTTAAATGTTTCGTAGTATTTTGAACAATCCACGAATTAATTTGATTTTTGACCGAAACTAGTATAGAATTGTGTATAATACACTACAATTTTTTGACCAAAACTAGCATTTTAAACAGTTTCATAGAATCTAATTTTGAAATTAATGTTTGCATGGACTTCTATCATAACCTTCCCTCTTAACATATAGAGAGGATCTTAAAGGTTTCTTAGCATTTCGAATAATCCTCGATTTAATTTGATTTTTGACCGAAACTAGTATAGAATTGTGTATAATATACTACGATTTTTTGACCAAAACAAGTATTTCAAAAAGTTCCATAGAATCTAATTTTGAGATAATTTTTGCATGGACTTCCATCATAACCTTCCCTCGTAACATATAGAGAGGATCTTTAAAGTTTCATAGCATTTCGAACAATCCTCGATTTAATTTGATATTTGACCGAAACTAGTATAGAATTGTGTATAATATACTACAATTTTTTGAACAAAACTAGTATTTCAAAAAGTTTCATAGAATCTAATTTTGAGATAATTTTTTGCCTGGACTTCCATCATTGCCTACCCTCGTAACATGTAGAGAGGATCTTAGAAATCTCGTAGCATTTTGAACAATCCTCGATTTAATTTGATATTTGACCGAAACTAGTATAGAATTGTGTATAATATACTACGATTTTTTGGCCAAAACTAGTATTTCAAAAAGATTCATAAAATCTAATTTTTTGATAATTTTTTGCGTGGACTTCCATCATAGCTTCCCTCGTAACATGTAGAAAGGATCTTAAAAGTTTCGTAACATTTCAAACGATCCTCAATTTAATTTATTTTTTGATCGAAACTAGTATAGAATTATGTATAATATACTATGTTTTTTTACCAAATATAGTATTTCAAAAAGTTTCTTAGAATCTAATTTTGAGATAATGTTTTGCATGGACTTCCATCATAACCTTCCCTCGTAACATATAGAGAGGATCATAAAAGTTTCAAAGCATTTCGAACAATCCACGATTTAATTTTATTTTTGACCGAAACTAGTATAGAATTGTGTATAATATACTACGATTTTTTGGCCAAAACTAGTATTTCAAAAAGTTTTATAGAATCTAATTTTGAGATAATTTTTTGTATGGACTTCCATCATAACCTTCCCTCGTAATAATAGAGAGGATCTTAAAAGTTTCTTAACATTTCGAACAATCCTCGATTTAATTTGATTTTTGACCGAAACTAGTATACTATTGTGTATAATATACTACGATTTTTTGATCAAAACTAGTATTTCAAAAATTTTCATAGAATCTAATTTTGAGATGTTTTTTTGCATGGACTTCCATCATAACCTTCCATCGTAACATGTAGATAGGATCTTAATATTTTTGTAGCATTTCGAACAATCCTCGATTTAATTTGATTTTTGACCGAAACTAGTATAGAATTGTGTATAATATACTATGATTTTTTGACCAAAACTAGTATTTCAAAAAGTTTTATAGAATCGAATTTTGAGATAATTTTTTGTGTGGACTTCAATCATAGCCTTCCCTCGTAATAATAGAGAGGATCTTAAAAGTTTCGTAGCATTTCGAAAAATACTCGATTTAATTTAATTTTTGACCGAAACTAGTATAGAATTGTATATAATATACTACAATATTTTAGCCAAAACTAGTATTTTAAAAAGTTTCATAGAATCTAATTTTGAGATAATTTTTTGTATGGACTTCCATCATAACCTTCCCTCGTAATAATAGAGAGGATCTTACAAGTTTCTTAACATTTCGAACAATCCTCGATTTAATTTGATTTTTGACCGAAACTAGTATACTATTGTGTATAATATACTACGATTTTTTTTGACCAAATCTAATATTTCAAAAATTTTCATAGAATTTAATTTTGAGATGTTTTTTGCATGGACTTCCATCATAACCTTCCATCGTAACATGTAGATAGGATCTTAAAATATTTGTAGCATTTCGAACAATCCTCGATTTAATTTTATTTTTGACCGAAACTAGTATAGAATTGTGTATACTATGATTTTTTGACCAAAACTAGTATTTCAAAAAGATTCATAGAATCGAATTTTGAGATAATTTTTTGCGGGGACTTCCATCATAGCCTTCCCTTGTAACATGTAGACAGGATCTTAAAAGTTTCGTAGCATTTCAAACAATCCTCAATTTAATTTGATTTTTGATCGAAACTAGTATAGAATTGTGTATAATATACAATGATTTTTTGACCAAAACTAGTATTTCAAAAAGTTTCATAGAATCTAATTTTTAGAAAATGTTTTGCATAGACTTCTATCATAACCTTCTCTCGTAACATATAGAGAGAATCTTAAAAGTTTCATAGCATTTCGAACAATCCTCGATTTAATTTGATTTTTGACCGAAACTAGTATAGAATTGTGTATAATATACTACGATTTTTTGGCTAAAACTAATATTTCAAAAGGTTTCATAGAATCTAATTTTAAGATAATTTTTTGTATGGACTTCCATCATAACCTTCCCTCGTAACATATAGAGAGGATCTTAAAAGTTTCATAGAATTTCGAACAATCCTCGATTTAATTTTATTTTTGAACGAAACTTGTATAGAATTATGTATAATATATACTACGATTTTTTGACCAAAACTAGTATTTGAAAAAGTTTCATATAATCTAGTTTTGAGATAGTTTTTTGCAAGGACTTCCATCATAACCTTCCCTCGAAACATATAGAGAGGATCTTAAATGTTTCGTAGCATTTTGAACAATCCACGAATTTAATTTGATTTTTGACCGAAACTAGTATAGAATTGTGTATAATATACTACGATTTTTTGACCAAAAATAGCATTTTAAATATTTTCATAGAATCTAATTTTTAAATTAAGTTTTGCATGGACTTCTATCATAACCTTCCCTCTTAACATATAGAGAGGATCTTAAAGGTTTCTTAGCATTTCGAATAATCCTCGATTTAATTTGATTTTTGACCGAAACTAGTATAGAATTGTGTATAATATACTACGATTTTTTGACCAAAACAAGTATTTCAAAAAGTTCCATAGAATCTAATTTTGAGATAATTTTTTGCATGGACTTCCATCATAATCTTCCCTCGTAACATATAGAGAGGATCTTCAAAGTTTCATAGCATTTCGAACAATCCTCGATTTAATTTGATTTTTGATCGAAACTAGTATAGACTTGTGTATAATATACTACGATTTTTTAACCAAAACTAGTATTTCAAAAAGTTTCATAAAATCTAATTTGGAGATAATTTTTTGCGTGGACTTCCATTATAACCTTCCCTCATAACATGTAGAGAGGATCTTAGAAATCTCGTAGCATTTTGAACAATCCTCGATTTAATTTGATATTTGACCGAAACTAGTATAGAATTGTGTATAATATACTACGATTTTTTGGCCAAAACTAGTATTTCAAAAAGATTCATAAAATCTAATTTTTTGATAATTTTTTGCGTGGGCTTCCATCATAGCTTCCCTCGTAACATGTAGAAAGGATCTTAAAAGTTTCGTAGCATTTCAAATGATCCTCAATTTAATTTATTTTTTGATCGAAACTAGTATAGAATTATGTATAATATACTATGTTTTTTTTACCAAATATAGTATTTCAAAAAGTTTCTTAGAATCTAATTTTGAGATAATGTTTTGCATGGACTTCCATCATAACCTTCCCTCGTAACATATAGAGAGGATCATAAAAGTTTCATAGCATTTCGAACAATCCGCGATTTAATTTTTTTTTTGACCGAAACTAGTATAGAATTGTGTATAATATACTACGATTTTTTGGGCAAAACTAGTATTTCAAAAAGTTTTATAGAATCTAATTTTGAGATAATTTTTTGTATGGACTTCCATCATAACCTTCCCTCGTAATAATAGAGAGGATCTTAAAAGTTTCTTAACATTTCGAACAATCCTCGATTTAATTTGATTTTTGACCGAAACTAGTATACTATTGTGTATAATATACTACGATTTTTTGACCAAAACTAGTATTTCAAAAATTTTCATAGAATCTAATTTTGAGATGTTTTTTTGCATGGACTTCCATCATAACCTTCCATCGTAACATGTAGATAGGATCTTAATATTTTTGTAGCATTTCGAACAATCCTCGATTTAATTTGATTTTTGACCGAAACTAGTATAGAATTGTGTATAATATACTATGATTTTTTGACCAAAACTAGTATTTCAAAAAGTTTTATAGAATCGAATTTTGAGATAATTTTTTGTGTGGACTTCTATCATAGCCTTCCCTCGTAATAATAGAGAGGATCTTAAAAGTTTCGTAGCATTTCGAACAATCCTCAATTTAATTTAATTTTTGATCGAAACTAGTATAGAATTGTGTATAATATACTATGATTTTTTGACCAAAACTAGTATTTCAAAAAGTTTCATAGAATCTAATTTTAAGAAAATGTTTTGCATGGACTTCTATCATAACCTTCCCTCGTAACATATAGAGAGAATATTAAAAGTTTCATTGCATTTCGAACAATCCTCGATTTAATTTGATTTTTGACCGAAACTAGTATAGAATTGTGTATAATATACTACGATATTTTGGCCCAAACTAGTATTTCAAAAAGTTTCATAGAATCTAATTTTAAGATAATTTTTTGTATGGACTTCCATCATAACCTTCCCTCGTAACATATAGAGAGGATCTTAAATGTTTCGTAGCATTTCGAACAATCCTCGATTTAATTTGATTTTTGACCGAAACTAGTATAGAATTGTGTATAATATACTACAATATTTTAGCCAAAACAAGTATTTCAAAAAGTTTCATAGAATCTAATTTTGAGATAATTTTTTGTATGGACTTCCATCATAACCTTCCCTCGTAATAATAGAGAGGATCTTAAAAGTTTCTTAACATTTCGAACAATCCTCGATTTAATTTGATTTTTGACCGAAACTAGTATACTATTGTGTATAATATACTACGATTTTTTGACCAAAACTAGTATTTCAAAAATTTTCATAGAATCTAATTTTGAGATGTTTTTTTGCATGGACTTCCATCATAACCTTCCATCGTAACATGTAGATAGGATCTTAATATTTTTGTAGCATTTCGAACAATCCTCGATTTAATTTGATTTTTGACCGAAACTAGTATAGAATTGTGTATAATATACTATGATTTTTTGACCAAAACTAGTATTTCAAAAAGTTTTATAGAATCGAATTTTGAGATAATTTTTTGTGTGGACTTCTATCATAGCCTTCCCTAGTAATAATAGAGAGGATCTTAAAAGTTTCGTAGCATTTCGAACAATCCTCAATTTAATTTAATTTTTGATCGAAACTAGTATAGAATTGTGTATAATATACTATGATTTTTTGACCAAAACTAGTATTTCAAAAAGTTTCATAGAATCTAATTTTAAGAAAATGTTTTGCATGGACTTCTATCATAACCTTCCCTCGTAACATATAGAGAGAATATTAAAAGTTTCATTGCATTTCGAACAATCCTCGATTTAATTTGATTTTTGACCGAAACTAGTATAGAATTGTGTATAATATACTACGATATTTTGGCCCAAACTAGTATTTCAAAAAGTTTCATAGAATCTAATTTTAAGATAATTTTTTGTATGGACTTCCATCATAACCTTCCCTCGTAACATATAGAGAGGATCTTAAATGTTTCGTAGCATTTCGAACAATCCTCGATTTAATTTGATTTTTGACCGAAACTAGTATAGAATTGTGTATAATATACTACAATATTTTAGCCAAAACAAGTATTTCAAAAAGTTTCATAGAATCTAATTTTGAGATAATTTTTTGTATGGACTTCCATCATAACCTTCCCTCGTAATAATAGAGAGGATCTTAAAAGTTTCTTAACATTTCGAACAATCCTCGATTTAATTTGATTTTTGACCGAAACTAGTATACTATTGTGTATAATATACTACGATTTTTTGACCAAAACTAGTATTTCAAAAATTTTCATAGAATCTAATTTTGAGATGTTTTTTTGCATGGACTTCCATCATAACCTTCCATCGTAACATGTAGATAGGATCTTAATATTTTTGTAGCATTTCGAACAATCCTCGATTTAATTTGATTTTTGACCGAAACTAGTATAGAATTGTGTATAATATACTATGATTTTTTGACCAAAACTAGTATTTCAAAAAGTTTTATAGAATCGAATTTTGAGATAATTTTTTGTGTGGACTTCTATCATAGCCTTCCCTCGTAATAATAGAGAGGATCTTAAAAGTTTCGTAGCATTTCGAACAATCCTCAATTTAATTTAATTTTTGATCGAAACTAGTATAGAATTGTGTATAATATACTATGATTTTTTGACCAAAACTAGTATTTCAAAAAGTTTCATAGAATCTAATTTTAAGAAAATGTTTTGCATGGACTTCTATCATAACCTTCCCTCGTAACATATAGAGAGAATATTAAAAGTTTCATTGCATTTCGAACAATCCTCGATTTAATTTGATTTTTGACCGAAACTAGTATAGAATTGTGTATAATATACTACGATATTTTGGCCCAAACTAGTATTTCAAAAAGTTTCATAGAATCTAATTTTAAGATAATTTTTTGTATGGACTTCCATCATAACCTTCCCTCGTAACATATAGAGAGGATCTTAAATGTTTCGTAGCATTTCGAACAATCCTCGATTTAATTTGATTTTTGACCGAAACTAGTATAGAATTGTGTATAATATACTACAATATTTTAGCCAAAACAAGTATTTCAAAAAGTTTCATAGAATCTAATTTTGAGATAATTTTTTGTATGGACTTCCATCATAACCTTCCCTCGTAATAATAGAGAGGATCTTAAAAGTTTCTTAACATTTTGAACAATCCTCGATTTAATTTGATTTTTGACCGAAACTAGTATACTATTGTGTATAATATACTACGATTTTTTGACCAAAACTAGTATTTCAAAAATTTTCATAGAATCTAATTTTAAGATTTTTTTTGCATGGACTTCCATCATAACCTTCCATCATAACATGTAGATAGGATCTTAAAATTTTTGTAGCATTTCGAACAATCCTCGATTTAATTTGATTTTTGATCGAAACTAGTATAGAATTGTGTATAATATACTATGAATTTTTGACCAAAACTAGTATTTCAAAAAGATTCATAGAATCAAATTTTGAGATAACTTTTTGCGTGGACTTCCTTCATAGCCTTCCCTCGTAACATGTAGACAGGATCTTAAAAGTTTCGTAGCATTTCGAACAATACTCAATTTAATTTGATTTTTGATAGAAACTATTATAGAATTGTGTATGGACTTCCATCATAACCTTCCCTCGTAATAATAGAGAGGATCTTAAAAGTTTCTTAACATTTTGAACAATCCTCGATTTAATTTGATTTTTGACCGAAACTAGTATACTATTGTGTATAATATACTACGATTTTTTGACCAAAAATAGTATTTCAAAAAGTTTCATAGAATCTAATTTTTAGAAAATGTTTTGCATGGACTTCTATCATAACCTTTCTTTGTAACATATAGAGAGAATCTTAAAAGTTTCATAGCATTTTGAACAATCCTCAATTTAATTTGATTTTTGACCGAAACTTGTATAGAATTGTGTGTAATATACTACGATTCTTTGTATGGACTTTCATCGAATCTAATTTTAAGATAATTTTTTGTATGAACTTCCATCATAACCTTCCCTCGTAACATATAGAGAGGATCTTAAAAGTTTCGTAGCATTTTGAACAATCCTCGATTTAATTTGATTTTTGATCGAAACTAGTAAAGAATTGTGTATAATATACTACGATTTTTTAACCAAAACTAGTATTTCAAAAAGTTTCATAAATTCTAATTTGAAGATAATTTTTTGCGTGGACTTCCATCATAAACTTCCCTCATAACATGTAGAGAGGATCTTAGAAATCTCGTAGCATTTTGAACAATGCTCGATTTAATTTGATATTTGACCGAAACTAGTATAGAATTGTGTATAATATACTAGATTTTTTGGCCAAAACTAGTATTTCAAAAAGATTCATAAAATCTAATTTTTTGCGTGGACTTCCATCAAAGCTTCCCTCGTAACATGTAGAAAGGATCTTAAAAGTTTCGTAGCATTTCAAACAATCCTCGATTTAATTTATTTTTTGATTGAAACTAGTATAGAATTGTGTATAATATACTATGTTTTTTTGACCAAATCTAGTATTTCAAAAAGTTTCTTAGAATCTAATTTTGAGATAATTTTTTGTATGGACTTCCATCATAACCTTCCATCGTAACATGTAGATAGGATCTTAAAAGTTTTGTAGCATTTCGAACAATCCTCGATTTAATTTGATTTTTGACCGAAACTAGTATAGTATTGTGTATAATATACTACAATTTTTTGACCAAAACTAGTATTTCAAAAACTTTCATAGAATCTAATTTTAAGATAATTTTTTGCGTGGACTTCCATCATAGCCTTGCCTCGTAACATGTCTACAGGATCTTCAATGTTTCGTACCATTTCGAATATTCCTCGATTTAATTTGATTTTTGACCGAAACTAGTATAGAATTGTGTATAATATACTACGTTTTTTTGACCAAAACTAGTATTTCAAAAAGTTTCATAGAATCTAATTTTGAGATAATTTTTTGCATGGACTTCCATCATAACTTTCCCTCGTAACATATAGAGAGTATCTTAAAAGTTTCTTAACATTTCGAACAATCCTCGATTTAATTTAATTTTTGACCTAAACTAGTATAGAATTGTGTATAATATACTACGATTTTTTAACCAAAACTAGTATTTCAAAAAGATTCATAAAATCTAATTTTGAGATAATTTTTTGCGTGGACTTCCATCATAACCTTCCCTCGTAATAATAGAGAGTATCTTAAAAGTTTCTTAACATTTCGAACAATCTTCGATTTAATTTAATTTTTGACCGAAACTAGTATAGAATTGTGTATAATATACTATGATTTTTTGACCAAAACTAGTATTTCAAAAAGTTTCATAAAATCTAATTTTGAGATAATTTTTTGCGTGGACTTCCATCATAACCTTCCCTCATAATATGTAGAGAGGATCTTAGAAGTTTCGTAGCATTTTGAACAATCTTCGATTTAATTTGATTTTTGCCGAAACTAGTATAGAATTGTGTATAATATACTAGATTTTTTGGCCAAAACTAGTATTTCAAAAAGTTTCATAGAATCTAATTTTGAGATAATTTTTTGTATGGAATTCCATCATAACCTTCCATAGTAACATGTAGATCGGATCTTAAAAGTTTTGTAGCATTTCGAACAATCCTCGATTTAATTTGATTTATGACTGAAACTAGTATAGTATTGTGTACAATATACTACAATTTTTTGACCAAAACTAGTATTTCAAAAAGTTTCATAGAATCTAATTTTGAGATAATTTTTTGCGTGGACTTCCATCATTTCCTTCCCTCGTAACATGTCTACAGGATCTTCAAAGTTTCGTACAATTTCGAACAATCCTCAATTTAATTTGATTTTTGACTGAAACTAGTATAAAATTGTTTATAATATGCTACAATTTTTTGACCAAAACTAGTATTTCAAAAAGTTTCATAGAATCTAATTTTGAGATAATTTTTTGCATGGCCTTCCATGATAACCTTCCCTCGTAACATATAGAGATGATCTTAAAAGTTTCGTAGCATTTCGAACAATCTTCGATTTAATTTGATTTTTGACCGAAACTAGTATAGAATTGTGTATAATATACTACGATTTTTTAACCAAAACTAGTATTTCAAAAAGTTTCATAAAATCTAATTTGGAGATAATTTTTTGCGTGGACTTCCATCATAACCTTCCCTCATAACATGTAGAGAGGATCTTAGAAATCTCGTAGCATTTTGAACAATCCTCGATTTAATTTGATATTTGACCAAAACTAGTTTAGAATTGTGTATAATATACTACGATTTTTTGGCCAAAACTAGTATTTCAAAAAGATTCATAAAATCTAATTTTTTGATAATTTTTTGTGTGGACTTCCATCATAGCTTCCCTCGTAACTTGTAGAAAGGATCTTCAAAGTTTTGTACAATTTCGAACAATCCTCGATTTAATTTTTTTTTGATCGAAACTAGTATAGAATTGTGTATAATATACTACGAGTTTTTGACCAAAACTAGTATTTCAAAAAATTTCATAGAATCTAATTTTGAGATAATATTTTGCATGGACTTCCATCATAACCTTCCCTAGTAACATATAGAGATGATCTTAAAAGTTTCATAGCAGTTCGATCAATCCTCGATTTAATTTGATTTTTGACCGAAACTAGTATAGAATTGTGTATAATATAATACAATTTTTTGGCAAAAACTAGTATTTCAAAAATTTTCATAAATCTACTTTTGAGATAATTTTTTGCATGGACTTCCATCATAACCTTCCCTCGTAATAATAGAGAGTATCTTAAAAGTTTCTTAACATTTCGAACAATCTTCGATTTAATTTAATTTTTGACCGAAACTAGTATAGAATTGTGTATAATATACTACGATTTTTTGACCAAAACAAGTATTTCAAAAAGTTTCATAAAATCTAATTTTGAGATAATTTTTTGCGTGGAATTCCATCATAACCTTCCCTCATAACATGTAGAGAGGATCTTAGAAGTTTCGTAGCATTTTGAACAATCTTCGATTTAATTTGGTTTTTGCCGAAACTAGTATATAGGATTGTGTATAATATACTACGATTTTTTGGCCAAAACTAGTATTTCAAAAAGTTTCATAGAATCTATTTTTGAGATAATTTTTTGTATGGACTTCCATCATAACCTTCCATCGTAACATGTAGATAGGATCTTAAACGTTTTGTAGCATTTCGAACAATCCTCGATTTAATTTGATTTTTGACTGAAACTAGTATAGAATTGTGTATAATATACTACAATTTTTTTTACCAAAACAAGTATTTCAAAAAGTTTCATAGAATCTAATTTTGAGATAAGTTTTTGCGTGGACTTCCATCATAACCTTTCCTCGTAACATATAGAGAGGATCTTAAAAGTTTCATAGCAGTTCGAACAATCCTCGATTTAATTTGAATTTTGACCGAAACTAGTATAAAATTGTGTATAATATACTACTATTTTTTGACCAAAACTAGTATTTCAAAAAGATTCATAGAATCTAATTTTTAGATAATTTTTTGCGTGGACTTCCATCATAGCCTTGTGTATAATTTCGAAGAATCCTCGATTTAATTTGATTTTTGACTAAAACTAGTATAGAATTGTGTATAATATACTACGATTTTTTTGCCAATACTAGTATTTCAAAAATTTTCATAGAATCTAATTGCTAGATAATATTTTGTATGCACTTCCATCATAACCTTCCCTCGTAATAATAGAGAGGATTTTATATGTTTCTTAACATTTCGAACAATCCTTGATTTAATTTGATTTTTGACCGAAACTAGTATAGAATTGTTTATAATATACTACGATTTTTTGACCAAAACTAGTATTTCAAAATGTTTCATAAAATCTAATTTGGAGATAATTATTTTGCGTGGACTTCAATCATAACCTCCCCTTATAACATGTAGAGAGGATTTTAGATGTTTCGTAGCATTTCGAATAATCCTCGATTTAATTTGATTTTTGACCGAACCTAGTATAGAATTGTGTATAATATACTACGATTTTTTACCAAAACTATTATTTCAAAAAGTTTCTTAGAATCTAATTTTGAGATAATTTTTTGCATGGACTTCCATCAAAACCTTCCTACGTAACATATAGAGAGGATCTTAAAAGTTTCGTAGCATTTCGAAAAATACTCAATTTAATTTGATTTTTGACCGAAACTAGTATAGAATTGTGTATAATATACTACAATATTTTGGCCAAAACTAGTATTTCAAAAAGTTTCATAGAATCTAATTTTGAGATAATTTTCTGTGTGGACTTCCATCATAGCCTTCCCTCGTAACATGTAGACATGATCTTACAAGTTTCGTAGCATTTCGAACAATCCTCGATTTAATTTCATTTTTGATCGAAACTAGTATAGAATTGTGTATAATATACTACGATTTTTTGGCGAAAACTAGTATTTCTAAAAGTTTCATAGAATCTAATTTTAAGATAATTTTTTGTATGGACAGCCATCATAACCTTCCCTCGTAAAATATAGAGAAGATCTTCAAAGTTTCACAGAATTTCGGACAATTCTCGATTTAATTTGATTTTTGACCGAAACTAGTATAGAATTGTGTATAATATACTACGATTTTTTGACCAAAACTAGTATTTCATAAAGTTTCATATAATCTAATTTTGAGATAATTTTTTCAAGGACTTCCAACATAACCTTCCCTCGTAACATATAAAGAGGATCTTAAATGTTTCGTAGCATTTCGAACAATCCTCGATTTAATTTGATTTTTGACCGAAACTAGTATAGAATTTTGTATAATATACTACGATTTATTGACCAAACTAGCATTTTAAAAAGTTTCATAGAATCTAATTTTGAAATTAATTTTTGCATGGACTTCCATCATAATATTCCCTCTTAACATAGATAGAGGATCTTAAAAGTTTAGTAGCCTTTCGAATAATCCTCGATTTAATTTGATTTTTGACCGAAACTAGTATAGAATTGTGTATAATATACTATGATTTTTGACCAAAACAAGTATTTCAAAAAGTTCCATATAATCTAATTTTCAGATAATTTTTTGCATGGACTTCCATCATAACCTTCCCTCGTAACATATAGAGAGGATATTAAAAGTTTCATAGAATTTCGAACAATCCTAAATTTAATTTGATATTTGACCGAAACTAGTATAGAATTGTGTATAATATACTACGATTTTTTGGCTAAAACTAGTATTTCAAAAAGTTTCATAGAATCTAATTTTGAGATAATTTTTTGTATGCACTTCCATCATAACCTTCCCTCGTAATAATTGAGAGTATCTTAAATGTTTTTTAACATTTCGAACAATCCTCGATTTAATTTGATTTTTGACCGAAACTAGTATAGAATTGTGTATAATATACTACGATTTTTTTACCAAAACTAGTATTTCAAAAAGATTCATAGAATCTAATTTTTAGATAATTTTTTGCGTGGATTTCCATCATAGCTTCCCTCGTAACATGTAGACAGGATCTTAAAAGTTTGGTAGCATTTCAAACAATCCTCGAGTTAATTTAATTTTTGATCAAAACTAGTATAGAATTGTGTATAATATACTATGTTTTTTTGACCAAAACTAGTATTTCAAAAAGTTTCATAGAATCTAATTTTGAGATAATGTTATGCATGGACTTCCATCATAACCTTCCCACCTAACATATAGAGGGGATCTTAAAAGTTTCATAGATTTTCGAAGAATCCTCGATTTAATTTGATTTTAGACCGAGAGTAGTATAGAATTGTGTATAATATACTACAATTTTTTGGCGAAAACTAGTATTTCAAAAAGTTTCATAGAATCTAATTTTGAGATAATTTTTTGTATGGACTTCCATCATAACCTTCCCTCGTAATAATAGAGAGGATCTTAAAAGTTTCGTAGCATTTTGAACAATCCTCGATTTAATTTGATTTTTGACCGAAACTAGTATAGAATTGTGTATAATATACTACAATATTTTGGCCAAAACTAGTATTTCAAAAAGTTTCATAGAATCTAATTTTGAGATAATTTTCTGTGTGGACTTCCATCATAGCCTTCCCTCGTAACATGTAGACATGATCTTACAAGTTTCGTAGCATTTCGGACAATTCTCGATTTAATTTGATTTTTGACCGAAACTAGTATAGAATTGTGTATAATATACTACGATTTTTTGACCAAAACTAGTATTTCATAAAGTTTCATATAATCTAATTTTGAGATAATTTTTTCAAGGACTTCCAACATAACCTTCCCTCGTAACATATAAAGAGGATCTTAAATGTTTCGTAGCATTTCGAACAATCCTCGATTTAATTTGATTTTTGACCGAAACTAGTATAGAATTTTGTATAATATACTACGATTTATTGACCAAACTAGCATTTTAAAAAGTTTCATAGAATCTAATTTTGAAATTAATTTTTGCATGGACTTCCATCATAATATTCCCTCTTAACATAGATAGAGGATCTTAAAAGTTTAGTAGCCTTTCGAATAATCCTCGATTTAATTTGATTTTTGACCGAAACTAGTATAGAATTGTGTATAATATACTATGATTTTTGACCAAAACAAGTATTTCAAAAAGTTCCATATAATCTAATTTTCAGATAATTTTTTGCATGGACTTCCATCATAACCTTCCCTCGTAACATATAGAGAGGATATTAAAAGTTTCATAGAATTTCGAACAATCCTAAATTTAATTTGATATTTGACCGAAACTAGTATAGAATTGTGTATAATATACTACGATTTTTTGGCTAAAACTAGTATTTCAAAAAGTTTCATAGAATCTAATTTTGAGATAATTTTTTGTATGCACTTCCATCATAACCTTCCCTCGTAATAATTGAGAGTATCTTAAATGTTTTTTAACATTTCGAACAATCCTCGATTTAATTTGATTTTTGACCGAAACTAGTATAGAATTGTGTATAATATACTACGATTTTTTTACCAAAACTAGTATTTCAAAAAGATTCATAGAATCTAATTTTTAGATAATTTTTTGCGTGGATTTCCATCATAGCTTCCCTCGTAACATGTAGACAGGATCTTAAAAGTTTGGTAGCATTTCGAACAATCCTCGAGTTAATTTAATTTTTGATCAAAACTAGTATAGAATTGTGTATAATATACTATGTTTTTTTGACCAAAACTAGTATTTCAAAAAGTTTCATAGAATCTAATTTTGAGATAATGTTATGCATGGACTTCCATCATAACCTTCCCACCTAACATATAGAGGGGATCTTAAAAGTTTCATAGATTTTCGAAGAATCCTCGATTTAATTTGATTTTAGACCGAGAGTAGTATAGAATTGTGTATAATATACTACAATTTTTTGGCGAAAACTAGTATTTCAAAAAGTTTCATAGAATCTAATTTTGAGATAATTTTTTGTATGGACTTCCATCATAACCTTCCCTCGTAATAATAGAGAGGATCTTAAAAGTTTCGTAGCATTTTGAACAATCCTCGATTTAATTTGATTTTTGACCGAAACTAGTATAGAATTGTGTATAATATACTACAATATTTTGGCCAAAACTAGTATTTCAAAAAGTTTCATAGAATCTAATTTTGAGATAATTTTCTGTGTGGACTTCCATCATAGCCTTCCCTCGTAACATGTAGACATGATCTTACAAGTTTCGTAGCATTTCGAACAATCCTCGATTTAATTTCATTTTTGATCGAAACTAGTATAGAATTGTGTATAATATACTACGATTTTTTGGCGAAAACTAGTATTTCTAAAAGTTTCATAGAATCTAATTTTAAGATAATTTTTTGTATGGACAGCCATCATAACCTTTCATCGTAAAATATAGAGAAGATCTTCAAAGTTTCACAGAATTTCGGACAATTCTCGATTTAATTTGATTTTTGACCGAAACTAGTATAGAATTGTGTATAATATACTACGATTTTTTGACCAAAACTAGTATTTCATAAAGTTTCATATAATCTAATTTTGAGATAATTTTTTGCAAGGACTTCCAACATAACCTTCCCTCGTAACATATAAAGAGGATCTTAAATGTTTCGTAGCATTTCGAACAATCCTCGATTTAATTTGATTTTTGACCGAAACTAGTATAGAATTTTGTATAATATACTATGATTTATTGACCAAACTAGCATTTTAAAAAGTTTCATAGAATCTAATTTTGAAATTAATTTTTGCATGGACTTCCATCATAATATTCCCTCTTAACATAGATAGAGGATCTTAAAAGTTTAGTAGCCTTTCGAACAATCCTCGATTTAATTTGATTTTTGACCGAAACTAGTATAGAATTGTGTATAATATACTATGATTTTTGACCAAAACAAGTATTTCAAAAAGTTCCATATAATCTAATTTTCAGATAATTTTTTGCATGGACTTCCATCATAACCTTCCCTCGTAACATATAGAGAGGATATTAAAAGTTTCATAGAATTTCGAACAATCCTCAATTTAATTTGATATTTGACCGAAACTAGTATAGAATTGTGTATAATATACTACGATTTTTTGGCTAAAACTAGTATTTCAAAAAGTTTCATAGAATCTAATTTTGAGATAATTTTTTGTATGCACTTCCATCATAACCTTCCCTCGTAATAATTGAGAGTATCTTAAATGTTTTTTAACATTTCGAACAATCCTCGATTTAATTTGATTTTTGACCGAAACTAGTATAGAATTGTGTATAATATACTACGATTTTTTTACCAAAACTAGTATTTCAAAAAGATTCATAGAATCTAATTTTTAGATAATTTTTTGCGTGGATTTCCATCATAGCTTCCCTCGTAACATGTAGACAGGATCTTAAAAGTTTGGTAGCATTTCGAACAATCCTCGAGTTAATTTAATTTTTGATCAAAACTAGTATAGAATTGTGTATAATATACTATGTTTTTTTGACCAAAACTAGTATTTCAAAAAGTTTCATAGAATCTAATTTTGAGATAATGTTATGCATGGACTTCCATCATAACCTTCCCACCTAACATATAGAGGGGATCTTAAAAGTTTCATAGATTTTCGAAGAATCCTCGATTTAATTTGATTTTAGACCGAGAGTAGTATAGAATTGTGTATAATATACTACAATTTTTTGGCGAAAACTAGTATTTCAAAAAGTTTCATAGAATCTAATTTTGAGATAATTTTTTGTATGGACTTCCATCATAACCTTCCCTCGTAATAATAGAGAGGATCTTAAAAGTTTCGTAGCATTTTGAACAATCCTCGATTTAATTTGATTTTTGACCGAAACTAGTATAGAATTGTGTATAATATACTACAATATTTTGGCCAAAACTAGTATTTCAAAAAGTTTCATAGAATCTAATTTTGAGATAATTTTCTGTGTGGACTTCCATCATAGCCTTCCCTCGTAACATGTAGACATGATCTTACAAGTTTCGTAGCATTTCGAACAATCCTCGATTTAATTTCATTTTTGATCGAAACTAGTATAGAATTGTGTATAATATACTACGATTTTTTGGCGAAAACTAGTATTTCTAAAAGTTTCATAGAATCTAATTTTAAGATAATTTTTTGTATGGACAGCCATCATAACCTTTCATCGTAAAATATAGAGAAGATCTTCAAAGTTTCACAGAATTTCGGACAATTCTCGATTTAATTTGATTTTTGACCGAAACTAGTATAGAATTGTGTATAATATACTACGATTTTTTGACCAAAACTAGTATTTCATAAAGTTTCATATAATCTAATTTTGAGATAATTTTTTGCAAGGACTTCCAACATAACCTTCCCTCGTAACATATAAAGAGGATCTTAAATGTTTCGTAGCATTTCGAACAATCCTCGATTTAATTTGATTTTTGACCGAAACTAGTATAGAATTTTGTATAATATACTACGATTTATTGACCAAACTAGCATTTTAAAAAGTTTCATAGAATCTAATTTTGAAATTAATTTTTGCATGGACTTCCATCATAATATTCCCTCTTAACATAGATAGAGGATCTTAAAAGTTTAGTAGCCTTTCGAACAATCCTCGATTTAATTTGATTTTTGACCGAAACTAGTATAGAATTGTGTATAATATACTATGATTTTTGACCAAAACAAGTATTTCAAAAAGTTCCATATAATCTAATTTTCAGATAATTTTTTGCATGGACTTCCATCATAACCTTCCCTCGTAACATATAGAGAGGATATTAAAAGTTTCATAGAATTTCGAACAATCCTCAATTTAATTTGATATTTGACCGAAACTAGTATAGAATTGTGTATAATATACTACGATTTTTTGGCTAAAACTAGTATTTCAAAAAGTTTCATAGAATCTAATTTTGAGATAATTTTTTGTATGCACTTCCATCATAACCTTCCCTCGTAATAATTGAGAGTATCTTAAATGTTTTTTAACATTTCGAACAATCCTCGATTTAATTTGATTTTTGACCGAAACTAGTATAGAATTGTGTATAATATACTACGATTTTTTTACCAAAACTAGTATTTCAAAAAGATTCATAGAATCTAATTTTTAGATAATTTTTTGCGTGGATTTCCATCATAGCTTCCCTCGTAACATGTAGACAGGATCTTAAAAGTTTGGTAGCATTTCGAACAATCCTCGAGTTAATTTAATTTTTGATCAAAACTAGTATAGAATTGTGTATAATATACTATGTTTTTTTGACCAAAACTAGTATTTCAAAAAGTTTCATAGAATCTAATTTTGAGATAATGTTAGGCATGGACTTCCATCATAACCTTCCCACCTAACATATAGAGGGGATCTTAAAAGTTTCATAGATTTTCGAAGAATCCTCGATTTAATTTGATTTTAGACCGAGAGTAGTATAGAATTGTGTATAATATACTACAATTTTTTGGCCAAAACTAGTATTTCAAAAAGTTTCATAGAATCTAATTTTGAGATAATTATTTGTATAGACTTCCATCATAACCTTCCCTCGTAATAATAGAGAGGATCTTAAAAGTTTCGTAGCATTTTGAACAATCCTCGATTTAATTTGATTTTTGACCGAAACTAGTATAGAATTGTGTATAATATACTACAATTTTTTGGCCAAAACTAGTATTTCAAAAAGTTTTATAGAATCTAATTTTGAGATAATTTTTTGTATGGAATTCCATCATAGCCTTCCCTCGTAACATGTCTAGAGGATCTTCAATGTTTTGTAAAATTTCGAACAATCCTCGATTTAATTTGATTTTTGACCGAAACTAGTATAGAATTGTGTATAATATACTACAAGTTTTTTTACCAAAACTAGTATTTCAAAAAATTTCATAGAATCTAATTTTGCGATAATGTTTTGCATGGACTTCCATCATAACCTTCCCTCGTAACATATAGAGATGATCTTAAAAGTTTCATAGCAGTTCGATCAATCCTTAATTTAATTTGATTTTTGACCGAAACTAGTATAGAATTGTGTATAATATAATACGATTTTTTGGCCAAAACTAGTATTTCAAAAATTTTCATAAAATCTACTTTTGAGATAATTTTTTGCATGGACTTCCATCATAACCTTCCCTCGTAATAATAGAGAGTATCTTAAAAGTTTCTTAACATTTCGAACAATCTTCGATTTAATTTAATTTTTGACCGAAACTAGTATAGAATTGTGTATAATATACTATGATTTTTTGACCAAAACTAGTATTTCAAAAAGTTTCATAAAATCTAATTTTGAGATAATTTTTTGCGTGGACTTCCATCATAACCTTCCCTCATAACATGTAGAGAGGATATTAGAAGTTTCGTAGCATTTTGAACAATCTTCGATTTAATTTGATTTTTGCCGAAACTAGTATAGAATTGTGTATAATATACTAGATTTTTTGGCCAAAACTAGTATTTCAAAAAGTTTCATAGAATTTAATTTTGAGATAATTTTTTGTATGGAATTCCATCATAACCTTCCATAGTAACATGTAGATCGGATCTTAAAAGTTTTGTAGCATTTCGAACAATCCTCGATTTAATTTGATTTATGACCGAAACTAGTATAGTATTGTGTACAATATACTACAATTTTTTGACCAAAACTAGTATTTCAAAAAGTTTCATAGAATCTAATTTTGAGATAATTTTTTGCGTGGACTTCCATCATTTCCTTCCCTCGTAACATGTCTACAGGATCTTTAAAGTTTCGTACAATTTCGAACAATCCTCAATTTAATTTGATTTTTGACTGAAACTAGTATAAAATTGTTTATAATATGCTACAATTTTTTGACCAAAACTAGTATTTCAAAAAGTTTCATAGAATCTAATTTTGAGATAATTTTTTGCATGGCCTTCCATGATAACCTTCCCTCGTAACATATAGAGATGATCTTAAAAGTTTCGTAGCATTTCGAACAATCTTCGATTTAATTTGATTTTTGACCGAAACTAGTATAGAATTGTGTATAATATACTACGATTTTTTAACCAAAACTAGTATTTCAAAAAGTTTCATAAAATCTAATTTGGAGATAATTTTTTGCGTGGACTTCCATCATAACCTTCCCTCATAACATGTAGAGAGGATCTTAGAAATCTCGTAGCATTTTGATTTTTGGCCAAAACTAGTATTTCAAAAAGATTCATAAAATCTAATTTTTTGATAATTTTTTGTGTGGACTTCCATCATAGCTTCCCTCGTAACTTGTAGAAAGGATCTTCAAAGTTTTGTACAATTTCAAACAATCCTCGATTTAATTTTTTTTTGATCGAAACTAGTATAGAATTGTGTATAATATACTACGAGTTTTTGACCAAAACTAGTATTTCAAAAAATTTCATAGAATCTAATTTTGAGATAATGTTTTGCATGGACTTCCATCATAACCTTCCCTCGTAACATATAGAGATGATCTTAAAAGTTTCATAGCAGTTCGATCAATCCTCGATTTAATTTGATTTTTGACCGAAACTAGTATAGAATTGTGTATAATATAATACGATTTTTTGGCAAAAACTAGTATTTCAAAAATTTTCATAAATCTACTTTTGAGATAATTTTTTGCATGGACTTCCATCATAACCTTCCCTCGTAATAATAGAGAGTATCTTAAAAGTTTCTTAACATTTCGAACAATCTTCGATTTAATTTAATTTTTGACCGAAACTAGTATAGAATTGTGTATAATATACTAAGATTTTTTGACCAAAACAAGTATTTCAAAAAGTTTCATAAAATCTAATTTTGAGATAATTTTTTGCGTGGAATTCCATCATAACCTTCCCTCATAACATGTAGAGAGGATCTTAGAAGTTTCGTAGCATTTTGAACAATCTTCGATTTAATTTGGTTTTTGCCGAAACTAGTATATAGGATTGTGTATAATATACTACGATTTTTTGGCCAAAACTAGTATTTCAAAAAGTTTCATAGAATCTATTTTTGAGATAATTTTTTGTATGGACTTCCATCATAACCTTCCATCGTAACATGTAGATAGGATCTTAAACGTTTTGTAGCATTTCGAACAATCCTCGATTTAATTTGATTTTTGACTGAAACTAGTATAGAATTGTGTATAATATACTACAATTTTTTTTTACCAAAACAAGTATTTCAAAAAGTTTCATAGAATCTAATTTTGAGATAAGTTTTTGCGTGGACTTCCATCATAACCTTTCCTCGTAACATATAGAGAGGATCTTAAAAGTTTCATAGCAGTTCGAACAATCCTCGATTTAATTTGATTTTTGACCAAAACTAGTATAAAATTGTGTATAATATACTACGATTTTTTTGGCACAAACTAGTATTTCAAAAAGTTTCATAAAATCTAATTTTGAGATAATTGTTTGCATGGGCTTCCATCATAACCTTCCCTCGTAACATATAGAGAGGATCTTAAAAGTTTCGTAGCATTTCGAACAATCCTCGATTTAATTTGTTTTTTGACCAAAACTAGTATAGAATTGTGTATAATATACTACGATTTTTTGACCAAAACTAGTATTTCAAAAAGATTCATAGAATCTAATTTTTTGATAATTTTTTTCGTGGACTTCCATCATAGCCTTCCCTCGTAACATTTAGACAGGATCTTAAAAGTTTCATAGCATTTCGAACAATCCTCGATTTAATTAGATTTTTGATCGAAACTAGTATTTCAAAAATTTCCTTAGAATCTAATTTTGAGATAATGTTTTGAATGGACTTCCATCATAACCTTCCCTCGTAACATATAGAGAGGATCTTAAAAGTTTCATAGCATTTCGAACAATCCTCAATTTAATTTGATTTTTGATCGAAACTAGTATAGAATTGTGTATAATATACTACGATTTTTTGCCAAAACTAGTATTTCAAAAAGTTTCATAGAATCTAATTTTGAGATAATTTTTTGTATGGACTTCCATCATAACCTTCCCTCGTAATAATAGAGAGGATATTAAAAGTTTCTTAACATTTCGAACATTCCTCGATTTAATTTAATTTTTGACCGAAACTAGTATAGAATGTGTATAATATACTACGATTTTTTGCGTGGATTTCCATCATAACCTTGCCTCATAACATGTTGAGAGGATCTTAGAAGTTTTGTAGCAATTTGAACAATCCTGATTTAATTTGATTTTTGACCGAAACTAGTATAGAATTGTGTATAATATACTACGATTATTTGGCCTAAACTAGTATTTCAAAAAGTTTCATAGAATCTAATTTTGAGATAATTTTTTGTATGGACTTCCATCATAACCTTCCATCGTAACATGTAGATAGGATCTTAAACGTTTTGTAGCATTTCGAACAATCCTCGATTTAATTTGATTTTTGACCGAAACTAGTATAGAATTGTGTATAATATACTACGATTTTTTGGCCAAAACTAGTATTTCAAAAAGATTCATAAAATCTAATTTTTTGATAATTTTTTGTGTGGACTTCCATCATAGCTTCCCTCGTAACTTGTAGAAAGGATCTTAAAAGTTTCGTAGCATTTCAAACAATCCTCGATTTAATTTATTTTTTGATCGAAACTAGTATAGAATTGTGTATAATAAACTATGTTTTTTTGACCAAAACTAATATTTCAAAAAGTTTCTTAGAATCTAATTTTGAGATAATGTTTTGCATGGACTTCCCTCATAACCTTCCCTCGTAACATATAGATAGGATCATAAAAGTTTCATAGCATTTCGAACAATCCTCGATTTAATTTGATTTTTGACCGAAACTAGTATAGAATTGTGTATAATATACTACAATTTTTTGGCAAAAGTAGTATTTCAAAAAGTTTCATAGAATCTAACTTTGAGACAATTTTTTGTATGGACTTCCATCATAACCTTCTCTCGTAATAATAGAGAGGATCTTAAAAGTTTCTTAACATTTCGAACAATCCTTGATTTAATTTGATTTTTGACCGAAAGTGGTATAGAATGTGTATAATATACTACGATTTTTTGACCAAAACTAGTATTTCAAAAAGTTTCATAAAATCTAATTTGGAGATAATTTTTTGCGAGGACTTCCATCATAACCTTGCCTCATAACATGTTGAGAGGATCTTAGACGTTTTGTAGCATTTTGAACAATCCTGATTTAATTTAATTTTTGACCGAAACTAGTATAGAATTGTGTAAAATATACTATGATTTTTTGGCCAAAACTAGTATTTCAAAAGGTTTCATAGAATCTAATTTTGAGATAATTTTTTGTATGGACTTCCATCATAACCTTCCATCGTAACATGTAGATAGGATCTAAAATGTTTTGTAGCATTTCGAACAATCCTCGATTTAATTTGATTTTTGACCGAGACTAGTATAGAATTGTGTATAATATACTACAATATTTTGACCAAAACTAGTATTTCAAAAAGTTTCATAGAATCTAATTTTGAGATAATTTTTTGCGTGGACTTCCATCATAACCTTCCCTCGTAACATGTCTACAGGATCTTCAAGGTTTCGTACCATTTCGAACAATCCTCGATTTAATTTAATTTTTGACCGAAACTAGTATAGAATTGTGTATAATATATTAAGATTTTTTGACCAAAACTAGTATTTCAAAAAGTTTCATAGAATCTAATTTTGAGATACTTTTTTGCATGGACTTCCATCATAACCTTCCCATGTAACATATAGAGAGGAGCTTAAAAGTTTCATAGCAGTTTGAACAATCCTCGATTTAATTTGATTTTTGACCGAAACTTGTATAGAATTGTGTATAATATACTAAGATTTTTTGGCACAAACTATTATTTCAAAAAGATTCATAAAATCAAATTTTTAGATAATTTTTTGCATGGACTTCCATCATAACCTTCCCTCGTAACATATAGAGAGGATCTTAAAAGTTTCGTAGCATTTCGAACAATCCTCGATTTAATTTGATTTTTGACCGAAACTAGTATAGAATTGTGTATAATATACTACGATTTTTTGACCAAAACTAGTATTTCAAAAAGATTCATAGAATCCAATTTTTAGATAATTTTTTGCGTGGACTTCCATCATAGCCTTCCTTCAGAACATGTAGACAGGATCTTAAAAGTATCTTAGCATTTCGAAAAATCCTCGATTTAATTTGATTTTTCATCGAAACTAGTATAGAATTGTTTATAATATACTATGTTTTTTTTACCAAAACTAGTATTTCAAAAAGTTTCTTAGAATCTAATTTTGAGATAATGTTTTGCATGAACTTTCATCATAACCTTCCCTCGTAACATATAGAGAGGATCTTAAAAGTTTCATAGCATTTCGAACAATCCTCGATTTAATTTGATTTTTGACTGAAACTATTATAGAATTGTGTATAATATACTACGATTTTTTTGCCAAAACTAGTATTTCAAAAAGTTTCATAGAATCTAATTTTGTGATAATTTTTTGTATGGACTTCCATCATAACCTTCCCTCGTAATAATAGAGATGGATTTAAAAGTTTCTAAACATGTCGAACAATCCTTGATTTAATTTGATTTTTGACCGAAACTAGTATAGAATTGTTTATAATATACTACGATTTTTTGACCAAAACTAGTATTTCAAAAAGTTTCATAAAATCTAATTTGGAGATAATTATTTGCGTGGACTTTCATCATAACCTTCCCTCATAACATGTAGAGAGGATTTTAGAAGTTTCGTATTATTTTGAATAATCAACGATTTAATTTGATTTTTGACCGAAACTAGTATAGAATTGTGTATAATATACTACGATTTTTGACCAAAACTATTATTTAAAAAAGTTTCAAAGAATCTAATTTTGAGATAATTATTTACATGGACTTCCATCAAAACCTTACTTCGTAACATATAGAGAGTATCTTAAAAGTTTCGTAGCATTTCGAACAATCCTCGATTTAATTTGATTTTTGATCGAAACTTGTATTGAATTGTGTATAATATACTACAATTTTTTTGGCCAAAACTAGTATTTCGAAAAGTTACATAGAATCTAATTTTAAGATAATTTTTTGTATGGACTTCCATCATAACCTTCCCTCGTAAAATATAGAGAGGATCTTAAAAGTTTCATAGAATTTCGAACAATCCTCGATTTAATTTGATTTTTGACCGAAACTAGTATAGAATTTTGTATAATATACTACGATTTTTTGACCAAACTAGCATTTTAAAACGTTTCATAGAATCTAATTTTGAAATTAATTTTTGCATGGACTTCCATTATAACCTTCCCTCTTAACATATAGAGAGGATCTTGAAAGTTTAGTAGCCTTTTGAATAATCCTCGATTTAATTTGATTTTTAACCGAAACTAGTATAAAATTGTGTATAATATACTACTATTTTTTGATCAAAACAAGTATTTCAAAAAGTTCCATAGAATCTAATTTTGAGATAATTTTTTGCATGGACTTCCATCATAACCTTCCCTCATAACATATAGAGAGGATATTAAAAGTTTCAAAGCATTTCGAACAATCCTCGATTTAATTTGATATTTTACCGAAACAAGTATAGAATTGTGTATAATATACTACGATTTTTTGGGCAAAACTAGTATTTCAAAAAGCTTCATAGAATCTAATTTTGAGATAATTATTTACATGGACTTCCACCAAAACCTTACTTCGTAACATATAGAGAGGATCTTAAAAGTTTCGTAGCATTTCGAACAATCCTCGATTTAATTTGATTTTTGATCGAAACTTGTATAGAATTGTGTATAATATACTACAATTTTTTGGCCAAAACCAGTATTTCTAAAAGTTACATAGAATCTAATTTGGAGATGATTTTTTGCATGGACTTCCATCATAACCTTCCCTCATAACTTGTAGAGAGGATCTTAGAAATTTCCTAGCATTTCGAACAATCCTCGATTTAATTTGATTTTTGACCGAAACTAGTATAGAATTGTGTATAATATACTACACTATTTTATCCAAAACTAGTATTTCAAAAAGTTTCATAGAATCTAATTTTGAGATAATTTTTTGTATGGACTTCCATCATAACCTTCCCTCGTACTAATAGAGAGGATCTTAAAAGTTACTTAACATTTCGAACAATCCTCAATTTAATTTTCTTTTTGACCGAAACTAGTATACTATTGTGTATAATATACTATGATTTTTTGACCAAAACTAGTATTTAAAAAAGTTTCATAGAATATAATTTTGAGATGTTTTTTTAGCATGGACTTCCATCATAACCTTCCATCGTAACATGTAGGTAGGATCTTAAAATTTTTGTAGCATTTCGAACAATCCTCGATTTAATTTGATTTTTGACCGAAACTAGTATAGAATTGTGTATAATATACTATGATTTTTTGACCAAAACTAGTATTTCAAAAAGATTCATAGAATCTAATATTGAGATAATTTTTTGCGTGGACTTCCATCATAACCTTGCCTCATAACATGTTGAGAGGATCTTAGACGTTTTGTAGCATTTTGAACAATCCTGATTTAATTTAATTTTGGACCGAAACTAGTATAGAATTGTGTATAATATACTATGATTTTTTGGCCAAAACTAGTATTTCAAAAGGTTTCATAGAATCTAATTTTGAGATAATTTTTTGTATGGACTTCCATCATAACCTTCAATCGTAACATGTCTACAGGATTTTCAAAGTTTTGTAGCATTTCGAACAATCCTCTATTTAATTTGATTTTTGACCGAAACTAGTATAGAATTGTGTATAATATACTACAATATTTTGACCAAAACTAGTATTTCAAAAAGTTTCATAGACTCTAATTTTGAGATACTTTTTTGCATGGACTTCCATCATAACCTTCCCTTGTAACATATAGAGAGGATCTTAAAAGTTTCATAGCAGTTTGAACAATCCTCGATTTAATTTGATTTTTGACCGAAACTAGTATAGAATTGTGTATACTATACTACGATTTTTTGGCACAAACTAGTATTTCAAAAAGATTCATAAAATCAAATTTTTAGATAATTTTTTGCATCGACTTCCATCATAACCTTCCCTCGTCACATATAGAGAGGATCTTAAAAGTTTCGTAGCATTTCAAACAATCCTCGATTTAATTTGATTTTTGACCGAAACTAGTATAGAATTGTGTATAATATACTACGATTTTTTGACCAAAACTATTATTTCAAAAAGATTCATAGAATCTAATTTTTAGATAATTTTTTGCGTGGACTTCCATAATAGCCTTCCTTCATAACATGTAGACAGGATCTTAAAAGTATCATAGCATTTCGAACAATCCTCGATTTAATTTGATTTTTCATCGAAACTAGTATAGAATTGTTTATAATATACTATGTTTTTTTACCAAAACTAGTATTTCAAAAAGTTTCTTAGAATCTAATTTTGAGATAATGTTTTGCATGAACTTCCATCATAACCTTCCCTCGTAACATGTAGAGAGGATTTTAGAAGTTTCGTATTATTTTGAATAATCCTCGATTTAATTTGATTTTTGACCGAAACTAGTATAGAATTGTGTATAATATACTACGATTTTTGACCAAAACTATTATTTCAAAAAGTTTCAAAGAATCTAATTTTGAGATAATTATTTACATGGACTTCCATCAAAACCTTACTTCGTAACATATAGAGAGGATCTTAAAAGTTTCGTAGCATTTCGAACAATCCTCGATTTAATTTGATTTTTGATCGAAACTAGTATAGAATTGTGTATAATATACTACAATTTTTTGGCCAAAACTAGTATTTCTAAAAGTTACATAGAATCTAATTTTAAGATAATTTTTTGTATGGACTTCCATCATAACCTTCCCTCGTAAAATATAGAGAGGATCTTAAAAGTTTCATAGAATTTCGAACAATCCTCGATTTAATTTGATTTTTGACCGAAACTAGTATAGAATTTTGTATAATATACTACGATTTTTTGGCCAAAACTAGTATTTCTAAAAGTTTCATAGAATCTAATTTTGAGATAATTTTTTGTATGGACTTCCATCATAACCTTCCCTCGTAATAATAGAGAGGATCTAAAAAGTTACTTAACATTTCGAACAATCCTCAATTTAATTTTCTTTTTGACCGAAACTAGTATACTATTGTGTATAATATACTATGATTTTTTTACCAAAACTAGTATTTAAAAAAGTTTCATAGAATATAATTTTGAGATGTTTTTTTTGCATGGACTTCCATCATAACCTTCCATCGTAACATGTAGGTAGGATCTTAAAACTTTTGTAGCATTTCGAACAATCCTCGATTTAATTTGATTTTTGACCGAAACTAGTATAGAATTGTGTATAATATACTATGATTTTTTTACCAAAACTAGTATTTCAAAAAGATTCATAGAATCTAATTTTGAGATAATTTTTTGCGTGGACTTCCATCATAGCCTTCCCTCGTAACATGTAGACATGATCTTAAAAGTTTCGTAGCATTTCTAACAATCCTCGATTTAATTTGATTTTTGATCGAAACTAGTATAGAATTGTGTATAATATACTACGATGTTTTGGCCAAAACTAGTATTTCTAAAAGTTTCATAGAATCTAATTTTAAGTTAATTTTTGTATGGACTTCCATCATAACCTTCCCTCGTAAAATATAGAGAGGATCTTAAAAGTTTCATAGAATTTCGAACAATTCTCGATTTAATTTGATTTTTAACCGAAACTAGTATAGAATTGTGTATAATATACTACGATTTTTTGACCAAAACTAGTATTTCAAAAAGTTTCATATAATCTAATTTTGTGATAATTTTTTGCAAGGACTTCCATCATAACCTACCCTCGTAACATATAGAGAGGATCTTAAATGTTTCGTAGCATTTCGAACAATCCTCGATTTAATTTAATTTTTGACCGAAACTATAATAAAATTTTGTATAATATACTACGATTTTTTGACCAAACTAGCATTTTAAAAAGTTTCATAGAATCTAATTTTGAAATTAATTTTTGCATGAACTTCCATCATAACCTTCCCGCTTAACATATAGAGAGGATCTTAAAAGTTTAGTAGCCTTTCGAATAATCCTCGATTTAATTTGATTTTTGACCGAAACTAGTATAGAATTGTGTATAATATACTACGATTTTTTTACCAAAACCAGTATTTCAAAAAGTTCCATAGAATATAATTTTGAGATAATTTTTTGCATGGACTTCCATCATTACCTTTCCTCGTAACATATAGAGAGGATTTTAAAAGTTTCATAGCATTTCGAACAATCCTCAATTTAATTTGATATTTGATCGAAACTAGTATTGAATTGTGTATAATATACAACGATTTTTTTGACCAAAACTAGTATTTCAAAACGTTTCATAGAATATAATTTTGAAATAATTTTTTGCGTGGACTTCCATCATAGCCTTTCCTCGTAACATGTAAACAGGATCTTCAAAGTTTCATAGTATTTCGAACAATCCTCGATTTAATTTGATTTTTGAGCGAAACTAGTCTAGAATTGTGTATAATATACTACGATTTTTTGGCCAAAACTAGTATTTGAAAAAGTTACATAGAATCTAATTTTGAGATAATTTTTTGTATGGACTTCCATCATAACCTTCCCTCGTAATAATAGAGAGGATCTTATAAGTTTCTTAACGTTTCGAACAATCCTTGATTTAATTTGATTTTTGACAGAAACTAGTATAGAATTGTGTATAATATACTTCGAGTTTTTTGACCAAAACTAGTATTTCAAAAAGTTTCATAAAATCTAATTTGGAGATAATTTTTTGCATGGACTTCCATCATAACCTTCCCTCATAACTTGTAGAGAGGATCTTAGAAGTTTCATAGCATTTCGAACAATCCTCGATTTAATTTGATTTTTGACCGTAACTTGTATAGAATTGTGTATAATATACTATGATTTTTTACCAAAACTATTATTTCAAAAAGTTTCAAAGAATCTAATTTTGAGATAATTTTTTGCATGGACTTCCATTATAACCTTCCCTCGTAACATATTGAGAGGATCTTAAAAGTTTCGTAGCATTTCGAAAAATACTCGATTTAATTTGATTTTTGACCGAAACTAGTATAGAATTGTGTATAATATACTACAATATTTTAGCCAAAACTAGTATTTCAAAAAGTTTTATAGAATCTAATTTTGATATAATTTTTTGTATGGACTTCCATCATAACCTTCCCTCGTAATAATAGAGAGGATCTTAAAAACTTCTTAACATTTCGAACAATCCTTAATTTAATTTGATTTTTGACCGAAACTAGTATAGAATTTTGTATAATATACTACGATTTTTTGACCAAACTAGCATTTTAAAAAGTTTCATAGAATCTAATTTTGAAATTAATTTTTGCATGGACTTCCATCATAACCTTCCCTCTTAACATATAGAGAGGATCTTAAAGGTTTAGTAGCCTTTCGAATAATCCTTGATTTAATTTGATTTTTGACAGAAACTAGTATAGAATTGTGTATAATATACTACAATTTTTTGATCAAAACAAGTATTTCAAAAAGTTCCATAGAATCTAATTTTGAGATAATTTTTTGCATGGACTTCCATCATAACATTCCCTCGTAACATATAGAGAGGATATTAAAAGTTTCATAGCAATTTGAACAATCCTGATTTAATTTGATTTTTGACCGAAACTAGTATAGAATTGTGTATAATATACTACGATTTTTTGGCCAAAACTAGTATTTCAAAAATTTTCATAGAATCTTATTTTGAGATAATTTTTTGTATGGACTTCCATCATAACCTTCCATCGTAACATGTAGATAGGATCTTAAACGTTTTTTTAGCTTTTCGAACAATCCTCGATTTAATTTGATTTTTGACCGAAACTAGTATAGAATTGTGTATAATATACTACGATTTTTTGGCCAAAACTAGTATTTCAAAAAGATTCATAAAATCTAATTTTTTGATAATTTTTTGTGTGGAATTCCATTATAGCTTCCCTGGTAACTTGTAGAAATGATCTTAAAAGTTTCATAGCATTTCAAACAATCCTCGATTTAATTTATTTTTTGATCGAAACTAGTATAGAATTATGTATAATAAACTATGTTTTTTTGACCAAAACTAGTATTTCAAAAAGTTTCTTAGAATCTAATTTTGAGATAATGTTTTGCATGGACTTCCATCATAACCTTCCCTCGTAACATATAGATAGGATCATAAAAGTTTCATAGCATTTCGAACAATCCTCGATTTAATTTGATTTTTGACCGAAACTAGTATAGAATTGTGTATAATATACTACAATTTTTTGGCCAAAACTAGTATTTCAAAAAGTTTTATAGAATCTAACTTTGAGATAATTTTTTGTATGGACTTCCATCATAACCTTCTCTCGTAATAATTGAGGGGATCTTAAAAGTTTCTTAACATTTCGAACAATCCTTGATTTAATTTGATTTTTGACCGAAAGTAGTATAAAATGTGTATAATATACTATGATTTTTTGACCAAAACTAGTATTTCAAAAAGTTTCATAAAATCTAATTTGGAGATAATTTTTTGCGAGGACTTCCATCATAACCTTGCCTCATAACATGTTGAGAGGATCTTAGAAGTTTTGTAGCATTTTGAACAATCCTGATTTAATTTGAATTTTGACCGAAACTAGTATAGAATTGTGTATAATATACTATGATTTTTTGGCCAAAACTAGTATTTCAAAAGGTTTCATAGAATATAATTTTGAGATAATTTTTTGTATGGACTTCCATCATAACCTTCCATCGTAACATGTAGATAGGATCTTAAATGTTTTGTAGCATTTCGAACAATCCTCGATTTAATTTGATTTTTTACCGAAAGTAGTATAGAATTGTGTATAATATACTACAATATTTTGACCAAAACTATTATTTCAAAAAGTTTCATAGAATCTTATTTTGAGATAATTTTTTGCGTGGACTTCCATCATAACCTTCCCTCGTAACATGTCTACAGGATCTTCAAAGTTTCGTACCATTTCGAACAATCCTCGATTTAATTTAATTTTTGACCGAAACTAGTATAGAATTGTGTATAATATATTAAGATTTTTTATCCAAAACTAGTATTTCAAAAAGTTTCATAGAATCTAATTTTGAGATACTTTTTTGCATGGACTTCCATCATAACCTTCCCTTGTAACATATAGAGAGGATATTAAAAGTTTCATAGCAGTTTGAAAAATCCTCGATTTAATTTGATTTTTGACCGAAACTAGTATAGAATTGTGTATAATATACTACGATTTTTTGGCACAAATTAGTATTTCAAAAAGATTCATAAAATCAAATTTTTAGATAATTTTTTGCATGGACTTCCATCATAACCTTCCCTCGTAACATATAGAGAGGATCTTAAAAGTTTCGTAGCATTTCGAACAATCCTCGATTTAATTTGATTTTTGACCGAAACTAGTATAGAATTGTGTATAATATACTACGATTTTTTGACCAAAACTAGTATTTCAAAAAGATTCATAGAATCTAATTTTTAGATAATTTTTTGCGTGGACTTCCATCATAACCTTCCCTCGTAATAATAGAGAGGGTTTTAAAAGTTTCTTAACATGTCGAACAATCCTTGATTTAATTTGATTTATGACCGAAACTAGTATATAATTTTTTATAATATACTACGATTTTTTGACCAAAACTAGTATTTCAAAAAGTTTCATAAAATCTAATTTGGAGATAATTATTTGCGTGGACTTCCATCATAACCTTCCCTCATAACATGTATAGAGGATTTTAGAAGTTTCGTATTATTTTGAATAATCCTCGATTTAATTTGATTTTTGACCGAAACTAGTATAGAATTGTGTATAATATACTACGATGTTTTGGCCAAAACTAGTATTTCTAAAAGTTTCATAGAATCTAATTTTAAGATAATTTTGTATGGACTTCCATCATAACCTTCCCTCGTAAAATATAGAGAGGATCTTAAAAGTTTCATAGAATTTCGAACAATTCTCGATTTAATTTGATTTTTAACCGAAACTAGTATAGAATTGTGTATAATATACTACGATTTTTTGACCAAAACTAGTATTTCAAAAAGTTTCATATAATCTAATTTTGTGATAATTTTTTGCAAGGACTCCCATCATAACCTACCCTCGTAACATATAGAGAGGATCTTAAATGTTTCGTAGCATTTCGAACAATCCTAGAATTAATTTAATTTTTGACCGAAACAATTATAGAATTTTGTATAATATACTACGATTTTTTGACCAAGCTAGCATTTTAAAAAGTTTCATAGAATCTAATTTTGAATTTAATTTTTGCATGGACTTCCATCATAACCTTCCCTCTTAACATATAGAGAGGATCTTAAAAGTTTAGTAGCCTTTCGAATAATCCTCGATTTAATTTGATTTTTGACCGAAACTAGTATAGAATTGTGTATAATATACTACAATTTTTTGATGAAAACAAGTATTTCAAAAAGTTCCGTAGAATCTAATTTTGAGATAATTTTTTGCATGGACTTCCATCATAACCTTCCCTCGTCACATATAGAGAGGATATTAAAAGTTTCATAGCATTTCGAATAATCCTCAATTTAATTTGATATTTTACCAAAACTAGTATAGAATTGTGTATAATATACTACGATTTTTTGGCCAAAACTAGTATTTCAAAAAGTTTCATAGAATCTAATTTTGAGATAATTTTTTTGCGTGGACTTCCATCATAGCCTTCCCTCGTAACATGTAGACATGATCTTAAAAGTTTCGTAGCATTTCTAACAATCCTCGATTTAATTTGATTTTTGACTGAAACTAGTATAGAATTGTGTATAATGTACAACAATTTTTTGACCAAAACTAGTATTTCAAAACGTTTCATAGAATCTAATTTTGAGATTATTTTTTGCGTGGACTTCCATCATAGCCTTCCCTCGTAACATGTAGACAGGATCTTCAAAGTTTCGTAGCATTTCGAACAATCCTTAATTTAATTTAATTTTTGACCGAAACTAGTATAGAATTGTGTATAATATACTACGATTTTTTGGCCAAAACTAGTATTTCAAAAAGTTTCATAAAATCTAATTTTGTGATAATTTTTTGTATGGACTTCCATCATAACCTTCCCTCGTAATAATAGAGAGGGTTTTAAAAGTTTCTTAACATGTCGAACAATCCTTGATTTAATTTGATTTATGACCGAAACTAGTATATAATTTTTTATAATATACTACGATTTTTTGACCAAAACTAGTATTTCAAAAAGTTTCATAAAATCTAATTTGGAGATAATTATTTGCGTGGACTTCCATCATAACCTTCCCTCATAACATGTATAGAGGATTTTAGAAGTTTCGTATTATTTTGAATAATCCTCGATTTAATTTGATTTTTGACCGAAACTAGTATAGAATTGTGTATAATATACTACGATGTTTTGGCCAAAACTAGTATTTCTAAAAGTTTCATAGAATCTAATTTTAAGATAATTTTGTATGGACTTCCATCATAACCTTCCCTCGTAAAATATAGAGAGGATCTTAAAAGTTTCATAGAATTTCGAACAATTCTCGATTTAATTTGATTTTTAACTGAAACTAGTATAGAATTGTGTATAATATACTACGATTTTTTGACCAAAACTAGTATTTCAAAAAGTTTCATATAATCTAATTTTGTGATAATTTTTTGCAAGGACTCCCATCATAACCTACCCTCGTAACATATAGAGAGGATCTTAAATGTTTCGTAGCATTTCGAACAATCCTAGAATTAATTTAATTTTTGACCGAAACAATTATAGAATTTTGTATAATATACTACGATTTTTTGACCAAGCTAGCATTTTAAAAAGTTTCATAGGATCTAATTTTGAAATTAATTTTTGCATGGACTTCCATCATAACCTTTCCTCGTAACATATAGAGAGGATATTAAAAGTTTCATATCATTTCGAACAATCCTCAATTTAATTTGATATTTGATCGAAACTAATATTGAATTGTGTATAATATACTACGATTTTTTGGCCAAAACTAGTATTTCAAAAAGTTTCATAGAATCTAATTTTGAGATAATTTTTTTGTATGGACTTCCATCGTAACATATAGATAGGATCTTAAAGGTTTTGTAGCATTTCGAACAATCCTCGATTTAATTTGATTTTTGACCGAAACTAGTATGGATTTGTGTATAATATACAACGATTTTTTGACCAAAACTAGTATTTCAAAACGTTTCATAGAATATAATTTTGAGATAATTTTTTGCGTGGACTTCCATCATAGCCTTTCCTCGTAACATGTAAACAGGATCTTCAAAGTTTCATAGTATTTCGAACAATCCTCGATTTAATTTGATTTTTGACCGAAACTAGTCTAGAATTGTGTATAATATACTACGATTTTTTGGCCAAAACTAGTATTTTAAAAAGTTACATAGAATCTAATTTTGAGATAATTTTTTGTATGGACTTCCATCATAACCTTCCCTCGTAATAATAGAGAGGATCTTATAAGTTTCTTAACGTTTCGAACAATCCTTGATTTAATTTGATTTTTGACCGAAACTAGTATAGAATTGTGTATAATATACTTCGATTTTTTGACAAAAACTAGTATTTCAAAAAGTTTCATAAAATCTAATTTGGAGATAATTTTTTGCATGGACTTCCATCATAACCTTCCCTCATAACTTGTAGAGAGGATCTTAGAAGTTTCATAGCATTTCGAACAATCCTCGATTTAATTTGATTTTTCACCGAAACTTGTATAGAATTGTGTATAATATACTATGATTTTTTTTACCAAAACTATTATTTCAAAAAGTTTCAAAGAATCTAATTTTGAGATAATTTTTTGCATGGACTTCCATTATAACCTTCCCTCGTAACATATTGAGAGGATCTTAAAAGTTTCGTAGCATTTCGAAAAATACTCGATTTAATTTGATTTTTGACCGAAACTAGTATAGAATTGTGTATAATATACTACAATATTTTAGCCAAAACTAGTATTTCAAAAAGTTTTATAGAATCTAATTTTGATATAATTTTTTGTATGGACTTCCATCATAACCTTCCCTCGTAATAATAGAGAGGATCTTAAAAACTTCTTAACATTTCGAACAATCCTTAATTTAATTTGATTTTTGACCGAAACTAGTATAGAATTTTGTATAATATACTACGATTTTTTGACCAAACTAGCATTTTAAAAAGTTTCATAGAATCTAATTTTGAATTTAATTTTTGCATGGACTTCCATCATAACCTTCCCTCTTAACATATAGAGAGGATCTTAAAAGTTTAGTAGCCTTTCGAATAATCCTCGATTTAATTTGATTTTTGACCGAAACTAGTATAGAATTGTGTATAATATACTACAATTTTTTGATGAAAACAAGTATTTCAAAAAGTTCCGTAGAATCTAATTTTGAGATAATTTTTTGCATGGACTTCCATCATAACCTTCCCTCGTCACATATAGAGAGGATATTAAAAGTTTCATAGCATTTCGAATAATCCTCAATTTAATTTGATATTTTACCAAAACTAGTATAGAATTGTGTATAATATACTACGATTTTTTGGCCAAAACTAGTATTTCAAAAAGTTTCATAGAATCTAATTTTGAGATAATTTTTTTGCGTGGACTTCCATCATAGCCTTCCCTCGTAACATGTAGACATGATCTTAAAAGTTTCGTAGCATTTCTAACAATCCTCGATTTAATTTGATTTTTGACCGAAACTAGTATAGAATTGTGTATAATGTACAACAATTTTTTGACCAAAACTAGTATTTCAAAACGTTTCATAGAATCTAATTTTGAGATTATTTTTTGCGTGGACTTCCATCATAGCCTTCCCTCGTAACATGTAGACAGGATCTTCAAAGTTTCGTTGCATTTCGAACAATCCTTAATTTAATTTAATTTTTGACCGAAACTAGTATAGAATTGTGTATAATATACTACGATTTTTTGGCCAAAACTAATATTTCAAAAAGTTTCATAAAATCTAATTTTGAGATAATTTTTTGTATGGACTTCCATCATAACCTTCCCTCATAATAATAGTGAGGATCTTAAAAGTTTCTTAATATTTCGAACAATCCTCGATTTAATTTGATTTTTGACTGAAACTAGTATAAAATTGTCCATAATATACTACGATTTTTTGACAAAAACTAATATTTCAAAAAGATTCAAAAAATCTAATTTTGAGATATTTTTTTGCATGGACTTCCATCATAACCTTCCCACATAACATGTAGAGAGGATCTTAAAAGTTTCATAGCATTTCGAACAATCCTTGATTTAATTTGATTTTTGACCGAAACTAGTATAGAATTGTGTATAATAATATACTACGATTTTTTGACCAAAACTAGTATTTCAAAAAGTTTCATAAAATCTAATTTGGAGATAATTTTTTGCATAGACTTCCATCATAACCTTCCCTTATAACATGTAGAGAGGATCTTAGAGGTTTCATAGCATTTCGAACAATCCTCGATTTAATTTGATTTTTGATCGAAACTAGTATAGAATTGTGTATAATATACTACGATTTTTTTTACCAAAACTATTATTTCAAAAAGTTTAAAAGAGTCTAATTTTGAGATAATTTTTTCATGGACTTCCATCATAACCTTCTCTCGTAACATATATAGAGGATCTTAAAAGTTTCGTAGCATTTCGTAAAATACCCGATTTAATTTGATTTTTGACCGAAACTAGTATAGAATTGTGTATAATATACAACAATATTTTAGCCAAAACTAGTATTTCAAAAAGTTTCATAGAATCTAATTTGAGATAATTTTTTGTATGGACTTCCATCATAACCTTCCCTCGTAATAATAGAGAGGATCTTAAAAGTTTCTTAACATTTCGAACAATCCTCAATTTAATTTGGTTTTTGACCGAAACTAGTATACTATTGTGTATAATATACTACGATTTTTTTGACCAAAACTAGTATTTCAAAAAGTACCATAGAATCTAATTTTGAGATGTTTTTTTTGCATGGACTTCCATCATAACCTTCCATCATAACATGTAGCATTTTGAACAATCCTCGATTTAATTTGATTTTTGACCGAAACTAGTATAGAATTGTGTATAATATACTATGATTTTGTGACCAAAACTAGTATTTCAAAAAGATTCATAGAATCTAATTTTGAGAAAATGTTTTCCATGGACTTCTATCATAACTTTCCTTCGTAACATATAGAGAGAATCTTAAAAGTTTTATAGCATTTCGAACAATCCTCGATTTAATTTAATTTTTGACCGAAACTAGTATAGAATTGTGTATAATATACTACGATTTTTTGGCCAAAACTAGTATTTCAAAAAGTTTCATAGAATCTAATTTTAAGATAATTTTTAGTATGGACTTCCATCATAAACTTCCCTCGTAACATATAGAGATGACCTTAAAAGTTTCATAGAATTTTGAACAATCCTCGATTTAATTTGATTTTTGAACGAAACTAGTAAAGAATTGTGTATAGTATATACTACGATTTTTTGACCAAATCTAGTATTTGAATAAGTTTCATATAATCTAATTTTGAGATAATTTTTTACAAGGACTTCCATCATAACCTTCACTCGTAACATATAAAGAGGATCTTAAATGTTTCGTAGCATTTCGAACAATCCTCGATTTAATTTGATTTTTGACCAAAACTAGTATAGAATTGTGTATAATATACTACGATTTTTTGACCAAACTAGCATTTTAAAAAGTTTCATAGAATCTAATTTTGAAATTAATTTTTGCATGGACTTCCATCATAACCTTCCCTCTTAACATATAGAGAGGATCTTAAAAGTTTCATAGCCTTTCGAATAATCCTCGATTTAATTTGATTTTTGACCGAAACTATTACAGAATTGTGTATAATATACTACGATTTTTTTACCAAAACAAGTATTTCACAAAGTCCCATAGAATCTAATTTTGAGATAATTTTTTGCATGGACTTCCATCATAACCTTCCCTCGTAACATATAGAGAGGATATTAAAAGTTTCATAGCATTTCGAACAATCCTCGATTTAATTTGATATTTGACCGAAACTAGTATAGAATTGTGTATAATATATTACGATTTTTGGGCCAAAACTAGTATATCAAAAAGTTTCATAGAATCTAATTTTTTTGAGATAATTTTTTTGTATGGACTTCCATCATAACCTTCCATCGTAACATGTAGATAGGATCTTAAAAGTTTTGTAGCATTTCGAACATTCCTCGATTTAATTTGATTTTTGACCGAAAGTAGTATAGAATTGTGTATAATATACTACGATTTTTTGACCAAAACTAGTATTTCAAAAAGTTTCATAGATTCTAATTTTGAGATAATTTTTTGCGTGGACTTCCATCATAGCCTTCTCTCGTAACATGTAGACAGGATCTTTAAAGTTTCGTAGCATTTCGAACAATCCTCGATTTAATATGATTTTTGACCGAAACTAGTATAGAATTATG
Source organism: Lathyrus aphaca (assembly GCA_963966055.1). Lineage (NCBI taxonomy): Eukaryota > Viridiplantae > Streptophyta > Magnoliopsida > Fabales > Fabaceae > Lathyrus > Lathyrus aphaca. The sequence goes on from OZ014523.1 coordinate 33,890,285, forward strand.
TATAATATACTACGATTTTTTGGCCAAAACTAGTATTTCAAAAACTTTAATAGAATCTAATTTTGAGATAATTTTTTGGATGGACTTCCATCATAACCTTCCCTCGTAATAATAGAGAGGATCTTAAAAGTTTCTTAACATTTCGAACAATCCTCGATTTAATTTGATTTTTGACTGAAACTAGTATAGAACTGTCCATAATATACTACGATTTTTTGACAAAAACTAGTATTTCAAAAAGATTCAAAAAATCTAATTTTGAGATAATTTTTTGCATGGACTTCCATCATTACCTTCCCTCATAACATGTAGTGAGGATCTTAAAAGTTTCATAGTATTTCGAACAATCCTCGATTTAATTTGATTTTTGACCGAAACTAGTATAGAATTGTGTATAATATACTACAATTTTTTGGCCAAAACTAGTATTTAAAAAAGTTTCATAGAATCTAATATTGAGATAATTTTTTGCATGGACTTCCATCATAACCTTCCCTCGTAACAATATAGAGGATCTTAAAAGTTTCTTATCATTTCGAACAATCCTTGATTTAATTTAATTTTTTACCGAAACTAGTATAGAATTGTGTATAATATACTATGATTTTTTGACCAAAACTAGTATTTCAAAAAATTCATAGAATCGAATTTCGAGATAATTTTTTGCGTGGACTTCCATCATAGCCTTCCCTCGTAACATATAGAAAGGATCTTAAAAGTTTCGTAGCATTTCGAACAATCCTAAATTTAATTTGTTTTTTGATCGAAACTAGTATAGAATTGTGTATAATATACTATGATTTTTTGACCAAAACTAGTATTTCAAAAAGTTTCATAGAATCTAATTTTTAGAAAATGTTTTGCATGGATTTCTATCAAAACCTTCTTTCGTAACATACAGAGAGAATCTTAAAAGTTTCATAGAATTTTGAACAATCCTCGATTTAATTTGATTTTTGACCGAAACTAGTATAGAATTGTGTATAATATACTATGATTTTTTGACCAAAACTAGTATTTCAAAAAGATTCATAGAATCTAATTTTGAGAAAATGTTTTGCATGGACTTCTATCATAACCTTCCTTCGTAACATATATAGAGAATCTTAAAAGTTTTATAGCATTTCGAACAATCCTCGATTTAATTTAATTTTTGACCGAAACTAGTATAGAATTGTGTATAATATACTACGACTTTTTGGCCAAAACTAGTATTTCAAAAAGTTTCATAGAATCTAATTTTAAGATAATTTTTAGTATGGACTTCCATCATAAACTTCCCACGTAACATATAGAGATGACCTTAAAAGTTTCATAGAATTTTGAACAATCCTCGATTTAATTTGATTTTTGAACGAAACTAGTAAAGAATTGTGTATAGTATATACTACGATTTTTTGACCAAATCTAGTATTTGAAAAAGTTTCATATAATCTAATTTTGAGATAATTTTTTGCAAGGACTTCCATCATAACCTTCCCTCGTAACATATAAAGAGGATCTTAAATGTTTCGTAGCATTTCGAACAATCCTCGATTTAATTTGATTTTTGACCAAAACTAGTATAGAATTGTGTATAATATACTACGATTTTTTGACCAAACTAGCATTTTAAAAAGTTTCATAGAATCTAATTTTGAAATTAATTTTTGCATGGACTTCCATCATAACCTTCCCTCTTAACATATAGAGAGGATCTTAAAAGTTTCGTAGCCTTTCGAATAATCCTCGATTTAATTTGATTTTTGACCGAAACTAATACAGAATTGTGTATAATATACTATGATTTTTTTACCAAAACAAGTATTTCAAAAAGTCCCATAGAATCTAATTTTGAGATAATTTTTTGCATGGACTTCCATCATAACCTTCCCTCGTAACATATAGAGAGGATATTAAAAGTTTCATAGCATTTCGAACAATCCTCGATTTAATTTGATATTTGACCGAAACTAGTATAGAATTGTGTATAATATATTACGATTTTTTGGCCAAAACTAGTATATCAAAAAGTTTCATAGAATCTAATTTTTTTGAGATAATTTTTTTGTATGGACTTCCATCATAACCTTCCATCGTAACATGTAGATAGGATCTTAAAAGTTTTGTAGCATTTCGAACATTCCTCGATTTAATTTGATTTTTGACCGAAACTAGTATAGAATTGTGTATAATATACTACGATTTTTTGACCAAAACTAGTATTTCAAAAAGTTTCATAGATTCTAATTTTGAGATAATTTTTTGCGTGGACTTCCATCATAGCCTTCTCTCGTAACATATAGACAGGATCTTTAAAGTTTCGTAGCATTTCGAACAATCCTCGATTTAATATGATTTTTGACCGAAACTAGTATAGAATTATGTATAATATACTACGATTTTTTGGCCAAAACTAGTATTTCAAAAACTTTAATAGAATCTAATTTTGAGATAATTTTTTGGATGGACTTCCATCATAACCTTCCCTCGTAATAATAGAGAGGATCTTAAAAGTTTCTTAACATTTCGAACAATCCTCGATTTAATTTGATTTTTGACTGAAACTAGTATAGAACTGTCCATAATATACTACGATTTTTTGACAAAAACTAGTATTTCAAAAAGATTCAAAAAATCTAATTTTGAGATAATTTTTTGCATGGACTTCCATCATTACCTTCCCTCATAACATGTAGTGAGGATCTTAAAAGTTTCATAGTATTTCGAACAATCCTCGATTTAATTTGATTTTTGACCGAAACTAGTATAGAATTGTGTATAATATACTACAATTTTTTGGCCAAAACTAGTATTTAAAAAAGTTTCATAGAATCTAATATTGAGATAATTTTTTGCATGGACTTCCATCATAACCTTCCCTCGTAACAATATAGAGGATCTTAAAAGTTTCTTATCATTTCGAACAATCCTTGATTTAATTTAATTTTTTACCGAAACTAGTATAGAATTGTGTATAATATACTATGATTTTTTGACCAAAACTAGTATTTCAAAAAATTCATAGAATCGAATTTCGAGATAATTTTTTGCGTGGACTTCCATCATAGCCTTCCCTCGTAACATATAGAAAGGATCTTAAAAGTTTCGTAGCATTTCGAACAATCCTCAATTTAATTTGTTTTTTGATCGAAACTAGTATAGAATTGTGTATAATATACTATGATTTTTTGACCAAAACTAGTATTTCAAAAAGTTTCATAGAATCTAATTTTTAGAAAATGTTTTGCATGGATTTCTATCAAAACCTTCTTTCGTAACATACAGAGAGAATCTTAAAAGTTTCATAGAATTTTGAACAATCCTCGATTTAATTTGATTTTTGACCGAAACTAGTATAGAATTGTGTATAATATACTATGATTTTTTGACCAAAACTAGTATTTCAAAAAGATTCATAGAATCTAATTTTGAGAAAATGTTTTGCATGGACTTCTATCATAACCTTCCTTCGTAACATATAGAGAGAATCTTAAAAGTTTTATAGCATTTCGAACAATCCTCGATTTAATTTAATTTTTGACCGAAACTAGTATAGAATTGTGTATAATATACTACGACTTTTTGGCCAAAACTAGTATTTCAAAAAGTTTCATAGAATCTAATTTTAAGATAATTTTTAGTATGGACTTCCATCATAAACTTCCCACGTAACATATAGAGATGACCTTAAAAGTTTCATAGAATTTTGAACAATCCTCGATTTAATTTGATTTTTGAACGAAACTAGTAAAGAATTGTGTATAGTATATACTACGATTTTTTGACCAAATCTAGTATTTGAAAAAGTTTCATATAATCTAATTTTGAGATAATTTTTTGCAAGGACTTCCATCATAACCTTCCCTCGTAACATATAAAGAGGATCTTAAATGTTTCGTAGCATTTCGAACTATCCTCGATTTAATTTGATTTTTGACCAAAACTAGTATAGAATTGTGTATAATATACTACGATTTTTTGACCAAACTAGCATTTTAAAAAGTTTCATAGAATCTAATTTTGAAATTAATTTTTGCATGGACTTCCATCATAACCTTCCCTCTTAACATATAGAGAGGATCTTAAAAGTTTCTTAACATTTCGAATAATCCTCGATTTAATTTGATTTTTGACCGAAACTAATACAGAATTGTGTATAATATACTATGATTTTTTTACCAAAACAAGTATTTCAAAAAGTCCCATAGAATTTAATTTTGAGATAATTTTTTGCATGGACTTCCATCATAACCTTCCCTCGTAACATATAGAGAGGATATTAAAAGTTTCATAGCATTTCGAACAATCCTCGATTTAATTTGATATTTGACCGAAACTAGTATAGAATTGTGTATAATATATTACGATTTTTTGGCCAAAACTAGTATATCAAAAAGTTTCATAGAATCTAATTTTTTTGAGATAATTTTTTTGTATGGACTTCCATCATAACCTTCCATCGTAACATGTAGATAGGATCTTAAAAGTTTTGTAGCATTTCGAACATTCCTCGATTTAATTTGATTTTTGACCGAAACTAGTATAGAATTGTGTATAATATACTACGATTTTTTGACCAAAACTAGTATTTCAAAAAGTTTCATAGATTCTAATTTTGAGATAATTTTTTGCGTGGACTTCCATCATAGCCTTCTCTCGTAACATGTAGACAGGATCTTTAAAGTTTCGTAGCATTTCGAACAATCCTCGATTTAATATGATTTTTGACCGAAACTAGTATAGAATTATGTATAATATACTACGATTTTTTGGCCAAAACTAGTATTTCAAAAACTTTAATAGAATCTAATTTTGAGATAATTTTTTGGATGGACTTCCATCATAACCTTCCCTCGTAATAATAGAGAGGATCTTAAAAGTTTCTTAACATTTCGAACAATCCTCGATTTAATTTGATTTTTGACTGAAACTAGTATAGAACTGTCCATAATATACTACGATTTTTTGACAAAAACTAGTATTTCAAAAAGATTCAAAAAATCTAATTTTGAGATAATTTTTTGCATGGACTTCCATCATTACCTTCCCTCATAACATGTAGTGAGGATCTTAAAAGTTTCATAGTATTTCGAACAATCCTCGATTTAATTTGATTTTTGACCGAAACTAGTATAGAATTGTGTATAATATACTACAATTTTTTGGCCAAAACTAGTATTTAAAAAAGTTTCATAGAATCTAATATTGATATAATTTTTTGCATGGACTTCCATCATAACCTTCCCTCGTAACAATATAGAGGATCTTAAAAGTTTCTTATCATTTCGAACAATCCTTGATTTAATTTAATTTTTTACCGAAACTAGTATAGAATTGTGTATAATATACTATGATTTTTTGACCAAAACTAGTATTTCAAAAAATTCATAGAATCGAATTTCGAGATAATTTTTTGCGTGGACTTCCATCATAGCCTTCCCTCGTAACATATAGAAAGGATCTTAAAAGTTTCGTAGCATTTCGAACAATCCTCAATTTAATTTGTTTTTTGATCGAAACTAGTATAAAATTGTGTATAATATACTATGATTTTTTGACCAAAACTAGTATTTCAAAAAGTTTCATAGAATCTAATTTTTAGAAAATTTTTTGCATGGATTTCTATCAAAACCTTCTTTCGTAACATACAGAGAGAATCTTAAAAGTTTCATAGAATTTTGAACAATCCTCGATTTAATTTGATTTTTGACCGAAACTAGTATAGAATTGTGTATAATATACTATGATTTTTTGACCAAAACTAGTATTTCAAAAAGATTCATAGAATCTAATTTTGAGAAAATGTTTTGCATGGACTTCTATCATAACCTTCCTTCGTAACATATAGAGAGAATCTTAAAAGTTTTATAGCATTTCGAACAATCCTCGATTTAATTTAATTTTTGACCGAAACTAGTATAGAATTGTGTATAATATACTACGACTTTTTGGCTAAAACTAGTATTTCAAAAAGTTTCATAGAATCTAATTTTAAGATAATTTTTAGTATGGACTTCCATCATAAACTTCCCACGTAACATATAGAGATGACCTTAAAAGTTTCCTAGAATTTTGAACAATCCTTGATTTAATTTGATTTTTGAACGAAACTAGTAAAGAATTGTGTATAGTATATACTACGATTTTTTGACCAAATCTAGTATTTGAAAAAGTTTCATATAATCTAATTTTGAGATAATTTTTTGCAAGGACTTCCATCATAACCTTCCCTCGTAACATATAAAGAGGATCTTAAATGTTTCGTAGCATTTCGAACTATCCTCGATTTAATTTGATTTTTGACCAAAACTAGTATAGAATTGTGTATAATATACTACGATTTTTTGACCAAACTAGCATTTTAAAAAGTTTCATAGAATCTAATTTTGAAATTAATTTTTGCATGGACTTCCATCATAACCTTCCCTCTTAACATATAGAGAGGATCTTAAAAGTTTCTTAACATTTCGAATTATCCTCGATTTAATTTGATTTTTGACCGAAACTAGTATAGAATTGTGTATAATATATTACGATTTTTTTGCCAAAACTAGTATTTCAAAAAGTTTCATAGAATCTAATTTTTTTGAGATAATTTTTTTGTACGGATTTCCATCATAACCTTCCATCGTAACATGTAGATAGGATCTTAAAAGTATTGTAGCATTTCGAACATTCCTCGATTTAATTTGATTTTTGACCGAAACTAGTATAGAATTGTTTACAATATACTACGATTTTTTGACCAAAACTAGTATTTCAAAAAGTTTCATAGATTCTAATTTTGAGATAATTTTTTGCGTGGACTTCCATCATAGCCTTCTCTCGTAACATGTAGATAGGATCTTTAAAGTTTCGTAGCATTTCGAACAATCCTCGATTTAATATGATTTTTGACCGAAACTAGTATAGAATTATGTATAATATACTATGATTTTTTGGCCAAAACTAGTATTTCAAAAACTTTAATAGAATCTAATTTTGAGATAATTTTTTGTATGGACTTCAATCATAACCTTCCCATGTAATAATAGAGAGGATCTTAAAAGTTTCTTAACATTTCGAACAATCCTCGATTTAATTTGATTTTTGACTGAAACTAGTATAGAATTGTCCACAATATACTACGATTTTTTGACAAAAACTAGTATTTCAAAAAGATTCAAAAAATCTAATTTTGAGATAATTTTTTGCATGGACTTCCGTCATTACCTTCCCTCATAACATGTTGTGAGGATCTTAAAAGTTTCATAGTATTTCGAACAATCCTCGATTTAATTTGATTTTTGACCGAAACTAGTATAGAATTGTGTATCATATACTACAATTTTTTGGCCAAAACTAGTATTTCAAAAAGTTTCATAGAATCTAATATTGAGATAATTTTTTGCATGGACTTCCATCATAACCTTCCCTCGTAACAATAGAGAGGATCTTAAATGTTTCTTAACATTTCGAACAATCCTTGATTTAATTTGATTTTTTACCGAAACTAGTATAGAATTGTGTATAATATACTATGATTTTTTGACCAAAACTAGTATTTCAAAAAGATTCATAGAATCGAATTTCGAGATAATTTTTTGCGTGGACTTCCATCATAGCCTTCCCTCGTAACATGTAGAAAGGATCTTAAAAGTTTCGTAGCATTTCGAACAATCCTCAATTTAATTTGTTTTTTGATCGAAACTAGTATAGAATTGTGTATAATATATTATGATTTTTTGACCAAAACTAGTATTTCAAAAAGATTCATAGAATCTAATTTTTAGAAAATGTTTTGCATGGATTTCTATCATACAGAGAGAATCTTAACAGTTTCATAGCATTTCGAACAATCCTCGATTTAATTTGATATTTGACCGAAACTAGTATAGAATTGTGTATAATATACTATGATTTTTTGACCAAAACTAGTATTTCAAAAAGATTCATAGAATCTAATTTTGAGAAAATGTTTTGCATGGACTTCTATCATAACCTTCCTTCGTAACATATAGAGAGAATCTTAAAAGTTTTATAGCATTTCGAACAATCCTCGATTTAATTTAATTTTTGACCGAAACTAGTATAGAATTGTGTATAATATACTACGATTTTTTGGCCAAAACTAGTATTTCAAAAAGTTTCATAGAATCTAATTTTAAGATAATTTTTAGTATGGACTTCCATCATAAACTTCCCTCGTAACATATAGAGATGACCTTAAAAGTTTAATAGAATTTTGAACAATCCTCGATTTAATTTGATTTTTGAACGAAACTAGTAAAGAATTGTGTATAGTATATACTACGATTTTTTGACCAAATCTAGTATTTGAAAAAGTTTCATATAATCTAATTTTGAGATAATTTTTTGCAAGGACTTCCATCATAACCTTCCCTCGTAACATATAATGAGTATCTTAAATGTTTCGTAGCATTTCGAACAATCCTCGATTTAATTTGATTTTTTACCAAAACTAGTATAGAATTGTGTATAATATACTACGATTTTTTGACCAAACTAGCATTTTAAAAAGTTTCATAGAATCTAATTTTGAAATTAATTTTTGCATGGACTTCCATCATAACCTTCCCTCTTAACATATAGAGAGGATCTTAAAAGTTTCGTAGCCTTTCGAATAATCCTCGATTTAATTTGATTTTTGACCGAAACTAGTATAGAATTTTGTATAATATACTACGATTTTTTTACCAAAACAAGTATTTCAAAAAGTCCCATAGAATCTAATTTTGAGATAATTTTTTGCATGGACTTCCATCATAACCTTCCCTCGTAACATATAGAGAGGATATTAAAAGTTTCATAGCATTTCGAACAATCCTCGATTTAATTTGATATTTGACCGAAACTAGTATAGAATTGTGTATAATATATTACGATTTTTTGGCCAAAACTAGTATTTCAAAAAGTTTCATAGAATCTAATTTTTTTGAGATAATTTTTTTGTACGGATTTCCATCATAACCTTCCATCGTAACATGTAGATAGGATCTTAAAAGTATTGTAGCATTTCGAACATTCCTCGATTTAATTTGATTTTTGACCGAAACTAGTATAGAATTGTTTACAATATACTACGATTTTTTGACCAAAACTAGTATTTCAAAAAGTTTCATAGATTCTAATTTTGAGATAATTTTTTGCGTGGACTTCCATCATAGCCTTCTCTCGTAACATGTAGATAGGATCTTTAAAGTTTCGTAGCATTTCGAATAATCCTCGATTTAATATGATTTTTGACCGAAACTAGTATAGAATTATGTATAATATACTACGATTTTTTGGCCAAAACTAGTACTTCAAAAACTTTAATAGAATCTAATTTTGAGATAATTTTTTGTATGGACTTCCATCATAACCTTCCCTCGTAATAATAGAGAGGATCTTAAAAGTTTCTTAACATTTCGAACAATCCTCGATTTAATTTGATTTTTGACTGAAACTAGTATAGAATTGTCCACAATATACTACGATTTTTTGACAAAAACTAGTATTTCAAAAAGATTCAAAAAATCTAATTTTGAGATAATTTTTTGCATGGACTTCCGTCATTACCTTCCCTCATAACATGTTGTGAGGATCTTAAAAGTTTCATAGTATTTCGAACAATCCTCGATTTAATTTGATTTTTGACCGAAACTAGTATAGAATTGTGTATCATATACTACAATTTTTTGGCCAAAACTAGTATTTCAAAAAGTTTCATAGAATCTAATATTGAGATTATTTTTTGCATGGACTTCCATCATAACCTTCCCTCGTAACAATAGAGAGGATCTTAAATGTTTCTTAACATTTCGAACAATCCTTGATTTAATTTGATTTTTTACCGAAACTAGTATAGAATTGTGTATAATATACTATGATTTTTTGACCAAAACTAGTATTTCAAAAAGATTCATAGAATCGAATTTCGAGATAATTTTTTGCGTGGACTTCCATCATAGCCTTCCCTCGTAACATGTAGAAAGGATCTTAAAAGTTTCGTAGCATTTCGAACAATCCTCAATTTAATTTGTTTTTTGATCGAAACTAGTATAGAATTGTGTATAATATATTATGATTTTTTGACCAAAACTAGTATTTCAAAAAGAATCATAGAATCTAATTTTTAGAAAATGTTTTGCATGGATTTCTATCATACAGAGAGAATCTTAACAGTTTCATAGCATTTCGAACAATCCTCGATTTAATTTGATATTTGACCGAAACTAGTATAAAATTGTGTATAATATACTATGATTTTTTGACCAAAACTAGTATTTCAAAAAGATTCATAGAATCTAATTTTGAGAAAATGTTTTGCATGGACTTCTATCATAACCTTCCTTCGTAACATATAGAGAGAATCTTAAAAGTTTTATAGCATTTCGAACAATCCTCGATTTAATTTAATTTTTGATTGAAACTAGTATAGAATTGTGTATAATATACTACGATTTTTTGGCCAAAACTAGTATTTCAAAAAGTTTCATAGAATCTAATTTTAAGATAATTTTTAGTATGGACTTCCATCATAAACTTCCCTCGTAACATATAGAGATGACCTTAAAAGTTTCATAGAATTTTGAACAATCCTCGATTTAATTTGATTTTTGAACGAAACTAGTAAAGAATTGTGTATAGTATATACTACGATTTTTTGACCAAATCTAGTATTTGAAAAAGTTTCATATAAACTAATTTTGAGATAATTTTTTGCAAGGACTTCCATCATAACCTTCCCTCGTAACATATAAAGAGTATCTTAAATGTTTCGTAGCATTTCGAACAATCCTCGATTTAATTTGATTTTTTACCAAAACTAGTATAGAATTGTGTATAATATACTACGATTTTTTGACCAAACTAGAATTTTAAAAAGTTTCATAGAATCTAATTTTGAAATTAATTTTTGCATGGACTTCCATCATAACCTTCCCTCTTAACATATAGAGAGGATCTTAAAAGTTTCGTAGCCTTTCGAATAATCCTCGATTTAATTTGATTTTTGACCGAAACTAGTATAAAATTTTGTATAATATACTACGATTTTTTTACCAAAACAAGTATTTCAAAAAGTCCCATAGAATCTAATTTTGAGATAATTTTTTGCATGGACTTCCATCATAACCTTCCCTCGTAACATATAGAGAGGATATTAAAAGTTTCATAGCATTTCGAACAATCCTCGATTTAATTTGATATTTGACCGAAATTCGTATAGAATTGTGTAGAATATATTACGATTTTTTGGCCAAAACTAGTATTTCAAAAAGTTTCATAGAATCTAATTTTTTTGAGATAATTTTTTTGTATGGACTTCCATCATAACCTTCCATCGTAACATGTAGATAGGATCTTAAAAGTTTTGTAGCATTTCGAACATTCCTCGATTTAATTTGATTTTTGACCGAAACTATTATAGAATTGTGTATAATATACTACGATTTTTTGACCAAAACTAGTATTTCAAGAAGTTTCATAGATTCTAATTTTGAGATAATTTTTTGCGTGGACTTCCATCATAGCCTTCTCTCGTAACATGTAGATAGGATCTTTAAAGTTTCGTAGCATTTCAAACAATCCTCGATTTAATATGATTTTTGACCGAAACTAGTATAGAATTATGTATAATATACTACGATTTTTTTGGCCAAAACTAGTATTTCAAAAACTTTAATAGAATCTAATTTTGAGATAATTTTTTGTATGGACTTCCATCATAACCTTCCCTCGTAATAATAGAGAGGATCTTCAAAGTTTCTTAACATTTCGAACAATCCTCGATTTAATTTGATTTTTGACTGAAACTAGTATAGAATTGTCCATAATATACTACGATTTTTTGACAAAAACTAGTATTTCAAAAAGATTCAAAAAATCTAATTTTGAGATAATTTTTTGCATGGACTTCCGTCATTACATTCCCTCATAACATGTAGTGAGGATCTTAAAAGTTTCATAGTATTTCGAACAATCCTCGATTTAATTTGATTTTTGACCGAAACTAGTATAGAATTGTGTATCATATGCTACAATTTTTTGGCCAAAACTAGTATTTCAAAAAGTTTCATAGAATCTAATATTGAGATAATTTTTTGCATGGACTTCCATCATAACCTACCCTCGTAACAATAGAGAGGATCTTAAAAGTTTCTTAACATTTCGAACAATCCTTGATTTAATTTGATTTTTTTACCGAAACTAGTATAGAATTATGTATAATATACTACGATTTTTTGGCCAAAACTAGTATTTCAAAAACTTTAATAGAATCTAATTTTGAGATAATTTTTTGTATGGACTTCCATCATAACCTTCCCTCGTAATAATAGAGAGGATCTTCAAAGTTTCTTAACATTTCGAACAATCCTCGATTTAATTTGATTTTTGACTGAAACTAGTATAGAATTGTCCATAATATACTACGATTTTTTGACAAAAACTAGTATTTCAAAAAGATTCAAAAAATCTAATTTTGAGATAATTTTTTGCATGGACTTCCGTCATTACCTTCCCTCATAACATGTATTGAGGATCTTAAAAGTTTCATAGTATTTCGAACAATCCTCGATTTAATTTGATTTTTTACCGAAACTAGTATAGAATTGTGTATAATATACTATGATTTTTTGACCAAAACTAGTATTTCAAAAAGATTCATAGAATCGAATTTCGAGATAATTTTTTGCGTGGACTTCCATCATAGCCTTCCCTCGTAACATGTAGAAAGGATCTTAAAAGTTTCGTAGCATTTCGAACAATCCTCAATTTAATTTGTTTTTTGATCGAAACTAGTATAGAATTGTGTATAATATATTATGATTTTTTGACCAAAACTAGTATTTCAAAAAGATTCATAGAATCTAATTTTTAGAAAATGTTTTGCATGGATTTCTATCATACAGATAGAATCTTAACAGTTTCATAGCATTTCGAACAATCCTCGATTTAATTTGATATTTGACCGAAACTAGTATAGAATTGTGTATAATATACTATGATTTTTTGACCAAAACTAGTATTTCAAAAAGATTCATAGAATATAATTTTGAGAAAATGTTTTGCGTGGACTTCTATCATAACCTTCCTTCATAACATATAGAGAGAATCTTAAAAGTTTTATAGCATTTCGAACAATCCTCGATTTAATTTAATTTTTGACCGAAACTAGTATAGAATTGTGTATAATATACTACGATTTTTTGGCAAAACTAGTATTTCAAAAAGTTTCATAGAATCTAATTTTAAGATAATTTTTAGTAAGGACTTCCATCATAAACTTCCCTCGTAACATATAGAGATGACCTTAAAAGTTTCATAGAATTTTGAACAATCCTCGATTTAATTTGATTTTTGAACGAAACTAGTAAAGAATTGTGTATAGTATATACTACGATTTTTTGACCAAATCTAGTATTTGAAAAAGTTTCATATAATCTAATTTTGAGATAATGTTTTGCAAGGACTTCCATCATAACCTTCCCTCATAACATATAAAGAGTATCTTAAATGTTTCGTAGCATTTCGAACAATCCTCGATTTAATTTGATTTTTTACCAAAACTAGTATAGAATTGTGTATAATATACTACGATTTTTTGACCAAACTAGCATTTTAAAAAGTTTCATAGAATCTAATGTTGAAATTAATTTTTGCATGGACTTCCATCATAACCTTCCCTCTTAACATATAGAGAGGATCTTAAAAGTTTCGTAGCCTTTCGAATAATCCTCGATTTAATTTGATTTTTGACCGAAACTAGTATAGAATTTTGTATAATATACTACGATTTTTTTACCAAAACAAGTATTTCAAAAAGTCCCATAGAATCTAATTTTGAGATAATTTTTTGCATGGACTTCCATCATAACCTTCCCTCGTAACATATAGAGAGGATATTAAAAGTTTCATAGCATTTCGAACAATCCTCGATTTAATTTGATATTTGACCGAAATTAGTATAGAATTGTGTAGAATATATTACGATTTTTTGGCCAAAACTAGTATTTCAAAAAGTTTCATAGAATCTAATTTTTTTGAGATAATTTTTTTGTATGGACTTCCATCATAACCTTCCATCGTAACATGTAGATAGGATCTTAAAAGTTTTGTAGCATTTCGAACATTTCTCAATTTAATTTGATTTTTGACCGAAACTATTATAGAATTGTGTATAATATACTACGATTTTTTGACCAAAACTAGTATTTCAAAAAGTTTCATAGATTCTAATTTTGAGATAATTTTTTGCGTGGACTTCCATCATAGCCTTCTCTCGTAACATGTAGATAGGATCTTTAAAGTTTCGTAGCATTTCGAACAATCCTCGATTTAATATGATTTTAGACCGAAACTAGTATAGAATTATGTATAATATACTACGATTTTTTGGCCAAAACTAGTATTTCAAAAACTTTAATAGAATCTAATTTTGAGATAATTTTTTGTACGGACTTCCATCATAACCTTCCCTCGTAATAATAGAGAGGATCTTCAAAGTTTCTTAACATTTCGAACAATCCTCGATTTAATTTGATTTTTGACTGAAACTAGTATAGAATAGTCCATAATATACTACGATTTTTTGACAAAAACTAGTATTTCAAAAAGATTCAAAAAATCTAATTTTGAGATAATTTTTTGCATGGACTTCCGTCATTACCTTCCCTCATAACATGTAGTGAGGATCTTAAAAGTTTCATAGTATTTCGAACAATCCTCGATTTAATTTGATTTTTGACCGAAACTAGTATAGAATTGTGTATCATATACTACAATTTTTTGGCCAAAACTAGTATTTTTAAAAAGTTTCATAGAATCTAATATTGAGATAATTTTTTGCATGGACTTCCATCATAACCTTCCCTCGTAACAATAGAGAGGATCTTAAAAGTTTCTTAACATTTCGAACAATCCTTGATTTAATTTGATTTTTTACCGAAACTAGTATAGAATTGTGTATAATATACTATGATTTTTTGACCAAAACTAGTATTTCAAAAAGATTCATAGAATCGAATTTCGAGATAATTTTTTGCGTGGACTTCCATCATAGCCTTCCCTCGTAACATGTAGAAAGGATCTTAAAAGTTTCGTAGCATTTCGAACAATCCTCAATTTAATTTGTTTTTTGATCGAAACTAGTATAGAATTGTGTATAATATATTATGATTTTTTGACCAAAACTAGTATTTCAAAAAGATTCATAGAATCTAATTTTTAGAAAATGTTTTGCATGGATTTCTATCATACAGAGAGAATCTTAACAGTTTCATAGCATTTCGAACAATCCTCGATTTAATTTGATATTTGACCGAAACTAGTATAGAATTGTGTATAATATACTATGATTTTTTTGACCAAAACTAGTATTTCAAAAAGATTCATAGAATCTAATTTTGAGAAAATGTTTTGCATGGACTTCTATCATAACCTTCCTTCGTAACATATAGAGAGAATCTTCAAAGTTTTATAGCATTTCGAACAATCCTCGATTTAATTTAATTTTTGACCGAAACTAGTATAGAATTGTGTATAATATACTACGATTTTTTGGCCAAAACTAGTATTTCAAAAAGTTTCATAGAATCTAATTTTAAGATAATTTTTAGTATGGACTTCCATCATAAACTTCCCTCGTAACATATAGAGATGACCTTAAAAGTTTCATAGAATTTTGAACAATCCTCGATTTAATTTGATTTTTGAACGAAACTAGTAAAGAATTGTGTATAGTATATACTACGATTTTTTGACCAAATCTAGTATTTGAAAAAGTTTCATATAATCTAATTTTGAGATAATTTTTTGCAAGGACTTCCATCATAACCTTCCCTCGTAACATATAAAGAGTATCTTAAATGTTTCGTAGCATTTCGAACAATCCTCGATTTAATTTGATTTTTTACCAAAACTAGTATAGAATTGTGTATAATATACTACGATTTTTTGACCAAACTAGCATTTAAAAAAGTTTCATAGAATCTAATTTTGAAATTAATTTTTGCATGGATTTCCATCATAACCTTCCCTCTTAACATATAGAGAGGATCTTAAAAGTTTCGTAGCCTTTCGAATAATCCTCGATTTAATTTGATTTTTGACCGAAACTAGTATAGAATTTTGTATAATATACTACGATTTTTTTACCAAAACAAGTATTTCAAAAAGTCCCATAGAATCTAATTTTGAGATAATTTTTTGCATGGACTTCCATCATAACCTTCCCTCGTAACATATAGAGAGGATATTAAAAGTTTCATAGCATTTCGAACAATCCTCGATTTAATTTGATATTTGACCGAAATTAGTATAGAATTGTGTAGAATATATTACGATTTTTTGGCCAAAACTAGTATTTCAAAAAGTTTCATAGAATCTAATTTTTTTGAGATAATTTTTTTGTATGGACTTCCATCATAACCTTCCATCGTAACATGTAGATAGGATTTTAAAAATATTGTAGCATTTCGAACATTTCTCGATTTAATTTGATTTTTGACCGAAACTATTATAGAATTGTGTATAATATACTACGATTTTTTGACCAAAACTAGTATTTCAAAAAGTTTCATAGATTCTAATTTTGAGATAATTTTTTGCGTGGACTTCCATCATAGCCTTCTCTCGTAACATGTAGATAGGATCTTTAAAGTTTCGTAGCATTTCGAACAATCCTCGATTTAATATGATTTTTGACCGAAACTAGTATAGAATTATGTATAATATACTACGATTTTTTGGCCAAAACTAGTATTTCAAAAACTTTAATAGAATCTAATTTTGAGATAATTTTTTGTATGGACTTCCATCATAACCTTCCCTCGTAATAATAGAGAGGATCTTCAAAGTTTCTTAACATTTCGAACAATCCTCGATTTAATTTGATTTTTGACTGAAACTAGTATAGAATTGTCCATAATATACTACGATTTTTTGACAAAAACTAGTATTTCAAAAAGATTCAAAAAATCTAATTTTGAGATAATTTTTTGCATGGACTTCCGTCATTACCTTCCCTCATAACATGTAGTGAGGATCTTAAAAGTTTCATAGTATTTCGAACAATCCTCGATTTAATTTGATTTTTGACCGAAACTAGTATAGAATTGTGTATCATATACTACAATTTTTTGGCCAAAACTAGTATTTCAAAAAGTTTCATAGAATCTAATATTGAGATAATTTTTTGCATGGACTTCCATCATAACCTTCCCTCGTAACAATAGAGAGGATCTTAAAAGTTTCTTAACATTTCGAACAATCCTTGACTTAATTTGATTTTTTACCGAAACTAGTATAGAATTGTGTATAATATACTATGATTTTTTGACCAAAACTAGTATTTCAAAAAGATTCATAGAATCGAATTTCGAGATAATTTTTTGCGTGGACTTCCATCATAGCCTTCCCTCGTAACATGTAGAAAGGATCTTAAAAGTTTCGTAGCATTTCGAACAATCCTCAATTTAATTTGTTTTTTGATCGAAACTAGTATAGAATTGTGTATAATATATTATGATTTTTTGACCAAAACTAGTATTTCAAAAAGATTCATAGAATCTAATTTGTAGAAAATGTTTTGCATGGATTTCTATCATACAGAGAGAATCTTAACAGTTTCATAGCATTTCGAACAATCCTCGATTTAATTTGATATTTGACCGAAACTAGTATAGAATTGTGTATAATATACTATGATTTTTTGACCAAAACTAGTATTTCAAAAAGATTCATAGAATCTAATTTTGAGAAAATGTTTTGCATGGACTTCTATCATAACCTTCCTTCGTAACATATAGAGAGAATCTTAAAAGTTTTATAGCATTTCGAACAATCCTCGATTTAATTTAATTTTTGACCGAAACTAGTATAGAATTGTGTATAATATACTACGACTTTTTGGCCAAAACTAGTATTTCAAAAAGTTTCATAGAATCTAATTTTAAGATAATTTTTAGTATGGACTTCCATCATAAACTTCCCACGTAACATATAGAGATGACCTTAAAAGTTTCATAGAATTTTGAACAATCCTCGATTTAATTTGATTTTTGAACGAAACTAGTAAAGAATTGTGTATAGTATATACTACGATTTTTTGACCAAATCTAGTATTTGAAAAAGTTTCATATAATCTAATTTTGAGATAATTTTTTGCAAGGACTTCCATCATAACCTTCCCTCGTAACATATAAAGAGGATCTTAAATGTTTTGTAGCATTTCGAACAATCCTCGATTTAATTTGATTTTTGACCAAAACTAGTATAGAATTGTGTATAATATACTACGATTTTTTGACCAAACTAGCATTTTAAAAAGTTTCATAGAATCTAATTTTGAAATTAATTTTTGCATGGACTTCCATCATAACCTTCCCTCTTAACATATAGAGAGGATCTTAAAAGTTTCGTAGCCTTTCGAATAATCCTCGATTTAATTTGATTTTTGACCGAAACTAGTATAGAATTTTGTATAATATACTACGATTTTTTTACCAAAACAAGTATTTCAAAAAGTCCCATAGAATCTAATTTTGAGATAATTTTTTGCATGGACTTCCATCATAACCTTCCCTCGTAACATATAGAGAGGATATTAAAAGTTTCATAGCATTTCGAACAATCCTCGATTTAATTTGATATTTGACCGAAACTAGTATAGAATTGTGTATAATATATTACGATTTTTTGGCCAAAACTAGTATTTCAAAAAGTTTCATAGAATCTAATTTTTTTGAGATAATTTTTTTGTACGGACTTCCATCATAACCTTCCATCGTAACATGTAGATAGGATCTTAAAAGTATTGTAGCATTTCGAACATTCCTCGATTTAATTTGATTTTTGACCGAAACTAGTATAGAATTGTTTACAATATACTACGATTTTTTGACCAAAACTAGTATTTCATAAAGTTTCATAGATTCTAATTTTGAGATAATTTTTTGCGTGGACTTCCATCATAGCCTTCTCTCGTAACATGTAGATAGGATCTTTAAAGTTTCGTAGCATTTCGAACAATCCTCGATTTAATATGATTTTTGACCGAAACTAGTATAGAATTATGTATAATATACTACGATTTTTTGGCAAAAACTAGTATTTCAAAAACTTTAATAGAATCTAATTTTGAGATAATTTTTTGTATGGACTTCCATCATAACCTTCCCTCGTAATAATAGAGAGGATCTTAAAAGTTTCTTAACATTTCGAACAATCCTCGATTTAATTTGATTTTTGACTGAAACTAGTATAGAATTGTCCACAATATACTACGATTTTTTGAAAAAAACTAGTATTTCAAAAAGATTCAAAAAATCTAATTTTGAGATAATTTTTTGCATGGACTTCCGTCATTACCTTCCCTCATAACATGTTGTGAGGATCTTAAAAGTTTCATAGTATTTCGAACAATCCTCGATTTAATTTGATTTTTGACCGAAACTAGTATAGAATTGTGTATCATATACTACAATTTTTTGGCCAAAACAAGTATTTCAAAAAGTTTCATAGAATCTAATATTGAGATAATTTTTTGCATGGACTTCCATCATAACCTTCCCTCGTAACAATAGAGAGGATCTTAAAAGTTTCTTAACATTTCGAACAATCCTTGATTTAATTTGATTTTTTACCGAAACTAGTATAGAATTGTGTATAATATACTATGATTTTTTGACCAAAACTAGTATTTCAAAAAGATTCATAGAATCGAATTTCGAGATAATTTTTTGCGTGGACTTCCATCATAGCCTTCCCTCGTAACATGTAGAAAGGATCTTAAAAGTTTCGTAGCATTTCGAACAATCCTCAATTTAATTTGTTTTTTGATCGAAACTAGTATAGAATTGTGTATAATATATTATGATTTTTTGACCAAAACTAGTATTTCAAAAAGATTCATAGAATCTAAATTTTAGAAAATGTTTTGCATGGATTTCTATCATACAGAGAGAATCTTAACAGTTTCATAGCATTTCGAACAATCCTCGATTTAATTTGATATTTGACCGAAACTAGTATAGAATTGTGTATAATATACTATGATTTTTTGACCAAAACTAGTATTTCAAAAAGATTCATTGAATCTAATTTTGAGAAAATGTTTTGCATGGACTTCTATCATAACCTTCCTTCGTAACATATAGAGAGAATCTTAAAAGTTTTATAGCATTTCGAACAATCCTCGATTTAATTTAATTTTTGACCGAAACTAGTATAGAATTGTGTATAATATACTACGACTTTTTGGCCAAAACTAGTATTTCAAAAAGTTTCATAGAATCTAATTTTAAGATAATTTTTAGTATGGACTTCCATCATAAACTTCCCACGTAACATATAGAGATGACCTTAAAAGTTTCATAGAATTTTGAACAATCCTCGATTTAATTTGATTTTTGAACGAAACTAGTAAAGAATTGTGTATAGTATATACTACGATTTTTTGACCAAATCTAGTATTTGAAAAAGTTTCATATAATCTAATTTTGAGATAATTTTTTGCAAGGACTTCCATCATAACCTTCCCTCGTAACATATAAAGAGGATCTTAAATGTTTTGTAGCATTTCGAACAATCCTCGATTTAATTTGATTTTTGACCAAAACTAGTATAGAATTGTGTATAATATACTACGATTTTTTGACCAAACTAGCATTTTAAAAAGTTTCATAGAATCTAATTTTGAAATTAATTTTTGCATGGACTTCCATCATAACCTTCCCTCTTAACATATAGAGAGGATCTTAAAAGTTTCGTAGCCTTTCGAATAATCCTCGATTTAATTTGATTTTTGACCGAAACTAGTATAGAATTTTGTATAATATACTACGATTTTTTTACCAAAACAAGTATTTCAAAAAGTCCCATAGAATCTAATTTTGAGATAATTTTTTGCATGGACTTCCATCATAACCTTCCCTCGTAACATATAGAGAGGATATTAAAAGTTTCATAGCATTTCGAACAATCCTCGATTTAATTTGATATTTGACCGAAACTAGTATAGAATTGTGTATAATATATTACGATTTTTTGGCCAAAACTAGTATTTCAAAAAGTTTCATAGAATCTAATTTTTTTGAGATAATTTTTTTGTACGGACTTCCATCATAACCTTCCATCGTAACATGTAGATAGGATCTTAAAAGTATTGTAGCATTTCGAACATTCCTCGATTTAATTTGATTTTTGACCGAAACTAGTATAGAATTGTTTACAATATACTACGATTTTTTGACCAAAACTAGTATTTCAAAAAGTTTCATAGATTCTAATTTTGAGATAATTTTTTGCGTGGACTTCCATCATAGCCTTCTCTCGTAACATGTAGATAGGATCTTTAAAGTTTCGTAGCATTTCGAACAATCCTCGATTTAATATGATTTTTGGCCAAAACTAGTATTTCAAAAACTTTAATAGAATCTAATTTTGAGATAATTTTTTGTATGGACTTCCATCATAACCTTCCCTCGTAATAATAGAGAGGATCTTAAAAGTTTCTTAACATTTCGAACAATCCTCGATTTAATTTGATTTTTGACTGAAACTAGTATAGAATTGTCCACAATATACTACGATTTTTTGACAAAAACTAGTATTTCAAAAAGATTCAAAAAATCTAATTTTGAGATAATTTTTTGCATGGACTTCCGTCATTACCTTCCCTCATAACATGTTGTGAGGATCTTAAAAGTTTCATAGTATTTCGAACAATCCTCGATTTAATTTGATTTTTGACCGAAACTAGTATAGAATTGTGTATCATATACTACAATTTTTTGGCCAAAACTAGTATTTCAAAAAGTTTCATAGAATCTAATATTGAGATAATTTTTTGCATGGACTTCCATCATAACCTTCCCTCGTAACAATAGAGAGGATCTTAAAAGTTTCTTAACATTTCGAACAATCCTTGATTTAATTTGATTTTTTACCGAAACTAGTATAGAATTGTGTATAATATACTATGATTTTTTGACCAAAACTAGTATTTCTAAAAGATTCATAGAATCGAATTTCGAGATAATTTTTTGCGTGGACTTCCATCATAGCCTTCCCTCGTAACATGTAGAAAGGATCTTAAAAGTTTCGTAGCATTTCGAACAATCCTCAATTTAATTTGTTTTTTGATCGAAACTAGTATAGAATTGTGTATAATATATTATGATTTTTTGACCAAAACTAGTATTTCAAAAAGATTCATAGAATCTAATTTTTAGAAAATGTTTTGCATGGATTTCTATCATACAGAGAGAATCTTAACAGTTTCATAGCATTTCGAACAATCCTCGATTTAATTTGATATTTGACCGAAACTAGTATAGAATTGTGTATAATATACTATGATTTTTTGACCAAAACTAGTATTTCAAAAAGATTCATAGAATCTAATTTTGAGAAAATGTTTTGCATGGACTTCTATCATAACCTTCCTTCGTAACATATAGAGAGAATCTTAAAAGTTTTATAGCATTTCGAACAATCCTCGATTTAATTTAATATTTGACCGAAACTAGTATAGAATTGTGTATAATATACTACGATTTTATGGCCTAAACTAGTATTTCAAAAAGTTTCATAGAATCTAATTTTAAGATAATTTTTAGTATGGACTTCCATCATAAACTTCCCTCGTAACATATAGAGATGACCTTAAAAGTTTCATAGAATTTTGAACAATCCTCGATTTAATTTGATTTTTGAACGAAACTAGTAAAGAATTGTGTATAGTATATACTACGATTTTTTGACCAAATCTAGTATTTGAAAAAGTTTCATATAATCTAATTTTGAGATAATTTTTTGCAAGGACTTCCATCATAACCTTCCCTCGTAACATATAAAGAGTATCTTAAATGTTTCGTAGCATTTCGAACATTCCTCGATTTAATTTGATTTTTTTACCAAAACTAGTATAGAATTGTGTATAATATACTACGATTTTTTGACCAAACTAGCATTTTAAAAAGTTTCATAGAATCTAATTTTGAAATTAATTTTTGCATGGACTTCCATCATAACCTTCCCTCTTAACATATAGAGAGGATCTTAAAAGGTTCGTAGCCTTTCGAATAATCCTCGATTTAATTTGATTTTTGACCGAAACTAGTATAGAATTTTGTATAATATACTACAATTTTTTTACCAAAACAAGTATTTCATAAAGTCCCATAGAACTAATTTTGAGATAATTTTTTGCATGGACTTCCATCATAACCTTCCCTCGTAACATATAGAGAGGATATTAAAAGTTTCATAGCATTTCGAACAATCCTCGATTTAATTTGATATTTGACCGAAATTAGTATAGAATTGTGTAGAATATATTACGATTTTTTGGCCAAAACTAGTATTTCAAAAAGTTTCATAGAATCTAATTTTTTTGAGATAATTTTTTTGTATGGACTTCCATCATAACCTTCCATCGTAACATGTAGATAAGATCTTAAAAGTTTTGTAGCATTTCGAACATTCCTCGATTTAATTTGATTTTTGACCGAAACTATTATAGAATTGTGTATAATATACTACGATTTTTTGACCAAAACTAGTATTTCAAAAAGTTTCATAGATTCTAATTTTGAGATAATTTTTTGCGTGGACTTCCATCATAGCCTTCTCTCGTAACATGTAGATAGGATCTTTAAAGTTTCGTAGCATTTCGAACAATCCTCGATTTAATATGATTTTTGACCGAAACTAGTATAGAATTATGTATAATATACTACGATTTTTTGGCCAAAACTAGTATTTCAAAAACTTTAATAGAATCTAATTTTAAGATAATTTTTTGTATGGACTTCCATCATAACCTTCCCTCGTAATAATAGAGAGGATCTTCAAAGTTTCTTAACATTTCGAACAATCCTCGATTTAATTTGATTTTTGACTGAAACTAGTATAGAATTGTCCATAATATACTACGATTTTTTGACAAAAACTAGTATTTCAAAAAGATTCAAAAAATCTAATTTTGAGATAATTTTTTGCATGGACTTCCGTCATTACCTTCCCTCATAACATGTAGTGAGGATCTTAAAAGTTTCATAGTATTTCGAACAATCCTCGATTTAATTTGATTTTTGACCGAAACTAGTATAGAATTGTGTATCATATACTACAATTTTTTGGCCAAAACTAGTATTTCAAAAAGTTTCATAGATTCTAATATTGAGATAATTTTTTGCATGGACTTCCATCATAACCTTCCCTCGTAACAATAGAGAGGATCTTAAAAGTTTCTTAACATTTCGAACAATCCTTGATTTAATTTGATTTTTTACCGAAACTATTATAGAATTGTGTATAATATACTATGATTTTTTGACCAAAACTAGTATTTCAAAAAGATTCATAGAATCGAATTTCGAGATAATTTTTTGCGTGGACTTCCATCATAGCCTTCCCTCGTAACATGTAGAAAGGATCTTAAAAGTTTCGTAGCATTTCGAACAATCCTCAATTTAATTTGTTTTTTGATCGAAACTAGTATAGAATTGTGTATAATATATTATGATTTTTTGACCAAAACTAGTATTTCAAAAAGATTCATAGAATCTAATTTTTAGAAAATGTTTTGCATGGATTTCTATCATACAGAAAGAATCTTAACAGTTTCATAGCATTTCGAACAATCCTCGATTTAATTTGATATTTGACCGAAACTAGTATAGAATTGTGTATAATATACTATGATTTTTTGACCAAAACTAGTATTTCAAAAAGATTCATAGAATCTAATTTTGAGAAAATGTTTTGCATGGACTTCTATCATAACCTTCCTTCGTAACATATAGAGAGAATCTTAAAAGTTTTATAGCATTTCGAACAATCCTCGATTTAATTTAATTTTTGACCGAAACTAGTATAGAATTGTGTATAATATACTACGACTTTTTGGCCAAAACTAGTATTTCAAAAAGTTTCATAGAATCTAATTTTAAGATAATTTTTAGTATGGACTTCCATCATAAACTTCCCACGTAACATATAGAGATGGCCTTAAAAGTTTCATAGAATTTTGAAAAATCCTCGATTTAATTTGATTTTTGAACGAAACTAGTAAAGAATTGTGTATAGTATATACTACGATTTTTTGACCAAATCTAGTATTTGAAAAAGTTTCATATAATCTAATTTTGAGATAATTTTTTGCAAGGACTTCCATCATAACCTTCCCTCGTAACATATAAAGAGGATCTTAAATGTTTTGTAGCATTTCGAACAATCCTCGATTTAATTTGATTTTTGACCAAAACTAGTATAGAATTGTGTATAATATACTACGATTTTTTGACCAAACTAGCATTTTAAAAAGTTTCATAGAATCTAATTTTGAAATTAATTTTTGCATGGACTTCCATCATAACCTTCCCTCTTAACATATAGAGAGGATCTTAAAAGTTTCGTAGCCTTTCGAATAATCCTCGATTTAATTTGATTTTTGACCGAAACTAGTATAGAATTTTGTATAATATACTACGGTTTTTTTACCAAAACAAGTATTTCAAAAAGTCCCATAGAATCTAATTTTGAGATAATTTTTTGCATGGACTTCCATCATAACCTTCCCTCGTAACATATAGAGAGGATATTAAAAGTTTCATAGCATTTCGAACAATCCTCGATTTAATATGATATTTGACCGAAACTAGTATAGAATTGTGTATAATATATTACGATTTTTTGGCCAAAACTAGTATTTCAAAAAGTTTCATAGAATCTAATTTTTTTGAGATAATTTTTTTGTACGGACTTCCATCATAACCTTCCATCGTAACATGTAGATAGGATCTTAAAAGTATTGTAGCATTTCGAACATTCCTCGATTTAATTTGATTTTTGACCGAAACTAGTATAGAATTGTTTACAATATACTACGATTTTTTGACCAAAACTAGTATTTCAAAAAGTTTCATAGATTCTAATTTTGAGATAATTTTTTGCGTGGACTTCCATCATAGCCTTCTCTCGTAACATGTAGATAGGATCTTTAAAGTTTCGTAGCATTTCGAACAATCCTCGATTTAATATGATTTTTGACCGAAACTAGTATAGAATTATGTATAATATACTACGATTTTTTGGCCAAAACTAGTATTTCAAAAACTTTAATAGAATCTAATTTTGAGATAATTTTTTGTATGGACTTCCATCATAACCTTCCCTCGTAATAATAGAGAGGATCTTAAAAGTTTCTTAACATTTCGAACAATCCTCGATTTAATTTGATTTTTGACTGAAACTAGTATAGAATTGTCCACAATATACTACGATTTTTTGACAAAAACTAG
This sequence comes from Lathyrus aphaca, assembly GCA_963966055.1. Lineage (NCBI taxonomy): Eukaryota > Viridiplantae > Streptophyta > Magnoliopsida > Fabales > Fabaceae > Lathyrus > Lathyrus aphaca. The sequence continues at coordinate 33,916,558 of OZ014523.1, forward strand.
TATTTCAAAAAGATTCAAAAAATCTAATTTTGAGATAATTTTTTGCATGGACTTCCGTCATTACCTTCCCTCATAACATGTTGTGAGGATCTTAAAAGTTTCATAGTATTTCGAACAATCCTCGATTTAATTTGATTTTTGACCGAAACTAGTATAGAATTGTGTATCATATACTACAATTTTTTGGCCAAAACTAGTATTTCAAAAAGTTTCATAGAATCTAATATTGAGATAATTTTTTGCATGGACTTCCATCATAACCTTCCCTCGTAACAATAGAGAGGATCTTAAAAGTTTCTTAACATTTCGAACAATCCTTGATTTAATTTGATTTTTTACCGAAACTAGTATAGAATTGTGTATAATATACTATGATTTTTTGACCAAAACTAGTATTTCAAAAAGATTCATAGAATCGAATTTCGAGATAATTTTTTGCGTGGACTTCCATCATAGCCTTCCCTCGTAACATGTAGAAAGGATCTGAAAAGTTTCGTAGCATTTCGAACAATCCTCAATTTAATTTGTTTTTTGATCGAAACTAGTATAGAATTGTGTATAATATATTATGATTTTTTGACCAAAACTAGTATTTCAAAAAGATTCATAGAATCTAATTTTTAGAAAATGTTTTGCATGGATTTCTATCATACAGAGAGAATCTTAACAGTTTCATAGCATTTCGAACAATCCTCGATTTAATTTGATATTTGACCGAAACTAGTATAGAATTGTGTATAATATACTATGATTTTTTGACCAAAACTAGTATTTCAAAAAGATTCATAGAATCTAATTTTGAGAAAATGTTTTGCATGGACTTCTATCATAACCTTCCTTCGTAACATATAGAGAGAATCTTAAAAGTTTCATAGCATTTCGAACAATCCTCGATTTAATTTAATTTTTGACCGAAACTAGTATAGAATTGTGTATAATATACTACGACTTTTTGGCCAAAACTAGTATTTCAAAAAGTTTCATAGAATCTAATTTTAAGATAATTTTTAGTATGGACTTCCATCATAAACTTCCCACGTAACATATAGAGATGACCTTAAAAGTTTCATAGAATTTTGAACAATCCTCGATTTAATTTGATTTTTGAACGAAACTAGTAAAGAATTGTGTATAGTATATACTACGATTTTTTGACCAAATCTAGTATTTGAAAAAGTTTCATATAATTTAATTTTGAGATAATTTTTTGCAAGGACTTCCATCATAACCTTCCCTCGTAACATATAAAGAGGATCTTAAATGTTTTGTAGCATTTCGAACAATCCTCGATTTAATTTGATTTTTGACCAAAACTAGTATAGAATTGTGTATAATATACTACGATTTTTTGACCAAACTAGCATTTTAAAAAGTTTCATAGAATCTAATTTTGAAATTAATTTTTGCATGGACTTCCATCATAACCTTCCCTCTTAACATATAGAGAGGATCTTAAAAGTTTCGTAGCCTTTCGAATAATCCTCGATTTAATTTGATTTTTGACCGAAACTAGTATAGAATTTTGTATAATATACTACGATTTTTTTACCAAAACAAGTATTTCAAAAAGTCCCATAGAATCTAATTTTGAGATAATTTTTTGCATGGACTTCCATCATAACCTTCCCTCGTAACATATAGAGAGGATATTAAAAGTTTCATAGCATTTCGAACAATCCTCGATTTAATTTGATATTTGACCGAAACTAGTATAGAATTGTGTATAATATATTACGATTTTTTGGCCAAAACTAGTATTTCAAAAAGTTTCATAGAATCTAATTTTTTTGAGATAATTTTTTTGTACGGACTTCCATCATAACCTTCCATCGTAACATGTAGATAGGATCTTAAAAGTATTGTAGCATTTCGAACATTCCTCGATTTAATTTGATTTTTGACCGAAACTAGTATAGAATTGTTTACAATATACTACGATTTTTTGACCAAAACTAGTATTTCAAAAAGTTTCATAGATTCTAATTTTGAGATAATTTTTTGCGTGGACTTCCATCATAGCCTTCTCTCGTAACATGTAGATAGGATCTTTAAAGTTTCGTAGCATTTCGAACAATCCTCGATTTAATATGATTTTTGACCGAAACTAGTATAGAATTATGTATAATATACTACGATTTTTTGGCCAAAACTAGTATTTCAAAAACTTTAATAGAATCTAATTTTGAGATAATTTTTTGTATGGACTTCCATCATAACCTTCCCTCGTAATAATAGAGAGGATCTTAAAAGTTTCTTAACATTTCGAACAATCCTCGATTTAATTTGATTTTTGACTGAAACTAGTATAGAATTGTCCACAATATACTACGATTTTTTGACAAAAACTAGTATTTCAAAAAGATTCAAAAAATCTAATTTTGAGATAATTTTTTGCATGGACTTCCGTCATTACCTTCCCTCGTAACATGTTGTGAGGATCTTAAAAGTTTCATAGTATTTCGAACAATCCTCGATTTAATTTGATTTTTGACCGAAACTAGTATAGAATTGTGTATCATATACTACAATTTTTTGGCCAAAACTAGTATTTCAAAAAGTTTCATAGAATCTAATATTGAGATAATTTTTTGCATGGACTTCCATCATAACCTTCCCTCGTAACAATAGAGAGGATCTTAAAAGTTTCTTAACATTTCGAACAATCCTTGATTTAATTTGATTTTTTACCGAAACTAGTATAGAATTGTGTATAATATACTATGATTTTTTGACCAAAACTAGTATTTCAAAAAGATTCATAGAATCGAATTTCGAGATAATTTTTTGCGTGGACTTCCATCATAGCCTTCCCTCGTAACATGTAGAAAGGATCTTAAAAGTTTCGTAGCATTTCGAACAATCCTCAATTTAATTTGTTTTTTGATCGAAACTAGTATAGAATTGTGTATAATATATTATGATTTTTTGACCAAAACTAGTATTTCAAAAAGATTCATAGAATCTAATTTTTAGAAAATGTTTTGCATGGATTTCTATCATACAGAGAGAATCTTAACAGTTTCATAGCATTTCGAACAATCCTCGATTTAATTTGATATTTGACCGAAACTAGTATAGAATTGTGTATAATATACTATGATTTTTTGACCAAAACTAGTATTTCAAAAAGATTCATAGAATCTAATTTTGAGAAAATGTTTTGCATGGACTTCTATCATAACCTTCCTTCGTAACATATAGAGAGAATCTTAAAAGTTTCATAGCATTTCGAACAATCCTCGATTTAATTTAATTTTTGACCGAAACTAGTATAGAATTGTGTATAATATACTACGACTTTTTGGCCAAAACTAGTATTTCAAAAAGTTTCATAGAATCTAATTTTAAGATAATTTTTAGTATGGACTTCCATCATAAACTTCCCACGTAACATATAGAGATGACCTTAAAAGTTTCATAGAATTTTGAACAATCCTCGATTTAATTTGATTTTTGAACGAAACTAGTAAAGAATTGTGTATAGTATATACTACGATTTTTTGACCAAATCTAGTATTTGAAAAAGTTTCATATAATTTAATTTTGAGATAATTTTTTGCAAGGACTTCCATCATAACCTTCCCTCGTAACATATAAAGAGGATCTTAAATGTTTTGTAGCATTTCGAACAATCCTCGATTTAATTTGATTTTTGACCAAAACTAGTATAGAATTGTGTATAATATACTACGATTTTTTGACCAAACTAGCATTTTAAAAAGTTTCATAGAATCTAATTTTGAAATTAATTTTTGCATGGACTTCCATCATAACCTTCCCTCTTAACATATAGAGAGGATCTTAAAAGTTTCGTAGCCTTTCGAATAATCCTCGATTTAATTTGATTTTTGACCGAAACTAGTATAGAATTTTGTATAATATACTACGATTTTTTTACCAAAACAAGTATTTCAAAAAGTCCCATAGAATCTAATTTTGAGATAATTTTTTGCATGGACTTCCATCATAACCTTCCCTCGTAACATATAGAGAGGATATTAAAAGTTTCATAGCATTTCGAACAATCCTCGATTTAATTTGATATTTGACCGAAACTAGTATAGAATTGTGTATAATATATTACGATTTTTTGGCCAAAACTAGTATTTCAAAAAGTTTCATAGAATCTAATTTTTTTGAGATAATTTTTTTGTACGGACTTCCATCATAACCTTCCATCGTAACATGTAGATAGGATCTTAAAAGTATTGTAGCATTTCGAACATTCCTCGATTTAATTTGATTTTTGACCGAAACTAGTATAGAATTGTTTACAATATACTACGATTTTTTGACCAAAACTAGTATTTCAAAAAGTTTCATAGATTCTAATTTTGAGATAATTTTTTGCGTGGACTTCCATCATAGCCTTCTCTCGTAACATGTAGATAGGATCTTTAAAGTTTCGTAGCATTTCGAACAATCCTCGATTTAATATGATTTTTGACCGAAACTAGTATAGAATTATGTATAATATACTACGATTTTTTGGCCAAAACTAGTATTTCAAAAACTTTAATAGAATCTAATTTTGAGATAATTTTTTGTATGGACTTCCATCATAACCTTCCCTCGTAATAATAGAGAGGATCTTAAAAGTTTCTTAACATTTCGAACAATCCTCGATTTAATTTGATTTTTGACTGAAACTAGTATAGAATTGTCCACAATATACTACGATTTTTTGACAAAAACTAGTATTTCAAAAAGATTCAAAAAATCTAATTTTGAGATAATTTTTTGCATGGACTTCCGTCATTACCTTCCCTCATAACATGTTGTGAGGATCTTAAAAGTTTCATAGTATTTCGAACAATCCTCGATTTAATTTGATTTTTGACCGAAACTAGTATAGAATTGTGTATCATATACTACAATTTTTTGGCCAAAACTAGTATTTCAAAAAGTTTCATAGAATCTAATATTGAGATAATTTTTTGCATGGACTTCCATCATAACCTTCCCTCGTAACAATAGAGAGGATCTTAAAAGTTTCTTAACATTTCGAACAATCCTTGATTTAATTTGATTTTTTACCGAAACTAGTATAGAATTGTGTATAATATACTATGATTTTTTGACCAAAACTAGTATTTCAAAAAGATTCATAGAATCGAATTTCGAGATAATTTTTTGCGTGGACTTCCATCATAGCCTTCCCTCGTAACATGTAGAAAGGATCTTAAAAGTTTCGTAGCATTTCGAACAATCCTCAATTTAATTTGTTTTTTGATCGAAACTAGTATAGAATTGTGTATAATATATTATGATTTTTTGACCAAAACTAGTATTTCAAAAAGATTCATAGAATCTAATTTTTAGAAAATGTTTTGCATGGATTTCTATCATACAGAGAGAATCTTAACAGTTTCATAGCATTTCGAACAATCCTCGATTTAATTTGATATTTGACCGAAACTAGTATAGAATTGTGTATAATATACTATGATTTTTTGACCAAAACTAGTATTTCAAAAAGATTCATAGAATCTAATTTTGAGAAAATGTTTTGCATGGACTTCTATCATAACCTTCCTTCGTAACATATAGAGAGAATCTTAAAAGTTTCATAGCATTTCGAACAATCCTCGATTTAATTTAATTTTTGACCGAAACTAGTATAGAATTGTGTATAATATACTACGACTTTTTGGCCAAAACTAGTATTTCAAAAAGTTTCATAGAATCTAATTTTAAGATAATTTTTAGTATGGACTTCCATCATAAACTTCCCACGTAACATATAGAGATGACCTTAAAAGTTTCATAGAATTTTGAACAATCCTCGATTTAATTTGATTTTTGAACGAAACTAGTAAAGAATTGTGTATAGTATATACTACGATTTTTTGACCAAATCTAGTATTTGAAAAAGTTTCATATAATTTAATTTTGAGATAATTTTTTGCAAGGACTTCCATCATAACCTTCCCTCGTAACATATAAAGAGGATCTTAAATGTTTTGTAGCATTTCGAACAATCCTCGATTTAATTTGATTTTTGACCAAAACTAGTATAGAATTGTGTATAATATACTATGATTTTTTGACCAAACTAGCATTTTAAAAAGTTTCATAGAATCTAATTTTGAAATTAATTTTTGCATGGACTTCCATCATAACCTTCCCTCTTAACATATAGAGAGGATCTTAAAAGTTTCGTAGCCTTTCGAATAATCCTCGATTTAATTTGATTTTTGACCGAAACTAGTATAGAATTTTGTATAATATACTACGATTTTTTTACCAAAACAAGTATTTCAAAAAGTCCCATAGAATCTAATTTTGAGATAATTTTTTGCATGGACTTCCATCATAACCTTCCCTCGTAACATATAGAGAGGATATTAAAAGTTTCATAGCATTTCGAACAATCCTCGATTTAATTTGATATTTGACCGAAACTAGTATAGAATTGTGTATAATATATTACGATTTTTTGGCCAAAACTAGTATTTCAAAAAGTTTCATAGAATCTAATTTTTATGAGATAATTTTTTTGTACGGACTTCCATCATAACCTTCCATCGTAACATGTAGATAGGATCTTAAAAGTATTGTAGCATTTCGAACATTCCTCGATTTAATTTGATTTTTGACCGAAACTAGTATAGAATTGTTTACAATATACTACGATTTTTTGACCAAAACTAGTATTTCAAAAAGTTTCATAGATTCTAATTTTGAGATAATTTTTTGCGTGGACTTCCATCATAGCCTTCTCTCGTAACATGTAGATAGGATCTTTAAAGTTTCGTAGCATTTCGAACAATCCTCGATTTAATATGATTTTTGACCGAAACTAGTATAGAATTATGTATAATATACTACGATTTTTTAGCCAAAACTAGTATTTCAAAAACTTTAATAGAATCTAATTTTGAGATAATTTTTTGTATGGACTTCCATCATAACCTTCCCTCGTAATAATAGAGAGGATCTTAAAAGTTTCTTAACATTTCGAACAATCCTCGATTTAATTTGATTTTTGACTGAAACTAGTATAGAATTGTCCACAATATACTACGATTTTTTGACAAAAACTAGTATTTCAAAAAGATTCAAAAAATCTAATTTTGAGATAATTTTTTGCATGGACTTCCGTCATTACCTTCCCTCATAACATGTTGTGAGGATCTTAAAAGTTTCATAGTATTTCGAACAATCCTCGATTTAATTTGATTTTTGACCGAAACTAGTATAGAATTGTGTATCATATACTACAATTTTTTGGCCAAAACTAGTATTTCAAAAAGTTTCATAGAATCTAATATTGAGATAATTTTTTGCATGGACTTCCATCATAACCTTCCCTCGTAACAATAGAGAGGATCTTAAAAGTTTCTTAACATTTCGAACAATCCTTGATTTAATTTGATTTTTTACCGAAACTAGTATAGAATTGTGTATAATATACTATGATTTTTTGACCAAAACTAGTATTTCAAAAAGATTCATAGAATCGAATTTCGAGATAATTTTTTGCGTGTACTTCCATCATAGCCTTCCCTCGTAACATGTAGAAAGGATCTTAAAAGTTTCGTAGCATTTCGAACAATCCTCAATTTAATTTGTTTTTTGATCGAAACTAGTATAGAATTGTGTATAATATATTATGATTTTTTGACCAAAACTAGTATTTCAAAAAGATTCATAGAATCTAATTTTTAGAAAATGTTTTGCATGGATTTTTATCATACAGAGAGAATCTTAACAGTTTCATAGCATTTCGAACAATCCTCGATTTAATTTGATATTTGACCGAAACTAGTATAGAATTGTGTATAATATACTATGATTTTTTGACCAAAACTAGTATTTCAAAAAGATTCATAGAATCTAATTTTGAGAAAATGTTTTGCATGGACTTCTATCATAACCTTCCTTCGTAACATATAGAGAGAATCTTAAAAGTTTCATAGCATTTCGAACAATCCTCGATTTAATTTAATTTTTGACCGAAACTAGTATAGAATTGTGTATAATATACTACGACTTTTTGGCCAAAACTAGTATTTCAAAAAGTTTCATAGAATCTAATTTTAAGATAATTTTTAGTATGGACTTCCATCATAAACTTCCCACGTAACATATAGAGATGACCTTAAAAGTTTCATAGAATTTTGAACAATCCTCGATTTAATTTGATTTTTGAACGAAACTAGTAAAGAATTGTGTATAGTATATACTACGATTTTTTGACCAAATCTAGTATTTGAAAAAGTTTCATATAATTTAATTTTGAGATAATTTTTTGCAAGGACTTCCATCATAACCTTCCCTCGTAACATATAAAGAGGATCTTAAATGTTTTGTAGCATTTCGAACAATCCTCGATTTAATTTGATTTTTGACCAAAACTAGTATAGAATTGTGTATAATATACTACGATTTTTTGACCAAACTAGCATTTTAAAAAGTTTCATAGAATCTAATTTTGAAATTAATTTTTGCATGGACTTCCATCATAACCTTCCCTCTTAACATATAGCGAGGATCTTAAAAGTTTCGTAGCCTTTCGAATAATCCTCGATTTAATTTTATTTTTGACCGAAACTAGTATAGAATTTTGTATAATATACTACGATTTTTTTACCAAAACAAGTATTTCAAAAAGTCCCATAGAATCTAATTTTGAGATAATTTTTTGCATGGACTTCCATCATAACCTTCCCTCGTAACATATAGAGAGGATATTAAAAGTTTCATAGCATTTCGAACAATCCTCGATTTAATTTGATATTTGACCGAAACTAGTATAGAATTGTGTATAATATATTACGATTTTTTGGCCAAAACTAGTATTTCAAAAAGTTTCATAGAATCTAATTTTTTTGAGATAATTTTTTTGTACGGACTTCCATCATAACCTTCCATCGTAACATGTAGATAGGATCTTAAAAGTATTGTAGCATTTCGAACATTCCTCGATTTAATTTGATTTTTGACCGAAACTAGTATAGAATTGTTTACAATATACTACGATTTTTTGACCAAAACTAGTATTTCAAAAAGTTTCATAGATTCTAATTTTGAGATAATTTTTTGCGTGGACTTCCATCATAGCCTTCTCTCGTAACATGTAGATAGGATCTTTAAAGTTTCGTAGCATTTCGAACAATCCTGGATTTAATATGATTTTTCACCGAAACTAGTATAGAATTATGTATAATATACTACGATTTTTTGGCCAAAACTAGTATTTCAAAAACTTTAATAGAATCTAATTTTGAGATAATTTTTTGTATGGACTTCCATCATAACCTTCCCTCGTAATAATAGAGAGGATCTTAAAAGTTTCTTAACATTTCGAACAATCCTCGATTTAATTTGATTTTTGACTGAAACTAGTATAGAATTGTCCACAATATACTACAATTTTTTGACAAAAACTAGTATTTCAAAAAGATTCAAAAAATCTAATTTTGAGATAATTTTTTGCATGGACTTCCGTCATTACCTTCCCTCATAACATGTTGTGAGGATCTTAAGAGTTTCATAGTATTTCGAACAATCCTCGATTTAATTTGATTTTTGACCGAAACTAGTATAGAATTGTGTATCATATACTACAATTTTTTGGCCAAAACTAGTATTTCAAAATGTTTCATAGAATCTAATATTGAGATAATTTTTTGCATGGACTTCCATCATAACCTTCCCTCGTAACAATAGAGAGGATCTTAAAAGTTTCTTAACATTTCGAACAATCCTTGATTTAATTTGATTTTTTACCGAAACTAGTATAGAATTGTGTATAATATACTATGATTTTTTGACCAAAACTAGTATTTCAAAAAGATTCATAGAATCGAATTTCGAGATAATTTTTTGCGTGGACTTCCATCATAGCCTTCCCTCGTAACATGTAGAAAGGATCTTAAAAGTTTCGTAGCATTTCGAACAATCCTCAATTTAATTTGTTTTTTGATCGAAACTAGTATAGAATTGTGTATAATATATTATGATTTTTTGACCAAAACTAGTATTTCAAAAAGATTCATAGAATCTAATTTTTAGAAAATGTTTTGCATGGATTTCTATCATACAGAGAGAATCTTAACAGTTTCATAGCATTTCGAACAATCCTCGATTTAATTTGATATTTGACCGAAACTAGTATAGAATTGTGTATAATATACTATGATTTTTTGACCAAAACTAGTATTTCAAAAAGATTCATAGAATCTAATTTTGAGAAAATGTTTTGCATGAACTTCTATCATAACCTTCCTTCGTAACATATAGAGAGAATCTTAAAAGTTTCATAGCATTTCGAACAATCCTCGATTTAATTTAATTTTTGACCGAAACTAGTATAGAATTGTGTATAATATACTACGACTTTTTGGCCAAAACTAGTATTTCAAAAAGTTTCATAGAATCTAATTTTAAGATAATTTTTAGTATGGACTTCCATCATAAACTTCCCACGTAACATATAGAGATGACCTTAAAAGTTTCATAGAATTTTGAACAATCCTCGATTTAATTTGATTTTTGAACGAAACTAGTAAAGAATTGTGTATAGTATATACTACGATTTTTTGACCAAATCTAGTATTTGAAAAAGTTTCATATAATCTAATTTTGAGATAATTTTTTGCAAGGACTTCCATCATAACCTTCCCTCGTAACATATAAAGAGGATCTTAAATGTTTTGTAGCATTTCGAACAATCCTCGATTTAATTTGATTTTTGACCAAAACTAGTATAGAATTGTGTATAATATACTACGATTTTTTGACCAAACTAGCATTTTAAAAAGTTTCATAGAATCTAATTTTGAAATTAATTTTTGCATGGACTTCCATCATAACCTTCCCTCTTAACATATAGAGAGGATCTTAAAAGTTTCATAGCCTTTCGAATAATCCTCGATTTAATTTGATTTTTGACCGAAACTAGCATAGAATTTTGTATAATATACTACGATTTTTTTACCAAAACAAGTATTTCAAAAAGTCCCATAGAATCTAATTTTGAGATAATTTTTTGCATGGACTTCCATCATAACCTTCCCTCGTAACATATAGAGAGGATATTAAAAGTTTCATAGCATTTCGAACAATCCTCGATTTAATTTGATATTTGACCGAAACTAGTATAGAATTGTGTATAATATATTACGATTTTTTGGCCAAAACTAGTATTTCAAAAAGTTTCATAGAATCTAATTTTTTTGAGATAATTTTTTTGTACGGACTTCCATCATAACCTTCCATCGTAACATGTAGATAGGATCTTAAAAGTATTGTATCATTTCGAACATTCCTCGATTTAATTTGATTTTTGACCGAAACTAGTATAGAATTGTTTACAATATACTACGATTTTTTGACCAAAACTAGTATTTCAAAAAGTTTCATAGATTCTAATTTTGAGATAATTATTTGCGTGGACTTCCATCATAGCCTTCTCTCGTAACATGTAGATAGGATCTTTAAAGTTTCGTAGCATTTCGAACAATCCTCGATTTAATATGATTTTTGACCGAAACTAGTATAGAATTATGTATAATATACTACGATTTTTTGGCCAAAACTAGTATTTCAAAAACTTTAATAGAATCTAATTTTGAGATAATTTTTTGTATGAACTTCCATCATAACCTTCCCTCGTAATAATAGAGAGGATCTTAAAAGTTTCTTAACATTTCGAACAATCCTCGATTTAATTTGATTTTTGACTGAAACTAGTATAGAATTGTCCACAATATACTACGATTTTTTGACAAAAACTAGTATTTCAAAAAGATTCAAAAAATCTAATTTTGAGATAATTTTTTGCATGGACTTCCGTCATTACCTTCCCTCATAACATGTTGTGAGGATCTTAAAAGTTTCATAGTATTTCGAACAATCCTCGATTTAATTTGATTTTTGACCGAAACTAGTATAGAATTGTGTATCATATACTACAATTTTTTGGCCAAAACTAGTATTTCAAAAAGTTTCATAGAATCTAATATTGAGATAATTTTTTGCATGGACTTCCATCATAACCTTCCCTCGTAACAATAGAGAGGATCTTAAAAGTTTCTTAACATTTCGAACAATCCTTAATTTAATTTGATTTTTTACCGAAACTAGTATAGAATTGTGTATAATATACTATGATTTTTTGACCAAAACTAGTATTTCAAAAAGATTCATAGAATCGAATTTCGAGATAATTTTTTGCGTGGACTTCCATCATAGCCTTCCCTCGTAACATGTAGAAAGGATCTTAAAAGTTTCGTAGCATTTCGAACAATCCTCAATTTAATTTGTTTTTTGATCGAAACTAGTATAGAATTGTGTATAATATATTATGATTTTTTGACCAAAACTAGTATTTCAAAAAGATTCATAGAATCTAATTTTTAGAAAATGTTTTGCATGGATTTCTATCATACAGAGAGAATCTTAACAGTTTCATAGCATTTCGAACAATCCTCGATTTAATTTGATATTTGACCGAAACTAGTATAGAATTGTGTATAATATACTATGATTTTTTGACCAAAACTAGTATTTCAAAAAGATTCATAGAATCTAATTTTGAGAAAATGTTTTGCATGGACTTCTATCATAACCTTCCTTCGTAACATATAGAGAGAATCTTAAAAGTTTCATAGCATTTCGAACAATCCTCGATTTAATTTAATTTTTGACTGAAACTAGTATAGAATTGTGTATAATATACTACGACTTTTTGGCCAAAACTAGTATTTCAAAAAGTTTCATAGAATCTAATTTTAAGATAATTTTTAGTATGGACTTCCATCATAAACTTCCCACGTAACATATAGAGATGACCTTAAAAGTTTCATAGAATTTTGAACAATCCTCGATTTAATTTGATTTTTGAACGAAACTAGTAAAGAATTGTGTATAGTATATACTACGATTTTTTGACCAAATCTAGTATTTGAAAAAGTTTCATATAATTTAATTTTGAGATAATTTTTTGCAAGGACTTCCATCATAACCTTCCCTCGTAACATATAAAAAGGATCTTAAATGTTTTGTAGCATTTCGAACAATCCTCGATTTAATTTGATTTTTGACCAAAACTAGTATAGAATTGTGTATAATATACTACGATTTTTTGACCAAACTAGCATTTTAAAAAGTTTCATAGAATCTAATTTTGAAATTAATTTTTGCATGGACTTCCATCATAACCTTCCCTCTTAACATATAGAGAGGATCTTAAAAGTTTCGTAGCCTTTCGAATAATCCTCGATTTAATTTGATTTTTGACCGAAACTAGTATAGAATTTTGTATAATATACTACGATTTTTTTACCAAAACAAGTATTTCAAAAAGTCCCATAGAATCTAATTTTGAGATAATTTTTTGCATGGACTTCCATCATAACCTTCCCTCGTAACATATAGAGAGGATATTAAAAGTTTCATAGCATTTCGAACAATCCTCGATTTAATTTGATATTTGACCGAAACTAGTATAGAATTGTGTATAATATATTACGATTTTTTGGCCAAAACTAGTATTTCAAAAAGTTTCATAGAATCTAATTTTTTTGAGATAATTTTTTTGTACGGACTTCCATCATAACCTTCCATCGTAACATGTAGATAGGATCTTAAAAGTATTGTAGCATTTCGAACATTCCTCGATTTAATTTGATTTTTGACCGAAACTAGTATAGAATTGTTTACAATATACTACGATTTTTTGACCAAAACTAGTATTTCAAAAAGTTTCATAGATTCTAATTTTGAGATAATTTTTTGCGTGGACTTCCATCATAGCCTTCTCTCGTAACATGTAGATAGGATCTTTAAAGTTTCGTAGCATTTCGAACAATCCTCGATTTAATATGATTTTTGACCGAAACTAGTATAGAATTATGTATAATATACTACGATTTTTTGGCCAAAACTAGTATTTCAAAAACTTTAATAGAATCTAATTTTGAGATAATTTTTTGTATGAACTTCCATCATAACCTTCCCTCGTAATAATAGAGAGGATCTTAAAAGTTTCTTAACATTTCGAACAATCCTCGATTTAATTTGATTTTTGACTGAAACTAGTATAGAATTGTCCACAATATACTACGATTTTTTGACAAAAACTAGTATTTCAAAAAGATTCAAAAAATCTAATTTTGAGATAATTTTTTGCATGGACTTCCGTCATTACCTTCCCTCATAACATGTTGTGAGGATCTTAAAAGTTTCATAGTATTTCGAACAATCCTCGATTTAATTTGATTTTTGACCGAAACTAGTATAGAATTGTGTATCATATACTACAATTTTTTGGCCAAAACTAGTATTTCAAAAAGTTTCATAGAATCTAATATTGAGATAATTTTTTGCATGGACTTCCATCATAACCTTCCCTCGTAACAATAGAGAGGATCTTAAAAGTTTCTTAACATTTCGAACAATCCTTAATTTAATTTGATTTTTTACCGAAACTAGTATAGAATTGTGTATAATATACTATGATTTTTTGACCAAAACTAGTATTTCAAAAAGATTCATAGAATCGAATTTCGAGATAATTTTTTGCGTGGACTTCCATCATAGCCTTCCCTCGTAACATGTAGAAAGGATCTTAAAAGTTTCGTAGCATTTCGAACAATCCTCAATTTAATTTGTTTTTTGATCGAAACTAGTATAGAATTGTGTATAATATATTATGATTTTTTGACCAAAACTAGTATTTCAAAAAGATTCATAGAATCTAATTTTTAGAAAATGTTTTGCATGGATTTCTATCATACAGAGAGAATCTTAACAGTTTCATAGCATTTCGAACAATCCTCGATTTAATTTGATATTTGACCGAAACTAGTATAGAATTGTGTATAATATACTATGATTTTTTGACCAAAACTAGTATTTCAAAAAGATTCATAGAATCTAATTTTGAGAAAATGTTTTGCATGGACTTCTATCATAACCTTCCTTCGTAACATATAGAGAGAATCTTAAAAGTTTCATAGCATTTCGAACAATCCTCGATTTAATTTAATTTTTGACTGAAACTAGTATAGAATTGTGTATAATATACTACGACTTTTTGGCCAAAACTAGTATTTCAAAAAGTTTCATAGAATCTAATTTTAAGATAATTTTTAGTATGGACTTCCATCATAAACTTCCCACGTAACATATAGAGATGACCTTAAAAGTTTCATAGAATTTTGAACAATCCTCGATTTAATTTGATTTTTGAACGAAACTAGTAAAGAATTGTGTATAGTATATACTACGATTTTTTGACCAAATCTAGTATTTGAAAAAGTTTCATATAATTTAATTTTGAGATAATTTTTTGCAAGGACTTCCATCATAACCTTCCCTCGTAACATATAAAAAGGATCTTAAATGTTTTGTAGCATTTCGAACAATCCTCGATTTAATTTGATTTTTGACCAAAACTAGTATAGAATTGTGTATAATATACTACGATTTTTTGACCAAACTAGCATTTTAAAAAGTTTCATAGAATCTAATTTTGAAATTAATTTTTGCATGGACTTCCATCATAACCTTCCCTCTTAACATATAGAGAGGATCTTAAAAGTTTCGTAGCCTTTCGAATAATCCTCGATTTAATTTGATTTTTGACCGAAACTAGTATAGAATTTTGTATAATATACTACGATTTTTTTACCAAAACAAGTATTTCAAAAAGTCCCATAGAATCTAATTTTGAGATAATTTTTTGCATGGACTTCCATCATAACCTTCCCTCGTAACATATAGAGAGGATATTAAAAGTTTCATAGCATTTCGAACAATCCTCGATTTAATTTGATATTTGACCGAAACTAGTATAGAATTGTGTATAATATATTACGATTTTTTGGCCAAAACTAGTATTTCAAAAAGTTTCATAGAATCTAATTTTTTTGAGATAATTTTTTTGTACGGACTTCCATCATAACCTTCCATCGTAACATGTAGATAGGATCTTAAAAGTATTGTAGCATTTCGAACATTCCTCGATTTAATTTGATTTTTGACCGAAACTAGTATAGAATTGTTTACAATATACTACGATTTTTTGACCAAAACTAGTATTTCAAAAAGTTTCATAGATTCTAATTTTGAGATAATTTTTTGCGTGGACTTCCATCATAGCCTTCTCTCGTAACATGTAGATAGGATCTTTAAAGTTTCGTAGCATTTCGAACAATCCTCGATTTAATATGATTTTTGACCGAAACTAGTATAGAATTATGTATAATATACTACGATTTTTTGGCCAAAACTAGTATTTCAAAAACTTTAATAGAATCTAATTTTGAGATAATTTTTTGTATGGACTTCCATCATAACCTTCCCTCGTAATAATAGAGAGGATCTTAAAAGTTTCTTAACATTTCGAACAATCCTCGATTTAATTTGATTTTTGACTGAAACTAGTATAGAATTGTCCACAATATACTACGATTTTTTGACAAAAACTAGTATTTCAAAAAGATTCAAAAAATCTAATTTTGAGATAATTTTTTGCATGGACTTCCGTCATTACCTTCCCTCATAACATGTTGTGAGGATCTTAAAAGTTTCATAGTATTTCGAACAATCCTCGATTTAATTTGATTTTTGACCGAAACTAGTATAGAATTGTGTATCATATACTACAATTTTTTGGCCAAAACTAGTATTTCAAAAAGTTTCATAGAATCTAATATTGAGATAATTTTTTGCATGGACTTCCATCATAACCTTCCCTCGTAACAATAGAGAGGATCTTAAAAGTTTCTTAACATTTCGAACAATCCTTGATTTAATTTGATTTTTTACCGAAACTAGTATAGAATTGTGTATAATATACTATGATTTTTTGACCAAAACTAGTATTTCAAAAAGATTCATAGAATCGAATTTCGAGATAATTTTTTGCGTGGACTTCCATCATAGCCTTCCCTCGTAACATGTAGAAAGGATCTTAAAAGTTTCGTAGCATTTCGAACAATCCTCAATTTAATTTGTTTTTTGATCGAAACTAGTATAGAATTGTGTATAATATATTATGATTTTTTGACCAAAACTAGTATTTCAAAAAGATTCATAGAATCTAATTTTTAGAAAATGTTTTGCATGGATTTCTATCATACAGAGAGAATCTTAACAGTTTCATAGCATTTCGAACAATCCTCGATTTAATTTGATATTTGACCGAAACTAGTATAGAATTGTGTATAATATACTATGATTTTTTGACCAAAACTAGTATTTCAAAAAGATTCATAGAATCTAATTTTGAGAAAATGTTTTGCATGGACTTCTATCATAACCTTCCTTCGTAACATATAGAGAGAATCTTAAAAGTTTTATAGCATTTCGAACAATCCTCGATTTAATTTAATTTTTGACCGAAACTAGTATAGAATTGTGTATAATATACTACGATTTTTTGGCCAAAACTAGTATTTCAAAAAGTTTCATAGAATCTAATTTTAAGATAATTTTTAGTATGGACTTCCATCATAAACTTCCCTCGTAACATATAGAGATGACCTTAAAAGTTTCATAGAATTTTGAACAATCCTCGATTTAATTTGATTTTTGAACGAAACTAGTAAAGAATTGTGTATAGTATATACTACGATTTTTTGACCAAATCTAGTATTTGAAAAAGTTTCATATAATCTAATTTTGAGATAATTTTTTGCAAGGACTTCCATCATAACCTTCCCTCGTAACATATAAAGAGGATCTTAAATGTTTCGTAGCATTTCGAACAATCCTCGATTTAATTTGATTTTTGACCAAAACTAGTATAGAATTGTGTATAATATACTACGATTTTTTGACCAAACTAGCATTTTAAAAAGTTTCATAGAATCTAATTTTGAAATTAATTTTTGCATGGACTTCCATCATAACCTTCCCTCTTAACATATAGAGAGGATCTTAAAAGTTTCGTAGCCTTTCGAATAATCCTCGATTTAATTTGATTTTTGACCGAAACTAGTATAGAATTTTGTATAATATACTACGATTTTTTTACCAAAACAAGTATTTCAAAAAGTCCCATAGAATCTAATTTTGAGATAATTTTTTGCATGGACTTCCATCATAACCTTCCCTCGTAACATATAGAGAGGATATTAAAAGTTTCATAGCATTTCGAACAATCCTCGATTTAATTTGATATTTGACCGAAATTAGTATAGAATTGTGTAGAATATATTACGATTTTTTGGCCAAAACTAGTATTTCAAAAAGTTTCATAGAATCTAATTTTTTTGAGATAATTTTTTTGTATGGACTTCCATCATAACCTTCCATCGTAACATGTAGATAGGATCTTAAAAGTTTTGTAGCATTTCGAACATTCCTCGATTTAATTTGATTTTTGAACGAAACTATTATAGAATTGTGTATAATATACTACGATTTTTTGACCAAAACTAGTATTTCAAAAAGTTTCATAGATTCTAATTTTGAGATAATTTTTTGCGTGGACTTCCATCATAAACTTCTCTCGTAACATGTTGATAGGATCTTTAAAGTTTCATAGAATTTCGAACAATCCTCGATTTAATATGATTTTTGACCGAAACTAGTATAGAATTGTGTATCATATACTACAATTTTTTGGCCAAAACTAGTATTTCAAAAAGTTTCATAGAATCTAATATTGAGATAATTTTTTGCATGGACTTCCATCATAACCTTCCCTCGTAACAATAGAGAGGATCTTAAAATTTTCTTAACATTTCGAACAATCCTTGATTTAATTTGATTTTTTACCGAAACTAGTATAGAATTGTGTATAATATACTATGATTTTTTGACCAAAACTAGTATTTCAAAAAGATTCATTGAATCGAATTTCGAGATAATTTTTTGCGTGGACTTCCATCATAGCCTTCCCTCGTAACATGTAGAAAGGATCTTAAAAGTTTCGTAGCATTTCGAACAATCCTCAATTTAATTTGTTTTTTGATCGAAACTAGTATAGAATTGTGTATAATATATTATGATTTTTTGACCAAAACTAGTATTTCAAAAAGATTCATAGAATCTAATTTTTAGAAAATGTTTTGCATGGATTTCTATCATACAGAGAGAATCTTAACAGTTTCATAGCATTTCGAACAATCCTCGATTTAATTTGATATTTGACCGAAACTAGTATAGAATTGTGTATAATATACTATGATTTTTTGACCAAAACTAGTATTTCAAAAAGATTCATAGAATCTAATTTTGAGAAAATGTTTTGCATGGACTTCTATCATAACCTTCCTTCGTAACATATAGAGAGAATCTTAAAAGTTTTATAGCATTTCGAACAATCCTCGATTTAATTTAATTTTTGACCGAAACTAGTATAGAATTGTGTATAATATACTACGATTTTTTGGCCAAAACTAGTATTTCAAAAAGTTTCATAGAATCTAATTTTAAGATAATTTTTAGTATGGACTTCCATCATAAACTTCCCTCGTAACATATAGAGATGACCTTAAAAGTTTCATAGAATTTTGAACAATCCTCGATTTAATTTGATTTTTGAACGAAACTAGTAAAGAATTGTGTATAGTATATACTACGATTTTTTGACCAAATCTAGTATTTGAAAAAGTTTCATATAATCTAATTTTGAGATAATTTTTTGCAAGGACTTCCATCATAACCTTCCCTCGTAACATATAAAGAGTATCTTAAATGTTTCGTAGCATTTCGAACAATCCTCGATTTAATTTGATTTTTTACCAAAACTAGTATAGAATTGTGTATAATATACTACGATTTTTTGACCAAACTAGCATTTTAAAAAGTTTCATAGAATCTAATTTTGAAATTAATTTTTGCATGGACTTCCATCATAACCTTCCCTCTTAACATATAGAGAGGATCTTAAAAGTTTCGTAGCCTTTCGAATAATCCTCGATTTAATTTGATTTTTGACCGAAACTAGTATAGAATTTTGTATAATATACTACGATTTTTTTACCAAAACAAGTATTTCAAAAAGTCCCATAGAATCTAATTTTGAGATAATTTTTTGCATGGACTTCCATCATAACCTTCCCTCGTAAAATATAGAGAGGATATTAAAAGTTTCATAGCATTTCGAACAATCCTCGATTTAATTTGATATTTGACCGAAATTAGTATAGAATTGTGTAGAATATATTACGATTTTTTGGCCAAAACTAGTATTTCAAAAAGTTTCATAGAATCTAATTTTTTTGAGATAATTTTTTTGTATGGACTTCCATCATAACCTTCCATCGTAACATGTAGATAGGATCTTAAAAGTTTTGTAGCATTTCGAACATTCCTCGATTTAATTTGATTTTTGAACGAAACTATTATAGAATTGTGTATAATATACTACGATTTTTTGACCAAAACTAGTATTTCAAAAAGTTTCATAGATTCTAATTTTGAGATAATTTTTTGCGTGGACTTCCATCATAGCCTTCTCTCGTAACATGTAGATAGGATCTTTAAAGTTTCGTAGCATTTCGAACAATCCTCGATTTAATATGATTTTTGACCGAAACTAGTATAGAATTATGTATAATATACTACGATTTTTTGGCCAAAACTAGTATTTCAAAAACTTTAATAGAATCTAATTTTGAGATAATATTTTGTATGGACTTCCATCATAACCTTCCCTCGTAATAATAGAGAGGATCTTCAAAGTTTCTTAACATTTCGAACAATCCTCGATTTAATTTGATTTTTGACTGAAACTAGTATAGAATTGTCCATAATATACTACGATTTTTTGACAAAAACTAGTATTTCAAAAAGATTCAAAAAATCTAATTTTGAGATAATTTTTTGCATGGACTTCCGTCATTACCTTCCCTCATAACATGTAGTGAGGATCTTAAAAGTTTCATAGTATTTCGAACAATCCTCGATTTAATTTGATTTTTGACCGAAACTAGTATAGAATTGTGTATCATATACTACAATTTTTTGGCCAAAACTAGTATTTCAAAAAGTTTCATAGAATCTAATATTGAGATAATTTTTTGCATGGACTTCCATCATAACCTTCCCTCGTAACAATAGAGAGGATCTTAAAAGTTTCTTAACATTTCGAACAATCCTTGATTTAATTTGATTTTTTACCGAAACTAGTATAGAATTGTGTATAATATACTATGATTTTTTGACCAAAACTAGTATTTCAAAAAGATTCATAGAATCGAATTTCGAGATAATTTTTTGCGTGGACTTCCATCATAGCCTTCCCTCGTAACATGTAGAAAGGATCTTAAAAGTTTCGTAGCATTTCGAACAATCCTCAATTTAATTTGTTTTTTGATCGAAACTAGTATAGAATTGTGTATAATATATTATGATTTTTTGACCAAAACTAGTATTTCAAAAAGATTCATAGAATCTAATTTTTAGAAAATGTTTCGCATGGATTTCTATCATACAGAGAGAATCTTAACAGTTTCATAGCATTTCGAACAATCCTCGATTTAATTTGATATTTGACCGAAACTAGTATAGAATTGTGTATAATATACTATGATTTTTTGACCAAAACTAGTATTTCAAAAAGATTCATAGAATCTAATTTTGAGAAAATGTTTTGCATGGACTTCTATCATAACCTTCCTTCGTAACATATAGAGAGAATCTTAAAAGTTTTATAGCATTTCGAACAATTCTCGATTTAATTTAATTTTTGACCGAAACTAGTATAGAATTGTGTATAATATACTACGATTTTTTGGCCAAAACTAGTATTTCAAAAAGTTTCATAGAATCTAATTTTAAGATAATTTTTAGTATGGACTTCCATCATAAACTTCCCTCGTAACATATAGAGATGACCTAAAAGTTTCATAGAATTTTGAACAATCCTCGATTTAATTTGATTTTTGAACGAAACTAGTAAAGAATTGTGTATAGTATATACTACGATTTTTTGACCAAATCTAGTATTTGAAAAAGTTTCATATAATCTAATTTTGAGATAATTTTTTGCAAGGACTTCCATCATAACCTTCCCTCGTAACATATAAAGAGTATCTTAAATGTTTCGTAGCATTTCGAACAATCCTCGATTTAATTTGATTTTTTACCAAAACTAGTATAGAATTGTGTATAATATACTACGATTTTTTGACCAAACTAGCATTTTAAAAAGTTTCATAGAATCTAATTTTGAAATTAATTTTTGCATGGACTTCCATCATAACCTTTCCTCTTAACATATAGAGAGGATCTTAAAAGTTTCGTAGCCTTTCGAATAATCCTCGATTTAATTTGATTTTTGACCGAAACTAGTATAGAATTTTGTATAATATACTACGATTTTTTTACCAAAACAAGTATTTCAAAAAGTCCCATAGAATCTAATTTTGAGATAATTTTTTGCATGGACTTCCATCATAACCTTCCCTCGTAACATATAGAGAGGATATTAAAAGTTTCATAGCATTTCGAACAATCCTCGATTTAATTTGATATTTGACCGAAATTAGTATAGAATTGTGTAGAATATATTACGATTTTTTGGCCAAAACTAGTATTTCAAAAAGTTTCATAGAATCTAATTTTTTTGAGATAATTTTTTTGTATGGACTTCCATCATAACCTTCCATCGTAACATGTAGATAGGATCTTAAAAGTTTTGTAGCATTTCGAACATTCCTCGATTTAATTTGATTTTTGACCAAAACTATCATAGAATTGTGTATAATATACTACAATTTTTTGACCAAAACTAGTATTTCAAAAAGTTTCATAGAATCTAATTTTTTTGAGATAATTTTTTTGCGTGGACTTCCATCATAACCTTCCATCGTAACATGTAGATAGGATCTTAAAAGTTTCGTAGCATTTCGAACATTCCTCGATTTAATTTGATTTTTGACCGAAACTATTATAGAATTGTGTATAATATACTACGATTTTTTGGCCAAAACTAGTATTTCAAAAACTTTAATAGAATCTAATTTTGAGATAATTTTTTGTATGGACTTCCATCATAACCTTCCCTCGTAATAATAGAGAGGATCTTCAAAGTTTCTTAACATTTCGAACAATTCTCGATTTAATTTGATTTTTGACTGAAACTAGTATAGAATTGTCCATAATATACTACGATTTTTTGACAAAAACTAGTATTTCAAAAAGATTCAAAAAATCTAATTTTGAGATAATTTTTTGCATGGACTTCCATCATAACCTTCCCTCGTAACAATAGAGAGGATCTTAAAAGTTTCTTAATATTTCGAACAATCCTTGATTTAATTTGATTTTTTACCGAAACTAGTATAGAATTGTGTATAATATACTATGATTTTTTGACCAAAACTAGTATTTCAAAAAGATTCATAGAATCGAATTTCGAGATAATTTTTTGCGTGGACTTCCATCATAGCCTTCCCTCGTAACATGTAGAAAGGATCTTAAAAGTTTCGTAGCATTTCGAACAATCCTCAATTTAATTTGTTTTTTGATCGAAACTAGTATAGAATTGTGTATAATATATTATGATTTTTTGACCAAAACTAGTATTTCAAAAAGATTCATAGAATCTAATTTTTAGAAAATGTTTTGCATGGATTTCTATCATACAGAGAGAATCTTAACAGTTTCATAGCATTTCGAACAATCCTCGATTTAATTTGATATTTGACCGAAACTAGTATAGAATTGTGTATAATATACTATGATTTTTTGACCAAAACTAGTATTTCAAAAAGATTCATAGAATCTAATTTTGAGAAAATGTTTTGCATGGACTTCTATCATAACCTTCCTTCGTAACATATAGAGAGAATCTTAAAAGTTTTATAGCATTTCGAACAATCCTCGATTTAATTTAATTTTTGACCGAAACTAGTATAGAATTGTGTATAATATACTACGATTTTTTGGCCAAAACTAGTATTTCAAAAAGTTTCATAGAATCTAATTTTAAGATAATTTTTAGTATGGACTTCCATCATAAACTTCCCTCGTAACATATAGAGATGACCTAAAAGTTTCATAGATTTTTGAACAATCCCTGATTTAATTTGATTTTTGAACGAAACTAGTAAAGAATTGTGTATAGTATATACTACGATTTTTTGACCAAATCTAGTATTTGAAAAAGTTTCATATAATCTAATTTTGAGATAATTTTTTGCAAGGACTTCCATCATAACCTTCCCTCGTAACATATAAAGAGTATCTTAAATGTTTCGTAGCATTTCGAACAATCCTCGATTTAATTTGATTTTTTTACCAAAACTAGTATAGAATTGGGTATAATATACTACGATTTTTTGACCAAACTAGCATTTTAAAAAGTTTCATAGAATCTAATTTTGAAATTAATTTTTGCATGGACTTCCATCATAACCTTTCCTCTTAACATATAGAGAGGATCTTAAAAGTTTCGTAGCCTTTCGAATAATCCTCGATTTAATTTGATTTTTGACCGAAACTAGTATAGAATTTTGTAATATACTACGATTTTTTTACCAAAACAAGTATTTCAAAAAGTCCCATAGAATCTAATTTTGAGATAATTTTTTGCATGGACTTCCATCATAACCTTCCCTCGTAACATATAGAGAGGATATTAAAAGTTTCATAGCATTTCGAACAATCCTCGATTTAATTTGATATTTGACCGAAATTAGTATAGAATTGTGTAGAATATATTACGATTTTTTGGCCAAAACTAGTATTTCAAAAAGTTTCATAGAATCTAATTTTTTTGAGATAATTTTTTTGTATGGACTTCCATCATAACCTTCCATCGTAACATGTAGATAGGATCTTAAAAGTTTTGTAGCATTTCGAACATTCCTCGATTTAATTTGATTTTTGACCGAAACTATCATAGAATTGTGTATAATATACTACAATTTTTTGACCAAAACTAGTATTTCAAAAAGTTTCATAGAATCTAATTTTTTTGAGATAATTTTTTTGCGTGGACTTCCATCATAACCTTCCATCGTAACATGTAGATAGGATCTTAAAAGTTTCGTAGCATTTCGAACATTCCTCGATTTAATTTGATTTTTGACCGAAACTATTATAGAATTGTGTATAATATACTACGATTTTTTGGCCAAAACTAGTATTTCAAAAACTTTAATAGAATCTAATTTTGAGATAATTTTTTGTATGGACTTCCATCATAACCTTCCCTCGTAATAATAGAGAGGATCTTCAAAGTTTCTTAACATTTCGAACAATCCTCGATTTAATTTGATTTTTGACTGAAACTAGTATAGAATTGTCCATAATATACTACGATTTTTTGACAAAAACTAGTATTTCAAAAAGATTCAAAAAATCTAATTTTGAGATAATTTTTTGCATGGACTTCCGTCATTACCTTCCCTCATAACATGTAGTGAGGATCTTAAAATTTTCATAGTATTTCGAACAATCCTCGATTTAATTTGATTTTTGACCGAAACTAGTATAGAATTGTGTATCATATACTACAATTTTTTGGCCAAAACTAGTATTTCAAAAAGTTTCATAGAATCTAATATTGAGATAATTTTTTGCATGGACTTCCATCATAACCTTCCCTCGTAACAATAGAGAGGATCTTAAAAGTTTCTTAACATTTCGAACAATCCTTGATTTAATTTGATTTTTTACCGAAACTAGTATAGAATTGTGTATAATATACTATGATTTTTTGACAAAAACTAGTATTTCAAAAAGATTCATTGAATCGAATTTCGAGATAATTTTTTGTGTGGACTTCCATCATAGCCTTCCCTCGTAACATGTAGAAAGGATCTTAAAAGTTTCGTAGCATTTCGAACAATCCTCAATTTAATTTGTTTTTTGATCGAAACTAGTATAGAATTGTGTATAATATATTATGATTTTTTGACTAAAACTAGTATTTCAAAAAGATTCATAGAATCTAATTTTTAGAAAATGTTTTGCATGGATTTCAATCATACAGAGAGAATCTTAACAGTTTCATAGCATTTCGAACAATCCTCGATTTAATTTGATATTTGACCGAAACTAGTATAGAATTGTGTATAATATACTATGATTTTTTGACCAAAACTAGTATTTCAAAAAGATTCATAGAATATAATTTTGAGAAAATGTTTTGCATGGACTTCTATCATAACCTTCCTTCGTAACATATAGAGAGAATCTTAAAAGTTTTATAGCATTTCGAACAATCCTCGATTTAATTTAATTTTTGACCGAAACTAGATAGAATTGTGTATAATATACTACGATTTTTTGGCCAAAACTAGTATTTCAAAAAGTTTCATAGAATCTTATTTTAAGATAATTTTTAGTATGGACTTCCATCATAAACTTCCCTCGTAACTTATAGAGATGACCTTAAAAGTTTCATAGAATTTTGAACAATCCTCGATTTAATTTGATTTTTGAACGAAACTAGTAAAGAATTGTGTATAGTATATACTACGATTTTTTGACCAAATCTAGTATTTGAAAAAGTTTCATATAATCTAATTTTGAGATAATTTTTTGCAAGGACTTCCATCATAACCTTCCCTCGTAACATATAAAGAGTATCTTAAATGTTTCGTAGCATTTCGAACAATCCTCGATTTAATTTGATTTTTTACCAAAACTAGTATAGAATTGTGTATAATATACTACGATTTTTTGACCAAACTAGCATTTTAAAAAGTTTCATAGAATCTAATTTTGAAATTAATTTTTGCATGGACTTCCATCATAACCTTCCCTCTTAACATATAGAGAGGATCTTAAAAGTTTCGTAGCCTTTCGAACAATCCTCGATTTAATTTTATATTTGACCGAAATTAGTATAGAATTGTGTAGAATATATTACGATTTTTTGGCCAAAACTAGTATTTCAAAAAGTTTCATAGAATCTAATTTTTTTGAGATAATTTTTTTGTATGGACTTCCATCATAACCTTCCATCGTAACATGTAGATAGGATCTTAAAAGTTTTGTAGCATTTCGAACATTCCTCGATTTAATTTGATTTTTGACCGAAACTATTTTAGAATTGTGTATAATATACTACGATTTTTTGACCAAAACTAGTATTTCAAAAAGTTTCATAGATTCTAATTTTGAGATAATTTTTTGCGTGGACTTCCATCATAGCCTTCTCTCGTAACATGTAGATAGGATCTTAAAAGTTTCGTAGCATTTCGAACAATCCTCGATTTAATATGATTTTTGACCGAAACTAGTATAGAATTATGTATAATATACTACGATTTTTTGGCCAAAACTAGTATTTCAAAAACTTTAATAGAATCTAATTTTGAGATAATTTTTTGTATGGACTTCCATCATAACCTTCCCTCGTAATAATAGAGAGGATCTTCAAAGTTTCTTAACATTTCGAACAATCCTCGATTTAATTTGATTTTTGACTGAAACTAGTATAGAATTGTCCATAATATACTACGATTTTTTGACAAAAACTAGTATTTCAAAAAGATTCAAAAAATCTAATTTTGAGATAATTTTTTGCATGGACTTCCGTCATTACCTTCCCTCATAACATGTAGTGAGGATCTTAAAAGTTTCATAGTATTTCGAACAATCCTCGATTTAATTTGATTTTTGACCGAAACTAGTATAGAATTGTGTATCATATACTACAATTTTTTGGCCAAAACTAGTATTTCAAAAAGTTTCATAGAATCTAATATTGAGATAATTTTTTGCATGGACTTCCATCATAACCTTCCCTCGTAACAATAGAGAGGATATTAAAAGTTTCTTAACATTTCGAACAATCCTTGATTTAATTTGATTTTTTACCGAAACTAGTATAGAATTGTGTATAATATACTATGATTTTTTGACCAAAACTAGTATTTCAAAAAGATTCATAGAATCGAATTTCGAGATAATTTTTTGCGTGGACTTCCATCATAGCCTTCCCTCGTAACATGTAGAAAGGATCTTAAAAGTTTCGTAGCATTTCGAACAATCCTCAATTTAATTTGTTTTTTGATCGAAACTAGTATAGAATTGTGTATAATATATTATGATTTTTTGACCAAAACTAGTATTTCAAAAAGATTCATAGAATCTAATTTTTAGAAAATGTTTTGCATGGATTTCTATCATACAGAGAGAATCTTAACAGTTTCATAGCATTTCGAACAATCCTCGATTTAATTTGATATTTGACCGAAACTAGTATAGAATTGTGTATAATATACTATGATTTTTTGACCAAAACTAGTATTTCAAAAAGATTCATAGAATCTAATTTTGAGAAAATGTTTTGCATGGACTTCTATCATAACCTTCCTTCGTAACATATAGAGAGAATCTTAAAAGTTTTATAGCATTTCGAACAATCCTCGATTTAATTTAATTTTTGACCGAAACTAGTATAGAATTGTGTATAATATACTACGATTTTTTGGCCAAAACTAGTATTTCAAAAAGTTTCATAGAATCTAATTTTAAGATAATTTTTAGTATGGACTTCCATCATAAACTTCCCTCGTAACATATAGAGATGACCTTAAAAGTTTCATAGAATTTTGAACAATCCTCGATTTAATTTGATTTTTGAACGAAACTAGTAAAGAATTGTGTATAGTATATACTACGATTTTTTGACCAAATCTAGTATTTGAAAAAGTTTCATATAATCTAATTTTGAGATAATTTTTTGCAAGGACTTCCATCATAACCTTCCCTCGTAACATATAAAGAGTATCTTAAATGTTTCGTAGCATTTCGAACAATCCTCGATTTAATTTGATTTTTTACCAAAACTAGTATAGAATTGTGTATAATATACTACGATTTTTTGACCAAACTAGCATTTTAAAAAGTTTCATAGAATCTAATTTTGAAATTAATTTTTGCATGGACTTCCATCATAACCTTCCCTCTTAACATATAGAGAGGATCTTAAAAGTTTCGTAGCCTTTCGAATAATCCTCGATTTAATTTGATTTTTGACCGAAACTAGTATAGAATTTTGTATAATATACTACGATTTTTTTACCAAAACAAGTATTTCAAAAAGTCCCATAGAATCTAATTTTGAGATAATTTTTTGCATGGACTTCCATCATAACCTTCCCTCGTAACATATAGAGAGGATATTAAAAGTTTCATAGCATTTCGAACAATCCTCGATTTAATTTGATATTTGACCGAAATTAGTATAGAATTGTGTAGAATATATTACGATTTTTTGGCCAAAACTAGTATTTCAAAAAGTTTCATAGAATCTAATTTTTTTGAGATAATTTTTTTGTATGGACTTCCATCATAACCTTCCATCGTAACATGTAGATAGGATCTTAAAAGTTTTGTAGCATTTCTAACATTCCTCGATTTAATTTGATTTTTGACCGAAACTATTATAGAATTGTGTATAATATACTACGATTTTTTGAACAAAACTAGTATTTCAAAAAGTTTCATAGATTCTAATTTTGAGATAATTTTTTGCGTGGACTTCCATCATAGCCTTCTCTCGTAACATGTAGATAGGATCTTTAAAGTTTCGTAGCATTTCGAACAATCCTCGATTTAATATGATTTTTGACCGAAACTAGTATAGAATTATGTATAATATACTACGATTTTTTGGCCAAAACTAGTATTTCAATAACTTTAATAGAATCTAATTTTGAGATAATTTTTTGTATGGACTTCCATCATAACCTTCCCTCGTAATAATAGAGAGGATCTTCAAAGTTTCTTAACATTTCGAACAATCCTCGATTTAATTTGATTTTTGACTGAAACTAGTATAGAATTGTCCATAATATACTACGATTTTTTGACAAAAACTAGTATTTCAAAAAGATTCAAAAAATCTAATTTTGAGATAATTTTTTGCATGGACTTCCGTCATTACCTTCCCTCATAACATGTAGTGAGGATCTTAAAAGTTTCATAGTATTTCGAACAATCCTCGATTTAATTTGATTTTTGACCGAAACTAGTATAGAATTGTGTATCATATACTACAATTTTTTGGCCAAAACTAGTATTTCAAAAAGTTTCATAGAATCTAATATTGAGATAATTTTTTGCATGGACTTCCATCATAACCTTCCCTCGTAACAATAGAGAGGATCTTAAAAGTTTCTTAACATTTCGAACAATCCTTGATTTAATTTGATTTTTTACCGAAACTAGTATAGAATTGTGTATAATATACTATGATTTTTTGACCAAAACTAGTATTTCAAAAAGATTCATAGAATCGAATTTCGAGATAATTTTTTGCGTGGACTTCCATCATAGCCTTCCCTCGTAACATGTAGAAAGGATCTTAAAAGTTTCGTAGCATTTCGAACAATCCTCAATTTAATTTGTTTTTTGATCGAAACTAGTATAGAATTGTGTATAATATATTATGATTTTTTGACCAAAACTAGTATTTCAAAAAGATTCATAGAATCTAATTTTTAGAAAATGTTTTGCATGGATTTCTATCATACAGAGAGAATCTTAACAGTTTCATAGCATTTCGAACAATCCTCGATTTAATTTGATATTTGACCGAAACTAGTATAGAATTGTGTATAATATACTATGATTTTTTGACCAAAACTAGTATTTCAAAAAGATTCATAGAATCTAATTTTGAGAAAATGTTTTGCATGGACTTCTATCATAACCTTCCTTCGTAACATATAGAGAGAATCTTAAAAGTTTTATAGCATTTCGAACAATCCTCGATTTAATTTAATTTTTGACCGAAACTAGTATAGAATTGTGTATAATATACTACGATTTTTTGGCCAAAACTAGTATTTCAAAAAGTTTCATAGATTCTAATTTTGAGATAATTTTTTGCGTGGACTTCCATCATAGCCTTCTCTCGTAACATGTAGATAGGATCTTTACAGTTTCGTAGCATTTCGAACAATCCTCGATTTAATATGATTTTTGACCGAAACTAGTATAGAATTGTGTATAGTATATACTACGATTTTTTGACCAAATCTAGTATTTGAAAAAGTTTCATATAATCTAATTTTGAGATAATTTTTTGCAAGGACTTCCATCATAACCTTCCCTCGTAACATATAAAGAGTATCTTAAATGTTTCGTAGCATTTCGAACAATCCTCGATTTAATTTGATTTTTTACCAAAACTAGTATAGAATTGTGTATAATATACTACGATTTTTTGACCAAACTAGCATTTTAAAACGTTTCATAGAATCTAATTTTGAAATTAATTTTTGCATGGACTTCCATCATAACCTTCCCTCTTAACATATAGAGAGGATCTTAAAAGTTTCGTAGCCTTTCGAATAATCCTCGATTTAATTTGATTTTTGACCGAAACTAGTATAGAATTTTGTATAATATACTACGATTTTTTTACCAAAACAAGTATTTCAAAAAGTCCCATAGAATCTAATTTTGAGATAATTTTTTGCATGGACTTCCATCATAACCTTCCCTCGTAACATATAGAGAGGATATTAAAAGTTTCATAGCATTTCGAACAATCCTCGATTTAATTTGATATTTGACCGAAATTAGTATAGAATTGTGTAGAATATATTACGATTTTTTGGCCAAAACTAGTATTTCAAAAAGTTTCATAGAATCTAATTTTTTTGAGATAATTTTTTTGTATGGACTTCCATCATAACCTTCCATCGTAACATGTAGATAGGATCTTAAAAGTTTTGTAGCATTTCTAACATTCCTCGATTTAATTTGATTTTTGACCGAAACTATTATAGAATTGTGTATAATATACTACGATTTTTTGACCAAAACTAGTATTTCAAAAAGTTTCATAGATTCTAATTTTGAGATAATTTTTTGCGTGGACTTCCATCATAGCCTTCTCTCGTAACATGTAGATAGGATCTTTAAAGTTTCGTAGCATTTCGAACAATCCTCGATTTAATATGATTTTTGACCGAAACTAGTATAGAATTATGTATAATATACTACGATTTTTTGGCCAAAACTAGTATTTCAATAACTTTAATAGAATCTAATTTTGAGATAATTTTTTGTATGGACTTCCATCATAACCTTCCCTCGTAATAATAGAGAGGATCTTCAAAGTTTCTTAACATTTCGAACAATCCTCGATTTAATTTGATTTTTGACTGAAACTAGTATAGAATTGTCCATAATATACTACGATTTTTTGACAAAAACTAGTATTTCAAAAAGATTCAAAAAATCTAATTTTGAGATAATTTTTTGCATGGACTTCCGTCATTACCTTCCCTCATAACATGTAGTGAGGATCTTAAAAGTTTCATAGTATTTCGAACAATCCTCGATTTAATTTGATTTTTGACCGAAACTAGTATAGAATTGTGTATCATATACTACAATTTTTTGGCCAAAACTAGTATTTCAAAAAGTTTCATAGAATCTAATATTGAGATAATTTTTTGCATGGACTTCCATCATAACCTTCCCTCGTAACAATAGAGAGGATCTTAAAAGTTTCTTAACATTTCGAACAATCCTTGATTTAATTTGATTTTTTACCGAAACTAGTATAGAATTGTGTATAATATACTATGATTTTTTGACCAAAACTAGTATTTCAAAAAGATTCATAGAATCGAATTTCGAGATAATTTTTTGCGTGGACTTCCATCATAGCCTTCCCTCGTAACATGTAGAAAGGATCTTAAAAGTTTCGTAGCATTTCGAACAATCCTCAATTTAATTTGTTTTTTGATCGAAACTAGTATAGAATTGTGTATAATATATTATGATTTTTTGACCAAAACTAGTATTTCAAAAAGATTCATAGAATCTAATTTTTAGAAAATGTTTTGCATGGATTTCTATCATACAGAGAGAATCTTAACAGTTTCATAGCATTTCGAACAATCCTCGATTTAATTTGATATTTGACCGAAACTAGTATAGAATTGTGTATAATATACTATGATTTTTTGACCAAAACTAGTATTTCAAAAAGATTCATAGAATCTAATTTTGAGAAAATGTTTTGCATGGACTTCTATCATAACCTTCCTTCGTAACATATAGAGAGAATCTTAAAAGTTTTATAGCATTTCGAACAATCCTCGATTTAATTTAATTTTTGACCGAAACTAGTATAGAATTGTGTATAATATACTACGATTTTTTGGCCAAAACTAGTATTTCAAAAAGTTTCATAGATTCTAATTTTGAGATAATTTTTTGCGTGGACTTCCATCATAGCCTTCTCTCGTAACATGTAGATAGGATCTTTACAGTTTCGTAGCATTTCGAACAATCCTCGATTTAATATGATTTTTGACCGAAACTAGTATAGAATTGTGTATAGTATATACTACGATTTTTTGACCAAATCTAGTATTTGAAAAAGTTTCATATAATCTAATTTTGAGATAATTTTTTGCAAGGACTTCCATCATAACCTTCCCTCGTAACATATAAAGAGTATCTTAAATGTTTCGTAGCATTTCGAACAATCCTCGATTTAATTTGATTTTTTACCAAAACTAGTATAGAATTGTGTATAATATACTACGATTTTTTGACCAAACTAGCATTTTAAAACGTTTCATAGAATCTAATTTTGAAATTAATTTTTGCATGGACTTCCATCATAACCTTCCCTCTTAACATATAGAGAGGATCTTAAAAGTTTCGTAGCCTTTCGAATAATCCTCGATTTAATTTGATTTTTGACCGAAACTAGTATAGAATTTTGTATAATATACTACGATTTTTTTACCAAAACAAGTATTTCAAAAAGTCCCATAGAATCTAATTTTGAGATAATTTTTTGCATGGACTTCCATCATAACCTTCCCTCGTAACATATAGAGAGGATATTAAAAGTTTCATAGCATTTCGAACAATCCTCGATTTAATTTGATATTTGACCGAAATTAGTATAGAATTGTGTAGAATATATTACGATTTTTTGGCCAAAACTAGTATTTCAAAAAGTTTCATAGAATCTAATTTTTTTGAGATAATTTTTTTGTATGGACTTCCATCATAACCTTCCATCGTAACATGTAGATAGGATCTTAAAAGTTTTGTAGCATTTCTAACATTCCTCGATTTAATTTGATTTTTGACCGAAACTATTATAGAATTGTGTATAATATACTACGATTTTTTGACCAAAACTAGTATTTCAAAAAGTTTCATAGATTCTAATTTTGAGATAATTTTTTGCGTGGACTTCCATCATAGCCTTCTCTCGTAACATGTAGATAGGATCTTTAAAGTTTCGTAGCATTTCGAACAATCCTCGATTTAATATGATTTTTGACCGAAACTAGTATAGAATTATGTATAATATACTACGATTTTTTGGCCAAAACTAGTATTTCAATAACTTTAATAGAATCTAATTTTGAGATAATTTTTTGTATGGACTTCCATCATAACCTTCCCTCGTAATAATAGAGAGGATCTTCAAAGTTTCTTAACATTTCGAACAATCCTCGATTTAATTTGATTTTTGACTGAAACAAGTATAGAATTGTCCATAATATACTACGATTTTTTGACAAAAACTAGTATTTCAAAAAGATTCAAAAAATCTAATTTTGAGATAATTTTTTGCATGGACTTCCGTCATTACCTTCCCTCATAACATGTAGTGAGGATCTTAAAAGTTTCATAGTATTTCGAACAATCCTCGATTTAATTTGATTTTTGACCGAAACTAGTATAGAATTGTGTATCATATACTACAATTTTTTGGCCAAAACTAGTATTTCAAAAAGTTTCATAGAATCTAATATTGAGATAATTTTTTGCATGGACTTCCATCATAACCTTCCCTCGTAACAATAGAGAGGATCTTAAAAGTTTCTTAACATTTCGAACAATCCTTGATTTAATTTGATTTTTTACCGAAACTAGTATAGAATTGTGTATAATATACTATGATTTTTTGACCAAAACTAGTATTTCAAAAAGATTCATAGAATCGAATTTCGAGATAATTTTTTGCGTGGACTTCCATCATAGCCTTCCCTCGTAACATGTAGAAAGGATCTTAAAAGTTTCGTAGCATTTCGAACAATCCTCAATTTAATTTGTTTTTTGATCGAAACTAGTATAGAATTGTGTATAATATATTATGATTTTTTGACCAAAACTAGTATTTCAAAAAGATTCATAGAATCTAATTTTTAGAAAATGTTTTGCATGGATTTCTATCATACAGAGAGAATCTTAACAGTTTCATAGCATTTCGAACAATCCTCGATTTAATTTGATATTTGACCGAAACTAGTATAGAATTGTGTATAATATACTATGATTTTTTGACCAAAACTAGTATTTCAAAAAGATTCATAGAATCTAATTTTGAGAAAATGTTTTGCATGGACTTCTATCATAACCTTCCTTCGTAACATATAGAGAGAATCTTAAAAGTTTTATAGCATTTCGAACAATCCTCGATTTAATTTAATTTTTGACCGAAACTAGTATAGAATTGTGTATAATATACTACGATTTTTTGGCCAAAACTAGTATTTCAAAAAGTTTCATAGATTCTAATTTTGAGATAATTTTTTGCGTAGACTTCCATCATAGCCTTCTCTCGTAACATGTAGATAGGATCTTTAAAGTTTCGTAGCATTTCGAACAATCCTCGATTTAATATGATTTTTGACCGAAACTAGTATAGAATTATGTATAATATACTACGATTTTTGGCCAAAACTAGTATTTCAAAAACTTTAATAGAATCTAATTTTGAGATAATTTTTAGTATGGACTTCCATCATAAACTTCCCTCGTAACATATAGAGATGACCTTAAAAGTTTCATAGAATTTTGAACAATCCTCGATTTAATTTGATTTTTGAACGAAACTAGTAAAGAATTGTGTATAGTATATACTACGATTTTTTGACCAAATCTAGTATTTGAAAAAGTTTCATATAATCTAATTTTGAGATAATTTTTTGCAAGGACTTCCATCATAACCTTCCCTCGTAACATATAAAGAGTATCTTAAATGTTTCGTAGCATTTCGAACAATCCTCGATTTAATTTGATTTTTTTACCAAAACTAGTATAGAATTGTGTATAATATACTACGATTTTTTAACCAAACTAGCATTTTAAAAAGTTTCATAGAATCTAATTTTGAAATTAATTTTTGCATGGACTTCCATCATAACCTTCCCTCTTAACATATAGAGAGGATCTTAAAAGTTTCGTAGCCTTTCGAATAATCCTCGATTTAATTTGATTTTTGACCGAAACTAGTATAGAATTTTGTATAATATACTACGATTTTTTTACCAAAACAAGTATTTCAAAAAGTCCCATAGAATCTAATTTTGAGATAATTTTTTGCATGGACTTCCATCATAACCTTCCCTCGTAACATATAGAGAGGATATTAAAAGTTTCATAGCATTTCGAACAATCCTCGATTTAATTTGATATTTGACCGAAATTAGTATAGAATTGTGTAGAATATATTACGATTTTTTTGGCCAAAACTAGTATTTCAAAAAGTCCCATAGAATCTAATTTTTTTGAGATAATTTTTTTTGTATGGACTTCCATCATAACCTTCCATCGTAACATGTAGATAGGATCTTAAACGTTTTGTAGCATTTCGAACATTCCTCGATTTAATTTGATTTTTGACCGAAACTATTATAGAATTGCGTATAATATACTACGATTTTTTGACCAAAACTAGTATTTCAAAAAGTTTCATAGAATCTAATTTTTTTGAGATAATTTTTTTGCGTGGACTTCCATCATAACCTTCCATCGTAACATGTAGATAGGATCTTAAAAGTTTCGTAGCATTTCGAACATTCCTCGATTTAATTTGAGTTTTGACCGAAACTATTATAGAATTCTGTATAATATACTACGATTTTTTGGCCAAAACTAGTATTTCAAAAACTTTAATAGAATCTAATTTTGAGATAATTTTTTGTATGGACTTCCATCATAACCTTCCCTCGTAATAATAGAGAGGATCTTCAAAGTTTCTTAACATTTCGAACAATCCTCGATTTAATTTGATTTTTGACTGAAACTAGTATAGAATTGTCCATAATATACTACGATTTTTTGACAAAAACTAGTATTTCAAAAAGATTCAAAAAATCTAATTTTGAGATAATTTTTTGCATGGACTTCCGTCATTACCTTCCCTCATAACATGTAGTGAGGATCTTAAAAGTTTCATAGTATTTCGAACAATCCTCGATTTAATTTGATTTTTGACCGAAACTAGTATAGAATTGTGTATCATATACTACAATTTTTTGGCCAAAACTAGTATTTCAAAAAGTTTCATAGAATCTAATATTGAGATAATTTTTTGCATGGACATCCATCATAACCTTCCCTCGTAACAATAGAGAGGATCTTAAAAGTTTCTTAACAATTCGAACAATCCTTGATTTAATTTGATTTTTTACCGAAACTAGTATAGAATTGTGTATAATATACTATGATTTTTTGACCAAAACTAGTATTTCAAAAAGATTCATTGAATCGAATTTCGAGATAATTTTTTGCGTGGACTTCCATCATAGCCTTCCCTCGTAACATGTAGAAAGGATCTTAAAAGTTTCGTAGCATTTCGAACAATCCTCAATTTAATTTGTTTTTTGATCGAAACTAGTATAGAATTGTGTATAATATATTATGATTTTTTGACCAAAACTAGTATTTCAAAAAGATTCATAGAATCTAATTTTTAGAAAATGTTTTGCATGGATTTCTATCATACAGAGAGAATCTTAACAGTTTCATAGCATTTCGAACAATCCTCGATTTAATTTGATATTTGACCGAAACTTGTATAGAATTGTGTATACTATACTATGATTTTTTGACCAAAACTAGTATTTCAAAAAGATTCATAGAATCTAATTTTGAGAAAATGTTTTGCATGGACTTCTATCATAACCTTCCTTCGTAACATATAGAGAGAATCTTAAAAGTTTTATAGCATTTCGAACAATCCTCGATTTAATTTAATTTTTGACCGAAACTAGTATAGAATTGTGTATAATATACTACGATTTTTTGGCCAAAACTAGTATTTCAAAAAGTTTCATAGAATCTAATTTTAAGATAATTTTTAGTATGGACTTCCATCATAAACTTCCCTCGTAACATATAGAGATGACCTTAAAAGTTTCATAGAATTTTGAACAATCCTCGATTTAATTTGATTTTTGAACGAAACTAGTAAAGAATTGTGTATAGTATATACTACGATTTTTTGACCAAATCTAGTATTTGAAAAAGTTTCATATAATCTAATTTTGAGATAATTTTTTGCAAGGACTTCCATCATAACCTTCCCTCGTAACATATAAAGAGGATCTTAAATGTTTCGTAGCATTTCGAACAATCCTCGATTTAATTTGATTTTTTACCAAAACTAGTATAGAATTGTGTATAAATTACTACGATTTTTTGACCAAACTAGCATTTTAAAAAGTTTCATAGAATCTAATTTTGAAATTAATTTTTGCATGGACTTCCATCATAACCTTCCCTCTTAACATATAGAGAGGATCTTAAAAGTTTCGTAGCCTTTCGAATAATCCTCGATTTAATTTGATTTTTGACCGAAACTAGTATAGAATTTTGTATAATATACTACGATTTTTTTACCAAAACAAGTATTTCAAAAAGTCCCATAGAATCTAATTTTGAGATAATTTTTTGCATGGACTTCCATCATAACCTTCCCTCGTAACATATAGAGAGGATCTTAAAAGTTTCGTAGCCTTTCGAATAATCCTCGATTTAATTTGATATTTGACCGAAACTAGTATAGAATTTTGTATAATATACTACGATTTTTTTACCAAAACAAGTATTTCAAAAAGTCCCATAGAATCTAATTTTGAGATAATTTTTTGCATGGACTTCCATCATAACCTTCCCTCGTAACATATAGAGAGGATATTAAAAGTTTCATAGCATTTCAAAAAGTTTCATAGATTCTAATTTTGAGATAATTTTTGGGGTGGACTTCCATCATAGCCTTCCCTCTTAACATGTAGACAAGATCTTCAAAGTTTCGTAGCATTTCGAACAATCCTCGATTTAATATGATTTTTGACCGAAACTAGTATAGAATTGTGTATAATATACTACGATTTTTTGGCCAAAACTAGTATTTCAAAAACTTTAATAGAATCTAATTTTGAGATAATTTTTTGTATGAACTTCCATCATAACCTTCCATCCTAATAATAGAGAGGATCTTAAAAGTTTTTTAACATTTCGAACAATCCTCGATTTAATTTGATTTTTGACTGAAACTAGTATCGAATTGTCCATAATATACTACGATTTTTTTGACAAAAACTAGTATTTCAAAAAAATTCAAAAAATCTAATATTGAGATAATTTTTTGTATGCACTTCTATCATTACCTTCCCTCATTACATGTAGTGAGGATCTTAAAATTTTCATAGTATTTCGAACAATCCTCGATTTAATTTGATTTTTGACCGAAACTAGTATAGAATTGTGTATAATATACTACGATTTTTTGGCCAAAACTAGTATTTCAAAAAGTTTCATAGACTCTAATTTTAAGATAATTTTTAGTATGGACTTCCATCATAAACTTCCCTCATAACATATAGAGATGACCTTAGAAGTTTCATAGAATTTTGAACAATCCTCGATTTAATTTGATTTTTGAACAAAACTAGTAAAGAATTGTGTATAGTATATACTACGATTTTTTGACCAAATCTAGTATTTGAAAAAGTTTCATATAATCTAATTTTGAGATAATTTTTTGCAAGGACTTCCATCATAACCTTCCCTCGTAACATATAAAGAGGATCTTAAATGTTTCGTAGCATTTCGAACAATCCTCGATTTAATTTGATTTTTTACCAAAACTAGTATAGAATTGTGTATAAATTACTACGATTTTTTGACCAAACTAGCATTTTAAAAAGTTTCGTAGAATCTAATTTTGAAATTAATTTTTGCATGGACTTCCATCATAACCTTCCCTCTTAACATATAGAGAGGATCTTAAAAGTTTCGTAGCCTTTCGAATAATCCTCGATTTAATTTGATTTTTGACCGAAACTAGTATAGAATTTTGTATAATATACTACGATTTTTTTACCAAAACAAGTATTTCAAAAAGTCCCATAGAATCTAATTTTGAGATAATTTTTTGCATGGACTTCCATCATAACCTTCCCTCGTAACATATAGAGAGGATCTTAAAAGTTTCGTAGCCTTTCGAATAATCCTCGATTTAATTTGATATTTGACCGAAACTAGTATAGAATTTTGTATAATATACTACGATTTTTTTACCAAAACAAGTATTTCAAAAAGTCCCATAGAATCTAATTTTGAGATAATTTTTTGCATGGACTTCCATCATAACCTTCCCTCGTAACATATAGAGAGGATATTAAAAGTTTCATAGCATTTCAAAAAGTTTCATAGATTCTAATTTTGAGATAATTTTTTGCAAGGACTTCCATCATAACCTTCCCTCGTAACATATAAAGAGGATATTAAATGTTTCGTAGCATTTCGAACAATCCTCGATTTAATTTGATTTTTTACCAAAACTAGTATAGAATTGTGTATAAATTACTACGATTTTTTGACCAAACTAGCATTTTAAAAAGTTTCATAGAATATAATTTTGAAATTAATTTTTGCATGGACTTCCATCATAACCTTCCCTCTTAACATATAGAGAGGATCTTAAAAGTTTCGTAGCCTTTCGAATAATCCTCGATTTAATTTGATTTTTGACCAAAACTAGTATAGAATTTTGTATAATATACTACGATTTTTTTACCAAAACAAGTATTTCAAAAAGTCCCATAGAATCTAATTTTGAGATAATTTTTTGCATGGACTTCCATCATAACCTTCCCTCGTAACATATAGAGAGGATCTTAAAAGTTTCGTAGCCTTTCGAATAATCCTCGATTTAATTTGATATTTGACCGAAACTAGTATAGAATTTTGTATAATATACTACGATTTTTTTACCAAAACAAGTATTTCAAAAAGTCCCATAGAATCTAATTTTGAGATAATTTTTTGCATGGACTTCCATCATAACCTTCCCTCGTAACATATAGAGAGGATATTAAAAGTTTCATAGCATTTCAAAAAGTTTCATAGATTCTAATTTTGAGATAATTTTTTGCAAGGACTTCCATCATAACCTTCCCTCGTAACATATAAAGAGGATCTTAAATGTTTCGTAGCATTTCGAACAATCCTCGATTTAATTTGATTTTTTACCAAAACTAGTATAGAATTGTGTATAAATTACTACGATTTTTTGACCAAACTAGCATTTTAAAAAGTTTCATAGAATCTAATTTTGAAATTAATTTTTGCATGGACTTCCATCATAACCTTCCCTCTTAACATATAGAGAGGATCTTAAAAGTTTCGTAGCCTTTCGAATAATCCTCGATTTAATTTGATTTTTGACCGAAACTAGTATAGAATTTTGTATAATATACTACGATTTTTTTACCAAAACAAGTATTTCAAAAAGTCCCATAGAATCTAA
Source organism: Lathyrus aphaca (assembly GCA_963966055.1). Lineage (NCBI taxonomy): Eukaryota > Viridiplantae > Streptophyta > Magnoliopsida > Fabales > Fabaceae > Lathyrus > Lathyrus aphaca. Next base: position 33,958,025 of record OZ014523.1, read on the forward strand.
TTTTGAGATAATTTTTTGCATGGACTTCCATCATAACCTTCCCTCGTAACATATAGAGAGGATCTTAAAAGTTTCGTAGCCTTTCGAATAATCCTCGATTTAATTTGATATTTGACCGAAACTAGTATAGAATTTTGTATAATATACTACGATTTTTTTACCAAAACAAGTATTTCAAAAAGTCCCATAGAATCTAATTTTGAGATAATTTTTTGCATGGACTTCCATCATAACCTTCCCTCGTAACATATAGAGAGGATATTAAAAGTTTCATAGCATTTCAAAAAGTTTCATAGATTCTAATTTTGAGATAATTTTTTGCGTGGACTTCCATCATAGCCTTCCCTCTTAACATGTAGACAAGATCTTCAAAGTTTCGTAGCATTTCGAACAATCCTCGATTTAATATGATTTTTGACCGAAACTAGTATAGAATTGTGTATAATATACTACGATTTTTTGGCCAAAACTAGTATTTCAAAAACTTTAATAGAATCTAATTTTGAGATAATTTTTTGTATGAACTTCCATCATAACCTTCCATCCTAATAATAGAGAGGATCTTAAAAGTTTCTTAACATTTCGAACAATCCTCGATTTAATTTGATTTTTGACTGAAACTAGTATCGAATTGTCCATAATATAATACGATTTTTTTGACAAAAACTAGTATTTCAAAAAAATTCAAAAAATCTAATATTGAGATAATTTTTTGCATGGACTTCTATCATTACCTTCCCTCATTACATGTAGTGAGGATCTTAAAATTTTCATAGTATTTCGAACAATCCTCGATTTAATTTGATTTTTGACCGAAACTAGTATAGAATTGTGTATAATATACTACGATTTTTTGGCCAAAACTAGTATTTCAAAAAGTTTCATAGACTCTAATTTTAAGATAATTTTTAGTATGGACTTCCATCATAAACTTCCCTCGTAACATATAGAGATGACCTTAAAAGTTTCATAGAATTTTGAACAATCCTCGATTTAATTTGATTTTTGAACAAAACTAGTAAAGAATTGTGTATAGTATATACTACGATTTTTTGACCAAATCTAGTATTTGAAAAAGTTTCATATAATCTAATTTTGAGATAATTTTTTGCAAGGACTTCCATCATAACCTTCCCTCGTAACATATAAAGAGGATCTTAAATGTTTCGTAGCATTTCGAACAATCCTCGATTTAATTTGATTTTTTACCAAAACTAGTATAGAATTGTGTATAAATTACTACGATTTTTTGACCAAACTAGCATTTTAAAAAGTTTCATAGAATATAATTTTGAAATTAATTTTTGCATGGACTTCCATCATAACCTTCCCTCTTAACATATAGAGAGGATCTTAAAAGTTTCGTAGCCTTTCGAATAATCCTCGATTTAATTTTATTTTTGACCAAAACTAGTATAGAATTTTGTATAATATACTACGATTTTTTTACCAAAACAAGTATTTCAAAAAGTCCCATAGAATCTAATTTTGAGATAATTTTTTGCATGGACTTCCATCATAACCTTCCCTCGTAACATATAGAGAGGATCTTAAAAGTTTCGTAGCCTTTCGAATAATCCTCGATTTAATTTGATATTTGACCGAAACTAGTATAGAATTTTGTATAATATACTACGATTTTTTTACCAAAACAAGTATTTCAAAAAGTCCCATAGAATCTAATTTTGAGATAATTTTTTGCATGGACTTCCATCATAACCTTCCCTCGTAACATATAGAGAGGATATTAAAAGTTTCATAGCATTTCAAAAAGTTTCATAGATTCTAATTTTGAGATAATTTTTTGCAAGGACTTCCATCATAACCTTCCCTCGTAACATATAAAGAGGATCTTAAATGTTTCGTAGCATTTCGAACAATCCTCGATTTAATTTGATTTTTTACCAAAACTAGTATAGAATTGTGTATAAATTACTACGATTTTTTGACCAAACTAGCATTTTAAAAAGTTTCATAGAATCTAATTTTGAAATTAATTTTTGCATGGACTTCCATCATAACCTTCCCTCTTAACATATAGAGAGGATCTTAAAAGTTTCGTAGCCTTTCGAATAATCCTCGATTTAATTTGATTTTTGACCGAAACTAGTATAGAATTTTGTATAATATACTACGATTTTTTTACCAAAACAAGTATTTCAAAAAGTCCCATAGAATCTAATTTTGAGATAATTTTTTGCATGGACTTCCATCATAACCTTCCCTCGTAACATATAGAGAGGATCTTAAAAGTTTCGTAGCCTTTCGAATAATCCTCGATTTAATTTGATATTTGACCGAAACTAGTATAGAATTTTGTATAATATACTACGATTTTTTTACCAAAACAAGTATTTCAAAAAGTCCCATAGAATCTAATTTTGAGATAATTTTTTGCATGGACTTCCATCATAACCTTCCCTCGTAACATATAGAGAGGATATTAAAAGTTTCATAGCATTTCAAAAAGTTTCATAGATTCTAATTTTGAGATAATTTTTTGCGTGGACTTCCATCATAGCCTTCCCTCTTAACATGTAGACAAGATCTTCAAAGTTTCGTAGCATTTCGAACAATCCTCGATTTAATATGATTTTTGACCGAAACTAGTATAGAATTGTGTATAATATACTACGATTTTTTGGCCAAAACTAGTATTTCAAAAACTTTAATAGAATCTAATTTTGAGATAATTTTTTGTATGAACTTCCATCATAACCTTCCATCCTAATAATAGAGAGGATCTTAAAAGTTTCTTAACATTTCGAACAATCCTCGATTTAATTTGATTTTTGACTGAAACTAGTATCGAATTGTCCATAATATAATACGATTTTTTTGACAAAAACTAGTATTTCAAAAAAATTCAAAAAATCTAATATTGAGATAATTTTTTGCATGGACTTCTATCATTACCTTCCCTCATTACATGTAGTGAGGATCTTAAAATTTTCATAGTATTTCGAACAATCCTCGATTTAATTTGATTTTTGACCGAAACTAGTATAGAATTGTGTATAATATACTACGATTTTTTGGCCAAAACTAGTATTTCAAAAAGTTTCATAGACTCTAATTTTAAGATAATTTTTAGTATGGACTTCCATCATAAACTTCCCTCGTAACATATAGAGATGACCTTAAAAGTTTCATAGAATTTTGAACAATCCTCGATTTAATTTGATTTTTGAACAAAACTAGTAAAGAATTGTGTATAGTATATACTACGATTTTTTGACCAAATCTAGTATTTGAAAAAGTTTCATATAATCTAATTTTGAGATAATTTTTTGCAAGGACTTCCATCATAACCTTCCCTCGTAACATATAAAGAGGATCTTAAATGTTTCGTAGCATTTCGAACAATCCTCGATTTAATTTGATTTTTGACCAAAACCAGTATAGAATTGTGTATAATATACTACGATTTTTTGACCAAACTAGCATTTTAAAAAGTTTCATAGAATCTAATTTTGAAATTAATTTTTGCATGGACTTCCATCATAACCTTCCCTCTTAACATACAGAGAGAATCTTAAAAGTTTCATAGCATTTCAAACAATCCTCTATTTAATTTGATTTTTAACCGAAACTAGTATAGAATTGTGTATAATATACTATGATTTTTTCACCAAAACTAGTATTTCAAAAAGATTCATAGAATCTAATTTTGAGAAAATATTTTGCATGGACTTCTATCATAACCTTCCTTAGTAACATATAGAGAGAATCTTAAATGTGTTATAGCATTTCGAACAATCCTCGATTTAATTTAATTTTTGACCGAAACTAGTATAGAATTGTGTATAATATACTACGATTTTTTGGCCAAAACTAGTATTTCAAAAAGTTTCATAGAATCTAATTTTAAGATAATTTTTAGTATGGACTTCCATCATAAACTTCCCTCGTAACATATAGAGATGACCTTAAAAGTTTCATAGAATTTTGAACAATCCTCGATTTAATTTGATTTTTGAACGAAACTAGTAAAGAATTGTGTATAGTATATACTACGATTTTTTGACCAAATCTAGTATTTGAAAAAGTTTCATATAATCTAATTTTGAGATAATTTTTTGCAAGGACTTCCATCATAACCTTCCCTCGTAACATATAAAGAGGATCTTAAATGTTTCGTAGCATTTCGAACAATCCTCGATTTAATTTGATTTTTGACCAAAACTAGTATAGAATTGTGTATAATATACTACGATTTTTTGACCAAACTAGCATTTTAAAAAGTTTCATAGAATCTAATTTTGAAATTAATTTTTGCATGGACTTCCATCATAACCTTCCCTCTTAAGATATAGAGAGGATCTTAAAAGTTTCGTAGCCTTTCGAATAATCCTCGATTTAATTTGATTTTTGACCGAAACTAGTATAGAATTTTGTATAATATACTACGATTTTTTTACCAAAACAAGTATTTCAAAAAGTCCCATAGAATCTAATTTTGAGATAATTTTTTGCATGGACTTCCATCATAACCTTCCCTCGTAACATATAGAGAGGATATTAAAAGTTTCATAGCATTTCGAACAATCCTCGATTTAATTTGATATTTGACCGAAATTAGTATAGAATTGTGTATAATATACTACGATTTTTTGGCCAAAACTAGTATTTCAAAAATTTTCATAGATTCTAATTTTGAGATAACTTTTTGCGTGGACTTCCATCATAGCCTTCCCTCTTAACATGTAGACAGGATCTTCAAAGTTTCGTAGCATTTCGAACAATCCTCGATTTAATATGATTTTTGACCGAAACTAGTATAGAATTGTGTATAATATACTACGATTTTTTGGCCAAAACTAGTATTTCAAAAACTTTAATAGAATCTAATTTTGAGATAATTTTTTTTATGGACGTCCATCATAACCTTCCCTCGTATTAATATTGAGGATCTTAAAAGTTCTTAACATTTCGAACAATCATCGATTTAATTTGATTTTTGACTGAAACTAGTATAGAATTGTCCATAATATACTATGATTTTTTGATAAAAACTAGTATTTCAAAAAGATTCAAAAAATCTAATTTTGAGATAATTTTTTGCATGGACTTCCATCATTACCTTCCCTCATAACATGTAGTGAGGATCTTAAGAGTTTCATAGTATTTCGAACAATCCTTGATTTAATTTGATTTTTGACCGAAACTAGTATAGAATTGTGTATAATATACTACGATTTTTTGGCCAAAACTAGTATTTCAAAAAGATTCATAGAATCTAATATTGAGTTATTTTTTGCATGGACTTCCATCATAACCTTCCCTCGTAATAATAGAGAGGATCTTAAAAGTTTCTTAACATTTCGAACAATCCTTGATTTAATTTGATTTTTTACCGAAACTAGTATAGAATTGTGTATAATATACTATGATTTTTTGGCCAAAACTAGTATTTCAAAAAGTTTCATAGAATCTAATTTTGAGATAATATTTTTGTATGGACTTCCATCATAACCTTCCATCGTAACATGTAGATAGGATTTTAAAAGTTTTGTAGCATTTCGAACATTCCTCGATTTAATTTGATTTTTGACCGAAACTAGTATAGAATTGTGTATAATATACTACGATTTTTTGACCAAAACTAGTATTTCAAAAAGTTTCATAGATTCTAATTTTGAGATAATTTTTTGCGTGGACTTCCATCATAGCCTTCCCTCTTAACATGTAGACAAGATCTTCAAAGTTTCGTAGCATTTCAAACAATCCTCGATTTAATATGATTTTTGACCGAAACTAGTATAGAATTATGTATAATATACTACGATTTTTTGGCCAAAACTAGTATTTCAAAAACTTTAATAGAATCTAATTTTGAGATAATTTTTTGTATGGACTTCCATCATAACCTTCCCTCGTAATAATAGAGAGGATCTTAAAAGTTTCTTAACATTTCGAACAATCCTCGATTTAATTTGATTTTTGACTGAAACTAGTATAGAATATTCCATAATATACTACGATTTTTTGACAAAAACTAGTATTTCAAAAAGATTCAAAAAATCTAATTTTGAGATAATTTTTTGCATGGACTTCCATCATTACCTTCCCTCATAACATGTAGTGAGGATCTTAAAAGTTTCATAGTATTTCGAACAATCCTCGATTTAATTTGATTTTTGACCGAAACTAGTATAGAATTGTGTATAATATACTACAATTTTTTGGCCAAAACTAGTATTTCAAAAAGTTTCATAGAATCTAATATTGAGATAATTTTTTGCATGGACTTCCATCATAACCTTCCCTCGTAACAATAGAGAGGATCTTAAAAGTTTCTTAACATTTCGAACAATCCTTGATTTAATTTGATTTTTTACCGAAACTAGTATAGAATTGTGTATAATATACTATGATTTTTTGACCAAAACTAGTATTTCAAAAAGATTCATAGAATCGAATTTCGAGATAATTTTTTGCGTGGACTTCCATCATAGCCTTCCCTCGTAACATGTAGAAAGGATCTTAAAAGTTTCGTAGCATTTCGAACAATCCTCAATTTAATTTGTTTTTTGATCGAAACTAGTATAGAATTGTGTATAATATACTATGATTTTTTGACCAAAACTAGTATTTCAAAAAGTTTCATAGAATCTAATTTTTAGAAAATGTTTTGCATGGATTTCTATCATAACCTTCTTTCGTAACATACAGAGAGAATCTTAAAAGTTTCATAGCATTTCGAACAATCCTCGATTTAATTTGATTTTTGACCGAAACTAGTATAGAATAGTGTATAATATACTACGATTTTTTGGCCAAAACTAGTATTTCAAAAAGTTTCATAGAATCTAATTTTAAGATAATTTTTTGTATGGACTTCCATCATAACCTTCCCTCGTAACATATAGAGAGGACCTTAAAATTTCATAGAATTTTGAACAATCCTCGATTTAATTTGATTTTTGAACGAAACTAGTAAAGAATTGTGTATAATATATACTACGATTTTTTGACCAAATCTAATATTTGAAAAAGTTTCATATAATCTAATTTTGAGATAATTTTTTGTAAGGACTTCCATCGTAACCTTCCCTCGTAACATATAAAGAGGATCTTAAATGTTTCGTAGCATTTCGAACAATCCTCGATTTAATTTGATTTTTGACCAAAACTAGTATAGAATTGTGTATAATATACTACGATTTTTTGACCAAACTAGCATTTTAAAAAGTTTCCTAGAATCTAATTTTGAAATTAATTTTTGCATGGACTTCCATCATAAACTTCCCTCTTAACATATAGAGAGGATCTTAAAAGTTTCGTAGCCTTTCGAATAATCCTTGATTTAATTTGATTTTTGACCGAAACTAGTATAGAATTGTGTATAATAAACTACGATTTTTTGACCAAAACAAGTATTTCAAAAAGTCCCATAGAATCTAATTTTGAGATAATTTTTTGCCTGGACTTCCATCATAACCTTCCCTCGTAACATATAGAGAGGATATTAAAAGTTTCATAGCATTTCGAAAAATCCTCGATTTAATTTGATATTTGACCGAAACTAGTATAGAATTGTGTATAATATATTACGATTTTTTGGCCAAAACTAGTATTTCAAAAAGTTTCATAGAATCTAATTTTTTTGAGATAATTTTTTTGTATGGGCTTCCATCATAACCTTCCATCGTAACATGTAGATAGGATCTTAAAAGTTTTGTAGCATTTCGAACATTCCTCGATTTAATTTGATTTTTGACCGAAACTAGTATAGAATTGTGTATAATATACTACGATTTTTTGACCAAAACTAATATTTCAAAAAGTTTCATAGATTCTAATTTTGAGATAATTATTTGCGTGGACTTGCATCATAGCCTTCTCTCGTAACATGTAGACAGGATCTTTAAAGTTTTGTAGCATTTCAAACAATCCTCGATTTAATTTGATTTTTGACCGAAACTAGTATAGAATTGTGTATAATATACTACAATTTTTTGGCCAAAACTAGTATTTCAAAAAGTTTCATAGAATCTAATATTGAGATAATTTTTTGCATGGACTTCCATCATAACCTTCCCTCGTAACAATAGAGAGGATCTTAAAAGTTTCTTAACATTTCGAACAATCCTTGATTTAATTTGATTTTTTACCGAAACTAGTATAGAATTGTGTATAATATACTATGATTTTTTGACCAAAACTAGTATTTCAAAAAGATTCATAGAATCGAATTTCGAGATAATTTTTTGCGTGGACTTCCATCATAGCCTTCCCTCGTAACATGTAGAAAGGATCTTAAAAGTTTCGTAGCATTTCGAACAATCCTCGATTTAATTTGATTTTTGACCGAAACTAGTATAGAATAGTGTATAATATACTACGATTTTTTGGCCAAAACTAGTATTTCAAAAAGTTTCATAGAATCTAATTTTAAGATAATTTTTTGTATGGACTTCCATCATAACCTTCCCTCGTAACATATAGAGAGGACCTTAAAATTTCATAGAATTTTGAACGATCCTCGATTTAATTTGATTTTTGAACGAAACTAGTAAAGAATTGTGTATAATATATACTACGATTTTTTGACCAAATCTAATATTTGAAAAAGTTTCATATAATCTAATTTTGAGATAATTTTTTGTAAGGACTTCCATCGTAACCTTCCCTCGTAACATATAAAGAGGATCTTAAATGTTTCGTAGCATTTCGAACAATCCTCGATTTAATTTGATTTTTGACCAAAACTAGTATAGAATTGTGTATAATATACTACGATTTTTTGACCAAACTAGCATTTTAAAAAGTTTCCTAGAATCTAATTTTGAAATTAATTTTTGCATGGACTTCCATCATAGACTTCCCTCTTAACATATAGAGAGGATCTTAAAAGTTTCGTAGCCTTTCGAATAATCCTCGATTTAATTTGATTTTTGACCGAAACTAGTATAGAATTGTGTATAATAAACTACGATTTTTTGACCAAAACAAGTATTTCAAAAAGTCCCATAGAATCTAATTTTGAGATAATTTTTTGCCTGGACTTCCATCATAACCTTCCCTCGTAACATATAGAGAGGATATTAAAAGTTTCATAGCATTTCGAAAAATCCTCGATTTAATTTGATATTTGACCGAAACTAGTATAGAATTGTGTATAATATATTACGATTTTTTGGCCAAAACTAGTATTTCAAAAAGTTTCATAGAATCTAATTTTTTTGAGATAATTTTTTTGTATGGACTTCCATCATAACCTTCCATCGTAACATGTAGATAGGATCTTAAAAGTTTTGTAGCATTTCGAACATTCCTCGATTTAATTTGATTTTTGACCGAAACTAGTATAGAATTGTGTATAATATACTACGATTTTTTGACCAAAACTAATATTTCAAAAAGTTTCATAGATTCTAATTTTGAGATAATTATTTGCGTGGACTTGCATCATAGCCTTCTCTCGTAACATGTAGACAGGATCTTTAAAGTTTTGTAGCATTTCAAACAATCCTCGATTTAATTTGATTTTTGACCGAAACTAGTATAGAATTGTGTATAATATACTACAATTTTTTGGCCAAAACTAGTATTTCAAAAAGTTTCATAGAATCTAATATTGAGATAATTTTTTGCATGGACTTCCATCATAACCTTCCCTCGTAACAATAGAGAGGATCTTAAAAGTTTCTTAACATTTCGAACAATCCTTGATTTAATTTGATTTTTTACCGAAACTAGTATAGAATTGTGTATAATATACTATGATTTTTTGACCAAAACTAGTATTTCAAAAAGATTCATAGAATCGAATTTCGAGATAATTTTTTGCGTGGACTTCCATCATAGCCTTCCCTCGTAACATGTAGAAAGGATCTTAAAAGTTTCATAGCATTTCGAACAATCCTCAATTTAATTTGTTTTTTGACCAAAACTAGTATAGAATTGTGTATAATATACTATGATTTTTTGACCAAAACTAGTATTTCAAAAAGTTTTATAGAATCTAATTTTTAGAAAATGTTTTGCATGGATTTCTATCATAACCTTCTTTCGTAACATACAGAGAGAATCTTAAAAGTTTCATAGCATTTCGAACAATCCTCGATTTAATTTGATTTTTAACCGAAACTAGTATAGAATTGTGTATAATATACTACGATTTTTTCACCAAAACTAGTATTTCAAAAAGATTCATAGAATCTAATTTTGAGAAAATATTTTGTATGGACTTCCATCATAACCTTCCCTCATAACATATAGAGAGGACCTTAAAAGTTTCATAGAATTTTGAACAATCCTCGATTTAATTTGATTTTTGAACGAAACTAGTAAAGAATTGTGTATAATATATACTACGATTTTTAAACCAAATCTAATATTTGAAAAAGTTTCATATAATCTAATTTTGAGATAATTTTTTGTAAGAACTTCCATCATAACCTTCCCTAGTAACAGATAAAGAGGATCTTAAATGTTTCGTAGCATTTCGAACAATCCTCGATTTAATTTGATTTTTGACCAAAACTAGTATAGAATTGTGTATAATATACTACGATTTTTTGACCAAACTAGCATTTTAAAAAGTTTCCTAGAATCTAATTTTGAAATTAATTTTTGCATGGACTTCCATCATAACCTTCCCTCTTAACATATAGAGAGGATCTTAAAAGTTTCGTAGCCTTTCGAATAATCCTCGATTTAATTTGATTTTTGACCGAAACTAGTATAGAATTGTGTATAATATACTACGATTTTTTGACCAAAACAAGTATTTCAAAAAGTCCCATAGAATCTAATTTTGAGATAATTTTTTGCATGGACTTCCATCATAACCTTCCCTCGTAACATATAGAGAGGATATTAAAAGTTTCATAGCATTTCGAACAATCCTCGATTTAATTTGATATTTGACCGAAACTAGTATAGAATTGTGTATAATATATTACGATTTTTTGGCCAAAACTAGTATTTCAAAAAGTTTCATAGAATCTAATTTTGAGATAATTTTTTTGTATGGACTTCCATCATAACCTTCCATCGTAACATGTAGATAGGATTTTAAAAGGTTTGTAGCATTTCGAACATTCCTCGATTTAATATGATTTTTGACCGAAACTAGTATAGAATTGTGTATAATATACTACGATTTTTTTGGCCAAAACTAGTATTTCAAAAAGTTTCATAGAATCTAATATTGAGTTATTTTTTGCATGGACTTCCATCATAACCTTTCCTCGTAATAATAGAGAGGATCTTAAAGGTTTCTTAACATTTCGAACAATCCTTGATTTAATTTGATTTTTTACCGAAACTAGTATAGAATTGTGTATAAGATACTATGATTTTTTGGCCAAAACTAGTATTTCAAAAAGTTTCATAGAATCTAATTTTAAGATAATATTTTTGTATGGACTTCCATCATAACCTTCCATCGTAACATGTAGATAGGATTTTAAAAGTTTTGTAGCATTTCGAACATTCCTCGATTTAATTAGATTTTTGACCGAAACTAGTATAGAATTGTGTATAATATACTACGATTTTTTTACCAAAACTAGTATTTCAAAAAGTTTCATAGATTCTAATTTTGAGATAATTTTTTGCGTGGACTTCCATCATAGCCTTCACTCTTAACATGTAGACAGGATCTTCAAAGTTTCGTAGCATTTCGAACAATCCTTGATTTAATATGATTTTTGACCGAAACTAGTATAGAATTGTGTATAATATACTACGATTTTTTGGCCAAAACTAGTATTTCAAAAACTTTAATAGAATCTAATTTTGAGATAATTTTTTGTATGGAATTCCATCATAACCTTCCCTCGTAATAATAGAGAGGATCTTAAAAGTTTCTTTACATTTCGAACAATCCTCGATTTAATTTGATTTTTGACTGAAACTAGTATAGAATTGTCCATAATATACTACGATTTTTTGACAAAAACTAGTATTTCAAAAAGATTCAAAAAATCTAATTTTGAGATAATTTTTTGCATGGACTTCCATCATTACCTTCCCTCATAACATGTAGTGAGGATCTTAAAAGTTTCATAGTATTTCGAACAATCCTTGATTTAATTTGATTTTTGACCGAAACTAGTATAGAATTGTGTATAATATACTACGATTTTTTGGCCAAAACTAGTATTACAAAAAGTTTCATAGAATCTAATATTGAGTTATTTTTTGCATGGACTTCCATCATAACCTTTCCTCGTAATAATAGAGTGGATCTTCAAAGTTTCTTAACATTTCGAACAATCCTTGATTTAATTTGATTTTTTACCGAAACTAGTATAGAATTGTGTATAAGATACTATGATTTTTTGGCCAAAACTAGTATTTCAAAAAGTTTCATAGAATCTAATTTTGAGATAATATTTTTGTATGGACTTCCATCATAACCTTCCATCGTAACATGTAGATAGGATTTTAAATGTTTTGTAGCATTTCGAACATTCCTCGATTTAATTAGATTTTTGACCGAAACTAGTATAGAATTGTGTATAATATACTACGATTTTTTGACCAAAACTAGTATTTCAAAAAGTTTCATAGATTCTAATTTTGAGATAATTTTTTGCGTGGACTTCCATCATAGCCTTCACTCTTAACATGTAGACAGGATCTTCAAAGTTTTGTAGCATTTCGAACAATCCTCGATTTAATATGATTTTTGACCGAAACTAGTATAGAATTGTGTATAATAAACTACGATTTTTTGGCCAAAACTAGTATTTCAAAAACTTTAATAGAATCTAATTTTGAGATAATTTTTTGTATGGACTTCCATCATAACCTTCCCTCGTAATAATAGAGAGGATCTTAAAAGTTTCTTAACATTTCGAACAATCCTCGATTTAATTTGATTTTTGACTGAAACTAGTATAGAATTGTCCATAATATACTACGATTTTTTGACAAAAACTAGTATTTCAAAAAGATTCAAAAAATCTAATTTTGAGATAATTTTTTGCATGGACTTCCATCATTACCTTCCCTCATAACATGTAGTGAGGATCTTAAAAGTTTCATAGTATTTCGAACAATCCTTGATTTAATTTGATTTTTGACCGAAACTAGTATAGAATTGTGTATAATATACTACGATTTTTTGGCCAAAACTAGTATTTCAAAAAGTTTCATAGAATCTAATATTGAGTTATTTTTTGCATGGACTTCCATCATAACCTTTCCTCGTAATAATAGAGAGGATCTTCAAAGTTTCTTAACATTTCGAACAATCCTTGATTTAATTTGATTTTTTACCGAAACTAGTATAGAATTGTGTATAAGATACTATGATTTTTTGGCCAAAACTAGTATTTCAAAAAGTCTCATAGAATCTAATTTTGAGATAATACCTTCCATCGTAACATGTAGATAGGATTTTAAAAGTTTTGTAGCATTTCGAACATTCCTCGATTTAATTAGATTTTTGACCGAAACTAGTATAGAATTGTGTATAATATACTACGATTTTTTGACCAAAACTAGTATTTCAAAAAGTTTCATAGATTCTAATTTTGAGATAATTTTTTGCGTGGACTTCCATCATAGCCTTCACTCTTAACATGTAGACAGGATCTTCAATGTTTCGTAGCATTTCGAACAATCCTCGATTTAATATGATTTTTTACCGAAACTAGTATAGAATTGTGTATAATAAACTACGATTTTTTGGCCAAAACTAGTATTTCAAAAACTTTAATAGAATCTAATTTTGAGATAATTTTTTGTATGGACTTCCATCATAACCTTCCCTCGTAATAATAGAGAGGATCTTAAAAGTTTCTTAACATTTCGAACAATCCTCGATTTAATTTGATTTTTGACTGAAACTAGTATAGAATTGTCCATAATATACTACGATTTTTTGACAAAAACTAGTATTTCAAAAAGATTCAAAAAATCTAATTTTGAGATAATTTTTTGCATGGACTTCCATCATTACCTTCCCTCATAACATGTAGTGAGGATCTTAAAAGTTTCATAGTATTTCGAACAATCCTTGATTTAATTTGATTTTTGACCTAAACTAGTATAGAATTGTGTATAATATACTACGATTTTTTGGCCAAAACTAGTATTTCAAAAAGTTTCATAGAATCTAATTTTGAGATAATATTTTTGTATGGACTTCCATCATAACCTTCCATCGTAACATGTAGATAGGATTTTAAAAGTTTTGTAGCATTTCGAACATTCCTCGATTTAATTTGATTTTTGACCGAAACTAGTATAGAATTGTGTATAATATACTACGATTTTTTGACCAAAACTAGTATTTCATAAAGTTTCATAGATTCTAATTTTGAGATAATTTTTTGCGTGGACTTCCATCATAGCCTTCCCTCTTAACATGTAGACAGGATCTTCAAAGTTTCGTAGCATTTCGAACAATCCTCGATTTAATATGATTTTTGACCGAAACTAGTATAGAATTGTGTATAATATGCTACGATTTTTTTGGCCAAAACTAGTATTTCAAAAACATTAATAGAATCTAATTTTGAGATAATTTTTTGTATGGACTTCCATCATAACCTTCCCTCGTAATAATAGAGAGGATCTTGAAAGTTTCTTAACATTTCGAACAATCCTCGATTTAATTTGATTTGTGACTGAAACTAGTATAGAATTGTCCATAATATACTACGATTTTTTGACAAAAACTAGTATTTCAAAAAGATTAAAAAAATCTAATATTGAGATAATTTTTTGCATGGACTTCTATCATTACCTTCCCTCATTACATGTAGTGAGGATCTTAAAAGTTTCATAGTATTTAGAACAATCCTCGATTTAATTTGATTTTTGACCGAAACTAGTATAGAATTGTGTATAATATACTACGATTTTTTGGCCAAAACTAGTATTTCAAAAAGTTTCATAGAATCTAATATTGAGTTATTTTTTGCATGGACTTCCATCATAACCTTCCCTCGTAATAATAGAGAGGATCTTAAAAGTTTCTTAACATTTCGAACAATCCTTGATTTAATTTGATTTTTTACCGAAACTAGTATAGAATTGTGTATAAGATACTATGATTTTTTTAACAAAACTAGTATTTCAAAAAGATTCATAGAATCTAATTTTGAGATAATATTTTTGTATAGACTTCCATCATAACCTTCCATCGTAACATGTAGATAGGATTTTAAAAGTTTTGTAGCATTTCGAACATTCCTCGATTTAATTTGATTTTTGACCGAAACTAGTATAGAATTGTGTATAATATACTACGATTTTTTGACCAAAACTAGTATTTCATAAAGTTTCATAGATTCTAATTTTGAGATAATTTTTTGCGTGGACTTCCATCATAGCCTTCCCTCTTAACATGTAGACAGGATCTTCAAAGTTTCGTAGCATTTCGAACAATCCTCGATTTAATATGATTTTTGACCGAAACTAGTATAGAATTGTGTATAATATGCTACGATTTTTTTGGCCAAAACTAGTATTTCAAAAACATTAATAGAATCTAATTTTGAGATAATTTTTTGTATGGACTTCCATCATAACCTTCCCTCGTAATAATAGAGAGGATCTTGAAAGTTTCTTAACATTTCGAACAATCCTCGATTTAATTTGATTTGTGACTGAAACTAGTATAGAATTGTCCATAATATACTACGATTTTTTGACAAAAACTAGTATTTCAAAAAGATTAAAAAAATATAATATTGAGATAATTTTTTGCATGGACTTCTATCATTACCTTCCCTCATTACATGTAGTGAGGATCTTAAAAGTTTCATAGTATTTAGAACAATCCTCGATTTTATTTGATTTTTGACCGAAACTAGTATAGAATTGTGTATAATATACTACGATTTTTTGGCCAAAACTAGTATTTCAAAAAGTTTCATAGAATCTAATATTGAGTTATTTTTTGCATGGACTTCCATCATAACCTTCCCTCGTAATAATAGAGAGGATCTTAAAAGTTTCTTAACATTTCGAACAATCCTTGATTTAATTTGATTTTTTACCGAAACTAGTATAGAATTGTGTATAAGATACTATGATTTTTTTAACAAAACTAGTATTTCAAAAAGATTCATAGAATCTAATTTTGAGATAATATTTTTGTATAGACTTCCATCATAACCTTCCATCGTAACATGTAGATAGGATTTTAAAAGTTTTGTAGCATTTCGAACATTCCTCGATTTAATTTGATTTTTGACCGAAACTAGTATAGAATTGTGTATAATATACTACGATTTTTTGACCAAAACTAGTATTTCAAAAAGTTTCATAGATTCTAATTTTGAGATAATTTTTTGCGTGGACTTCCATCATAGCCTTCCCTCTTAACATGTAGACAGGATCTTCAAAGTTTCGTAGCATTTCGAACAATCCTCGATTTAATATGATTTTTGACCGAAACTAGTATAGAATTGTGTATAATATACTACGATTTTTTGGCCAAAACTAGTATTTCAAAAACTTTAATAGAATCTAATTTTGAGATAATTTTTTGTATGGACTTCCATCATAACCTTCCCTCGTAATAATAGAGAGGATCTTGAAAGTTTCTTAACATTTCGAACAATCCTCGATTTAATTTGATTTTTGACTGAAACTAGTATAGAATTGTCCATAATATACTACAATTTTTTGACAAAAACTAGTATTTCAAAAAGATTCAAAAAATCTAATATTGAGATAATTTTTTGCATGGACTTCTATCATTACCTTCCCTCATTACATGTAGTGAGGATCTTAAAAGTTTCATAGTATTTAGAACAATCCTCGATTTAATTTGATTTTTGACCGAAACTAGTATAGAATTGTGTATAATATATTACGATTTTTTGGCCAAAACTAGTATTTCAAAAAGTTTCATAGAATCTAATTTTTTTGAGATAATTTTTTTGTATGGGCTTCCATCATAACCTTCCATCGTAACATGTAGATAGGATCTTAAAAGTTTTGTAGCATTTCGAACATTCCTCGATTTAATTTGATTTTTGACCGAAACTAGTATAGAATTGTGTATAATATACTACGATTTTTTGACCAAAACTAATATTTCAAAAAGTTTCATAGATTCTAATTTTGAGATAATTATTTGCGTGGACTTGCATCATAGCCTTCTCTCGTAACATGTAGACAGGATCTTTAAAGTTTTGTAGCATTTCAAACAATCCTCGATTTAATTTGATTTTTGACCGAAACTAGTATAGAATTGTGTATAATATACTACAATTTTTTGGCCAAAACTAGTATTTCAAAAAGTTTCATAGAATCTAATATTGAGATAATTTTTTGCATGGACTTCCATCATAACCTTCCCTCGTAACAATAGAGAGGATCTTAAAAGTTTCTTAACATTTCGAACAATCCTTGATTTAATTTGATTTTTTACCGAAACTAGTATAGAATTGTGTATAATATACTATGATTTTTTGACCAAAACTAGTATTTCAAAAAGATTCATAGAATCGAATTTCGAGATAATTTTTTGCGTGGACTTCCATCATAGCCTTCCCTCGTAACATGTAGAAAGGATCTTAAAAGTTTCGTAGCATTTCGAACAATCCTCAATTTAATTTGTTTTTTGATCGAAACTAGTATAGAATTGTGTATAATATACTATGATTTTTTGACCAAAACTAGTATTTCAAAAAGTTTCATAGAATCTAATTTTTAGAAAATGTTTTGCATGGATTTCTATCATAACCTTCTTTCGTAACATACAGAGAGAATCTTAAAAGTTTCATAGCATTTCGAACAATCCTCGATTTAATTTGATTTTTGACCGAAACTAGTATAGAATAGTGTATAATATACTACGATTTTTTGGCCAAAACTAGTATTTCAAAAAGTTTCATAGAATCTAATTTTAAGATAATTTTTTGTATGGACTTCCATCATAACCTTCCCTCGTAACATATAGAGAGGACCTTAAAATTTCATAGAATTTTGAACAATCCTCGATTTAATTTGATTTTTGAACGAAACTAGTAAAGAATTGTGTATAATATATACTACGATTTTTTGACCAAATCTAATATTTGAAAAAGTTTCATATAATCTAATTTTGAGATAATTTTTTGTAAGGACTTCCATCGTAACCTTCCCTCGTAACATATAAAGAGGATCTTAAATGTTTCGTAGCATTTCGAACAATCCTCGATTTAATTTGATTTTTTAACAAAACTAGTATAGAATTGTGTATAATATACTACGATTTTTTGACCAAACTAGCATTTTAAAAAGTTTCCTAGAATCTAATTTTGAAATTAATTTTTGCATGGACTTCCATCATAGACTTCCCTCTTAACATATAGAGAGGATCTTAAAAGTTTCGTAGCCTTTCGAATAATCCTCGATTTAATTTGATTTTTGACCGAAACTAGTATAGAATTGTGTATAATAAACTACGATTTTTTGACCAAAACAAGTATTTCAAAAAGTCCCATAGAATCTAATTTTGAGATAATTTTTTGCCTGGACTTCCATCATAACCTTCCCTCGTAACATATAGAGAGGATATTAAAAGTTTCATAGCATTTCGAAAAATCCTCGATTTAATTTGATATTTGACCGAAACTAGTATAGAATTGTGTATAATATATTACGATTTTTTGGCCAAAACTAGTATTTCAAAAAGTTTCATAGAATCTAATTTTTTTGAGATAATTTTTTTGTATGGACTTCCATCATAACCTTCCATCGTAACATGTAGATAGGATCTTAAAAGTTTTGTAGCATTTCGAACATTCCTCGATTTAATTTGATTTTTGACCGAAACTAGTATAGAATTGTGTATAATATACTACGATTTTTTGACCAAAACTAATATTTCAAAAAGTTTCATAGATTCTAATTTTGAGATAATTATTTGCGTGGACTTGCATCATAGCCTTCTCTCGTAACATGTAGACAGGATCTTTAAAGTTTTGTAGCATTTCAAACAATCCTCGATTTAATTTGATTTTTGACCGAAACTAGTATAGAATTGTGTATAATATACTACAATTTTTTGGCCAAAACTAGTATTTCAAAAAGTTTCATAGAATCTAATATTGAGATAATTTTTTGCATGGACTTCCATCATAACCTTCCCTCGTAACAATAGAGAGGATCTTAAAAGTTTCTTAACATTTCGAACAATCCTTGATTTAATTTGATTTTTTACCGAAACTAGTATAGAATTGTGTATAATATACTATGATTTTTTGACCAAAACTAGTATTTCAAAAAGATTCATAGAATCGAATTTCGAGATAATTTTTTGCGTGGACTTCCATCATAGCCTTCCCTCGTAACATGTAGAAAGGATCTTAAAAGTTTCATAGCATTTCGAACAATCCTCAATTTAATTTGTTTTTTGACCAAAACTAGTATAGAATTGTGTATAATATACTATGATTTTTTGACCAAAACTAGTATTTCAAAAAGTTTTATAGAATCTAATTTTTAGAAAATGTTTTGCATGGATTTCTATCATAACCTTCTTTCGTAACATACAGAGAGAATCTTAAAAGTTTCATAGCATTTCGAACAATCCTCGATTTAATTTGATTTTTAACCGAAACTAGTATAGAATTGTGTATAATATACTACGATTTTTTCACCAAAACTAGTATTTCAAAAAGATTCATAGAATCTAATTTTGAGAAAATATTTTGTATGGACTTCCATCATAACCTTCCCTCATAACATATAGAGAGGACCTTAAAAGTTTCATAGAATTTTGAACAATCCTCGATTTAATTTGATTTTTGAACGAAACTAGTAAAGAATTGTGTATAATATATACTACGATTTTTAAACCAAATCTAATATTTGAAAAAGTTTCATATAATCTAATTTTGAGATAATTTTTTGTAAGAACTTCCAACATAACCTTCCCTAGTAACAGATAAAGAGGATCTTAAATGTTTCGTAGCATTTCGAACAATCCTTGATTTAATTTGATTTTTGACCAAAACTAGTATAGAATTGTGTATAATATACTACGATTTTTTGACCAAACTAGCATTTTAAAAAGTTTCCTAGAATCTAATTTTGAAATTAATTTTTGCATGGACTTCCATCATAACCTTCCCTCTTAACATATAGAGAGGATCTTAAAAGTTTCGTAGCATTTCGAATAATCCTCGATTTAATTTGATTTTTGACCGAAACTAGTATAGAATTGTGTATAATATACTACGATTTTTTGACCAAAACAAGTATTTCAAAAAGTCCCATAGAATCTAATTTTGAGATAATTTTTTGCATGGACTTCCATCATAACCTTCCCTCGTAACATATAGAGAGGATATTAAAAGTTTCATAGCATTTCGAACAATCCTCGATTTAATTTGATATTTGACCGAAACTAGTATAGAATTGTGTATAATATATTACGATTTTTTGGCCAAAACTAGTATTTCAAAAAGTTTCATAGAATCTAATTTTGAGATAATTTTTTTGTATGGACTTCCATCATAACCTTCCATCGTAACATGTAGATAGGATTTTAAAAGGTTTGTAGCATTTCGAACATTCCTCGATTTAATATGATTTTTGACCGAAACTAGTATAGAATTGTGTATAATATACTACGATTTTTTGGCCAAAACTAGTATTTCAAAAAGTTTCATAGAATCTAATATTGAGTTATTTTTTGCATGGACTTCCATCATAACCTTTCCTCATAATAATAGAGAGGATCTTAAAGGTTTCTTAACATTTCGAACAATCCTTGATTTAATTTGATTTTTTACCGAAACTAGTATAGAATTGTGTATAAGATACTATGATTTTTTGGCCAAAACTAGTATTTCAAAAAGTTTCATAGAATCTAATTTTAAGATAATATTTTTGTATGGACTTCCATCATAACCTTCCATCGTAACATGTAGATAGGATTTTAAAAGTTTTGTAGCATTTCGAACATTCCTCGATTTAATTAGATTTTTGACCGAAACTAGTATAGAATTGTGTATAATATACTACGATTTTTTTACCAAAACTAGTATTTCAAAAAGTTTCATAGATTCTAATTTTGAGATAATTTTTTGCGTGGACTTCCATCATAGCCTTCACTCTTAACATGTAGACAGGATCTTCAAAGTTTCGTAGCATTTCGAACAATCCTTGATTTAATATGATTTTTGACCGAAACTAGTATAGAATTGTGTATAATATACTACGATTTTTTGGCCAAAACTAGTATTTCAAAAACTTTAATTGAATCTAATTTTGAGATAATTTTTTGTATGGAATTCCATCATAACCTTCCCTCGTAATAATAGAGAGGATCTTGAAAGTTTCTTTACATTTTGAACAATCCTCGATTTAATTTGATTTTTGACTGAAACTAGTATAGAATTGTCCATAATATACTACGATTTTTTGACAAAAACTAGTATTTCAAAAAGATTCAAAAAATCTAATTTTGAGATAATTTTTTGCATGGACTTCCATCATTACCTTCCCTCATAACATGTAGTGAGGATCTTAAAAGTTTCATAGTATTTCGAACAATCCTTGATTTAATTTGATTTTTGACCGAAACTAGTATAGAATTGTGTATAATATACTACGATTTTTTGGCCAAAACTAGTATTACAAAAAGTTTCATAGAATCTAATATTGAGTTATTTTTGGCATGGACTTCCATCATAACCTTTCCTCGTAATAATAGAGTGGATCTTCAAAGTTTCTTAACATTTCGAACAATCCTTGATTTAATTTATTTTTTACCGAAACTAGTATAGAATTGTGTATAAGATACTATGATTTTTTGGCCAAAACTAGTATTTCAAAAAGTTTCATAGAATCTAATTTTGAGATAATATTTTTGTATGGACTTCCATCATAACCTTCCATCGTAACATGTAGATAGGATTTTAAATGTTTTGTAGCATTTCGAACATTCCTCGATTTAATTAGATTTTTGACCGAAACTAGTATAGAATTGTGTATAATATACTACGATTTTTTGACCAAAACTAGTATTTCAAAAAGTTTCATAGATTCTAATTTTGAGATAATTTTTTGCGTGGACTTCCATCATAGCCTTCACTCTTAACATGTAGACAGGATCTTCAAAGTTTTGTAGCATTTCGAACAATCCTCGATTTAATATGATTTTTGACCGAAACTAGTATAGAATTGTGTATAATAAACTACGATTTTTTGGCCAAAACTAGTATTTCAAAAACTTTAATAGAATCTAATTTTGAGATAATTTTTTGTATGGACTTCCATCATAACCTTCCCTCGTAATAATAGAGAGGATCTTAAAAGTTTCTTAACATTTCGAACAATCCTCGATTTAATTTGATTTTTGACTGAAACTAGTATAGAATTGTCCATAATATACTACGATTTTTTGACAAAAACTAGTATTTCAAAAAGATTCAAAAAATCTAATTTTGAGATAATTTTTTGCATGGACTTCCATCATTACCTTCCCTCATAACATGTAGTGAGGATCTTAAAAGTTTCATAGTATTTCGAACAATCCTTGATTTAATTTGATTTTTGACCGAAACTAGTATAGAATTGTGTATAATATACTACGATTTTTTGGCCAAAACTAGTATTTCAAAAAGTTTCATAGAATCTAATATTGAGTTATTTTTTGCATGGACTTCCATCATAACCTTTCCTCGTAATAATAGAGAGGATCTTCAAAGTTTCTTAACATTTCGAACAATCCTTGATTTAATTTGATTTTTTACCGAAACTAGTATAGAATTGTGTATAAGATACTATGATTTTTTGGCCAAAACTAGTATTTCAAAAAGTCTCATAGAATCTAATTTTGAGATAATACCTTCCATCGTAACATGTAGATAGGATTTTAAAAGTTTTGTAGCATTTCGAACATTCCTCGATTTAATTAGATTTTTGACCGAAACTAGTATAGAATTGTGTATAATATACTACGATTTTTTGACCAAAACTAGTATTTCAAAAAGTTTCATAGATTCTAATTTTGAGATAATTTTTTGCGTGGACTTCCATCATAGCCTTCACTCTTAACATGTAGACAGGATCTTCAATGTTTCGTAGCATTTCGAACAATCCTCGATTTAATATGATTTTTTACCGAAACTAGTATAGAATTGTGTATAATAAACTACGATTTTTTGGCCAAAACTAGTATTTCAAAAACTTTAATAGAATCTAATTTTGAGATAATTTTTTGTATGGACTTCCATCATAACCTTCCCTCGTAATAATAGAGAGGATCTTAAAAGTTTCTTAACATTTCGAACAATCCTCGATTTAATTTGATTTTTGACTGAAACTAGTATAGAATTGTCCATAATATACTACGATTTTTTGACAAAAACTAGTATTTCAAAAAGATTCAAAAAATCTAATTTTGAGATAATTTTTTGCATGGACTTCCATCATTACCTTCCCTCATAACATGTAGTGAGGATCTTAAAAGTTTCATAGTATTTCGAACAATCCTTGATTTAATTTGATTTTTGACCTAAACTAGTATAGAATTGTGTATAATATACTACGATTTTTTGGCCAAAACTAGTATTTCAAAAAGTTTCATAGAATCTAATTTTGAGATAATATTTTTGTATGGACTTCCATCATAACCTTCCATCGTAACATGTAGATAGCATTTTAAAAGTTTTGTAGCATTTCGAACATTCCTCGATTTAATTTGATTTTTGACCGAAACTAGTATAGAATTGTGTATAATATACTATGATTTTTTGACCAAAACTAGTATTTCATAAAGTTTCATAGATTCTAATTTTGAGATAATTTTTTGCGTGGACTTCCATCATAGCCTTCCCTCTTAACATGTAGACAGGATCTTCAAAGTTTCGTAGCATTTCGAACAATCCTCGATTTAATATGATTTTTGACCGAAACTAGTATAGAATTGTGTATAATATGCTACGATTTTTTTGGCCAAAACTAGTACTTCAAAAACATTAATAGAATCTAATTTTGAGATAATTTTTTGTATGGACTTCCATCATAACCTTCCCTCGTAATAATAGAGAGGATCTTGAAAGTTTCTTAACATTTCGAACAATCCTCGATTTAATTTGATTTGTGACTGAAACTAGTATAGAATTGTCCATAATATACTACGATTTTTTGACAAAAACTAGTATTTCAAAAAGATTAAAAAAATCTAATATTGAGATAATCTTTTGCATGGACTTCTATCATTACCTTCCCTCATTACATGTAGTGAGGATCTTAAAAGTTTCATAGTATTTAGAACAATCCTCGATTTAATTTGATTTTTTACCGAAACTAGTATAGAATTGTGTATAATATACTACGATTTTTTGGCCAAAACTAGTATTTCAAAAAGTTTCATAGAATCTAATATTGAGTTATTTTTTGCATGGACTTCCATCATAACCTTCCCTCGTAATAAAGAGAGGATCTTAAAAGTTTCTTAACATTTCGAACAATCCTTGATTTAATTTGATTTTTTACCGAAACTAGTATAGAATTGTGTATAAGATACTATGATTTTTTTAACAAAACTAGTATTTCAAAAAGATTCATAGAATCTAATTTTGAGATAATATTTTTGTATGGACTTCCATCATAACCTTCCATCGTAACATGTAGATAGGATTTTAAAAGTTTTGTAGCATTTCGAACATTCCTCGATTTAATTTGATTTTTGACCGAAACTAGTATAGAATTGTGTATAATATACTACGATTTTTTGACCAAAACTAGTATTTCAAAAAGTTTCATAGATTCTAATTTTGAGATAATTTTTTGCGTGGACTTCCATCATAGCCTTCCCTCTTAACATGTAGACAGGATCTTCAAAGTTTCGTAGCATTTCGAACAATCCTCGATTTAATATGATTTTTGACCGAAACTAGTATAGAATTGTGTATAATATACTACGATTTTTTGGCCAAAACTAGTATTTCAAAAACTTTAATAGAATCTAATTTTGAGATAATTTTTTGTATGGACTTCCATCATAACCTTCCCTCGTAATAATAGAGAGGATCTTGAAAGTTTCTTAACATTTCGAACAATCCTCGATTTAATTTGATTTTTGACTGAAACTAGTATAGAATTGTCCATAATATACTACGATTTTTTGACAAAAACTAGTATTTCAAAAAGATTCAAAAAATCTAATATTGAGATAATTTTTTGCATGGACTTCTATCATTACCTTCCCTCATTACATGTAGTGAGGATCTTAAAAGTTTCATAGTATTTAGAACAATCCTCGATTTAATTTGATTTTTGACCGAAACTAGTATAGAATTGTGTATAATATACTACGATTTTTTGGCCAAAACTAGTATTTCAAAAAGTTTCATAGAATCTAATATTGAGTTATTTTTTGCATGGACTTCCATCATAACCTTCCCTCGTAATAATAGAGAGGATCTTAAAAGTTTCTTAACATTTCGAACAATCCTTGATTTAATTTGATTTTTTACCGAAACTAGTATAGAATTGTGTATAATATACTATGATTTTTTTACCAAAACTAGTATTTCAAAAAGATTCATAGAATCGAATTTTGAGATAATTTTTTGCGTGGACTTCCATCATAGCCTTCCCTCGTAACATGTAGACAGGATCTTAAAAGTTTCGTAGCATTTCGAACAATCCTCAATTTAATTTGTTTTTTGATCGAAACTAGTATAGAATTGTGTATAATATACTATGATTTTTTGACCAAAAATAGTATTTAAAAAAGTTTCATAGAATCTAATTTTTAGAAAATGTTTTGCATGGATTTCTATCAAAACCATCTTTCGTAACATACAGAGAGAATCTTAAAAGTTTCATAGCATTTCGAACAATCCTCGATTTAATTTGATTTTTGACCGATACTAGTATAGAATTGTGTATAATATACTACGATTTTTTGACCGAAACTAGTATTTCAAAAAGTTTCATAGATTCTAATTTTGAGATAATTTTTTGCGTGGACTTCCATCATAGCCTTCCCTCTTAACATGTAGACAAGATCTTCAAAGTTTCGTAGCATTTCAAACAATCCTCGATTTAATATGATTTTTTACCGAAACTAGTATAAAATTATGTATAATATACTACGATTTTTTGGCCAAAACTAGTATTTCAAAAACATTAATAGAATCTAATTTTGAGATAATTTTTTGTATGGACTTCCATCATAACCTTCCCTCGTAATAATAGAGAGGATCTTAAAAGTTTCTTAACATTTCGAACAATCCTCGATTTAATTTGATTTTTGACTGAAACTAGTATAGAATAGTCCATAATATACTACGATTTTTTGACAAAAACTAGTATTTCAAAAAGATTCAAAAAATCTAATTTTGAGATAATTTTTTGCATGGACTTCCATCATTACCTTCCCTCATAACATGTAGTGAGGATCTTAAAAGTTTCATAGTATTTCGAACAATCCTCGATTTAATTTGATTTTTGACCGAAACTAGTATAGAATTGTGTATAATATACTACAATTTTTTGGCCAAAACTAGTATTTCAAAAAGTTTCATAGAATCTAATATTGAGATAATTTTTTGCATGGACTTCCATCATAACCTTCCCTCGTAACAATAGAGAGGATCTTAAAAGTTTCTTAACATTTTGAACAATCCTTGATTTAATTTGATTTTTTACCGAAACTAGTATAGAATTGTGTATAATATACTATGATTTTTTGACCAAAACTAGTATTTCAAAAAGATTCATAGAATCGAATTTCTTGATAATTTTTTGCGTGGAATTCCATCATAGCCTTCCCTCGTAACATGTAGAAAGGATCTTAAAAGTTTCGTAGCATTTCGAACAATCCTCAATTAATTTGTTTTTTGATCGAAACTAGTATAGAATTGTGTATAATATACTACGATTTTTTGTCCAAAACTAGTATTTCAAAAAGTTTCATAGAATCTAATTTTAAGATAATTTTTTGTATGGACTTCCATCATAACCTTCCCTCGTAACATATAGAGAGGACCTTAAAATTTCATAGAATTTTGAACAATCCTCGATTTAATTTGATTTTTGAACGAAACTAGTAAAGAATTGTGTATAATATATACTACGATTTTTTGACCAAATCTAATATTTGAAAAAGTTTCATATAATCTAATTTTGAGATAATTTTTTGTAAGGACTTCCATCATAACCTTCCCTCGTAACATATAAAGAGGATCTTAAATGTTTCGTAGCATTTCGAACAATCCTCGATTTAATTTGATTTTTGACCAAAACTAGTATAGAATTGTGTATAATATACTACGATTTTTTGACCAAACTAGCATTTTAAAAAGTTTCCTAGAATCTAATTTTGAAATTAATTTTTGCAAGGACTTCCATCATAACCTTCCCTCTTAACATATAGAGAGGATCTTAAAAGTTTCGTAGCCTTTCGAATAATCCTCGATTTAATTTGATTTTTGACCGAAACTAGTATAGAATTGTGTATAATATACTACGATTTTTTGACCAAAACAAGTATTTCAAAAAGTCCCATAGAATCTAATTTTGAGATAATTTTTTGCCTGGACTTCCATCATAACCTTCCCTCGTAACATATAGAGAGGATATTAAAAGTTTCATAGCATTTCGAACAATCCTCGATTTAATTTGATATTTGACCGAAACTAGTATAGAATTGTGTATAATATATTACGATTTTTTGGCCAAAACTAGTATTTCAAAAAGTTTCATAGAATCTAATTTTTTTGAGATAATTTTTTTGTATGGACTTCCATCATAACCTTCCATCGTAACATGTAGATAGGATCTTAAAAGTTTTGTAGCATTTCGAACATTCCTCGATTTAATTTGATTTTTGACCGAAACTAGTATAGAATTGTGTATAATATACTACGATTTTTTGACCAAAACTAATATTTCAAAAAGTTTCATAGATTCTAATTTTGAGATAATTATTTGCGTGGACTTCCATCATAGCCTTCTCTCGTAACATGTAGACAGGATCTTTAAAGTTTTGTAGCATTTCAAACAATCCTCGATTTAATATGATTTTTGACCGAAACTAGTATAGAATTATGTATAATATACTACGATTTTTTGGCCAAAACTAGTATTTCAAAAACTTTAAAAGAATCTAATTTTGAGATAATTTTTTGTATGGACTTCCATCATAACCTTCCCTCGTAATAATAGAGAGGATCTTAAAAGTTTCTTAACATTTCGAACAATCCTCGATTTAATTTGATTTTTGACTGAAACTAGTATAGAATTGTCCATAATATACTACGATTTTTTGACAAAAACTAGTATTTCAAAAAGATTCAAAAAATCTAATTTTGAGATAAATTTTTGCATGGACTTCCATCGTTACCTTCCCTCATAACATGTAGTGAGGATCTTAAAAGTTTCTTAGTATTTCGAACAATCCTCGATTTAATTTGATTTTTGACCGAAACTAGTATAGAATTGTGTATAATATACTACAATTTTTTGGCCAAAACTAGTATTTCAAAAAGTTTCATAGAATCTAATATTGAGATAATTTTTTGCATGGACTTCCATCATAACCTTCCCTCGTAATAATAGAGAGGATCTTAAAAGTTTCTTAACATTTCGAACAATCCTTGATTTAATTTGATTTTTTACCGAAACTAGTATAGAATTGTGTATAATATACTATGATTTTTTGACCAAAACTAGTATTTCAAAAAGATTCATAGAATCGAATTTCGAGATAATTTTTTGCGTGGACTTCCATCATAGCCTTCCCTCGTAACATGTAGAAAGGATCTTAAAAGTTTCGTAGCATTTCGAACAATCCTCAATTTAATTTGTTTTTTGACCAAAACTAGTATAGAATTGTGTATAATATACTATGATTTTTTGACCAAAACTAGTATTTCAAAAAGTTTTATAGAATCTAATTTTTAGAAAATGTTTTGCATGGATTTCTATCATAACCTTCTTTCGTAATATACAGAGAGAATCTTAAAAGTTTCATAGCATTTCGAACAATCCTCGATTTAATTTGATTTTTAACCGAAACTAGTATAGAATTGTGTATAATATACTACGATTTTTTCACCAAAACTAGTATTTCAAAAAGATTCATAGAATCTAATTTTGAGAAAATATTTTGTATGGCCTTCCATCATAACCTTCCCTCATAACATATAGAGAGGACCTTAAAAGTTTCATAGAATTTTGAACAATCCTCGATTTAATTTGATTTTTGAACGAAACTAGTAAAGAATTGTGTATAATATATACTACGATTTTTTGACCAAATCTAATATTTGAAAAAGTTTCATATAATCTAATTTTGAGATTATTTTTTGTAAGAACTTCCATCATAACCTTCCCTAGTAACATATAAAGAGGATCTTAAATGTTTCGTAGCATTTCGAACAATCCTCGATTTAATTTGATTTTTGACCAAAACTAGTATAGAATTGTGTATAATATACTACGATTTTTTGACCAAACTAGCATTTTAAAAAGTTTCCTAGAATCTAATTTTGAAATTAATTTTTGCATGGACTTCCATCATAACCTTCCCTCTTAACATATAGAGAGGATCTTAAAAGTTTCGTAGCCTTTCGAATAATCCTCGATTTAATTTGATTTTTGACCGAAACTAGTATAGAATTGTGTATAATATACTACGATTTTTTGACCAAAACAAGTATTTCAAAAAGTCCCATAGAATCTAATTTTGAGATAATTTTTTGCATGGACTTCCATCATAACCTTCCCTCGTAACATATAGAGAGGATATTAAAAGTTTCATAGCATTTCGAACAATCCTCGATTTAATTTGATATTTGACCGAAACTAGTATAGAATTGTGTATAATATATTACGATTTTTTGGCCAAAACTAGTATTTCAAAAAGTTTCATAGAATCTAATTTTGAGATAATTTTTTTGTATGGACTTCCATCATAACCTTCCATCGTAACATGTAGATAGGATTTTAAAAGTTTTGTAGCATTTCGAACATTCCTCGATTTAATATGATTTTTGACCGAAACTAGTATAGAATTGTGTATAATATACTACGATTTTTTGGCCAAAACTAGTATTTCAAAAACTTTAATAGAATCTAATTTTGAGATAATTTTTTGTATGGACTTCCATCATAACCTTCCCTCGTAATAATAGAGAGGATCTTAAAAGTTTCTTAACATTTCGAACAATCCTCGATTTAATTTGATTTTTGACTGAAACTAGTATAGAATTGTCCATAATATACTACGATTTTTTGACAAAAACTAGTATTTCAAAAAGATTCAAAAAATCTAATTTTGAGATAATTTTTTGCATGGACTTCCATCATTACCTTCCCTCATAACATGTAGTGAGGATCTTAAAAGTTTCATAGTATTTCGAACAATCCTTGATTTAATTTGATTTTTGACCGAAACTAGTATAGAATTGTGTATAATATACTACGATTTTTTGGCCAAAACTAGTATTTCAAAAAGTTTCATAGAATCTAATATTGAGTTATTTTTTGCATGGACTTCCATCATAACCTTTCCTCGTAATAATAGAGAGGATCTTAAAAGTTTCTTAACATTTCGAACAATCCTTGATTTAATTTGATTTTTTACCGAAACTAGTATAGAATTGTGTATAAGATACTATGATTTTTTGGCCAAAACTAGTATTTCAAAAAGTTTCATAGAATCTAATTTTGAGATAATATTTTTGTATGGACTTCCATCATAACCTTCCATCGTAACATGTAGATAGGATTTTAAAAGTTTTGTAGCATTTCGAACATTCCTCGATTTAATTAGATTTTTGACCGAAACTAGTATAGAATTGTGTATAATATACTACGATTTTTTGACCAAAACAAGTATTTCAAAAAGTCCCATAGAATCTAATTTTGAGATAATTTTTTGCATGGACTTCCATCATAACCTTCCCTCGTAACATATAGAGAGGATATTAAAAGTTTCATAGCATTTCGAACAATCCTCGATTTAATTTGATATTTGACCGAAACTAGTATAGAATTGTGTATAATATATTACGATTTTTTGGCCAAAACTAGTATTTCAAAAAGTTTCATAGAATCTAATTTTGAGATAATTTTTTTGTATGGACTTCCATCATAACCTTCCATCGTAACATGTAGATAGGATTTTAAAAGTTTTGTAGCATTTCGAACATTCCTCGATTTAATATGATTTTTGACCGAAACTAGTATAGAATTGTGTATAATATACTACGATTTTTTGGCCAAAACTAGTATTTCAAAAACTTTAATAGAATCTAATTTTGAGATAATTTTTTGTATGGACTTCCATCATAACCTTCCCTCGTAATAATAGAGAGGATCTTAAAAGTTTCTTAACATTTCGAACAATCCTCGATTTAATTTGATTTTTGACTGAAACTAGTATAGAATTGTCCATAATATACTACGATTTTTTGACAAAAACTAGTATTTCAAAAAGATTCAAAAAATCTAATTTTGAGATAATTTTTTGCATGGACTTCCATCATTACCTTCCCTCATAACATGTAGTGAGGATCTTAAAAGTTTCATAGTATTTCGAACAATCCTTGATTTAATTTGATTTTTGACCGAAACTAGTATAGAATTGTGTATAATATACTACGATTTTTTGGCCAAAACTAGTATTTCAAAAAGTTTCATAGAATCTAATATTGAGTTATTTTTTGCATGGACTTCCATCATAACCTTTCCTCGTAATAATAGAGAGGATCTTAAAAGTTTCTTAACATTTCGAACAATCCTTGATTTAATTTGATTTTTTACCGAAACTAGTATAGAATTGTGTATAAGATACTATGATTTTTTGGCCAAAACTAGTATTTCAAAAAGTTTCATAGAATCTAATTTTGAGATAATATTTTTGTATGGACTTCCATCATAACCTTCCATCGTAACATGTAGATAGGATTTTAAAAGTTTTGTAGCATTTCGAACATTCCTCGATTTAATTAGATTTTTGACCGAAACTAGTATAGAATTGTGTATAATATACTACGATTTTTTGACCAAAACTAGTATTTCAAAAAGTTTCATAGATTCTAATTTTGAGATAATTTTTTGCGTGGACTTCCATCATAGACTTCACTCTTAACATGTAGATAGGATCTTCAAAGTTTCGTAGCATTTCGAACAATCCTCGATTTATTATGATTTTTGACCGAAACTAGTATAGAATTGTGTATAATATACTACGATTTTTTGGCCAAAACTAGTATTTCAAAAACTTTAATAGAATCTAATTTTGAGATAATTTTTTGTATGGATTTCCATCATAACCTTCCCTCGTAATAATAGAGAGGATCTTAAAAGTTTCTTAACATTTCGAACAATCCTCGATTTAATTTGATTTTTGACTGAAACTAGTATATAATTGTCCATAATATACTACGATTTTTTTACAAAAACTAGTATTTCAAAAAGATTCAAAAAATCTAATTTTGAGATAATTTTTTGCATGGACTTCCATCATTACCTTCCCTCATAACATGTAGTGAGGATCTTAAAAGTTTCATAGTATTTCGAACAATCCTTGATTTAATTTGATTTTTGACCGAAACTAGTATAGAATTGTGTATAATATACTACGATTTTCTGGCCAAAACTAGTATTTCAAAAAGTTTCATAGAATCTAATATTGAGTTATTTTTTGCATGGACTTCCATCATAACCTTTCCTCGTAATAATAGAGAGGATCTTAAAAGTTTCTTAACATTTCGAACAATCCTTGATTTAATTTGATTTTTTACCGAAACTAGTATAGAATTGTGTATAAGATACTATGATTTTTTGGCCAATACTAGTATTTCAAAAAGTTTCATAGAATCTAATTTTGAGATAATATTTTTGTATGGACTTCCATCATAACCTTCCATCGTAACATGTAGATAGGATTTTAAAAGTTTTGTAGCATTTCGAACATTCCTCGATTTAATTAGATTTTTGACCGAAACTAGTATAGAATTGTGTATAATATACTACGATTTTTTGACCAAAACTAGTATTTCAAAAAGTTTCATAGATTCTAATTTTGAGATAATTTTTTGCGTGGACTTCCATCATAGCCTTCACTCTTAACATGTAGACAGGATCTTCAAAGTTTCGTAGCATTTCGAACAATCCTCGATTTAATATGATTTTTGACCGAAACTAGTATAGAATTGTGTATAATATACTACAATTTTTTGGCCAAAACTAGTATTTCAAAAACTTTAATAGAATCTAATTTTGAGATAATTTTTTGTATGGACTTCCATCATAACCTTCCCTCGTAATAATAGAGAGGATCTTAAAAGTTTCTTAACATTTCGAACAATCCTAGATTTAATTTGATTTTTGACTGAAACTAGTATAGAATTGTCCATAATATACTACGATTTTTTGACAAAATCTAGTATTTCAAAAAGATTCAAAAAATCTAATTTTGAGATAATTTTTTGCATGGACTTCCATCATTACCTTCCCTCATAACATGTAGTGAGGATCTTAAAAGTTTCATAGTATTTCGAACAATCCTTGATTTAATTTGATTTTTGACCGAAACTAGTATAGAATTGTGTATAATATACTACGATTTTTTGGCCAAAACTAGTATTTCAAAAAGTTTCATAGAATCTAATATTGAGTTATTTTTTGCATGGACTTCCATCATAACCTTTCCTCGTAATAATAGAGAGGATCTTAAAAGTTTCTTAACATTTCGAACAATCCTTGATTTAATTTGATTTTTTACCGAAACTAGTATAGAATTGTGTATAAGATACTATGATTTTTTGGCCAAAACTAGTATTTCAAAAAGTTTCATAGAATCTAATTTTGAGATAATATTTTTGTATGGACTTCCATCATAACCTTCCATCGTAACATGTAGATAGGATTTTAAAAGTTTTGTAGCATTTCGAACATTCCTCGATTTAATTAGATTTTTGACCGAAACTAGTATAGAATTGTGTATAATATACTATGATTTTTTGACCAAAACTAGTATTTCAAAAAGTTTCATAGATTCTAATTTTGAGATAATTTTTTGCGTGGACTTCCATCATAGCCTTCACTCTTAACATGTAGACAGGATCTTCAAAGTTTCGTAGCATTTCGAACAATCCTCGATTTAATATGATTTTTGACCGAAACTAGTATAGAATTGTGTATAATATACTACGATTTTTTGGCCAAAACTAGTATTTCAAAAACTTTAATAGAATCTAATTTTGAGATAATTTTTTGTATGGACTTCCATCATAACCTTCCCTCGTAATAATAGAGAGGATCTTAAAAGTTTCTTAAGATTTCGAACAATCCTAGATTTAATTTGATTTTTGACTGAAACTAGTATAGAATTGTCCATAATATACTACGATTTTTTGACAAAAACTAGTATTTCAAAAAGATTCAAAAAATCTAATTTTGAGATAATTTTTTGCATGGACTTCCATCATTACCTTCCCTCATAACATGTAGTGAGGATCTTAAAAGTTTCATAGTATTTCGAACAATCCTTGATTTAATTTGATTTTTGACCGAAACTAGTATAGAATTGTGTATAATATACTACGATTTTTTGGCCAAAACTAGTATTTCAAAAAGTTTCATAGAATCTAATATTGAGTTATTTTTTGCATGGACTTCCATCATAACCTTTCCTCGTAATAATAGAGAGGATCTTAAAAGTTTCTTAACATTTCGAACAATCCTTGATTTAATTTGATTTTTTACCGAAACTAGTATAGAATTGTGTATAAGATACTATGATTTTTTGGCCAAAACTAGTATTTCAAAAAGTTTCATAGAATCTAATTTTGAGATAATATTTTTGTATGGACTTCCATCATAACCTTCCATCGTAACATGTAGATAGGATTTTAAAAGTTTTGTAGCATTTCGAACATTCCTCGATTTAATTAGATTTTTGACCGAAACTAGTATAGAATTGTGTATAATATACTACGATTTTTTGACCCAAACTAGTATTTCAAAAAGTTTCATAGATTCTAATTTTGAGATAATTTTTTGCGTGGACTTCCATCATAGACTTCACTCTTAACATGTAGACAGGATCTTCAAAGTTTCGTAGCATTTCGAACAATCCTCGATTTAATATGATT
This sequence comes from Lathyrus aphaca, assembly GCA_963966055.1. Taxonomy (NCBI): domain Eukaryota; kingdom Viridiplantae; phylum Streptophyta; class Magnoliopsida; order Fabales; family Fabaceae; genus Lathyrus; species Lathyrus aphaca. Next base: position 33,993,064 of record OZ014523.1, read on the forward strand.
TTTGACCGAAACTAGTATAGAATTGTGTATAATATACTACGATTTTTTGGCCAAAACTAGTATTTCAAAAACTTTAATAGAATCTAATTTTGAGATAATTTTTTGTATGGATTTCCATCATAACCTTCCCTCGTAATAATAGAGAGGATCTTAAAAGTTTCTTAACATTTCGAACAATCCTCGATTTAATTTGATTTTTGACTGAAACTAGTATAGAATTGTCCATAATATACTACGATTTTTTTACAAAAACTAGTATTTCAAAAAGATTCAAAAAATCTAATTTTGAGATAATTTTTTGCATGGACTTCCATCATTACCTTCCCTCATAACATGTAGTGAGGATCTTAAAAGTTTCATAGTATTTCGAACAATCCTTGATTTAATTTGATTTTTGACCAAAACTAGTATAGAATTGTGTATAATATACTACGATTTTTTGGCCAAAACTAGTATTTCAAAAAGTTTCATAGAATCTAATATTGAGTTATTTTTTGCATGGACTTCCATCATAACCTTTCCTCGTAATAATAGAGAGGATCTTAAAAGTTTCTTAACATTTCGAACAATCCTTGATTTAATTTGATTTTTTACCGAAACTAGTATAGAATTGTGTATAAGATACTATGATTTTTTGGCCAAAACTAGTATTTCAAAAAGTTTCATAGAATCTAATTTTGAGATAATATTTTTGTATGGACTTCCATCATAACCTTCCATCGTAACATGTAGATAGGATTTTAAAAGTTTCGTAGCATTTCGAACATTCCTCGATTTAATTGGATTTTTGACCGAAACTAGTATAGAATTGTGTATAATATACTACGATTTTTTGACCAAAACTAGTATTTCAAAAAGTTTCATAGATTCTAATTTTGAGATAATTTTTTGCGTGGACTTCCATCATAGCCTTCACTCTTAACATGTAGACAGGATCTTCAAAGTTTCGTAGCATTTCGAACAATCCTCGATTTAATATGATTTTTGACCGAAACTAGTATAGAATTGTGTATAATATACTACGATTTTTTGGCCAAAACTAGTATTTCAAAAACTTTAATAGAATCTAATTTTGAGATAATTTTTTGTATGGACTTCCATCATAACCTTCCCTCGTAATAATAGAGAGGATCTTAAAAGTTTCTTAACATTTCGAACAATCCTCGATTTAATTTGATTTTTGACTGAAACTAGTATAGAATTGTCCATAATATACTACGATTTTTTGACAAAAACTAGTATTTCAAAAAGATTCAAAAAATCTAATTTTGAGATAATTTTTTGCATGGACTTCCATCATTACCTTCCCTCATAACATGTAGTGAGGATCTTAAAAGTTTCATAGTATTTCGAACAATCCTTGATTTAATTTGATTTTTGACCGAAACTAGTATAGAATTGTGTATAATATACTACGATTTTTTGGCCAAAACTAGTATTTCAAAAAGTTTCATAGAATCTAATATTGAGTTATTTTTTGCATGGACTTCCATCATAACCTTTACTCGTAATAATAGAGAGGATCTTAAAATTTTCTTAACATTTCGAACAATCCTTGATTTAATTTGATTTTTTACCGAAACTAGTATAGAATTGTGTATAAGATACTATGATTTTTTGGCCAAAACTAGTATTTCAAAAAGTTTCATAGAATCTAATTTTGAGATAATATTTTTGTATGGACTTCCATCATAACCTTCCATCGTAACATGTAGATAGGATTTTAAAAGTTTCGTAGCATTTCGAACATTCCTCGATTTAATTAGATTTTTGACCGAAACTAGTATAGAATTGTGTATAATATACTACGATTTTTTGACCAAAACTAGTATTTCAAAAAGTTTCATAGATTCTAATTTTGAGATAATTTTTTGCGTGGACTTCCATCATAGCCTTCACTCTTAACATGTAGACAGGATCTTCAAAGTTTCGTAGCATTTCGAACAATCCTCGATTTAATATGATTTTTGACCGAAACTAGTATAGAATTGTGTATAATATACTACGATTTTTTGGCCAAAACTAGTATTTCAAAAACTTTAATAGAATCTAATTTTGAGATAATTTTTTGTATGGACTTCCATCATAACCTTCCCTCGTAATAATAGAGAGGATCTTAAAAGTTTCTTAACATTTCGAACAATCCTCGATTTAATTTGATTTTTGACTGAAACTAGTATAGAATTGTCCATAATATACTACGATTTTTTGACAAAAACTAGTATTTCAAAAAGATTCAAAAAATCTAATTTTGAGATAATTTTTTGCATGGACTTCCATCATTACCTTCCCTCATAACATGTAGTGAGGATCTTAAAAGTTTCATAGTATTTCGAACAATCCTTGATTTAATTTGATTTTTGACCGAAACTAGTATAGAATTGTGTATAATATACTACGATTTTTTGGCCAAAACTAGTATTTCAAAAAGTTTCATAGAATCTAATATTGAGTTATTTTTTGCATGGACTTCCATCATAACCTTTCCTCGTAATAATAGAGAGGATCTTAAAAGTTTCTTAACATTTCGAACAATCCTTGATTTAATTTGATTTTTTACCGAAACTAGTATAGAATTGTGTATAAGATACTATGATTTTTTGGCCAAAACTAGTATTTCAAAAAGTTTCATAGAATCTAATTTTGAGATAATATTTTTGTATGGACTTCCATCATAACCTTCCATCGTAACATGTAGATAGGATTTTAAAAGTTTTGTAGCATTTCGAACATTCCTCGATTTAATTAGATTTTTGACCGAAACTAGTATAGAATTGTGTATAATATACTACGATTTTTTGACCCAAACTAGTATTTCAAAAAGTTTCATAGATTCTAATTTTGAGATAATTTTTTGCGTGGACTTCCATCATAGACTTCACTCTTAACATGTAGACAGGATCTTCAAAGTTTCGTAGCATTTCGAACAATCCTCGATTTAATATGATTTTTGACCGAAACTAGTATAGAATTGTGTATAATATACTACGATTTTTTGGCCAAAACTAGTATTTCAAAAACTTTAATAGAATCTAATTTTGAGATAATTTTTTGTATGGATTTCCATCATAACCTTCCCTCGTAATAATAGAGAGGATCTTAAAAGTTTCTTAACATTTCGAACAATCCTCGATTTAATTTGATTTTTGACTGAAACTAGTATAGAATTGTCCATAATATACTACGATTTTTTTACAAAAACTAGTATTTCAAAAAGATTCAAAAAATCTAATTTTGAGATAATTTTTTGCATGGACTTCCATCATTACCTTCCCTCATAACATGTAGTGAGGATCTTAAAAGTTTCATAGTATTTCGAACAATCCTTGATTTAATTTGATTTTTGACCAAAACTAGTATAGAATTGTGTATAATATACTACGATTTTTTGGCCAAAACTAGTATTTCAAAAAGTTTCATAGAATCTAATATTGAGTTATTTTTTGCATGGACTTCCATCATAACCTTTCCTCGTAATAATAGAGAGGATCTTAAAAGTTTCTTAACATTTCGAACAATCCTTGATTTAATTTGATTTTTTACCGAAACTAGTATAGAATTGTGTATAAGATACTATGATTTTTTGGCCAAAACTAGTATTTCAAAAAGTTTCATAGAATCTAATTTTGAGATAATATTTTTGTATGGACTTCCATCATAACCTTCCATCGTAACATGTAGATAGGATTTTAAAAGTTTCGTAGCATTTCGAACATTCCTCGATTTAATTGGATTTTTGACCGAAACTAGTATAGAATTGTGTATAATATACTACGATTTTTTGACCAAAACTAGTATTTCAAAAAGTTTCATAGATTCTAATTTTGAGATAATTTTTTGCGTGGACTTCCATCATAGCCTTCACTCTTAACATGTAGACAGGATCTTCAAAGTTTCGTAGCATTTCGAACAATCCTCGATTTAATATGATTTTTGACCGAAACTAGTATAGAATTGTGTATAATATACTACGATTTTTTGGCCAAAACTAGTATTTCAAAAACTTTAATAGAATCTAATTTTGAGATAATTTTTTGTATGGACTTCCATCATAACCTTCCCTCGTAATAATAGAGAGGATCTTAAAAGTTTCTTAACATTTCGAACAATCCTCGATTTAATTTGATTTTTGACTGAAACTAGTATAGAATTGTCCATAATATACTACGATTTTTTGACAAAAACTAGTATTTCAAAAAGATTCAAAAAATCTAATTTTGAGATAATTTTTTGCATGGACTTCCATCATTACCTTCCCTCATAACATGTAGTGAGGATCTTAAAAGTTTCATAGTATTTCGAACAATCCTTGATTTAATTTGATTTTTGACCGAAACTAGTATAGAATTGTGTATAATATACTACGATTTTTTGGCCAAAACTAGTATTTCAAAAAGTTTCATAGAATCTAATATTGAGTTATTTTTTGCATGGACTTCCATCATAACCTTTACTCGTAATAATAGAGAGGATCTTAAAATTTTCTTAACATTTCGAACAATCCTTGATTTAATTTGATTTTTTACCGAAACTAGTATAGAATTGTGTATAAGATACTATGATTTTTTGGCCAAAACTAGTATTTCAAAAAGTTTCATAGAATCTAATTTTGAGATAATATTTTTGTATGGACTTCCATCATAACCTTCCATCGTAACATGTAGATAGGATTTTAAAAGTTTCGTAGCATTTCGAACATTCCTCGATTTAATTAGATTTTTGACCGAAACTAGTATAGAATTGTGTATAATATACTACGATTTTTTGACCAAAACTAGTATTTCAAAAAGTTTCATAGATTCTAATTTTGAGATAATTTTTTGCGTGGACTTCCATCATAGCCTTCACTCTTAACATGTAGACAGGATCTTCAAAGTTTCGTAGCATTTCGAACAATCCTCGATTTAATATGATTTTTGACCGAAACTAGTATAGAATTGTGTATAATATACTACGATTTTTTGGCCAAAACTAGTATTTCAAAAACTTTAATAGAATCTAATTTTGAGATAATTTTTTGTATGGACTTCCATCATAACCTTCCCTCGTAATAATAGAGAGGATCTTAAAAGTTTCTTAACATTTCGAACAATCCTCGATTTAATTTGATTTTTGACTGAAACTAGTATAGAATTGTCCATAATATACTACGATTTTTTGACAAAAACTAGTATTTCAAAAAGATTCAAAAAATCTAATTTTGAGATAATTTTTTGCATGGACTTCCATCATTACCTTCCCTCATAACATGTAGTGAGGATCTTAAAAGTTTCATAGTATTTCGAACAATCCTTGATTTAATTTGATTTTTGACCGAAACTAGTATAGAATTGTGTATAATATACTACGATTTTTTGGCCAAAACTAGTATTTCAAAAAGTTTCATAGAATCTAATATTGAGTTATTTTTTGCATGGACTTCCATCATAACCTTTCCTCGTAATAATAGAGAGGATCTTAAAAGTTCCTTAACATTTCGAACAATCCTTGATTTAATTTGATTTTTTACCGAAACTAGTATAGAATTGTGTATAAGATACTATGATTTTTTGGCCAAAACTAGTATTGCAAAAAGTTTCATAGAATCTAATTTTGAGATAATATTTTTGTATGGACTTCCATCATAACCTTCCATCGTAACATGTAGATAGGATTTTAAAAGTTTTGTAGCATTTCGAACATTCCTCGATTTAATTAGATTTTTGACCGAAACTAGTATAGAATTGTGTATAATATACTACGATTTTTTGACCAAAACTAGTATTTCAAAAAGTTTCATAGATTCTAATTTTGAGATAATTTTTTGCGTGGACTTCCATCATAGCCTTCACTCTTAACATGTAGACAGGATCTTAAAAGTTTCGTAGCATTTCGAACAATCCTCGATTTAATATGATTTTTGACCGAAACTAGTATAGAATTGTGTATAATATACTACGATTTTTTGGCCAAAACTAGTATTTCAAAAACTTTAATAGAATCTAATTTTGAGATAATTTTTTGTATGGACTTCCATCATAACCTTCCCTCGTAATAATAGAGATGATCTTAAAAGTTTCTTAACATTTCGAACAATCCTAGATTTAATTTGATTTTTGACTGAAACTAGTATAGAATTGTCCATAATATACTACGATTTTTTGACAAAAACTAGTATTTCAAAAAGATTCAAAAAATCTAATTTTGAGATAATTTTTTGCATGGACTTCCATCATTACCTTCCCTCATAACATGTAGTGAGGATCTTAAAAGTTTCATAGTATTTCGAACAATCCTTGATTTAATTTGATTTTTGACCAAAACTAGTATAGAATTGTGTATAATATACTACGATTTTTTGGCCAAAACTAGTATTTCAAAAAGTTTCATAGAATCTAATATTGAGTTATTTTTTGCATGGACTTCCATCATAACCTTTCCTCGTAATAATAGAGAGGATCTTAAAAGTTTCTTAACATTTCGAACAATCCTCGATTTAATTTGATTTTTGACTGAAACTAGTATAGAATTGTCCATAATATACTACGATTTTTTGACAAAAACTAGTATTTCAAAAAGATTCAAAAAATCTAATTTTGAGATAATTTTTTGCATGGACTTCCATCATTACCTTCCCTCATAACATGTAGTGAGGATCTTTAAAGTTTCATAGTATTTCGAACAATCCTTGATTTAATTTGATTTTTGACCGAAACTAGTATAGAATTGTGTATAATATACTACGATTTTTTGGCCAAAACTAGTATTTCAAAAAGTTTCATAGAATCTAATATTGAGTTATTTTTTGCATGGACTTCCATCATAACCTTTCCTCGTAATAATAGAGAGGATCTTAAAAGTTTCTTAACATTTCGAACAATCCTTGATTTAATTTGATTTTTTACCGAAACTAGTATAGAATTGTGTATAAGATCTATGATTTTTTGGCCAAAACTAGTATTTCAAAAAGTTTCATAAAATCTAATTTTGAGATAATATTTTTGTATGGACTTCCATCATAACCTTCCATCGTAACATGTAGATAGGATTTTAAAAGTTTTGTAGCATTTCGAACATTCCTCGATTTAATTAGATTTTTGACCGAAACTAGTATAGAATTGTGTATAATATACTACGATTTTTTGACCAAAACTAGTATTTCAAAAAGTTTCATAGATTCTAATTTTGAGATAATTTTTTGCGTGGACTTCCATCATAGCCTTCACTCTTAACATGTAGACAGGATCTTCAAAGTTTCGTAGCATTTCGAACAATCCTCGATTTAATATGATTTTTGACCGAAACTAGTATAGAATTGTGTATAATATACTACGATTTTTTGGCCAAAACTAGTATTTCAAAAACTTTAATAGAATCTAATTTTGAGATAATTTTTTGTATGGACTTCCATCATAACCTTCCCTCGTAATAATAGAGAGGATCTTAAAAGTTTCTTAACATTTCGAACAATCCTTGATTTAATTTGATTTTTTACCGAAACTAGTATAGAATTGTGTATAATATACTATGATTTTTTTTACCAAAACTAGTATTTCAAAAAGATTCATAGAATCGAATTTTGAGATAATTTTTTGCGTGGACTTCCATCATAGCCTTCCCTCGTAACATGTAGACAGGATCTTAAAAGTTTCGTAGCATTTCGAACAATCCTCAATTTAATTTGTTTTTTGATCGAAACTAGTATAGAATTGTGTATAATCTACTATGATTTTTTGACCAAAACTAGTATTTCAAAAAGTTTCATAGAATCTAATTTTTAGAAAATGTTTTGCATGGATTTCTATCAAAACCATCTTTCGTAACATACAGAGAGAATCTTAAAAGTTTCATAGCATTTCGAACAATCCTCGATTTAATTTGATTTTTGACCGAAACTAGTATAGAATTGTGTATAATATACTATGATTTTTTGACCAAAACTAGTATTTCAAAAAGATTCATAGAATCTAATTTTGAGAAAATGTTTTGCATTGACTTCTATCATAACCTTCCTTCGTAACATATAGAGAGAATCTTAAAAGTTTTATAGCATTTCGAACAATCCTCGATTTAATTTAATTTTTGACCGAAACTAGTATAGAATTGTGTATAATATACTACGATTTTTTGGCCAAAACTAGTATTTCAAAAACTTTAATAGAATCTAATTTTGAGATAATTTTTTGTATGGACTTCCATCATAACCTTCCCTCGTAATAATAGAGAGGATCTTAAAAGTTTCTTAACATTTCGAACAATCCTAGATTTAATTTGATTTTTGACCGAAACTAGTATAGAATTGTGTATAATATACTATGATTTTTTTTACCAAAACTAGTATTTCAAAAAGATTCATAGAATCGAATTTTGAGATAATTTTTTGCGTGGACTTCCATCATAGCCTTCCCTCGTAACATGTAGACAGGATCTTAAAAGTTTCGTAGCATTTCGAACAATCCTCAATTTAATTTGTTTTTTGATCGAAACTAGTATAGAATTGTGTATAATCTACTATGATTTTTTGACCAAAACTAGTATTTCAAAAAGTTTCATAGAATCTAATTTTTAGAAAATGTTTTGCATGGATTTCTATCAAAACCATCTTTCGTAACATACAGAGAGAATCTTAAAAGTTTCATAGCATTTCGAACAATCCTCGATTTAATTTGATTTTTGACCGAAACTAGTATAGAATTGTGTATAATATACTATGATTTTTTGACCAAAACTAGTATTTCAAAAAGATTCATAGAATCTAATTTTGAGAAAATGTTTTGCATTGACTTCTATCATAACCTTCCTTCGTAACATATAGAGAGAATCTTAAAAGTTTTATAGCATTTCGAACAATCCTCGATTTAATTTAATTTTTGACCGAAACTAGTATAGAATTGTGTATAATATACTACGATTTTTTGGCCAAAACTAGTATTTCAAAAACTTTAATAGAATCTAATTTTGAGATAATTTTTTGTATGGACTTCCATCATAACCTTCCCTCGTAATAATAGAGAGGATCTTAAAAGTTTCTTAACATTTCGAACAATCCTAGATTTAATTTGATTTTTGACTGAAACTAGTATAGAATTGTCCATAATATACTACGATTTTTTGACAAAAACTAGTATTTCAAAAAGATTCAAAAAATCTAATTTTGAGATAATTTTTTGCATGGACTTCCATCATTACCTTCCCTCATAACATGTAGTGAGGATCTTAAAAGTTTCATAGTATTTCGAACAATCCTTGATTTAATTTGATTTTTGACCGAAACTAGTATAGAATTGTGTATAATATACTACGATTTTTTGGCCAAAACTAGTATTTCAAAAAGTTTCATAGAATCTAATATTGAGTTATTTTTTGCATGGACTTCCATCATAACCTTTCCTCGTAATAATAGAGAGGATCTTAAAAGTTTCTTAACATTTCGAACAATCCTTGATTTAATTTGATTTTTTACCGAAACTAGTATAGAATTGTGTATAAGATACTATGATTTTTTGGCCAAAACTAGTATTTCAAAAAGTTTCATAGAATCTAATTTTGAGATAATATTTTTGTATGGACTTCCATCATAACCTTCCATCGTAACATGTAGATAGGATTTTAAAAGTTTCGTAGCATTTCGAACATTCCTCGATTTAATTAGATTTTTGACCGAAACTAGTATAGAATTGTGTATAATATACTACGATTTTTTGACCAAAACTAGTATTTCAAAAAGTTTCATAGATTCTAATTTTGAGATAATTTTTTGCGTGGACTTCCATCATAGCCTTCACTCTTAACATGTAGACAGGATCTTCAAAGTTTCGTAGCATTTCGAACAATCCTCGATTTAATATGATTTTTGACCGAAACTAGTATAGAATTGTGTATAATATACTACGATTTTTTGGCCAAAACTAGTATTTCAAAAACTTTAATAGAATCTAATTTTGAGATAATTTTTTGTATGGACTTCCATCATAACCTTCCCTCGTAATAATAGAGAGGATCTTAAAAGTTTCTTAACATTTCGAACAATCCTCGATTTAATTTGATTTTTGACTGAAACTAGTATAGAATTGTCCATAATATACTACGATTTTTTGACAAAAACTAGTATTTCAAAAAGATTCAAAAAATCTAATTTTGAGATAATTTTTTGCATGGACTTCCATCATTACCTTCCCTCATAACATGTAGTGAGGATCTTAAAAGTTTCATAGTATTTCGAACAATCCTTGATTTAATTTGATTTTTGACCGAAACTAGTATAGAATTGTGTATAATATACTACGATTTTTTGGCCAAAACTAGTATTTCAAAAAGTTTCATAGAATCTAATATTGAGTTATTTTTTGCATGGACTTCCATCATAACCTTTCCTCGTAATAATAGAGAGGATCTTAAAAGTTTCTTAACATTTCGAACAATCCTTGATTTAATTTGATTTTTTACCGAAACTAGTATAGAATTGTGTATAAGATACTATGATTTTTTGGCCAAAACTAGTATTTCAAAAAGTTTCATAGAATCTAATTTTGAGATAATATTTTTGTATGGACTTCCATCATAACCTTCCATCGTAACATGTAGATAGGATTTTAAAAGTTTCGTAGCATTTCGAACATTCCTCGATTTAATTAGATTTTTGACCGAAACTAGTATAGAATTGTGTATAATATACTACGATTTTTTGACCAAAACTAGTATTTCAAAAAGTTTCATAGATTCTAATTTTGAGATAATTTTTTGCGTGGACTTCCATCATAGCCTTCACTCTTAACATGTAGACAGGATCTTCAAAGTTTCGTAGCATTTCGAACAATCCTCGATTTAATATGATTTTTGACCGAAACTAGTATAGAATTGTGTATAATATACTACGATTTTTTGGCCAAAACTAGTATTTCAAAAACTTTAATAGAATCTAATTTTGAGATAATTTTTTGTATGGACTTCCATCATAACCTTCCCTCGTAATAATAGAGAGGATCTTAAAAGTTTCTTAACATTTCGAACAATCCTAGATTTAATTTGATTTTTGACTGAAACTAGTATAGAATTGTCCATAATATACTACGATTTTTTGACAAAAACTAGTATTTCAAAAAGATTCAAAAAATCTAATTTTGAGATAATTTTTTGCATGGACTTCCATCATTACCTTCCCTCATAACATGTAGTGAGGATCTTTAAAGTTTCATAGTATTTCGAACAATCCTTGATTTAATTTGATTTTTGACCGAAACTAGTATAGAATTGTGTATAATATACTACGATTTTTTGGCCAAAACTAGTATTTCAAAAAGTTTCATAGAATCTAATATTGAGTTATTTTTTGCATGGACTTCCATCATAACCTTTCCTCGTAATAATAGAGAGGATCTTAAAAGTTCCTTAACATTTCGAACAATCCTTGATTTAATTTGATTTTTTACCGAAACTAGTATAGAATTGTGTATAAGATACTATGATTTTTTGGCCAAAACTAGTATTTCAAAAAGTTTCATAGAATCTAATTTTGAGATAATATTTTTGTATGGACTTCCATCATAACCTTCCATCGTAACATGTAGATAGGATTTTAAAAGTTTTGTAGCATTTCGAACATTCCTCGATTTAATTAGATTTTTGACCGAAACTAGTATAGAATTGTGTATAATATACTACGATTTTTTGACCAAAACTAGTATTTCAAAAAGTTTCATAGATTCTAATTTTGAGATAATTTTTTGCGTGGACTTCCATCATAGCCTTCACTCTTAACATGTAGACAGGATCTTCAAAGTTTCGTAGCATTTCGAACAATCCTCGATTTAATATGATTTTTGACCGAAACTAGTATAGAATTGTGTATAATATACTACGATTTTTTGGCCAAAACTAGTATTTCAAAAACTTTAATAGAATCTAATTTTGAGATAATTTTTTGTATGGACTTCCATCATAACCTTCCCTCATAATAATAGAGAGGATCTTAAAAGTTTCTTAACATTTCGAACAATCCTAGATTTAATTTGATTTTTGACTGAAACTAGTATAGAATTGTCCATAATATACTACGATTTTTTGACAAAAACTAGTATTTCAAAAAGATTCAAAAAATCTAATTTTGAGATAATTTTTTGCATGGACTTCCATCATTACCTTCCCTCATAACATGTAGTGAGGATCTTAAAAGTTTCATAGTATTTCGAACAATCCTTGATTTAATTTGATTTTTGACCGAAACTAGTATAGAATTGTGTATAATATACTACGATTTTTTGGCCAAAACTAGTATTTCAAAAAGTTTCATAGAATCTAATATTGAGTTATTTTTTGCATGGACTTCCATCATAACCTTTCCTCGTAATAATAGAGAGGATCTTAAAAGTTTCTTAACATTTCGAACAATCCTTGATTTAATTTGATTTTTTACCGAAACTAGTATAGAATTGTGTATAAGATACTATGATTTTTTGGCCAAAACTAGTATTTCAAAAAGTTTCATAGAATCTAATTTTGAGATAATATTTTTGTATGGACTTCCATCATAACCTTCCATCGTAACATGTAGATAGGATTTTAAAAGTTTCGTAGCATTTCGAACATTCCTCGATTTAATTGGATTTTTGACCGAAACTAGTATAGAATTGTGTATAATATACTACGATTTTTTGACCAAAACTAGTATTTCAAAAAGTTTCATAGATTCTAATTTTGAGATAATTTTTTGCGTGGACTTCCATCATAGCCTTCACTCTTAACATGTAGACAGGATCTTCAAAGTTTCGTAGCATTTCGAACAATCCTCGATTTAATATGATTTTTGACCGAAACTAGTATAGAATTGTGTATAATATACTACGATTTTTTGGCCAAAACTAGTATTTCAAAAACTTTAATAGAATCTAATTTTGAGATAATTTTTTGTATGGACTTCCATCATAACCTTCCCTCGTAATAATAGAGAGGATCTTAAAAGTTTCTTAACATTTCGAACAATCCTCGATTTAATTTGATTTTTGACTGAAACTAGTATAGAATTGTCCATAATATACTACGATTTTTTGACAAAAACTAGTATTTCAAAAAGATTCAAAAAATCTAATTTTGAGATAATTTTTTGCATGGACTTCCATCATTACCTTCCCTCATAACATGTAGTGAGGATCTTAAAAGTTTCATAGTATTTCGAACAATCCTTGATTTAATTTGATTTTTGACCGAAACTAGTATAGAATTGTGTATAATATACTACGATTTTTTGGCCAAAACTAGTATTTCAAAAAGTTTCATAGAATCTAATATTGAGTTATTTTTTGCATGGACTTCCATCATAACCTTTCCTCGTAATAATAGAGAGGATCTTAAAAGTTTCTTAACATTTCGAACAATCCTTGATTTAATTTGATTTTTTACCGAAACTAGTATAGAATTGTGTATAAGATACTATGATTTTTTGGCCAAAACTAGTATTTCAAAAAGTTTCATAGAATCTAATTTTGAGATAATATTTTTGTATGGACTTCCATCATAACCTTCCATCGTAACATGTAGATAGGATTTTAAAAGTTTTGTAGCATTTCGAACATTCCTCGATTTAATTAGATTTTTGACCGAAACTAGTATAGAATTGTGTATAATATACTACGATTTTTTGACCAAAACTAGTATTTCAAAAAGTTTCATAGATTCTAATTTTGAGATAATTTTTTGCGTGGACTTCCATCATAGCCTTCACTCTTAACATGTAGACAGGATCTTCAAAGTTTCGTAGCATTTCGAACAATCCTCGATTTAATATGATTTTTGACCGAAACTAGTATAGAATTGTGTATAATATACTACGATTTTTTGGCCAAAACTAGTATTTCAAAAACTTTAATAGAATCTAATTTTGAGATAATTTTTTGTATGGACTTCCATCATAACCTTCCCTCGTAATAATAGAGAGGATCTTAAAAGTTTCTTAACATTTCGAACAATCCTAGATTTAATTTGATTTTTGACTGAAACTAGTATAGAATTGTCCATAATATACTACGATTTTTTGACAAAAACTAGTATTTCAAAAAGATTCAAAAAATCTAATTTTGAGATAATTTTTTGCATGGACTTCCATCATTACCTTCCCTCATTACATGTAGTGAGGATCTTAAAAGTTTCATAGTATTTCGAACAATCCTCGATTTAATTTGATTTTTGACCGAAACTAGTATAGAATTGTGTATAATATACTACGATTTTTTGGCCAAAACTAGTATTTCAAAAAGTTTCATAGAATCTAATATTGAGTTATTTTTTGCATGGACTTCCATCATAACCTTTCCTCGTAATAATAGAGAGGATCTTAAAAGTTTCTTAACATTTCGAACAATCCTTGATTTAATTTGATTTTTTACCGAAACTAGTATAGAATTGTGTATAAGATACTATGATTTTTTTAACAAAACTAGTATTTCAAAAAGTTTCATAGAATCTAATTTTGAGATAATATTTTTGTATGGACTTCCATCATAACCTTCCATCGTAACATGTAGATAGGATTTTAAAAGTTTTGTAGCATTTCGAACATTCCTCGATTTAATTTGATTTTTGACCGAAACTAGTATAGAATTGTGTATAATATACTACGATTTTTTTGACCAAAACTAGTATTTCAAAAAGTTTCATAGATTCTAATTTTGAGATAATTTTTTGCGTGGACTTCCATCATAGCCTTCACTCTTAACATGTAGACAGGATCTTCAAAGTTTCGTAGCATTTCGAACAATCCTCGATTTAATATGATTTTTGACAGAAACTAGTATAGAATTGTGTATAATATACTACGATTTTTTGGCCAAAACTAGTATTTCAAAAACTATAATAGAATCTAATTTTGAGATAATTTTTTGTATGGACTTCCATCATAACCTTCCCTCGTAATAATAGAGAGGATCTTGAAAGTTTCTTAACATTTCGAACAATCCTTGATTTAATTTGATTTTTTACCGAAACTAGTATAGAATTGTCCATAATATACTACGATTTTTTGACAAAAACTAGTATTTCAAAAAGATTCATAGAATCGAATTTTGAGATAATTTTTTGCGTGGACTTCCATCATAGCCTTCCCTCGTAACATGTAGACAGGATCTTAAAAGTTTCATAGTATTTCGAACAATCCTCAATTTAATTTGTTTTTTGATCGAAACTAGTATAGAATTGTGTATAATATACTATGATTTTTTGACCAAAACTAGTATTTCAAAAAGTTTCATAGAATCTAATATTGAGTTATTTTTTGCATGGACTTCCATCATAACCTTCCCTCGTAATAATAGAGAGGATCTTAAAAGTTTCTTAACATTTCGAACAATCCTTGATTTAATTTGATTTTTTACCGAAACTAGTATAGAATTATGTATAGTATACTATGATTTTTATTACCAAAACTAGTATTTCAAAAAGATTCATAGAATCGAATTTTGAGATAATTTTTTGCGTGGACTTCCATCATAGCCTTCCCTCGTAACATGTAGACAGGATCTTAAAAGTTTCGTAGCATTTCGAACAATCCTCAATTTAATTTGTTTTTTGATCGAAACTAGTATAGAATTGTGTATAATATACTATGATTTTTTGACCAAAACTAGTATTTCAAAAAGTTTCATAGAATCTAATTTTTAGAAAATGTTTTGCATGGATTTCTATCAAAACCATCTTTCGTAACATACAGAGAGAATCTTAAAAGTTTCACAGCATTTCGAACAATCCTCGATTTAATTTGATTTTTGACCGAAACTAGTATAGAATTGTGTATAATATACTATGATTTTTTGACCAAAACTAGTATTTCAAAAAGATTCATAGAATCTAATTTTGAGAAAATATTTTGCATTGACTTCTATCATAACCTTCCTTCGTAACATATAGAGAGAATCTTAAAAGTTTTATAGCATTTCGAACAATCCTCGATTTAATTTAATTTTTGACCGAAACTAGTATAGAATTGTGTATAATATACTACGATTTTTTGGCCAAAACTAGTATTTCAAAAAGTTTCATAGAATCTAATTTTAAGATAATTTTTAGTATGGACTTCCATCATAAACTTCCCTCGTAACATATAGAGATGACCTTAAAAGTTTCATAGAATTTTGAACAATCCTCGATTTAATTTGAGTTTTTGAACGAAACTAGTAAAGAATTGTGTATAGTATATACTACGATTTTTTGACCAAATCTAGTATTTGAAAAAGTTTCATATAATCTAATTTTGAGATAATTTTTTGCAAGGACTTCCATCATAACCTTCCCTCGTAACATATAAAGAGGATCTTAAATGTTTCGTAGCATTTAGAAAAATCCTCTATTTAATCTGATTTTTGACCAAAACTAGTATAGAATTGTGTATAATATACTACGATTTTTTGACCAAACTAGCATTTTAAAAAGTTTCATAGAATCTAAATTTGAAATTAATTTTTGCATGGACTTCCATCATAACCTTCACTCTTAACATATAGAGAGGATCTTAAAAGTTTCGTAGCCTTTCGAATAATCCTCGATTTAATTTGATTTTTGACCGAAACTAGTATAGAATTTTGTATAATATACTACGATTTTTTTACCAAAACAAGTATTTCAAAAAGTCCCATAGAATCTAATTTTGAGATAATTTTTAGCATGGACTTCCATCATAATCTTCCCTCGTAACATATAGAGAGGATATTAAAAGTTTCATAGCATTTCGAACAATCCTCGATTTAATTTGATATTTGACCGAAACTAGTATAGAATTGTTTATAATATATTACGATTTTTTGGCCAAAACTAGTATTTCAAAAAGTTTCATAGAATCTAATTTTTTTGAGATAATTTTTTTGTATGGACTTCCATCATAACCTTCCATCGTAACATGTAGATAGGATCTTAAAAGTTTTGTAGCATTTCGAACATTCCTCGATTTAATTTGATTTTTGACCGAAACTAGTATAGAATTGTGTATAATATACTACGATTTTTTGACCAAAACTAGTATTTCAAAAAGTTTCATGATTCTAATTTTGAGATAATTTTTTGCGTGGACTTCCATCATAGCCTTCTCTCGTAACATGTAGACAGGATCTTTAAAGTTTCGTAGCATTTCAAACAATCCTCGATTTAATATGATTTTTGACCGAAACTAGTATAGAATTATGTATAATATACTACGATTTTTTGGCCAAAACTAGTATTTCAAAAACTTTAATAGAATCTAATTTTGAGATAATTTTTTGTATGGACTTCCATCATAACCTTCCCTCGTAATAATAGAGAGGATCTTAAAAGTTTCTTAACATTTCGAACAATCCTCGATTTAATTTGATTTTTGACTGAAACTAGTATAGAATTGTCCATAATATACTACGATTTTTTGACAAAAACTAGTATTTCAAAAAGATTCAAAAAATCTAATTTTGAGATAATTTTTTGCATGGACTTCCATCATTACCTTCCCTCATAACATGTACTGAGGATCTTAAAAGTATCATAGTATTTCGAACAATGCTCGATTTAATTTGATTTTTGACCGAAACTAGTATAGAATTGTGTATAATATACTACAATTTTTTGGCCAAAACTAGTATTTCAAAAAGTTTCATAGAATCTAATATTAAGATAATTTTTTGCATGGACTTCCGTCATAACCTTCCCTCGTAACAATAGAGAGGATCTTAAAAGTTTCTTAACATTTCGAACAATCCTTGATTTAATTTGATTTTTTTACCGAAACTAGTATAGAATTGTGTATAATATACTATGATTTTTTGACCAAAACTAGTATTTCAAAAAGATTCATAGAATCGAATTTCGAGATAATTTTTTGCGTGGACTTCCATCATAGCCTTCCCTCGTAACATGTAGAAAGGATCTTAAAAGTTTCGTAGCATTTCGAACAATCCTCAATTTAATTTGTTTTTTGATCGAAACTAGTATAGAATTGTGTATAATATACTATGATTTTTGACCAAAACTAGTATTTCAAAAAGTTTCATAGAATCTAATTTTTAGAAAATGTTTTGCATGGATTTCTATCATAACCTTCTTTCGTAACATACAGAGAGAACCTTAAAAGTTTCATAGCATTTCGAACAATCCTCGATTTAATTTGATTTTTGACCGAAACTAGTATTGAATTGTGTATAATATACTATGATTTTTTCACCAAAACTAGTATTTCAAAAAGATTCATAGAATCTAATTTTGAGAAAATGTTTTGCATGGACTTCTATCATAACCTTCCTTCGTAACATATAGAGAGAATCTTAAAAGTGTTATAGCATTTCGAACAATCCTCGATTTAATTTAATTTTTGACCGAAACTAGTATAGAATTGTGTATAATATACTACGATTTTTTGGCCAAAACTAGTATTTCAAAAAGTTTCATAGAATCTAATTTTAAGATAATTTTTAGTATGGACTTCCATCATAAACTTCCCTCGTAACATATAGAGATGACCTTAAAAGTTTCATAGAATTTTGAACAATCCTCGATTTAATTTGATTTTTGAACGAAACTAGTAAAGAATTGTGTATAGTATATACTACGATTTTTTGACCAAATCTAGTATTTGAAAAAGTTTCATATAATCTAATTTTGAGATAATTTTTTGCAAGGACTTCCATCATAACCTTCCCTCGTAACATATAAAGAGGATCTTAAATGTTTCGTAGCATTTAGAACAATCCTCGATTTAATCTGATTTTTGACCAAAACTAGTATAGAATTGTGTATAATATACTACGATTTTTTGACCAAACTAGCATTTTAAAAAGTTTCATAGAATCTAATTTTGAAATTAATTTTTGCATGGACTTCCATCATAACCTTCCCTCTTAACATATAGAGAGGATCTTAAAGGTTTCGTAGCCTTTCGAATAATCCTCGATTTAATTTGATTTTTGACCGAAACTAGTATAGAATTTTGTATAATATACTACGATTTTTTTACCAAAACAAGTATTTCAAAAAGTCCCATAGAATCTAATTTTGAGATAATTTTTTGCATGGACTTCCATCATAACCTTCCCTCGTAACATATAGAGAGGATATTAAAAGTTTCATAGCATTTCGAACAATCCTCGATTTAATTTGATATTTGACCGAAACTAGTATAGAATTGTGTATAATATATTACGATTTTTTGGCCAAAACTAGTATTTCAAAAAGTTTCATAGAATCTAATTTTTTTGAGATAATTTTTTTGTATGGACTTCCATCATAACCTTCCATCGTAACATGTTGATAGGATCTTAAAAGTTTTGTAGCATTTCGAACATTCCTCGATTTAATTTGATTTTTGACCGAAACTAGTATAGAATTGTGTATAATATACTACGATTTTTTGACCAAAACTAGTATTTCAAAAAGTTTCATGATTCTAATTTTGAGATAATTTTTTGGTGGACTTCCATCATAGCCTTCTCTCGTAACATGTAGACAGGATCTTTAAAGTTTCGTAGCATTTCAAACAATCCCCGATTTAATATGATTTTTGACCGAAACTAGTATAGAATTATGTATAATATACTACGATTTTTTGGCCAAAACTAGTATTTCAAAAACTTTAATAGAATCTAATTTTGAGATAATTTTTTGTATGGACTTCCATCATAACCTTCCCTCGTAATAATAGAGATGATCTTAAAAGTTTCTTAACATTTCGAACAATCCTCGATTTAATTTGATTTTTGACTGAAACTAGTATAGAATTGTCCATAATATACTACGATTTTTTGACAAAAACTAGTATTTCAAAAAGATTCAAAAAATCTAATTTTGAGATAATTTTTTGCATGGACTTCCATCATTACCTTCCCTCATAACATGTACTGAGGATCTTAAAAGTATCATAGTATTTCGAACAATGCTCGATTTAATTTGATTTTTGACCGAAACTAGTATAGAATTGTGTATAATATACTACAATTTTTTGGCCAAAACTAGTATTTCAAAAAGTTTCATAGAATCTAATATTAAGATAATTTTTTGCATGGACTTCCGTCATAACCTTCCCTCGTAACAATAGAGAGGATCTTAAAAGTTTCTTAACATTTCGAACAATCCTTGATTTAATTTGATTTTTTTACCGAAACTAGTATAGAATTGTGTATAATATACTATGATTTTTTGACCAAAACTAGTATTTCAAAAAGATTCATAGAATCGAATTTCGAGATAATTTTTTGCGTGGACTTCCATCATAGCCTTCCCTCGTAACATGTAGAAAGGATCTTAAAAGTTTCGTAGCATTTCGAACAATCCTCAATTTAATTTGTTTTTTGATCGAAACTAGTATAGAATTGTGTATAATATACTATGATTTTTGACCAAAACTAGTATTTCAAAAAGTTTCATAGAATCTAATTTTTAGAAAATGTTTTGCATGGATTTCTATCATAACCTTCTTTCGTAACATACAGAGAGAACCTTAAAAGTTTCATAGCATTTCGAACAATCCTCGATTTAATTTGATTTTTGACCGAAACTAGTATTGAATTGTGTATAATATACTATGATTTTTTCACCAAAACTAGTATTTCAAAAAGATTCATAGAATCTAATTTTGAGAAAATGTTTTGCATGGACTTCTATCATAACCTTCCTTCGTAACATATAGAGAGAATCTTAAAAGTGTTATAGCATTTCGAACAATCCTCGATTTAATTTAATTTTTGACCGAAACTAGTATAGAATTGTGTATAATATACTACGATTTTTTGGCCAAAACTAGTATTTCAAAAAGTTTCATAGAATCTAATTTTAAGATAATTTTTAGTATGGACTTCCATCATAAACTTCCCTCGTAACATATAGAGATGACCTTAAAAGTTTCATAGAATTTTGAACAATCCTCGATTTAATTTGATTTTTGAACGAAACTAGTAAAGAATTGTGTATAGTATATACTACGATTTTTTGACCAAATCTAGTATTTGAAAAAGTTTCATATAATCTAATTTTGAGATAATTTTTTGCAAGGACTTCCATCATAACCTTCCCTCGTAACATATAAAGAGGATCTTAAATGTTTCGTAGCATTTAGAACAATCCTCGATTTAATCTGATTTTTGACCAAAACTAGTATAGAATTGTGTATAATATACTACGATTTTTTGACCAAACTAGCATTTTAAAAAGTTTCATAGAATCTAATTTTGAAATTAATTTTTGCATGGACTTCCATCATAACCTTCCCTCTTAACATATAGAGAGGATCTTAAAGGTTTCGTAGCCTTTCGAATAATCCTCGATTTAATTTGATTTTTGACCGAAACTAGTATAGAATTTTGTATAATATACTACGATTTTTTTACCAAAACAAGTATTTCAAAAAGTCCCATAGAATCTAATTTTGAGATAATTTTTTGCATGGACTTCCATCATAACCTTCCCTCGTAACATATAGAGAGGATATTAAAAGTTTCATAGCATTTCGAACAATCCTCGATTTAATTTGATATTTGACCGAAACTAGTATAGAATTGTGTATAATATATTACGATTTTTTGGCCAAAACTAGTATTTCAAAAAGTTTCATAGAATCTAATTTTTTTGAGATAATTTTTTTGTATGGACTTCCATCATAACCTTCCATCGTAACATGTAGATAGGATCTTAAAAGTTTTGTAGCATTTCGAACATTCCTCGATTTAATTTGATTTTTGACCGAAACTAGTATAGAATTGTGTATAATATACTACGATTTTTTGACCAAAACTAGTATTTCAAAAAGTTTCATGATTCTAATTTTGAGATAATTTTTTGGTGGACTTCCATCATAGCCTTCTCTCGTAACATGTAGACAGGATCTTTAAAGTTTCGTAGCATTTCAAACAATCCTCGATTTAATATGATTTTTGACCGAAACTAGTATAGAATTATGTATAATATACTACGATTTTTTGGCCAAAACTAGTATTTCAAAAACTTTAATAGAATCTAATTTTGAGATAATTTTTTGTATGGACTTCCATCATAACCTTCCCTCGTAATAATAGAGATGATCTTAAAAGTTTCTTAACATTTCGAACAATCCTCGATTTAATTTGATTTTTGACTGAAAAGTATAGAATTGTCCATAATATACTACGATTTTTTGACAAAAACTAGTATTTCAAAAAGATTCAAAAAATCTAATTTTGAGATAATTTTTTGCATGGACTTCCATCATTACCTTCCCTCATAACATGTAGTGAGGATCTTAAAAGTATCATAGTATTTCGAACAATGCTCGATTTAATTTGATTTTTGACCGAAACTAGTATAGAATTGTGTATAATATACTACAATTTTTTGGCCAAAACTAGTATTTCAAAAAGTTTCATAGAATCTAATATTGAGATAATTTTTTGCATGGACTTCCGTCATAAATTTCCCTCGTAACAATAGAGAGGATCTTAAAAGTTTCTTAACATTTCGAACAATCCTTGATTTAATTTGATTTTTTTACCGAAACTAGTATAGAATTGTGTATAATATACTATGATTTTTTGACCAAAACTAGTATTTCAAAAAGATTCATAGAATCGAATTTCGAGATAATTTTTTGCGTGGACTTCCATCATAGCCTTCCCTCGTAACATGTAGAAAGGATCTTAAAAGTTTCGTAGCATTTCGAACAATCCTCAATTTAATTTGTTTTTTGATCGAAACTAGTATAGAATTGTGTATAATATACTATGATTTTTGAACAAAACTAGTATTTCAAAAAGATTCATAGAATCTAATTTTTAGAAAATGTTTTGCATGGATTTCTATCATAACCTTCTTTCGTAACATACAGAGAGAATCTTAAAAGTTTCATAGCATTTCGAACAATCCTCGATTTAATTTGATTTTTGACCGAAACTAGTATAGAATTGTGTATAATATACTATGATTTTTTCACCAAAACTAGTATTTCAAAAAGATTCATAGAATCTAATTTTGAGAAAATGTTTTGCATGGACTTCTATCATAACCTTCCTTCGTAACATATAGAGAGAATCTTAAAAGTGTTATAGCATTTCGAACAATCCTCGATTTAATTTAATTTTTGACCGAAACTAGTATAGAATTGTGTATAATATACTACGATTTTTTGGCCAAAACTAGTATTTCAAAAAGTTTCATAGAATCTAATTTTAAGATACATTTTAGTATGGACTTCCATCATAAACTTCCCTCGTAACATATAGAGATGACCTTAAAAGTTTCATAGAATTTTGAACAATCCTCGATTTAATTTGATTTTTGAACGAAACTAGTAAAGAATTGTGTATAGTATATATTACGATTTTTTGACCAAATCTAGTATTTGAAAAAGTTTCATATAATCTAATTTTGAGATAATTTTTTGCAAGGACTTCCATCATAACCTTCCCTCGTAACATATAAAGAGGATCTTAAATGTTTCGTAGCATTTAGAACAATCCTCGATTTAATCTGATTTTTGACCAAAACTAGTATAGAATTGTGTATAATATACTACGATTTTTTGACCAAACTAGCATTTTAAAAAGTTTCATAGAATCTAATTTTGAAATTAATTTTTGCATGGACTTCCATCATAACCTTCCCTCTTAACATATAGAGAGGATCTTAAAGGTTTCGTAGCCTTTCGAATAATCCTCGATTTAATTTGATTTTTGACCGAAACTAGTATAGAATTTTGTATAATATACTACGATTTTTTTACCAAAACAAGTATTTCAAAAAGTCCCATAGAATCTAATTTTGAGATAATTTTTTGCATGGACTTCCATCATAACCTTCCCTCGTAACATATAGAGAGGATATTAAAAGTTTCATAGCATTTCGAACAATCCTCGATTTAATTTGATATTTGACCGAAACTAGTATAGAATTGTGTATAATATATTACGATTTTTTGGCCAAAACTAGTATTTCAAAAAGTTTCATAGAATCTAATTTTTTTGAGATAATTTTTTTGTATGGACTTCCATCATAACCTTCCATCGTAACATGTAGATAGGATCTTAAAAGTTTTGTAGCATTTCGAACATTCCTCGATTTAATTTGATTTTTGACCGAAACTAGTATAGAATTGTGTATAATATACTACGATTTTTTGACCAAAACTAGTATTTCAAAAAGTTTCATGATTCTAATTTTGAGATAATTTTTTGCGTGGACTTCCATCATAGCCTTCTCTCGTAACATGTAGACAGGATCTTTAAAGTTTCGTAGCATTTCAAACAATCCTCGATTTAATATGATTTTTGACCGAAACTAGTATAGAATTATGTATAATATACTACGATTTTTTGGCCAAAACTAGTATTTCAAAAACTTTAATAGAATCTAATTTTGAGATAATTTTTTGTATGGACTTCCATCATAACCTTCCCTCGTAATAATAGAGATGATCTTAAAAGTTTCTTAACATTTCGAACAATCCTCGATTTAATTTGATTTTTGACTGAAACTAGTATAGAATTGTCCATAATATACTACGATTTTTTGACAAAAACTAGTATTTCAAAAAGATTCAAAAAATCTAATTTTGAGATAATTTTTTGCATGGACTTCCATCATTACCTTCCCTCATAACATGTAGTGAGGATCTTAAAAGTATCATAGTATTTCGAACAATGCTCGATTTAATTTGATTTTTGACAGAAACTAGTATAGAATTGTGTATAATATACTACAATTTTTTGGCCAAAACTAGTATTTCAAAAAGTTTCATAGAATCTAATATTGAGATAATTTTTTGCATGGACTTCCGTCATAAATTTCCCTCGTAACAATAGAGAGGATCTTAAAAGTTTCTTAACATTTCGAACAATCCTTGATTTAATTTGATTTTTTTACCGAAACTAGTATAGAATTGTGTATAATATACTATGATTTTTTGACCAAAACTAGTATTTCAAAAAGATTCATAGAATCGAATTTCGAGATAATTTTTTGCGTGGACTTCCATCATAGCCTTCCCTCGTAACATGTAGAAAGGATCTTAAAAGTTTCGTAGCATTTCGAACAATCCTCAATTTAATTTGTTTTTTGATCGAAACTAGTATAGAATTGTGTATAATATACTATGATTTTTGACCAAAACTAGTATTTCAAAAAGATTCATAGAATCTAATTTTTAGAAAATGTTTTGCATGGATTTCTATCATAACCTTCTTTCGTAACATACAGAGAGAATCTTAAAAGTTTCATAGCATTTCGAACAATCCTCGATTTAATTTGATTTTTGACCGAAACTAGTATAGAATTGTGTATAATATACTATGATTTTTTCACCAAAACTAGTATTTCAAAAAGATTCATAGAATCTAATTTTGAGAAAATGTTTTGCATGGACTTCTATCATAACCTTCCTTCGTAACATATAGAGAGAATCTTAAAAGTGTTATAGCATTTCGAACAATCCTCGATTTAATTTAATTTTTGACCGAAACTAGTATAGAAATGTGTATAATATACTACGATTTTTTGGCCAAAACTAGTATTTCAAAAAGTTTCATAGAATCTAATTTTAAGATCCATTTTAGTATGGACTTCCATCATAAACTTCCCTCGTAACATATAGAGATGACCTTAAAAGTTTCATAGAATTTTGAACAATCCTCGATTTAATTTGATTTTTGAACGAAACTAGTAAAGAATTGTGTATAGTATATACTACGATTTTTTGACCAAATCTAGTATTTGAAAAAGTTTCATATAATCTAATTTTGAGATAATTTTTTGCAAGGACTTCCATCATAACCTTCCCTCGTAACATATAAAGAGGATCTTAAATGTTTCGTAGCATTTAGAACAATCCTCGATTTAATCTGATTTTTGACCAAAACTAGTATAGAATTGTGTATAATATACTATGATTTTTTGACCAAACTAGCATTTTAAAAAGTTTCATAGAATCTAATTTTGAAATTAATTTTTGCATGGACTTCCATCATAACCTTCCCTCTTAACATATAGATAGGATCTTAAAAGTTTCGTAGCCTTTCGAATAATCCTCGATTTAATTTGATTTTTGACCGAAACTAGTATAGAATTTTGTATAATATACTACGATTTTTTTACCAAAACAAGTATTTCAAAAAGTCCCATAGAATCTAATTTTGAGATAATTTTTTGCATGGACTTCCATCATAACCTTCCCTCGTAACATATAGAGAGGATATTAAAAGTTTCATAGCATTTCGAACAATCCTCGATTTAATTTGATATTTGACCGAAACTAGTATAGAATTGTGTATAATATATTACGATTTTTTGGCCAAAACTAGTATTTCAAAAAGTTTCATAGAATCTAATTTTTTTGAGATAATTTTTTTGTATGGACTTCCGTCATAACCTTCCATCGTAACATGTAGATAGGATCTTAAAAGTTTTGTAGCATTTCGAACATTCCTCGATTTAATTTGATTTTTGGCCGAAACTAGTATAGAATTGTGTATAATATACTACGATTTTTTGACCAAAACTAGTATTTCAAAAAGTTTCATGATTCTAATTTTGAGATAATTTTTTGCGTGGACTTCCATCATAGCCTTCTCTCGTAACATGTAGACAGGATCTTTAAAGTTTCGTAGCATTTAGAACAATCCTCGATTTAATATGATTTTTGATCGAAACTAGTATAGAATTATGTATAATATACTACGATTTTTTGGCCAAAACTAGTATTTCAAAAACTTTAATAGAATCTAATTTTGAGATAATTTTTTGTATGGACTTCCATCATAACCTTCCCTCGTAATAATAGAGAGGATCTTAAAAGTTTCTTAACATTTCGAACAATCCTCGATTTAATTTGATTTTTGACTGAAACTAGTATATAATTGTCCATAATATACTACGATTTTTTGACAAAAACTAGTATTTCAAAAAGATTCAAAAAATCTAATTTTGAGATAATTTTTTGCATGGACTTCCATCATTACCTTCCCTCATAACATGTAGTGAGGATCTTAAAAGTATCATAGTATTTCGAACAATCCTCGATTTAATTTGATTTTTGACCGAAACTAGTATAGAATTGTGTATAATATACTACAATTTTTTGGCCAAAACTAGTATTTCAAAAAGTTTCATAGAATCTAATATTGAGATAATTTTTTGCATGGACTTCCGTCATAACCTTCCCTCGTAACAATAGAGAGGATCTTAAAAGTTTCTTAACATTTCGAACAATCCTTGATTTAATTTGATTTTTTTTTACCGAAACTAGTATAGAATTGTGTATAATATACTATGATTTTTTGACCAAAACTAGTATTTCAAAAAGATTCATAGAATCGAATTTCGAGATAATTTTTTGCGTGGACTTCCATCATAGCCTTCCCTCGTAACATGTAGAAAGGATCTTAAAAGTTTCGTAGCATTTCGAACAATCCTCAATTTAATTTGTTTTTTGATCGAAACTAGTATAGAATTGTGTATAATATACTATGATTTTTGACCAAAACTAGTATTTCAAAAAGTTTCATAGAATCTAATTTTTAGAAAATGTTTTGCATGGATTTCTATCATAACCTTCTTTCGTAACATACAGAGAGAATCTTAAAAGTTTCATAGCATTTCGAACAATCCTCGATTTAATTTGATTTTTGACTGAAACTAGTATAGAATTGTGTATAATATACTATGATTTTTTCACCAAAACTAGTATTTCAAAAAGATTCATAGAATCTAATTTTGAGAAAATGTTTTGCATGGACTTCTATCATAACCTTCCTTCGTAACATATAGAGAGAATCTTAAAAGTGTTATAGCATTTCGAACAATCCTCGATTTAATTTAATTTTTGACCGAAACTAGTATAGAATTGTGTATAATATACTACGATTTTTTGGCCAAAACTAGTATTTCAAAAAGTTTCATAGAATCTAATTTTAAGATACATTTTAGTATGGACTTCCATCATAAACTTCCCTCGTAACATATAGAGATGACCTTAAAAGTTTCATAGAATTTTGAACAATCCTCGATTTAATTTGATTTTTGAACGAAACTAGTAAAGAATTGTGTATAGTATATACTACGATTTTTTGACCAAATCTAGTATTTGAAAAAGTTTCATATAATCTAATTTTGAGATAATTTTTTGCAAGGACTTCCATCATAACCTTCCCTCGTATCATATAAAGAGGATCTTAAATGTTTCGTAGCATTTAGAACAATCCTCGATTTAATCTGATTTTTGACCAAAACTAGTATAGAATTGTGTATAATATACTACGATTTTTTGACCAAACTAGCATTTTAAAAAGTTTCATAGAATCTAATTTTGAAATTAATTTTTGCATGGACTTCCATCATAACCTTCCCTCTTAACATATAGAGAGGATCTTAAAGGTTTCGTAGCCTTTCGAATAATCCTCGATTTAATTTGATTTTTGACCGAAACTAGTATAGAATTTTGTATAATATACTACGATTTTTTTACCAAAACAAGTATTTCAAAAAGTCCCATAGAATCTAATTTTGAGATAATTTTTTGCATGGACTTCCATCATAACCTTCCCTCGTAACATATAGAGAGGATATTAAAAGTTTCATAGCATTTCGAACAATCCTCGATTTAATTTGATATTTGACCGAAACTAGTATAGAATTGTGTATAATATATTACGATTTTTTGGCCAAAACTAGTATTTCAAAAAGTTTCATAGAATCTAATTTTTTTGAGATAATTTTTTTGTATGGACTTCCATCATAACCTTCCATCGTAACATGTAGATAGGATCTTAAAAGTTTTGTAGCATTTCGAACATTCCTCGATTTAATTTGATTTTTGACCGAAACTAGTATAGAATTGTGTATAATATACTACGATTTTTTGACCAAAACTAGTATTTCAAAAAGTTTCATGATTCTAATTTTGAGATAATTTTTTGCGTGGACTTCCATCATAGCCTTCTCTCGTAACATGTAGACAGGATCTTTAAAGTTTCGTTGCATTTCAAACAATCCTCGATTTAATATGATTTTTGACCGAAACTAGTATAGAATTATGTATAATATACTACGATTTTTTGGCCAAAACTAGTATTTCAAAAACTTTAATAGAATCTAATTTTGAGATAATTTTTTGTATGGACTTCCATCATAACCTTCCCTCGTAATAATAGAGATGATCTTAAAAGTTTCTTAACATTTCGAACAATCCTCGATTTAATTTGATTTTTGACTGAAACTAGTATAGAATTGTCCATAATATACTACGATTTTTTGACAAAAACTAGTATTTCAAAAAGATTCAAAAAATCTAATTTTGAGATAATTTTTTGCATGGACTTCCATCATTACCTTCCCTCATAACATGTAGTGAGGATCTTAAAAGTATCATAGTATTTCGAACAATGCTCGATTTAATTTGATTTTTGACAGAAACTAGTATAGAATTGTGTATAATATACTACAATTTTTTGGCCAAAACTAGTATTTCAAAAAGTTTCATAGAATCTAATATTGAGATAATTTTTTGCATGGACTTCCGTCATAAATTTCCCTCGTAACAATAGAGAGGATCTTAAAAGTTTCTTAACATTTCGAACAATCCTTGATTTAATTTGATTTTTTTACCGAAACTAGTATAGAATTGTGTATAATATACTATGATTTTTTGACCAAAACTAGTATTTCAAAAAGATTCATAGAATCGAATTTCGAGATAATTTTTTGCGTGGACTTCCATCATAGCCTTCCCTCGTAACATGTAGAAAGGATCTTAAAAGTTTCGTAGCATTTCGAACAATCCTCAATTTAATTTGTTTTTTGATCGAAACTAGTATAGAATTGTGTATAATATACTATGATTTTTGACCAAAACTAGTATTTCAAAAAGATTCATAGATTCTAATTTTTAGAAAATGTTTTGCATGGATTTCTATCATAACCTTCTTTCGTAACATACAGAGAGAACCTTAAAAGTTTCATAGCATTTCGAACAATCCTCGATTTAATTTGATTTTTGACCGAAACTAGTATTGAATTGTGTATAATATACTATGATTTTTTCACCAAAACTAGTATTTCAAAAAGATTCATAGAATCTAATTTTGAGAAAATGTTTTGCATGGACTTCTATCATAACCTTCCTTCGTAACATATAGAGAGAATCTTAAAAGTGTTATAGCATTTCGAACAATCCTCGATTTAATTTAATTTTTGACCGAAACTAGTATAGAAATGTGTATAATATACTACGATTTTTTGGCCAAAACTAGTATTTCAAAAAGTTTCATAGAATCTAATTTTAAGATCCATTTTAGTATGGACTTCCATCATAAACTTCCCTCGTAACATATAGAGATGACCTTAAAAGTTTCATAGAATTTTGAACAATCCTCGATTTAATTTGATTTTTGAACGAAACTAGTAAAGAATTGTGTATAGTATATACTACGATTTTTTGACCAAATCTAGTATTTGAAAAAGTTTCATATAATCTAATTTTGAGATAATTTTTTGCAAGGACTTCCATCATAACCTTCCCTCGTAACATATAAAGAGGATCTTAAATGTTTCGTAGCATTTAGAACAATCCTCGATTTAATCTGATTTTTGACCAAAACTAGTATAGAATTGTGTATAATATACTATGATTTTTTGACCAAACTAGCATTTTAAAAAGTTTCATAGAATCTAATTTTGAAATTAATTTTTGCATGGACTTCCATCATAACCTTCCCTCTTAACATATAGATAGGATCTTAAAAGTTTCGTAGCCTTTCGAATAATCCTCGATTTAATTTGATTTTTGACCGAAACTAGTATAGAATTTTGTATAATATACTACGATTTTTTTACCAAAACAAGTATTTCAAAAAGTCCCATAGAATCTAATTTTGAGATAATTTTTTGCATGGACTTCCATCATAACCTTCCCTCGTAACATATAGAGAGGATATTAAAAGTTTCATAGCATTTCGAACAATCCTCGATTTAATTTGATATTTGACCGAAACTAGTATAGAATTGTGTATAATATATTACGATTTTTTGGCCAAAACTAGTATTTCAAAAAGTTTCATAGAATCTAATTTTTTTGAGATAATTTTTTTGTATGGACTTCCGTCATAACCTTCCATCGTAACATGTAGATAGGATCTTAAAAGTTTTGTAGCATTTCGAACATTCCTCGATTTAATTTGATTTTTGGCCGAAACTAGTATAGAATTGTGTATAATATACTACGATTTTTTGACCAAAACTAGTATTTCAAAAAGTTTCATGATTCTAATTTTGAGATAATTTTTTGCGAGGACTTCCATCATAGCCTTCTCTCGTAACATGTAGACAGGATCTTTAAAGTTTCGTAGCATTTAGAACAATCCTCGATTTAATATGATTTTTGATCGAAACTAGTATAGAATTATGTATAATATACTACGATTTTTTGGCCAAAACTAGTATTTCAAAAACTTTAATAGAATCTAATTTTGAGATAATTTTTTGTATGGACTTCCATCATAACCTTCCCTCGTAATAATAGAGAGGATCTTAAAAGTTTCTTAACATTTCGAACAATCCTCGATTTAATTTGATTTTTGACTGAAACTAGTATATAATTGTCCATAATATACTACGATTTTTTGACAAAAACTAGTATTTCAAAAAGATTCAAAAAATCTAATTTTGAGATAATTTTTTGCATGGACTTCCATCATTACCTTCCCTCATAACATGTAGTGAGGATCTTAAAAGTATCATAGTATTTCGAACAATCCTCGATTTAATTTGATTTTTGACCGAAACTAGTATAGAATTGTGTATAATATACTACAATTTTTTGGCCAAAACTAGTATTTCAAAAAGTTTCATAGAATCTAATATTGAGATAATTTTTTGCATGGACTTCGGTCATTACCTTCCCTCGTAACAATAGAGAGGATCTTAAAAGTTTCTTAACATTTCGAACAATCCTTGATTTAATTTGATTTTTTTACCGAAACTAGTATAGAATTGTGTATAATATACTATGATTTTTTGACCAAAACTAGTATTTCAAAAAGATTCATAGAATCGAATTTCGAGATAATTTTTTGCGTGGACTTCCATCATAGCCTTCCCTCGTAACATGTAGAAAGGATCTTAAAAGTTTCGTAGCATTTCGAACAATCCTCAATTTAATTTGTTTTTTGATCGAAACTAGTATAGAATTGTGTATAATATACTATGATTTTTGACCAAAACTAGTATTTCAAAAAGTTTCATAGAATCTAATTTTTAGAAAATGTTTTGCATGGATTTCTATCATAACCTTCTTTCGTAACATACAAAGAGAATCTTAAAAGTTTCATAGCATTTCGAACAATCCTCGATTTAATTTGATTTTTGACCGAAACTAGTATAGAATTGTGTATAATATACTATGATTTTTTCACCAAAAGTAGTATTTCAAAAAGATTAATAGAATCTAATTTTGAGAAAATGTTTTGCATGGACTTCTATCATAACCTTCCTTCGTAACATATAGAGAGAATCTTAAAAGTGTTATAGCATTTTGAACAATCCTCAATTTAATTTAATTTTTGACCGAAACTAGTATAGAATTGTGTATAATATACTACGATTTTTTGGCCAAAACTAGTATTTCAAAAAGTTTCATAGAATCTAATTTTAAGATAATTTTTAGTATGGACTTCCATCATAAACTTCCCTCGTAACATATAGAGATGACCTTAAAAGTTTCATAGAATTTTGAACAATCCTCGATTTAATTTGATTTTTGAACGAAACTAGTAAAGAATTGTGTATAGTATATACTACTATTTTTTGACCAAATCTAGTATTTGAAAAAGTTTCATATAATCTAATTTTGAGATAATTTTTTGCAAGGACTTCCATCATAACCTTCCCTCGTAACATATAAAGAGGATCTTAAATGTTTCGTATTTTTTAGAACAATCCTCGATTTAATCTGATTTTTGACCAAAACTAGTATAGAATTGTGTATAATATACTACGATTTTTTGACCAAACTAGCATTTTAAAAAGTTTCATAGAATCTAATTTTGAAATTAATTTTTGCATGGACTTCCATCATAACCTTCCCTCTTAACATATAGAGAGGATCTTAAAAGTTTCGTAGCCTTTCGAATAATCCTCGATTTAATTTGATTTTTGACCGAAACTAGTATAGAATTTTGTATAATATACTACGATTTTTTTACCAAAACAAGTATTTCAAAAAGTCCCATAGAATCTAATTTTGAGATAATTTTTTGCATGGACTTCCATCATAACCTTCCCTCGTAACATATAGAGAGGATATTAAAAGTTTCATAGCATTTCGAACAATCCTCGATTTAATTTGATATTTGACCGAAACTAGTATAGAATTGTGTATAATATATTACGATTTTTTGGCCAAAACTAGTATTTCAAAAAGTTTCATAGAATCTAATTTTTTTGAGATAATTTTTTTGTATGGACTTCCATCATAACCTTCCATCGTAACATGTAGATAGGATCTTAAAAGTTTTGTAGCATTTCGAACATTCCTCGATTTAATTTGATTTTTGACCGAAACTAGTATAGAATTGTGTATAATATACTACGATTTTTTTACCAAAACTAGTATTTCAAAAAGTTTCATAGATTCTAATTTTGAGATAATTTTTTGCGTGGACTTCCATCATAGCCTTCACTCTTAACATGTAGACAGGATCTTCAAAGTTTCGTAGCATTTCGAACAATCCTCGATTTAATATGATTTTTGACCGAAACTAGTATAGAATTGTGTATAATATACTACGATTTTTTGGCCAAAACTAGTATTTCAAAAACTTTAATAGAATCTAATTTTGAGATAATTTTTTGTATGGACTTCCATCATAACCTTCCCTCGTAATAATAGAGAGGATCTTAAAAGTTTCTTAACATTTCGAACAATCCTCGATTTAATTTGATTTTTGACTGAAACTAGTATAGAATTGTCCATAATATACTACGATTTTTTGAAAAAACTAGTATTTCAAAAAGATTCAAAAAATCTAATTTTGAGATAATTTTTTGCATGGACTTCCATCATTACCTTCCCTCATAACATGTAGTGAGGATCTTAAAAGTTTCATAGTATTTCGAACAATCCTTGATTTAATATGATTTTTGACCGAAACTAGTATAGAATTGTGTATAATATACTACGATTTTTTGGCCAAAACTAGTATTTCAAAAACTTTAATAGAATCTAATTTTGAGATAATTTTTTGTATGGACTTCCATCATAACCTTCCCTCGTAATAATAGAGAGGATCTTGAAAGTTTCTTAACATTTCGAACAATCCTCGATTTAATTTGATTTTTGACTGAAACTAGTATAGAATTGTCCATAATATACTACGATTTTTTGACAAAAACTAGTATTTCAAAAAGATTCAAAAAATCTAATATTTAGATAATTTTTTGAATGGACTTCTATCATTACCTTCCCTCATTACATGTAGTGAGGATCTTAAAAGTTTCATAGTATTTAGAACAATCCTCGATTTAATTTGATTTTTGACCGAAACTAGTATAGAATTGTGTATAATATACTACGATTGTTTGGCCAAAACTAGTATTTCAAAAAGTTTCATAGAATCTAATATTGAGTTATTTTTTGCATGGACTTCCATCATAACCTTCCCTCGTAATAATAGAGAGGATCTTAAAAGTTTCTTAACATTTCGAACAATCCTTGATTTAATTTGATTTTTTACCGAAACTAGTATAGAATTGTGTATAAGATACTATGATTTTTTTAACAAAACTAGTATTTCAAAAAGATTCATAGAATCTAATTTTGAGATAATATTTTTGTATGGACTTCCATCATAACCTTCCATCGTAACATGTATATAGGATTTTAAAAGTTTTGTAGCATTTCGAACATTCCTCGATTTAATTTGATTTTTGACCGAAACTAGTATAGAATTGTGTATAATATACTACGATTTTTTGACCAAAACTAGTATTTCAAAAAGTTTCATAGATTCTAATTTTGAGATAATTTTTTGCGTGGACTTCCATCATAGCCTTCCCTCTTAACATGTAGACAGGATCTTCAAAGTTTCGTAGCATTTCGAACAATCCTCGATTTAATATGATTTTTGACCGAAACTAGTATAGAATTGTGTATAATATACTACGATTTTTTGGCCAAAACTAGTATTTCAAAAACTTTAATAGAATCTAATTTTGAGATAATTTTTTGTATGGACTTCCATCATAACCTTCCCTCGTAATAATAGAGAGGATCTTAAAAGTTTCTTAACATTTCGAACAATCCTCGATTTAATTTGATTTTTGACTGAAACTAGTATAGAATTGTCCATAATATACTACGATTTTTTGACAAAAACTAGTATTTCAAAAAGATTCAAAAAATCTAATTTTGAGATAATTTTTTGCATGGACTTCCATCATTACCTTCCCTCATAACATGTAGTGAGGATCTTAAAAGTTTCATAGTATTTCGAACAATCCTTGATTTAATTTGATTTTTGACCGAAACTAGTATAGAATTGTGTATAATATACTACGATTTTTTGGCCAAAACTAGTATTTCAAAAAGTTTCATAGAATCTAATATTGAGTTATTTTTTGCATGGACTTCCATCATAACCTTTCCTCGTAATAATAGAGAGGATCTTAAAAGTTTCTTAACATTTCGAACAATCCTTGATTTAATTTGATTTTTTACCGAAACTAGTATAGAATTGTTTATAAGATACTATGATTTTTTGGCCAAAACTAGTATTTCAAAAAGTTTCATAGAATCTAATTTTAAGATAATATTTTTGTATGGACTTCCATCATAACCTTCCATCGTAACATGTAGATAGGATTTTAAAAGTTTTGTAGCATTTCGAACATTCCTCGATTTAATTAGATTTTTGACCGAAACTAGTATAGAATTGTGTATAATATACTACGATTTTTTGACCAAAACTAGTATTTCAAAAAGTTTCATAGATTCTAATTTTGAGATAATTTTTTGCGTGGACTTCCATCATAGCCTTCACTCTTAACATGTAGACAGGATCTTCAAAGTTTCGTAGCATTTCGAACAATCCTCGATTTAATATGATTTTTGACCGAAACTAGTATAGAATTGTGTATAATATACTACGATTTTTTGGCCAAAACTAGTATTTCAAAAACTTTAATAGAATCTAATTTTGAGATAATATTTTGTATGGACTTCCGTCATAACCTTCCCTCGTAATAATAGAGAGGATCTTGAAAGTTTCTTAAGATTTCGAACAATCCTCGATTTAATTTGATTTTTGACTGAAACTAGTATAGAATTGTCCATAATATACTACGATTTTTTGACAAAAACTAGTATTTCAAAAAGATTCAAAAAATCTAATATTTAGATAATTTTTTGCATGGACTTCTATCATTACCTTCCCTCATTACATGTAGTGAGGATCTTAAAAGTTTCATAGTATTTAGAACAATCCTCGATTTAATTTGATTTTTGACCGAAACTAGTATAGAATTGTGTATAATATACTACGATTGTTTGGCCAAAACTAGTATTTCAAAAAGTTTCATAGAATCTAATATTGAGTTATTTTTTGCATGGACTTCCATCATAACCTTCCCTCGTAATAATAGAGAGGATCTTAAAAGTTTCTTAACATGTCGAACAATCCTTGATTTAATTTGATTTTTTACCGAAACTAGTATAGAATTGTGTATAAGATACTATGATTTTTTTAACAAAACTAGTATTTCAAAAAGATTCATAGAATCTAATTTTGAGATAATATTTTTGTATGGACTTCCATCATAACCTTCCATCGTAACATGTATATAGGATTTTAAAAGTTTTGTAGCATTTCGAACATTCCTCGATTTAATTTGATTTTTGAGCGAAACTAGTATAGAATTGTGTATAATATACTACGATTTTTTGACCAAAACTAGTATTTTAAAAAGTTTCATAGATTCTAATTTTGAGATAATTTTTTGCGTGGACTTCCATCATAGCCTTCCCTCTTAACATGTAGACAGGATCTTCAAAGATTCGTAGCATTTCGAACAATCCTCGATTTAATATGATTTTTGACCGAAACTAGTATAGAATTGTGTATAATATACTACGATTTTTTGGCCAAAACTAGTATTTCAAAAACTTTAATAGAATCTAATTTTGAGATAATTTTTTGTATGGACTTCCATCATAACCTTCCCTCGTAATAATAGAGAGGATCTTGAAAGTTTCTTAACATTTCGAACAATCCTCGATTTAATTTGATTTTTGACTGAAACTAGTATAGAATTGTCCATAATATACTACGATTTTTTGACAAAAACTAGTATTTCAAAAAGATTCAAAAAATCTAATATTGAGATAATTTTTTGCATGGACATCTATCATTACCTTCCCTCATTACATGTAGTGAGGATCTTAAAAGTTTCATAGTATTTAGAACAATCCTCGATTTAATTTCATTTTTGACCGAAACTAGTATAAAATTGTGTATAATATACTACGATTTTTTGGCCAAAACTAGTATTTCAAAAAGTTTCATAGAATCTAATATTGAGTTATTTTTTGCATGGACTTCCATCATAACCTTCCCTCGTAATAATAGAGAGGATCTTAAAAGTTTCTTAACATTTCGAACAATCCTTGATTTAATTTGATTTTTTACCGAAACTAGTATAGAATTGTGTATAATATACTATGATTTTTTTTACCAAAACTAGTATTTCAAAAATATTCATAAAATCGAATTTTGAGATAATTTTTTGCGTGGACTTCCATCATAGCCTTCCCTCTTAACATGTAGACAGGATCTTAAAAGTTTCGTAGCATTTCGAACAATCCTCAATTTAATTTGTTTTTTGATCGAAACTAGTATAGAATTGTGTATAATATACTATGATTTTTTGACCAAAACTAGTATTTCAAAAAGTTTCATAGAATCTAATTTTTAGAAAATGTTTTGCATGGATTTCTATCAAAACCATCTTTCGTAAAATACAGAGAGAATCTTAAAAGTTTCATAGCATTTCGAACAATCCTCGATTTAATTTGATTTTTGACCGAAACTAGTATAGAATTGTGTATAATATACTATGATTTTTTGACCAAAACTAGTATTTCAAAAAGATTCATAGAATCTAATTTTGAGAAAATGTTTTGCATTGACTTCTATCATAACCTTTCTTCGTAACATATAGAGAGAATCTTAAAAGTTTTATAGCATTTCGAACAATCCTCGATTTAATTTAATTTTTGACCGAAACTAGTATAGAATTGTGTATAATATACTACGATTTTTTGGCCAAAACTAGTATTTCAAAAAGTTTCATAGAATCTAATTTTAAGATAATTTTTAGTATGGACTTCCATCATAAACTTCCCTCGTAACATATAGAGATGACCTTAAAAGTTTCATAGAATTTTGAACAATCCTCGATTTAATTTTATTTTTGAACGAAACTAGTAAAGAATTGTGTATAGTATATACTACGATTTTTTGACCAAATCTAGTATTTGAAAAAGTTTCATATAATCTAATTTTGAGATAATTTTTTGCAAGGACTTCCATCATAACCTTCCCTCGTAACATATAAAGAGGATCTTAAATGTTTCGTAGCATTTAGAACAATCCTCGATTTAATCTGATTTTTGACCAAAACTAGTATAGAATTGTGTATAATATACTACGATTTTTTGACCAAACTAGCATTTTAAAAAGTTTCATAGAATCTAATTTTGAAATTAATTTTTGCATGGACTTCCATCATAACCTTCCCTCTTAACATATAGAGAGGATCTTAAAAGTTTCGTAGCCTTTCGAATAATCCTCGATTTAATTTGATTTTTGACCGAAACTAGTATAGAATTTTGTATAATATACTACGATTTTTTTACCAAAACAAGTATTTCAAAAAGTCCCATAGAATCTAATTTTGAGATAATTTTTTGCATGGACTTCCATCATAACCTTCCCTCGTAACATATAGAGAGGATCTTAAAAGTATCATAGTATTTCGAACAATGCTCGATTTAATTTGATTTTGACCGAAACTAGTATAAAATTGTGTATAATATACTACAATTTTTTGGCCAAAACTAGTATTTCAAAAAGTTTCATAGAATCTAATATTGAGATAATTTTTTGCATGCAATTCCGTCATAACCTTCCCTCGTAACAATAGAGAGGATCTTAAAAGTTTCTTAACATTTCGAACAATCCTTGATTTAATTTGATTTTTTTACCGAAACTAGTATAGAATTGTGTATAATATACTATGATTTTTTGACCAAAACTAGTATTTAAAAAAGATTCATAGAATCGAATTTCGAGATAATTTTTTGCGTGGACTTCCATCATAGCCTTCCCTCGTAACATGTAGAAAGGATCTTAAAAGTTTCGTAGCATTTCGAACAATCCTCAATTTAATTTGTTTTTTGATCGAAACTAGTATAGAATTGTGTATAATATACTATGATTTTTGACCAAAACTAGTATTTCAAAAAGTTTCATAGAATCTAATTTTTAGAAAATGTTTTGCATGGATTTCTATCATAACCTTCTTTCATAACATACAGAGAGAATCTTAAAAGTTTCATAGCATTTCGAACAATCCTCGATTTAATTTGATTTTTGACCGAAACTAGTATAGAATTGTGTATAATATACTACGATTTTTTGGCCAAAACTAGTATTTCAAAAAGTTTCATAGAATCTAATTTTAAGATAATTTTAAGTATGGACTTAAACTTCCCTCGTAACATATAGAGATGACCTTAAAAGTTTCATAGAATTTTGAACAATCCTCGATTTAATTTGATTTTTGAACGAAACTAGTAAAGAATTGTGTATAGTATATACTACGATTTTTTGACCAAATCTAGTATTTGAAAAAGTTTCATATAATCTAATTTTGAGATAATTTTTTGCAAGGACTTCCATCATAACCTTCCCTCGTAACATATAAAGAGGATCTTAAATGTTTCGTAGCATTTAGAACAATCCTCGATTTAATCTGATTTTTGACCAAAACTAGTATAGAATTGTGTATAATATACTACGAATTTTTGACCAAACTAGCATTTTAAAAAGTTTCATAGAATCTAATTTTGAAATTAATTTTTGCATGGACTTCCATCATAACCTTCCCTCTTAACATATAGAGAGGATCTTAAAAGTTTCGTAGCCTTTCGAGTAATCCTCGATTTAATTTGATTTTTGACCGAAACTAGTATAGAATTTTGTATAATATACTACGATTTTTTTACCAAAACAAGTATTTCAAAAAGTCCCATAGAATCTAATTTTGAGATAATTTTTTGCATGGACTTCCATCATAACCTTCCCTCGTAACATATAGAGAGGATATTAAAAGTTTCATAGCATTTCGAACAATCCTCGATTTAATTTGATATTTGACCGAAACTAGTATAGAATTGTGTATAATATACTACAATTTTTTGGCCAAAACTAGTATTTCAAAAAGTTTCATAGAATCTAATATTGAGATAATTTTTTGCATGGAATTCCGTCATAACCTTCCCTCGTAACAATAGAGAGGATCTTAAAAGTTTCTTAACATTTCGAACAATCCTTGATTTAATTTGATTTTTTTACCGAAACTAGTATAGAATTGTGTATAATATACTATGATTTTTTGACCAAAACTAGTATTTCAAAAAGATTCATAGAATCGAATTTCGAGATAATTTTTTGCGTGGACTTCCATCATAGCCTTCCCTCGTAACATGTAGAAAGGATCTTAAAAGTTTCGTAGCATTTCGAACAATCCTCAATTTAATTTGTTTTTTGATCGAAACTAGTATAGAATTGTGTATAATATACTATGATTTTTGACCAAAACTAGTATTTCAAAAAGTTTCATAGAATCTAATTTTTAGAAAATGTTTTGCATGGATTTCTATCATAACCTTCTTTCGTAACATACAGAGAGAATCTTAAAAGTTTCATAGCATTTCGAACAATCCTCGATTTAATTTGATTTTTGACCGAAACTAGTATAGAATTGTGTATAATATACTATAATTTTTTCACCAAAACTAGTATTTCAAAAAGATTCATAGAATCTAATTTTGAGAAAATGTTTTGCATGGACTTCTATCATAATCTTCCTTTGTAACATATAGAGAGAATCTTAAAAGTGTTATAGCATTTCGAACAATCCTCGATTTAATTTAATTTTTGACCGAAACTAGTATAGAATTGTGTATAATATACTACGATTTTTTGGCCAAAACTAGTATTTCAAAAAGTTTCATAGAATCTAATTTTAAGATAATTTTTAGTATGGACTTAAACTTCCCTCGTAACATATAGAGATGACCTTAAAAGTTTCATAGAATTTTGAACAATCCTCGATTTAATTTGATTTTTGAACGAAACTAGTAAAGAATTGTGTATAGTATATACTACGATTTTTTGACCAAATCTAGTATTTGAAAAAGTTTCATATAATCTAATTTTGAGATAATTTTTTGCAAGGACTTCCATCATAACCTTCCCTCGTAACATATAAAGAGGATCTTAAATGTTTCGTAGCATTTAGAACAATCCTCGATTTAATCTGATTTTTGACCAAAACTAGTATAGAATTGTGTATAATATACTACGAATTTTTGACCAAACTAGCATTTTAAAAAGTTTCATAGAATCTAATTTTGAAATTAATTTTTGCATGGACTTCCATCATAACCTTCCCTCTTAACATATAGAGAGGATCTTAAAAGTTTCGTAGCCTTTCGAGTAATCCTCGATTTAATTTGATTTTTGACCGAAACTAGTATAGAATTTTGTATAATATACTACGATTTTTTTACCAAAACAAGTATTTCAAAAAGTCCCATAGAATCTAATTTTGAGATAATTTTTTGCAGGGACTTCCATCATAACCTTCCCTCGTAACATATAGAGAGGATATTAAAAGTTTCATAGCATTTCGAACAATCCTCGATTTAATTTGATATTTGACCGAAACTAGTATAGAATTGTGTATAATATATTACGATTTTTTGGCCAAAACTAGTATTTCAAAAAGTTTCATAGAATCTAATTTTTTTGAGATAATTTTTTTGTATGGACTTCCGTCATAACCTTCCATCGTAACATGTAGATAGGATCTTAAAAGTTTTGTAGCATTTCGAACATTCCTCAATTTAATTTGATTTTTGACCGAAACTAGTATAGAATTGTGTATAATATACTACGATTTTTTGACCAAAACTAGTATTTCAAAAAGTTTCATGATTCTAATTTTGAGATAATTTTTTGCGTGGACTTCCATCATAGCCTTCTCTCGTAACATGTAGACAGGATCTTTAATGTTTCGTAGCATTTCAAACAATCCTCGATTTAATATGATTTTTGACCGAAACTAGTATAGAATTATGTATAATATACTACGATTTTTTGGCCAAAACTAGTATTTCAAAAACTTTAATAGAATCTAATTTTGAGATAATTTTTTGTATGGACTTCCATCATAACCTTCCCTCGTAATAATAGAGAGGATCTTAAAAGTTTCTTAACATTTCGAACAATCCTCGATTTAATTTGATTTTTGACTGAAACTAGTATAGAATTGTCCATAATATACTACGATTTTTTGACAAAAACTAGTATTTCAAAAAGATTCAAAAAATCTAATTTTGAGATAATTTTTTGCATGGACTTCCATCATTACCTTCCCTCATAACATGTAGTGAGGATCTTAAAAGTATCATAGTATTTCGAACAATGCTCGATTTAATTTGATTTTTGACCGAAACTAGTATAGAATTGTGTATAATATACTACAATTTTTTGGCCAAAACTAGTATTTCAAAAAGTTTCATAGAATCTAATATTGAGATAATTTTTTGCATGGACTTCCGTCATAACCTTCCCTCGTAACAATAGAGAGGATCTTAAAAGTTTCTTAACATTTCGAACAATCCTTGATTTAATTTGATTTTTTTACCGAAACTAGTATAGAATTGTGTATAATATACTATGATTTGTTGACCAAAACTAGTATTTCAAAAAGATTCATAGAATCGAATTTCGAGATAATTTTTTGCGTGGACTTCCATCATAGCCTTCCCTCGTAACATGTAGAAAGGATCTTAAAAGTTTCGTAGCATTTCGAACAATCCTCAATTTAATTTGTTTTTTGATCGAAACTAGTATAGAATTGTGTATAATATATTATGATTTTTGACCAAAACTAGTATTTCAAAAAGTTTCATAGAATC
This sequence comes from Lathyrus aphaca, assembly GCA_963966055.1. Classification (NCBI taxonomy): domain Eukaryota; kingdom Viridiplantae; phylum Streptophyta; class Magnoliopsida; order Fabales; family Fabaceae; genus Lathyrus; species Lathyrus aphaca. Next base: position 34,036,256 of record OZ014523.1, read on the forward strand.
TAATTTTTAGAAAATGTTTTGCATGGATTTCTATCATAACCTTCTTTCGTAACATACAGAGAGAATCTTAAAAGTTTCATAGCATTTCGAACAATCCTCGATTTAATTTGATTTTTGACCGAAACTAGAATAGAATTGTGTATAATATACTATGATTTTTTCACCAAAACTAGTATTTCAAAAAGATTCGTAGAATCTAATTTTGAGAAAATGTTTTGCATGGACTTCTATCATAACCTTCCTTCGTAACATATAGAGAGAATCTTAAAAGTGTTATAGCATTTCGAACAATCCTCAATTTAATTTAATTTTTGACCGAAACTAGTATAGAATTGTGTATAATATACTACGATTTTTTTGCCAAAACTAGTATTTCAAAAAGTTTCATAGAATCTAATTTTAAGATAATTTTTAGTATGGACTTCCATCATAAACTTCCCTCGCAACATATAGAGATGACCTTAAAAGTTTCATAGAATTTTGAACAATCCTCGATTTAATTTGATTTTTGAACGAAACTAGTAAAGAATTGTGTATAGTATATACTACGATTTTTTGACCAAATCTAGTATTTGAAAAAGTTTCATATAATCTAATTTTGAGATAATTTTTTGCAAGGACTTCCATCATAACCTTCCCTCGTAACATATAAAGAGGATCTTAAATGTTTCGTAGCATTTAGAACAATCCTCGATTTAATCTGATTTTTGACCAAAACTAGTATAGAATTGTGTATAATATACTACGATTTTTTGACCAAACTAGCATTTTAAAAAGTTTCATAGAATCTAATTTTGAAATTAATTTTTGCATGGACTTCCATCATAACCTTCCCTCTTAACATATAGAGAGGATCTTAAAAGTTTCGTAGCCTTTCGAATAATCCTCGATTTAATTTGATTTTTGACCGAAACTAGTATAGAATTTTGTATAATATACTACGATTTTTTTACCAAAACAAGTATTTCAAAAAGTCCCATAGAATCTAATTTTGAGATAATTTTTTGCATGGACTTCCATCATAACCTTCCCTCGTAACATATAGAGAGGATATTAAAAGTTTCATAGCATTTCGAACAATGCTCGATTTAATTTGATATTTGACCGAAACTAGTATAGAATTGTGTATAATATATTACGATTTTTTGGCCAAAACTAGTATTTCAAAAAGTTTCATAGAATCTAATTTTTTTGAGATAATTTTTTTGTATGGACTTCCATCATAACCTTCCATCGTAACATGTAGATAGGATCTTAAAAGTTTTGTAGCATTTCGAACATTCCTCGATTTAATTTGATTTTTGACCGAAACTAGTATAGAATTGTGTATAATATACTACGATTTTTGGACCAAAACTAGTATTTCAAAAAGTTTCATGATTCTAATTTTGAGATAATTTTTTGCGTGGACTTCCATCATAGCCTTCTCTCGTAACATGTAGACAGGATCTTTAATGTTTCGTAGCATTTCAAACAATCCTCGATTTAATATGATTTTTGACCGAAACTAGTATAGAATTATGTATAATATACTACGATTTTTTGGCCAAAACTAGTATTTCAAAAACTTTAATAGAATCTAATTTTGAGATAATTTTTTGTATGGACTTCCATCATAACCTTCCCTCGTAATAATAGAGAGGATCTTAAAAGTTTCTTAACATTTCGAACAATCCTCGATTTAATTTGATATTTGACTGAAACTAGTATAGAATTGTCCATAATATACTACGATTTTTTGACAAAAACTAGTATTTCAAAAAGATTCAAAAAATCTAATTTTGAGATAATTTTTTGCATGGACTTCCATCATTACCTTCCCTCATAACATGTAGTGAGGATCTTAAAAGTATCATAGTATTTCGAACAATGCTCGATTTAATTTGATTTTTGACCGAAACTAGTATAGAATTGTGTATAATATACTACAATTTTTTGGCCAAAACTAGTATTTCAAAAAGTTTCATAGAATCTAATATTGAGATAATTTTTTGCATGGACTTCCGTCATAACCTTCCCTCGTAACAATAGAGAGGATCTTAGAAGTTTCTTAACATTTCGAACAATCCTTGATTTAATTTGATTTTTTTACCGAAACTAGTATAGAATTGTGTATAATATACTATGATTTTTTGACCAAAACTAGTATTTCAAAAAGATTCATAGAATCGAATTTCGAGATAATTTTTTGCGTGGACTTCCATCATAGCCTTCCCTCGTAACATGTAGAAAGGATCTTAAAAGTTTCGTAGCATTTCGAACAATCCTCAATTTAATTTGTTTTTTGATCGAAACTAGTATAGAATTGTGTATAATATACTATGATTTTTGACCAAAACTAGTATTTCAAAAATTTTCATAGAATCTAATTTTTAGAAAATGTTTTGCATGGATTTCTATCATAACCTTCTTTCGTAACATACAGAGAGAATCTTAAGAGTTTCATAGCATTTCGAACAATCCTCGATTTAATTTGATTTTTGACCGAAACTAGTATAGAATTGTGTATAATATACTATGATTTTTTCACCAAAACTAGTATTTCAAAAAGATTCATAGAATCTAATTTTGAGAAAATGTTTTGCATGGACTTCTATCATAACCTTCCTTCGTAACATATAGAGAGAATCTTAAAAGTGTTATAGCATTTCGAACAATCCTCGATTTAATTTAATTTTTGACCGAAGCTAGTATAGAATTGTGTATAATATACTACGATTTTTTGGCCAAAACTAGTATTTCAAAAAGTTTCATAGAATCCAATTTTAAGATACATTTTAGTATGGACTTCCATCATAAACTTCCCTCGTAACATATAGAGATGACCTTAAAAGTTTCATAGAATTTTGAACAATCCTCGATTTAATTTGATTTTTGAACGAAACTAGTAAAGAATTGTGTATAGTATATACTACGATTTTTTGACCAAATCTAGTATTTGAAAAAGTTTCATATAATATAATTTTGAGATAATTTTTTGCAAGGACTTCCATCATAACCTTCCCTCGTAACATATAAAGAGGATCTTAAATGTTTCGTAGCATTTAGAACAATCCTTGATTTAATCTGATTTTTGACCAAAACTAGTATAGAATTGTGTATAATATACTACGATTTTTTGACCAAACTAGCATTTTAAAAAGTTTCATAGAATCTAATTTTGAAATTAATTTTTGCATGGACTTCCATCATAACCTTCCCTCTTAACATATAGAGAGGATCTTAAAAGTTTCGTAGCCTTTCGAATAATCCTCGATTTAATTTGATTTTTGACCGAAACTAGTATAGAATTTTGTATAATATACTACGATTTTTTTACCAAAACAAGTATTTCAAAAAGTCCCATAGAATCTAATTTTGAGATAATTTTTTGCATGGACTTCCATCATAACCTTCCCTCGTAACATATAGAGAGGATATTAAAAGTTTCATAGCATTTCGAACAATCCTCGATTTAATTTGATATTTGACCGAAACTAGTATAGAATTGTGTATTATATATTACGATTTTTTGGCCAAAACTAGTATTTCAAAAAGTTTCATAGAATCTAATTTTTTTGAGATAATTTTTTTGTATGGACTTCCGTCATAACCTTCCATCGTAACATGTAGATAGGATCTTAAAAGTTTTGTAGCATTTCGAACATTCCTCGATTTAATTTGATTTTTGACCGAAACTAGTATAGAATTGTGTATAATATACTACGATTTTTTGACAAAAACTAGTATTTCAAAAAGTTTCATGATTCTAATTTTGAGATAATTTTTTGCGTGGACTTCCATCATAGCCTTCTCTCGTAACATGTAGACAGGATCTTTAATGTTTCGTAGCATTTAGAACAATCCTCGATTTATTATGATTTTTGACCGAAACTAGTATAGAATTATGTATAATATACTACGATTTTTTGGCCAAAACTAGTATTTCAAAAACTTTAATAGAATCTAATTTTGAGATAATTTTTTGTATGGACTTCCATCATAACCTTCCCTCGTAATAATAGAGAGGATCTTAAAAGTTTCTTAACATTTCGAACAATCCTCGATTTAATTTGATTTTTGACTGAAACTAGTATAGAATTGTCCATAATATACTACGATTTTTTGACAAAAACTAGTATTTCAAAAAGATTCAAAAAATCTAATTTTGAGATAATTTTTTGCATGGACTTCCATCATTACCTTCCCTCATAACATGTAGTGAGGATCTTAAAAGTATCATAGTATTTCGAACAATCCTCGATTTAATTTTATTTTTGACCGAAACTAGTATAGAATTGTGTATAATATACTATAATTTTTTGGCCAAAACTAGTATTTCAAAAAGTTTCATAGAATCTAATATTGAGATAATTTTTTGCATGGACTTCCGTCATAACCTTCCCTCGTAACAATAGAGAGGATCTTAAAAGTTTCTTAACATTTCGAACAATCCTTGATTTAATTTGATTTTTTTTACCGAAACTAGTATAGAATTGTGTATAATATACTATGATTTTTTGACCAAAACTAGTATTTCAAAAAGATTCATAGAATCGAATTTCGAGATAATTTTTTGCGTGGACTTCCATCATAGCCTTCCCTCGTAACATGTAGAAAGGATCTTAAAAGTTTCGTAGCATTTCGAACAATCCTCAATTTAATTTGTTTTTTGATCGAAACTAGTATAGAATTGTGTATAATATACTATGATTTTTGACCAAAACTAGTATTTCAAAAAGTTTCATAGAATCTAATTTTTAGAAAATGTTTTGCATGGATTTCTATCATAACCTTCTTTCGTAACATACAGAGAGAATCTTAAAAGTTTCATAGCATTTCGAACAATCCTCGATTTAATTTGATTTTTGACCGAAACTAGTATAGAATTGTGTATAATATACTATGATTTTTTCACCAAAACTAGTATTTCAAAAAGATTCATACAATCTAATTTTGAGAAAATGTTTTGCATGGACTTCTATCATAACCTTCCTTCGTAACATATAGAGAGAATCTTAAAAGTGTTATAGCATTTCGAACAATCCTCAATTTAATTTAATTTTTGACCGAAACTAGTATAGAATTGTGTATAATATACTACGATTTTTTGGCCAAAACTAGTATTTCAAAAAGTTTCGTAGAATCTAATTTTAAGATAATTTTTAGTATGGACTTCCATCATAAACTTCCCTCGTAACATATAGAGATGACCTTAAAAGTTTCATAGAATTTTGAACAATCCTCGATTTAATTTGATTTTTGAAAGAAACTAGTAAAGAATTGTGTATAGTATATACTACTATTTTTTGACCAAATCTAGTATTTGAAAAAGTTTCATATAATCTAATTTTGAGATAATTTTTTGCAAGGACTTCCATCATAACCTTCCCTCGTAACATATAAAGAAGATCTTAAATGTTTCGTAGCATTTAGAACAATCCTCGATTTAATCTGATTTTTGACCAAAACTAGTATAGAATTGTGTATAATATACTACGATTTTTTGACCAAACTAGCATTTTAAAAAGTTTCATAGAATCTAATTTTGAAATTAATTTTTGCATGGACTTCCATCATAACCTTCCCTCTTAACATATAGAGAGGATCTTAAAAGTTTCGTAGCCTTTCGAATAATCCTCGATTTAATTTGATTTTTGACCGAAACTAGTATAGAATTTTGTATAATATACTACAATTTTTTTACCAAAACAAGTATTTCAAAAAGTCCCATAGAATCTAATTTTGAGATAATTTTTTGCATGGACTTCCATCATAACCTTCCCTCGTAACATATAGAGAGGATATTAAAAGTTTCATAGCATTTCGAACAATCCTCGATTTAATTTGATATTTGACCGAAACTAGTATAGAATTGTGTATAATATATTACGATTTTTTGGCCAAAACTAGTATTTCAAAAAGTTTCATAGAATCTAATTTTTTTGAGATAATTTTTTTGTATGGACTTCCATCATAACCTTCCATCGTAACATGTAGATAGGATCTTAAAAGTTTTGTAGCATTTCGAACATTCCTCGATTTAATTTGATTTTTGACCGAAACTAGTATAGAATTGTGTATAATATACTACGATTTTTTGACCAAAACTAGTATTTCAAAAAGTTTCATGATTCTAATTTTGAGATAATTTTTTGTGTGGACTTCCATCATAGCCTTCTCTCGTAACATGTAGACAGGATCTTTAAAGTTTCGTAGCATTTAGAACAATCCTCGATTTAATATGATTTTTGACCGAAACTAGTATAGAATTATGTATAATATACTACGATTTTTTGGCCAAAACTAGTATTTCAAAAACTTTAATAGAATCTAATTTTGAGATAATTTTTTGTATGGACTTCCATCATAACCTTCCCTCGTAATAATAGAGAGGATCTTAAAAGCTTCTTAACATTTCGAACAATCCTCGATTTAATTTGATTTTTGACTGAAACTAGTATAGAATTGTCCATAATATACTACGATTTTTTGACAAAAACTAGTATTTCAAAAAGATTCAAAAAATCTAATTTTGAGATAATTTTTTGCATGGACTTCCATCATTACCTTCCCTCATAACATGTAGTGAGGATCTTAAAAGTATCATAGTATTTCGAACAATCCTCGATTTAATTTGATTTTTGACCAAAACTAGAATAGAATTGTGTATAATATACTACAATTTTTTGGCCAAAACTAGTATTTCAAAAAGTTTCATAGAATCTAATATTGAGATAATTTTTTGCATGGACTTCCGTCATAACCTTCCCTCGTAACAATAGAGAGGATCTTAAAAGTTTCTTAACATTTCGAACAATCCTTGATTTAATTCGATTTTTTTACCGAAACTAGTATAGAATTGTGTATAATATACTATGATTTTTTGACCAAAACTAGTATTTCAAAAAGATTCATAGAATCGAATTTCGAGATAATTTTTTGCGTAGACTTCCATCATAGCCTTCCCTCGTAACATGTAGAAAGGATCTTAAAAGTTTCGTAGCATTTCGAACAATCCTCAATTTAATTTGTTTTTTGATCGAAACTAGTATAGAATTGTGTATAATATACTATGATTTTTTACCAAAACTAGTATTTCAAAAAGTTTCATAGAATCTAATTTTTAGAAAATGTTTTGCATGGATTTCTGTCATAACCTTCTTTCGTAACATACAGAGAGAATCTTAAAAGTTTCATAGCATTTCGAACAATCCTCGATTTAATTTGATTTTTGACCGAAACTAGTATAGAATTGTGTATAATATACTATGATTTTTTCACCAAAACTAGTATTTCAAAAAGATTCATAGAATCTAATTTTGAGAAAATGTTTTGCATGGACTTCTATCATAACCTTCCTTCGTAACATATAGAGAGAATCTTAAAAGTGTTATAGCATTTCGAACAATCCTCGATTTAATTTAATTTTTGACCGAAACTAGTATAGAATTGTGTATAATATACTACGATTTTTTGGCCAAAACTAGTATTTCAAAAAGTTTCATAGAATCTAATTTTAAGATAATTTTTAGTATGGACTTCCATCATAAACTTCCCTCGTAACATATAGAGATGACCTTAAAAGTTTCATAGAATTTTGAACAATCCTCGATTTTAATTGATTTTTGAACGAAACTAGTAAAGAATTGTGTATAGTATATACTACGATTTTTTGACCAAATCTAGTATTTGAAAAAGTTTCATATAATCTAATTTTGAGATAATTTTTTGCAAGGACTTCCATCATAACCTTCCCTCGTAACATATAAAGAGGATCTTAAATGTTTCGTAGCATTTCGAACAATCCTCGATTTAATCTGATTTTTGACCAAAACTAGTATAGAATTCTGTATAATATACTAAGATTTTTTGACCAAACTAGCATTTTAAAAAGTTTCATAGAATCTAATTTTGAAATTAATTTTTGCATGGACTTCCATCATAACCTTCCCTCTTAACATATAGAGAGGATCTTAAAAGTTTCGTAGCCTTTCGAATAATCCTCGATTTAATTTGATTTTTGACCGAAACTAGTATAGAATTTTGTATAATATACTACGATTTTTTTACCAAAACAAGTATTTCAAAAAGTCCCATAGAATCTAATTTTGAGATAATTTTTTGCATGGACTTCCATCATAACCTTCCCTCGTAACATATAGAGAGGATATTAAAAGTTTCATAGCATTTCGAACAATCCTCGATTTAATTTGATATTTGACCGAAACTAGTATAGAATTGTGTATAATATATTACGATTTTTTGGCCAAAACTAGTATTTCAAAAAGTTTCATAGAATCTAATTTTTTTGAGATAATTTTTTTGTATAGACTTCCATCATAACCTTCCATCGTAACATGTAGATAGGATCTTAAAAGTTTTGTAGCATTTCGAACATTCCTCGATTTAATTTGATTTTTGACCGAAACTAGTATAGAATTGTGTATAATATACTACGATTTTTTGACCAAAACTAGTATTTCAAAAAGTTTCATGATTCTAATTTTGAGATAATTTTTTGCGTGGACTTCCATCATAGCCTTCTCTCGTAACATGTAGACAGGATCTTTAAAGTTTCGTAGCATTTAGAACAATCCTCGATTTAATATGATTTTTGACCGAAACTAGTATAGAATTATGTATAATATACTACGATTTTTTGGCCAAAACTAGTATTTCAAAAACTTTAATAGAATCTAATTTTGAGATAATTTTTTGTAAGGACTTCCATCATAACCTTCCCTCGTAATAATAGAGAGGATCTTAAAAGTTTCTTAACATTTCGAACAATCCTCAATTTAATTTGATTTTTGACTGAAACTAGTATAGAATTGTCCATAATATACTACGATTTTTTGACAAAAACTAGTATTTCAAAAAGATTCAAAAAATCTAATTTTGAGATAATTTTTTGCATGGACTTCCATCATTACCTTCCCTCATAACATGTAGTGAGGATCTTAAAAGTATCATAGTATTTCGAACAATCCTCGATTTAATTTTATTTTTGACCGAAACTAGTATAGAATTGTGTATAATATACTACAATTTTTTGGCCAAAACTAGTATTTCAAAAAGTTTCATAGAATCTAATATTGAGATAATTTTTTGCATGGACTTCCGTCATAACCTTCCCTCGTAACAATAGAGAGGATCTTAAAAGTTTCTTAACATTTCGAACAATCCTTGATTTAATTTGATTTTTTTACCGAAACTAGTATAGAATTGTGTATAATATACTATGATTTTTTGACCAAAACTAGTATTTCAAAAAGATTCATAGAATCGAATTTCGAGATAATTTTTTGCGTGGACTTCCATCATAGCCTTCCCTCGTAACATGTAGAAAGGATCTTAAAAGTTTCATAGCATTTCGAACAATCCTAAATTTAATTTGTTTTTTGATCGAAACTAGTATAGAATTGTGTATAATATACTATGATTTTTGACCAAAACTAGTATTTCAAAAAGTTTCATAGAATCTAATTTTAAGAAAATGTTTTGCATGGATTTCTATCATAACCTTCTTTCGTAACATACAGAGAGAATCTTAAAAGTTTCATAGCATTTCGAACAATCCTCGATTTAATTTGATTTTTGACCGAAACTAGTATAGAATTGTGTATAATATACTATGATTTTTTCACCAAAACTAGTATTTCAAAAAGATTCATAGAATCTAATTTTGAGAAAATGTTTTGCATGGACTTCTATCATAACCTTCCTTCGTAACATATAGAGAGAATCTTAAAAGTGTTATAGCATTTCGAACAATCCTCGATTTAATTTAATTTTTGACCGAAACTAGTATAGAATTGTGTATAATATACTACGATTTTTTGGCCAAAACTAGTATTTCAAAAAGTTTCATAGAATCTAATTTTAAGATAATTTTTAGTATGGACTTCCATCATAAACTTCCCTCGTAACATATAGAGATGACCTTAAAAGTTTCATAGAATTTTTAACAATCCTCAATTTAATTTGATTTTTGAACGAAACTAGTAAAGAATTGTGTATAGTATATACTACGATTTTTTGACCAAATCTAGTATTTGAAAAAGTTTCATATAATCTAATTTTGAGATAATTTTTTGCAAGGACTTCCATCATAACCTTCCCTCGTAACATATAAAGAGGATCTTAAATGTTTCGTAGCATTTCGAACAATCCTCGATTTAATCTGATTTTTGACCAAAACTAGTATAGAATTGTGTATAATATACTACGATTTTTTGACCAAACTAGCATTTTAAAAAGTTTCATAGAATCTAATTTTGAAATTAATTTTTGCATGGACTTCCATCATAACCTTCCCTCTTAATATATAGAGAGGATATTAAAAGTTTCGTAGCCTTTCGAATAATCCTCGATTTAATTTGATTTTTGACCGAAACTAGTATAGAATTTTGTATAATATACTACGATTTTTTTACCAAAACAAGTATTTCAAAAAGTCCCATAGAATCTAATTTTGAGATAATTTTTTGCATGGACTTCCATCATAACCTTCCCTCGTAACATATAGAGAGGATATTAAAAGTTTCATAACATTTCGAACAATCCTCGATTTAATTTGATATTTGACCGAAACTAGTATAGAATTGTGTATATTATATTACGATTTTTTGGCCAAAACTAGTATTTCAAAAAGTTTCATAGAATCTAATTTTAAGATAATTTTTTGTATGGACTTCCATCATAACCTCCCTCGTAACATATAGAGAGGACCTTAAAAATTTCATAGAATTTTGAACAATCCTCGATTTAATTTGATTTTTGAACGAAACTAGTAAAGAATTGTGTATAATATATACTACGATTTTTTGACCAAATCTAATATTTGAAAAAGTTTCATATAATCTAATTTTGAGATAATTTTTTGTAAGGACTTCCATCATAACCTTCCCTCGTAACATATAAAGAGGATCTTAAATGTTTCGTAGCATTTCGAACAATCCTCGATTTAATTTGATTTTTGACCAAAACTAGTATAGAATTGTGTATAATATACTACGATTTTTTGACCAAACTAGCATTTTAAAAAGTTTCCTAGAATCTAATTTTGAAATTAATTTTTGCATGGACTTCCATCATAACCTTCCCTCTTAACATATAGAGAGGATCTTAAAAGTTTCGTAGCCTTTCGAATAATCCTCGATTTAATTTGATTTTTGACCGAAACTAGTATAGAATTGTGTATAATATACTACGATTTTTTGACCAAAACAAGTATTTCAAAAAGTCCCATAGAATCTAATTTTGAGATAACTTTTTGCATGGACATCCATCATAACCTTCCCTCGTAACATATAGAGAGGATATTAAAAGTTTCATAGCATTTCGAACAATCCTCGATTTAATTTGATATTTGACCGAAACTAGTATAGAATTATGTATAATATATTACGATTTTTTGGCCAAAACTAGTATTTCAAAAAGTTTCATAGAATCTAATTTTTATGAGATAATTTTTTTGTATGGACTTCCATCATAACCTTCCATCGTAACATGTAGATAGGATCTTAAAATTTTTGTAGCATTTCGAACATTCCTCGATTTAATTTGATTTTTGACCGAAACTAGTATAGAATTGTGTATAATATACTACGATTTTTTGACCAAAACTAGTATTTCAAAAAGTTTCATGATTCTAATTTTGAGATAATTTTTTGCGTGGACTTCCATCATAGCCTTCTCTCGTAACATGTAGACAGGATCTTTAAAGTTTCGTAGCATTTAGAACAATCCTCGATTTAATATGATTTTTGACCGAAACTAGTATAGAATTATGTATAATATACTACGATTTTTTGGCCAAAACTAGTATTTCAAAAACTTTAATAGAATCTAATTTTGAGATAATTTTTTGTATGGACTTCCATCATAACCTTCCCTCGTAATAATAGAGAGGATCTTAAAAGTTTCTTAACATTTCGAACAATCCTCGATTTAATTTGATTTTTGACTGAAACTAGTATAGAATTGTCCATAATATACTACGATTTTTTGACAAAAACTAGTATTTCAAAAAGATTCAAAAAATCTAATTTTGAGATAATTTTTTGCATGGACTTCCATCATTACCTTCCCTCATAACATGTAGTGAGGATCTTAAAAGTATCATAGTATTTCGAACAATGCTCGATTTAATTTGATTTTTGACCGAAACTAGTATAGAATTGTGTATAATATACTACAATTTTTTGGCCAAAACTAGTATTTCAAAAAGTTTCATAGAATCTAATATTGAGATAATTTTTTGCATGGACTTCCATCATAACCTTCCCTCGTAACAATAGAGAGGATCTTAAAAGTTTCTTAACATTTCGAACAATCCTTGATTTAATTTGATTTTTTACCGAAACTAGTATAGAATTGTGTATAATATACTATGATTTTTTGAACAAAACTAGTATTTCAAAAAGATTCATAGAATCGAATTTCGAGATAATTTTTTGCGTGGACTTCCATCATAGCCTTCCCTCGTAACATGTAGAAAGGATCTTAAGAGTTTCGTAGCATTTCGAACAATCCTCAATTTAATTTGTTTTTTGATCGAAACTAGGAGAGAATTGTGTATAATATACTATGATTTTTGACCAAAACTAGTATTTCAAAAAGTTTCATAGAATCTAATTTTTAGAAAATGTTTTGCATGGATTTCTATCATAACCTTCTTTCGTAACATACAGAGAGAATCTTAAAAGTTTCATAGCATTTCGAACAATCCTCGATTTAATTTGATTTTTGACCGAAACTAGTATAGAATTGTGTATAATATACTATGATTTTTTCACCAAACTAGTATTTCAAAAAGATTCATAGAATCTAATTTTGAGAAAATGTTTTGCATGGACTTCTATCATAACCTTCCTTCGTAACATATAGAGAGAATGTTAAAAGTGTTATAGCATTTCGAACAATCCTTGATTTAATTTAATTTCTGACCGAAACTAGAATAGAATTGTGTATAATATACTACGATTTTTTGGCCAAAACTAGTATTTCAAAAAGTTTCATAGAATCTAATTTTAAGATAATTTTTAGTATGGACTTCCATCATAAACTTCTCTCGTAACATATAGAGATGACCTTAAAAGTTTCATAGAATTTTGAACAATCCTCAATTTAATTTGATTTTTGAACGAAACTAGTAAAGAATTGTGTATAGTATATACTACGATTTTTTGACCAAATCTAGTATTTGAAAAAGTTTCATATAATCTAATTTTGAGATAATTTTTTGCAAGGACTTCCATCATAACCTTCCCTCGTAACATATAAAGAGGATCTTAAATGTTTCGTAGCATTTCGAACAATCCTCGATTTAATCTGATATTTGACCAAAACTAGTATAGAATTGTGTATAATATACTACGATTTTTTGACCAAACTAGCATTTTAAAAAGTTTCATAGAATCTAATTTTGAAATTAATTTTTGCATGGACTTCCATCATAACCTTCCCTCTTAACATATAGAGAGGATCTTAAAAGTTTCGTAGCCTTTCGAATAATCCTCGATTTAATTTGATTTTTGACCGAAACTAGTATAGAATTTTGTATAATATACTACGATTTTTTGACCAAAACAAGTATTTCAAAAAGTCCCATAGAATCTAATTTTGAGATAATTTTTTGCATGGACTTCCATCATAACCTTCCCTCGTAACATATAGAGAGGATATTAAAAGTTTCATAGCATTTCGAACAATCCTCGATTTAATTTGATATTTGACCGAAACTAGTATAGAATTATGTATAATATATTACGATTTTTTGGCCAAAACTAGTATTTCAAAAAGTTTCATAGAATCTAATTTTTATGAGATAATTTTTTTGTATGGACTTCCATCATAACCTTCCATCGTAACATGTAGATAGGATCTTAAAAGTTTTGTAGCATTTCGAACATTCCTCGATTTAATTTGATTTTTGACCGAAACTAGTATAGAATTGTGTATAATATACTACGATTTTTTGAACAAAACTAGTATTTCAAAAAGTTTCATGATTCTAATTTTGAGATAATTTTTTGCGTGGACTTCCATCATAGCCTTCTCTCGTAACATGTAGACAGGATCTTTAAAGTTTCGTAGCATTTAGAACAATCCTCGATTTAATATGATTTTTGACCGAAACTAGTATAGAATTATGTATAATATACTACGATTTTTTGGCCAAAACTAGTATTTCAAAAACTTTAATAGAATCTAATTTTGAGATAATTTTTTGTATGGACTTCCATCATAACCTTCCCTCGTAATAATAGAGAGGATCTTAAAAGTTTCTTAACATTTCGAACAATCCTCGATTTAATTTGATTTTTGACTGAAACTAGTATAGAATTGTCCATAATATACTATGATTTTTTGACAAAAACTAGTATTTCAAAAAGATTCAAAAAATCTAATTTTGAGATAATTTTTTGCATGGACTTCCATCATTACCTTCCCTCATAACATGTAGTGAGGATCTTAAAAGTATCATAGTATTTCGAACAATGCTCGATTTAATTTGATTTTTGACAGAAACTAGTATAGAATTGTGTATAATATACTACAATTTTTTGGCCAAAACTAGTATTTCAAAAAGTTTCATAGAATCTAATATTGAGATAATTTTTTGCATGGACTTCCATCATAACCTTCCCTCGTAACAATAGAGAGGATCTTAAAAGTTTCTTAACATTTCGAACAATCCTTGATTTAATTTGATTTTTTACCGAAACTAGTATAGAATTGTGTATAATATACTATGATTTTTTGACCAAAACTAGTATTTCAAAAAGATTCATAGAATCGAATTTCGAGATAATTTTTTGCGTGGACTTCCATCATAGCCTTCCCTCGTAACATGTAGAAAGGATCTTAAGAGTTTCGTAGCATTTCGAACAATCCTCAATTTAATTTGTTTTTTTATCGAAACTAGGAGAGAATTGTGTATAATATACTATGATTTTTGACCAAAACTAGTATTTCAAAAAGTTTCATAGAATCTAATTTTTAGAAAATGTTTTGCATGGATTTCTATCATAACCTTCTTTCGTAACATACAGAGAGAATCTTAAAAGTTTCATAGCATTTCGAACAATCCTCGATTTAATTTGATTTTTGACCGAAACTAGTATAGAATTGTGTATAATATACTATGATTTTTTCACCAAACTAGTATTTCAAAAAGATTCATAGAATCTAATTTTGAGAAAATGTTTTGCATGGACTTCTATCATAACCTTCCTTCGTAACATATAGAGAGAATGTTAAAAGTGTTATAGCATTTCGAACAATCCTTGATTTAATTTAATTTTTGACCGAAACTAGAATAGAATTGTGTATAATATACTACGATTTTTTGGCCAAAACTAGTATTTCAAAAAGTTTCATAGAACCTAATTTTAAGATAATTTTTAGTATGGACTTCCATCATAAACTTCTCTCGTAACATATAGAGATGACCTTAAAAGTTTCATAGAATTTTGAACAATCCTCAATTTAATTTGATTTTTGAACGAAACTAGTAAAGAATTGTGTATAGTATATACTACGATTTTTTGACCAAATCTAGTATTTGAAAAAGTTTCATATAATCTAATTTTGAGATAATTTTTTGCAAGGACTTCCATCATAACCTTCCCTCGTAACATATAAAGAGGATCTTAAATGTTTCGTAGCATTTCGAACAATCCTCGATTTAATCTGATATTTGACCAAAACTAGTATAGAATTGTGTATAATATACTACGATTTTTTGACCAAACTAGCATTTTAAAAAGTTTCATAGAATCTAATTTTGAAATTAATTTTTGCATGGACTTCCATCATAACCTTCCCTCTTAACATATAGAGAGGATCTTAAAAGTTTCGTAGCCTTTCGAATAATCCTCGATTTAATTTGATTTTTGACCGAAACTAGTATAGAATTTTGTATAATATACTACGATTTTTTTACCAAAACAAGTATTTCAAAAAGTCCCATAGAATCTAATTTTGAGATAATTTTTTGCATGGACTTCCATCATAACCTTCCCTCGTAACATATAGAGAGGATATTAAAAGTTTCATAGCATTTCGAACAATCCTCGATTTAATTTGATATTTGATCGAAACTAGTATAGAATTGTGTATAATATATTACGATTTTTTGGCCAAAACTAGTATTTCAAAAAGTTTCATAGAATCTAATTTTTTTGAGATAATTTTTTTGTATGGACTTCCATCATAACCTTCCATCGTAACATGTAGATAGGATCTTAAAAGTTTTGTAGCATTTCGAACATTCCTCGATTTAATTTGATTTTTGACCGAAACTAGTATAGAATTGTGTATAATATACTACGATTTTTTGAACAAAACTAGTATTTCAAAAAGTTTCATGATTCTAATTTTGAGATAATTTTTTGCGTGGACTTCCATCATAGCCTTCTCTCGTAACATGTAGACAGGATCTTTAAAGTTTCGTAGCATTTAGAACAATCCTCGATTTAATATGATTTTTGACCGAAACTAGTATAGAATTATGTATAATATACTACGATATTTTGGCCAAAACTAGTATTTCAAAAACTTTAATAGAATCTAATTTTGAGATAATTTTTTGTATGGACTTCCATCATAACCTTCCCTCGTAATAATAGAGAGGATCTTAAAAGTTTCTTAACATTTCGAACAATCCTCGATTTAATCTGATTTTTGACTGAAACTAGTATAGAATTGTCCATAATATACTACGATTTTTTGACAAAAACTAGTATTTCAAAAAGATTCAAAAAATCTAATTTTGAGATAATTTTTTGCATGGACTTCCATCATTACCTTCCCTCATAACATGTAGTGAGGATCTTAAAAGTATCATAGTATTTCGAACAATCCTCGATTTAATTTGATTTTTGACCGAAACTAGTATAGAATTGTGTATAATATACTACAATTTTTTGGCCAAAACTAGTATTTCAAAAAGTTTCATAGAATCTAATATTGAGATAATTTTTTGCATGGACTTCCATAATAACCTTCCCTCGTAACAATAGAGAGGATCTTAAAAGTTTCTTAACATTTCGAACAATCCTCGATTTAATTTGATTTTTGACCGAAACTAGTATAGAATTGTGTATAATATACTACAATTTTTTGGCCAAAACTAGTATTTCAAAAAGTTTCATAGAATCTAATATTGAGATAATTTTTTGCATGGACTTCCATCATAACCTTCCCTCGTAACAATAGAGAGGATCTTAAAAGTTTCTTAACATTTCGAACAATCCTTGATTTAATTTGATTTTTTACCGAAACTAGTATAGAATTGTGTATAATATACTATGATTTTTTGACCAAAACTAGTATTTCAAAAAGATTCATAGAATCGAATTTCGAGATAATTTTTTGCGTGGACTTCCATCATAGCCTTCCCTCGTAACATGTAGAAAGGATCTTAAGAGTTTCGTAGCATTTCGAACAATCCTCAATTTAATTTGTTTTTTTATCGAAACTAGGAGAGAATTGTGTATAATATACTATGATTTTTGGCCAAAACTAGTATTTCAAAAAGTTTCATAGAATCTAATTTTTAGAAAATGTTTTGCATGGATTTCTATCATAACCTTCTTTCGTAACATACAGAGAGAATCTTAAAAGTTTCATAGCATTTCGAACAATCCTCGATTTAATTTGATTTTTGACCGAAACTAGTATAGAATTGTGTATAATATACTATGATTTTTTCACCAAACTAGTATTTCAAAAAGATTCATAGAATCTAATTTTGAGAAAATGTTTTGCATGGACTTCTATCATAACCTTCCTTCGTAACATATAGAGAGAATGTTAAAAGTGTTATAGCATTTCGAACAATCCTTGATTTAATTTAATTTTTGACCGAAACTAGAATAGAATTGTGTATAATATACTACGATTTTTTGGCCAAAACTAGTATTTCAAAAAGTTTCATAGAATCTAATTTTAAGATAATTTTTAGTATGGACTTCCATCATAAACTTCTCTCGTAACATATAGAGATGACCTTAAAAGTTTCATAGAATTTTGAACAATCCTCAATTTAATTTGATTTTTGAACGAAACTAGTAAAGAATTGTGTATAGTATATACTACGATTTTTTGACCAAATCTAGTATTTGAAAAAGTTTCATATAATCTAATTTTGAGATAATTTTTTGCAAGGACTTCCATCATAACCTTCCCTCGTAACATATAAAGAGGATCTTAAATGTTTCGTAGCATTTCGAACAATCCTCGATTTAATCTGATATTTGACCAAAACTAGTATAGAATTGTGTATAATATACTACGATTTTTTGACCAAACTAGCATTTTAAAAAGTTTCATAGAATCTAATTTTGAAATTAATTTTTGCATGGACTTCCATCATAACCTTCCCTCTTAACATATAGAGAGGATCTTAAAAGTTTCGTAGCCTTTCGAATAATCCTCGATTTAATTTGATTTTTGACCGAAACTAGTATAGAATTTTGTATAATATACTACGATTTTTTTACCAAAACAAGTATTTCAAAAAGTCCCATAGAATCTAATATTGAGATAATTTTTTGCATGGACTTCCATCATAACCTTCCCTCGTAACATATAGAGAGGATATTAAAAGTTTCATAGCATTTCGAACAATCCTCGATTTAATTTGATATTTGACCGAAACTAGTATAGAATTGTGTATAATATATTACGATTTTTTGGCCAAAACTAGTATTTCAAAAAGTTTCATAGAATCTAATTTTTTTGAGATAATTTTTTTGTATGGACTTCCATCATAACCTTCCATCGTAACATGTAGATAGGATCTTAAAAGTTTTGTAGCATTTCGAACATTCCTCGATTTAATTGGATTTTTGACCGAAACTAGTATAGAATTGTGTATAATATACTACGATTTTTTGACCAAAACTAGTATTTCAAAAAGTTTCATGATTCTAATTTTGAGATAATTTTTTGCGTGGACTTCCATCATAGCCTTCTCTCGTAACATGTAGACAGGATCTTTAAAGTTTCGTAGCATTTAGAACAATCCTCGATTTAATATGATTTTTGACCGAAACTAGTATAGAATTATGTATAATATACTACGATTTTTTGGCCAAAACTAGTATTTCAAAAACTTTAATAGAATCTAATTTTGAGATAATTTTTGGTATGGACTTCCATCATAACCTTCCCTCGTAATAATAGAGAGGATCTTAAAAGTTTCTTAACATTTCGAACAATCCTCGATTTAATTTGATTTTTGACTGAAACTAGTATAGAATTGTCCATAATATACTACGATTTTTTGACAAAAACTAGTATTTCAAAAAGATTCAAAAAATCTAATTTTGAGATAATTTTTTGCATGGACTTCCATCATTACCTTCCCTCATAACATGTAGTGAGGATCTTAAAAGTATCATAGTATTTCGAACAATCCTCGATTTAATTTGATTTTTGACCGAAACTAGTATAGAATTGTGTATAATATACTACAATTTTTTGGCCAAAACTAGTATTTCAAAAAGTTTCATAGAATCTAATATTGAGATAATTTTTTGCATGGACTTCCATAATAACCTTCCCTCGTAACAATAGAGAGGATCTTAAAAGTTTCTTAACATTTCGAACAATCCTCGATTTAATTTGATTTTTGACCGAAACTAGTATAGAATTGTGTATAATATACTACAATTTTTTGGCCAAAACTAGTATTTCAAAAAGTTTCATAGAATCTAATATTGAGATAATTTTTTGCATGGACTTCCATCATAACCTTCCCTCGTAACAATAGAGAGGATCTTAAAAGTTTCTTAACATTTCGAACAATCCTTGATTTAATTTGATTTTTTACCGAAACTAGTATAGAATTGTGTATAATAAATATACTATGATTTTTTGACCAAAACTAGTATTTCAAAAAGATTCATAGAATCGAATTTCGAGATAATTTTTTGCGTGGACTTCCATCATAGCCTTCCCTCGTAACATATAGAAAGGATCTTAAAAGTTTCGTAGCATTTCGAACAATCCTCAATTTAATTTGTTTTTTGATCGAAACTAGTATAGAATTGTGTATAATATACTATGATTTTTGACCAAAACTAGTATTTCAAAAAGTTTCATAGAATCTAATTTTTAGAAAATGTTTTGCATGGATTTCTATCATAACCTTCTTTCGTAACATACAGAGAGAATCTTAAAAGTTTCATAGCATTTCGAACAATCCTCGATTTAATTTGATTTTTGACCGAAACTAGTATAGAATTGTGTATAATATACTATGATTTTTTCACCAAAACTAGTATTTCAAAAAGATTCATAGAATCTAATTTTGAGAAAATGTTTTGCATGGACTTCTATCATAACCTTCCTTCGTAACATATAGAGAGAATCTTAAAAGTGTTATAGCATTTCGAACAATCCTCGATTTAATTTAATTTTTGACCGAAACTAGTATAGAATTGTGTATAATATACTACGATTTTTTGGCCAAAACTAGTATTTCAAAAAGTTTCATAGAATCTAATTTTAAGATAATTTTTAGTATGGACTTCCATCATAAACTTCCCTCGTAACATATAGAGATGACCTTAAAAGTTTCATAGAATTTTGAACAATCCTCGATTTAATTTGATTTTTGAACGAAACTAGTAAAGAATTGTGTATAGTATATACTACGATTTTTTGACCAAATCTAGTATTTGAAAAAGTTTCATATAATCTAATTTTGAGATAATTTTTTGCAAAGACTTCCATCATAACCTTCCCTCGTAACATATAAAGAGGATCTTAAATGTTTCGTAGCATTTCGAACAATCCTCGATTTAATCTGATTTTTGACCAAAACTAGTATAGAATTGTGTATAATATACTACGATTTTTTGACCAAACTAGCATTTTAAAAAGTTTCATAGAATCTAATTTTGAAATTAATTTTTGCATGAACTTCCATCATAACCTTCCCTCTTAACATATAGAGAGGATCTTAAAAGTTTCGTAGCCTTTCGAATAATCCTCGATTTAATTTGATTTTTGACCGAAACTAGTATAGAATTTTGTATAATATACTACGATTTTTTTACCAAAACAAGTATTTCAAAAAGTCCCATAGAATCTAATTTTGAGATAATTTTTTGCATGGACTTCCATCATAACCTTCCCTCGTAACATATAGAGAGGATATTAAAAGTTTCATAGCATTTCGAACAATCCTCGATTTAATTTGATATTTGACCGAAACTAGTATAGAATTGTGTATAATATATTACGATTTTTTTGCCAAAACTAGTATTTCAAAAAGTTTCATAGAATCTAATTTTTTTGAGATAATTTTTTTGTATGGACTTCCATCATAACCTTCCATCGTAACATGTAGATAGGATCTTAAAAGTTTTGTAGCATTTCGAACATTCCTCGATTTAATTTGATTTTTGACCGAAACTAGTATAGAATTGTGTATAATATACTACGATTTTTTGACCAAAACTAGTATTTCAAAAAGTTTCATGATTCTAATTTTGAGATAATTTTTTGCGTGGACTTCCATCATAGCCTTCTCTCGTAACATGTAGACAGGATCTTTAAAGTTTCGTAGCATTTAGAACAATCCTCGATTTAATATGATTTTTGACCGAAACTAGTATAGAATTATGTATAATATACTACGATTTTTTGGCCAAAACTAGTATTTCAAAAACTTTAATAGAATCTAATTTTGAGATAATTTTTTGTATGGACTTCCATCATAACCTTCCCTCGTAATAATAGAGAGGATCTTAAAAGTTTCTTAACATTTCGAACAATCCTCGATTTAATTTGATTTTTGACTGAAACTAGTATAGAATTGTCCATAATATACTACGATTTTTTGACAAAAACTAGTATTTCAAAAAGATTCAAAAAATCTAATTTTGAGATAATTTTTTGCATGGACTTCCATCATTACCTTCCCTCATAACATGTAGTGAGGATCTTAAAAGTATCATAGTATTTCGAACAATCCTCGATTTAATTTGATTTTTGACCGAAACTAGTATAGAATTGTGTATAATATACTACAATTTTTTGGCCAAAACTAGTATTTCAAAAAGTTTCATAGAATCTAATATTGAGATAATTTTTTGCATGGACTTCCATAATAACCTCCCCTCGTAACAATAGAGAGGATCTTAAAAGTTTCTTAACATTTCGAACAATCCTCGATTTAATTTGATTTTTGACCGAAACTAGTATAGAATTGTGTATAATATACTACAATTTTTTGGCCAAAACTAGTATTTCAAAAAGTTTCATAGAATCTAATATTGAGATAATTTTTTGCATGGACTTCCATCATAACCTTCCCTCGTAACAATAGAGAGGATCTTAAAAGTTTCTTAACATTTCGAACAATCCTTGATTTAATTTGATTTTTTACCGAAACTAGTATAGAATTGTGTATAATAAATATACTATGATTTTTTGACCAAAACTAGTATTTCAAAAAGATTCATAGAATCGAATTTCGAGATAATTTTTTGCGTGGACTTCCATCATAGCCTTTCCTCGTAACATGTAGAAAGGATCTTAAAAGTTTCGTAGCATTTCGAACAATCCTCAATTTAATTTGTTTTTTGATCGAAACTAGTATAGAATTGTGTATAATATACTATGATTTTTGACCAAAACTAGTATTTCAAAAAGTTTCATAGAATCTAATTTTTAGAAAATGTTTTGCATGGATTTCTATCATAACCTTCTTTCGTAACATACAGAGAGAATCTTAAAAGTTTCATAGCATTTCGAACAATCCTCGATTTAATTTGATTTTTGACCGAAACTAGTATAGAATTGTGTATAATATACTATGATTTTTTCACCGAAACTAGTATTTCAAAAACTTTAATAGAATCTAATTTTGAGATAATTTTTTGTATGGACTTCCATCATAACCTTCCCTCGTAACATATAAAGAGGATCTTAAATGTTTCGTAGCATTTCGAACAATCCTCGATTTAATCTGATTTTTAACCAAAACTAGTATAGAATTGTGTATAATATACTACGATTTTTTGACCAAACTAGCATTTTAAAAAGTTTCATAGAATCTAATTTTGAAATTAATTTTTGCATGGACTTCCATCATAACCTTCCCTCTTAACATATAGAGAGGATCTTAAAAGTTTCGTAGCCTTTCGAATAATCCTCGATTTAATTTGATTTTTGACCGAAACTAGTATAGAATTTTGTATAATATACTACGATTTTTTTACCAAAACAAGTATTTCAAAAAGTCCCATAGAATCTAATTTTGAGATAATTTTTTGCATGGACTTCCATCATAACCTTCCCTCGTAACATATAGAGAGGATATTAAAAGTTTCATAGCATTTCGAACAATCCTCGATTTAATTTGATATTTGACCGAAACTAGTATAGAATTGTGTATAATATATTACGATTTTTTGGCCAAAACTAGTATTTCAAAAAGTTTCATAGAATCTAATTTTAAGATAATTTTTTGTATGGACTTCCATCATAACCTCCCTCGTAACATATAGAGAGGACCTTAAAAATTTCATAGAATTTTGAACAATCCTCGATTTAATTTGATTTTTGAACGAAACTAGTAAAGAATTGTGTATAATATATACTACGATTTTTTGACCAAATCTAATATTTGAAAAAGTTTCATATAATCTAATTTTGAGATAATTTTTTGTAAGGACTTCCATCATAACCTTCCCTCGTAACATATAAAGAGGATCTTAAATGTTTCGTAGCATTTCGAACAATCCTCGATTTAATTTGATTTTTGACCAAAACTAGTATAGAATTGTGTATAATATACTACGATTTTTTGACCAAACTAGCATTTTAAAAAGTTTCCTAGAATCTAATTTTGAAATTAATTTTTGCATGGACTTCCATCATAACCTTCCCTCTTAACATATAGAGAGGATCTTAAAAGTTTCGTAGCCTTTCGAATAATCCTCGATTTAATTTGATTTTTGACCGAAACTAGTATAGAATTGTGTATAATATACTACGATTTTTTGACCAAAACAAGTATTTCAAAAAGTCCCATAGAATCTAATTTTGAGATAATTTTTTGCATGGACATCCATCATAACCTTCCCTCGTAACATATAGAGAGGATATTAAAAGTTTCATAGCATTTCGAACAATCCTCGATTTAATTTGATATTTGACCGAAATTAGTATAGAATTGTGTATAATATATTACGATTTTTTGGCCAAAACTAGTATTTCAAAAAGTTTCATAGAATCTAATTTTGAGATAATTTTTTTGTATGGACTTCCATCATAACCTTCCATCGTAACATGTAGATAGGATTTTAAAAGTTTTGTAGCACTTCGAACATTCCTCGATTTAATTTGTTTTTTGACCGAAACTAGTATAGAATTGTGTATAATATACTACGATTTTTTGACCAAAACTAGTATTTCAAAAAGTTTCATAGATTCTAATTTTGAGATAATTTTTTGCGTGGACTTCCATCATAGCCTTCCCTCTTAACATGTAGACAGGATCTTCAAAGTTTCGTAGCATTTCGAACAATCCTCGATTTAATATGATTTTGACCGAAACTAGTATAGAATTGTGTATAAATATACTACGATTTTTTGGCCAAAACTAGTATTTCAAAAACTTTAATAGAATCTAATTTTGAGATAATTTTTTGTATGGACTTCCATCATAACCTTCCCTCGTAATAATAGAGAGGATCTTAAAAGTTTCTTAACATTTCGAACAATCCTCGATTTAATTTGATTTTTGACTGAAACTAGTATAGAATTGTCCATAATATACTACGATTTTTTGACAAAAACAAGTATTTCAAAAAGATTCAAAAAATCTAATATTGAGATAATTTTTTGCATGGACTTCTATCATTACCTTCCCTCATTACATGTAGTGAGGATCTTAAAAGTTTCATAGTATTTCGAACAATCCTTGATTTAATTTGATTTTTGACCGAAACTAGTATAGAATTGTGTATAATATACTACGATTTTTTGGCCAAAACTAGTATTTCAAAAAGTTTCATAGAATCTAATTTTAAGATAATTTTTAGTATGGAATTCCATCATAAACTTCCTTCGTAACATATAGAGATGACCTTAAAAGTTTCATAGAATTTTGAAGAATCCTTGATTTAATTTGATTTTTGAACGAAACTAGTAAAGAATTGTGTATAGTATATACTACGATTTTTTGACCAAATCTAGTATTTGATAAAAGTTTCATATAATCTAATTTTGAGATAATTTTTTGCAAGGACATCCATCATAACCTTCCCTCGTAACATATAAAGAGGATCTTAAATGTTTCGTAGCATTTCGAACAATCCTCGATTTAATTTGATTTTTGACCAAAACTAGTATAGAATTGTGTATAATATACTACGATTTTTTGACCAAACTAGCATTTTAAAAAGTTTCATAGAATCTAATTTTTAAATTAATTTTTGCATGGACTTCCATCATAACCTTCCCTCTTAACATATAGAGAGGATCTTAAAAGTTTCGTAGCCTTTCGAATAATCCTCGATTTAATTTGATTTTTGACCGAAACTAGTATAGAATTTTGTATAATATACTACGATTTTTTTACCAAAACAAGTATTACAAAAAGTCCCAAAGAATCTAATTTTGAGATAATTTTTTGCATGGACTTCCATCATAACCTTCCCTCGTAACATATAGAGAGGATATTAAAAGTTTCATAGCATTTCGAACAATCCTCGATTTAATTTGATATTTGACCGAAACTAGTATAGAATTGTGTATAATATACTACAATTTTTTGGCCAAAACTAGTATTTCAAAAAGTTTCATAGAATCTAATATTGAGATAATTTTTTGCATGGACTTCCATAATAACCTTCCCTCGTAACAATAGAGAGGATCTTAAAAGTTTCTTAACATTTCGAACAATCCTCGATTTAATTTGATTTTTGACCGAAACTAGTATAGAATTGTGTATAATATACTACAATTTTTTGGCCAAAACTAGTATTTCAAAAAGTTTCATAGAATCTAATATTGAGATAATTTTTTGCATGGACTTCCATCATAACCTTCCCTCGTAACAATAGAGAGGATCTTAAAAGTTTCTTAACATTTCGAACAATCCTTGATTTAATTTGATTTTTTACCGAAACTAGTATAGAATTGTGTATAATATACTATGATTTTTTGACCAAAACTAGTATTTCAAAAAGATTCATAGAATCGAATTTCGAGATAATTTTTTGCGTGGACTTCCATCATAGCCTTCCCTCGTAACATGTAGAAAGGATCTTAAAAGTTTCGTAGCATTTCGAACAATCCTCAATTTAATTTGTTTTTTGATCGAAACTAGTATAGAATTGTGTATAATATACTATGATTTTTGACCAAAACTAGTATTTCAAAAAGTTTCATAGAATCTAATTTTTAGAAAATGTTTTGCATGGATTTCTATCATAACCTTCTTTCGTAACATACAGAGAGAATCTTAAAAGTTTCATAGCATTTCGAACAATCCTCGATTTAATTTGATTTTTGACCGAAACTAGTATAGAATTGTGTATAATATACTATGATTTTTTCACCAAAACTAGTATTTCAAAAAGATTCATAGAATCTAATTTTGAGAAAATGTTTTGCATGGACTTCTATCATAACCTTCCTTCGTAACATATAGAGAGAATCTTAAAAGTGTTATAGCATTTCGAACAATCCTCGATTTAATTTAATTTTTGACCGAAACTAGTATAGAATTGTGTATAATATACTACGATTTTTTGGCCAAAACTAGTATTTCAAAAAGTTTCATAGAATCTAATTTTAAGATAATTTTTAGTATGGACTTCCATCATAAACTTCCCTCGTAACATATAGAGATGACCTTAAAAGTTTCATAGAATTTTGAACAATCCTCGATTTAATTTGATTTTTGAACGAAACTAGTAAAGAATTGTGTATAGTATATACTACGATTTTTTGACCAAATCTAGTATTTGAAAAAGTTTCATATAATCTAATTTTGAGATAATTTTTTGCAAGGACTTCCATCATAACCTTCCCTCGTAACATATAAAGAGTATCTTAAATGTTTCGTAGCATTTCGAACAATCCTCGATTTAATTTGATTTTTTACCAAAACTAGTATAGAATTGTGTATAATATACTACGATTTTTTGACCAAACTAGCATTTTAAAAAGTTTCATAGAATCTAATTTTGAAATTAATTTTTGCATGGACTTCCATCATAACCTTCCCTCTTAACATATAGAGAGGATCTTAAAAGTTTCGTAGCCTTTCGAATAATCCTCGATTTAATTTGATTTTTGACCGAAACTAGTATAGAATTTTGTATAATATACTACGATTTTTTTACCAAAACAAGTATTTCAAAAAGTCCCATAGAATCTAATTTTGAGATAATTTTTTGCATGGACTTCCATCATAACCTTCCCTCGTAACATATAGAGAGGATATTAAAAGTTTCATAGCATTTCGAACAATCCTCGATTTAATTTGATATTTGACCGAAACTAGTATAGAATTGTGTATAATATATTACGATTTTTTGGCCAAAACTAGTATTTCAAAAAGTTTCATAGAATCTAATTTTTTTGAGATAATTTTTTTGTATGAACTTCCATCATAACCTTCCATCGTAACATGTAGATAGGATCTTAAAAGTTTTGTAGCATTTCGAACATTCCTCGATTTAATTTGATTTTTGACCGAAACTAGTATAGAATTGTGTATAATATACTACGATTTTTTGACCAAAACTAGTATTTCAAAAAGTTTCATGATTCTAATTTTGAGATAATTTTTTGCGTGGACTTCCATCATAGCCTTCTCTCGTAACATGTAGACAGGATCTTTAAAGTTTCGTAGCATTTAGAACAATCTTCGATTTAATATGATTTTTGACCGAAACTAGTATAGTATTATGTATAATATACTACGATTTTTTGGCCAAAACTAGTATTTCAAAAACTTTAATAGAATCTAATTTTGAGATAATTTTTTGTATGGACTTCCATCATAACCTTCCCTCGTAATAATAGAGAGGATCTTAAAAGTTTCTTAACATTTCGAACAATCCTCGATTTAATTTGATTTTTGACTGAAACTAGTATAGAATTGTCCATAATATACTACAATTTTTTGACAAAAACTAGTATTTCAAAAAGTATCAAAAAATCTAATTTTGAGATAATTTTTTGCATGGACTTCCATCATTACCTTACCTCATAACATGTAGTGAGGATCTTAAAAGTATCATAGTATTTCGAACAATCCTCGATTTAATTTGATTTTTGACCGAAACTAGTATAGAATTGTGTATAATATACTACAATTTTTTGGCCAAAACTAGTATTTCAAAAAGTTTCATAGAATCTAATATTGAGATAATTTTTTACATGGACTTCCATCATAACCTTCCCTCGTAACAATAGAGAGGATCTTAAAAGTTTCTTAACATTTCGAACAATTCTCGATTTAATTTGATTTTTGACCGAAACTAGTATAGAATTGTGTATAATATACTACAATTTTTTGGCCAAAACTAGTATTCCAAAAAGTTTCATAGAATCTAATATTGAGATAATTTTTTGCATGGACTTCCATCATAACCTTCCCTTGTAACAATAGAGAGGATCTTAAAAGTTTCTTAACATTTCGAACAATCCTTGATTTAATTTGATTTTTTACCGAAACTAGTATAGAATTGTTCATAATATACTATGATTTTTTGACCAAAACTAGTATTTCAAAAAGATTCATAGAATCGAATTTCGAGATAATTTTTTGCGTGGACTTCCATCATAGCCTTCCCTCGTAACATGTAGAAAGGATCTTAAAAGTTTCGTAGCATTTCGAACAATCCTCAATTTAATTTGTTTTTTGATCGAAACTAGTATAGAATTGTGTATAATATACTATGATTTTTGACCAAAACTAGTATTACAAAAAGTTTCATAGCATTTCGAACAATCCTCGATTTAATTTGATATTTGACCGAAACTAGTATAGAATTGTGTATAATATATTACGATTTTTTGGCCAAAACTAGTATTTCAAAAAGTTTCATAGAATCTAATTTTAAGATAATTTTTTGTATGGACTTCCATCATAACCTCCCTCGTAACATATAGAGAGGACCTTAAAAATTTCATAGAATTTTGAACAATCCTCGATTTAATTTGATTTTTGAACGAAACTAGTAAAGAATTGTGTATAATATATACTACGATTTTTTGACCAAATCTAATATTTGAAAAAGTTTCATATAATCTAATTTTGAGATAATTTTTTGTAAGGACTTCCATCATAACCTTCCCTCGTAACATATAAAGAGGATCTTAAATGTTTCGTAGCATTTCGAAAAATCCTCGATTTAATTTGATTTTTGACCAAAACTAGTATAGAATTGTGTATAATATACTACGATTTTTTGACCAAACTAGCATTTTAAAAAGTTTCCTAGAATCTAATTTTGAAATTAATTTTTGCATGGACTTCCATCATAACCTTCCCTCTTAACATATAGAGAGGATCTTAAAAGTTTCGTAGCCTTTCGAATAATCCTCGATTTAATTTGATTTTTGACCGAAACTAGTATAGAATTGTGTATAATATACTACGATATTTTGACCAAAACAAGTATTTCAAAAAGTCCCATAGAATCTAATTTTGAGATAATTTTTTGCATGGACATCCATCATAACCTTCCCTCGTAACATATAGAGAGGATATTAAAAGTTTCATAGCATTTCGAACAATCCTCGATTTAATTTGATATTTGACCGAAATTAGTATAGAATTGTGTATAATATATTACGATTTTTTGGCCAAAACTAGTATTTCAAAAAGTTTCATAGAATCTAATTTTGAGATAATTTTTTTGTATGGACTTCCATCATAACCTTCCATCGTAACATGTAGATAGGATTTTAAAAGTTTTGTAGCACTTCGAACATTCCTCGATTTAATTTGTTTTTTGACCGAAACTAGTATAGAATTGTGTATAATATACTACGATTTTTTGACCAAAACTAGTATTTCAAAAAGTTTCATAGATTCTAATTTTGAGATAATTTTTTGCGTGGACTTCCATCATAGCCTTCCCTCTTAACATGTAGACAGGATCTTCAAAGTTTCGTAGCATTTCGAACAATCCTCGATTTAATATGATTTTTGACCGAAACTAGTATAGAATTGTGTATAAATATACTACGATTTTTTGGCCAAAACTAGTATTTCAAAAACTTTAATAGAATCTAATTTTGAGATAATTTTTTGTATGGACTTCCATCATAACCTTCCCTCGTAATAATAGAGAGGATCTTAAAAGTTTCTTAACATTTCGAACAATCCTCGATTTAATTTGATTTTTGACTGAAACTAGTATAGAATTGTCCATAATATACTACGATTTTTTGACAAAAACTAGTATTTCAAAAAGTATCAAAAAATCTAATTTTGAGATAATTTTTTGCATGGACTTCCATCATTACCTTACCTCATAACATGTAGTGAGGATCTTAAAAGTATCATAGTATTTCGAACAATCCTCGATTTAATTTGATTTTTGACCGAAACTAGTATAGAATTGTGTATAATATACTACAATTTTTTGGCCAAAACTAGTATTTCAAAAAGTTTCATAGAATCTAATATTGAGATAATTTTTTACATGGACTTCCATCATAACCTTCCCTCGTAACAATAGAGAGGATCTTAAAAGTTTCTTAACATTTCGAACAATTCTCGATTTAATTTGATTTTTGACCGAAACTAGTATAGAATTGTGTATAATATACTACAATTTTTTGGCCAAAACTAGTATTTCAAAAAGTTTCATAGAATCTAATATTGAGATAATTTTTTGCATGGACTTCCATCATAACCTTCCCTTGTAACAATAGAGAGGATCTTAAAAGTTTCTTAACATTTCGAACAATCCTTGATTTAATTTGATTTTTTACCGAAACTAGTATAGAATTGTGTATAATATACTATGATTTTTTGACCAAAACTAGTATTTCAAAAAGATTCATAGAATCGAATTTCGAGATAATTTTTTGCGTGGACTTCCATCATAGCCTTCCCTCGTAACATGTAGAAAGGATCTTAAAAGTTTCGTAGCATTTCGAACAATCCTCAATTTAATTTGTTTTTTGATCGAAACTAGTATAGAATTGTGTATAATATACTATGATTTTTGACCAAAACTAGTATTACAAAAAGTTTCATAGCATTTCGAACAATCCTCGATTTAATTTGATATTTGACCGAAACTAGTATAGAATTGTGTATAATATATTACGATTTTTTGGCCAAAACTAGTATTTCAAAAAGTTTCATAGAATCTAATTTTAAGATAATTTTTTGTATGGACTTCCATCATAACCTCCCTCGTAACATATAGAGAGGACCTTAAAAATTTCATAGAATTTTGAA
Organism: Lathyrus aphaca; assembly: GCA_963966055.1. Taxonomy (NCBI): domain Eukaryota; kingdom Viridiplantae; phylum Streptophyta; class Magnoliopsida; order Fabales; family Fabaceae; genus Lathyrus; species Lathyrus aphaca. Next base: position 34,067,706 of record OZ014523.1, read on the forward strand.
CAATCCTCGATTTAATTTGATTTTTGAACGAAACTAGTAAAGAATTGTGTATAATATATACTACGATTTTTTGACCAAATCTAATATTTGAAAAAGTTTCATATAATCTAATTTTGAGATAATTTTTTGTAAGGACTTCCATCATAACCTTCCCTCGTAACATATAAAGAGGATCTTAAATGTTTCGTAGCATTTCGAAAAATCCTCGATTTAATTTGATTTTTGACCAAAACTAGTATAGAATTGTGTATAATATACTACGATTTTTTGACCAAACTAGCATTTTAAAAAGTTTCCTAGAATCTAATTTTGAAATTAATTTTTGCATGGACTTCCATCATAACCTTCCCTCTTAACATATAGAGAGGATCTTAAAAGTTTCGTAGCCTTTCGAATAATCCTCGATTTAATTTGATTTTTGACCGAAACTAGTATAGAATTGTGTATAATATACTACGATATTTTGACCAAAACAAGTATTTCAAAAAGTCCCATAGAATCTAATTTTGAGATAATTTTTTGCATGGACATCCATCATAACCTTCCCTCGTAACATATAGAGAGGATATTAAAAGTTTCATAGCATTTCGAACAATCCTCGATTTAATTTGATATTTGACCGAAATTAGTATAGAATTGTGTATAATATATTACGATTTTTTGGCCAAAACTAGTATTTCAAAAAGTTTCATAGAATCTAATTTTGAGATAATTTTTTTGTATGGACTTCCATCATAACCTTCCATCATAACATGTAGATAGGATTTTAAAAGTTTTGTAGCACTTCGAACATTCCTCGATTTAATTTGTTTTTTGACCGAAACTAGTATAGAATTGTGTATAATATACTACGATTTTTTGACCAAAACTAGTATTTCAAAAAGTTTCATAGATTCTAATTTTGAGATAATTTTTTGCGTGGACTTCCATCATAGCCTTCCCTCTTAACATGTAGACAGGATCTTCAAAGTTTCGTAGCATTTCGAACAATCCTCGATTTAATATGATTTTTGACCGAAACTAGTATAGAATTGTGTATAAATATACTACGATTTTTTGGCCAAAACTAGTATTTCAAAAACTTTAATAGAATCTAATTTTGAGATAATTTTTTGTATGGACTTCCATCATAACCTTCCCTCGTAATAATAGAGAGGATCTTAAAAGTTTCTTAACATTTCGAACAATCCTCGATTTAATTTGATTTTTGACTGAAACTAGTATAGAATTGTCCATAATATACTACGATTTTTTGACAAAAACTAGTATTTCAAAAAGATTCAAAAAATCTAATATTGAGATAATTTTTTGCATGGACTTCTATCATTACCTTCCCTCATTACATGTAGTGAGGATCTTAAAAGTTTCATAGTATTTCGAACAATCCTTGATTTAATTTGATTTTTGACCGAAACTAGTATAGAATTGTGTATAATATACTACGATTTTTTTGGCCAAAACTAGTATTTCAAAAAGTTTCATAGAATCTAATTTTAAGATAATTTTTAGTATGGAATTCCATCATAAACTTCCTTCGTAACATATAGAGATGACCTTAAAAGTTTCATAGAATTTTGAAAAATCCTTGATTTAATTTGATTTTTGAACGAAACTAGTAAAGAATTGTGTATAGTATATACTACGATTTTTTGACCAAATCTAGTATTTGATAAAAGTTTCATATAATCTAATTTTGAGATAATTTTTTGCAAGGACTTCCATCATAACCTTCCCTCGTAACATATAAAGAGGATCTTAAATGTTTCGTAGCATTTCGAACAATCCTCGATTTAATTTGATTTTTGACCAAAACTAGTATAGAATTGTGTATAATATACTACGATTTTTTGACCAAACTAGCATTTTAAAAAGTTTCATAGAATCTAATTTTGAAATTAATTTTTGCATGGACTTCCATCATAACCTTCCCTCTTAACATATAGAGAGGATCTTAAAAGTTTCGTAGCCTTTCGAATAATCCTCGATTTAATTTGATTTTTGACCGAAACTAGTATAGAATTTTGTATAATATACTACGATTTTTTTACCAAAACAAGTATTTCAAAAAGTCCCATAGAATCTAATTTTGAGATAATTTTCTGCATGGACTTCCATCATAACCTTCCCTCGTAACATATAGAGAGGATATTAAAAGTTTCATAGCATTTCGAACAATCCTCGATTTAATTTGATATTTGACCGAAACTAGTATAGAATTGTGTATAATATACTACAATTTTTTGGCCAAAACTAGTATTTCAAAAAGTTTCATAGAATCTAATATTGAGATAATTTTTTGCATGGACTTCCATAATAACCTTCCCTCGTAACAATAGAGAGGATCTTAAAAGTTTCTTAACATTTCGAACAATCCTCGATTTAATTTGATTTTTGACCGAAACTAGTATAGAATTGTGTATAATATACTACAATTTTTTGGCCAAAACTAGTATTTCAAAAAGTTTCATAGAATCTAATATTGAGATAATTTTTTGCATGGACTTCCATCATAACCTTCCCTCGTAACAATAGAGAGGATCTTAAAAGTTTCTTAACATTTCGAACAATCCTTGATTTAATTTGATTTTTTACCGAAACTAGTATAGAATTGTGTATAATATACTATGATTTTTTGACCAAAACTAGTATTTCAAAAAGATTCATAGAATCGAATTTCGAGATAATTTTTTGCGTGGACTTCCATCATAGCCTTCCCTCGTAACATGTAAAAAGGATCTTAAAAGTTTCGTAGCATTTCGAACAATCCTCAATTTAATTTGTTTTTTGATCGAAACTAGTATAGAATTGTGTATAATATACTATGATTTTTGACCAAAACTAGTATTTCAAAAAGTTTCATAGAATCTAATTTTTAGAAAATGTTTTGCATGGATTTCTATCATAACCTTCTTTCGTAACATACAGAGAATCTTAAAAGTTTCATAGCATTTCGAACAATCCTCGATTTAATTTGATTTTTGACCGAAACTAGTATAGAATTGTGTATAATATACTATGATTTTTTCACCAAAACTAGTATTTCAAAAAGATTCATAGAATCTAATTTTGAGAAAATGTTTTGCATGGACTTCTATCATAACCTTCCTTCGTAACATATAGAGAGAATCTTAAAAGTGTTATAGCATTTCGAACAATCCTCGATTTAATTTAATTTTTGACCGAAACTAGTATAGAATTGTGTATAATATACTACGATTTTATGGCCAAAACTAGTATTTCAAAAAGTTTCATAGAATCTAATTTTAAGATAATTTTTAGTATGGACTTCCATCATAAACTTCCCTCGTAACATATAGAGATGACCTTAAAAGTTTCATAGAATTTTGAACAATCCTCGATTTAATTTGATTTTTGAACGAAACTAGTAAAGAATTGTGTATAGTATATACTACGATTTTTTGACCAAATCTAGTATTTGAAAAAGTTTCATATAATCTAATTTTGAGATAATTTTTTGCAAAGACTTCCATCATAACCTTCCCTCGTAACATATAAAGAGGATCTTAAATGTTTCGTAGCATTTCGAACAATCCTCGATTTAATCTAATTTTTGACCAAAACTAGTATAGAATTGTGTATAATATACTACGATTTTTTGACCAAACTAGCATTTTAAAAAGTTTCATAGAATCTAATTTTGAAATTAATTTTTGCATGGACTTCCATCATAACCTTCCCTCTTAACATATAGAGAGGATCTTAAAAGTTTCGTAGCCTTTCGAATAATCCTCGATTTAATTTGATTTTTGACCGAAACTAGTATAGAATTTTGTATAATATAATACGATTTTTTTACCAAAACAAGTATTTCAAAAAGTCCCATAGAATCTAATTTTGAGATAATTTTTTGCATGGACTTCCATCATAACCTTCCCTCGTAACATATAGAGAGGATATTAAAAGTTTCATAGCATTTCGAACAATCCTCGATTTAATTTGATATTTGACCGAAACTAGTATAGAATTGTGTATAATATATTACGATTTTTTGGCCAAAACTAGTATTTCAAAAAGTTTCATAGAATCTAATTTTTTTGAGATAATTTTTTTGTATGAACTTCCATCATAACCTTCCATCATAACATGTAGATAGGATCTTAAAAGTTTTGTAGCATTTCGAACATTCCTCGATTTAATTTGATTTTTGACCGAAACTAGTATAGAATTGTGTATAATATACTACGATTTTTTGACCAAAACTAGTATTTCAAAAAGTTTCATGATTCTAATTTTGAGATAATTTTTTGCGTGGACTTCCATCATAGCCTTCTCTCGTAACATGTAGACAGGATCTTTAAAGTTTCGTAGTATTTAGAACAATCTTCGATTTAATATGATTTTTGACCGAAACTAGTATAGTATTATGTATAATATACTACGATTTTTTGGCCAAAACTAGTATTTCAAAAACTTTAATAGAATCTAATTTTGAGATAATTTTTTGTATGGACTTCCATCATAACCTTCCCTCGTAATAATAGAGAGGATCTTAAAAGTTTCTTAACATTTCGAACAATCCTCGATTTAATTTGATTTTTGACTGAAACTAGTATAGAATTGTCCATAATATACTACGATTTTTTGACAAAAACTAGTATTTCAAAAAGTATCAAAAAATCTAATTTTGAGATAATTTTTTGCATGGACTTCCATCATTACCTTACCTCATAACATGTAGTGAGGATCTTAAAAGTATCATAGTATTTCGAACAATCCTCGATTTAATTTGATTTTTGACCGAAACTAGTATAGAATTGTGTATAATATACTACAATTTTTTGGCCAAAACTAGTATTTCAAAAAGTTTCATAGAATCTAATATTGAGATAATTTTTTACATGGACTTCCATCATAACCTTCCCTCGTAACAATAGAGAGGATCTTAAAAGTTTCTTAACATTTCGAACAATTCTCGATTTAATTTGATTTTTGACCGAAACTAGTATAGAATTGTGTATAATATACTACAATTTTTTGGCCAAAACTAGTATTTCAAAAAGTTTCATAGAATCTAATATTGAGATAATTTTTTGCATGGACTTCCATCATAACCTTCCCTTGTAACAATAGAGAGGATCTTAAAAGTTTCTTAACATTTCGAACAATCCTTGATTTAATTTGATTTTTTACCGAAACTAGTATAGAATTGTGTATAATATACTATGATTTTTTGACCAAAACTAGTATTTCAAAAAGATTCGTAGAATCGAATTTCGAGATAATTTTTTGCGTGGACTTCCATCATAGCCTTCCCTCGTAACATGTAGAAAGGATCTTAAAAGTTTCGTAGCATTTCGAACAATCCTCAATTTAATTTGTTTTTTGATCGAAACTAGTATAGAATTGTGTATAATATACTATGATTTTTGACCAAAACTAGTATTTCAAAAAGTTTCATGGAATCTAATTTTTAGAAAATGTTTTGCATAGATTTCTATCATAACCTTCTTTCGTAACATAGAGAGAGAATCTTAAAAGTTTCATAGCATTTCGAACAATCCTCGATTTAATTTGATTTTTGACCGAAACTAGTATAGAATTGTGTATAATATACTATGATTTTTTCACCGAAACTAGTATTTCAAAAACTTTAATAGAATCTAATTTTGAGATAATTTTTTGTATGGACTTCCATCATAACCTTCCCTCGTAACATATAAAGAGGATCTTAAATGTTTCGTAGCATTTCGAACAATCCTCGATTTAATCTGATTTTTGACCAAAACTAGTATAGAATTGTGTATAATATACTACGATTTTTTGACCAAACTAGCATTTTAAAAAGTTTCATAGAATCTAATTTTGAAATTAATTTTTGCATGGACTTCCATCATAACCTTCCCTCTTAACATATAGAGAGGATCTTAAAAGTTTCGTAGCCTTTCGAATAATCCTCGATTTAATTTGATTTTTGACCGAAACTAGTATAGAATTTTGTATAATATACTACGATTTTTTTACCAAAACATGTATTTCAAAAAGTCCCATAGAATCTAATTTTGAGATAATTTTTTGCATGGACTTCCATCATAACCTTCCCTCGTAACATATAGAGAGGATATTAAAAGTTTCATAGCATTTCGAACAATCCTCGATTTAATTTGATATTTGACCGAAACTAGTATAGAATTGTGTATAATATATTACGATTTTTTGGCCAAAACTAGTATTTCAAAAAGTTTCATAGAATCTAATTTTAAGATAATTTTTTGTATGGACTTCCATCATAACCTCCCTCGTAACATATAGAGAGGACCTTAAAAATTTCATAGAATTTTGAACAATCCTCGATTTAATTTGATTTTTGAACGAAACTAGTAAAGAATTGTGTATAATATATACTACGATTTTTTGACCAAATCTAATATTTGAAAAAGTTTCATATAATCTAATTTTGAGATAATTTTTTGTAAGGACTTCCATCATAACCTTCCCTCGTAACATATAAAGAGGATCTTAAATGTTTCGTAGCATTTCGAACAATCCTCGATTTAATTTGATTTTTGACCAAAACTAGTATAGAATTGTGTATAATATACTACGATTTTTTGACCAAACTAGCATTTTAAAAAGTTTCCTAGAATCTAATTTTGAAATTAATTTTTGCATGGACTTCCATCATAACCTTCCCTCTTAACATATAGAGAGGATCTTAAAAGTTTCGTAGCCTTTCGAATAATCCTCGATTTAATTTGATTTTTGACCGAAACTAGTATAGAATTGTGTAATATATACTACGATTTTTTGACCAAAACAGGTATTTCAAAAAGTCCCATAGAATCTAATTTTGAGATAATGTTTTGCATGGACATCCATCATAACCTTCCCTCATAACATATAGAGAGAATATTAAAAGTTTCATAGCATTTCGAACAATCCTCGATTTAATTTGATATTTGACCGAAACTAGTATAGAATTGTGTATAATATATTACGATTTTTTGGCCAAAACTAGTATTTCAAAAAGTTTCATAGAATCTAATTTTGAGATAATTTTTTTGTATGGACTTCCATCATAACCTTCCATCGTAACATGTAGATAGGATTTTAAAAGTTTTGTAGCATTTCGAACATTCCTCAATTTAATTTGTTTTTTGACCGAAACTAGTATAGAATTGTGTATAATATACTACGATTTTTTGACCAAAACTAGTATTTCAAAAAGTTTCATAGATTCTAATTTTGAGATAATTTTTTGCGTGGACTTCCATCATAGCCTTCCCTCTTAACATGTAGACAGGATCTTCAAAGTTTCGTAGCATTTCGAACAATCCTCGATTTAATATGATTTTTGACCGAAACTAGTATAGAATTGTGTATAAATATACTACGATTTTTTGGCCAAAACTAGTATTTCAAAAACTTTAATAGAATCTAATTTTGAGATAATTTTTTGTATGGACTTCCATCATAACCTTCCCTCGTAATAATAGAGAGGATCTTAAAAGTTTCTTAACATTTCGAACAATCCTCGATTTAATTTGATTTTTGACTGAAACTAGTATAGAATTGTCCATAATATACTACGATCTTTTGACAAAAACTAGTATTTCAAAAAGATTCAAAAAATCTAATATTGAGATAATTTTTTGCATGGAATTCTATCATTACCTTCCCTCATTACATGTAGTGAGGATCTTAAAAGTTTCATAGTATTTCGAACAATCCTCGATTTAATTTGATTTTTGACCGAAACTAGTATAGAATTGTGTATAATATACTACGATTTTTTGGCCAAAACTAGTATTTCAAAAAGTTTCATAGAATCTAATTTTAAGATAATTTTTAGTATGGACTTCCATCATAAACTTCCTTTGTAACATATAGAGATGACCTTAAAAGTTTCATAGAATTTTGAAAAATCCTTGATTTAATTTGATTTTTGAACGAAACTAGTAAAGAATTGTGTATAGTATATACTACGATTTTTTGACCAAATCTAGTATTTGATAAAAGTTTCATATAATCTAATTTTGAGATAATTTTTTGCAAGGACTTCCATCATAACCTTCCCTCGTAACAAATAAAGAGGATCTTAAATGTTTCGTAGCATTTCGAACAATCCTCGATTTAATCTGATTTTTGACCAAAACTAGTATAGAATTGTGTATAATATACTACGATTTTTTGACCAAACTAGCATTTTAAAAAGTTTCATAGAATCTAATTTTGAAATTAATTTTTGCTTGGACTTCCATCATAACCTTCCCTCTTAACATATAGAGAGGATCTTAAAAGTTTCGTAGCCTTTCGAATAATCCTCGATTTAATTTGATTTTTGACCGAAACTAGTATAGAATTTTGTATAATATACTACGATTTTTTTACCAAAACAAGTATTTCAAAAAGTCCCATAGAATCTAATTTTGAGATAATTTTTTGCATGGACTTCCATCATAACCTTCCCTCGTAACATATAGAGAGGATATTAAAAGTTTCATAGCATTTCGAACAATCCTCGATTTAATTTGATATTTGACCGAAACTAGTATAGAATTGTGTATAATATATTACGATTTTTTGGCCAAAACTAGTATTTCAAAAAGTTTCATAGAATCTAATTTTTTTGAGATAATTTTTTTGTATGGACTTCCATCATAACCTTCCATCGTAACATGTAGATAGGATCTTAAAAGTTTTGTAGCATTTCGAACATTCCTCGATTTAATTTGTTTTTTGACCGAAACTAGTATAGAATTGTGTATAATATACTACGATTTTTTGACCAAAACTAGTATTTCAAAAAGTTTCATAGATTCTAATTTTGAGATAATTTTTTGCGTGGACTTCCATCATAGCCTTCTCTCGTAACATGTAGACAGGATCTTTAAAGTTTCGTAGCATTTCAAACAATCCTCAATTTAATATGATTTTTGACCGAAACTAGTATAGAATTATGTATAATATACTATGATTTTTTGGCCAAAACTAGTATTTCAAAAACTTTAATAGAATCTAATTTTGAGATAATTTTTTGTATGGACTTCCATCATAACCTTCCCTCGTAATAATAGACAGGATCTTAACAGTTTCTTAACATTTCGAATAATCCTCGATTTAATTTGATTTTTGACTGAAACTAGTATAGAATTGTCCATAATATACTATGATTTTTTGACAAAAACTAGTATTTCATAAAGATTCAAAAAATCTAATTTTGAGATAATTTTTTGCATGGACTTCCATCATTACCTTTCCTCATAACATGTAGTGAGGATCTTAAAAGTTTCATAGTATTTCGAACAATCCTCGATTTAATTTGATTTTTGACCGAAACTAGTATAGAATTGTGTATAATATACTACAATTTTTTGGCCAAAACTAGTATTTCAAAAAGATTCATAGAATCTAATATTGAGATAATTTTTTGCATGGACTTCCATCATAACCTTCCCTCGTAACAATAGAGAGGATCTTAAAAGTTTCTTAACATTTCGAACAATCCTTGATTTAATTTGATTTTTGACTGAAACTAGTATAGAATTGTCCATAATATACTACGATTTTTTGACCAAAACTAGTATTTCAAAAAGATTCATAGAATCGAATTTCGAGATAATTTTTTGCGTGGACTTCCATCATAGCCTTCCCTCGTAACATGTAGAAAGGATCTTAAAAGTTTCGTAGCATTTCAAACAATCCTCAATTTAATTTGTTTTTTGATCGAAACTAGTATAGAATTGTGTATAATATACTATGATTTTTTGACCAAAACTAGTATTTCAAAAAGTTTCATAGAATCTAATTTTTAGAAAATGTTTTGCATGGATTTCTATCATAACCTTCTTTCGTAACATACAGAGAGAATCTTAAAAGTTTCATAGCATTTCGAACAATCCTCGATTTAATTTGATTTTTGACCGAAACTAGTATAGAATAGTGTATAATATACTACGATTTTTTGGCCAAAACTAGTATTTCAAAAAGTTTCATAGAATCTAATTTTAAGATAATTTTTTGTATGGACTTCCATCATAACCTTCCCTCGTAACATATAGAGAGGACCTTAAAAGTTTCATAGAATTTTAAACAATCCTCGATTTAATTTGATTTTTGAACGAAACTAGTAAAGAATTGTGTATAATATATACTACGATTTTTTGACCAAATCTAATATTTGAAAAAGTTTCATATAATCTAATTTTGAGATAATTTTTTGTAAGGACTTCCATCATAACCTTCCCTCGTAACATATAAAGAGGATCTTAAATGTTTCGTAGCATTTCGAACAATCCTCGATTTAATTTGATTTTTGACCAAAACTAGTATAGAATTGTGTATAATATACTACTATTTTTTGACCAAACTAGCATTTTAAAAAGTTTCCTAGAATCTAATTTTGAAATTAATTTTTGCATGGACTTCCATCATAACCTTCCCTCTTAACATATAGAGAGGATCTTAAAAGTTTCGTAGCCTTTCGAATAATCCTCGATTTAATTTGATTTTTGACCGAAACTAGTATAGAATTGTGTATAATATACTACGATTTTTTGACCAAAACAAGTATTTCAAAAAGTCCCATAGAATCTAATTTTGAGATAATTTTTTGCATGGACTTCCATCATAACCTTCCCTCGTAACATATAGAGAGGATATTAAAAGTTTCATAGCATTTCGAACAATCCTCGATTTAATTTGATATTTGACCGAAACTAGTATAGAATTCTGTATAATATATTACGATTTTTTGGCCAAAACTAGTATTTCAAAAAGTTTCATAGAATCTAATTTTGAGATAATTTTTTTGTATGGACTTCCATCATAACCTTCCATCGTAACATGTAGATAGGATTTTACAAGTTTTGTAGCATTTCGAACATTCCTCGATTTAATTTGATTTTTGACCGAAACTAGTATAGAATTGTGTATATTATACTACGATTTTTTGACCAAAACTAGTATTTCAAAAAGTTTCATAGATTCTAATTTTGAGATAATTTTTTGCGTGGACTTCCATCATAGCCTTCCCTCTTAACATGTAGACAGGATCTTCAAAGTTTCGTAGCATTTCGAATAATCCTCGATTTAATTTGATTTTTGACCGAAACTAGTATAGAATTGTGTATAATATACTACGATTTTTTGACCAAAACAAGTATTTCAAAAAGTCCCATAGAATCTAATTTTGAGATAATTTTTTGCATGGACATCCATCATAACCTTCCCTCGTAACATATAGAGAGGATATTAAAAGTTTCATAGCATTTCGAACAATCCTCGATTTAATTTGATATTTGACCGAAACTAGTATAGAATTGTGTATAATATATTACGATTTTTTGGCCAAAACTAGTATTTCAAAAAGTTTCATAGAATCTAATTTTGAGATAATTTTTTTGTATGGACTTCCATCATAACCTTCCATCGTAACATGTAGATAGGATTTTAAAAGTTTTGTAGCATTTCGAACATTCCTCGATTTAATTTGTTTTTTGACTGAAACTAGTATAGAATTGTGTATAATATACTACGAGTTTTTGACCAAAACTAGTATTTCAAAAAGTTTCATAGATTCTAATTTTGAGATAATTTTTTGCGTGGACTTCTTTCATAGCCTTCCCTCTTAACATGTAGACAGGATCTTCAAAGTTTCGTAGCATTTCGAACAATCCTCGATTTAATATGATTTTTGACCGAAACTAGTATAGAATTGTGTATAAATATACTACGATTTTTTGGCCAAAACTAGTATTTCAAAAACTTTAATAGAATATAATTTTGAGATAATTTTTTGTATGGACTTCCATCATAACCTTCCCTCGTAATAATAGAGAGGATCTTTAAAGTTTCTTAACATTTCGAACAATCCTCGATTTAATTTGATTTTTGACTGAAACTAGTATAGAATAGTCCATAATATACTACGATTTTTTGACAAAAACTAGTATTTCAAAAAGATTCAAAAAATCTAATTTTTAGATAATTTTTTGCATGGACTTCCATCATTACCTTCCCTCATAACATGTAGTGAGGATCTTAAAAGTTTCATAGTATTTCGAACAATCCTTGATTTAATTTGATTTTTGACCGAAACTAGTATAGAATTGTGTATAATATACTACGATTTTTTGGCCAAAACTAGTATTTCAAAAAGTTTCATAGAATCTAATATTGAGTTATTTTTTGCATGGACTTCCATCATAACCTTCCCTCGTAATAATAGAGAGGATCTTAAAAGTTTCTTAACATTTCGAACAATCCTTGATTTAATTTGATTTTTTACCGAAATTAGTATAGAATTGTGTATAATATACTATGATTTTTTGGCCAAAACTAGTATTTCAAAAAGTTTCAAAGAATCTAATTTTGAGATAATATTTTTGTATGGACTTCCATCATAACCTTCCCTCGTAATAATAGAGAGGATCTTAAAAGTTTCTTAACATTTCGAACAATCCTCGATTTAATTTGATTTTTGACTGAAACTAGTATAGAATTGTCCATAATATACTACGATTTTTTGACAAAAACTAGTATTTCAAAAAGATTCAAAAAATCTAATATTGAGATAATTTTTTGCATGGACTTCTATCATTACCTTCCCTCATTACATGTAGTGAGGATCTTAAAAGTTTCATAATATTTCGAACAATCCTCGATTTAATTTGATTTTTGACCGAAACTAGTATAGAATTGTGTATAATATACTACGATTTTTTGGCCAAAACTAGTATTTCAAAAAGTTTCATAGAATCTAATTTTAAGATAATTTTTAGTATGGATTTCCATCATAAACTTCCTTAGTAACATATAGAGATGACCTTAAAAGTTTCATAGAATTTTGAACAATCCTCGATTTAATTTGATTTTTGAACGAAACTAGTATAGAATTGTGTATAGTATATACTACGATTTTTTGACCAAATCTAGTATTTGAAAAAGTTTCATATAATCTAATTTTGAGATAATTTTTTGCAAGGACTTCCATCATAACCTTCCCTCGTAACATATAAAGAGGATCTTAAATGTTTCGTAGCATTTCGAACAATCCTCGATTTAATTTGATTTTTGACAATAACTAGTATAGAATTGTGTATAATATACTACGATTTTTTGACCAAACTAGCATTTTAAAAAGTTTCATAGAATCTAATTTTGAAATTAATTTTTGCATGGACTTCCATCATAACCTTCCCTCTTAACATATAGAGAGGATCTTAAAAGTTTCGTAGCCTTTCGAATAATCCTCGATTTAATTTGATTTTTGACCGAAACTAGTATAGAATTTTGTATAATATACTACGATTTTTTTACCAAAACAAGTATTGCAAAAAGTCCCATAGAATCTAACTTTGAGATAATTTTTTGCATGGACTTCCATCATAACCTTCCCTCGTAACATATAAAGAGGATCTTAAATGTTTCGTAGCATTTCGAACAATCCTCGATTTAATTTGATTTTTGACCAAAACTAGTATAGAATTGTGTATAATATACTACTATTTTTTGACCAAACTAGCATTTTAAAAAGTTTCCTAGAATCTAATTTTGAAATTAATTTTTGCATGGACTTCCATCATAACCTTCCCTCTTAACATATAGAGAGGATCTTAAAAGTTTCGTAGCCTTTCGAATAATCCTCGATTTAATTTGATTTTTGACCGAAACTAGTATAGAATTGTGTATAATATACTACGATTTTTTGACCAAAACAAGTATTTCAAAAAGTCCCATAGAATCTAATTTTGAGATAATTTTTTGCATGGACTTCCATCATAACCTTCCCTCGTAACATATAGAGAGGATATTAAAAGTTTCATAGCATTTCGAACAATCCTCGATTTAATTTGATATTTGACCGAAACTAGTATAGAATTCTGTATAATATATTACGATTTTTTGGCCAAAACTAGTATTTCAAAAAGTTTCATAGAATCTAATTTTGAGATAATTTTTTTGTATGGACTTCCATCATAACCTTCCATCGTAACATGTAGATAGGATTTTACAAGTTTTGTAGCATTTCGAACATTCCTCGATTTAATTTGATTTTTGACCGAAACTAGTATAGAATTGTGTATATTATACTACGATTTTTTGACCAAAACTAGTATTTCAAAAAGTTTCATAGATTCTAATTTTGAGATAATTTTTTGCGTGGACTTCCATCATAGCCTTCCCTCTTAACATGTAGACAGGATCTTCAAAGTTTCGTAGCATTTCGAATAATCCTCGATTTAATTTGATTTTTGACCGAAACTAGTATAGAATTGTGTATAATATACTACGATTTTTTGACCAAAACAAGTATTTCAAAAAGTCCCATAGAATCTAATTTTGAGATAATTTTTTGCATGGACATCCATCATAACCTTCCCTCGTAACATATAGAGAGGATATTAAAAGTTTCATAGCATTTCGAACAATCCTCGATTTAATTTGATATTTGACCGAAACTAGTATAGAATTGTGTATAATATATTACGATTTTTTGGCCAAAACTAGTATTTCAAAAAGTTTCATAGAATCTAATTTTGAGATAATTTTTTTGTATGGACTTCCATCATAACCTTCCATCGTAACATGTAGATAGGATTTTAAAAGTTTTGTAGCATTTCGAACATTCCTCGATTTAATTTGTTTTTTGACTGAAACTAGTATAGAATTGTGTATAATATACTACGAGTTTTTGACCAAAACTAGTATTTCAAAAAGTTTCATAGATTCTAATTTTGAGATAATTTTTTGCGTGGACTTCTTTCATAGCCTTCCCTCTTAACATGTAGACAGGATCTTCAAAGTTTCGTAGCATTTCGAACAATCCTCGATTTAATATGATTTTTGACCGAAACTAGTATAGAATTGTGTATAAATATACTACGATTTTTTGGCCAAAACTAGTATTTCAAAAACTTTAATAGAATCTAATTTTGAGATAATTTTTTGTATGGACTTCCATCATAACCTTCCCTCGTAATAATAGAGAGGATCTTTAAAGTTTCTTAACATTTCGAACAATCCTCGATTTAATTTGATTTTTGACTGAAACTAGTATAGAATAGTCCATAATATACTACGATTTTTTGACAAAAACTAGTATTTCAAAAAGATTCAAAAAATCTAATTTTTAGATAATTTTTTGCATGGACTTCCATCATTACCTTCCCTCATAACATGTAGTGATGATCTTAAAAGTTTCATAGTATTTCGAACAATCCTTGATTTAATTTGATTTTTGACCGAAACTAGTATAGAATTATGTATAATATACTACGATTTTTTGGCCAAAACTAGTATTTCAAAAAGTTTCATAGAATCTAATATTGAGTTATTTTTTGCATGGACTTCCATCATAACCTTCCCTCGTAATAATAGAGAGGATCTTAAAAGTTTCTTAACATTTCGAACAATCCTTGATTTAATTTGATTTTTTACCGAAATTAGTATAGAATTGTGTATAATATACTATGATTTTTTGGCCAAAACTAGTATTTCAAAAAGTTTCAAAGAATCTAATTTTGAGATAATATTTTTGTATGGACTTCCATCATAACCTTCCCTCGTAATAATAGAGAGGATCTTAAAAGTTTCTTAACATTTCGAACAATCCTCGATTTAATTTGATTTTTGACTGAAACTAGTATAGAATTGTCCATAATATACTACGATTTTTTGACAAAAACTAGTATTTCAAAAAGATTCAAAAAATCTAATATTGAGATAATTTTTTGCATGGACTTCTATCATTACCTTCCCTCATTACATGTAGTGAGGATCTTAAAAGTTTCATAATATTTCGAACAATCCTCGATTTAATTTGATTTTTGACCGAAACTAGTATAGAATTGTGTATAATATACTACGATTTTTTGGCCAAAACTAGTATTTCAAAAAGTTTCATAGAATCTAATTTTAAGATAATTTTTAGTATGGATTTCCATCATAAACTTCCTTAGTAACATATAGAGATGACCTTAAAAGTTTCATAGAATTTTGAACAATCCTCGATTTAATTTGATTTTTGAACGAAACTAGTAAAGAATTGTGTATAGTATATACTACGATTTTTTGACCAAATCTAGTATTTGAAAAAGTTTCATATAATCTAATTTTGAGATAATTTTTTGCAAGGACTTCCATCATAACCTTCCCTCGTAACATATAAAGAGGATCTTAAATGTTTCGTAGCATTTCGAACAATCCTCGATTTAATTTGATTTTTGACAATAACTAGTATAGAATTGTGTATAATATACTACGATTTTTTGACCAAACTAGCATTTTAAAAAGTTTCATAGAATCTAATTTTGAAATTAATTTTTGCATGGACTTCCATCATAACCTTCCCTCTTAACATATAGAGAGGATCTTAAAAGTTTCGTAGCCTTTCGAATAATCCTCGATTTAATTTGATTTTTGACCGAAACTAGTATAGAATTTTGTATAATATACTACGATTATTTTACCAAAACAAGTATTTCAAAAAGTCCCATAGAATCTAACTTTGAGATAATTTTTTGCATGGACTTCCATCATAACCTTCCCTCGTAACATATAAAGAGGATCTTAAATGTTTCGTAGCATTTCGAACAATCCTCGATTTAATTTAATTTTTGACCAAAACTAGTATAGAATTGTGTATAATATACTACTATTTTTTGACCAAACTAGCATTTTAAAAAGTTTCCTAGAATCTAATTTTGAAATTAATTTTTGCATGGACTTCCATCATAACCTTCCCTCTTAACATATAGAGAGGATCTTAAAAGTTTCGTAGCCTTTCGAATAATCCTCGATTTAATTTGATTTTTGACCGAAACTAGTATAGAATTGTGTATAATATACTACGATTTTTTGACCAAAACAAGTATTTCAAAAAGTCCCATAGAATCTAATTTTGAGATAATTTTTTGCATGGACTTCCATCATAACCTTCCCTCGTAACATATAGAGAGGATATTAAAAGTTTCATAGCATTTCGAACAATCCTCGATTTAATTTGATATTTGACCGAAACTAGTATAGAATTCTGTATAATATATTACGATTTTTTGGCCAAAACTAGTATTTCAAAAAGTTTCATAGAATCTAATTTTGAGATAATTTTTTTGTATGGACTTCCATCATAACCTTCCATCGTAACATGTAGATAGGATTTTACAAGTTTTGTAGCATTTCGAACATTCCTCGATTTAATTTGATTTTTTACCGAAACTAGTATAGAATTGTGTATATTATACTACGATTTTTTGACCAAAACTAGTATTTCAAAAAGTTTCATAGATTCTAATTTTGAGATAATTTTTTGCGTGGACTTCCATCATAGCCTTCCCTCTTAACATGTAGACAGGATCTTCAAAGTTTCGTAGCATTTCGAATAATCCTCGATTTAATTTGATTTTTGACCGAAACTAGTATAGAATTGTGTATAATATACTACGATTTTTTGACCAAAACAAGTATTTCAAAAAGTCCCATAGAATCTAATTTTGAGATAATTTTTTGCATGGACATCCATCATAACCTTCCCTCGTAACATATAGAGAGGATATTAAAAGTTTCATAGCATTTCGAACAATCCTCGATTTAATTTGATATTTGACCGAAACTAGTATAGAATTGTGTATAATATATTACGATTTTTTGGCCAAAACTAGTATTTCAAAAAGTTTCATAGAATCTAATTTTGAGATAATTTTTTTGTATGGACTTCCATCATAACCTTCCATCGTAACATGTAGATAGGATTTTAAAAGTTTTGTAGCATTTCGAACATTCCTCGATTTAATTTGTTTTTTGACTGAAACTAGTATAGAATTGTGTATAATATACTACGAGTTTTTGACCAAAACTAGTATTTCAAAAAGTTTCATAGATTCTAATTTTGAGATAATTTTTTGCGTGGACTTCTTTCATAGCCTTCCCTCTTAACATGTAGACAGGATCTTCAAAGTTTCGTAGCATTTCGAACAATCCTCGATTTAATATGATTTTTGACCGAAACTAGTATAGAATTGTGTATAAATATACTACGATTTTTTGGCCAAAACTAGTATTTCAAAAACTTTAATAGAATCTAATTTTGAGATAATTTTTTGTATGGACTTCCATCATAACCTTCCCTCGTAATAATAGAGAGGATCTTTAAAGTTTCTTAACATTTCGAATAATCCTCGATTTAATTTGATTTTTGACTGAAACTAGTATAGAATAGTCCATAATATACTACGATTTTTTGACAAAAACTAGTATTTCAAAAAGATTCAAAAAATCTAATTTTTAGATAATTTTTTGCATGGACTTCCATCATTACCTTCCCTCATAACATGTAGTGAGGATCTTAAAAGTTTCATAGTATTTCGAACAATCCTTGATTTAATTTGATTTTTGACCGAAACTAGTATAGAATTGTGTATAATATACTACGATTTTTTGGCCAAAACTAGTATTTCAAAAAGTTTCATAGAATCTAATATTGAGTTATTTTTTGCATGGACTTCCATCATAACCTTCCCTCGTAATAATAGAGAGGATCTTAAAAGTTTCTTAACATTTCGAACAATCCTTGATTTAATTTGATTTTTTACCGAAATTAGTATAGAATTGTGTATAATATACTATGATTTTTTGGCCAAAACTAGTATTTCAAAAAGTTTCAAAGAATCTAATTTTGAGATAATATTTTTGTATGGACTTCCATCATAACCTTCCCTCGTAATAATAGAGAGGATCTTAAAAGTTTCTTAACATTTCGAACAATCCTCGATTTAATTTGATTTTTGACTGAAACTAGTATAGAATTGTCCATAATATACTACGATTTTTTGACAAAAACTAGTATTTCAAAAAGATTCAAAAAATCTAATATTGAGATAATTTTTTGCATGGACTTCTATCATTACCTTCCCTCATTACATGTAGTGAGGATCTTAAAAGTTTCATAATATTTCGAACAATCCTCGATTTAATTTGATTTTTGACCGAAACTAGTATAGAATTGTGTATAATATACTACGATTTTTTGGCCAAAACTAGTATTTCAAAAAGTTTCATAGAATCTAATTTTAAGATAATTTTTAGTATGGATTTCCATCATAAACTTCCTTAGTAACATATAGAGATGACCTTAAAAGTTTCATAGAATTTTGAACAATCCTCGATTTAATTTGATTTTTGAACGAAACTAGTAAAGAATTGTGTATAGTATATACTACGATTTTTTGACCAAATCTAGTATTTGAAAAAGTTTCATATAATCTAATTTTGAGATAATTTTTTGCAAGGACTTCCATCATAACCTTCCCTCGTAACATATAAAGAGGATCTTAAATGTTTCGTAGCATTTCGAACAATCCTCGATTTAATTTGATTTTTAACAATAACTAGTATAGAATTGTGTATAATATACTACGATTTTTTGACCAAACTAGCATTTTAAAAAGTTTCATAGAATCTAATTTTGAAATTAATTTTTGCATGGACTTCCATCATAACCTTCCCTCTTAACATATAGAGAGGATCTTAAAAGTTTCGTAGCCTTTCGAATAATCCTCGATTTAATTTGATTTTTGACCGAAACTAGTATAGAATTTTGTATAATATACTACGATTTTTTTACCAAAACAAGTATTTCAAAAATTCCCATAGAATCTAACTTTGAGATAATTTTTTGCATGGACTTCCATCATAACCTTCCCTCGTAACATATAAAGAGGATCTTAAATGTTTCGTAGCATTTCGAACAATCCTCGATTTAATTTGATTTTTGACCAAAACTAGTATAGAATTGTGTATAATATACTACTATTTTTTGACCAAACTAGCATTTTAAAAAGTTTCCTAGAATCTAATTTTGAAATTAATTTTTGCATGGACTTCCATCATAACCTTCCCTCTTAACATATAGAGAGGATCTTAAAAGTTTCGTAGCCTTTCGAATAATCCTCGATTTAATTTGATTTTTGACCGAAACTAGTATAGAATTGTGTATAATATACTACGATTTTTTGACCAAAACAAGTATTTCAAAAAGTCCCATAGAATCTAATTTTGAGATAATTTTTTGCATGGACTTCCATCATAACCTTCCCTCGTAACATATAGAGAGGATATTAAAAGTTTCATAGCATTTCGAACAATCCTCGATTTAATTTGATATTTGACCGAAACTAGTATAGAATTCTGTATAATATATTACGATTTTTTGGCCAAAACTAGTATTTCAAAAAGTTTCATAGAATCTAATTTTGAGATAATTTTTTTGTATGGACTTCCATCATAACCTTCCATCGTAACATGTAGATAGGATTTTACAAGTTTTGTAGCATTTCGAACATTCCTCGATTTAATTTGATTTTTTACCGAAACTAGTATAGAATTGTGTATATTATACTACGATTTTTTGACCAAAACTAGTATTTCAAAAAGTTTCATAGATTCTAATTTTGAGATAATTTTTTGCGTGGACTTCCATCATAGCCTTCCCTCTTAACATGTAGACAGGATCTTCAAAGTTTCGTAGCATTTCGAATAATCCTCGATTTAATTTGATTTTTGACCGAAACTAGTATAGAATTGTGTATAATATACTACGATTTTTTGACCAAAACAAGTATTTCAAAAAGTCCCATAGAATCTAATTTTGAGATAATTTTTTGCATGGACATCCATCATAACCTTCCCTCGTAACATATAGAGAGGATATTAAAAGTTTCATAGCATTTCGAACAATCCTCGATTTAATTTGATATTTGACCGAAACTAGTATAGAATTGTGTATAATATATTACGATTTTTTGGCCAAAACTAGTATTTCAAAAAGTTTCATAGAATCTAATTTTGAGATAATTTTTTTGTATGGACTTCCATCATAACCTTCCATCGTAACATGTAGATAGGATTTTAAAAGTTTTGTAGCATTTCGAACATTCCTCGATTTAATTTGTTTTTTGACTGAAACTAGTATAGAATTGTGTATAATATACTACGAGTTTTTGACCAAAACTAGTATTTCAAAAAGTTTCATAGATTCTAATTTTGAGATAATTTTTTGCGTGGACTTCTTTCATAGCCTTCCCTCTTAACATGTAGACAGGATCTTCAAAGTTTCGTAGCATTTCGAACAATCCTCGATTTAATATGATTTTTGACCGAAACTAGTATAGAATTGTGTATAAATATACTACGATTTTTTGGCCAAAACTAGTATTTCAAAAACTTTAATAGAATCTAATTTTGAGATAATTTTTTGTATGGACTTCCATCATAACCTTCCCTCGTAATAATAGAGAGGATCTTTAAAGTTTCTTAACATTTCGAATAATCCTCGATTTAATTTGATTTTTGACTGAAACTAGTATAGAATAGTCCATAATATACTACGATTTTTTGACAAAAACTAGTATTTCAAAAAGATTCAAAAAATCTAATTTTTAGATAATTTTTTGCATGGACTTCCATCATTACCTTCCCTCATAACATGTAGTGAGGATCTTAAAAGTTTCATAGTATTTCGAACAATCCTTGATTTAATTTGATTTTTGACCGAAACTAGTATAGAATTGTGTATAATATACTACGATTTTTTGGCCAAAACTAGTATTTCAAAAAGTTTCATAGAATCTAATATTGAGTTATTTTTTGCATGGACTTCCATCATAACCTTCCCTCGTAATAATAGAGAGGATCTTAAAAGTTTCTTAACATTTCGAACAATCCTTGATTTAATTTGATTTTTTACCGAAATTAGTATAGAATTGTGTATAATATACTATGATTTTTTGGCCAAAACTAGTATTTCAAAAAGTTTCAAAGAATCTAATTTTGAGATAATATTTTTGTATGGACTTCCATCATAACCTTCCCTCGTAATAATAGAGAGGATCTTAAAAGTTTCTTAACATTTCGAACAATCCTCGATTTAATTTGATTTTTGACTGAAACTAGTATAGAATTGTCCATAATATACTACGATTTTTTGACAAAAACTAGTATTTCAAAAAGATTCAAAAAATCTAATATTGAGATAATTTTTTGCATGGACTTCTATCATTACCTTCCCTCATTACATGTAGTGAGGATCTTAAAAGTTTCATAATATTTCGAACAATCCTCGATTTAATTTGATTTTTGACCGAAACTAGTATAGAATTGTGTATAATATACTACGATTTTTTGGCCAAAACTAGTATTTCAAAAAGTTTCATAGAATCTAATTTTAAGATAATTTTTAGTATGGATTTCCATCATAAACTTCCTTAGTAACATATAGAGATGACCTTAAAAGTTTCATAGAATTTTGAACAATCCTCGATTTAATTTGATTTTTGAACGAAACTAGTAAAGAATTGTGTATAGTATATACTACGATTTTTTGACCAAATCTAGTATTTGAAAAAGTTTCATATAATCTAATTTTGAGATAATTTTTTGCAAGGACTTCCATCATAACCTTCCCTCGTAACATATAAAGAGGATCTTAAATGTTTCGTAGCATTTCGAACAATCCTCGATTTAATTTGATTTTTAACAATAACTAGTATAGAATTGTGTATAATATACTACGATTTTTTGACCAAACTAGCATTTTAAAAAGTTTCATAGAATCTAATTTTGAAATTAATTTTTGCATGGACTTCCATCATAACCTTCCCTCTTAACATATAGAGAGGATCTTAAAAGTTTCGTAGCCTTTCGAATAATCCTCGATTTAATTTGATTTTTGACCGAAACTAGTATAGAATTTTGTATAATATACTACGATTTTTTTACCAAAACAAGTATTTCAAAAATTCCCATAGAATCTAACTTTGAGATAATTTTTTGCATGGACTTCCATCATAACCTTCCCTCGTAACATATAAAGAGGATCTTAAATGTTTCGTAGCATTTCGAACAATCCTCGATTTAATTTGATTTTTGACCAAAACTAGTATAGAATTGTGTATAATATACTACTATTTTTTGACCAAACTAGCATTTTAAAAAGTTTCCTAGAATCTAATTTTGAAATTAATTTTTGCATGGACTTCCATCATAACCTTCCCTCTTAACATATAGAGAGGATCTTAAAAGTTTCGTAGCCTTTCGAATAATCCTCGATTTAATTTGATTTTTGACCGAAACTAGTATAGAATTGTGTATAATATACTACGATTTTTTGACCAAAACAAGTATTTCAAAAAGTCCCATAGAATCTAATTTTGAGATAATTTTTTGCATGGACTTCCATCATAACCTTCCCTCGTAACATATAGAGAGGATATTAAAAGTTTCATAGCATTTCGAACAATCCTCGATTTAATTTGATATTTGACCGAAACTAGTATAGAATTCTGTAAAATATATTACGATTTTTTGGCCAAAACTAGTATTTCAAAAAGTTTCATAGAATCTAATTTTGAGATAATTTTTTTGTATGGACTTCCATCATAACCTTCCATCGTAACATGTAGATAGGATTTTACAAGTTTTGTAGCATTTCGAACATTCCTCGATTTAATTTGATTTTTGACCGAAACTAGTATAGAATTGTGTATATTATACTACGATTTTTTGACCAAAACTAGTATTTCAAAAAGTTTCATAGATTCTAATTTTGAGATAATTTTTTGCGTGGACTTCCATCATAGCCTTCCCTCTTAACATGTAGACAGGATCTTCAAAGTTTCGTAGCATTTCGAACAATCCTCGATTTAATATGATTTTTGACCGAAACTAGTATAGAATTGTGTATAAATATACTACGATTTTTTGGCCAAAACTAGTATTTCAAAAACTTTAATAGAATATAATTTTGAGATAATTTTTTGTATGGACTTCCATCATAACCTTCCCTCGTAATAATAGAGAGGATCTTTAAAGTTTCTTAACATTTCGAACAATCCTCGATTTAATTTGATTTTTGACTGAAACTAGTATAGAATAGTCCATAATATACTACGATTTTTTGACAAAAACTAGTATTTCAAAAAGATTCAAAAAATCTAATTTTTAGATAATTTTTTGCATGGACTTCCATCATTACCTTCCCTCATAACATGTAGTGAGGATCTTAAAAGTTTCATAGTATTTCGAACAATCCTTGATTTAATTTGATTTTTGACCGAAACTAGTATAGAATTGTGTATAATATACTACGATTTTTTGGCCAAAACTAGTATTTCAAAAAGTTTCATAGATTCTAATTTTGAGATAATTTTTTGCGTGGACTTCCATCATAGCCTTCCCTCTTAACATGTAGACAGGATCTTCAATGTTTCGTAGCATTTCGAATAATCCTCGATTTAATTTGATTTTTGACCGAAACTAGTATAGAATTGTGTATAATATACTACGATTTTTTGACCAAAACAAGTATTTCAAAAAGTCCCATAGAATCTAATTTTGAGATAATTTTTTGCATGGACATCCATCATAACCTTCCCTCGTAACATATAGAGAGGATATTAAAAGTTTCATAGCATTTCGAACAATCCTCGATTTAATTTGATATTTGACCGAAACTAGTATAGAATTGTGTATAATATATTACGATTTTTTGGCCAAAACTAGTATTTCAAAAAGTTTCATAGAATCTAATTTTGAGATAATTTTTTTGTATGGACTTCCATCATAACCTTCCATCGTAACATGTAGATAGGATTTTAAAAGTTTTGTAGCATTTCGAACATTCCTCGATTTAATTTGTTTTTTGACTGAAACTAGTATAGAATTGTGTATAATATACTACGAGTTTTTGACCAAAACTAGTATTTCAAAAAGTTTCATAGATTCTAATTTTGAGATAATTTTTTGCGTGGACTTCTTTCATAGCCTTCCCTCTTAACATGTAGACAGGATCTTCAAAGTTTCGTAGCATTTCGAACAATCCTCGATTTAATATGATTTTTGACCGAAACTAGTATAGAATTGTGTATAAATATACTACGATTTTTTGGCCAAAACTAGTATTTCAAAAACTTTAATAGAATCTAATTTTGAGATAATTTTTTGTATGGACTTCCATCATAACCTTCCCTCGTAATAATAGAGAGGATCTTTAAAGTTTCTTAACATTTCGAACAATCCTCGATTTAATTTGATTTTTGACTGAAACTAGTATAGAATAGTCCATAATATACTACGATTTTTTGACAAAAACTAGTATTTCAAAAAGATTCAAAAAATCTAATTTTTAGATAATTTTTTGCATGGACTTCCATCATTACCTTCCCTCATAACATGTAGTGAGGATCTTAAAAGTTTCATAGTATTTCGAACAATCCTTGATTTAATTTGATTTTTGACCGAAACTAGTATAGAATTGTGTATAATATACTACGATTTTTTGGCCAAAACTAGTATTTCAAAAAGTTTCATAGAATCTAATATTGAGTTATTTTTTGCATGGACTTCCATCATAACCTTCCCTCGTAATAATAGAGAGGATCTTAAAAGTTTCTTAACATTTCGAACAATCCTTGATTTAATTTGATTTTTTACCGAAATTAGTATAGAATTGTGTATAATATACTATGATTTTTTGGCCAAAACTAGTATTTCAAAAAGTTTCAAAGAATCTAATTTTGAGATAATATTTTTGTATGGACTTCCATCATAACCTTCCCTCGTAATAATAGAGAGGATCTTAAAAGTTTCTTAACATTTCGAACAATCCTCGATTTAATTTGATTTTTGACTGAAACTAGTATAGAATTGTCCATAATATACTACGATTTTTTGACAAAAACTAGTATTTCAAAAAGATTCAAAAAATCTAATATTGAGATAATTTTTTGCATGGACTTCTATCATTACCTTCCCTCATTACATGTAGTGATGATCTTAAAAGTTTCATAATATTTCGAACAATCCTCGATTTAATTTGATTTTTGACCGAAACTAGTATAGAATTGTGTATAATATACTACGATTTTTTGGCCAAAACTAGTATTTCAAAAAGTTTCATAGAATCTAATTTTAAGATAATTTTTAGTATGGATTTCCATCATAAACTTCCTTAGTAACATATAGAGATGACCTTAAAAGTTTCATAGAATTTTGAACAATCCTCGATTTAATTTGATTTTTGAACGAAACTAGTAAAGAATTGTGTATAGTATATACTACGATTTTTTGACCAAATCTAGTATTTGAAAAAGTATCATATAATCTAATTTTGAGATAATTTTTTGCAAGGACTTCCATCATAACCTTCCCTCGTAACATATAAAGAGGATCTTAAATGTTTCGTAGCATTTCGAACAATCCTCGATTTAATTTGATTTTTGACAATAACTAGTATAGAATTGTGTATAATATACTACGATTTTTTGACCAAACTAGCATTTTAAAAAGTTTCATAGAATCTAATTTTGAAATTAATTTTTGCATGGACTTCCATCATAACCTTCCCTCTTAACATATAGAGAGGATCTTAAAAGTTTCGTAGCCTTTCGAATAATCCTCGATTTAATTTGATTTTTGACCGAAACTAGTATAGAATTTTGTATAATATACTACGATTTTTTTACCAAAACAAGTATTTCAAAAAGTCCCATAGAATCTAACTTTGAGATAATTTTTTGCATGGACTTCCATCATAACCTTCCCTCGTAACATATAGAGAGGATATTAAAAGTTTCATAGCATTTCGAACAATCCTCGATTTAATTTGATATTTGACCGAAACTAGTATAGAATTGTGTATAATATATTACAATTTTTTGGCCAAAACTAGTATTTCAAAAAGTTTCATAGAATCTAATTTTGAGATAATTTTTTGTATGGACTTCCATCATAACCTTCCCTCGTCATAATAGACAGGATCTTAAAAGTTTCTTAACATTTCGAATAATCCTCGATTTAATTTGATTTTTGACTGAAACTAGTATAGAATTGTCCATAATATACTACGATTTTTTGACAAAAACTAGTATTTCAAAAAGATTCAAAAAATATAATTTTGAGATAATTTTTTGCATGGACTTCCATCATTACCTTTCCTCATAACATGTAGTGAGGATCTTAAAAGTTTCATAGTATTTCGAACAATCCTCGATTTAATTTGATTTTTGACCGAAACTAGTATAGAATTGTGTATAATATACTACAATTTTTTGGCCAAAACTAGTATTTCCAAAAGTTTCATAGAATCTAATATTGAGATAATTTTTTGCATGGACTTCCATCATAACCTTCCCCCGTAACAATAGAGAGGATCTTAAAATTTTCTTAACATTTCGAACAATCCTTGATTTAATTTGATTTTTTACCGAAACTAGTATAGAATTGTGTATAATATACTATGATTTTTTGACCAAAACTAGTATTTCAAAAAGATTCATAGAATCGAATTTCGAGATAATTTTTTGCGTGGACTTCCATCATAGCCTTCCCTCGTAACATGTAGAAAGGATCTTAAAAGTTTCGGAGCATTTCGAACAATCCTCAATTTAATTTGTTTTTTGATCGAAACTAGTATAGAATTGTGTATAATATAATATGATTTTTTGACCAAAACTAGTATTTCAAAAAGTTTCATAGAATCTAATTTTTAGAAAATGTTTTGCATGGATTTCTATCATAACCTTCTTTCGTAACATACAGAGAGAATCTTAAAAGTTTCATAGCATTTCGAACAATCCTCGATTTAATTTGATTTTTGACCGAAACTAGTATAGAATAGTGTATAATATACTACGATTTTTTGGCCAAAACTAGTATTTCAAAAAGTTTCATAGAATCTAATTTTAAGATAATTTTTTGTATGGACTTCCATCATAACCTTCCCTCGTAACATATAGAGAGGACCTTAAAAGTTTCATAGAATTTTGAACAATCCTCGATTTAATTTGATTTTTGAACGAAACTAGTAAAGAATTGTGTATAATATATACTACGATTTTTTGACCAAATCTAGTCTTTGAAAAAGTTTCATATAATCTAATTTTGAGATAATTTTTTGCAAGGACTTCCATCATAACCTTCCCTCGTAACATATAAAGAGGATCTTAAATGTTTCGTAGCATTTCGAACAATCCTCGATTTAATTTGATTTTTGACCAAAACTAGTATAGAATTGTGTATAATATACTACGATTTTTTGACCAAACTAGCATTTTAAAAAGTTTCATAGAATCTAATTTTGAAATTAATTTTTGCATGGACTTCCATCATAACCTTCCCTCTTAACATATAGAGAGGATCTTAAAAGTTTCGTAGCCTTTCGAATAATCCTCGATTTAATTTGATTTTTGACCGAAACTAGTATAGAATTTTGTATAATATACTACGATTTTTTTACCAAAACAAGTATTTCAAAAAGTCCCATAGAATCTAAGTTTGAGATAATTTTTTGCATGGACTTCCATCATAACCATCCCTCGTAACATATAGAGAGGATATTAAAAGTTTCATAGCATTTCGAACAATCCTCGATTTAATTTGATATTTGACCGAAACTAGTATAGAATTGTGTATAATATATTACGATTTTTTGGCCAAAACTAGTATTTCAAAAAGTTTCATAGAATCTAATTTTTTTGAGATAATTTTTTTGTATGGACTTCCATCATAACCTTCCATCGTAACATGTAGATAGGATCTTAAAAGTTTTGTAGCATTTCGAACATTCCTCTATTTAATTTGATTTTTGGTCGAAACTAGTATAGAATTGTGTATATTATACTACGATTTTTTGACCAAAACTAGTATTTCAAAAAGTTTCATAGATTCTAATTTTGAGATAATTTTTTGCGTGGACTTCCATCATAGCCTTCCCTCTTAACATGTAGACAGGATCTTCAAAGTTTCGTAGCATTTCGAACATTCCTCGATTTAATATGATTTTTGACCGAAACTAGTATAGAATTGTGTATAATATACTACGATTTTTTGGCCAAAACTAGTATTTCAAAAACTTTAATAGAATCTAATTTTGAGATAATTTTTTGTATGGACTTCCATCATAACCTTCCCTCGTAATAATAGAGAGGATCTTAAAAGTTTCTTAACATTTCGAACAATCCTCGATTTAATTTAATTTTTGACTGAAACTAGTATAGAATTGTCCATAATATACTACGATTTTTTGACAAGAACTAGTATTTCAAAAAGATTCAAAAAATCTAATATTGAGATAATTTTTTGCATGGACTTCCATCATTACCTTCCCTCATTACATGTAGTGAGGATCTTAAAAGTTTCATAGTATTTCGAACAATCCTTGATTTAATTTGATTTTAGACCGAAACTAGTATAGAATTGTGTATAATATACTACGATTTTTTGGCCAAAACTAGTATTTCAAAAAGTTTCATAGAATCTAATATTGAGTTATTTTTTGCATGGACTTCCATCATAACCTTCCCTCGTAATAATAGAGAGGATCTTAAAAGTTTCTTAACATTTCGAACAATCCTTGATTTAATTTTATTTTTTACCGAAACTAGTATAGAATTGTGTATAATATACTATGATTTTTTGGCCAAAACTAGTATTTCAAAAAGTTTCATAGAATCTAATTTTGAGATAATATTTTTGTATGGACTTCCATCATAACCTTCCATCGTAACATGTAGATAGGATTTTAAAAGTTTTGTAGCATTTCGAACATTCCTCGATTTAATTTGATTTTTGACCGAAACTAGTATAGAATTGTGTATAATATACTACGATTTTTTGACCAAAACTAGTATTTCAAAAAGTTTCATAGATTCTAATTTTGAGATAATTTTTTGCGTGGACTTCCATCATAGCCTTCCCTCTTAACATGTAGACAGGATCTTCAAAGTTTCGTAGCATTTCGAACAATCCTCGATTTAATATGATTTTTGACCGAAACTAGTATAGAATTGTGTATAATATACTACGATTTTTTGGCCAAAACTAGTATTTCAAAAACTTTAATAGAATCTAATTTTGAGATAATTTTTTGTATGGACTTCCATCATAACCTTCCCTCGTAATAATAGAGAGGATCTTAAAAGTTTCTTAACATTTCGAACAATCGTCGATTTAATTTGATTTTTGACTGAAACTAGTATAGAATTGTCCATAATATACTACGATTTTTTGACAAAAACTAGTATTTCAAAAAGATTCAAAAAATCTAATATTGAGATAATTTTTTGCATGGACTTCTATCATTACCTTCCCTCATTACATGTAATGAGGATCTTAAAAGTTTCATAGTATTTCGAACAATCCTCGATTTAATTTGATTTTTGATCGAAACTAGTATAGAATTGTATATAATATACTACGATTTTTTGGCCAAAACTAGTATTTCAAAAAGTTTCATAGAATCTAATATTGAGTTATTTTTTGCATGGACTTCCATCATAACCTTCCCTCGTAATAATAGAGAGGATCTTAAAAGTTTCTTAACATTTCGAACAATCCTTGATTTAATTTGATTTTTTACCGAAACTAGTATAGAATTGTGTATAATATACTATGATTTTTTGACCAAAACTAGTATTTCAAAAAGATTCATAGAATCGAATTTTGAGATAATTTTTTGCGTGGACTTCCATCATAGCCTTCCCTTGTAACATGTAGACAGGATCTTAAAAGTTTCGTAGCATTTCGAACAATCCTCAATTTAATTTGTTTTTTGATCGAAACTAGTATAGAATTGTGTATAATATACTATGATTTTTTGACCAAAACTAGTATTTCAAAAAGTTTCATAGAATCTAATTTTTAGAAATGTTTTGCATGGATTTCCATCATAACCTTCCCTCGTAACATATAGAGAGGATCTTAAAAGTTTCATAGATTTTCGAACAATCCTCGATTTAATTTGATTTTTGAACGAAACTAGTATAGAATTGTGTATAATATATACTACGCTTTTTTGACCAAAACTAGTATTTGAAAAAGTTTCATATAATCTAATTTTGAGATAATTTTTTGCAAGGACTTCCATCATAACCTTCCTTCGTAACATATAGAGAGGATCTTAAATGTTTCGTAGCATTTCGAACAATCATCGATTTAATTTGATTTTTGATCGAAACTAGTATAGAATTTTGTATAATATACTACGATTTTTTGACCAAAACTAGCATTTTAAACAGTTTCATAGAATCTAATTTTGAAATTAATTTTTGCATGGACTTCCATCATAACCTTCCCTCTTAACATATAGAGAGGATCTTAAAAGTTTCTTCGCATTTCGAATAATCCTCGATTTAATTTGATTTTTGACCGAAACTAGTATAGAATTGTGTATAATATACTACGATTTTTTGACCAAAACAAGTATTTCAAAAAGTTCCATTGAATCTAATTTTGAGATAATTTTTTGCATGGACTTCCATCATAACCTACCCTGATAACATGTAGAGAGGATCTTAGAGGTTTCATAGCATTTCGAACAATCCTCGATTTAATTTGATTTTTGACCGAAACTAGTATAGAATTGTGTATAATATACTACGATTTTTTGGCCAAAACTAGTATTTCAAAAAGTTTCATAGAATCTAATTTTGAGATAATTTTTTTGTATGGACTTCCATCATAACCTTCCATCGTAACATGTTGATAGGATCTTAAAAGTTTTGTAGCATTTCGAACATTCCTCGATTTAATTTGATTTTTGACCAAAACAAGTATAGAATTGTGTATAATATACTACGATTTTTTTGACCAAAACTAGTATTTCAAAAAGTTTAATATATTCTAATTGTGTGATAATATTTTGCGTGGACTTCCATTATAGCCTTCCCTCGTAATATGTAGACAGGATCTTCAATGTTTCGTAGCATTTCGAACAATCCTCGATTTAATATGATTTTTGACCGAAACTAGTATAGAATTGTGTATAATATACTACGATTTTTTTGGCCAAAACTAGTATTTCAAAAAGTTTAATAGAATCTAATTTTGAGATAATTTTTTGTATGGACTTCCATCATAACCTTCCCTCGTAATAATAGAGAGGATCTTAAAAGTTTCTTAACATTTAGAACAATCCTCGATTTAATTTTATTTTTGACTGAAACTAGTATAGAATTGTCCATAATATACTACGATTTTTTGACAAAAACTAGTATTTCAAAAAGATTCAAAAAGTCTAATTTTGAGATAATTTTTTGCATGGACTTCCATCATAACCTTCCCTCATAACATGTAGAGAGGATCTTAAAAGTTTCATATCATTTCGAACAATCCTCGATTTAATTTGATTTTTGACCGAAACTAGTATAGAATTGTGTATGATATACTACGATTTTTTGGGCAAAACTAGTATTTCAAAAAGTTTCATAGAATCTAATATTGAGATAATTTTTTGCATGGACTTCCATCATAACCTTCCCTCGTAATAATAGAGAGGATCTTAAAAGTTTCTTAACATTTCGAACAATCCTTGATTTAATTTGATTTTTTACCGAAACTAGTATAGAATTGTGTATAATTGTTGCACCTCGAAAAATACGATCCTCGCGAATGCGGTCATGGCTGGGCTGACTTGAGAGTCTCCACCTAATTTTGATTTATTCCCAAAGAGGGAAAGAGAAAATATAGATAAAACCCGGGAAGAAAGGATAAAGACAAGGTCATCGTAACCATTGTCGGGGTTCGGAAGTCGGTTATGCAGGGGGAAGGTATTAGCACCCCCTACATCCATCGTACTCGATGGGAACCTTCTAAGCTGTCACGCGCGAAAGGATGTCTATGCCTAATGAATTACTTGCTAAAGGAGGAAAAGGATTCAAATTTTATTTATCTTTCTTTAGGAGTCGAATTGCACTGAACACTATGGATAGTTTATTCCGAACCAACAAGCCAAGTGTCTTGCGACGGAATAATCGGAGCGAATAACAAGAGCTCGTAATCCTCCTTTCTACCACTTAAGGCTCGTGGCGTACAATTTCTCTCATATTATTAAAGTGTTTTAATACCTAAGACCACTTGACGTTGGATCAAGGGTTTGGATTTAAATAAACATTTTGGTAGGTCGATTGCGAGGCATAAAGCGATCGCGAAGGGTGAATGCAAAATGGAGGTTAAAGGTTAATTAAATACATGGAATCTAATCTTAGTCCTAAGCTAACACGGAGCCGTTGGAGCTCGAATTAAACCAAAAGCGTCGAAATTTAGCTCTTTAACTGTCTTAGAATCGATTCAAATTTAGAATCATTCTATGAGAAGTCGAGCGTTACTTTATAATCAAATAATTATTTAAATAAAAGAAATGCGATAAAAAATACAATTGGTCTCATATTGATCTAAATGACACCGATTTGTCGAAATCGAACATTTAGATCGTTTGTTATATCATCGATCATAAAATAAAATAAAGTCGAAATAATAATAAAATAATATTTTGGCCTCATATTTAATTTAAATAACGTCGATTTATTCGAAATCGAATATTTAAATATTTATTCATCGGCCAAAATAAAATAAATTGAGATGATGAGAAATAATAAGAAAAAATAAACGTGTGGCCTCAAATTAGGGGATAACGTCGATTTATCAGAAATCGAATATCACCATTTATCATTGGCCGATTAAATAATAAAATCGATAAATAATGGATCTAAATTAATTAGAAACCATAAAAAGTAATAGAAAACGGTCTCATATCGATTCGGACAACGTCGATAAATCGAATGTCACAAATCGGATAATAATATCATAGACCAAATAGTAAGTATAAATAAATCAATAAATCGATAAAATGATAAATGAAGAAAAATCGGCCTCAAATTGGTTTAGACAACGTCACTAATTGGAATGTCAATAAACCATATTTTTATCATAGGCCCGAAAAATAACGGATAAAAAAATAAATGAAATCGGTCTCAATTTAATGGATAACGTCGATTAAACAATCGAATATCTTATTTTATCATTAACCGAATAAATCGAATAATCGATTAAATAAATAGCGAAGAATAACAATGGCCTCAAAACAACTTTTGACAACGCCGATTTAAAATCGAATATCAAAAAGTCATAATTATTTCATTGGCCCCTAAAAAAAATGTATAATGAAATGCAAACAATAATAAAACTTGCTAAATCATAAACCTAATAATAAAAATAGAGACCAATAATTTTAATGTGAAAGAAAATGGAAATACAAATAAATCAAATAATGGGAAGCATAGTATTGGACCGATTCAGGTGTATACTTAGCAAAATCCACTGGCCCATAGACCCAATAATAAACAAACAGATATTTTTTTAAAATTAAAATGAATAAATAAATCAAAAGGAAAAAGAAAATCAGCGAAGAATAATAAAAGGACGGTAGATTTCATAAGTTGAAAATATGGCACCATGGCCTAACAGTAAAAGATTTTTTTATATATAAAAAAAAATGAACACCAGTTACCATAAAAATGTATATAAAACAAAAGAATAATATAAAAGAATAATAAAAAGAAAAATAAGCATTATAAAAGAAAAAGCAGGGGAAGGGAAGTTGCGTTTAAATACCCCTGGAACGAAAAGATATCGTCCTTCTCTCACCCAATAACAATGGCGGAAAACCAACCCTTCTTCTCAACTCGTGACCTCTCAGCCTCTCTCCAACACGATCTACGCTCGTTCTCGGCCCAAACTCTCGGTTTGTTCACAAAAATCGCGTCTGGTTTGCTTTCCTGCCAGGCTCCGTTTTCGTGACTAATCTCTCTCGTCTCACTTTCTGCGTTTCAAGATTTCGGACTCTCAATCGCACTTTATTTCTGGCTTTAGCACGTTTTATATCGATTCAGTTTGGGTGGAGGGCCTCGCGGAAGAATCTCTCGCAAATCACGATCTTTCGGTCTCGCGATTTCTGGATTGTTTCTCGGCGATTTGATGTGTTTCCATTCAAGGAGTTCGTTCGAATTCAGATCTGCATTCTTGAATCTACGCTCAGAGTTTGTTTCTGGTGTTGAAAAAATGGTGTTTTACGTTTGATGGAAAAAAGGTGAAGGTGATTTATGAAGTGTTTTGGGTCCGATTTTTAGGAATGGTGAGCTTTATGGTTTTCACTTCATCTCTTTCTTTTCTTTTTCTTGGTTTATGATTAAGAACAGAGGTGTGTTTATGGTTGACACTTGTGGGTTCAAAGGTTCTGTTTATGGTGGTAGTGAATGATACAAATGGTGGTGAAGGATTGTTGTTGTGGTCGATGTAAAAGGTTGAAGAAGGTGTTCTGTGTTATAAAGGAAAATGGAAGGATTTACGATTTGTGCCCTGCGGTGTTTCTTTGTAACGATTATCTGGATGCCCTTCTTTTTTAAAGTGACGTGAGACCTCTATTATATAACAAAGATTACGGTAAGAAAACGATGGAATCTTTAGTGGAATTGGCTGTGGACCCAGAAATCCGTTACAAGATCATGATGAAATCAAGTGTAGTGTGCTAGCTGGAATTATTGAGTCTGAAGGAGTTGTGAGTGGAGACGCGTAAAACAAAAATAGTGGAATGCATCACGTGGGGTCTGTACGGTCCTCTTTTGTTGGCTGCGAATGTGGTTTACAAACTTGTTCTTTCAGTAATATTTTCTAAACACAGTGCATCCTTATTATTATTACTTTTGGATGGGAAAAAGGCTCATATTAATGAAACATGTATCAACTTGGAAAATGGTAATCTTTGGGTTGTTACTTACCTGTAACGATACTTGTTTTATGATAATAATAAAACTAACAAAAAAATAATGTAATAATAATAATAATAACAATAATAATTAATAAATAACAAAAATAATAATAGTAATAAAATGAAATGAAATAGTAATAATAAAAATAAAAATGATAGTAATGATAAAGAATAGCAATAAAAGAATATAAATAATGAAAAAAAAATAAAAGAAACTTTTGGATAAAAAACAAATTTTTTATTGGAACAGAAAGAAGTATATAAAGAATGTGAATTAGGCATCCACCGACCTTACCACACACTGAGATCCTGACTGAACAAATTGACACAAATATACTTTTTTTTAATATTGAATATAAAACTAATAAAAGTAAATATGCGGGTAGGACGGATTTAGGGTATGACAGATGCCCCTATCTAATTGTCTTGAACCTGATAAATGAACTTATTGTGAAATGTTTGTTTTCAAGGTAAAAGTCAATTAGATATAATAATAGCCGAAAATTTGTCCAATGCAGAATGCAATGCAATATTGAAACATGATATGCATATATGGACGCAATTATTAGTAATTAAACGCAGTTTGAATGCGATATGAAATATGATGACATAAAGTCTGTGAGGATGATGAAATGATTGAATGAAAAGAAAAGAACTGACAAATAGTAAAGATAAGAAAAATTAGCTGGGAAAACAGGATATTCCTGGAAATCCGTCTGGACGATTGGGAATAATTAGGAACACCTGACATGAGAAGAATAAATCCTGAGAAAGATATTAAAGACATCCAGAACAATCTATGGATACACAAATACCAAATTTCAACGTCCGAAACATCTAGAAGAGTACTAGATGTGGATTGAAACCCAAATTATGAAGGTACATCAAGGGAGACATCAAACTCTTCAACAAGACATTCAGAGAGACACTACTTGAAGTAAAGACTCAAGTCAAACTTCTCAATGGGATGAACTAGAGAGGGACAGTTGAAAAACAGGATCCACGTCAAACTTCACACAGTTTGAAGGAAAAGAGTTCCACGCCAAACTTAACAAAGTTTGAAGGAAAATGGTTCCACGCCAAACTTAACACAGTTTGAAGGAAAAAAGGATTCCACGCCAAACTTGACACAGTTTGAAGGAAAAAAAGGATTCCACGCCAAACTTAACAAAGTTTGAAGGAAAAGGGTTCCACGCCAAACTTGACACAGTTTGAAGGAAAAAAGGATTCCACGCCAAACTTGACACAGTTTGAAGGAAAAAAGAATTCCACGCCAAACTTGACACAGTTTGAAGGAAAAAAAAGATTCCACGCCAAACTTGACACAGTTTGAAGGAAAAAAGGATTCCACGCCAAACTTAACAAAGTTTGAAGGAAAAGGGTTCCACGCCAAACTTGACACAGTTTGAAGGAAAAAAGGATTCCACGCCAAACTTAACAAAGTTTGAAGGAAAAGGGTTCCACGCCAAACTTGACACAGTTTGAAGGAAAAAAGGATTCCACGCCAAACTTAACAAAGTTTGAAGGAAAAGGGTTCCACGCCAAACTTGACACAGTTTGAAGGAAAAGGGTTCCACGTTAAACTTAACACAGTTTGAAGGAAAAAAAATTTCCACGCCAAACTTGACACAGTTTGAAGGAAAAGAGTTCCACGCCAAACTTAACACAGTTTGAAGGAAAAGGGTTCCACGCCAAACTTGACACAGTTTGAAGGGAAAAAAAGTTCCACGCCAAACTTGACACAGTTTGAAGGAAAAGAGTTCCACGCCAAACTTAACACAGTTTGAAGGAAAAGGGTTCCACGCCAAACTTGACACAGTTTGAAGGAAAAGAAAATAAACACGAAAGACAGGGTGACAGACACGACTGCTTTGATAGGTGCCAAATGAGTTGGACTTTGATTTTTTTGGTTTCCAAATAGAAATTGGACTTTAAGGATGCTAAATGAAATTGGACTTTGACCACAAGGTAAGACGACAAGACCTCAGGAAATGCATATGAAAATGAAGTAAACTTCGTGTTATGCTTGATATGAAATTGTATGATGCAAATGGTGCAATGATTGCAGTGCAAATGCTAAGACCACTGGATAAGACTCTTTTGGAAAGGTGCGGCT
Organism: Lathyrus aphaca; assembly: GCA_963966055.1. Lineage (NCBI taxonomy): Eukaryota > Viridiplantae > Streptophyta > Magnoliopsida > Fabales > Fabaceae > Lathyrus > Lathyrus aphaca. The sequence goes on from OZ014523.1 coordinate 34,105,376, forward strand.
GAAGCATCTGATTCCACAACACAGTGAACTTTGCCCGCTATGCTCCTCGAAAGATATCTTGAACACAACTTCTACTTCACTTGTTAGAAGTATCAAAATGTTGATCCTTTTGGGAAAAAGTGATAAGCTTTGTTTGGGGATTGCTTGAAGTAGACTGCCCCATGTTGAATGATTCTGAAGTGACTGCTCGACTGGTCGCTTGACATGCTTGCCCCAGCATGAGTATTGAAAAGATTCTCTGAATAACAAGATTTTTGACTGTGATGTGCCCCTGATAGGACCACTGGTCAAGTTTCTCAACTGTTTTAAAATTCCTCGATGATGAGTGCCTATTGTAAAAAAAATGTTCAAAAAAAATGTTAATTCTAATACAATGCTCAAGCACAAATTTTGGAATCAAAATCATTATTGGAATGATATTGGTGTAAAGAAAATGAAATACTGGCAAGAATGCACTGTTTATTAAGTCATGCAAAGTGCAAAGTTGAAGATAATGCAAATTGAAAAATATGAAAAAGGTATGATACCAAAGCAAACGATTGGCAAATCTCTTGGGGAGTCAGCTTACGCAACCTTGTTGAGATATGCTTTCGAAACAAACCGAACTTAAATTAGGTCTTTAAAGGGTTGTAACGTGGCTTGGTTCACGGTTCATGAAACAAAGGATATAAGGCTCAAAATTTAATTTTTTTTACCCAACCCATTCTCCATGATGATCTTCAGTCCTACGCTCAAATAATTCAACCTATGCATTCAAGTTATTTGGATTTGTACTGATGATGATGGCTTAAAAGCTTAAGGGATTATTAGATAGCAGTCATTGCTTATTCACAACACTTTGTTGGTCTTATGTTATGAGGATTTTGGATCAACTCATCCTTGTGTTTGTTGAGGAATTTTGGTGACCTCTTTTGATTTGATTCTTATTATCCCTAACTTTTTCCTGGACTGTATCTTTGATATTTTCAGTCCAGCAGGATGCTTTTATTTTGCCTAAGTCGCCTTTTGGGTGTTGACTTAACGACTTTTTCATTTTTGATTTGGACAATGATTGCCATTAACTTCCTCGACAATTGTGCGAAGGAAAACTTGGGCTTGAAAGCCTTATTGAAAGGTGTAAGGAATGATCCTCCTAAAATTGAATGCATATTCGAATTAATTGAGAACTACCTTGCCCCGGATTAAGATTTTGGTTTTTTCGTGTAGAAAGAAACTCCAACTTCTAGGCTCAAAGGGGTTGACAATGGATTAACTTCCTTATTTCTCCAGTGTTTGGGAGTTGAAACAATGCCTGTATATCATCAGCAAGATTTTATTTTGAAAGCATACCATTCAACAATTTGGGTATTTATTCGTCATCCTCCCTCCAGTCATTGCTTATACAATAGATGAATAAGAGAACAATGGTATATATTGTTTGAAAATGAAAAGCATAAATACGCACAAATATGAAGGTGAATGAATTGATTCAAAAACATGCGATGCTCATTTCATTAACATTAACATTAGAGAATAAACAAAGTCTTTAAACAAGTACACATAATACAAACAAGGAAATTAAAACTGAAAAGAAACAAGGCCTAGTGTCTAATCAGTAGCAAGGATGAGCTTTCCCGTCTGATCCACTGGCTTTAGGTAGTAACTTGCGATTCTTCGACCAAATCTTCAGCCACTTTGCTTTGGCATGGGATCTATTTCAACCCTGGGAACCTTTCTCGGTGTAAAGGTGAGCAAGTCTCCCCTGACCAAGTCTTGAACTCGAGCTTGGAAAGCATAACAGTTCTCAATATCATGACCTGCAGCTCCTTCATGGAATGGGCAATGAAGATCGGTCCTAAATCCAAGTGGAAGAGGATTTGGAGGATTGAGAGGTCTAGTAGTAACAAGACCTTTTTTGCACAGTTCAGGGAAAACCTCAGCATATTTCATGGGAATAGGATCAATAGGAGCCCTGGGCCTAGGATTGCGAGTCTGATTCTGACCAACATTCCTTTGTGGAGGAGCTCGAGCTGGTGGAGTATTAACCATAGGAGCAACTGCGACTACTTGGGTTTCACCATATTGTTGTTTTCTGTAGTAGGGTCTTCTTTCAGTGTTGACAGCATGAGTATCACCCTCTTTCTTCTTCTGAAAGTTCCCAGAGGACTTTTTCGCAGCATTAGAAGCTTCAGCACTTCCAAACTTGCCTTTTCTGATTCCTTCCTCTAGCCTTTCTCCAATAGTGACTAGGTCAGCAAAACTAGATGATACGCTACCTATCATCCTTTCCCAATAAAGAGGTTGAAGAGTGTCCATGAACAGACCAGTCAGCTCTTTCTCTGCCAAGGGAGGCTCAACCTGAGCAGCTAGCTCTCTCCAGCGCTGAGCATACTCCTTGAATGATTCCTTTTCTTTCTGAGACATGTTTTGGAGCTGACGGCGGTCAGGTGCCATGTCCAAATTGTATTTGTATTGTTTTAGGAATGCATCAAGCAAATCCTGCCAGTATTGGATACAACTTTTCTCGAGTCCCATATACCATTTCAAAGATGCCCCACTCAAGCTATCTTGGAAGCAATGGATGAGTAGTTTGTCTTTATCAGCATGGGCGGCCATTTTGCGTCAGTACATAATCATGTGGCTTTTTGGACAAGTGTCTCCCTTGTATTTTTCAAATATTGGCATTTTGAACTTGTCTGGCATAACCAAGTTTGAAACCAAACACATGTCTGAGGCGGCAGCGTTGAAGACATCAAATCCTTCCACATCCCTTATCCTCTTTTCCAAAGTCATACATTGTTCCCTAACATCCTCAAAATTCCCAGCCTCACATTGTACCGATGATGGTGGATTATGCACGAAGGGAGGATTCACATAAGCAGTTTGGGCAACAGTATGCACATTGGGTTGAGAGTCAGTGAACACTCCAGGTTCGAAAAAAGTGGATGTACCAGTCATTTGAGTAGTCACAAATGGCGGATTATAACCCGGTGGCAATCCAAATTCTGGCCATGTGCTAGCGGGTCTTGAAGACTCTGCGTTAATGACGAAACTACTATCTTCAGAGGTGACGGTCTTCTGAGCTGGAGTGTCCTTAGTAGCCAAGATTTGGAGCATATCCATAATCTTGCTCACACTGCTCTTCAGGTCATCGATGTCTTCCCTGACTCGCTTGTTGTGTTCTTCTTGTTCGGCCATTCTTCTTCTTTCGTGGGCCCTAGTTCTGTATCTGCGTGGAGGAATCAGCTTGACGGGTACTCAACAACTGCTGAAGACGAGAACGAATGAACATGAGCGACTATGAATGCAAAATGAATGCAAATATGAATGCAATGATATTCAAATAAAATGCGAAACGGTGTTTAAACGTAAATTCAAGGTATCATAAGTCCAAGGTACAGATGGAGGATAATCATGCTTTCCTCACAAGGATTTTTCCGGGTAGGCTATAAAGTTTAAAGCAATCTGAAGAATCTCTCGCAAATCACGATCTTTCGGTCTCGCGATTTCTGGATTGTTTCTCGGCGATTTGATGCGTTTCCATTCAAGGAGTTCGTTCGATTTCAGATCTGCATTCTTGAATCTACGCTCAGAGTTTTTTTCTGGTGTTAAAAAAATGGTGTTTTAGGTTTGATGGAAAAAAGGTGAAGGTGATTTATGAAGTGTTTTGGGTCCGATTTTTAGGAATGGTGAGCTTTATGGTTTTCACTTCATCTCTTTCTTTTGTTTTTCTTGGTTTATGATTAAGAACAGAGGTGTGTTTATGGTTGACACTTGTGGGTTCAAAGGTTCTGTTTATGGTGGTAGTGAATGATACAAATGGTGGTGAAGGGTTGTTGTTATGGTCGATGTAAAAGGTTGAAGAAGGTGTTCTGTGTTATAAAGGTAAATGGAAGGATTTACGATTTGTGCCCTGCGGTGTTTCTTTGTAACGATTATCTGGATGCCCTTCTTTTTTAGAGTGACGTGAGACCTCTATTATATAACAAAGATGACGGTAAGAAAACGATGGAATCTTTAGTGGTATTGGTTGTGGACCCAGAAATCCGTTACAAGATCATGATGAAATCAAGTGTGGTGTGCTAGCTGGAATTATTGAGTCTGAAGGAGTTGTGAGTGGAGACGCGTAAAAAAATAGCGGAATGCATCACGTGGGGTCTGTACGGTCCTCTTTTGCTGGTTGCGAATGTGGTTTACAAACTTGTTCTTTCAGTAATATTTTCTAAACACAGTGCATCCTTATTATTATTACTTTTGGATGGGAAAAAGGCTCATATTAATGAAACATGTATCAACTTGGAATATGGTAATCTTTGGGTTGTTACTTACCTGTAACGATACTTGTTTTATGATAATAATAAAACTAATAAAAAATAATGTAATAATAATAATAATAACAATAATAATTAAAAAATAACAAAAATAATAATAGTAATAAAATGAAATGAAATAGTAATAATAAAAATAAAAATGATAGTAATGATAAAGAATAGCAATAAAAGAATATAAATAATGAAAAAAATAAAAGAAACTTTTGGATTAAAAACAAATTTTTGATTGGAACAGAAAGAAGTATATAAAGAATGTGAATTGGGCATCCACCGACCTTACCACACACTGAGATCCTGACTGAACAAATTGACACAAATATACTTTTTTTTTAATATTGAATATAAAAATAATAAAAGTAAATATGCGGGTAGGACATATTTAGGGTATGACAATAATATACTATGATCTTTTGACCAAAACTAGTATTTCAAAAAGATTCATAGAATCGAATTTTGAGATAATTTTTTGCGTGGACTTCAATCATAGCCTTCCCTCGTAACATGTAGACAGGATCTTAAAAGTTTCGTAGCATTTCGAACAATCCTCGATTTAATTTGATTTTTGATCGAAACTAGTATAGAATTGTGTATAATATACTATGATTTTTTGACCAAAACTAGTATTTCAAAAAGTTTCATAGAATCTAATTTTTTGAAAATGTTTTGCATGGACTTCTATCATAACCTTCCCTCGTAACATATAGAGAGAATCTTAAAAGTTTCATAGCATTTCGAATAATCCTCGATTTAATTTGATTTTTGACCGAAACTAGTATAGAATTGTGTATAATATACTACGATTTTTTTGGCCAAAACTAGTATTTCAAAAAGTTTCATAGAATCTAATTTTAAGATAATTTTTTGTATGGACTTCCATCATAACCTTCCCTCGTAACATATAGAGTGGATCTTAAAAGTTTCATAGAATTTCGAACAATCCTCGATTTAATTTGATTTTTGAACGAAACTTGTATAGAATTGTGTATAATATATACTACGCTTTTTTGACCAAAACTAGTATTTGAAAAAGTTTCATATAATCTAATTTTGAGATACTTTTTTGCAAGGACTTCCATCGTAACCTTCCTTCGTAACATATAGAGAGGATCTTAAATGTTTCGTAGCATTTCGAACAATCCTCGATTTAATTTGATTTTTGATCGAAACTAGTATAGAATTTTGTATAATATACTTCGATTTTTTGACCAAAACAAGTATTTCAAAAAGTTCCATAGAATCTAATTTTGAGATAATTTTTTGCATGGACTTCCATCATAACCTACCCTGGTAACATGTAGAGAGGATCTTAGAGGTTTCATAACATTTCGAACAATCCTCGATTTAATTTGATTTTTGACCGAAACTAGTATAGAATTGTGTATAATATACTACGATTTTTTACCAAAACTAGTATTCAAAAAGTTTCAAAGAATCTAATTTTGAGATAATTTTTTGCATGAACTTCCATCATAACCTTATCTCGTAACATATAGAGAGGATCTTAAAAGTTTCGTAGCATTTAGAAAAATAATCGATTTAATTTGATTTTTGTCGAAACTAGTATAGAATTGTGTATAATATACTACAATATTTTAGCCAAAACTAGTATTTCGAAAAGTTTCATAGAATCTAATTTTGAGATAATTTTTTGTATGGACTTCCATCATAACCTTCCCTCGTAATAATAGAGAGGATCTTAAAAGTTTCTTAACATTTCGAACAATCCTCAATTTAATTTGATTTTTGACCGAAACTAGTATACTATTGTGTATAATATACTACGATTTTTTGACCAAAACTAGTATTTCAAAAAGTTTCATAGAATCTAATTTTGAGATGTTTTTTTGCATGGACTTCCATCATAACCTTCCATCGTAACATGTAGATAGGATCTTAACATTTTTGTAGCATTTCGAACAATCCTCGATTTAATTTGATTTTTACCAAAACTAGTATAGAATTGTGTATAATATACTATGATTTTTTGACCAAAACTAGTATTTTAAAAAGATTCATAGAATCTAATTTTGAGATAATCTTTTGCGTGGACTTCCATCATAGCCTTCCCTCGTAACATGTAGACAGGATCTTAAAAGTTTCATAGCATTTCGAACATTCCTCGATTTAATTTGATTTTTGATCGAAACTAGTATAAAATTGTGTATAATATACTATGATTTTTTGACCAAAACTAGTATTTTAAAAAGTTTCATAGAATCTAATTTTGAGAAAATGTTTTGCATGGACTTCTATCATAAACTTCCCTCGTAACATATAGAGAGAATCTTAAAAGTTTTATAGCATTTCGAACAATCATTGATTTTATTTGATTTTTAACCGAAACTAGTATAGAACTGTGTATAATATACTACGATTTTTTGGCCAAAACTAGTATTTCAAAAAGTTTCATAGAATCTAATTTTAAGATAATTTTTAGTATGGACTTCCATCATAACCTTCGCTCGTAACATATAGAGAGGACCTTAAAAGTTTCATAGAATTTTTAACAATCCTCGATTTAATTTGATTTTTGAACGAAACTAGTATAGAATTGTGTATAATATATACTAATATTTGAAAAAGTTTCATATAATCTAATTTTGAGATAATTTTTTGTAAAGACTTCCATCATAACCTTCCCTCGTAACATATAAAGAGGATCTTAAATGTTCTGTAGCATTTCGAACAATCCTCGATTTAATTTAATTTTTGACCAAAACTAGTATAGAATTGTGTATAATATACTACGATTTTTTGACCAAACTAGCATTTTAAAAAGTTTCATAGAATCTAATTTTGAAATTAATTTTTGCATGGACTTCCATCATAACCTTCCCTCTTAACATATAGAGAGGATCTTAAAAGTTTCGTAGCCTTTCGAATAATCCTCGATTTAATTTGATTTTTTACCGAAACTAGTATAGAATTGTGTATAATATACTACGATTTTTTTACCAAAACAAGTATTTCAAAAAGTCCCATAGAATCTAATTTTGGAATAATTTTTTACATGGACTTCCATCATAGCCTTCCCTCGTAACATGTAGACAGGATCTTCAATGTTTCGTAGCATTTCTAACAATCCTCGTAACTAGTATTTCAAAAAGTTTCATAGAATCTAATTTTGAGATGTTTTTTTGCATGGACTTCCATCATAACCTTCCATCGTAACATGTAGATAGGATCTTAACATTTTTGTAGCATTTCGAACAATCCTCGATTTAATTTGATTTTTACCAAAACTAGTATAGAATTGTGTATAATATACTATGATTTTTTGACCAAAACTAGTATTTCAAAAAGATTCATAGAATCTAATTTTGAGATAATCTTTTGCGTGGACTTCCATCATAGCCTTCCCTCGTAACATGTAGACAGGATCTTAAAAGTTTCATAGCATTTCGAACATTCCTCGATTTAATTTGATTTTTGATCGAAACTAGTATAGAATTGTGTATAATATACTACGATTTTTTGGCCAAAACTAGTATTTCAAAAAGTTTAATAGAATCTAATTTTGAGATAATTTTTTGTATGGACTTCCATCATAACCTTCCCTTGTAATAATAGAGAGGATCTTAAAAGTTTCTTAACATTTAGAACAATCCTCGATTTAATTTGATTTTTGACTGAAACTAGTATAGAATTGTCCATAATATACTACGATTTTTTGACAAAAACTAGAATTTCAAAAAGATTCAAAAAATCTAATTTTGAGATAATTTTTTGCATGGACTTCCATCATAACCTTCCCTCATAACATGTATAGAGGATCTTAAAAGTTTCATAGCATTTCGAACAATCCTCGATTTAATTTGATTTTTGACCGAAACTAGTATAGAATTGTGTATAATATACTACGATTTTTTGGCCAAAACTAAAATTTCAAAAAGTTTCATAGAATCTAATATTGAGATAATTTGTTGCATCGACTTCCATCATAACCTTCCCTAGTAATAATAGAGAGGATCTTAAAAGTTTCTTAACATTTCGATCAATCCTTGATTTAATTTAATTTTTTACCGGAACTAGTATAGAATTGTGTATAATATACTATGATTTTTTGACCAAAACTAGTATTTCTAAAAGATTCATAGAATCGAATTTTGAGATAATTTTTTGCGTGGACTTCCATCATAGCCTTCCCTCCTAACATGTAGACAGGATCTTAAAAGTTTCGTAGCATTTCGAACAATCCTCAATTTAATTTGATTTTTGATCGAAACTAGTATAGAATTGTGTATAATATACTATGATTTTTTGAACAAAACTAGTATTTCAGAAAGTTTCATAGAATCTAATTTTTAGAAAATGTTTTGCATGGACTTCTATCATAACCTTCCCTCGTAACATATAGAGAGAATCTTAAAAGTTTCATAGCTTTCGAACAATCCAAGTTTTAATTTGATTTTTGACCGAAACTAGTATAGAATTGTGTATAATATACTACGATTTTTTGGCCAAAACTAGTATTTCAAAAAGTTTCATAGAATCTAATTTTAAGATAATTTTTTGTATGGACTTCCATCATAACCTTCCCTCGTAACATATAGAGAGGATCTTAAAAGTTTCATAGAATTTCAAACAATCCTGGATTTAATTTTATTTTTGAACGAAACTTGTATAGAATTGTGTATAATATATACTACGATTTTTTGACCAAAACTAGTATTTGAAAAAGATTCATATAATCTAATTTTCACATAAATTTTTGCAAGGAGTTCCATCATAACCTTCCCTCGTAACATATAGAAAGGATCTTAAATGTTTCATAGCATTTCGAATAATCCTCGATTTAATTTGATTTTTGATCGAAACTAGTATAGAATTTTGTATAATATACTACGATTTTTTGACCAAAACTAGCATTTTAAACAGTTTCATAGAATCTAATTTTGAAATTATTTTTTGCATGGACTTCCATCATAACCTGCCCTCTTAACATATAGTGAGGATCTTAAAAGTTTATTAGCATTTCGAATAATCCTCGATTTAATTTGATTTTTGATCGAACCTAGTATAGAATTGTGTATAATATACTACGATTTTTGGACCAAAACAAGTATTTCAAAAAGTTCCATAGAATCTAATTTTGAGATAATTTTTTGCATGGACTTCCATCATAACCTTCCCTCGTAACATATAGAGAGGATCTTAAAAGTTTCATAGCATTTTGAACAATCCTCGATTTATTTTGATATTTGACCGAAACTAGTATAGAATTGTGTATAATATACTACGATATTTTGGCCAAAACTAGTATTTCAAAAAGTTTCATAGAATCTAATTTTGAGATATTTTTTAGTATGGACTTCCATCGTAACATGTAGATAGGATCCTAAAAGTTTTGTAGCATTTCGAAAAATCCTCGATTTTATTTGATTTTTGACCGAAACTAGTATAGAATTGTGTATAATATATACTATGATTGTTTGACCAAAACTAGTATTTCAAAAAGTTTCATAGAATCTAATTTTGAGATAATTTTTTGCGTGGACGTCCATCAATGCTTCCCTCGTAACATGTAGACAGGATCTTCAAAGTTTCGTAGCATTTCGAATAATCCTCGATTTAATTTGATTTTTGACTGAAACTAGTATAGAATTGTGTATAATATACTACGATTTTTTGGCCAAAACTAGTATTTGAAAAAGTTTCATTGAATTTAATTTTGAGATAATTTTTTGTATGGACTTCCATCATAACCTTCCCTCCTAATAATAGAGAGGATCTTAAAAGTTTCTTAACATTTTGAACTATCCTCAATTTAATTTGATTTTTGACTGAAACTAGTATAGAATTGTCCATAATATACTACGATTTTTTGACAAAAACTAGTATTTCAAAAAGATTCCAAAAATTTAATTTTGAGATAATTTTTTGCATGGACTTCCATCATAACCTTCCCTCATAACATGTAGAGAGGATCTTAAAAGTTTCATAGCATTTCGAACAATCCTCTTAATTTGATTTTTGACCGAAACTAGTATAGAATTGTGTATAATATACTACGATATTTTGGCCAAAACTAGTATTTCAAAAAGTTTCATAGAATCTAATTTTGAGGTAATTTTTTGTATAGACTTCCATCATAACCTTTCCTCGTAATAATAGAGAGGATCTTAAAAGTTTCTTAACATTTCGAACAATCCTTGATTTAATTTGATTTTTTACCGAAACTAGTATAAAATTGTGTATAATATACTACGATTCTTTGACCAAAACTAGTATTTCAAAAAGTTTCATAAAATCTAATTTGGAGATAATTTTTTGCGAGGACTTCCATAATAACCTTCCCTCATAACATGTAGAGAGGATCTTAGAAGTTTCATAGCATATCGAATAATCCTCGATTTAATTTGATTTTTGACCGAAACTAGTATAGAATTGTGTATAATATACTACGATTTTTTACCAAAACTATTATTTCAAAAAGTTTCATAGAATCTAATTTTGAGATAATTTTTTGCGTGGACTTCCATCATAGCCTTCTCTCTTAACATGTATACAGGATCTTCAAAGTTTCGTAGCATTTCGAACAATCTTCGATTTAATTTGATTTTTGACTGAAACTAATATAGAATTGTGTATAATATACTACGATTTTTTGGCCAAAACTAGTATTTGAAAAAGTTTCATAGAATCTAATTTTGAGATAATTTTTTGTATGGACTTCCATCATAACCTTCCCTCGTAATAATAGAGAGGATCTTAAAAGTTTCTTAACATTTCGAACTATCCTCAATTTAATTTGATTTTTGACTGAAACTAGTATAGAATTGTCCATAATATACTACGATTTTTTGACAAAAACTAGTATTTCAAAAAGATTCAAAAAATCTAATTTGGAGATAATTTTTTGCATGGACTTCCATCATAACCTTCCCTCATAACATGTAGAGAGGATCTTAAAAGTTTCATAGCATTTCGAACAATCCTCGATTTCATTTGATTTTTGACAGAAACTAGTATAGAATTGTGTATAATATACTACTATTTTTTGGCCAAAACTAGTATTTCAAAAAGTTTCAAAGAATCTAATTTTGAGATAATTTTTTTTATGGACTTCCATCATAACCTTCCCTCGTAACATATAGAGAGGATATTAAAATTTTCATAGCATTTCGAACAATCCTCGATTTAATTTGATATTTGACCGAAACTAGTATAGAATTGTGTATAATATATTACAATTTTTTGGCCAAAACTAGTATTTCAAAAAGTTTCATAAAATCTAATTTGGAGATAATTTTTTGCGAGGACTTCCATAATAACCTTCCCTCATAACATGTAGAGAGGATCTTAGAAGTTTCATAGCATATCGAATAATCCTCGATTTAATTTGATTTTTGACCGAAACTAGTATAGAATTGTGTATAATATACTACGATTTTTTACCAAAACTATTATTTCAAAAAGTTTCATAGAATCTAATTTTGAGATAATTTTTTGCGTGGACTTCCATCATAGCCTTCTCTCTTAACATGTATACAGGATCTTCAAAGTTTCGTAGCATTTCGAACAATCTTCGATTTAATTTGATTTTTGACTGAAACTAATATAGAATTGTGTATAATATACTACGATTTTTTGGCCAAAACTAGTATTTGAAAAAGTTTCATAGAATCTAATTTTGAGATAATTTTTTGTATGGACTTCCATCATAACCTTCCCTCGTAATAATAGAGAGGATCTTAAAAGTTTCTTAACATTTCGAACTATCCTCAATTTAATTTGATTTTTGACTGAAACTAGTATAGAATTGTCCATAATATACTACGATTTTTTGACAAAAACTAGTATTTCAAAAAGATTCAAAAAATCTAATATTGAGATAATTTTTTGCATGGACTTCCATCATAACCTTCCCTCATAACATGTAGAGATGATCTTAAAAGTTTCATAGCATTTCGAACAATCCTCGATTTCATTTGATTTTTGACAGAAACTAGTATAGAATTGTGTATCATATACTACTATTTTTTGGCCAAAACTAGTATTTCAAAAAGTTTCAAAGAATCTAATTTTGAGATAATTTTTTTTATGGACTTCCATCATAACCTTCCCTCGTAATAATAGAGAGGATCTTAAAAGTTTCTTAACATTTCGAACTATCCTTGATTAATTTGATTTTTTTACCGAAACTAGTATAAAATTGTATATAATATACTACGATTCTTTGACCAAAACTAGTATTTCAAAAAGTTTCATAAAATCTAATTTGGAGATAATTTTTTGCGAGGACTTCCATAATAACCTTCCCTCATAACATGTAGAGAGGATCTTAGAAGTTTCATAGCATATCGAATAATCCTCGATTTAATTTGATTTTTGACCGAAACTAGTATAGAATTGTGTATAATATACTACGATTTTTTACCAAAACTATTATTTCAAAAAGTTTCATAGAATCTAATTTTGAGATAATTTTTTGCGTGGACTTCCATCATAGCCTTCTCTCTTAACATGTATACAGGATCTTCAAAGTTTCGTAGCATTTCGAACAATCTTCGATTTAATTTGATTTTTGACTGAAACTAATATAGAATTGTGTATAATATACTACGATTTTTTGGCCAAAACTAGTATTTGAAAAAGTTTCATAGAATCTAATTTTGAGATAATTTTTTGTATGGACTTCCATCATAACCTTCCCTCGTAATAATAGAGAGGATCTTAAAAGTTTCTTAACATTTCGAACTATCCTCAATTTAATTTGATTTTTGACTGAAACTAGTATAGAATTGTCCATAATATACTACGATTTTTTGACAAAAACTAGTATTTCAAAAAGATTCAAAAAATCTAATATTGAGATAATTTTTTGCATGGACTTCCATCATAACCTTCCCTCATAACATGTAGAGATGATCTTAAAAGTTTCATAGCATTTCGAACAATCCTCGATTTCATTTGATTTTTGATAGAAACTAGTATAGAATTGTGTATCATATACTACTATTTTTTGGCCAAAACTAGTATTTCAAAAAGTTTCAAAGAATCTAATTTTGAGATAATTTTTTTTATGGACTTCCATCATAACCTTCCCTCGTAATAATAGAGAGGATCTTAAAAGTTTCTTAACATTTCGAACTATCCTTGATTAATTTGATTTTTTTACCGAAACTAGTATAAAATTGTATATAATATACTACGATTCTTTGACCAAAACTAGTATTTCAAAAAGTTTCATAAAATCTAATTTGGAGATAATTTTTTGCGAGGACTTCCATAATAACCTTCCCTCATAACATGTAGAGAGGATCTTAGAAGTTTCATAGCATATCGAATAATCCTCAATTTAATTTTTTTTTTGACCGAAACTAGTATAGAATTGTGTATAATATACTACGATTTTTTACCAAAACTATTATTTCAAAAAGTTTCATAGAATCTAATTTTGAGATAATTTTTTGCGTGGACTTCCATCATAGCCTTCTCTCTTAACATGTATACAGGATCTTCAAAGTTTCGTAGCATTTCGAACAATCTTCGATTTAATTTGATTTTTGACTGAAACTAATATAGAATTGTGTATAATATACTACGATTTTTTGGCCAAAACTAGTATTTGAAAAAGTTTCATAGAATCTAATTTTGAGATAATTTTTTGTATGGACTTCCATCATAACCTTCCCTCGTAATAATAGAGAGGATCTTAAAAGTTTCTTAACATTTCGAACTATCCTCAATTTAATTTGATTTTTGACTGAAACTAGTATAGAATTGTCCATAATATACTACGATTTTTTGACAAAAACTAGTATTTCAAAAAGATTCAAAAAATCTAATTTGGAGATAATTTTTTGCATGGACTTCCATCATAACCTTCCCTCATAACATGTAGAGAGGATCTTAAAAGTTTCATAGCATTTCGAACAATCCTCGATTTCATTTGATTTTTGACAGAAACTAGTATAGAATTGTGTATAATATACTACTATTTTTTGGCCAAAACTAGTATTTCAAAAAGTTTCAAAGAATCTAATTTTGAGATAATTTTTTTTATGGACTTCCATCATAACCTTCCCTCGTAACATATAGAGAGGATATTAAAATTTTCATAGCATTTCGAACAATCCTCGATTTAATTTGATATTTGACCGAAACTAGTATAGAATTGTGTATAATATATTACAATTTTTTGGCCAAAACTAGTATTTCAAAAAGTTTCATAAAATCTAATTTGGAGATAATTTTTTGCGAGGACTTCCATAATAACCTTCCCTCATAACATGTAGAGAGGATCTTAGAAGTTTCATAGCATATCGAATAATCCTCGATTTAATTTGATTTTTGACCGAAACTAGTATAGAATTGTGTATAATATACTACGATTTTTTACCAAAACTATTATTTCAAAAAGTTTCATAGAATCTAATTTTGAGATAATTTTTTGCGTGGACTTCCATCATAGCCTTCTCTCTTAAGATGTATACAGGATCTTCAAAGTTTCGTAGCATTTCGAACAATCTTCGATTTAATTTGATTTTTGACTGAAACTAATATAGAATTGTGTATAATATACTACGATTTTTTGGCCAAAACTAGTATTTGAAAAAGTTTCATAGAATCTAATTTTGAGATAATTTTTTGTATGGACTTCCATCATAACCTTCCCTCGTAATAATAGAGAGGATCTTAAAAGTTTCTTAACATTTCGAACTATCCTCAATTTAATTTGATTTTTGACTGAAACTAGTATAGAATTGTCCATAATATACTACGATTTTTTGACAAAAACTAGTATTTCAAAAAGATTCAAAAAATCTAATATTGAGATAATTTTTTGCATGGACTTCCATTATAACCTTCCCTCATAACATGTAGAGATGATCTTAAAAGTTTCATAGCATTTCGAACAATCCTCGATTTCATTTGATTTTTGATAGAAACTAGTATAGAATTGTGTATAATATACTACTATTTTTTGGCCAAAACTAGTATTTCAAAAAGTTTCATAGAATCTAATTTTGAGATAATTTTTTGTATGGACTTCCATCATAACCTTCCCTCGTAATAATAGAGAGGATCTTAAAAGTTTCTTAACATTTCGAACAATCCTTGAATAATTTGATTTTTTACCGAAACTAGTATAAAATTGTATATAATATACTACGATTCTTTGACCAAAACTAGTATTTCAAAAAGTTTCATAAAATCTAATTAGGGGATAATTTTTTGCGTGGACTTCCATAATAACCTTCCCTCATAACAAGTAGAGAGGATCTTAGAAGTTTCATAGCATATCGAATAATCCTCGATTTAATTTGATTTTTGACCGAAACTATTATAGAATTGTGTATAATATACTACGATTTTTTACCAAAACTATTATTTCAAAAAGTTTCATAGAATCTAATTTTTAGATAATTTTTTGCGTGGACTTCCATCATAGCCTTCTCTCATAACATGTAGACAGGATCTTCAAAGTTTCGTAGCATTTCGAACAATCCTCGATTTAATTTGATTTTTGACTGAGACTTATATAGAATTGTGAATAATATACTACGATTTTTTGGCCAAAACTAGTATTTGAAAAAGTTTCATAAAATCTAATTTTGAGATAATTTTTTGTATGGACTTCCATCATAACCTTCCCTCGTAATAATAGAGAGGATCTTAAAAGTTTCTTAACATTTCAAACTATCCTCAATTTAATTTGATTTTTGACTGAAACTAGTATAGAATTGTCCATAATATACTACGATTTTTTGAAAAAAACTAGTATTTCAAAAAGATTCAAAAAATCTAATATTGAGATAATTTTTTGCATGGACTTCCATCATAACCTTCCCTCATAACATGTAGAGATGATCTTAAAAGTTTCATAGCATTTCGAACAATCCTCGATTTCATTTGATTTTTGATAGAAACTAGTATAGAATTGTGTATAATATACTACTATTTTTTGGCCAAAACTAGTATTTCAAAAAGTTTCATAGAATCTAATTTTGAGATAATTTTTTGTATGGACTTCCATCATAACCTTCCCTCGTAATAATAGAGAGGATCTTAAAAGTTTCTTAACATTTCGAACAATCCTTGAATAATTTGATTTTTTACCGAAACTAGTATAAAATTGTATATAATATACTACGATTCTTTGACCAAAACTAGTATTTCAAAAAGTTTCATAAAATCTAATTTGGGGATAATTTTTTGCGTGGACTTCCATAATAACCTTCCCTCTTAACATGTAGAGAGGATCTTAGAAGTTTCATAGCATATCGAATAATCCTCGATTTAATTTGATTTTTGACCGAAACTATTATACAATTGTGTATAATATACTACGATTTTTTACCAAAACTATTATTTCAAAAAGTTTCATAGAATCTAATTTTTAGATAATTTTTTGCGTGGACTTCCATCATAGCCTTCTCTCATAACATGTAGACAGGATCTTCAAAGTTTCGTAGCATTTCGAACAATCCTCGATTTAATTTGATTTTTGACTGAGACTTATATAGAATTGTGAATAATATACTACGATTTTTTGGCCAAAACTAGTATTTGAAAAAGTTTCATAAAATCTAATTTTGAGATAATTTTTTGTATGGACTTCCATCATAACCTTCCCTCGTAATAATAGAGAGGATCTTAAAAGTTTCTTAACATTTCAAACTATCCTCAATTTAATTTGATTTTTGACTGAAACTAGTATAGAATTGTCCATAATATACTACGATTTTTTGACAAAAACTAGTATTTCAAAAAGATTCAAAAAATCTAATTTTGAGATAATTTTTTGCATGGACTTCCATCATAACCTTCCCTCATAACATGTAGAGAGGATCTTAAAAGTTTCTTAGCATTTCGAAAAATCCTCGATTTAATTTGATTTTTGACCGAAACTAGTATAGAATTGTGTATAATATACTACGATTTTTTGGCCAAAACTAGTATTTCAAAAAGTTTCATAGAATCTAATTTTGAGATAATTTTTTTTATGGACTTCCATCATAACCTTCCCTCGTAATAATAGAGAGGATCTTAAAAGTTTCTAAACATTTCGAACAATCCTTGATTTAATTTGATTTTATACCGAAACTAGTATAAAATTGTGTATAATATACTATGATTCTTTGACCAAAACTAGTATTTCAAAAAGTTTCATAAAATCTAATTTGGAGATAATTTTTTGCGTGGACTTCCATAATAACCTTCCCTCATAACATGTAGAGAGGATCTTAAAAGTTTCATAGCATATCGAATAATCCCCGATTTAATTTGATTTTTGACCGAAACTAGTATAAAATTGTGTATAATATACTACGATTTTTTTACCAAAACTATTGTTTCAAAAAGATTCATAGAATCTAATTTTGAGATAATTTTTTGCATTGACTTCCATCATAGCCTTCTCTCGTAACATGTAGACAGGATCTTCAAAGTTTCGTAGCATTTCGAACAATCCTCGATTTAATTTGATTTTTGACTGAAACTAATATAGAATTGTGTATAATATACTACGATATTTTTGCCAAAACTAGTATTTCAAAAATTTTATAGAATCTAATTTTGAGATAATTTTTTGTATGGACTTTCATCATAACCTTCCCTCGTAATAATAGAGAAGATCTTAAAAGTTTCTTAACATTTCGAACAGTCCTTGATTTAATTTGATTTTTGACTGAAACTAGTATAGAATTGTCCATAATATACTACGATTTTTTGACAAAAACTTGTATTTCAAAAAGATTCAAAAAATCTAATTTTGAGATAATTTTTTGCATGGACTACCATCATAAACTTCCCTCATAACATGTAGAGAGGATCTTAAAAGTTTCATAGCATTTCGAACAACCTCGATTTAATTTGATTTTTGACCGAAACTAGTATAGAATTGTGTATAATATACTATGATTTGTTTGGCCAAAACTAGTATTTCAAAAAGTTTCATAGAATCTAATTTTGAGATAATTTTTTGTATGGACTTCCATCATAACCTTTCCTCGTAATAATAGAGAGGATCTTAAAAGTTTCTTAACATTTCGAACAATCCTTGATTTAATTTGATTTTTTACCGAAACTAGTATAAAATTGTGTATAATATACTACGATTCTTTGACCAAAACTAGTATTTCAAAAAGTTTCATAGAATCTAATTTTGAGATAATTTTTTGTATGGACTTCCATCATAACCTTTCCTCGTAATAATAGAGAGGATCTTAAAAGTTTCTTAACATTTCGAACAATCCTTGATTTAATTTGATTTTTTACCGAAACTAGTATAAAATTGTGTATAATATACTACGATTCTTTGGCCAAAACTAGTATTTAAAAAAGTTTCATAGAATCTAATTTTGAGATAATTTTTTGTATGGACTTCCATCATAACCTTCCCTCGTAATAATAGAGAGGATCTTAAAAGTTTCTTAACATTTCGAACAATCCTTGATTTAATTTGATTTTTTACCGAAACTAGTATAAAATTGTGTATAATATACTACGATTCTTTGACCAAAACTAGTATTTCAAAAAGTTTCATAAAATCTAATTTGGAGATAATTTTTTGCGTGGACTTCCATAATAACCTTCCCTCATAACATGTAGAGAGGATCTTAGAAGTTTCATAGCATATCGAATAATCCTCGATTTAATTTGATTTTTGACCGAAACTAGTATAGAATTGTGTATAATATACTACGATTTTTTTACCAAAACTATTATTTCAAAAAGTTTCATAGAATCTAATTTTGAGATAATTTTTTGCGTTGACTTCCATCATAGCCTTCTCTCGTAACATGTAGACAGGATCTTCAAAGTTTCGTAGCATTTCGAACAATCCTCGATTTAATTTGATTTTTGACTGAAACTAATATAGAATTGTGTATAATATAATACGTTTTTTTTGCCAAAACTAGTATTTCAAAAAGTTTCATAGAATCTAATTTTGAGATAATTTTTTGTATGGACTTCCATCATAACCTTCCCTCGTAATAATAGAGAAGATCTTAAAAGTTTCTTAACATTTCGAACAATCCTCGATTTAATTTGATTTATGACTGAAACTAGTATAGAATTGTCCATAATATACTACGATTTTTTAACAAAAACTAGTATTTCCAAAAGATTCAAAAAATCTAATTTTGAGATAATTTTTTGCATGGACTACCATCATAACCTTCCCTCATAACATGTAGAGAGGATTCTAAAAGTTTCATAGCATTTCGAACAATCCTCGATTTAATTTGATTTTTGACCGAAACTAGTATAGAATTGTGTATAATATACTACGATTTGTTTGGCCAAAACTAGTATTTCAAAAAGTTTCATAGAATCTAATTTTGAGATAATTTTTAGTATGGACTTCCATCATAACCTTTCCTCGTAATAATAGAGAGGATCTTTAAAGTTTCTTAACATTTTGAACAATCCTTGATTAATTTGATTTTTTACCGAAACTAGTATAAAATTGTATATAATATACTACGATTCTTTGACCAAAACTAGTATTTCAAAAAGTTTCATAAAATCTAATTTGGAGATAATTTTTTGCGTGGACGTCCATCAATGCTTCCCTCGTAACATGTAGACAGGATCTTCAAAGTTTCGTAGCAT
Source organism: Lathyrus aphaca (assembly GCA_963966055.1). Lineage (NCBI taxonomy): Eukaryota > Viridiplantae > Streptophyta > Magnoliopsida > Fabales > Fabaceae > Lathyrus > Lathyrus aphaca. The sequence goes on from OZ014523.1 coordinate 34,125,253, forward strand.
TTCGAACAATCCTCGATTTAATTTGATTTTTGACTGAAACTAGTATAGAATTGTGTATAATATACTACGATTTTTTGGCCAAAACTAGTATTTGAAAAAGTTTCATAGAATTTAATTTTGAGATAATTTTTTGTATGGACTTCCATCATAACCTTCCCTCCTAATAATAGAGAGGATCTTAAAAGTTTCTTAACATTTCGAACTATCCTCAATTTAATTTGATTTTTGACTGAAACTAGTATATATTGTCCATAATATACTACGATTTTTTGACAAAAACTAGTATTTCAAAAAGATTCCAAAAATCTAATTTTGAGATAATTTTTTGCATGGACTTCCATCATAACCTTCCCTCATAACATGTAGAGAGGATCTTAAAAGTTTCATAGCATTTCGAACAATCCTCTTAATTTGATTTTTGACCGAAACTAGTATAAAATTGTGTATAATATACTACGATTTTTTGGCCAAAACTAGTATTTCAAAAAGATTCATAGAATCTAATTTTGAGGTAATTTTTTGTATGGACTTCCATCATAACCTTCCCTCGTAATAATAAAGAGGATCTTAAAAGTTTCTTAACATTTCGAACAATCCTTGATTTAATTTGATTTTTTACCGAAACTAGTATAAAATTGTGTATAATATACTACGATTCTTTGACCAAAACTAGTATTTCAAAAAGTTTCATAAAATCTAATTTGGAGATAATTTTTTGCGAGGACTTCCATAATAACCTTCCCTCATAACATGTAGAGAGGATCTTAGAAGTTTCATAGCATATCGAATAATCCTCAATTTAATTTGATTTTTGACCGAAACTAGTATAGAATTGTGTATAATATACTACGATTTTTTACCAAAACTATTATTTCAAAAAGTTTCATAGAATCTAATTTTGAGATAATTTTTTGCGTGGACTTCCATCATAGCCTTCTCTCGTAACATGTATACAGGATCTTCAAAGTTTCGTAGCATTTCGAACAATCCTCGATTTAATTTGATTTTTGACTGAAACTAATATAGAATTGTGTATAATATACTACGATTTTTTGGCCAAAACTAGTATTTGAAAAAGTTTCATAGAATCTAATTTTGAGATAATTTTTTGTATGGACTTCCATCATAACCTTCCCTCGTAATAATAGAGAGGATCTTAAAAGTTTCTTAACATTTCGAACTATCCTCAATTTAATTTGATTTTTGACTGAAACTAGTATAGAATTGTCCATAATATACTACGATTTTTTGACAAAAACTAGTATTCCAAAAAGATTTAAAAAATCTAATTTTGAGATAATTTTTTGCATGGACTTCCATCATAACCTTCCCTCATAACATGTAGAGAGGATCTTAAAAGTTTCATAGCATTTCGAACAATCCTCGATTTCATTTGATTTTTGACCGAAACTAGTATAGAATTGTGTATAATATACTACTATTTTTTGGCCAAAACTAGTATTTCAAAAAGTTTCATAGAATCTAATTTTGAGATAATTTTTTGTATGGACTTCCATCATAACCTTCCCGCGTAATAATAGAGAGGATCTTAAAAGTTTATTAATATTTCGAACAATCCTTGATTAATTTGATTTTTTATCGAAACTAGTATAAAATTGTATATAATATACTACGATTCTTTGACCAAAACTAGTATTTCAAAAAGTTTCATAAAATCTAATTTGGAGATAATTTTTTGCGTGGACTTCCATAATAACCTTCCCTCATAACATGTAGAGAGGATCTTAGAAGTTTCATAGCATATCGAATAATCCTCGATTTAATTTGATTTTTGACCGAAACTAGTATAGAATTGTGTATAATATACTACGATTTTTTACCAAAACTATTATTTCAAAAAGTTTCATAGAATCTAATTTTGAGATAATTTTTTGCGTGGACTTCCATCATAGCCTTCTCTCGTAACATGTAGACAGGATCTTCAAAGTTTCGTAGCATTTCGAACAATCCTCGATTTAATTTGATTTTTGACTGAAACTAATATAGAATTGTGGATAATATACTACGATTTTTTGGCCAAAACTAGTATTTGAAAAAGTTTCATAAAATCTAATTTTGAGATAATTTTTTGTATGGACTTCCATCATAACCTTCCCTCGTAATAATAGAGAGGATCTTAAAAGTTTCTTAACACTTCGAACTATCCTGAATTTAATTTGATTTTTGACCGAAACTAGTATAGAATTCTGTATAATATACTACGATTCTTTGACCAAAACTAGTATTTCAAAAAGTTTCATAAAATCTAATTTGGAGATAATTTTTTGCGTGGACTTCCATAATAACCTTCCCTCATAACATGTAGAGAGGATCTTAAAAGTTTCATAGCATTTCGAACAATCATCGATTTAATTTGATTTTTGACCGAAACTAGTATAGAATTGTGTATAATATACTACGATTTTTTGGCCAAAACTAGTATTTCAAAAAGTTTCATAGAATCTAATTTTGAGATAATTTTTTGTATGGACTTCCATCATAACCTTCCCTCGTAATAATAGAGAGGATCTTAAAAGTTTCTAAACATTTCGAACAATCCTTGATTTAATTTGATTATATACCGAAACTAGTATAAAATTGTGTATAATATACTACGATTCTTTGACCAAAACTAGTATTTCAAAAAGTTTCATAAAATCTAATTTGGAGATAATTTTTTGCATGGACTTCCATAATAACCTTCCCTCATAACATGTAGAGAGGATCTTAGAAGTTTCATAGCATATCGAATAATCCTCGATTTAATTTGAGTTTTTGACCGAAACTAGTATAGAATTGTGTATAATATACTACGATTTTTTTACCAAAACTATTATTTCAAAAAGTTTCATAGAATCTAATTTTGAGATAATTTTTTACGTTGACTTCCATCATAGCCTTCTCTCTTAACATGTAGACAGGATCTTCAAAGTTTCGTAGCATTTCGAACAATCCTCGATTTAATTTGATTTTTCACTGAAACTAATATAGAATTGTGTATAATATACTACGATTTTTTTGCCAAAACTAGTATTTCAAAAATTTTATAGAATCTAATTTTGAGATAATTTTTTGTATGGACTTCCATCATAACCTTCCCTCGTAATAATCGAGAAGATCTTAAAAGTTTCTTAACATTTCGAACAGTCCTCGATTTAATTTGATTTTTGACTGAAACTAGTATAGAATTGTCCATAATATACTACGATTTTTTAACAAAAACTAGTATTTCAAAAAGATGCAAAAAATCTAATTTTGAGATAATTTTTTGCATGGACTACCATCATAACCTTCCCTCATAACATGTAGAGAGGATCTTAGAAGTTTCATAGCATTTCGAACAATCCTCGATTTAATTTGATTTTTGACCGAAACTAGTATAGAATTGTGTATAATATACTACGATTTGTTTGGCCAAAACTAGTATTTCAAAAAGTTTCATAGAATCTAATTTTGAGATAATTTTTTGTATGGACTTCCATCATAACCTTTCCTCGTAATAATAGAGAGGATCTTAAAAGTTTCTTAACATTTCGAACAATCCTTGATTTAATTTGATTTTTTACCGAAACTAGTATAAAATTGTGTATAATATACTACGATTCTTTGACCAAAACTAGTATTTCAAAAGTTTCATAGAATCTAATTTTGAGATAATTTTTTGTATGGACTTCCATCATAACCTTCCCTCGTAATAATAGAGAGGATCTTAAAAGTTTCTTAACATTTCGAACAATCCTTGATTTAATTTGATTTTTTACCGAAACTAGTATAAAATTGTGTATAATATACTACGATTCTTTGGCCAAAACTAGTATTTCAAAAAGTTTCATAGAATCTAATTTTGAGATAATTTTTTGTATGGACTTCCATCATAACCTTCCCTCGTAATAATAGAGAGGATCTTAAAAGTTTCTTAACATTTCGAACAATCCTTGATTTAATTTGATTTTTTACCGAAACTAGTATAAAATTGTGTATAATATACTACGATTCTTTGACCAAAACTAGTATTTCAAAAGTTTCATAGAATCTAATTTTGAGATAATTTTTTGTTTGGACTTCCATCATAACCTTCCCTCGTAATAATAGAGAGGATCTTAAAAGTTTCTTAACATTTCGAACAATCCTTGATTTAATTTGATTTTTTACCGAAACTAGTATAAAATTGTGTATAATATACTACGATTCTTTGACCAAAACTAGTATTTCAAAAAGTTTCATAAAATCTAATTTGGAGATAATTTTTTGCGTGGACTTCCATAATAACCTTCCCTCATAACATGTAGAGAGGATCTTAGAAGTTTCATAGCATATCGAATAATCCTTGATTTAATTTGATTTTTGACCGAAACTAGTATAGAATTGTGTATAATATACTACGATTTTTTTACCAAAACTATTATTTCAAAAAGTTTCATAGAATCTAATTTTGAGATAATTTTTTGCGTTGACTTCCATCATAGCCTTCTCTCGTAACATGTAGACAGGATCTTCAAAGTTTCGTAGCATTTCGAACAATCCTTGATTTAATTTGATTTTTGACTGAAACTAATAAAGAATTGTGTATAATATACTACGATTTTTTTGCCAAAACTAGTATTTAAAAAAGTTTCATAGAATCTAATTTTGAGATAATTTTTTGTATGGACTTCCATCATAACCTTCCCTCGTAATAATAGAGAAGATCTTAAAAGTTTCTTAACATTTCGAACTATCCTCAATTTAATTTGATTTTTGACTGAAACTAGTATAGAATTGTCCATAATATACTACGATTTTTTGACAAAAACTAGTATTTCAAAAAGATTCAAAAAATCTAATTTGGAGATAATTTTTTGCATGGACTTCCATCATAACCTTCCCTCATAACATGTAGAGAGGATCTTAAAAGTTTCATAGCATTTCGAACAATCCTCGATTTCATTTGATTTTTGACAGAAACTAGTATAGAATTGTGTATAATATACTACTATTTTTTGGCCAAAACTAGTATTTCAAAAAGTTTCATAGAATCTAATTTTGAGATAATATTTTGTATGGACTTCCATCATAACCTTCCCTCGTAATAATAGAGAGGATCTTAAGAGTTTCTTAACATTTCGAACAATCCTTGATTAATTTGATTTTTTACCGAAACTAGTATAAAATTGTATATAATATACTACGATTCTTTGACCAAAACTAGTATTTCAAAAAGTTTCATAAAATCTAATTTGGAGATAATTTTTTGCGAGGACTTCCATAATAACCTTCCCTCATAACATGTAGAGAGGATCTTAGAAGTTTCACATCATATCGAATAATCCTCGATTTAATTTGATTTTTGACCGAAACTAGTATAGAATTGTGTATAATATACTACGATTTTTTACCAAAACTATTATTTCAAAAAGTTTCATAGAATCTAATTTTTAGATAATTTTTTGCGTGGACTTCCATCATAGCCTTCTCTCTTAACATGTATACAGGATCTTCAAAGTTTCGTAGCATTTCGAACAATCTTCGATTTAATTTGATTTTTGACTGAAACTAATATAGAATTGTGTATAATATACTACGATTTTTTGGCCAAAACTAGTATTTGAAAAAGTTTCATAGAATCTAATTTTGAGATAATTTTTTGAATGGACTTCCATCATAACCTTCCCTCGTAATAATAGAGAGGATCTTAAAAGTTTCTTAACATTTCGAACTATCCTCAATTTAATTTGATTTTTGACTGAAACTAGTATAGAATTGTCCATAATATACTACGATTTTTTGACAAAAACTAGTATTTCAAAAAGATTCAAAAAATCTAATATTGAGATAATTTTTTGCATGGACTTCCATCATAACCTTCCCTCATAACATGTAGAGAGGATCTTAAAAGTTTCATAGCATTTCGAACAATCCTCGATTTCATTTGATTTTTGACAGAAACTAGTATAGAATTGTGTATAATATACTACTATTTTTTGGCCAAAACTAGTATTTCAAAAAGTTTCATAGAATCTAATTTTGAGATAATTTTTTGTATGGACTTCCATCATATCCTTCCCTCGTAATAATAGAGAGGATCTTAAGAGTTTCTTAACATTTCGAACAATCCTTGATTAATTTGATTTTTTACCGAAACTAGTATTAAATTGTATATAATATACTACGATTCTTTGACAAAAACTAGTATTTCAAAAAGTTTCATAAAATCTAATTTGGAGATAATTTTTTGCGAGGACTTCCATAATAACCTTCCCTCATAACATGTAGAGAGGATCTTAGAAGTTTCATAGCATATCGAATAATCCTCGATTTAATTTGATTTTTGACCGAAACTAGTATAGAATTGTGTATAATATACTACGATTTTTTACCAAAACTATTATTTCAAAAAGTTTCATAGAATCTAATTTTGAGATAATTTTTTGCATGGACTTCCATCATAGCCTTCTCTCTTAACATGTATACAGGATCTTCAAAGTTTCGTAGCATTTCGAACAATCTTCGATTTAATTTGATTTTTGACTGAAACTAATATAGAATTGTGTATAATATACTACGATTTTTTGGCTAAAACTAGTATTTGAAAAAGTTTCATAGAATCTAATTTTGAGATAATTTTTTGTATGGACTTCCATCATAACCTTCCCTCGTAATAATAGAGAGGATCTTAAAAGTTTCTTAACATTTCGAACTATCCTCAATTTAATATGATTTTTGACTGAAACTAGTATAGAATTGTCCATAATATACTACGATTTTTTGACAAAAACTAGTATTTCAAAAAGATTCAAAAAATCTAATATTGAGATAATTTTTTGCATGGACTTCCATCATAACCTTCCCTCATAACATGTAGAGAGGATCTTAAAAGTTTCATAGCATTTCGAACAATCCTCGATTTCATTTGATTTATGATAGAAACTAGTATAGAATTGTGTATAATATACTACTATTTTTTGGCCAAAACTAGTATTTCAAAAAGTTTCATAGAATCTAATTTTGAGATAATTTTTTGTATGGACTTCCATCATAACCTTCCCTCGTAATAATAGAGAGGATCTTAAAAGTTTCTTAACATTTCGAACAATCCTTGATTAATTTGATTTTTTACCGAAACTAGTATAAAATTGTATATAATATACTACGATTCTTTGACCAAAACTAGTATTTCAAAAAGTTTCATAAAATCTAATTTGGAGATAATTTTTTGCGAGGACTTCCATAATAACCTTCCCTCATAACATGTAGAGAGGATCTTAGAAGTTTCACAGCATATCGAATAATCCTCGATTTAATTTGATTTTTGACCGAAACTAGTATAGAATTGTGTATAATATACTACGATTTTTTACCAAAACTATTATTTCAAAAAGTTTCATAGAATCTAATTTTTAGATAATTTTTTGCGTGGACTTCCATCATAGCCTTCTCTCTTAACATGTATACAGGATCTTCAAAGTTTCGTAGCATTTCGAACAATCTTCGATTTAATTTGATTTTTGACTGAAACTAATATAGAATTGTGTATAATATACTACGATTTTTTGGCCAAAACTAGTATTTGAAAAAGTTTCATAGAATCTAATTTTGAGATAATTTTTTGAATGGACTTCCATCATAACCTTCCCTCGTAATAATAGAGAGGATCTTAAAAGTTTCTTAACATTTCGAACTATCCTCAATTTAATTTGATTTTTGACTGAAACTAGTATAGAATTGTCCATAATATACTACGATTTTTTGACAAAAACTAGTATTTCAAAAAGATTCAAAAAATCTAATATTGAGATAATTTTTTGCATGGACTTCCATCATAACCTTCCCTCATAACATGTAGAGAGGATCTTAAAAGTTTCATAGCATTTCGAACAATCCTCGATTTCTTTTGATTTTTGACAGAAACTAGTATAGAATTGTGTATAATATACTACTATTTTTTGGCCAAAACTAGTATTTCAAAAAGTTTCATAGAATCTAATTTTGAGATAATTTTTTGTATGGACTTCCATCATAACCTTCCCTCGTAATAATAGAGAGGATCTTAAAAGTTTCTTAACATTTCGAACAATCCTTGATTAATTTGATTTTTTACCGAAACTAGTATAAAATTGTATATAATATACTACGATTCTTTGACCAAAACTAGTATTTCAAAAAGTTTCATAAAATCTAATTCGGGGATAATTTTTTGCGTGGACTTCCATAATAACCTTCCCTCATAACATGTAGAGAGGATCTTAGAAGTTTCATAGCATATCGAATAATCCTCGATTTAATTTGATTTTTGACCGAAACTATTATAGAATTGTGTATAATATACTACGATTTTTTACCAAAACTATTATTTCAAAAAGTTTCATAGAATCTAATTTTTAGATAATTTTTTGCGTGGACTTCCATCATAGCCTTCTCTCATAAATGTAGACAGGATCTTCAAAGTTTCGTAGCATTTCGAACAATCCTCGATTTAATTTGATTTTTGACTGAAACTAATATAGAATTGTGAATAATATACTACGATTTTTTGGCCAAAACTAGTATTTGAAAAAGTTTCATAAAATCTAATTTTGAGATAATTTTTTTTATGGACTTCCATCATAACCTTCCCTCGTAATAATAGAGACGATCTTAAAATTTTCTTAACATTTCGAACTATCCTCAATTTAATTTGATTTTTGACTGAAACTAGTATAGAATTGTCCATAATATACTACGATTTTTTGACAAAAACTAGTATTTCAAAAAGATTCAAAAAATCTAATTTTGAGATAATTTTTTGCATGGACTTCCATCATAACCTTCCCTCATAACATGTAGAGAGGATTTTAAAAGTTTCTTAGCATTTCGAAAAATCCTCGATTTAATTTGATTTTTGACCGAAACTAGTATAGAATTGTGTATAATATACTACGATTTATTGGCCAAAACTAGTATTTCAAAAAGTTTCATAGAATCTAATTTTGAGATAATTTTTTGTATGGACTTCCATCATAACCTTCCCTCGTAATAATAGAGAGGATCTTAAAAGTTTCTAAACATTTCGAACAATCCTTGATTTAATTTGATTTTATACCGAAACTAGTATAAAATTGTGTATAATATACTAAGATTCTTTTACCAAAACTAGTATTTCAAAAAGTTTCATAAAATCTAATTTGGAGATAATTTTTTGCGTGGACTTCCATAATAACCTTCCCTCATTACATGTAGAGAGGATCTTAAAAGTTTCATAGCATATCGAATAATCCCCGATTTAATTTGATTTTTGACCGAAACTAGTATAAAATTGTGTATAATATACTACGATTTTTTTACCAAAACTATTATTTCAAAAAGATTCATAGAATCTAATTTTGAGATAATTTTTTGCATTGACTTCCATCATAGCCTTCTCTCGTAACATGTAGACAGGATCTTCAAAGTTTCGTAGCATTTCGAACAATCCTCGATTTAATTAGATTTTTGACTGAAACTAATATAGAATTGTGAATAATATACTACGATTTTTTGGCCAAAACTAGTATTTGAAAAAGTTTCATAAAATCTAATTTTGAGATAATTTTTTGTATGGACTTTCATCATAACCTTCCCTCGTAATAATAGAGAAGATCTTAAAAGTTTCTTAACATTTCGAACAGTCCTTGATTTAATTTGATTTTTGACTGAAACTAGTATAGAATTGTCCATAATATACTACGATTTTTTGACAAAAACTAGTATTTCAAAAAGATTCAAAAAATCTAATTTTGAGATAATTTTTTGCATGGACTACCATCATAAACTTCCCTCATAACATGTAGAGAGGATCTTAAAAGTTTCATAGCATTTCGAACAACCTCGATTTAATTTGATTTTTGACCGATACTAGTATAGAATTGTGTATAATATACTATGATTTGTTTGGCCAAAACTAGTATTTCAAAAAGTTTCATAGAATCTAATTTTGAGATAATTTTTTGTATGGACTTCCATCATAACCTTTCCTCGTAATAATAGACAGGATCTTAAAAGTTTCTTAACATTTCGAACAATCCTTGATTTAATTTGATTTTTTACCGAAACTAGTATAAAATTGTGTATAATATACTACGATTCTTTGACCAAAACTAGTATTTCAAAAAGTTTCATAGAATCTAATTTTGAGATAATTTTTTGTATGGACTTCCATCATAACCTTCCCTCGTAATAATAGAGAGGATCTTAAAAGTTTCTTAACATTTCGAACAATCCTTGATTTAATTTGATTTTTTACCGAAACTAGTATAAAATTGTGTATAATATACTACGATTCTTTGGCCAAAACTAGTATTTAAAAAAGTTTCATAGAATCTAATTTTGAGATAATTTTTTGTATGGACTTCCATCATAACCTTCCCTCGTAATAATAGAGAGGATCTTAAAAGTTTCTTAACATTTCGAACAATCCTTGATTTAATTTGATTTTTTACCGAAACTAGTATAAAATTGTGTATAATATACTACGATTCTTTGACCAAAACTAGTATTTCAAAAAGTTTCATAAAATCTAATTTGGAGATAATTTTTTGCGTGGACTTCCATAATAACCTTCCCTCATAACATGTAGAGAGGATCTTAGAAGTTTCATAGCATATCGAATAATCCTCGATTTAATTTGATTTTTGACCGAAACTAGTATAGAATTGTGTATAATATACTACGATTTTTTTACCAAAACTATTATTTCAAAAAGTTTCATAGAATCTAATTTTGAGATAATTTTTTGCGTTGACTTCCATCATAGCCTTCTCTCGTAACATGTAGACAGGATCTTCAAAGTTTCGTAGCATTTCGAACAATCCTCGATTTAATTTGATTTTTGACTGAAACTAATATAGAATTGTGTATAATATAATACGATTTTTTTTTGCCAAAACTAGTATTTCAAAAAGTTTCATAGAATCTAATTTTGAGATAATTTTTTGTATGGACTTCCATCATAACCTTCCTTCGTAATAATAGAGAAGATCTTAAAAGTTTCTTAACATTTCAAACAATCTTCGATTTAATTTGATTTATGACTGAAACTAGTATAGAATTGTCCATAATATACTACGATTTTTTAACAAAAACTAGTATTTCCAAAAGATTCAAAAAATCTAATTTTGAGATAATTTTTTGCATTTACTACCATCATAACCTTCCCTCATAACATGTAGAGAGGATTCCAAAAGTTTCATAGCATTTCGAACAATCCTCGATTTAATTTGATTTTTGACCGAAACTAGTATAGAATTGTGTATAATATACTACGATTTGTTTGGCCAAAACTAGTATTTCAAAAAGTTTCATAGAATCTAATTTTGAGATAATTTTTTGCATGGACTTCCATCATAACCTTTCCTCGTAATAATAGAGAGGATCTTTAAAGTTTCTTAACATTTCGAACAATCCTTGATTAATTTGATTTTTTACCGAAACTAGTATAAAATTGTATATAATATACTACGATTCTTTGACCAAAACTAGTATTTCAAAAAGTTTCATAAAATCTAATTTGGAGTTAATTTTTTGCGTGGACGTCCATAAATGCTTCCCTCGTAACATGTAGACAGGATCTTCAGAGTTTCGTAGCATTTCGAACAATCCTCGATATAATTTGATTTTTGACTGAAACTAGTATAGAATTGTGTATAATATACTACGATTTTTTGGCCAAAACTAGTATTTGAAAAAGTTTCATAGAATTTAATTTTGAGATAATTTTTTGTATGAACTTCCATCATAACTTTCCCTCCTAATAATAGAGAGGATCTTAAAAGTTTCTTAACATTTCGAACTATCCTCAATTTAATTTGATTTTTGACTGAAACTAGTATAGATTGTCCATAATATACTACGATTTTTTGACAAAAACTAGTATTTCAAAAAGATTCCAAAAATCTAATTTTGAGATAATTTTTTGCATGGACTTCCATCATAACCTTCTCTCATAACATGTAGAGAGGATCTTAAAAGTTTCATAGCATTTCGAACAATCCTCTTAATTTGATTTTTGACCGAAACTAGTATAGAATTGTGTATAATATACTACGATTTTTTGGCCAAAACTAGTATTTCAAAAAGTTTCATAGAATCTAATTTTGAGGTAATTTTTTGTATGGACTTCCATCATAACCTTCCCTCGTAATAATAAAGAGGATCTTAAAAGTTTCTTAACATTTCGAACAATCCTTGATTTAATTTGATTTTTTACCGAAACTAGTATAAAATTGTGTATAATATACTACGATTCTTTGACCAAAACTAGTATTTCAAAAAGTTTCATAAAATCTAATTTGGAGATAATTTTTTGCGAGGACTTCCATAATAACCTTCTCTCATAACATGTAGAGAGGATCTTAGAAGTTTCATAGCATATCGAATAATCCTCAATTTAATTTGATTTTTGACCGAAACTAGTATAGCATTGTGTATAATATACTACGATTTTTTACCAAAACTATTATTTCAAAAAGTTTCATAGAATCTAATTTTGAGATAATTTTTTGCGTGGACTTCCATCATAGCCTTCTCTCGTAACATGTATACAGGATCTTCAAAGTTTCGTAGCATTTCGAACAATCCTCGATTTAATTTGATTTTTGACTGAAACTAATATAGAATTGTGTATAATATACTACGATTTTTTGGCCAAAACTAGTATTTGAAAAAGTTTCATAGAATCTAATTTTGAGATAATTTTTTGTATGAACTTCCATCATAACCTTCCCTCGTAATAATAGAGAGGATCTTAAAAGTTTCTTAACATTTCGAACTATCCTCAATTTAATTTGATTTTTGACTGAAACTAGTATAGAATTGTCCATAATATACTACGATTTTTTGACAAAAACTAGTATTTCAAAAAGATTCAAAAAATCTAATTTTGAGATAATTTTTTGCATGGACTTCCATCATAACCTTCCCTCATAACATGTAGAGAGGATCTTAAAAGTTTCATAGCATTTCGAACAATCCTCGATTTCATTTGATTTTTGACTGAAACTAGTATAGAATTGTGTATAATATACTACTATTTTTTGGCCAAAACTAGTATTTCAAAAAGTTTCATAGAATCTAATTTTGAGATAATTTTTTGTATGGACTTCCATCATAACCTTCCCTCGTAATAATAGAGAGGATCTTAAAAGTTTCTTAATATTTCGAACAATCCTTGATTAATTTGATTTTTTATCGAAACTAGTATAAAATTGTATATAATATACTACGATTCTTTGACCAAAACTAGTATTTCAAAAAGTTTCATAAAATCTAATTTGGAGATAATTTTTTGCCGTGACTTCCATAATAACCTTCCCTCATAACATGTAGAGAGGATCTTAGAAGTTTCATAGCATATCGAATAATCCTCGATTTAATTTGATTTTTGACGAAACTAGTATAGAATTGTGTATAATATACTACGATTTTTTACCAAAACTATTATTTCAAAAAGTTTCATAGAATCTAATTTTGAGATAATTTTTTGCGTGGACTTCCATCATAGCCTTCTCTCGTAACATGTAGACAGGATCTTCAAAGTTTCGTAGCATTTCGAACAATCCTCGATTTAATTTGATTTTTGACTGAAACTAATATAGAATTGTGTATAATATACTACGATTTTTTTGCCAAAACTAGTATTTGAAAAAGTTTCATAGAATCTAATTTTGAGATAATTTTTTGTATGAACTTCCATCATAACCTTCCCTCGTAATAATAGAGAGGATCTTAAAAGTTTCTTAACATTTCGAACTATCCTCAATTTAATTTGATTTTTGACTGAAACTAGTATAGAATTGTCCATAATATACTACGATTTTTTGACAAAAACTAGTATTTCAAAAAGATTCAAAAAATCTAATTTTGAGATAATTTTTTGCATGGACTTCCATCATAACCTTCCCTCATAACATGTAGAGAGGATCTTAAAAGTTTCATAGCATTTCGAACAATCCTCGATTTCATTTGATTTTTGACTGAAACTAGTATAGAATTGTGTATAATATACTACTATTTTTTGGCCAAAACTAGTATTTCAAAAAGTTTCATAGAATCTAATTTTGAGATAATTTTTTGTATGGACTTCCATCATAACCTTCCCTCGTAATAATAGAGAGGATCTTAAAAGTTTCTTAATATTTCGAACAATCCTTGATTAATTTGATTTTTTATCGAAACTAGTATAAAATTGTATATAATATACTACGATTCTTTGACCAAAACTAGTATTTCAAAAAGTTTCATAAAATCTAATTTGGAGATAATTTTTTGCGTGGACTTCCATAATAACCTTCCCTCATAACATGTAGAGAGGATCTTAGAAGTTTCATAGCATATCGAATAATCCTCGATTTAATTTGATTTTTGACGAAACTAGTATAGAATTGTGTATAATATACTACGATTTTTTACCAAAACTATTATTTCAAAAAGTTTCATAGAATCTAATTTTGAGATAATTTTTTGCGTGGACTTCCATCATAGCCTTCTCTCGTAACATGTAGACAGGATCTTCAAAGTTTCGTAGCATTTCGAACAATCCTGGATTTAATTTGATTTTTGACTGAAACTAATATAGAATTGTGAATAATATACTACGATTTTTTGGCCAAAACTAGTATTTGAAAAAGTTTCATAAAATCTAATTTTGAGATAATTTTTTGTATGGACTTCCATCATAACCTTCCCTCGTAATAATAGAGAGGATCTTAAAAGTTTCTTAACACTTCGAACTATCCTGAATTTAATTTGATTTTTGACCGAAACTAGTATAGAATTGTGTATAATATACTACGATTCTTTGACCAAAACTAGTATTTCAAAAAGTTTCATAAAATCTAATTTGGAGATAATTTTTTGCGTGGACTTCCATAATAACCTTCACTCATAACATGTAGAGAGGATCTTAAAAGTTTCATAGCATTTCGAACAATCCTCGATTTAATTTGATTTTTGACCGAAACTAGTATAGAATTGTGTATAATATACTACGATTTTTTGGCCAAAACTAGTATTTCAAAAAGTTTCATAGAATCTAATTTTGAGATAATTTTTTGTATGGACTTCCATCATAACCTTCCCTCGTAATAATAGAGAGGATCTTAAAAGTTTCTAAACATTTCGAACAATCCTTGATTTAATTTGATTTTATACCGAAACTAGTATAAAATTGTGTATAATATACTACGATTCTTTGACCAAAACTAGTATTTCAAAAAGTTTCATAAAATCTAATTTGGAGATAATTTTTTGCATGGACTTCCATAATAACCTTCCCTCATAACATGTAGAGAGGATCTTAGAAGTTTCATAGCATATCGAATAATCCTCGATTTAATTTGATTTTTGACCGAAACTAGTATAGAATTGTGTATAATAAACTACGATTTTTTTACCAAAACTATTATTTCAAAAAGTTTCATAGAATCTAATTTTGAGATAATTTTTTGCGTTGACTTCCATCATAGCCTTCTCTCTTAACATGTAGACAGGATCTTCAAAGTTTCGTAGCATTTCGAACAATCCTCGATTTAATTTGATTTTTGACTGAAACTAATAGAGAATTGTGTATAATATACTACGATTTTTTTGCCAAAACTAGTATTTGAAAAAGTTTCATAGAATCTAATTTTGAGATAATTTTTTGTATGAACTTCCATCATAACCTTCCCTCGTAATAATAGAGAGGATCTTAAAAGTTTCTTAACATTTCGAACTATCCTCAATTTAATTTGATTTTTGACTGAAACTAGTATAGAATTGTCCATAATATACTACGATTTTTTGACAAAAACTAGTATTTCAAAAAGATTCAAAAAATCTAATTTTGAGATAATTTTTTGCATGGACTTCCATCATAACCTTCCCTCATAACATGTAGAGAGGATCTTAAAAGTTTCATAGCATTTCGAACAATCCTCGATTTCATTTGATTTTTGACTGAAACTAGTATAGAATTGTGTATAATATACTACTATTTTTTGGCCAAAACTAGTATTTCAAAAAGTTTCATAGAATCTAATTTTGAGATAATTTTTTGTATGGACTTCCATCATAACCTTCCCTCGTAATAATAGAGAGGATCTTAAAAGTTTCTTAATATTTCGAACAATCCTTGATTAATTTGATTTTTTATCGAAACTAGTATAAAATTGTATATAATATACTACGATTCTTTGACCAAAACTAGTATTTCAAAAAGTTTCATAAAATCTAATTTGGAGATAATTTTTTGCGTGGACTTCCATAATAACCTTCCCTCATAACATGTAGAGAGGATCTTAGAAGTTTCATAGCATATCGAATAATCCTCGATTTAATTTGATTTTTGACGAAACTAGTATAGAATTGTGTATAATATACTACGATTTTTTACCAAAACTATTATTTCAAAAAGTTTCATAGAATCTAATTTTGAGATAATTTTTTGCGTTGACTTCCATCATAGCCTTCTCTCGTAACATGTAGACAGGATCTTCAAAGTTTCGTAGCATTTCGAACAATCCTCGATTTAATTTGATTTTTGACTGAAACTAATAGAGAATTGTGTATAATATACTACGATTTTTTTGCCAAAACTAGTATTTGAAAAAGTTTCATAGAATCTAATTTTGAGATAATTTTTTGTATGAACTTCCATCATAACCTTCCCTCGTAATAATAGAGAGGATCTTAAAAGTTTCTTAACACTTCGAACTATCCTCAATTTAATTTGATTTTTGACTGAAACTAGTATAGAATTGTCCATAATATACTACGATTTTTTGACAAAAACTAGTATTTCAAAAAGATTCAAAAAATCTAATTTTGAGATAATTTTTTGCATGGACTTCCATCATAACCTTCCCTCATAACATGTAGAGAGGATCTTAAAAGTTTCATAGCATTTCGAACAATCCTCGATTTCATTTGATTTTTGACTGAAACTAGTATAGAATTGTGTATAATATACTACTATTTTTTGGCCAAAACTAGTATTTCAAAAAGTTTCATAGAATCTAATTTTGAGATAATTTTTTGTATGGACTTCCATCATAACCTTCCCTCGTAATAATAGAGAGGATCTTAAAAGTTTCTTAATATTTCGAACAATCCTTGATTAATTTGATTTTTTATCGAAACTAGTATAAAATTGTATATAATATACTACGATTCTTTGACCAAAACTAGTATTTCAAAAAGTTTCATAAAATCTAATTTGGAGATAATTTTTTGCGTGGACTTCCATAATAACCTTCCCTCATAACATGTAGAGAGGATCTTAGAAGTTTCATAGCATATCGAATAATCCTCGATTTAATTTGATTTTTGACGAAACTAGTATAGAATTGTGTATAATATACTACGATTTTTTACCAAAACTATTATTTCAAAAAGTTTCATAGAATCTAATTTTGAGATAATTTTTTGCGTGGACTTCCATCATAGCCTTCTCTCGTAACATGTAGACAGGATCTTCAAAGTTTCGTAGCATTTCGAACAATCCTGGATTTAATTTGATTTTTGACTGAAACTAATATAGAATTGTGAATAATATACTACGATTTTTTGGCCAAAACTAGTATTTGAAAAAGTTTCATAAAATCTAATTTTGAGATAATTTTTTGTATGGACTTCCATCATAACCTTCCCTCGTAATAATAGAGAGGATCTTAAAAGTTTCTTAACACTTCGAACTATCCTGAATTTAATTTGATTTTTGACCGAAACTAGTATAGAATTGTGTATAATATACTACGATTCTTTGACCAAAACTAGTATTTCAAAAAGTTTCATAAAATCTAATTTGGAGATAATTTTTTGCGTGGACTTCCATAATAACCTTCACTCATAACATGTAGAGAGGATCTTAAAAGTTTCATAGCATTTCGAACAATCCTCGATTTAATTTGATTTTTGACCGAAACTAGTATAGAATTGTGTATAATATACTACGATTTTTTGGCCAAAACTAGTATTTCAAAAAGTTTCATAGAATCTAATTTTGAGATAATTTTTTGTATGGACTTCCATCATAACCTTCCCTCGTAATAATAGAGAGGATCTTAAAAGTTTCTAAACATTTCGAACAATCCTTGATTTAATTTGATTTTATACCGAAACTAGTATAAAATTGTGTATAATATACTACGATTCTTTGACCAAAACTAGTATTTCAAAAAGTTTCATAAAATCTAATTTGGAGATAATTTTTTGCATGGACTTCCATAATAACCTTCCCTCATAACATGTAGAGAGGATCTTAGAAGTTTCATAGCATATCGAATAATCCTCGATTTAATTTGATTTTTGACCGAAACTAGTATAGAATTGTGTATAATAAACTACGATTTTTTTACCAAAACTATTATTTCAAAAAGTTTCATAGAATCTAATTTTGAGATAATTTTTTGCGTTGACTTCCATCATAGCCTTCTCTCTTAACATGTAGACAGGATCTTCAAAGTTTCGTAGCATTTCGAACAATCCTCGATTTAATTTGATTTTTGACTGAAACTAATAGAGAATTGTGTATAATATACTACGATTTTTTTGCCAAAACTAGTATTTGAAAAAGTTTCATAGAATCTAATTTTGAGATAATTTTTTGTATGAACTTCCATCATAACCTTCCCTCGTAATAATAGAGAGGATCTTAAAAGTTTCTTAACATTTCGAACTATCCTCAATTTAATTTGATTTTTGACTGAAACTAGTATAGAATTGTCCATAATATACTACGATTTTTTGACAAAAACTAGTATTTCAAAAAGATTCAAAAAATCTAATTTTGAGATAATTTTTTGCATGGACTTCCATCATAACCTTCCCTCATAACATGTAGAGAGGATCTTAAAAGTTTCATAGCATTTCGAACAATCCTCGATTTCATTTGATTTTTGACTGAAACTAGTATAGAATTGTGTATAATATACTACTATTTTTTGGCCAAAACTAGTATTTCAAAAAGTTTCATAGAATCTAATTTTGAGATAATTTTTTGTATGGACTTCCATCATAACCTTCCCTCGTAATAATAGAGAGGATCTTAAAAGTTTCTTAATATTTCGAACAATCCTTGATTAATTTGATTTTTTATCGAAACTAGTATAAAATTGTATATAATATACTACGATTCTTTGACCAAAACTAGTATTTCAAAAAGTTTCATAAAATCTAATTTGGAGATAATTTTTTGCGTGGACTTCCATAATAACCTTCCCTCATAACATGTAGAGAGGATCTTAGAAGTTTCATAGCATATCGAATAATCCTCGATTTAATTTGATTTTTGACGAAACTAGTATAGAATTGTGTATAATATACTACGATTTTTTACCAAAACTATTATTTCAAAAAGTTTCATAGAATCTAATTTTGAGATAATTTTTTGCGTGGACTTCCATCATAGCCTTCTCTCGTAACATGTAGACAGGATCTTCAAAGTTTCGTAGCATTTCGAACAATCCTGGATTTAATTTGATTTTTGACTGAAACTAATATAGAATTGTGAATAATATACTACGATTTTTTGGCCAAAACTAGTATTTGAAAAAGTTTCATAAAATCTAATTTTGAGATAATTTTTTGTATGGACTTCCATCATAACCTTCCCTCGTAATAATAGAGAGGATCTTAAAAGTTTCTTAACACTTCGAACTATCCTGAATTTAATTTGATTTTTGACCGAAACTAGTATAGAATTGTGTATAATATACTACGATTCTTTGACCAAAACTAGTATTTCAAAAAGTTTCATAAAATCTAATTTGGAGATAATTTTTTGCGTGGACTTCCATAATAACCTTCACTCATAACATGTAGAGAGGATCTTAAAAGTTTCATAGCATTTCGAACAATCCTCGATTTAATTTGATTTTTGACCGAAACTAGTATAGAATTGTGTATAATATACTACGATTCTTTGGCCAAAACTAGTATTTCAAAAAGTTTCATAGAATCTAATTTTGAGATAATTTTTTGTATGGACTTCCATCATAACCTTCCCTCGTAATAATAGAGAGGATCTTAAAAGTTTCTAAACATTTCGAACAATCCTTGATTTAATTTGATTTTATACCGAAACTAGTATAAAATTGTGTATAATATACTACGATTCTTTGACCAAAACTAGTATTTCAAAAAGTTTCATAAAATCTAATTTGGAGATAATTTTTTGCATGGACTTCCATAATAACCTTCCCTCATAACATGTAGAGAGGATCTTAGAAGTTTCATAGCATATCGAATAATCCTCGATTTAATTTGATTTTTGACCGAAACTAGTATAGAATTGTGTATAATATACTACGATTTTTTTACCAAAACTATTATTTCAAAAAGTTTCATAGAATCTAATTTTGAGATAATTTTTTGCGTTGACTTCCATCATAGCCTTCTCTCTTAACATGTAGACAGGATCTTCAAAGTTTCGTAGCATTTCGAACAATCCTCGATTTAATTTGATTTTTGACTGAAACTAATAAAGAATTGTGTATAATATACTACGATTTTTTTGCCAAAACTAGTATTTAAAAAAGTTTCATAGAATCTAATTTTGAGATAATTTTTTGTATGGACTTCCACCATAACCTTCCCTCGTAATAATAGAGAAGATCTTAAAAGTTTCTTAACATTTCGAACAATCCTCGATTTAATTTGATTTTTGACTGAAACTAGTATAGAAATGTCCATAATATACTACGATTTTTTGACAAAAACTAGTATTTCAAAAAGATGCAAAAAATCTAATTTTGAGATATTTTTTTGCATGGACTACCATCATAACATGTAGAGAGGATCTTAAAAGTTTCATAGCATTTCGAACAATCCTCGATTTAATTTGATTTTTGACCGAAACTAGTATAGAATTGTGTATAATATACTACGATTTGTTTGGCCAAAACTAGTATTTCAAAAAGTTTCATAGAATCTAATTTTGAGATAATTTTTTGTATGGACTTCCATCATAACCTTTCCTCATAATAATAGAGAGGATCTTAAAAGTTTCGTAGCATTTCGAACAATTCTCGATTTAATTTGATTTTTGACCGAAACTAGTATAGATTTGTGTATAATATACTAAGATTTTTTGACCAAAATATGTATTTCAAAAAGTTTCATATAATCTAATTTTAAGATAATTTTTTGCGTGGACTTCCATCATAACCTTCCCTCGTAACATATAGAGAGGATCTTAAAAGTTTCGTAGCATTTTGAACAATCCTCGATTTAATTTGATTTCTGATCGAAACTAGTATAGAATTGTGTATAATATAATACGATTTTTTGAACAAAACAAGTATTCCAAAATGTTTCATAGAATCTAATTTTGAGATAATTTTTTTCATGGACTTCCATCATAACCTTCCCTCGTAACATATAGAGAGTATCTTACAAGTTTAGTAGCATTTCGAATAATCCTCGATATAATTTTATTTTTGACCGAAACTAGTATAGAATTGTGTATAATATTCTACGATTATTTGACCAAAACTAGTACTTCAAAAAGTTTCATAGAATCTAATTTTGAGATAATTTTTTGCATGGACTTACATCATAACCTTCCCTCGTAACATATATAGAGGATCTTAAAAGTTTCGTAGCATTTCGAACAATCTTCGATTTAATTTGATTTTTGACCGAAACTAGTATAGAATTGTGTATAATATACTACGATTTTTTGACCAAACTCGTATTTCAAAAAGTTTCATATAATCTAATTTTGAGATAATTTTTTGCGTGGACTTCCATCAAAACCTTCCCTCATAGCATATAGAGAGGATCTTAAAAGTTTCGTAGTATTTTGAACAATCCTCGATTTTATTTGATTTCTAATTGAAACTAGTATAGAATTATGTATAATATAATACGATTTTTTGAACAAAACTAGTATTCCAAAATCTTTCATAGAATCTAATTTTGAGATAACTTTTTTCATGAACATCCATCATAACCGTCCCTAGTTACATATAGAGAGGATCTTACAAGTTTCGTAGCATTTCGAACAATCCTCGTTTTAATTTGATTTTTGAACGAAACTAGTATAGAATTGTGTATAATATACTATGATTTTTTGACCAAAACTAGTATTTCAAAAAGTTTCATAGAATCTAATTTTGAGATAATTTTTTTCTTGGACTTCCATCATAACCTCCCCTCGTAATATATAGAGATGATCTTAAAAGTTTCGAACACTCCTCGATTTAATTTGATTTTTGATCGAAACTAGTAATAAATTGTGTATAATATACTACGATTTTTTTACCGAAACTAGTATTTCAAAAAGTTTCATAGAATCTAATTTTGAGATGATTTTTTGCATGGACATCCATCATAACCTTCCCTCTTAACATATAGAGAGGATCTTAAAAGATTCGTAGCATTTCGAACAATCCTCGAATTAATTAGATTTTTGACCGAAATTAGTATAAAATTGTGTATAATATACTACAATTATTTGAACGAAACTAGTATTTCTAAAAGTTTCATAGAATCTAATTTTGAGATGATTTTTTGCATGGAATTCCATCATAACCTTCCCTCGTAACATATAGAGAGGGTCTGAAAAGTTTCGTAGCATTTCGAACAATCCTCGATTTAATATGATTTTTTGACCGAAACTAGTATAAAATTGTGTATAATATACTACCATTTTTTGACCGGAACTAGTATTTCAAAAAGTTTCATAGAATCTAATTTTGAGTTTATTTTTTGCATGGACTTCCATCATAACCTTCCCTCGTAACATATATAGAGGATCTTAAAAGTTTCGTAGCATTTCAAACAATTCTCGATTTAATTTGATTTTTGACCAAAACTAGTATAGTATTGTGTATAATATACTAAGATTTTTTGACCAAAAAATGTATTTCAAAAAGTTTCATATAATCTAATTTTAAGATAATTTTTTGCGTGGACTTCCATCATAACCTTCCCTCGTAACATATAGAGAGGATCTTAAAAGTTTCATAGCATTTTGAACAATCCTCGATTTAATTTGATTTCTGATCGAAACTAGTATAGAATTGTGTATAATATAATACGATTTTTTGAACAAAACTAGTATTCCAAAATGTTTCATAGAATCTAATTTTGAGATAATTTTTTTCATGGACTTCCATCATAACCTTCCCTCGTAGCATATAGAGAGTATCTTACAAGTTTAGTAGCATTTCGAATAATCCTCGATATAATTTTATTTTTGACCGAAACTAGTACAGAATTGTGTATAATATTCTACGATTTTTTGACCAAAACTAATATTTCAAAAAGTTTCATAGAATCTAATTTTGAGATAATTTTTTGCATGGACTTACATCATAACCTTCTCTCGTAACATATATAGAGGATCTTAAAAGTTTCGTAGCATTTCGAACAATCCTCGATTTAATTTGATTTTTGACCGAAACTAGTATAGAATTGTGTATAATATACTACGATTTTTTGACCAAACTCGTATTTCAAAAAGTTTCATATAATCTAATTTTGAGATAATTTTTTGCGTGGACTTCCATCAAAACCATCCCTCATAGCATATAGAGAGGATCTTAAAAGTTTCGTAGTATTTTGAACAATCCTCGATTTAATTTGATTTCTAATCGAAACTAGTATAGAATTATGTATAATATAATACGATTTTTTGAACAAAACTAGTATTCCAAAATCTACCATAGAATCTAATTTTGAGATAACTTTTTTCATGAACTTCCATCATAACCGTCCCTCGTTACATATAGAGAGGATCTTACAAGTTTCGTAGCATTTCGAACAATCCTCGTTTTAATTTGATTTTTGAACGAAACTAGTATAGAATTGTGTATAATATACTATGATTTTTTGACCAAAACTAGTATTTCAAAAAGTTTCATAGAATCTAATTTTGAGATAATTTTTTTCTTGGACTTCCATCATAACCTTCCCTCGTAATATATAGAGATGATCTTAAAAGTTTCGAACACTCCTCGATTTAATTTGATTTTTGATCGAAACTAGTAATAAATTGTGTATAATATACTACGATTTTTTTACCGAAACTAGTATTTCAAAAAGTTTCATAGAATCTAATTTTGAGATGATTTTTTGCATGGACATCCATCATAACCTTCCCTCTTAACATATAGAGAGGATCTTAAAAGATTCGTAGCATTTCGAACAATCCTCGATTTAATTAGATTTTTGACCGAAATTAGTATAAAATTGTGTATAATATACTACAATTATTTGAACGAAACTAGTATTTCTAAAAGTTTCATAGAATCTAATTTTGAGATGATTTTTTGCATGGAATTCCATCATAACCTTCCCTCGTAACATATAGAGAGGGTCTGAAAAGTTTCGTAGCATTTCGAACAATCCTGGATTTAATATGATTTTTTGACCGAAACTAGTATAAAATTGTGTATAATATACTACCATTTTTTGACCGGAACTAGTATTTCAAAAAGTTTCATAGAATCTAATTTTGAGTTTATTTTTTGCATGGACTTCCATCATAACCTTCCCTCGTAACATATATAGAGGATCTTAAAAGTTTCGTAGCATTTCAAACAATTCTCGATTTAATTTGATTTTTGACCAAAACTAGTATAGTATTGTGTATAATATACTAAGATTTTTTGACCAAAACATGTATTTCAAAAAGTTTCATATAATCTAATTTTAAGATAATTTTTTCCGTGGACTTCCATCATAACCTTCCCTCGTAACATATAGAGAGGATCTTAAAAGTTTCATAGCATTTTGAACAATCCTCGATTTAATTTGATTTCTGATCGAAACTAGTATAGAATTGTGTATAATATAATACGATTTTTTGAACAAAACTAGTATTCCAAAATGTTTCATAGAATCTAATTTTGAGATAATTTTTTTCATGGACTTCCATCATAACCTTCCCTCGTAGCATATAGAGAGTATCTTACAAGTTTAGTAGCATTTCGAATAATCCTCGATATAATTTTATTTTTGACCGAAACTAGTACAGAATTGTGTATAATATTTTACGATTTTTTGACCAAAACTAATATTTCAAAAAGTTTCATAGAATCTAATTTTGAGATAATTTTTTGCATGGACTTACATCATAACCTTCTCTCGTAACATATATAGAGGATCTTAAAAGTTTCGTAGCATTTCGAACAATCCTCGATTTAATTTGATTTTTGACCGAAACTAGTATAGAATTGTGTATAATATACTACGATTTTTTGACCAAACTCGTATTTCAAAAAGTTTCATATAATCTAATTTTGAGATAATTTTTTGCGTGGACTTCCATCAAAACCATCCCTCATAGCATATAGAGAGGATCTTAAAAGTTTCGTAGTATTTTGAACAATCCTCGATTTAATTTGATTTCTAATCGAAACTAGTATAGAATTATGTATAATATAATACGATTTTTTGAACAAAACTAGTATTCCAAAATCTACCATAGAATCTAATTTTGAGATAACTTTTTTCATGAACTTCCATCATAACCGTCCCTCGTTACATATAGAGAGGATCTTACAAGTTTCGTAGCATTTCGAACAATCCTCGTTTTAATTTGATTTTTGAACGAAACTAGTATAGAATTGTGTATAATATACTATGATTTTTTGACCAAAACTAGTATTTCAAAAAGTTTCATAGAATCTAATTTTGAGATAATTTTTTTCTTGGACTTCCATCATAACCTTCCCTCGTAATATATAGAGATGATCTTAAAAGTTTCGAACACTCCTCGATTTAATTTGATTTTTGATCGAAACTAGTAATAAATTGTGTATAATATACTACGATTTTTTTACCGAAACTAGTATTTCAAAAAGTTTCATAGAATCTAATTTTGAGATGATTTTTTGCATGGACATCCATCATAACCTTCCCTCTTAACATATAGAGAGGATCTTAAAAGATTCGTAGCATTTCGAACAATCCTCGATTTAATTAGATTTTTGACCGAAATTAGTATAAAATTGTGTATAATATACTACAATTATTTGAACGAAACTAGTATTTCTAAAAGTTTCATAGAATCTAATTTTGAGATGATTTTTTGCATGGAATTCCATCATAACCTTCCCTCGTAACATATAGAGAGGGTCTGAAAAGTTTCGTAGCATTTCGAACAATCCTGGATTTAATATGATTTTTTGACCGAAACTAGTATAAAATTGTGTATAATATACTACCATTTTTTGACCGGAACTAGTATTTCAAAAAGTTTCATAGAATCTAATTTTGAGTTTATTTTTTGCATGGACTTCCATCATAACCTTCCCTCGTAACATATATAGAGGATCTTAAAAGGTTCGTAGCATTTCGAACAATTCTCGATTTAATTTGATTTTTGTCTGAAACTAGTATAGAATTGTGTATAATTGTAGCGGTAAAATCGTGAGTGTAAGCTATTGATTAACTTCACTCGATGTACACAGAGTCGCCACCGCGCTTTTGTTTATTTCGAAAGGAAAAAGGTAAAAGAACGAATAAAAACCTAGGAGTCTAAAAGCAAAAGCTAAAAGAAACAAACAGAGAATGGGTAAGGGGATTGGTTACGAACCGGGAAGGTTTTAGGCACCCGACTCGTCCGTGGTACTCCGCGGGAGCCCTTTGAAATATTTATTGCTTTTTGGTCTGAAATTGGTTTGCTTAAAAATGATTGAAGAGGTGAGGAGAAGAATGCTTTTTAATGATTTTGTGTTTGATGAGGTTTTAACGCCTCATGCCTACGTACCCACAAAGTGAAATGCGAGATCAAAACCTCGTAGTTCATGGTACAAAATTTGAAAAGAAACAATGAGTTGAATTAATTTTAAAATGTAGAGATAAGTCGTAATCCTTTAGCGAATAATTCCGCTAGAAAGGATGAATCATATCTAAACATGTGAAGAGAAAAGGTGCACAAGGCACAAAAACAATTGAGTGAGTTTTGAGTTTTTTAAAGTATATGAGAAAATGATTTCGATATATTTACATGAATTAATATTTGTTTAAGGAAATAAAGTGAAAAAGATTAAAAATCGCTTGACCTAAATCAAGGTTTAATTATGAAAGTGTTTGAAGTTTAGAAAACAAGAAGATTTTTGAAATAGGGAGAAGTTTTGAAAATTTAAGAATGGGGAGGAGATGAAGGGACTAATCCTAATACTTGAATTAAAAGTTAAGAGAAGAGTTTACCAAACCAAAATATGCACAATTCTTCAAAGTTCGGAATTCCATCTTCAAAGGCTAATGAAATAACTTGAGGTCGAGGTTTCTAATCCATTCCAACTTGAGCAAGGGGGAAGATCTTAAAGTCTAAGTCCATTCTCCAAAAGCTAGGGATAGTAACCATAGTCCGCAATTAGAAGTCACAAGTCTTTTAAGTGTTTAATCCTTTATTAGTGTTTTGGTATCCAAATGGACAAAATGAAAAAACCACAAGCAACAATATAAACATAAACAAATGATATATGATATAATATGATAAAGCAAAATAAAGAGATAAAGGAGCGAGGAATTGAATTAAAAGGATAAGGTGCGAGAGATTAAATTTAAACAGATTATTATATTCACAATATTATAATATTTACAATATAAAGTGGTATGATGAACTTAATCAAGCACAACCACGAAAAGAAAAATAAGATCGAGGCAACCGGATCCAAGTGGATCTTAATCCGAATCGGGACAACTTTAGGTCTATGTTAAGCAATCGCCGAGTAATTTACGAAGTAATTACCCTACAAATGAGGCTGGCCACCACTAATTAAAGTGGAAACTATTCGTGTTAATACATGTTAGAGAAACGATATTATGAATCGTTCTCCGAAAACATGCCACACTAAAAGAAAAAGAATGGTCTAATCTTAATCGAGATTTTCGTTGAATTTACCGAAAAGCAACCTATCACGATCTCAAAGTATGGAGAATGATCCAAATGATCATCCATCCATAGATTTGTAATAATGAAGGTTAAACTTAATCGGAAATCAACAATCTACGAATCGGAGATTTTCATCGACCAAAAGAGAAAAAAATGAAGAAAAATGGATCTAAAATCAATCCATAAAAGAAATAGAAATAGAAATATTTAAAATCCTTTTCTAAACATTTCTTTTTAAAATATCTTTTTTTTTAAAATTTCTAAGATATATTTCAAAAATACTTTTTATAAGATTCTTAAATCAAAAAAGAAATAACAAAAACTATTTTTAAAAACAAACTAAAGAAAAGCTAAATAAAAAAAAAGAAACAAAGAAGGAAGAAGAGGGAGAGGAACGCATGGATCCGCGGGTCAGCAACATGGATCCAAAAATTGATTCAAGTCCACACATCATTTAAAATACAAAAAAAAAGATTAATATGACCTAATAAATAAGAAAAGAAAAAGTCAAATGAAATCCTCTTCTTCTCTCTCACATAAACACGCAACACAGGATAGACATGGGGGAGAGGTATTCTTCTTCACCTTCAACAAAATCAAACACAAACAGGGCAAAACACAATTTCCGAATCCTCGCCTTCAAAGATCAAACCGAACAGCTCAACCAATCACTCTTCCTTCTTCTTCCAATTTCGCGAAAACTTCTTTCTTCCTCTTCTCACTTGTTTCGAATTTTCTATTCTCTTCTCCTTCCAATTTCACTTCGGATCTGGTACTCTTCAACTCCACGGATTCAACATGTTTCGGGAATTATGAAGACAAGAAATGATTCGGATGGAGGGTGAAAGTGTTGGTAATGGAGGATTGAAAGGAAGGTTTGAATTTGAAGCTTTGATTTGGGATTTGTGCAGGGGTTTAGGAGGCTCTCAAAAGCTTGAGATTTGTGAAGGAGGAGGGTTGTTTAAATAGGGGAAGAGTGATTTGAATTGATGCCGTTTTGAAGGAAGGGGTTGCGTTTTGATTTCACGAAAGTCTCGTGTGAGTTTTCATTTTAATTCTGCATTTTGACTTAGGCCGCGTGATGAGATGTGTGACTGCGTTTTATTTCATGTTCATATGCGTTTTTGATTGTGTTTTCAGGTGATGTATGCGTTGGCTGAGGGCATGAGCTGCGTGAAGCTGAGGCTTGTTTGCCGAAAACATGTTGCGGCTTGGTGTTTTGCTGTTGTGGCATACGGCTTGTACGCGCAGGTTTTTTGCTGTGAAGACTTGGATGTTGGCTTAGGCGTGAAAGGCTTGCTGTATTGTTGTGAGGTTCGCTTGTATGGCTTGCGGAAAGTGAGGCTGTGGATTGTTGTTTTTGTTTAGCTGCGGGAAGCTTTGGCTGAAGTGAGGCTTTGTGGGGCCAGGGCAATGCTTGGCAAGCTGTACGGGATGTGGGAAATGCTTTGGGAAGTTTGGCTTGTGAGGCTTGGGTGTTGTTGCTTGGCAAGCTGGTTGTAAGCTTGTTGTTGCTATGAGGCAGGCGCGGCTGGGCAATGGCTTGGCAAAGGCTTGCTTGCACGTGATGTGGAAAGGCCTTGAGGGATGTGGGCCTCACATGGGGCTTAGGAAAAGATTGTTGTAGAAAAACAAATAAAATAGTAAAACAAATGATTTAAACATGGTTTGACTTAACTAATTTTTTTTATTTATTACTAATTGGATTCAAAAAATAAAAATATGGTCTAAAAAATGATTTGGTTTATATTTATTTGATGAAAATTGAAAGGAAGATTAGAAAATGTGGTCATTTTAAAAAAAATAAGAATGAAATGGATTATTAATAATATTTGGGAAAATGGTTATGGATAAAAAAAATGGAAATGGAAATATTAAAAAAATGAAATAATCGGGAACTGGATTTTGGAAATGGTTATTTGCAAAGGGAATCGGAAAAAATTAGAATTTGGAATTTTTGTGAATAAAAAAATGGATAATCGGGTAATTGAACTAAAAGAGGTTATTGAAGATTTGGATAAGATGGCTTAATCGAGAAGTGGATAATGGATGGAATTTGGTTTTTCAGGCCCACAACAAATCTTGATTTTTCTTGCACAAGCTTCTAATGAAATGAACACAGCCCAAACAAAGAACCAACTGAATATTTCACAACTTAAGTCAACTGTTATCTGAAAATCAAATGATTATGCCCTAATGATTCGAAACCAAACTGAGGAAAATAAATCCTCAGATGAATCGCTGATGAACTGAAGAACCGATGAACTGATAAACACTGAAGATTCAAACCAAACCTCGCACAGAACACTGTCACACAACCCAACTTGAACTTTTGAAAACACACTGTCTAAACCACTGGCACACACAACTGGCAGTCGAAACAATCTTTTGATAGTTTGACCAATATTAGGTCAAACATCCATTTGAAATCAAATTGTGACTGACCAAACGCATCTGGATTGAAATCACTGCCCTGTCTTTGAAAACCTGCAACACAGAGAAGAAGAAGAATACTGCAACATATTTTTTTGTATTTTGGTTAGAAGTCAGTAAATATACACAAATATAAAGAAGTAAAAATAATGGTGATCCCCTGCGAAGCATAGACCCTCATCTGAGAAGAAACTCGAAAGCCAGTGCGATCTTGTTTGTATGAAAAATGCAGATGAAATGCGAAGAAACTTAGGGCAAAAATTAGGGTGTTACAGCTGCCCCTATTTATGTTTCTTCAATCAGGAGATATGAAGATTGACATCTTCGCCTCTACAAGATGGGAGAGACTTAAATACAGAATACCCAATTTTTGTCCTAAGAGAACAAATGATATGATATGAATATGATATGCAAACCCAAGATCTTTGTGGGGAAAATATGACCACCAGAGAAAAGCAAAAACTTGGGGACACAGAGGAAAATCCCGCTGGGGAAACAATCAACAGACAAACGCAGAGTTACCAGGAAAATAAATCACTGGATAATAGCCTCCACTGGGAAAAGATATGATATAATCAAGATTCCAGATTCAACCAGGGAAAGATACACATCCTGCCAGGAACTAACAATCAAACAAAGTATTTGAATCCAAGAATGGAGAAATACTGAGTTGGAAAAGAATCATCAACTACCTGTTTACTGGGTAGGAAAACAACGGGCTCGACTATCGATTTACTGGATAGCAGCAAAATACAGAGGGATAACCTCAACTACCTTTTTACTGGGCAATAAATTCTCAACTACCTGATTTACTGTGTAGAAAATATAAAAGACTCGACTATCGATTTACCTGATAGGAGTATGATCCACTACCTGATTTACTGGTTAGGAACTCATTCAAAGGGAAATAACTTCTATTACCTTTTTACTGGGTAAGAAGAAAATATTTGATTCTATCACCTTTTTACTGGGTAAGAGGAAAATAACTTGACTACCGGATTTACTGGGTAGAACAATTCTCGACTACCTGATTTACTGGGTAGGAGCTTAAGCAAATGAAGACAAACTCTATTACCTTTTTACTGGGTAAGAGAATAAAATCTCGACTACCGGATTTACTGGGTCGAACAATTCTCGACTACCTGATTTACTGGGTAGGAGCTCAAGCAAAGGAAAACAAACTCCATTACCTTTTTACTAGGTAAGAGGAAAGAAATCTCGACTACCAGATTTACTGGGTAGGAGTACAAGCAAAAGAACTTGATCAATTTGGTAATATTACCCACTATCGATTAACTGATAGCTTAATTCCAACATGATATACTCAAGCTGGAGAAAATGTTGCCCACTATCAAACAATGATAGCTTAATTCCAAAGCAATATTACTCACAACAGGGGACCAAAGTTCAATCCAAGAACAAATTGGAGAGAAACGGTCAAACAAGACTCATCCCGAGGAGGAAATATCTCAACTGGGGAAAATTCCATCCATATAATAAACTGGGGAGGAAACTGAATCAACATCATCCACGAGAAACAAACTCAGTGGGGAATTAGAAAGGATTAACACTTTCTGCTTAATGGTCGACACTCTAAACTTGAGAGGAAGACGACACACACACTCTGTGGGGAAAGTCCACACCAAAGAGCAGATAACAATGATAAACGCAAGAATGCAAGTAAACCATGATATGCTTATGCGTATGAATATGCTTATGAATATGCTGACAAAACAGACAGAAAGATAAGAAACGGGTGACATGAACGCCACAACAACCAGATACTCGGCTAATCCCAAGGCAACAAAGCAGGGAAACATGCTGGAGATTCAACTTTAAATCCTGCAGGGGAAATATCATAAGCCATCAAAGGAATAAAATCCTACTACAAGGCTTAAATCATAATAAGACAACATCTGCTAGGAATATTATCCTGCTGAGGAAAGGTAATAATCTGTTGAGGATGGAAATATTCTTGATAAAAATCAAACTTCACGAAGAAATAACTGTCATACCACTCCTGCTCCACTTGGGGATAGAGTGCAAGACCTGCTAAAAATCACATAGTAACCTGCTGGAAATCAACACATGCAGTCCTACTGGGGATCCATATGGGGATATCAGAAGTTAACATTATAGCCACAACATAGTTACGAGGGATTTTAAATCTATACCCAACATAGGGTAAAAGAAAACCTCTAAACTGACTGCTATATCAATACTTCTATATTCAAGGATGCAAACGAATCAAGCTGAGGAACAAGAGCTCAGCTGGGGATTCCCAATACTTCTCAATTTAAAGATAACCTGCTGAGGAAGAAATCAAAACTCAACTAGGGATACTTAAGAACACCCCTTCCAACAACTCTTCTGGGGAATACATACAATCTCCGTTCATGCTTATGGTTGGGGAACAAAACATCATTAACATCAATCTGTCAGGACTATCCAGGAATTTCGCATGGACACAACCGAATCAAACCCTGCTTTGGGAGAGACGAGTTACACACATCCAGACTTTACCATTCTTGGAATCACTGTTGATATCCTTTCTTTGTTCACATATCAAAAGAAAATGTTTTTTAAAATCTTCAAAGATTAAATTTATTAAATTTGTTTCAAAAATCATCATCAACAATAAATTGAAATTTTGTAAACAGAAACAATATAAAGAATTGCAAACAATTGGATAAAAGCTCAAATTCATTGATAGAATGGTAGTCAGCAAATGGCATGACTCCATGGATCATTACAAGTTTGAAAAATGGTAAATACATGGAAAAGGGCTACATTGAGAT
Source organism: Lathyrus aphaca (assembly GCA_963966055.1). NCBI lineage: Eukaryota > Viridiplantae > Streptophyta > Magnoliopsida > Fabales > Fabaceae > Lathyrus > Lathyrus aphaca. The sequence goes on from OZ014523.1 coordinate 34,158,304, forward strand.
ACAATGATCACTATTCTCCCTATCAACTTTGAACTCCACTGTGTCCGAAACTTCAGTCAAGGATGAGTGAATAAGAATCTTTGATGAATAATTCTTCTGAGGAATAGAATCTGAAATCCTCGGTTGCTACAAGTGATTCAGTTTGTCGATGCAGTTACTTGCCATGATCCCTAACTTTTGCCTAGATTGCCCTTTCGGGTTTTCAATCTACCGAGATAATTATTTTTGTTTTTGTCTCTAATTTTTGCCTGGACCGCCCTTTCGGGTTTTCAATCCACCGAGACGCTCATTTTTGCCTAAGCCGCCCTTTCGGGTTTTCAACTTAGCGAGCTGTTCTTTTATTTATTTTTTTTAGGCGAAGTATTTCTTGACTGCATCCGCATTCACAGGGCGAGTGATCTCCTCACCATCCATAGTTGCAAGAATTAATGAACCGCCAGAGAAGGCTTTCTTAACAACATATGGGCCATCATAGTTCGGAGTCCACTTGCCCCGAGAATCTTTAAGGAAAGACTGAATCTTTTTGAGCACGAGGTCGCCTTCTCTGAATACACGAGGTTTGACCTTCTTATCAAAAGCTTTCTTCATTCTTTGCTGGTACAACCGACCATGACACAAAGTTGTTATTCTCTTTTCTTCAATCAAATTCAACTGATCAAATCTACTCTGACACCATTCAGCCTCAGTCAACTTGGCTTCCATCAGAACTCTCATTGATGGGATCTCAACTTCAATGGGGAGCACTGCTTCTGTACCATAAACAAGTGAGAAAGGGGTTGCCCCTGTTGAAGTGCGGACAGATGTACGATACCCATGCAAAGTAAACGGGAGCATCTCATGCCAGTCCTTGTATGTCACAACCATCTTCTGAATGATCTTCTTAATATTCTTATTCGCAGCTTCAACAGCCCCATTCATCTTCGGTCTATAAGGAGAGGAATTATGGTGTTGAATCTTGAATTCTTCACAAAGCTCTTTCATCATCTTATTATTCAAGTTCGAACCATTATCAGTAATGATTCTATTCGGAACACCATATCTGCAGATAATATTATTCTTGATAAACCGAACCATAACTTGCTTGGTCACATTAACATACGATGCCGCTTCCACCCACTTGGTGAAGTAGTCAATTGCCACAAGAATAAAACGATGTCCATTCGAAGCCTTGGGTTCAATCATACCAATCATATCAATTCCCCACATGGAGAAAGGCCATGGGGAAGAAATCACATTGAGATAAGCTGGTGGCATGTGAATCTTATCAGCATACACTTGAGACTTATGGCACTTTTTCACATATTTGCAACAATCAGATTCCATTGTCAGCCAATAGTAACCTGCTCTCAACATCTTTTTAGCCATTGCATGCCCATTAGCATGAGTGCCAAAAGATCCTTCATGAATTTCTTTCATTAACATGTCTGCTTCGTGTCTATCCACGCATCTGAGCAAGACCATGTCAAAATTTCTCTTATAAAGCACATTTCCATTCAGGAAGAAATTGCCTGCCAATCTCCTCAAAGTTCTCTTATCTTTATCAGATGCCCCAAGCGGGTATTCTTGACTCTGGAGAAAACATTTAATATCGTGATACCAAGGCTTGTCATCATGGACCTCTTCAACTGCAAACACATGAGCTGGTCTTTCAAGTCGCATCACATTGATCATTGGAACATCATTCCACTAGTGCACTTTTATCATAGAAGCTATAGTGGCTAAAGCATCTGCCATCTGATTCTCATCACGAGGAACATAATGAAATTCAACTTTAGTGAAGAAAGTTGATATCTTCCTGGCATAATCTCTATAAGGGATCAAGTGGGGTTGATGGGTTACCCACGTACCCTGAATCTGATTAATTACCAAGGCAGAATCTCCATACACGTCAAGATGTTTAATCCTCAAATCAATAGCTTCTTCAAGACCCATAATGCAAGCTTCATACTCAGCTTCATTATTGGTACAAGGAAAAGTCAACCTCGCGGCAAAAGGAATATGTGAACCATGGGGAGTAATGATCATTGCCCCAATTCCTCTTCCACGTGCATTCACAGCACCATAAAAAACTAAACCCCATCGAGATCCAGGCTCCGGCCCTTCCTCAATCAAAGGTTCATCATAATCTTTCACTTTCAAGAACATCACATCCTCATCTGGAAAATCAAACTTGATTGGTTGGTAATCATCAATCGGTTGATGTGCCAAATAGTCAGCCAAGATACTACTTTTTATAGCTTTTTGAGTTTGGTACTCGATATCATATTCTGATAATAACATTTGCCAACAAGCAATCCTCCCAGTTAAAGCAGGCTTTTCGAAGATATACATGATTGGATCCATTTTAGAGATCAACCAAGTTGTATGATTCAGCATATACTGGCGAAGACGCTTTGCAGCCCAAGCTAAGGCACAACAAGTTTTTTCAAGCATGGAATACCGAGACTCACAATCAGTGAATTTCTTACTCAAGTAGTAAATTGCATATTCTTTTCTTCCAGATTCATCTTGCTGACCAAGCATATAACCCATGGAATCTTCTAACACAGTCAAGTACATGATCATCGGTCTTCCTTCCACCGGAGGAGACAAAATAGGAGGTTCAAGCAGATATTCTTTAATACTTTCGAAAGCTTTCTGATAATCATCTGTCCAGACACAACCTTTGTCTTTCCGAAGCAACTTGAAAATCGGAGCACATGTGGCAGTCATGTGAGAGATAAACCTCGAAATATAATTCAATCGGCCCAAAAATCCTCTTACTTGCTTTTCGGTTCTTGGAGCAGGCATTTCCTGAATAGCTTTCACTTTATCAGGATCAACTTCAATACCTCTTTGGCTGACAATGAAACCTAGCAACTTTCCGGAACGTACACCAAATGTGCACTTGTTCGGATTCAAACGAAGCTTATACTTTCTTAATCTCTGAAACAACTTCAGCAAATGTTCAACATGATCCTCTTCAGTCTTCGACTTGGCGATCATATCATCAACATATACATCGATTTCTTTATGCATCATATCATGGAAAAGTGTGGTCATAGCTCTTTGATACGTCGCACCAGCATTCTTCAATCCAAAGGGCATCACTCTATAACAGAATGTTCCCCATGGTGTAATAAATGTGGTCTTTTCCATGTCCTCGGGTGCCATCTTTATTTGATTATAACTGGAAAATCCGTCCATAAAAGAGAACACATCAAACTTAGCCGTATTATCTACCAACATATCAATGTGTGGCAAAGGAAAATCATCTTTCGGACTGGCTTTGTTCAAATCTCTGTAATCAATGCACATTCGGACTTTTCCGTCTTTCTTCGGAACAGGAACGATATTGGCCACCCATTCAGGATAAGTTGACGTCACAAGAAAACCTGCATCAATCTGCTTTTGAACCTCCTCTTTAATCTTTACTGCCATGTCGGGATGAGTTCTCCCCAGCTTCTGCTTTATAGGTGGACATTCAGGCTTCAACGGCAATCTATGCTCCACAATATTAGTATCAAGACCTGGCATGTCTTGATAAGACCAAGCAAATACATCAACATATTCTCTGAGAAGCTCTATAATCCTCTTCTTAACATCAGGACCAAGCAATGCTCCAACTTTGACTTCTTTCTTTTCATCTTCAGAACCCAAGTTGACCATCTCTATAGACTCACCATGAGGCTGAATAATCTTCTCCTCGTGCTCAAGCAACCGAGAAATTTCATCTGGGATCTCTTCATCATCCTCTTCCTCAGCTTCAAACACAGGGAATTCAAAGTTGGGAGAGGGCATAGGATCATTGTTTTCAATGGATTTATCAATCAATCTGCACAATGATTTTATTTTTATTTTAGAGTATGAACAAAAGTGCAAACAATATGCAGATAAACAATCATTATATTTTTGGGTTTTTTATGTTACCATTTTTCAGAATAAAGCAAAAAAGGAAAAACACATATGGAAATAACAAAATAACCTTTTATTGATGATGATAAAATTTGAAACAAAGCCCGACAAACATCACTTTCACCTTGGGCAGAGTGAAAGGATTTTTGAAAGAAAATGAAAACAAATTACTTTGAAGAATGAACGATAAAAGGAACATCAACAGCAATCCAGTTCTGGAAAATCTTTCCATGTGTAACGAAGTATGGCATTTCTTCATCTTCATCATCGTCAATGATGGCAGCAGCGGAATGATTGTTGATAAATCCAGCACTTCGGAAGCCTTCTTGAATAGTGTTTGGGTCCTTGATAACTGCACCAGGTGCAAAGCCGATACCAAAACCTTCCTTGTTGTCTACAACATCGATAATTCGCCCCCAACCATCTGACTGACCAGCTTCAAGCACTCGCAGAGCATCCTTGAAAGAGGACATGGGCATGGCATTCTTCTTAGCAGCATTATCCACGACAGAAAGAGCTTGAAACGACGTTCCTATCTCTTCTTCGGCATCAATATAAGAGAAAGAAGACAGATTGCTCACAGGCATCGCCCTTTCACCTTCAATGGTCACCAATTTACCCTCTCTCACAAACTTCAGCTTCTGATGAAGAGTGGATGTCACAGCTCCTTCCTTGTGGATCTAGGGTCTTCCGAGGAGACAACTATATGCGGGACGTATATCCATTACTTGAAAAGTAATCTTGAATATAAACGGTCCAATGAGAATAGGAAGATCCACCTCTCCAATCACTGTCTTCTTCGACTCGTCAAATGCCTTCACAATAATCCCACTGTGTCTCATGGGAGCACCTTGAAACGCAAGCTTTGACAAAGTTGATTTTGGCATAACATTCAGAGATGATCCGGTATCCACTAGCACCTTGGACATGGCATCTTCTTGACAATTCACCGAGATATGCAACGCCAAGTTATGATTTCTTCCTTCTTCAGGCAGATCGTCATCACAGAAGCTTAAATTGTTGCATGACGTGATATTAGCCACAATACTATCAAATTGATCAACAGTCACATCATGGTCAACATACGCTTGATCAAGAATCTTCTGCAAAGACTGCCTATGAGCCTCAGAACTCATCAAGAGAGACAAAACTGATATCTTCGATGGAGTCTGCAACAACTGCTCCGTAATGTTATACTCACTCTTCTTTATCAACTTTAGCACGTCATCATCACTATTACCAGATTGGCCTGATTGAACAACAACATCCATAATCTGCTTACTCGCACTTGTATCTTCAACTCTTTTCGGAGGATCTGAAGCATACACTCTACCACTTCGGGTAACCTTCGTCACATCAGCAATGCTAACTACAGACTTTGGAGTAGGAAGAGGGACTTCCCTACCATTCTCTATCATCGTAGCATTATATCGGTACGGAACAGCTTTATCAGACTCATATAGCATTGGACTAGGCACATTAATCACCAATGGAGTTACAGCAGTTTTGCGACTATCAAATGAAATAACTACCCTCTCAGGAGCATCCCTCTCAGGAAGATTGAACTGAGGCATAATGACATTCACTTCATTCTCATATTCATCTCTTTTTGCTGTCACTTCTATCAATTTATCATCCATCATCTTTTGAATATCTCTTTTAACAATCACGCAACCACGAGGATTCACCGAGCAAATACAACATCCAGCATAATCGTGATCAATATCGTGATATTCACTCAAGAAAGCATGCATCTCAACCAAAGATCTTCGAATATGACGGACCTCATAGATTTTGAACAACCCAGGACAACCATCAACCATATTCACAGACGCATTACCATGCTTCGGCAACAGATTTTTCTGCACATTTGGATTAACATCATTAAAATACAGAACATTGTTCCTCATCAATTTCTGTACTTCAAACTTCAATGGATAACAATTCTCAACATCATACCCCGGGGCACCTTGATGAAAAGCACAACGAGCTTCTGGCTTATACCACCATGGAATAGTCTCTGGAACTGGAGGTGGAGGACGAGTTTGCACAAGATTCTTTGCAATCAAAGACGGAAGCAAGTCCGCATACGACATCGGAATAGGATCAAAACTTGGCTTAGCCCGAGCCTGCTGATTACCACCTTGTTGCACAGAAGGTTGTTGATAACGAGGTTGGTACTTTGGAACTGCTGGCACAGTTGGAGCCACATTGATCATCGGTGTTACAGAAGCCACATGCTGCGAATGATGGTTCCCACGACTGTGAGGTCTTCTATAACTTTCACGGGATACTGCATTAGTCTCATTTTCTTTCTTTTTCCCGAAGTTGAACCTTCTAGAGCTTGAACCATTACTATTCTCTTGACTCAACCGTCCCTCACGGACACCTTCTTCTAAACGCATCCCCATGCTCACCATTTCAGTGAAATCGGAAGGAGCACTTGCTATCATCCTCTCATAATAAAAAGAACCCAACGTCTTCAAGAAGATCTTCGTCATTTCTTTTTCTTCCAGCGGAGGAACAATCTGGGCCGCCAGCTCGCGCCATCTCTGCGCATATTCTTTAAAAGTCTCTTTGTCCTTCTGGGGCATAACACGAAGTTGATCTCTATCTGGTGCCATATCAACGTTGTACTTGTACTGCCTCACAAAAGCTTCTCCCAAATCATTGAAGGTCTTGATTTGGCTATTATCCAGACTCATATACCACCTCATGGGTGCCCCAGTCAAACTGTCCTGGAAATAGTGAATCAGCAGCTTATCATTATCAGTCTGAGCAGACATTTTCCTTGCATACATAGTCAAATGGCTCAACGGACAAGTGTTGCCTTTGTACTTCTCAAACTCAGGCAACTTGAATTTGTAAGGAACTTTAACATTTGGGACCAGACAAAGGTCGTAGGCATCTTTTCCGAACAACTCCTTATGCTTCAGAGCTCTCATCTCTCTCTGGATCTCTACAAAGCGTCCCTGGAAGTCATCAAATCTTTCAGCTACTCCAGCACCTTCACTGGGCTCAGCATGGTAAATCATTTCATCATGGTGTGGAATAGTGTGCACAACAGGCGGTGCAGTAGTCACAATTGGAGGAAGAGTAGTCCACACTGGTGGTGGGAGAGTATTAAATGCAGCAATCTCAAGATGATGAGGAGGACGATATCCAGCAGGAATAAAATCAACTGGCATGCCCCAAGGTGTGCTAGCAGGCATACGATAGCGAGGAGAAATAACATTCTCAACAGGAAATGATGCGGTAACAACCTCGAAGATGACAATATTCTGAACAGGAGAAGGAGGTGGCTGATTCTGAGCAGCCACCAAACTTTCCATCATAGCAGACACTCTTTCCAAGCTTTCCCTCAGATAAGTAACCTCTTCGCGTAGCTCGCGGTTCTCTTGTTGCAAAGTTTCCATCACTCTTCTCCGATTAGCTCGAGTATCAAATCGATGAGTCAGCTTGACAGGAGAACTGAATGAAGACCAAGAAAATAACATAAGATCCCTGGAGAACACTCAAAAAGCAAGACAAATGCGAGTATGATGCATGCTATGCGTATGCAAATGCAAAGATTCCAAAGGACTATAAGTTAACTTGCAATATTTATAAAGAGACATTTTTTGAAATACTTAAAAACTCATTCTCATTAAGATCAAAGTGAGGATTACAAATGAAGTACAAACATCAATAATCCAAATACATGAGAAAAAGAGTAAACTAGGCCTAGGGAATCGTATCCGGAGAAGTCCCGAATCCTGGCTGATACTTCATACGAATTCTCTTGATCTCCTTCTTGTACCGCTCTTCCATATCTTCTTTATCCTTCACCAACTTGTCAACAATGGCCTTCCAAGCACCGGAAGTAGGAGGAATAGTAGATGGAGTACTAGAGGAAAATAAATCCTCCCTCGGCCTCTTCGTGACGCGCCGCTCAAGTAGCTCAATAAGATCATCCTTCTCCTTCAGCTGCTCCTGCATAGTAGTCCTCTCAAGTAACCATTCTTCTTTCTCTTTCTTCATCTTCTCTAACTCTTCTTGAAGAGCCACCTTCTCATCAACGGGAGGAAGAAAAGTAGACAAAGGAAATATGGGAAACAAAGGCTCCTCAAGTGGATAAGGCATCTTGAGCTTGGAAGCTCTAGATCGAACCCACTGAATATAACATTCGGAAGGAGGAAGGTGTTGCCTTCCCAATTGACCTTTCTCTTTCCGGTGAACAGCATGCCAAGAATGAGCAATCCTTTTCTTCATTTCCACATGATCAGCACCATTAAGAAAGAAGAAACGGGATAAGGAAAGATTGTTTGGAACGTCCTTCAAACAATAACCGAACTGTCGTCTAGCCAAAATGGGGTTGTAGCTAATTCCCCCACATGTACCAAGAAGAGGTACATTAGGAAATTCTCCACAGCTATCAATAAGAACTCCAGTGTCATAATGAGAACTATACCATGTCATGTCCTTATGAGAAAGTGACATCAACCTTTGAGACCATCTTCGATTCTCTCTATTGTCCTTGAAAACATCCGACTTCGGTAGGTGCGAAATAAACCACCTATAAAGAAGAGGCGCACAACATACAATCTCTCCGTCACCTTTGGAGGTCCTATAGTGAAAAGCATGATACATATCTCCAAGCAAAGTAGGCACCGGGTTCTTCTTCAAGAAGATCTGAATAGCATTCTCATCCACAATACCATCCAAGTTCGGAAACAAGACAATCCCATAAATAAGCAAAGCAAGAATAGCCTCAAATGCATCCTTATGACTCAAAGTAAGTGAAGTAGAAGCCTTTCCCATCAAGAACTTAGCATTAATACCACGAACACTCCCCTTTGGAAGAAACTTCCCATTAAGATCGGACTCCTTAAGAAACAGTGCTTTGGCGATGACCTTGATAGTAAGCTCCTTCTCTAAACCAGTGAAAAGAAACTCCTTGTCCAGAATAGGAAAACCTAACCAATGAGAATACTCCTCTAAAGTCGGCACAAGCTGATAATCCAGAAAAGTGAAACAATGATGCAACGGGTCATAAAACTGAGCCAAAGTAGGGAGAATCCCCTCAAGTACATCGGTATCCAACATATACAAAAGCTTCCCATGACATCTCCGGAACGCTTGGGTATCAACAACCAAAGCTCCTAGCTTTCTCAACTCTACAACATTAGGATTCTTGAAGGTGTACTTCTTTGTGTTCCTCCTTTCAAAAGTCATAGCCATGGACATCTGAAATTTTGCAAAAGTTCCTTATAAGTCCTTTGAAATCTTACGAACAATGCTCATGAATGTATGATGGCATGTATGCAACAAACACAAACAAGATCACACAAGGCACACGGGCTTAGGTTCCGAGTCACGAGCATGAAGCCAAGGTAACAGAACACCAACCCACACAGGTAAGTACTAAGGTTTTGTCTTCATTGTACCTGCAGAAAACCAAAAGGGTGCTAACAGAGGTGCCCGGAGTTAACAGCCATCTTTAGAATATCATCGGTACGTTGGATTACTCCCCAACCGATAACATTCTTAAAATAGACCTCGTCCGAGTGTAGTATCGCGTGACAACCGCCTTAGGTTTACACCCAGACAGCTTCCGCACTACGTTCCTAAATTGGCTTGGATGGGTTAAGGGTTCTAAGGTCCTCAGTATGATCAGCTCAAGGTCGGAAAATAATGCCACGTACGATTACTCTTCATGACATTGATAGTCCAAGAGAGCCTAACCGAGTGGAGATTATCAAATTGATATTGCTTTGGACTACTCCATCGCATATCGCTTCGAATATCACCGTCCTATCATAAGTGTCACTCAGATCCAGGTTAGAATCTATCTCACACAGAGGATCACCAAAACCAAAACAGAACAATCAAATAACAAACAAATCAAACCAAAGCAATAAATAAATCAAAGTAGGCTGAATCCACTTAGAGATTACTCCCCAGCAGAGTCGCCACTTTTTTGTAGCGGTAAAATCGTGAGTGTAAGCTATTGATTAACTTCACTCGATGTACACAGAGTCGCCACCGCGCTTTTGTTTATTTCCGAAAGGAAAAAGGTAAAAGAACGAATAAAAACCTAGGAGTCTAAAAGCAAAAGCTAAAAGAAACAAACAGAGAATGGGTAAGGGGATTGGTTACAAACCGGGAAGGTTTTAGGCACCCGACTCGTCCGTGGTACTCCACGGGAGCCCTTTGAAATATTTATTGCTTTTTGGTCTGAAATTGGTTTGCTTAAAAATGATTGAAGAGGTGAGGAGAAGAATGTTTTTTAATGATTTTGTGTTTGATGAGGTTTTAACGCCTCATGCCTACGTACCCACAAAGTGCAATGCGAGATCAAAACCTCGTAGTTCGTGGTACAAAATTTGAAAAGAAACAATGAGTTGAATTAATTTTAAAATGTAGAGATAAGTCGTCATCCTTTAGCGAATAATTCCGCTAGAAAGGATGAATCATATCTAAACATGTGAAGAGAAAAGGTGCACAAGGCACAAAAACAATTGAGTGAGTTTTGAGTTTTTTAAAGTATATGAGAAAATGATTTCGATATATTTACATGAATTAATATTTGTTTAAGGAAATAAAGTGAAAAAGATTAAAAATCGCTTGTCCTAAATCAAGGTTTAATTATGAAAGTGTTTGAAGTTTAGAAAACAAGAAGATTTTTGAAATAGGGAGAAGTTTTGAAAATTTAAGAATGGGGAGGAGATGAAGGGACTAATCCTAATACTTGAATTAAAAGTTAAGAGAAGAGTTTACCAAACCAAAATATGCACAATTCTTCAAAGTTCGGAATTCCATCTTCAAAGGCTAATGAAATAACTTGAGGCCGAGGTTTCTAATCCATTCCAACTTGAGCAAGGGGGAAGATCTTAAAGTCTAAGTCCATTCTCCAAAAGCTAGGGATAGTAACCATAGTCCGCAATTAGAAGTCACAAGTCTTTTAAGTGTTTAATCCTTTATTAGTGTTTTGGTATCCAAATGGACAAAATGAAAAAACCACAAGCAACAATATAAACATAAACAAATGATATATGATATAATATGATAAAGCAAAATAAAGAGATAAAGGAGCGAGGAATTGAATTAAAAGGATAAGGTGCGAGAGATTAAATTTAAACAGGTTATTATATTCACAATATTATAATATTTACAATATAAAGTGGTATGATGAACTTAATCAAGCACAACCACGAAAAGAAAAATAAGATCGAGGCAACCGGATCCAAGTGGATCTTAATCCGAATCGGGACAACTTTAGGTCTATGTTAAGCAATCGCCGAGTAATTTACGAAGTAATTACCCTACAAATGAGGCTGGCCACCACTAATTAAAGTGGAAACTATTCGTGTTAATACATGTTAGAGAAACGATATTATGAATCGTTCTCCGAAAACATGCCACACTAAAAGAAAAAGAATGGTCTAATCTTAATCGAGATTTTCGTTGAATTTACCGAAAAGCAACCTATCACGATCTCAAAGTATGGAGAATGATCCAAATGATCATTCATCCATAGATTTGTAATAATGAAGGTTAAACTTAATCGGAAATCAACAATCTACGAATCGGAGATTGTCATTGACCAAAAGAGAAAAAAATGAAGAAAAATGGATCTAAAATCAATCCATAAAAGAAATAGAAATAGAAATATTTAAAATCCTTTTCTAAAATTTCTTTTCTAAACATTTCTTTTTAAAATATCTTTTTTTTAAAAATTTCTAAGATATATTTCAAAAATACTTTTTTATAAGATTCTTAAATCAAAAAAGAAATAACAAAAACTATTTTTAAAAACAAACTAAAGAAAAGCTAAATTAAAAAAAAAAAGAAAAAAAGAAGGAAGAAGAGGGAGAGGAACGCATGGATCCGCGGGTCAGCAACATGGATCCAAAAATTGATTCAAGTCCACACATCATTTAAAATACAAAAAAAATATTAATATGTCCTAATAAATAAGAAAAGAAAAAGTCAAACGAAATCCTCTTCTTCTCTCTCACATAAACACGCAACACAGGGTAGACATGGGGGAGAGGTATTCTTCTTCACCTTCAACAAAATCAAACACAAACAGGGCAAAAACAATTTCCGAATCCTCACCTTCAAAGATCAAACCGAACAGCTCAACCAATCACTCTTCCTTCTTCTTCCAATTTCGCGAAAACTTCTTTCTTCCTCTTCTCACTTGTTTCGAATTTTCTATTCTCTTCTCCTTCCAATTTCACTTTGGATCCGGTACTCTTCTACTCCACGGATTCAACACGTTTCGGGAGTTTTGAAGACAAGAAATGATTCGGATGAAGGGTGAAAGTGTTGGTAATGGAGGATTGAAAGGAAGGTTTGAATTTGAAGCTTTGATTTGGGATTTGTGCAGGGGTTTAGGAGGCTCTCAAAAGCTTGAGATTTGTGAAGGAGTAGGGTTGTTTAAATAGGGGAAGAGTGATTTGAATTGATGCCGTTTTGAAGGAAGGGGTTGCGTTTTGATTTCACGAAAGTCTCATGTGAGTTTTCATTTTAATTCTGCGTTTTGACTTAGGCCGCGTGATGAGATGTGTGACTGCGTTTTATTTCATGTTCAGATGCGTTTTTGATTGCGTTTTCAGGTGATGTATGCGTTGGCTGAGGGTATGAGCTGCGTGAAGCTGAGGCTTGTTTGCCGAAAACATGTTGCGGCTTGGTGCTTTGCTGTTGTGGCATACGGCTTGTACGCGCAGGTTTTTTGCTGTGAAGACTTGGATGTTGGCTTAGGCGTGAAAGGCTTGCTGTATTGTTGTGAGGTTCGCTTGGATGGCTTGCGGAAAGTGAGGCTGTGGATTGTTGTTTTTGTTTGGCTGCGGGAAGCTTTGGCTGAAGTGAGGCTTTGTGGGGCCAGGGCAATGCTTGGCAAGCTGTACGGGATTTGGGAAATGCTTTGGGAAGTTTGGCTTGTGAGGCTTGGGTGTTGTTGCTTGGAAAGCTGGTTGTAAGCTTGTTGTTGCTATGAGGCAGGCGCGGCTGGGCAATGGCTTGGCAAAGGCTTGCTTGCACGTGATGTGGAAAGGCCTTGAGGGATGTGGGCCTCACATGGGGCTTAGGAAAAGATTGTTATAGAAAAACAAATAAAATAGTAAAACAAATGATTTAAACATGGTTTGACTTAACTAATTTTTTTTTATTTATTACTAATAGGATTCAAAAAATAAAAATATGGTCTAAAAAAATGATTTGGTTTTTATTTATTTTTATGAAAATTGAAAGGAAGAAAAGAAAATGTGGTCATTTTAAAAAAATAAGAATGAAATGGATTATTAATAATATTTGGGAAAATGGTTATGGATAAAAAAAAATGGAAATTGAAATATTAAAAAAAATGAAATAATCGGGAACTGGATTTTGGAAATGGTTATTTGCAAAGGGAATCGGAAAAAATTAGAATTTGCAATTTTTGTGAATAAAAAAATGGATAATCGGGTAATTGAACTAAAAGAGGTTATTGAAGATTTGGATAAGATGGCTTAATCGAGAAGTGTATAATGGATGGAATTTGGTTTTCAGGCCCACAACAAATCTTGATTTTTCTAGCACAAGCTTCTAATGAAATGAACACAGCCCAAACAAAGAACCAACTTAATATTTCACAACTTAAGTCAATTGTTATCTGAAAATCAAATGATTATGCCCTGTTGATTCGAAACCAAACTGAGGAAAATAAATCCTCAGATGAATCGCTGATGAACTAAAGAACCGATAACTGAAAAACACTGAAGATTCAAACCAAACCTCGCACAGAACACTGTCACACAACCCAACTTGAACTTTTGAAAACACACTGTCTAAACCACTGGCACACACAACTGGCAGTCGAAACAATCTTTTGATAGTTTGACCAATATTAGGTCAAACATCCATTTGAAATCAAATTGTGACTGACCAAACGCATCTGGATTGAAATCACTGCCCTGTCTTTGAAAACCTGCAACACAGAGAAGAAGAAGAATATTGCAACATATTTTTTGGTATTATGGTTTGAAGTCAGTAAATATACACAAATATAAAGAAGTAAAAATAATGGTGATCCCCTGCGAAGCATAGACCCTCATCTGAGAAGAAACTCGAAAGCCAGTGTGATCTTGTTTGTAAAAAATGCAGAAGAAACTTAGGGCAAAATTTAGGGTTTTACAATAATATACTAAGATTTTTTTACCAAAACTTGTATTTCAAAAAGTTTCATATAATCTAATTTTGAGATAATTTTTTGTGTGGACTTCCATCATAACCTTCCCTCGTAACATATAGAGAGGATCTTAAAAGTTTCGTAGCATTTTGAACAATCCTCGATTTAATTTGATTTCTGATCGAAACTAGTATAGAATTGTGTATAATAAAATACGATTTTTTGAACAAAACTAGTATTCCAAAATGTTTCATAGAATCTAATTTTGAGATAATTTTTTTAAAGGACTTCCATCATAACCTTCCCTCGTAACATATAGAGAGTATCTTACAAGTTTAGTAGCATTTCGAATAATCCTCGATATAATTTTATTTTTGACCGAAACTAGTATATAATTGTGTATAATATTCTACGATTTTTTGACCAAAACTAGTATTTCAAAAAGTTTCATAGAATCTAATTTTGAGATAATTTTTTGCATGGACTTAAATCATAACCTTCCCTCGTAACATATATAGAGGATCTTAAAAGTTTCGTAGTATTTCGAACAATCCTCGATTTAATTTGATTTTTGACCGAAACTAGTATAGAATTGTGTATAATATACTACGATTTTTTGACCAAACTCGTATTTCAAAAAGTTTCATATAATCTAATTTTGAGATAATTTTTTGCGTGGACTTCCATCAAAACCTTCCCTCATAGCATATAGAGAGGATCTTAAAAGTTTCGTAGTATTTTGAACAATCCTCGATTTAATTTGATTTCTAATCGAAACTAGTATAGAATTATGTATAATATAATACGATTTTTTGAACAAAACTAGTATTCCAAAATCTTTCATAGAATCTAATTTTGAGATAACTTTTTTCATAAACTTCCATCATAACCGTCCCTCGTTACATATAGAGAGGATATTACAAGTTTCGTAGCATTTCGAATAATCCTCGATTTAATTTGATTTTTGATCGAAACTAATATAGAATTGGGTATAATATACTACGATTTTATGAACAAAACGAGTATTTCAAAAAGTTTCATAGAATCTAATTTTGAGATAATTTTTTTCTTGGACTTCCATCATAACATTCCCTCGTAACATAAAGAGAGAATGTTATAAGTTTCATAGCATTTCGAACAATCCTCGATTTAATTTTATTTTTGAACGAAACTAGTATAGAATTGTGTATAATATACTATGATTTTTTGACCAAAACTAGTATTTCAAAAAGTTTCATAGAATCTAATTTTGAGATAATTTTTTTCTTGGACTTCCATCATAACCTTCCCTCGTAATATATAGAGATGATCTTAAAAGTTTCGAACACTCCTCGATTTAATTTGATTTTTGATCGAAACTAGTAATAAATTGTGTATAATATACTACGATTTTTTGACCTAAACTAGTATATCAAAAAGTTTCATAGAATCTAATTTTGAGATGATTTTTTGCATGGACATCCATCATAACCTTCCCTCTTAACATATAGAGAGGATCTGAAAAGATTCGTAGCATTTCGAACAATCCTCGATTTAATTAGATTCTTTACCGAAACTAGTATAAAATTGTGTATAATATACTACAATTTTTTGAATGAAACTAGTATTTCAAAAAGTTTCATAGAATCTAATTTTGAGATGATTTTTTGCATGGAATTCCATCATAACCTTCCCTCGTAACTTATAGAGAGGATCTTAAAAGCTTCGTAGCATTCCGAACAATCCTCGATTTAATATGATTTTTTGACCGAAACTAGTATTAAATTGTGTATAATATACTACCATTTTTTGACCGGAACTAGGATTTCAAAAAGTTTCATAGAATCTAATTTTGAGTTTATTTTTTGCATGGACTTCCATCATAACCTTCCCTCGTAGAAAATAGAAAGGATCTTAAACATTTCGTAGCATTTTGGACAATCCTCGATTTAATTTGATTTTTGACCTAAACTAGTATAGAATTGTGTATAATATACTACGACTTTTTGACCAAAACTAGTATTTCAAAAAGTTTCATAGAATCTAATTTTGAGATGATTTTTTGCATGGAATTCCATCATAACCTTCCCTCGTATCATATAGAGAGGGTCTGAAAAGTTTCGTAGCATTTCGAACAATCCTCGATTTAATATGATTTTTTGACCGAAACTAGTATTAAATTGTGTATAATATACTACCATTTTTTGACCGGAACTAGGATTTCAAAAAGTTTCATAGAATATAATTTTGAGATGATTTTTTGCATGGAATTCCATCATAACCTTCCCTTGTAACTTATAGAGAGGATCTTAAAAGCTTCGTAGCATTCCGAACAATCCTCGATTTATTTTAATTTTTGACCTAAACTAGCTAGTATAGAATTGTGTATAATATACTACGATTTTTTGACCAAAACTTGTATTTCAAAAAGTTTCATGGAATCTAATTTTGAGATAATTTTTTGCATGGAGTTCCATCAAAACATTCCCTAGTAACATATAGAGAGGATCTTAAAAGTTTCGTAGCATTTCGAACAATCAACGATTTAATTTGATATTTGACCGAAACTAGTATAGAATTGTGTATAATATACTACGATTTTTGTACCAAAACTAGTATTTCAAAAAGTTTCATATAATCTAATTTTGAGATAATTTTTTCCATGGACATCCATCATAACCTTCCCTCGTAACATATACAAAGGGTCTGAAACGTTTCGTAGCATTTCGAACAATCCTCGATTTAATATGATTTTTTGATCGAAACTAGTATAAAATTGTGTATAATATACTACCATTTTTTGCCCGAAACTAGTATTTCAAAAAGTTTCATAGAATCTAATTTTGAGTAGATTTTTTGCATGGACTTCCATCATAACCTTCCCTCTTAACAAATAGAGAGGATCTTAAAAATTTCGTAGCATTTAGAACAATCCTCGATTTAATTTGATTTTTGACCTAAACTAGTATAGAATTGTGTATATTATTTTACGATTTTTTGACCAAAACTAGTATTTAAAAAAGTTTCATGGAATCTAATTTTGAGATAATTTTTTGCATGGACTTCCATCATAACCTTCCCTAGTAAAATATAGAGAGGATCTTAAAAGTTTCGAGCCTTTGAACAATCCTCGATTTAATTTCATTTTTGACCGAAACTAGTAATAAATTGTATATAATATACTACGATTTTTTGACCGAAACTAGTATTTCAAAAAGTTTCATAAAATCTAATTTTGAGATGATTTTTTGCATGGAATTCCATCATAACCTTCCCTCTTAACATATAGAGAGGATCTTAAAAAATTAGTAGCATTTCGAACAATTCTTGATTTAATTAGATTTTTGACCGAAATTAGTATAGAATTGGGTATAATATACTACGATTTTTTGACCGAAACTAGTATTTCAAAAAGTTTCATAGAATCTAATTTTGAGATAATTTTTTGCATGGACTTCCATCATAACCTTCCCTCGTAACATATAGAGAGGATGGTAAAAGTTTCATAGCATTTCGAACATTCCTCGATTTAATTTGATTATTGACCGAAACTATTATAGAATTGGGTATAATATACTATGATTTTTTTTACTAAAACTGGTATTGCAAAAAGTTTCATAGAATCTAATTTTGAGATAATTTTTTGCTTGGACTTCCATCATAACCTTCCCTTGTAATATATAGAGATGATCTTATAAATTTCGAACCTTTCGAACAATCCTCGATTTAATTTGATTCTTGATCGAAACTAGTAATAAATTGTGTATATAATACTACGATTGTTTGACCGAAACTAGTAATTCAAAAAGTTTCATAGAATCTAATTTTGAGATTATTTTTTGCATGGACATCCATCATAACCTTCCCTCTTAACATATATAGAGGATCTTAGAAGATTCGTAGCATTTCGAACAATCCTCGATTTAATTAGATTTTTGACCGAAACTAGTATAAAATTGTGTATAATATACAACAATGTTTTGTCCGAAACTTGTATTTCAAAAAGTTTCATAGAATCTAATTTTGAGATGATTTTTTTGCATGAAACTCCATCATAACCTTCCCTCGTAACATATAGAGAGGGTCTGAAAAGTTTCGTAGCATTTCGAACAATCCTCGATTTAATATGAAATTTTGACCGAAACTAGTATAAAATTGTGTATAATATACTACCATTTTTTAACCGGAACTAGTATTTCAAAAAGTTTCATAGAATCAAATTTTGAGTTGATTTTTTGCATGGACTTCCATCATATCCTTCCCTCGTAACAAATAGAAAGGATATTAAACATTTCGTAGAAATTTGAACAATCCTCGATTTAATTTTATATTTGACCTAAACTAGTATAGAATTGTGTATAATATACTACGATTTTTTGACCAAAACTAGTATTTCAAAAAGATTCATGGAATCTAATTTTGAGATAATTTTTTGTATGGACTTCCATCATAACCTTTCCTCGTAACATATAGAGAGGATCTTAAAATTTTCGAGCCTTTCGAACAATCCTCGATTTAATTTGATTTTTGACCGAAACTAGTAATAAATTGTGTATAATATACTACGATTTTTTTACCGAAACTAGTATTTCAAAAAGTTTCATAGAATCTAATTTTGAGATGATTTTTTGCATGGACTTCCATCATAACCTTCCCTCTTAACATAAGGAGAGGATCTTAAAAGATTCGTAGCATTTCGAAATATCCTCGATTTAAATAGATTTTTGACCGAAACTATTATATAATTGTGTATAATATACTACAATTTTTTGACCGAAACTAGTATTTCAAAACGTTTCATAGAATATAATTTTGAGATGATTTTTTGCATGGAATTCCATCATAACCTTCCCTCGTAACATATTGAGAGGATCTTAAAAGCATCGTAGCATGGAATCTAATTTTGAGATAATTTTTTAAAAAGTTTCATGGAATCTAATTTTGAGATAATGTTTTGCATGGACTTCCATCAAAACCTTCCCTAATAACATATAGAGAGGCTCTTAAAATTTTCGTAGAATTTCGAACAATCATCGATTTAATTTGATATTTGACTGAAACTAGTATAGAATTGTGTATAATATACTACGATTTTTGTACCAAAACTAGTTTTTCAAAAAGTTTCATATAATCTAATTTTGAGATAATTTTTCCCATGGACTTCCATCACAACCTTCCCTCGTAACATAAAGAGAGGGTCTGAAACGTTTCGTAGCATTTCGAACAATCCTCGATTTAATATGATTTTTTTACTGAAACTAGTATAAAATTGTGTATAATATACTACCATATTTTGCCCGGAACTAGTACTTCAAAAAGTTTCATAGAATCTAATTTTGAGTTGATTTTTTGCATGGACTTCCATTATAACCTTCCCTCTAAACAAATAGAGAGGATCTTAAAAATTTCGTAGCATTTAGAACAATCCTCGATTTAATTTGATTTTTGACCTAAACTAGTATATAATTGTGTATATTATACTACGATTTTTTGACCAAAACTAGTATTTAAAAAAGTTTCATGGAATCTAATTTTGAGATAATTTTTTGCATTGACTTCCAACATAACCTTCCCTCGTAACATATAGAGAGAATCTTAAAAGTTCCGAGCCTTTTGATAAATCCTCGATTTAATTTCATTTTTGACCGAAATTAGTAATAAATTGTGTATAAGATACTACGATTGTTTGACCGAAACTAGTATTTCAAAAAGTTTCATAAAATCTAATTTTGAGATGATTTTTTCATGGACTTCCATCATAACCTTCCCTCTTAACATATCGACAGGATCTTAAAAGTTTCGTAGCATTTCGAACAATCCTCGATTTAATTTGATTTTTGACCGAAACTAGT
Source organism: Lathyrus aphaca (assembly GCA_963966055.1). Taxonomy (NCBI): domain Eukaryota; kingdom Viridiplantae; phylum Streptophyta; class Magnoliopsida; order Fabales; family Fabaceae; genus Lathyrus; species Lathyrus aphaca. The sequence continues at coordinate 34,178,182 of OZ014523.1, forward strand.
ATAGAATTGTGTATAATATAATACGATTTTTTGACCAAAACTAGTATTTCAGAAAGTTTCATATAATCTAATTTTGAGATAATTTTTTTGCGTGAACTTCCATCATAACCTTCCCTCGTAACATATAGAGAGGATCTTAAAGGTTTTGTAGCATTTTGAATAATCCTCGATTTAATTTGATTTCTGATCGAAATTAGTATAGAATTGGTTATAATATAATACGATTTTTTGAACAAAACAAGTATTCCAAAATGTTTCAAAGAATCTAATTTTGAGATAATTTTTTCATGAACTTCCATCATAACCTTCCCTCGTAACATATAGAGAGTATCTTACAAGTTTCGTAGCATTTCGAATAATCCTCGATTTAATTTAATTTTTGACCAAAACTAGTATAGAATTGTGTATAATATTCTACGATTTTTTGACCAAAACTAGTATTTCAAAAAGTTTCATAGAATCTAATTTTGAGATAATTTTTTGCATGGACTTACATCATAACCTTCCCTCGTAACATATATAGAGGATCTTAAAAGTTTCATAGCATTTCGAACAATTCTCGATTTAATTGTATTTTTGACCGAAACTAGTATAGAATTGTGTATAATATACTACGATTTTTTGACCAAAACTAGTATTTCAAAAAGTTTCATATAGTCTAATTTTGACATAATTTTTTGCGTGGACTTCCATCATAACCTTCCCTCGTAACATATACAGAGGATATTAAAAGTTTCGTAGCATTTTGAACAATCCTCGATTTAATTTTATTTTTGATCGAAACTAGTATAGAATTGTGTATAATATAATACGATATTATGAACAAAACTAGTATTCCAAAATGTTTCATAGAATCTAATTTTGAGATAATTTTTTTCATGGACTTTCATCAAAACCTTCCCTCGTAACATATAGAGAGTATCTTACAAGTTTCGTAGCATTTTGAATAATCCTCGATATAATTTTATTTTTGACCGAAACTAGTATAGAATTGTGTATAATATTCTACGATTTTTTGACCAAAACTAGTATTTCAAAAAGTATCATAGAATCTTATTTTGAGATAATTTTTTTCATGGACTTACATCATAACCTTCCCTCATAACATATATAGAGGATCTTAAAAGTTTCATAGCATTTCGAACAATCCTCGATTTAATTTTATTTTTGACCGAAACTAGTATAGAATTGTGTATAATATACTACGATTTTTTGACCAAACTCGTATTTCAAAATGTTTTATATAATCTAATTTTGAGATAATTTTTTGCGTGGACTTCCATCAAAACCTTCCCTCATAGCATATAGAGAGGATCTTAAAAGTTTCGTAGCATTTTGAACAATCCCCGATTTAATTTGATTTCTGATCGAAACTAGTATAGAATTATGTATAATATAATACGATTTTTTGAACAAAACTAGTATTCCAAAATCTTTCATAGAATCTAATTTTGAGATAATTTTTTTCATGAACTTCCATCATAACCGTCCCTCGTTACATATAGAGAGGATCTTACAAGTTTCGTAGCATTTCGAATAATCCTCGATTTAATATGATTTTTGATCGAAACTAGTATAGAATTGGGTATAATATACTACGATTTTTTGACCAAAACTAGTATTTCAAAAAGTTTCATAGAATCTAATTTTGAGATAATTTTTTGCATGGACTTCCATCATAACCTTCCCTCGTAACATAAAGAGAGGATGTTATAAGTTTCATAGCATTTCGAACAATCCTCGATTTAATTTGGTTTTTGAACGAAACTAGTATAGAATTGTGTATAATATACTATGATTTTTTGAACAAAACTAGTATTTCAAAAAGTTTCATTGAATCTAATTTTGAGATAATTTTTTTTTGGACTTCCATCATAACCTTCCCTCGTAATATATAGAGATGATCTTAAAAGTTTCGAACCTTTGGAACACTCCTCGATTTAATTCTATTTTTGATCGAAACTAGTAATAAATTGTGTTTAATATACTACGATTTTTTGACCGAAACTAGTATTTCAAATAGTTTCATAGAATCTAATTTTGAGATGATTTTTTGCATGGACATCCATCATAACTTTCCCTCTTAAGATATGGAGAGGATCTTAAAAGATTCGTAGCATTTTGAACAATCCTCCATTTAATTAGATTTTTGACCGAAACTAGTATAAAATTGTGTATAATATACTACAATTTTTTGACCGAAACTAGTATTTCAAAAAGTTTCGAGCCTTTAGATAAATCCTCGATTTAATTTCATTTTTGACGGAAATTAGTAATAAATTGTGTATAATATACAACGATTGTTTGACCGAAACTAGTATTTCAAAAAGTTTCATAAAATCTAATTTTGAGATGATTTTTTCATGGACTTCCATCATAACCTTCCCTCTTAACATATTGAGAGGATCTTAAAAGTTTCGTAGCATTTCGAACAATCCTCGATTTAATTTGATTTGTGACCGAAACTAGTATAGAATTGTGTATAATATACTACAATTTTTTGACCAAAACTAGTATTTCAGAAAGTTTCATATAATCTAATTTTGAGATAATTTTTTGCGTGAACTTCCATCATAACCTTCCCTCGTTACATATAGAGAGGATCTTAAGGTTTTGTAGCATTTTGAATAATCCTCGATTTAATTTGATTTCTGATCGAAACTAGAATAGAATTGTGTATAATATAATACGAATTTTTGAACAAAACAAGTATTTCAAAATGTTTCATAGAATCTAATTTTGAGATAATTTTTTCATGAACTTCCATCATAACCTTCCCTCGTAACATATAGAGAATATCTTACAAGTTTCGTAGCTTTCGAATAATCCTCGATTTAATTTTATTTTTGACCGAAACTAGTATAGAATTGTGTATAATATTCTACGATTTTTTGACCAAAACTAGTATTTCAAAAAGTTTCATAGAATCTAATTTTGAGATAATTTTTTGCATGGACTTACATCATAACCTTCCCTCGTAACATATATAGAGGATCTTAAAAGTTTCGTAGCATTTCGAACAATTCTCGATTTAATTTGATTTTTGACCGAAACTAGTATAGAATTGTGTATAATATACTACGATTGTTTGACCAAAACTAGTATTTCAAAAAGTTTCATATAATCTAATTTTGAGATAATTTTTTGCGTGGACTTCCATCATAACCTTCCCTCGTAACATATACAGAGGATATTAAAAGTTTCTTAGCATTTTGAACAATCCTCGATTTAATTTGATTTTTGATTGAAACTAGTATAGAATTGTGTATAATATAATACGATTTTATGAACAAAACTAGTATTCCAAAATGTTTCATAGAATCTAATTTTGAGATAATTTTTTGATGGACTTCCATCAAAACCTTCCCTCGTAACATATAGAGAGTATCTTACAAGTTTCGTAGCATTTCGAATAATCCTCGACATAATTTTATTTTTGACCGAAACTAGTATAGAATTGTGTATAATATTCTACGATTTTTTGAACAAAACTAGTATTTCAAAAAGTTTCATAGAATCTTATTTTGAGATAATTTTTTTCATGGACTTACATCATAACCTTCCCTCGTAACATATATAGAGGATCTTAAAAGTTTCATAGCATTTCGAACAATCCTCGATTTAATTTTATTTTTGACCGAAACTAGTATAGAATTGTGTATAATATACTACGATTTTTTGACCAAACTCGTATTTCAAAAAGTTTCATATAATCTAATTTTGAGATAATTTTTTGCGTTGACTTCCATCAAAACCTTCCCTTATAGCATATAGAGAGGATCTTAAAAGTTTCATAGCATTTTGAACAATCCTCGATTTAATTTGATTTCTCATCGAAACTAGTATAGAATTATGTATAATATAATACGATTTTTTGAACAAAACTAGTATTCCAAAATGTTTCATAGAATCTAATTTTGAGATAATTTTTTTCATGGACATCCATCAAAACCTTCCATCGTAACATATAGAAAGTATCTTACAAGTTTCGTAGCATTTAGAATAATCCTCGATATAATTTTATTTTTGACCGAAACTAGTATAGAATTGTGTATAATATACTAAATTTTTTGACCGAAACTAGTATTTCAAAAAGTTTCATAGAATATAATTTGAGATGATTTCTTGCATGGGATTCCATCATAACCTTCCCTCTTAACATATTGAGAGGAACTTAAAAGTTTCGTAGCATTTCGAACAATCCTCGATTTAATTTGATTTTTAACCGAAACTAGTATAGAATTGTGTAAAATATACTACGATTTTTTGACCAAAACTAGTATTTCAGAAAGTTTCATATAATCTAATTTTGAGATAATTTTTTGCGTGAACTTCCATCATATCCTTCCCTCGTAAAATATAGAGAGGATCTTAAAAGTTTTGTAGCATTTTTAACAATCCTCGATTTAATTTGATTTCTGATCAAAACTAGTATAGAATTATCTATAATATAATACGATTTTTCGAACAAAACAAGTATTCCAAAATGTTTCATAGAATCTAATTTTGACATATTTGTTTCATGAACTTCCATCATAAACTTCCCTCGTAACATATAGAGAGGATATTATAAGTTTCGTAGCATTTCGAATAATCCTCGATTTAATTATATTTTTGACCGAAACTAGTATAGAATTGTGTATAATATTCTACTATTTTTTGACCAAAACTAGTATTTCAAAAAGTTTCATAGAATCTAATTTTTAGATAATTTTTTGCATGGACTTATATCATAACCTTCCCTCGTAACATATATAGAGGATCTTAAAATTTTCTTAGCATTTCGAACAATTCTCGATTTAATTTGATTTTTGACCTAAATTAGTATAGACTTGTGTATATTATACTACGATTTTTTGACCAAAACTAGTATTTAAAAAAGTTTCATAGAATCTAATTTTGAGATAATTTTTTGCATTGACTTCTAACATAACCTTCCCTCGTAACATATAGAGAGGATCTTAAAAGTTTCGAGCCTTTTGATCAATCCTCGATTTAATTTCATTTTTGACCGAAATTAGTAATAAATTGTGTATAATATACTACGATTGTTTGACCGAAACTAGTATTTCAAAAAGTTTCATAAAATCTAATTTTGAGATGATTTTTTCATGGACTTCCATCATAACCTTCCCTCTTAACATATTGAGAGAATCTTAAAAGTTTTGTAGCATTTCGAACAATCCTCAATTTAATTTGATTTTTAACCGAAACTAGTATATAATTATGTATAATATACTACGATTTTTTGACCAAAACTAGTATTTCAGAAAGTTTCATATAATCTAATTTTGAGATAATTTTTTGCGTGAACATCCATCATAACCTTCCCTCGTAACATATATAGAGGATCTTAAAAGTTTCGTAGAATTTTGAACAATTCTCGATTTAATTTGATTTTTGACCGAAACTAGTATAGAATTGTGTATAATATACAACGATTTTTTGACCAAAACTAGTATTTCAAAAAGTTTCATATAATCTAATTTTGAGATAATTTTTTGTGTGGACTTCCATCATAACCTTCCCTCGTAACATATACAGAGGATCTTAAAAGTTTCGTAGCATTTCGATCAATCCTCGATTTAATTTGATTTTTGATCGAAACTAGTATAGAATTGTGTATAATATAATACGATTTTTTGAACAAAACTAGTATTCCAAAATGTTTCATAGAATCTAATTTTCAGATAATTTTTTTCATGGACTTCCATCAAAACCTTCCCTTGTAACATATAGATAGTTTCTTACAAGTTTCGTAGCATTTCGAATAATCCTCGATATGATTTTATTTTTGACCGAAACTAGTATAGAATTGTGTATAATATTCTACGATTTTTTGACCAATACTAGTATTTCAAAAAGTTTCATAGAATCTTATTTTGTGATAATTTTTTGCATAGACTTACATCATAACCTTCCCTCGTAACATATATAGAGGATCTTAAAATTTTCATAACATTTCGAACAATCCTCGATTTAATTTGATTTTTGACCGAAACTAGTAGAAAATTGTGTATAATATACTACGATTTTTTGACCAAACTCGTATTTCAAAAAGTTTCATATAATTTAATTTTGAGATAATTTTTTGCGTGAACTTCCATCAAAACCTTCCCACATAGCATATAGAGAGGATCTTAAAAGTTTCGTAGCATTTTGAACAATCCTCGATTTAATTTTATTTCTAATCGAAACTAGTATAGAATTATGTATAATATAATACGATTTTTTGAACAAAACTAGTTTTCCAAAATCTTTCATAGAATCTAATTTTGAGATAATTTTTTTCATGAACTTCCATCATAACCGTCCCTCGTTACATATATAGAGGATCTTACAAGTTTCGTAGCATTTCGAATAATCCTCGATTTAATTTGATTTTTTATCGAAACTTGTACAGAATTGGGAATAATATACTACGATTTTTTGACCAAAACTAGTATTTCAAAAAGTTTCATAGAATCTAATTTTGAGATATTTTTTTGCATGGACTTCAATCATAACCTTCCCTCGTAACATAAAGAGAGGATGTTATAAGTTTCATAGCACTTCGAACAATCCTCGATTTAATTTGATTTTTGAACGAAACTAGTATAGAATTTTGTATAATATACTATGATTTTTTGACCAAAACTAGTATTACAAAAAGTTTCATAGAATCTAATTTTGAGATACTTTTTTTCTTGGACATCCATCATAACCTTCCCTCGTAATATATAGAGATGATCTTTCAAGTTTCGAACCATTCGAACACTCCTCAATTTAATTTGATTTTTGATCGAAACTAGTAATAAATTGTGTATAATATACTACGTTTTTTTGACAGAAACTAGTATTTCAAAAAGTTTCATAGAATCTAATTTTGAGATGATTTTTTGCATGGACATCCATCATAACCTTCCCTCTTAACATATAGAGAGGATCTTAAAAGATTCGTAGCATTTCGAACAATCCTCGATTTAATTAGATTTTTGACCGAAACTAGTATAAAATTATTTATAATATACTACAATTTTTTGTCCGAAACTAGTATTTCAAAAAGTTTCATAGAATCTAATTGTGAAATGATTTTTTGCATGGAATTCCATCATAACCTTCCCTCGTACCATATAGAGAGGGTCTGAAAAGTTTCGTAGTATTTCGAACAATCCTCGATTTAATATGAATTTTTGACCGAAACTAGTATAAAATTGTATATAATATACTACCATTTTATAACCGGAACTAGTATTTCAAAAATATTCATAGAATCTAATTTTGAGTTGATTTTTTGCATGGACTTCCATCATATCCTTCCCTCGTAACAAATAGAAAGGATCTTAAACATTTCTTAGCATTTTGAACAATCCTCGATTTAATTTAATTTTTGACCTAAACTAGTATAGAATTGTGTATAATATACTATGATTTTTCGACCAAAACTAGTATTTCAAAAAGATTCATGGAATCTAATTTTGAGATAATTTTTTGCATGGACTTCCATCATAACCTTCCCTCGTAACATATAGAGGATCTTAAAATTTTCGATCCTTTCGAACAATCCTCGATTTAATTTGATTTTTGACCGAAACTAGTAATAAATTGTGTATAATATACTACGTTTTTTTGACAGAAACTAGTATTTCAAAAATTTCATAGAATCTAATTTTGAGATGATTTTTTGCATGGTCTTCCATCATAACCTTCCTTCTTAACATAAGGAGAGGATCTTAAAAGATTCGTAGAATTTCGAAAAATCCTCGATTTAATTAGATTTTTGACCGAAACTATTATATAATTGTGTATAATATACTACAATTTTTTGACCGAAACTAGTATTTCAAAAAGTTTCATAGAATCTAATTTTGAGATGATTTTTTGCATGGAATTCCATCATAACCTTCCAACGTAATATATAGAGAGGGTCTGAAATGCTTCGTAGCATTTCGAACAATCCTCGATTTAATATGAATTTTTGACCGAAACTAGTATAAAATTGTATATAATATACTACCATTTTTTAACCGGAAATAGTATTTCAAAAAGTTTCATAGAATCTAATTTTGAGTTGATTTTTTGCATGGACTTCCATCATATCCTTCCCTCGTAACAAATAGAAAGGATCTTAAACATTTTGTAGCATTTTGAACAATCCTCGATTTAATTTTATTTTTGACCTAAACTAGTATAGAATTGTGTATAATATACTACGATTTTTTGACCAAAACTAGTATTTCAAAAAGATTCATGGAATCTAATTTTGAGATAATTTTTTGCATGGACTTCCATCATAACCATCCCTCGTAACATATAGAGAGGATCTTAAAATTTTCGAGCCTTTCGAACAATCCTCGATTTAATTTGATTTTTGACAGAAATTAGTAATAAATTGTGTATAATATACTACGATTTTTTGACCGAAACTAGTATTTCAAAAAGTTTCATAGAATCTAATTTTGAGATGATTTTTTGCATGGTCTTCCATCATAACCTTCCCTCTTAATATAAGGAGAGGATCTTAAAAGATTCGTAGCATTTTGAAAAATCCTCGATTTAATTAGATTTTTGACCGAAACTATTATATAATTGTGTATAATATACTACAATTTTTTGACCGAAACTAGTATTTCAAAAAGTTTCATAGAATATAATTTTGGGATGATTTTTTGCATGCAATTCCATCATAAGCTTCCCTCGTAACATATAGAGAGGATCTTAAAAGCTTTGTAGCATTTCGAACAATCCTCGATTTATTTTAATTTTTGACCTAAACTAGTATAGAATTGTGTATAATATACTACGATTTTTTGACCAAAACTAGTATTTTAAAAAGTTTCATGGAATCTAACTTTGAGATATTTTTTTGCCTTGACTTCCATGAAAAACTTCCCTAATAACATATAGAGAGGATCTTAAAAGTTTTGTAGAATTTCGAACAATCATCGATTTAATTTGATATTTGACCGAAACTAGTATAGAATTGTGTATAATATACTACGATTTTTGTACCAAAACTAGTTTTTCAAAAAGTTTCATATAATCTAATTTTGAGATAATTTTTCCCATGGACTTCCATTATAACCTTCCCTCGTAACATATAGAGAGGGTCTGAAACGTTTCGTAGCATTTTGAACAATCCTCGATTTAATATGATTTTTTGACCGAAACTAGTATAAAATTGTGTATAATATACTACCATTTTTTGCCCGGAACTAGTACTTCAAAAAGTTTCATAGAATCTAATTTTGAGTTGATTTTTTGCATGGACTTCCATCATAAACTTCCCTCTTAACAAATAGAGAGGATCTTAAAAATTTCGTAACATTTAGAACAATCCTCAATTTAATTTGATTTTTGACCTAAATTAGTATAGACTTGTGTATATTATACTACGATTTTTTGACCAAAACTAGTATTTAAAAAAGTTTCATAGAATCTAATTTTGAGATAATTTTTTGCATTGACTTCCAACATAACCTTCCCTCGTAACATATAGAGAGGATCTTAAAAGTTTCGAGCCTTTTGATCAATCCTCGATTTAATTTCATTTTTGACCGAAATTAGTAATAAATTGTGTATAATATACTACGATTGTTTGACCGAAACTAGTATTTCAAAAAGTTTCATAAAATCTAATTTTGAGATGATTTTTTCATGGACTTCCATCATAACCTTCCCTCTTAACATATTGAGAGAATCTTAAAAGTTTTGTAGCATTTCGAACAATCCTCAATTTAATTTGATTTTTAACCGAAACTAGTATAGAATTATGTATAATATACTACGATTTTTTGACCAAAACTAGTATTTCAGAAAGTTTCATATAATCTAATTTTGAGATAATTTTTTGCGTGAACATTCATCATAACCTTCCCTCGTAACATATAGAGAGGATCTTAAAAGTTTCGTAGCATTTTGAATAATCCTCGATTTAATTTGATTTCTTATCGAAACTAGTATAGAATTGTGTATAATATAATACGATTTTTTGAACAAAACAAGTATTCCAAAATGTTTCATAGAATCTAATTTTGAGATAATTTTTTTCATGAACTTCCATCATAACCTTCCCTCGTAACATATAGAGAGGATCTTACAAGTTTCGTAGCATTTCGAATAATCCTCGATTTAATTTTATTTTTGACCGAAACTGGTATAGAATTGTGTATAATATTCTACTATTTTTTGACCAAAACTAGTATTTCAAAAATTTTCATAGAATCTAATTTTTAGATAATTTTTTGCATGTACTTACATCATAACCTTCCCTCGTAACATATATAGAGGATCTTAAAAGTTTCGTAGAATTTCGAACAATTCTCGATTTAATTTGATTTTTGACCGAAACTAGTATAGAATTGTTTATAATATACAACGATTTTTTGACCAAAACTAGTATTTCAAAAAGTTTCATATAATCTAATTTTGAGATAATTTTTTGTGTGGACTTCCATCATAACCTTCCCTCGTAACATATACAGAGGATCTTAAAAGTTTCGTAGCATTTCGATCAATCCTCGATTTAATTTGATTTTTGATCGAAACTAGTATAGAATTGTGTATAATATAATACGATTTTTTGAACAAAACTAGTATTCCAAAATGTTTCATAGAATCTAATTTTCAGATAATTTTTTTCATGGACTTCCATCAAAACCTTCCCTCGTAACATATAGATAGTATCTTACAAGTTTCGTAGCATTTCGAATAATCCTCGATATGATTTTATTTTTGACCGAAACTAGTATAGAATTGTGTATAATATTCTACGATTTTTTGACCAATACTAGTATTTCAAAAAGTTTCATAGAATCTTATTTTGTGATAATTTTTTGCATAGACTTACATCATAACCTTCCCTCGTAACATATATAGAGGATCTTAAAAGTTTCATAACATTTCGAACAATCCTCGATTTAATTTGATTTTTGACCGAAACTAGTAGAAAATTGTGTATAATATACTACGATTTTTTGACCAAACTCGTATTTCAAAAAGTTTCATATAATTTAATTTTGAGATAATTTTTTGCGTGAACTTCCATCAAAACCTTCCCACATAGCATATAGAGAGGATCTTAAAAGTTTCGTAGCATTTTGAACAATCCTCGATTTAATTTTATTTCTGATCGAAACTAGTATAGAATTATGTATAATATAATACGATTTTTTGAACAAAACTAGTTTTCCAAAATCTTTCATAGAATCTAATTTTGAGATAATTTTTTTCATGAACTTCCATCATAACCGTCCCTCGTTACATATATAGAGGATCTTACAAGTTTCGTAGCATTTCGAATAATCCTCGATTTAATTTGATTTTTTATCGAAACTAGTATAGAATTGGGAATAATATACTACGATTTTTTGACCAAAACTAGTATTTCAAAAAGTTTCATAGAATCTAATTTTGAGATATTTTTTTGCATGGACTTCAATCATAACCTTCCCTCGTAACATAAAGAGAGGATGTTATAAGTTTCATAGCACTTCGAACAATCCTCGATTTAATTTGATTTTTGAACGAAACTAGTATAGAATTTTGTATAATATACTATGATTTTTTGACCAAAACTAGTATTACAAAAAGTTTCATAGAATCTAATTTTGAGATACTTTTTTTCTTGGACTTCCATCATAACCTTCCCTCGTAATATATAGAGATGATCTTTCAAGTTTCGAACCATTCGAACACTCCTCAATTTAATTTGATTTTTGATCGAAACTAGTAATAAATTGTGTATAATATACTACGTTTTTTTGACAGAAACTAGTATTTCAAAAAGTTTCATAGAATCTAATTTTGAGATGATTTTTTGCATGGACATCCATCATAACCTTCCCTCTTAACATATAGAGAGGATCTTAAAAGATTCGTAGCATTTCGAACAATCCTCGATTTAATTAGATTTTTGACCGAAACTAGTATAAAATTATGTATAATATACTACAATTTTTTGTCCGAAACTAGTATTTCAAAAAGTTTCATAGAATCTAATTGTGAGATGATTTTTTGCATGGAATTCCATCATAGCCTTCCCTCGTACCATATAGAGAGGGTCTGAAAAGTTTCGTAGTATTTCGAACAATCCTCGATTTAATATGAATTTTGTACCGAAACTAGTATAAAATTGTATATAATATACTACCATTTTTTAACCGGAACTAGTATTTCAAAAAGTTTCATAGAATCTAATTTTGAGTTGATTTTTTGCATGGACTTCCATCATATCCTTCCCTCGTAACAAATAGAAAGGATCTTAAACATTTCTTAGCATTTTGAACAATCCTCGATTTAATTTAATTTTTGACCTAAACTAGTATAGAATTGTGTATAATATACTATGATTTTTCGACCAAAACTAGTATTTCAAAAAGATTCATGGAATCTAATTTTGAGATAATTTTTTGCATGGACTTCCATCATAACCTTCCCTCGTAACATATAGAGAGGATCTTAAAATTTTCGATCCTTTCGAACAATCCTCGATTTAATTTGATTTTTGACCGAAACTAGTAATAAATTGTGTATAATATACTACGATTTTTTTACCGAAACTAGTATTTCAAAAATTTCATAGAATCTAATTTTGAGATGATTTTTTGCATGGTCTTCCATCATAACCTTCCTTCTTAACATAAGGAGAGGATCATAAAAGATTCGTAGCATTTCGAAAAATCCTCGATTTAATTAGATTTTTGACCAAAACTATTATATAATTGTGTATAATATACTACAATTTTTTGACCGAATCTAGTATTTCAAAAAGTTTCATAGAATATAATTTTGAGATGATTTTTTGCATGGAATTCCATCATAACCTTCCATCGGAACATATAGAGAGGATCTTAAAAGCTTTGTAGCATTTCGAAAAATCCTCGATTTATTTTAATTTTTGACCTAAACTAGTATAGAATTGTGTATAATATACTACGATTTTTTGACCAAAACTAGTATTTTAAAAAGTTTCATGGAATCTAATTTTAAGATAATTTTTTGCATGGACTTCCATCAAAACCTTCCCTAATAACATATAGAGAGGATCTTAAAAGTTTCGTAGAATTTCGAACAATCATCGATTTAATTTGATATTTGACCGAAACTAGTATAGAATTGTGTATAATATTCTACGATTTTTGTACCAAAACTAGTTTCTCAAAAAGTTTCATATAATCTAATTTTGAGATAATTTTTCCCATGGACTTCCATTATAACCTTCCCTCGTAACATATAGAGAGGGTCTGAAACGTTTCGTAGCATTTCGAACAATCCTCGATTTAATATGATTTTTTGACCGAAACTAGTATAAAATTGTGTATAATATACTACCATTTTTTGCCCGAAACTAGTACTTCAAAAAGTTTCATAGAATCTAATTTTGAGTAGATTTTTTGCATGGACTTCCATCATAACCTTCCCTCTTAACAAATAGAGAGGATCTTAAAAATTTCGTAGCATTTAGAACAATCCTCGATTTAATTTGATTTTTTGCGTGAACTTCCATCAAAACCTTCCCACATAGCATATAGAGAGGATCTTAAAAGTTTCGTAGCATTTTGAACAATCCTTGATTTAATTTGATTTATGATCGAAACTAGTATAGAATTATGTATAATATAATACGATTTTTTGAACAAAATTAGTATTCCAAAATCTTTCATAGAATCTAATTTTGATATAATTTTTTTAATGAACTTCCATCATAACAGTCCCTCGTTACATATATAGAGGATCTTACAAGTTTCGTAGCATTTCGAATAATCCTCGATTAAATTTGAACTTCCATCATAACCTTCCCTCGTAACATAAAGAGAGGATGTTATAAGTTTCATAGCATTTCGAACAATCCTTGATTTAATTTGATTTTTGAACGAAATTAGTATAGAATTGTGTATAATATACTATGATTTTTTGACCTAAACTAGTATTTCAAAAAGTTTCATAGAATCTAATTTTGAGATAATTTTTTTCTTGGACTTCCATCATAACCTTCCCTCGTAATATATAGAGATGATCTTGCAAGTTTCGAACCATTCAAACACTCCTCGATTTAATTTGATTTTTGATCGAAACTAGTAATAAATTGTGTATAATATACTATGATTTTTTAACCGAAACTAGTATTTCAAAAAGTTTCATAGAATCTTATTTTGAGATGATTTTTTGCATGGACATCCATCATAACCTTCCCTCGTAATATATAGAGAGGGTCTGAAACGTTTCGTAGCATATCAAACAATCCTCGATTTAATATGATTTTTTGACCAAAACTAGTATAAAATTGTGTATAATATACTACCATTTTTTTATCGGAACTAGTATTTCAAAAAGTTTCATAGAATCTAATTTTGAGTTTATTTTTTGCATGGACTTCCATCATAACCTTCCCTCCTAGAAAATTAAAAGGACCTTAAACATTTCGTAGCATTTTGGACAATCCTCGATTTAATTTGTTTTTTGACCTAAACTAGTATAGAATTGTGTATAATATACTACGACTTTTTGACCAAAACTAGTATTTCAAAAAGATTCATGGAATCTAATTTTGAGATAATTTTTTGCATGGACTTCCATCATAACCTTCCCTCGTAACATATAGAGAGGATCTTAAAAGTTTCGAGCCTTTCGAACAATCCTCGATTTAATTTTATTTTTGACCTAAACTAGTAATAAATTGTGTATAATATACTACGAATTTTTGACCGAAACTAGTATTTCAAAAAGTTTCATAGAATCTAATTTTGAGAAGATTTTTTTCATAGACTTCCATCATAACCTTCCCTCTTAACATAAGGAGAGGATCTTAAAAGATTCGTAGCATTTCGAAAAATCCTCGATTTAATTAGATTTTTGACCGAAACTATTATATAATTGTGTATAATATACTAAATTTTTTGACCGAAACTAGTATTTCAAAAAGTTTCATAGAATATAATTTGAGATGATTTTTTGCATGGAATTCCATCATAACCTTCCCTCGTAACTTATAGAGAGGATGTTAAAAGCTTCGTAGCATTTTGAACAATCCTCGATATATTTTAATTTTTGACCTAAACTAGCTAGTATAGAATTGTGTATAATATACTACGATTTTTTAACCAAAACTAGTATTTCAAAAAGTTTCATGGAATCTAATTTTGAGATAATTTTTTGCATGGACTTCCATCAAAACATTCCCTAGTAACATATAGAGAGGATCTTAAAAGTTTCGTAGCATTTCGAACAATCAACGATTTAATTTGATATTTGACCGAAACTAGTATAGAATTGTGTATAATATACTACGATTTTTGTACCAAAACTAGTATTTCAAAAAGTTTCATATAATCTAATTTTGAGATAATTTTTTCCATGGACTTCCATCATAACCTTCCCTCGTAACATATACAGAGGGTCTGAAACGTTTCGTAGCATTTCGAACAATCATCGATTTAATATGATTTTTTGACCGAAACTAGTATAAAATTGTGTATAATATACTACCATTTTTTGCCCGGAACTAGTATTTCAAAAAGTTTCATAGAATCTAATTTTGAGTTGATTTTTTGCATGGACTTCCATCATAACCTTCCCTCTTAACAAATAGAGAGGATCTTAAAAATTTCGTAGCATTTAGAACAATCCTCGATTTAATTTGATTTTTGACCTAAACTAGTATAGAATTGTGTATATTATTTTACGATTTTTTGACCAAAACTAGTATCTAAAAAAGTTTCATGGAATCTAATTTTGAGATAATTTTTTGCATGGACTTCCATCATAACCTTCCCTCGTAAAATATAGAGAGGATCATAAAAGTTTCGAGCCTTTGAACAATCCTCGATTTAATTTCATTTTTGACCGAAACTAGTAATAAATTGTGTATAATATACTACGATTTTTTGACCGAAACTAGTATTTCAAAAAGTTTCATAAAATCTAATTTTGAGTTGATTTTTTGCATGGAATTCCATCATAACCTTCCCTCTAAACATATAGAGAGGATCTTAAAACATTAGTAGCATTTCGAACAATCCTCGATTTAATTAGATTTTTGACCGAAATTACTATATAATTGTGTATAATATACTACAATTTTTTGACCGAAACTAGTATTTCAAAAAGTTTCATAGAATCTAATTTTGAGATGATTTTTTGCATGTAATTCCATCATAACCTTCCCTCGTAACATATAAGGAGGATCTTAAAAGTTTCGTAGCATTTCAAACAATCCTCAATTTAATTTAATTTTGACCTAAATTAGTATAGAATTGTGTATAATATACTACGATTTTTTGACCAAAACTAGTATTTTAAAAACTTTCATATAATCAAATTTTGAGATAATTTTTTGCATGGACTTCCATCATAACCTTCCCTCGTAACATATAGAGATGGTCTGAAACGTTTCGTAGCATTTTGAGCAATCCTCGATTTAATATGATTTTTTGACCGAAACTATTATAAAATTGTGTATAATATACTACCATTTTTTGACCGGAACTAGTATTTCAAAACGTTTCATAGAATCTAATTTGAATTGATTTTTTGCATAGACTTCCATCATAACCTTCCCTCGTAACAAATAGAGAGGATCTTAAAAATTTCGTAGCATTACAAACAATCCTCGATTTAATTTTTTTTTACCTAAACTAGTATAGAATTGTGTATAATATACTACGATTTTTTGACCAAAACTAGTATTTCAAAAAGATTCATGGAATCTAATTTTGAGATAATTTTTTGCATGGACTTCCATCATAACCTTCCCTCGTAACATATAGAGAGGATCTTAAAAGTTTCGATCCTTTCGAACAATCCCGATTTAATTTGATTTTTGACCGAAACTAGTAATAAATTGTTTATAATATACTATGATTTTTTGACCGAAACTAGTATTTCAAAAAGTTTCATAGAATCTAATTTTGAGATGATTTTTTGCATAGACTTCCATCATAACCTTCCCTCTTAACATAAGGAGAGGATCTTAAAATATTCGTAACATTTCGAAAAATCCTCGATTTAATTAGATTTTTGACCGAAACTATTATATAATTGTGTATAATATACTAAATTTTTTGACCGAAACTAGTATTTCAAAAAGTTTTAAAGAATATAATTTTGAGATGATTTTTTGCATGGAGTTCCATCATAACCTTCCCTCGTAACTTATAGAGAGGATCTTAAAAGCTTCGTAGCATTTCGAACAATCCTCGATTTATTTTAATTTTTGACCTAAACTAGTATAGAATTGTGTATAATATACTACGATTTTTTGACCAAAACTAGTGTTTCAAAAAGTTTCATGGAATCTAATTTTGAGATAATTTTTTGCATGGACTTCCATCAAAACATTCCCTAGTAACATATAGAAAGGATCTTAAAAGTTTCGTAGCATTTCGAACAATCATCGATTTAATTTGATATTTGACCGAAACTAGTATAGAATTGTGTATAATATACTACGATTTTTGTACCAAAACTAGTATTTCAAAAAGTTTCATATAATCTAATTTTGAGATAATGTTTTACATGGACTTACATCATAACCTTCCCTCGTAACATATAGAGACGGTCTGAAACGTTTCGTAGCATTTCGAACAATCATCGATTTAATATGATTTTTTGACCAAAACTAGTATAAAATTCTGTATAATATACTACCATTTTTTGCCCGGAACTAGTATTTCAAAAAGTTTCATAGAATCTAATTTTGAGTTGATTTTTTGCATGGACTTCCATCATAACCTTCCCTCTTAACAAATAGAGAGGATCTTAAAAATTTCGTAGCATTTAGAACAATCATCGATTTAATTTGATTTTTGACCTAAACTAGTATAGAATTGTGTATATTATACTTCGATATTTTTACCAAAATTAGTATTTAAAAAAGTTTCATGGAATCTAATTTTGAGATAATTTTTTGCATAGACTTCCATCATAACCTTCCCTCCTAAAATATAGAGAGGATCTTAAAAGTTTCGAGCCTTTCGAACAATCCTCGATTTAATTTCATTTTTGACTGAAACTTGTAATAAATTATGTATAAAATACTACGATTTTTTGACCGAAACTAGTATTTCAAAAAGTTTCATAAAATATAATTTTGAGATGATTTTTTGCATGGACTTCCATCATAACCTTCCCTCTTAACATATAGAGAGGATCTTAAAACATTAGTAGCATTTCGAACAATCCTCGATTTAATTAGATTTTTGACCGAAATTAGTATATAATTGTGTATAATATACTACAATTTTTTGACCGAAACAAGTATTTCAAAAAGTTTCATAGATCTAATTTTGAGATGATTTTTTGAATGTAACTCCGTCATAACCTTCCCTCGTAACATATAGAGAGGATCTTAAAAGTTTCGTAGCATTGCAAACAATCCTTGATTTAATTTAATTTTTGACCTAAATTAGTATAGAATTGTGTATAATATACTACCATTTTTTGACCAAAACTAGTATTTCAAAAAGATTCATATAATCTAATTTTGAGATAATTTTTTGCATTGACTTCCATCATAACCTTCCCTCGTAACATATAGAGATGGTCTGAAAAGTTTCGTAGCATTTCGAGCAATCCTCGATTTAATATGATTTTTTGACCGAAACTAGTATAAAATTGTGTATAATATACTACCATTTTTTGACCGCAACTAGTATTTCAAAACGTTTCATAGAATCTAAATTTCAGTTGATTTTTTGCATGGATTTCCATCATAACCTTCCCTCGTAACAAGTAGAGAGGATCTTAAAAATTTCGTAGAATTTCGAACAATCCTCGATTTAATTTTATTTTTGACCTAAACTAGTATAGAATTGTGTATAAATATACTACGAATTTTTGACCAAAACTAGTATTTCAAAATGATTCATGGAATCTAATTTTGAGATAATTTTTTGCATGGACTTCCATCATAACCTTCCCTTGTAACATATATAGAGGATCTTAAAAGTTTCGAGCCTTTCGAACGATCCTCGATTTAATATGATTTTTGACCGAAACTAGTAATAAATTGTTTATAATATACTACGATTTTTTGACCGAAACTAGTATTTCAAAAAGTTTCATAGAATCTAATTTTGAGATGATTTTTTGCATAGACTTCCATCATAACCTTCCCTCTTAACATAAGGAGAGGATCTTAAAAGATTCGTAGCGTTTCGAAAAATCCTCAATTTAATTAGATTTTTGACCGAAACTATTATATAATTGTGTATAATATACTAAATTTTTTGACCGAAACTAGTATTTCAAAAAGTGTCATAAAATATAATTTTGAGATGATTTGTTGCATGGAATTCCATCATAACCTTCCCTCGTAACTTATAGAGTGGATCTTAAAAGCTTTTTAGCATTTCGAACAATCCTCGATTTATTTTATTTTTGACCTAAACTAGTATAGAATTGTGTATAATATACTACGATTTTTGTACCAAAACTTGTATTTCATAAAGTTTCATATAATCTAATTTTGAGATAATTTTTTCCATGGACTTCCATCATAACCTTCCCTCGTAAGATATAGAGAGGGTCTGAAACGTTTCGTAGCATTTCGAACAATCCTCGAATTAATATGATTTTTTGACCGAAACTAGTATAAAATTGTGTATAATATACTACCATTTTTTGCCCGGAACTAGTATTTCAAAAAGTTTCATAGAATCTAATTTTGAGTTGATTTTTTGCATGGACTTCCATCATAACCTTCCCTCGTAACATATAGAGAGGGTCTGAAACGTTTCGTAGCATTTCGAACAATCCTCGATTTAATATGATTTTTTGACCGAAACTAGTATAAAATTGTGTATAATATACTACCATTTTTTGCCCGGAACTAGTATTTCAAAAAGTTTCATAGAATCTAATTTTGAGTTGATTTTTTGCATGGAGTTCCATCATAACCTTCCCTCTTAACAAATAGAGAGGATCTAAAAAATTTCGTAGCATTTAGAACAATCCTCGATTTAATTTGATTTTTAACCTAAACTAATATAGAATTGTGTATATTATACTACGATTTTTTGACCAAAATTAGTATTTAAAAAAGTTTCATGGAATCTAATTTTGAGATAATTTTTTGCATGGACTTCCATCATAACCTTCCCTCCTAAAATATAGAGAGGATATTAAAAGTTTCGAGCCTTTCGAACAATCCTCGATTTAATTAGATTTTAGACCGAAACTAGTAATAAATTGTGTATAATATACTACGATTTTTTGACCGAAACTAGTATTTCAAAAAGTTTCATAAAATATAATTTTGAGATGATTTTTTGCATGGACTTCCATCATAACCTTCCCTCTTAACATATAGAGAGGATCTTAAAATATTAGTAGCATATCGAACAATCCTCGATTTAATTAGATTTTTGACCGAAATTAGTATATAGTTGTGTATAATATACTACAATTTTTTGACCGAAACTAGTATTTCAAAAAGTTTCATAGAATCTAATTTTGAGATGATTTTTTGCATGTAACTCCGTCATAACCTTCCCTCGTAACATATAGAGAGGATCTTAAAAGTTTCGTAGCATTGCAAACAATCCTTGATTTAATTTAATTTTTGACCTAAATTAGTATAGAATTGTGTATAATATACTACGATTTTTGTACCAAAACTAGTATTTCATAAAGTTTCATATAATCTAATTTTGAGTTGATTTTTTGCATGGACTTCCATCATAACCTTCCCACGTAAGATATAGAAAGGGTCTAAAACGTTTCGTAGCATTTCGAACAATCCTCGAATTAATATGATTTTTTGACCGAAACTAGTATAAAATTGTGTATAATATACTACCATTTTTTGCCCGGAACTAGTATTTCAAAAAGTTTCATAGAATATAATTTTGAGTTTATTTTTTGCATGGACTTCCATCATAACCTTCCCTCTTAACAAATAGAGAGGTTCTTAAAAATTTCGTAGCATTTAGAACAATCCTCGATTTAATTTGATTTTTGACCTAAACTAGTATAGAATTGTGTATATTATTTTACGATTTTTTAACCAAAACTAGAATTTAAAAAAGTTTCATGGAATCTAATTTTGAGATAATTTTTTGCATGGACTTCCATCATAACCTTCCCTCGTAAAATATAGAGAGGATCTTAAAAGTTTCGAGCCTTTGAACAATCCTCGATTTAATTTCATTTATGACCGAAACTAGTAATAAATTGTGTATAATATACAACGATTTTTTGACAGAAACAAGTATTTCAAAAAGTTTCATAAAATCTAATTTTGAGATGATTTTTTTCATGGAATTCCATCATAACCTTCCCTCTTAACATATAGAGAGGATCTTAAAACATTAGTAGTATTTCGAACAATCCTCGATTTAATTAGATTTTTGACCGAAATTAGTATATAATTGTGTATAATATACTACAATTTTTTGACCGAAACTAGTATTTCAAAAAGTTTCATAGAATCTAATTTTGAGATGATTTTTAGCATGTAATTCCATCATAACCTTCCCTTGTAACATATAGAGAGGATCTTAAAAGTTTTGTTGAATTTCAAACAATCCTCGATTTAATTTAATTTTTGACCTAAATTAGTATAGAATTGTGTATAATATATTACGATATTTTGACCAAAACTAGTATTTCAAAAAGTTTCATATAATCTAATTTTGAGATAATTTTTTGCATGGACTTCCATCATAACCTTCCATCGTAACATATAGAGATGGTCTGAAAAGTTTGGTAGCATTTCGAGCAATCCTCGATTTAATATGATTTTTTGACCGAAACTAATATAAAATTGTGTATAATATACTACCATTTTTTGACTGGAACTAGTATTTCAAAATGTTTCATAGAATATAATTTTAGTTGATTTTTTGCATAGACTTCCATCATAACCTTCCCTCGTAACAAATAGAGAGGATCTGAAAAATTTCGTAGCATTACAAACAATCCTCGATTTAATTTTTTTAACCTAAACTAGTATAGAATTGTGTATAATATACTACGGTTTTTTGACCAAAACTAGTATTTCAAAAAGATTCATGGAATCTAATTTTGAGATAATTTTTTGCATGGACTTCCATCATAACCTTCCCTCGTAACATATAGAGAGGATCTTTCAAGTTTCGTTGTATTTCAAACAATCCTCGATTTAATTTAATTTTTGACCTAAATTAGTATAGAATTGTGTATAATATACTATGATATTTTGAACAAAACTAGTATTTCAACAAGTTTCATATAATCTAATTTTGAGATAATTTTTTGCATGGACTTCCATCATAACCTTCCCTCGTAACATATAGAGATGGTCTGAAAAGTTTCGTTGCATTTCTAGCAATCCTCGATTTAATATGATATTTTGACCGAAACTAATATAAAATTATGTATAATATACTACCATTTTTTGACCGGAACTAGTATTTCAAAACGTTTCATAGAATATAATTTTAGTTGATTTTTTGCATAGACTTCCATCATAACCTTCCCTCGTAACAAATATAGAGGATCTTAAAAAATTCGTAGCATTACAAACAATCCTCGATTTAATTTTTTTTTTAAACTAAACTAGTATAGAATTGTGTATAATATACTACGAATTTTTGACCAAAACTAGTATTTCAAAAAGATTCATGGAATCTAATTTTGAGATAATTTTTTGCATGGACTTCCATCATAACCTTCCCTCGTAACATATAGAGAGGATCTTAAAAGTTTCGTTGCATTTCAAACAATCCTCGATTTAATTTAATTTTTGACCTAAATTAGTATAGAATTGTGTATAATATACTATGATATTTTGAACAAAACTAGTATTTCAACAAGTTTCATATTATCTAATTTTGAGATAATTTTTTGCATGGACTTCCATCATAACCTTCCCTCGTAACATATAGAGATGGTCTGAAAAGTTTCGTAGCATTTCGAGCAATCCTTGATTTAATATGATATTTTGACCGAAACTAATATAAAATTATGTATAATATACTACCATTTTTTGACCGGAACTAGTATTTCAAAACGTTTCATAGAATATAATTTTAGTTGATTTTTTGCATAGACTTCCATCATAACCTTCCCTCGTAACAAATAGAGAGGATCTTAAAAAATTCGTAGTATTACAAACAATCCTCGATTTAATTTTTTTTTTACCTAAACTTGTATAGAATTGTGTATAATATACTACGAATTTTTAACCAAAACTAGTATTTCAAAAAGATTCATGGAATCTAATTTTGAGATAATTTTTTGCATGGACTTCCATCATAACCTTCCCTCGTAACATATAGAGAGGATCTTAAAAGTTTTGTAGCATTTCGAACAATCCTCGATTTAATTTAATTTTTTACCAAAACTAGTATAGAATCGTGTATAATATACTACGATTTTATGACCGAAACTAGTATTTCAAAAAGTTTCATGGAATCTAATTTTAAGATAATTTTTTGCATGGACTTCCATCATAACCTTCCCTCTTAACATAAGGAGAGGATCTTAAAAGATTCGTAGCATTTCGAAAAATCCTCGATTTAATTAGATTTTTGACCGACACTATTATATAATTGTGTATAATATACTAAATTTTTTGACCGAAACTAGTATTTCAAAAAGTTTCATAGAATATAATTTTGAGATGATTTTTTGCATGGAATTCCATCATAACCTTCCCTCGTAACTTATAGAGAGGATCTTAAAAGCTTCGTAGCATTTCGAACAATCCTCGATTTATTTTTATTTTTGACCTAAACTAGTACAGAATTGTGTATAATATATTACGATTTTTTAACCAAAACTAGTATTTCAAAAAGTTTCATGGAATCTAATTTTGAGATAATTTTTTGCATGGACTTCCATCAATACATTCCCTAGTAACATATAGAGAGGATCTTAAAAGTTTCGTAGCATTTCGAACATTCATCGATTTAATTTTATATTTGACCGAAACTAATATAGAATTGTGAATAATATACTACGATTTTTGTACCAAAACTAGTATTTCAAAAAGTTTCATATAATCTAATTTTGAGATAATGTTTTCCATGGACTTCCATTATAAGCTTCCCTCGTAACATATAGAGAGGGTCTAAAACGTTTCGTAGCATTTCGAACAATCCTCGATTTAATATGATTTTTTGACCGAAACTAGTATAAAATTGTGTATAATATACTACCATTTTTTGCCCAGAACTCGTATTTCAAAAAGTTTCATAGAATCTAATTTTGAGTTGATTTTTTGCATGGACTTCCATCATAACCTACCCTCTTAGCATTTAGAACAATCCTCGATTTAATTTGTTTTTTGACATAAACTAGTATAGAATTGTGTATATTATTCTACGATTTTTTGACCAGAACTAGTATTTAAAAACGTTTCATGGAATCTAATTTTGAGATAATTTTTTGCATGGACTTCCATCAAAACCTTCCATCGTAAAATATATAGAGGATCTTAAAAGTTTCGAGCCTTTCGAACAATCCTCGATTTAATTTCATTTTTGACTGAAACTAGTAATAAATTGTGTATAATATACTACGATTTTTTAACCGAAACTGGTATTTCAAAAAGTTTCATAAAATCTAATTTTGAGATGATTTTTTGCATGGACTTCCATCATAACCTTCCCTCTTAACATATAGAGAGGATCTTAAAACATTAGTAGCATTTCGAACAATCCTCGATTTAATTAAAATTTTGACCGAAATTAGTATATAATAGTGTATAATAAATATACTAAATTTTTTTGACCGAAACTAATATTTCAAAAAGTTTCATAGAATCTAATTTTGAAATGATTTTTTACATGTATTTCCATCATAACCTTCTCTCGTAACATATAGAGAAGATCTTAAAAGTTTCGTAGCATTTCAAACAATCCTCGATTTAATTTAATTTTTGATATAAATTAGTATAGAATTGTGTATAATATACTACGATTTTTTGAACAAAACAATATTTCAAAAAGATTCATATAATCTAATTTTG
Organism: Lathyrus aphaca; assembly: GCA_963966055.1. NCBI lineage: Eukaryota > Viridiplantae > Streptophyta > Magnoliopsida > Fabales > Fabaceae > Lathyrus > Lathyrus aphaca. The sequence continues at coordinate 34,203,113 of OZ014523.1, forward strand.
AGATAATTTTTTGCATGGACTTTCATCATAACCTTCCCTCATAACATATAGAGATGGTCTGAAAAGTTTCGTAGCATTTCGAGCAATCCTCGATTTAATATAATTTTTTGACTGAAACTAGTATAAAATTGTGTATAATATACTACCATTTTTTGACCGGAACTAGTATTTCAAAACGTTTCATAGAATCTAATTTTGAGTTGATTTTTTGCATGGACTTCCATCATAACCTTCCCTCGTAATAAATAGAGAGGAACTTAAAAATTTCGTAGCATTTCGAACAATCCTCGATTTAATTTAATTTTTGACCTAAACTAGTATAGAATTGTGTATAATATACTACGATTTTTTGACCAAAACTAGTATTTCAAAAAGTTTCACGGAATCTAATTTTGAGATAATTTTTTGCATGGACTTCCATCATAACCTTCCCTCGATTTAATTAGATTTTTGCATGGACTTCCATCATAACCTTCCCTTGAGATAATTGTGTATAATATACTAAATTATTTGACCGAAACTAGTATTTCAAAAAGTTTCATACAATATAATTTTGAGATGATTTTTCGCATGGAATTCCATCATAACCTTCCCTCGTAACTTATAGAGAGGATCTTAAAATCTTCGTAGCATTTCAAACAATCCTCGATTTATTTTAATTTTTGACCTAAACTAGTATAGAATTGTGTATAATATACTACGATTTTTTGACCGAAACTAGTATTTCAAATAGATTCATAGATTCTAATTTTGAGATAATTTTTTGCATGGACTTCCATCAAAACATTCCCTAGTATCATATAGAGAGGATCTTAAAAGTTTCGTAGCATTTCGAACATTCATCGATTTAATTTGATATTTGACCGAAACTAGTATAGAATTGTGTATAATATACTACGATTTTTGTACCAAAACTAGTATTTCAAAAAGTTTCATATAATCTAATTTTGAGATAATTTTTTCCATGGACTTCCATCATAACCTTCCCTCGTAACATATAGAGAGGGTATGAAACGTTTCGTAGCATTTCGAACAATCCTCGAATTAATATGATTTTTTGACCTAAACTAGTATAAAATTGTGTATAATATACTACCATTTTTTGCCCGGAACTAGTATTTCAAAAAGTTTCATAGAATCTAATTTTGAGTATTTTTTTTGCATGGACTTCCATCATAACCTTCCCTCTTAACAAATAGATAGGATCTTAAAAATTTCTTAGCATTTAGAACAATCCTCGATTTAATTTGATTTTTGACATAAACTAGTATAGAATTGTGTATATTATACTACGATTTTTTTGACCAAAACTAGTATTTAAAAACGTTTCATGGAATCTAATTTTGAGATATTTTTTTGCATGGACTTCCATCATAACCTTCCCTCTTAAAATATAGAGAGGATCTTAAAAGTTTCGATCCTTTCGAACAATCCTCGATTTAATTTCATTTTTGACCGAAACTAGTAATAAATTGTGTATAATATACTACGATTTTTTGACCGAAACTAGTATTTCAAATAGTTTCATAGAATCTAATTTTGAGATGATTTTTTGCATGGACTTCCATCATAACCTTCCCTCTTAACATATAGAGAGGATCTTAAAACATTAGTAGCATTTCAAACAATCCTTAATTTAATTAAATTTTTTACCGAAATTAGTATATAATTGTGTATAATATACTACAATTTTTTGACCGAAACTAGTATTTCAAAAAGTTTCATAGAATCTAATTTTGAGATGATTTTTTGCATGGAATTCCATCATAACCTTTCCTCGTAACATATAGAGAGGATCTTAAAATTTTCGTAGCATTTCAAACAATCCTCGATTTAATTTAATTTTTGACCTAAATTAGTATAGAATTGTGTATAATATACTACGCTTTTTTGACCAAAACTAATATTTCAAAAAGTGTCATATAATCTAATTTTGAGATAATTTTTTGCATGGACTTCCATCAAAACCTTCCCTCGTAACATATATAGATGGTCTAAAAAGTTTCGTAGCATTTCGAGCAATCCTCGATTTAATATGATTTTTTGACCGAAACTAGTATAAAATTGTGTATAATATACTACCATTTTTTGCCCGGAACTAGTATTTCAGAAAGTTTCGTAGAATCTAATTTTGAGTTGATTTTTTGCATTGACTTCCATCATAACCTTCCCTCTTAACAAATAGTGAGGATCTTAAAAATTTCCTAGCATTTCGAACAATCCTCGATTTAATTTGATTTTTGACCTAAACTAGTATATAATTGTGTATAATATAGAGAGGATCTTAAAACATTATTAGCATTTCAAACAATCATCGATTTAATTAGATTTTTTACCGAAACTAGTATATAATTGTGTATAATATACTACAATTTTTTGACCGAAACTAGTATTTCAAAAAGTTTCATAGATTCTAATTTTGAGATGATTTTTTGCATGTAATTCCATCATAACCATCCCTCGTAACATATAGAGAGGATCTTAAAAGTTTCGTAGCATTTCAAACAATCCTTGATTTAATTTAATTTTTCACATAAATTAGTATAGAATTGTGTATAATATACTACGATTTTTTGGCCAAAACTAGTATTTCAAAAAGATTCATATAATCTAATTTTGAGATAATTTTTTGCATGGACTTCCATCATAACCTTCCCTCGTAACATATAGAGATGGTCTGAAAGGTTTCGTAGCATTTCGAGCAATCCTCGATTTAATATGATTTTTTTACTGAAACTAGTATAAAATTGTGTATAATATACTACCATTTTTTGACCGGAACTAGTATTTAAAAACGTTTCATAGAATCTAATTTTGAGTTAATTTTTTGCATGGACTTCCATCATAACCTTCCCTCGTAACAAATAGATAGGATCTTAAAAATTTTGTAGCATTTCGAACAATCCTCGATTTAATTTTATTTTTGACCTAAACTAGTATAGAATTGTGTATATTATACTACGATTTTTTGACCAAAACTAGTATTTCAAAAATATTCATGGAATCTAATTTTGAGATAATTTTTTGCATGGACTTCCATCATAACCTTCCCTCTTAACATGAGGAGAGGATCTTAAAAGATTCGTAGCATTTCGAAAAATCCTCGATTTAATTAGATTTTTGACCGAAACTATTATATAATTGTGTATAATATACTAAATTATTTGACCGAAACTAGTATTTCAAAAAGTTTCATACAATATAATTTTGAGATGATTTTTCGCATGGAATTCCATCATAACCTTCCCTCGTAACTTATAGAGAGGATCTTAAAATCTTCGTAGCATTTCGAACAATCCTCGATTTATTTTAATTTTTTACCTAAACTAGTATAGAATTGTGTATAATATACTACGATTTTTTGACCAAAACTAGTATTTCTAAAAGTTTCATAGAATCTAATTTTGAGATAATTTTTTGCATGGACTTCCATCAAAACATTCCCTAGTATCAAATAGAGAGGATCTTAAAAGTTTCGTAGCATTTCGAACATTCATCGATTTAATTTGATATTTGACCGAAACTAGTATAGAATTGTGTATAATATACTACGATTTTTGTACCAAAACTAGTATTTCAAAAAGTTTCATATAATCTTAGTTTGAGATAATTTTTTCCATGGACTTCCATCATAACCTTCCCTCGTAACATATAGAGAGGGTCTGAAACGTTTCGTAGCATTTCGAACAATCCTCGAATTAATATGATTTTTTGACCTAAACTAGTATAAAATTGTGTATAATATACTACCATTTTTTGCCCGGAACTAGTATTTCAAAAAGTTTCATAGAATCTAATTTTGAGTATTTTTTTTGCATGGACTTCCATCATAACCTTCCCTCTTAACAAATAGATAGGATCTTAAAAATTTCTTAGCATTTAGAACAATCCTCGATTTAATTTGATTTATGACATAAACTAGTATAGAATTGTGTATATTATACTACGATTTTTTTGACCAAAACTAGTATTTAAAAACGTTTCATGGAATCTAATTTTGAGATAATTTTTTGCATGGACTTCCATCATAACCTTCCCTCTTAAAATATAGAGAGGATCTTAAAAGTTTCGAGCCTTTCGAACAATCCTCGATTTAATTTCATTTTTGACCGAAACTAGTAATAAATTTTGTATAATATACTACGATTTTTGACCGAAACTAGTATTTCAAATAGTTTCATAGAATCTAATTTTGAGATGATTTTTTGCATGGACTTCCATCATAACCTTCCCTCTTAATATATAGAGAGGATCTTAAAACATTAGTAGCATTTCAAACAATCCTTAATTTAATTAAATTTTATACCGAAATTAGTATATAATTGTGTATAATATACTACAATTTTTTTGCCGAAACTAGTATTTCAAAAAGTTTCCTAGAATCTAATTTTGAGATGATTTTTTGCATGGAATTCCATCATAACCTTCCCTCGTAACATATAGAGAGGATCTTAAAATTTTCGTAGCATTTCAAACAATCCTCGATTTAATTTAATTTTTGACCTAAATTAGTATAGAATTGTGTATAATATACTACGCTTTTTTGACCAAAACTAATATTTCAAAGAGTTTCATATAATCTAATTTTCAGATAATTTTTTGCATGGACTTCCATCGTAACCTTCCCTCGTAACATATATAGATGGTCTAAAAAGTTTCGTAGCATTTCGAGCAATCCTCGATTTAATATGATTTTTTGACCGAAACTAGTATAAAATTGTGTATAATATACTACCATTTTTTGCCCGGAACTAGTATTTCAGAAAGTTTCATAGAATCTAATTTTGAGTTGATTTTTTGCATGGACTTCCATCATAACCTTCCCTCTTAACAAATAGAGAGGATCTTAAAAATTTCCTAGCATTTCGAACAATCCTCGATTTAATTTGATTTTTGACCTAAACTAGTATAGAATTGTGTATAATATACTACGATTTTTCGACCAAAACTAGTATTTCAAAAAGTTTCACGGAATCTAATTTTGAGATAATTTTTTGCATGGACTTCCATCATAACCTTCCCTCGTAAAATTTAGAGAGGATCTTAAAAGTTTCGATCCTTTCGATCAATCCTCGATTTAATTTCATTTTTGACCGAAACTAGTAATAAATTGTGTATAATATACTACGATTTTTTGACCGAAACTAGTATTTCAAAAAGTTTCATAAAATCTAATTTTGAGATGATTTTTTTCATGGACTTCCATCATAACCTTCCCTCTTGACATATATAGAGGATCTTAAAACATTATTAGCATTTCAAACAATCCTCGATTTAATTAGATTTTTTACCGAAACTAGTATATAATTGTGTATAATATACTACAATTTTTTGACCGAAACTAGTATTTCAAAAAGTTTCATAGATTCTAATTTTGAGATGATTTTTTGCATGTAATTCCATCATAACCTTCCCTCGTAACATATAGAGAGGATCTTAAAAGTTTCGTAGCATTTTAAACAATCCTTGATTTAATTTAATTTTTCACATAAATTAGTATAGAATTGTGTATAATATACTACGATTTTTTGACCAAAACTAGTATTTCAAAAAGTTTCATATAATCTAATTTTGAGATAATTTTTTGCATGGACTTCCATCATAACCTTCCCTCGTAACATATAGAGATGGTCTGAAAGGTTTCGTAGCATTTCGAGCAATCCTCGATTTAATATGATTTTTTGACCGAAACTAGTATAAAATTGTGTATATACTACCATTTTTTGACCGGAACTAGTATTTAAAAACGTTTCATAGAATCTAATTTTGAGTTAATTTTTTGCATGGACTTCTATCATAACCTTCCCTCGTAACAAATAGATAGGATCTTAAAAATTTCGTAGCATTTCGAACAATCCTCGATTTAATTTTATTTTTGACCTAAACCAGAATAGAATTGTGTATATTATACTACGATTTTTTGACCAAAACTAATATTTCAAAAAGATTCATGGAATCTAATTTTGAGATAATTTTTTGCATGGACTTCCATCATAACCTTCCCACGTAACATATATAGAAGATCTTAAGAGTTTCGAGCCTTTCGAACAATCCTCGATTTAATTTGATTTTTGACCGAAACTAGTAATAAATTGTTTATAATATACTACGATTTTTTGACCGAAACTAGTATTTCAAAAAGTTTCAAAGAATCTAATTTTGACATGATTTTTTGCATAGACTTCCATCATAACCTTCCCTCTTAACATAAGGAGAGGATCTTAAAATATTCGTTGCATTTCGAAAAATCCTCGATTTAATTTGATTTTTGACCGAAACTATTATATAATTGTGTATAATATACGAAATTTTTTGACCGAAACTAGTATTTCAAAAAGTTTCATAGAATCTGATTTTGAGATGATTTTTTGCATGGAATTCCATCATAACCTTCCCTCGTAAATTATAGAGAGGATATTATTTTAATTTTTGACCTAAACTAGTGTAGAATCGTGTATAATATACTACGATTTTATGACCAAAACTAGTGTTTCAAAAAGTTTCATGGAATCTAATTTTGAGATAATTTTTTGCATGGACTTCCATCATAACCTTCCCACTTAACATAAGGAGAGGATCTTAAAAGATTCGTAGCATTTAGAAAAATCTTCAATTTAATTAGATTTTTGACCGAAACTATTATATAATTGTGTATAATATACTAAATTTTTTGACCGAAACTAGTATTTCAAAAAGTTTCATAGAATATAATTTTGAGATGATTTTTTGCATGGAATTCCATCATAACCTTCCCTCGTAACTTATAGAGAGGATCTTAAAAGCTTCGTAGCATTTCGAAAAATCCTCGATTTATTTTAATTTTTGACCTAAACTAGTATAGAATTGTGTATAATATACTACGAATTTTTGACCAAAACTAGTATTTCAAAAAGTTTCATGGAATCTAATTTTGAGATAATTTTTTGCATGGACTTCCATCAAAACATTCCCTAGTAACATATAGAGAGGATCTTAAAAGTTTCGTAACATTTCGAACATTCATCGATTTAATTTGATATTTAACCGAAACTCGTATAGAATTGTGTATAATATACTACGATTTTTGTACCAAAACTAGTATTTCAAAAAGTTTCATATAATCTAATTTTGAGATAATTTTTTCCATGGACTTCCAACATAACCTTCCCTCGTAACATATAGAGAGGGTCTGAAACGTTTCGTAGCATTTCAAACAATCCTCGATTTAATATGATTTTTTGACCGAAACTAGTATAAAATTGTGTATAATATACTACCATTTTTTGCCCGGAACTAGTATTTCAAAAAGTTTCATAGAATCTAATTTTGAGTTGATTTTTTGCATGGACTTCCATCATAACCTTCCCTCTTAAAAAATAGAGAGGATCTTAAAAATTTCGTGGCATTTAGAACAATACTCGATTTAATTTGATTTTTGACCTAAACTAGTATAGAATTGTGTATATTATACTACGATTTTTTGACCAAAATTAGTATTTAAAAAAGTTTCATGGAATCTAATTTTGAGATACTTTTTTGCATGGACTTCCATCATAACCTTCCCTCGTAAAATATAGAGAGGATCTAAAAAGTTTCGAGCCTTTCGAACAATCCTCGATTTAATTTCATTTTTGACCGAAACTAGTAATAAATTGTGTATAATATACTACGATTTTTTGGTCGAAACTAGTATTTCAAAAAGTTTCCTAAAATCTAATTTTGAAATGATTTTTTGCATGGACTTCCATCATAACCTTCCCTATTAACATAAAGAGAGGATCTTAAAACATTAGTATCATTTCGAACAATCCTCGATTTAATTAGAATTTTGACCGAAATTAGTATATAATTGTGTATAATATACTACAATTTTTTGACCGAAACTAGTATTTCAAAAAGTTTCATAGAATCTAATTTTGAGATGATTTTTTGCATTTAATTCCATCATAACCTTCCCTCGTAACATATAGAGAGGATCTTAAAAGTTTCGTAGCATTTCAAACAATCCTTGATTTAATTTAATTTTTTACATAAATTAGTATAGAATTGTGTATAATATACTACGATTTTTTGACCAAAACTAGTATTTCAAAAAGATTCATATAATCTAATTTTGAGATAATTTTTTGAATGGACTTTCATCATAACCTTCCCTCGTAACATATAGAGATGGTCTGAAAAGTTTCGTAGCATTTCCAGCAATCCTCGATTTAATATGATTTTTTGACAGAAACTAGTATAAAATTGTGTATAATATTCTACCATTTTTTTACGGGAACTAGTATTTCAAAACGTTTCATAGAATTTTGAGTTGATTTTTTGCATGGACTTCCATCATAACCTTCCCTCGTAACAAATAATGAGGATCTTAAAAATTTCATAGCATTTCTAACAATCCTCGATTTAATTTAATTTTTGACCTAAACTAGTATAGAATTGTGTATAATATACTACGATGTTTTGACCAAAACTAGTATTTCAAAAAGTTTCACGGAATCTAAATTTGAGATAATTTTTTGCATGGACTTCCATAATAACCTTCCCTCTTAACATAAGGAGATGATCTTAAAAGATTCGTAGCATTTCGAAAAATCCTCGATTTAATTAGATTTTTGACCGAAACTTTTATATAATTGTGTATAATATACTAAATATTTTGACCGAAACTAGTATTTCAAAAAGTTTCATAGAATATAATTTTGAGATGATTTTTTTCATGGAATTCCATCATAACCTTCCCTCGTAACTTATAGAGAGGGTCTTAAAAGCTTCGTAGCATTTCGAACAATCCTCGATTTATTTTAATTTTTGACCTAAACTAGTATAGAATTGTGTATAATATACTACGATTTTGTGACCAAAACTAGTATTTCAAAAAGTTTCATGGAATCTAATTTTGAGATAATTTTTTGCATGGACTTCCATCAAAACATTCCCTAGTAACATATAGAGAGGATCTTAAAAGTTTCGTAGCATTTCGAACATTCATCGATTTAATTTGATATTTGACCGAAACTAGTATAGAATTTTGTATAATAATATGCTACGATTTTTGTAACAAAACTAGTATTTCATAAAGTTTCATATAATCTAATTTTGAGATAATTTTTTGCATGGACTTCCATCATAACCTTCCCTCGTATCATATAGAGAGAGGGTCTGAAACGTTTCATAGCATTTCGAACAATCCTCGATTTAATATGATTTTTTGACCGAAACTAGTATAATATTGTGTATAATATACTACCATTTTTTGCCCGGAACTAGTATTTCAAAAAGTTTCATAGACTCTAATTTTGAGTTGATTTTTTGCATGGACTTCCATCATAACCTTCCCTCTTAACAAATAGAGAGGATCTTGAAAATTTAGTAGCATTTAGAACAATCCTCGATTTAATTTGATTTTTGACCTAAACTAGTATAGAATTGTGTATATTATACTACGATTTTTTGACCAAAATCAGTATTTAAAAAAGTTTCATGGAATCTAATTTTAAGATACTTTTTTGCATGGACTTCCATCATAACCTTCCCTCGTAAAATATAGAGAGGATCTTAAAAGTTTCGAGCCTTTCGAACAATCCTCGATTTAATTTCATTTTTGACCGAAACTAGTAATAAATTGTGTATAATATACTACGATTTTTTGGTCGAAACTAGTATTTCAAAAAGTTTCCTAAAATCTAATTTTGAGATGATTTTTTGCATGGACTTCCATCATAACCTTCCCTCTTAACATATAGAGAGGATCTTAAAACATTAGTATCATTTCGAACAATCCTCGATTTAATTAGAATTTTGACCGAAATTAGTATATAATTGTGTATAATATACTACCAATTTTTGACCGAAACTAGTATTTCAAAAAGTTTCATAGAATCTAATTTTGAGATGATTTTTTGCATGTAATTCCATCATAACCTTCCCTCATAACATATAGAGAGGATCTTAAAAGTTTCGTAGCATCTCAAACAATCCTTGATTTAATTTAATTTTTGACATAAATTAGTATAGAATTGTGTATAATATAGTACGATTTTTTGACCAAAACTTGTATATCAAAAAGATTCATATAATCTAATTTTGAGATAATTTTTTGCATGGACTTTCATCATAACCTTCCCTCGTAACATATAGAGATGGTCTGAAAAGTTTCGTAGCATTTCGAGCAATCCTCGATTTAATATGATTTTTTGACCGAAACTAGTATAAAATTGTGTATAATATTCTACCATTTTTTTACCGGAACTAGTATTTCAAAACGTTTCATAGAGTCTAATTTTGAGTTGATTTTTTGCATGGACTTCCATCATAACCTTCCCTCGTAACAAATAGAGAGGATCTTAAATATTTCGTAGCATTTCGAACAATCCTTGATTTAATTTTATTTTTGACCTAAACTAGTATAGAATTGTGTATAATATACTACGATTTTGTGACCAAAACTAGTATTTCAAAAAGTTTCATGGAATCTAATTTTGAGATAATTTTTTGCATGGACTTCCATCATAGCCTTCCCTCTTAACATAAGGAGATGATCTTAAAAGATTCGTAGCATTTCGAAAAATCCTCGATTTAATTAGATTTTTGACCGAAACTATTATATAATTGTGTATAATATACTAAATTTTTTGACCGAAACTAGTATTTCAAAAAGTTTCATAGAATATAATTTTGAGATGATTTTATGCATGGAATTCCATCATAACCTTCCCTCGTAACTTATAGAGAGGATATTAAAAGCTTCGTAGCATTTCGAACAATCCTCGATTTATTTTAATTTTTGACCTAAACTAGTATAGAATTGTGTATAATATACTACGATTTTTTGACCAAAACTAGTATTTCAAAAAGTTTCATGGAATCTAATTTTGAGATAATTTTTTGCATGGACTTCCATCAAAACATTCCCTAGTAACATATAGAGAGGATCTTAAAAGTTTCGTAGCATTAGGAACATTCATCGATTTAATTTGATATTTGACCGAAACTAGTATAGAATTGTGTATAATATACTACGATTTTTGTACCAAAACTAGTATTTCAAAAAGTTTCATATAATCTAATTTTGAGATAATTTTTTCCATGGACTTCCATCATAACCTTCCCTCGTAACATATAGAGAGGATCTGAAACGTTTCGCAGCATTTCGAACAATCCTCGATTTAATATGATTTTTTGACAGAAACTAGTATAAAATTGTGTATAATATACTACCATTTTTTGCCAGGAACTAGTATTTAAAAAAGTTTCATGGAATCTAATTTTGAGATACTTTTTTGCATGGACTTCCATCATAACCTTCCCTCGTAAAATATAGAGAGGATCTAAAAAGTTTCGAGCCTTTCGAACAATCCTCGATTTAATTTCATTTTTGACCGAAACTAGTAATAAATTGTGTATAATATACTACGATTTTTTGGTCGAAACTAGTATTTCAAAAAGTTTCCTAAAATCTAATTTTGAAATGATTTTTTGCATGGACTTCCATCATAACCTTCCCTATTAACATAAAGAGAGGATCTTAAAACATTAGTATCATTTCGAACAATCCTCGATTTAATTAGAATTTTGACCGAAATTAGTATATAATTGTGTATAATATACTACAATTTTTTGACCGAAACTAGTATTTCAAAAAGTTTCATAGAATCTAATTTTGAGATGATTTTTTGCATGTAATTCCATCATAACCTTCCCTCGTAACATATAGAGAGGATCTTAAAAGTTTCGTAGCATTTCAAACAATCCTTGATTTAATTTAATTTTTTACATAAATTAGTATAGAATTGTGTATAATATACTACGATTTTTTGACCAAAACTAGTATTTCAAAAAGATTCATATAATCTAATTTTGAGATAATTTTTTGAATGGACTTTCATCATAACCTTCCCTCGTAACATATAGAGATGGTCTGAAAAGTTTCGTAGCATTTCCAGCAATCCTCGATTTAATATGATTTTTTGACAGAAACTAGTATAAAATTGTGTATAATATTCTACCATTTTTTTACCGGAACTAGTATTTCAAAACGTTTCATAGAATTTTGAGTTGATTTTTTGCATGGACTTCCATCATAACCTTCCCTCGTAACAAATAATGAGGATCTTAAAAATTTCATAGCATTTCTAACAATCCTCGATTTAATTTAATTTTTGACCTAAACTAGTATAGAATTGTCTATAATATACTACGATGTTTTGACCAAAACTAGTATTTCAAAAAGTTTCACGGAATCTAAATTTGAGATAATTTTTTGCATGGACTTCCATAATAACCTTCCCTCTTAACATAAGGAGATGATCTTAAAAGATTCGTAGCATTTCGAAAAATCCTCGATTTAATTAGATTTTTGACCGAAACTTTTATATAATTGTGTATAATATACTAAATATTTTGACCGAAACTAGTATTTCAAAAAGTTTCATAGAATATAATTTTGAGATGATTTTTTTCATGGAATTCCATCATAACCTTCCCTCGTAACTTATAGAGAGGGTCTTAAAAGCTTCGTAGCATTTCGAACAATCCTCGATTTATTTTAATTTTTGACCTAAACTAGTATAGAATTGTGTATAATATACTACGATTTTGTGACCAAAACTAGTATTTCAAAAAGTTTCATGGAATCTAATTTTGAGATAATTTTTTGCATGGACTTCCATCAAAACATTCCCTAGTAACATATAGAGAGGATCTTAAAAGTTTCGTAGCATTTCGAACATTCATCGATTTAATTTGATATTTGACCGAAACTAGTATAGAATTGTGTATAATAATATGCTACGATTTTTGTAACAAAACTAGTATTTCATAAAGTTTCATATAATCTAATTTTGAGATAATTTTTTGCATGGACTTCCATCATAACCTTCCCTCGTATCATATAGAGAGAGGGTCTGAAACGTTTCATAGCATTTCGAACAATCCTCGATTTAATATGATTTTTTGACCGAAACTAGTATAGAATTGTGTATAATAAACTACGATTTTTTGACCAAAACTAGTATTTAAAAAAGTTTCATGGAATCTAATTTTGAGATAATTTTTTGCATGGACTTCCATCAAAACATTCCCTAGTATAGAATTGTGTATAATAAACTACGATTTTTTGACCAAAACTAGTATTTCACAAAGTTTCATATAATCTAATTTTGAGATAATTTTTCCATGGACCACCATCATAACCTTCCCTCGTAAAATATAGAGAGGATCTTAAAAGTTTCGAGCCTTTCGAACAATCCTCGATTTAATTTCATTTTTGACCGAAAATAGTAATAAATTGTGTATAATATACTACGATTTTTTGGTCGAAACTAGTATTTCAAAAAGTTTCCTAAAATCTAATTTTGAGATGATTTTTTGCATGGACTTCCATCATAACCTTCCCTCTTAACATATAGAGAGGATCTTAAAACATTAGTATCATTTCGAACAATCCTCGATTTAATTAGAATTTTGACCGAAATTATTATATAATTGTGTATAATATACTACCATTTTTTGACCGAAACTAGTATTTCAAAAAGTTTCATAGAATCTAATTTTGAGATGATTTTTTGCATGTAATTCCATCATAACCTTCCCTCGTAACATATAGAGAGGATCTTAAAAGTTTCGTAGCATCTCAAACAATCCTTGATTTAATTTAATTTTTGACATAAATTAGTATAGAATTGTGTATAATATAGTACGATTTTTTGACCAAAACTTGTATTTCAAAAAGATTCATATAATCTAATTTTGAGATAATTTTTTGCATGGACTTTCATCATAACCTTCCCTCGTAACATATAGAGATGGTCTGAAAAGTTTCGTAGCATTTCGAGCAATCCTCGATTTAATATGATTTTTTGACCGAAACTAGTATAAAATTGTGTATAATATTCTACCATTTTTTTACCGGAACTAGTATTTCAAAACGTTTCATAGAGTCTAATTTTGAGTTGATTTTTTGCATGGACTTCCATCATAACCTTCCCTCCTAACAAATAGAGAGGATCTTAAATATTTCGTAGCATTTCGAACAATCCTTGATTTAATTTTATTTTTGACCTAAACTAGTATAAAATTGTGTATAATATACTACGATTTTGTGACCAAAACTAGTATTTCAAAAAGTTTCATGGAATCTAATTTTGAGATAATTTTTTGCATGGACTTCCATCATAGCCTTCCCTCTTAACATAAGGAGATGATCTTAAAAGATTCGTAGCATTTCGAAAAATCCTCGATTTAATTAGATTTTTGACCGAAACTATTATATAATTGTGTATAATATACTAAATTTTTTGACCGAAACTAGTATTTCAAAAAGTTTCATAGAATATAATTTTGAGATGATTTTTTGCATGGAATTCCATCATAACCTTCCCTCGTAACTTATAGAGAGGATATTAAAAGCTTCGTAGCATTTCGAACAATCCTCGATTTATTTTAATTTTTGACCTAAACTAGTATAGAATTGTGTATAATAGACTACGATTTTTTGACCAAAACAGGTATTTCAAAAAGTTTCATGGAATCTAATTTTGAGATAATTTTTTGCATGGACTTCCATCAAAACATTCCCTAGTAACATATAGAGAGGATCTTAAAAGTTTCGTAGCATTTCGAACATTCATCGATTTAATTTGATATTTGACCGAAACTAGTATAGAATTGTGTATAATATACTACGATTTTTTTACCAAAACTAGTATTTCAAAAAGTTTCATGGAATCTAATTTTGAGATAATTTTTTGCATGGACTTCCATCAAAACATTCCCTAGTAACATATAGAGAGGATCTTAAAAGTTTCGTAGCATTAGGAACATTCATCGATTTAATTTGATATTTGACCGAAACTAGTATAGAATTGTGTATAATATACTACGATTTTTGTACCAAAACTAGTATTTCAAAAAGTTTCATATAATCTAATTTTGAGATAATTTTTTCCATGGACTTCCATCATAACCTTCCCTCGTAACATATAGAGAGGATCTGAAACGTTTCGTAGCATTTCGAACAATCCTCGATTTAATATGATTTTTTGACAGAAACTAGTATAAAATTGTGTATAATATACTACCATTTTTTGCCAGGAACTAGTATTTCAAAAAGTTTCATAGAATCTAATTTTGAGTTGATTTTTTGCGTGGACTTCCATCTTAACTTCCCTCTTAACAAATAGAGAGGATCTTAAAAATTTCGTAGCATTTAGAACAATCCTCGATTTAATTTGATTTTTGACCTAAACTAGTATAGAATTGTGTATATTATACTACGATTTTTTGACCAAAATTAATATTTAAAAAAGTTTCATGGAATCTAATTTTGAGATACTTTTTTGCATGGACTTCCATCATAACCTTCCCTCGTAAAATATAGAGAGGATCTTAAAAGTTTCGAGACTTTCGAACAATCCTCGATTTAATTTCATTTTTGACCGAAACTAGTAATAAATTGTGTATAGTATACTACGATTTTATGGTCGATACTAGTATTTCAAAAAGTTTCCTAAAATCTAATTTTGAGATGATTTTTTGCATGGACTTCCATCATAACCTTCCCTCTTAACATATAGAGAGGATCTTAAAACATTAGTATCATTTCGAACAATCCTCGATTTAATTAGAATTTTGACCGAAATTAGTATATAATTGTGTATAATATACTACCATTTTTTGACCGAAACTAGTATTTCAAAAAGTTTCATAGAATCTAATTTTGAGATGAGTTTTTGCATGTAATTCCATCATAACCTTCCCTCGTAACATATAGAGAGAATCTTAAAAGATTCGTAGCATTTCAAACAATCCTTGATTTAATTTAATTTTTGACATAAATTAGTATAGAATTGTGTATAATATACTACGATTTTTTGACCAAAACTAGTATTTCAAAAAGATTCATATAATCTAATTTTGAGATAATTTTTTGCATGGACTTTCATCATAACCTTCCCTCGTAACATATAGAGATGGTCTTAAAAGTTTCGTAGCATTTCGAGCAATCCTCGTTTTAATATGATTTTTTAACCGAAACTAGTATAAAATTGTGTATAATATACAACCATTTTTTTACCAGAACTAGTATTTCAAAACGTTTCATAGAATCTAATTTTGAGATGATTTTTTGCATGGAATTCCTTCATAACCTTCCCTCGTAACTTATAGAGAGGATCTTAAAAGCTTCGTAGCATTTCGAACAATCCTCGATTTATTTTAATTTTTGACCTAAACTAGTATAGAATTGTGTATAATATACTACGATTTTTTGACCAAAACTAGTATTTCAAAAAGTTTCATGGAATCTAATTTTGAGATAATTTTTTGCATGGACTTCCATCAAAACATTCCCTAGTAACATATAGAGAGGATCTTAAAAGTTTCGTAGCATTTCGAACATTCATCAATTTAATTTGATATTTGACCGAAACTAGTATAGAATTGTGTATAATATACTACGATTTTTTGACCAAAACTAGTATTTAAAAAAGTTTCATGGAATCTAATTTTGAGATAATTTTTTGCATGGACTTCCATCAAAACATTCCCTAGTAACATATAGACAGGATCTTAAAAGTTTCGTAGCATTTTGAACAATCATCGATTTAATTTGATATTTGACCGAAACTAGTATAGAATTGTGTATAATATACTACGATTTTTGTACCAAAACTAGTATTTCACAAAGTTTCATATAATCTAATTTTGAGATAATTTTTCCATGGACCTCCATCATAACCTTTCCTCGTAAGATATAGAGAGGGTCTAAAATGTATAGTAGCTTTTCGAACAATCCTCGAATTAATATAATTTTTTGACCGAAACTAGTATAAAATTATGTATAATATACTACCATTTTTTGCCCGAAACAAGTATTTCAAAAAGTTTCATAGAATCTAATTTTTAGTTTATTTTTTGCATGGACTTCCATCATAACCTTCCCTCTTAACAAATAGATAGGATCTTAAAAATTCCGTAGCATTTAGAACAATCCTCGATTTAATTTGATTTTTGACATAAACTAGTATAGAATTGTGTATATTATACTACGATTTTTTGACCAAAACTAGTTTTTAAAAACGTTTCATGGAATCTAATTTTGAGATAATATTTTGCATGGACTTCCATCATTACCTTCCCTCGTAAAATATAGAGAGGATCTTAAAAGTTTCGAGCCTTTCGAACAATCCTCGATTTAATTTCATTTTTGACCGAAACTAGTAATAAATTGTGTATAATATACTACGATTTTTTGACCGAAACTAGTATTTCAAAAAGTTTCATAAAATCTAATTTTGAGATGATTTTTTGCATGGACTTCCATCATTACCTTCCCTCGTAACATATAGAGAGGATCTTAAAAGTTTCGTAGCATTTCAAACAATCCTCGATTTAATTTAATTTTTGACCTAAATTAGTATAGAATTGTGTATAATATACTACGATTTTTTGACCAAAACTAGTATTTCAAAAATTTTCATATAATCTAATTTTGAGATAATTTTTTGCATGGACTTCCATCATAACCTTCCCTCGTAACATATATAGATGGTGTGAAAAGTTTCGTAGCATTTCGAGCAATCATCGATTGAATATGATTTTTTTACCGAAACTAGTATAAAATTGTGTATAATATACTACCTTTTTTTGACCGGAACTAGTATTTCAAAAAGTTTCGTAGAATCTAATTTTGAGATGAGTTTTTGCATGTAATTCCATCATAACCTTCCCTCGTAACATATAGAGAGAATCTTAAAAGTTTCGTAGCATTTCAAACAATCCTTGATTTAATTTAATTTTTGACATAAATTAGTATAGAATTGTGTATAATATACTACGATTTTTTGACCAAAACTAGTATTTCAAAAAGATTCATATAATCTAATTTTGAGATAATTTTTTGCATGGACTTTCATCATAACCTTCCCTCGTAACATATAGAGATGGTCTTAAAAGTTTCGTAGCATTTCGAGCAATCCTCGTTTTAATATGATTTTTTTACCGAAACTAGTATAAAATTGTGTATAATATACAACCATTTTTTTACCAGAACTAGTATTTCAAAACGTTTCATAGAATCTAATTTTGAGATGATTTTTTGCATGGAATTCCTTCATAACCTTCCCTCGTAACTTATAGAGAGGATCTTAAAAGCTTCGTAGCATTTCGAACAATCCTCGATTTATTTTAATTTTTGACCTAAACTAGTATAGAATTGTGTATAATATACTACGATTTTTTGACCAAAACTAGTATTTCAAAAAGTTTCATGGAATCTAATTTTGAGATAATTTTTTGCATGGACTTCCATCAAAACATTCCCTAGTAACATATAGAGAGGATCTTAAAAGTTTCGTAGCATTTCGAACATTCATCGATTTAATTTGATATTTGACCGAAACTAGTATAGAATTGTGTATAATATACTACGATTTTTTGACCAAAACTAGTATTTAAAAAAGTTTCATGGAATCTAATTTTGAGATAATTTTTTGCATGGACTTCCATCAAAACATTCCCTAGTAACATATAGACAGGATCTTAAAAGTTTCGTAGCATTTTGAACAATCATCGATTTAATTTGATATTTGACCGAAACTAGTATAGAATTGTGTATAATATACTACGATTTTTGTACCAAAACTAGTATTTCACAAAGTTTCATATAATCTAATTTTGAGATAATTTTTCCATGGACCTCCATCATAACCTTTCCTCGTAAGATATAGAGAGGGTCTAAAATGTATAGTAGCTTTTCGAACAATCCTCGAATTAATATAATTTTTTGACCGAAACTAGTATAAAATTATGTATAATATACTACCATTTTTTGCCCGAAACAAGTATTTCAAAAAGTTTCATAGAATCTAATTTTTAGTTTATTTTTTGCATGGACTTCCATCATAACCTTCCCTCTTAACAAATAGATAGGATCTTAAAAATTCCGTAGCATTTAGAACAATCCTCGATTTAATTTGATTTTTGACATAAACTAGTATAGAATTGTGTATATTATACTACGATTTTTTGACCAAAACTAGTTTTTAAAAACGTTTCATGGAATCTAATTTTGAGATAATATTTTGCATGGACTTCCATCATTACCTTCCCTCGTAAAATATAGAGAGGATCTTAAAAGTTTCGAGCCTTTCGAACAATCCTCGATTTAATTTCATTTTTGACCGAAACTAGTAATAAATTGTGTATAATATACTACGATTTTTTGACCGAAACTAGTATTTCAAAAAGTTTCATAAAATCTAATTTTGAGATGATTTTTTGCATGGACTTCCATCATTACCTTCCCTCGTAACATATAGAGAGGATCTTAAAAGTTTCGTAGCATTTCAAACAATCCTCGATTTAATTTAATTTTTGACCTAAATTAGTATAGAATTGTGTATAATATACTACGATTTTTTGACCAAAACTAGTATTTCAAAAATTTTCATATAATCTAATTTTGAGATAATTTTTTGCATGGACTTCCATCATAACCTTCCCTCGTAACATATATAGATGGTGTGAAAAGTTTCGTAGCATTTCGAGCAATCATCGATTGAATATGATTTTTTTACCGAAACTAGTATAAAATTGTGTATAATATACTACCTTTTTTTGACCGGAACTAGTATTTCAAAAAGTTTCGTAGAATCTAATTTTGAGATGAGTTTTTGCATGTAATTCCATCATAACCTTCCCTCGTAACATATAGAGAGAATCTTAAAAGTTTCGTAGCATTTCAAACAATCCTTGATTTAATTTAATTTTTGACATAAATTAGTATAGAATTGTGTATAATATACTACGATTTTTTGACCAAAACTAGTATTTCAAAAAGATTCATATAATCTAATTTTGAGATAATTTTTTGCATGGACTTCCATCATAACCTTTCCTCGTAACATATATAGATGGTCTGAAAAGTTTCGTAGCATTTCGAGCAATCATCGATTGAATATGATTTTTTTACCGAAACTAGTATAAAATTGTGTATAATATACTACCTTTTTTTGACCGGAACTAGTATTTCAAAATGTTTCGTAGAATCTAATTTTGAGTTGATTTTTTGCTTGGACTTCCATCATAACCTTCCCTCTTAACAAATTGAGAGGATCTTAAAAATTTTGTATCATTTAGAACAATCCTCGATTTAATTTTATTTTTGACCTAAACTAGTATAGAATTGTGTATATTATACTACGATTTTTTGACCAAAATTAGTATTGAAAAAAAGTTTCATGGAATCTAATTTTGAAATAATTGTTTGCATGGACTTCCATCATAACCTTCCCTCGTAAAATATAGAGAGGATCTTAAGAGTTTCAAGCCTTTCGAACAATCCTCGATTTATTTTCATTTTTGACCGAAACTAGTAATAAATTGTGTATAATATACTACGATTTTTTGACCGAAACTTGTATTTCAAATAGTTTCATAGAATCTAATTTTGAAATTATTTTTTGCATGGACTTTTATCATAACCTTCCCTCTTAACATATAGAGAGGATCTTAAAAGATTCGTAGCATTTCAAACAATCCTCGATTTAATTAGATTTTTAACCGAAACTAATATATAATTGTGTATAATATACTACAATTTTTTGACCGAAACTAGTATTTCAAAAAGTTTCATAGAATCTAATTTTGAGATGATTTTTTGCATGGAATTCCATCATAACCTTCCCTCGTAACATATAGAGAGAATCTTAAAAGTTTTGTAGCATTTCGAACAATCCTATATTTAATTTAATTTTTTACCTAAACTAGTATAGAATCGTGTATAATACTACGATTTTATGACCAAAACTAGTATTTCAAAAAGTTTCATGGAATCTAATTTTGAGATAATTTTTTGCATGGACTTCCATCATAACCTTCCCTCTTAACATAAGGAGAGGATCTTAAAATATTCGTAGCATTTTGAAAAATCCTCGATTTAATTAGAATTTTGACCGAAACTATTATATAATTGTGTATATTATATAGAGAGGGTCAGAAACGTTTCGTAGTATTTCGAACAATCCTCGATTTAATATGATTTTTTAACAGAAACTAGTATAAAATTGTGTATAATATACTACCATTTTTTTCCCGGAACTAGTATTTCAAAAAGTTTCATAGAATCTAATTTTGAGTTGATTTTTTGCATGGACTTCCATCATAACCTTCATTCTTAACAAATAGAGAGGATCTTAAAAATTTCGTAGCATTTAGAACAATCCTCGATTTAATTTGATTTTTGACCTAAACTAGTATAGAATTGTGTATATTATACTACGATGTTTTGACCAAAATTAGTATTTAAAAAAAGTTTCATGGAATCTAATTTTGAGATAATTGTTTGCATGGACTTCCATCATAACCTTCCCTCTTAACATAAGGAGAGGATCTTAAAAGATTCGTAGCATTTCGAAAAATCCTCGATTTAATTAGATTTTTGACCGAAACTATTATATAATTGTGTATAATATACTAAATTAGTTGACCGAAACTAGTATTTCAAAAAGTTTCATAGAATATAATTTTGAGATGATTTTTTGCATGGAATTCCATCATAACCTTCCCTCGTAATTTATAGAGAGGATCTTAAAAGCTTCGTAGCATTTCGAACAATCCTCTATTTATTTTAATTTTTGACCTAAACTAGTATAGAATTGTGTATAATATACTACGATTTTTTGACCAAAACTAGTATTTCAAAAAGTTTCATGGAATCTAATTTTGAGATAAGTTTTTTGCATGGACTTCCATCAAAACATTCCCTAGTAACATATAGAGAGGATCTTAAAAGTTTCGTAGCATTTCGAACAATCATCGATTTAATTTGATATTTGACCTAAACTAGTATAGAATTGTGTATAATATACTACGATTTTTGTACCAAAACTAGTATTTCAAAAAGTTTCATATAATCTAATTTTGAGATAATTTTTTCCATGGACTTCCATCATAACCTTCCCTTGTAATATATAGAGAGGGTCTGAAACGTTTCGTAGCATTTCGAACAATCCTCGATTTAATATGATTTTTTAACCGAAACTAGTATAAAATTTTGTATAATATATTACCATTTTTTGCCCGGAACTAGTATTTCAAAACGTTTCATAGAATCTAATTTTGAGTTGATTTTTTGCATGGACTTCCATCATAACCTTCCCTCTTAACAAATAGAAAGGATCTTAAATATTTCGTAGCATTTAGAACAATCCTCGATTTAATTTGATTTTTGACCTAAACTAGTATAGAATTGTGTATATTATACTACGATTTTTTGACCAAAATTAGTATTTAAAAAAAGTTTCATGGAATCTAATTTTGAGATAATTGTTTGCATGGACTTCCATCATAACCTTCCCTCGTAAAATATAGAGAGGATCTTAAAAGTTTCAAGCCTTTCGAACAATCCTCGATTTAATTTAATTTTTTAACGAAACTAGTAATAAATTGTGTATAATATACTACGATTTTTTGACCGAAACTAGTATTTCAAAAAGTTTCATAAAATCTAATTTTAAGATGATTTTTTCCATGGACTTCCATCATAACCTTCCCTCTTAACATATTGACAGGATCTTAAAACATTAATAGCATTTTGAACAATCCTCAATTTAATTAGATTTTTGACCGAAATTAGTATATAATTGTGTATAATATACAACAATTTTTTGACCGAAACTAGTATTTCAAAAAGTTACATAGAATCTAATTTTGAGATGATTTTTTGCATGTAATTCCATCATAACCTTCCCTCGTAACATATAGAGAGGATTTTAAATGTTTCGTAGCATTTCAAACAATCCTTTATTTAATTTAATTTTTGACATAAATTTGTATTGAATTGTGTATAATATACTACGATTTTTTGACCAAAACAAGTATTTCAAAAAGATTCATATAATCTAATTTTGAGATAATTTTTTGCATGGACTTTCATCATAACCTTCCCTCGTAACATATAGAGATGGTCTTAAAAGTTTCGTAGCATTTCGAGCAATCCTCGTTTTAATATGATTTTTTGACCGAAACTAGTATAAAATTGTGTATAATATACTACCATTTTTTTACCGGAACTAGTATTTCAAAACGTTTCATATAATCTAATTTTGAGATGATTTTTTGCATGGAATTCCATCATAACCTTCCTTCGTAACTTATAGAGAGGATCTTAAAAGCTTTGTAGCATTTCGAACAATCCTCGATTCATTTTAATTTTTGACCTAAACTAGTATAGAATTGTGTATAATATACTACGATTTTTTGACCAAAACTAGTATTTCAAAAAGTTTCATGGAATCTAATTTTGAGATAATTTTTTGCATGGATTTCCATCAAAACATTCCCTAGTAACATATAGAGAGGATCTTAAAAGTTTCGTAGCATTTCAAACATTCATCGATTTAATTTGATATTTGACCGAAACTTGTATAGAATTGTGTATAATATACTACGATTTTTTGACCAAAACTAGTATTTCAAAAAGTTTCATGGAATCTAATTTTGAGATAATTTTTTGCATGGACTTCCATCAAAACATTCCCTAGTAACATATAGACAGGATCTTAAAAGTTTCGTAGCATTTTGAACAATCATCGATTTAATTTGATATTTGACTGAAACTAGTATAGAATTGTGTATAATATACTACGATTTTTGTACCAAAACTAGTATTTCAAAAAGTTTCATATAATCTAATTTTGAGATAATTTTTCCATTGGCTTCCATCATAACCTTTCCTCGTAAGATATAGAGAAGGTCTAAAACGTTTCGTAGCTTTTCGAACAATCCTCGAATTAATATAATTTTTTGACCGAAACTAGTATAAAATTGTGTATAATATACTACCATTTTTTGCCCGAAACAAGTATTTCAAAAAGTTTCATAGAATCTAATTTTTAGTTGATTTTTTGCATGGACTTCCATCATAACCTTCCCTCTTAACAAATAGAGAGGATCTTAAAAATTCTGTAGCATTTAGAACAATCCTCGATTTAATTTGATTTTTGACATAAACTAGTATAGAATTGTATATATTATACTACGATTTTTTGACCAAAACTAGTATTTAAAAACGTTTCATGGAATCTAATTTTGAGATAATTTTTTACATGGACTTCCATCATAACCTTCCCTCATAAAATATAGAGCGGATCTTAAAAGTTTCGAGCCTTTCGAACAATCCTCGATTTAAAAGTTTCGAGCCTTTCGAACAATCCTCGATTTTGTGTATAATATACTACGATTTTTTTACCGAAACTAGTATTTCAAAAAGTTTCATAAAATCTAATTTTGAGATGATTTTTTGCATGGACTTCCATCATAACCTTCCCTCTTAACATATAGAGAGGATCTTAAAACATTAGTAGCATTTCGAACAATCCTCGATTTAATTAAATTTTTGACCGAAATTAGTATATAATTGTGTATAATATACTACAATTTTTTTACCGAAACTAGTATTTCAAAAAGTTTCATAAAATCTAATTTTGATATGATTTTGTGCATGTAATTCCATCATAACCTTCCCTCGTAACATATAGAGAGGATCTTAAAAGTTTCGTAGCATTTCAAACAATCCTCGATTTAATTTAATTTTTGACCTAAATTAGTATAGAATTGTGTATAATATACTACGATTTTTTGACCAAAACTAGTATTTAAAAAAGTTTCATATAATCTAATTTTGAGATAATTTTTTGCATGGACTTCCATCATAACCTTCCCTCGTAACATATATAGATGGTGTGAAAAGTTTCGTAGCATTTCGAGCAATCATCGATTTAATATGATTTTTTGACCGAAACAAGTATAAAATTGTGTATAATATACTACCATTTTTTGACCTGAACTAGTATTTCAAAATGTTTCGTAGAATCTAATTTTGAGTTGATTTTTGCATGGACTTCCATCATAACCTTCCCTCGTAACAAATAGAGAGGATCTTAAAAATTTCGTAGCATTTCGAACAATCCTCGATTTAATTTTATTTTTGACCTAAACTAGTATAGAATTGTGTATAATATACTACGATTTTTTGACTAAAACTAGTATTTCAAAAAGATTCATGGAATCTAATTTTGAGATAATATTTTGCATGGACTTACATCATAACCTTCCCTCGTAACATATAGAGAGGATCTTAAAAGTTTAGAGCCTTTCGAACAATCCTCGATTTAATTTGATTTTTGACCGAAACTAGTAATAAATTGTGTATAATATACTACGATTTTTTGACCGAAACTTGTATTTCAAATAGTTTCATAGAATCTAATTTTGAGATTATTTTTTGCATGGATTTTTATCATAACCTTCCCTCTTAACATATAGATAGGATCTTAAAAGATTCGTAGCATTTCAAACAATCCTCGATTTAATTAGATTTTTAACCGAAACTAATATATAATTGTGTATAATATACTACAATTTTTTGACCGAAACTAGTATTTCAAAAAGTTCCATAGAATCTAATTTTGAGATGATTTTTTGTATGGAATTCCATCATAACCTTCCCTCGTAACATATAGAGAGAATCTTAAAAGTTTTGTAGCATTTTGAACAATCCTCGATTTAATTTAATTTTTTACCTAAACTAGTATAGAATCGTGTATAATACTATGATTTTATGACCAAAACTAGTATTTCAAAAAGTTTCATGGAATCTAATTTTGAGATAATTTTTTGCATGGACTTCCATCATAACCTTCCCTCTTAACATAAGGAGAGGATCTTAAAATATTCGTAGCATTTCGAAAAATCCTCGATTTAATTAGAATTTTGACCGAAACTATTATATAATGGTGTATATTATATAGAGAGGGTCTGAAACGTTTCGTAGTATTTCGAACAATCCTCGATTTAATATGATTTTTTAACCGAAACTAGTATAAAATTGTGTATAATATACTACCATTTTTTTCCCGGAACTAGTATTTCAAAAAGTTTCATAGAATCTAATTTTGAGTTGATTTTTTGCATGGACTTCCATCATAACCTTCCCTCTTAACAAATAGAGATGATCTTAAAAATTTCGTAGCATTTAGAACAATCCTCAATTTAATTTGATTTTTGAACTAAACTAGTATAGAATTGTGTATATTATACTACGATTTTTTGACCAAAATTAGTATTTAAAAAAAGTTTCATGGAATCTAATTTTGAGATAATTGTTTGCATGGACTTCCATCATAACCTTCCCTCTTAACATAAGGAGAGGATCTTAAAAGATTCGTAGCATTTTGAAAAATCCTCGATTTAATTAGATTTTTGACCGAAACTATTATATAATTGTGTATAATATACTAAATTATTTGACCGAAACTAGTATTTCAAATAGTTTCATAGAATATAATTTTGAGATGATTTTTTTTATGGAATTCCATCATAACCTTCCCTCGTAATTTATAGAAAGGATCTTAAAAGCTTCGTAGCATTTCGAACAATCCTCGATTTATTTTAATTTTTGACCTAAACTAGTATAGAATTGTGTATAATATACTACGATTTTTTGACCAAAACTAGTATTTCAAAAAGTTTCATGGAATCTAATTTTTAGATAATTTTTTATATGGACTTCCATCAAAACATTTCCTAGTAACATATAGAGAGGATCTTAAAAGTTTCGTAGCATTTCGAACAATCATCGATTTAATTTTATATTTGACATAAACTAGTATAGAATTGTGTATAATATACTACGATTTTTGTACCAAAACTAGTATTTCAAAAAGTTTCATATAATCTAATTTTGAGATAATTTTTACCATGGACTTCCATCATAACCTTCCCTCGTAATATATAGAGAGGGTCTGAAACGTTTCGTAGCATTTCGAACAATCCTCGATTTAATATGATTTTTTAACCAAAACTAGTAAAAAATTGTGTAAAATATACTACCATTTTTTGCCCGGAACTAGTATTTCAAAAAGTTTTATAGAATCTAATTTTGAGTTGATTTTTTGCATGGACTTCCTTCATAACCTTCCCTCTTAACAAATAGAGAGGATCTTAAAAATTTCGTAGCATTTAGAACAATCATCGATTTAATTTTATATTTGACATAAACTAGTATAGAATTGTGTATAATATACTACGATTTTTGTACCAAAACTAGTATTTCAAAAAGTTTCATATAATCTAATTTTGAGATAATTTTTACCTTGGACTTCCATCATAACCTTCCCTCGTAATATATAGAGAGGGTCTGAAACGTTTCGTAGCATTTCGAACAATCCTCGATTTAATATGATTTTTTAACCAAAACTAGTAAAAAATTGTGTAAAATATACTACCATTTTTTGCCCGGAACTAGTATTTCAAAAAGTTTTATAGAATCTAATTTTGAGTTGATTTTTTGCATGGACTTCCTTCATAACCTTCCCTCTTAACAAATAGAGAGGATCTTAAAAATTTCGTAGCATTTAGAACAATCCTCGATTTAATTTGATTTTTGACCTAAACTAGTATAGAATTGTGTATATTATACTACGATTTTTTGACCAAAATTAGTATTTAAAAAAAGTTTCATGAAATCTAATTTTGAGATAATTGTTTGCATGGAATTCCATCATAACCTTCCCTCGTAAAATATAGAGAGGATCTTAAAAGTTTCAAGCCTTTCGAACAATCCTCGATTTAATTTCATTTTTGAATGAAACTAGTAATAAATTGTGTATAATATACTACGATTTTTTGACCGAAACTAGTATTTCAAAAAGTTTCATAAAATCTAATTTTAAGATGATTTTTTGCATGGACTTCCATCATAACCTTCCCTCTTAACATATAGACAGGATCTCAAAACATTAATAGCATTTCGAACAATCCTCGATTTAATTAGATTTTTGACCGAAATTAGTATATAATTGTGTATAATATACAACAATTTTTTGACCGAAACTAGTATTTCAAAAAGTTTCATAGCATCTAATTTTGAGATGATTTTTTGCATGTAATTCCATCATAACCTTCCCTCATAACATATAGAGAGGATCTTAAAAGTTTCATAGCATTTCAAACAATCCTTGATTTAATTTAATTTTTGACATAAATTAGTATAGAATTGTGTATAATATACTACGATTTTTTGACCAAAACTAGTATTTCAAAAAGATTCATATAATCTAATTTTGAGATAATTTTTTGCATGGACTTTCATAATAACCTTCCCTCGTAACATATAGAGATGGTCTTAAAAGTTTCGTAGCATTTCGAGCAATCCTCGTTTTAATATGATTTTTTGACAGAAACTAGTATAAAATTGTGTATAATATACTACCATTTTTTTACCGGAACTAGTATTTCAAAACGTTTCATAGAATCAAATTTTGAGATGATTTTTTGCATGGAATTCCTTCATAACCTTCCCTCGTAACTTATAGAGAGGATCTTAAAAGCTTCGTAGCATTTCGAACAATCCTCGATTTAATTTAATTTTTGACCTAAACTAGTATAGAATTGTGTATAATATACTACGATTTTTTGACCAAAACTAGTATTTCAAAAAGTTTCATGGAATCTAATTTTGAGATAATTTTTTGCATGGACTTCCATCAAAACATTCCCTAGTAACATATAGAGAGGATCTTAAAAGTTTCGTAGCATTTCGAACATTCATCGATTTAATTTGATATTTGACCGAAACTAGTATAGAATTGTGTATAATATACTACGATTTTTTGACCAAAACTAGTATTTCAAAAAGTTTCATGGAATCTAATTTTGAGATAATTTTTTGCATGGACTTCCATCAAAACATTCCCTAGTAACATATAGACAGGATCTTAAAAGTTTCGTAGCATTTTGAACAATCATCAATTTAATTTGATATTTGACCGAAACTAGTATAGAATTGTGTATAATATACTACGATTTTTGTACCAAAACTAGTATATCATAAAGTTTCATATAATCTAATTTTGAGATAATTTTTCCATTGACTTCCATCATAACCTTTCCTCGTAAGTTATAGAGAGGGTCTAAAACGTTTCGTAGCTTTTCGAACAATCCTCGAATTAATATAATTTTTTGACCGAAACTAGTATAAAATTGTGTATAATATACTACCATTTTTTGCCGGAAACAAGTATTTCAAAAAGTTTCATAGAATCTAATTTTTAGTTGATTTTTTGCATGGACTTCCATCATAACCTTCCCTCTTAACAAATAGAGAGGATCTTAAAAATTCCGTAGCATTTAGAACAATCCTTGATTTACTTTGATTTTTGACATAAACTAGTATAGAATTGTGTATATTATACTACGATTTTTTGACCAAAACTAGTATTTAAAAACGTTTCATGGAATCTAATTTTGAGATAATTGTTTGCATGGACTTCCATCATAACCTTCCCTCGTAAAATATAGAGAGGATCTTAATAGTTTCGAGAATTTCGAACAATCCTCGATTTAATTTCATTTTTGACCGAAACTAGTAATAAATTGTGTATAATATACTACGATTTTTTTTACCGAAACTAGTATTTCAAAAAGTTTCATAAAATCTAATTTTGAGATGATTTTTTGCATGGACTTCCATCATAACCTTCCCTCTTAACATATAGAGAGGATCTTAAAACATTAGTAGCATTTCGAACAATCCTCGATTTAATTAAATTTTTGACCGAAATTAGTATATAACTGTGTATAATATACTACAATTTTTTAACCGAAACTAGTATTTCAAAAAGTTTCATAAAATCTAATTTTGAGATGATTTTTTGCATGTAATTCCATCATAACCTTCCCTCGTAACATATAGAGAGGATCTTAAAAGTTTCGTAGCATTTCAAACAATCCTCGATTTAATTTAATTTTTGACCTAAATTAGTATAGAATTGTGTATAATATACTACGATTTTTTGACCAAAACTAGTATTTAAAAAAGTTTCATATAATCTAATTTTGAGATAATTTTTTGCATGGACTTCCATCATAACCTTCCCTCGTAACATATATAGATGGTCTGAAAAGTTTCGTAGCATTTCTAGCAATCATCGATTTAATATGATTTTTTGACCGAAACTAGTATAAAATTGTGTATAATATACTACGATTTTTTGACTAAAACTAGTATTTCAAAAAGATTCATGGAATCTAATTTTGAGATAATTTTTTGCATGGACTTCGATCATAACCTTCCCTCGTAACATATAGAGAGGATCTTAAAAGTTTAGAGCCTTTCGACCAATCCTCGATTTAATTTGATTTTTGACCGAAACTAGTAATAAATTGTGTATAATATACTACGATTTTTTGACCGAAACTTGTATTTCAAATAGTTTCATAGAATCTAATTTTGAGATTATTTTTTGCATGGACTTTTATCATAACCTTCCCTCTTAACATATGGAGAGGATCTTAAAAGATTCGTAACATTTCAAACAATCCTCGATTTAATTAAATTTTTAACCGAAACTAATATATAATTGTGTATAATATACTACAATTTTTTGACCGAAACTATAATTTCAAAAAGTTTCATAGAATCTAATTTTGAGATGATTTTTTGCATGGAATTCCATCATAACCTTCCCTCGTAACATATAGAGAGAATCTTAAAAGTTTTGTAGCATTTCGAACAATCCTCGATTTAATTTACTTTTTTACCTAAACTAGTATAGAATCGTGTATAATACTACGATTTTATGACCCAAACTAATATTTCAAAAAGTTTCATGGAATCTAATTTTGAGATAATTTTTTGCATGGACTTCCATCATAACCTTCCCTCTTAACATAAGTAGAGGATCTTAAAAGATTCGTAGCATTTCGAAAAATCCTCGATTTAATTAGAATTTTGACCGAAACTATTATATAATTGAGTATATTATATAGAGAGGGTCTGAAACGTTTCGTAGCATTTCGAACAATCCTCGATTTAATATGATTTTTTAACCGAAACTAGTATAAAATTGTGTATAATATACTACCATTTTTTGCCCGGAACTAGTATTTCAAAAAGTTTTATAGAATCTAATTTTGAGTTGATTTTTTGCATTGACTTCTATCATAACCTTCCCTCTTAACAAATAGAGAGGATCTTAAAAATTTCGTAGCATTTAGAACAATCCTCGATTTAATTTGATTTTTGACCTAAACTAGTATAGAATTGTGTATATTATACTACGATTTTTTGACCAAAATTAGTATTTAAAAAAAGTTTCATGGAATCTAATTTTGAGATAATTGTTTGCATGGACTTCCATCATAACATTCCCTCGTAAAATATAGAGAGGATCTTAAAAGTTTCAAGCCTTTCGAACAATCCTCGATTTAATTTCATTTTTGAACGAAACTAGTAATAAATTGTATATAATATACTACGATTTTTTTACCGAAACTAGTATTTCAAAAAGTTTCATAAAATCTAATTTTAAGATGATTTTTTGCATGGACTTCCATCATAACCTTCCCTCTTAACATATAGACAGGATCTTAAAACATTAATAGCATTTCGAACAATCCTCGATTTAATTAGATTTTTGACCGAAATTAGTATATAATTGTGTATAATATACAACAATTTTTTGACGGAACTAGTATTTCAAAAAGTTTCATAGAATCTAATTTTGAGATGATTTTTTGCATGGACTTCCATCAAAACATTCCCTAGTAACATATAGAGAGGATCTTAAAAGTTTCGTAGCATTTCGAACATTCATCGATTTAATTTGATATTTGACCGAAACTAGTATAGAATCGTGTATAATATACTACGATTTTTTGACCAAAACTAGTATTTCAAAAAGTTTCATGGAATCTAATTTTGAGATAATTTTTTGCATGGACTTCCATCATAACCTTCCCTATTAACATAAGGAGAGGATCTTAAAAGATTCGTAGCATTTTGAAAAATCCTCGATTTAATTAGATTTTTGACCGAAACTATTATATAATTGTGTATTATATACTAAATATTTTGACCGAAACTAAAATTTCAAAAAGTTTCATAGAATATAATTTTGAGATGATTTTTTGCATGGAATTCCATCATAACCTTCCCTCGTAACTTATAGAGAGGATCTTAAAAGCTTCGTAGCATTTCGAACAATCCTCGATTTATTTTAATTTTTGACCTAAACTAGATAGAATTGTGTATAATATACTACGATTTTTTAACCAAAACTAGTATTTCAAAAAGTTTCATGGAATCTAATTTTGAGATAATTTTTTGCATGGACTTCCATCAAAACATTCCCTAGTAACATATAGAGAGGATCTTAAAAGTTTCGTAGCATTTCGAACAATCATCGATTTAATTTGATATTTGACCGAAACTAGTATTGAATTCTGTATAATATACTACGATATTTGTACCAAAACTAGTATTTCAAAAAGTTTCATATAATCTAATTTTGAGATAATTTTTTCCATGGACTTCCATCATAATCTTCCCTCGTAAGATATAGAGAGGGTCTGAAACGTTTCGTATCATTTCGAACAATCTTCGATTTAGTATGATTTTTTGACCGAAACTAGTATAAAATTGTGTATAATATACTACCGTTTTTTGACCGGAACTAGCATTTCAAAATGTTTCATAGAAACTAATTTTGAGTTGATTTTTTGCTTGGACTTCCATCATATACTTCCCTCATAAAAATAGAGAGGGTCTTAAAAATTTCGTAGCATTTAGAACAATCCTCGATTTAATTTGATTTTTGACATAAACTAGTATAGAATTGTGTATATTATACTACGATTTTTTGACCAAAACTAGTATTTAAAAACGTTTCATGGAATCTAATTTTGAGATAATTTTTTGCATAGACTTCCATCATAACCTTCCCTCGTAAAATATAGAGAGGATCTTAAAAGTTTCAAGCCTTTCGAACAATCCTCGATTTAATTTCATTTTTGACCGAAACTAGTAATAAATTGTGTATAATATACTACGATTTTTTGACCGAAACTATTAGTTCAAAAAGTTTCATAAAATCTAATTTTGAGATAATTTTTTGCATGGACTTCCATCATAACCTTCCCTCTTAACATATAGAGAGGATCTTAAAACATTAGTAGCATTTCGAACAATCCTCGATTTAATTAAATTTTTGACCGAAATTAGTATATAATTGTGTATAATATACTACAATTTTTACCGAAACTAGTATTTCAAAAAGTTTCATAAAATCTAAGTTTGAGATGATTTTTTGCAGGTAATTCCATCATAACCTTCCATCGTAACATATAGAGAGGATCTTAAAATTTCGTAGCATTTCAAACAATCCTCGATTTAATTAAATTTTTGACCTAAATTAGTATAGAATTGTGTATAATATACTACGATTTTTTGACCAAAACTAGTATTTCAAAAAGTTTCATATAATCTAATTTTGAGATAATTTTTTGCATGGACTTCCATCATAACCTTCGCTCGTAACATATATAGATGGTCTGAAAAGTTTCGTAGCATTTCGAGCAATCATCGATTTAATATGATTTTTTGACCGAAACTAGTATAAAATTGTGTATAATATACTACCATTTTTTGACCGGAACTAGTATTTCAAAATGTTTCGTAGAATCTAATTTTGAGTTGATTTTTTGCATGGACTTCCATCATAACCTTCCCTCGTAACAAATAGAGAGGATCTTAAAAATTTCGTACCATTTCGAACAATCCTTGATTTAATTTTATTTTTGACCTAAACTAGTATAGAATTGTGTATAATATACTACGATTTTTTTACTAAAACTAGTATTTCAAAAAGATTCATGGAATCTAATTTTGAGATAATGTTTTGCATGGACTTACATCATAACATTCCTTCGTAACATATAGAGAGGATCTTAAAAGTTTAGAGCCTTTCGAACAATCCTCGATTTAATTTGATTTTTTATCGAAACTAGTAATAAATTGTGTATAATATACTACGATTTTTTGACCGAAACTTGAATTTCAAATAGTTTCATAGAATCTAATTTTGAGATTATTTTTTGCATGGACTTTTATCATAACCTTCCCTCTTAACATATAGAGAGGATCTTAAAAGATTCGTAGCATTTCAAACAATCCTCGATTTAATTATATTTTTAACCGAAACTAATATATAATTGTGTATAATATACTACAATTTTTTGACCGAAACTAGTATTTCAAAAAGTTTCATAGAATCTAATTTTGAGATGATTTTTTGCAAGGAATTCCATCATAACTTTCCCTCGTAACATATAGAGAGAATCTTAAAAGTTTTGTAGCATTTCGATCGATCCTCGATTTAATTTAATTTTTTACCTAAACTAGTATAGAATCGTGTATAATACTACGATTTTATGACCAAAACTAGTATTTAAAAAAGTTTCATGGAATCTAATTTTGAGATAATTTTTTGCATGGACTTCCATCATAACCTTCCCTCTTAACATAAGGAGAGGATCTTAAAAGATTCGTAGCATTTCGAAAAATCCTCGATTTAATTAGAATTTTGACCGAAACTATTATATAATTGTGTATATTATATAGAGAGGGTCTGAAACGTTTCGTAGCATTTCGAACAATCCTCGATTTAATATGATTTTTTAACCGAAACTAGTATAAAATTGGGTATAATATACTACCATTTTTTGCCCGGAACTAGTATTTCAAAAAGTTTCATAGAATCTAATTTTGAGTTGATTTTTTGCATGGACTTCCATCATAACCTTCCCTCTTAACAAATAGAGAGGATCTTAAAAATTTCGTAGCATTTAGAACAATCCTCGATTTAATTTGATTTTTGACCTAAACTAGTATAGAATTGTGTATATTATACTACGATTTTTTGACAAAAATTAGTATTTAAAAAAAGTTTCATGGAATCTAATTTTGAGATAATTGTTTGCATGGACTTCCATCATAACCTTCCCTCGTAAAATATAGAGAGGATCTTAAAAGTTTCATGCCATTCGAACAATCCTCGATTTAATTTCATTTTTGAACGAAACTAGTAATAAATTGTGTATAATATACTAAGATTTTTTGACCGAAACTAGTATTTCCAAAAGTTTCATAAAATCTAATTTTAAGATGATTTTTTGCATGGACTTCCATCATAACCTTCCCTCTTAACATATAGACAGGATCTTAAAACATTAATAGCATTTCGAACAATCCTCGATTTAATTAGATTTTTGACCGAAATTAGTATATAATTGTGTATAATATACAACAATTTTTTGACCGAAAGTAGTATTTCAAAAAGTTTCTTAGAATCTAATTTTGAGATGATTTTGTGCACGTAATTTCATCATAACCTTCCCTCGTAAAATATAGAGAGGATCTTAAAATTTTCGTAGCATTTCAAACAATCCTTGATTTAATTTAATTTTTGACATAAATAAGTATAGAATTGTGTATAATATATATTTTGACCAAAACTAGTATTTCAAAAAGATTCATATAATCTAATTTTGAGATAATTTTTTGCATGGACTTCCATCATAACCTTCCCTCGTAACATATAGAGATGGTCTGAAACGTTTCGTAGCATTTCGAGCAATCCTCGATTTAATATGATTTTTTGACCGAAATTAGTAATAAATTGTGTATAATATACTACGATTTTTTGACCGAAACTAGTATTTCAAATAGTTTCATAGAATCTAATTTTGAGATTATTTTTTGCATGGGCTTTTATCATAACCTTCCCTCTTAACATATAGAGAGGATCTTAAAAGATTCGTAGCATTTCGAACAATCCTCGATTTAATTAGATTTTTGACCGAAACTAATATAGAATTGTGTATAATATACTACAATATTTTGACCGAACCTAGTATTTCAAAAAGTTTCATAGAATCTAATTTTGAGATGATTTTTTTGTATGGAATTCCATCATAACCTTCCCTCGTAACATATAGAGAGGGTCTTAAAAGTTTTGTAGCATTTCGAACAATCCTCGATTTAATTTAATTTTTTACCTAAACTAGTATAGAATCGTGTATAATATACTACGATTTTATGAAGAAAACTAGTATTTCAAAAAGTTTCATCGAATCGAATTTTGAGATGATTTTTTGCATGGACTTCCATCATAACCTTCCCTCTTAACATAAGGAGAGGATCTTTAAAAATTCGTAGCATTTCGAAAAATCCTCGATTTAATTAGATTTTTGACCGAAACTAGTATTTCAAAAAGTTTCATAGAATATAATTTTGAGAAGATTTTTTGCATGGAATTCCATCATAACCTTCCCACGTAACTTATAGAGAGGATCTTAAAAGCTTCGTAGCATTTTGAACAATCCTCGATTTATTTTAATTTTTGACTTAAACTAGTATAGAATTGTGTATAATATACTACGATGTTTTGACCAAAACTAGTATTTCAAAAAGTTTCATGGAATCTAATTTTGAGATAATTTTTTGCATGGACTTCCATCAAAACATTCCCTAGTAACATATAGAGAGGATCTTAAAAGTTTTGTAGCATTTCGAACAATCATCGATTTAATTTGATATTTGACCGAAACTAGTATAGAATTGTGTATAATATACTACGATTTTTGTACCAAAACTAGTATTTCAAAAAGTTTCATATAATCTAATTTTGAGATAATTGTTTCCATGGACTTCAATCATAACCTTCCCTCGTAAGATATAGAGAGGGTCTGAAACGTTTCGTAGCATTTCGAACAATCTTCGATTTAATATGATTTTTTGACCGAAACTAGTATAAAATTGTGTATAATATACTACCATTTTTTGACTGGAACTAGTATTTCAAAATGTTTCATTGAATCTAATTTTGAGTTGATTTTTTGCATGGACTTCCATCATATACTTCCCTCGTAACAAATAGAGAGGGTCTTAAAAATTTCGTAGCATTTAGAACAATCCTCGATTTAATTTGATTTTTGACCTAAACTAGTATAGAATTGTGTATAATATACTACGATTTATTGACCAAAACTAGTATTTCAAAAAGATTCATAGAATCTAATTTTGAGATGATTTTTTGTATGGAATTCCATCATAACCTTCCCTCGTAACATATAGAGAGGGTCTTAAAAGTTTTGTAGCATTTCGAACAATCCTCGATTTAATTTAATTTTTTACCTAAACTAGTATAGAATCGTGTATAATACTACGATTTTATGACCAAAACTAGTATTTAAAAAAGTTTCATGAAATCTAATTTTGAGATAATTTTTTGCATGGACATCCATTATAACCTTCCCTCTTAACATAAGGAGAGGATCTTAAAAGATTCCTAGCATTTCGAAAAATCCTCGATTTAATTAGAATTTTGACCGAATATATTATATAATTGTGTATATTATATAGAGAGGGTCTGAAACGTTTCGTAGCATTTCGAACAATCCTCGATTTAATATGATTTTTTAACCGAAACTAGTATAAAATTGTGTATAATATACTACCATTTTTTACCCGGAACTAGTATTTCAAAAAGTTTCATAGAATCAAATTTTGAGTTGATTTTTGCATGGACTTCCATCATAACCTTCCCTCTTAACAAATAGAGAGGATCTTAAAAATTTCTTAGCATTTAGAACAATCCTCGATTTAATTTGATTTTTGACCTAAACTAGTATAGAATTGTGTATATTATACTACGATTTTTTGACCAAAATTAGTATTTAAAAAAAGTTTCATGGAATCTAATTTTGAGATAATTGTTTGCATGGACTTCCATCATAACCTTCCCTCGTAAAATATAGAGAGGATCTTAAAAGTTTCAAGCCTTTCGAACAATCCTCGATTTAATTTCATTTTTGAACGAAACTAGTAATAAATTGTGTATAATATACTACGATTTTTTGACCGAAACTAGTATTTCAAAAAGTTTCATAAAATCTAATTTTAAGATGATTTTTTGCATGGACGTCCATCATAACCTTCCCTCTTAACATATAGACAGGATCTTAAAACATTGATAGCATTTCGAACAATCCTCGATTTAATTAGATTTTTGACCGAAATTAGTATATAATTGTGTATAATATACAACAATTTTTTGACCGAAAGTAGTATTTCAAAAAGTTTCTTAGATCTAATTTTGAGATGATTTTTTGCACGTAATTCCATCATAACCTTCCCTCGTAACATATAGAGAGGATCTTAAAAGTTTCGTAGCATTTCAAACAATCCTTGATTTAATTTAATTTTTGACTTAAATAAGTATAGAATTGTGTATAATATACTACGATATTTTGACCAAAACTAGTATTTCAAAAAGATTCATATAATCTAATTTTGAGATAATTTTTTGCATAGACTTCCATCATAACTTTCCCTCGTAACATATAGAGATGGTCTGAAAAGTTTCGTAGCATTTCGAGCAATCCTCGATTTAATATGATTTTTTGACCGAAACTAGTAATAAATTTTGTATAATATACTACGATTTTTTGACCGAAACTAGTATTTCAAATAGTTTCATAGAATCTAATTTTGAGATTATTTTTTGCATGGACTTTTATCATAACCTTCCCTCTTAACATATAGAGAGGATCTTAAAAGATTCGTAGCATTTCGAACAATCCTCGATTTAATTATATTTTTGACCGAAACTAATATAGAATTGTGTATAATATACTACAATTTTTTGACCGAAACTAGTATTTCAAAAAGTTTCATAGAATCTAATTTTGA
The DNA here is from genome assembly GCA_963966055.1 of Lathyrus aphaca. Taxonomy (NCBI): domain Eukaryota; kingdom Viridiplantae; phylum Streptophyta; class Magnoliopsida; order Fabales; family Fabaceae; genus Lathyrus; species Lathyrus aphaca. The sequence continues at coordinate 34,241,682 of OZ014523.1, forward strand.
AATGATTTTTTGTATGGAATTCCATCATAACCTTCCCTCTTAACATATAGAGAGGGTCTTAAAAGTTTTGTAGCATTTCGAAAAATCCTCGATTTAATTTAATTTTTTACCTAAACTAGTATAGAATCGTGTATAATATACTACGATTTTATGAACAAAACTAGTATTTCAAAAAGTTTCATCGAATTGAATTTTGAGATGATTTTTTGCAGGGACTTCAGTCATAACCTTCCCTCTTAACATAAGGAGAGGATGTTAAAAGATTCGTAGCATTACGAAAAATCCTCGATTTAATTAGATTTTTTACCGAAACTATTATATAATTGTGTATTATATACTAAATTTTTTGACCGAAACTAGTATTTCAAAAAGTTTCATAGAATCTAATTTTGAGATGATTTTTTGCATGTAATTCCATCATAACCTTCCCTCGTAACATATAGAGAGGATCTTAAAAGTTTCGTAGCATTTCAAAAAATCCTCGATTAAATTTAATTTTTGACCTAAATTAGTATAGATTGGGTATAATATACTACGATTTTTTGACCAAAACTAGTATTTCAAAAAGTTTCATATAATCTAATTTTGAGATAATTTTTTGCATGGACTTCCATCATAACCTTCCCTCGTAACATATATAGATGGTCTGAAAATTTCGTAGCATTTCGAGCAATCATCGATTTAATATGATTTTTTGACCGAAACTAGTATAAAATTGTGTATAATATACTACCATTTTTTGACCGGAACTAGTATTTCAAAATGTTTCGTAGAATCTAATTTTGAGTTGATTTTTTGCATGGACTTCCATCATAACCTTCCCTCGTAACAAATAGAGAGGATCTTAAAAATTTCGTAGCATTTCGAACAATCCTTGATTTAATTTTATTTTTGACCTAAACTAGTATAGAATTGTGTATAATATACTTCGATTTTTTGACTAAAACTAGTATTTCAAAAAGATTCATGGAATCTAATTTTGAGATAATTTTTTGCATGGACTTACATAATAACCTTCCTTCGTAACATATAGAGATGATCTTAAAAGTTTAGAGCCTTTCGAACAATCCTCGATTTAATTTGATTTTTGAACTAAACTAGTATAGAATTATGTATAATATACTACGATTTATTGACCAAAACTAGTATTTCAAAAAGATTCATGGAATCTAATTTTGAGATAATTTTTTGCATGGACTTCCATCATAACCTTCCCTCGTAACATATAGAGAGGATCTTAAAAGTTTCGAGCCTTTCGAACAATCCTCGATTTAATTTGATTTTTGACTGAAACTAGTAATAAATTGTGTATAATATACTACGATTTTTTGACTGAAACTAGTATTTCAAATAGTTTCATAGAATCTAATTTTGAGATTATTTTTTGCATGGACTTTTATCAAAACCTTCCCTCTTAACATATATAGAGGATCTTAAAACATTAGTATCATTTCGAACAATCCTCGATTTAATTAGAATTTTGACCGAAATTAGTATATAATTGTGTATAATATACTACAATTTTTTGACCGAAACTAGTATTTCAAAAAGTTTCATAGAATCTAATTTTGAGATGATTTTTTTAATGTAATTCCATCATAACCTTCCCTCGTAACATATAGAGAGGATCTTAAAAGTTTCGTAGCATTTCAAACAATCTTTGATTTAATTTAATTTTTGACATAAATTAGTATAGAATTGTGTATAATATACTACGATTTTTTGACCAAAACTAGTATTTCAAAAAGATTCATATAATCTAATTTTGAGATAATTTTTTGCATGGACTTTCATCATAACCTTCCCTCGTAACATATAGAGATGGTCTTAAAAGTTTCGTAGCATTTCGAGTAATCCTCGTTTTAATATGATTTTTTGACCGAAACTAGTATAAAATTGTGTATAATATACTACCTTTTTTTTACCGCAACTAGTAATTCAAAACGTTTCATAGAATCTAATTTTGAGATGATTTTTTTGCATGGAATTCCATCATAACCTTCCCTCGTAACTTATAGAGAGGATCTTAAAAGCTTCGTAGCATTTCGAACAATCCTTGATTTATTTTAATTTTTGACCTAAACTAGTATAGAATTGTGTATAATATACTACGATTTTTTAACCAAAACTAGGATTTCAAAAAGTTTCATGGAATCTAATTTTGAGATAATTTTTTGCATGGACTTCCATCAAAACATTCCCTAGTAACATATAGAGAGGATCTTAAAAGTTTCGTAGCATTTCGAACATTCATCGATTTAATTTGATATTTGACCGAAACTAGTATAGATTTGTGTATAATATACTACGATACTGATGAATCTGATGATGAATCTGAAGATGAAGAAGCTTCTAAATGTATTTACAAATGTGGGTGATAAATGCATGACTTTGGTCATGATTAAAGCTAGCAATGTGACCAACAATTGCTAGAAGCAAGGGAAGAATGTCAGATTGGGAAGTCTGATCAGAATGGTTGTTGAACTGGTAGTCTCTTCCACTACTAGTCATGGATAGTGGCAGTATGAACCCTTTGTAGCAAGCAAACTAAGAGCATCTGTTTTGGAATATAAAATCAAGTGTGGATATTTATCAGTTGTGCTCTTTGTATGTTCATCAGGGGTGTGAAATTGAGAATTATTGGAGTTTATGCTCAGCTGGAGTATTGTTTATCCATGACATGAGGAGATCTTGCTAATCTTATCTGGAGCTAACCTTAAAATCCTTCAAAATTAAAAGATCAGATTGTGTAGAACTATCTGATAAGGTATTATACAAGGATTTAAGATCAATTGTTGTTTGTGGAGTTCACAAATATTTGATTGATTATCCTTGTGATTCAAGATTGGTGATGTTCAAAAAGATGTTGGAACATCTTATCATCAGAGTTTGTGCAGAATCATGGGAGAGGTATTGCATAAGCTGTAGCATTGGCTTCAGTCTTGTGTGACAGGAGTTATGTATTTCTGGAAAGTTTCTTGGCAAGAACTGGTCTGGATATTGTTGATTCTGAAGATGGAGATGAAAGACCATGAACATATCATAATCTTGATGACTACTTGGATTGGTTTATTTCTAATCTAGGTGTAGTCCAGAATGCTCATCATGGAGTTAAGATAGGTGGCGATATCATAAATTTGTTTAGACTGCCTTACTCAAGGAAAGGTGGCATCCTTGGTATAGTTATGAAGTGTAGTTCTTAACTATTCCTTCTGAATAATCAGACAGTGGCAGGTTTGAAGACTTTGGAGAAACATTGGAAGTTTCTCATCAATATGTGTTATTGGTAGGAACTTCTGCAAAACCAATAGAATGGAGGTTGTTTACTCAAACTTGATGGATAAATCAAGTCTATGAGAGCATGGAACTCTTGTTCTATAAAGGAAGGAGGTTCTTTCAAGTGGCAGAAGAAGGACCTGAATTTAACAGATGGATGTGGGCTAATAATGTTTAAACATCTAGTTCAACATCAGAGTCTAATTGGTGAAGTGACACATAAATCAAGATAAAATGATCTATAGGGATTGAATGCTTCATAAGGCCTTTTATCTTGACAGCTTGGTGAAGATCAACTTTATTGATCAGGATATCTTTGGAAGATTTATTATAAACGTGAAGAAGACAAAAGTGGCAATTGGCTTTTTCATATGAGGATTCATAAAGGAGGTTATCAAAATGTGGTAATTGGTTGATCTTTAAAGTGGATTCGAAGAATCAAGATAATCAGAGTGTGGCAGCTGGTTGTTCTTGAGGATTGTCTTGGAAAAAATTGCTCTTGGGCAGAGGAGTGATGAGTTGAAGAATCAAGAGGATTTATTCTTCTTGAAGTTGGATGAGAGTTTATCACTCTTTCTGGATTTCTGATTCTAACTGGTGGCACAGTGTAGTTGAAGATTTTCAGTTCTTGGATTACTATGCTATAGTAAGTCCAGTTGGTGGAGCACATCTAGGATCATGGTGATAAGGTCTTGGTGTATGAAAAATGTTCTAACTAAGTGTTAGTACATTATCTGGGGTGTTTATCTACATGGTTTCTATTATTAGACTACCTAATCATATGGGAGAATGATGAAGTAGATGATCTATATTGGAAGAAACATGTAGAAGAGACTGAAGTATATCAGGTATTGATTGCTTGGAAGTTTGTTTGTGGACATTCATTCTAATGTCATAATTAGTTTGGATGTGTTTTTTCTGGATTGTATGGCCTTTGGTGTGTAAAGGCTTAATGTCAAGAACCTGTGTGCTAGAAGATGTTCATCTTTTGTAGTCTGTGGTAACTACAAACCCAGAAAGGAATCAGGTATGCTTTGGTACAAGAAGTGAATGTGTTCAATTGGGAATTGAACAGAGGGGGAGATCTTGAAGACATGAAGATGCGTCTTATGTTTTCCTTTCATCAATGTACAGAGAAGCATGGAGTATCCTAGATAGGGGGAGTGTGTTACAAGTATGTGCACTTGATTTTGTGGTGTTAAGGGGGAGTAATACCTTAACCAGATAAGGAGAATCCTAAGAGTCTAGAAGGCTATATTATATAAAGCTGCTCTCTGCAGTTTATGTTTGATTCTTGAGGAATTGTGAAGCTTGTGTGTGTTTCAAGCTTATGGAGATTATATACCTCTATTTTTATTATGGTACCTTTGTCTTTTTATGGCTAAAAAGGGGGAGAAGTAATAATGTGAGGTCTGATATGAAGATGTGATGTTAAGGAACTTCTACATAAGGTACTACTACACCTGTATGTAAATTAGTTTTAGCCAAAATAAGCCAAAGGGGGAGATTGTTAATGCTATTATTTTATGATTGGCATTATGTTTGGTAAAACTAATATGGCTGGAAAATGTTGAATAAGAAGTTCCATATTAACATGGTATAGACTCTGGAAGAACATGTCAAACATGATGTCCTGACATGGTGGCACAGATAAATGTGGAAGTTGTCAAAGAAGATGTTGAATTCAGTTCAGAATGTCCTATCAGATGTTGGGACATTATCAAACAGAGTATAAGAACTTAATTCAGGATGTCCCAACAGATGTTGTCATATGTTACAGTCAGATGTCAAAGAAGATGTTGAAACATCTGCAAATGTCATGACAGAATTACTGTCATATGTTACAGACAGATGTCAAAGAAGATGTTGAAACATCTGCAAATGTCATGACAGAATTACTGCCATATGTTACAGACAGATGTCAAAGAAGATGTTGAAACATCTGCAAATGTCATGACAGATGTCAAAGAAAATGTTGAAACATATGCAACTGTCATGACAACATTACTGTCATATGTTACATATAGATATCAAACAAGAAGTGTTGAACTTAGTTCAGGATGTCACACCAGATGTTGTGACACTGTCAAATAGAGTAACAGTTAATGAACTTAAGTCAAGATATCAGGATGTCACACCAGATGTTAGGACATTGTATCAGTTAATGGAATAAGTTCAGTTTATAGGATGTCACATCAGATGTTGTGACATTGTATCAGTAAATGAAGTAAGTTCAGTTTTTCAGGATGTCCCAACAGATGTTGTGACATCTCAGACCTGCTACCAGAATTAATTAATGACTAACAGAACTGAGTAAATTCAGGGGAATCTATCTGGAATTAATTGGAAAGAGATAAGCAATACAAGGCGCATCTTTAGGGAGATTAGTTATCTGATTTCAGTAAAACAGAATAACTAATTCACCTTGAATTAAGGAGGTAGCAAACTAACTAACCCTAATTCAAGGTGATGACAGTGGGATTTATCAGATCTGAATTATGCAGAATATTCTGGAGATATTATGCAATAATATGTGGCGCTGATTTAAAGGGTGCTGATTTAGAAGATCTTAAAGACTCAATTTAAATTGAAGACAAATATTGAAAAATATAGGTTTCTATATTTAGAGATATTTTAGGAGTTTTTAGATTTGAAGATCTTTTGGAATATTTGTAGCAGATTTTTTCTGCATATTTGTAGCAGCTATTGTTGTGATTGTTTAGGCCCAAATCCAGTTGGGAATAGGTTATAAAAGAAACCTTGTAACCTAGTTTAAAAGAACCCAATAAACCGAAAATGTAAACATTATTAGGGTTGTGTTCTTGTGTCAGCCGTGCGTAACAAGTAACTCTATTGTGGCTGTTTCACTTGTGATTCTCGAAGCTTGTAAGCAAGAGAAGTATTGTGTCTTGATTGAAACTTCTAAGTAAGATCAAGCTGTTGTGTTTGAAGTGTGACTTCAATTTTATTAATCATTGTAAAAGATCACTGTGTGATTGAGGGGGAGTGAGTTGGTACTCATATCTAAGTTGTGTCTTAGGTAGAAATTGCATTGGGTAGATATTAAGTGAAAGATTAAACTGGGTGGTTTAAGTCTAGAATTAATATTACTTATAGTAGATTTCCTCCTGGCTTGGTAGCCCCCAGATGTAAGTGTGGAGATACACTGAACTGGGTTAACAATTCTGCTATGTTCTTTATATCTTTTATGTTTTATGCAGTACCTGAACTGAATGTCCTATCAGATGTCCCAACATCCTGAAGCATGTTTGACTCTGATATATCAGAATTATTTAAGTACTGATATGTATGCCTTACCATGTTTATAAGTAACAGATAAGATGTCTCAACATCATATTCGACATCTGAGTCTGTCATACCAGAATTTCAATTGGTATCAGAGCAGGCATCCTGGTCTGTTTCTGGATGAGATCTAAGGGGGATACTTTCTGGTTCATGGTAAAGGAAGAAGGATGATATAATGAAAAGCTGTTGGAACTTGAGAGGTTCATATTGGCGTTTGAATGGTCCCTAGAAGTGGAGGATGGACTATTCATCATATGGTGTATATTGGACCAGTCTGGTGTTATCAGGGCTGGAAATTTGCTGGTGAATTGCTGTGTAGCTATGATGTCAGACAGAATGTCCTGACATCTTGGTTCAGAGAATTCTATATTTGAAGGAGGCTTGTATTTTGTTTTCTGTGAGGTTTGGGTTCAACTTCTGTACTGCTGCATGTGCCTCTGATATTTTCTGAAGTTATACCAAGTTTGTGTGTTACTTGGATTAGATGCACTGTGGTTGGGAAATGTTCTGGTTGTTCTTGTATGGGGAGTTATATCTGCATCTGAATTGATGATCATACAATTTATAAGGAATTGCTCTACTATTTATGATGTGTTATGTTTGATAGTGGTTTCCCAGTACTTCCTACAAAGGCTGTTGTAAAACTTCAGTTCATAATGTCAAGTTTGATGTTCTATCATGTGATTACAGAACTGGAAGAAACTTAGTTCAGAATGGTGTGGTTCTTGATGAAAAAAGAGGTTGGAGCCAAAACAAAAGAGTATAATTATCAAATCTTTCATGCGGGAGTGAAAATCTTGATATGTTATCTCTTAAGCTTATTTATGGTGACCTAATGAGGATATTCTTCCTGGTTATGGTGTCCTATGTTGTTTAGGTATAGCTGGAGAAAATCTCTCTTGTGAAGATACATGTTTATGATTGTCTAAATCATGAACTGAAGGAAGTTTCATCAAGAAAGAAGCTGAATTGATATGTCAATCCTAATGGCTTGACACCACACTACACATCAACAGTTTATGGTAAATGTTGAATCAAAGACCTAAAAGATTGTTTTTTTTTTGGGATTTATGAAGCTATGAAGCTGAATACTCCTTGAGATGCTACTGTCTATTGTATGTGTACAAAGTATCTTTCATAATGTTATAGAACTTCAGTTGGAGCTGATTGAAGAAAAGATAGTAATCTTGAAAGCAATAATGTTTCAGAACCAAGCTTAGTTTTGTGTTCCAGAAGAAGGAAACTGGTGTGATATCCTGCTAACATGATGGATGCTTTGGGTGCTAGACAAATGTGTGATGATCACATATGTTTGGAACCTACTCCTAACCTGGAAGAGGAGGCATCTATGCTACATGTTGAAGACTTAGATAATGACTCTGACACGGAGATCATTGCCTCTGTGGACCCTAGCATAGCCAAAAGGCTTAGGGCTAGAAAGGAAAAGAAGACTGCAGGACATTCAACTCCTGAAAAGAAGCAACCTACTCCAAAGAAAGACAAGGCCAAAGTGGTATTTGGTCCTACTAAACAATGGAGCATGGTGAATACCCAAAAGAGGAAAGCTGTAACTCCACCAGATTCAGATGTTGAAGAGGATGTTCCAACATCCCAACCAAAGAAGAAACCAGCACCCTCAAGGTCCACATCTGCTGTTCCAGAAGCTCCTCTGGACAATGTTTCATTCCATCATGTGTCAAGTGTGAGCAGATGGAAATTTGTATACCAAAGAAGGGTAGCACTTGAAAGAGAGCTGGGCAGCAATGCACTTGAGTGCACTGAGGTAATTGACCTAATTTCTTCTGCTGGTTTATTCAAAACAGTATCAAACTTTTCACCTTGCTATGAGCTGCTAGTCAAGGAATTCAGTGTCAACCTACAAGAGGACTGTGCTGAAGGTAAATCAGATGAATTCAGAAAAGTCTATGTAAGAGGGAGATGTGTGGAATTCTCTCCTAGGGTTATCAACCATTATCTAGGGAAAGAATCTGATGGACCTAATGAGCTGGGTAAGACAGATAACCAGGTGTGCAAGGTCATTACTGCCAATCAAGTCAAAGCTTGGCCAGTCAAGGGCAAACTTTATGTTAGATTGCTAACAAGGAAGTATGCAATGCTGCATAGGATTGGCACTGTAAACAGGGTCCCTACCAACCATACTTCTTCAATAGCAACTGGATTGGGCAGATTCATATATGTTGTGGGCACCCAAACAAAGCTGGACTTTGGGGATTACATCTTTGATCAAACCCTAAAGCATGCAGGAACATCAGCAACAAATATTCCCATTGCTTTTCCCTCTCTGCTATGTGGAATCATACTAAGCCAGTATCCAGGTATCCTCACTGAGAAGGATTCAGTATGCAAAAGAAAAAGTCCTCTGGCCTTCCATTACAAATTTTTCTTGAGCCATCATGCTGCTGATGTTGAAGCTTCCACTAGGACATCTGCTGGACCTTCAAAAGCAAAGACTCCCATATCCAAAGCTGCCTTGATTGCAGATCTGAAGAACACTTGCAAAAAGCTGGATGCCAGGAAGAAAAAGCTTGAGGAAGTAATTCAAAGGCTGGAGCTGGAAGAGGTTGCTCAGAATACTGATGAATCTGATGATGAATCTGAAGATGAAGAAGCTTCTAAATGTATTTACAAATGTGGGTGATAAATGCATGACTTTGGTCATGATTAAAGCTAGCAATGTGACCAACAATTGCTAGAAGCAAGGGAAGAATGTCAGATTGGGAAGTCTGATCAGAATGGTTGTTGAACTGGTAGTCTCTTCCACTACTAGTCATGGATAGTGGCAGTATGAACCCTTTGTAGCAAGCAAACTAAGAGCATCTGTTTTGGAATATAAAATCAAGTGTGGATATTTATCAGTTGTGCTCTTTGTATGTTCATCAGGGGTGTGAAATTGAGAATTATTGGAGTTTATGCTCAGCTGGAGTATTGTTTATCCATGACATGAGGAGATCTTGCTAATCTTATCTGGAGCTAACCTTAAAATCCTTCAAAATTAAAAGATCAGATTGTGTAGAACTATCTGATAAGGTATTATACAAGGATTTAAGATCAATTGTTGTTTGTGGAGTTCACAAATATTTGATTGATTATCCTTGTGATTCAAGATTGGTGATGTTCAAAAAGATGTTGGAACATCTTATCATCAGAGTTTGTGCAGAATCATGGGAGAGGTATTGCATAAGCTGTAGCATTGGCTTCAGTCTTGTGTGACAGGAGTTATGTATTTCTGGAAAGTTTCTTGGCAAGAACTGGTCTGGATATTGTTGATTCTGAAGATGGAGATGAAAGACCATGAACATATCATAATCTTGATGACTACTTGGATTGGTTTATTTCTAATCTAGGTGTAGTCCAGAATGCTCATCATGGAGTTAAGATAGGTGGCGATATCATAAATTTGTTTAGACTGCCTTACTCAAGGAAAGGTGGCATCCTTGGTATAGTTATGAAGTGTAGTTCTTAACTATTCCTTCTGAATAATCAGACAGTGGCAGGTTTGAAGACTTTGGAGAAACATTGGAAGTTTCTCATCAATATGTGTTATTGGTAGGAACTTCTGCAAAACCAATAGAATGGAGGTTGTTTACTCAAACTTGATGGATAAATCAAGTCTATGAGAGCATGGAACTCTTGTTCTATAAAGGAAGGAGGTTCTTTCAAGTGGCAGAAGAAGGACCTGAATTTAACAGATGGATGTGGGCTAATAATGTTTAAACATCTAGTTCAACATCAGAGTCTAATTGGTGAAGTGACACATAAATCAAGATAAAATGATCTATAGGGATTGAATGCTTCATAAGGCCTTTTATCTTGACAGCTTGGTGAAGATCAACTTTATTGATCAGGATATCTTTGGAAGATTTATTATAAACGTGAAGAAGACAAAAGTGGCAATTGGCTTTTTCATATGAGGATTCATAAAGGAGGTTATCAAAATGTGGTAATTGGTTGATCTTTAAAGTGGATTCGAAGAATCAAGATAATCAGAGTGTGGCAGCTGGTTGTTCTTGAGGATTGTCTTGGAAAAAATTGCTCTTGGGCAGAGGAGTGATGAGTTGAAGAATCAAGAGGATTTATTCTTCTTGAAGTTGGATGAGAGTTTATCACTCTTTCTGGATTTCTGATTCTAACTGGTGGCACAGTGTAGTTGAAGATTTTCAGTTCTTGGATTACTATGCTATAGTAAGTCCAGTTGGTGGAGCACATCTAGGATCATGGTGATAAGGTCTTGGTGTATGAAAAATGTTCTAACTAAGTGTTAGTACATTATCTGGGGTGTTTATCTACATGGTTTCTATTATTAGACTACCTAATCATATGGGAGAATGATGAAGTAGATGATCTATATTGGAAGAAACATGTAGAAGAGACTGAAGTATATCAGGTATTGATTGCTTGGAAGTTTGTTTGTGGACATTCATTCTAATGTCATAATTAGTTTGGATGTGTTTTTTCTGGATTGTATGGCCTTTGGTGTGTAAAGGCTTAATGTCAAGAACCTGTGTGCTAGAAGATGTTCATCTTTTGTAGTCTGTGGTAACTACAAACCCAGAAAGGAATCAGGTATGCTTTGGTACAAGAAGTGAATGTGTTCAATTGGGAATTGAACAGAGGGGGAGATCTTGAAGACATGAAGATGCGTCTTATGTTTTCCTTTCATCAATGTACAGAGAAGCATGGAGTATCCTAGATAGGGGGAGTGTGTTACAAGTATGTGCACTTGATTTTGTGGTGTTAAGGGGGAGTAATACCTTAACCAGATAAGGAGAATCCTAAGAGTCTAGAAGGCTATATTATATAAAGCTGCTCTCTGCAGTTTATGTTTGATTCTTGAGGAATTGTGAAGCTTGTGTGTGTTTCAAGCTTATGGAGATTATATACCTCTATTTTTATTATGGTACCTTTGTCTTTTTATGGCTAAAAAGGGGGAGAAGTAATAATGTGAGGTCTGATATGAAGATGTGATGTTAAGGAACTTCTACATAAGGTACTACTACACCTGTATGTAAATTAGTTTTAGCCAAAATAAGCCAAAGGGGGAGATTGTTAATGCTATTATTTTATGATTGGCATTATGTTTGGTAAAACTAATATGGCTGGAAAATGTTGAATAAGAAGTTCCATATTAACATGGTATAGACTCTGGAAGAACATGTCAAACATGATGTCCTGACATGGTGGCACAGATAAATGTGGAAGTTGTCAAAGAAGATGTTGAATTCAGTTCAGAATGTCCTATCAGATGTTGGGACATTATCAAACAGAGTATAAGAACTTAATTCAGGATGTCCCAACAGATGTTGTCATATGTTACAGTCAGATGTCAAAGAAGATGTTGAAACATCTGCAAATGTCATGACAGAATTACTGTCATATGTTACAGACAGATGTCAAAGAAGATGTTGAAACATCTGCAAATGTCATGACAGAATTACTGTCATATGTTACAGACAGATGTCAAAGAAGATGTTGAAACATCTGCAAATGTCATGACAGATGTCAAAGAAAATGTTGAAACATATGCAACTGTCATGACAACATTACTGTCATATGTTACATATAGATATCAAACAAGAAGTGTTGAACTTAGTTCAGGATGTCACACCAGATGTTGTGACACTGTCAAACAGAGTAACAGTTAATGAACTTAAGTCAAGATATCAGGATGTCACACCAGATGTTAGGACATTGTATCAGTTAATGGAATAAGTTCAGTTTATAGGATGTCACATCAGATGTTGTGACATTGTATCAGTAAATGAAGTAAGTTCAGTTTTTCAGGATGTCCCAACAGATGTTGTGACATCTCAGACCTGCTACCAGAATTAATTAATGACTAACAGAACTGAGTAAATTCAGGGGAATCTATCTGGAATTAATTGGAAAGAGATAAGCAATACAAGGCGCATCTTTAGGGAGATTAGTTATCTGATTTCAGTAAAACAGAATAACTAATTCACCTTGAATTAAGGAGGTAGCAAACTAACTAACCCTAATTCAAGGTGATGACAGTGGGATTTATCAGATCTGAATTATGCAGAATATTCTGGAGATATTATGCAATAATATGTGGCGCTGATTTAAAGGGTGCTGATTTAGAAGATCTTAAAGACTCAATTTAAATTGAAGACAAATATTGAAAAATATAGGTTTCTATATTTAGAGATATTTTAGGAGTTTTTAGATTTGAAGATCTTTTGGAATATTTGTAGCAGATTTTTTCTGCATATTTGTAGCAGCTATTGTTGTGATTGTTTAGGCCCAAATCCAGTTGGGAATAGGTTATAAAAGAAACCTTGTAACCTAGTTTAAAAGAACCCAATCAACCGAAAATGTAAACATTATTAGGGTTGTGTTCTTGTGTCAGCCGTGCGTAACAAGTAACTCTATTGTGGCTGTTTCACTTGTGATTCTCGAAGCTTGTAAGCAAGAGAAGTATTGTGTCTTGATTGAAACTTCTAAGTAAGATCAAGCTGTTGTGTTTGAAGTGTGACTTCAATTTTATTAATCATTGTAAAAGATCACTGTGTGATTGAGGGGGAGTGAGTTGGTACTCATATCTAAGTTGTGTCTTAGGTAGAAGATGCATTGGGTAGATATTAAGTGAAAGATTAAACTGGGTGGTTTAAGTCTAGAATTAATATTACTTATAGTGGATTTCCTCCTGGCTTGGTATCCCCCAGATGTAAGTGTGGAGATACACTGAACTGGGTTAACAATTCTGCTGTGTTCTTTATATCTTTTATGTTTTATGCAGTACCTGAACTGAATGTCTTATCAGATGTCCCAACATCCTGAAGCATGTTTGACTCTGATATATCAGAATTATTTAAGTACTGATATGTATGCCTTACCATGTTTATAAGTAACAGATAAGATGTCTCAACATCATATTCGACATCTGAGTCTGTCATACCAGAATTTCAATAACCTTCCCTCGTAAAATATAGAGAGGATCTTAAAAGTTTCGAGCCTTTCGAACAATCCCCGATTTAATTTCATTTTTGACCGAAACTAGTAATAAATTGTGTATAATATACTACGATTTTTTGACCGAAGCTAGTATTTCAAAAAGTTTCATAAAATCAAATTTTGAGATGAATTTTTTGCATGGACTTCCATCATAACCATCCCTCTTAATATATAGAGAGGATCTTAAAACATTAGTAGCATTTCGAACAATCCTCGATTTAATTAAATTTTTGACCAAAATTAGTATATAATTGTGTATAATATACTACAATTTTTTTACCGAAACTAGTATTTCAAAAAGTTTCATAAAATCTAATTTTGAGATGATTTTTTGCATGTAATTCCATCATAACCTTCCCTCGTAACATATAGAGAGGATCTTAAAAGTTTCGTAGCATTTCAAACAATCCTCGATTTAATTTAATATTTGACCTAAATTAGTATAGAATTGTGTATAATATACTACGATTTTTTGACCAAAACTAGTATTTCAAAAAGTTTCATATAATCTAATTTTGAGATAATTTTTTGCATGGACTTCCATCATAACCTTCCCTCGTAACATATATAGATGGTCTGAAAAGTTTCGTAGCATTTCGAGCAATCATCGATTTAATATGATTTTTTGACCGAAACTAGTATAAAATTGTGTATAATATACAACCATTTTTTGACCGAAACTAGTATAAAATTGTGTATAATATACTACCATTTTTTGACCGGAACTAGTATTTCAAAATGTTTCGTAGAATCTAATTTTGAGTTGATTTTTTGCATGGACTTCCATCAAAACCTTCCCTCGTAACAAATAGAGAGGATCTTAAAAAGTTCGTAGCATTTCGAACAATCCTCGATTTAATTTTAGTTTTGACCTAAACAAGTATAGAATTGTGTATAATATACAATGATTTTTTGACCAAAACTAGTATTTCAAAAAGATTCATGGAATCTAATTTTGAGATAATGTTATGCATGGACTTACATCATAACCTTCCCTCGTAACATATAGAGAGGATCTTAAAAGTTTAGATCCATTCGAACAATCCTCGATTTAATTTGATTTTTGACCGAAAATAGTAATAAATTGTGTATAATATACTACGATTCTTTGACCGAAACTTGTATTTCAAATAGTTTCATAGAATCTAATTTTGAGATTATTTTTTGCATGGACTTTTATCATAACCTTCCCTCGTAACATATAGAGAGGGTCTGAAACGTTTCGTAGCATTTCGAACAATCCTCGATTTAATATGATTTTTTAACCGAAACTAGTATAAAATTTTGTATAATATACTACCATTTTTTGCCCGGAACTAGTATTTAAAAAAGTTTCATAGAATCTAATTTTGAGTTGATTTTTTGCATGTACTTCCATCATAACCTTCCCTCTTAACAAATAGAGAGGATCTTAAAAATTTCGTAGCATTTAGAACAATCCTCGATTTAATTTGATTTTTGACCTAAACTAGTATAGAATTGTGTATATTATACTACGATTTTTTGACCAAAATAAGTATTTAAAAAAAGTTTCATGGAATCTAATTTTGAGATAATTGTTTGCATGGACTTCCATCATAACCTTTCCTCGTAAAATATAGATTGGATCTTAAAAGTTTCAAGACTTTCGAATAATCCTCGATTTAATTTCATTTTTGAACGAAACTAGTAATAAATTTTGTATAATATACTACGATTTTTTAACCGAAACTAGTATTTCAAAAAGTTTCATAAAATCTAATTTTAAGATGATTTTTTGCATGGACTTCCATCATAACCTTCCCTCTTAACATATAGACAGGATCTTAAAACATTAATAGCATTTCGAACAATCCTCGATTTAATTAGATTTTTGACCGAAATTAGTATATAATTGTGTATAATATACAACAATTTTTGGACCGAAACTAGTATTTCAAAAAGTTTCATAGAATCTAATTTTGAGATGATTTTTTGCATGTAATTTCATCATAACCTTCCCTTGTAACATATAGAGAGGATCTTAAAAGTTTCGTAGCATTTCAAACAATCCTTGATTTAATTTAATTTTTGACCTAAATAAGTATAGAATTGTGTATAATATACTACGATATTTTGACCAAAACTAGTATTTCAAAAAGATTCATATAATCTAATTTTGAGATAATTTTTTGCATGAAATTCCATCATAACCTTTCCTCGTAACATATAGAGATGGTCTGAAGAGTTTCGTAGCATTTCGAGCAATCCTCAATTTAATATGATTTTTTGACCGAAACTAGTAATAAATTGTGTATAATATACTACGATTTTTTGACCGAAACTAGTATTTCAAATAGTTTCATAGAATCTAATTTTGAGAATATTTTTTGCATGGACTTTTATCATAATCTTCCCTCTTAACATATAGAGAGGATCTTAAAAGATTCGTAGCATTTCG
Organism: Lathyrus aphaca; assembly: GCA_963966055.1. Taxonomy (NCBI): domain Eukaryota; kingdom Viridiplantae; phylum Streptophyta; class Magnoliopsida; order Fabales; family Fabaceae; genus Lathyrus; species Lathyrus aphaca. The sequence goes on from OZ014523.1 coordinate 34,257,676, forward strand.
AACAATCCTCGATTTAATTAGATTTCTGACCGGAACTAATATAGAATTGTGTATAATATACTACAATTTTTTGACCGAAACTAGTATTTCAAAAAGTTTCATAGAATCTAATTTTGAGATGATTTTTTGTATGGAATTCCATCATAACCTTCCCTCGTAACATATAGAGAGGGTCTTAAAAGTTTTGTAGCATTTCGAACAATCCTCGATTTAATTTAATTTTTTACCTAAACTAGTATAGAATCGTGTATAATATACTACGATTTTATGACCAAAACTAGTATTTCAAAAAGTTTCATGGAATCGAATTTTGAGATATTTTTTGCTTGGACTTCCATCATAACCTTCCCTCTTAACATAAGGAGAGGATCTTAAAAGATTCGTAGCATTTCGAAAAATCCTCGATTTAATTAGATTTTTTACTGAAACTATTATATAATTGTGTATTATATACTAAATTTTTTGACTGAAACTAGTATTTCAAAAAGTTTCATAGAATATAATTTTGAGATGATTTTTTGCATGGAATTCCATCATAACCTTCCCTCGTAACTTATAGAGAGGATCTTAAAAGCTTCGTAGCATTTCAAACAATCCTCGATTTATTTTAATTTTTGACCTAAACTAGTATAGAAATGTGTATAATATACTATGATTTTTTGACCAAAACTAGTATTTCAAAAAGTTTCATGGAATCTAATTTTGAGATAATTTTTGGCATGGACTTCCATCAAAACATTCCCTAGTAACATATAGAGAGGATCTTAAAAGTTTCGTAGCATTTCGAACAATCATCGATTTAATTTGATATTTGACCGAAACTAGTATAGAATTGTGTATAATATACTACGATTTTTGTACCAAAACTAGTATTTCAAAAAGTTTCATATAATCTAATTTTGAGATAATTTTTTCTATGGACTTCCATCATAACCTTCTCTCGTAAGATATAGAGAGGGTCTGAAACGTTTCGTAGCATTTCGAACAATCTTCGATTTAATATGATTTTTTGACCGAAACTAGTATAAAATTGTGTATAATATACTACCATTTTTTGACCGGAACTAGTATTTCAAAACGTTTCATAGAATCTAATTTTGAGTTTATTTTTTGCATGGACTTCCATCAGATACTTCCCTCGCAACAAATAGAGAGGGTCTTAAAAATTTCGTAGCATTTAGAACAATCCTCAATTTAATTTGATTTTTGACCTAAACTAGTATAGAATTGTGTATAATATACTACGATTTATTGACCAAAACTAGTATTTCAAAAAGATTCATGGAATCTAATTGTGAGAAAATTTTTGGCATTGACTTCCATCATAACCTTCCCTCGTAACATATAGAGAGGAGCTTAAAAGTTTCGAGCCTTTCGAACAATCCTCGATTTAATTTGATTTTTGACTGAAACTAGTAATAAATTGTGTATAATATACTACGATTTTTTGACTGAAACTAGTATTTCAAATAGTTTCATAGAATCTAATTTTGAGATTATTTTTTGCATGGACTTTTATCATAACCTTCCCTCTTAACATATAGAGAGGATCTTAAAACATTAGTATCATTTCGAACAATCCTCGATTTAATTAGAATTTTGACCGAAATTAGTATATAATTGTGTATAATATACTACAATTTTTTGACCGAAACTAGTATTTCAAAAAGTTTCATAGAATCTAATTTTGAGATGATTTTTTGCATGTAATTCCATCATAACCTTCCCTCGTAACATATAGAGAGGATCTTAAAAGTTTCGTAGCATTTCAAACAATCCTTGATTTAATTTAATTTTTGACATAAATTAGTATAGAATTGTGTATAATATACTACGATTTTTTGACCAAAACTAGTATTTCAAAAAGATTCATATAATCTAATTTTGAGATAATTTTTTGCATGGACTTTCATCATAACCTTCCCTCGTAACATATAGAGATGGTCTTAAAAGTTTCGTAGCATTTCGAGCAATCCTCTTTTTATGATTTTTTTACTGAAACTAGTATAAAATTGTGTATAATATACTACCTTTTTTTTACCGGAACTAGTATTTCAAAACGTTTCATAGAATCTAATTTTGAGATGATTTTTTTGCATGGAATTCCATCATAACCTTCCCTCGTAACTTATAGAGAGGATCTTAAAAGCTTCGTAGCATTTTGAACAATCCTCGATTTATTTTAATTTTTGACCTAAACTAGTATATAATTGTGTATAATATACTACGATTTTTTGACTAAAACTAGGATTTCAAAAAGTTTCATGGAATCTAATTTTGAGATAATTTTTTGCATGGACTTCCATCTAAACATTCCCTAGAAACATATAGAGATGATCTTAAAAGTTTCTTAGCATTTCGAACATTCATCGATTTAATTTGATATTTGACCGAAACTAGTATAGAATTGTGTATAATATACTACGATTTTTTGACCAAACTTAGTATTTCAAAATGTTTCATGGAATCTAATTTTGAGATAATTTTTTGCATGGACTTCCATCAAAACATTCCCTAGTAACATATAAACAGGATCTTAAATGTTTCGTAGCATTTCGAACAATCATCGATTTAATTTGATATTTGACCGAAACTAGTATAGAATTGTGTATAATATACTACGATTTTTGTACCAAAACTAGTATTTCATAAAGTTTCATATAATCTAATTTTGAGATAATTTTTCCATGGACTTCCATCATAACCTTTCCTCGTAAGATATAGAGAGGGTCTAAAACGTTTTGTAGCTATTCGAACAATCCTCGAATTAATATAATTTTTTGACCGAAACTAGTATAAAATTGTATATAATATACTACCATTTTTTGCCCGAAACAAGTATTTCAAAAAGTTTCATAGAATCTAATTTTTAGTTGATGTTTTGCATAGACTTCCATCATAACCTTCCCTCTTAACAAATAGAGAGGATCTTAAAAATTCCGTAGCATTTAGAACAATCCTCGATTTAATTTGATTTTTGACCTAAACTAGTATAGAATTGTGTATATTATACTACGATTTTTTGACCAAAATAAGTATTTAAAAAAAGTTTCATGGAATCTAATTTTAAGATGATTTTTTGCATGGACTTCCATCATAACCTTCCCTCTTAACATATAGACAGGATCTTAAAACATTAATAGCATTTCGAACAATCCTCGATTTAATTAGATTTTTGACCGAAATTAGTATATAATTTTGTATAATATACAACAATTTTTGGACCGAAACTAGTATTTCAAAAAGTTTCATAGAATCTAATTTTGAGACGATTTTTTGCATGTAATTTCATCATAACCTTCCCTCGTAACATATAGAGAGGATCTTAAAAGTTTCGTAGCATTTCAAACAATCCTTGATTTAATTTAATTTTTAACCTAAATAAGTATAGATTGTGTATAATATTCTACGATATTTTGACGAAAACTAGTATTTCAAAAATATTGATATAATCTAATTTTGAGATAATTATTTGCATGGACTTCCATCATAACCTACCCTCGTAACATATAGAGATGGTCTGAAAGGTTTCGTAGCATTTCGAGCAATCCTCGATTTAATATGATTTTATGACCGAAACTAGTAATAAATTGTGTATAATATACTACGATTTTTTGACCGAAACTAGTATTTCAAATAGTTTTGTAGAATCTAATTTTGAGATTATTTTTTGCATGGACTTTTATCATAACCTTCCCTCTTAACATATAGAGAGGATCTTAAAAGATTCGTAGCATTTCGAACAATCCTCGATTTAATTAGATTTTTAACCGAAACTATTATATAATTGTGTATTATATACTAAATTTTTTGACCGAAACTAGTATTTCCAAAAGTTTCATAGAATATAATTTTGAGATGATTTTTTGCATGGAATTCCATCATAACCTTCCCTCGTAACTTATAGAGAGGATCTTAAAAGCATCGTAGCATTTCGAACAATCCTCGATTTATTTTAATTTTTGACCTAAACTAGTATAGAATTGTGTATAATATACTACGATTTTTTGACCAAAACTAGTATTTCAAAAAGTTTCATGGAATCTAATTTTGAGATTATTTTTTGCATGGACTTTTATCATAACCTTCCCTATTAACATATAGAGAGGATCTTAAAAGATTCGTAGCATTTCAAACAATCCTCGATTTAATTAGATTTTTGTCTGAAACTAATATATAATTGTGTATAATATACTACAATTTTTTGACCGAAACTAGTATTTCAAAAGGTTTCATGGAATCTAATTTTGAGATAATTTTTTGCATGGACTTCCATCATAACCTTCCCTCGTAACATATAGAGAGGATCTTAAAACATTCGTAGCATTTCGAAAAATCCTCGATTTAATTAGATTTTTGACCGAAACTATTATATAATTGTGTATAATATACTAAATTATTTGACCGAAATTAGTATTTCAAAAAGTTTCATAGAATATAATTTTGAGATGATTTTTTGCATGGAATTCCATCATAACTTCCCTCGTAATTTATATAGAGGATCTTAAAAGCTTCGTAGCATTTCGAACAATCCTTGATTTATTTTAATTTTTGACCTAAACTAGTATAGAATTGTGTATAATATACTACGATTTTTTGACCAAAACTAGTATTCTAAAAAGTTTCATGGAATCTAATTTTGAGATAATTTTTTGCATGGACTTCCATCAAAACATTCCCTAGTAACATATAGAGAGGATCTTAAAATTTTCGTAGCATTTCGAACAATCATCGATTTAATTTGATATTTGACCTAAACTAGTATAGAATTGTGTATAATATACTACGATTTTTGTACCAAAACTAGTATTTCGAAAAGTTTCATATAATCTAATTTTGAGATAAGTTTTTCCATGGACTTCCATCATAACCTTCCCTCGTAACATATAGACAGGGTCTGAAACGTTTCGTAGCATTTCGAACAATCCTCGATTTAATATTATTTTTTAACCGAAACTAGTATAAAATTTTGTATAATATACTACCATTTTTTGCCCGGAACTAGTATTTAAAAAAGTTTTTATAGAATCTAATTTTGAGTTGATTTTTTGCATGGACTTCCATCATAGCCTTCCCTCTTAACAAATAGAGAGGATCTTAAAAATTTCGTAGCATTTAGAACAATTCTCGATTTAATTTGATTTTTGACCTAAACTAGTATAGAATTGTGTATATTATACTACGATTTTTTGACCAAAATTAGTATTTAAAAAAAGTTTCATGGAATCTAATTTTGAGATAATTGTTTCCATGGACTTCCATCATAACCTTCCCTCGTAAAATATAGAGAGGATCTTAAAAGTTTCAAGCCTTTCGAACAATCCTCGATTTAATTTCATTTTCGAACGAAACTAGTAATAAATTGTGTATAATATACTACGATTTTTTGACCGAAACTAGTATTTCAAAAAGTTTCATAAAATCTAATTTTAAGATGATTTTTTGCATGGACTTCCATCATAACCTTCCCTAGTAACATATAGAGAGGATCTTAAAAGTTTCGTAGCATTTCGAACAATCATCGATTTAATTTGATATTTGACCGAAACTAGTATAGAATTGTGTATAATATACTACGATTTTTGTACCAAAACTAGTATTTCAAAAAGTTTCATATAATCTAATTTTGAGATAATTTTTTCCATGGACTTCCATCATAACCTTCTCTCGTAAGATATAGAGAGGGTCTGAAACGTTTCGTAGCATTTCGAACAATCTTCGATTTAATATGATTTTTTGACCGAAACTAGTATAAAATTGTGTATAATATACTACCATTTTTTGACCGGAACTAGTATTTCAAAACGTTTCATAGAATCTAATTTTGAGTTGATTTTTTGCATGGACTTCCATCATATACTTCCCTCGTAACAAATAAAGAGGGTCTTAAAAATTTCGTAGCATTTAGAACAATCCTCGATTTAATTTGATTTTTGACATAAACTAGTATAGAATTGTGTATAATATACTACGATTTATTGACTAAAACAAGTATTTCAAAAAGATTCATGGAATCTAATTTTGAGATAATTTTTTGCATGGACTTCCATCATAACCTTCCCTCGTAACATATAGAGAGGATCTTAAAAGTTTCGAGCCTTTCGAACAATCCTCGATTTAATTTGATTTTTGACCGAAACTAGTAATAAATTGTGTATAACATACTACGATTTTTTGACTGAAACTAGTATTTCAAATAGTTTCATAGAATCTAATTTTGAGATTATTTTTTGCATGGACTTTTATCATAACCTTCCCTATTAACATATAGAGAGGATCTTAAAAGATTCGTAGCATTTCAAACAATCCTCGATTTAATTAGATTTTTGACCGAAACTAATATATAATTGTGTATAATATACTACAATTTTTTGACCGAAACTAGTATTTCAAAAAGTTTCATGGAATCTAATTTTGAGATAATTTTTTTCATGGACTTCCATCATAACCTTCCCTCGTAACATATAGAGAGGATCTTAAAACATTCGTAGCATTTCGAAAAATCCTCGATTTAATTAGATTTTTGACCGAAACTATTATATAATTGTGTATAATATACTAAATTATTTGACCGAAATTAGTATTTCAAAAAGTTTCATAGAATATAATTTTGAGATGATTTTTTGCATGGAATTCCATCATAACTTCCCTCGTAATTTATATAGAGGATCTTAAAAGCTTCGTAGCATTTCGAACAATCCTTGATTTATTTTAATTTTTGACCTAAACTAGTATAGAATTGTGTATAATATACTACGATTTTTTGACCAAAACTAGTATTCTAAAAAATTTCATGGAATCTAATTTTGAGATAATTTTTTGCATGGACTTCCATCAAAACATTCCCTAGTAACATATAGAGAGGATCTTAAAAGTTTCGTAGCATTTCGAACAATCATCGATTTAATTTGATATTTGACCTAAACTAGTATAGAATTGTGTATAATATACTACGATTTTTGTACCAAAACTAGTATTTCAAAAAGTTTCATATAATCTAATTTTGAGATAAGTTTTTCCATGGACTTCCATCATAACCTTCCCTCGTAACATATAGACAGGGTCTGAAACGTTTCGTAATATTTCGAACAATCCTCGATTTAATATTATTTTTTAACCGAAACTAGTATAAAATTTTTTATAATATACTACCATTTTTTGCCCGGAACTAGTATTTAAAAAAGTTTTTATAGAATCTAATTTTGAGTTGATTTTTTGCATGGACTTCCATCATAGCCTTCCCTCTTAACAAATAGAGAGGATCTTAAAAATTTCGTAGCATTTAGAACAATCCTCGATTTAATTTGATTTTTGACCTAAACTAGTATAGAATTGTGTATATTATACTACGATTTTTTGACCAAAATTAGTATTTAAAAAAAGTTTCATGGAATCTAATTTTGAGATAATTGTTTGCATGGACTTCCATCATAACCTTCCCTCGTAAAATATAGAGAGGATCTTAAAAGTTTCAAGCCTTTCGAACAATCCTCGATTTAATTTCATTTTTGAACGAAACTAGTAATAAATTGTGTATAATATACTACGATTTTTTGACCGAAACTAGTATTTCAAAAAGTTTCATAAAATCTAATTTTAAGATGATTTTTTGCATGGACTTCCATCATAACCTTCCCTAGTAACATATAGAGAGGATCTTAAAAGTTTCGTAGCATTTCGAACAATCATCGATTTAATTTGATATTTGACCGAAACTAGTATAGAATTGTGTATAATATACTACGATTTTTGTACCAAAACTAGTATTTCAAAAAGTTTCATATAATCTAATTTTGAGATAATTTTTTCCATGGACTTCCATCATAACCTTCTCTCGTAAGATATAGAGAGGGTCTGAAACGTTTCGTAGCATTTCGAACAATCTTCGATTTAATATGATTTTTTGACCGAAACTAGTATAAAATTGTGTATAATATAATACCATTTTTTGACCGGAACTAGTATTTCAAAACGTTTCATAGAATCTAATTTTGAGTTGATTTTTTGAATGGACTTCCATCTTATACTTCCCTCGTAACAAATAAAGAGGGTCTTAAAAATTTCGTAGCATTTAGAACAATCCTCGATTTAATTTGATTTTTAACATAAACTAGTATAGAATTGTGTATAATATACTACGATTCATTGACTAAAACTAGTATTTCAAAAAGATTCATGGAATCTAATTTTGAGATAATTTTTTGCATGGACTTCCATCATAACCTTCCCTCATAACATATAGAGAGGATCTTAAAAGTTTCGAGCCTTTCGAACAATCCTCGATTTAATTTGAATTTTGATCGAAACTTGTAATAAATTGTGTATAATATACTACGATTTTTTGACTGAAACTAGTATTTCAAATAGTTTCATAGAATCTAATTTTGAGATTATTTTTTGCATGGACTTTTATCATAACCTTCCCTCTTAACATATAGAGAGGATCTTAAAAGATTCGTAGCATTTCAAACAATCCTCGATTTAATTAGATTTTTGACCGAAACTAATATATAATTGTGTATAATATACTACAATTTTTTGACCGAAACTAGTATTTCAAAAAGTTTCATAGAATCTAATTTTGAGATGATTTTTTGCATGGAATTCCATCATAACCTTCCCTCGTAATATATAGAGAGGATCTTAAAAGTTTCGTAGCATTTCAAACAATCCTTGATTTAATTTAATTTTTGACCTAAATATGTATAGAATTGTGTATAATATACTATGATATTTTGACCAAAACTAGTATTTCAAAAAGATTCATATAATCTAATTTTGAGATAATTTTTTGCATGGACTTCCATCATAACCTTCCCTCGTAACATATAGAGATGGTCTGAAAAGTTTCGTAGCATTTCGAGCAATCCTCGATTTAATATGATTTTTTTACCGAAACTAGTAATAAATTGTGTATAATATACTACGATTTTTTAACCGAAACTAGTATTTCAAATAGTTTCATAGAATCTAATTTTGAGATTATTTTTTGCATGGACTTTTATCATAACCTTCCCTCTTAACATATAGAAAGGATCTTAAAAGATTCGTAGCATTTCGAACAATCCTCGATTTAATTAGATTTTTGACCGAAACTAATATAGAATTGTGTATAATATACTACAATTTTTTGACCGAAACTAGTATTTCAAAAAGTTTCATAGAATCTAATTTTGAGATGATTTTTTGTATGGAATTCCATCATAACCTTCCCTCGTAACATATAGAGAGGGTCTTAAAAGTTTTGTAGCATTTCGAACAATCATCGATTTAATTTAATTTTTTACCTAAACTAGTATAGAATCGTGTATAATATACTACGATTTTATGACCAAAACTAGTATTTCAAAAAGTTTCATGGAATCGAATTTTGAGATGATTTTTTGCATGGACTTCCATCATAACCTTCCCTCTTAACATAAGGAGAGGATCTTAAAAGATTCGTAGTATTTTTGACCGAAACTATTATATAATTGTGTATTATATACTAAATTTTTTGACCGAAACTAGTATTTCAAAAAGTTTCATATAATCTAATTTTGAGATAATTTTTTGCATGGACTTCCATCATAACCTTCCCTCGTAACATATAGAGATGGTCTGAAAAGTTTCGTAGCATTTCGAGCAATCCTCGATTTAATATGATTTTTTGACCGAAACTAGTAATAAATTGTGTATAATATACTACGATTTTTTGACCGAAACTAGTATTTCAAATAGTTTCATAGAATCTAATTTTGAGATTATTTTTTGCATGGACTTTTATCATAACCTTCCCTCTTAACATATAGAGAGGATCTTAAAAGATTCGTAGCATTTCGAACAATCCTCGATTTAATTAGATTTTTGACCGAAACTAATATAGAATTGTGTATAATATACTACAATTTTTTGACCGAAACTAGTATTTCAAAAAGTTTCATAGAATCTAATTTTGAGATGATTTTTTGCATGGAATTCCATCATAACCTTCCCTTGTAACATATAGAGAGGGTCTTAAAAGTTTTGTAGCATTTCGAACAATCCTCGATTTAATTTAATTTTTTACCTAAACTAGTATAGAATCGAGTATAATATACTACGATTTTATGACCAAAACTAATATTTCAAAAAGTTTCATGGAATCGAATTTTGAGATGATTTTTTGCATGGACTTCCATCATAACCTTCCCTCTTAACATAAGGAGGGGATATTAAAAGATTCGTAGCATTTCGAAAAATCCTCGATTTAATTAGATTTTTGACCGAAACTATTATATAATTGTGTATTATATACTAAATTTTTTGACCGAAACTAGTATTTCAAAAAGTTTCATAGAATATAATTTTGAGATTATTTTTTGCATGGACTTTTATCATAACCTTCCCTCATAACTTATAGAGAGGATCTTAAAAGCTTCGTAGCATTTCGAACAATCCTCGATTTATTTTAATTTTTGACCTAAACTAGTATAGAATTGTGTATAATATACTACAATTTTTTGACCAAAACTAGTATTTCAAAAAGTTTCATAGAATATAATTTTGAGATTATTTTTTGCATGGACTTTTATCATAACCTTCCCTCGTAACTTATAGAGAGGATCTTAAAAGCTTCGTAGCATTTCGAACAATCATCGATTTAATTTGATATTTGACCGAAACTAGTATAGAATTGTGTATAATATACTACGATTTTTGTACCAAAACTAGTATTTCAAAAGGTTTCATATAATCTAATTTTGAGATAATTTTTTCCATGGACTTCCATCATAACCTTCCCTCGTAAGATATAGAGAGGGTCTGAAACGTTTCGTAGCATTTCGAACAATCTTCGATTTAATATGATTTTTTGACCGAAACTAGTATAAAATTGTGTATAATATACTACCATTTTTTGACCGGAACTAGTATTTCAAAACGTTTTATAGAATCTAATTTTGAGTTGATTTTTTGCATGGACTTCCATCATATACTTCCCTCGTAACAAATAGAGAGGGTCTTAAAAATTTCGTAGCATTTAGAACAATCCTCGATTTAATTTGATTTTTTACCTAAACTAGTATAGAATTGTGTATAATAAATATACTACGATTTATTGACCAAAACTAGTATTTCAAAAAGATTAATGGAATCTAATTTTGAGATAATTTTTTGCATGGACTTCCATCATAACCTTCCCTCGTAACATATAGAGAGGATCTTAAAAGTTTCGAGCCTTTCGAACAATCCTCGATTTAATTTGATTTTTGACCGAAACTAGTAATAAATTGTGTATAATATACTACGATTTTTTGACTGAAACTAGTATTTCAAATAGTTTCATAGAATCTAATTTTGAGATTATTTTTTCCATGGATTTTTATCATAACCTTCCCTCTTAACATATAGAGAGGATCTTAAAAGATTCGTAGCATTTCAAACAATCCTCGATTTAATTAGATTTTTGACCGAAACTAATATATAATTGTGTATAATATACTACAATTTTTTGACCGAAACTAGTATTTCAAAAAGTTTCATAGAATCTAATTTTGAGATGATTTTTTGCATGGAATTCCATCGTAACCTTCCCTCGTAACATATAGAGAGGATCTTAAAAGTTTTGTAGCATTTCGAACTATCCTCGATTTAATTTAATTTTTTACCTAAACTAGTATAGAATCGTGTATAATATACTACGATTATATGACCAAAACTAGTATTTCAAAAAGTTTCATGGAATCTAATTTTTAGATAATTTTTTGCATGGACTTCCATCATAACCTTCCCTCGTAACATATAGAGAGGATCTTAAAACATTCGTAGCATTTCGAAAAATCCTCGATTTAATTAGATTTTTGACCGAAACTATTATATAATTGTGTATAATATACTAAATTACTTGACCGAAACTAGTATTTCAAAAAGTTTCATAGAATATAATTTTGAGATGATTTTTTGCATGGAATTCCATCATAACTTCCCTCGTAATTTATAGGGAGGATCTTAAAAGCTTCGTAGCATTTCGAACAATCCTCGATTTATTTTAATTTTTGACCTAAACTAGTATAGAATTGTGTATAATATACTACGATTTTTTGACCAAAACTAGTATTTCAAAAAGTTTCATGGAATCTAATTTTGAGATAATTTTTTGCATGGACTTCCATCAAAACATTCCCTAGTAACATATAGAGAGGATCTTAAAAGTTTCGTAGCATTTCGAACAATCATCGATTTAATTTGATATTTGACCTAAACTAGTATAGAATTGTGTATAATATACTACGATTTTTGTACCAAAACTAGTATTTCAAAAAGTTTCATATAATCTAATTTTGAGATAATTTTTTCCATGGACTTCCATCATAACCTTCCCTCGTAACATATAGAGAGGGTCTGAAACGTTTCGTAGCATTTCGAACAATCCTCGATTTAATATGATTTTTTAACCGAAACTAGTATAAAATTTTGTATAATATACTACCATTTTTTGCCCGGAACTAGTATTTAAAAAAGTTTCATAGAATCTAATTTTGAGTTGATTTTTTGCATGGACTTCCATCATAACCTTCCCTCTTAACAAATAGAGAGGATCTTAAAAATTTGGTAGCATTTAGAACAATCCTCGATTTAATTTGATTTTTGACCTAAACTAGTATAGAATTGTGTATATTATACTACGATTTTTTGACAAAAATTAGTATTTAAAAAAAGTTTCATGGAATCTAATTTTGAGATAATTGTTTGCATGGACTTCCATCATAACCTTCCCTCGTAAAATATAGAGAGGATCTTAAAAGTTTCAAGCCTTTCGAATAATCCTCGATTTAATTTCATTTTTGAACGAAACTAGTAATAAATTGTGTATAATATACTACGTTTTTTTGACCGAAACTAGTATTTCAAAAAGTTTCATAAAATCTAATTTTAAGATGATTTTTTGCATGGACTTCCATCATAACCTTCCCTCTTAACTAATAGATAGGATCTTAAAACATTAATAGCATTTTGAACAATCCTCGATTTAATTAGATTTTTGACCGAAATTAGTATATAATTGTGTATAATATACAACAATTTTTTGACCGAAAATAGTATTTCAAAAAGTTTCATAGAATCTAATTTCATCATAACCTTCCCTCGTAACATAGAGAGAGGATCTTAAAAGTTTCGTAGCATTTCAAACAATCCTTGATTTAATTTAATTTTTGACCTAAATATGTATAGAATTGTGTTTAATATAATACGATATTTTGACCAAAACTAGTATTTCAAAAAGATTCATATAATCTAATTTTGAGATAATTTTTTGCATGGACTTCCATCATAACCTTCCCTCGTAACATATAGAGATGGTCTGAAAAGTTTCGTAGCATTTCGAGCAATCCTCGATTTAATATGATTTTTGGACCGAAACTAGTAATAAATTGTGTATAATATACTACGATTTTTTAACCGAAACTAGTATTTCAAATAGTTTCATAGAATCTAATTTTGAGATTATTTTTTGCATGGACTTTTATCATAACCTTCCCTCTTAACATATAGAGAGAATCTTAAAAGATTCGTAGCATTTCGAACAATCCTCGATTTAATTAGATTTTTGACCGAAACTAATATAGAATTGTGTATAATATACTACAATTTTTTGACCGAAACTAGTATTTCAAAAAGTTTCATAGAATCTAATTTTGAGATGATTTTTTGTATGGAATTCCATCATAACCTTCCCTCGTAACATATAGAGAGGGTCTTAAAAGTTTTGTAGCATTTCGAACAATCCTCGATTTAATTTAATTTTTACCTAAACTAGTATAGAATCGAGTATAATATACTACGATTTTATGACCAAAACTAATATTTCAAAAAGTTTCATGGAATCGAATTTTGAGATGATTTTTTGCATGGACTTCCATCATAACTTTCCTTCTTAACATAAGGAGGGGATCTTAAAAGATTCGTAGCATTTCGAAAAATCCTCGATTTAATTAGATTTTTGACCGAAACTATTATATAATTGTGTATTATATACTAAATTTTTTTACCGAAACTAGTATTTCAAAAAGTTTCATAGAATATAATTTTGAGATTATTTTTTGCATGGACTTTTATCATAACCTTCCCTCGTAACTTATAGAGAGGATCTTAAAAGCTTCGTAGCATTTCGAACAATCATCGATTTAATTTGATATTTGACCGAAACTAGTATAGAATTGTGTATAATATACTACGATTTTTGACCAAAACTAGTATTTCAAAAGGTTTCATATAATCTACGATTTAATTAGATTTTCGAAAAAATCCTCGATTTAATTAGATTTCGTAGCATTTCGAAAAATCCTCGATTTAATTAGATTTTTGACCGAAACTATTATATAATTGTGTATAATATACTAAATTACTTGACCGAAACTAGTATTTCAAAAAGTTTCATAGAATATAATTTTGAGATGATTTTTTGCATGGAATTCCATCATAACTTCCCTCGTAATTTATAGGGAGGATCTTAAAAGCTTCGTAGCATTTCGAACAATCCTCGATTTATTTTAATTTTTGACCTAAACTAGTATAGAATTGTGTATAATATACTACGATTTTTTGACCAAAACTAGTATTTCAAAAAGTTTCATGGAATCTAATTTTGAGATAATTTTTTGCATGGACTTCCATCAAAACATTCCCTAGTAACATATAGAGAGGATCTTAAAAGTTTCGTAGCATTTCGAACAATCATCGATTTAATTTGATATTTGACCTAAACTAGTATAGAATTGTGTATAATATACTACGATTTTTGTACCAAAACTAGTATTTCAAAAAGTTTCATATAATCTAATTTTGAGATAATTTTTTCCATGGACTTCCATCATAACCTTCCCTCGTAACATATAGAGAGGGTCTGAAACGTTTCGTAGCATTTCGAACAATCCTCGATTTAATATGATTTTTTAACCGAAACTAGTATAAAATTTTGTATAATATACTACCATTTTTTGCCCGGAACTAGTATTTAAAAAAGTTTCATAGAATCTAATTTTGAGTTGATTTTTTGCATGGACTTCCATCATAACCTTCCCTCTTAACAAATAGAGAGGATCTTAAAAATTTGGTAGCATTTAGAACAATCCTCGATTTAATTTGATTTTTGACCTAAACTAGTATAGAATTGTGTATATTATACTACGATTTTTTGACAAAAATTAGTATTTAAAAAAAGTTTCATGGAATCTAATTTTGAGATAATTGTTTGCATGGACTTCCATCATAACCTTCCCTCGTAAAATATAGAGAGGATCTTAAAAGTTTCAAGCCTTTCGAATAATCCTCGATTTAATTTCATTTTTGAACGAAACTAGTAATAAATTGTGTATAATATACTACGTTTTTTTGACCGAAACTAGTATTTCAAAAAGTTTCATAAAATCTAATTTTAAGATGATTTTTTGCATGGACTTCCATCATAACCTTCCCTCTTAACTAATAGATAGGATCTTAAAACATTAATAGCATTTTGAACAATCCTCGATTTAATTAGATTTTTGACCGAAATTAGTATATAATTGTGTATAATATACAACAATTTTTTGACCGAAAATAGTATTTCAAAAAGTTTCATAGAATCTAATTTTGAGATTATTTTTTGCATGGAATTCCATCGTAACCTTCCCTCGTAACATATAGAGAGGATTTTAAAAGTTTTGTAGCATTTTGAACTATCCTCTATTTAATTTAATTTTTTACCTAAACTAGTATAGAATCGTGTATAATATACTACGATTTTAAGACCAAAACTTGTATTTCAAATAGTTTCATAGAATCTAATTTTGAGATTATTTTTTGCATGGACTTTTATCATAACCTTCCCTCTTAACATATAGAGAGGATCTTAAAAGATTCGTAGCATTTCGAACAATCCTCGATTTAATTAGATTTTTAACCGAAACTAATATAGAATTGTGTATAATATACTACAATTTTTTGACCGAAACTAGTATTTCAAAAATTTTCATAGAATCTAATTTTGAGATGATTTTTTGTATTGAATTCCATCAGAACCTTCCCTCGTAACATATAGAGAGGGTCTTAAAAGTTTTGTAGCATTTCGAACAATCCTCGATTAATTTAATTTTTTACCTAAACTAGTATAGAATCGTGTATAATATACTACGATTTTATGACCAAAACTAGTATTTCAAAAAGTTTCATGGAATCGAATTTTGAGATGATTTTTTGCATGGACTTCCATCATAACCTTCCCTCTTAACATAAGGAGAGGATCTTAAAAGGTTCGTAGCATTTCGAAAAATCCTCGATTTAATTAGATTTTTGACCGAAACTATTATATAATTGTGTATTATATACTAAATTTTTTGACCGAAACTAGTATTTCAAAAAGTTTCATAGAATATAATTTTGAGATGATTTTTTGCATGGAATTCCATCATAACCTTCCCTCGTAACTTATAGAGAGGATATTAAAAGCTTCGTAGCATTTCGAACAGTCCTCGATTTATTTTAATTTTTGACCTAAACTAGTATAGAATTGTGTATAATATACTACGATTTTTTGACCAAAACTAGTATTTCAAAAAGATTCATGGAATCTAATTTTGAGATAATTTTTTGCATGGACTTCCATCATAACCTTCCCTCGTAACATATAAAGAGGATCTTAAAAGTTTCGAGCCTTTCGAACAATCCTCGATTTAATTTGATTTTTGATCGAAACTAGTAATAAATTGTGTATAATATACTACGATTTTTTGACTGAAACTAGTATTTCAAATAGTTTCATAGAATCTAATTTTGAGATTATTTTTTGCATGGACTTTTATCATAACCTTCCCTCTAAACATATAGAGAGGATCTTAAAAGATTCGTAGCATTTCAAACAATCCTCGATTTAATTAGATTTTTGACCGAAACTAATATATAATTGTGTATAATATACTACAATTTTTTGACCGAAACTAGTATTTCAAAAAGTTTCATAGAATCTAATTTTGAGATGATTTTTTGCATGGAATTCCATCATAACCTTCCCTCGTAACATATAGAGAGGATCTTAAAAGTTTTGTAGCATTTTGAACTATCCTCTATTTTATTTAATTTTTTACCTAAACTAGTATAGAATTGTGTATAATATACTACGATTTTATGACCAAAACTAGTATTTCAAAAAGTTTCATGGAATCTAATTTTGAGATAATTTTTTGCAAGGACTTCCATCATAACCTTCCCTCGTAACATATAGAGAGGATCTTAAAACATTCGTAGCATTTCGAAAAATCCTCGATTTAAATAGATTTTTGACCGAAACTATTATATAATTGTGTATAATATACTAAATTATTTGACCGAAACTAGTATTTCAAAAAGTTTCATAGAATATAATTTTGAGATGATTTTTTGCATGGAATTCCATCATAACTTCCCTCGTAATTTATAGAGAGGATCTTAAAAGCTTCGTAGCATTTCGAACAATCCTCGATTTATTTTAATTTTTGACCTAAACTAGTATAGAATTGTGTATAATATACTACGATTTTTGTACCAAAACTAGTATTTCGAAAAGTTTCATATAATCTAATTTTGAGATAAGTTTTTCCATGGACTTCCATCATAACCTTCCCTCGTAACATATAGACAGGGTCTGAAACGTTTCGTAGCATTTCGAACAATCCTCGATTTAATATTATTTTTTAACCGAAACTAGTATAAAATTTTGTATAATATACTACCATTTTTTGCCCGGAACTAGTATTTAAAAAAGTTTTTATAGAATCTAATTTTGAGTTGATTTTTTGCATGGACTTCCATCATAGCCTTCCCTCTTAACAAATAGAGAGGATCTTAAAAATTTCGTAGCATTTAGAACAATTCTCGATTTAATTTGATTTTTGACCTAAACTAGTATAGAATTGTGTATATTATACTACGATTTTTTGACCAAAATTAGTATTTAAAAAAAGTTTCATGGAATCTAATTTTGAGATAATTGTTTCCATGGACTTCCATCATAACCTTCCCTCGTAAAATATAGAGAGGATCTTAAAAGTTTCAAGCCTTTCGAACAATCCTCGATTTAATTTCATTTTCGAACGAAACTAGTAATAAATTGTGTATAATATACTACGATTTTTTGACCGAAACTAGTATTTCAAAAAGTTTCATAAAATCTAATTTTAAGATGATTTTTTGCATGGACTTCCATCATAACCTTCCCTAGTAACATATAGAGAGGATCTTAAAAGTTTCGTAGCATTTCGAACAATCATCGATTTAATTTGATATTTGACCGAAACTAGTATAGAATTGTGTATAATATACTACGATTTTTGTACCAAAACTAGTATTTCAAAAAGTTTCATATAATCTAATTTTGAGATAATTTTTTCCATGGACTTCCATCATAACCTTCTCTCGTAAGATATAGAGAGGGTCTGAAACGTTTCGTAGCATTTCGAACAATCTTCGATTTAATATGATTTTTTGACCGAAACTAGTATAAAATTGTGTATAATATACTACCATTTTTTGACCGGAACTAGTATTTCAAAACGTTTCATAGAATCTAATTTTGAGTTGATTTTTTGCATGGACTTCCATCATATACTTCCCTCGTAACAAATAAAGAGGGTCTTAAAAATTTCGTAGCATTTAGAACAATCCTCGATTTAATTTGATTTTTGACATAAACTAGTATAGAATTGTGTATAATATACTACGATTTATTGACTAAAACAAGTATTTCAAAAAGATTCATGGAATCTAATTTTGAGATAATTTTTTGCATGGACTTCCATCATAACCTTCCCTCGTAACATATAGAGAGGATCTTAAAAGTTTCGAGCCTTTCGAACAATCCTCGATTTAATTTGATTTTTGACCGAAACTAGTAATAAATTGTGTATAACATACTACGATTTTTTGACTGAAACTAGTATTTCAAATAGTTTCATAGAATCTAATTTTGAGATTATTTTTTGCATGGACTTTTATCATAACCTTCCCTATTAACATATAGAGAGGATCTTAAAAGATTCGTAGCATTTCAAACAATCCTCGATTTAATTAGATTTTTGACCGAAACTAATATATAATTGTGTATAATATACTACAATTTTTTGACCGAAACTAGTATTTCAAAAAGTTTCATGGAATCTAATTTTGAGATAATTTTTTTCATGGACTTCCATCATAACCTTCCCTCGTAACATATAGAGAGGATCTTAAAACATTCGTAGCATTTCGAAAAATCCTCGATTTAATTAGATTTTTGACCGAAACTATTATATAATTGTGTATAATATACTAAATTATTTGACCGAAATTAGTATTTCAAAAAGTTTCATAGAATATAATTTTGAGATGATTTTTTGCATGGAATTCCATCATAACTTCCCTCGTAATTTATATAGAGGATCTTAAAAGCTTCGTAGCATTTCGAACAATCCTTGATTTATTTTAATTTTTGACCTAAACTAGTATAGAATTGTGTATAATATACTACGATTTTTTGACCAAAACTAGTATTCTAAAAAATTTCATGGAATCTAATTTTGAGATAATTTTTTGCATGGACTTCCATCAAAACATTCCCTAGTAACATATAGAGAGGATCTTAAAAGTTTCGTAGCATTTCGAACAATCATCGATTTAATTTGATATTTGACCTAAACTAGTATAGAATTGTGTATAATATACTACGATTTTTGTACCAAAACTAGTATTTCAAAAAGTTTCATATAATCTAATTTTGAGATAAGTTTTTCCATGGACTTCCATCATAACCTTCCCTCGTAACATATAGACAGGGTCTGAAACGTTTCGTAACATTTCGAACAATCCTCGATTTAATATTATTTTTTAACCGAAACTAGTATAAAATTTTTTATAATATACTACCATTTTTTGCCCGGAACTAGTATTTAAAAAAGTTTTTATAGAATCTAATTTTGAGTTGATTTTTTGCATGGACTTCCATCATAGCCTTCCCTCTTAACAAATAGAGAGGATCTTAAAAATTTCGTAGCATTTAGAACAATCCTCGATTTAATTTGATTTTTGACCTAAACTAGTATAGAATTGTGTATATTATACTACGATTTTTTGACCAAAATTAGTATTTAAAAAAAGTTTCATGGAATCTAATTTTGAGATAATTGTTTGCATGGACTTCCATCATAACCTTCCCTCGTAAAATATAGAGAGGATCTTAAAAGTTTCAAGCCTTTCGAACAATCCTCGATTTAATTTCATTTTTGAACGAAACTAGTAATAAATTGTGTATAATATACTACGATTTTTTGACCGAAACTAGTATTTCAAAAAGTTTCATAAAATCTAATTTTAAGATGATTTTTTGCATGGACTTCCATCATAACCTTCCCTAGTAACATATAGAGAGGATCTTAAAAGTTTCGTAGCATTTCGAACAATCATCGATTTAATTTGATATTTGACCGAAACTAGTATAGAATTGTGTATAATATACTACGATTTTTGTACCAAAACTAGTATTTCAAAAAGTTTCATATAATCTAATTTTGAGATAATTTTTTCCATGGACTTCCATCATAACCTTCTCTCGTAAGATATAGAGAGGGTCTGAAACGTTTCGTAGCATTTCGAACAATCTTCGATTTAATATGATTTTTTGACCGAAACTAGTATAAAATTGTGTATAATATAATACCATTTTTTGACCGGAACTAGTATTTCAAAACGTTTCATAGAATCTAATTTTGAGTTGATTTTTTGCATGGACTTCCATCTTATACTTCCCTCGTAACAAATAAAGAGGGTCTTAAAAATTTCGTAGCATTTAGAACAATCCTCGATTTAATTTGATTTTTAACATAAACTAGTATAGAATTGTGTATAATATACTACGATTTATTGACTAAAACTAGTATTTCAAAAAGATTCATGGAATCTAATTTTGAGATAATTTTTTGCATGGACTTCCATCATAACCTTCCCTCATAACATATAGAGAGGATCTTAAAAGTTTCGAGCCTTTCGAACAATCCTCGATTTAATTTGAATTTTGATCGAAACTTGTAATAAATTGTGTATAATATACTACGATTTTTTGACTGAAACTAGTATTTCAAATAGTTTCATAGAATCTAATTTTGAGATTATTTTTTGCATGGACTTTTATCATAACCTTCCCTCTTAACATATAGAGAGGATCTTAAAAGATTCGTAGCATTTCAAACAATCCTCGATTTAATTAGATTTTTGACCGAAACTAATATATAATTGTGTATAATATACTACAATTTTTTGACCGAAACTAGTATTTCAAAAAGTTTCATAGAATCTAATTTTGAGATGATTTTTTGCATGGAATTCCATCATAACCTTCCCTCGTAATATATAGAGAGGATCTTAAAAGTTTCGTAGCATTTCAAACAATCCTTGATTTAATTTAATTTTTGACCTAAATATGTATAGAATTGTGTATAATATACTATGATATTTTGACCAAAACTAGTATTTCAAAAAGATTCATATAATCTAATTTTGAGATAATTTTTTGCATGGACTTCCATCATAACCTTCCCTCGTAACATATAGAGATGGTCTGAAAAGTTTCGTAGCATTTCGAGCAATCCTCGATTTAATATGATTTTTTTACCGAAACTAGTAATAAATTGTGTATAATATACTACGATTTTTTAACCGAAACTAGTATTTCAAATAGTTTCATAGAATCTAATTTTGAGATTATTTTTTGCATGGACTTTTATCATAACCTTCCCTCTTAACATATAGAAAGGATCTTAAAAGATTCGTAGCATTTCGAACAATCCTCGATTTAATTAGATTTTTGACCGAAACTAATATAGAATTGTGTATAATATACTACAATTTTTTGACCGAAACTAGTATTTCAAAAAGTTTCATAGAATCTAATTTTGAGATGATTTTTTGTATGGAATTCCATCATAACCTTCCCTCGTAACATATAGAGAGGGTCTTAAAAGTTTTGTAGCATTTCGAACAATCATCGATTTAATTTAATTTTTTACCTAAACTAGTATAGAATCGTGTATAATATACTACGATTTTATGACCAAAACTAGTATTTCAAAAAGTTTCATGGAATCGAATTTTGAGATGATTTTTTGCATGGACTTCCATCATAACCTTCCCTCTTAACATAAGGAGAGGATCTTAAAAGATTCGTAGTATTTTTGACCGAAACTATTATATAATTGTGTATTATATACTAAATTTTTTGACCGAAACTAGTATTTCAAAAAGTTTCATATAATCTAATTTTGAGATAATTTTTTGCATGGACTTCCATCATAACCTTCCCTCGTAACATATAGAGATGGTCTGAAAAGTTTCGTAGCATTTCGAGCAATCCTCGATTTAATATGATTTTTTGACCGAAACTAGTAATAAATTGTGTATAATATACTACGATTTTTTGACCGAAACTAGTATTTCAAATAGTTTCATAGAATCTAATTTTGAGATTATTTTTTGCATGGACTTTTATCATAACCTTCCCTCTTAACATATAGAGAGGATCTTAAAAGATTCGTAGCATTTCGAACAATCCTCGATTTAATTAGATTTTTGACCGAAACTAATATAGAATTGTGTATAATATACTACAATTTTTTGACCGAAACTAGTATTTCAAAAAGTTTCATAGAATCTAATTTTGAGATGATTTTTTGTATGGAATTCCATCATAACCTTCCCTTGTAACATATAGAGAGGGTCTTAAAAGTTTTGTAGCATTTCGAACAATCCTCGATTTAATTTAATTTTTTACCTAAACTAGTATAGAATCGAGTATAATATACTACGATTTTATGACCAAAACTAATATTTCAAAAAGTTTCATGGAATCGAATTTTGAGATGATTTTTTGCATGGACTTCCATCATAACCTTCCCTCTTAACATAAGGAGGGGATATTAAAAGATTCGTAGCATTTCGAAAAATCCTCGATTTAATTAGATTTTTGACCGAAACTATTATATAATTGTGTATTATATACTAAATTTTTTGACCGAAACTAGTATTTCAAAAAGTTTCATAGAATATAATTTTGAGATTATTTTTTGCATGGACTTTTATCATAACCTTCCCTCATAACTTATAGAGAGGATCTTAAAAGCTTCGTAGCATTTCGAACAATCCTCGATTTATTTTAATTTTTGACCTAAACTAGTATAGAATTGTGTATAATATACTACAATTTTTTGACCAAAACTAGTATTTCAAAAAGTTTCATGGAATCTAATTTTGAGATAATTTTTTGCATGGACTTCCATCAAAACATTCCCTAGTAACATATAGAGAGGATCTTAAAAGTTTCGTAGCATTTCGAACAATCATCGATTTAATTTGATATTTGACCGAAACTAGTATACAATTGTGTATAATATACTACGATTTATGTACCAAAACTAGTATTTCAAAAAGTTTCATATAATCTAATTTTGAGATAATTTTTCCATGGACTTCCATCATAACCTTCCCTCGTAAGATATAGAGAGGGTCTGAAACGTTTCGTAGCATTTTGAACAATCTTCGATTTAATATGATTTTTTGACCGAAACTAGTATAAAATTGTGTATAATATACTACCATTTTTTGACCGGAACTAGTATTTCAAAACGTTTTATAGAATCTAATTTTGAGTTGATTTTTTGCATGGACTTCCATCATATACTTCCCTCGTAACAAATAGAGAGGGTCTTAAAAATTTCGTAGCATTTAGAACAATCCTCGATTTAATTTGATTTTTTACCTAAACTAGTATAGAATTGTGTATAATAAATATACTACGATTTATTGACCAAAACTAGTATTTCAAAAAGATTAATGGAATCTAATTTTGAGATAATTTTTTGCATGGACTTCCATCATAACCTTCCCTCGTAACATATAGAGAGGATCTTAAAAGTTTCGAGCCTTTCGAACAATCCTCGATTTAATTTGATTTTTGACCGAAACTAGTAATAAATTGTGTATAATATACTACGATTTTTTGACTGAAACTAGTATTTCAAATAGTTTCATAGAATCTAATTTTGAGATTATTTTTTCCATGGATTTTTATCATAACCTTCCCTCTTAACATATAGAGAGGATCTTAAAAGATTCGTAGCATTTCAAACAATCCTCGATTTAATTAGATTTTTGACCGAAACTAATATATAATTGTGTATAATATACTACAATTTTTTAACCGAAACTAGTATTTAAAAAAGTTTCATAGAATCTAATTTTGAGATTATTTTTTGCATGGAATTCCATCGTAACCTTCCCTCGTAACATATAGAGAGGATTTTAAAAGTTTTGTAGCATTTCGAACTATCCTCGATTTAATTTAATTTTTTACCTAAACTAGTATAGAATCGTGTATAATATACTACGATTATATGACCAAAACTAGTATTTCAAAAAGTTTCATGGAATCTAATTTTTAGATAATTTTTTGCATGGACTTCCATCATAACCTTCCCTCGTAACATATAGAGAGGATCTTAAAACATTCGTAGCATTTCGAAAAATCCTCGATTTAATTAGATTTTTGACCGAAACTATTATATAATTGTGTATAATATACTAAATTACTTGACCGAAACTAGTATTTCAAAAAGTTTCATAGAATATAATTTTGAGATGATTTTTTGCATGGAATTCCATCATAACTTCCCTCGTAATTTATAGGGAGGATCTTAAAAGCTTCGTAGCATTTCGAACAATCCTCGATTTATTTTAATTTTTGACCTAAACTAGTATAGAATTGTGTATAATATACTACGATTTTTTGACCAAAACTAGTATTTCAAAAAGTTTCATGGAATCTAATTTTGAGATAATTTTTTGCATGGACTTCCATCAAAACATTCCCTAGTAACATATAGAGAGGATCTTAAAAGTTTCGTAGCATTTCGAACAATCATCGATTTAATTTGATATTTGACCTAAACTAGTATAGAATTGTGTATAATATACTACGATTTTTGTACCAAAACTAGTATTTCAAAAAGTTTCATATAATCTAATTTTGAGATAATTTTTTCCATGGACTTCCATCATAACCTTCCCTCGTAACATATAGAGAGGGTCTGAAACGTTTCGTAGCATTTCGAACAATCCTCGATTTAATATGATTTTTTAACCGAAACTAGTATAAAATTTTGTATAATATACTACCATTTTTTGCCCGGAACTAGTATTTAAAAAAGTTTCATAGAATCTAATTTTGAGTTGATTTTTTGCATGGACTTCCATCATAACCTTCCCTCTTAACAAATAGAGAGGATCTTAAAAATTTGGTAGCATTTAGAACAATCCTCGATTTAATTTGATTTTTGACCTAAACTAGTATAGAATTGTGTATATTATACTACGATTTTTTGACAAAAATTAGTATTTAAAAAAAGTTTCATGGAATCTAATTTTGAGATAATTGTTTGCATGGACTTCCATCATAACCTTCCCTCGTAAAATATAGAGAGGATCTTAAAAGTTTCAAGCCTTTCGAATAATCCTCGATTTAATTTCATTTTTGAACGAAACTAGTAATAAATTGTGTATAATATACTACGTTTTTTTGACCGAAACTAGTATTTCAAAAAGTTTCATAAAATCTAATTTTAAGATGATTTTTTGCATGGACTTCCATCATAACCTTCCCTCTTAACTAATAGATAGGATCTTAAAACATTAATAGCATTTCGAACAATCCTCGATTTAATTAGATTTTTGACCGAAATTAGTATATAATTGTGTATAATATACAACAATTTTTTGACCGAAAATAGTATTTCAAAAAGTTTCATAGAATCTAATTTTGAGATGATTTTTTGCATGTAATTTCATCATAACCTTCCCTCGTAACATAGAGAGAGGATCTTAAAAGTTTCGTAGCATTTCAAACAATCCTTGATTTAATTTAATTTTTGACCTAAATATGTATAGAATTGTGTTTAATATAATACGATATTTTGACCAAAACTAGTATTTCAAAAAGATTCATATAATCTAATTTTGAGATAATTTTTTGCATGGACTTCCATCATAACCTTCCCTCGTAACATATAGAGATGGTCTGAAAAGTTTCGTAGCATTTCGAGCAATCCTCGATTTAATATGATTTTTGGACCGAAACTAGTAATAAATTGTGTATAATATACTACGATTTTTTAACCGAAACTAGTATTTCAAATAGTTTCATAGAATCTAATTTTGAGATTATTTTTTGCATGGACTTTTATCATAACCTTCCCTCTTAACATATAGAGAGAATCTTAAAAGATTCGTAGCATTTCGAACAATCCTCGATTTAATTAGATTTTTGACCGAAACTAATATAGAATTGTGTATAATATACTACAATTTTTTGACCGAAACTAGTATTTCAAAAAGTTTCATAGAATCTAATTTTGAGATGATTTTTTGTATGGAATTCCATCATAACCTTCCCTCGTAACATATAGAGAGGGTCTTAAAAGTTTTGTAGCATTTCGAACAATCCTCGATTTAATTTAATTTTTTACCTAAACTAGTATAGAATCGAGTATAATATACTACGATTTTATGACCAAAACTAATATTTCAAAAAGTTTCATGGAATCGAATTTTGAGATGATTTTTTGCATGGACTTCCATCATAACTTTCCTTCTTAACATAAGGAGGGGATCTTAAAAGATTCGTAGCATTTCGAAAAATCCTCGATTTAATTAGATTTTTGACCGAAACTATTATATAATTGTGTATTATATACTAAATTTTTTTACCGAAACTAGTATTTCAAAAAGTTTCATAGAATATAATTTTGAGATTATTTTTTGCATGGACTTTTATCATAACCTTCCCTCGTAACTTATAGAGAGGATCTTAAAAGCTTCGTAGCATTTCGAACAATCATCGATTTAATTTGATATTTGACCGAAACTAGTATAGAATTGTGTATAATATACTACGATTTTTGTACCAAAACTAGTATTTCAAAAGGTTTCATATAATCTAATTTTGAGATAATTTTTTCCATGGACTTCCATCATAACCTTCCCTCGTAAGATATAGAGAGGGTCTGAAACGTTTCGTAGCATTTCGAACAATCTTCGATTTAATATGATTTTTTGACCGAAACTAGTATAAAATTGTGTATAATATACTACCATTTTTTGACCGGAACTAGTATTTCAAAACATTTCATAGAATCTAATTTTGAGTTGATTTTTTGCATGGACTTCCATCATATACTTCCCTCGTAACAAATAGAGAGGGTCTTAAAAATTTCGTAGAATTTAGAACAATCCTCGATTTAGTTTGATTTTTGACCTAAACTAGTATAGAATTGTGTATAATATACTACGATTTATTGACCAAAACTAGTATTTCAAAAAGATTCATGGAATCTAATTTTGAGATAATTTTTTGCATGGACTTCCATCATAACCTTCCCTCGTAACATATAGAGAGGATCTTAAAAGTTTTGAGCCTTTCGAACAATCCTCGATTTAATTTGATTTTTGATCGAAACTAGTAATAAATTGTGTATAATATACTACGATTTTTTGACTGAAACTAGTATTTCAAATAGTTTCATAGAATCTAATTTTGAGATTATTTTTTGCATGGACTTTTATCATAACATTCCCTCTTAACATATAGAGAGGATCTTAAAAGATTCGTAGCATTTCAAACAATCCTCGATTTAATTAGATTTTTGACCGAAACTAATATATAATTGTGTATAATATACTACAATTTTTTGACCGAAACTAGTATTTCAAAAAGTTTCATAGAATCTAATTTTGAGATGATTTTTTGCATGGAATTCCATCGTAACCTTCCCTCGTAACATATAGAGAGGATCTTAAAAGTTTTGTAGCA
Source organism: Lathyrus aphaca (assembly GCA_963966055.1). Lineage (NCBI taxonomy): Eukaryota > Viridiplantae > Streptophyta > Magnoliopsida > Fabales > Fabaceae > Lathyrus > Lathyrus aphaca. The sequence continues at coordinate 34,285,532 of OZ014523.1, forward strand.
TTTTGAACTATCCTCTATTTAATTTAATTTTTTACCTAAACTAGTATAGAATCGTGTATAATATACTACGATTTTAAGACCAAAACTTGTATTTCAAATAGTTTCATAGAATCTAATTTTGAGATTATTTTTTGCATGGACTTTTATCATAACCTTCCCTCTTAACATATAGAGAGGATCTTAAAAGATTCGTAGCATTTCGAACAATCCTCGATTTAATTAGATTTTTAACCGAAACTAATATAGAATTGTGTATAATATACTACAATTTTTTGACCGAAACTAGTATTTCAAAAATTTTCATAGAATCTAATTTTGAGATGATTTTTTGTATTGAATTCCATCAGAACCTTCCCTCGTAACATATAGAGAGGGTCTTAAAAGTTTTGTAGCATTTCGAACAATCCTCGATTAATTTAATTTTTTACCTAAACTAGTATAGAATCGTGTATAATATACTACGATTTTATGACCAAAACTAGTATTTCAAAAAGTTTCATGGAATCGAATTTTGAGATGATTTTTTGCATGGACTTCCATCATAACCTTCCCTCTTAACATAAGGAGAGGATCTTAAAAGGTTCGTAGCATTTCGAAAAATCCTCGATTTAATTAGATTTTTGACCGAAACTATTATATAATTGTGTATTATATACTAAATTTTTTGACCGAAACTAGTATTTCAAAAAGTTTCATAGAATATAATTTTGAGATGATTTTTTGAATGGAATTCCATCATAACCTTCCCTCGTAACTTATAGAGAGGATATTAAAAGCTTCGTAGCATTTCGAACAGTCCTCGATTTATTTTAATTTTTGACCTAAACTAGTATAGAATTGTGTATAATATACTACGATTTTTTGACCAAAACTAGTATTTCAAAAAGATTCATGGAATCTAATTTTGAGATAATTTTTTGCATGGACTTCCATCATAACCTTCCCTCGTAACATATAGAGAGGATCTTAAAAGTTTCGAGCCTTTCGAACAATCCTCGATTTAATTTGATTTTTGATCGAAACTAGTAATAAATTGTGTATAATATACTACGATTTTTTGACTGAAACTAGTATTTCAAATAGTTTCATAGAATCTAATTTTGAGATTATTTTTTGCATGGACTTTTATCATAACCTTCCCTCTAAACATATAGAGAGGATCTTAAAAGATTCGTAGCATTTCAAACAATCCTCGATTTAATTAGATTTTTGACCGAAACTAATATATAATTGTGTATAATATACTACAATTTTTTGACCGAAACTAGTATTTCAAAAAGTTTCATAGAATCTAATTTTGAGATGATTTTTTGCATGGAATTCCATCATAACCTTCCCTCGTAACATATAGAGAGGATCTTAAAAGTTTTGTAGCATTTTGAACTATCCTCTATTTTATTTAATTTTTTACCTAAACTAGTATAGAATTGTGTATAATATACTACGATTTTATGACCAAAACTAGTATTTCAAAAAGTTTCATGGAATCTAATTTTGAGATAATTTTTTGCAAGGACTTCCATCATAACCTTCCCTCGTAACATATAGAGAGGATCTTAAAACATTCGTAGCATTTCGAAAAATCCTCGATTTAAATAGATTTTTGACCGAAACTATTATATAATTGTGTATAATATACTAAATTATTTGACCGAAACTAGTATTTCAAAAAGTTTCATAGAATATAATTTTGAGATGATTTTTTGCATGGAATTCCATCATAACTTCCCTCGTAATTTATAGAGAGGATCTTAAAAGCTTCGTAGCATTTCGAACAATCCTCGATTTATTTTAATTTTTGACCTAAACTAGTATAGAATTGTGTATAATATACTACGATTTTTTGACCAAAACTAGTATTTCAAAAAGTTTCATGGAATCTAATTTTGAGATAATTTTTTGCATGGACTTCCATCAAAACATTCCCTAGTAATATATAGAGAGGATCTTAAAACTTTCGTAGCATTTCGAACAATCATCGATTTAATTTGATATTTGACCTAAACTAGTATAGAATTGTGTATAATATACTACGATTTTTGTACCAAAACTAGTATTTCAAAAAGTTTCATATAATCTAATTTTGAGATAATTTTTTCCATGGACTTCCATCATAACCTTCCCTCGTAACATATAGAGAGGGTATGAAACGTTTCGTAGCATTTCGAACAATCCTCGATTTAATATGATTTTTTAACCGAAACTAGTATAAAATTTTGTATAATATACTACCATTTTTTGCCAGGAACTAGTATTTAAAAAAGTTTCATAGAATCTAATTTTGAGTTGATTTTTTGCATGGACTTCCATCATAACCTTCCCTCTTAACAAATAGAGAGGATCTTAAAAATTTCGTAGCATTTAGAACAGTCCTCGATTTAATTAGATTTTTGACCGAAATTAGTATATAATTGGGTATAATATACAACAATTTTTTGACCGAAATTAGTATTTCAAAAAGTTTCATAGAATCTAATTTTGAGATGATTTTTTGCATGTAATTTCATCATAACCTTCCCTCGTAACATATAGAGAGGATCTTAAAAGTTTCGTAGCATTTCAAACAATCCTTGATTTAATTTAATTTTTGACCTAAATATGTATAGAATTGTGTATAATATACTACGATATTTTGACCAAAACTAGTATTTCAAAAAGATTCATATAATCTAATTTTGAGATAATTTTTTGCATGGACTTCCATCATAACCTTCCCTCGTAACATATAGAGATGGTCTGAAAAGTTTCGTAGCATTTCGAGCAATCCTCGATTTAATATGATTTTTGGACCGAAACTAGTAATAAATTGTGTATAATATACTACGATTTTTTAACCGAAACTAGTATTTCAAATAGTTTCATAGAATCTAATTTTGAGATTATTTTTTGCATGGACTTTTATCATAACCTTCCCTCTTAACATATAGAGAGAATCTTAAAAGATTCGTAGCATTTCGAACAATCCTCGATTTAATTAGATTTTTGACCGAAACTAATATAGAATTGTGTATAATATACTACAATTTTTTGACCGAAACTAGTATTTCAAAAAGTTTCATAGAATCTAATTTTGAGATGATTTTTTGTATGGAATTCCATCATAACCTTCCCTCGTAACATATAGAGAGGGTCTTAAAAGTTTTGTAGCATTTCGAACAATCCTCGATTTAATTTAATTTTTTACCTAAACTAGTATAGAATCGAGTATAATATACTACGATTTTATGACCAAAACTAATATTTCAAAAAGTTTCATGGAATCGAATTTTGAGATGATTTTTTGCATGGACTTCCATCATAACTTTCCTTCTTAACATAAGGAGGGGATCTTAAAAGATTCGTAGCATTTCGAAAAATCCTCGATTTAATTAGATTTTTGACCGAAACTATTATATAATTGTGTATTATATACTAAATTTTTTTACCGAAACTAGTATTTCAAAAAGTTTCATAGAATATAATTTTGAGATTATTTTTTGCATGGACTTTTATCATAACCTTCCCTCGTAACTTATAGAGAGGATCTTAAAAGCTTCGTAGCATTTCGAACAATCATCGATTTAATTTGATATTTGACCGAAACTAGTATAGAATTGTGTATAATATACTACGATTTTTGTACCAAAACTAGTATTTCAAAAGGTTTCATATAATCTAATTTTGAGATAATTTTTTCCATGGACTTCCATCATAACCTTCCCTCGTAAGATATAGAGAGGGTCTGAAACGTTTCGTAGCATTTCGAACAATCTTCGATTTAATATGATTTTTTGACCGAAACTAGTATAAAATTGTGTATAATATACTACCATTTTTTGACCGGAACTAGTATTTCAAAACATTTCATAGAATCTAATTTTGAGTTGATTTTTTGCATGGACTTCCATCATATACTTCCCTCGTAACAAATAGAGAGGGTCTTAAAAATTTCGTAGAATTTAGAACAATCCTCGATTTAGTTTGATTTTTGACCTAAACTAGTATAGAATTGTGTATAATATACTACGATTTATTGACCAAAACTAGTATTTCAAAAAGATTCATGGAATCTAATTTTGAGATAATTTTTTACATGGACTTCCATCATAACCTTCCCTCGTAACATATAGAGAGGATCTTAAAAGTTTTGAGCCTTTCGAACAATCCTCGATTTAATTTGATTTTTGATCGAAACTAGTAATAAATTGTGTATAATATACTACGATTTTTTGACTGAAACTAGTATTTCAAATAGTTTCATAGAATCTAATTTTGAGATTATTTTTTGCATGGACTTTTATCATAACATTCCCTCTTAACATATAGAGAGGATCTTAAAAGATTCGTAGCATTTCAAACAATCCTCGATTTAATTAGATTTTTGACCGAAACTAATATATAATTGTGTATAATATACTACAATTTTTTGACCGAAACTAGTATTTCAAAAAGTTTCATAGAATCTAATTTTGAGATGATTTTTTGCATGGAATTCCATCGTAACCTTCCCTCGTAACATATAGAGAGGATCTTAAAAGTTTTGTAGCATTTTGAACTATCCTCTATTTAATTTAATTTTTTACCTAAACTAGTATAGAATCGTGTATAATATACTACGATTTTAAGACCAAAACTTGTATTTCAAATAGTTTCATAGAATCTAATTTTGAGATTATTTTTTGCATGGACTTTTATCATAACCTTCCCTCTTAACATATAGAGAGGATCTTAAAAGATTCGTAGCATTTCGAACAATCCTCGATTTAATTAGATTTTTAACCGAAACTAATATAGAATTGTGTATAATATACTACAATTTTTTGACCGAAACTAGTATTTCAAAAATTTTCATAGAATCTAATTTTGAGATGATTTTTTGTATTGAATTCCATCAGAACCTTCCCTCGTAACATATAGAGAGGGTCTTAAAAGTTTTGTAGCATTTCGAACAATCCTCGATTAATTTAATTTTTTACCTAAACTAGTATAGAATCGTGTATAATATACTACGATTTTATGACCAAAACTAGTATTTCAAAAAGTTTCATGGAATCGAATTTTGAGATGATTTTTTGCATGGACTTCCATCATAACCTTCCCTCTTAACATAAGGAGAGGATCTTAAAAGGTTCGTAGCATTTCGAAAAATCCTCGATTTAATTAGATTTTTGACCGAAACTATTATATAATTGTGTATTATATACTAAATTTTTTGACCGAAACTAGTATTTCAAAAAGTTTCATAGAATATAATTTTGAGATGATTTTTTGCATGGAATTCCATCATAACCTTCCCTCGTAACTTATAGAGAGGATATTAAAAGCTTCGTAGCATTTCGAACAGTCCTCGATTTATTTTAATTTTTGACCTAAACTAGTATAGAATTGTGTATAATATACTACGATTTTTTGACCAAAACTAGTATTTCAAAAAGATTCATGGAATCTAATTTTGAGATAATTTTTTGCATGGACTTCCATCATAACCTTCCCTCGTAACATATAGAGAGGATCTTAAAAGTTTCGAGCCTTTCGAACAATCCTCGATTTAATTTGATTTTTGATCGAAACTAGTAATAAATTGTGTATAATATACTACGATTTTTTGACTGAAACTAGTATTTCAAATAGTTTCATAGAATCTAATTTTGAGATTATTTTTTGCATGGACTTTTATCATAACCTTCCCTCTAAACATATAGAGAGGATCTTAAAAGATTCGTAGCATTTCAAACAATCCTCGATTTAATTAGATTTTTGACCGAAACTAATATATAATTGTGTATAATATACTACAATTTTTTGACCGAAACTAGTATTTCAAAAAGTTTCATAGAATCTAATTTTGAGATGATTTTTTGCATGGAATTCCATCATAACCTTCCCTCGTAACATATAGAGAGGATCTTAAAAGTTTTGTAGCATTTTGAACTATCCTCTATTTTATTTAATTTTTTACCTAAACTAGTATAGAATTGTGTATAATATACTACGATTTTATGACCAAAACTAGTATTTCAAAAAGTTTCATGGAATCTAATTTTGAGATAATTTTTTGCAAGGACTTCCATCATAACCTTCCCTCGTAACATATAGAGAGGATCTTAAAACATTCGTAGCATTTCGAAAAATCCTCGATTTAAATAGATTTTTGACCGAAACTATTATATAATTGTGTATAATATACTAAATTATTTGACCGAAACTAGTATTTCAAAAAGTTTCATAGAATATAATTTTGAGATGATTTTTTGCATGGAATTCCATCATAACTTCCCTCGTAATTTATAGAGAGGATCTTAAAAGCTTCGTAGCATTTCGAACAATCCTCGATTTATTTTAATTTTTGACCTAAACTAGTATAGAATTGTGTATAATATACTACGATTTTTTGACCAAAACTAGTATTTCAAAAAGTTTCATGGAATCTAATTTTGAGATAATTTTTTGCATGGACTTCCATCAAAACATTCCCTAGTAATATATAGAGAGGATCTTAAAACTTTCGTAGCATTTCGAACAATCATCGATTTAATTTGATATTTGACCTAAACTAGTATAGAATTGTGTATAATATACTACGATTTTTGTACCAAAACTAGTATTTCAAAAAGTTTCATATAATCTAATTTTGAGATAATTTTTTCCATGGACTTCCATCATAACCTTCCCTCGTAACATATAGAGAGGGTATGAAACGTTTCGTAGCATTTCGAACAATCCTCGATTTAATATGATTTTTTAACCGAAACTAGTATAAAATTTTGTATAATATACTACCATTTTTTGCCAGGAACTAGTATTTAAAAAAGTTTCATAGAATCTAATTTTGAGTTGATTTTTTGCATGGACTTCCATCATAACCTTCCCTCTTAACAAATAGAGAGGATCTTAAAAATTTCGTAGCATTTAGAACAGTCCTCGATTTAATTAGATTTTTGAACGAAATTAGTATATAATTGGGTATAATATACAACAATTTTTTGACCGAAATTAGTATTTCAAAAAGTTTCATAGAATCTAATTTTGAGATGATTTTTTGCATGTAATTTCATCATAACCTTCCCTCGTAACATATAGAGAGGATCTTAAAAGTTTCGTAGCATTTCAAACAATCCTTGATTTAATTTAATTTTTGACCTAAATATGTATAGAATTGTGTATAATATACTACGATATTTTGACCAAAACTAGTATTTCAAAAAGATTCATATAATCTAATTTTGAGATAATTTTTTGCATGGACTTCCATCATAACCTTCCCTCGTAACATATAGAGATGGTCTGAAATGTTTCGTAGCATTTCGAGCAATCCTCGATTTAATATGATTTTTTGACCGAAACTAGTAATAAATTGTGTATAATATACTACGATTTTTTGACCGAAACTAGTATTTCAAATAGTTTCATAGAATCTAATTTTGAGATTATTTTTTGCATGGACTTTTATCATAACCTTCCCTCTTAACATATAGAGAGGATCTTAAAAGATTCGTAGCATTTCGAACAATCCTCGATTTAATTAGATTTTTAACCGAAACTAATATAGAATTGTGTATAATATACTACAATTTTTTGACCGAAACTAGTATTTCAAAAAGTTTCATAGAATCTAATTTTGAGATGATTTTTTGTATTGAATTCCATCAGAACCTTCCCTCGTAACATATAGAGAGGGTCTTAAAGTTTTGTAGCATTTCGAACAATCCTCGATTAATTTAATTTTTTACCTAAACTAGTATAGAATCGTGTATAATATACTACGATTTTATAACCAAAACTAGTATTTCAAAAAGTTTCATGGAATCGAATTTTGAGATGATTTTTTGCATGGACTTCCATCATAACCTTCCCTCTTAACATAAGGAGAGGATCTTAAAAGGTTCGTAGCATTTCGAAAAATCCTCGATTTAATTAGATTTTTGACCGAAACTATTATATAATTGTTTATTATATACTAAATTTTTTGACCGAAACTAGTATTTCAAAAAGTTTCATAGAATATAATTTTGAGATGATTTTTTGCATGGAATTCCATCATAACCTTCCCTCGTAACTTATAGAGAGGATCTTAAAAGCTTCGTAGCATTTCGAACAGTCCTCGATTTATTTTAATTTTTGACCTAAACTAGTATAGAATTGTGTATAATATACTACGATTTTTTGACCAAAACTAGTATTTCAAAATGTTTCATGGAATCTAATTTTGAGATAATTTTTTGCATGGACTTCCATCAAAACATTCCCTAGTAACATATAGAGAGGATCTTAAAAGTTTCGTAGCATTTCGAAAATTCATCGATTTAATTTGATATTTGACCTAAACTAGTATAGAATTGTGTATAATATACTACGATTTTTGTACCAAAACTAGTATTTCAAAAAGTTTCATATAATCTAATTTTGTGATAATTTTTTCCATGGACTTCCATCATAACCTTCCCTCGTAACATATAGAGAGGGTCTGAAACGTTTCGTAGCATTTCGAACAATCCTCGATTTAATATGATTTTTTAACCGAAACTAGTATAAAATTTTGTATAATATACTACCATTTTTTGCCCGGAACTAGTATTTAAAAAAGTTTCATAGAATCTAATTTTGAGTTGATTTTTTGCATGGACTTCCATCATAACCTTCCCTCTTAACAAATAGAGAGGATCTTAAAAATTTCGTAGCATTTAGAACAATCCTCGATTTAATTTGATTTTTGACCTAAACTAGTATAGAATTATGTATATTATACTACGATTTTTTGACCAAAATTAGTATTTAAAAAAAGTTTCATGGAATCTAATTTTGAGATAATTGTTTGCATGGACTTCCATCATAACCTTCCCTCGTAAAATATAGAGAGGATCTTAAAAGTTTCAAGCCTTTCGAACAATCCTCGATTTAATTTCATTTTTGAACGAAACTAGTAATAAATTGTGTATAATATACTACGATTTTTTGACCGAAACTAGTATTTCAAAAAGTTTCATAAAATCTAATTTTAAGATGATTTTTTGCATGGACTTCCATCATAACCTTCCCTCTTAACATATAGACAGGATCTTAAAACATTAATAGCATTTCGAACAATCCTCGATTTAATTAGATTTTTGACCGAAATTAGTATATAATTGTGTATAATATACAACAATGTTTTGACCGAAATTAGTATTTCAAAAAGTTTCATAGAATCTAATTTTGAGATGATTTTTTGCATGTAATTTTATCATAACCTTCCCTCGTAACATATAGAGAGGATCTTAAGAGTTTCGTAGCATTTCAAACAATCCTTGATTTAATTTAATTTTTGACCTAAATATGTATAGAATTGTGTATAATATACTACGATATTTTGACCAAAACTAGTATTTCAAAAAGATTCATATAATCTAATTTTGAGATAATTTTTTGCATGGACTTCCATCATAACCTTCCCTCGTAACATATAGAGATGGTCTGAAAAGTTTCGTAGCATTTCGAGCAATCCTCGATTTAATATGATTTTTTGACCAAAACTAGTAATAAATTGTGTATAATATACTACGATTTTTTGACCGAAACTAGTATTTCAAATAGTTTCATAGAATCTAATTTTGAGATTATTTTTTGCATGGACTTTTATCATAACCTTCCCTCTTAACATATAGAGAGGATCTTAAAAGATTCGTAGCATTTCGAACAATCCTCGATTTAATTAGATTTTTGACCGAAACTAATATAGAATTGTGTATAATATACTACAATTTTTTGACCGAAACTAGTATTTCAAAAAGTTTCATAGAATCTAATTTGGAGATGATTTTTTGCATGGAATTCCATCGTAACCTTCCCTCGTAACATATAGAGAGGATCTTAAAAGTTTTGTAGCATTTCGAACTATCCTCGATTTAATTTAATTTTTTACCTAAACTAGTATAGAATCGTGTATAATATACTACGATTTTATGACCAAAACTAGTATTTCAAAAAGTTTCATGGAATCTAATTTTGAGATAATTTTTTGCATGGACTTCCATCATAACCTTCCCTCGTAACTGTAAGCTCATAATTTCGACAGGTTGAAATTTGGAGCTTGAGGTTATCTCTGTCGAAGAATGATGAAAGGGAAGAAATTCAAGAACTGCTGACAAGGTTAAAAGCTCCATTGCTTCGACAGAAGGGCAAATAGTGTTCTGGCAGGATAAGTTTGGAAAGTTGTTTTTTGGCTAAGTGTTTGACGGAATAAGGTTGTCTTTCGACGTTTCGACCGAAAAGGGGTTTGACAAAAGTAGTATTTGGCAGATGCTGAAGGTGTTGTTCCTTCTTTAAAAGGCTTCGACAGATTGAAGAGGTGCAAGGTTTCGTCACCAAAGAGGGGAATTCAAATTCAAAACGTTGTAACCTTTGACAGTTGGACACATGGCAGGTTCAGGAGAAGAAGTTTCATGCAGGCTGACATTTGTCATTTATTTATGATTTTTCCGTTCTAGGCAGTTACTTTATTTGTGTATAAATAGAATAGTTTGTGTTTAGAATAGGTGTGTGAAAACTGATACAAAATTCCTGTAAATACTCTAAGTACCCAGTGTGAGAGAAAATGAGTTTGATATTTGGAACCATGTACGTTTGAACACCATTTATCCTTTAAGTTATTTAAATTGTCAGTTTATTCATCAAGTTTATTTCATCTTCAAGTTTTATTTATTTTTCTGCAAGTTATAGCTTTCGACATTTCTTACTTTTGTTTAAAAACTTCAACTTTATTTTGTTTTATAAACTTAAATTTTACTTTACTTTCAAAATCAAAGTTCTTAACACTTTGACAGTATTGACGAAACAAACCATAAACCAATCACAAACACTAAGAGTAGTTCGACAGAATAATTGCACATGTGTCCCAGGACTTGTTTGGTTGGTCTTGCAAGTAACCCAATTTTCTGAGAAATTGGTTAACCAGAGGTTGTTCGCCAGAAATCACAGCGAACAAATTGGCACACCCGGTGGGACCGGTGCATTTGATAAAATCTAATAGAGACCTTTCTTAGACAAATTGTTCCTTCCTACGTTGTATGATTCTTAGAAGCGGTAAACTAGCCGTAACCGACGTAGAGAGACCAAAGAGAACAAGAGGAAGAAGGATGGCTAACTTGCCAAATGCTTTAAACAATCCTGACGAAACCATTCCAGTTTCCAATCCTATCCCTTCGTCAGGAACAATACCAGTTTCTGGCCCTGTTTTAGAACAGATTAGGCCTCCTTTAGGGGATTCAATACCAACGGGTTCAGGGTCCCAGAATGCGCCTAGTTCTTCCACCATGGGAAACGCCAGACCCCTTGGAACCCCTCCCCCTGGAGGAAATACCTTCAGGCCATATCTGAATTATTCTCAGCCCTTGACTGGGAGAGAACAACCATATGGAATGCCAACTTCAATGATGGCAAGCCTACATAATTCGTCACCATTATTCTCTGAGGCTATGGTTCAAGTGTCATCACCATTGCAGGGATTAGGATATGGTGGAAATGGAAATAGAATGAATCAAATTCCACCAGGTTTCCATATGCCCACTATGACAAACCATTCTGCACAAGTAATTCGTCAACAGATGGATGAAAGCAATCATGATATGGTGCAGGCTTTGACGCAACAAATGGGAGAAGTGTTCAATCCCTTAATACAAAACACTACCCAAACAAACCAAATATTGGCAGAACAGATGGCACGCATTGCTGACTTTTTTGGAGTCCCTCAAGCACAGCAAAGAATGCAATTAAATCAGAATCCTGCCAATAGGGTTGTCGAAGAGGAACTTACTATAAACCAAAGGCCATTGGGAAACCCTCATGAAAATCCCAGGGGCCAAGAGGTGGTAGTTGAACAGCCTAATGTAGAAGAGCCTATTCGACAGGAACCAAGAAGAATAATAGTCCAGAGAGACCAAAATGCTGATGAAATATTACAGCAGAGAATGCGTTACAATAACCTGCCTGTCAAAAATAATATTGCCACCATGGTTGAGAGAATAATGGCACAAAATGGAGTAAACGTAGGATTACAAAGGCCTAGTTATACTTCCCCCTTGTCTGAATTTGTCTTACAACAAGAGTTACCACCAAGGTGGAAAGTCCCCAAATTCACCAAATTCTCAGGGGATACTAGTGAGTCCACCATAGAACACGTAGCGCGTTATTTGATAGAGGCAGGAGAGATTGCTAATAATGAGAACTTAAGGATGAAATATTTCCCAAGTTCTTTGACAAAAAATGCTTTCACTTGGTTTACATCTCTTCCTGCAACTTCAATCTTCACTTGGACCCAATTAGAAAGATTGTTCCACGAACAATTCTATATGGGACAAACCAAGATAAGTTTGAAAGAGTTGGCAAGTGTCAAAAGAAAATTTTCTGAACCTATAGATGACTATTTGAATAGGTTTAGATTATTAAAAGCCAGATGCTTTACACAAGTGCCGGAACAAGAACTAGTCGAAATGGCTGCAGGGGGTCTAGATTATTCCATAAGGAAAAAACTGGATACCCAGTATTTGAGAGACATGGCACAACTGGCAGACAGAGTGAGGCAAATAGAAAGACTAAAAAAAGAAAAATTTAGATCAAATAAAAACAAGAAGGAAAGAGTGGCCTATGTAGGAATAGTTCAAGAAGATGATTATGACGAAAACGAACCAGTCATTTTCGACCAGCAAGAAATTGATCTGGCAGAATTAAAGCAAGGCCCTCCATATTCTTGTAAAGTTTTAGCCCCGTCGAATGGAAAAAATCCAGTCGAAGTGGAAAAGAATGACAGGTTCCCTAAAAGAACCTATACATTCGACATCACCAAATGTGATGAAATATTTGATTTATTAGTCAAAGATGGTCAGTTAATAAAACCAGCAGGTACTAAGGAGCCTCCTGTAGACCAACAGAAAAAGAGAGGTTTTTGTAAATACCATAATTTCTTGGGTCATAAAACTTCTCAATGTTACCTTTTCAGGGATCTTGTCCAGAATGCAATCCAAAATGGAAGGCTGAAGTTTGGAGACAAAGTCAAGCAACAGATGAGGATTGACTCCAATCCCATGCAGGTTGTGGAGGCCAATTATGCTGAACCAGAAATGGTAAATGTGGTCGAAATGGAGATCATGGCAGAGGAAAGTTTTGAAATGGTAGAAGTTACTGAAAGCTTCGACACCAACTTCACCATGATAGAAGATGCTGAAGGTTTCGACACCCATGTAAATGTGGTGGAAGAAGGTGATGATCTTGCTAACCAGGCTGAGGAAAAAGAAGTCAAAGCTTCTGAAGACTTCGACAGTGAGAATGCCATTGAAACTACTGAAGGTTCCGACGAAAGAAATACAGCCAAAGTGGGAAGAAGCTTCGACAAGAAAAATTATGAAAGAGATGCTGAGTAGGGGGTGATCTGGGACACTTTAGGAGAATTGAATGGGAAGTTCGACTTCATGGTGAAATATTCAGCACCACCAAGCTCCAAAACAGATATCAACAAAATCAAACCCACAGGATGGGGAGATTCTTTCAAACATGATGACGAAGAGGAGGATAACAAAACCCTCACTGTCCAAAAAGAGGCCACTGAGGGCCTTGACCAAGATAAGATCAAAACAACAGGGACTGATGACAATGCCCTTACTGTCAAACCAATAAACAGTAGTACCATCAGAACTGAAGAACATTCTGTCGAAGGTGTTGCACACTGCTGCAAATACATCTATAAGGGTTTACACCCAAAAGGCAGTGTAAATCAGTCAAAGGAGAATATCCCAGAGGAAATGATGCTAGTCGAAAAAATGAACAAATTGAAAATCACAACTGAACAGAATGTTGGGATTCATATGGTGGAAATCACTCAAAAGGTAGGACCAGACACCAACAAAGGAAAGAAACGTCAAGAGAAGCATCAGAAGCTGGTTTACCCAGAAGAGAACGAAAGTCTTGTCGAATTCATCCAGAGGTGTCAAAGGAAGAACGCAGAAGTTATGCTTTGCCCAAGATGCAGTGCTGTGTTCGACAGGAAAGCAGCTGATGACTTAGAAGCAGCAGAAAAGACCCAGAGGAAAAGAAACTGGGGCACAGTCCCACCAACCAGGAACGAAAGATTCGACCCAAGAAGAGGGAAACATCACATCCAAGGAGTGGGAGAAAGACGTTTCAACACTTATAAACCATCCAACAGACCAAATGATGACAAATGGGTTCAACCTATAAGGGATGCCCAAGGTCAGAAGAGATGGAAGAGTTTTGAAGTAAACAGGGGTCCCTCAATAGAAGTAAAAAAGGGGGCAAATCCAAAGTACGTCTCTGAGAACTACAAAGGGAAGAATCCTATGTCCAAGTCCCAATGGAGAAGATTCCAAAGGCAGAAGAAAATTGAAAAAGAAACTGTAGAACACAAAAGGGTTGGACAGAAGGAAGCTGAATCAAGCAAGTATGTGCAGATTACAAGCAAAGGGAGGCTTCTGGCAAAAGAAGAACCCCTTCAGAAGAATGGATCTAATGATACCACAGAAATACAGAAAACAAACAACAAAATGCCAGTGGATGAAGAAGTTACAGATGACTTCAGTTTAGAGTCTGAGGCGCCTTTCGACGTAACCTGCAATATGGTTTCTGTGTTGCCCAGAGACTATGACAGGATAATGGAAGTCGAAGACGAAGAGGATGACATGGCAGATGATAGCATAGTCCTTAAGCCTATATGCTACTACATAATGAATAATGGCTGTGTCGAAGAGCAAAATGCTTTCTTCGAAAAGCCAGATGATGTAATGAAGGCTCACTTAAAGCCTCTTTTCATAAAAGGAAAGGTAGAAAACGTGGGTGTCAACAAAATTCTGATAGATGGTGGAGCAGCTGTAAATTTAATTCCTCATTATATGATAAAGAGGATTGGAAAAGATGACTCCGACACTAAGCCTCACAATATGGTGTTGTCCAACTATGAAGGTAAAGTAGGGACAACACTGGGAGTAATACAACTGAACTTGACTGTAGGATCCATTACCAGGCCTACAATGTTTGTGGTGATAGCATCAAAGGCAAATTACAACTTGCTGTTGGGAAGAGAATGGATCCATGGGATTGGGGTTGTGCCATCCTCCATGCATCAGAGGATAGCAATCTGGAGGCCAGATGGAATTGTCGAAAACATAGAAGCAGATCAAAGTTACTTCACAGTTGATGTGAACAATGTCAACGGTCGTAACTTCGACAAGAACCTGGCACATATAGCACCATGCAATCCTGCTGGTTTTGACCTAACAGCCTCCGATAACACCTATTGTTCCATGTACCTCCACCCCACGCATGGCTTCCAGTGGGATAAAGAAGTAATTGGGGAGACAAATTACACTTGGGGAACTGCCCATGTCAATCCAACTGGGTGGGGGAGTGAGTTCAATGAAAATGACTGAGGCATCAACAATAGAAAAGATTTCGGCTTATATAGCCGAAAAACAACTCAAAGCGGCCCTTGAGGCTGAAGTAAGAAACATGGCTGTCGAAGCCAACACACAAGTTGTCGAAGAGCAACATCCTCAAGAAAACATTGAGGAACAACATACAAAGCAGAGTTTAGAAGAAGATTCTAATGGCGAATGGCAGAGTCAAAGACTTGATGCCATTTATGATGACGAACCCTTGGGGTTTGAAAAGGACCCAGCTCCAACCAACATGAAAATGGTGGCACAGGATCCTTTGGAGGAGATTAATCTAGGACTGGGGGCAGAGAAAAGGCCAACTTACATCAGTGCCAAGATGAATCCTCAACTCAGAGTCGAAATGATCCAACTGCTGAATGAGTTTAAAGACTGCTTCGCATGGGATTATGACGAAATGCCTGGTTTAGACAGAAATTTGGTCGAATTGAAGTTGCCAATACTGGAAGGGAAGAAGCCAATAAAGCAGACTCCCAGACGCTTTGCACCTGAAATTCTGTCGAAAATCAAAGAGGAAGTCGAAAGGCTTCTAAAATGCAAATTCATCCGTACAACAAGGTATGTCGAATGGATTGCTAATATTGTTCCTGTGATTAAGAAAAATGGCAAACTGAGGGTATGCATTGATTTTAGAGATCTAAACTCAGCTACCCCTAAGGATGAATATCCTATGCCAGTAGCAGAAATGCTAGTAGATTTTGCAGCAGGCCATGAGTATTTAAGTATGCTTGATGGCTACTCTGGTTACAACCAGATTTTCATTGCTGAAGAAGACGTCCCAAAAACAGCTTTTCGTTGTCCAGGAGCAATAGGAACATATGAGTGGGTAGTCATGCCCTTTGGTTTGAAAAATGCTGGAGCTACTTACCAAAGGGCCATGAATTCTATTTTTCATGATTTCATTGAAACGTTTATGCAAATTTATATAGATGATATTGTGATTAAATCTGCCTCAGGCTCAGACCATATTAACCATCTTCGACAGTCCTTTGAAAGGATGAGGAAGTTTGGTTTGAAAATGAATCCCCTTAAATGTGCTTTTGGTGTGCAGGCTGGGGACTTCTTAGGCTTTGTGGTCCACAAGAAAGGGATTGAGATCAATGAAAACAAAGCTAAGGCCATAATGGAAGCGAAAGCGCCATCGACAAAGAAGGAATTGCAGTCTCTACTAGGGAAAATCAACTTTCTCAGAAGGTTCATCTCCAACCTTAGTGGAAAAACTCAGGCCTTCTCCCCTCTACTTCGACTGAAGAAGGAGGGTTTCACTTGGGGGCAAGAACAGCAAGATGCCTTCGACAAGATCAAGGAGTATCTGGCAAATCCTCCAGTCTTAATATCTCCTTGTCGAAAAAGAAGCATGAGGCTTTACATATCAGCATCTGACAGAACATTAGGAAGCATGCTTTGTCAAGAAGATGAACATGGCGTCGAAAGAGCCATCTATTATCTCAGCAGAGTCTTAAATGATGCTGAAACTAGATATAGTATGATAGAGAAATTATGTTTATGTGTATATTTCTCTTGTACAAAATTAAAGCATTATATAAAACCCATTGATGTACATATATCTTCTCATTTCGACGTAATAAAGCATATGTTGTCTAAGTCTATTCTACATAGTCGAATTGGAAAATGGGCTTTAGCCTTGACTGAATTTTCTTTAAAATATACGCCTCTAAAAGCTGTTAAAGGACAAGTAGTTGCTGACTTTATAGCTGACCACTCCATACTTGTAGATGAGACTAATTATGTCGAAAGAGAGCCTTGGAAATTATATTTCGATGGTTCCAGTCATAAAAATGGAACAGGTGTTGGGGTGTTAATTATTTCTCCCAATAAAATTCCAACAAAGTTCAAGTACAAAATAGAAGGGTTCTGTTCAAATAATGAGGCAGAATACGAAGCTTTAATTGCTGGACTTGAAATTTTGTTGGAATTGGGGGCAACAGAGGTCGAAATAATGGGTGACTCTGAGTTGGTGATAAAACAACTGACGAAAGAGTACAAATGTGTCAAAGAAAATTTGATCATGTACTTTGTGATAGCCAATAGACTCCTCAAGAGATTCGACAGTGTAGTCTTTAGACACGTTCCCAGATTAGAAAATCAGGAAGCAAATGACCTGGCTCAATTGGCTTCAGGGTATAAAGTGTCGAAGGAAAGTCTGATGAAAGTTGTCGAAGTGAGAGGAAAATTTTTATCCACCAGACTGTCCCCATCTGATTTGGAGACAATAAGATTGGGATATGGTGATGAAGAAAACTTTGAGATTTTTAATATAGATAATCCAGAGGTAGGAGATTGGAGAAAACCTATCAAAGATTATTTACAAAATCCAAACCAGACAGTCGAAAGAAAGATAAAGTATAGAGCTATAAGTTATGTGCTCTTTGGAAATGAATTGTTTAAAAAGACTGCGGAGGGAGTTCTACTAAAGTGCCTAGGAGAGACTGAAGCTTATATAGCTTTGTCGAATGTGCATAGTGGTGCATGTGGTGCACACCAGGCAGGGCATAAGATGAAATGGCTACTATTTCGACAAGGGATGTATTGGCCAACAATGTTGAAAGATTGTGTCGAATTTGCAAAGGGTTGTCAAGAATGTCAAATTCATGCAGGCATACCTCATGTGCCAGCAAATGAGTTACATTCCATTATAAAGCCTTGGCCATTCAGAGGTTGGGCTTTAGATTTGATTGGTGAAATTCGACCAGCCTCTTCAAAAGGGCAGAAGTACATTTTAGTTGGGGTAGATTACTTCACTAAGTGGATTGAAGCCATACCATTGACGAATGTAGACCAGGAAGCAGTCATAGACTTCATCCAGAAACATATAATGTATAGATTTGGAATACCAGAGACTATAACCACTGATCAAGGATCTGTGTTTACTGGAAGAAATATGCAGGCATTTGCAAAAGAGACAGGTTTTAAGTTGCTAACTTCGACACCTTATTATGCCCAAGCAAATGGTCAGGTCGAAGCAGCCAACAAAGTAGTGATAAACCTGATAAAGAAGCACGTGGGTAAAAAACCTAGAAATTGGCACAAGACTCTGGATCAAATCCTTTGGGCTTGTCGAACGTCTCCTAAGGAGGCAACTAAATCCACCCCATTTAAATTAACTTACGGACATGATGCAGTATTGCCAGTCGAAATTTGTTTACAGTCAATACGAATTCAAAGGCATCATGAGATTCCATCTGAAATTTATTGGAGTATGATGATGGATGAGTTGGTTGATTTAGATGAAGAAAGGTTACATGCTTTAGAATTAATAAGAAGGCAGAAAGAAAGAGTCGAAAAGTTTTACAATAAGAAAGTAAAAGTTAAAGCCTTTTTAGTAGATGATTTAGTTTGGAAAGTAATCTTGCCCATGGAGAAGAAAGATAAATTGCTGGGAAAATGGTCCCCTAAATGGGAAGGGCCTTTCAAAATTCTAAGAGTTTTTTCGAATGGAGCATATGAAGTCGAAGAAATAGAAAAAGATAGGAGACTGCTGAAAATAAATGGCAAGTACTTAAAAAAGTATAAACCAACATTGCAAGAAATAAAAATAGGAACAGAATGAAATTGCAAATAAAAACTTGTCTTCGCCAAAAAGATGGCGTGAAATAGCATTACATATGAAATTGCTAAAAAATTCTTAAACAAATAAAATTTCCTAATTCCTATTACAAACTACTGTCGAAGGAAGGTAGCTTTGAGTTCGTCGAATTTTTTCTTCTGAAGCTGAATTCGACGCTCGCAGAGACTCTTACTGACAGTCAGTTCGTCAATCTCCCTGTGAAGTTGTTGGGCTGATTCTGCATGTTGGATACCCTTTTGGAGTTCACTGTCGATTTCCTCTTGGTTGGGTTGTTGGAGAGTGGCCTGGCGTTCCTTCTCTTGGAGGATTTTCTTTTGAAGTTCAGCAATCTGAGTCTGATAAGCCTGAATGTTGTTTTCACACTCAGCAGCAGCTTTGGTGTATACGTCAGAAAGCTTGTTCAGTTCTGAAATTTTGTTTGTCGAAGAAGCTACGATATTCCATTCTGAAACTTGTTCTTCAGATTTGGCTGTAATGTTCTGAGAAAACTCCTTTTGACGAATCAAATCAGCACTTACAGAATCGAGCAATGACATCAGGTCCATCACCAGACGGCTCTCTTCAGTCGAAGCCTCCAACAAATTGGCTCGTTTCAGGAGTTTCTTCAGATCATACTGGGCAGAAGGATTTTCAGCCAGGGTCTCAAACAGGTCCACCCCAAGGATTTTTGCTTTGATTTCATCCATGATGACATTGATGGGTTGAATGTCAGAAGTGGCCCCTGAAGCTGTCGAACCACTATGAGAAGAGTCTTGGAAGTTGTACCTGGAGTTGAGTAGAGCTTTTAAATATTCCAGAGGCTTTCTAACTTTCAAGCTTTCAATTTCCTCGTGTGATAAGCTTGTCGAACCAGTACCCAAAGGGGTGTCTGCAGGAACTTTTGATGAAATAGGAACATTTTGGGAAGTTCCTCCAAGGCTCAAGTTGGCTCCTGGTTGGTTCGACAGATCAACCTCTTCTTCGACAATTTCTTTGTCAGCCTCTGTGGTATCAGTTGGCTCTTGAGCTTGTGTATCCTGACCAGGAGCATCTTCGTCAATTTCTGTTGCAGCAGCTGGTCCTTGAGTTGGTGCATCATGGTCTGGGCGAAAGGGAGAATTATTGCCAGAAGATTCAGAGTCACTAATGTTGAATTCGTCCAAAGTTTGAGGTCCATAGACACCTGCATCTGGGGTGGCGTCTTCTTGAAGCCTTTCATCCAGAGTCTTCTCAGAGTCAGAGGGAATAACTTCTTCTTGGATTTCAGAAGAGTCTTCGACATCAATAACAACCTAAAGGGAGCATAAAAGGGAAGTATAAGATAGGAATATATGCAGTCAAGACTAGGAATGTTGTCAGTCGAAAATAAATACCTGAGGGATCTCAGTGTGAATACTTGAGTCCCCACTTCTTTCACTCCTTGAGGGAATTTTGTTGGTTGGACTGGCAGGGGGAGTTCGTCTGTGAACTATGGATCTTTGGGATGCCACTGTTTTTATTTTCAGACCTTTGTTTCGTTTCAGAGGTTGAGGTTCAGGAGATTCATCCTCAGACTCTTCGACACTCATCTCCTTTTCTTCTTGTTTTCTTTTCTTGGCTGGTGTACGAGTGACCTGCAGTAAAAGAAGAGGTATTCGGTATAAAGGAATGTTGAGAGACATGAATAAGGTGTTTTCTATTTGTCGAAACCTTCTTGGCAGTTGTGGGAGATTTTTCGACTGTCTTGGAGGAGGTTCCTTCGCCAGCAGTTTTCTTGATAATTCTAACAGCTGAAAGAGGAAAGATTGCATGAACATTGATATAAAATAAAAGGAGTTAGAGATAAAAAGAGGAATGTAATTTCTTCGACACCTTCAAGAATGGGTTCTTCGACACTAATTTGTTCTATCCCAACATGAAGGTGCCCAGTGAAGTTGCCCAAGTGATACTTCGTCGGAACCACACGTTCGGCAAGTTTCTTGCTGGATTCGCGAAGCAGTTTTAAATCAGATCCACACACAAACCAATCTGGAAATGGAGGGCTCAAAGCCACACCAAATTCTGCAGAAGGGAGTGGAGAGAATTTTGGAGGAAAAGTTGTGAATGCAAAGTTGTATCGTGCATGTGGTGGGAGAGATGAAGGCATCCCCAACTTATCCAATTTTTCTGTAAACTTTTGTTTTAAAGTTACTGCTGCTTCGCCTATGGTTCGACGAAGATCATTGGGCCTGTAAATAGTTTCAAAATACTTTTGAAACTTTTGAATTTCTTTGATATGTTTGTCTGTACCTTTTTTCTTCTTATCCTGCACAAAAGTAAAAGCGTTCGTCAGGAGAGTGGTGAAGGTTGCTACGTCAAAGAATTTGTTAATATAATATTCTTTCCACCAAACGTCGAAGTCTTCAGTGCATAGGAAGCTTGGTTGAAAGATGGTGGGGTAAACTTCTAAAGATGAGTCGAAGAATTTGTTGTATAACTCTAAACTTCTGTCGAAGCTTTGAAATGAGTTATAGAATATAATAGAGCCTTTCTTGTGATAAATAGGCTTCGTCTTCGTCTGTATTAGTCCAAATTATCTAGCCACCAGGTTGGGTTGGTAAACAATGAGGGACACCTTAGTGTTGTTGAGACTGTGGTGGGAGAAAAAGTGCCTTGGCATAAGAAAAGCCTCCCAAATGGATATATAAGAGTCTTCGTCTTTCTGGTTCTCCACTGGGAGTTGTCTTGTAAACCATCTGGGACCCACATGTCTGTTGGCAAATGGTGCCATGGAAGGAGTGAACTTATAGCGTTTGGCGAACATCATGATGTAACTAGTGAATGCTTGTCGAACACCTATGTTATCATCAGTAGGGGTTAGTTGGACTAACCTAGGCCATTCGACGCGCCTTTCTTTTACTTCTTCTTCAACAACTGGCATTTTGACAGGGATGAAAGTTTCGAAGGTTGCGTTCAACCATAATTGTAGGAGCCAGAAGGGGCCTGTGAGACTAATGTTGCCTTTGTCCTTAAGGGTTTTTAGGTTACTTACACTCTCACTCAAGGATTCATAGAGGTTTGCCAAAAGTAACTCACTCAGGCAGAATGCAACTCCATTATGAAGTTGATTAGCCATGATAATATAACTTCTGGCAACTTGAAGTGACCTAGTGCAGAAGACAAATTTGGCTAACCACAGAGTAAGGAAAGCAATGTGCTCTCTGTCGGAGACTTCCTCATTGTCCTCGCCTTGGTGATGAGTAATAAAAACAGAGTATCCAGCATGCTTTGTGTCGAAGCCTATGGGGTCCTTGTTTAAATGTTCAGGGTTAAAGATTTCTCCTAAAGGACTGAGGCCAGTAATGGCTGCTATGTCGAATAGGGTAGGAGTAACCATTCCACAGGGTAAATGGAAAGTATTGTAAGTACTATCCCAGAAGTACAAAGAGGCCAGCAGCATGTTCTGGCAATAGCGTGGACCTTCCTTCGACAGTTGGATCAGGTCATAGATGCCAGTTTTCTTCCAGAATTTCTCTTTGACTCTTTCGACCCTAGTGAGCCAAGCTAAGTAGTCGGAAGGATCTTTCGTCAGGGGAGGACTCCTAAAAATTCTAGTTTGATTCAAATAAGACAGATCTATTTCTATCGAAGCTATGGGAATTTCGGGTTTTTTGGACGTTGTTTCGACAGGCCTAGGGTTCTTATTAGCAGCTATGGGTTTGGAACTAGAGTAACAAGGATAAAAGTCTTTCAAACGATTAGGGTCAGCATTGGGATCAAAAATGGGGCCTAGCATGGCATGGTGAACTCCAGAAACTGAGATAGGAATCATTACCTGAGACCTGTAGATGCTTGCTTTCTCCCTTTCATTTGGGGGTTCTGGAAAGTATTGTTGTTGCTGCATTTGTATGGGCCCAGATAGTATATGAGCAGGAGGGAGATCAGCTGTTTTCTTTGTCTTCTTGGCACTGCGATCAGCAACAGTTTTTGGAGGAGCCATTGATGTGAGAAGGTGAGAAGTTTGAAGGAGCTGAAGCTTTGAAATGGGTTTGTAATGGAGTTTTTGCGTTTAGGTAGGAGAAGAGTTTTGAGGATGTGAAAAAGAAGAAAAGGTTGTTGAAGGTGGTATTTATAGAAGATGAGAAGGTAAAATAAATAAATAATAATAATAAAAAGAAGAAAAAATGAAAAGGCTTTTCAGTTGGAAAAGTGGGAACATGCGTTTGATCCATTGGTGGTGATTGAAAGTGACGGTTGGTAGGAGGCCATGATTTAGCTAAAATATAGGGTCATGGGAGATTGTGTAAACGTGGGCTAGACATGACGTTTTCAGAAAGTGGAAATCATGGTGTTTTCTTGGGACTCAACAAATTCACTTTATAATAAATGAGACTGACAGGATATCAAAGGTCATTTCGACAGCAAAAGATATTTCTCCAAGAATAGTCGAAAACATCTTTGCTGGGGGGCAATTTGTAAGCTCATAATTTCAACAGGTTGAAATTTGGAGCTTGAGGTTATCTCTGTCGAAGAATGATGAAAGGGAAGAAATTCAAGAACTGCTGACAAGGTTAAAAGCTCCATTGCTTCGACAGAAGGGCAAATAGTGTTCTGGCAGGATAAGTTTGGAAAGTTGTTTTTTGGCTAAGTGTTTGACGAAATAAGGTTGTCTTTCGACGTTTCGACAGAAAAGGGGTTTGACAAAAGTAGTATTTGGCAGATGCTGAAGGTGTTGTTCCTTCTTTAAAAGGCTTCGACAGATTGAAGAGGTGCAAGGTTTCGTCACCAAAGAGGGGAATTCAAATTCAAAACGTTGTAACCTTTGACAGTTGGACACATGGCAGGTTCAGGAGAAGAAGTTACATGCAGGCTGACATTTGTCATTTATTTATGAATTTTCCGTTCTAGGCAGTTACTTTATTTGTGTATAAATAGAATAGTTTGTGTTTAGAATAGGTGTGTGAAAACTGATACAAAATTCCTGTAAATACTCTAAGTACCCAGTGTGAGAGAAAATGAGTTTGATATTTGGAACCATGTACGTTTGAACACCATTTATCCTTTAAGTTATTTAAATTGTCAGTTTATTCATCAAGTTTATTTCATCTTCAAGTTTTATTTATTTTTCTGCAAGTTATAGCTTTCGACATTTCTTACTTTTGTTTAAAAACTTCAACTTTATTTTGTTTTATAAACTTAAATTTTACTTTACTTACAAAATCAAAGTTCTTAACACTTTGACAGTATTGACGAAACACACCATAAACCAATCACAAACACTAAGAGTAGTTCGACAGAATAATTGCACATGTGTCCCAGGACTTGTTTGGTTGGTCTTGCAAGTAACCCAATTTTCTGAGAAATTGGTTAACCAGAGGTTGTTCGCCAGAAATCACAGCGAACAGTAACATATAGAGAGGATCTTAAAACATTCGTAGCATTTCGAAAAATCCTCGATTTAATTAGATTTTTTACCAAAACTATTATATAATTGTGTATAATATACTAAATTATTTGACCTAAACTAGTATTTCAAAAAGTTTCATAGAATATAATTTTGAGATGATTTTTTGCATGGAATTCCATCATAACTTACCTCGTAATTTATAGAGAGGATCTTAAAAGCTTCGTAGCATTTCGAACAATCCTCGATTTATTTTAATTTTTGACCTAAACTAGTATAGAATTGTGTATAATATACTACGATTTTTTGACCAAAACTAGTATTTCAAAAAGTTTCATGGAATCTAATTTTGAGATAATTTTTTGCATGGACTTCCATCAAAACATTCCCTAGTAACATATAGAGAGGATCTTAAAAGTTTCGTAGCATTTCGAACAATCATCGATTTAATTTGATATTTGACCTAAACTAGTATAGAATTGTGTATAATATACTACGATTTTTGTACCAAAACTAGTATTTCAAAAAGTTTCATATAATCTAATTTTGAGATAATTTTTTCCATGGACTTCTATCATAACCTTCCCTCGTAACATATAAAGAGGGTCTGAAACGTTTCGTAGCATTTCGAACAATCCTCTATTTAATATGATTTTTTAACCGAAACTAGTATAAAATTTTGTATAATATACTACCATTTTTTGCCCGGAACTAGTATTTAAAAAAGTTTCATAGAATCTAATTTTGAGTTGATTTTTTGCATGGACTTCCATCATAACCTTCCCTCTTAACAAATAGAGAGGATCTTAAAAATTTCGTAGCATTTAGAACAATCCTCGATTTAATTTGATTTTTGACCTAAACTAGTATAGAATTGTGTATATTATACTACGATTTTTTGACCAAAATTAGTATTTAAAAAAAGTTTCATGGAATCTAATTTTGAGATAATTGTTTGCATGGACTTCCATCATAACCTTCCCTCGTAAAATATAGAGAGGATCTTAAAAGTTTCAAGCCTTTCTAACAATCCTCGATTTAATTTCATTTTTGACCGAAACTAGTAATAAATTGTGTATAATATACTACGATTTTTTGACCGAAACCAGTATTTCAAAAAGTTTCATAAAATCTAATTTTAAGATGATTTTTTGCATGGACTTCCATCATAACCTTCCTTCTTAACATATAGACAGGATCTTAAAACATTTATAGCATTTCGAACAATCCTCGATTTAATTAGATTTTTGACCGAAATTAGTATATAATTGTGTATAATATACAACAATTTTTTGACCAAAAATAGTATTTCAAAAAGTTTCATAGAATCTAATTTTGAGCTGATTTTTTGCATGTAATTTCATCATAACCTTCCCTCGTAACATATAGAGAGGATCTTAAAAGTTTCGTAGCATTTCAAACAATCCTTGATTTAATTTAATTTTTGACCTAAATATGTATAGAATTGTGTATAATATACTACGATATTTTGACCAAAACTAGTATTTCAAAAAGATTCATATAATCTAATTTTTGCATGGACTTCCATCATAACCTTCCCTCGTAACATATAGAGATGGTCTGAAAAGTTTCTCAGCATTTCGAGCAATCCTCGATTTAATATGATTTTTTGACCGAAACTAGTAATAAATTGTGTATAATATACTACGATTTTTTGACCGAAACTAGTATTTCAAATAGTTTCATAGAATCTAATTTTGAGATTATTTTTTGCATGGACTTTTATCATAACCTTCCCTCTTAACAAATAGAGAGGATCTTAAAAGATTCGTAGCATTTCGAACAATCCTCGATTTAATTAGATTTTTGACCGAAACTAATATAGAATTGTGTATAATATACTACAATTTTTTGACCGAAACTAGTATTTCAAAAAGTTTCATAGAATCTAATTTTGAGATGATTTTTTGTATGGAATTGCATCAGAACCTTCCCTCGTAACATATAGAGAGGGTCTTAAAAGTTTTGTAGCATTTCGAACAATCCTCGATTTAATTTAATTTTTTACCAAAACTAGTATAGAATCGTGTATAATATACTACGATTTTATGACCAAAACTAGTATTACAAAAAGTTTCATGGAATCGAATTTTGATATGATATTTTGCATGGACTTCCATCATAACCTTCCCTCTTAACATAAGGAGAGGATCTTAAAAGATTCGTAGCATTTCGAAAAATCCTCGATTTAATTAGATTTTTGACCGAAACTATTATATAATTGTGTATTATATACTAAATTTTTTGACCGAAACTAGTATTTCAAAAAGTTTCATAGAATATAATTTTGAGATGATTTTTTGCATGGAATTCCATCATAACCTTCCCTCGTAACTTATAGAGAGGATCTTAAAAGCTTCGTAGCGTTTCGAACAGTCCTCGATTTATTTTAATTTTTTACCTAAACTAGTATAGAATTGTGTATAATATACTACGATTTTTTGATCAAAACTAGTATTTCAAAAAGTTTCATGGAATCTAATTTTGAGATAATTTTTTGCATGGACTTCCATCAAAACATTCCCTAGTAACATATAGAGAGGATCTTAAAAGTTTCGTAGCATTTCGAACAATCAATGATTTAATTTGATATTTGACCGAAACTAGTATAGAATTGTGTATAATATACTACGATTTTTGTACCAAAACTAGTATTTCAAAAAGTTTCATATAATCTAATTTTGAGATAATTTTTTCCATGGACTTCCATCATAACCTTCCCTCGTAAGATATAGAGAGGGTCTGAAACGTTTCGTAGCATTTTGAACAATCTTCGATTTAATATGATTTTTTGACCGAAACTAGTATAAAATTGTGTATAATATACTACCATTTTTTGACCGGAACTAGTATTTCAAAAGGTTTATAGAATCTAATTTTGAGTTGATTTTTTGCATGGACTTCCATCATATACTTCCCTCGTAACAAATAGAGAGGGTCTTAAAAATTTCGTAGCATTTAGAACAATCCTCGATTTAATTTAATTTTTGACCTAAACTAGTATAGAATTGTGTATAATATACTACGATTTATTGACCAAAACTAGTATTTCAAAAAGATTCATGGAATCTAATTTTGAGATAATTTTTTGCATGGACTTCCATCATAACCTTCCCTCGTAACATATAGAGAGGATCTTAAAAGTTTCGAGCCTTTCGAACAATCCTCGATTTAATTTGATTTTTGACCGAAACTAGTAATAAATTGTGTATAATATACTACGATTTTTTTACTGAAACTAGTATTTCAAATAGTTTCATAGAATCTAATTTTGAGATTATTTTTTGAATGGACTTTTATCATAACCTTCCCTCTTAACATATAGAGAGGATCTTAAAAGATTCGTAGCATTTCAAACAATCCTCGATTTAATTAGATATTTGACCGAAACTAATATATAATTGTGTATAATATACTATAATTTTTTGACCGAAACTAGTATTTCAAAAAGTTTCATAGAATCTAATTTTGAGATGATTTTTTGCATGGAATTCCATCGTAACCTTCCCTCGTAACATATAGAGAGGATCTTAAAAGTTTTGTAGCATTTCGAACTATCCTCGATTTAATTTAATTTTTTACCTAAACTAGTATAGAATCGTGTATAATATACTACGATTTTATGACCAAAACTAGTATTTCAAAAAGTTTCATGGAATCTAATTTTGAGATAATTTTTTGCATGGACTTCCATCATAATCTTCCCTCGTAACATATAGAGAGGATCTTAAAACATTCGTAGCATTTCGAAAAATCCTCGATTTAATTAGATTTTTGACCGAAACTATTATATAATTGTGTATAATATACTAAATTATTTGACCGAAACTAGTATTTCAAAAAGTTTCATAGAATATAATTTTGAGATGATTTTTTGCATGGAATTCCATCATAACTTCCCTCGTAATTTATAGAGAGGATCTTAAAAGCTTCGTAGCATTTCGAACAATCCTCGATTTAATTTAATTTTTAACCAAAACTAGTATAGAATCGTGTATAATATACTACGATTTTATGACCAAAACTAGTATTTCAAAAAGTTTCATGGAATCTAATTTTGAGATAATTTTTTGCATGGACTTCCATCAAAACATTCCCTAGTAACATATAGAGAGGATCTTAAAAGTTTCGTAGCATTTCGAACAATCATCGATTTAATTTGATATTTGACCGAAACTAGTATAGAATTGTGTATAATATACTACGATTTTTGTACCAAAACTAGTATTTCAAAAAGTTTCATATAATCTAATTTTGAGATAATTTTTTCCATGGACTTCCATCATAACCTTCCCTCGTAAGATATAGAGAGGGTCTGAAACGTTTCGTAGCATTTTGAACAATCTTTGATTTAATATGATTTTTTGACCGAAACTAGTATAAAATTGTGTATAATATACTACCATTTTTTGACCGGAACTAGTATTTCAAAAGGTTTATAGAATCTAATTTTGAGTTGATTTTTTGCATGGACTTCCATCATATACTTCCCTCGTAACAAATAGAGAGGATCTTAAAAATTTCGTAGCATTTAGAACAATCCTCGATTTAATTTTATTTTTGACCTAAACTAGTATAGAATTGTGTATAATATACTACGATTTATTGACCAAAACTAGTATTTCAAAAAGATTCATGGAATCTAATTTTGAGATAATTTTTTGCATGGACTTCCATCATAACCTTCCCTCGTAACATATAGAGCGGATCTTAAAAGTTTCGAGCCTTTCGAACAATCCTCGATTTAATTTGATTTTTGACCGAAACTAGTAATAAATTGTGTATAATATACTACGATTTTTTGACTGAAACTAGTATTTCAAATAGTTTCATAGAATCTAATTTTGAGATTATTTTTTGCATGGACTTTTATCATAACCTTCCCTCTTAACATATAGAGAGGATCTTAAAAGATTCGTATCATTTCAAACAATCCTCGATTTAATTAGATATTTGACCGAAACTAATATATAATTGTGTATAATATACTACAATTTTTTGACCGAAACTAGTATTTCAAAAAGTTTCAAAGAATCTAATTTTGAGATGATTTTTTGCATGGAATTCCATCGTAACCTTCCCTCGTAACATATAAAGAGGATCTTAAAAGTTTTGTAGCATTTCGAACTATCCTCGATTTAATTTAATTTTTTACCTAAACTAGTATAGAATCGTGTATAATATACTACGATTTTATGACCAAAACTAGTATTTCAAAAAGTTTCATGGAATCTAATTTTGAGATAATTTTTTGCATGGACTTCCATCATAATCTTCCCCCGTAACATATAGAGAGGATCTTAAAAATTTCGTAGCATTTCGAAAAATCCTCGATTTAATTAGATTTTTGACATAAACTAGTATAGAATTGTGTATAATATACTAAATTATTTGACCGAAACTAGTATTTCAAAAAGTTTCATAGAATATAATTTTGAGATGATTTTTTGCATGGAATTCCATCATAACTTCCCTCGTAATTTATAGAGAGGATCTTAAAAGCTTCGTAGCATTTCGAACAATCCTCGATTTATTTTAATTTTTGACCTAAACTAGTATAGAATCGTGTATAATATACTACGATTTTATGACCAAAACTAGTATTTCAAAAAGTTTCATGGAATCTAATTTTGAGATAATTTTTTGCATGGACTTCCATCAAAACATTCCCTAGTAACATATAGAGAGGATCTTAAAAGTTTCGTAGCATTTCGAACAATCATCGATTTAATTTGATATTTGACCGAAACTAGTATAGAATTGTGTATAATATACTACGATTTTTGTACCAAAACTAGTATTTCAAAAAGTTTCATATAATCTAATTTTGAGATAATTTTTTCCATGGACTTCCATCATAACCTTCCCTCGTAAGATATAGAGAGGGTCTGAAACGTTTCGTAGCATTTTGAACAATCTTCGATTTAATATGATTTTTTGACCGAAACTAGTATAAAATTGTGTATAATATACTACCATTTTTTGACCGGAACTAGTATTTCAAAAGGTTTATAGAATCTAATTTTGAGTTGATTTTTTGCATGGACTTCCATCATATACTTCCCTCGTAACAAATAGAGAGGGTCTTAAAAATTTCGTAGCATTTAGAACAATCCTCGATTTAATTTTATTTTTGACCTAAACTAGTATAGAATTGTGTATAATATACTACGATTTATTGACCAAAACTAGTATTTCAAAAAGATTCATGGAATCTAATTTTGAGATAATTTTTTGCATGGACTTCCATCATAACCTTCCCTCGTAACATATAAAGAGGATCTTAAAAGTTTCGAGCCTTTCGAACAATCCTCGATTTAATTTGATTTTTGACCGAAACTAGTAATAAATTGTGTATAATATACTACGATTTTTTGACTGAAACTAGTATTTCAAATAGTTTCATAGAATCTAATTTTGAGATTATTTTTTGCATGGACTTTTATCATAACCTTCCCTCTTAACATATAAAGAGGATCTTAAAAGATTCGTAGCATTTCAAACAATCCTCGATTTAATTAGATATTTGACCGAAACTAATATATAATTGTGTATAATATACTACAATTTTTTGACCGAAACTAGTATTTCAAAAAGTTTCATAGAATCTAATTTTGAGATGATTTTTTGCATGGAATTCCATCGTAACCTTCCCTCGTAACATATAAAGAGGATCTTAAAAGTTTTGTAGCATTTCGAACAATCCTCGATTTAATTTAATTTTTTACCTAAACTAGTATAGAATCGTGTATAATATACTACGATTTTAAGACCAAAACTAGTATTTCAAAAAGTTTCATGGAATCTAATTTTGAGATAATTTTTTGCATGGACTTCCATCATAACCTTCCCTCGTAACATATAGAGAGGATCTTAAAATATTCGTAGCATTTCGAAAAATCCTCGATTTAATTAGATTTTTGACCGAAACTATTATATAATTGTGTATAATATACTAAATTATTTGACCGAAACTAGTATTTCAAAAAGTTTCATAGAATATAATTTTGAGATGATTTTTTGCATGGAATTCCATCATAACATTCCCTCGTAATTTATAGAGAGGATCTTAAAAGCTTCGTAGCATTTCGAACAATCCTCGATTTATTTTAATTTTTGACCTAAACTAGTATAGAATTGTGTATAATATACTACGATTTTTTTACCAAAATTAGTATTTCAAAAAGTTTCATGGAATCTAATTTTGAGATAATTTTTTGCATGGACTTCCATCAAAACATTCCCTAGTAACATAAAGAGAGGATCTTAAAAGTTTCGTAGCATTTCGAACAATCATCGATTTAATTTAATATTTGACCTAAACTAGTATAGAATTGTGTATAATATACTACGATTTTTGTACCAAAACTAGTATTTCAAAAAGTTTCATATAATCTAATTTTGAGATAATTTTTGCCATGGACTTCCATCATAACCTTCCCTCGTAACATATAGAGAGGGTCTGAAACGTTTCGTAGCATTTCGAACAATCCTCGATTTAATATGATTTTTTAACCGAAACTAGTATAAAATTTTGTATAATATACTACCATTTTTTGCCCGGAACTAGTATTTAAAAAAGTTTCATAGAATCTAATTTTGAGTTGATTTTTTGCATGGACTTCCATCATAACCTTCCCTCTTAACAAATATAGAGGATCTTAAAAATTTCGTAGCATTTAGAACAATCCTCGATTTAATTTGATTTTTGACATAAACTAGTATAGAATTGTGTATATTATACTACGATTTTTTGACCAAAATTAGTATTTAAAAAAAGTTTCATGGAATCTAATTTTGAGATAATTGTTTGCATGGACTTCCATCATAACCTTCCCTCGTAAAATATAGAGAGGATCTTAAAAGTTTCAAGCCTTTCGAACAATCCTCGATTTATTTTAATTTTTGACCTAAACTAGTATAGAATTGTGTATAATATACTACGATTTTTTGACCAAAACTAGTATTTCAAAAAGTTTCATGGAATCTAATTTTGAGATAATTTTTGGCATGGACTTCCATTAAAACATTCCCTAGTAACATATAGAGAGGATCTTAAAAGTTTCGTAGCATTTTGAACAATCATCGATTTAATTTGATATTTGACCGAAACTAGTATAAAATTGTGTATAATATACTACGATTTTTGTACCAAAACTAGTATTTCAAAAAGTTTCATATAATCTAATTTTGAGATAATTTTTTCCATGGACTTCCATCATAACCTTCCCTCGTAAGATATAGAGAGGGTCTGAAACGTTCCGTAGCATTTCGAACAATCTTCGATTTAATATGATTTTTTGACCGAAACTAGTATAAAATTGTGTATAATATACTACCATTTTTTGACCGGAACTAGTATTTCAAAACGTTTCATAGAATCTAATTTTGAGTTGATTTTTTGCATGGACTTCCATCATATACTTCCCTCGTAACAAATAGAGAGGGTCTTAAAAATTTCGTAGCATTTAGAACAATCCTCGATTTAATTTGATTTTTGACATAAACTAGTATAGAATTGTGTATAATATACTACGATTTATTTACCAAAACTAGTATTTCAAAAAGATTCATGGAATCAAATTTTGAGATAATTTTTTGCATGGACTTCCATCATAACCTTCCCTCGTAACATATAGAGAGGATCTTAAAAGTTTCGAGCCTTTCGAACAATCCTCGATTTAATTTGATTTTTGACCGAAACTAGTAATAAATTGTGTATAATATACTACGATTTTTTGACTGAAACTAGTATTTCAAATAGTTTCATAGAATCTAATTTTGAGATTAATTTTTGCATGGACTTTTATCATAACCTTCCCTCTTAACATATAGAGAGTATCTTAAAAGATTCGTAGCATTTCAAAGAATTCTCGATTTAATTAGATTTTTGACCGAAACTAATATATAATTGTGTATAATATACTACAATTTTTTGACCGAACTAGTATTTGAAAAAGTTTCATAGAATCTAATTTTGAGATGATTTTTTGCATGGAATTCCATCGTAACCTTCCCTCGTAACATATAAAGAGGATCTTAAAAGTTTTGTAACATTTCGAACAATCCTCGATTTAATTTAATTTTTTACCTAAACTAGTATAGAATCGTGTATAATATACTACGATTTTATGACCAAAACTAGTATTTCAAAAAGTTTCATGGAATCTAATTTTGAGATAATTTTTTGCATGGACTTCCATCATAACCTTCCCTCTTAACATAAGGAGAGGATCTTAAAATATTTGTAGCATTTCGAAAAATCCTCGATTTAATTAGATTTTTGACCGAAAATATTAAATAATTGTGTATAATATACTAAATTATTTGACCGAAACTAGTATTTCAAAAAGTTTCATGGAATATAATTTTGAGATGATTTTTTGCATGGAATTCCATCATAACCTTCCCTCGTAATTTATAGAGAGGATCTTCAAAGCTTCGTAGCATTTCGAACAATCCTCGATTTATTTTAATTTTTGACCTAAACTAGTATAGAATTGTGTATAATATACTACGATTTTTTGACCAAAACTAGTATTTCAAAAAGTTTCATAGAATCTAATTTTGAGATAATTTTTTGCATGGACTTCCATCAAAACATTCCCTAGTAACATATAGAGAGGATCTTAAAAGTTTCGTAGCATTTCGAACAATCATCGATTTAATTTGATATTTGACCTAAACTAGTATAGAATTGTGTATAATATACTACGATTTTTGTACCAAAACTAGTATTTCAAAAAGTTTCATATAATCTAATTTTGAGATAATTTTTTCCATGGACTTCCATCATAACCTTCCCTCGTAACATATAGAGAGGGTCTGAAACGTTTCGTAGCATTTCGAACAATCCTCGATTTAATATGATTTTTTAACCGAAACTAGTATAAAATTTTGTATAATATACTACCATTTTTTGCCCGGAACTTGTATTTAAAAAAGTTTCATAGAATCTAATTTTGAGTTGATTTTTTGCATGGACTTCCATCATAACCTTCCCTCTTAACAAATAGAGAGGATCTTAAAAATTTCGTAGCATTTATAACAATGCTCGATTTAATTTGATTTTTGACCTAAACTAGTATAGAATTGTGTATATTATACTACGATTTTTTGACCAAAATTAGTATTTAAAAACAGTTTCATGGAATCTAATTTTGAGATAATTGTTTGCATGGACTTCCATCATAACCTTCCCTCGTAAAATATAGAGAGGATCTTAAAAGTTTCAAGCCTTTCGAACAATCCTCGATTTATTTTTAATTTTTGACCTAAACTAGTATAGAATTGTGTATAATATACTACGATTTTTTGACCAAAACTAGTTTTTAAAAAAGTTTCATGGAATCTAATTTTGAGATAATTTTTGGCATGGACTTCCATCAAAACATTCCCTAGTAACATATAGAGAGGATCTTAAAAGTTTCGCAGCATTTCGAACAATCATCGATTTAATTTGATATTTGACCGAAACTAGTATAAAATTGTGTATAATATACTACGATTTTTGTACCAAAACTAGTATTTCAAAAAGTTTCATATAATCTAATTTTGAGATAATTTTTTCCATGGACTTCCATCATAACCTTCCCTCGTAAGATATAGAGAGGGTCTGAAACGTTTCGTAGCATTTCGAACAATCTTCAATTTAATATGATTTTTTGACCGAAACTAGTATAAAATTGTGTATAATATACTACCATTTTTTGACCGGAACTAGTATTTCAAAACGTTTCATAGAATCTAATTTTGAGTTGATTTTTTGCATGGACTTCCATCATATACTTCCCTCGTAACAAATAGAGAGGGTCTTAAAAATTTCGTAGCATTTAGAACAATCCTCGATTTAATTTGATTTTTGACATAAACTAGTATAGAATTGTGTATAATATACTACGATTTATTTACCAAAACTAGTATTTCAAAAAGATTCATGGAATCAAATTTTGAGATAATTTTTTGCATGGACTTCCATCATAACCTTCCCTCGTAACATATAGAGAGGATCTTAAAAGTTTCGAGCCTTTCGAACAATCCTCGATTTAATTTGATTTTTGACCGAAACTAGTAATAAATTGTGTATAATATACTACGATTTTTTGACTGAAACTAGTATTTCAAATAGTTTCATAGAATCTAATTTTGAGATTAATTTTTGCATGGACTTTTATCATAACCTTCCCTCTTAACATATAGAGAGTATCTTAAAAGATTCGTAGCATTTCAAAGAATTCTCGATTTAATTAGATTTTTGACCGAAACTAATATATAATTGTGTATAATATACTACAATTTTTTGACCGAAACTAGTATTTGAAAAAGTTTCATAGAATCTAATTTTGAGATGATTTTTTGCATGGAATTCCATCGTAACCTTCCCTCGTAACATATAAAGAGGATCTTAAAAGTTTTGTAACATTTCGAACAATCCTCGATTTAATTTAATTTTTTACCTAAACTAGTATAGAATCGTGTATAATATACTACGATTTTATGACCAAAACTAGTATTTCAAAAAGTTTCATGGAATCTAATTTTGAGATAATTTTTTGCATGGACTTCCATCATAACCTTCCCTCTTAACATAAGGAGAGGATCTTAAAATATTCGTAGCATTTCGAAAAATCCTCGATTTAATTAGATTTTTGACCGAAAATATTAAATAATTGTGTATAATATACTAAATTATTTGACCGAAACTAGTATTTCCAAAAGTTTCATGGAATATAATTTTGAGATGATTTTTTGCATGGAATTCCATCATAACCTTCCCTCGTAATTTATAGAGAGGATCTTAAAAGCTTTGTAGCATTTCGAACAATCCTCGATTTATTTTAAATTTTGACCTAAACTAGTATAGAATTGTGTATAATATACTACGATTTTTTGACCAAAACTAGTATTTCAAAAAGTTTCATGGAATCTAATTTTGAGATAATTTTGTGCATGGACTTCCATCAAAACATTCCCTAGTAACATATAGAGAGGATCTTAAAAGTTTCGTAGCATTTCGAACAATCATCGATTTAATTTGATATTTGACCTAAACTAGTATAGAATTGTGTATAATATACTACGATTTTTGTACCAAAACTAGTATTTCAAAAAGTTTCATATAATCTAATTTTGAGATAATTTTTTCCATGGACTTCCATCATAACCTTCCCTCGTAACATATAGAGAGGGTCTGAAACGTTTTGTAGCATTTCGAACAATCCTCGATTTAATATGATTTTTTAACCGAAACTAGTATAAAATTTTGTATAATATACTACCATTTTTTGCCCGGAACTTGTATTTAAAAAAGTTTCATAGAATCTAATTTTGAGTTGATTTTTTGCATGGACTTCCATCATAACCTTCCCTCTTAACAAATAGAGAGGATCTTAAAAATTTCGTAGCATTTATAACAATGCTCGATTTAATTTGATTTTTGACCTAAACTAGTATAGAATTGTGTATATTATACTACGATTTTTTGACCAAAATTAGTATTTAAAAAAAGTTTCATGGAATCTAATTTTGAGATAATTGTTTGCATGGACTTCCATCATAACCTTCCCTCGTAAAATATAGAGAGGATCTTAAAAGTTTCAAGCCTTTCGAACAATCCTCGATTTATTTTTAATTTTTGACCTAAACTAGTATAGAATTGTGTATAATATACTACGATTTTTTGACCAAAACTAGTTTTTAAAAAAGTTTCATGGAATCTAATTTTGAGATAATTTTTGGCATGGACTTCCATCAAAACATTCCCTAGTAACATATAGAGAGGATCTTAAAAGTTTCGCAGCATTTCGAACAATCATCGATTTAATTTGATATCTGACCGAAACTAGTATAAAATTGTGTATAATATACTACGATTTTTGTACCAAAACTAGTATTTCAAAAAGTTTCATATAATCTAATTTTGAGATAATTTTTTCCATGGACTTCCATCATAACCTTCCCTCGTAAGATATAGAGAGGGTCTGAAACGTTTCGTAGCATTTCGAACAATCTTCAATTTAATATGATTTTTTGACCGAAACTAGTATAAAATTGTGTATAATATACTACCATTTTTTGACCGGAACTAGTATTTCAAAACGTTTCATAGAATCTAATTTTGAGTTGATTTTTTGCATGGACTTCCATCATATACTTCCCTCGTAACAAATAGAGAGGGTCTTAAAAATTTCGTAGCATTTAGAACAATCCTCGATTTAATTTGATTTTTGACATAAACTAGTATAGAATTGTGTATAATATACTACGATTTATTTACCAAAACTAGTATTTCAAAAAGATTCATGGAATCAAATTTTGAGATAATTTTTTGCATGGACTTCCATCATAACCTTCCCTCGTAACATATAGAGAGGTTCTTAAAAGTTTTGTAACATTTCGAACAATCCTCGATTTAATTTAATTTTTTACCTAAACTAGTATAGAATCGTGTATAATATACTACGATTTTATGACCAAAACTAGTATTTCAAAAAGTTTCATGGAATCTAATTTTGAGATAATTTTTTGCATGGACTTCCATCATAACCTTCCCTAGTAACATATAGAGAGGATCTTAAAAGTTTCGTAGCATTTCGAACAATCATCGATTTAATTTGATATTTGACATAAACTAGTATAGAATTGTGTATAATATACTACGATTTTTGTACCAAAACTAGTATTTCAAAAAGTTTCATATAATCTAATTTTGAGATAATTTTTTCCATGGACTTCCATCATAACCTTCCCTCGTAACATATAGAGAGGGTCTGAAACGTTTCGTAGCATTTCGAACAATCCTCGATTTAATATGATTTTTTAACCGAAACTAGTATAAAATTTTGTATAATATACTACCATTTTTTGCCTGGAACTAGTATTTAAAAAAGTTTCATAGAATCTAATTTTAAGTTGATTTTTTGCATGGACTTCCATCATAACCTTCCCTCTTAACAAATAGAGAGGATCTTAAAAATTTCGTAGCATTTAGAACAATCCTCGATTTAATTTGATTTTTGACATAAACTAGTATAGAATTGTGTATATTATACTACGATTTTTTGACCAAAATTAGTATTTAAAAAAAGTTTCATGGAATCTAATTTTGAGATAATTGTTTGCATGGACTTCCATCATAACCTTCCCTCGTAAAATATAGAGAGGATCTTAAAAGTTTCAAGCCTTTCGAACAATCCTCGATTTAATTTCATTTTTGAACGAAACTAGTAATAAATTGTGTATAATATACTACGATTTTTTGACCGAAACTAGTATTTCAAAAAGTTTCATAAAATCTAATTTTAAGATGATTTTTTGCATGGACTTCCATCATAACCTTCCCTCTTAACATATAGACAGGATCTTAAAACATTAATAGCATTTCGAACAATCCTCGATTTTATTAGATTTTTGACCGAAATTAGTATATAATTGTGTATAATATACAACAATTTTTTAACCGAAAATAGTATTTCAAAAAGTTTCATAGAATCTAATTTTGAGATGATTTTTTGCATCTAATTTCATCATAACCTTCCCTCGTAACATATAGATAGGATCTTAAAAGTTTCGTAGCATTTCAAACAATCCTTGATTTAATTTAATTTTTGACCTAAATATGTATAGAATTGTGTATAATATACTATGATATTTTGACCAAAACTAGTATTTCAAAAAGATTCATATAATCTAATTTTGAGATAATTTTTTGCATGGACTTACATCATAACCTTCCCTCGTAACATATAGAGATGGTCTGAAAAGTTTCGTAGCATTTCGAGCAATCCTCGATTTAATATGATTTTATTGACCGAAACTAGTAATAAATTGTGTATAATATACTACGATTTTTTTACCGAAACTAGTATTTCAAATAGTTTCATAGAATCTAATTTTGAGATTATTTTTTGCATGGACTTTTATCATAACCTTCCCTCTTAACATATAGAGAGGATCTTAAAAGATTCGTATCATTTCGAACAATCCTCGATTTAATTAGATTTTTGACCGAAACTAATATATAATTGTGTATAATATACTACAATTTTTTGACCGAAACTAGTATTTCAAAAAGTTTCATAGAATCTAATTTTGAGATGATTTTTTGCATGGAATTCCATCGTAACCTTCCCTCGAAACATATAGAGAGGATCTTAAAAGTTTTGTAGCATTTCGAACAATCCTCGATTTAATTTAATTTTTTACCTAAACTAGTATAGAATCGTGTATAATATACTACAATTTTATGACCAAAACTAGTATTTCAAAAAGTTTCATGGAATCTAATTTTGAGATAATTTTTTGCATGGACTTCCATCATAACCTTCCCTCTTAACATAAGGAGAGGATCTAAAAATATTTGTAGCATTTCAATAAATCCTCGATTTAATTAGATTTTTGACCGAAACTATTATATAATTGTGTATAATATACTAAATTAATTTACCGAAACTAGTATTTCAAAAGGTTTCATAGAATATAATTTTGAGATGATTTTTTGCATGGAATTCCATCATAACCTTCCTCGATTTAATTTGATTTTTGACCTAAACTAGTATAGAATTGTGTATATTATACTACGATTTTTTGACCAAAATTAGTATTTAAAAAAAGTTTCATGGAATCTAATTTTGAGATAATTGTTTGCATGGACTTCCATCATAACCTTCCCTCGTAAAGTATAGAGAGGATCTTAAAAGATTCAAGCCTTTCGAACAATCCTCGATTTATTTTAATTTTTGACCTAAACTAGTATAGAATTGTGTATAATATACTACGATTTTTTGATCAAAACTAGTATTTCAAAAAGTTTCATGGAATCTAATTTTGAGATAATTTTTGGCATGGACTTCCATCAAAACATTCCCTAGTAACATATAGAGAGGATCTTAAAAGTTTCGTAGCATTTCGAACAATCATCGATTTAATTTGATATTTGACCGAAACTAGTATAAAATTGTGTATAATATACTACGATTTTTGTACCAAAACTAGTATTTCAAAAAGTTTCATATAATCTAATTTTGAGATAATTTTTTCCATGGACTTCCATCAGAACCTTCTCTAGTAAGATATAGAGAGGGTCTGAAACATTTCGTAGCATTTCGAACAATCTTCGATTTAATATGATTTTTTGACCGAAACTAGTATAAAATTGTGTATAATATACTACCATTTTTTGACAGAACTAGTATTTCAAAATGTTTCATAGAATCTAATTTTGAG
The DNA here is from genome assembly GCA_963966055.1 of Lathyrus aphaca. Lineage (NCBI taxonomy): Eukaryota > Viridiplantae > Streptophyta > Magnoliopsida > Fabales > Fabaceae > Lathyrus > Lathyrus aphaca. The sequence goes on from OZ014523.1 coordinate 34,326,120, forward strand.
TTGATTTTTTGCATGGACTTCCATCATATACTTCCCTCGTAACAAATAGAGAGGGTCTTAAAAATTTCGTAGCATTTAGAACAATCCTCGATTTAATTTGATTTTTGACATAAACTAGTATAGAATTGTGTATAATATACTACGATTTATTTACCAAAACTAGTATTTCAAAAAGATTCATGGAATCTAATTTTGAGATAATTTTTTGCATGGACTTCCATCATAACCTTCCCTCGTAACATATAGAGAGGATCTTAAAAGTTTCGAGCCTTTCGAACAATCCTCGATTTAATTTGATTTTTGACCGAAACTAGTAATAAATTGTGTATAATATACTACGATTTTTTGACTGAAACTAGTATTTCAAATAGTTTCATAGAATCTAATTTTGAGATTAATTTTTGCATGGACTTTTATCATAACCTTCCCTCTTAACATATAGAGAGGATCTTAAAAGATTCGTAGCATTTCAAAGAATTCTCGATTTAATTAGATTTTTGACCGAAACTAATATATAATTGTGTATAATATACTACAATTTTTTGACCGAAACTAGTATTTGAAAAAGTTTCATAGAATCTAATTTTGAGATGATTTTTTGCATGGAATTCCATCGTAACCTTCCCTCGTAACATATAAAGAGGATCTTAAAAGTTTTGTAACATTTCGAACAATCCTCGATTTAATTTAATTTTTTACCTAAACTAGTATAGAATCGTGTATAATATACTACGATTTTATGACCAAAACTAGTATTTCAAAAAGTTTCATGGAATCTAATTTTGAGATAATTTTTTGCATGGACTTCCATCATAACCTTCCCTAGTAACATATAGAGAGGATCTTAAAAGTTTCGTAGCATTTCGAACAATCATCGATTTAATTTGATATTTGACATAAACTAGTATAGAATTGTGTATAATATACTACGATTTTTGTACCAAAACTAGTATTTCAAAAAGTTTCATATAATCTAATTTTGAGATAATTTTTTCCATGGACTTCCATCATAACCTTCCCTCGTAACATATAGAGAGGGTCTGAAACGTTTCGTAGCATTTCGAACAATCCTCGATTTAATATTATTTTTTAACCGAAACTAGTATAAAATTTTGTATAATATACTACCATTTTTTGCCTGGAACTAGTATTTAAAAAAGTTTCATAGAATCTAATTTTAAGTTGATTTTTTGCATGGACTTCCATCATAACCTTCCCTCTTAACAAATAGAGAGGATCTTAAAAATTTCGTAGCATTTAGAACAATCCTCGATTTAATTTGATTTTTGACATAAACTAGTATAGAATTGTGTATATTATACTACGATTTTTTGACCAAAATTAGTATTTAAAAAAAGTTTCATGGAATCTAATTTTGAGATAATTGTTTGCATGGACTTCCATCATAACCTTCCCTCGTAAAATATAGAGAGGATCTTAAAAGTTTCAAGCCTTTCGAACAATCCTCGATTTAATTTCATTTTTGAACGAAACTAGTAATAAATTGTGTATAATATACTACGATTTTTTGACCGAAACTAGTATTTCAAAAAGTTTCATAAAATCTAATTTTAAGATGATTTTTTGCATGGACTTCCATCATAACCTTCCCTCTTAACATATAGACAGGATCTTAAAACATTAATAGCATTTCGAACAATCCTCGATTTTATTAGATTTTTGACCGAAATTAGTATATAATTGTGTATAATATACAACAATTTTTTGACCGAAAATAGTATTTCAAAAAGTTTCATATAATCTAATTTTGAGATGATTTTTTGCATGTAATTTCATCATAACCTTCCCTCGTAACATATAGATAGGATCTTAAAAGTTTCGTAGCATTTCAAACAATCCTTGATTTAATTTAATTTTTGACCTAAATATGTATAGAATTGTGTATAATATACTATGATATTTTGACCAAAACTAGTATTTCAAAAAGATTCATATAATCTAATTTTGAGATAATTTTTTGCATGGACTTACATCATAACCTTCCCTCGTAACATATAGAGATGGTCTGAAAAGTTTCGTAGCATTTCGAGCAATCCTCGATTTAATATGATTTTATTGACCGAAACTAGTAATAAATTGTGTATAATATACTACGATTTTTTTACCGAAACTAGTATTTCAAATAGTTTCATAGAATCTAATTTTGAGATTATTTTTTGCATGGACTTTTATCATAACCTTCCCTCTTAACATATAGAGAGGATCTTAAAAGATTCGTAGCATTTCGAACAATCCTCGATTTAATTAGATTTTTGACCGAAACTAATATATAATTGTGTATAATATACTACAATTTTTTGACCGAAACTAGTATTTCAAAAAGTTTCATAGAATCTAATTTCGAGATGATTTTTTGCATGGAATTCCATCGTAACCTTCCCTCGAAACATATAGAGAGGATCTTAAAAGTTTTGTAGCATTTCGAACAATCCTCGATTTAATTTAATTTTTTACCTAAACTAGTATAGAATCGTGTATAATATACTACAATTTTATGACCAAAACTAGTATTTCAAAAAGTTTCATGGAATCTAATTTTGAGATAATTTTTTGCATGGACTTCCATCATAACCTTCCCTCTTAACATAAGGAGAGGATCTAAAAATATTTGTAGCATTTCAATAAATCCTCGATTTAATTAGATTTTTGACCGAAACAATTATATAATTGTGTATAATATACTAAATTAATTTACCGAAACTAGTATTTCAAAAGGTTTCATAGAATATAATTTTGAGATGATTTTTTGCATGGAATTCCATCATAACCTTCCTCGATTTAATTTGATTTTTGACCTAAACTGGTATAGAATTGTGTATATTATACTACGATTTTTTGACCAAAATTAGTATTTAAAAAAAGTTTCATGGAATCTAATTTTGAGATAATTGTTTGCATGGACTTCCATCATAACCTTCCCTCGTAAAGTATAGAGAGGATCTTAAAAGATTCAAGCCTTTCGAACAATCCTCGATTTATTTTAATTTTTGACCTAAACTAGTATAGAATTGTGTATAATATACTACGATTTTTTGATCAAAACTAGTATTTCAAAAAGTTTCATGGAATCTAATTTTGAGATAATTTTTGGCATGGACTTCCATCAAAACATTCCCTAGTAACATATAGAGAGGATCTTAAAAGTTTCGTAGCATTTCGAACAATCATCGATTTAATTTGATATTTGACCGAAACTAGTATAAAATTGTGTATAATATACTACGATTTTTGTACCAAAACTAGTATTTCAAAAAGTTTCATATAATCTAATTTTGAGATAATTTTTTCCATGGACTTCCATCATAACCCTCTCTAGTAAGATATAGAGAGGGTCTGAAACGTTTCGTAGCATTTCGAACAATCTTCGATTTAATATGATTTTTTGACCGAAACTAGTATAAAATTGTGTATAATATACTACCATTTTTTGACGGAACTAGTATTTCAAAATGTTTCATAGAATCTAATTTTGAGTTGATTTTTTGCATGGACTTCCATCATATACTTCCCTCGTAACAAATAGAGAGGGTCTTAAAAATTTCGTAGCATTTAGAACAATCCTCGATTTAATTTGATTTTTGACATAAACTAGTATAGAATTGTGTATAATATACTACGATTTATTTACCAAAACTAGTATTTCAAAAAGATTCATGGAATCTAATTTTGAGATAATTTTTTGCATGGACTTCCATCATAACCTTCCCTCGTAACATATAGAGAGGATCTTAAAAGTTTCGAGTCTTTCGAACAATCCTCGATTTAATTTGATTTTTGACCGAAACTAGTAATAAATTGTGTATAATATACTACGATTTTTTGACTGAAACTAGTATTTCAAATAGTTTCATAGAATCTAATTTTGAGATTAATTTTTGCATGGACTTTTATCATAACCTTCCCTCTTAACATATAGAGAGGATCTTAAAAGATTCGTAGCATTTCAAAGAATTCTCGATTTAATTAGATTTTTGACCGAAACTAGTATTTGAAAAAGTTTCATAGAATCTAATTTTGAGATGATTTTTTGCATGGAATTCCATCGTAACCTTCCCTCGTAACATATAAAGAGAATCTTAAAAGTTTTGTAGCATTTCGAACAATCCTCGATTTAATTTAATTTTTTACCTAAACTAGTATAGAATTGTGTATAATATACTACGATTTTATGACCAAAACTAGTATTTCAAAAAGTTTCATGGAATCTAATTTTGAGATAATTTTTTGCATGGACTTCCATCATAACCTTCCCTCTTAACATAAGGAGAGGATCTTAAAATATTCGTAGCATTTCGAAAAATCCTCGATTTAATTAGATTTTTGACCGAAACTATTATATAATTGTGTATAATATACTAAATTATTTGACCGAAACTAGTATTTCAAAAAGTTTCATAGAATATAATTTTGAGATGATTTTTTGCATGGAATTCCATCATAACCTTCCCTCGTAATTTATAGAGAGGATCTTAAAAGCTTCGTAGCATTTCGAACAATCCTCGATTTATTTTAATTTTTGACCTAAACTAGTATAGAATTGTGTATAATATACTACGATTTTTTGACCAAAACTAGTATTTCAAAAAGTTTCATGGAATCTAATTTTGAGATAATTTTTTGCATGGACTTCCATCAAAACATTCCCTAGTAACATATAGAGAGGATCTTAAAAGTTTCGTAGCATTTCGAACAATCATCGATTTAATTTGATATTTGACCTAAACTAGTATAGAATTGTGTATAATATACTACGATTTTTGTACCAAAACTAGTATTTCAAAAAGTTTCATATAATCTAATTTTGAGATAATTTTTTCCATGGACTTCCATCATAACCTTCCCTCGTAACATATAGAGAGGGTCTGAAACGTTTCGTAGCATTTCGAACAATCCTCGATTTAATATGATTTTTTAACCGAAACTAGTATAAAATTTTGTATAATATACTACCATTTTTTGCCCGGAACTAGTATTTAAAAAAGTTTCATAGAATCTAATTTTGAGTTGATTTTTTGCATGGACTTCCATCATAACCTTCCCTCTTAACAAATAGAGAGGATCTTAAAAATTTCGTAGCATTTATAACAATCCTCGATTTAATTTGATTTTTGACCTAAACTAGTATAGAATTGTGTATATTATACTACGATTTTTTGACCAAAATTAGTATTTAAAAAAAGTTTCATGGAATCTAATTTTGAGATAATTGTTTGCATGGACTTCCATCATAACCTTCCCTCGTAAAATATAGAGAGGATCTTAAAAGTTTCAAGCCTTTCGAACAATCCTCGATTTATTTTAATTTTTGACCTAAACTAGTATAGAATTGTGTATAATATACTACGATTTTTTGACCAAAACTAGTATTTCAAAAAGTTTCATGGAATCTAATTTTGAGATAATTTTTGGCATGGACTTCCATCAAAACATTCCCTAGTAACATATAGAGAGGATCTTAAAAGTTTCGTAGCATTTCGAACAATCATCGATTTAATTTGATATTTGACCGAAACTAGTATAAAATTGTGTATAATATACTACGATTTTTGTACCAAAACTAGTATTTCAAAAAGTTTCATATAATCTAATTTTGAGATAATTTTTTCCATGGACTTCCATCATAACCTTCCCTCGTAAGATATAGAGAGGGTCTGAAACGTTTCGTAGCATTTCGAACAATCTTCGATTTAATATGATTTTTTGACCGAAACTAGTATAAAATTGTGTATAATATACTACCATTTTTTGACCGGAACTAGTATTTTAAAACGTTTCATAGAATCTAATTTTGAGTTGATTTTTTGCATGGACTTCCATCATATACTTCCCTCGTAACAAATAGAGAGGGTCTTAAAAATTTCGTAGCATTTAAAACAATCCTCGATTTAATTTGATTTTTGACATAAACTAGTATAGAATTGTGTATAATATACTACGATTTATTGACCAAAACTAGTATTTCAAAAAGATTCATGGAATCTAATTTTGAGATAATTTTTTGCATGGACTTCCATCATAACCTTCCCTCGTAACATATAGAGAGGATCTTAAAAGTTTCGAGCCTTTCGAACAATCCTCGATTTAATTTGATTTTTGACCGAAACTAGTAATAAATTGTGTATAATATACTACGATTTTTTGACTAAAATTAGTATTTCAAATAGTTTCATAGAATCTAATTTTGAGATTATTTTTTGCATGGACTTTTATCATAACCTTCCCTCTTAACATATAGAGAGGATCTTAAAATATTCGTAGCATTTCAAAGAATCCTCGATTTAATTAGATTTTTGACCGAAACTAATATATAATTGTGTATAATATACTACAATTTTTTGACCGAAACTATTATTTCAAAAAGTTTCATAGAATCTAATTTTGAGATGATTTTTTGCATGGAATTACTTCATAACCTTCCCTCGTAATTTATAGAGAGGATCTTAAAAGCTTCGTAGCATTTCGAACAATCCTCGATTTATTTTAATTTTTGACCAAAACTAGTATAGAATTGTGTATAATATACTACGATTTTTTGACCAAAACTAGTATTTCAAAAAGTTTCATGGAATCTAATTTTGAGATAATTTTTTGCATGGACTTCCATCAAAACATTCCCTAGTAACATATAGAGAGGATCTTAAAAGTTTCGTAGCATTTCGAACAATCATCGATTTAATTTGATATTTGACCTAAACTAGTATAGAATTGTGTATAATATACTACGATTTTTGTACCAAAACTAGTATTTCAAAAAGTTTCATATAATCTAATTTTGAGATAATTTTTTCCATGGACTTCCATCATAACCTTCCCTCGTAACATATAGAGAGGGTCTGAAACGTTTCGTAGCATTTCGAACAATCCTCGATTTAATATGATTTTTTAACCGAAACTAGTATAAAATTTTGTATAATATACTACCATTTTTTGCCCGGAACTAGTATTTAAAAAAGTTTCATAGAATCTAATTTTAAGTTGATTTTTTGCATGGACTTCCATCATAACCTTCCCTCTTAACAAATAGAGGGGATCTTAAAAATTTCGTAGCATTTAGAACAATCCTCGATTTAATTTGATTTTTGACCTAAACTAGTATAGAATTGTGTATATTATACTACGATTTTTTGACCAAAATTAGTATTTAAAAAAAGTTTCATGGAATCTAATTTTGAGATAATTGTTTGCATGGACTTCCATCATAACCTTCCCTCGTAAAATATAGAGAGGATCTTAAAAGTTTCAAGCCTTTCGAACAATCCTCGATTTAATTTCATTTTTGAACGAAACTAGTAATAAATTGTGTATAATATACTACGATTTTTTGACCGAAACTAGTATTTCAAAAAGTTTCATAAAATCTAATTTTAAGATGATTTTTTGCATGGACTTCCATCATAACCTTCCCTCTTAACATATAGACAGGATCTTAAAACATTAATAGCATTTCGAACAATCCTCGATTTTATTAGATTTTTGACCGAAATTAGTATATAATTGTTTATAATATACAACAATTTTTTGACCGAAAATAGTATTTCAAAAAGTTTCATAGAATCTAATTTTGAGATGATTTTTTGCATGTAATTTCATCATAACCTTCCCTCGTAACATATAGATAGGGTCTTAAAAGTTTCGTAGCATTTCAAACAATCCTTGATTTAATTTAATTTTTGACCTAAATATGTATAGAATTGTGTATAATATACTACGATATTTTGACCAAAACTATTATTTCAAAAAGATTCATATAATCTAATTTTGAGATAATTTTTTGCAGGACTTACATCATAACCTTCCCTCGTAACATATAGAGATGGTCTGAAAAGTTTCGTAGCATTTCGAGCAATCCTCGATTTAATATGATTTTTTGACCGAAACTAGTAATAAATTGTGTATAATATACTACGATTTTTTTACCGAAACTAGTATTTCAAATAGTTTCATAGAATCTAATTTTGAGATTATTTTTTGCATGGACTTTTATTATAACCTTCCCTCTTATCATATAGAGAGGATCTTAAAAGATTCGTAGCATTTCAAACAATCCTCGATTTAATTAGATTTTTGACCGAAACTAATATATAATTGTGTATAATATACTACAATTTTTTGACCGAAACTAGTATTTCAAAAAGTTTCATAGAATCTAATTTTGAGATGATTTTTTGCATGGAATTCCATCGTAACCTTCCCTCGAAACATATAGAGAGGATCTTAAAAGTTTTGTAGCATTTCGAACAATCCTCGATTTAATTTAATTTTTTACCTAAACTAGTATAGAATCGTGTATAATATACTACGATTTTAAGACCAAAACTAGTATTTCAAAAAGTTTCATGGAATCTAATTTTGAGATAATTTTTTGCATGGACTTCCATCATAACCTTCCCTCTTAACATAATGAGAGGATCTTAAAATATTTGTAGCATTTCGAAAAATCCTCGATTTAATTAGATTTTTGACCGAAACTATTATATAATTGTGTATAATATACTAAATTATTTGACCGAAACTAGTATTTCAAAAGGTTTCATAGAATATAATTTTGAGATGATTTTTTGCATGGAATTCCATCATAACCTTCCCTCGTAATTTATAGAGAGGATCTTAAAAGCTTTGTAGCATTTCGAACAATCCTCGATTTATTTTAATTTTTGACCTAAACTAGTATAGAATTGTGTATAATATACTACGATTTTTTGACCAAAACTAGTATTTCAAAAAGTTTCATGAAATCTAATTTTGAGATAATTTTTTGCATGGACTTCCATCAAAACATTCCCTAGTAACATATAGAGAGGATCTTAAAAGTTTCGTAGCATTTCCAACAATCATCGATTTAATTTGATATTTGACCTAAACTAGTATAGAATTGTGTATAATATACTACGATTTTTGTACCAAAACTAGTATTTCAAAAAGTTTCATATAATCTAATTTTGAGATAATTTTTTCCATGGACTTCCATCATAACCTTCCCTCGTAAGATATAGAGAGGGTCTGAAACGTTTCGTAGCATTTCAAACAATCCTCGATTTAATATGATTTTTTAACCGAAACTAGTATAAAATTTTGTATAATATACTACCATTTTTTGCCCGGAACTAGTATTTAAAAAAGTTTCATAGAATCTAATTTTGAGTTGATTTTTTGCATGGACTTCCATCATAACCTTCCCTCTTAACAAATAGAGAGGATCTTAAAAATTTCGTAGCATTTAGAACAATCCTCGATTTAATTTGATTTTTGACCTAAACTAGTATAGAATTGTGTATATTATACTACGATTTTTTGACCAAAATTAGTATTTAAAAAAAGTTTCATGGAATCTAATTTTGAGATAATTGTTTGCATGGACTTCCATCATAACCTTCCCTCGTAAAATATAGAGAGGATCTTAAAAGTTTCAAGCCTTTCGAACAATCCTCGATTTAATTTCATTTTTGAACGAAACTAGTAATAAATTGTGTATAATATACTACGATTTTTTGACCGAAATTAGTATTTCAAAAAGTTTCATAAAATCTAATTTTAAGATGATTTTTTGCATGGACTTCCATCATAACCTTCCCTCTTAACATATAGACAGGATCTTAAAACATTAATAGCATTTCGAACAATCCTCGATTTTATTAGATTTTTGCCCGAAATTAGTATATAATTGTTTATAATATACAACAATTTTTTGACCGAAAATAGTATTTCAAAAAGTTTCATAGAATCTAATTTTGAGATGATTTTTTGCATGTAATTTCATCATAACCTTCCCTCGTAACATATAGATAGGATCTTAAAAGTTTCGTAGCATTTCAAACTATCCTTGATTTAATTTAATTTTTGACCTAAATATGTATAGAATTGTGTATAATATACTACGATATTTTGACCAAAACTAGTATTTCAAAAAGATTCATATAATCTAATTTTGAGATAATTTTTTGCAGGACTTACATCATAACCTTCCCTCGTAACATATAGAGATGGTCTGAAAAGTTTCGTAGCATTTCGAGCAATCCTCGATTTAATATGATTTTTTGACCAAAACTAGTAATAAATTGTGTATAATATACTACGATTTTTTTACCGAAACTAGTATTTCAAATAGTTTCATAGAATCTAATTTTTAGATTATTTTTTGTATGGACTTTTATCATAACCTTCCCTCTTAACATATATAGAGAAGATCTTAAAAGATTCGTAGCATTTCGAACAATCCTCGATTTAATTAGATTTTTGACCGAAACTAATATATAATTGTGTATAATATACTACAATTTTTTGACCGAAACTAGTATTTCAAAAAGTTTCATAGAATCTAATTTTGAGATGATTTTTTGCATGGAATTCCATCGTAACCTTCCCTCGAAACATATAGAGAGGATCTTAAAAGTTTTGTAGCATTTCGAACAATCCTCGATTTAATTTAATTTTTTACCTAAACTAGTATAGAATCGTGTATAATATACTACGATTTTAAGACCAAAACTAGTATTTCAAAAAGTTTCATGGAATCTAATTTTGAGATAATTTTTTGCATGGACTTCCATCATAACCTTCCCTCTTAACATAAGGAGAGGATCTTAAAATATTTGTAGCATTTCGAAAAATCCTCAATTTAATTAGATTTTTGACCGAAACTATTATATAATTGTGTATAATATACTAAATTATTTGACCGAAACTAGTATTTCAAAAGGTTTCATAGAATATAATTTTGAGATGATTTTTTGCATGGAATTCCATCATAACCTTCCCTCGTAATTTATAGAGAGGATCTTAAAAGCTTCGTAGCATTTCGAACAATCCTCGATTTATTTTAATTTTTGACCTAAACTAGTATAGAATTGAGTATAATATACTACGATTTTTTGACCAAAACTAGTATTTCAAAAAGTTTCATGAAATCTAATTTTGAGATAATTTTTTGCATGGACTTCCATCAAAACATTCCCTAGTAGCATATAGAGAGAATCTTAAAAGTTTCGTAGCATTTCCAACAATCATCGATTTAATTTGATATTTGACCTAAACTAGTATAGAATTGTGTATAATATACTACGATTTTTGTACCAAAACTAGTATTTCAAAAAGTTTCATATAATCTAATTTTGAGATAATTTTTTCCATGGACTTCCATCATAACCTTCCCTCGTAACATATAGAGAGGGTCTGAAACGTTTCGTAGCATTTCAAACAATCCTCGATTTAATATGATTTTTTAACCGAAACTAGTATAAAATTTTGTATAATATACTACCATTTTTTGCCCGGAACTAGTATTTAAAAAAGTTTCATAGAATCTAATTTTGAGTTGATTTTTTGCATGGACTTCCATCATAACCTTCCCTCTTAACAAATAGAGAGGATCTTAAAAATTTCGTAGCATTTAGAACAATCCTCGATTTAATTTGATTTTTGACCTAAACTAGTATAGAATTATGTATATTATAATACGATTTTTTGACCAAAATTAGTATTTAAAAAAAGTTTCATGGAATCTAATTTTGAGATAATTGTTTGCATGGACTTCCATCATAACCTTCCCTCGTAAAATATAGAGAGGATCTTAAAAGTTTCAAGCCTTTCGAACAATCCTCGATTTAATTTCATTTTTGAACGAAACTAGTAATAAATTGTGTATAATATACTACGATTTTTTGACCGAAATTAGTATTTCAAAAAGTTTCATAAAATCTAATTTTAAGATGATTTTTTGCATTGACTTCCATCATAACCTTCCCTCTTAACATATAGACAGGATCTTAAAACATTAATAGCATTTCGAACAATCCTCGATTTTATTAGATTGTTGACCGAAATTAGTATATAATTGTTTATAATATACAACAATTTTTTGACCGAAAATAGTATTTCAAAAAGTTTCATAGAATCTTATTTTGAGATGATTTTTTGCATGTAATTTCATCATAACCTTCCCTCGTAACATATAGATAGGATCTTAAAAGTTTCGTAGCATTTCAAACAATCCTTGATTTAATTTAATTTTTGACCTAAATATGTATAGAATTGTGTATAATATACTACGATATTTTGACCAAAACTAGTATTTCAAAAAGATTCATATAATCTAATTTTGAGATAATTTTTTGCAGGACTTACATCATAACCTTCCCTCGTAACATATAGAGATGGTCTGAAAAGTTTCGTAGCATTTCGAGCAATCCTCGATTTAATATGATTTTTTGACCGAAACTAGTATTAAATCGTGTATAATTTACTACGATTTTTTGACCGAAACTAGTATTTCAAATAGTTTCATAGAATCTAATTTTGAGATTATTTTTTGCATGGACTTTTATCATAACCTTCCCTCTTAACATATAGAGAGGATCTTAAAAGATTCGTAGCATTTCGAACAATCCTCGATTTAATTTGATTTTTGACCTAAACTAGTATAGAATTGTGTATATTATACTACGATTTTTTGACCAAAATTAGTATTTAAAAAAAGTTTCATAGAATCTAATTTTGAGATGATTTTTTGGATGGAATTCCATCGTAACCTTCCCTCGAAACATATAGAGAGGATCTTAAAAGTTTTGTAGCATTTCGAACAATCCTCGATTTAATTTAATTTTTTACCTAAACTAGTTTAGAATCGTGTATAATATACTACGATTTTAAGACCAAAACTAGTATTTCAAAAAGTTTCATGGAATCTAATTTTGAGATAATTTTTTGCATGGACTTCCATCATAACCTTCCCTCTTAACATAAGGAGAGGATCTTAAAATATTTGTAGCATTTCGAAAAATCCTCGATTTAATTAGATTTTAGACCGAAACTATTATATAATTGTGTATAATATACTAAATTATTTGACCGAAACTAGTATTTCAAAAGATTTCATAGAATATAATTTTGAGATGATTTTTTGCATGGAATTCCATCATAACCTTCCCTCGTAATTTATAGAGAGGATCTTAAAAGCTTTGTAGCATTTCGAACAATCCTCGATTTATTTTAATTTTTGACCTAAACTAGTATAGAATTGTGTATAATATACTACGATTTTTTGACCAAAACTAGTATTTCAAAAAGTTTCATGAAATCTAATTTTGAGATAATTTTTTGCATGGACTTCCATCAAAACATTCCCTAGTAACATATAGAGAGGATCTTAAAAGTTTCGTAGCATTTCCAACAATCATCGATTTAATTTGATATTTGACCTAAACTAGTATAGAATTGTGTATAATATACTACGATTTTTGTACCAAAACTAGTATTTCAAAAAGTTTCATATAATCTAATTTTGAGATAATTTTTTCCATGGACTTCCATCATAACCTTCCCTCGTAACATATAGAGAGGGTCTGAAACGTTTCGTAGCATTTCGAACAATCCTCGATTTAATATGATTTTTTAACCGAAACTAGTATAAAATTTTGTATAATATACTACCATTTTTTGCCCGGAACTAGTATTTAAAAAAGTTTCATAGAATCTAATTTTGAGTTGATTTTTTGCATGGACTTCCATCATAACCTTCCCTCTTAACAAATAGAGAGGATCTTAAAAATTTCGTAGCATTTAGAACAATCCTCGATTTAATTTGATTTTTGACCTAAACTAGTATAGAATTGTGTATATTATACTACGATTTTTTGACCAAAATTAGTATTTAAAAAAAGTTTCATGGAATCTAATTTTGAGATAATTGTTTGCATGGACTTCCATCATAACCTTCCCTCGTAAAATATAGAGAGGATCTTAAAAGTTTTAAGCCTTTCGAACAATCCTCGATTTAATTTCATTTTTGAACGAAACTAGTAATAAATTGTGTATAATATACTACGATTTTTTGACCGAAATTAGTATTTCAAAAAGTTTCATAAAATCTAATTTTAAGATGATTTTTTGCATGGACTTCCATCATAACCTTCCCTCTTAACATATAGACAGGATCTTAAAACATTAATAGCATTTCGAACAATCCTCGATTTTATTAGATTTTTGACCGAAATTAGTATATAATTGTTTATAATATACAACAATTTTTTGACCGAAAATAGTATTTCAAAAAGTTTCATAGAATCTTATTTTGAGATGATTTTTCATGTAATTTCATCATAACCTTCCCTCGTAACATATAGATAGGATCTTAAAAGTTTCGTAGCATTTCAAACAATCCTTGATTTAATTTAATTTTTGACCTAAATATGTATAGAATTGTGTATAATATACTACGATATTTTGACCAAAACTAGTATTTCAAAAAGATTCATATAATCTAATTTTGAGATAATTTTTTGCAGGACTTACATCATAACCTTCCCTCGTAACATATAGAGATGGTCTGAAAAGTTTCGTAGCATTTCGAGCAATCCTCGATTTAATATGATTTTTTGACCGAAACTAGTAATAAATTGTGTATAATATACTACGATTTTTTTACCGAAACTAGTATTTCAAATAGTTTCATAGAATCTAATTTTGAGATTATTTTTTGCATGGACTTTTATCATAACCTTCCCTCTTAACATATATAGAGAGGATCTTAAAAGATTCGTAGCATTTCGAACAATCCTCGATTTAATTAGATTTTTGACCGAAACTAATATATAATTGTGTATAATATACTACAATTTTTTGACCGAAACTAGTATTTCAAAAAGTTTCATAGAATCTAATTTTGAGATGATTTTTTGCATGGAATTCCATCGTAACCTTCCCTCGAAACATATAGAGAGGATCTTAAAAGTTTTGTAGCATTTCGAACAATCCTCGATTTAATTTAATTTTTTACCTAAACTAGTATAGAATCGTGTATAATATACTACGATTTTAAGACCAAAACTAGTATTTCAAAAAGTTTCATGGAATCTAATTTTGAGATAATTTTTTGCATGGACTTCCATCATAACCTTCCCTCTTAACATAAGGAGAGGATCTTAAAATATTTGTAGCATTTCGAAAAATCCTCAATTTAATTAGATTTTTGACCGAAACTATTATATAATTGTGTATAATATACTAAATTATTTGACCGAAACTAGTATTTCAAAAGGTTTCATAGAATATAATTTTGAGATGATTTTTTGTATGGAATTCCATCATAACCTTCCCTCGTAATTTATAGAGAGGATCTTAAAAGCTTCGTAGCATTTCGAACAATCCTCGATTTATTTTAATTTTTGACCTAAACTAGTATAGAATTGTGTATAATATACTACGATTTTTTGACCAAAACTAGTATTTCAAAAAGTTTCATGAAATCTAATTTTGAGATAATTTTTTGCATGGACTTCCATCAAAACATTCCCTAGTAGCATATAGAGAGGATCTTAAAAGTTTCGTAGCATTTCCAACAATCATCGATTTAATTTGATATTTGACCTAAACTAGTATAGAATTGTGTATAATATACTACGATTTTTGTACCAAAACTAGTATTTCAAAAAGTTTCATATAATCTAATTTTGAGATAATTTTTTCCATGGACTTCCATCATAACCTTCCCTCGTAACATATAGAGAGAGTCTGAAACGTTTCGTAGCATTTCAAACAATCCTCGATTTAATATGATTTTTTAACCGAAACTAGTATAAAATTTTGTATAATATACTACCATTTTTTGCCCGGAACTAGTATTTAAAAAAGTTTCATAGAATCTAATTTTGAGTTGATTTTTTGCATGGACTTCCATCATAACCTTCCCTCTTAACAAATAGAGAGGGTCTTAAAAATTTCGTAGCATTTAGAACAATCCTCGATTTAATTTGATTTTTGACCTAAACTAGTATAGAATTATGTATATTATACTACGATTTTTTGACCAAAATTAGTATTTAAAAAAAGTTTCATGGAATCTAATTTTGAGATAATTGTTTGCATGGACTTCCATCATAACCTTCCCTCGTAAAATATAGAGAGGATCTTAAAAGTTTCAAGCCTTTCGAACAATCCTCGATTTAATTTCATTTTTGAACGAAACTAGTAATAAATTGTGTATAATATACTACGATTTTTTGACCGAAACTAGTATTTCAAAAAGTTTCATAAAATCTAATTTTAAGATGATTTTTTGCATGGACTTCCATCATAACCTTCCCTCTTAACATATAGACAGGATCTTAAAACATTAATAGCATTTCGAACAATCCTCGATTTTATTAGATTTTTGACCGAAATTAGTATATAATTGTGTATAATATACAACAATTTTTTGACCGAAAATAGTATTTCAAAAAGTTTCATAGAATCTTATTTTGAGATGATTTTTTGCATGTAATTTCATCATAACCTTCCCTCGTAACATATAGAGAGGATCTTAAAAGTTTTGTAGCATTTCAAACAATCCTTGATTTAATTTAATTTTTGACCTAAATATGTATAGAATTGTGTATAATATACTACGATATTTTGACCAAAACTAGTATTTCAAAAAGATTCATATAATCTAATTTTGAGATAATTTTTTGCATGGACTTCCATCATAACCTTCCCTCGTAACTTATAGAGATGGTCAGAAAAGTTTCGTAGCATTTCGAGCAATCCTCGATTTAATATGATTTTTTGACCGAAACTAGTAATAAATTGTGTAAAATATACTAAGATTTTTTGACCGAAACTAGTATTTCAAATAGTTTCATAGAATCTAATTTTGAGATTATTTTTTGCATGGACTTTTATCATAACCTTCCCTCTTAACATATAGAGAGGATCTTAAAAGATTCGTAGCATTTCGAACAATCCTCGATTTAATTAGATTTTTGACCGAAACTAATATAGAATTGTGTATAATATACTACAATTTTTTGACCGAAACTAGTATTTCAAAAAGTTTCATAGAATCTTATTTTGAGATGATTTTTTGCATGGAATTCCATCATAACCTTCCCTCGTAACATATAGAGAGGATCTTAAAAGTTTTGTAGCATTTCGAACAATCCTCGATTTAATTTAATTTTTTACCTAAACTAGTATAGAATCGTGTATAATATACTACGATTTTAAGATCAAAACTAGTATTTCAAAAAGTTTCATGGAATCGAATTTTGAGATGATTTTTTGCATGGACTTCCATCATAACCTTCCCTCTTAACATAAGGAGAGGATCTTAAAATATTTGTAGCATTTCGAAAAATCCTCGATTTAATTAGATTTTTGACCGAAACTATTATATAATTGTGTATAATATACTAAATTATTTGACCGAAACTAGTATTTCAAAAGGTTTCATAGAATATAATTTTGAGATGATTTTTTGCATGGAATTCCATCATAACCTTCCTCGATTTAATTTGATTTTTGACCTAAACTAGTATAGAATTGTGTATATTATACTACGATTTTTTGACCAAAATTAGTATTTAAAAAAAGTTTCATGGAATCTAATTTTGAGATAATTGTTTGCATGGACTTCCATCATAACCTTCCCTCGTAAAGTATAGAGAGGATCTTAAAAGTTTCAAGCCTTTCGAACAATCCTCGATTTATTTTAATTTTTGACCTAAACTAGTATAGAATTGTGTATAATATACTACGATTTTTTGACCAAAACTAGTATAACAAAAAGTTTCATGGAATCTAATTTTGAGATAATTTTTGGCATGGACTTCCATCAAAACATTCCCTAGTAACATATAGAGAGGATCTTAAAAGTTTCGTAGCATTTCGAGCAATCATCGATTTAATTTGATATTTGACCGAAACTAGTATAAAATTGTGTATAATATACTACGATTTTTGTACCAAAACTAGTATTTCAAAAAGTTTAATATAATCTAATTTTGAGATAATTTTTTCCATGGACTTCTATCATAACCTTCTCTCGTAAGATATAGAGAGGGTCTGAAACGTTTCGTAGCATTTCGAACAATCTTCGATTTAATATGATTTTTTGACCGAAACTAGTATAAAATTGTGTATAATATACTACCATTTTTTGACGGAACTAGTATTTCAAAATGTTTCATAGAATCTAATTTTGAGTTGATTTTTTGCATGGACTTCCATCATATACTTCCCTCGTAACAAATAGAGAGGGTCTTAAAAATTTCGTAGCATTTAGAACAATCCTCGATTTAATTTGATTTTTGACATAAACTAGTATAGAATTGTGTATAATATACTACGATTTATTTACCAAAACTAGTATTTCAAAAAGATTCATGGAATCTAATTTTGGGATAATTTTTTGCATGGACTTTCATCATAACCTTCCCTCGTAACATATAGAGAGGATCTTAAAAGTTTCGAGCCTTTCGAACAATCCTCGATTTAATTTGATTTTTGACCGAAACTAGTAATAAATTGTGTATAATATACTACGATTTTTTTACTGAAACTAGTATTTCAAATAGTTTCATAGAATCTAATTTTGAGATTAATTTTTGCATGGACTTTTATCATAACCTTCCCTCTTAACATATATAGAGGATCTTAAAAGATTCGTAGCATTTCAAAGAATTCTCGATTTAATTAGATTTTTGACCGAAACTAATATATAATTGTGTATAATATACTACAATTTTTTGACCGAAACTAGTATTTGAAAAAGTTTCATACAATCTAATTTTGAGATGATTTTTTGCATGGAATTCCATCGTAACCTTCCCTCGTAAAATATAAAGAGAATCTTAAAAGTTTTGTAGCATTTCGAACAATCCTCGATTTAATTTAATTTTTTACCTAAACTAGTATAGAATTGTGTATAATATACTACGATTTTATGACCAAAACTAGTATTTCAAAAAGTTTCATGGAATCTAATTTTGAGATAATTTTTTACATGGACTTCCATCATAACCTTCCCTCTTAACATAAGGAGAGGATCTTAAAATATTCGTAGCATTTCGAAAAATCCTCAATTTAATTAGATTTTTGACCGAAACTATTATATAATTGTGTATAATATACTAAATTATTTGACCGAAACTAGTATTTCAAAAAGTTTCATAGAATATAATTTTGAGATGATTTTTTGCATGGAATTCCATCATAACCTTCCCTCGTAATTTATAGAGAGGATCTTAAAAGCTTCGTAGCATTTCGAACAATCCTCGATTTATTTTAATTTTTGACCTAAACTAGTATAGAATTGTGTATAATATACTACGATTTTTTGACCAAAACTAGTATTTCAAAAAGTTTCATGGAATCTAATTTTGAGATAATTTTTTGCATGGACTTCCATCAAAACATTCCCTAGTAACATATAGAGAGGATCTTAAAAGTTTCGTAGCATTTCGAACAATCATCGATTTAATTTGATATTTGACCTAAACTAGTATAGAATTGTGTATAATATACTACGATTTTTGTACCAAAACTAGTATTTCAAAAAGTTTCATATAATCTAATTTTGAGATAATTTTTTCCATGGACTTCCATCATAACCTTCCCTCGTAACATATAGAGAGGGTCTGAAACGTTTCGTAGCATTTCGAACAATCCTCGATTTAATATGATTTTTTAACCGAAACTAGTATAAAATTTTGTATAATATACTACCATTTTTTGCCCGGAACTAGTATTTAAAAAAGTTTCATAGAATCTAATTTTGAGTTGATTTTTTGCATGGACTTCCATCATAACCTTCCCTCTTAACAAATAGAGAGGATCTTAAAAATTTCGTAGCATTTATAACAATCCTCGATTTAATTTGATTTTTGACCTAAACTAGTATAGAATTATGTATATTATACTACGATTTTTTGACCAAAATTAGTATTTAAAAAAAGTTTCATGGAATCTAATTTTGAGATAATTGTTTGCATGGACTTCCATCATAACCTTCCCTCGTAAAATATAGAGAGGATCTTAAAAGTTTCAAGCCTTTCGAACAATCCTCGATTTATTTTAATTTTTGACCTAAACTAGTATAGAATTGTGTATAATATACTACGATTTTTTGACCAAAACTAGTATTTCAAAAAGTTTCATGGAATCTAATTTTGAGATAATTTTTGGCATGGACTTCCATCACAACATTCCCTAGTAACATATAGAGAGGATCTTAAAAGTTTCGTAGCATTTCAAACAATCATCGATTTAATTTGATATTTGACCGAAACTAGTATAAAATTGTGTATAATATACTACGATTTTTGTACCAAAACTAGTATTTCAAAAAGTTTCATATAATCTAATTTTGAGATAATTTTTTCCATGGACTTCCATCATAACCTTCCCTCGTAAGATATAGAGAGGGTCTGAAACGTTTCGTAGCATTTCGAACAATCTTAGATTTAATATGATTTTTTGACCGAAACTAGTATAAAATTGTGTATAATATACTACCATTTTTTGACCGGAACTAGTATTTCAAAACGTTTCATAGAATCTAATTTTGAGTTGATTTTTTGCATGGACTTCCATCATATACTTTCCTCGTAACAAATAGAGAGGGTCTTAAAAATTTCGTAGCATTTAAAACAATCCTCGATTTAATTTGATTTTTGACATAAACTAGTATAGAATTGTGTATAATATACTACGATTTATTGACCAAAACTAGTATTTCAAAAAGATTCATGGAATCTAATTTTGAGATAATTTTTTGCATGGACTTCCATCATAACCTTCCCTCGTAACATATAGAGAGGATCTTAAAAGATTCGAGCCTTTCGAACAATCCTCGATTTAATTTGATTTTTGACCGAAACTAGTAATAAATTGTGTATAATATACTACGATTTTTTGACTAAAATTAGTATTTTAAATAGTTTCATAGAATCTAATTTTGAGATTATTTTTTGCATGGACTTTTATCATAAACTTCCCTCTTAACATATAGAGAGGATCTTGAAATATTCGTAGCATTTCAAAGAATCCTCGATTTAATTAGATTTTTGACCGAAACTAATATATAATTGTGTATAATATACTACAATTTTTTGACCGAAACTATTATTTCAAAAAGTTTCATAGAATCTAATTTTGAGATGATTTTTTGCATGGAATTCCTTCATAACCTTCCCTCGTCATTTATAGAGAGGATCTTAAAAGCTTCGTAGCATTTCGAACAATCCTCGATTTATTTTAATTTTTGACCAAAACTAGTATAGAATTGTGTATAATATACTACGATTTTTTGACCAAAACTAGTATTTCAAAAAGTTTCATGGAATCTAATTTTGAGATAATTTTTTGCATGGACTTCCATCAAAACATTCCCTAGTAACATATAGAGAGGATCTTAAAAGTTTCGTAGCATTTCGAACAATCATCGATTTAATTTGATATTTGACCTAAACTAGTATAGAATTGTGTATAATATACTACGATTTTTGTACCAAAACTAGTATTTCAAAAAGTTTCATATAATCTAATTTTGAGATAATTTTTTCCATGGACTTCCATCATAACCTTCCCTCGTAACATATAGAGAGGGTCTGAAACGTTTCGTAGCATTTCAAACAATCCTCGATTTAATATGATTTTTTAACCGAAACTAGTATAAAATTTTGTATAATATACTACCATTTTTTGCCCGGAACTAGTATTTAAAAAAGTTTCATAGAATCTAATTTTGAGTTGATTTTTTGCATGGACTTCCATCATAACCTTCCCTCTTAACAAATAGAGAGGATCTTAAAAATTTTGTAGCATTTAGAACAATCCTCGATTTAATTTGATTTTTGACCTAAACTAGTATAGAATTGTGTATATTATACTACGATTTTTTGACCAAAATTAGTATTTAAAAAAAGTTTCATGGAATCTAATTTTGAGATAATTGTTTGCATGGACTTCCATCATAACCTTCCCTCGTAAAATATAGAGAGGATCTTAAAAGTTTCAAGCCTTTCGAACAATCCTCGATTTAATTTCATTTTTGAACGAAACTAGTAATAAATTGTGTATAATATACTACGATTTTTTGACCGAAATTAGTATTTCAAAAAGTTTCATAAAATCTAATTTTAAGATGATTTTTTGCATGGACTTCCATCATAACCTTCCCTCTTAACATATAGACAGGATCTTAAAACATTAATAGCATTTCGAACAATCCTCGATTTTATTAGATTTTTGACCGAAATTAGTATATAATTGTTTATAATATACAACAATTTTTTGACCGAAAATAGTATTTCAAAAAGTTTCATAGAATCTAATTTTGAGATGATTTTTTGCATGTAATTTCATCATAACCTTCCCTCGTAACATATAGATAGGATCTTAAAAGTTTCGTAGCATTTCAAACAATCCTTGATTTAATTTAATTTTTGACCTAAATATGTATAGAATTGTGTATAATATACTACGATATTTTGACCAAAACTAGTATTTCAAAAAGATTCATATAATCTAATTTTGAGATAATTTTTTGCAGGACTTACATCATAACCTTCCCTCGTAACATATAGAGATGGTCTGAAAAGTTTCGTAGCATTTCGAGCAATCCTCGATTTAATATGATTTTTTGACCGAAATTAGTAATAAATTGTGTATAATATACTACGATTTTTTTACCGAAACTAGTATTTCAAATAGTTTCATAGAATCTAATTTTGAGATTATTTTTTGCATGGACTTTTATCATAACCTTCCCTCTTAACATATAGAGAGGATCTTAACAGATTCGTAGCATTTCGAACAATCCTCGATTTAATTAGATTTTTGACCGAAACTAATATATAATTGTGTATAATATACTACAATTTTTTGACCGAAACTAGTATTTCAAAAAGTTTCATAGAATCTAATTTTGAGATGATTTTTTGGATGGAATTCCATCGTAACCTTCCCTCGAAACATATAGAGAGGATCTTAAAAGTTTTGTAGCATTTCGAACAATCCTCGATTTAATTTAATTTTTTACCTAAACTAGTATAGAATCGTGTATAATATACTACGATTTTAAGACCAAAACTAGTATTTCAAAAAGTTTCATGGAATCTAATTTTGAGATAATTTTTTGCATGGACTTCCATCATAACCTTCCCTCTTAACATAAGGAGAGGATCTTAAAATATTTGTAGCATTTCGAAAAATCCTCGATTTAATTAGATTTTTGACCGAAACTATTATATAATTGTGTATAATATACTAAATTATTTGACCGAAACTAGTATTTCAAAAGGTTTCATAGAATATAATTTTGAGATGATTTTTTGCATGGAATTCCATCATAACCTTCCCTCGTAATTTATAGAGAGGATCTTAAAAGCTTTGTAGCATTTCGAACAATCCTCGATTTATTTTAATTTTTGACCTAAACTAGTATAGAATTGTGTATAATATACTACGATTTTTTGACCAAAACTAGTATTTCAAAAAGTTTCATGAAATCTAATTTTGAGATAATTTTTTGCATGGACTTCCATCAAAACATTCCCTAGTAACATATAGAGAGGATCTTAAAAGTTTCGTAGCATTTCCAACAATCATCGATTTAATTTGATATTTGACCTAAACTAGTATAGAATTGTGTATAATATACTACGATTTTTGTACCAAAACTAGTATTTCAAAAAGTTTCATATAATCTAATTTTGAGATAATTTTTTCCATGGACTTCCATCATAACCTTCCCTCGTAACATATAGAGAGGGTCTGAAACGTTTCGTAGCATTTCGAACAATCCTCGATTTAATATGATTTTTTAACCGAAACTAGTATAAAATTTTGTATAATATACTACCATTTTTTGCCCGGAACTATTATTTAAAAAAGTTTCATAGAATCTAATTTTGAGTTGATTTTTTGCATGGACTTCCATCATAACCTTCCCTCTTAACAAATAGAGAGGATCTTAAAAATTTCGTAGCATTTAGAACAATCCTCGATTTAATTTGATTTTTGACCTAAACTAGTATAGAATTGTGTATATTATACTACGATTTTTTGACCAAAATTAGTATTTAAAAAAAGTTTCATGGAATCTAATTTTGAGATAATTGTTTGCATGGACTTCCATCATAACCTTCCCTCGTAAAATATAGAGAGGATCTTAAAAGTTTCAAGCCTTTCGAACAATCCTCGATTTAATTTCATTTTTGAACGAAACTAGTAATAAATTGTGTATAATATACTACGATTTTTTGACCGAAATTAGTATTTCAAAAAGTTTCATAAAATCTAATTTTAAGATGATTTTTTGCATGGACTTCCATCATAACCTTCCCTCTTAACATATAGACAGGATCTTAAAACATTAATAGCATTTCGAACAATCCTCGATTTTATTAGATTTTTGACCGAAATTAGTATATAATTGTTTATAATATACAACAATTTTTTGACCGAAAATAGTATTTCAAAAAGTTTCATAGAATCTAATTTTGAGATGATTTTTTGCATGTAATTTCATCATAACCTTCCCTCGTAACATATAGATAGGATCTTAAAAGTTTCGTAGCATTTCAAACAATCCTTGATTTAATTTAATTTTTGAGCTAAATATGTATAGAATTGTGTATAATATACTACGATATTTTGACCAAAACTAGTATTTCAAAAAGATTCATATAATCTAATTTTGAGATAATTTTTTGCAGGACTTACATCATAACCTTCCCTCGTAACATATAGAGATGGTCTGAAAAGTTTCGTAGCATTTCGAGCAATCCTCGATTTAATATGATTTTTTGACCGAAACTAGTAATAAATTGTGTATAATATACTACGATTTTTTTACCGAAACTAGTATTTCAAATAGTTTCATAGAATCTAATTTTGAGATTATTTTTTGCATGGACTTTTATCATAACCTTCCCTCTTAACATATAGAGAGGATCTTAAAAGATTCGTAGCATTTCGAACAATCCTCGATTTAATTAGATTTTTGACCGAAACTAATATATAATTGTGTCTAATATACTACAATTTTTTGACCGAAACTAGTATTTCAAAAAGTTTCATAGAATCTAATTTTGAGATGATTTTTTGCATGGAATTCCATCGTAACCTTCCCTCGAAACATATAGAGAGGATCTTAAAAGTTTTGTAGCATTTCGAACAATCATCGATTTAATTTAATTTTTTACCTAAACTAGTATTGAATCGTGTATAATATACTACGATTTTAAGACCAAAACTAGTATTTCAAAAAGTTTCATGGAATCTAATTTTGAGATAATTTTTTGCATGGACTTCCATCATAACCTTCCCTCTTAACATAAGGAGAGGATCTTAAAATATTTGTAGCATTTCGAAAAATCCTCGATTTAATTAGATTTTTGACCGAAACTATTATATAATTGTGTATAATATACTAAATTATTTGACCGAAACTAGTATTTCAAAAGGTTTCATAGAATATAATTTTGAGATGATTTTTTGCATGGAATTCCATCATAACCTTCCCTCGTAATTTATAGAGAGGATCTTAAAAGCTTTGTAGCATTTCGAACAATCCTCGATTTATTTTAATTTTTGACCTAAACTAGTATAGAATTGTGTATAATATACTACGATTTTTTGACCAAAACTAGTATTTCAAAAAGTTTCATGAAATCTAATTTTGAGATAATTTTTTGCATGGACTTCCATCAAAACATTCCCTAGTAGCATATAGAGAGGATCTTAAAAGTTTCGTAGCATTTCCAACAATCATCGATTTAATTGGATATTTGACCTAAACTAGTATAGAATTGTGTATAATATACTACGATTTTTGTACCAAAACTAGTATTTCAAGAAGTTTCATATAATCTAATTTTGAGATAATTTTTTCCATGGACTTCCATCATAACCTTCCCTCGTAACATATAGAGAGGGTCTGAAACGTTTCGTAGCATTTCGAACAATCCTCGATTTAATATGATTTTTTAACCGAAACTAGTATAAAATTTTGTATAATATACTACCATTTTTTGCCCGGAACTATTATTTAAAAAAGTTTCATAGAATCTAATTTTGAGTTGATTTTTTGCATGGACTTCCATCATAACCTTCCCTCTTAACAAATAGAGAGGATCTTAAAAATTTCGTAGCATTTAGAACAATCCTCGATTTAATTTGATTTTTGACCTAAACTAGTATAGAATTGTGTATATTATACTACGATTTTTTGACCAAAATTAGTATTTAAAAAAAGTTTCATGGAATCTAATTTTGAGATAATTGTTTGCATGGACTTCCATCATAACCTTCCCTCGTAAAATATAGAGAGGATCTTAAAAGTTTCAAGCCTTTCGAACAATCCTCGATTTAATTTCATTTTTGAACGAAACTAGTAATAAATTGTGTATAATATACTACGATTTTTTGACCGAAATTAGTATTTCAAAAAGTTTCATAAAATCTAATTTTAAGATGATTTTTTGCATGGACTTCCATCATAACCTTCCCTCTTAACATATAGACAGGATCTTAAAACATTAATAGCATTTCGAACAATCCTCGATTTTATTAGATTTTTGACCGAAATTAGTATATAATTGTTTATAATATACAACAATTTTTTGACCGAAAATAGTATTTCAAAAAGTTTCATAGAATCTAATTTTGAGATGATTTTTTGCATGTAATTTCATCATAACCTTCCCTCGTAACATATAGATAGGATCTTAAAAGTTTCGTAGCATTTCAAACAATCCTTGATTTAATTTAATTTTTGAGCTAAATATGTATAGAATTGTGTATAATATACTACGATATTTTGACCAAAACTAGTATTTCAAAAAGATTCATATAATCTAATTTTGAGATAATTTTTTGCAGGACTTACATCATAACCTTCCCTCGTAACATATAGAGATGGTCTGAAAAGTTTCGTAGCATTTCGAGCAATCCTCGATTTAATATGATTTTTTGACCGAAACTAGTAATAAATTGTGTATAATATACTACGATTTTTTTACCGAAACTAGTATTTCAAATAGTTTCATAGAATCTAATTTTGAGATTATTTTTTGCATGGACTTTTATCATAACCTTCCCTCTTAACATATAGAGAGGATCTTAAAAGATTCGTAGCATTTCGAACAATCCTCGATTTAATTAGATTTTTGACCGAAACTAATATATAATTGTGTCTAATATACTACAATTTTTTGACCGAAACTAGTATTTCAAAAAGTTTCATAGAATCTAATTTTGAGATGATTTTTTGCATGGAATTCCATCGTAACCTTCCCTCGAAACATATAGAGAGGATCTTAAAAGTTTTGTAGCATTTCGAACAATCATCGATTTAATTTAATTTTTTACCTAAACTAGTATTGAATCGTGTATAATATACTACGATTTTAAGACCAAAACTAGTATTTCAAAAAGTTTCATGGAATCTAATTTTGAGATAATTTTTTGCATGGACTTCCATCATAACCTTCCCTCTTAACATAAGGAGAGGATCTTAAAATATTTGTAGCATTTCGAAAAATCCTCGATTTAATTAGATTTTTGACCGAAACTATTATATAATTGTGTATAATATACTAAATTATTTGACCGAAACTAGTATTTCAAAAGGTTTCATAGAATATAATTTTGAGATGATTTTTTGCATGGAATTCCATCATAACCTTCCCTCGTAATTTATAGAGAGGATCTTAAAAGCTTTGTAGCATTTCGAACAATCCTCGATTTATTTTAATTTTTGACCTAAACTAGTATAGAATTGTGTATAATATACTACGATTTTTTGACCAAAACTAGTATTTCAAAAAGTTTCATGAAATCTAATTTTGAGATAATTTTTTGCATGGACTTCCATCAAAACATTCCCTAGTAGCATATAGAGAGGATCTTAAAAGTTTCGTAGCATTTCCAACAATCATCGATTTAATTGGATATTTGACCTAAACTAGTATAGAATTGTGTATAATATACTACGATTTTTGTACCAAAACTAGTATTTCAAGAAGTTTCATATAATCTAATTTTGAGATAATTTTTTCCATGGACTTCCATCATAACCTTCCCTCGTAACATATAGAGAGGGTCTGAAACGTTTCGTAGCATTTCAAACAATCCTCGATTTAATATGATTTTTTAACCGAAACTAGTATAAAATTTTGTATAATATACTACCATTTTTTGCCCGGAACTAGTATTTAAAAAAGTTTCATAGAATCTAATTTTGAGTTGATTTTTTGCATGGACTTCCATCATAACCTTCCCTCTTAACAAATAGAGAGGATCTTAAAAATTTCGTAGCATTTAGAACAATCCTCGATTTAATTTGATTTTTGACCTAAACTAGTATAGAATTATGTATATTATACTATGATTTTTTGACCAAAATTAGTATTTAAAAAAAGTTTCATGGAATCTAATTTTGAGATAATTGTTTGCATGGACTTCCATCATAACCTTCCCTCGTAAAATATAGAGAGGATCTTAAAAGTTTCAAGCCTTTCGAACAATCCTCGATTTAATTTCATTTTTGAACGAAACTAGTAATAAATTGTGTATAATATACTACGATTTTTTGACCGAAACTAGTATTTCAAAAAGTTTCATAAAATCTAATTTTAAGATGATTTTTTGCATGGACTTCCATCATAACCTTCCCTCTTAACATATAGACAGGATCTTAAAACATTAATAGCATTTCGAATAATCCTCGATTTTATTAGATTTTTGACCGAAATTAGTATATAATTGTGTATAATATACAACAATTTTTTGACCGAAAATAGTATTTCAAAAAGTTTCATAGAATCTAATTTTGAGATGATTTTTTGCATGTAATTTCATCATAACCTTCCCTCGTAACATATAGAGAGGATCTTAAAAGTTTTGTAGCATTTCAAACAATCCTTGATTTAATTTAATTTTTGACTTAAATATGTATAGAATTGTGTATAATATACTACAATATTTTGACCAAAACTAGTATTTCAAAAAGATTCATATAATCTAATTTTGAGATAATTTTTTGCATGGACTTCCATCATAACCTTCCCTCGTAACATATAGAGATGGTCTGAAAAGTTTCGTAGCATTTCGAGCAATCCTCGATTTAATATGATTTTTTGACCGAAACTAGTAATAAATTGTGTATAATATACTACGATTTTTTGACCGAAACTAGTATTTCAAATAGTTTCATAGAATCTAATTTTGAGATTATTTTTTGCATGGACTTTTATCATAACCTTCCCTCTTAACATATAGAGAGGATCTTAAAGGATTCGTAGCATTTCGAACAATCCTCGATTTAATTAGATTTTTGACCGAAACTAATATAGAATTGTGTATAATATACTACAATTTTTTGACCGAAACTAGTATTTCAAAAAGTTTCATAGAATCTAATTTTGAGATGATTTTTTGTATGGAATTCCATCATAACCTTCCCTCGTAACATATAGAGAGGGTCTTAAAAGTTTTGTAGCATTTCGAACAATACTCGATTTAATTTAATTTTTTACCTAAACTAGTATAGAATCGTGTATAATATACTACGATTTTATGACCAAAACTAGTATTTCAAAAAGTTTCATGGAATCGAATTTTGAGATGATTTTTTGCATGGACTTCCATCATAACCTTCCCTCTTAACATAAGGAGAGGATCTTAAAAGATTCGTAGCATTTCGAAAAATCCTCGATTTAATTAGATTTTTGACCGAAACTATTATATAATTGTGTATTATATACTAAATTTTTTGACCGAAACTAGTATTTCAAAAAGTTTCATAGAATATAATTTTGAGATGATTTTTTCCATGGAATTCCATCATAACCTTCCCTCGTAACTTATAGAGAGGATCTTAAAAGCTTCGTAGCATTTCGAACAATCCTCGATTTATTTTAATTTTTGACCTAAACTAGTATAGAATTGTGTATAATATACTACGATTTTTTGACCAAAACTAGTATTTCAAAAAGTTTCATGGAATCTAATTTTGAGATAATTTTTTGCATGGACTTCCATCAAAA
This sequence comes from Lathyrus aphaca, assembly GCA_963966055.1. NCBI lineage: Eukaryota > Viridiplantae > Streptophyta > Magnoliopsida > Fabales > Fabaceae > Lathyrus > Lathyrus aphaca. Next base: position 34,355,948 of record OZ014523.1, read on the forward strand.
CATTCCCTAGTAACATATAGAGAGGATCTTAAAAGTTTCGTAGCATTTCGAACAATCATCGATTTAATTTGATATTTGACCGAAACTAGTATAGAATTGTGTATAATATACTACGATTTTTGTACCAAAACTAGTATTTCAAAAAGTTTCATATAATCTAATTTTGAGATAATTTTTTCCATGGACTTCCATCATAACCTTCCCTCGTAAGATATAGAGAGGGTCTGAAACGTTTCGTAGCATTTCGAACAATCTTCGATTTAATATGATTTTTTGACCGAAACTAGTATAAAATTGTGTATAATATACTACCATTTTTTGACCGGAACTAGTATTTCAAAACGTTTCATAGAATCTAATTTTGAGTTGATTTTTTGCATGGACTTCCATCATATACTTCCCTCGTAACAAATAGAGAGGGTCTAAAAAATTTCGTAGCATTTAGAACAATCCTCGATTTAATTTGATTTTTGACCTAAACTAGTATAGAATTGTGTATAATATACTACGATTTATTGACCAAAACTAGTATTTCAAAAAGATTCATGGAATTTAATTTTGAGATAATTTTTTGCATGGACTTCCATCATAACCTTCACTCGGAACATATAGAGAGGATCTTAAAAGTTTCGAGCCTTTCGAACAATCCTCGATTTAATTTGATTTTTGACCGAAACTAGTAATAAATTGTGTATAATATACTACGATTTTTTGACTGAAACTAGTATTTCAAATAGTTTCATAGAATCTAATTTTGAGATTATTTTTTGCATGGACTTTTATCATAACCTTCCCTCTTAACATATAGAGAGGATCTTAAAAGATTCGTAGCATTTCAAACAATCCTCGATTTAATTAGATTTTTGACCGAAACTAATATATAATTGTGTATAATATACTACAATTTTTTGACCGAAACTAGTATATCAAAAAGTTTCATAGAATCTAATTTTGAGATGATTTTTTGCATGGAATTCCATCGTAACCTTCCCTCGTAACATATAGAGAGGATCTTAAAAGTTTTGTAGCATTTCGAACTATCCTCGATTTAATTTAATTTTTTACCTAAACTAGTATAGAATCGTGTATAATATACTACGATTTTATGACCAAAACTAGTATTTCAAAAAGTTTCATGGAATCTAATTTTGAGATAATTTTTTGCATGGACTTCCATCATAACCTTCCCTGGTAACATATAGAGAGGATCTTAAAAGTTTTGTAGCATTTCGAACAATCTTCGATTTAATTTGATATTTGACCGAAACTAGTATAGAATTGTGTATAATACTACGATTTTTTTACCAAAACTAGTATTTCAAAAAGTTTCATATAATCTAATTTTGAGATAATTTTTTGCATGGACTTCCATCATAACTGATCGTACCTGGAGATCAGGATCCGATATGGCTGGCGCCGAGCGTTGTTGAAGGACGATTGATAAGGAGAAGAGGGGGTGTACCTGCAAGGCACTCCGATGCTTAAGTAAGATACTGAGCAAAGAGCGTGCAAGTACGAGAATTAAGGTGAGAGAATTGAATACCTGGCCCTCTCCTCTGAGAGGGTTTATATACTGTCGTTAGTAGATGGTTATTGGTTCAAACCGTTTGGCGCAGATCGCGGAATCCGCACGAATAGGTAATTGTCAAACTAGCCGTTGGGGGATTTCACCCTGGTCGGTACGGCCTTGGTCGACAGGGACTGTTATCCTCGGCATGTTGCTCGACGCCGAGCGTGTCAGCTTGTCACTTTTCCTGGCCCAACTCTGGGAGTTGGGCTTGCCCAGAACAGGAGCCCCCCAAGTTGTTGCTTCTGCCGAGGAGCGATGACTTAGTGATGGTTTTCTGTCTAAGGCGTACGCAATGCGTCTGGTGTTTTTCGTGCGTGGACGGAATGATCGTTCGATGACCCACGACAGGCGGGCAGTTGTTTGGTCGCTCGACGAATAGGGGGATATGAAACGAAAAGTTGGCGTGTCTGGGAATTCGCGCCTATTTAATGTTCTGACGGCTAGCCAATGGGCTAGAACGTAGGTAATCATTGCCTAGGGGTAGGGGTCACGCGTTTCTGTACGTGTTCCCTTCCCTATAAATAGGAACCCAAGGTATTCTGTAAGCTTTTTCGTTTCGTCTTCTTCTCCAATGTACTGCTCGTAGATCAACCACAGTTCCCAGCCGTCGACCACCGCTTTCATCTGTCGACCACCGCGTTCCAAGCAAACCTCTTCTGCAATGGCCTCTCAAGCTCAAGGTACAACTCTTTTTGTGTTTATCTTAGTCATAGGATAGATTTTCCGGTAGTTTAGGCTTAGAATAAATAGATTAGAGACATTCTGTCATCGTTGCTCGTCGATTACGAACCCTAATTTGTGGTCGGCGATGGTCCTGGTCGACTTTGACCTGGGACCTGATAAGCATCTAGGATTTGATTGTATCCTCACTGTAGTAGGGTGTTGGCCATCTCCTTGAGCGATGGTTAACCGAGGGCTATGGCTCGGGATCTTACTCCTAGGTCGATACGCGCCCTTTCACTTGTTGAGCGGTGGAAGGGGGATTTGATATTCTAATCGAATTCACTGACGCCTTTCCTCTGCTTTTCAGGTGAGAATTCGCTTATTGACCCGCTCGATATTTCCTCGGAGGAGGTTTCCTCGGAAGATTCTGGTTCTTCCGCATCCGTTCCTTCTGACTCCGGAAGCTCGTCGGACGAATCAGACGCGACCACGACGGAGGACGGAGCCCCTGATTCAGGAGAGACGACTGATGCCCCTTGGGGTCTGGAAACAATAATCGTGCCCGAAGAATGGGTAGTGGAAGACCTGCTTGATAAGGTGTCGTCCTTCTCGAGGCCTCGTGCGGAGCCTTTGCCTACTGTTGACGATCCGGAGGATTGGGTCGTCACCTGCCCGGGGGATGATGACCGGATATTTTCAGACTTTGGCGGCCGAAAGTTTTCAATGTACGTGTACGCAACATCGATCCTAGGGGTAACCTTTCCCTTCAGTGATCTGGTTTGTGCCGTGCTCGGGCACTTGGGTGTAGCCCCGTCTCAGCTGCACCCCATCTCTTATGCGTTCCTGAGAGCGTTCGAGGTGATGTGCGCCCATCTGGGTGTTAGGGCCACGCTTCCTCTGTTCTTTCGTTTGTTCTCGTTGCAGCGCCAGGTAGGGCGGGTGACCGACCGAAAGGGATTTATTTCCTTCAAACAGCGGACCAAGATCTTCAAATCTCACTCGGAATCTATCCGGGCTTTCAAGACAGATTACTTTTTGGTAAAGCTTGCGAGCGAGGAAGCCATGAGAGCACTGAGTTTCCTAGGGGTAGATACCGACGAAAATGATGAGCCCAGACTCGATGACCGAGGGCAGGTGATCCTGAGGAGGCTCTGGTTGTTTCTCTTCTCATGGAATTACTCTCATTACGGACGCTCGGTCAGTGAGTTTGTCCAAGTAGGGGATTCTTTGAACGAGGACGATGCAGCTAGCTTCGAGGAGTTTCGGAAGTTGGTAGTGTAACACCCCGATTTCATAATTTATTTAATAAAATAATTATTATGTATATGGGTGGTGTTTTTGAGATTATAAGTGAAGAATTGTTTATTTAAATAATAATATAATGATAATATGGTATTATTTGAATATTATTACTAAATAAATAAAATAGTAAGAATTGGAGGTCTAATGGGCAAGGTGGTAAATTGGTGTGGTTTATGAGAGGGGAAAAAGGAATCATTTGCATTCATCATGTTTTGGGTGGAAATAAGAAGTTGGCTCTGGAGAAAGAGGAAAAAGAGAGAGAAGAGCAAGAGACCTAAAGCTCCAAGATCAAGATTGTTCAAGGAATCGAATGAATCTAAGGTAAGGGGGAGAAAGGGTTCTTTATTGGTGATCTAACATGAAAGGGTAGTTGAGAGGTCCTTACTCTCCTAGGGATTATGTGATTTGGTATAATTTGATGAATTGTGGTATGAATATGGAATTTCATGATTGATTGTTGTATTTGGAATAATCATTGTTTGAATTGATATAATTGGATTAATATGAAAACTGTTATATGAATGTTGTTGTTGATGATGTGAATTGAGAAGAGGAAGAGAAACTTAAAATCCCTAATTTGATTAGTAATATTAGGTTGGAAAGATATGTGGTATTAAAGGTCTTAAAATAAGTATAAGAATGACATTGGGACTGTTTTGAGTGATAAAATTGAGATATAATCAATAGAACCCGAACTGGTATGAGATGGGGAATGAAAAGTGATTTTTGGGAAAAAGTTGATTTTGGGCGCAGGGCTCCTGACACGGGCCGTGTCACACGACACGGGTAGCCGTGTCAGGCTACGGGAACAAGATGGGGAGGATTTTTGAGAAGATTGGAGATCAGAGGGTGTGACACGGGCCGTGTCACACGACACGGGTGGCCGTGTCACAGTTCTGTACTTTGGAAAATGATGTTTTCAGGATGGTTCGTCAGGCCGTGTGACACGGGCCGTGTTAGGGGACACGGGGGGCCGTGTCAGGCCTCTGTATTTGGGAAATTCATGATATTTTAAGTCGGTTTCGTCCTGTTCCCTTGGTCTACTTTCTTACCATTAGTCTAAGGCTTTTAGAAAAACATCCATGAGTAACTATAGGACCTGACAACCGATAATTAGTGTGTGAGTTTTATATGATTATTGTGGATAGTATAACTTTATTAATTGATTACTTAAAATGTGTTGAGTATGGTGATGTTATTATAATTCTTGTACAAACTATATGATGGGCTGGTTAATAACCGATGAAGATCATGAGGATCATGTTGATTGGTAATATTGTTGATTGTATGCTTTGCGTAGACCCCATGAGGTAAGGTTGGTAGCGGTGAGGATCGGAAGGATCATGTTATATTGGAAAATGTATGGAAAATCATTGAGGGTGGAATTAATGAGGAATTCATAGGATATGATAATTGGTAATTAGTGTGTAGGAATATATGTGCTTATGTTGATTTATATGACTCTTGATGATGAACCATATGAATTGTGTTGATAATATGTGTGAATATTGTCTGATTGTTTATGTGACCCATGTGATGGGATGTGTGATAATTGATGAAGATCATGAGGATCGTGAAGGCATGACTGTTGTCATGCGTATTTGTATTATGGTGTATGTGTTTGAGTCTGCATATGCATACACATTTGGTGGAATGATCATGTCTCGATGGAGCGTAAGTGATCATTCGGGATTCATTGAGAATCGTGGTTGCATGGATGATCGTGTCTTGTTGGAGACGTTAATGATGCATTCGGGGTTCTATTTGATGAACCGTTATTGTGAGTCGGTACCGCATTTGCATTGTGTCATTGAGTCACTTTGCATTGATTGAATTAATGATGTACGATATGTGTTGATGAACTATTTGAGATATCAATTAATTGTATGATGTATGATGTGTATTTGATGAATAGAGGTGAGACTACCCTGTAAGATGTTATTTGCACCGTTAATTTATTGAATTGTTTTCTCACCCCTTTGTTGTTTGGTTGCGTCTGTGCTTCTTCGGAAGTACAGATGATTCAGGTACTTGAGTATGCTTGGAGTACAAGTTGTTTGGTCGAGTCCTAGGAGTCGCTCTGATACGTAACACGGGAAATGGGGATATTTGTTATTTAATTATTCTTGTTGTAATAGTTACGTATCATATTTTGTTGAAACTTATAAATTAAGTGAATTGATGAATTTTGTGGATATTTGGCGAATTGCCGATTGTTGAATAAAAAGATATTTCCGCTGTTTTTAATAAATGATTATACTTTTGGTTGATTTTGAAAATGTAACTACTCACTTGTTAATTAAACTCTGATTTATCTGAAAACTTATGTTATTTTAGAAATGGGAAAAGTGGGTGTTACAGGTAGCCTCTTTTACTCCGACCCCTCTGCTGGACGGGGAGGGTAAGATAATGTTGGATCAGGACGGGGGAGAGGCTGTGGAGCGTCCTTTGATAGACGTCACAGATCTCCTGGCGTGTAACATCGGGAAAGAAGTGTCTAAGTGCTTTGGTATTTGTTTTCATTTCTGCTTGTTATTATGTTTTAATAATTTTGGCGAACTAATTTTGTATTCTTTTCTTTGCAGGCTCCATGTCGAACCCCTTAGACAAAATCCAGGAACGACTGCGCCAGCAACAAAAGAAGAGGTCGCGGATTGTTCAAACCAAGCTGACTGAAACGAGCGGCTCAGGGTCGGGCCCCCTGGTCCAAGGGTCTCCGAGTGCGTCTACTGGCTCGCTCATGAAGAGGCATAAATATGCAACGACCGTAGATTTGACAGTCAATGCTCCCTCCAAACCGAAACATGTGTTGCCTCCTTGCTTTGTGAAGCGGAATTTTTTCGAAGGGACGAGCATGGAGGTCTACCGAGAGGATTCTTTGTTCGTTGAGGCAATGGATCGCTCTGCCCGGCGCCTATCTCTGGCCTAGGATGCGAGCACAGTTATGCAGGTATTGTCTATGGCCTGGCTGACGACCGAAGGGAACCCCGGGCAGGAAAGGGAGGTGATAAAGCTGAAAGAGTTTTTGGCCGCTGCCGAAGGAAAGTTGGCTACGGCCTCTGAGGAAGTTGTTGCCTCTACTAAGGAGCTGACTGATCGGGGGAACATTATCACCAAGATGGAGGTCGATAAGAGGAGGGCCTTGGACCAGAGCAAAAAGCTGAAGGATGCCTTTTACCCGAAGGAGGATGAGGATGTCGACACCAAGGGTTTGGTGACCAGGGCCTAATTTCTTGCTCGGATCGACCAGGATATGGAAGATCTGAACTCGTAGACTGAGCTCAGTTTCCAAAATGTTGTAGATCAGATACGAGCCTTTCATCCTGAATTGGCTCTGGATACTGGCCGCATCAGCTATCTTTACAAAGTTGAGAATGGTCAGATAGTGGTCCCCGCAGACTTAATCATGGAAGCTCCCAGCCCGGGGTGATTGCTCAGCCTGAACAACCAGAGATGCAGCCGCCTCAGAGCGAAGGTCAACCTGGTGCTCCAGAAGGGGAGGGGAACTAGTTTGGCCTGCATGCCGTAACTTTGTAATTTACCATGCTTTTATTTTGCCCGGGGACGTGGTCCCCTTTGCGTGTAATTATGAACAAGTCGGCCCTTTGGGGTCGCAACCTTTCAGTAAAATTGCCCGACCTTGGTGGTCGTTTGTTATTTCATAATGATTTTATTTTACAAGTATTTTTAACTGTGCGTCCGTCAGAGGACTTCCTTCCTTTTATATTTCTATAAACGTTAAGTGTTTGATGTCTTTATGATGGTTAGATGTAATTGGGCAAATACGGGGTATGTGTTTGTAATCTGTTGGTTTGGGGGACCAATCAGATGTTGGAGGTTGGCTCCTGGTCGGTACCCGGGCCAAGATAATGACTCGGGCTCCGAGGCTTGAACGTCCCATCGTGAGTTGGGGTTCTACCTAGTCGTGGTACATAGGCGACGTCGGACTCGTTTGAGTATCCGCCCGTGCAACAAACACCTCCTTCCTCCGGAAGAAGATCCTGATAATCATGTTATTTGGGTTGTTGTGCTTATACCTAGGCACGCAGGTTTAGTCGGACCTATTGCTCCTCGCTTGAGAGCCGAGCAAGGTGACTATGTAATTAACTATAATATTTCTTGAGCTTCTCGGCGTTCCACGTCCGAGCAAGTTCTTCCCCGTGAAGATTTTCTAAATAATAGGCCCCGTTTTCGGTCTTTGCCCGGACGCGATACGGGCCCTCCCAATTAGGCGTTAGTTTTCCTTCGCGAGAATCTTTGTGATTTCTTCTTAGAACAAGACTACCCACCTCGAATGCTCGTCTTATGACTTTAGAGTCATATCGAGCTGCTATTTTCTGTTTAAGAGTGGCCTCTCGGAGAGCAGCTTCTGATCGGATTTCTTCGACCAGGTCAAGCCCGTCTCTTAAAGCTTCGGAGTTGGTGTCTTGATCCATTGGGGACTCTATCTGCCTGGATCAGATGTGCATTTCCACAGTAATTACTGCTTCGGTCCCATATGCCAACCGGAACGGGGATTCACCGGCCGTTGAGTGAGAAGTGGTTCTATATGCCCAAAGTACGCTGTGTAACTCCTCAACCCAGTGTTTCTTGTGCTCGTCCAGTCTCCGTTTTAGACCTCTTAGGATTACTCTATTTGCAAATTCTTCTTGTAGGGGGTGCTACGTGTACGTCCCCATGTCGTTGGAATTTGTCGCATCTTTTTACGTGCTCTTTCGCGTCGTGCTGGAGTGTCGGGCAATAGTATCCTGCTCGGAGGATCTTTCGGGCTAACGATCGTCCGCCCGGGTGTTATGTGTTAATTCCTTCATGGACTTCTCTTAGTAAGTGTGGGATGTTCTCTTCCTCTACGCACCTGAGGAGTGGCGTGGAGAAACCTCGTCGATACATACGCCCACCGACTAAAGAGTACGAGCATGACCTTCGACGCATGGTGATGGCCGTTTTCAAGTCTGTTGGTAACTCACCCTTGGTCAGGTAGTTAAACACTGGGGTCATCCAGCAGTTGGCGTCGCCTACGAGATTAATGTCTATGTGGATTGAATATTGTCCAATGCTTGGTCGGGGGAGCACCTTTTGTATGACGGGCTTGTTGTTTCCCTTTCTTTTAGTGCTTGCTAACTTGGAAAGGATATCAGCTCGGGTATTATTCTCTCGCGGGACGTGTTTGACCTCTATGTTTGTGAATCGTTTTAGTTTGTCCTTTACAAGGTCCAGGTATTCGGCCATATTGTCATTTTTGGCCTGGAAATCTCCCCCGGACTTGATTAGCGACCAGCTGGGAATCCGTGCAAATTGTAATTTCTTCGGCCTATAGGTCGGTCGCGAGTCGTATGCCGGCCAGGAAGGCTTCATACTCCGCCTGGTTGTTGGATGTGGGGAAGGACAAAGTTAAAGATACTTTGATGATGTTTCCTTCTTCGTTTTCTAGGATAATTCCAGCTCCACTACCCGTCGGGCCAGATGCTTCGTCTACGAAGATGCTCCATTTGGATGGAGATTTCGGCTCCTGTTCGGTGAAAGTGAGCTCTGCTATAAAGTCGGCTAGCGCTTGAGCCTTGAGAGCTTGTCTCCCTTCGAATTTGATATCGAACTCGGACAGTTCCAACGACCATTTTAACATTCGCCCGGCCATGTCTGGTCGTCCGAGTAATTGTCTTATGGGTTGGTATGTTCTCACGATAATGGTGTGGGCTAGGAAATAATGGCGTAGTCTTCTGGCCGCAAAAAGGAGGGCCAGGGCCACCTTTTCTATCTGGAGGTACCTTTAATATGATTTTTTGACCGAAACTAGTATAAAATTGTGTATAATATACTACCATTTTTTGACCGGAACTAGTATTTCAAAAAGCTTCATAGAATCTAATTTTGAGTTGATTTTTTGCATGGACTTCCATCATAACCTTCACTCGTAACAAATAGAGAGGATCTTAAAAATTTTGTAGCATTTCGAACAATCCTCGATTTAATTTGATTTTTGACCTAAACTAGTATAGAATTGTGTATAATATACTACGATTTTTTGACCAAAACTAATATTTCAAAAAGTTTTATAGAATCTAATTTTGAGATAATAAAAAAAAGTTTGGTTGATTCACTGCAAATTAAAAAAAAAAGATTAATAAATAATAAAAGCAGGACACAAATAATGATCATTTATCTTGGGTAACCCTATTAATCATCTAAAGAACATGAAAATATTAAAACATGTTAAAAGCAAGACACAAATCCCTCCGACGGACAGATGTCCGGCATAAAAAGTGAAGGAATCATACATCTCAACATTTGCACGAAAGCCATGTCGATCACGATCCCAACGTCTTAAGTCATTATCCCCGTACGGGCAAAGCGACATGGGGGCTCATGTTCAGGACTTGCCTAGCACATGTCCTACGCCAAATTGAGGCCCAACCCAGAAGTCGATTGGGCACATGGCCATTAAGGATAAGCAAGAATATGACCGTTGCAGGAAAAGAGGCGTTGGCATATAGTCGTTGGGGGACCTCCCCTCATGTGCAATAATGTCTTTCACACGACCAACTGTCCTCCAGATTTATAGGAGGCAGTTGTTCTCATTCAAAGGTTATGCGCCTGCTTTATACGGGCAGGTGCCCTTATAAAAGCCCTTCATTTTGGAGGGTCGGGTATTCTATTCTAACCCTCTCTTCCTTACGCTTTGGTTTATCTCACATTGAAACTTACTTGAGCGTCGGAGTACCTTATAGGTACCCCACCCCTTCTCCTACCAACACATCACAGTCCTAGCTGGAGGCCACGAAGATCTGTCTGGATTCTTTCTGTACAATTGTGTTCTTAAGTTTTAATGTGAAATTGGGTGTTTCTATGTATGAAATTAAGTGATTAATTCATGAGAAAATTGATATGTTTATGCCCATTAGAGAAGGATAGATGTATTGGTGTTGTAAGAATTTGAATTGGTTTAATTTAGAATGATATAATTGGGATTGGTTTAGAGGATTAGAGGTTGGATATGGAGAGGATGATCATAATAGAGAAAACAGAGATTACTATAAAAACTTCACAGACCAATCTATTGGTTCACTTTAAAAAAAATGAAAAAAATTGTATTGAACCCATCTATTGGCTACAGTAACCAATCTATTAGTTCACTTTGAAATACTAGAATTTGTATTGGATCAATTTATTGGCTACAGAGAAAGTCTTAGACACCTTTTTCCTTCACAAAACTAAGTGATGTGAGACTTCAAAGAACTTTTATCATATATATATATATATATATATATATATATATATATATATATATATATATATATATATATATATATATATATATATATATATATATATATATATATATATATATATATATATATATATATATATATATATATATATATATAGTCTTTGACTCTATCTTCATTCACAAAATTAGGCGATGTGTGACTTCTAAAACATGTATATTTTCAACCAACCCCAACAAGATAAGTTAGAGTATCGATTTTTATCCTAACGTCGTGTAGCTAAAGCTATCGAAAAGTTTGGTTGATTCACTACAAATTTAAAAAAAAAAGATTAACAAATAATAAAAGCAGGACACAAATAATAATCATTTATCTTGAGTAGCCCTATTAGTATTAATCATCTAAAGAACATGAAAATATTAAAACATGTTATAGAAAAGTAGATAAATATATACTACACTCACTTTTGAGACATGCGTATCTAGACGAGTTTCTAGAATGGCTAAACAACTCTCTTAATTGAAAGCGAGTCACCTTGTCACGGCGGGTGCCTCACTACTCGATTCATAACCTTTCGTACTACGATATTATTTGGGTTGTCTTTGCTTTTGCAACCGACACAAATATGTTTAAGTATATTATAGAAAAGTATATTACACCCACTTTTGTGACATGCGTATGTAGACGTGTTTCTGTAACAGCTAAGCGACTTTCTTAATCGAAAGCAAATCACCTTGTCACAGCGGATGCCTTGCTACATTGATTCATATATTCCTTTTAGCTAATCAAACATAAAGAAAAGAATTGTTAATCATATTAGTCCTTGTGAAACAATAATCTTACTACTAGATGTAGATTGTGCACTCACGACATATCAGAACAACTACTCATTAAAAATAATGTATTTAAGTTTGACGAGGTCTCACAATAAAATCACATTTAATATTCATCGTTAAATATTAGATAGTATTTTTCGAATGAAAATAAATTCGTTTATCATCGTACCTATTTTTTCATTGTTTGAATGAAAAAAAACTAGTTGAACAACTACCATCTATATAATGTAAAAAAACGTGAATTACTTAAGAAATTTTTATAGCAAACAAAGTATTTTATATTACAAGGCCACACACAAAAAGAACCAAAAAAGCGATGGTTCAATGTGCCAGGCCCAACTAGCTATTTGGACAGAGAGTACAGCAGCCTGTAATCCCTCCACTGTCAAGAGCAGATGGTTCTCACTGCTCTGTGAAGCCAGCCTCATGCGGTTCCCTCCGTTCTAGTGACCAGGACATCTGGGCCTTCGCCCAAATACCATGGCCCAACTCTCAACTTGGAGCGGGCAAGCCAGCATAGTGTATAACTCAGTCCAGCACGCTGGGCCAAAGCCATGTTCCACCACAATATTGCCCCCACTTGGGTTACAAGTTGTTGTTACTCAACTCGGCGATTTTGTTTCTTTCTCTGTCATTTATAAACATACACTTTCCTCGTATTCTATTCGATGTGGGATTAAAAACCTATGTGGTATAAAAAGCATTCTATTATGAAATCTGTGTCTCAAACATCATCATCACAATCACTTCTGTGTCTCAAACATCATCAGCATCACAATCACTTCTATTGAGAATCATATGAAAACAATTAAACAACATCATACCAATTCAAGCTTCCATTTATGCACTATTTCAGACGTCAAAATATTCTTTACTTACATGACACAATTTAACACATCACTTTACTGCAACAAAACAACACTCACTCTATAAACAAAGGCTGAATGGAATTGCAGCCATGTCCTTTGCTACTGGGACTATAGCATATTATATGATTAACTGAGTTTTCACATCTTTTGGCATGTATTGCTGCTGTTGTCGAGACCTCCATGATGATGACTATAGCTGCAAAGGTAACTTTAGGAGTATCAAGCATGTCATCAAATCATAACCAATGTTGTCAATACCTCATAAACTCTTGCACAGTTACATGTTTATGCACCAAATCTTTTGTTTCTAATCTACTCTTGAACACAAAATAAGGCTAAACTAAACTTTGTATAAATGTGTACAGGAGGTTTTTGTTTTCGAAGAATGGTTCGTAGACGTGGGTCTGATTGCCCTTCATCTATATGGTCTTAACTTTATCAATCGTTCTTACTTGTTGTCATTTGTCTTCTTCATCCGCAGAGGATCGCATGATTTCAATGTGGTTAGTCCATGTTGGTTTGTCATCTGGGGAATTCCCACTTTGGTTTTCTTTGTTTACAAGATTAAGGGTGCTAAAAATTTTAACTGCACTATCTGACTGAGTTATTCTCCTTAAACAATGTGAAAAAATTACACAAATCTCATGTATCCAACAAGCCTCTGGCCCTCCCACATCCTTGGTTTTTTGTCGAACTACAGATATCCGACACTCTTTCCATATTTTTTCATAAAAGAAAGTTTCTGCGGGTGAAAATTCATGTGCTAGAGGAGGTTGCAATATTGTTTCTTAGTGTAACTTGTATTGTAAGGCAAAGCAATTGAGACAAGTAAACATTTTTTTGAATTGTGCTTTTGCAGAAAGTATTTAGACCTGGCTTACTTCAATTCTTACCATTGTTATTGACACTTTTTCTATTGATTTTGTTCTATATATTTGTAGATCTTGATCGCCTCAATGTAAAACCTTTTTTTTTGTTGTGAATGTCAATAAAAGATCAAATGCATATGACTGATATATAAAATTATTCTCTCTAATACATTTATATAATGACCAAGAAAAGAAATCAAAAGAAGATACTTAATGAAGAATAATTTTGTTCGCAATCACATGCATGCATTTATACACCATCAGCGTATTTATTAATATTGTCGAATTTTCAAAATGTTAAGTTGCACTCAATATTTGTGGCATGATATTATGTGAATAATTATTTCCAGCGGTATATTGTCGAGTAACATTGGTAACTATGGTAAGCATGTACAATCAAACATTTGTAGTTCTAGTCGAACTACAAGTATCTGACACTCTTCACATCAATTATAAACTTATCAGTTCGGACAACTTAGAAACAACCTTACAGATTAACAGACAAACCCTTCTTCTGCTGTATATGGTTAGTAGCATATGGTGGAAACGTATCAATTAAACTCTTCAATGAACCAAAAATTTCATTGTCACAAATTCATGTTTGTAGAAAACATGCTTCAGACAGTTTGAATTTACAACACAAAACACGTGCTTTTTACATGTCTTGGGTTTAGAATCAACAATATAAGGTTTAGAAAAACTCACTCATACTTCCTATGATGACATACTCAGCTTTTTAAGTAGTGTAATGAGTAAAAGTAGTGAATAAAAGGACAAATGCATATGACAGAACATATAAAATTATTTTCTCTTTTACAGATATGCACCGAGCGAAGAAAGAAATCAAAGAAGATAGTTAATGAAGAATAATTTTGTTCGCAACTGACATGCATGCATTCATATAAATTTAATTTTGATACGCTGTCAACGTAAGTATTAATATTGTCGAATTTTCAAAATGTCAGTTTACACTTAAGTTGCATGATATCATGTGAATAATTTGTTTTTCAAAAAACATTAATTCATATATAAAGATATTATCATGTAAGTGAAAACACCAACATAGAGATGCTAGGGATTATAAGAAATAAGAGTAGCTTATTTCATCGTGTAAAAGGAGTTAGTCCGGCCTTTTGAGAAAAAGATATCGAATGTGTTTGACGCAGCATAAAATTATTCTCTCTTTTATATTTATGCAGTGACTGAAGAACGAAAATCCAGTAGAATATCTTTGACGACGAATATGGAAACTATAAAAAAATCGTTTCTCGATAGTGACATAATTTCATAAAAGCACCATTTCATAAACTAATTTTTCTTTTGCTATTTCATTTTTCCATAAGGTTTCTTTCTCTACATAGCACACCAACTAAGATCAAGTCTATTACAATCTTGCAGTTTTAAAATACTCTAATAAGACCTACTTAGTTTCACTTGCTTTGGAAGTTAATCACCTCTTTCAAGAACTAGATTCCCTTAACAACCTTAACTTACAAAGACAATCTTCATTCTTACACAAACAGACAACACTTCCACCACAGGACTCTATGAACACCAAACCTTAGCTAATATGTACCCTTTAGTTAGTTAAATATAGATGTAGATTGAACCGAAAGCACGCCAGGGGCAGCAACAATTTGCAACGAAGTTACGCACTCTTATTATCCAGATCACTTCAACATAATACCGGGAACATAAGGAGCTATGAAACTTCATTGTTGGTCGCATGTCAGAAAAGGGCAGAACTTATTCTTCGAAGACGGTATTTTGGTTCAGGTGATAATAGTTCAGGTGGTAGCCCCTGCTCAAACTCCTGCATAAGGGAAATAATTTATTACAGTTTAATCAGTAATTTGTAGTTGCAGCATGACATGACTCAAAAATATCTGCGCGATAATTAAGGATGATAAATTTTATAGTAACC
The DNA here is from genome assembly GCA_963966055.1 of Lathyrus aphaca. Lineage (NCBI taxonomy): Eukaryota > Viridiplantae > Streptophyta > Magnoliopsida > Fabales > Fabaceae > Lathyrus > Lathyrus aphaca. The sequence goes on from OZ014523.1 coordinate 34,371,204, forward strand.
TTCTCTTTCTTGAGATGAATATTTACTTGTTCTAGTTGAGTAACCTTTGTAACCAATTCATTATGGTAAGCCTGTACAATCAAACATTTTTAAGTGACAAAACAAATGATATTTCGGCTATGCAAATGAAGAAGGGACCAATACAATCAATTTCTTTAACATAACGCGTAAAGGCTAAACCTGTTTTCTCGCCCTTGACCGCGCGGCAGATTCCCTATTCTTGATTTTCCTTTTCAGCCTCCTTTCAAGAGCCTTCTCGTATGCATCCGAGGTATCCCTTTTGCGACCTGGTTTCGTATCTGACATACTACTAATTGAAGAAGAAGATAACAAGCCTGTTTTCGGTTGAAAACTCTGAGGAATAACTGTATCCATCGCATCCAACCCCGTCGTCGAACTAACAGAACCTCCAGCGAAAAGCCCGGCTTGAACTAAAAAATCTTCCAACGTTGTATCACCAAGAGTCATTTCTCTATCCACAATCTTCTCGTCGTCGCCATATTGTTTCTTCTGACCATGCTGAATCTCTCTCCATACATCATCCACCGTCTTCCCACTCAAAGCACGAGCCAACGTCATACTAGCCTGACGTTGAAGAGACGACGAAGAAGACGAAACGTGGTCGCTCTCTATCCCTACAACCTTATTCCCTTCAGCAGTCCATACATTCTGAAGAAGCTCGTCGAGATTCATGCTCCCTAACGGCTTCCCCAAATCTCCGAGTAAATTGTTAACCTCATCAAGAGTAAGACCATACCATGAATTTTGCTTAACTAACTGATTAGCCTGTAAATGAGACTGTTGCCCACTACTTTGAGAACCCATTGTTTGAATCCCCATTCAACACACTTTTAACCCAAAACCTGTCATCACCATAGAATCAGAAACCCTAGAACTTACTTTCCCTAAAAATCACCAAATCATTGACTAAATTCTTAACTCCTAAAACAAATTTCCATACTTTTTCCAATAAACCTAACACTCCAATCCAACCTTATAGAACTCCTGAAAGAAAAATTGCAAGCCCCATTTTATGCACATCAGCTGAGGCAAAAACAAAAACAAAAATCACTCACATTGAACAATTTAACTCAAATTTTGCATTTTTTTCAACCAAGTTTTAACCTTTTTTGGAAATATCACAAATCATGATCAACCCCATTAATCAAAATCATCATGAGGCAAAAATCATACAGACAGAAAAGATAATAGGGTTGATTATTTAATTACCTGAAGAGAAAAACTAGGATCTGAAACGAGTAAAAGGAAAGAAATCACCAAAATCTGAACAAGTTAAAAGAAGAAACCCATCAAAGTATGCATTTTTTTAGAGGTGTTTTCAAATCAAACCCGAATTCGACCAAATCAAGTGATTGTTTGGAGCAAAATTCTAGTAGTGTGTTGAAATTGGACAAGAACGTTGGAGTTTGATGATTGTTTGTTGTGTTTGATCAGAAATGAAATTAGTGTTGTTGTGTGGGAAATATATTGGATTTGGAATGGGTTGTACAATATTGAAAGCGATAGTGTTTGCCTAGTTCTAGTTGAAATGGAATTGTATGCATTAGAGAAATTGATTTTTCACTTGTAGATGGAAAAAGAAAATCAATGAGTTTATAATTGATTTTGATATGTTAAAACTTTTTTTATTAAATTGATTTTCTTTTTCTTAATTTTTTCAACTTAATTATAAATTTTAATTTTAAAGATATTTTTATTTTATATTTTAACTCACATTTATATTAATATATCTAAATAAAAGAAATATTTAAAAGGAGATGAAGGTTTGCAATTCTAAAAGAAAAGAAGAAGGGTATGGTGAAAAGAAAAAAAAAAAAAAAAAAGGAGAAATGAAGATGCATATGCACTAAAAGGAAACAATCACAAAATTAGATAATATATAGTTTTGGTTTTAATTTGGTAGGGAGTATGAGGTTGGATTCGATTAAATGTTTATCACATGATCTCGTTCTTTTACGTTCGTATGATATGTATGAGTTAAGGAGTTTGTGGTTCGGGCCATATAAAAACTTAATCCAAAAGCACTTTCAATGTAGAAACTCATATTCAAATCAGTAGTAAAAATCAGAATTAGATGTGTAGAGATTCAATGGATGAAAGTTTAGTTCCAAGATCTACAAATTTCAAGATGAAATTTGATAATCTTTGAAGAAAATGGAACTTTGAGTGTGTAAGAGTTTGAAGAGAGTAGAGAAAAAGTGAGAGAGAGAAAACCAAAAAATTGAGAGGGAAAATGAAATTATGAAGTGTGTGTCTTAAGGTTTGGAGAGAAATGATATAAATACCACTTAGGTTTGGGGCCCAAAAATGGTTTGTAATTAGGATTGGAGCTTGCTTAGAAAGGTGTTTAGGACTTAACTTAGGGATTATGCTTGACAATCATTTTAGATCATTCTCAATAAACCAAATTTAAATGAAATGAAATAAATTCAAATCAAATAAAAAATAAAATAAAAACCACAAAATTCCCTCCATGCTGAAAATCTGCATTTTTTCGCAAACAATGCACACGTTAACCAGTTAACCAAAGTGTTAACTAGTTAACACAAACAAATTTTGAATTTTCCCTCCTTTTGGTGAAAAACCTCATAAATGCACTTGCCCTGTCCGTTTTGATCTTGTTTTGACTCTGAGACCTGATGATTGATATTGCCACTAAAAAACACTTGATCACATGCTCTATGTTTCAACCGATGTTGTATGCTTTATTTTTATTTTTATTTTTTATGATTTAAATGCAATATAATGTATGAAAATGAGAGGGGAAATTTTGAGGTGTTACAACTGCACATATTCAATCATCTGTTAATCTGAAAAGGATGAGAGTCATGACTATCAGATGTTCGAGATAAACTGTGATTGAATACCAAAACAGACCAAAAAATTTGCACTTCGTGAAGAAGAAAAGGGATATAAACCCAACTAAAAAAACTCTGCTTGGATATGACACTGATGCGGTGAATAGTAACCCATGATACGAACAACAATGGGGCTGCCTTTTAAACGATGTCAGACGGCTACTGGCACTACAACAAACAAGACCTTAGACAGCGCTTTTTTTAGCCTTAGACAGCGCTTTAAAGCGCTGTCTAAACCTCCGCTGCTAAAGGTTTAGACAGCGCTTTTTAAAATGTGAAAAGCGCTGTCTAATCCCCCACCCTTAGACAGCGCTTTGGCCAAAAGCGCTTTAAAAGACCCTCTTAATTTAAATTTTTTAGGTACACCTTAGACAGCGCTTTTCAAAAGCGCTGTCTAAGCCCCCTACCTTAGACAGCGCTTTGGCCAAAAGCGCTGTCTAAGCCCCTCCTATTTTAATTTTTTTAGGTATACCTTAGACAGCGCTTTTCACAAAGCGCTGTCTAAGCCCCCCCCCCCCCCTTAGACAGCGCTTTTGCCTAAAGCGCTTTCTAATCCCCCCCTTAGACAGCGCTTTTGCCAAAAGCGCTGTCTAAGGTATACGAAATTTTTTGTAGGATTTGTTTGTAACCACATTTTTTCTAGGTTTATAAACCAGAATTGGTACCTGTTTTCAACCAGATTTTTTCAGACAATTATCACATTTTATATATGCCATTTTGGCCTTTTTTTACCAAAATTTGGCTAACCAATTCAAACCAATTCAAACCAAATTTGCCATAAATGTATCAAAATATATACAAATTTATGTTTACATTTATAAGTCATTACATATACTACTACAAATGTACACATTAATTACACACTTTGAGCTCTATCATGTATTGACACCACTCCTCTTTGATTTCGTCCACTTGATCCTTTGTATAAGATGCACACTTGAATTCATCAAAGTACTACATAATAATATAACATATTTTGAATTAATTCCAACTATTTAATTATATGAGATATGTGTAAATATAAAAATAACTCATAAGTTAGAAATACATACATCGGTGGGAATCTCTAATCGGCCCAACATGAGAGTATCTCGCATAAACCTCAACATGAAATACCCGCAATCTATTTCATTACGTTGAAGAGGACACTACATATGAAAAAAAAATATGAATTATAAATCCTAAGTTTTATCAAGTGTAGTCATCACTAATATAATAAAAAACGCGGTAATTAAAAATATACCGCCACTTTAATCCATGAAATGGAGTTGGCGCCCCTCCTTGAGGTCTGGATAACTCGTTGGGCACGAAAAGCTTGTAGGACGCTAATAAAATAAAAATGAAGCAATTAGAACAATTCACATAAACTAAGAAAAATTTTGAACATTCTCACTTACGTGTCAATTAGGTCCTTCATAACCGGGTATGTTGTCCAATCATTTCCTAACGAGTCAAGATAATACACAATTTCTCGGATAGGATTGATTGCGAGCAACAACCAATGTCCACTGTAATGATTAGGCAAATGTTAGATGGTAACTTGGAAAATAATTATAATAGATGAATTTAGAATGAAATGCTAACCCGGTATTAAACGGTAAAAAAAACAACTTCTCCGCATTTTTATTCTCCACGAGGATCCGAAGAACGTACTCCGTCACGGTATCCGGTCTACTTATCATTAAACTATAGTTGACGGTCGCGGGTGCTAAGAATCCGAATGACACGTCCAAACCATTGGGGCGCATCAATTTGTCATACAAAAACCTAATATAAAAACATCATTAACATAAAGTAAACATCATTAAAATAAGTTGTTTAATTAATAAAACAAAGTATGCCGAATTTACCTAACATATGTATTGACAACGTTGACGCCGATTTCTTCACGACCAAAAACTTGCATGAAGTCCTCATTACCAATCATTTGTTCGTAATCAAAGCCGAAAATCCCTACCTCCATAGGTATAGTCCGAACACCTCCGGTCGGTATATCGGTCATCTCTAGAAATGTCCTGAGGCACGACCTATACTTGGTGGTAGGTTTTTTCCTAGCTACGGACTTCTTAGCACCAGAACTTTGTACCCGTGCGGAGGCGTTGCTAACCTCCTTTTTTTGTTGTGCGGAGGCATTGCTAGCCTCATTTTCTTGAACCTACATGTCATATAAATAGTTAGATCAAATTAAGAATGTAACAACTTCCATGAATATATGTCATATAATTGTATATTACCTCTTTTCTTGAAACCGTGGACTCGGTATGCCGTGGAATCGCAGTTTCTTTTGATTTGGATTGTGTGGGAGTCTATTTAACATAGGAAAATATGTAAGTAAAATTTTAAGCATAAATTTTAAACTTTGAATATACCAAGGAAAGTTAACATAAGTTTTAATCATACCTCATATCCTACGCATATGAGGTTTGTCGGCCATGCAACAAACGAACCTACTGCTTCGTGCACCGTTGTTGCATCCGAATCATCGCTAGGATATGGTAATGCTGCATTCGGCTCAACTGCAATATCAACTGATACCTTCAAACATCCAGCAGGGAGCTCTCTAGTGTGGAGTAATACTCCGCTAACGTTATGCACTTTTCCCTTGCCAACCATCCGATAGTATGGTGACGACAAATACAGCTGACAATGGGAAATGCCCTAAAACCAATAATAACAAGAAATCGTTAATGTGTATATATGTCAAATACATAATTTAAGAAAATAGTTCAATTTAAGACAATTATATGTAATTACCTCTGGAATGTTCGGCTGAAAGGTACAGTTGATACTGTCTTTGTCCGAAGCATCTCTGTATACTGTTGAGGCGCTAGCCTCTCTTTCTCTCCTCAATGCATCAAGCTCAGCTTGCATGGCTTCCATTCTTGCATGAAGCTCCCGATTACTAGGAGCCTTTCCTTTTTTAATACTCATGGAGGTCGGAGTGACTCCAAATCCCTTACCCCTCACCCGACCAGAGTACTCAGGGACATCTAATGCCCGACCAAGTATGCTCCTAGTATCATCGGGAGATAAAGACTGAGATAGCTCCTCCTGAAAAATCAGATGAATATCGTACAATTGTCAAATATTTGTGTATAAAAATGTTATTCAATTAATGAAAAAATGTTATACTTACACATTTCTGGTATACTTGTAAAACTTCTTCTTGAGGAACTCCAGATTTGCCCACACGGGCTTCCTTCCACAAAACATGTGCAGGAAGAGATGATTCTGAACTTTCCTCCTTCTGCAGCTACACATTAAGTCATACAATTTGATCAGATAAAACTAATATATGATGAACAAATTTGTTATCGCAATTTAAAAATACGTACCATGGATTGTTCTAAACGTCCATATCCGACACGTCCTTTTCGGTACGGATATGCGGGACTTGATGCTCTTTCCCGATTTGTAGCACTTATTCTTTGAAAAACCGGGTCTTGTCTTTTGGATTTGAACGCTTCCCATTCTTCAGCCGATATCAAACTTTCATATTTTTTGGGAAGCTCCGCATCCACAAAATTACCATCCGCATCCTTAAGGAACTTGGATGATAAAAATGTCTGAAACCCTCTTAGAAGCTTTCCGGCCAATTTCATACAAAAGTCTCTTCTTTCTTCTTCGATGTTAAAACATCGCTAAGAAAAACATACAGATTGATAGTTAGTATCGGTAATTGAAAAAACATAATTGATACCGTATAATTAAGGGCCAAATGATTGTACCTTTATCTCACTCCAAATTTTATCTTTGGACTCTTTCAGCTCTTTGTTTCTCCAATCATCACATGTAATGGGAATTTCATTCCTTACTAGTGCACCGATAAAACTAGTTAAGGTATGCCCATTAGGTTCTATAAGCTGTCCCTGGGTGCTCCAATAGACATCTAGTATGATGCCTCGAGATCTTCCTTGGACCACCCTTCTCATTACTGTGATGCCTCTTCGAATTTCTTCTTCCGCGGATACTTTTTTAGGAACTTCCTCAGGTTGGTCATCAGCCATGTCTAACCTGTAATAAACCAAGGAAACCATCAAATATCAAATATAACTTATAATCAAAGCAATTGAAAACAAAAAAATAAAGAAATCATGCATTATCATATATAACTTATAATCAAAGCAATTGAAAACAAAAAAATAAAGAAATCATGCATTATCACATATAACTTATAATCAAAACAATCGAAAAAATAAAATAAAGAAACCATGGATAATTTACCTAAGTCACTAACATCTCTTTCTTTTCTTTGTTGGAATATTAATCACTTGTTTCTTAGCAATGCGTACGGATGAATTGATCCAAATTCCCTCATTATGATCGTTTCTTATATATGACTCATCCGGTATAAGATCCTCAACTTCATCATTTCTATTCAACTCATTCCGTCTAATGCATGACTCATTCTCAACATCAATATCACATTGATCGACACCTCTATCATCAGTCACTTTGTTAGAGAAAAGCACTATAGACCATTTTGAAGGCCATCCTTAGACTTGCCTTTTATATTGAGTAATGTACCGATAACACTTTCAAATACGTTTTTTTCAATATGCATAACATCGAGAAAATGTCTCACGTACAAAGACTTCCAATATGGCAATTCAAAAAATATCGACCTTTTCTTCCACCCACCTTTCACAATCTTATGTGCAAAAGGCTTGCCAAACTCAGTACGCACATCTTTCACCTTTTCAAAAACTTGTTCACCTGACAATGCGGGTGGAGCTCTACGATGTTCGGTGTCTCCATTGAATGCTTTTCTCCACCCACGGTAGTGATGTTTAGAATGTAAGAATCTACGATGACCGAGAAACACATTCTTCTGGCAAAGTTCCAATCGGATCGTATCGGTTCCGTCTTCACAAACAGGACACGCACGTTGACCCTTAATGCTATACCCAGATAGATTCCCGTATGCTGGAAAATCATTAATTGTGCCAAACAACATCGCCCTCAGATTGAAACTTTCTTTCCTATATCCATCATAAACCTCCACACCGTTCTCCCACAAAATCTTTAAATCTTCGATCAGAGGTGTCAAGTATACGTCTATGTCATTACCTGGTTGTTTAGGCCCAGAGATTAACATAGATAACATCATGTACTTACGCTTCATACATAGCCACGGAGGTAGGTTATAAATCATAAGAATCACAGGCCATGTGGTATGTGAAATACTTTGAAGACCATGTGGGTTCATTCCATCAGTAGATAATGTCAATCGAAGGTTTCTTGCTTCTGATCCAAACTCAGGATAATCATTATCAATCTTCGACCACTGTGGTGAATCAGCCGGATGCCGATACTTTCCATCGGTAATTCTTTCATCTGCATGCCAAGTAAGATGTCTTGCATCGGTTTCACTACGAAACATGCGCCTAAATCTCGGAATTATCGGAAAATACCATAAGACTTTTGCGGGAGATAATCTTTTCTTATATCGAGACAAACCGCATTTGGGGCACTCAGTTAACGTTGCATATTCGTTACGAAACAAAATGCAATCGTTAGGACAAGCATGTATCTTATCATAGCTCATGCCAATAGAGCACAACATTTTTTTTGCCTCATAGGTTCGATTAGGAAGAACATTATCATCCGGTAGCATTTCTCTCATAAGGGCCAACAACTCTGTGAAACTTTTATCCGACCATCCATTGCCCGCCTTTAAGTTGTACAACTTTAATACCGCAGAAAGTCTTGAGAATTTAGTGCAACCTTTGTACAACGGTTTCTCTGCATCGCTTACCATCCTCTCAAACATTTCAGGATAATCATGAAGATCTTCTTCCAGTGCTTCTACAATCTCTTCAACTCGATCACAATCATATGTTTCCGTGTCTTTGTCGTATGAAGCATAGGTCGTATTACTTTTTCCACTCGATTCAACATTCCCGTTAATTTTCTCACCATGAAATATCCAACACTGATAACTTTGATCAATTCCATGCCTCAGCAAATGCGATTTCAATCCATGTGCGTCAACCTTACCAATATAACAACAACGCAAGCAAGGACAATGCATTCGTCTGGGGTTTTCAGCGTGTTGAACAGCATACTTAACAAATTCCGCAACCCCACTCTCGTACTCTTTGGTCATTCGATCGGCACAGATCCATGTTTTATCCATGGTTTTCCTACTTAAAAAACGTATACATAACCAATGTTAATATAAACTTCAATAACGTATCCGATACGCCAATATACCAACTTTAATTACCTCATCACTTTCATTAATTTAAAATAACTTAATATTTTAATATTTTAAAAAACATTAATAAAAATAATTTAATATTTTAAAATAAAGGATGTCTAGTGTTATTTTTCCAAAATCATTTGAAAAAACAAACTAAAATAAACGGTTTATAGAAAAACTGAAACAAATGGATTTATAAAAAGATCAAATCATTTTTCTTTTAATTTTCTTAAATAGCTATTTCTCTTTTCTTTTAGTTTAGATCTTTTAAGGCATTTCTATATTATTTAGAGCCAAACATACTCGTTGATAACTATATATTTTATATATTAAGACAGTTCTTTGAATTAATAACAAGTACTAATAAATGACTCTCAAAAAAGAAAATATTTCTATAATATAAAAAAATTAGATGTTAAGAAAAACTCATGTTTGTCCTATACTCTAAATCTGCTACATCCTTATTTTAGGGACAAATTTGGTCCAATTTTTTTTTTCTTCTTTCAACCAAACTAGTAATTTCAATCGATTTAGTTAGTGAATCTTCTTGAAACTCCAACTGTTTTGGGTAAAGTTGATGCCAATGAGGAGAAGAACAAGGATCTATCATCTAAATATTAAGTTGATGGATTCCCAACAATTCATATTTTGAGATATGTATTAATACATAATGTAATAATACTTTTAAATTAGATGATAAACAGGCATATTTCTTTTTAAAGACAAACAACTATGATAAGTGGTAACACTGTTATCAATATTTTTAATAACCCGGGAGAAACACATGCACAGATAAACAATAAACATTGAAGAATGTATATGCATTAGTTATAAAAGAAAACTGAGTTACGAAAAGTACTGACTTTTCCCTAACCAACCACAACCAGAACAAAAAGCATGCTAAATCAGGGAAATGAACAATTCCTAAAAAAATCAAAACTGAAACACATACCGTAATGAGATTCTTCAAACACTTTCAGAAATGAACGATTTAACTCTTGCAATGCCTGAAACGAATGACTGAAATCCGAAAACAGAAATGACTACATTACTGAAATGAAGAACTGAAACGAAGAACATGAATGAATGAATGAAAACGTGAGTGAATGAATGAAAACGTGAAATACATACCGCGATGAAGACAGGAGAACGATTCAAACAAATTTCAATGACATCAATGACTTCAAGTTCTTCTGGAAACGTTCGCTGTTAGGGTTCGCTCTGGAAACGTTCGCAGGAGGGAAAACGAAAAGAACAGAGAATGAAAATAGAAGTATGAAATTTAATTTTAATAAGACCTTAGACAGCGCTTTTGGGAAAAGCGCTTTCTAAGGTATGCCTTAGACAGCGCTTTCCAAAAGCGCTTTCTAAACCCCCCCCTTAGACAGCGCTTTTGGTTTTATTTTTTTTTTAATTTAAAAACTTTAAACAACGCTTTATCAAAAGCGCTGACTAAGGTATATATATAAAAGCGCTTTCTATAAGCGCTGTCTAAGGGGGGGTCTTAGACAGCGCTTTTTGAAAGCGCTGTCTAAGACCCCCCCTAAGACAGCGCTTTCATTATTTTTTTGGACCATTTTCCGTGTTTAATTTTAATTTTAATCTTAGACAGCGCTTTCTCTTAAAAGCGCTGTCTAAGATGCGCTGTTAAAAAGCATTTTTGGCGTAGTGTGGCCTATCAATCTGCAATTGGACTTGGAACCTTGACTTTTATACGATGTCAGGCGACTACTAGCTTTCCACAATGCTGGTGGACTTCAAACCCTATCTTTTGTACGAAGCCAGACGACTACTGGCTTGTCTTTTGGTACGACGCCAGACGACTACTGACTTGTCTTTTGTACGAAGCCAAACGACTAATGGCTTGCCACAACGCTGGTGAACTTAAATAAATGGGTGATTCACTGTACGAATCTTGCATCTGAATACACTTCCCCTTGGTGCACCTTAGTTTGTGGGATAGACATGCACTGATCAGGATCTTGCATCTGAACATGCGATGAACGGCCCTTTTCACCTATCCTATGGTCGAATATGCGGCAAAAATGTGCATTATTTCCTCTATCTAGGACTATCGTCCTTCTGTCTAGAACTGCATTGTTTCGACGATAAAACCCCACTATCAGGATCTTGCATCTGAATATGCATTGAACGACCCTCTTCCTAAATGATGCATTCAATCTACCAATTAGATATGCATTTCAAGGCTAATCCATTGAGACCGGATCCTGTCTTTTGTACAACGTCAAATGACTATTGGCTTGCCACAACGCTGGTGGGGTCTGAAAATATCTTTTGTACGAAGTCAGACGACTATTGGCCTGTTTTTTAGTACAACGTCGGACGACTATTGGCTTGTCTTTTGAACGATGCTAGCCGACTACTAGCTTGCCACAATTATGGTGGAATTAGATTCATCTTTTGTACGAAGCTAGAAGACTATTGACCTGTCTTTTGGTACGACGTCAGACAACTACTGACTTGTCTTTTGAACAACGCCAGACGACTACTAGCTTGCTACAATGTTGGTGGACTTAGATAAATGGGTGATTTACTATACGAATCTTGCATCTGAATACGCTCATTAGTGCACTTTAGTCTGCAGGATAGACATCCACTAATCAGGATCCTGCGTCTAAACATGCGTCGAACCTCTTCACATATCCTAAGGTCGAATATGTGGCAAAATTATGCATTTGTTCCTTTGTCTAGGACTATCATCCTACTGTCTAGAACTACAATATTTCGACGATAAACCCCACCATCAGGATCTCGTATATGAATATGCGTTGAACTACCCTCTTCTTGAAGTATGCATTCCAAGGTTAGTCCACTAAGACTGGATTCTGTTTTTTGCACGAAGCCAGATGACTACTGGCTTGTCTTTTGTATGAAACAAGGCGACTACTGGCTTGTCTTTTGTATGAAGCCAGATGACTACTGGATTGTCTTTTGTTTATGAAGCCATATGACTACTGGCTTGTCTTTTGTATGAAGTCGGACGACTATTGGTCTGTCTTTTGTATGAATCCAGACGACTACTGACATGTCTTTTGAATGAAGCCATACGACTACTGGCCTGCCACACTGCCAGTGGGCTTAGAGTGATTCTCAATAGAAAAGATCGTAATATCATCTGATTTATGACTCGAAAAGTGAGGAGTAACAAAGGGAATGACTATGCACGGGGAGATTTTGTCTGTAGAACTCCGCTGCGGATGAGAACGTCTTGACTGAAATTCTACTATGGAATGAAACTAAGATACTCTGACGATTATCAGACTCTTATTGGGGAATAAATGATTACTTATTCGATCTCGGAAATCCCTGTGGAGATAACATTCTATTCGAAAAGAGTGTATATAGTATGTCTGTAGCGAATTATCACATTTGCCAAAATAAATTGGACTTAGATACGAAGATCATGTTGGGGATTACTTCAACATTTTGGGAATGGATCCCGGTCATGAAACTCTGCTAGAGAATTGACGATTTTCCGATTCGGCTGGGGAAACATTCTGTCAAGACTTTGTTGAAGAGATAATTCTGATAAGCTGAGCATCCGACCTTTATGGGGGAAGAAAAGCATTCAGCTGGCTGCTGGGAATACTTCATCGTGGGAAGATAACTTTGTTTGAGGACTATTAACCTTCAATCAACCTTGGATTTCTACTGGGGAAACCATTGATCGGTAAAATAGCAAGTGCATTATTTTATCGATTGTAGTGATAAAATGGGTTTACCCCTGTGTCGATATCTTGAGGACTGTGCAAGAATAGATAAGTTTTATGTAAATCAGTTGAACAAAAGGTTTAAGGGTTATTTTAAAATTGACTTTTGAAATTATAAATTACAAAGTAAAAGTACTTCATAAAAATAAGTTGTTATGACAAATATGAGAATAACACTATGGAAGGTGTATGAAACCCCTTATAATGACAAATAATATTATTATTAGCAACTTCACCACAAGGTTAAATCATTACCGCCTTTCAAGATTAGTTTTCAAAAATTCCTTTAAATAAAACCTTTTAGTATTCCCTCTATACCCCGACTCATTGGTTGTATAGAAAGAATACCAAGCTTTTAGAATACCAAAAGTTTTATGGTTAAATTATGGCATCCCAATTCCTTGGCGATGTCTAATAAAATATTGTTGTTTGAAAAAGGCATTAACTATGGTATTCCTACCTACAATTAACATTAGATCGAAAGCATTATCTTCCAATTTAGGTTTTGCATTACAAGCATTCAAACAACACGATGATAATGAAATTGAAGTGAAATTGTTATAAAATAAACCTCAATGTCATTACAAAGGGAAATCAGGGACACCCCCTAGCATTGGGGGATTTAGCCTTTCATGTTCATGATGATAATAATAATAATAATAATAATAATAATAATAATAATAATAATAATAATAATAATAAAACTATAAAAACAAAGAAAAGACATTACACTTGTAATTGGGTTCAGATGATCTTCAATGGCTCCCTTCGTTCCAAGATCGTCTTTCTCCCAAAACTCGTGCGTACAATCTCCAGAGCAAAATAAAAATAAAATCGTGAAATCAAAAGTGTTTTTCACCTCACATATTCAACCTAATGTATCATACCACAAACAGCTAAGCATAAATCTTAAAATACCTCTGGAGGTCACTTAAGTGAAATAAAATAAAATAAGAAAATTGTATCCTCCAGGAGCCCTAACACGGGCTGTATCCCATGATAGGGGCCGTGTCAGGCTGTTGGATCTTCAAAAGTTGCACGCGCCTCCTCTCAATAAGACCTGACACGGGTCGTGTCCTATGACACAGGAGGCCAAGTCAGGCTGTTGACTTTGGCTTTTCCTTTTTAATGCACTCTTCATCCCAGGCCTCCTGACACGAGTCGTGTCAGGTGACACAGGCACCCGTGTCAGGCATGTCCCGGGAATTGCATGATTTGAATTCACCATTTGGTATTACTCAACATTCAAAGAAATTTTAAATGTTTTCCCGTGCATGTTATTGTAAAGCCACAATGTTTTCAAATGCAGTGTTTTTTATCAAAAATTTAGGACGCTTTTGCAAACAAAATAGTAAAATGAAAACAAAGATGAAGCTTTTTGACTGAATAATCCACTTTATTGAAAGGCCCTGAATAGGCAAAGTACATCAGGAAGCAATCCCCTAGAAAAAGGTGATCGCTGCAAATTGAGAAAAGAAATTATCCTAATGGCAATGTGAAAACGATATTCCATTGGGTTTCAATTTTTCTATGACCGGTATGTCTTCAAGATTCGTCCTATTATTTTTTGCTTTCAGAAGAGATGATTGGACTAATTCCTATCCTTTGGAGATTTCCAGATTGAATGAAACAATGATGTAGTACAGATGACTCTGATCATAGTCGTTCACTTAATCCCTCTTTTGCATGGACCTCCCTTTTCGGGTTTTCAATCCACCGGGATACCTTTTTTGCCTGAGTTATCCTTGCGGATTTTCAACTCACCGGGTGTACAATTTTTTTTATGTATATCCCTAATTTTTGTCTGAACCTTTTATTATGGTTTTGGTTCGTTGGGATGCCATTTTTTTGCCTGGACCTCTTCTTTTTTTGTCCAGCGGGTCTCTTATGCGATGTATTTTTTTACTGCGTCTGAGTTGACAATGGATGGAAAATCTTCACCCTTCATGGTTGTAAGCATTAAGACTCCTCCCGAGAAAACATTTTTAACCACGAATAGACCTTCATAGTTGGGAGTCCATTTACCCCTATGATTTGTGTTGGGAGGAAGGATCCTTTTGAGTACTAGTTCACCAACTTGATACTCCTGATGACATACTTTCTGATCTAAGGCTTGTTTCATCCTTCTCTGATACACCTGACCATGGAATACAACTGAAAGTCTATTTTCCTCAATCAGTCTCAACAAGTAGAACCTGGCACGAACCCATTCGGCTTCATCGTGTTTGACATCCATCATCACCCGTAGTGACGAAATCTCGACTTCGACTGGTAGGACTATTTCCATACCATATGCAAGCGAGAACGACGTTTCCCCAATAGATGTCTTTAATGACGTCTGATACCCATGCAAAGCAAACAATAACATCTCATGTCAGTCCTTGTAGGTTACTACCATTTTCTGCACAATCTTCTTGATATTCTTATTGGCCGCTTCAACAACGTCATTCATCTTTGGACGATATGGTGAAGAATTATGATGTTAAATTTTGAAGTTCCGACATAACTCTGCCATCATCTTGTTGTTAAGATTGGAACCATTATCAGTAATGATTCTCTTGGGAACTCCATATCGACAAATGATATCTCTTTTCAGAAATCTGGCTACCACTTGCTCTGTGACATTAGCATACGATGTTGCTTCCACCCATTTGGTGAAAGAATCGATGGAGGCCAAGATGAATCGATGACCGTTGGAAGTAGTAGGCTCAATATTTCTGATCATGTAAATTCCCCCACGTAGCAAAGGGCCAGGGAGAAGACATGACATTCAACAGACTTTGAGGCACATGCACTTTCTCTACATAGATCTGGAACTTGTGGCATTTGCGGGAGTACGAGAAACAATCTGAATCCATGGTCATCCAGTAATACCCCGATCTCAATAATTTCTTTGCCATTGCATGTCCTCCAGCATGGGTACCGAAAGAGCCTTTGTGCACTTCTTGCATTAACAGGCTTATTTCTTGCTTGTCCATACATCTAAGCAAAACCATATTAAAGTTTCTCTTGTACAACACATCATCTTAATTCAAAAAGAAACTACCAACAAGTCTTCTCAAAGTCTTTTTATCATTAGAAGATGCCCTAGTTGGATACTCCTGACTCTTCAAGAAGCATTTGATGTCATGAAACAACAGGTTGTCATCAGATACTGCATCAACAATAAACATATATGCAGGCATGTCAAGGCGAGATACATTAATCTTGGGCACATAATTCCAACACGTCATTTTGATCATGGAAGCCAAAGTTGTCAATGCTTCAGCAAATTGGTTCTCCTCACGGGTTACATATTGCAGCTTTACTGTTGTAAAGAACGTTAACAATCTTCTTGCATGATCCCGATATGGAATTAAATGAGGTTGGTGAGTGAAACATTTGACATTGATCTGGTTAATCACGAGAGCTAAATCTCTGAATATATTGAGGGTCTTAATCTGCAAATTAATCGCCTCCTCTATACACATGACGCAAGCTTCGTACTCTGCTTCATTGTTAGTGCAACCAAAAGTTATTCGGGCAGCGAAGGGAAATTGAACACCTTCAGGTGTGACAAGTACTGCACCAATTTCGTGACCGTTCATGTTGACAGCCCCATCAAACATCAGACTCCATTTGGATTCAGGGTCAGGCCCCTCCTCCACGAATGGTTCCTTGCAGTCTTTAGCTTTGAGTTACATGATGTCCTCGTCAGGGAAGTCAAATCGCATCAGCTGATAATCATCAATAGGTTGTTGCACAACATAGTTTGACAAAATACTTCCTTTGATGGCTTTCTGGGAAGTGTATTGGATGTCATATTCAGTCAACACCCTTTGCCACCAAGAAACTCTTATAGTCAATGTTTGTTTCTGAAAAATATACTTGACAAGATCCATCTTTGAAATCAGCAAGGTTGGGTGAGTGAGCATGTACTGTCTCAACCGCTTAGCAACCCATGCAAGTGCATAACATGTCTTCTCAAGCATTGAGTATCTCGATTCACAATCATTGAACTTTTTGCACAGGTAGTAGATGGCATGTTCTTTTCTACCTGTCTCATTGTGTTTACCGAGAACACAACTCATGGATCCTTCAAGTACCGTTAAATACATGATGAACGACCTCCATGGAACTGGAGGCATGAGAACCGGAGGTTCCTGCAAATATTCTTTTATTTTCTCGAAATCCCTTTGGCAATCATCATTCCACCTGGCCGCTTGTTCTTTTCTTAACAGCTTGAAAATTGGTTCACAGGTGGCTGTGAGGTGAGATATGAACCTTGCAATGTAGTTCAATATATCCAGGAAACCACGTATTTCTTTTTTTTTTTGTTTTCGGTACAGGCATATCTTGTATAGCTTTCAATTTGGCAGGATCAACCTCGATTCCTTTTTGGCTCACAATAAAACCCAACAATTTATAGAACCGCACTCCGAAAGTGCATTTGTTTAGATTTAGCCTCAAATAAAACTTTCTTAACCTTTTAAACAACTTTTTTCAGATTAACCAGATACTCTTCTTCTGTTCTCGACTTGGCAATCATGTCATCCACATAACATTCAATCTCTTAATGAATCATATCATGGAATAATGTTACCATATCTCACTGATATGTTGCCCCAGTGTTCTTTAAACCAAAAGGCATCACCTTATAACATAATGTACCCCATGGGGTAATGAACATTGTTTTCTCTTTGTCTTCTGGTGCCATCTTAATATGATTATATCCGAAGAAACCATCCATGAAGGAGAATACCTAGAACTGAGCGGTGTTGTCAACCAATAGATCAATGTGAGGTAAAGGGAAGTCATCTTTCGAACTTGCTTTATTGAGGTCTCAATAATCAACGCACATTCTAACTTTTTCGTCCTTCTTTGGCACAAGCACGATATTAGCTACCCATAGTGGATAACTAGTCACGACAAGAAACCCCGCATCCCATTGCTCACGAACCTCTTCTTTGATTTTCATGGTCATATCAGGGCGAGTTCTACGAAGCTTCTGCTTGACTGTAGGACATTACTCTCTACATCCTCGGAACCAATATTGATAACCTCAATTGTCTCTTGGTGGGGCTGAATGACCCTTTCCTCTTGTCTCAACAATCTGGTAAATTCTTCAGGTAGTTCACAATCTTCCTCGCCCTCTTCTTTGGCTTGATAGATTGGATTATAGAAGTCATATTTGGTCATAGCAAAATTGTTATCAGTGGAATCCGAGTGATCAAGTCTGTACGAGTGATGGTTCATGCTTTATTTTAGAATGAGTATTTGAAAAGAAAAAGAAAAAAAACATTGTCATTTTATTGTTTTTGTGAAAATTTTAAAATGAAAGAAAAGGAACACAATTTTTGAATGCAAAACTTCTGTTATTCATGATAAAATAATTGCAAATGCAACAGATGGACCTACAATGGATCCTTACACTTTGGGCGGAGTGTGGGATTTGACATGCATATGATTATGAGAAAAACATAGAAAATTACTTTTTCTAAAGAGTAACTTGGACAATGTCTTCAGCGAACCAGTTGCTGAGCTCCTCCCCAAGGACACACGGGCGCACCCAGTTGTCAAGATCACAATCACTGTCAATGTCCTCTTCAGTGGCAGCACACATCTGATTTGGGTTGATAATACCTCCACCAGAGAAGGTAATAGGCCCTTTGTGCTCTGAAGTAGCAGCCTGGTATGGTTGATATCCCACATTGAACTTGTCCTCTTTCACAGAAACCTCAACCATCTTGCCCCATCATTGGGCGTTGTCAGCTTTGACCACTTCCAACACCTGCTTGTAAGAAGCGGTAGAAGTACCAATCTGCTCTTTACTCCATTGACGTTTACTGCTTCAAATGTTTGGCACATCATTTCATGGAACTCTCCATCCATATCAACATATGTGAAAGTCGACAAATGACTAACAAAAATATCCTTTTCGCCGCACATGGTCTCAACCACACACTTTAGCTTTTGGTGTAATGCGGATGTCACTGCACCTGCAATATGAATCCACGACCTACCCAACAAACAATTGTATACTGGTTGAATATCCATGACATAAAATACACACTTAAAAACTTGTGGACCAATCTTCACTAGGAGCTCTACCTCTCCGAACACAACAGTTTCAAACCATCAAAAGCTCTCACCACCAGGTCACTCGGCCTCAGAAGAATCCCCTCAGTGTCTAACTTTATTAGATCCTTTTTTGGTAAAACATTCAGAGACAAACCCGTGTCTGCCAGCACATGGGATAAAACTGCACTCTTACACTCCATAGGGATGTGTAAAGCTTTGTTGTGATTGCGACCCTCAAACGTCAAATCAAAATCTATAAAACCTAGCCCATGGATAACATTGACATTAATAACAACCAATTCAAACTGATGACAATGATTTCTTGGGGTACGTATGCCATATTCAACACCTTTAACAATTATTCTCGCTGAGCCTGGGAACACATAAGCAATGATAAGATGGAAATCTTTTATGGCGTATGATTCAGTTGGTCAACCACCTTATAATCACTTTTATTTATGATCCTCATAAATTCCTCCACTTCTTTCTCAAAAGTACTCTTCTGAACAGCTTTTGGAACAACAATTTCTTCAGTTACTGCCTGTTTTCCCTCAGCCTTAGTTGTTGCCTCAGCTTCAACATTGGTCCTCAAAGTCTGTGATCCACCAAGACCTCCGACATTATCAATACCCGAAGTGCTCACAGTCGTAGTTTCCACTTCTCGCTTATGGTCTTAAACATACACATTCGCACCATAGTGCCAAAGGATAGCCTTTTAACTCGTATAAGGAACTGGTCCTGGTACTGTGATGATAACAAGACTTACTTCATTAGAAACAACGATATTAACAGGTGGTGGCCTAACCGACACTTGAATCTCCACATGCGTGTAATAAATGGTGACAATTGACACCTCATTATTCTCTCTATTTTTCTGATCAAAATGTAAACACCCTTCATCAATTAAACCATGAATACCAGCCCTCAGCTTGTCACATCCATTGCTCTGATTGGCACAATCAACACGGTCTTCATCACATTCGGGGAACACCTACCCCTTTAACAACCTACTTTTCACCACCATGAAAGGAGTCCTTATTTGGTTCGCATCCAGTACCAGATTCAAAACTCCACCTT
Source organism: Lathyrus aphaca (assembly GCA_963966055.1). Lineage (NCBI taxonomy): Eukaryota > Viridiplantae > Streptophyta > Magnoliopsida > Fabales > Fabaceae > Lathyrus > Lathyrus aphaca. Next base: position 34,391,156 of record OZ014523.1, read on the forward strand.
CCTCAACATCATTAACCTTAGATCCACTATGGTTTAACATAGGGTTCTGAAGCACATTTGGAGGGGAGAGAAGTTAATGGACTTTGCATCAATCAAGTCCTGGACTTTCAACTGCAGAGCCCTGCATTTTTCAGTGGTGTGCCCCGGAATGTAAACATCCTTCATCAATCAAACCCTGAATACCAGCCCTCAGCTTGTAACATCCATTGCTCTAATTGGCACAATCAACACAGTCTTCATCACATCCGGGGAACACCTACCCCTTCAACAACCTGCTCTTCACCACCATGAAAGGGGTCCTTACTTGGTTCACAATCACTACCAGATTCAAAACATCACCCTCCTTAACAGTATTAACCTTAGATCCACCGTAGTTTGACATAGGGTTCTGAAGCACATTTGGAGGGGGAGAGAAGTTAATGAACTTTGCATCAATCAAGTCTTGGACTTTTGACTGCATAGCCCTGCACTTTTCAATGGTGTACCCCGGAGCACCCGAATGAAATGCACAATGGTCATTCGCATCATATCCCCTAGGTAGATCCCCCACCTATGGAGCCAACGTCCTCAACTCAATCATATTCAGTTCTGACAACCTCTGCAACAAGGCAGTGCAAGTCATTGGAATCAGATCAATAACACAATCAGCTTGTCTGGGCGGACGCTGATATGGTTATTGTTGATTGTTTTGTTGTTGGTTATATTGTGGTTGTTGCTGTGGTTGAGCAGATGGATTTGGAATGGTAACCGTAGCTACCTGGGAATAAGAATTAGGTCGACCTCTGCCTCCGCCTCTTCCTCCATAAACAACACTAGTCTCTCCATCTTTTCTTCTTAGAGGACCAACAAACAGTTTTATTACCCCTGAAGAGTTGACTCCACTGACATTATGTATTTTCCTAAGCTTCAGCAAATTTTCGATTCTTTTCCCAACAACCATTATGTCAGCAAACCCAGATGAAAGACTGGCAACCAACCTATCAAGAAATGCCCCTTGCAAAGTTCCCATAAACATATCTTCCATCTCACGGTCCAACAATGGGGGTTGGACCCTGACAGCTAACTGGCGCCATCGCTGAACATATTCTTTGAAACTCTCCTTTGTAGTCTGAGCCATGCTCTGCACCTGAGTACGATTAGGAGCCATGTCCATGTTGTACTGGTACTGCTTTACATAAGCCTCAACTAATTCCTTCCAGCTCCTGACAGAAGCCCTTCTCAACTTCATATACCACTCCTTAGATTCCATAGTGAGGCTATCTTGGAAGTAGTACATCCATAGCTTTCCATCATCAGTATGGGCAATAATCCTTCTCACATATGACTGCAAATGAGTTTTTGGACAATTAGTGCCATTATATTTGTCAAAAGTTGGTGGCTTGAACTTGTGCGGGATTCTTACACCAGGAACCAAGCCCAAGTCAAAAACATCAAAACCAAGAGTATTTCGAGATTTAATATATCAAATATCTCTTCAAATCTCCTGTTCACCACAACTTTCTGAGCATCCATCTCCCCATCAATCAAGGTAAATTGATCCTCCGGTATTACGACCAATGTCTCCTCCCGGAGCTCCATTTGCATCCCTAATAGGGAAGATCCTCCAGCATCCATCTCCCCATCAATCAAGGTAAAGTGATCCTCCAGTATTACAACCAATGTCGCCAGCCATGCATTTTTATCCCGAGGGAAAGATAATGATGCACAAACCCGGAGGAAGAAGAAAGGGGGGTCTCGCGAACCAAAGAGAAAGGGTAAGGGAGTCAGTTACGAAAAGGGAATGTATTAGCACCCCAGATCGTTCGTCATACTCTATAGGATCTGCGCTTGCTAACATTGTTTCAAATGGTGAAGGTAATCTGCTACTGCTGCAAATGCTACTAGAAAGAACTAAAAAGAAATTCGGAAGAATGAAATTAAAGGATAAGGAGATTAAATGGCACAAAGAATGAGGAAAGAGATTGAAGGAGAGTGTTCACCAAGCATTGTCTTTTGTGCCTACGTATTCCCTTTGTGTAGTGGGAAAGCCAGAACACCGTAGTTCGACTCAATAAGACTGACACAACTTGATTGTGTTTTTAGGGTTAAAACTGCTTATACCTATGCTCAGGTATTGCAGGCTCGTCTAAAACGAGTGCATTTACCGTCTTGCAAAATACAATTAGGAGAAAGTTCTTTCATTTAGAATGAGGGAGATGAAAAGAGAATTCCCAAAGGAAACACGTTTATTGTTTGTTTGAAGTCTTTTAGAAACTTTTATTTGAGAGTTTTGCATAGAAAAATGTATTTAAGTCTCCTTCAACGAAGCGTGTACTTATTACATCACCCCTAGATGAAATGAATAAGAAGCACACCTACGTATGGAAGAGATCCCCAAACCTAGTTCCAAAGATTAAGACTCAAGCACACTAGCCTATTTTATTTATTAAGTGTTTTTGTGATTTTTGAATGAAGAAGTGTTTTTTATATTATCTGTGAAACAACTTCATGTTGAAAACTTGTTTATCATGATAGATATCCTACACCTCATCCCCATATGGAATGAATTCAAGTATCCCATGGCAAAGTCTCTTGGCACATGAAGAAGTTCAACCTTTATTAAGTGTTTTTTAGCTTTTGTTTTGAGATGAGAAAGAGACTTAATGAGAACAAAGGAAAACTCAAAGGGGGACCAAGACCAATCCTATGAACTGTCATGCTAGGAGATCCTAAGGTTAGTGATGTATAAGAACTATATCCTAAGAGAAAAGAGAAGGAAAGAAGAAAGAAGAAGGAGAATAAGAAGAGGAAGAAAGCAACTTACTTCCAAGATGGAAGTTAAGTTGTTTCTAAGAGGGGCGAGAGAAGATTGTATAAACAAAGCATCTTTAAATGCTTAATCAAATACAAATTGAATGATTAAAAGATGAAGGGAGAAGTTAGAATGTGGATGCACACCCACACTCTAGTGACTCATCATAGTCCCTGAAAAGGTTAGCAAAATGAGAAAAAAAAACACTTATCATAGCGCTCCAACACTTGCATGGACGTAAAAACATCAAGCAAGCATAAAAACCATATAACAACCCACATTCAACACTAAGACAGGTGTTAGATGTCCAAATAGAACACAATCTGCACACTTTTTGTAGCTCTTAAGCAACAAGACAACAATAGAATGCAAGGTAGATTTGGAAGCACAAATGAAAACATCAAGATTAAATGCACACTATCATGCATCATGCAGCAAATAAACACCAAGAATACGTCATGATCATGTATTGATGAACAAGTATAACCATCAACAAACAAACATGGATATGCATCTAAGAGTCTTAAATGCATCACATAATCAAGAAATGAACATGCAAAGCCAAATGTATTTATGATCAACATGCAACAAAGAACATGCATACATATCAACACATGGCAATAATGAGAATTCACATCAACAACATTGAATCATGTATCACCTTTGAGCAAACATCAACATTCACGCAAATTTCAAGTTTATATGTGTGAGTATGAAAACATGAAACAAGTGCATGGATAGTACACACCATCATATTAAACAATTATTATCATGCAAACAAGTCCATGCAAACATGCAATCATCATGTACAATGCTTTATAAATGTAAAATAAGTGATTATGCGTATTGGAAATGCACAAACTCACGTGTCGAAAGGATGCAAACATACATCAACATGCATGCAAACAACTCCTAACAATTACCTATAATGATATCTCAATTATCCATAATGATTAAGTATGAAATGGCATGCAAACACACATGAAAATGCACATAAAAAAACACAAAATGTTCCAGTGTTAATCGGTTAACCAAAGCGTTAACCGGTTAACGGACCCAAAACCTGCAGAAATACGCAAAAATACATTGTGTTAATCGGTTAACACTGAACCAGTAGCAACAAAAACCTGCATAAAAAGCACTTCCATCAACAACTTATTTCCATAATCACCAGAGGCTCTACCACTCAATTATGCACGAAAATTTCATCAAATCAAACACAAATCAAACATGCATTGGATCCACAAACATCGACACACAAATTAATCCACAAACGTATCAATCAACACAATAATATTATGGATCTACATCAAGAAAATGCAAATAAGCTAAAAAATAGAAGTATATCTGAAATTAACCAACCTATAAAGCTGAGATTTACTTTAGTGAGTGTTGATTGAGCTGCAATTGATGAAACAAGATCCGAAATCCAAAGATCCAATACTCCTCGTCAAGCAATTGCAAAATAAATGCAAGATGATGAACTTGATGCAAAAACTTAATCCAAAAGCACTTCCAATGCAGAAATTTAAATCCAAACCAGTAGCAAAAACCATAATTAGATGTGTATAGATTCAATGGATGAAGGTTTAGTTCCAAGATTAACAAATTTCAAGGTGAAATTTGATAATCTTTGAAGAAAATGGAACTTTTAGTGTGTAAGGGTTTGAAGAGAGTAGAGAGATAGTGAGAGAGAAAACCATAAAATTAGAGGGAAAATGAAATTATGTAGTGTGTGTCTTAAGGTTTGGAGAGAAATGGTATAAATACCACTTAAGTCTGGGGACCAAAATATGGTTTGGAACTATGATTAAAGCTTGCTTACAAAGGTGCTTAGGCCTTAACTTGGGAATTAGGTTTGACAATCATTATAGATCCTTCTCAATATTTCACATTTAAATGAAATGAAATAAATTCAAATCAAATAAAAAAGAAAAATCACAAAATTCCATCCATGCTGAAAATCTGCATTTTTTGGGGGAAAAAGCATGTGTTATCCGGTTAACCAAAGTGTTATCCGGTTAACACGAGCAAATTTTGAATTTTTCCTCATTTTGGTGGGAAACCTCGGAAATGCACTTGCGTTGTCCGTTTTGATCATGTTTTGACTCTAAGACCTGATGATTGATATTTTCCATGAAAACACTTGATCACATGCCCTATGCTTCAACCGATGTTATATGCTTTATTTTTATTTTTTATGATTTAAATGCAATGCAATATATGAAAATGATACGCTAAATGATATGGAAATGATATAAAAATGAGAGGGGAAGATTTGGGGTGTTATACCTCCAGAACGGACTAGGTCCGCTCACGCCGGACGGATGTCTGTTGTGCAACTAGTCCATGTCTCAAACGGTCGACTCTGTCAGACATAATGTCTGCAATCTATAACCAATAAACAACTATTAAATACAAAGAAATTATAACATAAACAAGAAAAAAAACATTATGACTAAATTTAGGAGACATAACTACGAAACTGTTTCCGCAGACGCTTCTCTGGAAACACCTAGAATGCATTAACGTATCATTTTTTTGGAGATGTATCTTCGAAAATATTTGCAACTTAGAGGTCGCGAAAATGACGTCCTCTCACTACCAAATATTGATTTTTGAAGGTTTTATCGTCCCTTTAAGTCAAGAGACATCATATAAACGAACTATAAACTATGTTTCTACTACTATCAAAACATTTCTACCCCTAACAATGCATTTAACTCATTTACGAGAAATACTCGAGTATTGATCAAAAATAAAAAACTTCACATCAAACACGATCAGACCCTTTGTTAGCCTACGACGAACGAATCTTCACATTTCCTTCACGTCTTCGTCGGTCTTTAACTCAATAAGGCTATATTTCACCCTACCGTTTGTATCCTCCAAATCTTCATGAAACTTGATCTTTCTCACCTTTTTGTTGTCGCCATTAGGTAACAATTCATTCAACTTTGACGTCAGACCGACAAAAGAGGTGATACCATCGGGGAGCTTGAACTCTACAAGACGAGAAGCTCCGTTGAAGTAAACTTCTGGCTTAATTAAAAATTGAGGAAGATGCATTTTTTTCATATGTGTTTATCAACATGAGTGAATCATTATTTATACAATTGTGAATCAATTCTAGACCACATAAACTATCAATGCAATCACAGCCACACAAAATTGTCGACAAAATCATGATCGTCCAAAAGAACCCTAAAAATATAACTATCGGAAATTTAATATATTGTGAAATTTTCGATATCAACACGTAAATTTGATATTTCCGGAAGTTTTTGTAACACACCCGATGTTTTGAAATTTCTAATATATCAAAATTTTTTAAATGAAATAACGAAAATTTAGTTTAATACTGACATTTTTTTTAGCTTAACGAAGATTTTGATCCAATTTTATTTTTGTTATTTTCGTACCGGATGAGTTTTGCTATTATAAAAAAATAGAGGGTGTGAGGTATATTTGGAAGTGGCAAGTACAATTCTCCAAAACTTGCCTTGGCCCAACCCAACTACGTACACTGATAACCCGACACCTGTTAGTAAAATAACTTTTCTCAGCATTTGTCATTACAATCACTTTCTTCTCTCTTCGCATCACAGCCACTAATTTTCCCCTTTCTCACTCTCTTTTCAAACCCTAACCCTAATTCTCATTCCATCACCACCATGGCCAAAAAACGAAAGCTTCGATCTTCCGACCCCGAACCTACCAAGCCACTCGAAACCGAACCTAAACAAGAACTTGTCGAACCAAAAACCGAACCAACTTCACACCAAGAACCAAGCCATGAAAACATGGCTGTCGATGAAGAAATCGCACCGGTAAAAGAAGAGCAACCTGAAAATGAAGAACAAGAAGGTGAAGGCGAAGCAGAGGAAGTAGCAGAAGAAGAAGAAGACGAAGAGCAACAAGGAGAAGACGAAACTCTAGAAAACCAAAACCAACAACAAAACGCCGCGGAAGTTTCAAATCCAACCGCCGTTGAGCAGGCTGAGACAGTGGAAGCTAACGGTGCTGAGGAAACTAACAACGATGAAGAAGATGAAGATCTCGATTTGGAAGATGAACCTGTTGAGAAGCTTCTGGAGCCTTTCACGAAGGAGCAATTACACGCTCTCGTTAAGCAGTCTATTGAGAAGTATCCAGATCTGTCGGAGAATGTTCGTCAGCTGGCTGATGTGGACCCTGCCCACAGGAAAATTTTCGTCCATGGACTTGGATGGGATGCTACAGCAGAAACCCTAACCAGTGTGTTTCAGAAATACGGTGAAATTGAAGACTGTAAGGCAGTTACTGATAAGGCATCTGGAAAATCAAAGGGATATGCTTTTATTTTGTTTAAGCATAGGAGTGGTTGTCGCAGGGCGTTGAAGCAGCCTCAGAAGCAGATTGGTAACCGAACAACATCTTGTCAGTTGGCCTCTGCTGGACCTGTTCCGGCACCTCCACCGAATGGCCCTCCGGTCTCGGAGTATACCCAGAGGAAGATTTTTGTAAGCAATGTGAGTTCTGATATTGATCCTCAGAAGTTGCTCGAGTTTTTCAGACAGTTTGGGGAAGTTGAAGATGGTCCTTTGGGTCTTGATAAGAATACTGGAAGGCCAAAGGGATTTGCTCTGTTTGTTTACAAGTCTGTTGAGAGTTCTAAGAAGGCTTTGGAAGAGCCAAATAAGACTTTTGAGGGTCACACTCTGTACTGTCAGAAGGCTGTTGATGGTCCTAAGGGGTACAAGGGTCATTATCAACAGCCTCAACATCATCATCAACAGCATCATTCCCACCATCACCATCACCAGCCTCACTATAATTCAAGGAAAGAGAAGAACAAGTATTCCTCTGGTGGTGGACCATCACATGGTGGGGGTGGGGGTGGTCACTTGATGGCACCTCCTGGGCCTGTTGGGGGTTACAATCCTGGAGTCCCTGCACAAGGATTGAATCCTGCACTTGGTCAGGCTTTATCAGCTTTGCTTGCCAATCAAGGAGCTGGTTTGGGACTTGGAAATTTGCTTGGAGGTCTTGGTGGTGCACCTGTGAACCAAGCTGTGCCACCTCCTGCGTATGGTAACCAGGCTGCTATGGGATATGGAAACCAGCCGGGATTGCAACCACAGTACTCGAATCCTCAGTTGGGGCAGAGTGGTGGTGCTAGACCTCATCCTGGTCCGGGTGGCGCTCCTTACATGGGTCACTAGGTAAGTTGCTGGTATTTTGCTCTCGTATATTTGCTGCTGATTTTCTGTTTATTCTAATTCAGGTAATTTATTGTGGAATTGTGTGTGGGAGAGTTGGGTGCTGTTGCATTAGAATATTGAACTTCAAAGTAATTGGTTTTAGGTGTTTATCTAACTGACATGTATTGAAAATCTCAAATTATCCAGATTTGCTCAGTTGCAATTCATGAATATTTGAAGAAACCTTGCACCAACTCACACTTTATGTATGCCAAGTGTATTTGCCTGTATATATTTTACTTTATGGCGATGTGCTCTGCTGGGATTTCTTGCACCATTGTTCAGTTTATGACTTTTCTTGGCTCTAGTTGTTCTTTATATTAACACTTCATTCATACATTATTAAAATGTCATAATTTTTTATTAATATTGCTTTTATGTTGGAGTTAAAGAACAACTTAAGCTTTGCAACGGTTAATTATTTTTGTTTTGGGCTATATTCACACTGAGTTTATGTATCTATTTAATTTCTTGGAGTGCTTTCTTAGTTGCATAAAACTCTTTTACCATCTATTGCCATGCCTTTGTTTTAATTGCATACCCCTCTGTTTTTATTGAATGAAAATGAATGCAATGATTGGCATTGTTGTTTGAAATAATTACTGCTCTTGAAAATGTATTTTGCAGCATCAGAGGTACCTTTGGGATATGGTATTTGTATTTATGGTTTTTCCTAGAAATAACTTTTGAAATTAGTCTTTTTATACTTTATATATTCACTGTGCAGATACCCCTCATAGATGCATCAAACATTTAGTTTTGGACTCTGCTGATTCTTCTGAAGTACCAGGCCCTATTCAAATGCATCTTTTAAACTTGTAACTTTTCTTAATTACTAAAGAACCAGATTCTGAAACCTGTATTTTCTTTCTTTCGTAGAAGATTTTTTGCCAAGACTTTTTTGAAAATCATGCAGTACCTCTTGTTACTTTATGGAATTTGAGGCATGTGTTGAATTTTGGGGCAGAGAAAACTTTGTTACAATAACTTCTATTTGTGCTGTAGAGGTTGCATTTTTTTGGATTTCTAATTATGTTTAATTATTAGTGTTTATCTTCGCATAGCATGGCTGGGAAAAGTGTAAGTTCTGAATTTTACTCTGTCTCTTTCATTTGTCTATGATTTATGAGGATTATTAGCTTTTTTGGGTTATAAAGATCTTATCTTAATGAAAATACAATGTCATAGGATTTTATGGTAATTTTTTATATGCTTTAAGTATGCTTATGGTGGAGAGTTATTTACTTCTCAGCCTTTCTACAATTTGAACGTTATTTATTTCGTCTTTCTGGACCTTTTACAGGAATCTCTTTTCATTTACTAAGAAAAGTTTATTCTTTTCTCTAACTGTCATGTTTCTGAAAAGATGTTTTAAAAAACCACAATTCATTTTTTCCCGTCCAAAGTAATTTGTATATATAAAAAATGACGTTTTGAAAACCACTATTCTTTCTTCTTCCTCAATGAAGGGTTGCAGTTGAAATGTTGTTTAAATGAATATTTATCGAGCTTTTTTCTTAATCACTTTACACACAATGCTTATTTCTTGTTTATTTTTGACAAGTAGACTCATTTTCTATCTAACTTTGTATAGCTAGTGTTAGGATATCCTAACATGTCCTAAGGATTGATATAGATATTACATACTACAACAATATTTCATTTGCATCCATTGGAGACTGCATCATGCTATTCACTTCCAAAAGTAAAAGTGGCCTCACTCTTTGAGGTGTGGGATGTTCTCAATGCATACAAAGTGGTTCCAGTTCACAATGGGTATGATCCTTTCTTTTGCACTATTGATTGTGTTGGAAAGTTTGGGAACTTGCCTTCTTCTGACATGCAATCTCAATTGAGTTTTAAAAATATTCTTCTATTACCAATTTAAGCTCTAAATTTTCACTCTTTTTCATTTAAATTTCTGAGGACTTGATAATCTCAGCATGTTAGAGTTTTCTAAAACTTAATAAAAACTTACTAGTTTTAACATAAAAGTGCTATATTTTTATGCAATGTGAAATTAGTTTTTAGCTGTATATATTGACAGATTTTAAGCTGTATTATTTTTAATAAAGCTATAATTTATTTAATATTAAAGCCCTATTTTAAGAAAGAAGGCTTGCTATTTTATTCAAGTATTCATTATTTTGGGGTGCCAGAATGCATATTTTCTCCCATATATAAAGATATTATTAGTATGTTGCTTACCTTTTTATGTAAAAATGGAGATTATCTTCTAGAGACGATGATCACACAACCTGCGCAAGATTTACCTACTATTGAAGTGGCTGGGGAAAGATGTTGAATGTGTGAATGCAGTGAATGGTGACTGTGTGGATCTGACATATATGCTGCGAAAGATGATCCTATAGATATTATTTGGAAACAACATAATTTGTCATATATTTTGCAAGAGCAACATTGAAGTCTGATGGTTTTGAGTGCTTGTTAAGTGATATTTATGATTGAGGATACAATCATACCACCTAAAATTGGTTTTATAATTAGTAAATTTGGTGCTATCCTAAATTTTGCCGTGTTTCAAATGAGGTATTTAAAAAGGTAGAAATGGTGTTATATAGATTAATTAATATGTTTATTGTGCTTAATATGCATAGGCTACAACTAAGATTTATGCCATCAAGTATATTGTTCATTACAAATTTACAACAATAAACCTATCAATATGAACACCCAAGCCTTTTTTATTTCTTGGTATTGTTCAAAGACTAAATCAACTTGCCACATTTTTAAACTTCATCGTCATTCTTTGGACGTTTATAAATAATCAACTTTCCAACTCTTAACTAATGTTTTGTATAAATTAATTTGTTTGCTATGAACATCATCAGCAAATTCTCCGATTGCAAAATGACAAACATGAGGAACTATTTATAGAAGGCATCAACATCACAAGAGCTGTTTCATGTTTTGCCCATAATGGTTCTCATTTTACTCATATGTTTTGCCAACTTTAACTCAGCTGGACACGATTTAGACGGAATTAAAAATTTGATTGAGATAGTGTATGACATTACAATGTAGATAAGACTAATTTAGAGCGATTAAACTATTACAAATTTGATGCTAACATTCTATTTGAAAAATTAATAGACATTAGAGATGTACTGTTTAATTTAAATTAGTTTATATCTTAAATAATAATATCATCTACTTCAATATCTATTGATTCTTTGAGAGAGAATTTGTAAAATCTTATCTCTAAGTTACAAGTGTGTATTTATGTATTTGTAAAATCTTATCTCTAAGTTACAAGGTGTAATACACACACAAGGGATTAATTGGAAAATAAAAATGAAAATTGTTAGGATAACAAGTTATATATGGACACGAATTCCTCAATTTGTCTAAATCACCTAAAATAAAATGCTATAAAGAGAAAAACATCAAACGGGAGGGGAATGTACCATAGGTATGTAAAAGTTGCAACTTTAAACTTCAATTTTTATACCTTGTATAGATAAATAGAATATTTAAACTTCAACTTTTGCACTTTATATTGATTATTTACAACATTTATTTTATGGAAATAAGGACATAAAATGAGTTCAGTTGAGATGAATTCAATTCAAATCAAATCGGACTCAATATCTTTTAATTCAAATTTGACTTATTTAAAGTTAAATAACCATATTTCCTACATATTTTAAGGTATAACTAAGGATCAAAACCTTAAATTTAAAGTTGGAGATATCCATGCTCCTTCCTTAGATTGAAGGCGGGTGAAGTAAAATATATCGAGAATTTCTTAATACATTCGATAAAAAATTTAGGTACCATGTGAATTTTCTTTTTTATCTTCGGATTTCGGATGTACAAATTAGGATGCATCATTTTTTTTTAAAATATTAAATTTTTTCGGATGTGCAAATTAGAATTTTTTTCTAATATGCACATCAGAAGGAAAAAAATCTCATACATTTTTATTCTATTCTTATTTAATTTTTGTATATGTTTTTTCATATTATATAATTCCTTTAAATTATTACTTTTTGTATAAATCTTTTCTTTTTCTTTTTTCCCCCTCCTATTTTGATAAAGTGATTGTATAAAGTAAAGAGATTAACATAAAAATGATTGGTAAAAAAACATAAAAATGTATTAGGATTTTTTCCTGAACATAAGTAAAAAATTCTGATTTGCACATTCGAAAAATATTTTCTTATGTGCACATCAGGAATAAATCTTCATACATTTTTATGTTTATATATATATATATATATATATATATATATATATATATATATATATATATATATATATATATATATATATATATATATATATATATATATATATATATATATATAATGTCAATCAATCCTAATTAAAATCCATTATTGTGCCTTATATAAAATTACTTGATTCTCATTTTACTAGAGAATCAATGATGATATTGAATATATAAATAAACAAATGATCTTTTACAAAAGTCATTATTATGACTGGAATTTATGGAGTTGATCAAGCTATTCATTTGACTTGGAATATAATAAATTAATATTCAGAAACTTTGGTTAGAGAATGAATTTTTTTTTCTCTCTTTATCATTCCTCGTCTAATATACGCATATATATTTTTTACTTTAAGTAACTCACATCATTTAATTGATATAATATTCAATACAAAGTTAAAATATTTCATGTATATATAAAAGGGAACTATGCCACAAATGAATTACTATTAGTACTGTAAGAAAAAAGAAAAAGTCGAGTAATTTTTTAGAATGTGAGGTTCATGTATCTAACAATCGTTCAGATTACCCATTTTTGACTTATCAGTTATCACGTGGCATTTTAATGTAATCTGACCATAAGCTTTTTTTAATTGAAAAAAAAAAACTAACATGTGGTTTGACTAAAAGCTTTTTTTTTCATAATTAAAAAATTTGAACTTTTACCTAAATATTCCATTTTCTCTTTATATTTTTTTTTAAATAATTCACTTTCCAAATTATTTTCTAAAGTACCTCAGTTTGAAAAATAAATAAATATTGTTTTCATATCAATTGGCGTATGTGTTATAGATTTAAGAAGTATCGTCAATTGGTTTGAAAACATCATATGTTAATTAAAATTAAAATTAATATTACATAAATTAAGGATGACGATCGAATTGGTCATACCGACCATCGGTTCCACATCCCCTAGGTATCCTTATATGTTGTCCTCGTTGTTTATTCACTTTAGGTGTTTGAGGATTTAAGGTCTCAGGAACATCAGTAGGATCCCAAAGAAGTTCTTGCATTTCTAAGAAGTCTTGTGTAAGGAGCGACGACACATTGTCGTAATTGAATTCACGACCCATGACAGAATAATTGGAATGTGACGAAAGGGTCATTGGTGTGTGGCCTGAATGACTGAATGGGGCATTGGTGTGAATGATTCGTTGGTGATAGGTTAAAATGGTAGTGGTGTTTGAAAACCATATGGTTGTTGTGATGTTTCTTTTGTCGGCTATGATGTGATGTTTGAGCATTTTTATTATGGTACGATGTTTGGGAGCGTTTTGGCTATGGTACAATGCTTGGGAATTTTGGCCATATGTTGATCTTGTGTTTGGGGCACATGCATTTTGAGTGTCTTGATAATAGTTATTTTGTTGGAGATGAAATGAAGGACGTTGTTGGTGTTATGGTTGGGTGTCTGACATGTTTGGATTGTGGAGTTTGTGTATTTGTGGGTCGGTAATTTTGTTGGGTAGGGGTTGTGAGTAACAGGGCTGAAAATTTCCTCGTGGGTTAGACATTGAAGCTTCTTGTGTGTAAGTGGTTTGTCGTGGGTTGTATAAATACATATCTTCGAAGACAAACCCAGTTGCAACTGATATGTACCAAACCATATAAGTATTAGTTGGTATATACGAGGTTGCCATCACCGGGTCACATAAGACATGGGTGCGACGCTTCATCCATTCTTAACTCACACCCACCCACGCAACGCATCAAGTCTCTCAATACTTCGAATTTTTTCACTTTCAGGTATGTCTCTGTCTAACCAACAATTTAACTCCCTTTGTAGTTGCTTGAAACTTTGGATGTTCCAGAAGACCATCTCCATCAGAGGCTTCTCTGTCAAATAAATCACTTTCTCGTAGCGGCAACGATACATATTATCACTAATACAAAAATATGAGGAGAGGTGAGAAAATAATTGATCACACCACCTCTATGTATAGTAAAATTAAACATGGTACCATGTCTCCAAAAGAATTGGCTACAACATTCAAATTAGGGTTAAATACACTTCACCCCTGCCATTAGGGCGAGTTTTGGTTTTCCTCCCTTGTAAAACCAAGATTATATTTGCACAATCCCCTGCATACCCGGCGTATATTTATTTGTTGACTGGATAAAAATATTTTTCACGTCATTTTTATTTTTTATTTAACCTTTTTTTTCATTTATTTAATTTTTTTTATTAATTTATAATTTTTTTTATCTATTTAATTTTTTCGTATTATATTTATTATTAATTTAATTTAATTCTTTTAAAAATCATTTGAATTGGGCCAAGACAAACAAACATTTAACAACCCATATGTTTTTGAATCAATAGCCAATATGTTACATTGGCTTATAAACCCTTATTATTTTTCCAAATCAACCGATGTGGGACTTATTGTGTCCAAGAATTGCATTTCCCGTTTTAGCAGTCCAAAGTACGATGGAAGTAGCCATATGGACTGACCAATAGAAACTTGGTGTTGTCATCGACGGTGGTGACAAAACCAAAAGCAAAAGTTATATTGTTTGAGAGGAGGAACCTGGATTCATAGTCAATTAATTTAATTGAAAAGCTTCCATCCCATGTGATATTGTGCCAATATATTGATCATCACACCAACACAGTTTGGACATGATCAGAATAAGGATTACAACAACAATATTGGATAAAAGAAACAATTGTTTTGTTCCCATGTTTAGCTTATACCTAGGAAAATTTACAAGGAAGAAAGGTTTAGTATGTGGATTTGTATATCTGTCATAAAACATATGGATATGACTTTGACTTTGGTCGCACATCACTCGTTTAAAATGTATACCAATTAAATTATCTATATAATATATATAAAACAGACCCAACACCACTCATTTAAAACATACCACAAATTAACCACACACTTTTGTTCTATAAGCGCTTATTTCCTCAATCGAAACAAAAACAAGAACAAATCTCCAAAATCTATTAATTTCGAAACAAAATCAAATCAAAATCAAGAAAATACTATGTGTCGAGATACTTCTTTCGCTAACCTTCTTCTTCTCAAGGATATCTCTGGTTGAGTTAAAGAGGGTTAGTCATAAACTCATCCACAAAATAGTGCAAAAAAGCTCAAACAAAGATACATTTAATAAACTCAATCAAAGATACAATTAATAAGCTCAATCATGATGGTTTCAGAGGTGTTGTTGATAGTTTCAAGAGTTTCATATATACATTTAATAAGCTCAATCATGATTTTGTGTCAATTGAGATTATGAACCTTTCTTTTGTAGGTTGTTAATTATTGATGAAGTTTGGAGGATTTGATATGAAGAATGATTTGGATTGAAGAATGAAGATGAAGCTTGTCATTTGAATGTGTGTGAATTTTCTGTAGTAGCTAGCATTTTCTTTTATCTGATGCAAACCGTGTTTTGCCAATTTCATAAGTCTTTTCCTTATTATTATTTTCCAAGTTTTCATTATTTGCAATTAGTCCCACATCGTTTGGGAAAGAATAAAAGTTAGTGTTTATAATAGAGTCTCACATAAAACATAATGAATTGAAACAAAGTTAAGTAAAAGGGTTGGTATTGATTCTTATTGCATCTAGACCCAAACATAATATTTTGGTAAACTTAAAATAATAATTAAAAATATATATTACTACAAAAAATTGAAGAAGAAAAACGATAAATTTTTAAAAAAATGAAAAAAAGTAATATATATATATATATATATATATATATATATATATATATATATATATATATATATATATATATATATATATATATATATATATATATATATATATATATATATATATATATATATATATATATATATATATATATACACACATTAATTTTTTATAATAATTATATTTTATTATAACTCATGTAATATGGAAAGAGAAATTAATGTAGTCCAATGATTTGAATAAATAAAAAATTAACGGCTATGATTAATTGTTCTCATTTCTCATAATAACCAAATGTTCTCACCTGAGTCATTCCCTATATATATATATATATATATATATATATATATATATATATATATATATATATATATATATATATATATATATATATATATATATATATATATATATATATATATATATATATATATATATATATATATAATCTTACCTGATCAGGAGGGCCTTCCGGCAGTTGAATGTGAACAGTAAAATGGATGGAATGGATGGGGTGTACCTGCAAGGCGCTCCGATGCCAAAGTTAATAGAGGTACAGAAAGTGGTAAGCTAGAAGAGTTAAATCAGAATACCTGACCCTTTAGTGAAAAAGGGTATTTATATTGAGCCTTCAGCGCTGGGCCAATGTCCTTCTTTGGGTTGGATCAGCTAGGCCCAAGGAAGAACTGCCAAGGAACGCGTAAGAAACGTAAAGACCTAGCTAAGTGGTATGGTCCTTGGTCCAACTGCCCCTATCTTTTAGGAGAAAATTGGGGACAGTTGGGTGACGTGGCAAGTGAACTGGCAGACATGTTCTTTGCCCGCTCCGAGTGTGTGCCCGACACATGGAACACATGACCGGTCATTAAATAGCTCCGCCCGTTCAACAAGTATACTTGCCCGAGCATATGGGCGTCTGCTCGACGTATTGGGTCATGACCCAATACAGTTTAGAGGCCCAGTCCGGAACAATATATATATATATATATATATATATATATATATATATATATATATATATATATATATATATATAAGTTAAAAATTAAATAAGTATTTTAAAAATGCCACGTGGACTTTCACATGATAATTTAAAATTAATTCAAAAAAAAAAGAAGCCATGTGGACTGCCACATAGCCAAAATTTCTATGCCCAGTCAGCCAAACATGGAATAAGGGGTGCTGCAAACAGAATCTTAATTTTACAATGGTGTAATCATAAAAATAAAAAAAAACAACTTCAAGAGGGGTAACCAAAACTCAGGAGGGGAAACCAAAACTCACCCTAATGGCAGAGAGTGAAGTATATTTAACCTTTCAAATTATAACACAATGTATCCAATTAGATTGAAGACACCCCAAAAGTGGAGTACTTTGGGAAATAAACTGAAAAAATGAGTTATTTTGGGTTTTTAAAAAAAGGTATTTGAGTAAAAATAAAAATAAAAACAGTTTAACTAGTGGGTTATCTTATTGTTAATATTTTAATTATTTAATATTTGAATTTATTTTAAATTGGAATACAGAATGTGTGAGATGTAGAGGTTCAACATAATAAAAAGGTTTTCAATATGGTGGTTAAGGTTTTTTGGTGATAAAAGAGGGGATTCTTACAAAATTCGCATTTTGACATTAAGTCATTGTATGAGAAGGATGAAACTAGTTTCAACGAAATGAGTATGAGAGCGCAACTCATACTCACACTTATATAGGGGTGAGAGTTAGAACCAGCTTGAGTGATTCAACTTGGATTGCGGAGGACTGTCAGATGTATCTTAATACTGGAGATAAGAGTGGTGGCATGTTCTAATGAGATACTAAAAAATGAACATAATAAAAAGGTTTTTAATATGGTGGTTAAGGTCTTCACTGATAAAATAAGGGATTCTTATAAAATTAGCACTTTGACACTCAAGTTATTGCATGAGAATGAATGATGAAATTAGTATGAATGAGAAAAGTACGTGAACGCGACTCGTACTCACACTTATATAGGGGGTGAGAGTTATAACCACCCTGAGTGATTTGACTTGGATTATAGAATACTGTCAGATGTATCCCAATATTGGCGATAAGAGTAGTGATATGATATAATGCTATCCTAAAAAATAGAGCTATATTTTTTAGTCGGTCAATGGAATGCTTTATGTGGATTGGATCATGTAGTTGTGTCTGATATGACCTGATCAGGAAGAACCTTTAAGTGATGAACAACTACGGTGAACTGGGGGGTGTACCTGCAAGGTACTCCGATGCCAAAGTGGAAAAGAGTTTACAGAATGCTAGTACAAAATAGTTCAGAGTGTAATAGAATAAAATAACTGACCCTCTCGTGGAAGAGAGTATTTATAGTGTGCCCCCAACGCCGAGCTAAGATTCTTCTCATGGGCTAGATTATCTAGGCCCAAGGGAGAACTGCCAAGGATTGCGTAGGAGTATATTAGATCTAGCGTGTGGTTTTGCCATTGGTCCAACTATCTCGTAATACTATGAGAAAATAACGGGGCAGTTGATTGAATGGGGCAGGTGGGGATATGTTTTTCCCACGCCCTTATGTGTTAGGCCATGGGCATGTGCCCGGCGGATTGGACATCTGCCCGACACGTGTTGTGTTAGCCCAGTCCGTAACGGGAGTCCTTGAATTAGGTTACGGGCTTGTGCCCGACGGATTGGGCATCTGCCCGACACATACTGCGTCGTCCCAGTCCAGAACAGGGCCGATTTTATTGGGCTTTTAGCCAACCCGAAACAAATTCCCCATAAGTTCCTTCCATTAGTAATGTAGTGAATAAGTTAATGTTGAAGTCTTTGAGACCGACCAAACATGATTTTTATTAAGGATGTAAACTCGTTGAAAGGATCACGTGGAAATTTAAAGGGATTCATTATGATGTTAAGTGCGGGTAACTTTTATCGGGGATGCACATTTAATGCCCATCATGTAGCCGCAAATTTTCCTTGAGGAATGTCACCACATATCATCATGCACCTAGTGTATGGACGAAGTTTATGCACTTAGGGAACTTGAGTTTTGTCGTATAATCAAAGCATTATGCCGACTGTTGGATGTGACTTTTTTCATTGACTTCCTACAATCGATCTTGGAAATTTTAATCCTTATAAATAGAGAACCTGACATTGATTTTGTCTTTTTAAATTCCCACAGGTGACGTCATTATTTTGTATTGAAATAAAGAATGTGTGAGTTGTAGAAAACGAAAATTGTGGAAAATCTTGTAGTACGGTGGTTGATAACTTTCATGATTAAAAACGGAGAGGCGTACCATTAAGATTAACATTCTGATGCCTAAGTTAGTGACCGAGATAATGGAATTATGCAAGTGTGAATGATAATAATACTTGTGTGTGACTCATGGTCATATTTCTATATAAGTAACTATTAAATTCGCTCTGAGTGATTCGACTTGGATTGCGAATGAATGTTGGATGTCTCTCGATAGTGGAGATAAAAGAGATAGTATGCTCCAATGTGATGCTCTAAAATGGAGGTACACTTGTTCGTTAGTTAATGGAGTGCTTTAGCTAAATCGAGTGGTATAGCTAAATTCAGTCGCAAAATTGGGACTTTGGCCATCAAGAGATAAAATTCAAGTTGTAATTGTGTACTCGCTAAACAGTACAATGAAAGGTGGAAGTTTGCGCACAGTGGTTGCAATAGACTCCATTTTTGTTTTTTTTTTGAAATTTGTGAATGTCCTCCTCAATTATGGGATTAATGCATTTATAGAGGACTTCTTAGCTCTTGGTTAAGAAGTCATAAGTGGTTTCCCTTCTTCCATGAGCAAACACATCGAGGTGGTCGAAAACTTGGTATCCCTTAAATTTTATGGGTAGGTGAATGAACCGGTTTGAGAGACCCAAGCCCAATTGGTGGCCTACTTCTATAGTGAATCTTATGGATATCAAAGATGCAGGTCAATTAGTAGCTTCTTAGTCTTAATGATGACAACAACATTAGTGCCAATATTGGAGTTGTCCCAATTAGATGAAACAACATTAATGTCATAAACCTAAAAAAAACCGATATTTCACTCTTAGGTTAAACACATTGAAGTTAGACACCACTTTATTAGGAATCATGTTGAAAAAAGGGGATCGTGTACTTGAATTCGTACCTTCATCTAATTAACTTACAAATATTTTTACCAAACCTCTTCCTAAATAAAACTTCTTTTTCATAAGAACCAAAATAGGAATATTAAATTAATCATGCATGAACTAAAATGCTTACATATAATTTATGTGCTTATGTTGTTCTATGTGCTTATGTTTGCATCTTTTACTTCTCGTGTTGCATTGCTTTATCCACCTTTTTGGTTTTGACAAAGGGGAGAATTATACTCTAAAAGGGAGCAGAGTATACTTTCTACATAACTAGGGGGAGTTTAATTACTCCAAATGCAACACCCTGATTTCGTGATTTAATTGTGTAGCTTGTTGTTGTTGATTACTTGGTGTTGGACGAATGTTGTTGTGTTGACGATGAGATTATTTGAAATTATTTTAGTGAATAGTAATATTAAGAATAATTATTTTATATTATTCAAATTATTATTATTTAATTAAAATAAAATAATTAGAGGACTTGGGGATATGTTGGTCAGTTGTGGAGACTAAGTTGAGGGCAAAGTTGGAAAAGAGTATTTGGGGTCCTAAGGGTAATTTTGACAAAAGGAAGTTGAGAGTTTGGGATACGATCATTTTATGATCTCTTTTGGGAGAAGAGGATATAAGAGGTATGCAGAACAAAGAAGAGGAGCGAATGTTTAAAGAGGTTTCCGGGGATTTTTGATGAAGACTGTGGGAAAGCTTCACTTTAAGGTATGAATAGTATCGCTTTTCAATGTATTTTAATGTAGAGTTTGGGTAATGGGAAGAATTGAGGTTTTTAGATGAAACCTAAGACTTGGTGAATAGAACTGAGGAATAGTGATTAATTGTGGTGTATTTTATGTTTTATATGATGTATGTGTGTTTGCTAGATATTCTGTTGCTGAATTGGTGATTAAATGATGAAAAAACTGTGTTTTTGAAGTGAAATATCGTAGATGCGTTTGATGTTATCGCGGACTGGGATTTGTGAAAATCGCCTAGCTCGCTTAGTGAGCAGATGCTCGCTTAGCGAGCAGTGAAAACTAGACTTTTCCCCAACCTGGGAGGAAGACGCTTAGCGAGCGACGAGGTCGCTTAGAGAGCCCTGGAAGTGAAAAATCAATGATTTAATTATTGAAAATTGTCTAATAATGTGTGGACACGATGTAGTGACGATGTAGGGTACTATACTTGTTGTCATGATTTATGTTTATGTTTTAGTGAGCAATTGGTGATAGAAATGAAGTTAAGATGTATGTTGATTATATAATGATCACATGTTGATTTCTTATGATTGTATGAGTTATGTGAACAATGATACTATAATGATGTTATGACAGAGTAAATAGATGTTGTGAATATTTGATGTTTATACTTGCTACGTGACAAACATGTTGATAAAATGAATTATGATGATTGAGTGTGAAATGGAGTTATGATGCTACAATATGAGGTTTATGACTGTTATGTGATGATTTGTATATGTGGGTAAATTACATGATTGATGTATATATGTCGTATGAAGTGTATGATGAATATTTACATGAATGTTGATGAAAGTGATGATTATGTTGATGTGGTTGCATATTTGCTTTCATGGCATACTTATGATGATTGAGGCTTCAATCCCATTGTGTAGATTGAGGTGTTGTTGTTTATGTTGTGCTCCCTTAGGGAGGGTAGATGGCCCAATGTCCATCACATGTTGAAATCGGTACCACATGCATTTTATGAAGTTGAATTTCATTATTTGTGGCATAGCATGATATATATGTGTTTATTATATGTTGATGAGTCTGACGATGTGTTGATGAATGAGAATCTGGTGTGTTGTTATATGACGAATTGTCGTATGATTATCTCTACTCTATGTCGATTATATTGATTTGTGATTACTCATCCTGTCTGCCTTTGTTGATGGTCTATTATGCCATCTTGAAGATACTCAAGAATAAACTTGGTGCGTGGATGTAGCTGGAAGTCTTGTTTTTGCGTCGCTTATTTAGTGATATGGTATCTTGCTCTGATAGATGTAACATCGGGTGGGACACACTTAAGTGAATTTTATGTAGTATGTTAGGATGATTTTTATGAGTTACTAGATGTTGATTTTTAGTTAGTGATGTTTGTTGACAGTGACCTAGGGTCTTGATATTTTGATGAAATAAATGAAGTTTTACGAAGTTATGATTCCTCTATAATGTTTAGTTTGATTACTGGTTTATAAAAGAAATGAATAATCTAATGTTTTGAAAACCCGCGTTACGGAGTAATGATGTTGTTAAGACGCTTTATGAAGAAAATGTGGTACCTTTTTAAGATGTACTCTGATTTATTTAAGTGATTATTGTGTTTTATTTCGTGGGGGTTAGAAGGGTGTTACACCAGACATATATGTGTTATTTCTTTTACCACCCCCTTAGATATGCGTTGTCATCATAAAAAATTGAAATAATTTGGATTTATGTGCTTACAAATATAAAGCTAAAAATCTCTTGGAAGATCCATCTAAAGTTTTAATGATGACAACGAGGTTTAAATCCGATGGAAATAACTTTCAACCTTGATGATGATGGCGACATAATTAGATAAACATACCATGCCTCACCGACAAGAGACATAAAATAAAAGTGCTTCTATGATAATAAGCAATCCAACGGAGAATCTTGAGGCCTTGGATAAAAGTGTGAAAGCTCGTGATCGCAAAAATAGCAAGTGTATTATTTTAACGATGTAGTAATAATAGGGGTTATCCCCAAAATCGATCTCGAGGATTGCATAGGAAATACAAGTTCTAGTAATAATTTAATTAAACAAAAAACAATTGGGGGTTTGGAATTTGGGTTGCAAAATTATAAGAAAGTTATAATAAAATGCTACAAAATAAAATCTACTTTTTAACAATTATGATAAACATGTTAAGGTAAAGTGTATGAATTGCCTTGTAACAACCTAAATCCTTGTTCAACGAGACATGCCTTAAAACAAACTCATTACCGATTCTTAAGAATATTTTCCCTAATTTCTTAGCAGAAAAAACCTTTGATATTCACCCTAAACCCCAATTTCTCGGCAGTTTAGGAAGAATATCAAACATTTTATGTTATCAATAATGTTACGGTTACTACAGGGTATCCTCATTTCTAGGCAATATCTATTGATATTGTGTTGTACAAAAAGTGTTAAGTTGATTTGTTCGACCTAAACCTTAACCGTAGATTAATTCTAATTTGTCTGAAGGAAAAAACATTAAGATCATTTGCACAACACAGTGAGTTTGAGAAAATAGTGAAATTATCAAATCAAATAAAAGTACTTAGGTTCATTGCAAAAGCAATTCAAGGACACCCCCTAACATTGGGGGTTTAACTACTCATAATATTCAAAGAAAATACAATATAAAAACTAGACATTACAAGAACTCAAATGACTTTTGATCTTCAATTGCTTTCGCTCATGAAAACCTTCCGCCTTCCGAAAACCTTGATCTCTTCGATCTTGATCGTCTAATTCTTCTCTCATCCAAAAGTCTAATTTTCTCTCTTCTAAAATCTAGTTTAAGTATTAGAAAACCACTCAGACCGATTGAAAATACCCAAAGTGCCATACAACTTAATATATGGAAAAAATATGAAAAATTCAGGAAATGAGCGTCACAACCTAATACAGGTTGTGTCAGCCAATACCGTCGGTCGTGTCAAATCGCTGGATTTTACAACCAGAATTATTTTGATCATAATTTTTGATCCGTAAGTCTGTTTTCGTCCCCGTTCAAAACTTCAGAAAGCTAATGAAGAAAACTATAACATAGTACAAATAAGAGAATTGGTTTACCAATATATTCTATGATTTTTTATTCCTTTGGTCCATGCATCCTTCCAAAAACTCTCATAAATTGCCAAAAATTCCATTATCTTCGTACGAGTCCTTTGGGCTTTTTCACTCAGACCTGAAACCATCGAAAACTACCAAACTAAAACATAAAATGCATCATAATGGAAAGAAAACAACAAATCATAAAATGCGAGAATAACATACAAAAACTAAAATTAACTCGAAAAAACAATGAAAAGACAAAACAAATTTTTACCGATTTTATGGATTTATGCCGAATAAGTGACCAAAACATAGTAGAAATGGTGACTGATCAGCTCGCCTGATCGTGTCAGTATTTCACTTTGTCCGAGTGACCAGGATTTTGTAAAAGTAAGGAATTTAAAAACTAAGACAACACACACACACACAAACACACGCGCACACACACACACACACACAAACACACCTTAAAACATTTTTCCAATAATATGTATCTTTAAAAAATAAGTTTTTAGGCCAAACCAAGTGATCCATAAGTTGTCCAAATATTTTTTTAACAAACCAATTGATTGGTAACTTGTGCCAATTGATTGGAAAATCTTTTTTGAGTCAACCAATTAATTAAAACATTATGTCAGTAGATTTGAACTGGGTTAATCGATTAACCAACCAATTGAGATAACACCATAGTGACTTGCAATGACTTCATATCCAATATTTCTTATTTGGGCATGGTAATCGATTAAAATAGATTTGGTTAATCGATTCGAGAATTATGGCAATTGATTGGCTCATCAATTAGGCTTATGAATTACTTTTATTTTTATTTTTACTTTTCCAACTCCTATATAAAGGAGGCTTGCCTCTTTTTTATTTCATGCCATTTCCCACTGATTTACGCTTTCTTTGGAATTTATCTCTCAATTTTTTTTCTCTAGAAATATTTATTTTCACCTGAGGTTACTCTAATACTTTTTGAGTGAAACTTTACTTGTGAGGAAAAGCTTGTAAGTCGTCGTACTGGTCGTTTAGTTATTATGAGTATTATACTCTTGAGAGATTGAGTTTGATTTATGAGATAAACCAGTCATAAAATCTTTGTGGTTGGTTTCTTGAGCTTTGCCTGGAAAAAAACTTTGTTTTGGTTATTAAGATAAGTTGTGACTCTCTAAAGGTTCGTTAGCTTAACTTGGGGGTAAAATCTTTCACTGGTTAGGGATAATCTTGTAAGAATATCAACATCATGTTGTATTAAGGTTAAGGGGAAAAAGCCGAAAAAGCTCAAAAGTTTATACTCAAAATCCCAAGAAGGCCTTTTGGGAACAAGAATACGTAAATGTTCGGCCAAACCTGGATAACTCTCCAGTGCAATGTTTCTAACTCGATGGTGTAATCTCTCATGTAAATATGAATAGAGTTCAAAGATCCATGTCAGTGTTAGGAAAACATTGGTTCCAATGGTTTAAGGAATAATTCAATAAGGGAATTCTTAAACATATTACGACAAGGTAATGGCCAGGGTAAATGAAAAAAAAGTTATGGTTTATTTCTCTCTATGGTTATGGTAGAATAGAAAAAACATTTATTTAACAGGCCATGTTTGCAGTACTAATATCTAAAGGTGATATTGTTCTTACAGTTGCTTCGAATGGAATTGTTGCATTACTGATACATGGGGGAAGAACTGCACATTCTAGGTTTTGTGTCCCTATAAATATTGATGAGTGTTCAAAATGTTCCATAAAATCAAAATCTCCATTAGTCATTTTACTAGCAAAGAAAAAGCTAATAATATGGGATGAAACTCCAATGATACACAAACATTGCTTCGAAGTTGTTGATAGAACTTTCAGAGACGTTCTTCGAACGTATGATGAAGCTAACATAAACACTCCATTTGGTGGTAAAGTTGTGGTACACGACATTGATTTTAGAAAAATTCTACCTGTTATAACAAAAGGAACCAGGTAGGAAGTCGTGCACGCTAGAATAAATTCATCATACTTATGAGATTCATGTGAAGTTATTACGTTGACCAAGAATATCAAAGTTCTAAGCGGTCAACCAAATTTAGATAATTATGAGCTAAAGTAGTTTTATGATTGGGTTTTGGGTATTGGTGATGGTTTAATTGGAGTTTCAAATGACATTATTATTACACTTATATCCCACACGTAGAGCTGTCAAAATGGGCTAGCCCACACGGGTCGGCCCACCAGGCCCGAAAAATCATAGGGTTTGGGCCTTAAAATTGGAGCCCATATTTTTCAGGGCTTTTTTAGCCCAACCCTAAAAAGCCCGTTACCCATTAGGGCTAGCCCAAATGGGTTGTGGATAGCCCATTAGATCTATATCGGTATAAATTTTAAAAAAATATATTAATATTCATATTGCCTTACTCCAAAATAACACATTGGTTTTTCTCACCTCACTAAATTTTATTTCTATTTTATTCAATCTTTCTCTTTTAAATATTATACATTAATATAATCAATATTTTTTCTCATATTTAATATT
Organism: Lathyrus aphaca; assembly: GCA_963966055.1. Classification (NCBI taxonomy): domain Eukaryota; kingdom Viridiplantae; phylum Streptophyta; class Magnoliopsida; order Fabales; family Fabaceae; genus Lathyrus; species Lathyrus aphaca. Next base: position 34,417,565 of record OZ014523.1, read on the forward strand.
ATTTTATCCTATATTAAATATTTTAGTATTATTTTATACGATTAAGACATGTATTGTATTTAAAAATATATTATAGTATTTATATAAGAAAATATAGTACTTAAAAATGTATTATGTTTAAAATAATATAGTTTTTAATTTCAATTATAATAAATATCATGACATTTTAATTTTATTTTTTTATTTAAAAAAAAACCCATTTAGGGTCGGGTAGCCCGAAACCCATCTAGGATCGGGCTCAGGTAGTAATTTTCGACCCCATATTAGAAATGAGTTTTTTTTGCTCAACCCTAAAAAGTCTGAGCTCATCAGGGACGACCCATTTAGAGTTGGGTAGCCCATTTTGATAGCTCTACCCACAAGACTTAATTCTTAAAATACATAACACTCATTTTGCAGCAATTGTCGAAAACATATGTTCTTCTATTTAAGACAATATGAAAGAAGTATATTTTTTCCAAAGCAGGGATATATTGACTTAAAAATATACTAACGTCGATATGATTGATGATTATATGTTAGATTTATTTCCAAAAAAAAACATATTTGAGCTATGATAGTTCACAATAATCCAATACAAAGATTAATGTAGTCGATGACATTCACACACACCATAATTTTTTAGCACCATTAATATTTTTGGAACCCAAACCACAGGTTGAAATTTAAAGTTGGAGTACTAGTAATGTTATTAAGAAATATTGACCAACCTTTAGGATTATGCAATGAGACTCGATTAGTGGTTCCAAGATGGGAAAATATGCTGTTGAAGGAAATGTTACACCAAGAAGTAATATTAAAGATACGGTTTTTAAACCTAGATTGTTCTTGACACCATCATATACCATAATTCCTTTCAAATTTCAGAGAAGATAATTTTCACTGGCCTTTTCTTTTGCAAGGCCAATTACTAACATGTGTTAGAGTTTATATTCTTTTGCATGTTTTTTCACACGATCCATTATTTGTGACAATTTCAAGAATCACTTCAAGATGAGGTTTGAAGTTGTTGATAATGAATGAAGACAATTGATGTACTAATTCGACATCAAATATTATATACATTGAATTTTTTTTGAAACGTGTACCATAAATAATGTCAATCACACACACACACACACACACACACACACACACACACACACACATATATATATATATATATATATATATATATATATATATATATATATATATATATATATATATATATATATATAATTTTATTTACTTTTACAATAATCTTAATTAAATATATACAAATCAAATGAGACTATTGCACATGTTAAATAATCTACAGATATATTAATTCTTCTCCAACCCTCTTGAATCTCATCCCCACTCACTTTTCCAAAACATAGTTTTAGTTTTGTAGGATTAGTTTTTATTTTTGGTTTTTTTACCTCCCTTTCATTTAATAACCCAACAACATTTGTTTATTTATAATGACTGGCTTACTTTCCAAGTTTGTTATGATTAATACTTTTTAAATATAAACCACCAAATATTTGGTCCCAAGACACTCATACTTCTCTTGATATTTAGAAAGTAGTTATTTTAAAAATCAAAACAAACTTACATATTCATTATTATTTTCAACAAAAAAAATTTATATAAAAAAGAAAAAGATTTGTATTTTCATATATATATATATGCCAATTAACATAACCCTTACTATCAAACACATCATTGTATTCGTTTGGTTTCCTTTGTGTTTTTTTTTCTTTTGTTATTTTTCCTAATCTTCGTCTATTTTTCATCCTTCAATATTTTCATTCCTTGTTAACATGGTAGTGTCTCAAGAAAATATTGCTTATGAGATATTTTCATGGTTACCGACAAAAATCCTTTGTAAGTTTAAATTAACTTATAGTTCATTCTCCAAATTTCAAGAAGAATCTCATTTCAAAACAAAACAATCTTGTAATTTGTTAGGGGTGAGTGATACATGTTTATTCCTTCAACATGATCAAATAAGTCAAAGATATAAAAAAATGATTGAGTTGCACTATTTACCTAAAAAGCAACAATTTTTCGGTGTTTCTAACAATGTTTTGACATTCCAATCAAATTTAGCTTGTGTTTTGGCTTTTAGTAATGGTTTGCTTCTTTGTCATACCATCAATGATGATCTAATTGAATTGCATATTTGCAATTTAATTACAGAGTCTTGCTATTTCATTCCTACTTCTGAGGCGCTTAGAAAAAAACAAAACTTTTCTAAGACAAATCTAATATTAGATTGCTCTCATGGCTCTTATGATGACTACTTGATGTTTTACTTTGAAAATACAATGTAATGGTCACAAACTAGCTATATATGCAATATTTATCATGGAAAATAAGGTGTGTGGAAAATAATGGAAAATAACTTTTTATGTGGTGGTAGGAATATGAAATTTGGGATGTCGGTGTTTCTCAAATGAACACTTCATTTCATTTATGATTGCTCTAATTACTTAACCAAATTGAGTCCTTTTTATAAACCATTCATAATGTCTTATAATTTGAAGGAAAGAGCTTCAACTATTCTTAAGTTACCGAGGGAAGTTATACAAGATTGTCACATCAAGTGTAACAACAGTATATTTAAGTAGGGTAAAGTGACAAGTTTTAATAGTTCTCTTTGTTTAGTGAAATCAACAAAGTCAATTTTTACTATTTGGTATTAGAAGATTACAAGACATGTTTATGACAAAAGATTTTGAAGGTGAGAGTGAATGCATTGAAGTTAGAGAAAGATGCCCACGTTACCGAATTTAATGTCACGAATGACAATATATTAGTTTTTTCTATGGAACAAAAGATTTATAGTCGTGGTTTGGATGAAGAAACATTTATGATGGTGGAAGAAATCAGCTCACATAGTTGTGGATTCAATCCTTACTTTATTTCCTGCTCAAACGCTTTTCATTTGTGTGGGACTAATGTTAAAATCATGTATTGCTAGGAGCTATGTAAGCTTCCAAGTTTAAATTGTTAGGATTTTCGAGAAATTGTGATATTTAATTGAAGACATTAGTTATTAATTTTGATTATATTATAGTGAAAAACACTAATTTCACATATCATCATATAAATATTACCGAATATATATTAATTAGTTTTTCATGTGAGTTACACAGTATATATTAATTAGTTCCACAAATAATTTTTCAGGACAAATTAAGATAAATAGTGGTACTCTTATTATTCTTCATAATACATGCAGATAAAACTATGGGGGATTTTTTTTAAGTCAAAGATAACACATTAAATAAAACCAGTCTAGGCATAAGCAACGCCAATACTAATTTTATTACTTACCCTCATTTTTGTTCCATCCTTATTTTTGTTCCATCAGTTTTGGGTGGAATAACATTTTTTACTTCATTCCATCAAAAATATCAAAACAATAGAATGAGATATCAATTCCGCTTCATTTCATTCCGCTCGCTTTGAAATATCCAAACATAACCTTAGCTATTTTCAAAAAAATAAAATGAAACAATGCAACATGCATATTTTTTCAAATAAAAGATACGTGCCATTCCCATGACACAATGAGACACTAAAACATGATATTCATACTATACTAACAAGAAAATGGATAGATGAAAACAAATAAAGAAATTAACCTGGTTGAATTCATATGTGGTTTTGGAAGAACCTCTCTCAGCTATAAATGAAGCTTTTATGGGGGTGGTTGAACAGAGAGATAAATTCTTTTCATTTCCCATGCAGAGAAGTTGGTCGAAGGGGTTGAAGGGAGATATAAATCTGTCAGACTGATGCAAATCAATCAAAGTAAAAAGGTTATGTTGCTCTAGATGCAAGAATGCTTCACATCTATATTATTCTAATTCAAATTGCATGACTTAGTCTCACATAACATTCAGTCACTTTGTACCATCAGATTTATCCAATATTTGAGATGGTGTCACGTGGCAAAGTTTTTTTTAATCTGCCTTTTGTTATTAAAAAATACATTAAGTTGCTAGTGTTCCTCACCTGCCAACAAGGTCGACCATAAGCACGTGGAACAAGATCTGTTGCATAGGACCCTAAGATTTTAAAGGGTTTTCGTTTAAAAAAAACAAGAGTTGCCACCTTTTGCTCACAAGTGCAAACGAAGAAGGAAATCAAAATTATCAAAGTCAGAAGTGATCATGGTGGTGAATTCAAGAACAAAATACTTTGAGGATCTCTTTGATTCTCTAGGCATATCCCATGATTTCTCCTGTCCCAGAACTCCACAACAAAATGGAGTTGTGGAAAGGAAGAATAAGACTTTGCAAGAAATGGCTCGTACCATGATCCAAGAAACTGACATGACAAAACACTTATGGGCAGAGACAGTAAACATAATATGCTATATTAAGAACAAGATCTCCATAAGACCTATTATGGGTAAAACTCCCTATGAATTGTGGAAGAATAGAAAGCCCAACATTTCTTGCGTTCATCCTTTTGGTTGTATTTGTTTTATACTTAACACTAAAGAGAGTCTTGGCAAGTTTGACTCCAAAGCACAAAAGTGTCTTCTGTTGGGACACCCTGAACGCTCTAAGGGCTACAAAATCCATAACACAAAAACACGGATTATGGAGGAATTAATTCATGTCAGATACGATGATAAGCCTGACCCTGAAAATTCAAAGCTAGTTGAAAAGTTGTAGATCTAAAGATCGAGTTTTCATAATCCAAAGAGGGAGAAGAAGATAAAGCTACAAAAACTACAAAGTCAATACTCGTTCACCAGAAACAATAACCAATCCAACTCAGAAGAATAATAGACTTAAGATTTCTCATTCTGAAGAACTGATATTGAAAAAGTTACTCCAGTTAGAACCAAATCCTCTTTCAGACCTTCTGAAGAAACACTTTTGTTATTAAAACTTAAAGGACCCAAATCCTCCCGTTGCTCCAATTTTAACCTGCCTTTTGTTATTAAAAAATACATTAAGTTGCTAGTATTTTTCACCTACCAATAAGGTCGACCATAAACATGTGTAACAGGATCTTTGCACACCAAGATTTTAAAGGGTCTTAGTTTAAAAAAATAGATTTGCATATTATAAAAAATATCCAATATATATATATATATATATATATATATATATATATATATATATATATATATATATATATATATATTATATTAATTATATTAATAGTATAAAAAATAAATATATTTTAAGTACTTATATTTAAATATACAATTAAATTTATACATAGAATAAGATCAACTTTAAAATCGATAGATTTTTTTATTTTCTCAAAATATACACATATCAAATTTAAAAGGAAAAAAATGATTTCCAATCTTCTATTCAAATTTGAAATGAAAAAAAAAAACTAATTCCCGATAATTTAGATATAATTACCAAAAAAATAAACTAAATCCTTACAATTTTAATTTAGAAGATCATTACTTGAAATTTCACTTCTTCACACTTTCAAAGAGTAAAAAAAAGTGTTGAATAAAAAAATTCCCCAAAAAGTAGAAACAACCTACGAGAATCAAGCAACAAGTTCAAGTAGATTACATTTTTGTCCTTCACCCTTTCAAGAGTTACCGCACACTTTTGTTTTTTTTGGCGTCTGTTAAACCTTTGCAACTGTCTCATAAACATCACTACATCACTCACAAACCCTAATTTGCTTCTTTTGCCACACTCACCCATAAACTCTTTCTCTCTCTTCACACATACTCTCACATGAGATTTTCAACTGATTCTTCCATTGATTCTTGTTTTCAACATCATTGATTCCAACTAGCACATAAAGTTTCAATTTTTATTCACTTTTTTTAGTCAATATCTGATTACCCTTTTTTTATTGTTTAGATTCTTTGTTTAATTTGCCACGTGAGGTTTAGGAATTGGTGAGAGAGAAGCAATTATGGTGATTGCTGATAGTGAGATTAGTGAAGATCAGAAGGAGATTAGTGCTCCTAAGTCTCCATGGAAGAGACCTAGTGGTGTTGATGGGAAAAGTGTTGATGTTCCTGTTATGGTGATTGGGACTAAGTCCTGGCCAGCTCTTTCTGATGCTCAGACTCAGAAACCTAAGAATCACGTTGACACTGTTTCTGCTAAGGTTGAGGATGTTGCTGTTGTTTCTGTGTCAAGTGTTGGTGAGGTTGCTTCAAGAGCTTCTTCTGTTGTTCAGGTTTGTTTGATGTTTTTTGTTGTAATTGATAGCATTATGGTTTGGTGAATTAAATGAAGAAGATCTTGTTAGTGTATGTGATATTGTTTTAATTGAGTTTGTTTGTTTTGGAGAAACATGTTTTGTTTTATTCTATTTTTGATGGTTTGTTCAGATATTGCAAGGTTAAGAATTATTACTATTCATTAGCATTAACATTAACCTATGTTGTTATATTAATAAAGAGTAAAAAAACATTGTAGTCATGATGTTTGATGAAAGTCTTAGGTCATAGGTCATATTGTTTTTTTGCTTGTTTGACTGATTTCTGTTGTATGGATCTGTGACTTGACAGAAATCGAATGGTTCTGGAAACTTCAATCCGTTGAATAAGATGCCATCGCCACGATATCAAAAGCCAGGTCCTAAGCGGAACAATCACAACAATGATGCAGCTCACTTTCCTATGGCGACGATGCCTTATCATCCGCCGCCTATTCATTCGTTTTTTCATCCTATGGCACCTCCTCCGCCTCCGCCTCACATGGCTGTTCCTGCGTATGCTTATCCACCTGGTTCAGGATCTTATCAGAATGTTGACAACCCTATGATGAAACCCATACCCCCGGCAGCGGGACAAGGTTTTGCTCCACCTCCTCATGCTGTTGATGCAAAAAATGGTCAGCCTCCAGTGCATGGGGATCCGAATGCGTATGTTAATTATCCGAATGGAAGACCGAATATCCAAGAACAAGGTGAACATGGGAATCATGGTTGGCATCATCAAAGACCCTTTCCTTCCAGACCAAACATTTCTATGCAACACGGGTTGGGCCCGAGGCCCTTTATAAGACCTCCGCTTTATGGTCCACCTCCAGGGTACATGGTTGGTCCAAGCTTCCCAGGTAAAATTTCTAATTCTCAATCTTATATTTTTGCACATGTTCATGCAATTAACCACTTTTTCACATTTATTTTTCTTTGCGGTTTTTAACGCTACATTTCTTAGTTCTTTAATCCTTATTTTTAATTGATCATAGGACATACACCGATGTGGTGTGTCCCAATGCCACCCCCTGGCTCCATCAGAGGCCCCCCTCCGCGGCACTTTGCTCCATATCCTCCTGTTAACCCAGCACCTCAACCACCGACTCCACCTCAACCACCGGCTCCAGAAACTCTATCTTTGGAGGATCGCATTCTTAAACAGATTGAGTATTATTTTAGGTAAGTGATTTAATTGTTGACTATAGCTTCATTATCTTCATTGACATTGATCTTTTGGCTACACGTAAATATATGACCTAAATACCTAACATGATGAGTAAATATCCTCTTGTCTATCTTCATCTCACACCTGATCACCTATATTATGAGTATGATGCTTCCATTGATGTCAAACTGCTGATTTCTGAGCCTTCATTTGGCAGTGATGAAAATTTGAAAGATGACCCTTATCTTATTGGCGTGATGGATGACCAAGGATGGGTTCCCATATCCACTGTTGCTGGTTTTAAAAGGGTATGTCTAAAACATATTTTGCTTCCCAACCTCAAAATTTTACAGCTGTATGCTATATTCTGGAGAGATTTATAATCTGTGCTGTTCCAGTTTCCCGTTGTCATGTGGGTTTTCTTGTTGTAGGTCACGAGGATGAGCACAGACATTCCTTTCATCGTAGATGTGCTTCAAAGTTCCGATAATGTGGAAGTGCAGGTTATATTCTTGCATGTTGTTTTACTTTTTTTAAGTTTGGTTTCTAATGCATGTGGCCACAACCTAGGGTCTTTTGCGTTGCTCTTAGTGTTACGGCCGCTATAGCAACAAAAACACTTTCGTCTGGCATCAACGGAGCTGTTGAAAAGTGAAAGAGGTCGCTGTGAGATCTTCTGCAGATCTGGCTTGGATCCTAAAGTTGAAGACAACACAAAAGCAATCGAAAAAGTGGAGGTGGCCGTGTGTTGGTGAGAGGTAGGACGGTGAAGTGTGGAAAAAGAAGTGGCAATTGTGTGCTCTAGCTTTTAGGGATTGCAGAAGTAGCGGTTACAACAGCAGGGGGGTAGGGGTGTGATTGGTGTTTTTCTGAAAGGAGAAGATGGTTGAATGAGGACAGGGTGGTTTATTTGTGAGACCCAAAATGAGAGGCTAGGATTAAATGTTTATGGACTGCGAGATGGGTGTTGGGGCATTCTGCATCCGAACGTTTGTTTTTTAAGTTCTATTAGATTTTGGGCTTAACTCACACCACAAACAGTATTGGGCCCTTTGATTTTTAAGTTCACATGGGCTTTTATCCAATACCCGCTTCGATCCCAGGGCTATTGGGCCCTGACATGGATATTACGTGCAGTTCAACAACGGGTCTATGATAGACTCTGATATAATGATATGTTGTGTACTTTTTCTTATATGTATATTTTCGTCTGTAATGTACACAGAATTCACCGTCATACTTTTGGAGACAGCTTTAAGTCATCTCACTACATCATATAAAGGGCCACAAAATTTGGAGATATTTTACTGATTTAGTTTTATTAAAAACAGTTTTGCATCATTTTCTAAGTTTCCTCTTGTAATTTTTTTTTACATTTATAGGGTGACAAGATAAGGAACCGCAACAATTGGTCAAAATGGATTCAAACATCCTCAGGAAATTCAGAATCATCTGTGACTGAGATTCAACAGGACAAACTTGTAGAGGCTACTGAGAATTCATGTCCTGATGCTGTTGGAGATAACACTAAGGAGTCTTCTGAAGCAACTCTTAAAGATGCTGCTCATAGTTCAACTTTCACAGAGCAGAATCTGTCGAACAAAGATACATTAAAAGTTCCTGATATGAGCCAAGAACACGAAACTGACAGTCATCAATTCAATGATATATCACATGCAGTAACAAGCAAAACTGACACAGCTCATATTAATTTCTTTTGCCGCCCACAAGAAACTGAGAGCAAAAGCAAAGTAGTCGACTACAATAAGACTAGAAACATTGATGTTTCAGCCGATGATTTTGGCAATACATTTTTGCTTGATGAAGAGATAGAGCTTGAGCAGAAGAAGACTGAGCTTTCTTCTGCTGGAAGGTACTTCACAGTTCTTTGCTCTGAGTTATTAGGTTCATATGAAATATGCTTAATATAAGACTACATGTTTCTGTCAAAATCGGTTCTTCAAATGGATTTCTGTTTGTTTTGTTGTTTGCACTATGCTGAGCCCTTTTGTTAATGCTATGTTAACATGTTCTCTTTGAATGCTATATGCTATTAGATTTTTTATGCCATTTTCGTTAAACATTTGTTTGTGCATTCATCTGATGGATTTTGTTGCCTAATAGGATTGATGATGAAGACGATGAGATGTCTGTCATTGAGCAGGATGTTCAAAGACTTGTAATCGTTACTCAGGTATTGCTGTTCATATCCCAAGTTCATACTTCATTATATGATCAAATTTTCCTCATAACAACTAATAATTATATTCAATTAATTCAATTTTTTGTTTGAATGTACAGAATGGTGATCCTAAAAAGGAAACAGGTGGTAGTAAAGAATCAAAAACCATCTCCAATGAGCTTGCTTCTCAAATAAATGACGGACTTTACTTTTACGAGCAGGTTGCGACACCATTCTTATCTTATTTTTCACTATCTATAATTGCTATTGTGCTTCATCATTTTCATTTTATTAAACTTTTAGTTGCTCCACCCAACTTTCAACAGGAACTTATACATAATAGACGGTCTAATCGTAGAAAGAGTAACTCTAACAACAGAGAGCGGGGTTTAAAATCTCAAAACCATACTTCAGGTGCATCAAATATAAATGCAGGCGAGAATGCTGTTGGAAGTGTTGAAGAATCTGGAGGGAATAATTCTCGAAGGAAACCAAAAGTGTTTCACAAGCATCAATCTTCTCTTACGCAGCGGTTTTTCTCGTCCAATTTTAGAAATCATGGAACCGGCCGTAATTCTCATGGAGTTATATCTGAAAGCCCTCCTAGTAATTCAGTTGGTTTTTTCTTTTCTTCCACGCCTCCTGAAAATCACAGGTCAGTTCAGAATGATTGTTCCTCTTCCTGAGGACTATTATGATAATGGTTTGCTTCCTTTTTTCCCCAACATTTCTCCTTTATAGGAATATCTATATAAATTATTATATCAGAAAACAACATGAAAATGAAGTAGTTATTTGTTCAAGTGCCATGTTTTGTCATGCAAAGGGCTCGTTACTATTAAAAAAAAACATTTTGAGGAGTTTTCGAAGAAAAAAAATTTAAACTCTTTCTAATGAGAAGCTATTTTAAGTAGCTTATCTTAAAAATCACTTTTGGTAGATGTTTTTTAAAAAAAAATCATTATGGTAAGTAAACAAAGAAAAATTAGCTTTTGATTTTCTTAAAAATCTCTTGAAGATAATCTCTAAATTATTGAAGGCAAAAACCACTTTGTTTACAATCTGTAACGAAAGGGCAATGGTTTTGATTTTTCCTGGAAAGCTATTTCCGATAATTATCTTAATTTTGCAGTCTCAAGTTTTCCAAATTGAGTAGTTCACCCCATGGCCATGGCGGTCTTTCTGGAAGTAGTCCGCCTGTAGGTTCACTGCCAAAGTCTTTTCCACCTTTTCAGCATCCAAGCCACCAGCTTTTAGAAGAAAATGGTTTCAAACAACAAAAGTAAGTGATAATGCTTCCTTACTCTGTATGTGTTCACACACACTAGCTTGATATACGATATGGTACATTTTCAAGCTTCATCATGTGAATTCTGAATATTATTTTCTTTCAGGTACCTGAAATATCATAAAAAATGCTTGAATGATAGAAAGAAACTTGGAATTGGCTGCAGTGAGGTGAATTTTATTTCATAACTATCCAGGAAGAATATTAATATCGTTATCTCCATATTAACTAATGCTTCTTTCTGTTCCAGTTCCTTTTATTGTGCACCGAGCCTGTACATTTTCTATTTTATTTGCAACTTTTATTTTCTTTCAGAAACACACTTGCTTATTCTGGTAGGTTCCCTACCTCCTTTCGCGTAATGCATGCAGGAAATGAATACATTATACAGGTTCTGGTGCTATTTTCTTCGAGACATGTTTGTTCCTTCCATGTACGAAGAATTTAAGAAATTAGCAAAGGAAGACGCAGCTGCTAATTATTATTATGGCATGGAGTGCCTTTTCAGGTTCTACAGGTAACAATTTCGAATTACGTCCTTCTCACGTGCTTGAAGCTAGAATTATCATTTAGATTTCATCTTCTGTGTTTTACCTTAAAGCATTGATGCATCCAATTCATCTGTTTCTTTTAAACAATTCCTTGTTCAGTTATGGTTTGGAGAAGGAATTTAGAGATGACTTGTACAAGGATTTCGAACAGCTGACGCTGGATTACTATCATAAAGGCAACCTGTATGGCCTGGAAAAATATTGGTAAAGCTGATTTACTCTCATCTCACTTTTCGATACTTCACTTCACACTATCAAAACTCGCGGTTTACACCTTGTTCATATATTCATGGCATTGACAGGGCGTTTCACCACTACCGCAAGATGCGCAACCAAAAAGAACCACTGCAAAAACATCCCGAACTGGATAAGTTGCTCAATGAAGAGTATCGAAGTCTGGAGGATTTCCGTGCGAAAGAAAAGAATGCAGCGAAAGATGTCACAAATAAGTTTGAGTGATGATGATATGCCTTAAATAGTAAATACATGTGGCACATGAGTTTTGACGGCATCCACAATTTTGAAAGGAAATTCACCCTAACAACTTAGACGATATGAGTTTGCGTAGCGGCATGCGTTTTTTCCGTTTGAATGGGAAAAAAAAAGGAAAGATCCTTTTGTTTGTTCTATATATAGATTGAGATTGGTTGGTGATGATTACCAAGTCTTTTCAAAGTTACTTTGATGGATCATTCTATATGGTGTATACACTTTGATCTTTTCATTGATGGATCATTTAGACTTGGAGAGACACATTTTCTGTCTCAAAATGTTGTGTACATAAAGATAAGATCATAGACTTAGAAGATGTTGTCAACATTACAAACATAAGATGGAAGAGTAGGATCTTTGTCTTTTAATTTTGATGGTGGTGAAAATGAAGGAAAATGGTTGTACTTTATACTATATACTATTCCTTTGCCAAATTTGAACAATAAGAGTGTTGATCTTCTTATTGTAACTTTAAATGGTCAATCATTTTAGATGTAATTATTGTCACACCAAATTGCTATGGTGTACCATTGGCATTTAGTGTCTTGATTGGATGTGATTGAACATCTTATCAAGTTACATTCCATGATCAATCTCAAGGAATTCGACCATCGTTTCTAAGTTTATATTTAAAAATATATTTTTTATGAAAAATTATTTATTTTTAACAAATTAAAAAATATTTTAATATTTAGTAATAGAAATATATAATATTGAAGATTATAATATAGTTTGAATTTGTGAAAATATATATTTTAGTGAAAGATTTATGAAAATATATTATTGAATATAAATATATATTATTGTAGATTATAATTTAGTATAAATTTATGAAAATATATGTTTTTGTGAAAAATTTATGTAAATATATTATTGAAGATTATTTTATGAAAAATCATTTAAAATAATTTTAAATTAAAGTTATTTTTTTGAAGTTTTAATATTAAAAAAATTAAAATAAAAAGATGAAATATTCAAAATTGCATTTTATAAATATTTAAAGATTTTTCTTAAAAATTACATTTTTAAAAAGTTTTAACTCTTGAAAAATTACTTTACAAACAGGTGTGATTCTAAGACTTTATAAAAAAAATTAAATAAAAATGTATATACCATAAATTCTATTTTTCTCATTTTCCTCTTTAAAGAATAATGAAATTTCCATGGTGTTTGAAGTTAGAACTAGGGCCACGCATAGGTGGAGTTGGACCCTTATCCAACTTGTTCAAATTTTAGTGGTTTCAAATATTTTTTTATAATTATTCTGTGTCGGTTTAAGAAAATGTAACACAAATTAATACATTCTTAATCATTTATAATACTCAAATTCGATAAAACACATCATATAGTATCTAATAACATTCATTAATACGATATAACACTTGATAATAGTATAAAATTCAACAAGACACGTTATTTCCGTAAAATACATAAGTTGGAAATAATACAAAAGAAAATAACTACCAGTTTTATTGTTATTTTAAATTTTCACACCGGAAGGTATTGTCTTGCTACTTCCGATTTATCTAAATATATAACTATATGCGATCAGCTCTCGTATAAGATTAGATTATAGTAAGATTTCTCCATCCATATTGTCATAAATTAATTATTTATACCTTTAACTTTTTTTTAGTTCTAACTACTAGGCTACTAGCTACTGTTGAATACGGCCTATCTATATTTGCACTTGAATATATTTCTTACATTTGAGCAAATCGATGAAAAAAAATTAAATAAACTAAACAAAACCGAAGTAACAATACTTGTATTGTATGTGATGCTTAGTTATAAACAGTCATGTTGGAAAAAATTGAGTTCATTTGCTTTCAACTGCATCAAAGTGGCGCAGACCGTTGCAATGCGCGTCAAGGCTACAGGAAAAACATCTCTTTATCTGTATATTCTCTTAATAAACAAAATAGAAACAATAATTTTGTAAGTAGCAGAAAAATATCTAGCTATGGAAAGATAGCTCTTAGAAAAATTGTTGTAATAATTGCATCCATGCTTATCTCTTGGAAAATCTAATATAAGTTGAACTTGAAAACCAGAACCAAAATCAAAAAACAGAGGTAATATAGGTTGCAAATCAGAATGCACATTTACCATGGTAGACAAGGTAATTGAATAACAACTTTCTTTGCTGACGGTGCTTTTTGAAGCAAAAAGTCTCCCATTCCATCTTGTACAGATGAAAATAATGAAGATTCTGTTTCTATTTTCAGTATCTTCAAGTTATGTAAATAAGGGAAATCACTCTTGGATGAATCAGGAATAAAGCCTAGCAACTAAACAAGAAGGAATTAAGGTGAATTAAGCTTAACTGATAAAAAAAGTAATGCCAACAAATACTACAAAAACCAAATTAAAATACCTTTAGAGCCTCTGAAGAGATTGTCAATGATTCCATAAGAGCAAGCTCAGCGAACCAATTGAAAAGAATTGAAGCATAAATTTGTACACTTGCACAGGCAAGTTGTGGAAGTAAATCAATATGTACATGTTTAATTGCAGAGAAATTACTATTTCTATTGCGGCCAAATAGTTTCTGAAGAGGCAGACCCCTAAAGAAAAAGCGGCAAAGATTTAGGCTAGATAATTCAAATTTGTTAGGGAAGAAGTAAGGACGCCCTATTATTGTTAAATTAATAAGCGAGACATTTGATATGTAGAGGATCTTATCATCCAAATATAAGACAAATATAAGTTGTGTTAACTTCTCCAATATCATCAGGATCCATCCATACATTTAGTTTCAGTGGATCATGGTCCAGCATTTACATGGAAAACCGGGTAAAATTTGAATGCACTTTTAAGATGTCTAATTAAAACACATAAACATTATGTCAAAAATATTGCAGATTCAAACATGTGAAACCCAGCCTTAATACTTTCCATCATACCCTATAAAGACCAGTTTCTGACCCAATCTGTGAGAGTTGCAACATTACTATCAATGTCTTCAATAGTGTTGCTTTTCAATGCAATAACTTTGTCCTCCGCGTAACTTTCTTTAGCCTCCTCGAGTATAACTTGAAAGATTTCAGATTCGACATTGTTCGAAAGCTTCGATTCTTTGTACCCTCTGTCACAGAGATGAAGTTAATGCTCAGGAAGGCTGAAACATACAACAGAATCACAAAATCAACATTCGACAACGGCAACAAGTGCTCACATACCTTCTCGTTAAACGGTCATACAAAATGGTGTTATCAGTCTGAAGTACAACCACGTAATCAAACCATCGCTCAGGAAAAAAATCACAGCCATGATAGTCCACGATGTTCCCTCCCTCTTCCATAACATCCTCAAGTTCATCACATACCTACAAAAACCATGAAACATATCTCATCAATGTTGTCAATCGTGAATAGCAGAAAATAGCGGGTTGTTAAAATTCCGCTCCACAAAAGTGCTACGGCGCCACTTTAGTTGTTATTTGACAACATTTTATACCAACTAGTGTATCGCAAAACAATAGTAGACTGTTCAAATTCCGCTAAGTTAAAGTGGTATGGCGACACTATAGCCTCTATTTAACAACACTTTATGCATAAAACCTATATATACACAAGGTCTTTTGTCACGACGGTAAAGTTCACCATTTAGCATATATTATGGCAAAATATTTAAATCGTTATCAAGCCACCAACACCAAACAATTTGAACTTAAATTTTGATACACCTAATGCCCCGGTAATTATGTCGCCAAACAAAACGATATAAAAGAACGATCTCAAGTAAATTAAATCGGTATCTTACCAAGTCTTCACTAAGAATGTAAGAATCAAGCTCATCATCCCAACCATCATGCAAGTTCTTCTCCTTGACCAATTCTCCGATATTGATGTGGCGGAGTTGAGTGGCTTCAGCCAGCGCAGTAGCCGTGGTTGTCTTTCCTGTTCCCGGTGTACCGGTCACCAAAATGTTTGGCCTCTTTCCCACCATGACAACCACACACTTTCCAATTAAGCTATCGAAATAAAAAAAACTTCAAAAATTGCTGCATTGTAAAGTAATCAGTTCAATTTCACATCCAAACAAGTCCTTAAAAAGTTTTAATCATAGTAAAAACATAAAAACACATGAACTTTGGCATTCTAAGGTTGTTAAAACAGTGGCAAAACATTAATTATTGTAAGAAACTTAAATCTCAGGTTTTTCAATTGAAATCGGACAGGTTAGAAATTCAATTCAACAATTCAATAAGTTATTTCAAAGTAAAATTAATTGAGGAAAAAGAAACATATTGGGATTCATTCATAAATCTAGGGTTTCTTAAAGACAAATCGAGAAAAATTGAAAAGGTGACTAGAAAGAAGAGAGCATACTATACTATGAAGAAGACTTCTAATTGAAGAATAATAACATTATAACAGAACATAAAGAACAATGGATTTAGGGTTTCACATAAAAAAATGCATAAAATTGGAAGGAAAATAGTATAAAATTTAAAATTAGTTCAAATTTGACGAAAGTGACACACAATTAATATAAGAGTGGTGTTATTGCATTGATGATAACGTTACAAAATAGTTTTGTTTTTTCTTCCGCTTTATGACACTGTTTTTGAATATATCGGAAATGGTAATCATCATCATCATCGTCGTCGTGTATACAATAAACTAACAATTAGGTATTAACAACGAAGAAAAAATAAGATATAAATGGAGATGAATGGAATAGAGGAAGAAACCTTTGGATCTCGATGATGATGCTATGGATTGATTAGAACGCGATAGGGTTTCGGTGGATCTGGTTCCGTCGGTGTTTTGCTAGCGTTTTGTTTGGTCAAACGCAATTTTCCTCTATTGAAAGTTGTTCGGGAGAAAATTGATTCTTCTTCCAAAGCTGGATTCTACTCAAAGAACAATTTAGAGCTTTTGCGGTGGTTGGGAATCGATTTTGTGATTTAATAGGGTGTGATGAGTATTTCTTCTTACTCTATCTATCCTTAGCTCATAAATAAGTCCTCTTTCTATAATTTCTCGTTTTGTTGCTTTTAGCGTTGAGAAATTATTTTCAGGGTTTGGCTTTGTGTACGACGGCTACCATTTTTATTGGTTTCTCTTTTGCCTATTTAACTTTTTTATTCTTAAATAAGATGATTTATTAATGTATCCTTTATTTCTTAAAGGATTCTTTCCCGGCCTCATTAAGTTACATTAACCTGAAGTAACTCGTTCCAGTCGGTTCTTTTTGACGGCACAAACTGGAACGAGACAAAGGCTTCTCTATTTTTTGATGGAGATGTGTTTAACCTAAGTTTTTTAAATATATAAAGACCAGCCCATAACACATGGATCTAACCATGAAATAGCCCAATAAAGCCAAAATATATTTAGAATGATACACACTAAAAAAATGTGTAGATTATGATAATTTAAAGCAATCGTTATATTTTAAATGTAAAAACATAAAATTAATTTTAAAATATTTCTCCTCAAATATATATTTTTAATTCAATTTTTTACTTTCCCTTTTTCTCTTTCTTTTATATTTTTAAATCAAATAAATATTCATGATATGTTATATTTTTATAACATTTTATTATAAAATAAATTTAAATTTAAACTTATCTATATTAAAGATATTGTTACTTAACAAAAATTCATGAATACTAAAGATTTTTTTTTAAATAATTTAAATAAATTAATATACTCTTAAAGTATTTTTTATTTACATGATAAAAGAGTAATTTAATGAGTTAATATTTTTTTTATTGGTTTACGGAATAAATTTATATGAGAGTGATAAATCAAATAAATTAAAAGCATCCACACAGTAAATCTCTATTGTTTTTAGGGTTAAATATGTTTTAGGTCCTTACAAATATCTCATTTTCTGAAATTGGTCCCTCTAAATATTTTCTTTAAATATTGATCCTCCCAAAAAATTTCGCTCGTAATGTAGTCCCTCCCGTTAGTTTGAACTAACGGAGATTGATGTGGTAAGTCATGTGTGTCTAAGTCATTTGCTGATATTTTTGAGTTTGACTATGACCAGAGTGGAAAATATGTCAAATTTTAAGTTAAAAGATTCAGAAAAGTAATTGGTCAAAAAGTAAGAAAAAACATTTAAGAATTTTATATTAATTTTACTTATATTATATTTAAAAAGTTTAATTGTTTAAATATTTTAAATTATTTAAATGTATAATAAAAGTTTCATTACATCAACTCAATGGATAACTATGCAAAGGTATATGCAATATCCAATTTATTCTATAAAAGGATAAATGAACTATTATATTTTAATAACAAAATTTAAGTAGAAAAAATCCAAAAAATTATATGGTAAAAAAGTTATAAAAGATATTTGACATTTTTATTAATTTTACTAATATTATATTTAAAAAGTTTAATTATTTAAATATTTCAAATTTTGACAATCCAATCAATGACATATTTTTTCCAACAACCCACTCCATTAAAAGTTTAATTATTTAAAATTGTATTTAAGTCAATTTTTTATTAGTTTGTTAGTATATTTTAACATAGACCAAACAACTTATTTAAATATATTTTTATAAATTTGACTTTTAAATAAACTAAATTTTAAAATCATATTTTTTTGAGGTAATGTTTTAAAAATCGGACCTATCATTGAATCAGAGAGAATATTTGGTTACTGATTTATTGGTTGAACCATTGGATAACTGTTCTCCTTATTAAATTAAATACTTTGAAATAATTAAGATTATGGGTGTTGATGGGTTGAGGTTGCATCGGATATGACCTAATTCGTTGTCTAACCTGTTCAAATTTAATGAGTTCGGTTCGTCGTCTAAATCACAATTTTATTGTCAAAATTGACCCGAACCGACCCATTCATTTATGAGTTTAGTTTAGGTTGAATTCGCGGAATGTATTTTAAATTAAAAATATATTTTTCTACGATTCTTTTTCTTGGTTTAAAATATAAGTGACACAAATCAGTATGATAAAACATATTATATAATATCTAATAAAATTCATCAACACAACATAACATTTAATAATAGTATAAAATTCAATAAAACACATTATTATTTTATAAAATACATTATTTTCAAAAAAATACATAAGTTAGAAATTATACAAAAGAAAATAAGAAACAACATTTAATCTTAGAATTACGGTGAAAAATAACTTTTGTTTTAGAAAAATTATTTTATATTTTTGTTTAAAATAATAATTTAAATAATAAAAAATTACTAAAATCAAATTAATGATTGGGTCAACAGATCCGCGAAAACTCAAACCCGATACTTCAACTAAACTATACGAATTATCATGGGTTGAGTTGAATAATACCCGTAAATGAATGAGTTCAGATAATTTATGTAATAATTCGATTTAGATGCATCCATGAATAGAACACCCCTAACTATTATTATTATTATTATTATTATTATTATTATTATTATTATTATTATTATTATTATTATTATTATTATTATTATTATTATCGTGGTGTTAAGTTAATTCATTGTTAGTTGTCAAATTATCCATATTATAATATTGTTTATTTGCTTATTATTTATTTATTTATAGTTGTGATATGTCCCAAATTTTAGTTCAACTACAATGTCAATAATTAGGTAAAACACACCCTCTGAATTTGAGCTTGGGATTTCCGATGTGTCTAAATTTATTTTATTTATTACCATTTCGTCGATAAAAAATATTAAATTGAACATTTATTTTACTAAAAGTAGTCAAAGTTTTAGTTTTTTTTTATTTTTTATAATAAAAATAAAATAGTATAATATTATTTAATGTTAATAAGTATTGATGTCATGTTTCTCCTTTTCTCGCAAGTATTGATATGATTAATTAATATAATGAATATATTCAGTCAAAAAAATAGTATATTTTTGTATGTATATTAATAATTTCAAGCACATTCTGGCCAAATCAACAAAATTTGGAAACAATTTTATTTTATTACTTAATTCCAAAAATGTAACACACTCAACAGGAATAAAATCCCCTATATTCATTGTACAATACAATACAACACTTATAGGTGTAGAAAAAAATAGAGGCTGTGACAGAAAAAAAAATGGAGGTTTTAAGTTTTAACAAAAACATGATGATGATGATGATGACGGCTATGATGTGGAACATAGCCAAATCTGAGCTTCACAATGTTGGAGGAAGCAAATATGGATGGGTACCTGCTGTTAACTTGACACAATGGTCATTGAATGAACAATTTCTTGTTCATGATTGGCTATGTATGTTTCCTTCTCTTATTTTATTTTTCTCGTCGAGTTTCGACGTTTTTGTTTATTCATGTTCATTTTTACCGTTCTGCGCGATTGATTAGTTTCTACCTGTCATGATCAAAAGTTTGATTTGGAGATTCTGCTCACCATGACTGACTTGTTTTTCTTATATACTTTGCAAGACTTTGGATATGATAGACACACTTTCAATGTGTTAGAGGTGAACCAGACAAGCTATGAAAAATGCATAGATACAGGATTCATCAAGAACGTAACAAGAGGCGCCGGACGAGACGTTTTCCAGCTGACGGAGGCGAAGACCTATTACTTCTTAAGTGGAGGAGGTTTCTGCTGGCAAGGGATGAAGGTTTCTGTCGATGTTTTGGACCATCTTCCACCGGCTCCTGCGCCTGCTCCCAAACCAAGTGGCGGTTCTTCAATTTCTTCCACCTTTCAGATATACCATTCACTTGTGGGGGTTATGTTAGTTTTGATATTCACCAGTTTTTTGATGTAATTTCAGTTATATCAGAGGATGTTTTGTTGATTTTCTATTGTCTTTGTAATGGTGGATTCAAATATTTAAACTTTGTTATGAGGTGGTTGAAAACTAGTGTTTAGTAGCTATGTCTTTGAATGTCATCGATTATTGGTTATAAAAAATAAAAGGGGTGGAGTTTTAGTTTATGCTCCATGAATTTATCTTAAATTTCATTTTTCTAGTAAATCAACTTTATTAATGAGATAAGACACAGTGATTTCAAACACCAACAGATAGCAGTAATGAGATCAAGACACAGAAATGCCACAATGGCTTTAGAGGTGGTCGCTTGAAGCCCGTTTCTGCAGTTGGGAGACACTCCATCGGAGAAGAAGTTCTGTCAATGAGTGATGATTGCTCAAGGGGGGGCTGGGGGACTGGAAGGTAGTGTAATCCGCCAGGAGGTTATGCTAGAATTCCGACAGTGTGGAACTGCCATGACTAACGGTGGCAAAACACAGTGATGGGGGATTTGAGGTGGAGGATTTGTAGCTGTTGATGCAAACGTAATGATGGTTTGGCAGTGAGTAATGATCACTTGAGGCAGAGCTGGAAGGCAGTGGACTCTGCGAAGAGGATTTGAGGTGAAGGGGTCTGTTGTGGATGGGAGAAGAGAAAAGAAGGTAGTGCGAGGCTAAATAGGATGAACTTTTGGATAAAGATGGCGGCCTTTTATGGAAAGGGGAACATGACTAAAAGATGAATGAAAACTTCAAAACCCAGAGAAGTTTATACTCTGAATGGAGGAGGAAGAAAAGCACCAAAGAGAAGGGAGGAGGCTACCAAATCCTAAGATTTAGGAGAGTCTTTTTCTAGTGAAGGGGGAGCATCTCTCTCTAAAACTCAAGTTTGACAATCACAGCTTCGCATTAGTTAATGCGACGAGTTTAATAACTATAAACAATGCAATGAATAAAGAATGAGAAGAATGATTGGAGAACATATTCTTGAGTATTTGCAAATACATCAGAGAAAAACAAATACAGGTAAACCTTACTCGCTATTACAAAACATTTTTATTCCGAAACCATCAGTGTTAAAGGGTACAAAGATACACTAAATAATCAAGGATGAGTCATTATCAATTGCATCGGTATCAGAAAGAGCTAAAAAAATTTGGTGGCAGCTATTTATTTATTTTGGTTTAAGGTTTACAGACGGATTACCGGTGTATCTAATATCGCCCATGAAAAGGAATTATGATGTGAGTAGCTTCTATTGCTTCTTATACTTCCACTGCTCTATAATCAAGGATTGGTAACAAAGCCAATGCTTCACCTTCAATGACAAGAGTTTCTCCATTCTTGAAACACCTTGTCTTAAACTTTGCACTGAATAACAATGACAAAAACACTTGAGTAGAAGCAAAATAATTGTCAATTCAAAATGCAGAAGACAGTAATTTTAATACTTACAGATATCGATTTTTATTTTCTCTTAGATTAGTTGCTTCTACTTCGCCAACAATCTGATCTCCAATATAGACTGGTAACTTAAAATTTAAGGTTTGAGACACATACACAGCTGCAGGCTACACAATATTCCATAATATTATAAAAGTTAAGGGGTCAAAGAAGAAAAGGAAGAATCTTTATGAAAGTTGTTATCAAAGAACTAGAATGAAAGACCTCATGTTATTGCCCCGTCTCAATTCACATTATTAGTCAAGCAATTGAATATGGAGTCTTTTATCCATGCATGCATATTTTCACGACCATCATAAAAATTGCAGTATTGTCATATGCGTTTTGCAGAAAATAGCGATTTGTTCGAATTCATTTACACTACGGTTATAAAGAATACTAAGTGGCAGTATCATGAGTTTTCATAAGACACTTGGTGTAAAATTATTTTACACCGACAATGCATCTCTATTAAACTCATCTACGATTTCACATCTCAGAATTTGGATTGGGCCTAACTTATCCCTACAAAACCCACTTGTAGGGTAGGGATTGCGCCCACTTCTAAACACAACACAAGTCATATCTCTAAGCAGTGTGGAACTAAATTCACCCCCTCAAACCCAACACAATGAAGGTGTTGGGGGCTACAATGAAGGCAAGCCAAATGCCGCAATTAAAGCAACTAGGGGCGGACCGCAATTAAGGCGGAAACTCCAACACACCCACTCACGCTTGGGGCCTCAATGAGCCAGAACCGTGGACGATGCGGGAAGCCCAACAAGTGCTCTAGGATAGGCTCTGATACCATCTTAGAATTTGGGTTGGGCTGAACTCATCCCTAAAAAACCGGCTTGTAAGGTGAAGATTGCTCCCACTTATAAACGCAACACAAGCCATAACTCTAAGCAATGTGGGACTAAATTCACCCCATCAAACCAAACACAACGAAGGCGTTGAAACCCAACACAATGAAGGTGTTGGAGGGCTGCAATGAAGGCAAGCCAAATGCCACAATTAAGTATGTAAAGGTGCTGTCATAATTTTCTACCATGAGGAAAAGTATCTAAGACTCTAGTTGACCGAAAGAAGTTACCAAGGGAATGGAGTTTTGGATCTCAGAAACATCTCTAAGTTTCCCAAAGCTGTCATCTGTATGGAGAAATTTCACTTGCATAAAGTACAAAAGGAGGGACCATTTTCCTAGATGTCTTACAAAATATATGCAATTTTATCTGTAAGAAACAAGTCTCCAATACTTTTTACCTATTCTTTTTAGCTATTTATTTTAGAGGATGGTTCTTTCCAGAAATGGTGTATCATGTAGCTCAAACTCTTTTGGAATAGTACTAATAGGCTCTGAAACAGGTCTGTTTCATTTACACCCAGTATACTGAAATCTTTATTCTATCCTGAATAATCTATTCACTCATTGCAAATCAAATCATTATTTGTCCCCACTTAATTAGTTTGTCAAATTGTTGATTATGAATATGTATGGATTGACTTATTCGAACTTATCTATTGACAATTTGACATAATCACGGATTTGGATCATCTCCCGCCTATTTTGTTCAACCATCTCTCCTTTTTCTAAAACCAACGGTTAATTGACCCACTGAGAAAAACAAAAATACAAACAAGACAAAAGAAAAGGATGAAGGGATAAGATTGGGCAGAAGTGAAAGCATGCGAGGATCCAAATACCATAATCACTTGTGAAACTCTTTGAGAGAGCTTATGGAAACAACTTAAAACATGCACATAAGTTGTTGTTTTCAGTTTATTTTTTGAAGCTCTCTAGAATAGTTTAAGAAACTGGTTTATAGCTTATGGGAAAACAATCTGTCTTTATTTTATCTTCTGGTATAAAATTAGCTTATGTTTAAAGACATATATGATAAGCAATTATGTTATAAGCGCATAGTTAAGTTGTTTATCCAAACAAGACTATATATGATTTCTAACAGTGTTATCAAAAGTTAAAGAGAAGTTTAGCATGGAACTTACAAAATGTGATGAGATGATATGAGGAAAAAGTGAAGCAACAAGCATCCCATGTACCAATGGACCTTCAAATCCCACGTTTCGAGCAGCAGCGGAATCGGTATGCAAAGGATTAGAATCATGACTCACTTTGGAGTATTGAAGGACATCTTCCTGAGTAAAAACCCTTGCTTTTTTCAAAACATCACCAGGTTTAAGGACAAGAGAAGGAGTTGCAGATGAAAAACACCTAAGACTCAGATACTGAAGTTTGTTACTAGAATGTAAACACCTGAAGAGCATTCTTGCAAAGGCGCAACTCAACAAAACAATGCCCTGATAACAGAAACTGAAGCTAAGTATAATTTAGGATTATTGGTTGAAACATTTTATCAAACAGTTAAGCTGCATGGCAAGAATTGAAGGCAAATGAGGACAATTCAAATCAATGAAAAAGTGGTTGTTGTTCTTGCTTGATTTTGTTCAAACTTTCAATCTTCGGTTGGGATTTTTTCAATATCCTGATGCTTCAAGTTTAACTTACTCGCACTACTACAAGGAAAAATTACTTTACAAATCAATTTAATCTTTTATTTATTTATTTCAGATTTTTTTCACAAATCATTTAAAACGATAAGTAAATATGATTTTTTTATTTATTCCAATTTTTTTTATTTTTTTATTTTTACATTTTAGTTTTCTTCATTTATTTTGGTTTCGTTTAGGTCAATGTTTTAAAATTCGGTCCGTTATGGACCCGACCATGCTATTAAATCATTTGATTATTGATTGGATCAATAGATCACTGGTCGGAATTTATGAATTCTAATAATAAAAAAATATAAGTTTTGTTTTAATTTGGTAACATGATTTTGTTTGAAAGTTTTAAAAATATGAGTTTAGAACCAAGACTATCAATAACTGAACAGATCTAATCTAAATCACATACAAACTAAACATGAAAATTAAAAAAACCACAAATATAGAACAAACTTCAATCATAATACTCTAAAAAGATTCTCTCATAAACCCATCATCAAACACATGGTGAGTAACTAACCGATAAACCAAAAACAAAATCTCAACAAATATATTTCCATGTATATACTCAAAACTGATCAGAAAACAAATCAAAGGATCTAACACCGAACCAATCACAAACAAACCCCAAAAGCATTAAAAAAAACTACAGTAAACTAAGAAACATTCAATAAATTCAACTGTTGATCAACAAAAATTAAAATAAAAAAATCATGGTAGTAGAATCATCAACACATATAATAAAAACAACAAAACCCTACAAATTGTATGGAACAAAAAAAAAGTAAATTGGAAGTGAAGAGTAAAAACTAAAAACAAAAGATGCAATTTTAATTGAAGAGAAGAATCTTACCAGAAAATAGAGAAATGGGTATTTGAGAGCGATGACCAAAGGTCAATAAAGGAGGGGAAAATTGGAGAAATGGAAGATATAGAGATGGAAAAGAAGGAGGAAGGTGAGAAGAAAGAGAGAGAAAGAGAAAGAGTTAGAAAAAGAACATGACACAGAGGGTGGTGAGCATTATCTTGGTTTTAATATAATGTTTTGGTGAATGTCAAAAGTGGTGTCATTCATTATTGGAGTTAAATTTATATAATGCTAGATTTTATTATAAACGTTTTTTTTAATTAATTTTACGTGTTTAATTTGTGTATCATCAATACTTACTACTATATTGTATATAGACTTGATCTTCTCTATATTCTTACTCTGTTTTTAGTTTTATATATAGATTAAGAAATAATAGAAAAGAATGGAAATTTTATTTTAAAAATATTGTTAATTAAAGTAAAAATTAAAAAATATAATTTTTTAAATGACATTCTAAAAATAAATTAATTTTACAATTTTGTTTAAATTATTTTAATTGAGATACATGAATATCATTGAGATAATGAATATAAATTATTATTATTATAAAATTTGTTTTTTAATGATAATATCTATTTATATTTTTTTCTTAATTTGGATGGATGAGTCAAGAATGTTTTGCCAAAAATATAATAAATACATTTTATAAAGTTTAAATAGATAAATGGACATGCTAAAGATGATATTTATTTTGTAAAGATGATATTTTTTATTGTAGATGTAATATTTACTATAAAATAGATGGAGCATCTTTTATAAATTTAATAATATTAATTAAAATAATATATCAATAATAATAATAATATATCTTAAATTTAATTGAAATTAATATATTTTATTAATAGAAAATAAATGAAGATTTTACTTTAAAAATAATAATTATTGTTGTATTTTTATTATGTAGGATAAAAAAAAATTGAAAGGATAGACATGATATTACTTATATTGTATAATTAAAAATATTTTTTAAAATGGTATTTAAAAATAAATAATTTTTAGAGTGAAAGAAATTGTTCAACTAATATGTGTACTTAAGATAGATTAATATAAATTATTATTATTATTATAAATAATGATATTTATTTATATTTTTATAGTTTAGATGGGTGTATATAATTAGAGCTGGCAAAACGGGCTATCCAGACTGTTTTGGGTCAGCCCGTGACGGGTTTGGATCCTTAGAGGGTCGGGTCTAAAAGCCCGGAGTTTAAACGGGCTATAATTTAATTGTTCAAGTCCGACCCTTTACGGGTCACCGTTAATCGGATTGACCCAAATTATATTTATTAATTTTTTTTAATAAGTACAAAAGATTAATAAATCATACAGTAATGAGCGCTAAAAGTAATATAAAAGACGAATAATAAATTTATGGAATATTACCACTTGTTCCATTTGCCATTCCGCTGCTGAGACGACCCATCATTGTGACTTTGCAAAAGGATCTTTCTTCTCCTCTATTCTTAGCTATCGTATCCTTGATGGTGGGGTCTCAATGATAGGTTGCTGAAGGTTCTCAACTACGGGGATGTGTTAAGCATCCAGGTGTTGTGTTCCTTGCTCCACAAGATACAAATTTTCAGGTGTTGAAAAGAATACTGTGAACTCATCAATATACAAATTTTCAGTAAAAGTGTTGAAAAGAATGAATTTGCTTTAATAAAGAATTTTCATTTATCATCATGAGACTTGTTAAAATTCCTATGGAGAATTGTCATCAAGGGAACAAAATTTAATACTAGTATACATCAAAAATAGCCAAAACAATTATAAACAATGATGATGCCAATGGTTGAGGCTGTGATCATCAACTCTCACTTATTGTTGAAAGATCTTCAAAGACAGTTTTCATGTCAGGCCTTTCAGATGCTGGAAGAATGCATCTTATAGCCACTTTTAGCATGTCATCAAGAATTATAGATGATCCTTCTGCAAGGGACTTTTCAATGCATTGGTTAGAGCGATCTCGTTCGACTAAGAATCTCACCCATTCGGTAAGTTCCACCACGCCAGGAATCCCCGACACAATTTCTCCTGATTTTCTTCCTGTTAGAAGCTCTAACAAGACGACTCCGAATGCGTAGACATCACTCTTCAACGAAGGGCTTGGTTTGGTTGATCTAGCAAACTCGGGCGGGCGGTAACCAAGTGCGCCTGCATTCAGAACTTGCTCGGAAGTACCTGCTGCGGTGAGTATTCGATGCAGGGTGTAGTCAGTGAGCAAGGCATTTCTGTTTGGAGTTTCGAGTAGAATGTTCGTGGATTTGAGATTGCCATGAGGTATGGCTTTCTCGGTGTGTAGGTAAAGTAGACACCGTGCAACTTCTACGGCCACCCTGAGCCTTTCATCAAGAGACAAAGGATTGAGATTTCTTCTATCAGCTTCTGCAGAATTTTTTTGAAAGAATCCATGAATAAGTACTTATATATAAACTGATTATATAAAATTGTTTTCGCAGAAGCTACTTTAATAATTTATTTTGAAGAACTTATGAAAATAAGATGAAAACAGCTTCTGAAAACCAATTTATGGTTCAAATCCTAGAAACTTACATATTCACTTACTAACATTTGTCTATCCGTCGAGAAACAAAAGACGTAATCCAAATATGAAGCAATAATCTTACCATGGAGATAAATGTCCAAAGAATAAGCATTCATGAAATTTGATATAATCAGTCTCTCATGCTCCTTTGGCCCGAGGTAGCAACCAAGAAAAGAAACCAAACTCGGATGTTTGATTGTCCCGAGTTTCTTGATTTCTCTCGCCAACTCCGTTTTTCCTTTAGTTATTCCTTCTCTTAACCATTTGACAGCCAAAACATGACCAGATTCAAGTGTAGCTTTGTAGAGTGTTCCATGACAACTCCTACCAATAACTTCAGCCGGAGCACACGAAAGTTCTTCTGCAGTTAATATCAATGATCCATCGAATAGATGTAAGTCCCCGACCAGTTTATCCGGAGATGATACATTGAGTGAACCAGGATTCTCGAACTGACGGCTTGTAGAAGGTGAAGCTGATAAAACAGACATTGGCGAAGACGTTCCTTCCTCGTTCTTAACTAATTCAGGATGTTCAGGCTTCTTTACAGTTGGATGAATGTTTTGAGTATCATCACTTTGAGAAGGTGGCAAAGATTCCAAGTTTCTTCTCTTTGATGGAGAAGTACTCTCTTGGACAATGTCACTTGCGGTCGCGTCTTGTTTAGAATTAGAAGCCCTTTCTTTTTTCCGACGAATCCTATACAAAATCGTTGCAGCCATAATAGCCATCACAGAAGCACCAGTAACTAAACATGTAATCAAGACACTCCTAGTGAAAATTTTCTTATGTGACCTCAAACCTAAGATGGAATTGGAACTATCTTTAGGCGAAAACGGAGAATTCGGATATATCAGCATAGGATTTCCTGGCCGAAAAGCCGATTCAGGAAACTGCAATAAGTTATCAGGTACAACACCAGAAAAATTATTTAAGGACACATTGAATTCTCTTAACTCATCTGAAAGATCATTAGGAATAGTGCCTTCTAATTTGTTGTTACACAGGTTAAGATATTCCAAATTATGAAGCTCGTTAATTTTCGGAGAAAGAACTCCATTCAAGTTATTGTTCGAAAGATCAAGCGACGTCAGACTAAAATTTTCAGAAGAAACCAATGGACTACTTGGAAGTTGAAAAGGAATTGGTCCAGAAAAGTTATTGTTTGAGAGATTAAGAGTAGTCAATGTAGTCGAGGCGAGAAGGGTCGGTAGGAGGAATCCAGAAAGCCGGTTGAGACTCAGATTAATCTCTTTTAGCTCAGGAAATGTTTCTAAAACTGGTGGCAGAAAACCTTCCAATGAGTTATTGGATACCTTAAGTGAAGTTAACCTTAAAAACTGCGAAGTTTCATTCGGAAGTGTTCCGGATAACGAGTTCGAACTTAGCTGAATAACTTCTACATAGTTTCCCCAATACTTGATCCTTGACAAGTTACCAGACAACATGTTGTTACTCAAATCGATGATGGCGCAGTGTCCTACTTTGAAAGGTAATGAGCCTGATAATTTGTTTGAAGATATAATAAGCTTCCTTAGAGTCAATGAAGTAATGCTTCCAATGGAACCTGCAAGGAAATTCTACAAATTGTAAGGTAAGAGAAAAGTAAGTAATCTCTACGAAGCATAGACACACGAAACACGACACTGACGTTGACACCAGTAATACAAAAATGAGGCTCATTACCTTCAAGCTTGTTTTGACTAAGATCTAGTTCAGACAACATCATTGAACTTTCCTTCAACAAAGTTTCTGGCAGGGAACCTGTCAACTGATTGCATTCGAGCCGAAGAATCCTTAGCGATACAACAAATGCGAACGAAGGTATATTCCCAACTATCCGGTTATTACTAGCATCAAACACCTCTAAATTATCAAGGTACGGCATACCATCATGAGCAAATAGTTCACCCGTCAAAAAATTATGACTCGCATTTAAATATCGAATCGAGAACAGAAACAAAACATCTCCGAGTCCTAAATCCAATGCACCAGAAAACCTGTTGTTGCTTAAATCAACATGTACCACACTTCCCATCTGATAAAAGACATGCATAACATCACCAGAAAAGCTATTACCGCGAATATCTAAATACTTCAACTCCTCGAGTTTGTGAAACATGTTCGGGAGAGTACCGCTAAATCCATTCAAAGAGAGATTCAGATACACTAAACCACGCGATTCGACGAATGTAGAAGGAAACAAGCCGGTAAACTTGTTGAGAGACAAATCAAGAAACTTAAGCGATCTCATAGGAACAATCCGTGACATACTTCCAGTAAAACTATTGTTTACAACTGTCAAATTATGAAGCATTGGAAGAGTACTAACCGCAACGAAATTAAACTCGCCAACCAACCCGGCATTGTCAAGAGTGATAGATATAACACTTCCTTCACTACAGAATATTCCATACCAGTTTTGAGGACATCCATTAGAGTCTAATGACTTGGAATCCCAAGAATTAAGAAGTAATCCAAAAGGGTCAGTTTGAATACCCTTCTTGAGTTCAAGAAGTGCATCAATATCTGAATTCCCCAATACAATTTTCACCATCAACAACAGCATCAACCAGAATGCCTGCATTCCTTTCCTAGTTTTTCCTAATCCAAACATCAACAGCAACAATTATAAATCTCAAACTAAAGGAAATGAAAAAATGTCACAAGCTCAGCCGGTAGCTCTGCAGGGACATCAGGGTAAATTCTAGCAACTAAACAAGAAACTAGCAACATAAAAGCTAACAGAAAAAAATAATAATAATAATAACAGCACATTGTTACCTGTTAATTGAGCAGCATTAGAGAAGAACTATGAATTATATAATGTACAAGTATGAATGAATGAATGAATTATATAAAAGACGTTAACTTTAACCTTTATTAACTATTGTAGTGTCTTGGTTGTTTAGGTGAATTGAATGACCTGGATTTATAATCATTTATGTTTGCTTTCAAAATCTGTTCTCAGGGAACGAGTAGGCCAACACATTATCATGTTCTGTTGGATGAGATTGGCTTTTCTCCTGATGATCTACAAGAGCTTGTGCACTCTCTCTCCTATGTGTAAGCAATTAACTTATCTGTTTTGGTTTGTGACTATTCTGATTAGCAATGAAATTTATCAAATGATATTATTTGTTTTATGACTGCAGTTATCAGAGGAGCACCACTGCCATATCTGTTGGTAAGTTCTATCGGAGTTTTATTTATTTGTTCATCATTTGAATAATAATAATAGGTTCTGATTAGTAAAATGTTGTCTGCAGTTGCTCCAATCTGCTATGCTCACTTGGCTGCTGCACAAGTTGGACAGTTCATGAAGTTTGAGGATAGATCCGAAACATCATCCATTCCCGGTGGAAGAAACGCTTCAGTTGTTCTACAGCTTCCAATGTTAAATAAGAATGTTCGTAGTTCCATGTTTTTTGTTTGACTTTATCAAAGTTATGATCCAAACTAGTTCTTGCACGAGACTTATTTTGTTTTCTTAAATGTGTCTTCGTGTTTTGTTTCTCGGTTCGATCATTTGTTCCTTCTTAGTACCTGTTTACGTTTTCTCAATTTTTCACAATCCGATTATTAGGACAAAGTGTTGTTTAATAAAAACTATAGCAGTACTATAGTATCATAGTGTAGAGGAATTCTAACAAACCACTATATTCTGCAATACATACATGGATATAAGACTTCATATTCAATTGCTTAACTAATAAATGTGAATTGAGGCAGGGCAATAACATGTGGTCTTTCAATCTAGTTATTTGATGCGTAGAGGGATTCGTCAAGGCGATCCTCTCTCTCCCTTTCTTTTTCTGATTGCCGCGGAAGGCTTAGTGGGGCTGATGCAGAATGCAGTCAATTTGGGGCAGTTTTGTGGTGTGAAGGTGGGTGAGACGGTTCAATTTGAGCTGCTGCAGTTTGCAGACGATACCGTGATTTTATGTGATGGAAAGTGGTCAAATCTTTGGAGTTTGAAAGCAATCCTTACAGGATTTCAGTTGGGGTCTGGTTTAAGTCTCAATTTGGACAAAAGTTGGGTCTATGGTGTGAACATCTCAGCAGATTTTCTTCAGGCTGCTGCCACGTTCCTTGCGTGCAAAGTTGGAATTATTCCGTCTGTGTTCTTGGGGCTGCCGGTGGGAGCAAATCACAGAAGTAAGAACACTTGGAATCCTATCCTTTCTAAGATGAGGAGACTTTCGGATTGGCATAGCAAATCGCTTTCGTTGGCCGGAAGGGTTACTATGTTGAATGCGGTCTTGACTAACATTCCAATTTATTTCCTCTCTTACTTTAGGGCACCAAAAGTTGTGATACAAGAACTAATTTCTATTCAACGGAGATTTTTAAGGGGAGGGAATTAGGAAGAAAAGAAGGTTTGTTGGATTTGGTGGGACGACATATGTAAGTCTAAGAAGGAAGACGGTCTCGGGGTTAAACATGTCGGGAGATTTTACTTTGCTCTTCTTAGTAAATGGTTATGGAGGATTTTGGATGAGAAAAATAACTTGTGATCTGACTAATTAATCGAAAGATACGGAAATCTGAATTTCAACATTTCTCTCTAGTAAGAAGAAACAAGTGCTCCAATGATTGATTTTCACCAAGTGTTGTCACACTAGAGATGCAAGAGGGCAATCCTTCAACACATGTAAAAGTGTTTCTTCCATAAGACCGCAATAATTACACTAACGGTCCTTTATCGACCAAGTTGCTATCATGTCATTAGTTAATAATCTGTTATGCAAAGTATGTCAGGCAAATACTCTAATTGTTGTGCTTTCCACCCAGCAAGATGTTGCTTAACCTTCTCCACCAGATAATGAAAACCCTTATTTCTCGGAGTTCTTCCCAATGCCGGTACCCCAAGGTAAATTCCTAGATTTGTTGCTTCATGAAAACCAGACATGTTTACCATCATTTTGCTATCATCGAGACCAACATTCCTAGAAAAGAAAATGGAAGTTTCTGATAAATTCACCTGCTGACTTGACATTTTACAAAATGTATTGAGAACTTTCATAGTTGCTTGCATGGTCTTAGTAGTAGCTTGACCAAACAAAAGTAAGTCATCTACGAACATCATATGCGATATCACTGGCCCAGTACGCCCAACAAGCATTGTTTTCCACTCTCCATTCTCTATTTACTCTACTATCAGGTGAGATCATTTGTCCATGCAGATAACGAATAAATATGGTGACATGGGGTCCCCTTTACAAAGCCCGCATTTTGGTTTAAAAAAATCCGCTTTACTTCCATTCCAAAGAACATTCGTTCTTACTGATGAAACACACTGCATAATAAAATAACATCTCTGAAAGCATGCTCACTTCATCCAGAACATTTTTTTAAAACTACACCTCCTTCTATCATACGCCTTAGCAAGATCAACTTTGATCACATAGGATCCCACCTAGCTCATTCTTGCCATGGTGTGAAGCATTTCCTAAGCTATAACTATGTTCTATGATATATTCCTCTCTGTTATGAAGCTAGTTTGATATGGAGAAACAATATTGTCTATAAAGACCTTCAACCTATGCATCACTATTTTGGTCAGCAGCTTATATGTAATAGTATTAAATAAAAAGATAGGCCTGAATGGGTTGACGAATTCAGGTTTATTGACCTTCGGTATAAGACAAATATAAGTTGTGTTAACTTCTCCAATATCATCAGGATCCATCCATACATTTAGTTTCAGTGGATCATGGTCCAGCATTTACATGGAAAACCGGGTAAAATTTGAATGCACTTTTAAGATGTCTAATTAAAACACATAAACATTATGTCAAAAATATTGCAGATTCAAACATGTGAAACCCAGCCTTAATACTTTCCATCATACCCTATAAAGACCAGTTTCTGACCCAATCTGTGAGAGTTGCAACATTACTATCAATGTCTTCAATAGTGTTGCTTTTCAATGCAATAACTTTGTCCTCCGCGTAACTTTCTTTAGCCTCCTCGAGTATAACTTGAAAGATTTCAGATTCGACATTGTTCGAAAGCTTCGATTCTTTGTACCCTCTGTCACAGAGATGAAGTTAATGCTCTGGAAGGCTGAAACATACAACAGAATCACAAAATCAACATTCGACAACGGCAACAAGTGCTCACATACCTTCTCGTTAAACGGTCATACAAAATGGTGTTATCAGTCTGAAGTACAACCACGTAATCAAACCATCGCTCAGGAAAAAAATCACAGCCATGATAGTCCACGATGTTCCCTCCCTCTTCCATAACATCCTCAAGTTCATCACATACCTACAAAAACCATGAAACATATCTCATCAATGTTGTCAATCGTGAATAGCAGAAAATAGCGGGTTGTTAAAATTCCGCTCCACAAAAGTGCTACGGCGCCACTTTAGTTGTTATTTGACAACATTTTATACCAACTAGTGTATCGCAAAACAATAGTAGACTGTTCAAATTCCGCTAAGTTAAAGTGGTATGGCGACACTATAGCCTCTATTTAACAACACTTTATGCATAAAACCTATATATACACAAGGTCTTTTGTCACGACGGTAAAGTTCACCATTTAGCATATATTATGGCAAAATATTTAAATCGTTATCAAGCCACCAACACCAAACAATTTGAACTTAAATTTTGATACACCTAATGCCCCGATAATTATGTCGCCAAACAAAACGATATAAAAGAACGATCTCAAGTAAATTAAATCGGTATCTTACCAAGTCTTCATTAAGAATGTAAGAATCAAGCTCGTCATCCCAACCATCATGCAAGTTCTTCTCCTTGACCAATTCTCCGATATTGATGCGGCGGAGTTGAGTGGCTTCAGCCAGCGCAGTAGCCGTGGTTGTCTTTCCTGTTCCCGGTGTACCGGTCACCAAAATGTTTGGCCTCTTTCCCACCATGACAACCACACACTTTCCAATTAAGCTATCGAAATAAAAAAAACTTCAAAAATTGCTGCATTGTAAAGTAATCAGTTCAATTTCACATCCAAACAAGTCCTTAAAAAGTTTTAATCATAGTAAAAACATAAAAACACATGAACTTTGGCATTCTAAGGTTGTTAAAACAGTGGCAAAACATTAATTATTGTAAGAAACTTAAATCTCAGGTTTTTCAATTGAAATCGGACAGGTTAGAAATTCAATTCGACAATTCAATAAGTTATTTCAAAGTAAAATTAATTGAGGAAAAAGAAACATATTGGGATTCATTCATAAATCTAGGGTTTCTTAAAGACAAGTAGTAGAGTTCACGTTGGAAACATATTCTTAATTATTTTTTTAAATTTCATATAACTAGAGAGAGTGGCATGATATGAATATGAAACATTAAAGTTAAACCATATCCCATCCAAGGTTAACTGAAATGAAATCAAATGATAAACATATTTACTATAATTAACAGAAAGTTGCAGTCAAACATGAACTTCATTTCCAAATTTATAAAATTCTTAGAATCTCTACAATAATATGAAAAATGGAAAAGTAACAGAAAGTTTACTTTAGAAACTACAACCACACATGAACTCACTTTTTACCTCATGGCAGCATATATCATCTTATTTGGCCCGATTCTAGCCAAGTTGCTTTACCCTTCAAGGTGGCATATGCTCTCAAACAGAAAAAATTTCCCATTTTACCTTGGATTAAGGGCCAAAAGGGGACTGAGGCAAAGGGATGCATTGTCCCCTTTATAGTTATAGAAAGAATTATCAATTAACATAAAGTAAATTTTGGTTGTAGATCTAAATAAAATTAGAAAAATTTCAACTAAGAAAAAAGTTACATGTTTAAGAAGGGAGAAAGATATAATTACCTGTATATATGTGAGAAACCAAATTGAGATTATATTCTCCCGTGAAAGAGAAAATCTGAAAGTAAATGTAAGAATTGGAGTAAGCAAGAAAAACAAAATAAAATATAGTATTTAAAATTGATAACAAGATCTCTGATTGAAAGAGAGAAATTACTTGATGGAAACAAAGAAACTGAGAGACAAGTATTGTGAAGTTGAATTCTAAGAGAAAGAAACAGAAAAGTGATTGTGGAAACAAAGAAACAGAAAATGAAGCACACAAGAAAGCTCAAAGTTATGTAATAGAAATCAAGATGCAAGTTGTATTGGAGTATATAATTTAGTAATGACAACCAATTAGTTGCATTGCATGTTTTATACTTTAAATTAACACTCACTCAATATTGAGATCTCTCAGTCAAATTAGTAATGATATTTTAGCCACCTCCCACGATCTCAATATTATTCATTAATTATAACATGTACTAATAATTAATTATTTAGTAATACTACTGGTTGGTATCATAAACAAGTAAAGAAATCTATGAACTCTTATTTTACATAACTAAACTCTTATTTTACTCTTATTTCCTATGAATGTTAACAGAATGTCATTCCAATAACTAAACTCTTAAGGCATAACACACATAACAAAATGTTAACAGAATTCCATTTAACTAGACCGACTCTTAACAGAGTTTAACCATCATAACAAACTTCTATTGAAAAAACTAACTGAGTTAAACTGCCATAACAGAGCTGACCAAACAGCCTCATTCTGTTACACACTTCATCCTCTATAAATCCAGCTTCTCATCATTCAATCAAGGCAACAATCATCATCACAATCTCATTAGAATCAACAGTAAATGAGTCATACTTTTTTTTGTTTAATAACTATGAAGGACTTTTCTTTTCACCTAGAGGATTCAATGTGTGTTTGGGTGAATAGCTTCTTCTGCTGCAATGGCCCCTCTATTTGTCATACTCCCCAAACCCCACCACGTTTTCCTATTTATTATCCTATCACCAAAAAGTTATGCCCCACTTAGATTATGTCCATATCAACAATATCTACCCTTAATATTTCTCAATGTTCCCTTGTACATTTGTACACGCTCATCTCCACTCAAACACAAAGTGCACAGCAAAAACAAAAACAAAAAGCAACTTCTTGCAATTTCATTATTGTCAATGATACTAAGATACCGTATACCATGTCGTTCAGTGGATAAAAGGAGTTATATTGTTTTCTACCTATGTTTTTTATTTGAGCTCATTTCCAATCCATTAACTAACAACAACAAAAATAATCGTGACACATTTGAGGTTCCGCCAATTCATCACCTTGCTGCAACTTCAACATTACTGCAAGTCTGCAAGTCCAGATGCTCATGTTTTCTACAAAACCAGTATCAGTGTTACTGACTCGGTTTGTTTATCTTTGTTGCTCGAGTTTTTTTTCAGTTTATGGTATGCTTGATGTGTTTTTTCGCTTCACTATTTTAATGTGTTGTTAGCTTAGTTTTTCTATGATTATTCTGATTGTGTTTGAACAGCAAGATTCTATATGTTCATTAAATCGTTCAAAGCTGTGAATCATAGGGGAGGTGGTTAGGCATCATCAAACTAGATCTTCAGATAGCCAACCTATGCATGTTTCCACACAAACTATTTGCTACGAAACACGGGCACCCGACACCGACACTAATACTGATACGTCGACACCGGTAATAATTTAGAAAAATGAATAAGTTGAACGCAATCTGACACTAACATTCTTTGTTCTAATAAATCTGAAATTCAATGATGATGGAAACTTCCCAACAGTTCTAGTATCAATTGAAAAATACATTTGTATCTAAAGCAGATAAGGGTATGTTTTCAGCATCAGACATCTTCTGAATCAATTTCCACACGTTATCACACTCAAAAGAATGTAACATATCAATTTCCACAAAATTGATATCGTATAACAGAGAATAAAACCTAATAGAAAAACTAAACACTCTGCATTTTAGGTACAAAATCACGAGTGTTCTAATCCAAATTACCTCAAAGTGAGAATATCCCGCAGAAGAGACAACGATTATGAGAAATGGTTGGTGTTGATTTGAATTTACTCCCAAAATCCTTTGCAATGAAATCACAGCCTTCACCAAACTCGGCAATCACTTCTGGAAAACGTGACTTCAATCCTTAATCGAATTCCATCATCGAATCCCTGCAGGCGTGATCGTTCCTTGCAAACGCGATCGGTTTTGGGATGAAGAAATTGGGAAATTAGGGTTCTTGTTTTGTACGTAGAGACTAGAGAAGGTGAAGTTTGGAAAAAAGTGAAATTGAAAAAAGTTTTGTTTAATTTTCAAATGTTTTTTTTAAAGAAAGGAAGTTTTGTTTAATTTAAATATTTAATATTTTTTTAATAAAAGATTTTATTAATAATTAAATGATAAAAAAATATGATCCAATGGATTTATAAAATAAGATGGATGGATTGAATCCATCCATATGAGTTAATGGATGGATTGAATAAATCCATTAAATTATTTTTTGTTTAATGGATGGATTGGATGGATAAATTATTGGATGGATTGGATGGATATCATGTAAATGGATTTCATTGCCACCCTTATTGAAAATATGAAATAATAAATATAAAATATAAATTAAAATCTCAAACATATGAAATAAGGGTTGAAAATATGAAATAATAAAAATAAAATATAAATTAAAATCTCAAACATTATTTTTTTAAATATTATAAATTCGTAGAATAAATATATCAACCAATTCTGTTTTGATAATATAAACTTATATTTACATGTTACAAACTAGTCAACTAACTAGTCAACTGAGTCTTTAAATATATTTTTGTTAGTTTGAATGTATATTTTGTAAAGATGTATTTTAGGTCGATATTAAATATTTTTTATATATAATTGTAAAAATTAATTTTTTAATATAAAAAAATAATTATTAATAGTAAAAATCTCCTTCAAAAGTTAAAAGTGAGAACATTAATTAAATTGTATTTAAATTTGAAATTGAGATAGTTGAATTAGTCCAACAAACTTGAGTTTTTAAAATATGTTTTGAACAAGAAATTAAATTAATTGACCTTCTTTTATTTTAAAAATTAATTTGAGCAAGTTAATTATATTAATAGAGGGTTACAATTTTGAAAAGTATTTTAAATTATCTTAAATAGTCTTTTAAATTATCGAACTATCAATTTAGTTTTTCATTCAAAACAATTTATAAATTATAAAATCATAATTATACATACTTTTTAGTTGAATCTATTCTCAAAACCATCTCTAGATGTTTAGTTTTAAAATCATCCTTAAAAATATTTTTAATATTCAATATTATACTTCACACTTACTTTTTTCATACTTCTTTCTTTCTTCGACAATCTCGAGCATAATGTTTATTTAAGTGATTCTTTGAATTCTCCTCATAATATTTGTTGCACATCCCTCTCTTGGTCGAATTAGAGTGATTCTTTGAATTATTGTTTGACTTCACATTATTAGCAATATTTTTTCTCTGATATGTCTTTTCTTTTCTAGATTTCTTAATGAGTTTTGCTTGTAGTGTTCGTTCAGCCATCTTATCCCTTTCTGAATTCCTCTGCTTCAGCCTTATCTCATGAACTTTTAATGACACTTAAAGTTCTTCTAACTTCATCTCAACTAGGTTCTTGGACTCTTCAATAAACACTACAATGTAATTAAAATTCAGTCATAGATCTCAACACTTCCTCAATATTTTGTAAATGTTGAATTCAATAAACACTACGATGTAATTAAAATTCAACCATAGATCTCAACACTTCCTCAATATTTTGTAAATGTTGATTGATTCACCACACTATTTTGTAAATGTTGATTGATTCAACACACGCCTTCATCTAGTTTGTTAACAAAACATCACACATGAAATTCCAATACCGATTCATCTTGCTTCATCTGAACTTGAATTGCTTTTTCGGCGTCTACTTCATCCATTACAATTTTTTATCTTCATTATATGTTGTATTAATAGAACTTACTCATGATACATAGATTAGCTACTTCGACACCGTAAATTTTCTACAAAATTATAAATTCCCTACTAACAATCAGATCCATCTTTTCTATTTATTGGGGCAAATTCAATCGCGCCTGTGTTTTCAAATTTTATATTTGTAGTTTCATACGAAGAAGTCATATTGTTCAAATTACTTCCTTCTTAACATTGTTCATGATTATATTTTTAAATTTAGTTTGACATTTACTAGAATTGAAGGGAAGAATTATTGCATATTTTTTATACAACTTTAATTTATAAATTTTATCATTAAGTATTTCATTCTAATCTTGCAGGAATAATATTTTTCCTGTTCCTCACCTTATTCTTTGCCTATAAATACGTGGATTCTAGTATGTAGTCAAGAAATTTTGTATTGAATTCAAATCTGACAATTACAGAGCCC
Organism: Lathyrus aphaca; assembly: GCA_963966055.1. Classification (NCBI taxonomy): domain Eukaryota; kingdom Viridiplantae; phylum Streptophyta; class Magnoliopsida; order Fabales; family Fabaceae; genus Lathyrus; species Lathyrus aphaca. Next base: position 34,457,798 of record OZ014523.1, read on the forward strand.
AGAAGAAAACCGTATACCAAAAGATAACAATATTCACATTCATAAAACTAGCTGAGAAAACACATGTGAAGGCATGTGTGTCAGTCAACACAGGATTTTTTGTTCAACAACGCTTAATATTCACATTCATTCAAAATAGCTGATAAAAACATGACACATCCGAACCTTTCAACAAAGGTTTCCAAAAGGCATCAACAAAGTTAGGAGTAAAATAAAACAAGTCTAGTGGAAGAAAACTAGTTAACTACTTTGGATCATAACTATGATAAAATCAAACAAAAAACATTGAGTTGCAGACTTTCTCTCGTAACTTTGGAAGCTGTGGGACAGATGGAGCGTTTTTTCCACCGGGAGCTGATGCTGTTTCAGATCTATCCTCAAACTTCATGAACTGTCCCACTTGTGAAGCAGCCAGGTGAGCATAGCAGATCGGAGCAACTGCAAACAACATTTTACTAATCAGAACCTATTATTCAAATATAAAATATACAATGATGAACAAATAAATAAAACTACAATAGAACTTACCAACAGATATGGCAGTGGTGCTCCTCTGATAACTGCAGTCATAAAACAAATAATATCATTTGATAAATTTCATTGCTAATCAGAATAGTCACAAACCAAAACAGATAAGTTAATTGCTTACACATAGGAGAGAGAGTGCACAAGCTCTTGTAGATCATCAGGAGAAAAGCCAATCTCATCCAACAGAACATGATAATGTGTTGGCCTACTCGTTCCCTGAGAACAGATTTTGAAAGCAAACATAAATGATTATAAATCCAGGTCATTCAATTCACCTAAACAACCAAGACACTACAATAGTTAATAAAGGTTAAAGTTAACGTCTTTTAACAAGGAACCAGATCAAGAACAAGATAATAAAATAAAAAATAATAATAATATAAATCAAGTAAAGAACAAGATATGAAAATGATATAAGCATCATATACAAACAGTCAAAGAGAAGTTTTGTCACTTACTATCATCCCTGCATGAGCACACATATAAAAATCGTAATTCCTAGGATGGCAAATTTTGTTGTCCACTACAGTCCCTAAAAAACCAAAAAGAGGTTGTCAATTATACATGAAACCAGTGCATTATATAAAATAATGGAACCGTGACAAATTTCAGAACAAGCAGCTTACCAGCTGGCACATTGTCTGGAGCTCCAGGTTGGAAGAATTTTGTGTGATGATTCTTCTGAGCCACTATAAGAGTAAACTTGGGATTCCAAGTATCATCAAGAAATTTACAGGCCTAAAAATAATTTAAAAGATAAGGATTATTCAAATAAAAAACAACTCATATTTAAGCATATATTAGATCAATTTAAGAACCTCAATGATTTTATATAAAGCATATATTAGATCAATTTAAGAACCTCAATGATTTGGCCGAGTTCAATATTAAGGACTTGGTTGAACTGAGACTCACTGACACCATCCCTACATCAATTAACAAACAGAATTTCAATTCAGTAAAATACAACAGAAGGGTCGCAAAACAACTATAACAAGATATCTTGGCATGAAAAAAAAAGTACCATAAAAATAATTGTAACTAAAGTTGAAGAAAATTAATGGTAGATGCTTTTGGGAAAGAAAGCTAACCTGAAAATGATAATATTGTCTGGTTTTCTGTTCCCAGAACTTGTATAGAAATCAATCAGGAGTTCCCTGCACATGATAAAGGCAATTCTTAATAAACACAGACACCATCTAGAGTAGTTGAATGATCTTATGATGGTGCAAAATTCACCAGAGGAAAACAATAAAAAATAATCAAACCTTATAATCCCTTCATCCTCCTTCTTATCAGGCACTGGCTTGAACAAATTGTCAATCATTTCAACCTTAGAACCCTGGGTTCGGACACATGCCCTATATTTAGATATTAGAGGCCATTGTCTCGAGCTCACAACCTACATAATTAGGAATTGAAGCACGAAATAATATTAAAAATATACGACCAAGAAATTAAGACCAAGAATATGAAGGAATGTAAAATAAAGTATGGACACAATAAAAAAGACTCATTACCGCAGCAATAGATGGAATGTCAGATTGACCAGGGGAACCATGAGAAACATCCATGCCCAAAATTAGAGTAGGAGCTTTAGATACAATTGGGATAGAAGGCGAATGTTCAACACCTAAAAGAGAATTCATCCCACCAAGCTACAAAGGAACAAAAACATTCAATGGTTGGACTAAAGGACATGGCTAATGACAAGTTTCAATAGAAATCAGTGCAAAAATCAATATACCTTTGCATTGATCTTCAGTAAGACATTGGTCAGGTACTGGTCGTTAACCCTAGAGGGTGCTATGCACTGAGTAACAATTCCAAACTCAGCAAGATTCTTCTTCTTCCATGGACCTTCACATGTCAGAATTATTTTTCATTTAAATTTAACAATTGCTTTAAATTAACATTAAGGAAATTGCTTTAAGTTAACAAGTTTACAAGGACACTAAACAATTACTTAAAATTAATAATAATAAGTAAAGGAATGGAAACGTAGAAATACTTAAAGAACCAACCATAAAGTTCAGAGTTCTTCCTTTCAGGAAGCAGACAGAGAAGAAATTGAGGAGGCTCGGGAAGTTTAGACTGAATGTTCTCAAACATTTTCTCAACACGTACAACAGGTGGTGCGCGCCTAAAGGTGTTTTGCTCTTCAATCACATCAAAAGGAGGGTCAACTGGCTGCCAATAGCAGAGCAAACAAGAAAGAATGAGTAACTCATTTTAAGAATGTCAGTAAATAAGTTGCATAAGAACTTACAATTCCTTTCATTCTTCCGCATTTAATCAGATCCCTCACAAGCCCTTGCACATCACAACGAGCAGAAAAGTTCACCACGGCCCACTTCTGCACTTTGGCCGGTTGCACAATTTTCTGAAGAAAATTATTGAATCGTTAGGGAGAAATGTAAAGGAAAATATCAAAATAATATTAAATAAAGCAGACATTTTACTTGAATACCTTGTTATTGAAATTCCATCTCCCGTTTCTGGGATTGAAATCTTCCCCATTTCCAAACTTCAGCTGAAAAATATAACAGACTTAAAGTCAGGTGCATCAGTAATAGCAAGTCTAAAAGAACATGGTTTGTTCTAAAAGTAAAACAATTTATCAAAAATAAGAGAAGATGCATTTAGTATGCAGATGTTCACAACACAGTAAACAATAGATTGCAATAGAATTCAATCCTGACATTGAGGCAATCCAGGCAACACTTACTCAACACACTAATGTTGCTGAAGTTCATTTGAATCGCAACAAATGAGTGTTTTGTAAGGACAAAAAATTCCACAAAATAACACAAAAATGAAAACAGTTGTTTTTTTACAGTTTCTTATGTATAAAAAAATAAAGCAACTGCAAATGTTAGTGAACCAATATACTAAACAGACAGAACAATTTCTTATGAAGAGAACTAGAATATGTTAATTTTAAAATAATAGAGAATCCATGGGTAGCACTGTAAATTCTACTAAGTTAAGTTAACTTCATAAGAATAGCTTTAATTGGGATCTCCAAGATAAAGCAAATAAAAGGATAGATTGCCCAACATTGAACAAAAGCAAGTACGCAATTTTGGGATAACAAGATATAAGATAGATACCCTCGGTGCCTGCAAAACTCTCCCATCCACTTGAGTGAACCCAGAAGTTATAGAAATGCCACAGTTCTTTAGCATGGGTTCAGAACCGTAGTTACTAGTCCTCAATGCCTGCAAGTCAGCAAACAACACAGTCAAGTGACATTTTACATGACAACCAATTGCCCAACATATAATAATGAGACTTACATCAGACAAAACTTTCATCCGTTCTTGAGGCTTCTGCCTCGACTTCTCAACAAGAGAAGACCGTTGGAGAGTGGACAGGGCTTTTGTGTAGCGTTGAAGGGAAACCAGTTCACAAAGCTATGTAAAAGACATAATGTATATTCAGTCAGAATATATTTTCATAATTGTAATTTGGTTAGTGGTATAATTAGGTTTGTTAGAGCATAAATTTTCGTTAGTGTAATTCAAAGATCTATAAAGTGACTGATCAGAATATGTTTAGTCAGAATTAAACCATGGTTAGTTAGTCAGAATTAGCAGAGCAAGTACTTCAATTGATAGGCTATTACAAAAATAAAATATAAAGCACCAATACTACCTCAATTGGGACATAAGTAGGCCGTTTGGGCTTCCCAACATTAATACAAGGAAGGTCAGCAGAGTACTGCAAAGTAATATTCCGTCGGTTTACAAAATAATCATAAACAGTGATCTCCTCTGACTCATCTTCTCCACCCCCTCTCTTCTTCAGAGTGAACCTACAAAAACACGCATCTCCATTATTAACAAAACAGCCAGGATGTACCAAGGAACTTCATGTAACATACCCAAACATTAAGAAAGCTAATAAATGGATAACACCGCATCAAAAGGAATCAATATATAGTGAGATAGAAAATTTACAATTGTTCCCTGCAAGGCAAATCACTCAGCCCAGTAATCTTGTACTCTTGATTAGAAGGGCTAGTTTTGATCCTCAAATTTTTAAGAGTCCTTTTGGCCTACACAGCAAAATATACAGTATAGTTGAAGAACAATTGAGCATACAATTGGTTGAAGAACAATTAAACAAACAAAGAAGACATCAGATCACTTGGTTACCTTAGCCCAGTCAAGAGTGAAAGGATCCCTCGCATTTTGATTTGCAATCAAAAAGTCAACCACGGGCCCAGGACGGACGATCATAGTTGTGGACACATCTAAAATAATAGAATGAAATAAAGAATCACAAGAAAATAGTTTTATGTAGATGAGAACATAGACAACGTCGATAACAAACCTATGTTCAGAGAAAGACCACTTTGAGTTGTTCTAAAGCTGGAATGTAGCCCTCTAACCCCTAGTACACCACCTCCCACATCTGTGAAATTTTTAGCATCGTTGTGGAAGAAATTTTGGCGAACAAGAAGACAGCCTCTGCAACAAAATATTTGAAAGACATTATTACTGAAGTAATTAAATAATAAATAAATAAAATACATTAAGTTATGAAAACCACGCACTGTTTAGCAGCATGTTGCCTCAGTATAATATCAAGCACCCTAATGGCTTCTTGATAATTCTCAGTCTCATTCCCCCTTAAGGCATTGGCAATAGCCTGCAGAGGAATCTTGGAGGCAAAGCTGATTTCAACTTTATATGTCTTGGAACGGAAGGATTTTCGGACCCTCTTCCTATCAGCATCATTAGGACTTCCATTCGCTTCAGGGCTCCGGTTACCATTATTCCTATACATGAAAAAATTAAATATCAGAAACACTAATAACCAACAAAAACACAAATTCAAAAACAAACATTTACACATTTCAACCTGCTTGATGGTACATCATCAAGAACAACAGTAAACTCAAGCTTGTTCTGAGCTAGTGAGCCAATAGTGAACAATGTTTTTTCACCATCGTATGCAAGGTCTTTGCCGTTCAGCTCAGAATTATAAGTTTCTTGAACTCGGTCCAGTATCTTTCTACCAGAACCCTTTCCCTCAACAGGACGACCATCTTCATAAAAAAGAGCAACCTGCAGAAATACAGAGCAAGAGTAAATACATAACATAAGAGTAAAGGTGAAAATCATAGCAACAAATAAACTCAATCATGAAATTCTACACATACACTGTACTGGAAGAAGTATCCATCTGTGTTGGCAACATTCACTTTAAAATGATTGGTTAGCAAAGGAAGTCTATTTCCCTTGGACCCCAGTCCACGTCTAGCCATTGGAACCCTAATAGGACCCTTCTTCTTAACCAGCTCTTGCTCTATCTTGACTGGTTCAACATCAGATGGAACAATGGGAGGTGGAGGGGGCAAACATTCGTCATTTTCTTGTGAACCCATGGCCTGAACAGATCACAGAACTATTAGCCAACTATACATATTTAATCGTTTAACCACTATACTAAAACATGCAAATCATCAAAAAACCTAAAAACTAGCCGAAGAAAAATACAAAATCTCAAAAACTCATAACATCAAAGAATTTTACTAAACATACATATACAAAATACAGTCATCTAAAAAACTAATCTGAAAACCTAAAAACTAGCCGAGCAAAAAACTAAATGTTAAAACCCTAACATCGAAGAATTTTACTAAACATACGTATGTAAAATACACATACATGCAAGTCAAGTAAAATACCTAGAATAAGTTAATAAAAACAAAATACTACAATCGCCAAAATATTGATGAAAATTTTGGCATAAATCAGAACTAGTGAAACCAAGAGAGCAAACTGTAAAATCGAGCATAGTCAACAGCAAAAGAGCTTCACATTACAAAAAAAAACAGAGCGATCAAACAAAATAACATTGCATGCAAAGTTAATGAAAAAAAAAATACTAAAACCAAGAGAACAAACTACAACAACGGTATCACATTACAGAAAACCCTAACAAATCTACAACTACAAAACCGAAAACAGTGAAGAATCGTCATACAGACAAAATATACCAAAAAAGGAAAAAAAAATTACATGAAGACGAACATAAGAGTAAGATCACAAAGTAACAGAGAAACGCCAGAAGCAACGGAAGCAAGGAAAATCGGAAGAAAACTACGGAAAAAAGAAGAACGATGAAGCATTGAGAAAACCCTAACCTCGTTGAAAATTCGAATTCCAGAGAGAAAAGAGAGAGTGTTGGTAGTGATTACTCTCGTGCGCAATAATCGTAATGCTTAACACTCCACTATTTGGACAGTATTTAAAGCGATTATTGAGTGTGAGTGAGCGAGTGATGTCACGCACTGCACCGGTTCGTTTCCTTGCGTCAAGTTTTAACTTACGGTGGTCCCTCTACGGTTCGTTGGATACAGTTAGTTTTATATCATTTGATTTGTTTGTGATGGACGGACATGATTTAATCAACGGTTGATGATAGTGATGATAGTGGAAGAAGACACGCACAGATTACGCGATGACGGTTTTGATTTCGTTCGAAAAAGAGTTTCGCATCAATGCGTACAAATCTGTGGGGTCCACTTGAGTAACAACTTTTTGGTAATTAGAATTACAAAAGTAATACACAAAATTAAATAAAAAATTGACTTTTCATTCTATATTCCTGACAAATATTTGTTTCTGGATAAGACACTTTAGCAAAAAGAAAATTTCTTTTTAAATGGTAAAACAAGATCACGATATTTAATTGTAAAATATAATTTAATGAAAATAAATAATTGTATATTAAGATATAAATTATTAAATTTATATTATCAATCAATCACAAATCTTAAGACAACAAATTATTTGATTTTATTTTAAATTTATATAAAAATTGATTTGTGAATGATTGACTAGAATAACATATGCATATGCAGCTCATTTATAAATCTTAATTTTCTTCATTTTCTCAGCTATTTAATGAATAACTAATTTGAATTTCTATTTAATTTATTCATATATCTCAATAATAAAATAAATATCTCTTCGTCTTTATTCTATTTTCTATGTTACTTTTGTATTTTTATATATAAAAGTAAATTTTTTGAATATTTAAATCAATTTATTTTTAAAATATTTAAATCAATTTGTATTCTTATATATATAAGTAATTTTTTGAATATTTTATCTAATTAAATTACTTAAAATAAATTTAGTTTAATTAATTTATTTCATATAAAAATTAAATCTTCAACAATTATATATATAAACTATTTTATGATGATAATTTTATATTTTATATTGATTTTAATCAGTTTTATTTTTTGAAATATTCTATTTACTTGAGATTATACATAATCATTTGAAACCGTTAGATTAAAATTTTTCATATATCTTAAAAATATATACTATTAATTAAAATAATAAATTGACATATATTTCTTGAGTAATATATGAACATTTTATATTTTTATATTAAACAGTACAATAATGATGTTACTCAATTTTATATAATAAAAATTTATTAATATTAATTTCCTCTTTACAAGATTTTCATTTACTTATTTGATTTTTTTATGGTAAGTCTTGGTATTGTGATAAATTCATTTAATGCAGAAGCATATGCTCTACAATTTTTTTTACATTAATATTAATAAATTAAATTTTTTACATTAATATTAAGGAGCATATACTTCATTTTGTATAACAAAGATCAAGATAAAGATTTATTAATATTAACTTATTAATATTAATGTAAAAAAATTGTAAAGCATATGCTCCTGCATTAAATGAATTTATCACAATACCAAGACTTACTATAAAAAAAATCAAGTAAGTAAATGAAAATCTTTGTATATGTGAAGAGGAAATAAATCATGTTAAGCACTTAATTATCACACATGATTTGTTTATTATTTTTCTAATAATATGTTTGAAAATGACTGAAATCTTCCTTACTAATCTGCAATAAGCATAAATGGACCAGAATGACACTAAATGCGCATGATAGTCTAATTAATAATATATACTTTGTTTTTTTTCCAAAGAATTTGCTTGATATGCCCCTCCTCTAATTTAATGGCTTTTCGTTTTATAAGAATATAGATTTTATATCGTTCTTTTATAGTGTTACCTTTTAACTGATTTTTTCTTACAAAAAATGCAGTTGCAGTTGTTATACCACTCAACTACACTCCACTGATTTTTTCTTACAAAAAATGCAGTTGCAGTTGTTATACCACTCAACTACACTCCAGTTTCTGCAATTGTTCCGGGCAAGTTTGAGTTTCGTGTAAGGGTTCGTGTGATTCACTATTGGACATTTCCTAAACACTACAACTCTACGGTTATAGGAAGTTTTCATATGATTTTGCTAGATGATAAGGTATAAATTCAAAGTTTATCAATTAATTTTTATCTATGAAACAATATTATCTAACTTATCTTTATTATATATTTTTATTTGTTTAGTGCGGCAAAATTCATGTTACCATTAGTAAAAATTTGATTCCTACATTTAAGGAGCAGATTGAAGAAGGTTTATCATACGTGTTTGAAAATCTTATGGTGGGTAGCAATCAGCATTCCTACAAAGCTACGACACATAAGTACAAACTAAATTTCATGTACTCAACCAAAATTTTCAAAGTTAATGCTTCTGAAATACCTCGATATCATTTTGATTTCATACCTTTCTCTAAAATTCTGAGTGTTACTAAAGAAGACAGGTTACTTGGTAAGTTTAAATCTTTGTATAATAATAAAATAAAATTGATAATGTTAGATTTAATACCCGAAGAAAAAAATTATTTGAGTTATGGTTCTAAATATAATGTTAGGTCAGACGTTAACATGTCAGATGATGTGCATACTCCTGAATTTCTAAATATGATTGTATCTTCTGGACTACCAAATCACAAGTTGAGATTAAAAGTTGGAGTTCCTATAATATTGTTGAGAAATATTGATCAGTCGTTGGAATTGTGCAATGGCACCCAAGTGATAATTACAAAAATGTGAATATATGTCCTTGAAGGTAAGATTGTATCAGGTAAAAATGTTGGTCATAAGGTTTTTATTCCAAGGTTATCATTGACTCCAAATGATAAAAGAATCCCTTTCAAATTTCAACGTCGACATATTCCATTGACGGTATTATTTGTTATGACAATCAACAAGAGTCACGGTCAGACACTTAAATATGTAAGAGTATATCTTCCCTAATCAATTTTTTCTCATGGGCAATTATATGTTGCATTGTCAAGAATTACTTCAAAGAAAGGTTTAAAGATACTGATAACCAACGACAAAGATGAATATACAAATATAACTTAAAATGTCGTTTACAAAGAAGTCTTTCATAATGTTCAGTAGTTAGTTGTTTACTTACTTCACGATATGTATGTCAATTCATTTAATGATATTGAAAATTTTCTAATATAAAAGATATTCGATATTAATTTATGTTTCAAATTTTTTTTTTTTTAATTTTTGATGTTGGAAGTTATTTTAATTTCATTATTTCAATAGTTATATTAAACATATTATTAAAATGTTATATATATATATAAAAATATATATATATATATATATATATATATATATATATATATATATATATATATATATATATATATATATATATATATATGATGTGGATGTGTATCACCAAATTTATCAAAAATTCAAGAAAAACTCCAAAATTTCATATCCAACCAAGATTCAAACCTCAGACCTCCTAATTGCAAAGCGAAGACCCAAACCATTGAACCATTTTGTTTTTGTTGTTCATAAATTACAAATTAAAAATATATTCACATCTTGACTGGTATTATAAGGAGAACTCAATAAACTATTGATTAAAATTGTATCATATCCTACAAATTTGTTTATGAGTAGTTGTTGCCACCTGGAAATGAAAACATATTGCATTGAATACAGATTTTAATATTGCATTGTATCATGTCCTACAAATTTGTTAACATTAATGATCGTTGGGGATCTAGAGATTTGTTTCATATTAGTGTCATTGTAGAACGAATCCTTCACAAACTACAGGGTTTGTTTTTCATAGTAATCCTAAAGTGTATAGGAACTATTTGGGTAGGACATGGAATGAGTATTCTATAACAGTTTTTTATTAACTCAGTTGAGAATTTCATTCAAGGTAGTGAATGGATTTCATCATCTCAGTAACTGGGGAGTTTTGTTTCATTTATTTACTTCCCTCTATATGTACAAGGCCAATAAACACACAACATGGTTTTAGTTCAATTAAAGTCAATAAACACACAACACTAGTTTATTATAAGCCATGCAAGCCTCATTTCAATTAAATTAAAACCTTGGAAATGTATATATAGTGATATATGTATTAAGTTATACAAAATAATGCAATAAGGTACTATTATTTAGTTGCAATACTGTAGAGATTAAAGTTATGTTTGTTAAAAAGCAACAGGAAGTGGATTGACTTATAGTAGATAGTAGATAAGCTAGTCAATAGCAGAATTTGTAGATAAGCAATAGAAAGTGGATTGACTTACAACAAATAAGCTGCTTATCTAAACAACGTTTAACTTGTCAAACATAAGAGATATACCTGAATAATTATTTGCAGAATTTGTTCTAATATAAATTTATCTTTCGTTTTAGTTTTTCTGTTAAAAATAGTTTAAATATATATAAATGGGTTTTGATATCATAAGTTGCTAATAGCCTGGTTAGTGGAGGTGTACTTTATTTTGCTTGAGGTTGTTGGTTCGATTCCGAGTTTAGGCAAAAAAAATTATAATTTTCTTAGAATTTTGATCATAATATGCCACGCATGCAAATATATATGCCACGTCGGATGCCACACAATCAGACGGAAATGACTAAAGTGGCACTATTTAAAAACTTAAGGGATCACTTTGAAACTTTTTATATCCAAGGGACCAAAATGGACCCCAAGGTAGACTTAAGGGTCTGTTTGGATTAATGGAAAGGGATGAAATGGGATGGAGTGGAATGGAATGAAGTTATATTCCATTGTTTGATTTTGCAAAAAATGAATGGAATGGAATGGAATGTGATGGAACCAATTCCATCCAATACCACTCTTTTAACCCATTTTTCATTCCCCCAAATTGGAGTGTATCTAATGGAATGGAATCAACTAATAACACATTTACAATTTTGTCCTCCAAAATTTCAATTTTATTAACCGTTCTATTTCACGTGATATTTTTCTATTTACTCATTGAAACTCTTCTCCTTCCCAACCTTCATCTTCTATCTTAACAAGGTATGTTATATTTCTTCTTATTTTTTCATCTATTTATTTGTATTCTATTGATTTATTTTTAAGTTTATGAGTATTTCAATTTTTATAAATTAAGTATTTTATTGTAAACCTAAATTAGGTATCACAAAACAAACTATTCTAATAGTTATACTCACAATTTGATCCCTTCCAACCAAGATTCATGTTTTCGCGATCAAAAACTATACGGTAACCAATCATGAAGTTTTCTGCATCAGGTCATATATGTTTTTATCTGTTTCAACTAAGAATAAAAGGATTTGTTTGTATACAAAAGAGGTTTTAAACATGCATGTGTTTTTAGCTCATCCAATGACGGCGTGAATGCATGTGTAAAACCTTTTGTACACTGACGATGTATATATAAGTAAATCTATTTCATATATTTTCTTTGAAGAAATATTTCTTCTGATATATACTCACGTCCAATGATATTCAAATTGTCACTTTTATGTATTCCCAAACAAAGAAGATTTCCCTCAACCTGGATATCAGAAAAGAAATTTGAATTTAAGAAGGTAAAAGAATCATTAGGAATGATAGACCATAAAATTGAGCTTATGTTCTCACCTCACTAGTAAATGTTTTCTTGATAATACAAAACTAGGTTAATATAAAAATAGGTTAATATAAAAATAGGCTAAAATTAGTTACTATATCATAAAAAATAGGCTAAAATTAGTTACTATATCATAAAAAATAGGCTAATAAATTGTTGATTTGTTATAAAAACTTTTAATTGATTTGATTTAGATTTGAAATTATGTATTTGATTTGTTATAAAAAAAATTAATTGATATGTTCTGATTTTTATATGATGTGTTTGATTTGTTATAAATATTTTAATTTAATTTATTTATATATAGATTTATATGATGTTCTGATTTGTTATAAAGTAAACTTTATTGTTTAATTTGTTATAGATGACTATCGAAGACATAAGAATCAAGTATATGAAATTGGTTCAAATGATGATTCTGCAAGTATCTATCATTATTGTTCTAATATGTTCGCTAAAAAACAAGCGTAAACGATCACAAATACCTTATAGAATCACAGAGCAAAGAGAGAAAGTTAGAAATGAGTTGATGAAACATATTGTAGGAAGTGAACGATGTTATGACATCATTCGTATGGGTCCCAAAGCTTTCTTAAACTTGTGCACCTTATTACAAGATCAAGGTGGACTTACATATACACGAAGGGCGTCTATCGAGGAACAAGTAGCAAAATTTCTTCACATAGTAGGACATAATGTTAGAAACCGTGTGATGTCCTTCTTTTTTAGACGCTCTTGTGAAACTGTTAGTCGTCATTTTCATAGAGTGTTAAATGCTTTGATAGAGGTGGAGGGAATTTTTTTAAAACAACCTGATGGAACACAAGTGCCTCCACAGATACTTAACAGTCATAGATTCTACCCGTATTTTAAGGTAAAAAAAATTGTGTCTTATACAAATACTGATTAATTTTGTTATATATTTTTAATATATAAATTGAATGTCAGGATTGTATTGGAGCAATTGACTGCACACATGTGCGTGTTAAAGTTCCAATAGAACTCGCACCTAGATATCGTGGTAGAAAAGATTATCCGACACAAAATATATTGGCTGCATGCACATTTGACTTGAAATTTACATATGTCTTGGTTGGATGGGAAGGAACGACATATGACTCAAGAATAGTTAAGAGTGCATTGACACGTGCATACCCTCTTAAAGTTCCACAAGGTAATAAAAAATAATAAAAAATATTTGTATAAGTATTTATATTAAAATAAACTGATAAACTAATAATTTTTTTTAGGAAAATATTATTTAGGTGATGCAGGATTTCCTTTAAAAGCATGCCTCATCACACCGTATAGGGGAGAAAGATACCACTTACAAGAATACTCTAGAAATCCACCTCGAAACCCTCGTGAGTTATTCAATCATCGACATTCCTCACTACGAATGTCGATTGAATGTGCTTTTGGAGTGTTGAAGAAAAGATTTCCAATTTTACAAACTGCAACGGAGCCTACATTTGGTATTAAAACTCAAAATAAAATCATCATTGCTTGTTGCATTTTACACAACTATTTAATGGGTGAAGACCCCAATCAAACTCTAATAGATGAGGTACAAGACGAGCTTGCAAATGAAAGAGGTTTTCAAGAGGGTCATCAAGATCAAAGAGAAGAAAATGATGATATGATTAGTGGAGAGCCAATTAGAGATAATGTTGCTGGTTCTATGTGGCTAGATTATTAAAATTATTCTTAATGAATTGTTACTCTTATGAACGATGTGTTGAATAATTTTATTTGGATTGAATTTTGTTTTTGTAATTTGTGGGTGGAATTTTTTATTTGAAATTTGCAGATTGAATTTTAGTGTTTTGAATCTTTACTTTTGAACTTGCATATAAAATGTTATATTTTTCACTGTGTTTTGAATTTTAGTGTTTTGAATCTTTAGTAATAGACATGGAAGCAAATTTAAAAAGGCCAAGGAAACTCAAAAGTCAAGAAACATGCAATTGGACAATTGCTATGGATGAAGTTTTGATTGATGCATATTTGCATCAACAAACTTTGGGAAATAAAAATGGTAATAGTATGACAACAAGTGCCATGGATAGCATTCTTAAAGAATTGAAGATTCACTTTCCAGACAAACCAATTTCCAAAGAAAAGATAAAAGATCACATGAAACACATCAAAACAAAATTCAATTCTTATTACGACCTTTTCAAGAATGGCTTGAGTGGGTTTGGATGGGATTCAACGACAAATATGTAGATTGCTGAAGATGAAGTTTGAAACAAGTTAATTGAGGTATTATTTACTATAATTGCTTTACCAGATTATTTTTATTTGATTTCACTCATAAATTTTTTTTAGTGATGTCTTGTTTTGTTTATTATGGTGTAGGCAAAACCCGAAGCTGCTGAATGGAAAAACAAGCCAATATTATTTTATGATAAATTGGCCAATCTTTTTGGAAAAGATCGAGCAACAGGAGAGAATGAAGATACAGCAGCTGAAATGAGAGCAAAAAAAGCTGCAAATGTTGAAAAAACTTGTGGCACAACCATCGAAGAAATAGACCATCTAGTTGAAACCAATGAAGTTAATTTGGAGGGATTTGATGATGATGAACATCATTCTAACAATTCTCCTATAACACCTTCTGTTATCAATTCTCAAGATGCATCATCGTCTAGGAATAAGAAGCGAGTAAAGAAGGTTATTGAAGATGATACAAGCAGGATTGAAATTTCTAAAACTTTCAAAAAAATGGTTGATGTGTTTGAAATTTACACGGTGGAGTTGGTCAAACAGAGTAAGAATGCTAATGGTGGAGATATTTGGGCTGAATTGGTCGAGATTGGCGTCGAACAAAGTTCTTTGCCTCTTGTATACATGTACCTTGTTAAGAATGTTAACGCATTGAAAGCATTCAATGGAATTCCGATCGATAAGCGCAAGGAAATGTTACATCTCATTGTTCCAGACTATCCCTTTTGTTAATGGTAACATGATTATTTATCAATTTTATGCAATCTTTTTTCTTCTTTAACGAATGAAATTTAGCGTAATTTATTTTATGTATTTTTTACAGGTCCTTTGGAATACTTAAAGAATAAAGTCATTATCTATAATGAATCTATATTTGTCTTTTGTACAGGTCTTTTGTTCCACTCCGCTCCATTCCGTTCCGTTCCATTCTGTTCCGCTCCGTTCCGTTAGTTTTAAATTATCCAAGCATAGCCTAAGGGACCAATTTGAGTATTTTGCCTAAAATTTAAAATACATTAGAGTTTGTGATGTCTATAAACACATCCCAAATTATTTATAATAATTATTTCTAATAAAATTATTTATTATAAATAATTTAGTATGTGTTTATAACCGGTCAGTAAAATTCTGAATAAAATTTAAAATAGATTGAAAATTAATTCGGATGGTGCTAGAGACGGCAGAGGCATCGTGGGTTAGGGTGGTATCTATTATCTACCCTTCAAAAATTGATTGGATGATCTGACCCTTTTGTCCTTTTGTTTACCCCAAAATTTGTAAACAACCGCTGGTCCTTTAAAGATACCAAAATACCTCAGTTACTTGCAGAATCGACCAGATTGATCATATGACATGTGCTAGTTGGTGATTAATTGTAGTGTTTTTTGGAAAAAATGTCATAAATCCTTCAACAGGATTTAGAAGGTGAAAAGTAAGAAATTAAAGTATCAAAGACACAATGTAAAAGCAAGTATTAAATGCAAGAAATATTTAAAAGGGATTTCAAAGTAAATGAAAAGATAATTGCAAGAGTAAATGCAAGACAACGAAGTTTAAATGACTGGAAATGTAAAGAAAAGATAAGTGCAAGACAAGAATGTTAAAGAGCAAAAATTGTAAATGAAATGCAGTAAATTGCTTGAAAAGTAACTGACTTGAAAGATAAATGCTTTAACATAAAAGGGCTTTGAAAGTTAAATGACTTTAAAGATAAATAACTTAAATTGTAAATAATATTGAATATAAATTGTTGTTTTAACATAAAAGACTTTGAAAACAAGATGGTGGTGTTACATCACATACATTCTCACAGCACTTTTTTCTCTACACGCGGATAATTTGAGTGTTACACAAAGTTACTTGGTATAATGTGATTTTCACGCACACTTATTCTAACATTAGTCCAAGTTATTTATAGATATTACAAAGTAATTGTTTTCGGCAGTTTCATCCTAAGACTACTTTAAGATTATGACACTTATCCCACTACATCTTGAAAAAGCTTTATCTTGCGCCACTTGTCTCTGTATTTGAATTGGAAATTACATATTTTCCCTCCAAAGCTTGAACGTGCAAAATTTAGGTAATTGCCTCTCTACGTCGAATGCATGCATGGTCGAATTCCACTAACACTTAGAAAATATCCCAAACTTATAATTTATCTAAGTACAGGATCTATAGATGATGTATTTCTTCGACTTTCACATTTTCAAAGAGTAAGGTCAAAAACCTTACTTTTAGCTTATAGCAAAAGAACTGTTTTCTAAGCCAAATAACTTAATTAATGTTAGCGTCGAAATTTGAAGATAACAAATTGCCCCCCAAAAATGTTCTTTTCAACTATCTTGATGAAAAAATAATTTTTTGATGTTCACCATTTTGACACCGACTTTGGTCAAATGAAAGCATGATGGTAACCACCTAACCCACGGTCTAAAAACTATTGTAATTCTCCAACTATGCGCACGACGTCATATCAACAAAATCCCCAAAAGTCCCATCAGCCATATTCTGATGTTTTATCATCGTGACCTTTTCTTGAAACAAAGCGCCAAGACGTTTTATAGTAACTGCTACCTCCAACGTGTCTGATCCAAAGTGCCATGCGTCCCACCACTTTATATCTACATTAAGTGGCTGGACTCCATAACTTCTCATTCTACGCCTATAAATACATTCTTCAACATCAAAGAACACTTTTCTACACTCTTAAAAACTTTGTCTTCTTCTTGCTAAAGTCTCTTATTTTCTTCCCAGAAACCCTAAAAAACTCCATTCTTCATTTCTAAAAATGGTGTCTTCAAAAGCTATCATCTCTCAGAAGAAAACTCAGAAAGGGAAAACCTTTACTTTCAAAAAAGTTTTTCCTTTGTTCAACAACATTACTGAACCTAAGACGGTCAAGAACTGTCAATTCATCCCAGAACCTAGGATGGTTGAACAAAGAAGTGTATACGCTTCTCAGGTAATGATTCCTTTCATCGTTAATGATTGTTCTTACGCTCTTTTTGGCCCTTTGGACAAGAAAACACTGATTAAAGGTTGAGTGAGTTCTTTCCTAACTACCGAAAATCCTAACCTTTAGGGAAAAAGAATACCCCCAAAAATGATGATTCTTCAACCAACCCACCTTCTTCCAATCAATTGTATTTAAAGTACCTCTATGATGGTACTAGATTGGTTATAGTTGTTAGTCAGTTCAATGATTTTGATCTTTGGATGGCTAAAATGCAAAAAGTAAAAACCGCCCACTAGAAAGAAATAAGGATTTATGACTTGTTGATGTTGTCGAAGACCAACATCCCTTATTGTCTGAACCTCCTGGTTGCCTCCCTTTATTTCCGGGACAACACCCATTACACCTTCCATCTTCCTTGTGGGATGATTACCCTTACCCTCTTTGATGTAGGCACTATCACAAGGCTTCGACCAGATGGCTTGGCATATGACCCTTCGGTTGATGTTGAAGATACCATTGGGTTTAATGAGTCTAAGCTGACATATACTCATTTCATTAAACACCGCTTCAATCCCAACACTAAAGAGGTTTCTAATAAGGAACACATTGACTTACTCACCCTCTGGTTGTCAAGATATGTTTTCTGCACCAAATCTTTGCAGGTGGCGAAGAAATACTTACCTTTGGGGAACCAGCTTCACTATAATAGAGGGGTTTGCTTGAGTGATATAATCTTAGCCAACCTCTATGAGTCAATAAGTGAGGGGGTATCTCGACTAAAAAATCCAACTGGGACCTCTGGTGCTATGAGCCTAAATGGTCCTCTCTGGCTTCTTCAGCTTTGGCTAAATGCCATTTTAAAATTGATTCTTCCCATAAAAGGGAAAGTTGATGAAGACTCTGAGGAGATTATGCAAAGACGTACTGAAGGTGTTCGAATAGCCAAACTTATGCCCAATGATGAAGGCGAAACCCCAAAAAGGGCCTTCTCTAGCTATCTCCTGATATTTTCACATCAGTATGAGTTTGCACCCACAATGGCTCCTTTTGCTGAGAGGAAGCTTGGTCCAAAGTGGTTTATTAGGGTGTTTCCTAATTCTCCTTCAAGGAAACTCCACATGGACTCCATTGTAGTCTGGGAAGCTTTTCTAATTCCCAGGTTCATTATTCACATATTGAATGGTGGGAAATTAGTTACGGTCATAATTGCTTACCAACCAAACTTGGTTTCTAGGCAGTTTGGACTGGGACAAAGTTTTCCCATATGCCTTTTTGAAAAAAGGGCCGAGCAATTTTCCACACCAACCTCTTCGACGAGGACGCTTCCAACACTATCTTTGACAGATGGGATGCTCAAATAACAGTTCTATCTCAAGTGTTGTTCCAACCTACTACCTTGTGTTCCCACCCTTTTAATGACTGGTGGCGCAAATATTACAGTGACCATTTTCTCACTGCTGGTGAATTTTCTATCTTACTTGACCAAGCCTTCATTAATGTGCAGGAAAAGGTCAAGAAAAGTAAGTCTACTCATATCAAAGAGATACAAGCTTTTCAGAAGTACTTTGAAACTGTCTATCAACCAGATGATCTTAGTCAAACTGTTTGTGAGGTTGCTGTCACTTTGAAGGATAATTTTTTGCAGAAAATGGATAAGTTAAAAATCCCTTCAAATGTTCCTCTTGATAAGCGTTATGAGGTGGTTTTCGAACTCTTTCCTCCAACATTTCCTCGACTACATACTGTTGATTTTGGAGTGATGTTTGCCCCTCCATTTCCATATTGATTTGTCTTATGGGATTCAATAAAAATCCTTCGAAAGCAGTCTCAGCTGAAAGCCAAAAAGGTGGTTGCGACTAAGCATACACTGGACAGTTTCAAAGGACACCTTCATATAGGGATCAAATATGTTCATGTCGAAACTAAAATTTATGAAGGTTTGAGGTTTTCATTTGTTTCCTACTAACTGATCAATTATTAACTCATAACAATTGTCTTTGTAATTCTCAATTGTCACCGGGAGACCCAATACCACCAAGGACGTGGTGATAAAGCCTGAGAAGAACAATGAAGGCACTAAGGTACTTCATATCCGTTAATTATTCACCTTTTGTATGCTTGCCTTCTAATACTTTGATTCTCTTTCCAGACAACCAAAAAGCATTCGACACCCCAAAAGAATGGCAAAAAGGCTTCAAGTGTCACCGTCAGATCAAACGGTGATCAATCTCTTGAGGAGCAACCCCTCAAAAGAAAAATAAAGATTGCACAATCTCCTAGTGCTTCTGGCCAACCTTCCTCCAAGGTGGCCAAAATTGTTGAAAAGGCATCTGCTGCAAGTATTGTTGAAGTTTCACCTCCTACTCCTGTGGTGACACCAACTGGTGGCCCTTCTGAGAGTGCAAACTCTAGCCCAGGTGTTGGAGAGAATGAGGTATTTAAACTTTTCATCCCTCATATTTTAATCCTTTTTACAACTTTGACCTAATCATTTTCAAACTGAATCTATCAATTTAAAAGGCGACTCTTCATCCCATCCGACCTAGTCCATATTTCACCAACTACATCATCTTATTCATATAAACCATGTAGCTTCATTTCACTTACTCACTTTTCAAACCCTTTACCCCGACCCAAGTCCAATCCCTCCCTTTAAACCCTTACCGCAAAACTTACATCCAAAAGTTCTTACATTACTTCGACAATACCCAATCATCTTCCAACCACACACAACACTGCCACCAAAACACCCCTAAGACCACCATATTCCTCTTGAACCAAACACATTACCTATCAAAGTCAAACCATACCCCTCCCAAAAATAAGTTATGAACTCAATTATTAAATAAATGCTGACACAAGGCTTTACTGTCCCTAGTCACAACCCACTATCATCACCAATTTTACTTGTTAAAGAGAAAGATGGCACATGGAGATTTTGTGTGGATTATCGTGCCCTAAATGCAGCTACCATAATAGACATATTTCCAATTCCTACCATTGATGAACTTTTAGATGAATTAGGTTCTGCCATATTTTTTACCAAGTTAGAGCTACGCTCCGATTACCACCAGATCCGAGTTGCATCGAAAGATACACATAAGACAACTTTTCAAACTTTTGATGGGCATTACAAATTTCTTATTATGCCTTTCGGCCTCACCAACGCTCCTTATACGTTTCAATATAATATGAACGATTTGTTGTGCCCTCACTTAAGAAAATTTGCCCTAATTTTTTATAGATATTTTGATTTATAGCACAAATTATTTTTGAATTGTTAAGTTCAGATTCTTTTGTGGTGAAATCATCCAAGTGTGTTTTTGCAGTGAAAGAAGTTCATTATCTTGGTCATGTGATTTAAGTGGGTGATGTTGCACCCATCCAGACAAAGTCAGGGAAATTTTGGATTGACCCCAACCATGTTCACTTACGGCTTTACGTGGATTTCTGGGCCTCACTGGTTTCTATCGTCGCTTTGTTCGCAATTATGCCTTTCTCGCCTATTCTCTCACCTACGTTCCACTACATTCAACTGGAGTACAACAGCGACGAAGCCTTTACAAAGTTACAGAAATACATGACCAACATGTTGGTCCTGGCCTTGCCAGATTCTACAAAGAATTTATTATTGAGACAAATGCTTATGGAGTTGCGTTGGCGTGGTGTTATCCCGATACGATTATTAGATTGCTTTCTTTAGTAAGAAGATGTGGCCACATATGCAAGCTGCTTTAACATATGTTCGCGAGATGTTTGCTATTACATAAGCAATAAAGAAATGGCGTCAGTATATCATTGGTCAGCAATTTGACACTTATATAGATAAAAACTCCAGAACAACAAATATGGGCCTCTAAACTACAAGGTTTTAACTTAAATGTTTTTTACAAACCTGGCAAGTCGAATTTGGTTATTGATGATTTGAGCCAAAGTATCATTCTAAAGAGTCCTTGTTGTTGACTTTTTCCTCTGTTGTCCCACGCCTCTTAGCCACCCTTCGTACGTTTTATGCTAAAGATAAGGAAATCCAATCATTAGTATCTCACATATTGCAAAATCAAAATAAGAAGAATCAATACAAGTTTTCAAAAGGGTTGATGTATTACAATGACATATTATTTATACCTGACGTTGAAAGACTCCGTAACAATCTTCTACAAGAGTTTCACAACACACCAACATCTGGTCATTCTGGTGTAAATGCTACCTTGGATCACATCTCTTCCTCTTTTTCCTGGACGGGCTTGTCTACTTTCACCAAACAATTCGTCAAACATTGTGCTGTCTTCCAATATAACAAGTATCAAACTTTGAAAAAAAAAGAGTTACTGCAACCCTTACCAACACCAAACCAAGTGTGGGAAGACTTGACTATGGACTTTATAACACATTCACCCAATTCCTTTGGACATACTGTCATATGGGTCATCTGTGATCGTCTCATGAAGTATTGTTATTTCATTTCTATGTCAACAAACTTTACTGCCAAATGTCTTGCTGTCCGATTCTTAGTTGAAGTTGCTCGCCTTCACGGAACTCCAAAGACCATTATCTCTGATCGAGATCCTTCATTCCTTAGCAATTTCTGGACATAATTTTTCAAAATGCAGGGTACCACATTAAAATATAGCACAGTATATAATCCTGAAACCGACGACCAAACAAAAGTAGTAAATCAATCTGTTGAGATATACCTTCGTTGTTTTACTAGTGATCAACCCTGCCAGTGGTTTAAGTTCCTTCACCTCGCAGAGCTCTGGTACAACACTTCTTTTCATACATCAATACAAATTTCACTCTTCAAGGCTCTATATGGTTGCGATCCGCCTAACATTCCGTCTTATGTTTCTAGATCAGTTGAGAATGAATCCCTGACCAGTTCCCTGCAACAAAGAAACGAGATACTAAAGCAGTTAAATGCCAACTTACAAAAGCGTCAACTTAAGATGGAGAAGAAAACTAAGAAACACATAATGGATTTTACCATTAAACATAGAGATCTCGTTCTCTTAAAGCTCCAACCTTATCGCCAACAGACTGTCATCAAGAGGACTTCTCAAAAGCTTTCTAAAGGATTTTTTGGACCCTTATCGATCATAAAACGAGTTGGTGAAGTTTCTTACTTACTGGATCTACCTTCATCTTTGAAAATACATCCGATCGTGCATGTCTCTCTATTGAGACCTTACTTCGGATCTTTAACTCATAGCAGTTCCCATTCCCTTCCAGATGATCTTGTGAGTTTCGAACCAAGTATTGAGGAAGTTACCACCACCGAAGAGGTTCACACAACTGCTCCATAAAACACAGAGGTTCGCATACATGATGAACATGATTTTTTTTTGGTGTTTTTGAAAGTGTTTATGTACCATGACCTTTGTTTGATTCGACGGGGCAAAAACATACATAAGGGATGATGTAAAACAATATGAGACAAAATGAGGTGAGATAAAATGAGGTGAAAGGAAATGATATGCAAACAATTCCAAAGACAATGAAAGAGTCTTTAAATAATTCTCCATTTCAACGGTCACTTTTGCTAAGTACACGCGTTCCAAGTACCCCTTTTGCACAAGTTAAAAAACCAAACCCTACTTTTGTAGCAGACCCATGTGGTGTGGCCCCCACTTTTCCACTTGCTTCATTTTTCATAAAACCTCTTCCCCACACACCGCCAACTGGTTCCAACAATATCTTTCAAAAATTTCATACTGCCCAAGATAAGTCTTCCCCACACGCTCCCTCTTATCCTCTGTCCTCGAGCCGTGTGCCCTCTATGACTTTTCACACTCCACAAGCCATCCATATTTCACTGTTTTCCCCAAACCCTAACATACCAACGACTGCTTCCTCAAATAACACATGGATAATACCCACTCACATTAACCCTACGAATTTATCTCCCATACCCGACCCAATACCACCTCTACTCAGTCCAATTACACCTCTATCCCAAGATCATAATTCTATGAACCTTGAGGACAAGGTTCTTTTTGACCCATAAAATATTGTTAGGAACACGTCCACTAAAGAGAAAAAACCTTCAATTTTACTTAAAAATTAGTAGTACTAAGTTGGAGTGCCATTAATAATTTTTATTTTTGTTCTTTTAGTTTGGGTTATTGGCCTTAGGCCCATTATGCTTTAAATCCCTAACTAACTAACTAACTAACTATATATATATATATATATATATATATATATATATATATATATATATATATATATATATATATATATATATATATATATATATATATATATATATATATATATATATATATATATATATATATATATATATATATATATATATTAGGTGTATCCTTCTTGTTTATGCTAAGAAAAATTCTAAAAGTTATTTTACTGAGTTATTTTCATATGCAACTTTAGATCTAAATTGATAACCATAGTGTATAACATAACATCATGATTTCAAATAACTAGTAACTTCATTTTAGATTTTTTTCATGAATTAAAGAGAATGAAATGAAATTAAACTAAAAATAAAATCGGATGTTAAAAGTATAAAATTGACCACTCTTACATATTGCCAACATTGTAGGTAAATAATATATGTTTTTTTTACCAGAAGTCCAGTATTATGGACATCGAAGTAACACAAATAAACCCAAAATCATAATTGTTTTGTATCATAATAAATCACTTATTTATTTTATTGGTGAAATTTGTTACCAAGAGTAAAAACAATGTGTTTATTTACAAATGAAAAATTGTAGTACATAATTTAAATTAAGATATCGAGACAAATTGAAATGAATATGTGCGGTGACAAAAGAAACTTACCAAGTATGTTTCTTATCAATGTATCATTCAACTATCTTTTGATTAATTAAATGCAAAGTACTATTTTTTTTTTCCTTTCATTTGGAAGTAAGTGGTCTACAAACTAAAATATTTTATTTAAAAATTTAAGATTATGGCTGAAGCTTATTAATAACAAATTACAGTCTCTTCATTATTTTAAAAAAAAAAAACTATAACAATTGCTTAATATAGTTCTATTTTCATTTTGGAAAATCCAACTTTAGTATTTTTACTTAAATCAATCTTTACAATTTTCTTGTTCTATATTACTTTTAACCAAAAACTATCCTTAATTTCTTAAATACAACATTTGAATAATGAGATGGAAAGAAGACTACAATCACCCTGACTTTTATTTATTTAATTATAAAATCAACAATTAAAATGAGTTCCTTTTGGAAGGACATGAAAAGATATTATGAAAAAATTAGTAATTATACAAACACAAATGTACCTTTAGACAAAAATATCAATTCTAAATAAACAAGAGATACGCTCGATACATTCAAAGTGCTCCACAACTTTATCTATGCGAATAAATAATCCAAACATTTATAATTATGTCAACAAAGGTTACCATAAAGATATATGACTTTGGAAGGATGTTTACTTTGTATATAACCTTTATTTTTTCATTTAAGAGAGTTTTGTATGCAATCTTTTATCATTAATTTCATCATCAGAGAGAATAAGTTATTTTTGCAAGAAAGAATGAGAGGTTATAAAGACACATTTGAAGAAGTTATTATTGGAATGAAAATTACATTTTTAAGAGGGTTGTGAAAAATTGAAACCAACGTCAATGGTTATGCATTTTTAAAAATTGTAAAGTTTTATTAATATTGTATTTTTGAATTAAATAAATTGTATTGTTTAAAAGAGTAAACTGAGAATGAAAATATGTCATTTAAAAAACACCTATTCCCTTTATATATACAGTAATAGATAGATAATTCGATAGAAGTTAAAAATGAGAGAATCCGAGAGATTTCATCAAACTTCCTTTCACAAAGAATTTTTAAAAAATGATCAAACGGAGGAATAAATATTGAAAAATAAAATAAAATAAATTTTCATGTGAAGGAGAGTTTTATTGCTAGACTTTTTGAAGATTATAAAAAATAAAATAAATATTCTCACCTAACCAATAACCAAATTCCATTAACAATAAACAAACAATAAACCAAAAAGTGAACCCCATTATCATGTTTTACTGCTCTGTTATTCCCAAAACCGATACTCTCTTTGAAAAGCATCCATATTCCATTTTCCATTTCCCATTTCCCTCTCTCTCATAAGAACGAACCCTAACACGCGTTTTTTGTTCAGATCAGTGAAGAAGATGGCACCAATCTTCACTTCACTTTCCCTTTTCGGAATTCCCCTAATCATAACCCTAACCCTAACCCTAATTCACTTCGCACATGCTAATTCTGAAGGAGACGCTCTTTACACTCTCAAACGAAGCCTCACCGACCCTGATAATATCCTCCAGAGCTGGGATCCGACCCTAGTCAGTCCTTGTACTTGGTTCCATGTAACCTGTAACCAAGACAATCGGGTCACTCGAGTGTATTATTCTCTCTCACACACACTTTTTCTGTTTCATTAGTTTTATTCTAGTGATTAATCAGTACTAGTCACTTCAAATTTTAAGAAAAATCGTTAATTATTCAGTTTTTGGCTTGTTGTGTTTGATCTTTTTACTTTGATTGGACCTTTGGTTTTGGATTTTGAGGGAAGTTTTTCTGAAATTTGTTTGTGGGTTGTTTGTTTTTTGTGATTATTGTATGTTATTTTTCAGTGAGTCAATGTTGAGTTTGTTTCTATTTTTAGGTTGTGAATAGATATATTTTGGGAGCTATGTTTGTGATCAGTGAAAATTGATTAATATAAATTCTTTATGGTGCTTGCGTTAATGCTTTTTTTTTCTTTTCAAAATTTGTCTATTGCTTCATGAAATTGAGGGTTTTTGAAGTGTGAGATTGATTCATTCATGTTGGGTTATTGATTTGTTTTTAATGAAACAAACATCACACTTTTTTCTTAATGTTGTTAACCATATTGTTATTTCTGGAAAACTTTGATCTAATTTACTTTAGATGCCATTGTTTGTAATTTACTTTAGATAGTGTATTTTGCAGTTTGTTTGATTTTCCTGTTGGATCAATGAATCAATTAATAATATTTCATTTTATGATATACTTGTATAGGGATCTTGGTAATTCTAACCTATCTGGACATTTGGTACCTGAACTTGGGAAGCTAGAGCATCTGCAGTACCTGTATGTTATTTGATCTAATTCTTAATCTTCCATGTTAAAATAATCAATGTATTAACATTTTGTCGCGGTTCACCTTGTTTTTGCGAATTTTCATACTTGTCCGGCTTTAACCGTGACACTCATTTTTTGTTGGATGTAGTGAGCTGTACAAAAACAACATTCAAGGAACTATTCCTCCGGAGCTTGGAAACCTCAAGAGTCTTGTTAGCTTGGACTTGTATAACAACAACATATCAGGAACCATCCCACCTTCATTGGGGAAATTGAAGAATCTTGTCTTTTTGTAAGGCTGATTAATGTATATCATTGTTACGCTCTTTAGGCATGAAAAGACCGTGCCCTGTCATTTGCTTTTCCATTACATCAGTTGCTTTACAAGGCTTTGACGGTTGCAGAATAAATTCAGCTACATGTGAACAAAAACTTGCTGTACAATTGAGTTTTTTTATTCATGCTTTTAATATAAAAGTTCTAGAGTTGATGATTGTGTTCAAGGCATGTTGTTATGTTATGATTATGGGTATATGTTTGATAGTAAGACAGCTGATCATGGCTGGTTATGCTAAAAATGAATTGTATCCAAAACCAAGCGTGAGACCTTTTAACAAAACTTAGGGAAAATCTAGAGGTTCAGCTGTTAATTGAATGTTGATTATCATTGTAAGCACCAAAACCAAGCATGAGACCTTTTTAACAACCATATAAAAACCATATGCTCCTTTTTGGTTTTCTGTTTCTTTTATCCAATTTTTATCCCCCAAGAGCATTTGTATTATACATAGCCTAGTGTGTGGCCCCTAGTAATTCTGTTTTGAAGTGTTCAAAGCTGTTAGTCTTTCAATCTATGACGTAATTTACCACATTGCCCACTGATGAAGCTTTTGATTATTGTTTTTCATCATAAATTATTCAGTATTTGCATGTTTCTTATTTTTACTTTTTTTGTGTGCAGACGACTTAATGATAACCGGCTAACTGGTCCAATCCCCAGGGAACTCATTGCTATTTCAAGCCTTAAAGTAGTGTAAGTCACATTTGTCTTTCTATGTTGATGTTGATAAAATAAAGTGAATATGTGTACTTTCAAAGAGCCTAAACATTCACTTTATCTTCAGGGATGTCTCCACCAATAACTTATGTGGTACGATTCCTACCTCCGGGCCATTCGAGCATATTCCATTGAATAAGTAGGTCCCAAAATTCTTTATATTTCTTATCTACTCTAGCTCTTGGGTACATTTTCTTCATATTTTCTAAGTAATCATTTTTTTTGGCTGGTTGATGCTAGATTCTATTTATCTTTACTCTTGCACCTGTTTTTAATGTCAGTTTCTTCCTTTATCTTTGTTTTACTGAGGTGGGGCGTAATAAGAACCCTTGTATGCTGCATGCCGTTGTATCTATTTCTCGTTATTATAATTGCTTTGTGATTGGGATGTTTTGTGGGTGTCTAGCTTTTAGGCTGTTTGCGTTATATTCATGAAATTTAGTAAAACTATGGTTGTAGTATTTGATTTATTTAAACTTCTCCTTCCGCCAAATGCTATGCATATGCTACCCTGTTGCGACAGTCAAATTGCTTTTTATCGTCTGATACATAGTTGCTATTACTGCATTCTTTGGGTGCTTTGTTTCTGAAACATTTTGAAGCTTGCCTTCTGGAATCTAAATAGAATATATTTCTGCTAGCTGGGTGTCTTCTTTCCTTCTCGTTACTTGTATTGACTAACATTGTTCTGTTTTGTTGTAGCTTTGAGAATAACCCTCGATTGGAAGGTCCAGAGTTGTTGGGACTTGTAAGTTACGACACCAACTGCTCGTGAATAACACGATGCTGTAGGATCTCAATCTATGTTGAGTTAAGTGTATTCTAAAATTGGAGTGTATTACGTCATAGTGTAATGGGGTGTGGTGTATATGTAAATTTACATACCGAAGAACATCGGCATTTGTAACAGTATTATGATCTTCCTGTGAAGTTGATGTCTTGAGTATCTATCTATTGATGTAAAATACTAGAAAAGAAAACAACTTGGTCACTGATAAAATGTGACACAATAGTATTGTTTGTTAGTTCCTATTGGAAGCCCTGTTACTATTTTTGTTCAATGGCAATGCAAGTGCTCAGAGAGTGTTTTACCTTAAGAATTGGTGGATATAAAAGGGTTCAAGTAAATAATAGGAATAGTAAATAATTGACTGTTTAATGGCAATTATGAGGCTAAGGATGCATATAGTTTTGTGGCATAATTGACTGTTTTATGGCAATTATGAGGCTTAATGATGCATATCGTTTTATGTTGGATGGCTTGTTTGAGGGACGTTGAAGCATAAAACTACAAATAGTTGTATCATGAAGAATGTACAATCTTTTTGCAAATTGTTTATTGGGGTTTATAACTAATATGGCTTCAATTGTCACCTAGCTTTGGAAGCTATTATAAATATTTTTGGCTTGATCATAGTGTTGTATGAGTACTCCTTCCGGTCCCTATTATGCCAAAAAAATGACCTTAAAGTTTGATCACTAATATAAGCAAAAAAATCATTAATTTTTGGATGAATTGATATTTGTGTTACTATTATATCTAAAATTTCATTCAAAAGCATTTTAACCCTCACATTTGAGGTCAAACATCTCTATCAAGAAAACGATAGTTATTAAAATATTGCAGTAATATCTCACTAACTATCACCTACTGGCAACTACCATTTGACATCACATGCTCTTTGTTTTGTTGTTTCTTGTAGGAGTTTATAACATTTCTTTGTGTTCTTGGTAGTCTTTTGTATTTTCTTTTTGGTGGACCATGTAGGTTTTGGATGTATTAGTTGGGTTTTTCAGATGGTTATTGTTGATTAATTCATACACAATGAAATGTATAAATAAATATTTAGTTTAATATAAAAGTAAAACAAATATTAAATTGAGAGTATATAAGTAGTATTATTTAGATGATAAAGTTGAAAAAAAAGTAATTGACGTGTAATCAAAATTGACAAGATCAGTCATATTTAGAACACATTTTTTATATTAATAAAGTAATTATTTTGCAATGAATAAAATATTAATTAATAAATATTGAATACATGAGAAATGAAAAAGTTCATTTCGTTCAATATAAATTGACAAACACATTGATTACGTAAAGAAAATATTTTAGTCCTTCCCCTTCTTACTTGCCCGTCAGTTTCAATATGTAGAGGTGAGTTGATTATTCAAAACCATACAATATAGCAACTTTAGTATAAAGTTTGTGACTCAACATATAAAATTTTAAATATCTTTTTTTAACCGAACAAGTAGTTAAAAATGAATCAATATTTTTTACGAGCACTTTTACCCTGGTTGAAGCTCTGTAAAAAGAAAACCCGAATGTAGTTTTAGGTGCTACGGTAACTACCCTAATCTTAGAGAAATATAACTGCATGAGTTTATAGAATATCAAAATGATAAATAAATTAAATGCGAACAAACAACAACATCAGTCAGGATGGCCGAGTGGTCTAAGGCGCCAGACTCAAGTTCTGGTCTTCGAAAGAGGGCGTGGGTTCAAATCCCACTTCTGACATTTTTTCATTCTTTTCAATTTTTTTTTTTCAAAACGATTTTGGGCTGGGCTGAAGCGGACAATTTTGGGCTGGGCTGAATCCATATAGATATTGTTCTGAAGCCTTTTTAGTTTTGCACCACACTTAAATATTTGTTTCAAACATTCCTAAAAAAGTTTAATACCTTATATCAATTTTACTTATATCTATTAAATAACATACTATTTGTTTTTGTTTCTTAAATATTTTTAAACTATATACATAAACTTTTTTCATATCATTTTTTTTTATAAAATTTATTTTGGAGATAAGTACTTCGTTTTGAGAGGAAGTTGTGGAAGGCAAATAAGTTGCAGTAAACTTACAATTTTTTTTAAAATATTTTTTTCTTTTGTTTTGAGAATAATATTATGATAGAAAAATAAAAATATCTAATTTTCTTTGTTACCTAAATTCGTTTTGTATTCTTTAGGCTAAAATACGTACATTTTTGTGCTTCATACCATATGCTATTAAGTAATTAAGAAATATAGGCTAAATTACATACATTTTTGTGCTTCATACCAAAACAATATGAAGATTACATAATAACTTCTTAGGCACTTAGATAGAGGTAGTATTACTATAATTAAGTGAAATTATACTTTCATAAATGTGAACTTATATGACTAGTATTGAAATATCAGGATTATAAGCTGTTGAATAAAAATACAGAAATTACCATACCTTTCTTTGAGCAACTTCTGACTCACTGATGAGATTGTTCTTGAGGAATTACTTTTACTCTTCTAACAATGCTCTTTTAATAATCAACATGGGTCTTTATAGAGACATTTTCAATTGGACGAGTTTTAGAGATTGGTTAAGCATCTGAAACACCATTTTCTTATTGATCAATTTCAGTCTTCCCAATACTAGTAATCTTTTCTTATTGTTTCTTTCAGACTCCACATTTCCTTCCTTGCTTTGAGTTAGGATTTAAAACATAAGCTTTTCTTTTGTTGTATGTTGTAATCAACCATTGTCCTGGAGTTGAGATTGTTCCTTTCCTCTTTCCTTTTTGCATATCTACAATAAAAACAATCTCATTCTTTGGTATTCATACTCTTATGGGTCCTTTAGTGTTAGTTTTAATAGGCTTCCTCTTAATTTGAGCTTTTGCCCTATAGAAAAGTCTAGGCTCATTCCAGTCTTTTTGTTTATAAAACTTTTGTCTAGAATGGATCTTAACTTTGACTTCTAATCATTTTAGAACCCTTGATCCAAGAGTCTTGGGTTCTGGTTATTCAGAACCTTTGACTTTTGAGTTCGGGGTTCTGATTTCATCATAATTTTACCATTGTCAGCAACATGCCCATATTAAATGTTTATCCCCTTTTGAGCAGTGCTTGAAGAATGAGGGTCTGATGGTTTAATCAAGATTTCAAACATTGAATTAAATGGATGTTGATGATAACCAAGACCTTCTCCTTTGCTCCTAATTACTCTATAGATCATGGAAGCAGGTTAAATCTTAAAGAGAGGTTTCATGCTTATTCACAGGTTTTTGAGGGACTACATTTACTTGAGCAACATGATATTTTTCAAGAGATTCAATTTTAATTTGTGATGACTTTAGTTCTCCTTTTAATAGATAATATTTTTTTTTTATAAATATTTTCATGTGTCTTGCCTTTTCTTGACAAAGACTAATGTGATCTTGAATACTAGAGATAAGATCATACCTATATAGATTATAAAATGCCTCATATTCTTCTTATGAATCCAAGGCATAACCAGATTCAATGAAGGCCATCCGTTCCATATTGGTTTCTCCTTCATCTTTATCTGAACAATCTTCATTATCAAGTCCATCCCATGTTTCCATGAAAGTCTTCTTGAAATTACTCCCGAAGCTAACATTTTGGAAGCATTCTTTCTTTGATTTTTCCATTGTAGCTCTGGACATTTAGCAATAAAATGACCAGGTTTCTGACAGTTGAAGCAACCTTTTTAACCATCCTTTATGTTTATAGAACTAGATCCTCTAAAGGAACTACTTATGCTAAATAATCTCTTGTTCCTTTATGCAAGTTGTTGAAACCTCTTGATGATAAAACCCATTCCCTCATCATCAGAGTCACCATTATAACCTTTTTCATCAAAAGATTCTTCTGGTTTCTAGACTTTTGAGGATCTGACAACTTTATCATTATAATTCTTTATTACTAACTTTAAAGCCAGTGATTTATACTTCTTAACAGACTCATCTCCATTTATTTCCATCTCATGGATTTATATATTACTTATCAGACTTTCAAGAGACATCTTGTTCAGGTCTTGAGCCTTCTGAATAGCCGTGACCTTTGCCAAAAAATTGTTCTTGTTGGCCTTGTTCATTTTTTATAAAAAGATTTTAAAATATAAAATATTTTGTTTGCTAATTTAACTTTTTAAAATTATTTTGTCCATATCATTTTATAAATAAATTCTTTTTATTTTTAAAAAGAATTTTTTTTAATTATTTTTGAAAACATGGTAATTCTATTATAAAAATTGCTGGGATTGGGAAATACATATTATTTTAGAAGAGAAAAATACACAAGAATAGGTACATGAATGTAATTCAAATTCTTGATTGATCGATTAGTTCATTTGCTGAGAATGATTAATTTTACTACCAAAGTTGATCGAGTAAGAAGATCCCATGGTCCCTAGCCATTGGCTACGGGAATTCGGGACACTCTAGTTCTCAACTATTTGAAACCACCATCCTCAATACCATTTGACATAAAAGTGTTCTCCAAGAGAACATAATCAAAACCAACACCTAAATGGGTATTAATAGGATGAATGACCCATTTAAGTGAAATTTAATAGTCTGTATGATGAATGAGACTGACATCTGGTGGTACATGAGCCTCTTGAGTTTCTCGATGTAAAGTTACTTCGTCAGTCGATGAAGGAGATTGACAAGAAATAAGGTGCACGTTTTTTCAGTCAACACACATAACCTGTTCAATGTTCGTTAGGGTAATTTCTAGTTTTTAAATTGATAGTGGTTAACTTTACTATTGAAGCATGCAACTAGCGAAGCAACTAGAAAATAATACTAGTTTGAGAGAACATTGCATTCAAGCTCTTTAGGAAGCCATTAGAGAATTTCACCCCACTTAACAGAAGGAATGAACAGATCCTCCGGGAAGTCTACCATGCCAAAGTCATTCTCAAACCGCTTGCCCATAAGGGAAATGTAATAAGAGCGATTCAAATAAATGATGCAAGTATCACCGAATACGAGGTCATCACACAATGGTTTCCACCACCTGAAGTAATAAAGTGAAAAGCTAATTCATGAAGGCCGCCTACAGAGATATGTATAGGGTAACTCCTAGAATTTTGAAAGAAGAGCACCACAAAAAATGGCAGACCTCTAGATAACATCATAACTATAAAAGAGTCATATTTGGGAGGATTGACATGATCCCATCCAAGCGTATTATACTTTAAATATGTTTGTGAAAAGTTTCACACGGGGGCAGAGAGTATATCTCATCATGTTTCAATTCAACAAGAGGATTTGTGAGTGGGTATGCATATCTCCACAAATCCTTTTTTCTATTATCTCTTAGATCTAGTATGGCAAACATTTTAAGTGTTAGTAGTATGGAATAGGCTCCTTAGCCTGTGTAATGGTCCCCTTATTATTATAATAGATATTAGTTGGACCCCTAATGATACGAACTATACAAAGTTGTTTGATGAACTTCCTAATCCAAACAACTTCGTTTGTTACCTATTTTTCCTACTTAATAATGATATAAGCCTCTGTAGTATAATACTCCTGCACATAACATCACCATTCAAACAAAAACATATAACTTGATTGTGATCTAAAGTCACCTTTGTCTGTCTGAAGCTAGCATTGATGTGACATATTATAAAAGTTATTCCTGACCCCATATACTAAGAATGAATATCTAGTTCTTCTCAACTACTTGAGAATATTCTTGATATCACCCTAATGATCATCATTGGGATCAAACTAATACTTTATCATTATTCTCAAAGAATACTAGACATATGGTCGAGTGTACAACATTTCATGCACACATCCTCGGGGTGATTTATGTTAAGAAAATGAGTATTGACATTCATTTCCCACATTTCATAATCATGGTATACAACAATAACAAGTAAAGTTCGAACAAATTTAAGCATTGCAATTGATGGAAAAGTTTCATCATAGTCTACACCATGAATTTGCTTCATCCCTTTAACAATATGTCACTCCTTACCTTACCATCCATGATTGTCTTATTTTTTATGACCTCCATTTTGTGGGACTAACCCCTTAAAGAAGATATTTTGGACGTTGAGAGTTATTTTTTTACAAATTGGCCGATTTCAATATTAGCAAAGATGGCACCCGATCAAGAAGATATCTCAAGCATCACCAGTTAGGCAATTTAAAAATCAAATTGACATGATAATCAAGTTGTTAAATCAAGCAAAATATCTTGAATTCATAAAGAGATAAAGTGTGAAAACTCGTCTAATCTTGCGCTTAGTGTCTTAGAGTGATCAATTAAAATGTAAAAGGTTAATATTAAGTTTTAAAGTACTAATACAATCAAACACACATAAAAGTTTTTCAAAACACTTTGAAATTTCATAAAACTTCTTGAAAACCTATTTGTAATCTTTTCAATGCTAAATTAAATGTAACTTAATTTAAAGACACCATTAAATATAAGGATGTCATTCTAAAAGTATTTGTAGTTAAATATTACTTTAATATATGACAACAATAATGTGAAGAGAATATATGTAAGTTGGATGATGACAATATCTAACAGGTCATGGATACGAGATATCAAGTATTCACATAAATATAAATATTAAGAGTGACATTTATAGTGGATTGAACCCCCATGTGAATACTACATAGTTTATTGTGTAAATGTTATAAATTATTCTCTTAATGATAGTGGTGTAAGTCATCTCTAGACCAAAAATCACAATAATCCCTACTTCAGGAGTTGACCATTTTAGTATTATCAAATATTGTTTTAAACAAGACAATTAAAAATTCAGTTTACTAGGTGTCATTACTATAAAATATACATTTTGTAACATCTTCTTAATTCAGATATTTATTCTATTGAAGTAATAATTCATCTTTAGTCACTTTTATTTTTTTGTTAATTATAAATCACTTTTTACCATGGTCCAAACCAACAATCATGATGATAGGTTAAGGATGACATGTTTCGAATCTCAGCACCGACACTAGTAATTTTATATTTTTTCATTACAAAAAGGATGTGTCCCCTTAATATTTATATTTATATTAAAATTAAACTACCTTTCACCACAATAGTATTAACTATTGTGAAATGTACCTCGGTAACACCCTAAAAGCGTGTCAATTATAGACATTTCATCATGATTTGTATTATCATCCCCGGTGAAGAGTGTTATTTAAATATAAGTGAAACATTTCTCATTTTTGTACGGGTGACTCTCCTAACACAAAACCATAACATCTCTCGCATGCCTTATCCTAATCTCCATTAATGTTTGCATACTATTTTTTCACAAAACTCTAACATATATTTTCCAATCCATTTGAATCAAGGAAACACAAAACTAATTTCTTTGACTTCCTCTTCACATTTCAAATACATGATACATTTCTACCATTCATGTTATGAGCTATGTTGTAGTTGTTCAAAATATTTATTCTTTATGTTTTTTTCTCTCTCTTGATTATACTGTCTACAAATTTAGTAATTGTCGTATCAAACTCGATCAATCCCTTTATTGGCCTACAGTGATATGTTCTCCACATAACCTTCAAATCTTCATAAGTTTTTGACTCAATTTTGTTGTATTTCACCTTTCATTTAATATCAATCCACGATGCACAAAACTTGATCTTATCCACCTTTCTTTTTACGGTGTTGGACAACATATTATCCAATAAGGATCTCTAAACATTGAGACTGATGGTGTCCTCGAGGAGCCGAAAATCAACAAGAGATTTCACATTGTTGAAGGACACAACTGCCATAAACGAATATTGAGACATTCTCAAATGTTTTTTTTTAACAACATATGATCCCCATTTCTTCAAGTCTGTATTCATTATGGACCACACACAATTGCCGGTGCAATCACAATCGTATAAAAATATCGGCAAAATCTCAATTGTGGAAATTTAAACTATCAGATATTTTGTAAGAAATAAGTGATTTTACACTATCAAAATTTTAACGTTTTAGGATAAATGACAAGAATATTTTTCACACGCTATTTTCTGAATACACTATTGGATTTTTCAACGTTCTAGAAAAAAATGACTGAGTATTTTTCATGCGCTAATTTTTTAATACACTACCTCTGCTATTTTTAATAAGAAAATGACAAGAGTATTTTGAGTATTATGTAAATTTGGGAGACATGGAATTTTATTATATATTTCAAATCCATATTCTTTTGGGCCAACTTAAAGCCCGTATTTAATAAAGGCCATATTCTCTCCATGCTAATTTCATGAATTGCTTTTCTTTAGTAAAAAATGAAAACCAATATTTATAAATAGCAGTTTGGATTGAAATTCTCCAATTAACTTCTTTTTGTCAATTTTAACTTTTGAAAAAAATAAAATCAGAATTTATACAAAATTAATCTATGCAGTTATTCATAAATAAAATCTAATTTATACAAAAAAAAACATCAGAATTACAATAATCTTTTATTAGTCAATTTTTTCAAATTTGATCGGTTCAGACTAATTTTCACCGGTTTATGAATGACCGGTCTAATAGCTAATTCAGAACAATTATCTTTCTAATTTCCAGTTTAATCAATCTGTCCGAATCAATTTTTAAAACACTACGATACAATAGTCAACTGAAAATTGAATCTCACTAAGAAAAATATCTGAGAAAATAACAACTTTTAAAGATATGATACATGAAATCATTGTTAAAAATAAAAAGAATACAAGAAGTTGTAAGAATTTGTGTTTGTTTTGAAACTTAAGTTCTATGATTTTGACAAAATAAGGAGGGAGCCATTTTTCATGTTTACTTGCAATAAAATTGATTCCTCAAAAAAGCTCTTATTTAGTGGCTTGTGCAATTATATTACTCAATGAACTAGCTTCTTCTTTTGCAGCTTCCACTAACTCCTCCTACAACACAAAATAACAATTTTTCATAGAACAAAAGTAAAAAATATGAATGTTGAAGAGTTGAAGGGATTATTTATAGTGATACCTGTGCAGCTATGAGTCTAAGAGTTGTTCTCTTGCTAGTCTCTTGCATCATTCCAGCCAACAAAACTTCATCCAATATAAAATATGCCTGATCATATCATAACATATTTTTTAATTATTAATGTGGAGAAAACATATATAAGTTTTTTAATTATTAGAGAAAATGGTGTTTGAGATGAGATGTTTTACCTTATGGAAATTAAATATTAAATCTAGCTCACAAACACTGCCAAAATAACGATCTAGTGTCTCCACATAGTGATGAATAATTGAAAGTGTCTCCAATTCATTGTCTTCTTGATCATTGCATATGCAAAAGTAAAGACTAGCATATCTAAAAAAACTCAAAATATATCAGATATTAATCACGTGTTTAATCAAATTACATAAATTATTATAATGTTAGAGATGTTCAGACACACCTTTTATAAACAACTTTGAGTCCCCTCCACTCCACAAAGTTGCATAACTTT
This sequence comes from Lathyrus aphaca, assembly GCA_963966055.1. NCBI lineage: Eukaryota > Viridiplantae > Streptophyta > Magnoliopsida > Fabales > Fabaceae > Lathyrus > Lathyrus aphaca. The sequence continues at coordinate 34,495,722 of OZ014523.1, forward strand.
GGACCTCGAGAGATAACTAGGCCAGTTAACTCTCTAAGTGCCTCCAAGAAATCAACAACAAAAAATAACGAGAATTAGCTTAAGACATTTAGTTAGTATACACATTAATATTTGAACAATGGGAATCAATCTACAAAATCATGTCACAAAACATGTAACATATATTCGACAACTTCATGAATCCAAAAACATCAACATGAAAATATCGTTCCGTTAATCCATCTCAATTATATTAGATTTCAGAAGTGCAAATTCGAAACCGAAACATCTTGTCATTGTTCATGTTAGTTATGATGATTCAACATGGATTTTTAATTCCATCTAAAAGACAAAAACTGCACTTTCGGTGACAAATGCAATGCACCATGTGATCTCAAATCCAACAATTGACACAATTTGATTATTTAAATTACAATGATGTTAAAACAAACATTTTATATTTGAATTAGAGACATGTACCTTGGATCTTTCCTTTTGAGAATATGGTGAATACCATTTTGTGAGCCTCACTTTGCCTTGTCGACTAATCAGAAGCACAAAGTGAATCTAACACAACAAAGTAATCAATTTTTAAAAAAAGTCACAGAGTTCATCAAATTATAATAATCACATACTCATATTCATTTGATCTGAAAATAATATTTAACATCAAATAAAACATTTACCATTTGATATTATTATTGATGAATCTGAGAGAAACTCTTGAGAAAGGGACAGTGGTATTATTGATGAATCTTTACCTTGTTTCCAAAATTGAGGATCAAATATAAAGCTATGGTTAATGAGTATTTGACTTTTTCTTTCAAAAAGAAAAACTTACAAAAGTTTTATTCATTACACATGTGTTTGTATACATGATGTGGCTTTATGCTAGATATAATTTAAATTAAATATTTTAATAATATAATAATTGTAATTGATTAGATACATAAACCATTTTAATACTATGATGCATATAAATTAGATTTTTAAACATGATGTATACACACCTTCTAATATTTTTTAGACTGATTTTTAAGTTTTTTTTTGTTTTTAATTTTGAAAATTGGTCTTTTATGTTACATTATTTTTAATTTTCATTTTTTTATTGAATGATTTGTGTTGCAAAAATTGGAATAATGAATAACACGAAGAACTCTGATGTGTGGTACAAAGAACAATGATAATCGAAATAATCTGACTTTTCATTTGATTCATTCACCCGATTATAAAAAACTATGTAATTACACATTTGCAAGAGTGAAATTCTATAAAAAAAAAATTCAGACGTATGTATTTAATCATTCACATAATTACATGTTATAGGTTAGATAATCAAACTTCTGATTTTGGTCTTTCACCAAATTGTCTATTATGTGAATCATATTTAAAAGAATGAAATACAATAAGAAAAAATTAAATACTTTTAGCCAACAATAATAAGAAATTAAATAGTTTTATAAATGGCCTATCATTGGTGTTCCTAGTATCTAAGATTATGTGAATCATATGTATTTAAAAGAATGAAATGCAATAAGAGCAAATCAAATAATTTTACTCAATAATAATAAGAAATAAAATAGTTTTTATAAATGGCCTATCATTGGAGTCCCTATCCAAGATAGAGGACTACCTAAACATTATTAAAGATAAAAGCCAAGTGAATAGATAAAAGTCAAAAAGTTTAGAGGTTTCTGCAATGAGCAAACTCGAGAGGCGAGCTAGGTAGCTCTCTTGGATAGTCATGGAGGTTTGCTGAAGTAACTTCAGTACCTTTGTTAATTGATGAAGTCTAATCTCAAACACGTTTTCTCAAATTTTATAAACTGTATGTACTTCTATGTTATTAGTTAAAATAAATAATAGTTACAAACTTCAGTTAGAAATATATAGGTTTTGGAGAGAGATAATCACAAATATTTGTTACTTCGAGTTTTGGAGAGAGATCTAATTGTATCATATGTTAAACGGTGTATGAATGCATGTGGAATATTGGAACAAACCTAGTACGAATAACATGTCGTCAAAGTCTGCTCACATGTTATTGTTTAATTGGACCATGTGTTATGGATCCAATTGTTTAAGTTAACTTGTACCATAAGTTAGTTTGTAATGAGTAATTGTTAAAAAGCCCGTTAGGTTAATGTGTTAGTTTTATTATAAATAGCATATTAGTCTCTCATATTTTGTATAAGGGAAAATAGGAAAGATAAAACCCTAATTCAATAGTGAGAGAGGTTATTTGTTATTCTTGTATACTTGTAATCTTGTTTTAAGAGAAAGGAAATAATATCAGTTTATAACCAATCCTTGTTGTTATCTTTGGTAATCCTAAACCCTAACCCTTGTGAGTTTCTTGAGAAACCTAGTATACTGAACAAGTAGGGCTTTTATCAGAGGGGTAATCGAGCATGGAGAAGTCCAAGTGCTGAAGGTTTCGACATATCATAATGCTGCTGATATGATCACCAAGACGTTGTCAGTTGCAAGTTTTTCCGTTGTATGCAGTTGATAAACTTGCATGAAGAAAGCTAGTTTGTTTCTTGTTGGTATAAGGTGTGTTCCAAGGTGGATATTTGTGGAATGTTGGAACAAACCCTAGTACGAATAGCATGCATTCGAAGTCTGCTCACATGTTATTGTTTAATTGGGTCTTGTGTTATGGATCCAATTGTTTAAGTTAGCTTGTAATGGGTAATTGTTAAAAAGTCCATTAGGTTAGTGTGTTAGTTTTATTATAAATAACATACTAGTCTCTCATATTTTGTATGAAGGAAAATAGGAAGATAAAACCCTAATTCAATAGTGAGAGAGGTTATTTGTTATTCTTGTATACTTGTAATCTTGTTTTAAGAGAAATGAAAGAATAACAGTTTATAACCAATCCTTGTTGTTATCTTTGGTAACCCTAAACCCTAACCCTTGTGGGTTTCTTGAGAAACCTATTATACTTTGTTTCTAAGGTATTTAATTCACAACAATGCAGAATTTGTAACTACTAGTAACAATTAATTTCATTCATAAGACTTGCTGAGACATGTCATTCATTTTCTATAATTGTTGAATGAGAAGAAATTCCAAAATAGGCAACTTAAATTAAATGGATAAATTCTATAAAATAACACTCTCATACCACGTAAAAATCACTTCACAATATGCAAATTGCGACATGAACATTTACGTGGCTAAAGGACGTGTGGTAATTTTGTTGCCATGTGAAAGCTGTAAGAGAGTTGCGACGTGATTTTTATGTGGCAAGTTATGACGTGAATATCACGTGGCTAGTTGAGACGTGAAAATCATGTGGCAAAGTATTTATTTTTTTATATAAAAAAATACCATTTTAGTGTGACGTTAAATATTAAAATATTGAATTGAATTATTAAATTATTGGCTTAAATGCACTTTTGATCCCCCTAGTAGTGTTTTTAAATTTTTGATCCCCTTATTACAAAATCAACGAAAATGGTGCCTTAAGTTAGAACCACTTTTCATTTACTTGGCCCCATCTCAGTTCTGATGATGTGTCATGTTTTTTAATGAGGTGACAATCTTATATTTATTCCATAAACGCAACCCGATGAACACCTATTCATCAATTTTCCAGAAAAATTCATCTCTCCCTAAATCAAAGAACAAATAAATAAACCCTCTCTCAAATTTCTTGCTCAACATAAATGTAACATCGATTTAAGTCTAACAACAACATATAGAGAGATCAAACCCCATTCTCAACTGAACCCTAACCCCCAATTTCTATCAATTCATAATGGATTTGATGTTGCTGCAAGAAAGATTGCTCTATGTAAGAGGAAAAAGCTCTGCCGCGTCACACTCTTCACGTGTCATTCTCGTTCGATTTTTCTTCTTCTTCTTCTTCTTCTTCTTCTTCTTCTTTTGTTTTTCCATTTTCGTGATGCTCGTCTCTTTCACGGTGTCTCTGTCTCGTCTTCTTTGGTTCGCTTTTTGTGATCTCGTGATTCTTTGAAGGTTTATGAGTTAAGTTGAATGGTGTTGTTAAGGAGTTGTGTGATATAAGATTGATGTGAAGGTTTCTTGAAGATTGAAAATAAAAATTAAAAACAGAAAATAAATTATTTCTATTTCTATTTTAATAAAAAAAATACTATATTTTCATATTTTTGTTTTACATAATTTTCTTGTTCAATATAATATATTAATAGCAACCACATCGACAACCCAATAAATATATTAATTTAAAGAAAATAGCAAAAACACCTCTTCTTAAATCTCCTTAAATCTTTTTGTTCCAATAAATTTCTTCAAATTTCTTCTTTAACTTCTTTTAAACACTTTCATATTTTGACAGATAAAAAAAAATAAAATCTTAGAACATATTGTTTTTTAAACAAAATTTATCAATTGAAGATAAATGAAGGAAAAAAATACCTTATAAACAAATTGTTCTAGTTGATGAAAAAGTGGAAGAGAATTTTGGTAAGGAAATTTGAGGAAGAAAATAGAATGGGTTAGAGACACAGAGAGAAAATAAGATTAGAACGAAGAAAAACATATTAATTGTGGTTTGGGAAAAGAGAAAGCTCGTGACTCTTTATAGTCCATTCAATGACGTGAATTTCACGTCGCAACCTTGCCACATGATATTCACGTCGCAAATCCTAACATTCACATTTTAAAAATTAATTATTTTAATGTAGCAGATTAATTATCATGTCGCAACTTTGCGATGTGAATATCACGTGGCAAAATTTCTAATGGTCATAACTCTATGTAAGTCAACCTGCATCCTCAGTACCACATCACTTCACCGTTATATTGTTTTTCCCTAAAAAATTGTTGTGATGTGATATTCACGACACAACTAAATTTTTTAAAATTTCAAATTTCCATCTTTAGTACACCTGATCCTTTTAATTTTAATTTTAATTTTTATTTAAACGTTGCGACGTGATTATCACGCCACAATTTCTTTATTTTTAAATTATGACACCTCATGTGCTAACGTTACTCTTATTGTTTTAATATTAAAAACACCCGTGACATGATAAACACGTCGTAACTGTCTATTTTTTGTAACACATTTATCACTTCACTAATTCACGTGGCAGGAGAACACATTTCTTGTAGTGAAATGAATATCCCTAATTTAATATTTTCCCATCCCACTCTGTCACTAAGTTTGTAGTACTATAAAGAATTCAATATTCATAACACTATTTGTTAAATGTAAATTGAAAAAACAAAAAAACAAAAAACAAAAATTTAGTATTGTTATTTCGTTGTTATTAATTATATACATTTTAATGAAAAAAAGAAAATACATCGAGATTGTAAAATAATTTTACACTGTTAATCAATCAACAATAATCATATTTATATTTTAAAATACATATATGATATAACAAATTAATAATTTTTTATTAGATATCATTATAAAACAATTTTACACCTACATTTAACTTTGATCTATATTTTCATTTATTTTGGAAAATTATACTAGCCAGAGATGCACGTGCGACCGCACAAGTAAATTTATTGGATGCGATATAAAATATATTTAGATACATATTTAAATTTGAAATTAGTTATTAATTTCAAAATGAATAATGATTATATAAATTCAACTGATTTTTGCTTGAAAAAAGGAACCATTGTTGTTTGAACTTATTTTTGTTGTAGTGAAAGAGAAAAAAGAAACCTCTGAGAGTAAATAAATAAATATTTAATATTTGAAAATAAGGATTTTATCTTTCAAATAATGTAATTATTGATTATAATAAAATCTATATTATATTGACAGTGATCTGTAAAATAGAAAATTTATTTGATATGAATTACTTCATTGTAAAATAAAAAATAATTATATAAACTCAATTATATTAAATAATCATGCAAAAAGAAAAAAAAAGACTCCTGAGATGAAAACATATTTTTTTGTTATGTTAAAATAAAGATTTTGTCTTTTAAATCAAAGTAAATTGTTGATTAAAATAAATTAGACATTGTGTTGATAATGATCAACGAGATAAAAAATTATCTGATACTATATAAAATGTATTTATATACACATGCAAAATATTAAATAAATTTAACTTTATTGAATAATCACACAAAAAGAAAAATATAGGAACCGTTTAATGAAGAAAGAAAGAAAGTTTTGGAAATAAATATTTTGTCTCTCAAATTAAGGTAATTGTTAATTAAAATTAAATAGATATTGTGTTGATAGCGACCCGTGAAATAAAATAAATTATTAAATTTATTAAAATAAAAATATCAAATATTAATATTTTATTGATAATAAATAAATAGAGAAAAAAAATTAAAATGTAGGTAAAAAAGTATTGAAAAAAAATGAGAGATATTTAAAATTTTAATCAAGAGAGAAAATGAATTAATGAATATCACATGTCAATCTTAAAAAGAGTTAATATATAGTAAATTGTTGCAATTAAAATAGAAAATAGAAATATTATATAATTATAAATACCCTTTTCTTAATTAAATAATTTTTAGCAATTTTTAATGAAAGAACAATTTAAAAAAATTAAAAATTGGTTTTTGGTGGATTGATAGTTGATATCAAAGTTGAAAAAGTAATAATAGGTAAGAAATAATATTATTATCTATTCTGGTGATTACAGTGTATGTATATATAGCAAAACTTAGCAGATACATGATCCTAAGATTAAGGCTAGAATTAAGATAGTACAAGCAAATAAGGCAACAAATAATGCTGACAGTAATTACACTAATTATATTGATTGACAGTGTCAAGGTAAATTATTGGATCCACACATTAAGGGATCTTGTCTCTAATTCCCCCCTTCAAACTGATGGGTGAGGAAGTCACCCCAAGTTTGTCTTTGAGTTGGTTGAATCGTGTGTGAGTTAATGCTTTAGTGAGGCAGTCAGCAATTTGATCAGCTGATGGAACATAGGCCACAACAATCTCATTTCGCAGCACTTGGTCTCTGATGTAGTGCACATCAATTTCAATGTGTTTGGATCGAGCATGCATAACTGGATTTGAAGCTAATGCCTTGGCACTCAAGTTATCACACCACAGTGTTGGTTTTCTTGGCAGAGGGAGTTTTAGCTCATCGAGGAGTGAACGAGTCCATGTTATTTCAGCAGCTAGGTCAGCCAGTGCTCTATATTCTGATTCTGTACTAGATCTTGAGACTACCTTTTGCTTTCTTGAGGACCAAGAGACAAGTGTTTCACCAAGGAAGACACATTGACCTGCCATGGATTTTCTATCATCCACGCTTGTGGCCCAATCTGCATCTGAGAAGCCTGTTAAGTCCAAGTCAGTGGATGGTTTAATGTGTAGACAGTGTTGGATGGTACCTTGAAGATATCTCAATATTCTTTTGATTCCTTGCCAGTGATCTATAGTGGGGGAGCTCATGAACTGGCTGAGCTTGTTAACTGAGAATGCTATGTCAGGCCTTGTGTTTGTTAAGTATTGCAATGCTCCTATGGCTTGTCTGAACACGGTTGGGTCTTTTAACCTCTCCCCTTCAGCTGTAAATTGCTTGCCAGTTACCATAGGTGTTGGACAGGGTGAAGCATTTTCCATTTTGAATTTTTTCAGGATGTCTCCTATGTATTTCGATTGCTTTAAGTACATACCAGATGCATCTCTTTGAGCTTCTATGCCTAAGAAGTAGTGCAGTGGACCAAGGTCCTTAAGGGAAAATACAACATTGAGTTGTTTGATGAAGGATTCTAAAAATTTGGTGTTGTTTCCTGTGACAATTATATCATCCACATATATAAGTAGAAAGGTGATGTGATCTGTACCTCTTAGAGTGAAGAGTGATGAATCACTTTTTGTGTTCTTGAAACCCCAACTGAGTAAGGCATTTTTGAGGTTGTCAAACCAGGCTCTTGGGGCCTGTTTTAATCCATAGATTGCCTTATATAACTTGCAGACATGTTCAGGTTTAGTTGAGTCAACAAATCCCTCTGGTTGATGCATAAACACAGTCTCTTTGAGATACCCATTAAGGAATGCATTGTTTATGTCCAACTGTTTGACTTCCCAATTGAGATGCACTGCAATTGAGAGTATGATTCGAACTGTACTGGCCTTGACAACTGGGCTGAAGGTCTCTTCATAGTCTAGACCAGTTGTTTGTTGAAATCCTTTTGCAACTAATCTTGCCTTTCTCCTTTCAATTGTCCCATCTGCCTTGTACTTGGTCTTGAAGACCCATTTAGAATCAATGATGTTTTCTTGGCCTTGATATGGTACCAAAACCCAGGTTTGATTTGACATGAGTGCCCGATACTCATTATCCATAGCTTCTTTCCACTGTGGTCTTGTAAGTGCTTCTGTGACATTTTCTGGTTCCTTCTTATCTGTGCAGGTTTCGGCTAACCCAACATATGGTTGCTTTGACTTGTGAATTCCAGCCTTGCTCCTGGTCCAATGAGTGTTGATGGTTGTGCTTGGTTCAGCAAGGTCTTGGGGAGCTTCAGCAACTGTTTCTATGGGATCAGTGCCATGTGTAGTTGGATTGTTCCTTGTTAAATCATTTGTAGTTGGACTGGCTGGTGCAGCAATATCGGTTGGACTGACTTGTTCTTGTTCGACATCAGGATTATTGTCATCTGAAGGTGTTGCTTCTCCAATATGTGAGCTACCTGCAGTAGGCAACGAAAAAGGAGCAGATGGACATTCAGTTAGTGTTTTCAAGGGACTTCTTGTATTGAGAAACCCATCATGGAATGGAAAGTGTTCTTCATTGAAGACAACATGTCTTGAGGTGAAGATTCTTCCATGAGAGTTTATGCATTTGTATCCTTTATGGGAGTTACTATAGCCCAAGAACACACATCTGGTTGTGTGGAACTGTAGTTTGTGCTGATTATAGGGCTTGAGACATGGATAGCAAGCACACCCAAAGGGTTTTAGAGAGTTGTAGTCAGGTTCCTTTCTAAAGAGTAGTGAGTAAGGACTTTCATTTTGAGTGACTAGAGAGGGCAGTCTGTTTATGAGATAAACTGTCGTGGAGAAAGCTTCCCACCAATAGTGTAAGGGCATTTTGGCTTGTGCTAGTAATGTCAGGCCAAATTCAGCAATATGTCTGTGTTTTCTCTCAGCCCTACCATTTTGTTGTGATGTGTAAGGGCATGACATTCTGAATTGTATTCCTGCTTCTATTGCATGGTTTTGCACATCCTTATATTCACCACCACCATCACATTGGATTGTTTTAATTCTTTTGTTAAACAGATTTTCTGCCATGTTTTTAAACTGGGTAAAAGCTTATGCAGTGTCTGATTTCTGTTTCAGAGGATAGATCCAGGTAAATCTACTAAAGTCATCAAGGAAGTGAACGTAATATTTGAAACCCGAAGAAGATGTTACTGGTGCAGGTCCCCAGACATCAGTGTGAACTAATTCAAGGATTTCTTTAGCATGAGAGGAAGAGGTTTTAAAGGGTAAAAAATGCATTTTGCCATATTGACAAGCCTCACAAAAGTTAAAATGATCACTAGGTGATAGTTTGACATTACAGTTTTTCAAGACTCTATCTAGGACTTTATTATTTGGATGACCAAGCCTTCTATGCCAGCTTTCCTTGACAGATACATAAACACACGGGTCCCTTTCAGTCCTTGAAAGCTGATACAAGCCATCTTTAAGTGTCCCTCTTAGGATTGCCTTCCCTGTCAACTTGTCCTTCACAAAGCAACAATTTGCATCAAACTCAACCAGAATGTTATTGTCAGCAGTTAATTTTGACACACTTAATAAGTTTTTGGTAATATTGGGCACATATAAGACATTATGTAAGTTAAGTGAGTTTAGTTTTGAGGAACCTGTGGCAACAATCTTTAGTTTTTCACCACTTCCAACAATTAATGAGTTCTTACCATGATGTTCTGTCAGATCCTCGAATTTGTCAGTTTGGTGTGTCACATGATTGCTTGCACCACTGTCAAAGTACCAATCATAATCTTGAAGAGAGCTTTGTGAGGCTAGGAAGGCATTATGTGCCCCTTGTCTGTCACTGCCTGCTGAATAATTTGAGTTTGAATAAGACTTATCAAATCTGTAATAGCAATTTACTGCTGTGTGCCCGACCTTGTGGCAAACTTGACATGTTGGTTTAGACATTCTTCCTCTTCCTCTGCCTCCTCTCCAACCTCTGAAGTTAGAGCCTCTCCAGTTGCTGTTGGAACCTCTCCAGTTGTTGTTTGTGTTGCCTCTGTAATCAGTTTTGTTGGCAACATTTGCTGAAGCATTAAGGGTTAGGTTGGTGAGGCTATTCAGTTGATCGAGTCTACTCTCAAAGGTCAGTAATTGAGCCTGAAGATCAACCCAAGTGAGACTAGTTTGATCAGATAGCTTGACCACCATAGGATTGTATTCAGAATCTAAACCATTCAGAGTTTGAATGATTAGATCTGAGTTGGAAATGGGGCTGCCTGCAAGTTTCAGCCTGTCAGCGAGATTCTTCATTTTGACCAGATACTCCTCCATCTTCATCTCTCCTTTTCTAATGCTGTGAAACTCAGATTTGAGGTAAGTGACTCGAGATCTTGTGTGTGCACCTGCTAGGCTTTGGGCTTCATCCCAAAGTTGTTTTGAGGTTTCACAGTGCAGCAACTGTGTTGCCATTTCAACAGTCATTGAATTCATCAACCATCCAAGGAGTTGTGAATCATGAGCCTGCCAATCTTCAAAAGCAGGATTTGGCTTCTTGCTTGAATCTGTAGAAGCTATGAATTTTTCGGGACACTCCTTTGTCCCTAGCATGTGCCCATCGAGCCTGCAGCCTTTGACTATAGAGATCACCAAAGATTTCCATAGTGGATAGTTGTCTCTGTCCAACTTGACAGACACAGTGATTGGGAGATCATTTCTGGACTTTGAATCTGCAGCGGATGCCATGATTTGTGTTGGATCAAGAGCCTTCAGGGCTTAAGCGCTCTGGTACCAAGTTGAAAAAGTAATAATAGGTAAGAAATAATATTATTATCTATTCTGGTGATTACAGTGTATGTATATATAGCAAAACTTAGCAGATACATGATCCTAAGATTAAGGCTAGAATTAAGATAGTACAAGCAAATAAGGCAACAAATAATGCTGACAGTAATTACACTAATTATATTGATTGACAGTGTCAAGGTAAATTATTGGATCCACACATTAAGGGATCTTGTCTCTAATTATCAAGAGTGTTTGCGGGACGGTTTGAGCGGGTTTGAAGATAAAAATCATATGAATTGCAAGAGAAAATAACGTGTGATTTGGTTTAGTTTGATTGCCTTTTAGAAAACAAATCAAACCAAACTAATGCTTAGTTCAATTTTTTACATATTTTTTATTGAGTCATACATACATATACAGTGGACGACATAATTTTGTATATAATCATACATATTACCAAATTAAAAAAATACTCATATTTGAACAATAATTTCTCATTTAATATACAAATTCCAAATTGATATATTCTTTGAGAATTTCTTAACACACCTCATAAGTTTCTTAGGCACATTGTGTGTTGATAAAAATACCTCTCTATTTCGGATGTGCAAATCAGGACGCACTTTTTTTTTTAATTTGTTAGTTTTTTCTGGATGTGCACATCCGATATAAATTTGAATTTGCAAATACGGAATAAAATCAGATGCAAAATATAAAAATCCAACATTGTTTCTCACATTCATAACATAAAATCAGGATTAAATTCAACTCGGTATTACATTGACATAAATTTAAATATTACAAAGATGAATAATCTGATGGATGTTTGCACATCTCTAAGATGTCATCGACCGTTCTTCGGACTCGGACGGTCGCCTCGAAGTCGAGCGGGAATCATTCTTCGTAATCGAGTATGCCACATCACTGTAACATCCTTTTGATTCTTGAGCTCAACAATGTTGTAAGCGACGTTCGTTTTGTTGTCAACCGAAGGTGAACAATACTCAAGCTTCACAACCTTCAGTTTGTCTCGGTAAGGTAGGAGATGTTCGATCTTGTCAATGATCTCGCTGATGGATTGATGTGTCATTAGCTTAAACGTGCGATTGGGTGTTTTACTGTCGGTGTAGGAGACACTTGCGACACATCAACAAATCTTGATTTCATACAATTGAGACATTTTGTGTTTGTGTGAAAAATATCAAATGAAACCCCTAATTTATAGAAAATCTAGGGTAATGTAATTTCTTCCTAACTTCTTTCTGAAGTTGCAGATACGAAAAAATTCTATAAATATTGGTTCCAGATGTGCACATCCAGAACTTTCTAGTAGCTGTAAATCAGAATATTTTACTGATACATATTTCAAATAGAATTGACTATGTTATGCATTGCTTTCATTGGAATAAAAGGCATTGGTGCATTAAAAAGGCATATGATTAAAAATCAATATATTTCACATCAAAAAATTACATTTTGTCATTCAATTATACAAAATAGTTAAAACAAAAGCCTCGGTCTAAATCTATCGGAGCTTGACCTTTGGACTTTTCCACATTTGATGGCATTTCAATTTCGTTCAATCTATCGAATTCAACCATCCTTTCAATAAAACTATCCAGCCACGACTCGACAATTGCGGTTGCATGCGTCGCCCATTGTGGTGATTTAGGTGGTATGAGACATTCAGGTTTCAAGATAACTTATACAAAATGCCTTGATTTCGCAAGCCATCTGATACACATCATGCGATCATTTTCGAAAAATTATACTGTGTCAAGTCAATACACACCATATCATACGCACATACGATAAGATGACCCATCTTGGGGAAGCTCATCCATTTCGACACCGGGGCCGGACCACTCAACCACATAACAAGTGACTCGTAAACCTTGTCGTAGTTTTTTATTTTTTATTTTCATACAAACGCAAGTATGCTTCTTTATTCGTCTCCAACTCTAGGATAAGTTGATGATAAACAAGCTCATGACCTTCCTCTCCTCTACTTGATCAAGAATAGTGCTTTCAACGTATTTCAACAAAGTCGGGTACTTTTCGCACACTTTTTAGAATTTCATTGCCGAATCGGCATATAATTCTTTTGTTGAAGAATTTATAATATGATTCCATGCATCCATTATTTTTTCTACAATGACACCGACCTTAACCAATTTTCCATCTTCCGACTCTATTTGTTTCACATCCACTGTGGGTTTAAACCGACTTCTCACATTCTTTGTTATGTGATATCGACAAAGTAATACATTAGAAGAAGGAATTACCTTTGCAACCACATTCATCAAAGCAGTATCGCGATCTGTAACAATCGCTTTAGGCATTGGAACATGTAAGTGATTGACACATCTCCAATGCCCATGCAAAATTGTCCTTTTTTTCGCACTCCAAAAATGCAAAACCAACGGCATATGTCTTATCCGTAGACGTGACACTAACCATCTCAAATAATGAAAGTCGATACTTGTTCGTCTTGTAGGTACAATCGAGAATGAGCATTGTCGCGAACGTGTTGAACAACTTTACGGAATTAGGATAAGTCTAAAATATATCTCGGATCGTAACTCCATCATCGCGATATCTATACCGAGACACGTAATTATTATCATCCAACAATTTCAACAGTTGTTGCATCTCACTTTTATCTCCCCTAATTACTTTGTTCGTCTGATACTGAGTGTTATACATTAGCTTTATATTTGCTACATTGTCGGGTTCCTTTCGTTTCAACGTGAGAAGTATATTTTTTGGTTGAACAAGATTCAAGGTCATGTCGGCAATACATGTTTACTCTTTTGACTTGAGCAGACATACACTAGGATGACCTTGAAACTTTGAGCACAATTTGTGATTATGTATACCACAAACAACACTAAATCTCCATTTTTTGGAAGCTAAAATGTAATCACGAATCTTAAAACGACACTCACATTTTCTACTGTCGGTGTCGTCTTTTTTAACTTCCGTAGAGGAACCTGATATTTACCCCTTCTTTCGCACCCCAAAATTACATAAGCGTTTCTTCTTTCTGAACCATTATCCGATCTTCCAATATTCACACCAAAACCAAGATCAATATTCGTCCTACGAATATATGCAAGCATGTTATCACAATCATCAAACTCTTGCTTTTTATTAAAGTCACTGCCGACATCAATCGACTTTACGATAATCCCTTCAACTTCCGGAGAAATCGTCGAAACTAATTCTTTTGACATGCTATCGGGGTGCACCATATCTATTTATAAACAATAATATCACATCCGAATAATTTCATCCTAAATAAGTTTCGGATTTACACATCCGGAAGTCAGTGTAATTTTTTTCTCAAAAAGTTGATTGATAATATGAACAATGTAGTTGATGAAGTTGAATATTTACCTGAAATTCAATCTTCTCTTGCTCCTTTTGATTTGATGCACCAAAAAATAGAATTTTTTGAGTAAAAAATAATATTGATGAAGTATAATTTTTTTAGATTGTTAAGAGTGAATGTGAAAGAAAAAATGTTGAGAATGAAGAGAATGGAGGAAATGATCCTGCATGTTCAAATATATCGATAACTCCTCCGAATAAGCATATACGAGATCTTCTGCATATGCACGTCCAGAAATAAAAGATAAAAGTGAAATTTCACAAGAGTGTTTAAAAAACTTTATGGGTGTATTAGAAAATCTTCTATTCTTTTTGTAAGATTGTTTACCCATGTTAGGACCTTGTCAAAATCACCAAACCTAACTAAGGCACGCGCGGACCCCACACACTACACACAAAGGACTCTCCAAATATCCCCTCCCTAATTGACCTTTGGTCACCACTCACAAAGACCCATTTCTCTATTTTCCGGTAAGATTCCCTTCATCAATCAAAATTCCATTTTTTTTACTCTTCACTTCATGGGTTTTGGGGTGTGTTAGATCTTCTTCTCATAGTTGTTTTGATTTGCTTCCAGATCAGTTTTGATGATATTTTGGAAATTTATTAGTTAAACCTTAGTATTTTGTTTTGTTTTTCTCACTCACCATGTGTTTGATGATCTGTCTATGAGAAAATCCTTTTAATATTACTATCATTGAAGCTTGTACTTTTCATGTTTAATTTGTGTGTAACATAGAACTTTTCAGTTATTGAAGTGAGAATTTTGTGATTTCATTTACTGACTTGTTTTGTTTTGTTTTGTTTTGATTTTCTGTCAGTCACCACCATGTGTTTGATGATGTTTGATGACATGAGGTTTTGTGATACCCTGCGGGAAATTCAGCCAGATACGGTGGTTGATGATGGTTATAGTGATGAAGAAATGGATATAGACGAGCTTGAACGAAGGATGTGGAGAGACAAAATGCGTCTGAAGCAATTGAGAGAAGAAACCAAGGCTAAAGAAGGGATTGATGCAGCAAAGGCAAGGCAGTTTCAAGAACAAGTAAGGATGAAAAAGATGGCAAGAGGTCAAGAACAGGCAAGGATGAAAAAGATGACAAGTGCTCGAGATGGAATATTCAAGTACAAACCGACGCTAAAGAAGAAATTTGTGATACTGCAATATTAATTTAAATTTAATTATAAGATGCTAATAATAGAGTGGGTTAAATAAACATATATTCTACTGTATGCTATAAGTAGAAAATATGTAATTTTAAAAAAACAATTAAGAAGTAGTATATGTATGTGTCACACTGTTTTATGTCCCTATAATTAGTTCATTATTGGGTTGTCATTTTTGACAAACAGAGGAAAAATATAGTAGACATATTATCTATCTCTGCATTGCAAGTTCCTACTAAGGTAGGACCAACATCGCCAAGAGCTCACAAACTATGTTAAAAAGCTAGAATTCCTAATTAAGTAATTTTTTCTTAATATTTTTCTTTGTATCTTGATTCTCATTAATTACATTATTATTTATGGATAGATTCATTTAATATGACTATGTAGTCGAAACTAGAGATTTAAGAATATTGAGACTATCTTTGAAGTCATTAAATAACTATAATAGAAGGTTTTTTTTTTATGCAAATGTCAGCTATTTGGTAACAACATAGAACATGTAGAACACATTCTTAACCATTAGTCTTTCTCACGCAAAGTGGATACCCATTTAAATATGTTTTATGTGTTGATGTTGGATCGGATTACCTTAAATGTAGACAAAACTACATTGTCAAATAAACTAGAGTACCTTTCGTGACCAAACATTAGGATTCTGACAGTATTTTTAAAGCTAACATGATTCAACAACATTAGCAACATCACAATACTCTATTTCAGCACTAGACCGAGATAAGGTTGGTCATCGTTTTAAAGACCAAGAGACCAAAGGAGAGATATGTAGACCATGGGTGATTGTACCTTTAATGTTCCTAATAATTAGCTTCAAGGCAGACATATGTTGAATTCGTGGATCTTGCATAAAGATACACACTTGTTGGATGACATAAGCTATATTAGACATTGTGAAAGTTAAATATTACAATGCATCTGCAAGGATTCGATATTTAGAAGGATCATGATATGGATTAACTGAGAGTCTACTAAGCTTTGCTTTAGTATTCATTGGGGTATAAACTTTTTGCAAGGTAACATGGTTGCTCACTTAATTATCTATTCGACATATTTATGTTGATATATATATATATATATATATATATATATATATATATATATATATATATATATATATATATATATATATTCCACATGAATGTTCAGTAACTGAGATACCCAGAAAGTAAATGAGATGACCTAAATCTTCCATAGCAAATTCAAAACCGAGTTTAGACATGATGGACTTGAGAAGACGATCGCATAAGGAAATAAGAATAATGTCATCTACATAGAGGAGAATGTATGATATGTTGTTTTGTGATAAATGAACAAGGAATGATCACATGCACTGTGTGAAAAGCCCAAGGTAGCAACAAATTCAGTAAAATGTTGATACCATACACAAGGTGCTTGTTTAAGGTCATGCAAATACTTATTTATTAAGCATACATAATCAGGATGTTGAGGATCTTGATAACTAGAAGGTTGGTGCATATAGACTGTTTCATTAATATTGCCATGTAGGAAAACATTTTTGACATCCAATTGATGCAGACACCATAATCTTTAGATAACAATACTTAGACTTGTCTATATAGTTGCAACTTTTACCACTAGACTAAAAGTATCATTGTAGTTTACACTTGTTTGTTGATTCGATCCATTTCTTACTAAGCGAGTTTTGTATCTTTCAAAGGAACACTAAGATTTCTTTTTATGCCTAAAAATCCATAAACTTCGAATGACATTAGCATTAGTCAGACGTGGTACTAAATACCACGTCTTATTTTCAATAAGAGTATCATATTCATATTTCATAGCCATTTTCCAATTATGGTCTTGTAATGCATTAATAAGATTAGTGGGCAAGGAATAAATGATAATGAATTAAATGTGTAGAGGTTACCAAGTTGGCATGGTTTGAAAATCCCATGTTGAGCTCATGTGGTCATTTGAGGAAATAATAGAGGATTGGCTAGAGAATGAGTAGGTGTGGGCATGGTAGAAGGAGAAAGCATGTTAGAGGTAGGGGTCAATGGATATTTTGTTTTGTTGATGTTATGGATTGGTGTTTAATGTGGTATGTGTGAGGTGTGTATGGGTAAGGCCGAGGGGTTGAGTTGGCCCAATGGGGTGGTTTGAGGGTTGGTCATGGTCTATAGTGTGTTAGGTGTAATAATGAGATGTGTTGATTGATTTGTGGTCAATGTAGGTAATATGTGATACGGAAAAGGTTAATTGCTTATAATAAAAAATTCTTAGCATGAAGACTCGAGAGTATGTAAAGTAGATAAGGGTAAAACATTTTCATCAAAGATAACATGTCTAGAACCGATTATTTTGCAACTAGACAATTCAAGCCCCTTATATCCTTTATGATTGGAGAGATATCCTAAGAAGGCACATGGTATTGACATTGGTTGAAGTTTATTTCTAGTACTAGAAAGGATTAATGGAAAACAGAGACACCCAAAAACTTTAATATGAGAATATGGGGGAAATATTTTATAAAGAGTTGTAGTTGGTGTTTGAAGAGTAAACTTTTTGTTTAGAAGAATATTTAACAAATAGGTAGTCATTTGAGGAGCATGATGATAAAAAAATGTGATAAGGAGGCATGTACAAGAATTGTACAAATGATATTATTTATAGTACACATTTTTATTTCGCCTTTTCCATTTTAAGGAGAGGTGTGAGGACATGGAAACCCGAAACTCATTCCATTTAGTTCACAAAATTTATGAAAATAAGTGTTGTCATATTCTTTACCATTATTACAGTGAAAAAAATATCTCTTTCAAATTATGTTTTGAAGTGATTACAAAATTAGAAAAAAAACGGAGTAAGCTTGAAACTTATTTGCAACAGGAAAAGTCCATAAAAATATTCGTAAAATCATCAAGAAATAATATATAATGATGATGACCATCGAAACTAAGAGTTGGTGATGTCCAAATATCATTAGGCACAATATCAAACAAAAATGACGTGTGAGACAAAGAGTCATAAAATGTTAGTTTTATTTGTTTTCTAAATTGACAAGACTAAAAATAAATTGTTCTGAAACTTATTATAAAAATAAAATAAAATTATTTCATTGAAGAGAATTCAAAATAGATGCTCCCATATGTCCTAAGCGATTATGCCATAAATTATTGGATAAATTAACGAAATTAGATAGTGTTGTGCTTTGAATGGATGGTCTTGGAATAAGAGGATAAAATTCACCTGAGCTATTACTTCTCATTAACAATATCATCGAGAATTGCTCCATGGTGACTTAAGAGAATTCTTGTTCTAAATATAGAGCACACGAGTTCTTGTTATAAAAGAAAATGTTAAATAAATGTTCCTAGACTAGTTGTGCGGTATATTCACGTTCAATTATGGTAAATGTCAATGGATCTGGTTCCATAAATTCATTTCAGAACAATGACATCAAGGCATTTCCATAAGGCTGGGTCACTCTCTTTGTGAGATGGGGATGAAGATGAGGTATCATTGGTTTTGTATAGAGGAATAACATGGTAAATAACCTCATATGTTTGAGCTTGAATTTTGAACAACTCAGAACATGTATTTTATTGGCTCTTTTCAATATCAATGGAAATTTTAATGAAGTTTGTGATATCGATTTTAGTAAAAGCGGGATGAATGTTTTGATAATGGTTTTGGTTGGTGTTTTTTTTTATTGAGGAGTGGTTGAGTTTGATTTAGACTTGATAATGATGTGGTGAGATAGAAGAAAACAAAACAATGAGGTAAAAGATGAAGGCCAGTGGTGCAACTGAATGTAGACAAAGAGAGATGTCGGCGCATGACTGAGTTTAGAGGAGGGAGGAAAAAATAGAGTTTTAAGAAGAATATGCTTGTAAGGTGAGAGATGTCATTCTATATAAACTCTTTTAATGTTCAATCTCCAATCAATATGGGACTTGAGATTTTCCCATAAAGAGTGTAGAAGAAGACAAATAAATAAAGGAGATAAGGGATAATGAAATAACATATCCTATTTATTTGAGTTCGACAAAAATCCTCAAGGATATCACTTTGAGATTTTCGTCTTTCAACTAAACTATTAACACATGTTCAGTCTTTACACCAAACCTTTATTACAATTTCAACTTTCAATCTTGTACATCAAACCTTTATCACAAGTTGGACTTACAACCTTTTATATCTTACAATGTTCAAAAGAATAATTCATTTGTAACTTTACAATGTTATCAAAATGACAAAATCAGTTGCAAAGTATTTTATATAATAACTTCTCCCTTAAAATGAAAGAAGTAAAGTGTATACAAATTAAGAAGAGTGAAAGATGAAGAGAAGAGTTTTCAGACTAGTACTATGTTTATGACTATAAATCAAAACTTATTTTTTAATGTTAAAATAAAAAATTATAATTCAAAATTTATTAATTTAAAATTTTAGAGAAAATTATTTTGAAACACAACCAATTTCACTATATTTTATCCGACATATTTTGGTTTTAAATTTGACTTCAAAATATCTTTTTTTATCATATATCCATAACTAATATGGTTTTAAACTTACTGAATGTTGGTGATTTTAGTGTCATCAATGCATTTTAGTAGTAATGAGATTTACTACAGGCCAAAGCAATTATACGTTAAAGCTTGGAAACGAGTTAGGGTAGTGCGGAGTGCACGCTCGTCAAGCCAACATATAATTGAATGCGAATAATTTAAACGAGGTTCCAAGGGGCGAAGCCCCTGGCGGGGTGCGGGGCAGCGCCCCGAGCGAAAATTTCGTTTGAACTTTCGAACCTATCCCCAACGGACATAACCATTTCCGAACTGGTGTGTCTTTTCGTTTGAATTATAGAACTCCTATA
The DNA here is from genome assembly GCA_963966055.1 of Lathyrus aphaca. Lineage (NCBI taxonomy): Eukaryota > Viridiplantae > Streptophyta > Magnoliopsida > Fabales > Fabaceae > Lathyrus > Lathyrus aphaca. Next base: position 34,516,058 of record OZ014523.1, read on the forward strand.
TAAGGAGTCGTTTGGCCTCTTTTTCGAGACACATAACAAAAACATAAACCTTCTACATTCTAAATAATTTCTTGTGCCAAGAAACTATTTGTTCTTCAAGAATTATCCCCACAAAGATTTCGTGAACCCAGGCATAATAGGGTCGAAATACTTTGTTCGGAAAGTGAATGAACACGATTCTTCGAAGAAATCCAAGATTATCAAACCATTTATCCAACACTGAATTAATCATATAAAAAAAAATTTGTTCGTATTTTTGGATTTAGGTTTATTCAAGTCTAACGTATCTTTAACAAATATGTAGGTGATTCAAAAATTGTTAATTAGTTACAAGTAATAGACAAATTCCTAATAATTTAAACCATTATTTGTTTAAAGATATTTTGATGTTGTCTATTTAGTTTTTGAAAATGTAATTGCTTACGACATAATGAACAAAAATTACAATAAATTATTCCTGATCTCAAAATATCATAATATTTTCTTAAAAAATTTTATATTGTAAAGTTGATTATTATATAACTATAATTATTATAAATATTTGTAAAGGAATTTCTTGTTAATCATAGTTCTTATTGTTTATCGATGACAAAGACTTTTGTCTTTGTATGGTGAATTATGTTATTTGGATTTTCAAGAATATCAATTTATAAAACATTTGATTTTAAAAGAGACTTAGAAATAAACAGCAGAATTAAAATAAACAATAGAAATAAAAAAAGATAAATGATAGAGATATCACATATCCCGTTTTGGCCTAAACCACTAGTGTTGCTCCTTTTAGGTTAGTTGCATTTTACAAAATAACATGAAGAAGTGTTTAAGTTTGTTTAACTACTAAGATGATTTTTTGGTACGGAAAGGACACATATGAATGTGATGTCATAACATGTGGGTATGATATTTGGGTTTTGCTCAATAGGCCAAAGGTTGCATTTTGGAAGGAGTTTTCTATTGAAAATTCAATTAGATTTTATTGCTTTTATTTAGCAATACAATTATATGATTTGTTGAACAACTATGAAGACCAAATCAGATTTAAATGTGATTTAAATTTGAATTTGAAACAAACAAAATCATGTCTTTCTGTTGAAGATATTTATGGAACAAATCATATCCAACAAATTGTATAAATATTCTGGAAGAAATTAAATCAAAGATCCAATGAGAAAAGCTCATAATGAATTTCTATATCAGGAGACTTAATTTTCTTGTTAAAAGGAGAAATTTTTTACACAAGATTAAAGTCTTAGTGCCCAGGATTTGCGAGTATTTCATTCCTTGTATTTCATGTTAATGTCATAGTCGGATTGAGTTTGAATCTTTATGTACACCACACAATATTTCAGTAATTTGCCATAGTTGTAGGTTCGTCTAATTGAGTTGTAAATCAAAATTCAACATTGTTAATTGAAGTTAATCACTGAAGTTTATTGATTGAGAGAAAGTTAGAGAGATTCTCATATTTAGGGATAAACCTTGTTCCGGACTGGTCCAACTTACAGGTTCGGGCCCAAGCAATCTTGCATTCCCATACGCCCCAATAACCCATTGACGGTCGCTCGACATGTCCCTTGCTCGATACAGGTGCCATCCGACCAGAGGCCAGGCCGAGTGAGGCAAATATCGCTCCAACAACTAGTTCCTCGTTAGCGGTTATTGTGGAATCCGCTGTCCACGTCCAACAAGACGGGCCAATAGCCATCCACCAGGACCAATATAAAAACTCTCTCATTTGAGAGGGCCATGCATTCAAATCTTTACCCTAAATCTCGTACTTGCTCACTCTCTGACTTTAGCATCAAAGTGCCTTTGAAGGTACACCCCTTTTTCTCCACCATCAACCGTTCTCTATCCGCGTTCGACGCCGGCCACATCGGATCCTGATCTCCAGGTACGATCAGGTGGCGCCGTCTGTGGGAATGTAACTTCCCCGTTCTTCTTCCTCAAAGATTCTCAAGAACCAAAGTTTTCTCTCTAACAATATCCATGGCCGCTCATGACGTCCCGTGCGAAGTCCAAACTATTGATCGTGTCTGTCATACCCTAAATTTTGACCATAAATTTTCAATTTTTTTTCCGTCCATTTGATGCATGTTTGCCGATATATCGAAAATCAATCATTTTTGCATTCGTTAGTTTAACATCTCATTAATCATTCATCTTCTAGTCGATTCCTATCATTTCGTGTCATTCTTGTTTGTTATTTTTATTCGTAATTTCATAATTTATTTCGAATGTCGCCTTTTGATAATTCGTTTGTTTTCTTTCTTTTTTATTTAAATAGTTGACTTAATTCGATTAAAGTCTTAGTGTCCAGGATTTACAAGTTTTTCATTCCTTGTATTTCATGTTAATGCCATAGTCGGATAAGGTTTGAATCTTTATGTACACCACAAATATTTCAGTAATTTGCCATAGTTGTAGGTTTGTTTAATTGAGTTGTAAATCAAAATTCAACATTATTAATTGAAGTTAATCACTAGAGTTTATTGATTGAGAGAAAGTGAGAGAGGTTCTCATATTTAGGGATAAACCTAAATAGAAAGTTATTGGTTATTGTTTCGAAGAGACATAAAACTTCATAAAGTTTAAAGGTTCTTATAAGAGTAATTGTACTAAACCACTAATAGTGAATTTTCTTTCTTGGGTTGAAAGACAATCCTCCAGATGTAGGTGTTGTTGCATCAAACTGGGTTACCAATCTCTATGTTTTTTTTTTTTTATTTCCTTATTATGTTTAGTATTGTTGTTATTCTAGTTTAACTTGTTGGACCAGTTGTTCCAACATCATATCCAACATCTGTCCCCTACGAAACTACTTTGCCTTGAGATTTCCAGTAAGAAAGTATTTAGTCTTTTTTCACAAGATCAACCTAAACAACCTTATAAAATAACTTGAATTTTTTCACATGATCAATCCAAAAACCTTATAAAGACAACCAAAACTTTTTAAAACAATATCGACTCAATAACTTTAAACAACCATAGTTTTTATCCAGACTTAACTCAATAACCTTAAGAAAACGAAGATTTTACACATATTTAACCCAATAACCTACACATAAGCTTTTTAGAGGTTTAACTTGAACTATGCCCTTGAATAAACAATTTCAACACAACATCAATATGACACGACTCTCAAATGTAATTTTTCACTCTTTTGACATTAAGACTATTGGACATTAGATTTCAAACACGAAAAAAAGGGATGAGTTGTGTGAGATTGAAAATCCATTTTCAAAACAAAATAATATATAAAAAACAAATTTAAAAGCCTTCGTAAAACAAAAAGTAAAAATAATTATTTTCACACGTATTAAGAAAATTAATTAAATATAATTAATTTTTTTGATTTCATATAAAATCAAAGTTAAATTTATGATAATATTCTTAGATTATTTGATAAATCAATTACCAACATTAAATGTTTGAATTAAATTAAAGGTATAATAGGAATTGATTTGTAACTATTAGTAGCAATTAATTTCATTCATAAGACTTTCTAAGACAGGTTATTAAAATTTTCTATAACTGTTAAATTAGGAGAATCTCAAAAATAGCAACTTAAATTGAATGAAGGAATGAATTTTCCTTTATTAAATGCTTTCCCATCCCACTCTCTCACTACAATCAACGTTTTTATTACTCCAAATAATCCAATAATTCATGCTATACACGCTTTATTAAATGTAAATTTACTATTGTAATTTCTCTGACATTTTATACATCACAATAAAAAATTTACAAATATTTTATTTATTTATTTGTTTGTGTTTGTGAAATTGAACTGACACACAGGTTGAGGTTAGGTTATGTTATCAAAATCACCAAACGTCCAAACCTAACTCCGAACCACACGCGGACCCTACAAACATCACATAAAAACAAATTTATACAAAAAAAAGAAAAATAAAACGTCAATTTTATTTAATAATCATAGTAAAAAAAATGTAATAACACTGTACACACTGCTCACAGTAAATTAACCACTAGTAACTGGTTATTCTAATTACTCTCTGGCTTATTGATTTTACTTGTATTTTTTTTTAAAAGATAATAATCCCATAGTATATTGGTTAAGTAAAAAATTAAAATTTTTTTAATCGAAAAGTTATATTAAAATATAATAATCCCATTATATTAAAGTTATATTAATTTTTTTTTAAAATAACACACTTTAATTGATTAATTAAAAAATAATGTTTTTAAAAATAAGAAAATTATAATTAGAATATCCATTTATTTATCTTTCAATTACCGAAAAAATATTTATTTTATGAGGAACATTCAAAATCAATCTAAATACACCATCTAAATTATAAAGAATATAAATAAATTTAATAAGGTAAGTCTATTTGTTTTATAATAAATATCACATTTGTGATAAAAAAAATTAATTTTTTTTTTATAAATGATACAATTTCCTTATTTATTTAAATATAATTATGTTTGTAAAAAAATGAAATTTATGATTAAAATATCCATTTATTTATATTTTAATTATAAAAAAAATATTTATTTTTTGGCGAAAGATTCTAGAAGCATTCTAGATATACCCATCTAAATTATAAAAAATATAAATAAATTTATAAAAGGCATTCTATCTGTCTTGTTGTAATTATCTCATTTTCAATAAAAAATTTATATATATTTTTTCAATTACCAAATTTAATTATTTATTTAAATATATTATGTTTGTAAAAAAATGAAAGTTATGTTTAGAATATTAATTTATATATTTCAATTATAAAATATTTATTTACTTTCTGTTGAAATATTCTAGAAGGATTATATATAGAGTCGGCAAAATGGGCCGGACCAACCGGGTCGGCTCGAAAGCCCGAAAAAAATCCGGATTTGAATAAAAAAATTAGAGTCCATTTATGATCCGGACTTTTAAGCCCGACCCTTTAAAAATCCGATGTTTAACCGGACTAACCCGATCAGGTTGTGGGTAGCCCGCTTAATTAATTAATTTATTTTGACAAATTTTTTAACACATTATACTACTAATGTCCATGTTATTTTTATTAAGATTTATAGTTTATTAATCAAGTTATTAAAAATCATAATAAGTAAAACACATTATAGATTAAATGCATAAAACATTTTGTTTCTTATATCCACACATGTGTTACAACTAATGCAAACATCGATAACAATACCAACATCAATATTAAATCTAAAAAATAGTCCATAAATTTATTATTCGTCTTCAAAGTTATATTACTTTTAGTGCTCAATACTTTATGATTTATTAATCTTTTGTACTTATTAAAAAAAATTAATATTAAATATAATCTGGGTCGGTTCGATTAACCGTGACCCGTAAAGGGCTGAGTTTGAACAACTAAATTATAACCCGTTTAAATTCCGGCTTTTAGGCCCGAGGGCCCGAACCCGTCACGGGCTGGCCCAAAATAGGCCGGGTAGCCTGTTTTGCCGGCTCTAATTATATACACCCATCTAAACTATAAAAATATAAATAAATATCATTATTTATAATAATAATAATTTATATTAATCTATCTTAAGTACACATATTAGTTGAACAATTTCTTTCACTCTAAAAAATATTTATTTTTAAATACCATTTTAAAAAATATTTTTAAGTATACAATATAAGTAATATCATGTCTATCCTTTCAAAATTATTTTTTTATCCTACATAATAAAAATACAACAATAATTATTATTTTTAAAGTAAAATCTTCATTTATTTTCTATTAAAAAAATATTAATTTCAATTAAATTTAAGATATATTATTATTATTGATATGTTATTTTAATTAATATTATTAAATTTATAAAAGATGCTCCATCTATTTTATAGTAAATATTACATCTACAATAAAAAATCATAAAATTTATTTATTTTTAACTATACAATGTAATTATTTATTTAAATATGATAATATCTATACAAAATAAATATCATCTTAAGCATGTCCATTTATCTATTTAAACTTTATAAAATGTATTTATTATATTTTTGGCAAAACATTCTTGACTCACCCATCCAAATTAAGAAAAAAATATAAATAGATATTATCATTAAAAAACAAATTTTATAATAATAATAATTTATATTCATTATCTCAATGATATTCATGTATCTCAATTAAAATAATTTAAACAAAATTGTAAAATTAATTTATTTTTAGAATGTCATTTAAAAAATTATATTTTTTAATTTTTACTTTAATTAACAATATTTTTAAAATAAAATTTCCATTCTTTTCTATTATTTCTTAATCTATATATAAAACTAAAAACAGAGTAAGAATATAGAGAAGATCAAGTCTATATACAATATAGTGAATTTTTTTTTAAAATAACAGAGTTTGTTATTTTAATTTCCTAAATAACATAGTTTTCCAAAAAAATACCAAACTAACACATTTTGGCCACACATTCGCCAAACCATTTGTAGAAAATGTGTTTTTGCTTAAGGATTCGCCAAATGGTTTGGCTATGAATGAACCAATTCGCCATTCCATTTGGCGAATGTGTGTACTTGCATGTACCAATTCGCCAAATGGTTTGATGCATCTTCCATGTTATTTTTTTTTTATTTTTGGATTTAAGTTTTTATATATTTACTTATACATATATACATATATATTTACATATATATATATATATATATAGAGAGAGAGAGAGAGACTTATATATATGTATATATATATATATATATATATATATATTTATATATATATATATACATATATATATATATATATATATATATATATATATATATATATATATATATATACATGTATACATATATATATATGTATATTTATATATATACTTATACATGTATATATACCTAGGGTTTGCAACTTTTTTTATTATATATATGCCTCACTCATAAACATAAGATTCATCTCACTCCATCCTTACAAACCCTCTCTCATTCAGTCCTTTCAGTCTCCCTCTCTCACAATATGGCTTCTCCCCGTCCATCTAATTATGCATCGGCACCGTCTTCCTCAACATCAGAAGAACCGCTTCCAAAATTTGATATCTTGAAGAAAAATGCTTTAGTGTTTTTCTCGGCAACAAAGCCTCCTCTGAAGATGCTGTTATGGAACCCCCAAACTTTGGAACACTTGCACAGAGAATTAACCCGCTGGTTAGAAGGAGAGATCGGCCACAAAGAAAAGATAATTAAAATTGAGAAGAGGGTTGTGGAGTTTGGTGTGACGAAATGGAGAAAAATTGTCAATGATGCAGGTGTTTTGTCGATGATGCTAGGTGGAGGTGAAGTTGTCCTGATGGTTCTGATAGGCTAGATTTGTTGAATCTTGCACTTGTTCTATTTATGTATGGTCATTTTCTGAATCATGTATTTCCTGGTTTTATTTATGTATGTTCGTGTTTGTGGTTGTGGTTTTATTTATGTGTTTTTCCGTTTTATTTATGTACGGTCATTTTCTGAATCATGTATTTCCTTGTTTTATTTATGTATGTTCGTGTTTGTGGATGTATGATTTTACTGATATGAATTAAACGAACTAGGCTTACATATAAAATAAATACGGTTACAATGACCTAATTTACGATGTTGAGCTTGGTCCAACATTGGGACATTTTTTTCGATTGTGACCGGGCTGACGACATGAACTACACAGTCTCACCATCTTGTTCGCCGTATCCATTTCGGTGCGAATACGCGTGCTGTTAGGACGACCTTTTTTCTTTCTTCGCATGTTCTCGTTGTGCCAGACTATTTCCCCGTTGTATGAGGGCCAGTAGTCCTCATTTGCAACAACCGAAAAGCTTTTGTTGTAGACGTTGCAAAGGTTGTGCACTTGGTAAACAGGGGATAGTAAGCCTGAAGGGTCCAGCCGAACCTTCGAACATGCCGCTATGACATGGGAGCAAGGCATGCGAAAGGCTTGAAATTTACCACAGTCGCACCAATTGTTATCAAGTTCGACCCGATAGGATCCCCTCGGTCTCCCTTCGTTGTGATCCATGATCTCATCAACATTGAAATGTCCCTTACTGCGGTTAAACACAGTGACCACATGTGTGTTAGACTTGGATGCTTCGTCTTTGATGAATGTCATAGAACTATCGCTGAACACTTGACCAGACTGTAGGATTGAACTCCACTTTGAACGCCTGGTGTCAAAAAGTGCTCCGAGCCTAAAGTAGGTTGACCTCACCAAAGCGGTTATCGGTAGGTTGCGGATTCCTTTGAAAACAGAGTTCATGGATTCAACGAGGTTTGTTGTCATGTGACCCCAGCGTTGTCCTTTGTCGTAGGCCCTGGTCCACTTATCTAAAGGAATCTGGTTTATCCATCTGAATGCATCTTCATTCGCCATTCTGATTTCGTCACGATAATGTTTGAATGACGGTTCGGTTAATGAGTACCCTGCATTCACGACCTTCTTCCGCAGTGTCTTATCTTTGATCTCTCTCATGAAGTTTTGCGCTATGTGTCTAATACAATAGACATGTGTTGAAGGCGGTTCCTGCCAGCCGTTATCAACATTCTTCCATGCACTCTCAATTGATGCATGTCTGTCCGAAATCAAACATAAGTTAGACTGGGGAGCCACATGGTTGCGAAGATTTTTTAGGAAAAAACTCCAGGCCTCGGCAGTCTCTCCCTCGACGATAGCGAATGCAATTGGAAAGATATTGTTGTTGCCGTCCTGTGCCACTGCCATCAATAGAGTTCCTTTGTATTTCCCGTAGAGCCATGTTCCATCAATTTGGATTATAGGCTTGCAGAAGGAAAAACCCTTTATACATGGGTCAAAAGCCCAAAAGAGCCGGTGGAATATGCCATTTCCACTGACACAATGACTTTCCGAAGTATACGCCGGCAAGGTCTCAAGGATGACAACGGTCCCAGGTGCATAGTGCTTCAGTGCCAGCAAAAACTTTGGGAGTTCTTTGTACGAGTCCTCCCAATTTCCGAATACAACGGCAACAACCTTAGTTCTAGCAATCCATGCTTTCCTGTATGAAGGAGTATAGTTGTGCTTCTGAACTATGTGCTTAATTATCGTGCTGACCTTGACCGAAGGATCGTCAGCAACGATTGATAGGATATCGTTGCATATTAGCTGAGAGCTAAGTTGCCGATGATCCTGCAGTGAGTTGGTTATGACACATGTATGCTCCGGTCCCATTGAAGCAACCTTCCAATCTTCACTTCTTTTTCTGTATGATGCTGTCAATCGAAACGGGCATGCCACGTTACGACAACGTATCATATATAGTGTAGGATTCGTTCGGTCGACCCTATAATCAGCCGATAAATCCATGTGGTGATATTTTATAGCTCGAACGCATTCTTCTTTTGTTCGAAAATGGTCGCCTTCCTTTAATGAACCCTGCCTTTGTGGATACGGATCATAAAATATGTCTGAAGATGGGTCTTCACTTCCCAAGTTCAAGTTTGTCATGTGTGGAGGAGGACGATATACATGACTGGCCGAAACCTCGTCTTCATTGACCATTTCATCAACTACTGCCTCCTCTTGTTCCTCGTCCTCATCAACAACATCCACTTCAGCCAAATCATTGTCAGATTCGATAAAGACTTGTGAATTATCAATGGGCTGAGACATTTGTTGTTGGTGAAACGTAACATACAACTCGATATCATTGAAACCAGAATACTCATGGCTTAGAAACATAGTACGAACACTTTCGTCGTCAGAGATAGTTAATTGGAAATACATGACCTGATTATCCTCATAGAATACTGGATTTTTGTAAATAATGACGTCCACTGGACCACGCTGCATTTTGTTTTCCAATCTCTTTTTTAGATGAGCGAAATTGGATTGTCGGACGACTGAGAACCGAGTAACCTCGGTGTTTCGAAAGTTGAAACCAGAATGGTTACATTCAAATATTTCGCCATTTGTATGGGCGTTGATCATATACTGAGGTAATTGAGACATAGTTCGTATTCAAAGACTATTTTAGATACGAAAATGTTTTGCAAGTTATGGTACAATGAAGATATGAAAATAATCTATAAATAGTAAAGGCAAAAATATATTTTATGGTTATATTTACTGTTCTGAATTAATGTGAATTAATGTCTCATAGGCTTATCTCCTGCACCATATAGGCTTATCTCCTGCACCATATAGGCTTATCTCCTGCACCATATAGGGTTATCTCCTGCACCATATAGGGTTATCTTATCCACATATGTCTTATTTTCTGCACATATAGGGCTATCTTCTGCACATATAGGTGTAGGTATTGACATTAATGAAACCCTAATTATATATATATATATATATATATATATATATATATATATATATATATATATATATATGTATAAGTATAAGTATATATATATATATATATATATATATATATATATATATATGTAACCTAATTAATCTAATTAACTTAACCCTAACTAATCTAATTAATCTAACCTAATATATATATATATATATATATATGTAAATATATATATATATATATATATATATATTTTTACATATATATATATATATATATATAACCTAATTAATCTAATTAACTTAACCCTAACTAATCTAATTAATCTAACCCTAACTAATCTAATTAATCTAACCTAACTAAGTAACTTAACCCTAACTAATCTAATTAAACTAAACTAAACCCTAACTAATCTAATTAACTCAACCTAATTCAACCCTAAGTAACCTAATTATAAACTAACCAAAACTAACTTAAGTAACTAAACTAACTTAACTCCTAACTAACCAAACTAAGTAACTAATTAAAACTAAACCTAACATGCATGCACGTTCGCCAAATGGTGTGGCGAATCAAGAGATATTTCAATGCTTTTCGCCAAATGGATTGGCGAATCCAGTAAGTATTTATGAAACCTGCACAAAGCTGGAAACGCAGAAGAGATTCCACATGGTTTCAATGCTCTGCACCCTTGACCATGCAGAGATTCCTTTGGATGTTTGTGAAGTGAGTTGGTGATCCACAAACATATGCCTTCGCCAATCAGAATGAAGAAGAGGAATCCTCAATCAAGCAGATGAACCAATCACAGGACATGCTGGAAAATATTGTTCACGTTCGCCACATGGTATGGCGAATTAGTGTTGTTGTTTTAGTTGAATTCGCCACAAGGATTGGCGAATATGCATGTTTGTTCTTCTTCCCATCCGCATCATGTAAATGAAAAAACTTATAAATACCATTCTACTAAACCTAAAATATCATACAATCATAATTCAAACAAGTTAAACATCTTATATCAAATAGTGAATCTCAAGTATCAGTGCGAAAAAGAAAATGGCTTTACTAACGATGGGAGATCAACACCGAGGCACAGTAGAAAATATCGCCGCATTCGTAAGTTTCATATTCGTACATTTTGTTACGCATATTTTTTATATATATTTCATACTAATATATATATATATTTTTTATATATATTTACATATATATATATATATATATATATATATATATATATATATATATATATATATATATATATTTTTTATATATTCTCAAATATATATATATATATATATATATATATATATATATATATATATATATGTAAATATATATATATATATATATATATATTTACATATATATATATATATATATATATATATATATATGTAAATATATATATATATATATATATATATATATATATATATATATATATATGTAAAAAATATATATATATATATATATATATATATATATATATATATATATTTACATATATATATATATATATATATATATATATATATTTTTACATATATATATATATATATATATATATATATTTATTTCTTTTTATTTTTACACATAAATATATATATTATTGCGTACTTATTTCGATGAATATTTTTACAGAATGTAAGAAGATTTCGCTGTCGGGTGCACGACTACATTGAGTTTGATCCGATCATTGAACCGTGTCTACGGTTGTGCGGGTTTGGGGAAGTTATTAAGGTTCATAACAACTCAATAGACTCAAAATTCATCTTGGCACTCCAAGAGAGGTGGAGGCCAGAGACACACACCTTTCACCTGCCCTTCGGTGAATGCACTGTCACCTTGGAAGACGTATACATGCTTTTGGGGTTACGTGTATCCGGCAAAGCCGTCTTTGGTAAGGTGAACCAGGATGTTTCTATAGTTGCGGATTTGCTGGGTGCCCCTCTAATTGACGAGGAGCAGCCATCAAATACTCGTAGCCGGGGTTCAGGTATAAATCTAGGACTCCTTAGAGAGCACTATTCTAGTTTTATTTTAACTGGAGATTCAACCGAGTTAGAAATAATGCAAAAAACTCGGTGTTATATTATGCTTTTATTTGGTCATTTTTTATTTCCCGACGGTACCGGGAACACAATAAACATGATGTATTTACCATTGTTGCGAAACATCAACAATGTAAATACATACAGTTGGGGTTCAGCTGTTTTGGCACACTTGTACAGTAGCCTTTGTAAAAATGCCGCAAAGGATACTTGTACCTTTTATGGGTGTGCATTTTTGTTACAAGCTTGGGGGTATTCCAGACTGCCGATGCTTGCCCCACGCAACATGAATCCATGCCCGTTCCCCTACGCAAACCAGTGAGTCCACTTTTAATTTTTATTTCCAAACATATTAAATTTTAAATATTTAAATTGTTATTGTATCTAAATGTGTTTAAATTTGTTGTGCTTAGCTGGTCCGATCTTGGGATGGATTATAGTAGAAACCCAAGAAGTTCTATAGTTCTATATCGCCAGTTGTTAGACCACGTGGGGATCGATCAGGTATTGTCACATATAAAAAATATTTTTCCGTTTTATTGCATTTTATTAACTAAAATAATTTTATACTAACAGAATTATTTTTTTCCGTAGTTCATCTGGCGCCCATATTTAGCCCTCGACCATGAGCCTAACCCGGAAGATGCTGAAATTTGGACGGCAAAAACTCCAATCATCTGCTTCACTACAATTGAAATGCACCAAACAGATCGGGTGAAAATGCAGTTCGGAATGCAACAGGATATTCCGGGCCCTCCGACATGTTTGGGAAATTGGCATTTGAAAAGAGTAAGTGACATGTGGAACATGGAAGATTGGAGAGACTTTGCAAGGGAGTTACGTCAACAATGGAGGGATCGACGCCAACATGTCCTAACTGACCAAGTGCTGCAAAACGTCAGACCAACTAGAGAATATTTAGTTTGGTTTAGGTCAGTTACTATGCAACAATGGGTGTCTGATAACCCATACTTGATTGACCCCCGCGCCCAGGCCGCAGCATACGCCCAACCACCAACTCCACAACATGACTACCCCACCCAATTCCAGCCATCGACTTCAAACACCCATAGGCCATTCATCCAAACACATAACCCCTTCATGCCACAAACCCAATCACAACATCAAGAGCCTTACCAACACCACTATACCCCCGACAACCCCTTCATGTCCACACCAACCTATAGCCCCCCACCTTTGTTTCGTTCTCAAAACGAGGCAATATCCTCGTTTGGTCAAGCCTATCGTCCTCACCCAACCCAATCCAACCCAGCCCAACCTATCCGACCCAGCTTTGAAAACATGGGCACACAACTCAGTTACGGCAGCGCCTTTGGCAGCAACCTTCCACGTAATTGGGGACAGGCTGAATCATGGACTCAACAACAACCGCCTCCACCAAACACACAAATACAAGCGGAACCTCGACAACCTGGTGGTAGGGTTCGAAGACGGGGTCATCCCCGTGGATGTGGTACTGGGGGGCAGTTAGATCGGGCGAGAAATTAATTTTTGTAATGTCGTTCTTGAATTATTAATAATAATTTTTCTTTTAATATATATTTCTCTTTCTCATATTCTTTAATTTTCTTTATCTATAATTTTCTTTAATATACTTACATATAAATATATATATATATATATATATATATATATATATATATATATATATAAAAGTATATATATATATATATATAAGTATATATATATATATATATATATATATATATATATATATATATATATATATATATATAACTTATATAAGTATATATATATATATATATATATAAGTATATATATATAAGTATATATATATATATAAGTATGTATATATATATATATATATATATATATATATATATATATATATATATATATATATATATATATATATAAGTATGTATATATAAATATATATATATATATATGTATAAGTATATATATATATATATACTTATATATATATATATATACTTTATATATATATATATATATATATATATATATATATATATATATATATATATATATATATATATATAAGTATATATACATGTATCAAAAAGTTGCAAACCCTAGGTATATATACATGTATAAGTATATATATAAATATACATATATATATGTATACGTGTATATATATGTATATATATATATAAATATATATATACATATATATATATATATATATATATATATATATATATATATATATATATATATATAAGTCTCTCTATATATATATATATATATATATAAATATATATGTATATATGTATAAGTAAATATATAAAAACTTAAATCCAAAAATAAAAAAAAAATAACATGGAAGATGCATCAAACCATTTGGCGAATTGGTACATGCAAGTACACACATTCGCCAAATGGAATGGCGAATTGGTTCATTCATAGCCAAACCATTTGGCGAATCCTTAAGCAAAAACACATTTTCTACAAATGGTTTGGCGAATGTGTGGCCAAAGTGTGTTAGTTTGATATTTTTTTGGAAAACTATGTTATTTAGGAAATTAAAATAACAAACTCTGTTATTTTAAAAAAAAATTTCACAATATAGTAGTAAGTATTGATGATACACAAATTAAACACGTAAAATTAATTAATAAAAACGTTTATAATAAAATCTAGCATTATATAAATTTAACTCCAATAATGAATGACACCACTTTTGACATTCACCAAAACATTATATTAAAACCAAGATAATGCTCACCACCCTCTGTGTCATGTTCTTTTTCTAACTCTTTCTCTCTCTTTCTTCTCATCTTCCTCCTTCTTTTCCATCTCTATATCTTCCATTTCTCCAATTTTCCCCTCTTTATTGACCTTTGGTCATCGCTCTCAAATACCCATTTCTCTATTTTTTGGTAAGATTCTTCTCTTCAATCAAAATTTCATCTTTTGTTTTTAGTTTTTACTCTTCACTTCCAATTTACTTTTTTTTTGTTCCATACAATTTGTAGGGTTTTGTTGTCTTTATTATATGTGTTGATGATTCTACTACCATGATTATTTTTTTTTAAAATTTTTGTTGATCAACAGTTGAATTTATTGAATGTTTCTTAGTTTACTGTAGTTTTTTTTTTTAATGCTTTTGGGGTTTGTTTGTGATTGGTTCGGTGTTAGATCCTTTGATTTGTTTTCTGATCAGTTTTGAGTATATACATGGAAATATATTTGTTGAGATTTTTTTTTTTTTGGTTTATCGGTTAGTTACTCACCATGTGTTTGATGATGGGTTTATGAGAGAATCTTTTTAGAATATTATGATTGAAGTTTGTTCTATATTTGTGGTTTTTTTAATTTTCATGTTTAGTTTGTATGTGATTTAGATTAGATCTGTTCAGTTATTGATAGTCTTGGTTCTGATCTATTTAGTGTATTGATGATTGATTAGTGTTTTCTGATACAAGTGCAAATTTTATGGGTGATCATGTTCTTGTTTTTTAGCCTCTATCCAGTATTGCTAGTTCAGACAAAAAAAGTTTTTGCTATAAAAAAATTGGTGGCTTGTGAATCTTAATTGGGATTTTGTGTAGATTTGATGTTTTTGTCCTTCATTTTATCTAGAAGGTATCATTTGATCTTTGCTCCGTCTAATTTGTTCTTGTTTTTTGTTTTTGATAGGTTTTAAGGTTTGAAAAAAGGTTGATAACTCGTTGACCTGAGTTGGTGTTTAGAGCTAAACAAGGGTGAATTTGAAACCCAGTTTACAGGTTGAAGCCGATTTTTCTGGAAATTTGGGCCATCTTTAGTGGTGTTTTTCCTGAGAAAAGATGATGATGTTTGATGACATGGGGTTTTGTGGTGATTTGGATATGTTCTGTGGTGCACTT
This sequence comes from Lathyrus aphaca, assembly GCA_963966055.1. NCBI lineage: Eukaryota > Viridiplantae > Streptophyta > Magnoliopsida > Fabales > Fabaceae > Lathyrus > Lathyrus aphaca. The sequence continues at coordinate 34,532,211 of OZ014523.1, forward strand.
GGGGAAGGAGATATTTCTGTCAGGCAGACCGAGCCAGATTCGGTAGCCGAGGATGATTATAGTGATGAGGAAATGGATGTAGATGAGCTTGAGCGAAGGATGTGGAGGGACAAAATGCGTCTCAAGCGATTGAAAGAACAGACCAAGGCTAAAGAAGGGATCGATGCTGCCAAGGCAAGGCAGTCTCAAGAACAGGCAAGGAGGAAAAAGATGTCGAGAGCTCAAGATGGAATATTGAAGTACATGCTGAAAATGATGGAGGTTTGTAAGGCACAAGGATTCGTTTACGGGATAATTCCCGAGAAGGGAAAACCAGTGACCGGAGCATCTGACAATCTTCGTGAATGGTGGAAGGATAAGGTTAGGTTTGATAGGAACGGTCCTGCTGCCATAGCCAAATATCAAGTGGATCACGCAATTCCAGGAAAGAATGATGGCTGCAACTCCATCGGTCCAACTCCTCATACCTTACAAGAACTACAGGACACAACATTAGGTTCTCTCTTATCAGCACTCATGCAGCACTGTGATCCTCCTCAGAGGCGTTTCCCCTTAGAGAAGGGTAATTCTCCGCCATGGTGGCCAACCGGGACCGAAGACTGGTGGCCCCAAATTGGTTTACCTAAAGATCAAGGCCCTCCACCTTACAAGAAACCTCATGACCTGAAAAAAGCATGGAAAGTTGGTGTTTTAACTGCAGTTATCAAGCATATGTCTCCTGATATAGCCAAGATTCGCAAGCTCGTGAGGCAGTCCAAATGCCTTCAAGATAAAATGACGGCCAAAGAAAGTGCTACCTGGCTGGCCATCATCAATCAAGAGGAGTCCTTGGCTCGAGAGCTTTATCCTGAGTATTGTCCTCCGATGTCCTCTGGTGGAGGCAGCGGTTCTATGGTCATCAACGATTGCAGCGAGTATGATGTTGATGGGGCTGAGGATGAGTCCAACTTTGATGTGGAGGACCGGAAACCCGAGAATCTTCATCCATCCAATCTTGGGATGGAGAGAATGAGGGGAATGTTTCCGGTTCAGCAAATTTCTCCACCAATCAAGGGAGAGGTTGTCACCAACTTGGATTTCATTCGGAAGAGGAAGATCTCTAGCGACTTCAACATAATGATGGATCACAAAATCTACACATGTGAACACCCTCAATGCCCTTACAACGATGTTCGCCTTGCTTTCCAAGACAGGCCTTCTAGGGACAATCATCAATTGAATTGTCATCATAGAATCGGTTCTGCAGATTTTGGCGGCCCCAATTTTCATGCTACCGAGGTTAAGCCCGTTATTTTCCCACAAAGCTTTGTTCAACCCAATTCTGCAGCTCAGCCTACTAGTCTGGCTCCACCTACATTTGATCTAACGGGACTCGGGGTTTCAGAGGACAGCCAGAAAATGATCAGCGACCTTATGTCAGTCTATGACACAAACATCATAGGAAACAAGAATGCAAGTTCAACCAATTGCGTGGCTGTCGGAAATCAAAATCTTTCTCAGCACAACATCCAGCAACAACAACAACAGGAGAATTTCTTTTCAAGTCAAGGAATGGTGATGGAAGCTCCATCAAACTTCTTTACTCGCGACGAAAATCAATTCGACCGATTCAAAGCCGTAAACACTCCTTTTGAAACCAACCAGCAGCACAACAACAACAACAATAACATCCATTTCATGATTGGCTCTCCATGTGACTTGGCATCCTTTGATTTTAGGGAGGATATTCAACAACTACAAGGAGTAGTAGGAATGGATAATCTTCACAAACAACCAGATGGTTCAATATGGGGGTACAACTGAAAAATGACAAGTGGAAGTAAAACTTGTGTACCAATGGCTTTTTTTATTGTGTCATTAAAAAAGGGTTAGACACACACTCTTATCATGTGAAACTCCCTTGACTCAAAAATCAAAGGTAGTTTAGTTTACTGCATTTTTCATCACATGTAATCGCTTAGGTCTATAGATATTTTAATGTTTGTCAGGTCTTGTTCTGGTATGTGGCAATAAATCATGTGGCTGTTATGTTCCCATAATGTAACCAACCAACCAAACCCTCTTGTGTTTTCATCACTTTTAGTTTTACCTCTATTATATTGTTGTTACTATATTACTATATTCTATGTACTTCTGTGATATAAATAAGATTTTGTTATAATCTCTTATATTATAAATTGTACTTTATTCCACCATATTCTTTTTATTTTTGACATACCTTAATGTTCCACCATATTGATGGTTAAGGAATCTGAATAATGGACCTTTGGTTACAGGAGGTGAAAGTTTTTTGTCTTGTTATGAAGCACTTTGTTATGCTTATCTTATTTTCCATGTGAAATAGACCCTACCATTACAGTTGTTTTGGCATATGCCAATTAAGATGCTATTCAAATACGTGACCAACTTGTATGTTTTGTGGGGTCCTTAATAAATGGCACACGTTGTCTTTGTCTTTTTAAAGTAGAAGATGGTCAAATCAATAGGGAGAGGATTGTAAATGTGCTTCTTCACTCTATTGAAAGTGATTATCTTTCTTTTTCTTTCATACGAGTATTATTAGGCGGCTCAATTTCAGTCTTTAGTGCTTTGTTTTCTTCTGCTCTTTTTTATTTTCACATGTCAATGTTATATAGTGTTTCTATTGATTACTGGTGTTGAATGCCACATGTGTTATCAGTTTCAGTAATGTAACTAAATGGTTTCAAAATGTTGCACTGTATAGAATATTTAACAGTAACACGTGTCGTGTATATATATGGCCTGTGAGACGGCGAGATGAGATTTTCGATTCACGGAGCAAACTTCTATTGCGGCAATGACGTGATCGTTTAAAACTAGTCGCGTGAGAGGAGATGCGTTGTGCGGATAACCGGTGTTTGATCTTGATTTTGATGCTGGTTTATCAAGTACAACATTCTTTTTAGCATAGGACCATCAAATTTTTTTGATCTACCAATCTAAGTTTCTGACAAAAGAACATGATCTGCATATGATCTGTGTTTTCAGCATCTGAAACTATAAGAACCTGGACACTCGGCAACAAACATACACTATCAGAATTAATTCACTAACATGCATAAAGATGTAGAAATGTTCCACGATTAAAAAAAAAAATTCATCACATACGGGAGATCGAACCGTGGTCCTCTCTATCAAATTCAACGTCAATCACCACTGAATAAAACCAAGTGGACTAGATTAATCCGGGTTGGGATCAATTCTAATATCAAGTGGTTTCAGCTCTCTCTCGATCGCAGTTGTAAGAGATCGAATCGTGATCCTCTCTACCAAATCCAACCTCAATCACCGCTGAATTAATTTAGTGGACCAATTTAATCCGGTTTGGAGTCAATTCTAGTATCAAACGGTTCTAACTCTCTTCGATCGTAGTTGTCGGAAATCGAATCGTGATCATTTCTACCAAATCCAACATCAATCGTCACTGAATCAACTAACGATGATCGATTAACCGAATAAATATTTTCCCATATCTTCATGGAGAGTTTACTTGATACATTCCCTTAATCAAAGAATTAAAAAAAAAGGAAAGTGGAAATCAAGTTACCAATAATTTATAGTAGTTGACTTCTTAGGTATATATGTTTTGTTTATATTATTAGTAATGAAATTAAGGGGTTATTTATTTGACTACACATAATTAGTTTTTCTAAATGATCTGAATCTGATGTAGGACGTACCATGCAAGAAAACTGTTTAAGTTAAGAAGGATCCCTATCCACTGCTTTTGTTTTGTTTTGCTTTGTCTTCAATATAAAGGAAGACACCTCCATAGCTGGCCATATGGCTTGCTTGTGTTGAATTTTTATTACCCTCAAAAATAGCACAAGAAATTTGTGTTGCATGATATCTTATCTTCTTGAAAAAAGAGCAAATATATATATATTTTCATAAGAGAAAGAACCATAAAAACTTTTACCAAAAAGTATTCATGTAAATATCATCATAACTTGCTGACACCTAACATGCACATGTTAGGCCAACACTATTGAGAACTTGAAGTTTATCTAATAAGAAAAAGAGAGATAAAAGAAAGCAAACTTTCACTAGGCAAGCTTTTTAGTTTTGCACAATTATTGTAGGCACCTTATCATAAAAATATGTACAAATGACTCCATCTAAATTTTACACAAATAAGTTGAAGTTGGGTTTTCATGCTACAATTGACTATATCCACTTTTTAAGCATAAAGTGTCAACATCAAAATTTGACATGTCACATTGTATACCATCCCTCATGCAACCCACCTTTCCTAATATATTGTATCATTAAAGATAGTGGGAACATCTCAACTTAAATTCTATCTTAGATTTTTGGATCAAATGTAAGGTTCATTAAATATAATTAGGTTATAATTTTGGTAAATATGTAAGGTTTATCTTTCTCTTTTTAGCTAAAGTATATCTTCTAAATATTATATAGATAGAGATTAAAAAAAAGTGATAAATTTGTCACTTTTCTATTGAGGGGCCTATTTATCTACATTGGTTCCTTCTAGATGAACTCCAAAGATTGGTAAATATCAAAGTGATAAGAGATAAAAGTTGCCTAGCTAGTTTCATAGGTTTTATATAATATTTAGCATCTTTTTTATTTATCCATTTTCTCTTGCTTTACAACATAAAAAAATTCAAAATTTTCCTGCCACCAATAATGCAGACCACTTTTATCTTTAAGAAAAGAAATTGGTAAGAGCCAACTATTTGTTTTATGTTATGTAAGGTTAGGAGTGGGATGCATCATGCATATATACCTCTACCACCAAAATAACATTATTAGGGGAAATAAAATTTAAATGAAAAAAGTTATAAGAAATAAAAATATGAAAAATGAACACTTTGTGAATATATATATATATATATATATATATATATATATATATATATATATATATATATATATATATATATATATATATATATACCCTTCTAGAAAAGGTTAGAAAAATAATAATTAAATGTGAACTTTGTTCCTTACAAGATGCAATTGCAACCCACCAACACCCCTAAAGATAGGCTAGGCTATAGTTTTTTTTATCAATTATTCTATACCAATTCAAAGGTATTTAGAAAACAGTAATAAAGAAGTTGAAACTTGAAAATAATTATTTATTTTATTTATAAAAAGTTTGAAAAGATGGTTAGGTATATTATTGAAATAGAAAATAGAATATGAGTAAGAGAGAGAAAGCATAACTATACTATTTCTTGTTGATACTAGAATATAATAATATTAAATTAAACTATAAGATGCTAATAATAAATTTGTTCAAATAAAAATATATTCTACATTATATTTAACTAGAAAATATGCAATTTAATTAATATATGTATGTGTATAATTTCAAATTTCAAATAAAACATTTAGTCACGTCTCAAACATTAATTATCTCAAATGTTATATTATCATCAATGTCTTTGCAAGTTAATTGGATAGAATAATAATAATGAAATACTATAAAATTGACAAACTTGTTTTACAATAAAAGAAAATAAAAGTATGAATTGTCTTATCTTGATGCTATTATTAAATAGTGAGGGGATATGTTTAAATCATGTTAAGAAAAAATAAGATATATATGTATGTGTGATAGTCTTTTATGTCCATATCAAAACATGTCACATAATTAGTTCATTAGTGGGTTGTCACCTTTTGCAAGTTTCAACTAAGATAGAACTAACATCATCAAAAGGACACAAACTACGTTAAAAGCAAGATTTAGTATCCTTAATATTTTTAATAATATCATTGTTTATGAAAAAACAGTTTAATCCTAATAAATTTTGAGAGACTCGACTGACTTTGAAATTATTATCACTAAATAAATTGTAACAAAAAAAAAAAAATCATCAATGTCCATTAAAAAATTCATTAACAAAAATATTTTTTTTTTCATCTTATTTAATGCGGATAGTATCAAAGTTATTAAAATTTAATTAAGATTTTGGAGAAACTTTATTTAATGTGTCAGAAAAGGATCTTGATTCTAAAATAAGAAGTGAAATTAAATCTTTAATAATAAATGAGTTTAGTGATTTTGAGTTTTTAATGTTGATAATTATTTAATTTTAAATATTATCCATAATTAATGTGGTTAACAACCTCTTACAATCGAGGGATAAAGATTATTGATGTTATTATGTACAAAATAACTAGATTGATTTCATTTTTTAAGAAATATAGAGAATTCAGTTTTAAAAATGTTTGAATTATGTTATAGAAATTACCCTTGAATTGAATATTGATCCAATATTTTTTGAAAGGCGTAAAATTCGAAGAAAAAGACATATTGAAGAGAATTTGAATACCCTGCCAATTGATGTATCTGAAGAGTAATCTTTTAGAGTTTGTTATTTTTTTTACTTTGTTGATCAAGTTATTGTATCTCTTAATAATAAGAGATTTGAGTAGTACTGACAATATGAAAGTGTTTTTACTTTTTAATTTACTTTTTAAAAAATTTATAATCATTGGACAATGCAACTTTAAGGTCTTGTTGTAGTCATTTTAAAGAGACAGTGAAACATAATATCAAGCTATTGTATCTCTTATTAAGAGATTTTAACAATACCAACAATATAAAAGTGTTTTTTGGTTTTTTATTTACTTTTTAAAATTTATAATTATTTGATAATACAATTTTAGGGTTTTCTTGCAGTCATTTTGAAGAGACAGTGAAAAATAATGAACAATGTAATATTAATGGAAAACAAATTATGTGTGGAGTTAATGTACTAAAAGATATTTAATGACAGGAAATATTAGACCTTTTTATATATTAAGATTTTTGAAAGACTGATATTTTTTCCTAATACAACTATTCTATATAGAATTTTATTAATTATTGTTGTGATAGGTACTATGCATAAATAAGATAAATAATTATTCCTCCTACTAAGCTCAACACCAGTCTCCAATGGATCGATATTTGTTGATCCTGCTCAATTACTATTGTTGTGAATCATATATCTTAGAAATAAAGTATAATAGGTTTCTTTATGATCAAAAAACCACAAGAGTTAGGGTTTAGGGTAACCAAGGATAACCACAAGGATTAGATATAAGTTGTTATTCTCTCATTTCTCTTAATACAATATTACAAATATACAAGAATAACAAATGACCTCTCTCAATTTTGAATTGGGTTTTATCTTCCTATTTTCCCTTATTTAAAAGATGAGAGACTGATATGCTATTTATAAAAAAAATAACACACTAACCTAATGATTTTTTTTAACAATTACCCATTACAAGCTAACTTAGGGTACAAACTAACTTAAGCAATTAGATCCATAAAACAAGGCCCAATTAAAGACCAACATGTGAGCTGACTTTGACGACATGCTATTTGTACTAGGGTTTGTTACAATATTCCACAAATCTCCACCTTGGAACAAATCCTATTCCAACAAGAAACAAACTAGCTTTCTTCATGCAGCTTTATCAATTACACACAGTGGAAGAACTTGCAACTCGACAACGTCTTGGTGACCATATCAGCAGCATTATGATCTGCCAAAACCTTCAATACTTGGACCTCTCCACGCTCGATTATCCCTCTTACGAAATACATCCTCACATCAATGTGCTTGGTTCGCTCATGATATGTTGAGTTCTTTGACGGGTGTATTAAACTTTGAATATCACATTTAACAGTGATACATCGACCTTGAAGTTTCAACTCCTTTGCAAAACCTTCAAGCCACAATGCTTCCTTTACAACTAAAGTTAGGGCGATACATTCCGCTTTAGTGGTTGATAAGGCAATAACCTTTTGAAGTGTTTCTTTTCAACTAATTGTTGTGACAAACATAGTAAAAACATATCCAGAAATATATTTTATGGAACCCATACAACTTGTATAATCAGAGTCGACATATCCTTCGATTGCTGCTTTACTATCTTCATCCAAGGCTCCACCATAAATTAGGACTATGCTCAGAGACCCATTTATATACCTTAGAATCCACTTCAATGCTTGTCAGTGAGCTTTTCCAGGATTCTCCATGTACTTGCTTACAAGACTTACTGCATATGTTATATTGGGTATATTACAAACCATAACATACATCAAAGAACCTACTATATTAGCATATGGAATGCTATCCATATAAGTTCTTTCGACATCAATATCGGGACACTGATTTATACTCAACTTGAATTGAGGGTTTGTCGGAGTCACAACAAGCTTTGAATTTGACATACCAAACTTATCGAGAATCTTATTCTGGTATGCCTCTTGATATAAGCATAATCTCGATTGATTTCTATCTCTTCGGATGTCAATCCCAAGAATCATGAACGCAACTCCTAGATCCTTCATATCGAACTCCTTATTGAGTTCAACCTTCACCCTCTTTGCATCTTTGACATTGTTGTTTTCTATTATAATATCATCCACATAAAGCAACAAAATAAGAAATGAATTACCCGATCAAAATCGGAAGTAAACACAATGGTCGAACTGACTTCTGATGAAACTTATGCATGCCATGAACTAGTCGAATCTCCTATTCCACTGTCGAGGATATTGTTTCACCTCATATAAAGATCTCTCTAATTTGAACACATACTTTTATTTCCCCTCTTCTACATACCCTTCAGGTTGCCTCACCAGGATTGTTTCATCAAGATCACCATACAAGAACGCAATCTTGACATCCATCTGTTCCACTTTAAGGTCGAACTATGCCACCATGACAAGAAACATTCAAATGGACCTGTGCTTCACAACAAGAGAGAACACATCATTGAAGTTGACACCTTTTTTGTGAGTGAAACCCCTTACAACCAATCTTGCCTTGTATCTCTTTGACGTCACTCCTTTGATTCCTTCCTTAACTTTGACAATCCATTTACAACTGACTAACCTAGCTCCAGCAGGTTTTTTGATATATTCCCAAGTATTATTATCATGAAGAGGTTTCATCTCATCATCCATGGTCTTCACCCATTCAGTCTTATTTTGACTCCTCATAACTTCCTTATAGTCTCTAGGTTCTTCGGCTAGAACCTCACTTGCAGATATTAAGACATAAGCTATAAGATATGCATAACCAAGTCTCTGAGGAGACTTGATGACTCTTCTCGGCCTATATCTTGCTAGAAGGTAGTCATTATTAGTCTCCTCATCTTCAACAACATCTCCTGCTTCTTCTTGGGTCATGCAATTCAGCATCACTATGCTTCACCTCAACAAGAATTTCTCCTTGTTCCAGCTCTTCGACAATATCATAAATTTTCTTGAAAGCCATCTCAGCTTCATTGAAAACTACATCTCGACTGGTGATACACCTCCAGTGACATGGCTCTAGGCACCATAGCCTATAAGCTTTGAATCCTTTACGATATCCCATGAACATGCACTTTAGAGCTCTAGGTTCGACCTTGTATTGCCTAATGTGAGCATAGATTACACAACCAAATACTCCCAATTTATCGAGATCTACATCCAACCAAACTTATTTGGGTGTCTTCATATCTAACGCAATCGAAGGAAATCTGTTTATCAGATATGTTATTGTAGAAACAACCTCAACCCAAAACACCTTATTCAATCCAGCACTAATCAACATGCATATAACCCTTTCGAGGATTGTTCGATTGAATCTCTTAGCTAGACCATTTTGCTGAGGAGTACCTGCTACAGTCTTATATCTTGTAATCCCAGACTCGACACAATAACTGTCGAAAGCTTCATTACAGAATTCAAGGTCATTATCAGTTCTCAACCTTCTGGCCATTTTTGTCAGTTTGAGTTTCGACCAGAACCTTCTAACTCTTGAAATTCTCAAGAGTTCCATCCTTCGTCTTCTGAATGAATACCCATAACTTTTTGGAATAATAATCAACTATGGATAGAAAATACCTTTCATATGAATATGAAGGATTCCTTGCAGGCCCCCAAAGATCAACATGGATGTACTCAAGGGATCCATGTGTTCTTTGTTTATCTTTGTTAAGCTTCACCCTACAAGATTTACCAAACACACAAGGTTCATAAATCTCCAACTTCTTGACTTTGTCACCACCTAGAAGATTCTGTTTCCTCGGTTTTCGAACAGACATCTCTCGCTGACATGGCCTATTCACATGTGCCATAATTTTGTCTTCAACAACAGTTTCGTGCATGCAACATTTGTCGAACCACTTACAAATTCATCCTCAAGGGTATACAAGCCCCGTTTATTCACACCTCTCAAGACTTCCTTCGACCCCTTCGTGACTCTTAGAATACTTTTCTCTCCTTGAAAAACATATCCCTTCTTGTCGAATTCACCTAGGGAAATCAAATTTCTCTTCAAGTCAGGTATATACCTAACTTCAGTCAATAACCTTATTGACTCATCATGGAGCTTGAATCAAATAGATCCAATACTTGTAATTTTGCAAGCTTTTTTGTTTCCCAGCAGCTCTGATCCATCATCTTGATCACATAATTCCTCAAACAAATATTTGTTTAGAGTCATGTGTCAAGTACAACCTGAATCCAAAATCCACTATATTCTTGAGTCGCCGCTTGAAACCACAAGAACATCATATGAGTCGAAATCATCTTGAACAATGGTAGTGTTGCCATTATCATTACCTCCATGATCTTTCAAGCGTTCAGGGAACACCTTTCGAATGTGACCCTCCTTCTTACAATGATAACATCGAACACCGGATGTTTCACCACTATAAGAATCCTGCTGATTTTTACCCTTCTTTTTGTCGAACTTACCATCCTTTCGCAAGAATTTTGCCTTAACGGTCAAAGCATCATCAACCGTCAAAGGTTTATGCTCCTTTCGTTTGTTTAAGTCCTTAGAGTACAAGGAAGATTAAACATCTTCAAAGGTCAGGGACTCTCTTCCATACAAGAGGATTTCTTTGAAGTGAACATGTGTTTTGGGAAAAACGCATAATAACAACAACATTTGATCTTCATCATCGATCTTCACATCAATATTTTCAAGATCAAGAATCATCTTGTTGAACATATCCAATGCTCAGCCAACACTTTGTCTTCACTCATCTTGAATGAATACAAAGCTTGCTTCAGGTAGAGTCGATTCACCAACGATTTGCTCATGTACAAACCTTCAAGTTTCAACCATAATCATGACGTCGTCGTCTCCTTTGATACCCGTCGAAGAACCTTATCACCAAGGCTCAACAATATTGTGTTGTGTGCTTTCTCAATCATGGTCGTCTTTTCAGCTACCGTCAACGCATCATTCATGGTCATCTCTCCCTTCAACGCCTCTAAGCAACCCTGCTGAACAAGTAGGACTTTCATCTTCAAGCGCCACATATCAAAATTGTTCAATCCGATGAACTATTCAATCTCATACTTTGTTGAATGCATCTTTTCCATGCTCACCACACCAATTTGTTGTGAATCGAATACCTTAGAAACAAAGTATAATAGGTTTCTTTATGATCAAGAAACCCACAAAAGTTAGAGTTTAAGGTAACCAAGGATAACAACAAAGATTGGATATAAACTGATATTCTTTCATTTCTCTTAAAACAAGATTACAAGTATACAAAAATAACAAATAACCTCTCTCACTTTTGAATTAGGGTTTTATCTTCTTATTTTCTCTTATTTAAAAGAAGAAAGACTAATATATTATTTATAATAAAACTAACACACTAACGTCATAGTTTTTTTTAAAACAATTATTCATTACAAGTTAACTTATGGTACAAACTAACTTAAACAATCGAATCCATAAAACAAAGTCCTATTAAACACCAACATATGAGCGGATTTCTACAACATAATATTCGTACTAAGGTTTATTACAATATTCCACAACTATCATAATAGAAGTTAAAACTTTTAGCAACAGGTATACATAATTCTATAATTAATTGCCCATTTAATACATTTAATTATTCTTTTTAAATCTTGAAAATGTATTTCACTATTTCATACATAAACTTTAAAAGCACACTTACAACATTACATTATGTATGGTCTAGTGGTTGTCTAATATCAAACAACCAACCATGCATCTACATTTCCTTTTATCAATTTTTCACCTCCCTAGTATTTTTTAATCTCTCTTTTTGATTCCATGGAGTAGTAGTGTTTTTGTAATCTTTCAAAAAAAATATTTGACTTAAATGTAATTTTGATCCTGTATTGTTTTTTCTAATGAAATAATCTCCTTTTAAAAAAATCTAACTTTCAGATTTCCAGATTTCTAATTTCAGATTTCCAGAAAGAGTGATAACAATGGTTCTTGTTGAATGCTAATTTCCAGATTTCAAATTTCATTCTTGGTAGTTTATAATTGCTAGAAAGAAGAAAAGTGTGCACTCATCAAAAGCCAAATGGTAGGAAGAAAAGTTTAATTAATCGTTGTAATTATAGAATATTATTTTAAATGATCATAAATAAATGAATTATTTTAAATGATCATAAATAAATGAATTATTTTAAATGATCATCAACATAAATATACATAACAAGTAAATTACCTCCGTTTCTATGAAATATAAAGCAGCTTCATTTGAACTTTTTAACAAATTCAAGTCCTTAGATATATTCATCAATTCTAGTATACTTGGCCCTTGAAACCGGTTTAAGACATGTTTCTTTTAGCTTTAAAAATGATTTTTTTTTGGTATTTAAAAAAAAGATTTATAAAATAGTTATTCAAAATATTATAAATTTTTTTTATATTTATTTTTTCTAAATTGAAAGACTAATTTTGACAATCTATAATATAAACATACATTATTGAAGATCAAAAGATAGTAAAAATCGTAATTTTTTCAAAAAATTGTATCTCAAAAATGATTTTTTTATAAAAATCTATTTGAAATAATTTTAAAATTAAATGAAATAATTTTAAATTTTTGATATCAAATAAAAATTTCAATAAAATAATAAAATATCTAAAATAACATTTTAAAAATAACTATTCAAATCAGAATTTTATTTGAAACTTTTATAAAAAGTTCTTTTTTAAATTTTTTTACAAAAATTTATAATACACTATAAAAATAATTTTTAAGAAAAGTCAAAACAAATGGATCATAAATCCTCCTAAAAAAAATAAATATTTTTTTTCATGCAATTTGGATACTTAAAGTAACCAATACCCTTATAGTGTCCAAGCTTCTCATTTGAGAAAAGATTTATCAGAATTCTATTTCAATCAATTAGATATATACCTTAACCACTAACCTATCACCAGTGTGATTCTTTATATAACTATTGTTCTGGACTGGGCCAAGGCATTATGCACGGCATGGCCCAGTGCTCATCAGGCCGATGTCCAAACGACCAAGCACGAGGACACGACGGACGTAGGACCATTCACCCGAGGAATGTTTCCTCGCCTTTCTAACTACGTGTCGGGCAAAGAGCGAGTTGCCCGTCCCATGGTCTCCGTCCACACATCATCAACCCACATCACGGGCATCTAGGTTGTGTCGGGCAGAACCATAACAGCACCTCACTTACCACGTCACCCAACTCCCCTACATTGTCTCCTTAGGGATAGGGGCAGTTGGACCAGGGGGTAGATCTTGGTCTAGGTCTTAACGCTTCTTACGCGTCCCCTGGCAGCTCCTCCTTGGGCCTAGCTAATCCAGCCCATTAGGAGCCTTGGCCCAGCGCTGGGGGCTCAATATAAATACCCCTTTCATGGCAAAGGGACAGGTATTCTAACTTACACTCTGATAACCTTATTCTGTACCTCTTCTGACTTAAGCATTGGAGCACCTTGCAGGTACACCCCCCTCCTCATTTCATTCTCTGGCTCATTCATCAAGACCTTGGAAGGCCCTCCTGATCAGGTAAGATCAGTGGCGCCGTCTGTGGGAACTAGCTATCCCCATCTTCACCAAAAGAGGATCAAAGCTCATTTATTTCTGTCCTTCCAACATGGCCGGAGAACAACCTAGCGAGCGCAGCCGTCCCCTCGTCGACTACACTATGGACGACGGCCCACCATCCCATGAAACAGACACTCGAGACGGTCGTCCATCCACCCCGTCTCCAGAGCCCCAAAACAACGGGGATGCCCCTCATGCTCACAACTCAGGGGCAGAGACATTTCATCCCATTCCCGTTCCCGTCGAAGGAGACGCCACAATGATTGCCATGGTAAAGGCCCTCAATCAGGCCAGTTCTATGCTCTATCAACAGCACGAACGAATCATGGCCCTCGAAGCCGAGCGCCAAGAGGCCCGACCCCAGCCGGAGAGGAGGACACAGCAACGTTCAGAACCAACAAAGAAGCGAGGACGTCGCTCCCCAGAACCTCACGTCAGCAGGGCACGCGCCCGGCGTGATGGGGGCCGAACAGGAGCATCACCAAGGCACGGGCACAGCCCCGACAACAACGAACTATCTCCCTTAAGGAGCGACGAGGAAGACCTGCACTGTCCCCTATCGCGGGCAATAATGGAAGCCCCGCTCCCCAAAGGCATGGAGAAACCGCCCAATCTGGCTGTATACGACGGGACTACCGATCCCGACGACCACGTCGACAACGTTAACGCGATGCTCGACTACCGCAATGATATAACCGGGCACCTCAAATGCCGACTGTTCTCAACGACCCTCAGGAAAGGGGCCATGGCTTGGTACAAAAGCTTGGCCCCTGAATCCATTACGTCATGGAGAGTCATGAGGTCCATGTTCACCAGGCACTTTACAGCTTCCCGTCGTCACCCCAAGACTGAGGCGACCCTTGAAGCCATAGTGCAGAAGAAGAATGAAACACTGCGCTCGTACATCGAGCGATTCAACCAGGAAGCTGTCGAGGTGGATACCACCGAGCACATGAAGAAGTATCTCCTCGAAAGAGGTCTCTTGCCCGGCAGTGAGCTTAGCAGAGCCGTCGGAATCGAGCCTCCCCGCACCTTGAACGAACTCCTGCATAAGGCCCAGGCCTACATCAGATACGAGGAAAAACAGGTGGCACACAACGCCCGCAGCGGACGTAACGCTGAGGATACCGAGCACTCCAAACGCGAGGACACGAGCATCCCCCGTCGCAACGGGGACAAGCGAAGAGAAGAAAGACCTCGCGAGCTCCGAGAAGGAAGAGGCCCCGCGGGCAGGTATAGCGAGTACACCTTACTAACAGCTCCTCGAGAGCGTATCCTTGCAGAATGTATCAACTCTGAATTTAAGCAGGGCAGGGTCAGGTTCCCAAAACCATCTGCGCCAAAGCCCCACACCGACAAATCCAAGTACTGCCGGTTCCACAGAAGTCACGGGCACGTGACCGAAGACTGCGTCCACCTAAAGGATGCAATAGAGATTTTAATCCAAGAGGGGCACCTAAAGCAGTATACGAGGAAGAACGAAGCTCCCAGACATGACGAGCCAGAAAAGAAGAGACCCCGGGAAGAAATACCCCCTGACAACTCTCCTTACCAAGTGGCCCTCTGCGTGTCACGCCCGGAAGATTTCTTCCTCCCCGAACCACTGCCCGAAGGCAGAATCGCTGCACTCAGCCCCAGGGAAGACTTCCCAACCACACTGGTGATATCAGGAGGGGGAATTAACGGGGAAGCCGTTGCCCTCTCCGTCAAACGCAAGTTCGACGAACTCCTACTGACTGCCCCCGAGCAGAAAGCGACATTGACAAAGTACCGGGGAAAATCCAACCCAATATCCTTCTTCCTAGAGGAACTCCCGGGCGGATCCCCGAACTCGGGCATCCCACTATTGATAAGGGCAAAGATGGCCCAGTTCGACGTCCGACGCATCCTGGTCGACCAAGGCAGCTCAGTGGATATCATCTCGTCACTTTCGGCGAACAAGAAACGGCCAGGGAAGTCAAAATCCAATTCCTGGTCGTAGACTGCCCGTTCCTCTACAATTGCATCTTTGGACGCCCGACACTGGCCGAACTCACCGCGGTTCCGTCCACCGTCCACCTAAAGATGAAATACTACACCAAATTGGGACGTGTGGTCACCATCCACGGTGACATCGAAGCAGCCCGGCGATGCTACGACGCCGCAGTGAAAGGACAGGCCGTGGTCAGCACGAAGAGCAACTGCAACAAAAAAAAACTCAGGACCGAGGATCCTCCCCGGGGAGTTAACGCCATCGACCTCGACTGTCGCATCGGGCTGGACGAGACCGAAGAGGGGAAGTTCGCCAAGGAACGATCTCTTGTACACCCGGTTCGACCAATCCCCGACGGAGAGTTCGAGCTCATTCCCCTCGGGGACGATCCAGAAAGGACGGTGAAGATAGGTAAGGGACTACCCGAGGAAACAAGAGAAGAACTCATGGCATGCCTCAAGGAGAACTCCGACCTCTTCGCGTGGAATGCCGCAGAAATGCCCGGGCTGGACCCCGAGATCGCGTGTCACAAGCTAGCGTTAGACCGGGCAGCCAAGCCCATAGCACAGCGTAGGCGCAAGCAGTCGCCCGAAAAGGCAGAGGCTGCCGAGCGAGCTGTAAAAGACCTCTTAGAGGCAAATTTTATTTCTGAAGCCCAGTACACAACCTGGCTCTCAAATGTAGTCCTCGTTAAGAAAAATAATGGAAAATGGCGTATGTGTGTTGATTATACTGATCTTAATAGGGCTTGCCCGAAAGATGCTTTCCCCCTCCCTAATATAGATATAGTGGACGCATATAGTGGATATAACCAGATCCCTATGACGCCCACAGACAAGAAACACACAGCGTTCATGACCCCAACGGGCAATTACTATTACAACGTGATGCCGTTCGGGCTCAAGAACGCTGGCGCTACGTACCAACGCATGATGAACAAAGTCTTCAAGGAGGAAATAGGGGACATGCTCGAAGTATACATGGACGACATGATCGTCAAATCACACGAGGAGGTTACCCATGCTCGACACCTAACAAAGGTGTTCGAGCAGGCGAGACAGTGTAAAATGAGGTTCAATCCCGAAAAGTGCACGTTCGGCGTACGGGCAGGAAAGTTCCTCGGTTTCTATCTCACCGAAAGAGGAATAGAGGCCAACCCCGACAAATGCCGGGCATTCTCGGAATTTCCGATCCCGAGGACCAAGAAATCGATCCAGTCACTCAATGGAGTGCTCGCCTCACTCTCCCGTTTCATCGCCAAGTCCGCCCAGCACGCATTGCCATTCTTCAGACTCCTTCGCAAAGAGGCTACCTTCGACTGGACCGATGAATGCGAGCAAGCATTACTCCATTTAAAGAAAGTTCTGTCCGAACCCCCGGTCTTATCACGATAAAGGTGAGGACCGACCAGCCAATCAAACAGCTGCTTGGGCGTCCGGATATGGCCGGGAGGATGCTCAAGTGGTCACTGGAACTCTCCGAATTCGACATACAATACGAAAGTAGGAAAGCCTTGAAAGCCCAGGCACTGGCCGACTTTGTCGCGGAAATGACCCACCGCCCGACACCAGCAGAGAGCGCCCACAAATGGACGATCTTCGTCGACGGCGCCTCTAGCACGTCAGGCAGCGGGGCCGGGATCATCCTCGAAAATGAAGAAGGGATCCTGATAGAGGTATCATTGGCACTAGCGTTCCCGACATCGAACAACTAAGCCGAATACGAAGCCTTCCTCGCAGGCCTACGGTTAGCCGAAGACCTGGGAGCAAAAGAGGTAACGATATCCACTGACTCCCAGCTCGTGGCCTCACAAGTGCGAGGAGAGTACCGAACCAAGAACGACAACCTCCTCGAGTACTTGTCCCTTGTCAAAGAAAAGCTTGATAAATTTGAAAGGTGGGAAGTTCAACACATACCCCGCGAGCACAACACACGGGCAGACGTTCTCTCAAAACTAGCCAGCACGAGGAAAAAGGGTGGGAATAAATCAGTAATTCAGGAAATCCTTCCTCGACCCAGCATCGACAAACTTCCTCCTCCATTCGAGGTCAATGCTATCGGGGATGCTCACTGTTGGATGACACCCATCTACAATTACCTCACAAGAGACGAGCTCCCAGCCGACCCGAAAGAGGCGACCACTGTCAAACGACGAGCATGCTCGTACGTACTCCTCGAAGGAAAACTCTACCGGAGAGGGTTCTCCATCCCGTTACTTAAATGCGTCGAGGAAGAGAAAGTCCCCGACATACTTGGAGAGATACACCGGGGAATCAACGCTCAACACCTCGGCGGGCGATCGCTCGCACGAAAGGCCCTTCGAGCAGGCTACTACTGGCCGACCATGCAAAGCGATTCGAAAGAGCACGTCAAAAGATGTGACAAATGCCAACGACACGCCGACATGCACCTCGCACCCCCGAACGACCTCAAATCACTGTCTTCCCCATGGCCCTTCGCATGGTGGGGCATGGACATCCTCGGACCCTTCGTCACCGGATCATCCCAGAATAAATACCTCATCGTCGGGGTGGATTACTTTACAAAATGGATTGAGGCAGAGGCACTAGCTAAAATAACCGCGCAGAACATTCTCCGGTTCTTCAAACGCAACATCCTCGCTCGGTTCGGCATACCCCAGGCCCTCGTCACGGACAACGGGACACAGTTCACGGACGGAGGATTCCAGGACTTCGTCGCCAGCCTGGGCACCACACAGCATTTCACATCTGTCGAACATCCGCAGACGAACGGGCAAGCAGAGGCGGCCAACAGGGTAATCTTACGTGGCCTCAAACGCAGACTCGGCGAGGCGAAAAGGGCATGGGTCGAGGAGCTACACAGCGTCCTATGGGCTTACCGCACGACACCGCATTCTACCACCGGGGAAACCCCATTCCGACTGACTTACGGCACCGAAGCAGTCATCCCGGTGGAAATACGGACACCAACGAGGAGGATAGAGGAACCCCTAGACGAGGAAATGAACGATGAAACCCTCAGAGCCGAGCTCGACCTGGTCGAGGAGATACGTTCCGAAGCAACCCTCAGGGAAACGACCCTCAAACAAAAAATAGCACTACGCCACGACGCGAAAGTCATAAGAAGAGAGTTCCAGGTCGGCACCCTGGTCCTCAGAAGAAACCAGAAAAACCCAAGAGAGGGCAAACTGGCGGCCAACTGGGAAGGCCCCTACCGCGTCCGCGATAAGACGAGCAACGGGGCCTATTACCTAGAAAACCTACAAGGGGAAGAACTCGCTCGACCATGGAACGCAGAGAAACTTAGACAATACTACAGCTAAACATACCACGGGGAGACGTGGCTGGTACGACCACACTCTTCGTCTCCAAACCCCCAGGGAGGAACCGCGAGACCCGGGAGCTAGCCGGGGTCACATAGCGAACACAACCCTCCCCGACGATTGGGATCTTAACCAAGACCCAACGTTGAAGTACCAGGACAGGCAGGGCACCCAGCTCGCGATGGGAAAGCCCAAGCCTCGAGACCGGGGTTCGAACAACGGACCCGGGCTTCGATCCCAACGGGCACAAAGCCCGACACTTCGTCGGTTCCCTAAACCGAGGAGATTAACTAGGTCGAGCAGAGTACAGATTCATAAAAGCAAATATCGAGCATAAACGAACACAATGTGATAACGAAAACAATCATACATTAAAATAACAACGGCCGCAACCAAGTATGCCCGAAGGCCATATTACACGCCCGAAGGCCAAAATATATAACGGGCACGCAGGCCACATAATAAGGCACGCAGGCCATAACAACTAAAACCAAAGAAAAACAAATAAACTAAGACTCCGCTCGGAGCACCTCTTCATCCTCTTCTTCTTCCTCTCCCCCCAGCTCTTCCTCCGCTTCAAACGGGCAGACAATCTCACCATCCCTGACACAGTAGTTATGGGCCGACCCTGCTGTCACCAACCCTGGGTTCAGAAGCCCAAGTTGCTCGACAGCATTGTCGAAACCCTCTTTGAAGAAGACCACGAGATCTTGGTTGAGAGAGCGGATATGCCCCAGCAGCTCACCGCGCGAACCAAAGGCGCGTTCCTCCTCGGTCTCGTCAGCCAGTGGACGGACCTTTTCCTCAAGAGACTCAACCTGAGCCCGCAGGCCAGCATTGTCCTCGGTCAGCTTCTGATGGTCGGCCACCTGCTCTTCCAAGCTCGCCTTAGCAGCCTTCAACTGGTCCCTCTCTTTCTCTGCCTCCTCCAGCTTCTGGCTCAGCCCTTCCTGCAGCTGATGCTCCTCTTTGTAGTCCGACAGGTCCTTAGACAGTTTGTCCCTTTCCGTCCGAACCTGAAGAAGGGCATCTTCCAGCGAGGCAGTGGAGACCGAAGTGTCGGTCAAGACCATAGCCGTCTCCATCACCCGGATGACGGCAGCAATGTCCCTGGCCAGATCTTTCCTCCGGGCATCAGCATCCTGATCCAGAATAGCCTTGGCTTCGGGCGCCGGCACAGCAATCGCCTCCTCGGCCTTGAAGAACGACCGTTCCACGTAGCAAGGAGGTAGCAGATAGCTGCCCGGTCCATTCGGACTTCCTAGTGACGACCTTGTAAGAGTCCCCGCCGGACGCTTCCGTTTGTGGAGGGGAGAGGCCGCTGGCGACGGACTGTCAGGAATATCGATCGGGTTATCCCGAGGAGGAGAGGGAGGAGTCACGCTCGCCACATTCGAAGTACCGGCCCCAGCATCACCAGCAGTCTCCAAGACACGGGCCACAGTTTTCTTATTCTTCTTGGGCACCCGGTCAGGAGCGCCGACCTGATTCGCTAGCTTCAACACCCGATCACGTGTACTGGGCATGGCACCTGCAAAATGTTACACACAAACATTAGCGAGCGAAGACATTAACCGAAATAAAAAGCTAAACAAAGTCTGCCTACTCAATAACGCTAGAGCTTCCTCCTCGGTATCACACTCGAGCAGAGCCTTCGTATTAATATAGCGCGTCTCGGTGATTAGTTCCCCGGCCTCATCCAGATAGGGCACGCCCTGTCGATTCGCCCAGAACCCCAAGCTGAAGCTCTGCACGTAATCAACCAACTTCTTATACGCGAGCCTATCCTCTTGGTCGAGCATCGCATATTTGATCCGGTAATGGGCCGTGGAGAGATCGAAATGATCACGCTGCCACCTCAGCGGTATCTTCGACATCAGCGTCTCCTCCCCGTTTGGCTTCCGTTGATAGTAGTATAGAGAGTGAAGGGCAGCACGGGTGATCGGCATCACCACGTACCATCGGTTTTTGAAGTGACGAACAGAATCCTCGTACGTCTTGAACAGGCGCACGGGCTGCTTGAAAGAGACCCAACTGTGACGCCCACGGGAGCCAGACCGCTGGAGATGGAAGACGTGGAAGAAGAGAGCCCGGGTGCAACCAATGCCGAGGAACTGGCAGACTAACTCAAATGCCCGCATAAATGCGAGAGCATTAGGATGCAGTTGGGACGGCGCCAGCCGAAGCCACTTGAAGACCGACATCTGGAAGGAGTTGAAGGGCAGTCTAATCCCCGCCTCACGGAAAGCAAATTCATACATGGTGAACTGCTTCCCCGGGAAATGATGACAAATGCGATCTTCTTCCTTGGGGGCGCAGCAGTACCAGTTTGGTGGATCCTCCCGGCTTATGGTCTCGACCATAGCGTAAGCAGTGATGGCCTCATCACAGAAGTCTGATTCCTCCTCCAAAGGCTCGTCCGCAACCCAGGAGAAGTCAGCCTGCCCGGAAGATGAGGCGTGTTCGGTACCATCTCGGACACTCCCATCCCCGACAGGGAGACGAGCGATTGTCGCATCTTCGGTCGAGGACCCGGAATCTTCCCTCCTCGGTCGTAAACGCCCGGTAGCACCTGAAACGCAGACAGAAAGAGTGAATTCGACGTCATATCAAATCCACCCTTCCACCGCAGGTCAAGTGAAAGGGCGTAGCGGCGACGGACACTAACTGTGCTCAACTCAGTGACACGCGCATTCTATGGAGGCCGGGCAGAAACTTCATACAGCCTATGCAAATATTGCCCGACACATAAAATTTATGCCCGGTACAGTATGATCCTAACCCTATTTTCTACCATCTACTGTACATCTACAGTCCACTACACTATTCCTAAGTCAAACCTAACCACATTTCTACAAAGATAACATGCATTTGACGGAAAACAACAAGGAAAAACAGTGGATCACAAAGGGAAAATCATACCTGACATAGTTAAGTTGAAAAGGGTACGGTGGTGCACGAGCAGCAGACGGTGGCTCAGATAGGAGGACGGGCGGAGACGGCGGTTCAGACGGTTGAGCGAGCAAACAAGAGAGGATGTGGAGAACTCCGGTGAACGTGTGAGCGAAAAAAGTAGAAATGAAGTTGCTCAACCCCTTTTTATAGTGCCTGGCGCGTGGATCAACGCGCTAGGCCATCATTATCTATCCTGCCTACGCCGTCTTTGCACACTAAACGAAGCGACACCATTAAGTCTGAGACACGTCTCTCCAAAATAAGAAACTGAAACGACCCGGGCATCTATCCGTCTCCCCGACTCACCTAGACGCCACATCCCCGCGTCACACCCTCGTCTGCCACAAGGAAGGTGCAGACCAACCGATCACCTCCATCCCCGACATTTCCGGCGAAAGGATCAGTCACGAACAAGTCTGTTACAACCCCATCTGCCGAACGATCACACTTCCCCATCAGCTCGGGGAACCCGTAGTTGAAACATAAGTCATCGCTCTGGCTCAGAGACTCGACTTGGGGGGCTCCTGTTCTGGACTGGGCCAAGGCATTATGCACGGCATGGCCCAGTGCTCATCAGGCCGATGTCCAAACGACCAAGCACGAGGACACGACGGACGTCGGACCATTCACCCGAGGAATGTTTCCTCGCCTTTCTAACTACGTGTCGGGCAAAGAGCGAGTTGCCCGTCCCATGGTCTCCGTCCACACATCA
Organism: Lathyrus aphaca; assembly: GCA_963966055.1. Taxonomy (NCBI): domain Eukaryota; kingdom Viridiplantae; phylum Streptophyta; class Magnoliopsida; order Fabales; family Fabaceae; genus Lathyrus; species Lathyrus aphaca. Next base: position 34,555,014 of record OZ014523.1, read on the forward strand.
TCAACCCACATCACGGGCATCTAGGTTGTGTCGGGCAGAACCATAACAGCACCTCACTTACCACGTCACCCAACTCCCCTACATTGTCTCCTTAGGGATAGGGGCAGTTGGACCAGGGGGCAGATCTTGGTCTAGGTCTTAACGCTTCTTACGCGTCCCCTGGCAGCTCCTCCTTGGGCCTAGCTAATCCAGCCCATTAGGAGCCTTGGCCCAGCGCTGGGGGCTCAATATAAATACCCCTTTCATGGCAAAGGGACAGGTATTCTAACTTACACTCTGATAACCTTATTCTGTACCTCTTCTGACTTAAGCATTGGAGCACCTTGCAGGTACACCCCCCTCCTCATTTCATTCTCTGGCCCATTCATCAAGACCTTGGAAGGCCCTCCTGATCAAGTAAGATCAACTATCAACATCTACTTTTGTTCTATAGATTCATTTAGCAACAATTGTCTTCCTATTTAGAGTTTGTCCACAAACTAGCAAGCGTCATTTTTTTCCCAATCATTTTGATCTCTTTTTTTCATGGTTTCAAACAATTTGATATCCTTCACACCTTCTTAAAAGTCATTGATTCTAAGAGATCAACATTTCTTCTTTCATAATTTCAGATAAATGCTTAATGAGAACTTAATGAGAACTTTATATATGTGAGTTATTTAGTGTTCAAATATTTGGATACATCACTTATATTTTTAGGTGTTTAGAATTATTTTAATATGTTTAGATGCAATTATAGTCACTCTTACAAGAAACTATCAAAATTTGCAGATCAACAGTCATGGTGTCCCTTTCTTTGACAAAGATGAGCATTAGTTCGATGTATCTCCAAGGACAAGTAACTGTGTTATTAAAGTCGTGTAGGTCAAATCTCTTGCGTGGGGATACACTTTCTTTTTTATAGCCTGAACATCCCGAGAAGCTCTACATACATGATATCACATGAGCCCTAATATATGAGGATCCTAGAAACATCAATGTTGGACATAGTTGCCTTTATTAATAAGGGAAATTTTCATTTCGAATTATGCCTACCTTTTCGCTACTACGGAACCTACATATAGGCCTTTGTGGTTTTTTCTCAAAAGTTTCCTCTCCTATTTGTGTGGGAGGTCCTTGAACATCGTCGGCACAGATCCTTTGAGAGATAACACAAATAATTCTCATTTCATGACCCTCAGGCAAGGTGGTAGTTAGAGTTTGGTGTTTACATGATTGATATGCTTATGTAGGTCTCCTAAACCATCATACTTATCCAAATTAGGAGGTTTTTTTCCAGACATTTTGGGATCATGCTATCAAGGATGCGCCTCGAGAACATATTCATATTCTTTTGTAGAACTTGCACTTCAAACGCCGCGCCTTTCCTCTCTCCAGGAGTAACACAATGACGAGCGGCAATGACAAGGCATCTTTAATGAAGTTTAATTTCCTCTTTTTCCTTCACACTCGTGTGACAAGGTATATTTTTTTTATCGATGTTAGGTACGATTTTGGGATCAGGGGCCTCGATGTGTGGGGAGAACATGTCAACAAGTATTGGTTCTGGTTCCACCCCCTAATCATTGCTAAAGTCCGCTTTACAAATGGAATGATCTCTTGGAGGAACATATTGTAAGTTTTCTTTGATTCTTAGTACTTTTTGATCTAACAAGTATGAATTCTATTGTTACACGATGTTTTATACACTATAGAAAATCGCTAGTCCCTAACATTTATAATTGAATTGTAATTATTGAAAGCTCTAAAGTTTCTCTTGTCCTAAAATCAACAGATGCGAAAAAGTTTTCTTTGAATTATGACCTTAGAGTGGTTATCCGAAAGATTGGAAAACTAGAAGGAATAAAAAAGTTCCATGTCCAATCATCAGAAGGACTAGATTTTATTGTGTAAGAGTAGAAAGAGGAGCCACTAGGACAATGTTATTCTTAAATGTAGGAGGGAGCATGGCCTCCCCAGTGGGATTCAAAATGCTAACAATTGTAGTGGTCGTAGTCATGGCTCTGTGTTGAGAAACTGATCAAGTATATTTTGATATGGCCATCATTTCACGAGTTTGATCAGTGAGAAGAATAAGAGATTGAAAATTGCCAAATTACGGTGAATAGAGAATGGATTCTTGTGATATTTCATGAGAATTAGATGTTGTTCCCCATGAATGGCCCCATTATTCCATTTAGAAACCAAAAATAGTATATGGCAAAGTGTGATAAGACTAAGGTCTGGTAGAACATGCTTTATATATGACGGAGTAGGATAGACCTGTAAGGTTAATACTCCAAGACACAAGTCAGTGAATGAATGAGAAATAGTTTGACTGAGAGAATGAGTAGAATACTTGAGTACTCTTGGAAGATGAAGGAATTAATATAGGGAAGGTCGTTAAGATTTCTTCTGTTTAATCTGGCCTCTTGTGCGGATCAACATCTGATTAGATTTGATAGTGGGGAGTTGACAAGAGGTTAGATTTACCCACATTAAGCTTGAATGAGGTCATACTCGTTCATCAAGTTTTCCTTCATAGTGATTTCTATTAAACCTTGGGATATGGGCCTTGCGTGTGGCCAGTGACAATGATAAATTATGAAACATTTTATGCACAATTTCATTGATAGGATTGTTGGGGGAAGAATATGTGTGAGAAAAGGGCTAAGGGGTTGAATATACTTTACCCCAAAAATAGGTTTAAAAAATGATTTTCTCAAAATTATAGTTTTTCACAATATTGGGCAGCATAAATTTAGTAGTGAAAGCAACATGACCCCTAACCCATCGTCGTCAGCTTTTCATTATGAATCTCCCACTCCTTGGCATGCGAGACTTTTTTCCTTTTTAGGGTGTTAACAACCACAATCATTTGATAAGAAAATGTTGACGAAGAAGCCATTTCTTATTAAATGGCGTTATATTTGACCTCTAAAGATTCTTATAACTCAGACACCTTGGCAGCCGGAGTAGAGGGAGAGTTATGGGCGTTCACATTCTTCTAAAGGCCAGATAACATTGTCATATCTTTCTTTTGGATTCATGATCGGTCATGGACAACTAAATTATAATTATCATTCCATGTATATCTCTCCTTAGAAGGAATACATGTAACCATCACATCCCCTTGACCTGTATCAACCATGGAGATCAAAGAAGCATTGTAGAACATGTGGAAGGCTTCTTCAGAAATTAGATCCATCTTCTCCATGCTTGTAAGTTCTTCCAGGTAAGCAATATCCTTATTGGGCATCTAAGCTCGTGCCTGTTGAAAGGTGCGGAGAACTCGAGATTTAAGGATAATCTGGAATTCGTATAGATTATGCGAAGCTTCAGTGCCAAGATCAACAATTCCCATAGGATTACGATTAGATATCTTGAGCCTTTTGCTTGGACTTTACTCCTAAGAATTATGTGAATCCTGACCTCTCTTGAGATTGTTGGCAAAAGCCAAAATCTTATCATATTTCCCTTTGTCCAACCTAGTGGAAGAAGGATGGTCTCGACAAGAAATAACAGGAGATGATTGATTCATGAGTGGGGCTTTTGAATCCCCTATAAGTTTTTTCGACAATATCCCTGTGGGAGTAGACGTGGGGGCAGAGGAAGAAGAAGTGGTCGCCCTATATTTCTACAATGATTTACATAAGTAAAAAAGAATTTTCACTGCAACCACGTCACTTAAATCCACTGTATTTGTCAAAGGAAAATCGAAAAGATCAAAATTATAAATTAAAGAACAAAAAAATAAAATTCAAATCAATGATTACTTTCTCTCATAACAAAAAAACTTTATCTTTTCTAGATCAACAACAACATCTATTACAACCCAAGTTTTAATGAACAACTTCTTCTCCATTAAAGAGCCCACATTTAAAGGGTCAATCCCTTCCCATTAGACTAGGCTTTCTCAAAATGCCACTAGGTTTTCCTTCATTGATAACTCTTTTGGGGTTATGGAAACTGTGTAAATATGTGATTTGCGATTGTAGTGGCTCCAAGCTCAACTTCTGGGAATCTGGTCCCCATAACTCATTATTCTCTCTTGGGAAAAATTAGGTACCACAAACTCATCTCAGAACATCCCACAAAAGACGAGGTTAGCACATATGCACTAGGAATAATCGACCTTTGAAGCCCCCCAATTCTTATAATAGTCTTTATAATATCCTACCTAATTACGCAACAAATTTGGCCCCTGGTCTTAGAGCTTATCTTGAGAAGTACACTACATAGAAAAAATGTCAAAGAAAAGGTTTAATGATGGCTTCCAATCCATGTATTCACACTAATTGAAACACCTTCAAGAATGCCCAAACACTGGGGTGAAATTGGTGCAGGGCGGAATCGTCAAATCCTTCAACACTCCTATTTTGAATTCATTAAAAGGTAGTATGAAATTCAGATGAGTAAACATGCACTCGTAAAAAGGGATGTAACATATGTCAAAATGATTATGAATCCTCCTATCAAAGTCTATTGAGACAATCCCCCATTCAAGGGGCGAACATTTTTCTATGAGAGCATTCCCCACTTTGGTCGCACTACAAAAAACACATATTATCCTTAACAATTTGCAATCCACTTAATGATACTAATTCACATCAGTTGGCTCCCGAGATGGAAGACCCACCTGATCCTTATTTTTTAGATTTTTGGCGTTTAATCTTGGCCTCGTTGGGGTCAGAATCTTACAAACTTATATATAAATTAATAACATCCTGAAGAACCCGCTCATCTCGGGAGGTAATATCCTTAGAAGGTTAAAGTCTTGTAGAGGTAAGGGGATTGTTGATGGCCCATGAGAAGTAGAAATAATGTTATCAAATTGAACATCGCTAGCTGATTTCTCTACGCTCTCATCAAAGAAAAAGGTGGAAGACTCATAAGAAAAATCTTCCTCGAAAACATATTTATTAGAAACACCATTGGACTTAGAGCTATCAGAGATAACCAATGGACTTAAATCATGATGAATATGTCCCTGAGATGTATTACTCAAATAATTTGAAATCCCCCCCCCCCCTCCGCAGATGATGAAAAACCTCTATCGACATAATTACTTCCCGAATTAGCAAGTTGATAATTTACACTTACCACTGTAAAGATAAATATGTTCAAATTATAAGATATGAGTCAGGGTTTGAAAATGGTACTTGCGATAAAGTTAGGTCAAAGAAGTGAAGGCAAAACAAAAGAAGGGAAAAACTAAGAACAATTCAAAAGACATTCTGCTTTGATAGAACAAAGATGCACTGTAATTAGAGATTACCAAATCTTTGAAGAGTAAAAAAAGGTTTCTTAAAGAACAAATATACTTCAATTAGTATTGAGAATGAAAGGCCATTCATAAAGGCTAAGTAACTCATATATAAGAAATGGTGAACCAAGCATACAACAACTTAGATGAAAGGAAAATGAGAAGACGAAAAACAACAATCATATCGCACATCAAGAATACCACGACACTTAAGTGCACTCTAGCACCCCAGAGGGAAGTTCCAAACCCTAATCTGCTAGCATATAGCTACATGTTTCAAATTCATGTGAAAATGTCCCAATAATAAGAAATACATTTGTTCCACTCTTATCGTCTATTAGACACATCAATCTCCTCATTGGTGAGACACATTGGTCTTACCCACAGTTAATTCTACAGTATAAGATTGACACAAACTTTAAAAGACTTCTCATTCAATATACAACAAGCCTTGAAAACAACTATTATAGATCGATCAAAGACCCAAAAAATAAGGCCCATTTATCATTTAATAAAAGACAAATAACTATTTGGCCCGAGGGGTATATATATATATATATATATATATATATATATATATATATATATATATATATATATATATATATATATATATATATATATATATATTCCGGATCAGAACCAGAATAACACTTGAACTACGAAGTTGGACTTCTGATGAAAGCCAAATAATTATTATCACTTTCATGACTAATACATAAAAAGCACTTTGTTAAAATCCTCTTTATATTTCTTTAATTATTTATATGTATTAAAATCTGAAATGATTCATGCATACCTCAGAAAACGTGTAAACAGCACGCTTTTGCACTGGAATGCATCGATTAAAAGCTGTTAAAAAGTTTGTCAAAAGAAGTGGTTAAAAAGAAAGAAACAGAATATAGACACTAGTACTATGTAAACAAACTCTAAAGTCAAAGGTGAAACTCAGTGAGGCAATAATAAATCTAGTATAGTTTGATTGAAATATTTTAATTAATTGTATTAGATGAATAGTTGAATGAGGTAAAATTCAATGAATTAAGAATATTAAATCAATGACAAAAGTCATATAAATAATTAGTTGTAATGCAATAGATGATGTACAAAATAAAGTCTTAATAATAAAAATTGTTTTAAGAAATTGAAAATTTTGAACCACTTGAGTGAGGGTAAGCATCTAATAATGAGATACAAAAAGGAAACAATATTGTTGTTTGTTCTTGAAAGGGTAGTAGGTGTGATGATATTATTGATTATTTGTTGGATTATTAATTAACAACATAGATGTTATTGTTAACACTAATTTTGGAAGGAAGAATGGAATACTCATGGCACATGCTCACATTATCCAACTAGTACTCTGGAATATCTCAACCTTGTTAACAATTGTAGGAAGATGACAATTCTAGATCCTATTCTTAAAGCCGTCAAAATTGTTCCTGATGATGCAAACCTTTATGAAATAGTTCTCATCAACAGTACAATCTATAATAGTTTTATTAAAGCAATTCCTTAGCTATATTGTAAACAACATGAAAAAAATAAGGAATTCTATGTCAGCAAATTGCTATATTGTAAACAACATGAAAAAAATAAGGAATTCTATGTCAGCACCATAGTTGTTTTATTAATAAGTTTGTTAGCATGTTGAATTGGACTTTACTTGTAAATTCAATTATTTAAATTAGTTTGTACTCTAAGTTAACTTTTAATGAATAATTATTAAAAAACTCATTCGGTTAATGCTAGTTTTCTTATAAATAACATGTTAGTCTCTCATCTTGCATAAGAAAATATAGGAAGATAAAATCATAATGAGAGAGAGAGAGAGATAAATGTTCTTTTGTTATTCTTGTATACTTGTAATCTTGTTTGATAGAGAAAAGAAAAAATATCAATTTATAATCAATTCTTATTATCCCTGTGTTTCCATAAACCCTAACCCTAGTGAGTTTCTTGATCTTAAAGAAATTAATTATACTTTGCTATTTCGGTGTCGTTTTTCACAACAAATTAGTGTGATATGCATGGAGGAAGATGCCTACAACAATGTATGAGATTGAAAAGTTCACCGAAGTGAACGGTTTCAGTTTGTAGCGTTTGAAGATGAAAGCCCTACTAGTTTAACAGGGTTGTTTGGAAGCGTTGATGAGGGCTACAGTCATGGATGTTGCGTTAACGTACAACGAAAAGACAACCATGATAAAGAAAACTCACAGCGCAATATTGTTGAGTCTTGGTGATAAGATTCTCCGACAGGTATCAAAGGAGATGACGACATCAAGATTATGATTGAAACTTGAAGGTTTGTACACGACTAAATTGCTGGTGAATCGACTCTACCTGAAGCAAGCCTTGTATTCATTCAAGACGAGTGAAAACAAAATGTTGGCTGAGCATTTGAATATGTTCAACAAGCTGATTCTTCATCTTGAAAATATTGATGTGAAGATCGATGATGAAGATCAAACTTTGTTGCTGTTGTGCGCTTTACCCAGAACATATGCTCACTTCAAAGAAACTCTCTTGTATGGAAGGGAATCAATGACCTTTGAAGATGTTTAATCTGATTTGTACTCTAAAGACTTGAACAAACGAAAGGAACATAAACCTTCGACGATTGGTGAAGGTTTGTCCGTTAAGGGGAAATTCTTGCGAAAGGATGGTAAGTTCGACAAAAAGAAGGGTAGAAGTTAGAAGAAGTCTTATACTAATGAGGCATCTGGTATTCGATGCTATCATTGTAAGAAGGAGGGTCACACAAGAAAGGTGTGCCTTGAACGCCCGAAAGATCACGAAAGTAAGGATAATGGTAACACATCCATTATTCAAGATGATTTCGACTCATCTGATGTTCTTGTAGTTTCAAACGGCGACTCAGAAAAATAGTGGATTATGGATTCAGGTTGCACTTGGCACATGACTCCAAACAAAGATTTGTTCGAGGAATTATGTGATCAAGATGATGGATCAATGCTGCTAGAAAACAACAAAGCTTGCAAAATTGCAAGTATTGGATATGTGAGATTCAAACTCCATGATGAGTCAATAAGAATATTGAATGAAGTCAGGTATGTACCTGATAGTAAGAGAAATTTGATTTCTCTTGGTGAATTCTAGAAGAAATGATACATTTTTCAAGGAGAGAAAAGTATCCTAAGAGTCATGAAGGGGTCGAAAAAAGTCTTTAGAGGCGTGAAGAAACAAGGCTTGTATACCATTGAGGTTGAAGTTGTAAGTGGTTCGACAAATGTTGTATCCACAAAACTTTGTCGAAGACATAAATTTGGCATATGAGATTAGACCATGTTAGTGAAAGGGATCTGGTTGAGTTGGGGAAACAAAATCTGCTTGGTGGAAATAAAGTCAAAACGCTGAAATTTTGTGAACCCCGTGTACTTGGAAAATCTTGTAGCGTGAAGTTCAACAAAGGCAAACAAAGAACACATGGATCTCTTGATTATATCCATGTTGATCTTTAGGGTCCTGCAAGGTGTCCATCACATTCAGGAGGCAAGGTATTTTCTATCCATAGTTGATGATTATTCAAGAAAGTTATGGGTATTCATCTAGAAGACTAAGGATGAAACTTTTAAGAATTTAAAATGTTGGAAGACTCTGGGCAAAAATCAGACTGGCAGAAAGGTCAAGAGGTTGAGAACCGACAATAGCCTTAAATTTTGCAATGAGGCGTTCAACAAATTTTGTGTTGCCTCGAGTATTACAAGGCATAAAACTACTACAGGTACTCCACAACAAAATGGTATGGATAAAAGGTTTAATCAAACCATTTTGGAAAGATTTAGATGCATGTTGACTAGTGTTAGATTAAAGAAGGTGTTTTGGGCTGAGGCTGTTTCGACAACAGCATATCTTATAAACATGTGTTCTTCGACTATGTTAGATATGAAGACACTTGGAGAAGTTTGGTAGGGACATCCATCATATCTCGATAAACTGAGAGTATTTGACTGCATAACCTATTCTCGCATTAGGCAAGACAAGGTCGTACCTAAAGCCCTGAAATGCATGTTCATGGGTTACCCTGAAGGAGTCAAAGCTTATAAGCTATGGTGCCTAGAGTCAGGTCACATGAGGTGTATCACCAGTCAAGATTTAGTTTTCAATGAAGTTGTTATGGATTTCAAGAAAATTGATGATGTCGACGAAAAGATGGATCAAGAAGAGATTCTCATTGAGGTGGAACATGGTGATGTTGAATTTGATGACCCAGATGAAGTCGAAGAAGAAGAAAAATTTGGTGTCAAATATGAGGAGACTAATAATGACTACCTACTAGCAAGAGACATGTCGATAAGAGTCATCAAGCCATTTCAGAGACTTGGTTATGCAGATCTTATAGCTTATTCCTTAATCTCTGCAAGTGAGGTTCTGGACGAAGAATCTAAATAAAATAAGGAAGTTATGAGGAGTCAAAATAAGACTGAATAGCTGAAGTCCATTGATGATGAGATGAAATATCTTCATGATAACAACACATGAAAATTGATCAAGAAACCTGATGGATCTAGGTTAGTCAGCTATGAGTGGATTTTCAAAGTTAAGGAAGGAATCAAGGGAGTGGCATCAAAAAGATACAAGGTAAGATTGGTCGCAAGGGGTTTCACTTAGAAAGAAGGTGTTAACTTCAATGATGTGTTCTCTCTTATTGTAAATAACATGGCCATTCAAATGTTGCTTGCCACAATGGAACAGTTCGACCTTGAATTGGAACAGATGGACGTGAAGACTACATTCTTATATGGTGATCTAGATGAAACAATCTTGATGAGACAACCTTAAGGGTATGTCGAAAAATGGAAGGAAGATTATGTGTGCAAGCTGAAGAGATCCTTATATGGGCTGAAACAATCTCTTCGATTATGGAATAGGAGATTCGAAAAGTTCATGACTTGCATAAGTTTCATTAGAAGTCAGTTCGACTAATGTGTTTACTTCAGATTTCAACCTGGTAATTCATTTATTATCTTGTTGCTTTATGTGGATGATATTCTAATATCATGAAACAATGTCGAAGATGTAATGAGGGTGAAATCTGAACTCAATAAGGAGTTTGACATGAAGGATCTGGGAGTTGCGTCCAAGATTCTTTGGATTGGCATCTGAAGAAGAAGAAAACAATACAAAGTATGCTTATCTCAAGAGGTATACCTACGAAAGATTCTCGAAAAGTTTGGTATGTCGAATTCAAAGCCTGTTGTGACTCTGACAAACCCTTAATTCAAGTTGAGTTTAGATCAGTGTCCCAATACTGATGTCAAAAGAGTTTATATGAATAACATTCCATATGTTAATACAATAGGTTCTTTGATGTATGTTATGGTTTGTACTAGACCTGACATACCATATGGAATAAGTGTTATAAGCAAGTACATGGTGAATCCTGTAAAGACTCACTGGCATGCATTGAAGTTGATTCTAAGGTACATAAATGGGTCTCAGAACAGAGTCCTAATTTATGATGGAGCCTTGGGTGAAGATTTTAAAGCAGTAATCGAAGGGTATGTCGAATCTGATTATGCAGGTTATATGGATGCCAGAAAATCTATTTCTAGATATGTGTTCACAATCTTTGGTACAAAAATCACTTAGAAAGCAACACTTTAGAAGGTCGTTGCCTTATCAACCACTGAAGCTGAATATATCTCCCTCACTGAAGTTGTGAAGGAAGAATTGTGGCTTGAAGGTTTTGCAAAGGAACTGGAACTTCAAGGTCGAGATATCACTGTTAAATGTGAAAGTCAAAGTGCAATACACTTGTCGAATAATTCAGCCTATCATGAGCGAACCAAGCACATTGATATGAGGTTGCATTTCGTTAGAAGGGTAATTAAGCGTGAAGAAGTCCAAGTGCTGAAGGTTTCAACATATCATAATGCTTCTGATATGATCACCAAGACATTGTCCAGTTGCAAGTTTTTCCACTATATGCAGTTGATAAAGCTGCATGAAGAAAGCTAGTTTGTTCCTTGATGTTATAGAGTTTGTTTCAAGGTGGAGATTTGTGAAATATTGGACGAAATTTAGTATGGTCGAATGGTAACTTCTGGTTCGACATGGATTAAGCATGAGGTCAAAGCTTGTTCGCATGTTGGTGTCAAAGTAATGTGTGTTGTAGTCAAAGTTGTTCTAACATGCATTAGTCAATATTGCTAGGTTTGTTAGCATATTGAATTGGGCCTTAATTGTAAGCCCAAATGTTTAAATTAGCTTGTACCTTAAGTTAGCTTGTAATGGGTAATTGTTAAATGCCCATTAGGGTAATAGGTTAGTTTTCTTATGAATAACCTGATAGTATCTCATCTTGCATAAGGAAATATAGGAAGAATTCCTAATTCAAGAGAGAGAGAGGTTTTTTGTTATTCTTGTATACCTGTGATCTTGTTTGATAGAGAAAGGAAATAATAGTTATTTATAACCAATTATTGTTGTTATCATTGTGTTTCTATAAACCCTAACCCTTGTGAGTTTCTTGGTCCTAAAGAAACCAATTATACTTTATTATTTCAGTATCGTTTTTCACAACACTAAACTTAAAAAATTAGTAGAAATACAATTATATATATATATATATATATATATATATATATATATATATATATATATATATATATATATAACAAATGAATTATATTAATCTTGAGTATAAGAGATATTCAACTCTAATATAAAAATAAAGTTAAAGAAAAAAATGCAACTTGACTATCAAACATAATCTAAAGGGTTTAAAAGCCAATCTTTCATATCATAAACTAGGTTACCTTTAAATCTAGACCTAAACTAGTCTTGCGAAAGGGTTTTCGTCAAAGAAACAATATCTTTAACATTTTTATGCCCTTTTTTAGATAAAGTTTCATTTTTAATTATTCAAATGGACCAACTAACTATTAGCTATAATAGTAATTGAAACTTCTTCTTTAATCCTTCCTCTCATAGAGGTTTTAAAAGGCAACAAATGATCCAAAATGGTCGCACAAAGACTTAACTTGAAATGACCAATCCAATCCATAATTTAGAACTAAACAGACTCAACCACATAGCAAAAAAGAAAAAGATGAGAGTGTGATTCTGATGGCCCTAAGTACAAAAGGAGAACAAGGTTATGTACTTCTGACCTTACTCCCGTCTTTGCTAATAATCTCTCGCTTAAAATCCATTGAGGAGGAGCCTCCATGCAAAAACTTGAATATTGCTTGAAACATTTGATTTTCAAACACTCTTTAAAACAAAAGAGAGATTTTGAACCCGTTGTGAGCCTGTACGAGATAAAGAGACCAACTTGGAAAAAAAAGATCTAACAAAAAACACAATGAATTACACCATCAAACAAACTTATTAGATCTATCACAAATAAGGTAAACATTAATAAGACTGTTTTGGAGATCATCCCAATCAGTCATTGCTGAGCCATAAAGCAATTCCAAATTAATGTCCACAGTCCAATTCCAAACACAATTAAACCAATTTCTGGATTCACCAACTTTTTATATGGAGCCCCGTACTAAACCAAATAGATGAGGAAATTGCATTCTCAAAGGTTCTGATCCTAACCACTTGTACCTCCAAGTGTAGATTGTTGAGCCATTTCCTAGCTTACATGAAATACCATTACCTAACCAATTTGAGTTTTCACCTCAAGATCTTAATGAAATCCTAAGGTCCTTCCACAATATGGAAGATTTCATATTGTTAACTGTCTAAGAAGGATTGAGAATTAATTTCCTGATGTCACCATATTTGCAGGATAAAAGCAGATGTTAACTCGAGCTATAATATGACAATATTCTCCAATCCCATTTACTAATTAGTGTCAAGTTGAACAATTCATAGTGTTATACCCTTATACCCCTCATTCACTTTCCGATTTACAAATTGTAGACCATGAAACTCAATTAATTATATGTTTCTTTTTCTTTGCCATTCTAAAGGAATGCTCTCTAAATTCTAATAATTTCCCAAAATACTACTTTTGTGGCTTTGTAAAATGAGAAGAAGTATCGAGAAACTGAATTTAGAACTGAATTTAAGAGAGTCACTCGACCTCCAAGAGAGACAAATTTACCTTTCTAGAAATATAACTCATTCTGAAGCTTTGAAAGAACATGTTCCCAAGATAAGCGCCTTTAAATTTACCCCAATTATAATGCCTGGAAAATAAAATGGAAAGAGACTGATTGCACAAGCTAAAGAAATCAGAAGTTGTAATCAAGAAATTCAAATCCACGTTGAAAACCCAAAATTTTGCTTTTGTGGAAGTTTACACTTAAGCCCAAAACTATTTCGATTCCACGAAGAACAATTTTAATAGACAATATGTTCTCCCAAGAGGCATGACCCACAATCAACATATCGTTCACAAATTAAAGAATGTCGAACTCAAGATTGTTGGGCAACTTGAATGGATGAAAATTGAGGCTTGAGCGCACATGTTTCAACAAGCCTCCCAAACCTTCAACTACAAGAATAAAAAAGAGCGGGAAGAGAGGGTCCCCTTGACGAAGTCCTCTCTTTGCTTGAATTCAACGATTGAACTTCCGTTTATAAGGACATAAAGAGAGCTGGAACAAATGCAAGCCTTGATCCATTTAATCCATTTGGTTCCTAACTTCATCTATTTAAGAATGTACAACAAATAATTCTAAGAAACTAAATCAAAATTATTTCCAAAATCAACTTTAAAGAGGAACGATTCTTTCTTATTTCTTCGAGCAAAGTCCACCAATTCATTTATCACAATTACTTTGTCTATCATTTCTATTATGGATGAATACAAATTGGTTGATGGGTACTAGCTTATCAATGACATTTTTCAATCTCCCTCTTAATAATATTCCAACAATTTTATAAATCAGACAGATGAGATGATAATCATTCAGTCCTCGTAGATTTTGATTCTTCGAGATTAAGACAATAAAAACTATTATGAATGTCTTTGATAAATAAGTCTCCAAGAAAATTTCATTTAAATAGTAAAAAATATTATAGTTAATGTTTTTCCAACTAACATTGAAGAAACTCATCGAGAAGCCGTCCGACCCGAACTAATATTTTTTTTTTTTAATTTTGTATATTATTTTTATAAAATATTAATAAAAAAGTTACAACTATTTGAAAACAACTTTGTCTACCCCTATGAGATTTCACTCCAAAAATACCAAAGTTCCAAATGTAGATTTAGACTTCTCACAAAAAAAACTTTTTGCAAATTTGGTTGAATGTGTGGTCACAAGCAAATTGAAGGTTAGAAACAATGAGACAAAATTTCAACTAGAAGTAAAATTCATTTCCAAAATAACCAAAAAGTTAATACGAATTTGATACGTCTTAATCAATGTTTTGTCGTTCTCAAAAATGGATCCAAAGATATAATATAATAATAAATTTTGGAACCAATAACATATAAGTATTAAAATATAAACCAGCACCCTACCTACCTGCCATGCTTCTTACTAATGGTTTCCAACCAGGAGTATAGTCTAGTACCCTTCTTCTTCTGCTACTTCTAGCTTCTTTCATCACTTCACCTAACTGCTTTCTCTATCATTCATTCATTCATACTTGTACATTATATAATTCATACTTCTTCTCTAATGCTGCTCAATTAACAGGTAACAATGTGCTGTTATTATTATTATTATTTTTTTCTGTTAGCTTTTATGTAGCTAGTTTCTTGTTTAGTTGCTAGAATTTACCCTGATGTCCCTGCAGAGCTACCGGCTGAGCTTGTGACATTTTTTCATTTCCTTTAGTTTGAGATTTATAATTGTTTCTGTTGATGTTTGGATTAGGAAAAACTAGGAAAGGAATGCAGGCATTCTGGTTGATGCTGTTGTTGATGGTGAAAATTGTATTGGGGAATTCAGATATTGATGCACTTCTTGAACTCAAGAAGGGTATTCAAACTGACCCTTTTGGATTACTTCTTAATTCTTGGGATTCCAAGTCATTAGACTCTAATGGATGTCCTCAAAACTGGTATGGAATATTCTGTAGTGAAGGAAGTGTTATATCTATCACTCTTGACAATGCCGGGTTGGTTGGCGAGTTTAATTTCGTTGCGGTTAGTACTCTTCCAATGCTTCGTAATTTGACAGTTGTAAACAATAGTTTTACTGGAAGCATGTCACGGATTGTTCCTATGAGATCGCTTAAGTTTCTTGATTTGTCTCTCAACAAGTTTACCGGCTTGTTTCCTTCTACATTCGTCGAATCGCGAGGTTTAGTGTATCTGAATCTCTCTTTGAATGGATTTAGCGGTACTCTCCCGAACATGTTTCACAAACTCGAGGAGTTGAAGTATTTAGATATTCGCGGTAATAGCTTTTCTGGTGATGTTATGCATGTCTTTTATCAGATGGGAAGTGTGGTACATGTTGATTTAAGCAACAACAGGTTTTCTGGTGCATTGGATTTAGGACTCGGAGATGTTTTGTTTCTGTTCTCGATTCGATATTTAAATGCGAGTCATAATTTTTTGACGGGTGAACTATTTACTCATGATGGTATGCCGTACCTTGATAATTTAGAGGTGTTTGATGCTAGTAATAACCGGATAGTTGGTAATATACCTTCGTTCGCATTTGTTGTATCGCTAAGGATTCTTCGGCTCGAATGCAATCAGTTGACAGGTTCCCTGCCAGAAACTTTGTTGAAGGAAAGTTCAATGATGTTGTCTGAACTAGATCTTAGTCAAAACAAGCTTGAAGGTAATGAGTCTCATTTCTGTATTACTGGTGTCAACGTGTCAGCGTCAGTGTCGTGTTTCGCGTGTCTATGCTTCGTAGAGATTACTTACTTTTCTCTTACCTTACAATTTGTAGAATTTCCTTGCAGGTTCCATTGGAAGCATTACTTCATTGACTCTAAGGAAGCTTAATATATCTTCAAACAAATTATCAGGCTCATTACCTTTCAAAGTAGGACACTGCGCCATCATCGATTTGAGTAACAACATGTTGTCTGGTAACTTGTCAAGGATCAAGTATTGGGGAAACTATGTAGAAGTTATTCAGCTAAGTTTGAACTCGTTATCCGGAACACTTCCGAATGAAACTTCGCAGTTTTTAAGGTTAACTTCACTTAAGGTATCCAATAATTCATTGGAAGGTTTTCTGCCACCAGTTTTAGGAACATTTCCTGAGCTAAAAGAGATTGATCTGAGTCTCAACCGGCTTTCTGGATTCCTCCTACCGACCCTTCTCGCCTCGACTACATTGACTACTCTTAATCTCTCAAACAATAACTTTTCTGGACCAATTCCTTTTCAACTTCCAAGTAGTCCATTGGTTTCTTCTGAAAATTTTAGTCTGACGTCGCTTGATCTTTCGAACAATAACTTGAATGGAGTTCTTTCTCCGAAAATTAACGAGCTTCATAATTTGGAATATCTTAACCTGTGTAACAACAAATTAGAAGGCACTATTCCTAATGATCTTTCAGATGAGTTAAGAGAATTCAATGTGTCCTTAAATAATTTTTCTGGTGTTGTACCTGATAACTTATTGCAGTTTCCTGAATCGGCTTTTCGGCCAGGAAATCCTATGCTGATATATCCGAATTCTCCGTTTTCGCCTAAAGATAGTTCCAATTCCATCTTAGGTTTGAGGTCACATAAGAAAATTTTCACTAGGAGTGTCTTGATTACATGTTTAGTTACTGGTGCTTCTGTGATGGCTATTATGGCTGCAACGATTTTGTATAGGATTCGTCGGAAAAAAGAAAGGGCTTCTAATTCTAAACAAGACGCGACCGCAAGTGACATTGTCCAAGAGAGTACTTCTCCATCAAAGAGAAGAAACTTGGAATCTTTGCCACCTTCTCAAAGTGATGATACTCAAAACATTCATCCAACTGTAAAGAAGCCTGAACATCCTGAATTAGTTAAGAACGAGGAAGGAACGTCTTCGCCAATGTCTGTTTTATCAGCTTCACCTTCTACAAGCCGTCAGTTCGAGAATCCTGGTTCACTCAATGTATCATCTCCAGATAAACTGGTCGGGGACTTACATCTATTCGATGGATCATTGATATTAACTGCAGAAGAACTTTCGTGTGCTCCGGCTGAAGTTATTGGTAGGAGTTGTCATGGAACACTCTACAAAGCTACACTTGAATCTGGTCATGTTTTGGCTGTCAAATGGTTAAGAGAAGGAATAACTAAAGGAAAAACGGAGTTGGCGAGAGAAATCAAGAAACTCGGGACAATCAAACATCCGAGTTTGGTTTCTTTTCTTGGTTGCTACCTCGGGCCAAAGGAGCATGAGAGACTGATTATATCAAATTTCATGAATGCTTATTCTTTGGACATTTATCTCCATGGTAAGATTATTGCTTCATATTTGGATTACGTCTTTTGTTTCTCGACGGATAGACAAATGTTAGTAAGTGAATATGTAAGTTTCTAGGATTTGAACCATAAATTTTCAGAAGCTGTTTTCATCTTATTTTCATAAGTTCTTCAAAATAAATTATTAAAATAGCTTCTGCGAAAACAATTTTATATAATCAGTTTATATATAAGTACTTATTCATGGATTCTTTCAAAAATATTCTGCAGAAGCTGATAGAAGAAATCTCAATCCTTTGTCTCTTGATGAAAGGCTCAGGGTGGCCGTAGAAGTTGCACGGTGTCTACTTTACCTACACACCGAGAAAGCCATACCTCATGGCAATCTCAAATCCACGAACATTCTACTCGAAACTCCAAACAGAAATGCCTTGCTCACTGACTACACCCTGCATCGAATACTCACCGCAGCAGGTACTTCCGAGCAAGTTCTGAATGCAGGCGCGCTTGGTTACCGCCCGCCCGAGTTTGCTAGATCAACCAAACCAAGCCCTTCGTTGAAGAGTGATGTCTACGCATTCGGAGTCGTCTTGTTAGAGCTTCTAACAGGAAGAAAATCAGGAGAAATTGTGTCGGGGATTCCTGGCGTGGTGGAACTTACCGAATGGGTGAGATTCTTAGTCGAACGAGATCGCTCTAACCAATGCATTGAAAAGTCTCTTGCAGAAGGATCATCTATAATTCTTGATGACATGCTAAAAGTGGCTATAAGATGCATTCTTCCAGCATCTGAAAGGCCTGACATGAAAACTGTCTTTGAAGATCTTTCAACAATAAGTGAGAGTTGATGATCACAGCCTCAACCATTGGCATCATCATTGTTTATAATTGTTTTGGCTATTTTTGATGTATACTAGTATTAAATTTTGTTCCCTTGATGACAATTCTCCATAGGAATTTTAACAAGTCTCATGATGATAAATGAAAATTCTTTATTAAAGCAAATTCATTCTTTTCAACACTTTTACTGAAAATTTGTATATTGTTGAGTTCACAGTATTCTTTTCAACACCTGAAAATTTGTATCTTGTGGAGCAAGGAACACAACACCTGGATGCTTAACACATCCCCCTAGTTGAGAACCTTCAGCAACCTATCATTGAGACCCCCACCATCAAGGATACGATAGCTAAGAATAGAGGAGAAGAAAGATCCTTTTGCAAAGTCACAATGCTGGAACAAGTGATGGGCCGTCTCAGCAGCGGAATGACAAATGGAACAAGTGGTATCAAGGAATGACTAATAGGACGAAAATTCTTGGGCTTGGGGAGTTTTTGCGCTTGGGAATAAGGGCTATATGGGTGTTGTTAATCAGGGCTTGGGGATTCTTTAAACAAAAAGTATAGTAGAAAATATAACTAATATACTTAGATACACAATTAAAAGTATAGTGGCTCAAGATATTATAACGTGTTGTGTTGGTGTACACCTTCCTTCAAATCTCCAACTTCCTTTTATAGAGGTAGAGAAATAATCGTTGGAGGGTTTGAACATAAGAACTAACTTTGTGAAGAAGCATGTCAAGATAGACGTTGGAGAATGTATTTGGTTAGAAGTATTTTCCACTGAATAATGACATTGTTCACAACACCTTTTGAAGTACTAGGTATCTACCAAACGATAGAATAGATTGAAGAGGTCATATCGCCATTCCTAGAGCCTTGCAAAATGAAATCCCAGTTGACTATTCCCAAATATCTAGTGTTTTGACAAGGTCGGTTTGCTTTTGGTTCAGGGTACGAATTAGAGGCACCTTTTGCCTTCAGAATTTGAGATGTCACCGGAGGATGAAATACTATACTAGAGTTTGAACATTCAGAGACGGATGAACTCAATCAAAGTCACCAGACAATAACAGAAAAATGACAAAGAATAATTTCATTGTCTACCAAATATAGACATATTATTCAATAAAATGTGATAAACATCTCGTCTCTGTGTTAATATTTATGGAACAATGAACATGTTAATCCTTTTTAAATATATTATCTCCCTATAATTGAATTAAAATATATTAATCTAGTATATAACATAAAAATTCATAAACATAACCAAACTTACGAAAAAGTCGAAAATAAATTTAAATAAGATTACATTTTTGTCTTTTTTTATAACAACATATACAACAATACAATAAATATTAATTGAAAATAAAAAATAAATTAAATTTAAAATAAATTAAAAAAATAACCACATCATAAACTCAATTAAAAAATAAATTAAATTTAAAAATAAATTTAAAATTTTCTCTCATCTAATACTTATTAGATATGTATAACAATATAAATTTAGATACGTTTTCATACAATAATTTCTTTTAGTAACGGTAAAATGGTAAAATGCACATAAAAAAATGCAATTTTTAACAGCCAACTATTTTTACCCACATACACCTCTTTTTATTTTTCTATCTACTTACATCCAAACAATGTGAAATATGTATCTTGATGATGTACAGGTTATCATTAAAAATAATTTTCTTAACCGTTAGGTAGAAATTAACAATTGGCTATAGTTGAGGCACTTTAAGCATGCTTCAACTATAAAAATTTAATGTAACAACTTATTATATGTGCGGTCTCTGTGACTGTAAATAGTAGAGAATTCACAAACACCAAAATTCAATACTTCTTTCTAATTCACACAGTGTGAAAATAATACTTTTGCTCTTCTTTACCACGAGTTCGTATGGTTATTTTGTTATGGTCTTTGAATGGCCATCAACATTATCTCAATATGGACAATGTAACCGGGTACCTCTTAATAGCTTTAAAATTTGAGGGCTTTGGCCCATTTATCTTGCTACCATTTTATTATACTAGACCTTCTTATTAGGTATAATTTTATTAAAATATCTTTATAAAAATATTTAAATTTATAAAAAAAAACTGTGGTTTTTGGAATTTTTGGATTAAAATAGAGTTTACACTAATTTTTCACTTTTGACTTTTTAGTTGAGTTTTTATCTGGATATGAATTTTTGGAAAATTGATTAATATTTATTGGATTTTTGAAAAAATTGATATAATATTATAGATTTTATACCTATATTTTAGAAAATTGACGGTAAAATAATAATTTTATTTTCAAAAATTTGTGATTTTATACCGGATATTTGAAAAAACCTATATAAAATGATATTTTATTGGACAAATTAATATTTAAGTAACAATAAATATTATTTTCGTAGTTTTTTATTTTATTTTAATAAATATTCAATTATTTTTCTTTTATAAAATAAATAATTCAATCTTATCCACAATAAAATATTACATAGGTGTTAAAAGTTAACTATCTCTTGATTCTTTGACAAAATTAGGAGAATTACAAAATTTGTCATCATAATAATTTATGAATAATTGATATGTGCTTTTCAACTAGTCCTAATTTTATTTTCATATATTTATAATTTGGGGTATAATCTAATAAAATTGAATTATAAGTTTTGCTATACTGAAGAGATAAACAACATATTTATTAATATTGTTATTATTTTATTATTGCAGTGAAGATAGAAATTTGCCAACGTGTTGAAAATACCTTGCAAATATTTTAGAGTTTCAAAGAAATATATTTTCTTTTTAGAAAACATATTATAATACAATAATCTATAATCTTTCTTTTATTTAACAGACTCCCTTGGAACTAATAATAGAATATAAGACTGAAACACTTGTAATTTTCATCTTGATATAATAAATATACAAAATTCTAATTACAATTAAGAAAGAGTTTTTTTTCTGTTATATATATTAATTCAGTTTAATATTTTATTTTTGCTAAGTCCTTGCAAGTATCCATGGTAAGAAATATGTTTAATTCTTAAGTGCAAGTTCAAGAAATTTTTGAAATTCATAAATTTTACAAATGAATCCCTTAATTAAAATTTGAATACTTCAAAAGAAAAAAGAAAAACTATTTTCTTAAAAAATAAGTATATCACATAATTTGGATAAACAAAAAAATAAAAACAAAATAATCTTTACAAAAAAGTAGCTTTAAGAGAGAATAACGTATTTAAGAGGTTTTTTTATACTAAAATTTATATATTAAAAAAAAGAAATTGTGTTAAAAAAAAACAAGTTAACCCCATCAATTATGGTAAGCGAATCTAATGAAAGGTAAACCTAATATATTCTTTACAAAATCATTCATAATCCGAATAGGGTAAAAAAAAATGGAATTAGTAGTCAGACCAATATTGACAAAAAAAAAATCAGCACAAGAATTTTCTTCACTGAAAATATGTGTGATAACAGTATTGGTAAAATTAGAAGCATCCCAAAACGAATTCCATTGATTTCTAAGTCTCCAAAGAATCAAAGAAGGGTTGGCAAAAGCATTGATCATCGAATCAGTTTCAACCCAGAGCTTATGCCAACCTTTGGACTTCGCTATATCCAAAGCACGTAAAACAACAGTGAACTCAGCATAAACGGAAGAAATGCTTTATAAATTTTCCACAAACGCCAATAATATTTTTCTAAATTATCCCTGAAAATGCCACCACAACCGGCGGAAGAGGAGGTAAAAGCATCACCACAGTTACACTTAGCCCAACCCAAATTTGGAGGAGACCAAAGCACCTCTAAAGTGTTTGGCGCTCTAGGAGGGTGAATGACCACACCAAAAGCTTTAATGATAACGGAATTTGTCATAGAGGAAGAAGTCAAAAGCGTGTGATTCCCAACCAAATTGATATGAGCCAAGATATTACATATAGAACTCGAGACACACAAATTTTATCATTGTGAATCTAATTATTTCTCGTGTACCAAATTTGATTCAAGATGAACGCCATAGCCGCAATCAACAACAAAGTACATTGTTTAGATTTACCGTTATGACAGTACTCTAGCCTATTTTCCACCAAAACCAAAACAGAGGTGCAATTAATTTTAGCGAGCCAAAACCGAAGAGCATTGTCAAAGCTACAATGGAAAAATAAATGATTTGTGCTTTCCATTTCTTTACGACACAAAGGGCAACAAGACGCCAAAGAGATACCTCTAGAATTTATGAGAACCTTCGTAGGTAGTTTATACCTCTAGACTTTATGAGAACCTCCGTAGCTAGTTTATCGTGCACGAGCTTCCAAACTAAAAAGGATTTCGACAGTGGGATCTCAATCTTCCAAATAGCCTTAGCCCAAGCCATAGTAGGAGCAGACTTATTAAAAAAAAAAGCATCCTTAAGGTTGAGCTACCCTGTTCTAGAATCCTTCCAAATTCTGATATCATCGTTATCGTTGCAAATTGACACGGTAGGAATATTGTCCAAGAAAGGGATCCAAATATGCCAAGAGCTAGGAAAAAACCACTGACCATTAACAATAAATTCGCAGCAACAACATTAACATTGATGTCATTCTAGAGCAAGAAGTCCAGAGAAGTAAAATTTAAAAGCGGCGGACCACACCAAGAATCGGTCCAAAATTTAATCAAACCACCGGAACCCAAAGACCAACAGAAGTTTTGATGAATAGTAGGAAATTACAGTTTCAAACCTATCCATAACGACAAGAAAATATGATAATTGATTCAGCCATTATTTCTTAAAATACGATTTTTCAAAAGGATTGCCCACGACTCCTTGCTCTCTAATAAATCTCAACCCAACTTGAGATTAGTAGCTTCATTAGGCCTAATTAAAGAATGCAACCCAAGGCCACCCAAATCGTAAGGCTGGCAAACTTTATGCCAAGCCACCGTAATAATTTTTTTTCTTATTTATGTCGCCGCACCAAATGAAGTTCCCTTAAGCCTTTTCAATAAGCTTAAGGAGGGAGACTGGCCAGGAGTAAATCTTGATGGAGTACATAATCATGCTATGAACCACATCTTTAACGAGAGTGATACGAACGACCATGGAGAGAAACGACCCTTTCCAAGCAGAAAGTCTAGCCAAATTTTGTCAGTTAGAGGAAGAAGGTGGATCTTTTTGACACAACCTTTGAAAATCCAAACGCCCAAGTAGATAAACGGGATGGGTCCTCTGTTGAAATTCGTGGAGTTTATGATGTGACTTAATCTTCTATTGGAGATGGAACCTGCGTAAATATGAGATTTATTTAAGTTGGCAATTTGTCCCGGTGTAGCAGAGTAATCAACAAAGATATGCATTAGAGCACGAATATTGGACATTTTTCCCGTACAAAAGATCATTATGTCATCGGCATAAAGAATATGAGAAGGCACAAAATTATTCTTGGAGGCCTTGTTGAGACTAAGGTCGCCGTTAGAAACCACATTAGTAAGGCTTCTACTCAGGATATCTTCCTCAAAGCAAAAGAGAATGGGAGAGAAAGGATCTCCTAGCCGAACTCCCCTTTTACACTTGAAATAACCGTGATGCACTCCATTAAAATTGAAGTTGATCCAGATGCAAAGAAAGTCCCCACTTGTGTCAAAAGCCTTAACAATGTCCACCTTTAAAGCCAAATTATTGTGCTTACTCTTGTTGTCAAGAGAGTTAATCACCTCCAAAGCAAGACAGGTGCAATCCATGATATTACGAGCGTGAACGAAACCATATTGCCCCTTAGAAATAATATTAGGAAGGATAAAAGCTAACTGATCCGCCAGAATTTTCGAGATGATTTTGAATTTGAAATTCGCCAGTGCAATGAGACGAGACGAAAATAATTCATCGTGTTAGCATCTTTGGATTTAGGAATCAAAATAATGATGTTGGCATTATAATTGGGCAAAATCCACTCTTTGAGGAAAAATTCCAGCACTGCATTGCAAACATCAGCTTCTATAATATGATGGAAGAATGATGTATTTCTATCTCCGAATAAATGCCACAAAATGTTTTCTTTTTCATACTAGAAGGTTTTTTAAGAGACTTAATTGAGTGAGATGGTAAAGTATTAAAAGGCTGAGATTTTTCATTATCATCTCTGACAATAAAAATGCAGATTCTAGTTATAATATTATGATGCATATTCTAACCTTTTTCTTAGCGCCAAAAGAAACATATCACAAATTGAGAAATCCTTCAATAAATAAAGGCTTGTGGTATCAGTTTGATGATTTTCTTATCTTTACACCATTTTCATATCAATTAGACATTAGGGACAATAAGATTAATGTTTTCAGAGTGAAGGAATGTTGAAGCAGGTCAAGGTGGATATCAGAAGAAGTTTGAGAGATTGTTCTATGGTGTTATTTCATCTCATTTGTTTCTTATTATATTTCTACTATGACAATGTGTAGCTAAAATCTTTGTTGGAGTTACACATAATCATTTTTTTTTGTTGTATTACTTTTGATCATGGCGTTATATATGTTTTAGTTATTCATTTGTATTGATATTTATTCTTCCATTTAACGTTTGTTATAGTTTAATGAACTATAATAAATTATTTGGATATGAATTATTATTTAAAAATACTTTCTAAATCTTGATCCAAAATATTCACATGCTAAACACTAAATCTAAAGATAGATATAGTTTTAACATTCACATGTACTAATAGGAAGATTAATAAAATAATCTATTATTAGTAAATGAGTACATATATAGTAGTAATGGATAGATCCAATAACTAATAAAACTCTCATTACATTAAAATACTGATAAAACTCATTTACTAATAATAGATTATTCTATTTATCTCCCTATCACTTAAAGAAGTTTAATAGAATAAGTTTAATATCTGATAAACAAATGTCTTTCGATTGTGTTAGATATGAAGACACTTGAAGAAGTTTGGTCGGGGCATCCACCAGATCTCGACAAACTGAGAATATTTGGTTGTGTAGCCTATGCTCATAATAGACAAAATAAGGTCTAACCTAAAGCTCTAAAATGCATGTTCATAGGATACCATGAAGGAGTCAAAGCTTATAGGCTATGGTGCCTAGAGCCACGTCACATGAGGTGTATCACCAATCGAGATGTAGTTTTCAATGAAGTTGAGATGGATTTCAAGAAAGTTGATGTCGTTAATGATAAGCTGGAACATGGAGAAATTCTTGTTGAGGTGAAGCATAGTGATACTGAATTGCATGACCCAGATGAAGTCGATGAAGAAGCAGAAACTGATGTCGAAGATGAGGAGACTGATAATGACTACCTGTTGGCAAGAGACAGGTCGAGAAGAGTCATAAAGTCACCTCATAGACTTGGGTATGCAGATCTTATAACTTATGCCTTAATCTCTGCAAGCGAGATTCTGGACGAAGAACCTATAGACTATAAGGAAGTTATGAGGAATCGAAATAAGACTGAATGGTTGAAGGTCATGGATGACGAGATGAAATCTCTTCATGATAACAATACTTGGGAACTAATCAAGAAACATGTTGGAGCAAGGTTAGTCAGTTGTAAATGGATTTCAAAGTTAAGGAAGGAATCGAAGGAATGACGTCGAAGAGATACAAGGCAAGGTTGTTCGCTAGGGGATTCCTCTGAAAGAAGGTGTCGACTTCAATAATGTGTTCTCTCCTGTTGTGAAGCACATATCCATTCGAATGTTGCTTGCCATGGTGAAACAGTTTGACCTTGAACTGGAACAGATGAATGTGAAGACTATGTTCTTGTATGGTGATTGATGTATCAAAACTGATGAGGCAACCTGAAGGGTATGTTGAAGACATGAAAGAAGAGTATGTGTGCAAACTGAAGAGATTTTTATATGGGCTGAAACAATCTCCTCGACAGTGGAATAGGAGATTCGATAAGTTCATGGCACCCATAAGTTTCATCAGATTTCAGTTTGACCACTGTGTTTACTTTCGATTTTGACCAGGTAATTCATTTATTATTTTGTTGCTTTATGTGGAGGATGTTCTAATAGCAAGCAACAATGTCGAAGATGTAATGAGGGTGAAAGATGAACTCAATAAGGAGGTCAATATGAAGGATTTGGGGGCTGCGTCCAGGATTCTTGGGATTGACATCCGGGGAGATAGAAAGCAGTCAAAATTATGCTTATCTCAATAGACATATCTACGGGAAATTCTCGAAAAGTTTGGTATGTCAAATTCAAAGCCTGTTGTGACTCCGACAAACCGTCAATTCAAGCTGAGTATAGATCAGTGTCCCAATACTGATGTCGAAAGAGCTTATATGAATAGCATACCATATGCTAATATAGTTGGCTTTTTGATGTATGCTATGGTCTGTACTAGACCTGACATAACATATGTAGTAAGTCTTGTAAGCAAGTACATGACGAATCCTGGAGTCAAAGCTTATAGGCTATGGTGCCTAAAGCCAGGTCACATGAGGTGTATCACTAGTCGATATGTAGTTTTCAATGAAGCTGAGATGGCTTTCAATAAAACTGATGATGTTAACGAAAAGCTGGAACATGGAGAAATTCCTATTGAGGTGGAGCATAGTGATGCTGAATTGCATGATCCAGATGAAGTCGAAGAAGAAACAAAAACTGATGTCAAAGATGAGGAGACTGATAATGACTACCTGATGACAAGAGACAGGCTGAGAAAAGTCATCAAGCCACCTCAGAGACTTGGGTATGAAGATCTTATAGCTTATACCTTAATCTCTACAAGCGAGGTTCTAAACGAAGAACCTAGAGACTATAAGGAAGTAATGAGGAGTCGAAATAAGACTGAATGGTTGAAGGCCATGGATAACGAGATGAAATCTCTTCATGATAACAATAATTGTGAACTAATCAAGAAACTTGTTGGAGCCAGGTTAGTCAGTTGTAAATGGATTTTCAAAGTTAAGGAAGGAATCGAAGGAGTGACGTCGAAGAGATACAAGGCAAGGTTGGTCGCTAGGGGATTCACTCAAAAAGAAGATGTCAACTTCAATGATGTGTTCTCTCCTATTGTAAAGCACAGATCCATTTGAATTTTGCTTGCCATGGTGACACAGTTCGACCTTGAACTGGAACAGATGGATGTGAAGACTGCGTTCTTGTATGGTGATCTTGATAGAACAATCCTGATGTGGCAACCTGAAGGGTATGTCGAAGAGGGGAAAGAAGAGTATGTGTGCAAACTGAAGATATTTTTATATGGACTAAACAATCTCCTCGATAGTGGAATAGGAGATTCGACAAGTTCATGGCATGCATAAGTTTCATCAGAAGTCAATTCGACTATTGTGTTTACTTTCGATTTCGACCGGGTAATTCATTTGTTATTTTGTTGCTTTTATGTGGATGATATTCTAATAGCACGCAACAATGTCGAAGATGTAATGAGGGTGAAGGATGAACTCAATAAGGAGTTTGATATGAAGGATCTGGGAGCAGCATCCAGGATTCTTGGGATTGACATTCAGAGAGATAGAAAGTAGTTGAAATTATGCTTATCTCAAGCGGCATACATATGAAAAATTCTCGAAAAGTTTGGTATGTCGAATTCAAAGCATGTTGTGACTCCGAAAAACCCTCAATTCAAGTTGAGTATAGATCGGTGTCCCAGTACTGATGTCGAAAGAACTTATATGAATAACATGCCATATATTAATATAAATGACTCTTTGATGTATGTTATGGTATGTACTAGACCTGAAATATCATATGCAATAAGTCTTGTTAGCAGGTACATGGCAAATCCTGGAAAGGCTCACTGGCAAGCATTGAAGTAGATTCTAAGGTACATAAATGAGTCTCTGAACAGAGTCTTAATTTATGGTGGAGCCTTGGGTGAAGATAGTAAATCAGCAATCAAAGGATATGTCGACTCTGATTATGCAGGTTGTATGGATTCCAGAAAATCTATTTTTGGATATGTTTTCACCATGTTTGGCACAATAATTAGTTGATAAGCAACACTTTAGAAGGTTGTTGTCTTATCAACCATCGAAGCAGAATATATCGTCCTAACTGAAGTTATAAAGGACGCATTGTGGCTTGAAAGTTTTGCAAAGGAGCTGAAATTTCAAGGTCGATGTATCACTGTTAAATGTGATAGTCAAAGTGCAATACACCCGTCGAAGAACTCAACCTATCATGAGCGAACCAAGCACATTGATGTGAGGTTGCGTTTTTTCAGAGGGGTAACCAAGTGTTGAAAAGTCCAAGTACTGAAGGTTTCGACAGATCATAATGTTGCTGATATGATCACCAAGACATTGTTCAGTTGCAAGTTTTTCCACTGTATGCAGTTGATAAAGCTGCATGAAGAAAGCTAGTTTGTTTCTTGTTGGTATAGGGTGTGTTCCAAGGTGGAGATTTGTGGAATACTGGAACAAATCCTAGTACGAATAGCATGTCGTCGAAGTCCGCTCACATGTTATTGTTTAATTGGGCCTTGTGTTATGGATCCAATTGTTTAAGTTAGCTTGTACCCTAAGGTAGCTTGTAATGAGTAATTGTTAAAAAGCCCATTAGGTTAGTATTCTTATAAATAACATACTAGTCTTTCATCTTTTATATAAGAGAAAATAGGAAGATAAAACCCTAATTAAAAAATGAGAGGTTATATTTGTTATTCGTGTATACTTGTAATCTTATTTTAAGAGAAATGAAAGAATAACAGTTTATAATCAATCCTTGTTGTTATCCTTGGTTGTCCTAAACCCTAACCCTTGTAGGTTCATTGATCATAAATAAACCTATTATACTTTGTTTCTAAAGTATTCGATTCACAACATATATGATTTGCAATATTATGTGTTCGTAAACATGAATTTGCTACCAACGATCATGATCTCGTGTCGAATTGTTCAGAACACTCTAGTACACTAAGATAAGAAGGCATAATTACAATTAGTCTTAGAGTTACGCGTCAAAACCCTCTAGCGAAACATTACAAGTTATAAGGAAGATATTTAATGCGCTTGTTCCCAATGCTATCAACTTCAAAGTTATTCCACTCCCTCTGACCAAGGCCAAACTTGAAGCCTGCATGGGAAAACCCTCTTTCCAACAAGCAGGGGGAACAAATATTCGGGGACAAGTGTTTTAGAGCGCTCACAAAACCCACACATCAAGGGTTAATAGTAAGTACTACAAGGAAGTGTGCAATGAACATGTACAAACTCACTCAAGCACAGAGCTTAGGATTTCGACCACCTACCAACTTTCCACCGTCAGATCTAATCGAACGGAAATTCACGCTTCAAAATCCAGATATTCTACTTATTTTTTCACTCAAATTACTTCTCATACATTTATTCACTTTAAGTATTAATATACTAACAATACAAATCCACTATAGTTCATCAGACGGAAAACTCATTCAACAATATCTCAATCTAATCCGGCTTCAATATCATCTATTTCTAATTATGAACTAAAGATATAATACTCTTACTGTTCTATGTGTCTATCAATTGGATCTTAAAGTGTCTTGGTTCAATCATTGGTGAATGGTATATTCCCTAAACTTCCTTTCCTCTTACATACATTCCATAAAACATAAACAAAATGGATTATAAACCGTACATGTGACGAGTTCAATACTTTGTTTTGGATCTTTTATTTCTTAACTTAGTTTTATATTAGTTAATTAATTAATTAATACATTACAAACATTGGTACCAATTCAAATTAAACAAACCGTGTATAGCAAAATTCCAACCAACTCACTGACAAATGGATCGGCAATCAACATCCCGTGTCACTGTATTTAAGAAAAAATATAACCAGATCCAAATATTACAGCCAAAACACTTCAATTTTTTGACCAATTCCCTTTTATACATATTTTTTCATTCTTTTTCCAATTTTGCCAGGGTGGAAATGGTCCCACATTGAACTGTACCGTTTTTTCTACTTAACTTAATTATGATTAATTAATAGATATTATGTTTATTAATTTATTTATATTATAGTAGTTTCCTTCTCTCAACGAAAATTTCTCATTCCATATCTTACCCTTATATGATTGTTATATAAATATACAAATCCTTCACTAATGTTCTGATAAATTTGCATTTGCGTTTGAATTTAAATTTGCATTTGCATTTTTAGATAAATTTAGCTTCTCAACTCGTGACTCACTCACTCAATGGCTGACCGAGTTCACCCTCACGACTCGCCACCGGTTTCTGAGGAACACGCTATTGTCGCTCCGAAGCCACCTCCAGCTCCGCCGTCGGAAAAGCCTGTTCCACCGCCGGGAACGTATGTCATACAGATTCCCAAGGATATCATTCACCGCATCCCTCCAAAAGAGAACGCTCGTCGCTACGAAGAATACACTCGCAAGAAGAATCGTCGGAACCGTTGTTGCTGCTTCTGTTGGTTCATCGGAATACTCTTCATCCTCATCGTACTCCTCGGTATCGCCGCTGGAGTTTTCTACCTCGTTGTTCGTCCCGAGTCGCCAAACTACTCCATCGAAAACATTAACATCAGAGGAATAAACATAACCTCGCCGTCGTCCACGGCGGCGATCTCGCCAGAGTTTGATGTTACTGTAAAAGCTGATAACCCTAACAACAAGATCGGAATCCGTTACGAGAAAGATAGCTCTGCGGAAATTTTCTACAAAGACGTGAAACTATGTAACGGCGTTTTGCCGGCGTTTTATCAGCCGTCTAATAACGTGACGGTGTTTAAAACGGTGTTAAAGGGTAACGGAATTAAGATAGGAAGTGAGGATCAGATAGCGTTGGTTACGGCGCTGACTAAACGGAAAGTGTTGTTGGTCGTTAAACTGAGAGCGCCTGTGAAAATAAAAGTGGGGTCTGTTAAAACGTGGAAGATTACCGTTAAAGTTGACTGTGATTTGACGGTGGATAAATTGACTGGGAATGCCAAGATTGTTTCTAGGAATTGTAATTTTAAATTTGATCTTTGGTAACGGAAATTAAATTCTTTTGAGATTATTATAGGGATAGATGAATACATTGCTTTTATTTCTATTTAAATTGAGTATTAATTTATTTATTTTTATGTTAAGGTTTGACCTGTTATGCATTATGAAATTTTATGAATATGTGTTTGATTTTATAAAAATATGTTGCGATTAAAGAAACTCTGTTTGATTTCGGCAGAAGACCTCCAAGTTTCTTGTTAATAAATCAACTTGATTTCTTGTATTATCATCTTCATTATGACCTCTTTGTTCCAAGGAAATAAGGCTAACCACGATCTACTTTAGTCTATTAGCAAGCACTTTGTAATTAATCTTGAATTTTAAATTGGCTAGAACTATGGGTCAAGTCAGCATTAGGTTCCTTGGGAATTAGGTCAATAAAGTTTGAAGATGTGTTAGGAGAAAATCAATCTTTGCTAGATAATATCTCACATAGTCGATACAAGTTTTTGGAGGCTTAGTGTTTATTAGCTACAATTTAATCATATAGTAAGATAAATAATGATCACATGTTTTAATCAAAAAAATACTTTATGACATCCTATTCGACTTTAGTTTAACCTTGAAAAATAAGAGGTCATATACATTTTACACGTTCTCAAAGACGGTTCTGATATTTTAATAAATATTAAATAATAAATAGTCTCATTAATATAGTTTTATTAGATTTGATTTTGTCGGTTATTTTTCCCTACAATTTAGATTTCTCTGACATTTGAATATTCTCTCAATTTTGATCTACAAAAACTGAGGTGACCGTTTTTTTTTTTGAAATTTGGATTGCTAAGTGGCATTTTATTTTAATTTATTATCATTGTTAAAGTCACGCGACATTTCATTTTATTTTATTTTTTATGTATGTTAGTATAAAACATGTTATATACTTCAAAAATGGTTGAAGATGGATGTTAAACCCACAAACTTCACCTCATCTACCAGGCAACATGGTTTATATATATATATATATATATATATATATATATATATATATATATATATATATATATATATATATATATATATATATATATATATATATATATATATATATATATATTTCGTATTTATTTCATTTATTTATAATATATTTTATAATTTGCTAAACTATATTATATGTTCTATTTAGTTCTATTATTAAAATAATATTTTACTATTATTTAAACTAAATTAATAAATTAATTATTTAAAATAATTTAGTTTAAATAATTAATTATTAATAATTTAGTTTAGTTTAAATAATAGCATAAATGGTAAATTCAAAAGAAAGAACATGTTTTCAAATGAGATCAAAGTATCCTAAGGGTAATGAATGGGTCAAAGGAATTCTTAAGAGACGTGAAAAATAAGGCTTGTATACCCTTGAAGATGAGGTTGTAAGTGGTTCGCCAGATGTGGCATCTACAAAACATGTGTCTAAAATTGAGTTGTAGCACAAGTGACTTGGTCATATCAGTGAAAAATGTCTCGTCGAATTTTCGAAACAAAATCTGCTATGTGGTGACAAGGTAAAAAAAACTGGATTTTTTTTAACCTTGTGTATTCGATAAATCTTGTAGGGTGAAGTTTAACAAATATAAACAAAGAACACATGGATACCTGGTTACATTCATGCTAACCTTTGGGGGCCTGCAAGAAAGCCTTCACACTCAAGTGTAAAGTATTTCCTACCCATAGTTGATGATTCTTCCATAAAGTTATGGGTATTCATCCAAAATACTAAGGATGAAACTTTTAAAAATTTCAAAAGTTGGAAGACTCGGGTCGAAAACAAAACTAGCAAGAATGATAAGAGGTTGAGGATCGACAATGGTCTTGAATTTTGCAATAAGCCTTTCGACAAATATTGTATTGCATTTGGTATTGCAAGGTACAAAACTACTGTAGGTACTCCCCAACCAAATGGTTTGGCTAAAAGGTTTAATCGAACCATTTTGGGAAGAGTGAGATGTATGTTGGTTAGTGTTGGATTGAAGAAGATGTTTTAGGTTGATACAATGATGATTGCAGCTTACCTGATAAATAGGTATCCTTTGACTACTTTGGGGATGAAGACACCTGAAGAAGTCTGGTCGATACATCCACATAATCTCGACAGACTTAGAGTATTTGATAGTGTAGCCTATGATCACATTAGGAAAAACAAGGTCGAACCTAGAGCTTAATATGTATGTTTCTTGGATACCCTGAATGAGTCAAGGGTTATAAGGTGTGGTGCCTAGAGCCATGTCACATAATGTAGTTGCAATGAAGCAGAAATGGAGTTCAAGAAAACTGATGATGCTGGTTGAAATGCATAGATATCTGAAGATGAGCTGGAACATGATGAGATTCTTGTTAAGGTGGAGCATAGTGATTCTGAATTGCATAACCCAAATGAAGTATAAGAAGATGCATAAGTTGCTGATGAGGATAAGGAGACTAAAATTGACTACCTGCTGACAAAAGACAATGTGAGAAGAGTCATTAAGCCACCTCAGAGACTTGGTTATGCATATCCCATAGCATTCACCTTTATCTTTGCAAGTGAGGTCCTTAGTGAAGAACCTAGAGGTTACAAGGAAGTTATGAGAAGTTTAAACAAGACCGAATGGATAAAAGTCATGGATGATGAGATGAAATTGGAGATTCGATAAGTTCACGGCACACATAGGTTTCACCAGCATCCAGTTCGACCATTATGTTTACTTCAGATTTCGACCTGGAAATTCACTTGTTATTTTGTTGCTTTATGTGGATGACATTCTCATAGTAAGAACAGTGTCGAAGATGTTATGAAGGTGAAAGTTGAACTCGATAAGGAGTTCGACAAGAAGGATCTGGGAGCTGCCTCCAGGATTTTTGAGATTGACATCCGGAGAGATAGAAAGCAGTCAAGATTATGCTTATCTCAAGAGACATACCTACTGAAGATTCTCGACAAAGCTTGTGGTAACACCGACTATTCTCAATTCAAATTAAGTACGACTCAAAGTCTTAATACTGAAGTCGAAAAAGCATATATGAATAACATTTAATATGCTAGCATAATAAGTTTTTTGATGTATACTATGGTTCAGTGTATGTAGTATCGCGAGTTAGTGCGTAAACTCGTAGGATACTATGTGCAAAAACCATGTTGCGATAAAATTTGGATCGTATGCATAAAAAAACGGTGGAGTCGATCGAGTTTGCTTAATGAAATCGGTGGATGCGAAGATGTAACCGACCCATTTTGTTTGTGTTTAAAAAAATATTTTAATTAAAACGGGTCGGTTCACATTATATGCATTAATTAATTTTAATTAAAAAATAGAAACGTTTATATCATGTCTTCCTGTTTTCAATGAACAACTGGTTCTATCCCTCTAAAAAATAACCGTTTCATTTTACTATCATTATTTCTTTCCAATTTCTTTTTCCTATGCATGTTTCATCATTATTCCATTCCTATACATTTCACTTTTCTATACACCGTTTCACTTACATATTCTCTATAAAAAGTAAGGTAACTTTTTAGGTACCAATGATAAGTAATTGAGTATCGGTACCTCTAGTTCAAATTGTGAAAATATTTTAATTTATTTTAAAATAAAATAATACAATAAAATAATATGACATTGAATCATAGTTTTTGATTGGTTAAAGATAATGATATCCAACTAAATTCAAGGGTACCAAAGTATTCACCAAGTTTAAATTACAACTATTATTATTATTCCTTTTTTTAATTTAATTACCTTTTTTGATTTAAATTACAACTATGCATCTTCCTATTTTCTTTATATATAGGGTGAATTTTATGATATTTATGGGCATGTGTATATAATTATGCGTATATATAAGTATATTTTTTTATTAGTTGCAGGATCTTACGGTCCATGCTAGGATCCTCGAGTTACGATTTTTCAATCCTTTATCGTTTTTGCGTAAACTCTCGAGTTTTTAAACATTGTTATGATCTGTATGAAGCCAGACATAGCGCACAGAGTGAGCATTGTAAGCAGGTATATGACCAATCCTGAGAAGGTGCACGAGCAAACATTCAAGTGAATTCTAAGGTATATAAATGGATGTCTAAGCAAAGTTTTTATTTATGGTGGAGCATGTGGTGATGATAGCAAAGTCGAAATCGAAGGATTTGTTGACTATGCAGATTATATGGATTCCAAAAAATCTATTTTTGGATATGTGTTAATTGTGTTTGGCACAACAATCAGTTGAAAAGTAACACTTTAGAAGATTGTTTCCTTATTAACCATTGAAGTGGAGTATATTGTCCTTATGAAAAAATCATTGTTGCTTGAGGGTTTTGCTAAGGAGTTGAAACTTCAAGGTCGAGTCAACACTGTTAAATATGATAGCCAAAGTGCAATACATTTGTCGAAGAATTCATCATATCATGAGTGAACCAAGCACATCGATGTGAGGTTGCATTTTCTCAAAGAGATAACTGAACATGGAGAAGCCCGAGTGCTGAAGGTTTTGACTGATGACAATGTTATTGATATGATCATCAAGACATTGTCGAGTAACAAGTTCTTGCACTGCATGCAGTTGATAAAGTTTCATGATGAAAGCTAGTTTGTTCCCTTGTTAGTGTATAGTTTGTTTCAAGATGGAGATTTGTGGTATTTTGGATCGAACTCTAGTCTCGACAAGGTTAACTTCATGGTTTGACAGTAGTCGAAGTTCGTTCTTGCATGCAAAAATATGTTAGTTTGCTGTTTAAGGTAGTATGTCGAATTGATTCAGTCTATCATATCAATTGTTTAGTATATTTGTTGAAAGTTATGATTTAATTTTTTTTTATAAATAACACACTATTTCTTACTTCTCCATCAATTCCTAATAATTTTGTTCAGGTAAAGAAAGTGGTATGATTAAGATTCAATTATAAATATTATTTTCTTATAGGTTGTTCTCTGATGTATAATTGAATAATAAATCCAATTTTTAATAATTTTGAATTGTCCTCAAGTTCACTTCTCTATTTATTTTTTAAACATCACTTTAATAACATTTATTTTTTTCTAACTTAAATCATGTGATAACTGACGTCGTTCTCATTTGTAAAGAGAGTGACACCTAAAATGAGCATGGGAAGTCTAATTGCTCAAGCCAAAACTAGTGATTTGTTTTTCAAATAATATCATATAAACTATAGTCTATATAGGAGTTTTACCTTTCACCTCAATGTCATTAGCTTTGAAAAGTGGTTCATATCATATCATAAATCATATAATTATATAGTTCAAAGTACACAATGAATAAAATATTGAATAAGAATTAATGTTTTTTTATGACAGCCAAATAAAAAAAGTATTTAGTGTCAGACTATAACGTGATAGTGGAGCTCAAAGCTGCAATTTGTCACTATGAAAGTTATTTTTGTGTATAAAGATACACATAAAGAAGAACTAAGACTTCTTTTCAGGTTAATCTTTAGGGAGAAACTTTTTATTTCATGAAGTTCATTCAATGTTCAAAAAATTACATTTGTAATGCTTGCCTTTAAAGTGTGTTTCTTCACCATTACAGCCTAGTACTTACAACTCTTGCACAACCTCTCCATAGATATCTATCATATCTCCCTCTTATATTCTTAAAAGAACTAAAACTAATAAGTATGCAAAATAAGCAATAACTTAAATATAACCTTTCATCTACAAATGCTTCATCCATTGTACTTTTGTATACTCAACACAGAAGCTATAGTTCTGCGACTCCGCAACATTTCACGCAATTCTTCTCGTATTGTTTGGATGTTTAATCAACAGCTTGAGATTGTGAGGTTGATTGCTCTTCTTGAGATTCAGAATTCTGGCGTCCATATTGAGATTGAGAATGAGAATTTGAATGACCATTTTGAGAACGAGAATTCAACCGCTGATAATTGTTCTTCGCGTCCTGAATAGCTTGTTTAAGTTCTTTGTACATTTTGACAGAAGAACCGGATAAACTATTTAGTTGACCGAGAAATCGAATCAAGCTTGCTCGAAATCGCTCAAAACCTGAAATCCAATCCTCTGAGACGTCGTCTCTTAATAAACCATCTACTGATTCACCGCCGATATGGGAATGAGCTTCTTTTCCTTGGTTCTTGTCTTGATATGGTAAGAACCGTGCCGTATCAGCTGCTAGGCTCTTAATAGAATCGACAACATCCTTGACAGGTAATGTTGCAAGCTTTTTCAACCAGACGTCACAGGTGGCGTATATTGGAGGACCACATTGTATGAGGATTTCAGATTGTGGTCTTCTTTTTCTTTTGAATGATTTTTGTTGAAGAGGAACACATTTGTGAATCCAACCGTTTATAGCCTCGAGATAGAATTTCTGAGCTTCGATCCATTTGGTGAAGCTTGATGATAGAAAGTGGAGTTCATTTTCAAGATATGAAGTAATCTGCCTGCGTAACTCAGAATGCATAGTGATTCTAGCATGGCTATTGTTATATGACGCGGACATGACCTGAAACTGAAGCTTGTGGCATTCATGCATCACTTCCCACATTCGAGTTAACCTGCCGTCAAATCATAACAGATACAGATGAATTACGAAAGCTAGAAGTTCATATCAGTCAACACAAGTAAAGCAAACTAATCATACCCGTCAATCAATTCCTCGAGTTGTGGCTGAAGCTCTCTGTCTCGCAACTCCTCAATCCTCTTTGATATAGAGTCTATCCGGTGAATTGCAACTCTGATTCTTGAGTGCAGATCCTTGACTGCAGCCCGAGTTTTATCAACTGTAGAGGTCTTTTCGGCTTTTGATTCCAGGTTCCTTAAGATTTTACACTTCATGTCATATTCCTTTCTGACAATCTCACTAGCCTGTGATTCAAAGAAATGGACACCGATATTAGCAAACATAAAAGATTTGATCATAGAAATCGGCCAATTGTGTTGAGCCTTT
This sequence comes from Lathyrus aphaca, assembly GCA_963966055.1. NCBI lineage: Eukaryota > Viridiplantae > Streptophyta > Magnoliopsida > Fabales > Fabaceae > Lathyrus > Lathyrus aphaca. The sequence goes on from OZ014523.1 coordinate 34,593,280, forward strand.
GACTGCAATGTGGCTATCATACCTTTCTATTATCAAAGCTTAGAGCTTATAGAGTACGATATATGTTTAAAAACTACGGTCCGTTTACAATATTACCCCTCAAGTATACCTCGCTCGAGGGATTTGCTCACTTATCAGTAAACTATGAGCACACCAAACAACCTATATTCTTTTAAAATACTTAATTGCCAACAAAATGTTCAGCTTTAGGGATTACTCAATCCAAAATAATACTTCAACCTATACACCTAAAATACATAAAAGTCGATGTATGTGTTGATGAGAAATACACGGTACCTTCACTTCATCATAGAGCTTCCTTTCCCAAGCATGTAGCCTATCCAAGGTTGATGCATGGCTTCCAGAGATCATACACGAACTATCAAAGAGATTATTTGTGCGCTCCTCTAAATTTTCCCTTGAGTTTACATCTAAAGGGTTTTTAGATGAGGAGGATCGAGACGATGCTGTCCTATGCCAAGTTAAGTACTTCACCGAGTTTTGAGCTGGCTCTATGAAGATGTAAAGAAGAAAAAAAATTTGAATTCCGTAAACAGATTTGAACTAACAGGAATGAGTATCAAAATTACAAAAAGTTCTATAGTAATATGACTCATAAATTACCTTCTGGAACTTGACTTGTTGGATCTTCGCCGCATGAAAAACATGCCTTACAAAATAAAGATGCCAAAGATCCATCTGTCACGGAAAATAACACGTCGCGTCATAGAAATTTTCATCATTGTATTCTATTTATATACAAATAAGAATAAGAACTGCTGATAAACAAAAAGCCATAAATGTTACTTTCTTTCCCGGGGAATATCGGTCGAAAGTGAAATTTATTTGCTTCAAGCATCCTTGGAACCTCTATACCAGATTCCGAAGCTCTAATAAAGAGAATCTCAATATCCTTCATGCTCGAAAAGAAATTCTTAGGCGTGACTTTATTTTCACTATGACTTTCTTTCTCCATTGGTTTATTCGTTTCGGGTGAAGCCAAAGCTACCATAGGTACTTTCTTTGACGAAGATAAATAAGGAGAGTTTCCCTTCTCCTCATTTACCGATTCAACTTCAGAAACCGAATCCCCTTTCATAGGAGAAACACTTGCTTGAACATGGTTGTTACTATTAGCTCTATTTAGATTTTCAAATCTTTGGACTAGAGTTTCTGCAGCTGGCTCTTCGTCAAATTCATCGTCCGAATCCTGCGAGCTGCTAGAAGAAACCTTCGCTTCATCATCTTCTAACTCAGGAAGTTCTTCCCCGTCATCATGATGAGGCATGCCCTTTGCATCATGAAAAGAAAATTGATGATCGACGGGATTAAAAAGACCGAAAAAATCCCATTGTGGAGTTCCATCCGGAAGAGAAGAATCTTCAAATGCTTCTGTTTCAGACATTCGATTTCCATTATGTGAAACGCCTGATGACGTTACAGTCGCTATAACGGGTACAGGTGGTTTTTCTTCAACTTTCTTAGAAGAAAAACTGCTAAGTTTCATATGATTAGCATGGAACTTTGTAGAACTACTAGGAGGAGAGGGAGTTGGATACAAGTTTTGCATTTCGGCGGCATCGATATGTTGCGACGTAGACGGCGAAGACAGAGACATTGCCTTATCAGTTAAAGCGAGTGCTTCTGGTGTTGCATTAGTGTATAAAGAAGACTCCGTGTGAGGTTCAGGTTCTGTGAATTTTTGAAGAGCTGTTCCTACAATTTTCAGCGACTGAACATACGAAATATGTGCAGCTGCCAGCGAGCAACGCCCGTCAAGCGCTTGCCTTACGAATTTCTTCCTTACACGGCACAGTTGCAGCGCTTTATCTTCCTCCATTTTAGAGCTTGAAGCTCCCATTTTCCCAAATCTAACTTGCCTTTTCCCTTTACGGAAACCCTAAACCTTGTTTCCTATCTGCAAATTCATTCAACATCTAGTTTATTAGATTAATCAATACCGGAACCAAAATCAATTCAACTAGAGAGCATCCAAACATGTCGAAATCAATTTTGTCAACTCTAAAGGTGGAATTTCAAGTAGTAGACACATAACATTGCAAAACTAGCAACAATTTCTACAAGATCAAATACACAAAAACCAGATTCCATTAGGCTAAGTTTGGATAATATCATACAATGAACGGAGCAGAATGGAGCGGAGCAAGATGTGGCGGAATGGAACGTAATGAAGATTCCATTCTATTGTTTGAAAATTTTAGGACAGAACAAAGGCAAATTCTTCATTCCGCCCAAATCGTCGGAGAAGAATATAGTGGCAAATGATGGAATGGAATCCATACCACTCCATTCCGCGCTCTACTCCCTCCAATTTTAAATGATCCAAAGAATGAAATACCACTCCGCTCCATCCAATTCCATTAATTCAATGAAAGCCTTAGTAACACACTTTAAAAGTCACTAACATCAAGCCTAAAAAGCTAACATCACTATCAATTTTCATATGTAAATACAAGCAAATACAAAATGCATCTCAGAAACATGTTGAAGAAAACAATATCAGTGAAACCATTACATCATCAAACAGCACCACCAGTCCTGAAGTAAAACCAGCTCAAATTTCAGAACATTCAAATCAAAAATTGAAACTTGAAAATGAAAAACAAAAGACACTGTTCAAACCCCCAATGTGAGGCACAGTGTTTCAATAGATTCATAAAGGAACAAAATTTATCACAAAGGAGGAAACTTTCAGGAAAAAGAAAGACAACCCATTAGCAAAAATCAATCATAGAAAGTAGAGAAGTTTTTAATTTATCAAAAAAGAAGTTAGATCAAACCCAAAAACAGTTTGATTTAGAAAAAACAAAGAGGGTATCCAAAAAGCAAAAAAACACAGTTAAGCAAGATAAAAAGAAGAAAAAGTAAGGATTTTTGGTGGGTACCGAGTGTGCATATTGAGAGAACTTGGATTTCAGAGATGACCCATGTAAGAGAATCTTTGACAGATACAAGATTTGGAGAAAAAGAAGAGAATTTTACTGAGATGAGAGAGAGAGAGAGAATGGTACAAATCTATTCACTCCATTGCTGGCTGGCTACTACCATGCAAAAGAAAACATAGCAAGACACAGACATCTCACCGTTGTTTATGGGGCCCACTTCCATGTGGGCCAACCTTTTGTCCTAGTGGAGCGTAGAGCCACGCGCTTGGAGGAGATTCATAATTTTGGACTTGAAAAATAAATGATGTGAGTACTTACTTTCTTTCTTGTTGAAGGATGTAATTTCGAATTTTTTTTTAATATAACATACTCTATTAAATAATTTTCTAAAATAACATAACTTTAAAAAAAATTACCAAACTAACATAGTTTGGTAATGCATTCGCCAAATGGATTGAAGAACATGTGTAATTTTGGTGCAATTCGCCAAATGGATTGAAGAACATGTGTAGTTTTGCATGGATTCGCCATACCATTTGGCGAATAAGTGTACTTTCATGTACCAATTCGCCAAATGGATTGATGCATGTGTATGTGTTGATTTTTTAATTTTTGGATTTAAGGTTTTTTATATTTTTGTGTTATATATATATATATATATATATATATATATATATATATATATATATATATATATATATATATATATATATATATATATAACACAAAAATATATATATATATACTTATACATATTTATATATACTTATATATATATATATATATGTATAAGTAAATATATATAAGTATATATATATATATATATATATATGTATAAGTAAATATATATAAGTATATATATATATATATATATATATATATATATATATATATATATATATATATATATACTTATACTTATATATTTTTTTTTCTTTTATAAATATATATATAAAGGAAAATTATAATATGAAATAAAATTATATTTAAAGAAAATTATTGATATAAAAGAAAATTAGAGAATATGAGAAAACGAAATATAAAGTAAAAGAAAATTATTATTAATAATTCAAGAACGACATTACAAAAACTAATTTCCCGCCCGATCTAACTGCCCCCCAGTACCACATCCACGGGGATGACCCCGTCTTCGAACTCTACCACCAGGTGGTCGAGGTTCCGCTTGTATTTGTGTGTTTGGTGGAGGCGGTTGTTGTTGAGTCCATGATTCAGCTTGTCCCCAATTACGTGGAAGGTTGCTGCCAAAGGCGCTGCCGTAACTGAGTTGTGTGCCCATGTTTTCAAAGCTGGGTCGGATAGGTTGGGCTGGGTTGGATTGGGTTGGGTGAGGACGATAGGCTTGACCAAACGAGGATATTGCCTCGTTTTGAGAACGAAACAAAGGTGGGGGGCTATAGGTTGGTGTGGACATGAAGGGGTTGTCGGGGGTATAGTGGTGTTGGTAAGGCTCTTGTTGTTGTGATTGGGTTTGTGGCATGAAGGGGTTATGTGTTTGGATGAATGGCCTATGGGTGTTTGAAGTCGATGGCTGGAATTGGGTGGGGTAGTCATGTTGTGGAGTTGGTGGTTGGGCGTATGCTGCGGCCTGCGAGCGGGGGTCAATCAAGTATGGGTTATCAGACACCCATTGTTGCATAGTAACTGACCTAAACCAAACTAAATATTCTCTAGTTGGTTTGACATTTTGCAGCACCTGGTCAGTTAGGACATGTTGGCGTCGATCCCTCCATTGTTGACGTAATTCCCTTGCAAAGTCTCTCCAATCCTCCATGTTCCACATGTCACTTACTCTTTTCAAATGCCAATTTCCCAAACATGTCGGAGGGCCCGGAATATCCTGTTGCATTCCGAACTGCATTTTCACCCGATCTGTTTGGTGCATTTCAATTGTAGTGAAGCGGATGATTGGAGTTTTTGCCGTCCAAATTTCAGCATCTTCTGGGTTAGGCTCATGGTCGAGTGCTAAATATGGGCGCCAGATGAACTACGGAAAAAAAATTCGTTTAGTATAAAATTATTTTAGTTAATAAAATGCATTAAAACGGAAAAATATTTTTTAAATATGACAATACCTGATCGATCCCCACGTGGTCTAACAATTGGCGATATAAAACTATAGAACTTCTTGGGTTTCTACTATAATCCATCCCAAGATCGGACCAGCTAAGCACAACAGATTTAAACGCATTTAGATACAATAACAATTTAAATATTTAAAATTTAATATGTTTTGGAAATAAAAATTAAAAGTGGACTTACTGGTTTGCGTAGGGGAACGGGCATGGATTCATGTTGCGTGGGGCAAGCATCGGCAGTCTGGAATACCCCCAAGCTTGTAACAAAAATGCACACCCATAAAAGGTACAAGTATCCTTTGCGGCATTTTTACAAAGGCTACTGTACAAGTGTGCCAAAACAGCTGAACCCCAACTGTATGTATTTACATTGTTGATGTTTCGCAACAATGGTAAATACATCATATTTATTGTGTTCCCGGTACCGTCGGGAAATAAAAAATGACCAAATAAAAGCATAATATAACACCGAGTTTTTTGCATTATTTCTAACTCGGTTGAATCTTCGGTTAAAATAAAACTAGAATAGTGCTCTCTAAGGACTCCTAGATTTATACCTGAACCCCGGCTACGAGTATTTGATGGCTGCTCCTCGTCAATTAGAGGGGCACCCAGCAAATCCGCAACTATAGAAACATCCTGGTTCACCTTACCAAAGACGGCTTTGCCGGATACACGTAACCCCAAAAGCATGTATACGTCTTCCAAGGTGACAGTGCATTCACCGAAGGGCAGGTGAAAGGTGTGTGTCTCTGGCCTCCACCTCTCTTGGAGTGCCAAGATGAATTTTGAGTCTATTGAGTTGTTGTGCACCTTAATGACTTCCCCAAATCCGCATAACCGTAGACACGGTTCAATGATCGGATCAAACTCAATGTAGTCGTGCACCCGACACCGAAATCTTCTTACATTCTGTAAAAATATTCATCGAAATAAGTACGCAATAATATATATATGTATGTATAAAAAAAAATAATAAAAAAAATATATATATATATTATATAAATATATAAATATATATATATATATATATATATATATATATGTATATATATTTATATATTTATATATATATATATATATATATATATATATATATATATTATATAAATATATAAATATATATATATATATATATATATATATATATATATATATATATATATATATATATATTTATATATATATATATATATATATATATATATATATATATTAGTATGAAACTTAGGGTTTATATAACTTAGGGTTTATAAAATTTAGGAATATTAAACTTACAAATCTTAAGTATGCGTAACAAAATTTACGGATATTAAACTTACAAATGCCGCGATATTTTCGACTGTGCCTCTGTGTTGATCTCCCATCGTTAGTAAAGCCATTTTCGATTTCGAACTGATACTTGAGATTTGATATTTGATATTAGATGTTGAACTTTTTTGAATTTTGATTGTGTGATATTTTAGGTTTGTAAGTATGGTTTATATAACAAGTTTCATTTGCATGGTGCGGATTGAACAAAAACAACTCACTACACATTCGCCAATCCATTTGGCGAATTCAACTAAAACAAATACACTGATTCGCCAAACCATGTGGCGAATAGGAACAAGAGTTTTTTTGCATGTCCTGTGATTGGTTCATCTGCGTGTTTGTGGATTCCATATCTTCAATCTGATTGGCGAAAATGAATGTTTGTGGATCACCAGCACACTACACAAGGGTCCAAGGGAATCTCTGCATGGTCAATGGTTCAGACATTGGAAAGCAACACGAATCTCTGATGCGTTTTCCAGCCTTGCAGGTCTCATAAATTGCTAGTGGATTCGCCAATCCATTTGGCGAATTGGCCTGAATTAACCTTGTTTCGCCAATCCATCTGGCGAACGTGTTATGCATGCATGTTTATTTAGTTTAGTTAGATGGATTGGTTAGTTACTAGTTAAGTTAGTTTAGTTACTTAGTTTGGTTAGTTACTAGTTAAGTTAGTTTAGTTACTTAAGTTAGTATTAGTTAGTTTATGATTAGGTTAGCTAAGTTAGCTTAATTAGGGTTTAGTTAATTAAGTTAAGTTAGGGTTTCGTTTAATTACTTTAGTTAGGGTTTTATTTAATTAGTTTAATTAGGTTAAGTTAAGTTAGTTAAGTTAGTTAAGTTAGTTTAGTTAGTTTATAATTAGGTTAGCTAAGTTAGCTTAATTAGGGTTTAGTTAATTAAGTTAAGTTAGGGTTTCGTTTAATTACTTTAGTTAGGGTTTTATTTAATTAGTTTAATTAGGTTAAGTTAAGTTAGTTAAGTTAGTTTTGTTAGTTTATAATTAGGTTAGCTAAGTTAGCTTAATTAGGGTTTAGTTAATTAAGTTAAGTTAGGGTTTCGTTTAATTACTTTAGTTAGGGTTTTATTTAATTAGTTTAATTAGGTTAAGTTAATTAGTTACTTAAGTTATGTCTATATATATATGTATATATATATATATATGTATATATATATATATACATATATGTATATATATACATATATATATATATATATATATATATATATATATATATATATATATATACTTATACTTATACATATATATATATATATATATATATATATATATATATATAATTAGGGTTTCATTAATGTATATATATATATACTTATGCTAGACCTATATGTGCAGAAGATAAGACATATGTGGAGAAGATAACCCTATATGGTGCAGGAGATAAGCCTATATGGTGCAGGAGATAAGCCTATATGGTGCAGGAGATAAGCCTATGAGACATTAATTCAGAACAGTAAATATAACCATAAAATATATTTTTGCCTTTACTATTTATAGATTATTTTCATATCTTCATTGTACCATAAACTGCAAAACATTTTCGTATCTAAAATAGTCTTTGAATACGAACTATGTCTCAATTACCTCAGTATATGATTAACGCCCATACAAATGGCGAAATATTTGAATGTAACCATTCTGGTTTCAACTTTCGAAACACCGAGGTTACTCGGTTCTCAATCGTCCGACAATCCAATTTCGCTCATCTAAAAAAGAGATTGGAAAACAAAATGCAGCGTGGTCCAGTGGACGTCATTATTTACAAAAATCCAGTATTCTATGAGGATAACCAGGTCATGTATTTCCAATTAACTATATCTGACGACGAAAGTGTTCGTACTATGTTTCTAAGCCATGAGTATTCTGGTTTCAATGATATCGAGTTGTATGTTACGTTTCACCAACAACAAATGTCTCAGCCCATTGATCATTCGCAAGTCTTTTTCGAATCTGACAATGATTTGGCTGAAGTGGATGTTGTTGATGAGGACGAGGAACAAGAGGAGGCAGTAGTTGATGAAATGGTCAATGAAGACGAGGTCCCGGCCAGTCATGTATATCGTCCTCCTCCACACATGACAAACTTGAACTTGGGAAGTGAAGACCCATCTTCAGACATATTTTATGATCCGTATCCACAAAGGCAGGGTTCATTAAAGGAGGGCGACCATTTTCGAACAAAAGAAGAATGCGTTCGAGCTATAAAATTTTACAACATGGATTTATTGGCTGATTATAGGGTCGACCGAACGAATCCTACACTATATATGATACGTTGTCGTAACGTGGCATGCCCGTTTCGATTGACAGCATCATACAGAAAAAGAAGTGAAGATTGGAAGGTTGCTTCAATGGGACCGGAGCATACATGTGTCATAACCAACTCACTGTAGGATCATCGGCAACTGAGCTCTCAGCTAATATGCAACGATATCCTATCAATCGTTGCTGACGATCCTTCGGTCAAGGTCAGCACGATAATTAAGCACATAGTTCAGAAGCACAATTATACTCCATCATACAGGAAAGCATGGATTGCTAGAACTAAGGCTGTTGCCGTTGTATTCGGAAATTGGGAGGACTCGTACAAAGAACTCCCAAAGTTTTTGCTGGCACTGAAGCACTATGCACCTGGGACCGTTGTCATCCTTGAGACCTTGCCGGCGTATACTTCGGAAAGTCATTGTGTTAGTGGAAATGGCATATTCCACCGGCTCTTTTGGGCTTTTGACCCATGTATAAAGGGTTTTTCCTTCTGCAAGCCTATAATCCAAATTGATGGAACATGGCTTTACGGGAAATACAAAGGAACTCTATTGATGGCAGTGGCACAGGACGGCAACAACAATATCTTTCCAATTGCATTCGCTATCGTCGAGGGAGAGACTGCCGAGGGATGAAGTTTTTTCCTAAAAAATCTTCGCAACCATGTGGCTCCCCAGTCTAACTTATGTTTGATTTCGGACAGACATGCATCAATTGAGAGTGCATGGAAGAATGTTGATAACGGCTGGCAGGAACCTCCTTCAACACATGTCTATTGTATTAGACACATAGCGCAAAACTTCATGAGAGAGATCAAAGATAAGACACTGCGGAAGAAGGTCGTGAATGCAGGGTACTCATTAACCGAACCGTCATTCAAACATTATCGTGACGAAATCAGAATGGCAAATGAAGATGCATTCAGATGGATAAACCAGATTCCTTTAGATAAGTGGACCAGGGCCTACGACAAAGGACAACGCTGGGGTCACATGACAACAAACCTCGTTGAATCAATGAACTCTGTTTTCAAAGGAATCCGCAACCTACCGATAACCGCTTTGGTGAGGTCAACCTACTTTAGGCTCGGAGCACTTTTTGACACCAGGCGTTCAAAGTGGAGTTCAATCCTACAGTCTGGTCAAGTGTTCAGCGATAGTTCTATGACATTCATCAAAGACGAAGCATCCAAGTCTAACACACATGTGGTCACTGTGTTTAACCGCAATAAGGGACATTTCAATGTTGATGAGATCATGGATCACAACGAAGGGAGACCGAGGGGATCCTTTCGGGTAGAACTTGATAACAATTGGTGCGACTGTGGTAAATTTCAAGCCTTTCGCATGCCTTGCTCCCATGTCATAGCGGCATGTTCGAAGGTTCGGCTGGACCCTTCAGGCTTACTATCCCCTGTTTACCAAGTGCACAATCTTTGCAACGTCTACAACAAAAGCTTTCCGGTTGTTGCAAATGAGGACTACTGGCCCTCCTACAACGGGGAAATAGTCTGGCACAATGAGAACATGCGAAGAAAGAAAAAAGGCCGTCCTAACAGCACGCGTATTCGCACCGAAATGGATACGGCGAATAAGATGGTGAGACTGTGTAGTTCATGTCGTCAGCCCGGTCACAATCGTAAAAAATGTCCCAACGTTGAACCAAGCTCAACATCGTAAATTAAATCATTGTAACCGTTTTTATTTTAAATGGAAGCCTAGTTCGTTTAATTCATATCAGTAAAATCATACAACCACAAACACGAACATACATAAATAAAACAAGGAAATACATGATTCAGAAAATGACCGTACATAAATAAAACGGAAAAATACATAAATTCAGACATGACCATACATAAATAGAACAACTGCAAGATTCAACAAATCTAGCCTATCAGAACCATCAGGACAACTTCACCTCCACCTAGCATCATCGACAAAACACCTGCATCATTGACAATTTTTCTCCATTTCGTCACACCAAACTCCACAACCCGCTTCTCAATTTTAATTATCTTTTCTTTGTGGCCGATCTCTCCTTCTAACCAGCGGGTTAATTCTCTGTGCAAGTGTTCCAAAGTTTGGGGGTTCCATAACAGCATCTTCAAAGGAGGCTTTGTTGCCGAGAAAAACACTAAAGCATTTTTCTTCAAGATATCAAATTTTGGAAGTGGTTCTTCTGATGTCGAGGAAGACGGCGTCGATGCATAACTGGATGGACGGGGAGAAGCCATATTGTGAGAGAGGGAGACTGAAAGGACTGAATTTTTAGGGTTTCTATGGAAGGAGTGAGGTAAATCTGATGTTTATGAGTGAGGCATCCATGTTTCTGAGTGACGCATATATATAGTAAAAAAATGCTAACCCTAAACAACCTAAACACATGCATCATTCCATTTGGCGAATGCATGCATGTTGTTACAACACATTCGCCAAATGGTGTGACGAATTAGGCCATTTTTTTTAGGGCTAGCCAATCCATTTGGCGAATTGCTCCTAACTTACATATGTTCTTCAATCCATTTGGCGAACATGTTACCAAACTATGTTAGTTTGGTAATTTTTTTCAAATATATGTTATTTTGGAAATTTATTTTATAAAGTATGTTATATTAAAAAAAAATTCTATAATTTCCATAATTAGTTTTTTCCAAATAAAAAAAAGTGTTATGACATTAAGTTATAAGTGGTAGATTTTGGATTCAGTAATTGTGTGAGCCTTATAACTTATAATTTCAAAATATTAAAACGTATTTATATATGTATTTAAATTTAAAATTAGTTTAATTTTAAAAAGAAGAATGATTATATAAATTCAATTATATTAAAATATAAAGAAAAAAATGACTTGTGAGATGAAAAAAATTAATATTTTAAAATAATAATTTTATCTTTCAAATTAATATAATTATTAATTAAATTAAAATATGTATTATATTTATAGTGTCAGTGAAATAGAAAATTTATTTGATAGTACACTATAAAATGTATTTATACACAAATGTAAAATTGAAATTAATTATTTAATCATAAAATGAAAAATAATTATACAATCTTAATTGTATTAAATAATCATGGGGAAAAAAGACATGTGAGATGAAGAAAAAATAAAAAAATAAAATTGTGATACGATAATGATCTGTGAGATAAAAAAATTATTTGATATAATATAAATAAATGTATTTAGATACAAATGCAAAATTTAAAATGATTTACATAATTGTAAAATGAATAATAATATAAATTTAGTTGTATTAAATAATTATATAAAAAAAAGGAATCATTAGATGGAGAAAAAAATTAATATTTAAAAATGAGGGTTTTGTCTTTTGAATTAAGATAATGTTTGATTAAAATAAAATAGATATTGTATTGATAGTGATATGTGAGATAAATATATAGTATTATTTTATTAAAATTAAAAAATAAATTATAAATATTTTTAGTGATGATAAATAAATAGAGAAAAAAATTAAAATGAAAGTGAGAAAATGTGGGAAAAAGAAATGTGAGAGAGATTTGAAATTTGAATGAAGAGAGATAATGAATGCATATAATATTTAATTGTGATTTTATTTGTGGAGGTTGATAAATGAATGCCACTTGTCATGATGTAATAAGAGATGAGAATGAAAGAAAAAAAGTAAGCATTAGTTGATTACTAAAATACCCTTTGATTAGTATAAATAATTTGTGATGAAAGAACAGTTTTGGAAGTTCATACAATTGATTTTTAATAGATAGATAGTAGTTTGTGATGAAATGACAGTTTTGGAAGTTCATACAATTGATTTTTAATAGATAAATAGATAGATAGATAGTAGATGGTATTCTCTCGGGTATCCAAGACATATGCCACATTGATGGTATATCTCTCTCACACCTTCACTATTGTTCGTGATGGTTCATGTGTCCTAAATGATGACTACATAAATTCGTCTACCCTCGGTCAGTTAAGCATTAATCTTCTCCTTTTACACTATGACATAGGCCAACAATCTCTTTTTCGCCTCCTATGAAACTATTATATCTCTTTGGATCACAATTGAAGCCCAATATCCAAACATGTCTTGCTCTCACGTCATGTCCATTAAGAATCAACGTCAACGTTGCACCAAGAGAAACAAATCAATAACAAAATAACTATTTTCAGTTAAAAGTCTTGTCGCGCGAGCTTGTTATCATTGACAAATCTCTCTCTGATGACGATGTTACTCTATACATTCTCAACGGTCTTGGCATTGAATATTCTGACATTGTAGTCTTTATTCGCACACGCAAACATCCATTCACCTTTGAGGAACTCTATAGTCATCTACTTGCACATGATGAATACATTCAACGTGAAACTCATAATGATATACAAGTTCCTACTACCATCTTCGCTCAATGACATTTAAAACAATATGGCGTATTTCCCACACCATCTTAAGGATGTTGTAATTCACTATCTCGTCCAACTCGGAATAATGCATCTCGTGACCATGCCCATTTTCTTGTAAAACTTGTGCTTCAACCCTCGTGGTAACAAAAATCCACCAAGATGTCAATATTTCTTCCTACTTGGTCACATCGCCAAATATTGCGCCAAAATTCTTCCAAACAATGACACATCGGTGGCCAACTATGCATATACTCCTAATACAATGACCAATGGGTGGGTGTTTGACATTGTTTCTAGTCTTCATGTAACTACGAATCTAAGTAACATGCATATTCACTCGGAATATGATGGCCCAGAAGAAGTGTGCATATTTGACTTAGCAAGTTTGAAAATTTCACATGTTGGTTCAACAAAACTTAGTGCAACCAATAATGTTATTAATCTTCACAATTTTTTTTGTCCCTCGTGCTAGTGATAAGCCTCAATTTGTGAGAGATTTAAGCTCCTTAATACTTGATTTTGTTTTGTGTTATCAAGCTTTATTAGGATAATTCAAGTAGATTTTGTTGTTTTTAGTCAGATTAGTATATAGCACACTAGGTGATTTCTTTTATGAATTTTAGGTATTTGTTACTTGTGTAATATGACTCTGATGATAAGTTATGCACGACAGAAATGTTGCATATATTCAATCTCACTCCCCAGCATACCTTAGATCCAGAGATGGTGTAAGGAGTGAAGGTGCTCAACATTAGGGAAAACGTAGCGTGAGTGTGAAGAAGGAAACACTAGGGAGCTGAAAAACTGGATGGATAAGATCAAACACTAGAAGAGAAAACTTGCAAAAGTTATTGGACGTTGAAATTTGCAATCTACTTATTTGTCTGCGGAGTTGGCCTGATATTGGTTGTGTTATCCCTAGCACGTTGATTTGTATCACCTGATACTGATACGAGAGGATAAAGAGAAGAAATATGTTAGTTTTCTTAGTCCAAATCTATGGATAGTCACAAGGCTTGTGATTCAATGCTAAAAGAAACCTCTAAAAGTTAGAAGGATATAAGAGGACCTCTTAGAAGAAATTAAAAAAGGATTTGATCTCTATATCACCCAGTTTATCATAGTTAAACCTAGTAATCAACATTGGGTCTCTGATCCAATAGTGAGGAACACGAGGATAATCGTCCTAGGCATACAATACCTATGGACTCCTTGGCCCACATCTAACTTTTAAGAAATGGTTTTTATAGTTTTTGTAATTAGAAGTACAATCCTGAAGGAAGCTCCAGATAGAAATTCCACTTATTTGAATCTAACTGAGATTGTCAATTGCTTTCACTTCAAAGAAGGAGAAGAATATTCCAATGGTGGGAACGATATATAAAACCTCACAAATCCTCTCAATTGCCTTTATAAAACCCCAACTATTGGGACGGTGTTGAGAAGGTGTTATGTTCACAGTTTTTAACAAGTCGACTTCAAAGTTGGAAAAAGGTATACAAATATTAAAGTCTTCTAAGATACCAGGGTAAAGAGAGAAGAACTCTTCAGTATAATTCTTAGGGCGAAGTGTGCACACCCGTTCTCCTGGGACGTATGCTTCTAAGACCATATCATCTTCATACTTGGTCGAGGATATGGAACTTAGTGATCAGATTCTGGAAATTTCAAAATCATCAACGATACTGTTTTTATGGTTCATGGCCTCAAGGTCAAAAGGAGCAACAGTTGCCATCCAAATTTCTACAGAACCTTATAAGGAAGAGTCAAAATCAAAATCGCTTTCAGAAGTGAGAACTTCATTATAAACTTTGTTCACGACTCGTCTATACTCCTCTATCCCTAATTCATTTTCCATCTCACACATGCATTGACCCTATAATTCTCCCTTCTTCTCATTACTTTTATGTTTAACATTTCCCTCATCATCACACTGTAGTGGTAAAATCGTGAGTGTAAGCTATTGATTAACTTCACTCAAGGTACACAGAGTCGCTACCGCGCTTTTATTTATTTCCAAAAGGAAAAAGGTAAAAGAACGAATAAAAACCTAAGGATCTAAAAGCAAAAGCTAAAAGAAACAAACAGAGAACGGGTAAGGGGATTGGTTACAAATCGGGAAGGTTTTACGCACCTGACTCGTCCGTGGTACTCTGTTGCACCCCAAAATTTGCCCTCACAATACAAGACTTTGTGTTCTAAGAAGGTTCACAAGGTTCACAAGTTTATATAACCTTTCATGAGGTTCATGAAGTCTACAAGTTACTTCTTGAAGGTTCACAAGGTTCACAAGTTTCTCAACATTCCCAAGACCTTTCATGAGGTTCATGAAGTCTACAAGTTACTTCTTGAAAGTTCACAAGGTTCACAAGATTCACAATGATTACAAAGCTTTCCTGAGGTTCATGAGGTCTGCAAAGTCATTTTACGAGGTTCACAAGGTTCACAAGCTTCACAATACCTCCCATGAGGTCCACAAGACATTTTATGGTGGTTCACAAGATTCACAAAGTTCACAATTGGTCAGAAGAGTTGACAATTCCCTCAGACAATGCACCTCCTAAGCAGTGCATCCAAAACTAGGGTTTTGACTTTAATCAGGCTAAATGAACTTCCAAGACTTCAAGTGAGCTTCATAACATCTTATATGTGTTTAAGAACCCCCATGACAAGTTTCAAGACTTTTCTCAAAAGTTTGCTCAGTCAGATGATCAGATAAGTCAAAATCAGTCAATGCAGTTAAAAAGTCAAACTGAGGTCAACTGTGGTCAAACCAAAGTCAAACTTCATGATTTTTTGCCAACATCAAGTATATGAAGTAAAATTCATCATTTGATCAAGGGTTGATCATGATTCATCAAGGAGATTCCAGATCATCAAGAATCAGGAGTTTCTAAATTAGGGTTTCCTCAGTAAAAGTCAACTGAACTTTGACCAGCCATAACTTTCACATGCTTCATCACCAAGTCTCCACTCAAAGCTCATTTTGAAGGAAATTGAATTCTCTACAACTTTGTGTCTCACAAGCCAAGCCCAAAAATGCTTCATTTGGAAGATATGAGCTAAGACATTATAGGTCATTTCAAAAGTCAACAAAAAGTCAACAACTTCAAAAGGGCATAACTTGAGATTGGTAAATGATATGGACATGAAACCAGTGGGGTTGTTTAGAGGACTCTTCAAGCTTTCCAAAATGTCCAAGAACACCCTCATAGCATTAAAATTGAGGGAGATGTGCCCTTGCAAAGTTGGGAAATTTTGTGATGGTTTGTGATGAAAATGGAGGTTTAAAACCAATTCTTTTCAAATGGGCTTGGCAAATCATGATCCAATCCATACATTATCATCATGCACGACCCAAATCATTAAAAATCTGAATTTTTATTATTTTATTTTTATTTATTTTGATTTAATTCATAAAAAATCATTTTAAATAAATATAAAATATGAAAATATGATGTTTAATGGAGATTTGGTTTCTAGAAGGCCTTCAATGCTGATTGGAATTGAAAGGGAAGGAAATCATGAGATTGATCCAAAGATAGCAAGCCATAATGCAAGAATATTGAACTTTTAAGACATGATCAATTTCAATCTTTTTGAATCAAAAACTTTCATACAACCAATCAATATTTTGACCTAGATTCAATCACCTATATATACTAAACTCATTGCCATTGCCCAAGTCACGAATTTGCTGCCTCAAAGTGTAAGTTTCATTGCTCAAAAAAATCATCCAAAACTCACATTCGGATTCTTCAATCCAGGGCATTTGAAGGTAAAATAAGAACATAGAGATGTTCTTTGGACATCACTGAAGCATTATCATCACTCATACGCATCACTGCCTTGCTATATTGCTTAGTCCGAACTCATCTTTCTCTTAAAATTCAAATTTTCGAATCCATTAATATATGCATTATGAATTGTTTTTGATGACTGATATGTGTTTATCTTGATGCCTAGAACGATTCTGGACAATTGGATTGAAGCTTCATGACCTATACTACCCGCGGCCATTGTTAGGGTTTAGAACTCAATTTTAGGGTTTCATGATTCAAGCCATATAAATGAATTTTAACAACGTAGAAAGATTGTATGAGTCATAAGGAACTCATTGATGTCTTTAATTTCTTGAATCGTTACTGCTTTGTACAAGTTTCACTTTCGTAGGTTTGAAGCATTGAGGAATTCGCAGGAAAGGTCGTGAGTGATTTCGCAGGAAAAAGTGCAGGTATGAGGTTGAAGAAGAAGCTGTTGGCGCGTTCAGGAAAAATTCAAATATTAATGAAAATATTTTATGTTTAATTGTTGGTTGGTTTGTCACACGCGCGTTTGTGTCTCAGTGGTAAGGCTGGTAGGCATATTGGGTGATGGCATTGGTTCGAGTCTTGGCTGGGACATTTTTTTCTTTTATTTTTCCAGATGAAGCATACATAATATATTATGTTATGTTACCATTAAAATATCAGGTAGGCTCTCCCAGCCAGGTGGTAATGCGCGCATATGAATATCCATGAGGTCCTGGGTTCAACACCACCCCAGGCCTTTTGTTTCTTTTATTTTTCCAGGTTTTTGTGACAAAGGATAAAACTAATAGGACTCATTCCATTGCTGCCTGCGTGCTGATGGCCAAGTGGTATGCTTTGTTGATGATAAACCTGGTGACCTGGGTTCAAGTCCCAGCCAGGTATGTTTTGCCTTTTATTTTTTTTCTATTTGTTTCTTCTTATTTTTTTGATTTATATTTTATTAATAAACATAATATGAATATTAATAATTTTTGTATATTAAAATAAACCCTAATTTTGTAAAACCTAATGTTATTTTTCTAAATAATTTTTATTTTCTAATTCTTAATATAATTATTATGTATATTTATTTAATATGATTTTTGTAAATATAATGATTAATAAAAATTAAATTTTGTAAATATGATTAATTTTTGTGAATATGATATTTAAAATTTATTTTCTTCATATAATATGTAAATATCCTCTAATAAATAATTGTTAATATATGTTTAGAAATAATTAAATTTCTAATGATTAAAATTTATAATTATATTATGTTTAAAAAATTTTATGTTATAATAATTATTTAATTATTCTTATTTTTTTTAAATAAATGTTTATATATTAAAATTTAATTTTGTGTTTATTATTCTCATCATGTTATTATTATATTTTTATTAATTCTATTTATTTTAATCATTGTTATTATTACTAACCATATTATTATTTTTGCTTCACTAATCTTATATATATATATATATATTTTTTTATTATAATTTCACTAATATTATTTAATTTTTATTTTTAATTATTATTATTACTAACCCCTATTATATTGCTTACTAATTATTTTTACTTATTATTTATATTTTGTTTTTTATATTTATATTTTTGCTATTTATTTATTATTATTATAATTATGTAATTGCTTCTTGGTGTAATTTTGTAAATATTAAATTTATTTAATTTCATGCTATGGTTAGTAATTTAGGGAGTGTAAACATGTATTCTCCTAAAATCAAATTTAGATCATTTTAATCATAAGATAAATAATATTGTACACTCACACACGTAAGTCGATTTTTAATCGCCATCTCACATTTCTAAGGCTATCCCTCAATGTTGCCTAATCATAAGGTCAAGTGGGGTGTATAAAGCAAGTCCCTTAAAAGAAAAAATCATCAAGTCCCTAGTGGTTGCCTTTAAAAATCAAGTCCCTTCGAATAATGATGATAGTCCCTCCTATATGCTTAATACACCTCACATTTGCCTTCATAAACAGATGTCCCTCACATGTCCCTTACATCCAAGGTAATGACTACCTATTCCTTAATAATAGGGATAGTCTTACCATTTAAAGGATAAAGAACAGAAAAGACTTAAACTTTAGGGTAGGTTCCTCTTATGTACCTGCTCACTATTCAAACTTTTCAAACACTTAACAAATTTCCAACAAATTTTCAAAAACAAGTTTTTACGCATCCGTACATGGATCATTATTAACTATTATGAAAATTTTTCTATTCACACACTACACTTTCAAAAACAATTCAAAAGTGAGCTAAGTAACTAAGAGCCCATGGATAACCATGGATGTAAAGGGTGCTAATACCTTCTCCAGGCTCAGAATGCCCGATTCCAAGAGCTGATCCTGAACTTGTCCAAGGGGCAGGATGAATTGAAGACACTGCTGGCTAAGAAGAAAAATCCTGAGGACAACAAGGATGATCGTCTGAAACAACTACAAGTTGAGATAGCAGAAATGAGGACCCAGATGAATGACCAGATGGATCTTATTCAAAGTTTGGCTCAGGGGCAAGAAGAGATAAGAACCTTTGTCCACAAACTTCAAAGTGATAGAGACAGGGATCTAATTGTCAGTCAACCTTCGTTAAAACAAGCTGATTTGGTTGAAAGGAGGATGAGGATAAGAGAGGGTAAGAAACAGGTTGCCATTGATTGTTCTTCAGTTGAAGAAGAAAGACCTGATAAGGTTAATCCACCTCAACACAAGAAATATAGAAGTTCAGCACTCCAATGTCACAAGTTCTGCAATGCTTGTTGGAGATGAAGCTAATTTCCTTGGAAAATCCTCCTCAAAATCCTAAAATTTCCTCTCCTCGCTATAATCCCAAGGCAAGGTGTGAGTACCACTCCAACAGTCCTGGACATGATACTAATAGCTGTTGGGCATTGAAGAAAAAGATTCAAGACCTGATTGACGAAGGAATCCTAGAGGTTACTCCAGAGGGTCAAGTTGAGTTATACTATCATCCATCAAACACCGAAGCTGCAAGACAAGTTGCCCAGGGTAGCAAGAAAGAAAGCCTACCTATTCCTGTTGAGATATGGGGCACCTTGGGACATCCAAGTGGTAAATTTGATTTCATGGTGAAGTATACTGCTCCTCAAAGTTCACAGATTGCAATTGAAGACATTCAGCCAACTGGATGGGACAACATTTGAATTTTTCATTTGTAATTTCTTTTATTTGTTTGAACACTTACTATTATGTTAAACTTTTGTTTTCTTTAATGCATTGCATATGTTTGTCTTGAATTAATCCTTTCGTTCCACTATATTTTGAATTATGCTTCTTATTTCTATCTTGTGATATTTAACTCCTGATAAAGCTATAAGCCTGTAGAGGGAGGATGACGAAAACAATACCATAATATTAGGTAGTATGCTTTTGAACAGACTATGCTGACGATGTACAGGCATTGTTTCAATTCCTAAACAGTGGAGATATAAGGAAGTTAATCCCTAGTCAACCCTTTTGAGCCTATGAAGTAGGAGTTTTTATTCTCGCACCAATTAAAACCCTTATTCATAACCCGGGGCAGGGTAGTTACTCAGTTAACTCAAATATGCCAATTACCTGTGTTGTACACAACTAATGATGGTTCTCGGTAATCATTAAACCTGACAGTCAATATCCAGCAAAAGAAAAGCTTACTAAGTCAAAACCTATGAAGGAGACTTAGTAAAACATTAAGACAGCCCGCTGACTGTAACCTTGAAATAAGCAGTTCAGGCAAAAAGAAGGGATAATAAAGTCAAAAGGAGAAAAAAAGAGGTCACTATGAATCCTCAACAAAGAAAGATGACTGAGTATTCAAATAAATATTTGATTCCTGAACCATCACAAATATCAGTACTACAATTCCAAACTCATTTGAGCCTCAATGCATAAGTTAACTGAGTATAGGACTGAAGAACATCATGGAGATTGGGTTGGGTACAAATAAAATTTGAGCCTTTATCCTTTGTTTCTTAAACCATGAACCAGGCCACGTTATAACCCTTTAAAAGTCCTAACTGAAGCATGGTTAGTTCGAAAGCGTACTGCTACACAAAGGTATCCTGACTCCTTTAGGGCTTATTATAAAACTTGAGTTAATATCACAGTTTTCTAAAAAAAAAAAGTTTTAAAATAATTCTTTTTCAAAAACTTCAAGACAGACATAAGCATTGCATTTTTGAATATATTTGTTTGCATATACCTGAGTGTTTGACAAATGGAGAAACTTACAGGATGAATGTTCAATGAACCAAAGTCCTTCCGATAAACAAAGTTGCTTCCTGGATCAAAGTCCATGTATACAAAGGGGCATAATCATTATCTCCCAATCCAGGGGGGCAGGCCATGATACTGCCTAACTCATTTGGGGCAATCAGGACAAGATTCAACTATGTTTAAGCAACCAGAGGCAGATCTCCACATCTGTCTAAATTACTGAGGGTAACATTACAGAATTCATAATGCCAGGGGCATGGTCATTGTTTCTTAATCAAGGGGGCATACCAAGTTACTGTTCAAATCATTCGGGGCAATCAGTTCCAAATCCAACAGTGCTTAATAGCCAGGGGCAGCTCTTCTCATATATTTGAATTACCAAGGGTGACATTACAAAGTTCACAATGCCAGGGGCATATGCTTATGGGGCATTCTACTTGTTTCTCTTGAGGTGGCTCATTACAGATACTTCCATTATGGGACAATTCATCCCCAACCAAGGAGCAATGCTTTCTTTTCAAATCTAGTATCCGGAGAGTACATGGTCCATTACAACTTGAAGACACATTCCTCTACCTTGATTTGGAATTCTCAACAAAAGTCATTGTGGGAATTAATTGTCTATGCCAGTAGTATCAGATGGTGTCAGTATCATGTCTTCAGATCCAGCTATGAGGATTTCTGGGAAGGTATTCAGGAAAGTTAAAAATTTCATGAGCTCCAAATCCAATTGGTTATACACTCTCAAAGTTGAAACGATTCTGTTTTCAAGTTCAGCTTTACTTTTCCCTCTGAATCCAGATTTACGTCTACCATAAGCAAAATGTCCATTGGTTGTGTTTGAATGAATGTATGCTTTTGAATATGATTGATGTTTACAAGAAATGCATGAATGCTCAATATGATTGATGTTTACAAGAAATGCATGAATGCTCAATATGATTGATGTTTACAAGAAATGCATGTATGCTTAATATGATTGATGTTTACCAGAAATGCATGAAAATACAGTAATAGTATTTATTAAGGACGAACGAGGGAAGGATTTCAACGAAGCTTCGCCAGTTCATCTTTACAAGACAGCTACAAACCCTCAGTAGGACAAATCTATCTCCATAAAGTCACATCTCCCCTGGAATTTATATCCATCTCTTTTATCCTCATACGGATATTCGGGAATTTACTTTCCAATAAGGGTACGACGAATGAAGACGGGATGTTATACCTATCCTACTATCAAACGAAGACGAAGGTTATATATACCTTGCTATCCCCAGCAGACGGGAGGTTAAATATACCTTGCTATCCCCAGCAGACGGAAGGTTATGTATAATATATTATCAAACAAGACGGGAACGAGTTCTTCATATTCTTTAGCAATGAATCGGGATTTATTTTCCCTGGCCAGCAGTTGATATACGAAGATATCCAGACGCTTCAAGCTGCATGATGCATACATCATTTATATCATATCATATCATACATATACATAGATACATAATACATTACTTAAGTGCATCACATTATACAAGCATGCATAAGACATAAACTAATATTATTATACAGAATGCTACCTTGTTCTCAGGTTGATTATCCAGCAAACAAGCTTATGGACATCAGGATTGCTCCATCCTCCTGAAAGCTTCTTATACTCAGGATTTCTCTATCCTCCTGACAGCTATCATCATCACCTCAGGATTGCTCCATCTTCCTGACAGCTATCATCATTACTTCTGGACTGCTTCATCCTCCAAGACTTTTTTCAGAAGAGCAAATCCTGACGCTCTTTTGGCCCCTTGTTCAAGACATTTTTCAGAGGAACTAATCCTGACGTTCTTTTGATCCTTAAGAGCAAATCCTGACGCTCTTTTTGCATCTTGTTCAAGATACATCTTTCAGAAGAACAAACCCTGACGTTCTTTTGATCCTTAAGAGCAAATCCTGACGCTCTTTTGGCTACTTGTTCAAGATACTTTTTCAGAAGAACAAATCCTGACGTTCTTTTGATCCTTAAGAGCAAATCCTGACACTCTTTCAACCCCTTGTTCAAGACATTTTTCAGAAGAACAAATCCTGACGTTCTTTTGACCCTTAAGAGCAAATCCTGACGCTCTTTTGGCCCATTATTCAAGATACTTTTTCGGAAGAACAAACCCTGACGTTCTTTTGATCCTTAAGAACAAATCCTGACGTTCTTTTGGCCCTTGGAGAATAGGCAAACGGTCTGTACAAAGACCCATTCCCTAATCCAAAATATTTCCAGAAGAGATAATCATCACAAAATTTATTTCTACTGGTCCATCCAACAACTCAAATCATGTTGCATAAATGATTCAAAGACGGTTTATACAAAGACCTAGTACTGATATTCAGTATCAACATCAGAACATCACTACATCCAGATATTTTAGATGGCATCTCTAAGCCCATCCCGTTCTTCCAAGTGGCATCTTTAAGCCCACTCAAGCATATACAACCAACCATCAATATCACTCTATGCACTGGTGAGTGCAAAATTTTTGGGCTTTTGTGTTCAATCCCCTTCAACCTTCCAGGTCACGACTGGCAAATGTACCAATCTAACCCCTCAGGTTTCAGAAAATTGAACAGGGGCAGCTGTTGCACCCCAAAATTTGCCCTCACAATACAAGACTTTGTGTTCTAAGAAGGTTCACAAGGTTCACAAGTTTATATAACCTTTCATGAGGTTCATAAAGTCTACAAGTTACTTCTTGAAGGTTCACAAGGTTCACAAGTTTCTCAACATTCCCAAGACCTTTCATGAGGTTCATGAAGTCTACAAGTTACTTCTTGAAAGTTCACAAGGTTCACAAGATTCACAATGATTACAAAGCTTTCCTGAGGTTCATGAGGTCTGCAAAGTCATTTTATGAGGTTCACAAGGTTCACAAGCTTCACAATACCTCCCATGAGGTCCACAAGACATTTTATGGTGGTTCACAAGATTCACAAAGTTCACAATTGGTCAGAAGAGTTGACAATTCCCTCAGACAATGCACCTCCTAAGCAGTGCATCCAAAACTAGGGTTTTGACTTTAATCAGGCTAAATGAACTTCCAAGACTTCAAGTGAGCTTCATAACATCTTATATGTGTTTAAGAACCCCCATGACAAGTTTCAAGACTTTTCTCAAAAGTTTGCTCAGTCAGATGATCAGATAAGTCAAAATCAGTCAATGCAGTTAAAAAGTCAAACTGAGGTCAACTGTGGTCAAACCAAAGTCAAACTTCATGATTTTTTGCCAACATCAAGTATATGAAGTAAAATTCATCATTTGATCAAGGGTTGATCATGATTCATCAAGGAGATTCCAGATCATCAAGAATCAGGAGTTTCTAAATTAGGGTTTCCTCAGTAAAAGTCAACTGAACTTTGACCAGCCATAACTTTCACATGCTTCATCACCAAGTCTCCACTCAAAGCTCATTTTGAAGGAAATTGAATTCTCTACAACTTTGTGTCTCACAAGCCAAGCCCAAAAATGCTTCATTTGGAAGATATGAGCTAAGACATTATAGGTCATTTCAAAAGTCAACAAAAAGTCAACAACTTCAAAAGGGCATAACTTGAGATTGGTAAATGATATGGACATGAAACCAGTGGGGTTGTTTAGAGGACTCTTCAAGCTTTCCAAAATGTCCAAGAACACCCTCATAGCATTAAAATTGAGGGAGATGTGCCCTTGCAAAGTTGGGAAATTTTGTGATGGTTTGTGATGAAAATGGAGGTTTAAAACCAATTCTTTTCAAATGGGCTTGGCAAATCATGATCCAATCCATACATTATCATCATGCACGACCCAAATCATTAAAAATCTGAATTTTTATTATTTTATTTTTATTTATTTTGATTTAATTCATAAAAAATCATTTTAAATAAATATAAAATATGAAAATATGATGTTTAATGGAGATTTGGTTTCTAGAAGGCCTTCAATGCTGATTGGAATTGAAAGGGAAGGAAATCATGAGATTGATCCAAAGATAGCAAGCCATAATGCAAGAATATTGAACTTTTAAGACATGATCAATTTCAATCTTTTTGAATCAAAAACTTTCATACAACCAATCAATATTTTGACCTAGATTCAATCACCTATATATACTAAACTCATTGCCATTGCCCAAGTCACGAATTTGCTGCCTCAAAGTGTAAGTTTCATTGCTCAAAAAAATCATCCAAAACTCACATTCGGATTCTTCAATCCAGGGCATTTGAAGGTAAAATAAGAACATAGAGATGTTCTTTGGACATCACTGAAGCATTATCATCACTCATACGCATCACTGCCTTGCTATATTGCTTAGTCCGAACTCATCTTTCTCTTAAAATTCAAATTTTCGAATCCATTAATATATGCATTATGAATTGTTTTTGATGACTGATATGTGTTTATCTTGATGCCTAGAACGATTCTGGACAATTGGATTGAAGCTTCATGACCTATACTACCCGCGGCCATTGTTAGGGTTTAGAACTCAATTTTAGGGTTTCATGATTCAAGCCATATAAATGAATTTTAAAAACGTAGAAAGATTGTATGAGTCATAAGGAACTCATTGATGTCTTTAATTTCTTGAATCGTTACTGCTTTGTACAAGTTTCACTTTCGTAGGTTTGAAGCATTGAGGAATTCGCAGGAAAGGTCGTGAGTGATTTCGCAGGAAAAAGTGCAGGTATGAGGTTGAAGAAGAAGCTGTTGGCGCGTTCAGGAAAAATTCAAATATTAATGAAAATATTTTATGTTTAATTGTTGGTTGGTTTGTCACACGCGCGTTTGTGTCTCAGTGGTAAGGCTGGTAGGCATATTGGGTGATGGCATTGGTTCGAGTCTTGGCTGGGACATTTTTTTCTTTTATTTTTCCAGATGAAGCATACATAATATATTATGTTATGTTACCATTAAAATATCAGGTAGGCTCTCCCAGCCAGGTGGTAATGCGCGCATATGAATATCCATGAGGTCCTGGGTTCAACACCACCCCAGGCCTTTTGTTTCTTTTATTTTTCCAGGTTTTTGTGACAAAGGATAAAACTAATAGGACTCATTCCATTGCTGCCTGCGTGCTGATGGCCAAGTGGTATGCTTTGTTGATGATAAACCTGGTGACCTGGGTTCAAGTCCCAGCCAGGTATGTTTTGCCTTTTATTTTTTTTCTATTTGTTTCTTCTTATTTTTTTGATTTATATTTTATTAATAAACATAATATGAATATTAATAATTTTTGTATATTAAAATAAACCCTAATTTTGTAAAACCTAATGTTATTTTTCTAAATAATTTTTATTTTCTAATTCTTAATATAATTATTATGTATATTTATTTAATATGATTTTTGTAAATATAATGATTAATAAAAATTAAATTTTGTAAATATGATTAATTTTTGTGAATATGATATTTAAAATTTATTTTCTTCATATAATATGTAAATATCCTCTAATAAATAATTGTTAATATATGTTTAGAAATAATTAAATTTCTAATGATTAAAATTTATAATTATATTATGTTTAAAAAATTTTATGTTATAATAATTATTTAATTATTCTTATTTTTTTTAAATAAATGTTTATATATTAAAATTTAATTTTGTGTTTATTATTCTCATCATGTTATTATTATATTTTTATTAATTCTATTTATTTTAATCATTGTTATTATTACTAACCATATTATTATTTTTGCTTCACTAATCTTATATATATATATATATTTTTTTTTTTATTATAATTTCACTAATATTATTTAATTTTTATTTTTAATTATTATTATTACTAACCCCTATTATATTGCTTACTAATTATTTTTACTTATTATTTATATTTTGTTTTTTATATTTATATTTTTGCTATTTATTTATTATTATTATAATTATGTAATTGCTTCTTGGTGTAATTTTGTAAATATTAAATTTATTTAATTTCATGCTATGGTTAGTAATTTAGGGAGTGTAAACATGTATTCTCCTAAAATCAAATTTAGATCATTTTAATCATAAGATAAATAATATTGTACACTCACACACGTAAGTCGATTTTTAATCGCCATCTCACATTTCTAAGGCTATCCCTCAATGTTGCCTAATCATAAGGTCAAGTGGGGTGTATAAAGCAAGTCCCTTAAAAGAAAAAATCATCAAGTCCCTAGTGGTTGCCTTTAAAAATCAAGTCCCTTCGAATAATGATGATAGTCCCTCCTATATGCTTAATACACCTCACATTTGCCTTCATAAACAGATGTCCCTCACATGTCCCTTACATCCAAGGTAATGACTACCTATTCCTTAATAATAGGGATAGTCTTACCATTTAAAGGATAAAGAACAGAAAAGACTTAAACTTTAGGGTAGGTTCCTCTTATGTACCTGCTCACTATTCAAACTTTTCAAACACTTAACAAATTTCCAACAAATTTTCAAAAACAAGTTTTTACGCATCCGTACATGGATCATTATTAACTATTATGAAAATTTTTCTATTCACACACTACACTTTCAAAAACAATTCAAAAGTGAGCTAAGTAACTAAGAGCCCATGGATAACCATGGATGTAAAGGGTGCTAATACCTTCCTTTTACATAACCTACCCCCCGGACCCAAAAATATCTCTTAAGGTCTTTCCTGTTCTTTTATACCCTTTCCTTTTGGATAAAATAAAAGTCGGTGGCGACTCTTGCTATCCGCAACATAACTAAAAGTCAGTTCTCCCACCGTGTTACAAAACTGGCGACTCTGCTGGGGATCATAATTTAAGAGGGGTACCCTTAGGAATTAAGATCACTTTAAATTGTTTGCCTTGTTTGCTTTATATTACTTGTTGGGGTGCTCTTATGTGTGAAAGGTCCTAACCCGGATCTAGTGTACCTTAGGTAAATGGCAATAGACCAAGGAAACTGTACGGCGTATACCGATATGGTTGATCTGGTGGCCATAGTTAGTGTGACTTCTTGGTTGGTGCTTATGTTCCTTAAGTCAAGTTGAGGATAATATGAGGCTGCCATATGTTGTCAATGCACTAACTAACTTTTAGAACCCTAGTTAACTCATCTTGGCCTTTAGAAAGTAGTGAGGTAACCGGCTTTGGTGCAGACTGAAGTTGGTTGACACTCGATACTACGCTCATTGAGATCTTAAACTTGGAGGGTTTTGGTTGGCAAGTAAGTTGCCTTCTGATCAACCACCCTTGTGAAGGATCAATGATATTGAGATCCCTTAGAACCTGGTTACTTTTGTAGGACAGGATGAACCATCTAACTTCAGGGGAGGGTACTTACCTTAAACCTCATGCAGGCCTTTAAACCTAGGGCTATGGTGTGACTTGTTTGTGTGTGCCACATGTTTGTGATTGATCATAACATCATAGCATCGTCATGCATCATAAGCATAGCATTTTCACTAACCATTTCAAGGACCAAAGGATTTATCTTTGTTCTTTGTTGCAGGTCATGGCTTCTGCTCGTAGAAACACCATCAGGATCAACTTTGTGGGGATACCTCCCAAGCTTAAAGAGTTGGTTTCTCAAGTGTCTGATCACTCCCAGTTCATCAAGAGACATGGTCACCTATTGGATCTAGTCACTTCAGGGTTCAATGAAGACATGATGAGTGTCCTATTCCAGTTCTTTGACCCTAAACACCATTGCTTTACATTCCCTGACTATCAGCTGGTTCCAACCATGGGGGAGTTCTCTAAACTTCTGGGTATACCTGTTCTTGATCAAAGACCCTTCACAGGCTTGGAGAAGGAGCTTAAACCAGAGGTTATTGCTGCAGCTCTACATCTGAAGAAGTCTGACATTGTTCTAGAAACAAGAAGCGGAGTCAAGGGTATTCTTGCTAAGGTATTAATGGATAAAGCTCAAGTGTTCTTGAAGGCCATGAGCTATGATGCTTTTGAGGAGATCTTAGCCTTGCTGATATATGGCTTAGTGTTGTTCCCCAATCCAGATCAGTTCATAGACGTTCATGCCATCAATATATTCCTGAGTCACAATCCAGTGCCTACATTGCTTGGAGACATCCTACATTCTCTTCACACCCGTACTACAAGGGCAAGAGGAACTTTGATGTGCTGCATACCTTTGCTTTCTAGGTGGTTTATTTCTCACCTTCCTCGCTCAGTAATGAAGAATGAGCAAGGGTTCAGATGGTCCAAGAGGATCATGTCACTTTCTCACTCAGATATCCATTGGTGCTCCAGATCTATGGAGAATGTCACTATCATTGACCGTTGTGGGGAGTTTCCTAATGTGCCACTTCTAGGCATAAGAGGAGGCATCACCTACAACCCCTCTCTAGCTTTACGACAGTTTGGTTACGCTCGAAGCGATGGTCCACATGACATGTTAATTCAGGGCATTGTGTTTGATTACGACAACAATCTTCAAGGTTACCGTCAGAGATTCATACGAGCATGGGGAAAAGTAAACAGGGTTGACAGCAAGACACTGGAGCCTAAGTACACTATTCCTATGGAAGCTTATCTCAGATGGGTGCGGTCTCGTGCTCAGACTCTCATGATGCCATACCCTGCTATCCTGCCAGTTACCATGGAACCTGTTGCTGAAGGAGACACTGCTTATACCATCCTTCACCCAGACATGCCTACTGACATGGAAGACTTACAGAGATCCTGGATCCAGTTGAAGGAGCAAAGGGATACTTTCGAGGCTCATTACAAAGCAAGCCAAGAAAGAATCCTGGAACTAACAAAGCAACTTCACGAAGAACGGAATCTCAACTCATACCTCAACATAAAGAGGAAACGTCCATGGGAGACTTAAAACCCCATCTTTTGTACTTATTTCATTTCATTTTTTGTAAGCCCAAGAGGCAAAACAAAGTTATTACTAATAAAAGTTTACTTTCATGTTTGTCTAAGCAAATTTAAATCCTGCGGTCCTTAAAAACATTGCATACGCATTTACATTCCATATCATTGCATCACAGGTTTATTGTGCACAGGTTTCTTATCTTCTCGCTGTTTATTTGAAGCAATGGCTCTTGAGCAAACAGTTAAGGATCTCCAGGCTCAGAATGCCCGATTCCAAGAGCTGATCTTGAACTTGTCCAAGGGGCAGGATGAATTGAAGACACTGCTGGCTAAGAAGAAAAATCCTGAGGACAACAAGGATGATCGTCTGAAACAACTACAAGCTGAGATAGCAGAAATGAGGACCCAGATGAATGACCAGATGGATCTTATTCAAATTTTGGCTCAGGGGCAAGAAGAGATAAGAACCTTTGTCCACAAACTTCAAAGTGATAGAGACAGGGATCTAATTGTCAGTCAACCTTCGTTAAAACAAGCTGATTTGGTTGAAAGGAGGATGAGGATAAGAGAGGGTAAGAAACAGGTTGCCATTGATTGTTCTTCAGTTGAAGAAGAAAGACCTGATAAGGTTAATCCACCTCAACACAAGAAATATAGAAGTTCAGCACTCCAATGTCACAAGTTCTGCAATGCTTGTTGGAGATGAAGCTAATTTCCTTGGAAAATCCTCCTCAAAATCCTAAAATTTCCTCTCCTCGCTATAATCCCAAGGCAAGGTGTGAGTACCACTCCAACAGTCCTGGACATGATACTAATAGCTGTTGGGCATTGAAGAAAAAGATTCAAGACCTGATTGACGAAGGAATCCTAGAGGTTACTCCAGAGGGTCAAGTTGAGTTATACTATCATCCATCAAACACCGAAGCTGCAAGACAAGTTGCCCAGGGTAGCAAGAAAGAAAGCCTACCTATTCCTGTTGAGATATGGGGCACCTTGGGACATCCAAGTGGTAAATTTGATTTCATGGTGAAGTATACTGCTCCTCAAAGTTCACAGATTGCAATTGAAGACATTCAGCCAACTGGATGGGACAACATTTGAATTTTTCATTTGTAATTTCTTTTATTTGTTTGAACACTTACTATTATGTTAAACTTTTGTTTTCTTTAATGCATTGCATATGTTTGTCTTGAATTAATCCTTTCGTTCCACTATATTTTGAATTATGCTTCTTATTTCTATCTTGTGATATTTAACTCCTGATAAAGCTATAAGCCTGTAGAGGGAGGATGACGAAAACAATACCATAATATTAGGTAGTATGCTTTTGAACAGACTATGCTGACGATGTACAGGCATTGTTTCAATTCCTAAACAGTGGAGATATAAGGAAGTTAATCCCTAGTCAACCCTTTTGAGCCTATGAAGTAGGAGTTTTTATTCTCGCACCAATTAAAACCCTTATTCATAACCCGGGGCAGGGTAGTTACTCAGTTAACTCAAATATGCCAATTACCTGTGTTGTACACAACTAATGATGGTTCTCGGTAATCATTAAACCTGACAGTCAATATCCAGCAAAAGAAAAGCTTACTAAGTCAAAACCTATGAAGGAGACTTAGTAAAACATTAAGACAGCCCGCTGACTGTAACCTTGAAATAAAAGTTAAGAGAAGAGCTACCAAACCATATTATGAACATTCTTCAAGGTAACCGGAATTCCATCTTCAAAGACAAATGAACTTAATTTGAGGCTAAGGTCTTCAATCGATCACAACTTGAGCAAAGGGAGAGATCCTAAAATCTAAGTCCAAACTCCAATGCTAAGGATAGTAACCATAGTCCGAAATTAAAGTCACAAGTCTTTTTTAATGTTTAATCCTTTATTAATGTTTTGGTGTCCAAATGGACAAAAGAAAAATCACAAGCAACAATATAAACATAAACAAAATGATATATGATATAATATGATAATAGCATAATAAAGAGAGATAAGGAGCGAGAAATTGAAATAAAGAGGATAAGGTGCGAGAGATTGAATTTAAATGGATTATATTCACATTATTATAATATTTACATAATAAGTGGTATGATGAACTTAATCAAGCACAACCACGAAAAAATATAACAAAATCGAGGCAACCGGATCCAAGTGGATCTTATTCCGAATCGGGACAAATTTAGGCCTATGTTAAGCAATCGCCGAGTAATTTACAAAGTAATTACCCTACAAATGAGGCCGGCCACCACTAATTAAAGTGGAAAATATTCGTGCTAATACATGTTAGAGAAACGATATTATGGATCGTTCTCCGAAAACATGCCACACTAAAAGAAAAAGAACGGTCTAATCTTAATCGAGATTTTCGTTGAATTTATCGAAGGCAACCTATCACGATCTCAAAGTATGGAGAATGATCCAAATGATCATTCATCCATAGATTTGAAATAATGAAGATTAAACCTATTCGAAATTCAACAATCACGAATCGGAGATTTTCATCGACCAAAAAATAAAATAAAAGATGGAAAAGAAAGCATGGATCTAAAAAAATAAATCCATAAAAGAATTGAAATATTTTTTAAATCTCCTTTTCTTAAAATCTCTTTTCCTAAAATCTTTTCTAAAATGTTTCTAAAATATTTTTTCTTAAACTTTTCCTAAAACACTTTTTTCTAATTTTTTTATATCAAAATAACATTTGAAACAACTTTTTAAAGTATGAAAGCTAATAATGATAATAAAAAAAATTAACAAAATGGAGGGGGAAGACCCGCGGGTTGTGGTGCTGGATAACAAGATCCAAATGGCCAACATCCATTTTCATTAAACGAAATAACAATTAAATAATAAAACAGAAACAAGAATTAGAAAAAAAGCCAAAGCTCTTCTTCTTCAATGCGCGACGGAAACAGGGGAAAGTAGAACACGGATCGTGGCGGTAACAAACCTCACCTTCAAACAATCAATCGGAGCAAAAAAACCGTCACAGATCGCTTATTCAAACAACTTCACTGAAAGCCTCGCCGCCTCTATCTCTATCAACTCAAGAAGAAATTGCCGCGAGCTCTCTCAATCTCAACCTCTTCTTCTTCTTGTTCAAACGCAGAAGACAAAGGGGAAATTACAAGGGAAGATCAAGGTTTTCTTTTATGGATTTGGTTTTAGGATTGATAAAGAATGAGTTGAAGAATTGAGAGAAATGAAAGCTTGATTCTGGTTTTTGGCAGGGGTTTAGGAGGGCTTTCAAAGCTTGAGGATTGAATGGTTCAATTTATAGAAGGTGTGAGCTGAGATTTGGTGTCGTTTTGAAGATTGTGATTGCGTTTTTGCAGGTGATTTTCGCGTGCTCTTGCTGAGTTTTTGCGTTTGCGTTTTATGTGTTGCTTAGCTTGCGTTTTGATTTGTTTTGGTGCTTGTAAAGTTATGCGTTTTGCTGTGTGTTTTGAAGCAGGTGCGGGATGCGTGACGTTTTGGCATGTACGAATTTGAATGTAAAGGCTGAAGCTAGCTGCGGTGTGCGGCTTGATTGCTGTTGCGGATTGTTGTAGTTGGGAAGCCAGGAAGCTTGCGGCTTGTAGAAGTTTTGCTGTACGGATGGCGTGCTGGCTTTGGTTTTTTTGCACTTGGCTGAGGTGATGTAAAGTTGTTTGTTGATTAAAGTGAAGCTGAGTTGGTGTTTTGCTGTGGCTGGAGTTTTCACGCGCGGGATGCGTGATGAAGCTGGTATGAATTGGCTTTGGGCTTGGCACGGCTTGCGTGCGAGAGGCTTGTAGTGTGTTGTTGATTTACTTTGGCTGGGAAGTATTGGCTGGAAGGCTGAAGTTGGAAGATGTGAAGGCTAGCTGTGTTAGGCTTGTTTCATGCGTGTGGGAAAGCTTGTTTTGCTTATTGCTTTTGTTTGCGAGATATGAGCTGGAGTCATATGGTTTGGCTGCTTGTAGCTGTGCAACAGGCTGGGAATTTTCACGTGCAACTGGCGTATGAATGTTGTTGTGAAGCTTGCAAGCTGATGTTGTTGCAGTTGGCTAGGCTGAGGCTTGTTGAGTTTTGTTTGTGATGTGCTGAAGTTATGGGCTTACAAAACATGGGCCTTCCCTAATATTTTTTGATAATTTTTTTTGTTGACAAATGGGTTAAAAAAGAATGGATTTGATTACTATATATTTTTTGGTAAGAAAAAAATGGTAATAATGAAAAAAAGAATAAATTGGAATAAATGGAATTTTTTTAATATAAATGGATAAGAAAAAAAAATGTTGAAATATGAATTTAGAAATGGATAAGAACAAGAATTAAAAAAAATGGTAATTGGATATTTGTAAAAGAGAAAAAAATATAGAAGATGGTTTAGGATATGAAATGAACAGTCGACTAAATCGGACGTGAATATGAATTATTTCGGTAACAATGGGTTATAGTTAAAAAATGAAAATATGGATATGATGATTTTTAGGTTCCACAACCAACTCCCGATTTTTCTCACAAGCCTCTGATAAAAAAAAACCAACACAGACCCACTGGATATTTCACAACTTAAGCCAACTGTCATCTGAAAATCGTCTGACCCATGCCCTGATGATTCGAAACCAAACTGAGGAAAATAAATCCTCAGATGAATCGCTAATGAACTGATGAACCGATGAACTGATAAACACTGAAGATTCAAACCAAACTTCACACAGAACACTGTCTGATAGCCTTTCACACACAACACAACCTGAACTTTTGAAAACCCGCTATCTGAGGAATAAACCCCTGGCACACATAATTTGCAGTCGAAACAATCTTTTGATAGTTTGACCAATATTAGGTCAAACATCCATCTGAAATCGAATTGTGACTGAACAAACGCCTCTGAATGAAGTTACTGTCTTATCTTCGCAAACCTGCAACACAGAGAAGAAGAAGAGGAACACTGCAACATATTTTTTTGTATTTTGGTTAGAAGTTAGTAAAGATAAACAAATAATGAAGAAGTAAAAACAATGGTGATCCCCTGCGAAGCATAGACCCTTCATCTGAGAAGAAACGAGAAACCAGTGTGATCTTGTTTGTATGCAAGATGCAGATGATATGCGAAGAAATCTTAGGGAAAAAATTAGGGTGTTACAGTTGCCCCTATTTAAGTTTCTTCAATCCGGAGATATGAAGATTGACATCTTCGTCTCTACAAGATGGGAGAGACTTAAATACAGAAAACCCAATTTTTGTCCTAAGATAACATGATATGATATGAATATGATATGCAAATCCAAGATCTCTGTGGGGAAAATATGACCACCAGAGGAAAGCAAAACTTGGGGACACAGAAGAAAATCCCGCTGGGTAAACAACAACAGACAACAGAGAGATTTTACCAGGAAAATAAATCACTGGATAACTGACTCCACTTGGGAAAAGATATGATATAATCAAGGTACAATATTCAACCAGGGAAAGATAAACACCCTGCCAGGAAATATCAACCAAACAAAGTATTTGATTCCAAAAACATGGATGAATACTGAGTTGGAAAAGAATTATCAACTACCTGTTTACTGGGTAGGAAATATAAAGGACTCGACTATCAATTTATTGGATAGGAGCAAAATAAAGAGGGATAACCTCAATTACCTTTTTACTGGGCAGAAAAAATTCTCAACTACCTGATTTACTGGGTAGAAAATACAAAGGACTCGACTATCGATTTACTGGATAAGAGCAAAATAAAGAGGAATAACCTCCACTACCTTTTTACTGGGCAGAAAAAATTCTCGACTACTTGATTTACTGGGTAGAAAATACAAAGGACTCGACTATCGATTTACTGGATAGGAGAAAAATAAAGAGGAATAACCTCCACTACCTTTTTACTGGGCAGAACAAATTCTCAACTACCTGATTTACTGGGTAGGAGCATGATCAACTACCTGATTTACTGGGTAGGAACTCAATCAAAGGGAAACAGCTTCTATTACCTTTTTACTGGGTAAGAAGAAATCTCAACTACCGGATTTACTGGGTAGAAAAATTCTCAACTACCTGATTTACTGGGTAGGAGCTTAAGCAAAGGAAAACAAACTCTATTACCTTTTTACTGGGTAAGAGGATAAAATCTCGACTACCAGATTTACTGGGTAGGAGTACAAGTAAAAGAACTTGATCAAATTGGTAATATTACCCACTATCGATTACTGATAGCTTAATTCCAAAGCAAAATATCCACAAAAGGGGACCAAAGTTCAATCCAAGAACAAATTGGAAAGAAACGGTCAAACAAGACTCATCCCGAGGAGGAAATATCTCAACTGGGGAAATTCCATCCATATAATAAACTGGAGGAAACTGAATCAAAATCATCCACAAGAAACAAACTCGGTGGGGAATTGGAAAGGATTAACACTTTCTGCTTAATGGTCAACACTCTAAACTTAAGAGGAAGACGACACACACACTCTGTGGGGAAACTCCACACCAAAGAGCAGATAACAATGATAAATGCAAGAATGCAAGCAAGCGATGCTATGCTTATGCTTATGAATATGCTGACAAAATAGACATAAAGATAAGAAACGGGTGACATGAACACCACAACAACCAGATACTCGGCTAATCCCAGGCAACAGTGCAGGGAAACATGTTGGAGATTCAACTTTAAATCCTGCAGGGGAATATCATAAGCCATCAAAGGAATAAAATCCTACTACAAGGCTTAAATCATGATAAGATAGCATCTGCTAGGAATATCATCCTGCTGAGGAAATGTAATAATCTGCTGAGGATGGAAGTATTCTTGATAAAAATCAAACTTCACGAGGAATAACTGTCATACCACTCTTGCTCCACTTGGGGATAGAGTGCGAGACCTGCTAAAAATCACATAGGAACCTGCTGGAAATCAACACATGCAGACCTACTGGGGATCTATATGGGGATATCAGAAGTTAACATCATAGCCAAAACACAGTTACGAGGGATTTTAAATCAATACCCACCCTCGGGTAACAG
Source organism: Lathyrus aphaca (assembly GCA_963966055.1). NCBI lineage: Eukaryota > Viridiplantae > Streptophyta > Magnoliopsida > Fabales > Fabaceae > Lathyrus > Lathyrus aphaca. Next base: position 34,630,091 of record OZ014523.1, read on the forward strand.
AAAACCTATAAACTGACTGCTATATCAATACTTCTATATTCAAGGATGCAAACAACTCAAGCTGAGGAACAAGAGCTCAGCTGGGGATTCCCAAAACTTCTCAAGTTAAAGATAACTTGCTGAGGAAGAGATCAACACTCAGCTAGGGATTCTTAAGAACATCCCTTCCAACAACTCTTCTGGGGAAAACATGGGAACTCAGAACAAACATCTCCGTTCAACATCATTAACATCAACCTGTCAAGACTATCCAGGAACCTTGCATGGACACAACCGAATCAAACCCTGCTTTGGGAGAGACAAGTTACACACATCCAGACTTTACCATCCTTGGAATCACCATCGATATCCTTTCTTTGTTCATATATCAAAAGAAAAATGTTTCTAAAATCTTCAAAGATTAAAATTATTTAAATTTGTTTCAAAAATCATCATCAACAATAAATTGAAATTTTGTAAACAGAAACAATATAAAGAATTGCAAACAATTGGATAAAAGTTCAAATTCATTGATAGAATGGTAGTCAGCAAATGGCATGACTCCATGGATCATTACAAGTTTGAAAAATGGTAAATACATGGAAAAGGGCTACATTGAAATACAATGATCACTACTCTCCCTATCAACTTTGAACTCCACTGTGTCCGAAACTTCAGTCCAGGATGAGTGAATAAGAATCTTTGATGGGAAATTCTTCTGAGGGATAGAATCTAAAACCCTCGGTTGCTACAAGTGATCCAGTCTGTCGACGCAGTTACTTGCCATGATCCCTAACTTTTGCATAGATTGCCCTTTCGGGTTTTCAATCTACCGGGATAATTATTTCTGTTTATGTCTCTAATTTTTGCCTGGACCGCCCTTTCGGGTTTTCAATCCACCGAGACGCTCATTTTTCCTAAGCCGCCCTTTCGAGTTTTCAACTTAGCGAGCTGTTCTTTTATTTTTTTAGGCGAAGTATTTCTTGACTGCATCCGCATTCACAGGGCGAGTGATCTCCTCACCATCCATAGTTGCAAGAATTAATGAACCGCCAGAGAAGGCTTTCTTAACAACATATGGGCCATCATAGTTCGGAGTCCACTTGCCCCAAGAATCTTTAAGGAAAGACTGAATCTTTTTGAGCACGAGGTCGCCTTCTCTGAATACACGAGGTTTGACCTTCTTGTCAAAAGCTTTCTTCATCCTTTGCTGGTACAACCGACCATGACACAAAGTTGTTATTCTCTTTTCCTCAATTAAATTCAACTGATCAAATCTACTCTGACACCATTCAGCCTCAGTCAACTTAGCTTCCATCAGAACTCTCATTGATGGGATCTGTACCATAAACAAGTGAGAAAGGGGTTGCCCCTGTTGAAGTGCAGACATATGTACGATATCCATGTAAAGCAAAAGGGAGCATCTCATGCCAGTCCTTGTATGTCACGACCATCTTCTGAATGATCTTCTTAATGTTTTTATTCGCAGTTTCAACAACCCCATTCATCTTCGGTCTATAAGGAGAGGAATTATGGTGTTGAATCTTGAATTCTTCACAGAGCTCTTTCATCATCTTACTATTCAAGTTCGAACCATTATCGGTAATGATTCTATTCGGAACACCATATCTGCAGATAATGTTATTCTTGATAAACCGAACCACAACTTGCTTGGTCACATTAACATACGATGCCGCTTCCACCCACTTGGTGAAGTAGTCAATTGCCACAAGAATAAAACGATGTCCATTCGAAGCCTTGGGTTCAATCATACCAATCATATCAATTCCCCACATGGAGAAAGGCCATGGGGAAGAAATCACATTGAGATAAGCTGGTGGCACATGAATCTTATCAGCATACACTTGACACTTATGGCACTTTTTCACATACTTGCAACAATCAGATTCCATTGTCAACCAATAGTAACCTGCTCTCAACATCTTTTTAGCCATTGCATGCCCATTAGCATGAGTGCCAAAAGATCCTTCATGAATTTCTTTCATTAACATGTCTGCTTCGTGTCTATCCACGCATCTGAGCAAGACCATGTCAAAATTTCTCTTATAAAGCACATTTCCATTCAAGAAGAAATTGCCTGCCGATCTCCTCAAAGTCCTCTTATCTTTATCGGATGCCCCAAGCGGGTATTCTTGACTCTGGAGAAAACATTTAATATCATGATACCAAGGCTTGTCATCATGGACCTCTTCAACTGCAAACACATAAGCTGGTCTTTCAAGTCGCATCACACTGATCATGGGAACATCATTCCATTGGTGCACTTTTATCATAGAATCTATAGTTGCTAAAGCATCTGCCATCTGATTCTCATCACGAGGAACATAATGAAACTCAACTTTAGTGAAAAAAGTTGATATCTTCCTGGCATAATCTCTATAAGGGATCAAGTGGGGTTGATGAGTTACCCAAGTACCTTGGATCTGATTAATTACCAAGGCAGAATCTCCATACACATCAAGATGCTTAATCCTCAGATCAATAGCTTCCTCAAGACCCATAATGCAGGCTTCATACTCAGCTTCATTATTGGTACAAGGAAAAGTCAACCTCGCGGAAAAAGGAATATGTGAACCATGGGGAGTAATGATAACGAGAAAATGTATCGATTATATTGCTATGTTTCATTAACGTTTTATCGCATAATCATTGTTTTAACACCCAATTCCTCGAGTTTTTCTTACCATTTTGCAGGTACATCGTATACGGAGCTAAATCATGAACCAAGAGCAAAAGGAACCAAAACAACCATAAAAAGATGAAGAAATGAAGAAACCTGCAAAAACCTGCATATTTTGTTGCGCTCACGGTCGTCACCTAGGTGTCACGACCGTGACACCCCAAAAGACGCAATCACGACCGTGACACTTAAAATTCAAGGGACACGAACGTGAAGACCTTGTCACGACCGTGACAAGGGAAAAAGTAGGTTATTTGACCCAGACTTGGTCACAAGACTACGTGCATGTGAAGCTGCTGACCCTGTATCCACGTTCCTAGATTTCCTCAACTGCTTCTACGAGGCCCATGCAACACATTCAGCCGCAAGCCCAATTATTCTTCTATAAATAGCATAATTCAGTTGAACAATTTACAGAGCATTATTTTATCAATTTCCTGCGGAAGCTCTGCCGAATTATTTTACAACCCTTTTATTTCAGCATTATTTTCAGTATTCTATTTTTATTGTATCCAAACCCAACCTATAACAATTTCCAACATCAGGAAATTGTTATAAAATTTACTTGTTTCTAAACCTTCAGAATTTTATTTTATTTTCGATTTCCGCCAATTACTCCGAGCTTTCCGGTCTGTGGAAGAAGGAGTCTGCCATTTTATTATTAACCAGGTTCATATTATTTGCAATTTAATATTTATGTTATTTATTTATTTTTCTGCCATGAGTATTTTGTTTATTGTTTCTCTGCCTCTGTCTGGTTCAACAAAAATGAGTAGCTAATTACCTTAGGGCGGTATGTAGTTAAAACAAACTTAATCGGTAAAATTAACCATAGGCTAAAAATAATTAATAACTTAACATTCTGGCTGATACTTTTTATTTAAAATCGACCTTTTCGTTAAGAGAGTAAGGAAAGAGTATTAGGTTAGGTCAAGACCACGAGAGTGTGAGATTTTAACTAGATAGCTAAAGTTAGGCATTTAAATTAAACACAGCGAGAGCGCTTTAAAATAAATTAGAATTACTAAGTTTCCAAAAATTATCTCTAAACACTTATGGGCTAGCGAGAGCAAGCATAGGGCTTTAGGGGTAAGATCTGAGATAAGACCACGAGAGTGTGAGTTGAGGGTATTTAAACTGGTAACCTCTACATAATAGTTTAAGTGAACACCTTTATAAGCCTAGGTTAGATTGACCCGCCTAAGTTAGTATAATTACATACCGACCGCCTTAGTATTATTTTATTAAAACTTAAATTTAATTCCCGCCTTTAATATTTTAAAAGCAACAAAAAAATCGTGACAACCCTTCGCCTTAGCTAAACTAGAAGTTCATCTAGCACTAAGTAACCATAGAGTCCTTGTGGATCGATAATCTTAAATATTACTTCGATAGGCTGTGCACTTGCAGTTAAGATACCGCTAGACACATAATTAGACACGTCTTTAGCCCATCAAGTTTTTGGCGCCGTTGCCGGGGACCTTAATTTAGTTACTAGTGCACTTTAGGTAGCATTGTCTAGACTAAGGTAACAACTATTTAATTTTCTTAATCTAAATTCCTGAGTGTATGCCAAGTACTCGCTCTCAAGGCGAAGACTTGCAACCTCCAATCCCAGAATCGGAACGCTTCTTACACGTAAGAAGACGGATATTCGATTACGAACAAAGTTACAATATTCCAGATCTTCATTTAGATCCACCTAAACCAGTCGTAACATCAAAGGACGCAGAGATGGCTGAAGAACAGAATCACCCACTCAAGTATTACGCCAGTCCTTCGCAAGCTGAACCGCATTCAAGCATTGCCGCACCGGCTATCAACCGAAACGATTTCAAACTAAAACCTTCGTTGATATCAACCGTGCAACAAAATCAATTCGCCGGAAATCCTACCGAGGATCCGAACCTTCATCTTTCGATCTTTGTGCAATACGCAAATACCGTAAAAGCCAATGGAGTTACCCAAGAAGCTATTAGACTACGTTTGTTTCCTTTTTCACTTCGAGACAGAGCAAGAGCCTGGCTTCAATCTCTGCCTTCGAACTCAGTAACTACGTGGGAGGAACTAAAGAGAGTTTTCTTGACCAGATATTTTCCACCTAGCAAGACAGCTATGCTGAGAGCTCAGATCAACGGTTTTAAGCAAAGGGAAAGCGAATCACTATTCGAAGCTTGGGAATGCTATAAGGATCTGCTGAGACTTTGTCCACATCACGGATTAGTAGAATGGATGGTCATCCATACCTTCTATAATGAACTCTTGTACAATACAAGAATGACAATTGACGCTGCCGCGGGCGGTGCATTGATGGACAAAGAATATAATGATGCTTATGCACTTATCGAAAGTATGGCTCAAAACCATTACCAATGGGGAAGCGAGAGAGTCGCAACTGAGAAACCAATAAAAGGAGGTATGTACGAAGTGAGTAGTATGGACCAAGTCAATGCAAAGTTTGACCAACTAAGCCAAAAGATCGACAACTTGGCCATAACACCAACAACCACCGTGGCTGCAGTAACACCTAACTGTGAGTTATGTGGAGTTCCAGGACACGAAGTTTCTGATTGTCAACTATTGACAGGAATTCCCACTGATCAAGTGAATTATGCTCAAGGAAACCCATACTCAAACACATACAACCTAGGTTGGAAGAATCATCTGAACTTCTCCTATAAGAATAACAATGCTTTATACGCACCAGGTCAAGCACCAGCTACACCACCAGGATATCAAAAGACTGCTCCTAATGTCCCTAGAAAATCGAACCTTGAGTTGATGATGGAGAACTTTATAGCTAACCAATCTCAAACAAATAAGGACTTCTTAAACCAAAACATTCACACTAGTGAGTAGATTAAGCAATTAGTGAGCAAAGTAGATGCATTAGCTACACATAACAAAATGCTTGAAACTCAGATTTCACAAGTAGCTCAACAACAAGCACCTACCGCTGCACCAGCTGGAGTATTCCCTGGACAACCTCAACCTAATCCGAAAGGACATGCCAATGCCGTAATATTAAGAAGTTGCAAGGAACTTGACGGACCTACCGATCCAAGACTTGACAATCCAGCCATGTACCAAAAACCGGATAAACCGAATGAAGTGGTGAATGATCCAGAAGGAAAGGAAGATGATAATCGAGAGGCAGTGGAGAAAGAAAAGCCTTATGTGCCTCCACCACCCTATAAACCACCAATTCCGTACCCTCAGAGATTAACCAATTCCAAGACGACGGGTCAATTTAAGAAATTTGTTGAACTTCTGAAACAGTTGAATATTACTATTCCGTTTACAGAAGCAATCACTCAAATACCCTCGTACGCTAAGTTTTTAAAAGAAATCTTATCTAATAAGAAAAAGATAGAGGATAACGGAACAGTTACACTTACTGCTGAGTGTAGCGCCATAATTCAGAATAATATGCCTCCTAAGCTAAAAGATCCAGGAAGTTTCTCTATACCCTGTGTAATAGGAAAATTCGTCATTGACAAAGCTCTATGCGATTTAGGAGCCAGTATCAGTGTTATGCCCTTAACGATTTGCAAAAGGCTAGACATGGGAGACCTAAGACCAACTAAAATGTCTGTTCAACTAGCCGATCGCTCTGTTAAATATCCTGTAGGCATACTAGAAAACGTCCCAGTACGTATAGGACAATTCTACATCCCTACTGATTTTATAATCATGGACATCTCTGAAGACTCCACTACACCTATCATACTAGGAAGACCATTCTTAGCTACCGCCGGAGCTATAATAGACGTAAAAAAAGGAAAGCTAACCTTTGAAGTAGGTGAAGAGAAAGTTGAATTTATTTTAACACAATTCTTACAATCACCAGCTATAGAGGATACTTGCTATCTATTGGACGTAATTGACGAATGTGTAAGAGAAATGGAACTGGAAGAAACTACCTATTCTGAAATAATGAAAATTCAAATCCCTCCAATTTTCGAAGATGATAATTGGCGTGCACCATATCAAGACGATAGTCTAAGCGAAAGTTTAGCACTTATACCAGATCCCATGCCAAGTAAAGATAAACCTACATTAGGATTAAAAACTTTACCTCATAACCTAAGATACGAATTCTTAGACATTGAATGTAAAAGACCAGTTATAATAAATTCCAGTTTAGGAACTATAGAAACAAAGAAACTTTTAGATGTCTTGAAGAAATAGTGACGGGACATAGAGTGTGCATCGATTACCGTAAACTAAACAAAGTTACTCGAAAAGATCATTTCCCACTACCTTTTATAGATCAAATGTTAGAACGATTAGCCAAGCATTCATACTTCTGTTATCTTGACGGTTACTCAGGATTTTTCCAAATCCCTATCCATCCAGATGATCAAGAGAAGACTACATTCACATGCCCATATGGAACGTTCGCTTATAGACGAATGCCCTTTGGATTATGCAACGCTCCTGCAACCTTTCAAAGATGTATGATGTCAATCTTCGTAGATTTTATAGACAACATCATGGAAGTGTTCATGGACGACTTCTCTGTATGCGGGCAAAGTTTTGAAGGATGCCTATCAAACTTAGAAATGGTGTTAGAAAGATGTGTAAAAGTAAACCTCGTGCTTAACTGGGAGAAATGTCATTTTATGGTCAGAGAAGGAATCGTATTAGGCCACGTAATATCCAACAAGGGAATTGAAGTAGATAAAGATAAGATAGAAGTCATAAAAGATCTTCAACCCCCTAAAACCGTTCGAGAAATACGAAGCTTTTTAGGACACGCCAGTTTCTACCGACGATTCATCAAAGATTTCTCGAAAATCACTAAACCTCTTACTGGTTTATTAATGAAAGATGTTGAGTTCATATTCAATGAAGATTGTCTTAAAGCATTCGAAACTCTAAAAACAGCCCTCATCACCGCACCAATCATGCAACCCCCTGACTGGAGATTACCTTTCGAAATCATGTGCGATGCGAGTGACTATGCTGTAGGCACAGTTCTAGGCCAGAGGAAGGAAAAGAAACTTCATGCGATTTACTATGCCAGTAGAACCTTAGATTCTGCTCAGATGAACTACGCCACTACTGAAAAAGAATTGTTAGCAGTTGTCTTTGCGCTTGACAAATTCCGTTCTTACCTAGTAGGAGCGAAAATAATCGTTTACACAGATCATGTTGCTATCCGATATCTATTAACTAAGAAAGATGCTAAACCGAGACTCTTGAGATGGATTTTACTCTTACAAGAGTTTGATCTCGAAATAAAAGATAAGAAAGGAACTGAAAACGTCGTAGCGGACCATTTATCTAGAATAGAAGGTATTAAACCTGAATAAGTGCCGATTAAGGACGATTTTCCGTATGAACAGCTGATAGCACAAATAGGAAGCGACCCAGTTCAGTTAGACTTAAATGAACCAGAACCCGTGGAAACAATCCAGACAACTGTAGGACTGCCATGGTACTTTGACATTGTCAACTACCTAGCTGCAGGAGCCCTTCCACCTGATTTAACCTATCAGCAGAAAAAGAAATTCTTTCACAATCTCAAACATTACTATTGGGATGAACCATTATTGTTCAAGAGAGGACCCGATGGAATCTTTCGTCGATGTATTCCCGAAGAAGAAATAGAAGATGTCATTGCTCAATGTCATTCATCTCCTTATGGTGGACATGCAAGCACTTCCAAGACTTGTGCAAAAATCTTGCAAGCCGGCTTATTCTGGCCTAATCTATGGAAAGATGTCCACATCGCTGTTATAAATTGCGATCGGTGTCAACGCACCGGCAATATTTCAAGAAGAGATGAAATGCCTCAAAAAGGAATTTTAGAAGTAGAAATCTTTGACGTCTGGGGAATAGATTTCATGGGACCATTCCCATCATCTTTCGGTAACAATTACATACTCGTAGCTGTTGATTATGTTTCGAAATGGATTGAAGCTATAGCTTCTCCTACAAACGATACACGAGTAGTAATAAAGCTTTTCAAAAATATAATCTTTCCCAGATTTGGTGTGCCTAGACTCGTCATAAGTGACGGTGGCTCGCACTTCATTTCAAAAATCTTTGACAAATTACTATCTAAGTATGGAGTAAGACACCGTGTGGCAACACCATATCACCCACAAACAAGTGGACAAGTCGAAGTCTCAAACAGAGAAATTAAACAAATCTTAGAAAAGACTGTCGCCATATCTCGGAAAGATTGGTCATCTAAACTTAATGAAGCTTTATGGGCTTATAGGACCGCTTACAAGACACCCATAGGTACTACACCTTTCAAACTAGTTTATGGAAAATCTTGTCACCTCCCGGTAGAACTAGAACACAAAGCCTATTGGGCGATCAAAACTCTCAATATAAACTATAATGCTGCAGGAGAAAAGCGAATCCTAGTCATTAACGAATTAGAAGAATTAAGGCTAGATGCTTATGAGAATGCTAAGATATATAAAGAAAGAACTAAGCGATGGCATGATAAACGCCTATCTAGGAAAGAATTTAGTGTGGGAGACGTTGTACTCCTCTTTAATTCAAGACTTAGGCTCTTTCCTGGAAAATTAAAATCTAGATGGTCAGGACCCTTTGAAATAAATAAAGTGTTCCCGAGTGGAGCAATAGAAATTAAGGGTAGGAATAGTGAACCATTCATAGTAAACGGACAACGTTTAAAACATTATCATAAAGTTGAAAATAGAGATTATGCAAATAGTCTAAGGCTTTTAGAGTTGTCCACTAATTCCCCTGATTAATCTACACCTAAGCATTACGTCAGGCTTTTGACGATAAAAACAACGCTTAGTGGGAGGCAACCCATTTACTCATTTAATCATTTAATTCATTTTTATCAATCTATTATTTTGTCATTTATCGTTTTATTCTTCATTTAATTGTTTTGTCATTTTATAGCTTTGCCTTTAAATTATGCATTTCATTTCCTTATTTTTCTTTATTTTAATCTTAAATCACTTTTACAGATTTTCTAAAAGTCTTTTCCACTTTCCTTCTCCCCCTGATTTGTTTCCTCCATATTTGCACTGACCATGGCTAACCAACCAATAAACCATATGGAAACCAAATTTAGAGGTAGGAACCAAAGAATGAAGTTTGAAGAGTTATCACAGAGGCAAATGGATTTGACCCTGTACCCGGATGATCTGACTATGGAAACCCTAGGTATACATGATAGCATCCTGTACTTGTTTAACCGACTTGGATGGGAGAATGCACGGATTCAACATAAGTTTGTGACTTACCGCGAGCTCACCCTTGAGTTCCTTAGCTCCTTAGTTTACCTACCTGAGCGCGGTTTTGGATTCAGGAAAGGATTTATCAGTTTCCGCCTATTTGGAATAGAATATGACTTTAACCATAAAGAACTAGCTGACTTATTAGGATTCCCTAGTGGACCCTTTGCTTTTACTACCACACAGGTAGAATTGATGGACATTGAGCTAGATTTCTTTTGGGGAACTTTAACCGGAAACTACCACCCTGAACCAAATAGCATGAACAATGATGAGATACATAACCCTGCTCTCCGTTACTTCCATAAGATCCTTGCCCACACCTTCTTTGGAAAAGAAGAAAACATTACCGGAGTCTCTAATGATGAGATATTCATTATGTCATGTTTCACTAATGGACAGCCTGTTAATGGTGTACCTTTCATGATGCAAACCTTCACCCGTATCCAAGAAGAACCTGAATTACCTATATTAGTAGGAGGTCTTGTAACCATGATTGCTAATGCCTTAGGACTTAGATACCAATTGCACAGGTGCAACCATTTAGGTACCATCCATCCTATGAATCTTAACTTCTGCTTTAATCGCCATATCATAAGGAATTTAGGACATCCACCTTTCGAGTACCTAATCCGGAATGAGGTAGTAACCCTGTTCACACTACCAAACCATGCTAGAGTAAGTGTTCACAATAAGGATAACTGGCTTTATGAGTTAACCCCACCTGATTATCCATCTACTCCTGAAACACCTCAGTCTTACAAGATAAAAGATGATATAATGACCGATGTCGAAACTGACCCTGAGACACCTCCTGGTTACCATGACATTGACCACACTGACGAAGTTATTGAAACCCCTGAAGTGAATCAAGGAGATTATGCTAACAACTTACAGAATATCATGAACACTCTTGAAGCTTACCAAACTGATATAAATACATTTAAGGATGAAATTAAGAGCATGCGATTGGACATTATAGGTTTGACTGACATAACCTGTGAACAATTCTATCACTTGAACTCCGCAATCGAAGATTTGAAGAAACACTTTTGAAAATGCTATAAGTGATCTAGTTTATTTTTCTCATTGTTTTCGTTTCTAGTTAGATTTACTTTTCACAAACAATTTCGTACCGTATTTTCATTAATGTAATTTCATTTCAATTACCATATGCAATGCACTTCTAGTTCCCAAAAATTTTCCATTTAATCAATTTATATGTTTTCATTATATATACTGTTATGCTTGAATTGATTTATTTTCTATAAAAATCTCTCGTGCAATGCAAATATACAAGTACTATGTTGAAATAAATTATTATATGGTGTTTAAATGTAATATTGAGTGAGAAGTGAAAAATAAATTATTATAAAGTATATGAAGCGTGAGAGATAATGTTTCTGGAAATTATTCAAGGAAATCAACCCTCACGGTCGTCACACCCCCCTAACGATCGTGACGTGCTAATTTAGCGTGTCACGACCGTCACCTCCTTGTCACGACCGTGACAAACCTAAATATAGAATTCGTGAGAACCAGAACTGTTTCTTTTCGAAAACCTCTTCTTCTTCTTCCTCTATAACTTTCAAAACCACCCATTATCTCCCCCAACTTCCGTAACCTCCCATTACCAAATTAAAACTCATTAACCTTTCCATTATCACCACACCTATCACATTCTCACCTTCCAATATTTATCCGAACCATTATTTCTCTCATTTTATCACTTTTTCACAAAAATCCCAAATCCTCATCTCTCACTCTAGTTCTTGCATGCAATGGATGCTATACAATTCAGAGAGGGTGAGAATGGAGAAAACCAGAGAGAAAGATTCATCCGATTCCAGAACCGCGGTGTGCAACCTACACGTTATATCGACACTATCTGTTTGAGGGAACTCGGAATGCTTACCAGTGTCAAGAGCCTGCTTCAAAAAGTCGGTCTGTGGGATCTTTGCAGTCAGCCTCAACCCACATTCGAGCTTCTGACATTGGAGTTCCTTAGCTCATTCCGGTACATCACTCCTGCCGGTTCTCAGAGCCAACTTACCGGTTTCGCTAAATTCAGATTGCATGGCCAGGAGTTTAACCTTTCGCAAAACAGGATAGCCGAGTTGCTAGGCTTCGATCACGGGAATGAAGCTCACCTCCGCGTGCCGGATAATTTTAGTGAAACCGCTTTCACTTTATGGCACGACATAACCAATACCCGTGCCTTAGCTTTTCAGAGCCTTAATGCTACACACATCCACAACCCGGCAATCCGATATTTTCACCGAATCATTTGCAACACCATCTTTGCTCGCGAGAGTAACCATAAGCTCAACTCCAAGGAGCTTCTATTCTTGTACTGCGCTCTCAATGATGAGCCAATCAACACTGCCCCGTTCATGCTTTCTCACATCCAGGCCATTGCGCAAAGAGGCTCCACCCCATTTTTCATAGGCGGCATTGTCACCACCCTCGCCATTCAGTTGGGGCTTGGTGACTTGGTCGTAAATCAGCCTTTCATAGAAGCAGAATTCCTAACCAAGAGCTATTGCAGGTCCGCTCACCTGATTGCGCAGAGAGAGGATGGCAGGTATAGCCCTGTTATCCACGGCACTGTTTACCATCACATCATTCTGCCGTCCCGTGACCGCATCGACCCATCCAGCCGAGCCAACTGGCTCTTTGTTTTACCTGATGCTGCCGGCCACGCCCCTATTCATGATGATCAGGCAGATCCTCCAGCGGATGAGATGCAGGACGCGATGGATGCAGCCGAGCCTGTCCAGGACATTCCAGAGACATCTACCCGACAGCCTCCTGCATAGGATTTCACTCTTTAGGACGTCCTCCGCGCGATTCACCAGCAGAACCAGATGAACGTCGCACTGGAGCGAAGGCAGAAGGAGCAGTATGATGCTTTACTCCGCACTATTGCAACAAACCAGGAAGCTACTAATGAGAAGTTTGGAGAAATTTTCAGCGAGCTAGAGGCCTTACGCATTGACATCACTGCTGTTACCGGTACCGGTTCTGATCCCGAAGCGACTCCTACCAGACGCTCCCGCACCAGAAGCCGACCCCGCGGTCCTCAGCAGCCTTAGTTTTAGTTTTTGCTTATGTTTGTTTTTCATTTTCATAGTTTGTATTGTACCTTTACCGCTATTATATCACAACATTGAGGTCAATGTCTGATATAGTGTGGGAGAGGTACCTTTCATTTTCCGCATTTTCCCTTTTCGCACTTTTTCAATTCCGTTGTATTTCTTTTCGTAAGTTAATGAAACGAGCAAATATTTGTGCTATTTTCTTTAGTTTCGAACGTTCCCCGTTTATTTAGCCATACCGAAAAAAATCTTTAATTATTCGCATTACCCGACTTGCCTACGAAATCGTAATTAGGAAGCTGAGAACGACTCAACAAGACCAATACAATCTTGACACCTTTGACTTCCCACTTAAGCGATTCCATTCCGATTATCATTACGAGTACACCTTAAGTTTCAGTTCAAAAGTAACCCCTAGTAGTTTATACTAGCAGTCAGCACCGTCTGAATACAAACCACGTGGGGAGCCGATGAATATAGGCGTTTGATGCCTAATCAATAATGATCCTTCATATCTCGATGCAAAATGAAAAGAAATTGCACCAAAGTACACGGTCGCATATAAGAAACGAGAAATATGAGAAGGAGTCCATTGCGGGTTGGTTCAGAGGTACTGGTTCTGAACTTGGTAGGGCGTGCTACGACTCGATCCCCCACAACCTCCAAATCGGATAATGTATGTAGGGTTACCGCACTCGTGTACCAGACCCCGTGCTTAAAAAGGATCAAAGTCGCTAACCGGCTACTCCACTACGTGCGTGCTAAGGCAAAGGGCTTAATGTGATTGCGCTAGAATGAAACCGGGCGAAATAAGATCGAAAAACTCTAGGTGAAATCGTAAAGAAATTGCCGATTGTTTCGTTTAACGGGAAGTCGAAGACTTAGCTTGTTGCTTGTGTCATTAGTGTATCGTTAATGTTTTATCATTACCGGTTTATCCGACAAAACGATCCCTCATACGGTTTGTTATGTGTATGCGTCGATAAAAACTTGTCCGCCGATTTTCAACTGACTATTTGCTTGAGGACAAACAAAGGTTTAAGTTTGGGGAAGTTTGATAACGAGAAAATGTATCGATTATATTGCTATGTTTCATTAACGTTTTATCGCATAATCATCGTTTTAACACCCGATTCCTCGAGTTTTTCTTACCATTTTGCAGGTACATCGTATACGGAGCTAAATCATGAACCAAGAGCAAAAGGAACCAAAACAACCATAAAAAGATGAAGAAATGAAGAAACCTGCAAAAACCTGCATATTTTGTTGCACTCACGGTCGTCACCTAGGTGTCACGACCGTGACACCCCAAAAGACGCAATCACGACCGTGATGACATTGTCACGACCGTGACACTTAAAATTCAAGGGACACGAACGTGAAGACCTTGTCACGACCGTGACAAGGGAAAAAGTAGGTTATTTGACCCAGACTTGGTCACAAGACTACGTGCATGTGAAGCTGCTGACCCTGTATCCACGTTCCTAGATTTCCTCAACTGCTTCTACGAGGCCCATGCAACACATTCAGCCACAAGCCAAATTATTCTTCTATAAATAGCATAATTCAGTTGAACAATTTACAGAGCATTATTTTATCAATTTCCTGCGGAAGCTCTGCCGAATTATTTTACAACCCTTTTATTTCAGCATTATTTTCAGTATTATATTTTTATTGTATCCAAACCCAACCTATAAACATTTTCAACATCAGGAAATTGTTATAAAATTTACTTGTTTCTAAACCTTCATAATTTTATTTTATTTTCGATTTCCGCCAATTACTCCGAGCTTTCCGGTCTGTGGAAGAAGGAGTCTGCCATTTTATTGTTAACCAGGTTCATATTATTTGCAATTTAATATTTATGTTATTTATTTATTTTTCTGCCATGAGTATTTTGTTTATTGTTTCTCTGCCTCTGTCTGGTTCAACAAAAATGAGTAGCTAATTACCTTAGGGCGGTATGTAGTTAAAACAAACTTAATCGGTAAAATTAACCATAGGCTAAAAAAATTAATAACTTAACATTTTGGATGATACTTTTTATTTAAAATCGACCTTTTCGTTACGAGAGTAAGGA
Organism: Lathyrus aphaca; assembly: GCA_963966055.1. Lineage (NCBI taxonomy): Eukaryota > Viridiplantae > Streptophyta > Magnoliopsida > Fabales > Fabaceae > Lathyrus > Lathyrus aphaca. Next base: position 34,645,184 of record OZ014523.1, read on the forward strand.
AAGAGTATTAGGTTAGGTCAAGACCACGAGAGTGTGAGATTTTAACCAGATAGCTAAAGTTAGGCATTTAAATTAAACACAGCGAGAGCGCTTTAAAATAAATTAGAATTACTAAGTTTCCAAAAATTATCTCTAAACACTTATGGGCTAGCGAGAGCAGGCATAGGGCTTTAGGGGTAAGATCTGAGATAAGACCACGAGAGTGTGAGTTGAGGGTATTTAAACTGGTAACCTCTACAGAATAGTTTAAGTGAACACCTTTATAAGCCTAGGTTAGATTGACCCGCCTAAGTTAGTATAATTACATACCGACCGCCTTAGTATTATTTTATTAAAACTTAAATTTAATTCCCGCCTTTAATATTTTAAAAGCAACAAAAACATCGTGACAACCCTTCGCCTTAGCTAAACTAGAAGTTCATCTAGCACTAAGTAACCATAGAGTCCCTGTGGATCGATAATCTTAAATATTACTTCGATAGGCTGTGCACTTGCAGTTAAGATACCACTAGACACATAATTAGACACGTCTTTAGCCCATCAAGTAATGATCATTGCCCCAATTCCTCTTCCGCATGCATTCACAGCACCATCAAAAACTAAACCCCATCGAGTCCAGGCTCCGGCCCTTCCTCAATCAAAGGTTCATCACAATCTTTCACTTTCAAAAACATCACATCCTCATCTGGAAAATCAAACTTGATTGGTTGGTAATCATCAATCGGTTGATGTGCCAAATGGTCAGCCAAGATACTACCTTTTATAGCTTTTTGAGCTCGGTACTCAATATCATATTCTGATAACAACTTTTGCCAACGAGCAATCCTCCCAGTTAAAGCAGGCTTTTCAAAGATATACTTGATTGGATCCATTTTAGAGATCAACCAAGTTGTATGATTCAGCATATACTGGCGAAGACGCTTTGCAGCCCAAGCTAAGGCACAATAAGTTTTTTCAAGCATGGAGTACCGAGACTCACAATCAGTGAATTTCTTACTCAAGTAATAAATTGCATATTCTTTTCTTCCAGATTCATCTTGCTGACCAAGCACACAACCCATGGAATCTTCCAACACAGTAAAATACATGATCATCGGTCTACCTTCCACCGGAGGAGACAAGATAGGAGGTTCAAGCAGATATTCTTTGATACTTTCAAACGCCTTCTAACAATCATCTGTCCAGACACAACCTTTGTCTTTACGAAGCAACTTGAAAATCGGAGCACATGTGGCAGTCATGTGAGAGATAAACCTCGAAATATAATTCAAACGGCCCAAGAATCCTCTTACTTGCTTTTCAGTTCTTGGAGCAGGCATTTCCTGAATAGCTTTCACTTTATCAGGATCAACTTCAATGCCTCTTTGGCTGACAGTGAAACCTAACAACTTTCCAGAACATACACCAAATGTGCACTTGTTCGGATTCAAACGAAGCTTAAATTTCCTTAATCTATGAAACAACTTCAGCAAATGTTCAACGTGATCCTCTTCAGTCCTCGACTTAGCGATCATATCATCAACATATACCTCAATTTCTTTATGCATCATATCATGGAAAAGTGTAGTCATAGCTCTTTGGTACGTCACACCAGCATTCTTCAATCCAAAGGGCATCACTCTGTAGCAGAATGTTCCCCATGGTGTAATAAATGTGGTCTTTTCCATGTCTTCGGGTGCCATCTTTATTTGATTATAACCGGAAAATCCGTCCATAAAAAAGAACACATCAAACTTAGCCGTATTATCTACCAACATATCAATGTGTGGCAATGGAAAATCATCTTTCGGACTGACTTTGTTCAAATCTCTGTAATCAACGCACATTCGGACTTTTCCGTCTTTCTTCAGAATAGGAACAATATTGGCCACCCATTCAGGATAAGTTGACGTCACAAGAAAGCCTGCATCAATCTGCTTTTGAACCTCCTCTTTGATCTTTACTGCCATGTCAGGATGAGTTCTTCTTAACTTTTGCTTTACAGGTGGACATTCAGGCTTCAACGGCAATCTATGCTCCACAATATCAGTATCAAGACCTGGCATGTCTATATAAGACCAAGCGAATACATCAACATACTCTCTGAGAAGCTCTACAATCCTCTTCTTAACATCAGGACCAAGCAATGCTCCAAATTTGACTTCTTTCTTTTCATCTTCAGAACCCAAGTTGACCATCTCTATAGACTCTCCATGAGGCTGAATGACCTTCTCCTCGTGCTCAAGCAACCGAGAAATTTCATCAGGAATCTCTTCAACATTCTCTTCCTCAGCTTCAAACACAAGGAATTCAAAGTTGGGAGAGGGCATAGGATCATTGTTTTCAATGGGTTTATCAATCAATCTGCACAATGATTTTATTTTTATTTTAGAGTATGAACAAAAATGCAAACATTATGCAGATAAACAATCATTATTATTTTGGGTTTTTTATGTTACCATTTTTCAAAATAAAGCAAAAAGGAAAAACACACATAGAAATAACAAAATAACATTTTATTGATGATGATAAAATTTGAAACCAAAGCCCGACAAACATCACTTTCACCTTGGGCAGAGTGAAAGGATTTTTGAAAGAAAATAAAACAAATTACTTTGAAGCATGAACAATAAAAGGAACATCAACAGCAATCCAGTTCTGGCAAATCTTTCCATGCGTAACAAAGTCAGGCATTTCTTCGTCTTCATCATCTTCAATGATGGCAGCAGCGGAATGATCGTTGATAAATCCAGCACTTCGGAAACCTTCTTGAATAGTCTTCGGGTCATTAAGAACTGCACCTGGTGCAAAGCCTATACCAAAACCTTCCTTGTTGTCGACAACATCAATAATTCGTCCCCAACCATCAGACTGACCAACTTCAAGCACTCGCAAAGCATCCTTGAAAGAAGACATGGGCATGGCATTCTTCTTAGCAACATTATCCACAACAGAAAGAGCTTGAAACGAAGTTCCCACCTCTTCTTCAGCATCAATATAGGAGAAAGAAGACAAATTGCTCACAAGCATCGCCCTTTCACCTTCAATGGTCACCAATTTCCCCTCTTTCACAAACTTCAACTTCTGATGAAGAGTGGATGTCACAGCTCCTGCTTCATGGATCCAGGGTCTTCCGAGGAGACAACTGTAAGCGGGACGTATATCCATTACTTGAAAAGTAATTTTGAATATAAACGGTCCAATAAGAATAGGAAGATCTGTTGCACCCCAAAATTTGCCCTCACAATACAAGACTTTGTCTTCTAAGAAGGTTCACAAGGTTCACAAGTCCTCCAACACTTGCATAACCTTTCATGAAGTTCATGAAGTCTACAAGTTACTTCTTGAAGGTTCACAAGGTTCACAAGTTCCATAATGCTTTCAATGCCTTTCTTGAAGTTCATGAGGTCTACAAAGCCCTTCATGAGGTTCACAAGGTTCACAAGCTTCTCAACATTTACAAGACCTTTCATGAAGTTCATGAAGTCTACAAGTTACTTCTTGAAGGTTCACAAGGTTCACAAGTTCCATAATGCTTTCAATGCCTTTCTTGAAGTTCATGAGGTCTACAAAGCCCTTCATGAGGTTCACAAGGTTCACAAGCTTCTCAACATTTACAAGACCTTTCATGAAGTTCATGAAGTCTACAAGTTACTTTATGAGGGTTCACAAGGTTCACAAGATTCATAATGATTACAAAGCTCCCCTGAGGTTCATGAGGTCTACAAAGCCACTTCATGAGGTTCACAAGGTTCACAAGCTTCACAATACCTCTCATGAGGTTCACAAGACATTTTATGATGGTTCACAAGGTTCACAAAGTTCACAATTGGTCCAAAGAGTTGACAATTCCCTCAGACAATGCAACTCCTAAGCAGTGCATCCAAAACTAGGGTTTTGACTTTAATCAGGCTAAATGAACTTCCAAGACTTCAAGTGAGTTTCATAACATCTTATATGTGTGTAAGAACCCCCATGACAAGTTTCAAGACTTTTCTCAAAAGTTTGCTCAGTCAGATGATCAGATAAGTCAAAATCAGTCAATGCAGTTAAAAAGTCAAACTGAGGTCAACTGTGGTCAAACCAAAGTCAAACTTCATGATTTTTTTCCAACATCAAGTATATGAAGTAAAATTCATCATTTGATCAAGGGTTGATCATGATTCATCAAGGAGATTCCAGATCATCAATAATCAGGAGTTTCTAAATTAGGGTTTCCTCAGTAAAAGTCAACTGAACTTTGACCAGACATAACTTTCACATACTTCATCACCAAGTCTCCATCCAAAGCTCATTTTGAAGGAAATTGAATTCTCTACAACTTTTATGTTGAAAGTTAAGCCCAAAAATGCTTCATTTGAAAGATATGATCTAAGACATTATAGGTCATTTCAAAAGTCAACAAAAAGTCAACAACTTCAAAAGGGCATAACTTGAGATTGGTAAATGATATGGACCTGAAACCAATGGGGTTGTTTAGAGGACTCTTCAAGCTTTCCAAAAAGTCCAAGAACACCCTCATACCTTTAAAATTGAGGGAGATGTGCCCTTGCAAAGTTGGGAAAATTTGTGATGGTTTATGATGAAAATGAGGGCCTAAAAGCAATTTTCTCCAAATGGGCTGGCCAAATTATGACCCAACCCATACAATAATATCATGCACGAAATTTCCATAATATTTTCATAATTTTTATTTTATTTAATTAATTTATTATGATTTTTTATACTTAAAATCATTTTAAATTTAAATAAAATATTAAAAATGAAGATTTATTTTTGTGATTGATTCTAGAAAGTCTTAATTGGTGATTAGAATCAAAGAGGAATGGAATCATGTGATTGATACAAAAATAGCAAGTCTTCATGAGCCAATATTTGAAATTCAAAGCACCATCTTTCTCAATCTTTTTAAATCAATTCTTCCACATGATCCATCAATTTTTTAACCTAGAATCATTCACCTATATATGCTGATCATAACCCTAGCCTCAGGGACGAATTCCAGCAGCCAAAAGTGTAAGTTCATTGTTCAAAAATTCATCAAAAAAGTGAGATTCGGATTTTGAGTTACAGGGCATTAGAAGGTAAACTATGATCATAGAGATGTTCCTTGATCTTCCATGATGCAAAACCAATGCCCATACGCATCTATAGCATGCATATATGAACAACCCGAAGCCAATTTGTTCTTGAATAAAATTTTTTTCGATTCTAATGATTCATTGCATTTAAATGGATTTTGTTTGGCTAATGTTGTTTGTTGTATGTTGTAGAACGTTTCTGGGCAGGAAAACTCAAGAACCCGTACCTAATTCACAAGATGCCATTATTAGGGTTTGGACTTAGGTTTAGGGACTTTTGATTTAGTGAATATAAATTGATTCTAAAGACATAGAATGAATCGTGTGGATGCCAGGAACATGTTGCTGTGCTTAATTTTTAAAAATTGTATGGTTTTGTTGCTTGTTGATATTCGTAGGTTTTGCTGGAAGTTGGTTTTCGCAGGAAAAATTGCAACAATATTCGCAGGTGATTTCGAAGGTCTCAAGGAAGAAGAAGACCAGTTCCCGCGCGCTGGAAAATTCAAATACTGGTGAAAATATGTTTTGAATTATTGTTGTTTGTTTATCACAGGTGTGCTTGTGGCCCAGTGGAAGGAGGCGTATGCATGCTGGCCGTATAACTTGTGTTCGAATCCTGGCCATGACAAAATTTTGGTTATTTTCCTTATTTACGTATTGATTATTACATATTATGAATTGGCGTTGGTTTATAAGCAGATTGGCTCTTCCAGCCGGGTGGTGATGCGCGTGTGTGAGTGTATAAAGGTCCTGGGATCAAATCCTACCCCAGGCCTTTTTATTTCTTCATTTTTTCTGGATTTCTCAAACAAGACACAAAACAAATTCTTGCCCCTTTCTTGTTGCCTGCGTGTGGGCTAACCTGGTGGTTATTGTTGTTGCTGGTAAACATGAGGACATGGGATCAAATCCTGATCAGGTAAGTTCCTCTCTTTTTTGCAGTTTTTTCCTATTTTCTATTTTTTGTTTAATTATTAAAAGTATATGTATATAAATATAATTAAGATAATGTTAAATATAATTTAAACTCTATATATCTTTTTCTTATGAAAATTATTTTTATAATTATGTAAATAAATTATAGTATGTATATTAATTAAAATAACTTTATTCTAAAATATTTTCTAAAACAAAACCTAATCTTATATTTTTCTAAATAATTTTATGTACATTTATTTAGTATAATTCTTGTAAATTTGTTTGTAAATATGAATATAATATTTTAAGCTTATTTTCTCCTTATAATATGTAAATATCGTTTTAATAAATAAATGTTAATATATGTTTAAAATAATTTGTAAATAGGATAATTAATAAAAATTAAAATTTTATAAATAAGATTAATTTTGTAAATATGATTATTTTTATAAACATGACATTTAAAATTTATTTTCTCATAACATCTTTTAATAATTGTTGATAAGTAATTGAATTGTTGTAAATGATTTATATTATGCTTAGAAATTTTTCTTATTATATATTTAAAATTAAACTTTGTGCTTATTATTCTAATTATATCATTTATAATATTTTTCTATTGTGATTTACTATTATATTATATCTTTACTATTATGTCTCTAATATTGTGTATTTTTTTCTCATTATTTATTTTCACTAATTTTATTCTTATTATTTCTCTAACCTTGTTTATTTTTCTAATTACTATTATTATTATTTTATTATCACTAATCCATTTATATTTTAATTATGCTTATTGTCATTATTTTGCTAACCTTACTTATTATTATTATTTACTAACCCCTAATCATTATTTATTTATTATTTTAGCTTGTTAATTATTTTTGCTATTTATTTATTTATTTATTTTTTGCTTATTATAATTATTATGTAAATGCTTCTGGATGTAAATTTTGTAATTTTGTAATTATTTTTGCTATGGTTAGTAATTAGGGAGTGCAAAAACATGTATTCTATTTAAAATCAAATTAGATCATTTTTTAATAAAAGATAACTAATATTGAACACTCACACACGTAAGTCGATTTTTAATCGCCATCTCACGTTTCTAAGGCTATCCCTCAAGTTGCCTGAACCATAAGGTCAAGTGGGGTGTATAAAGCAAGTCCCTTTAAAAAGAAAAATCATCAAGTCCCTCATGGTTGCCTTTACGAATCAAGTCCCTTCGAATAATGATGATAGTCCCTCCTATATGCTTATTACACCCCACAGTTGCCTTCATAAAACAGAATGTCCCTCTCATGTCCCTTACATCCAAGGTAATGACTACCTACTCCTTAATAGTAGGGATAGTCTTACCAAGGAAAGGATAAAGAATAAGAAAGACTTTAAACTTTAGGGTAGGTTCCTCTTATGTACTTGCTCACTTCAAAAAACTTTTCAAACTTTCCACAATTTCAAACAAATTTTCAAACAAGTTTTTACACATCCGTACATGGATTATTATTAACTATTCTGAAATTTTTTTCTATTCACACACTACACTTTCAAAAACAATTCAAAAGTGAGCTAAGTAACTAAGAGCCCATGGATAACCATGGATGTAAAGGGTGCTAACACCTTCCCTTTACATAACCTACCCCCCGGACCCAAAAATATCTCTTAAGGTCTTTCCTGTTCTTTTATACCCTTTCCTTTTGGATAAAATAAAAGTCGGTGGCGACTCTTGCTATCCGCAACATTACTAAAGTCAGTTCTCCCACCGTGTTACAGAACTGGCGACTCTGCTGGGGAATTAAATTTAAGAGGGGTACCCTTAGGAATTAAGATCACTTTAATATTGTTTGATTTGTTTGCTTTATTATTATATTGGGGTGCTCTTATGTGTGAAAGGTCCTAACCCGGATCTAGTGTACCTTAGGTAAATGGCAATAGACCAAGGAAACTGTACGACGTATATCGATACGGTTGATCTGGTGGCCATAGTTAGTGCGACTTCTTGGTTGGTGCTTATGTTCCTTAAGTCAAGTTGAGGATAATATGAGGCTGCCATATGTTGTCAATGCACTAACTAACTTTTAGAACCCTAGTTAACTCATCTTGGCCTTTAGAAAGTAGTGAGGTAACCGGCTTTGGTGCAGACTGAAGTTGGTTGACACTCGATACTACACTCATTGAGATCTTAAACTTGGAGGGTTTTGGTTGGCAAGTAAGTTGCCTTCTGATCAACCACCCTTGTGAAGGATCAATGATATTGAGATCCCTTAGAACCTGGTTACTATTGTAGGACAGGATGAACCATCTAACTTCAGGGGAGGGTACTTACCTTTGAACCTCATGCAAGCCTTTAAACCTAGGGCTATTGTGTGACTTGCTTGTGTGTGCCACATGTTTGTGATTGAGCATAACATCATGACATCATCATGCATCATAAGCATATCATTTTCACTAACCATTTCAAGGACCAAAGGATTTATCTTTGTTCTTTGTTGCAGGTCATGGCTTCTGCTCGTAGAAACACCATCAGGATCAACTTTGTAGGGATACCTCCCAAGCTTAAAGAGTTGGTTTCTCAAGTGTCTGATCATTCCCAGTTCAACAAGAGACATGGTCACCTATTGGATCTAGTCACTTCAGGGTTCAGTAAAGACATGATGAGTGTCCTATTCCAGTTCTTTGATCCTAAGCACCATTGCTTCACATTCCCCGACTACCAGCTGGTTCCAACCATGGAAGAGTTCTCTAAACTTCTGGGTATACCTGTTCTTGATCAAAGACCCTTCACAGGCTTGGAGAAGGAACTCAAACCAGAGGTTATTGCTGCAGCTTTACATCTGAAGAAGTCTGATATTGTTCTAGAAACGAGAAGCGGAGTCAAGGGTATTCTTGCCAAGGTGTTGATAGAAAAAGCTCAGTTGTTCTTGAAGGCCATGAGCTATGATGCTTTTGAGGAGGTCTTAGCCTTGCTAATATATGGCTTAGTATTGTTCCCCAATCCAGATCAGTTCATAAATGTTCATGCCATCAACGTTTTCCTGAGTCACAATCCAGTGCCTACATTGCTTGGAGACATCCTGCATTCTCTTCACACCCGTATTACAAGGGCAAGAGGAACTTTGATGTGCTGCATACCTTTGCTTTCTAGGTGGTTTATTTCTCACCTTCCTCGCTCAGTAATGAAGAATGAGCAAGGGTTCAGATGGTCTAAAAGGATTATGTCACTTTCTCACTCAGACATCCATTGGTGCTCCAGATCTATGGAGAATGTCACCATCATTGACCGTTGTGGGGAGTTCCCTAATGTGCCACTTTTAGGCATAAGAGGAGGCATCACCTACAACCCTTCACTAGCTTTACGACAGTTTGGTTACGCTCGGAGTGATGGTCCTCATGACATGTTGATTCAGGGCATTGTGTTTGATTACGACAACGATCTTCAGGGTTACCGTCAGAGATTCGTACGAGCTTGGGGAAAGGTAAACAGGATTGACAACAAGACACTGGAGCCTAAGTACACTATTCCTATGGAGGCTTATCTCAGATGGGTACGATCTCGTGCTCAGACACTCATGATGCCATATCCTGCCGTCCTACCAGTTACCATGGAACCTGTTGCTGAAGGAGACACTGCTTATACCATCCTTCACCCAGACATGCCTACTGATAAGGAAGACTTGCAGAGATCATGGATCCAATTGAAGGAGCAAAGGGATACTTTCGAGGCTCATTACAAAGCAAGCCAAGAAAAGATTCTGGAACTAACAAAGCTACTTCATGAGGAACGGAACCTCAACTCTTACCTCAACACAAAGAGGAAACGTCCATGGGAGACTTAAAACCCCATCTTTTGTACTTATTTCATTTTCATTTTTGTAAGCCTAAAAGGCAAAACAAAGTTATTACTAATAAAAGTTTACTTTCGTGTTTGTCTAAGCAAATTTAAATCCTGCGGTCCTTGAAAACATTGCATTACATTACCATATCATTTCATTGCATCACAGGTTTATAATTGTACACAGGTTTCTCATCTTCTCGCTGTTTATTTCAGCAATGGCTCTTGAACAATCAGTTAAGGATCTTCAGGCACAAAATGCACAGTTCCAAGAGCTGATCTTGAACCTGTCCAAGGGGCAGGATGAATTGAAGGCACTGCTAGCCAAGAAGACTAAGAAGACTAGAAGGTCTGCTGGGTTGATCAACATGGGAAGAAGGTTCAAAGGTCTTGCCAAGACCAAGGAACCAGCTGAAGACTATGAATCTGAGGAATTTGAGCAAGAGGTAGGCAGTCTCCACCATACAATAGGGGACTCTGATTCTGAGGCTAATTACTACCACGATCCTAATGAAGACAAATTCAAGATGCTGGTGGATAGAATGGATGCTATGGAGTTGCAGAAATCATCTGGGCTGGATTTTGAGGATTTGAGCTTGATATCTGGGGTGGTCATACCTGTGGGTTTCAAGGTTCCTACTTTTGTTGTCTATGATAGGGTCTCTTGTCCCAAGCTGCATCTGAGATCTTATGTCAGAAGAATTCAACCTCACACTGCTGACAAAAAGTTATGGATACATTTCTTTCAAGAGAGCTTATCTGGAGCTCAGCTGGAGTGGTATTATCAGTTGGAGAGTGTCAATATCAGAGACTGGAACGATCTTGCTGAAGCTTTCTATAAGCAGTATCAATACAATGCTGACTTAGCCCCCACTCGCATGCAGCTTCAGAGCATGTCTATGGGTGCCAAAGAAAGTTTTAAAGAGTATGCTCAGAAGTGGAGAGATTTAGCTGGAAGGGTTCAACCCCCTTTAACTGACAGGGAATTGGTTGACATGTTCATGTGTACACTGAATGGTCCGTTCTACAGTCATCTCATTGGAAGCTCATCATCTGGCTTCACTGAGTTGATCATGACAGGAGAGCGAGTAGAAAATGGTATAAAGAGTGGTAAGATCCAGGTGGGCACTTCTTCATCAGGTGCTGCAAAGAAGTCTCCCACTGGGAAGAAGGAATCCAATGCCGTTTATGGTCAACCTGATCGTAACAGAAGGCATCAGTCAGTTAGTGCAGTTCATATTTCAAATCCAACTCCTGCAACAACAGAGCAGCCTCAAGGCAACCAACAGAGGGCTAGAAGGCAGTTCACAAAGATCAACATGTCAATGGCTCAGGCATTGCAACACTTGTTGAAGGCTGAACTTATTACCCTGAGGGAGGCTCCTCAGAATCCCAATGTTACCTCTCCCAAGTACAATCCCAATGCACGATGTGCATATCATTCAAACTGTCCAGGACATGATACTAATAATTGCTGGGTCTTGAAGAATAAAATTCAGGATATGATTGATGCTGGAGAAATTGAGTTTGATCCTCCAGGTACTCCCAATGTGATTACTGCTCCAATGCCGAATCACGAGAAGACTGTCAATGCCATTGAAGAAGATCTACATGTCTATTCAGTTATGGAGTTGACCACACCACTATCTGTTATCAAGAAAAGGTTAGTACAAGCTGGGATCTTTCCAGGTTGTCATGAAGATTGTTTGTATTGTACCTATAAGCCGGATAGTTGCTTCATATTGAGAGATGGAATTCAACGTCTCATGGATAAGTATACTATAGTATTTGAGAGGACTCCGTCGTCTGTAGAAAGTATGGTGGATCATCTGACTCAAGGTAGGAAGGTTGAAGAAGTTGACATGGTTGACAAAGTACCAATAAGAATCACTTCAAAGGGTCCCATTAAAATCACTCATCAGGGTCCAATCAAGATTACTGCTGAAGGTCCTGTGAAAGTTGTTGCTGAAGCCAGAGTAGCTCCTGTGGTCATTACTACTCCTGGTCCTATCCCATATACGTCTGACAAAGCTGTGCCTTGGCATTATGGATCTGATGTTTACATCCATGGTGTTAAGCAAGAGCCTGTAGCTGATGTGCCTGTTGGTGTTGACAATATTGCTGGATCTAGTAAGATCACTCGTAGTGGAAGAGTTTTCTCTCCTCCAGATACTTCCAAGAATGCAGTTACTCCTGCTGTTACCTCCACCACTGATGCTCGGGGCAAGGGTCCTGTTATTGAGCCTGTATCTACTGATGTGCCAGCTGCTGATGATCTCTCTAAGCAAATGGAAGAAGTATTGAAAATCATTCGTAAGAGTGATTATGACATTGTTGACCAATTGGGGCATACTCCCTCAAAGATTTCTATGCTCTTCCTATTATTATGTTCTGAGGCTCATGCCAAGTCATTGATCAAGTTTCTGAAGATGGCTCATGTACCCAGTGCAATTTCTGTTGACCAATTTGAAAACTGTGTTGCCCACCTGACCTATGACAATGGGTTAGGATTTTCTGATGCTGACTTGACCCCTGCCAAGAGGGATCATAACAGGGCCTTGCATATTTCAATTGAATGCAGGGGCACTACCCTGTCTCATGTGCTGATAGACAATGGTTCCTCTTTGAATGTGTTGCCTAAGGAAGTCCTGAATAAGCTGAGTCCTGAAGATGCTGTGCTGAAGCCCAGTAATATTGTGGTAAAGGCTTTTGATGGTTCTAGAAGAGTAGTGCATGGGGAAATTGATCTTCCAATTCAAGTTGGTTCTCAGGTGTTTACTGCTACATTTTATGTGATGGATATTCGTCCTTCATACTCTTGTCTGTTTGGTCGTCCCTGGATCCATGGGGCAGGTGCTGTGACCTCTACATTGCACCAAAAGTTGAGATATCCGGTGAATGGAAAAGTTGTTACTGTCTTTGGAGAGGAAGAATACTTTGTCAGCCATGTAAACACTTTCAAGTATCTGGAAGTGGAAGGTGAATACATTGAGACTCCGTGTCAGTCATTTGAAGTGGTTCCCTGGGTTGTTAATGATTGTGTAGCTCCTCCTGCTGTGAAGAAAGTTCCTGTTGTCACCAGAAAACCTCCAACAATGGCAATGGCCTCCCTCAATGATGCTAGAGCTGTGGTGGATGAAGGTGGTTGTACTATTTGGGGTCAGCTCCCTGATATTCCATACAAGTCTGACAAGTTTGGTTTGGGTTTCACTGCAGAGTCCCAGAAGGCTGTTCGTCGTGCTCGTGCTGCTCGCATCACCAATCAAGGGGTTATCAATGCTGTGGGAGACTATGATGAAGACTACAACTTGGATGCTTGGATTTTTCCTACTGTGGATGCTGGACTCAATAATTGGAAAGCTGAAGATGTTATCCCTATCTCCTTTAGTCAGGAGTAAATACTATTACTGTGTTATGTTTTAAATTTGTAATTTCTGAACAATTAAAACTTTCAAGCCATGTGCCTTACCCGGGGCACAATGGTGTGCTTGTTACGGGCTGTCATTTCATTTGCATACTTCATTCAATAAAATCAGTGGACGTTTCGTTTTCGTAAATATTGTGTTCCTTGTCTTTCTTTTCTTTTATTTTTGTTTTATCAGCTATGTGTTCTTACACACACCCACATCACTCAAATGCAGATCCTCATCCACTCTGGATCCTGTTGATAACAGTTCTACTATTGCCAATTATAATTTCGAGAATCCGATCTATCAAACTGAAGACGGAAATGAGGACGATTGTGAAATACCTGTAGAGCTTGCTAGGTTGTTACAACAAGAAGAGAAAGCTATACAGCCACATGAAGAGCCAGTCGAAGTTGTGAATCTGGGAACTGAAGAAAACAGAAAAGAGGTCAAGGTAGGGGCTGATTTAGAGGACAGTGTCAAGAGCAGGTTGATTCAGATGTTACGTGACTATGTGGAGATCTTTGCTTGGTCTTATGAAGATATGCCAGGGCTGGATACAGACATTGTGGTTCACCGTTTACTAGTGAAAGAAGATTGTCGTCCAAAGAAGCAGAAGGTTCGTCGTATGCGTCCTGAAATGTCAGAAAAGATCAAGGCAGAAGTAATGAAACAGTTCAATGCAGGGTTCTTAGCAGTGACTTCTTATCCTCAGTGGGTTGCAAATGTGGTACCAGTTCCTAAGAAAGATGGTAAGGTGCGTATGTGTGTAGATTACAGAGATTTGAATAAGGCCAGCCCTAAAGATGACTTTCCACTTCCTCATATTGATATTCTGGTAGACAACACTGCTCAGCATAAGGTATTCTCTTTCATGGATGGTTTCTCTGGTTACAATCAAATCAAGATGGCACCTGAAGATATGGAGAAGACAACATTTGTGACACAGTGGGGCACCTTTTGCTATAAGGTGATGCCATTTGGTTTGAAGAATGCAGGGGCAACATATCAGCGTGCTATGGTGGCTTTGTTTCATGATATGATCCATCATGAGATAGAGGTATATGTGGATGATATGATAGCCAGGTCTCAGAATGAAGAGCAACATCTTGATCATCTGCACAAGTTGTTTGAGAGGTTGAAGAAATACAAGTTGAGATTGAACCCAAACAAGTGTACTTTTGGAGTTAGGTCTGGTAAACTCCTGGGTTTCATTGTCAGTGGCAAAGGTATTGAAGTAGATCCTGCAAAAGTGAAAGCTATACGAGAGATGCCAGCTCCCCGTACTGAGAAGGAGGTTAGAGGTTTCTTGGGACGATTGAATTACATTGCAAGATTTATTTCCCAGTTAACTACCATCTGTGAGCCAATCTTCAAGTTGTTGAAGAAAGATCAGGTGATGGAATGGAATGATGAGTGCCAGACTGCCTTTGATGAAATCAAGAGATATTTGCTAGAACCTCCAATTTTGATGCCACCAGTTGATGGAAGACCCTTGATTATGTACTTAACAGTGTTAGATAATTCAATGGGGTGTGTGTTGGGGCAACATGACGAGTCTGGTCGAAAAGAGCAGGCAATATACTACCTTAGCAAAAAGTTTACCGACTGTGAAACAAGATACTCACTGCTCGAGAAAACTTGCTGCGCTTTGGCATGGGCTGCTCACCGACTAAGACAGTATATGTTGACCCATACTACCTTATTGATTTCGAAGATGGATCCAATCAAATACATATTTGAGAAACCTGCTCTCTCCGGAAGAATTGCAAGATGGCAAATGATCTTGACAGAATATGACATACAATATACTACTCAGAAGGCTATTAAAGGAAGTGTTGTTGCTGATCATTTGGCTCATCAAGCAGTGGATGATTATCAGTCAATGAATTTTGAGTTCCCTGATGAAGACATTATGATTATTACCAAAGAACCTGGACAATATGACGGACCTGAACAAGGATCCCGATGGACTATGGTTTTTGATGGTGCCTCCAATGCACTTGGTAATGGTGTTGGTGTTGTGATTAGTTCCCCTGAAGGTTGTCATACCCCGATTACTGCTAGACTTTGTTTCCATTGTACCAATAACATGGCTGAATATGAGGCATGTATCCTGGGTATTAAAGCTGCTATTGATATGAAGATTCAGTTCCTTGATGTGTATGGAGATTCAGCCCTGGTAGTAAGTCAGATTAAAGGAGATTGGGATACCAAGCATGATAACCTCATTCCTTACAGAGAGCATGTGTTGTCTTTGATCCCGCATTTCAAAGAGATTACCTTTGGACATATTCCACGAAGAGAGAATCAGTTGGCAGATGCATTAGCCACCATGGCATCTATGTTTGAGATCAGCTGGGATGATGAAGCTCCCAAGATTACTATTGATAGATTTGAGAAGCCTGCGTACTGCAATGAGATTGACACAGAAGGGACAGAGGAGAAGCCTTGGTTCTACGAAGTGAAAAGATATCTTGAAGCTCAGGAATTCCCTGAAGGGGCATCCGTCAAAGATAGGAAGTTTCTGAGAAGGTTTTCTGCCAAGTTCTTTTTGAGTAATGGCATTCTGTATAAACGCAATCATGATTCAACTATGCTTCGTTGTGTGGATAAGAAGGAAGCAACTGAGATTATGGAAGAGATACATGATGGGACCTTTGGCACTCATTCTAGTGGTCATACTATGGCAAAGAAGATATTGAGAGCAGGTTACTATTGGTCTACCATGGAAGCTGATTGCTATCAACACTCCAGAACTTGTCACAAGTGTCAAATCTATGCTGATAAAGTTCATGTACCTCCATCACCATTGAATGTATTGACTGCTCCTTGGCCCTTTGCCATGTGGGGCATTGATATGATTGGTGAGATCAAGCCTACTGCTTCTAATGGGCATCGTTTCATCCTGGTTGCTATTGATTACTTCATGAAGTGGGTAGAGGCAGCTTCATTTGCATCTGTTACCAAGAATGTTGTGGCTCGGTTCATTAAGAATAATCTTATATGTAGGTATGGCATCCCTGAAAGGATTATCACTGACAATGGCTCTAATCTGAACAACACTATGATTACTGACCTCTGCACGCAGTTCAAGATTAAGCATCACAACTCTTCTCCGTATCGTCCAAAGATGAATGGGGCAGTTGAAGCTGCTAATAAGAACATTAAGAAGATTGTACAAAAGATGACTGTTACTTACAAGGATTGGCATGAGATGTTACCATTTGCTCTTCATGGTTATCGTACCACAATACGTACTTCAACAGGGGCAACCCCATTCTCCTTAGTCTATGGTATGGAAGCAGTTTTGCCCATTGAAGTTCAGATTCCCTCCTTGAGAATTATGAAGGATGCAGGCTTGGATGAAGATGAGTGGATTCAGACTCGACTGGACCAGTTAAATTTGATTGATGAGAAGAGGTTAGCAGCAGTTTGTCATGGCCAGATGTACCAAAAACGAATGATCAAAGCTTTTAACAAGAAGGTTAAGCCAAAGGTATATCAGGCTGGTGACTTAGTAATCAAGCGTATCATATTACCACAGGGTGATCCTAGGGGCAAGTGGACTCCAACATATGAAGGACCATTTGTAGTCAAGACAGTGTTTTCAGGAGGTGCCATGATACTGACTACAATGGATGGTGAAGACTTCCCACAGCCTGTAAACGCAGACATAGTTAAAAAATACTACGCATAAAAAGAGACCCGCTAGGTTGACAGGCCTAGGCAAAAATAAGGGCATCCCGGCAAACCAAAAGGGTTTGGGCAAAAATTAGGGATATATATAAAAAGATGTACACCCGGCAAGTCGAAAACCTGAAAAGGCGGCTTGGGCAAAAAAGGGTATCCCGGTGGATTGAAAACCTGAAAGGGCAATCCAGGCAAAAGTTAGGGATTAAAGCGTATGACTATGTCTCGTTTGGATCACCCAGGAAACTGCAACCAGTTGTACTACTTACTCAAGCTCGAACAGATAAAGCTCAATTCAATCATTTCCGTCTCAACAGCAAGAAGATGAGATACTTGAAGGGCAATAGTAGAATTGAAACTCAATAGGACTGTTTCCCACATAGCTGATTCTCTTTGTTTTGTAAAACTTCATGACAAAATCCTCTTACTAGGGTTTATGTCTCCTTGTACAAACTTACCCGTGTATGGGTCACTTTTGATATAAATAAATTCCATCTTTTGAATCCAGATTTACTTTTACCCTATTTACATAAGCGAAACGTCCATTGGTTGTGTTTGAATGTATGTATGCTTTTGAATATGATTAATGTTTACCAGAAATGCATGTATGCTTAATATGATTAATGTTTACCAGAAATGCATGAAAATGCAGTAATAGTATTCACTAAGGACGAACGAGGGGAGGATTTCAACGAAGCTTCGCCGGTTCACCTTTACAGGACAGTTACAAACCCTCAGTAGGACGAATCCATCTTCATAAAGTCTTATCTCCCCTGGAATTTATATCCATCTCTTTTATCCTCATACGGATATTCGGGAAATTACTTTCCAATAAGAGTACGACGAACGAAGACGGGACGTTATGTCTACCCTACCACCAAACGAAGACGAAGGTTATATATACCTTACTATCCCCAACAACGGGAGGTTATATCTATGCCTTACTATCCCCAGCAGACGGGAGGTTATCTATACCCTGTTATCCTCAGCAGACAGAGGGTTATATATTCTTCAGCAACGAATCGGGATTTATTTTCCCTGGCCAGCAGCTGTTGTACGAAGATATCCAGACGCTTCTGGCAGTATCATATCATACATACATCATTTACATCATACCATAGCACATATATCCATAAACATATAGTACATTACTTGAGTACATCATATCATACATGCATACATAAAGCATAAACTATGTTATCATACAGAATGCTACCTTGTTTTCAGGTTAATTATCCAACAAACAAACTTATGATCGTCGGGACTGCTTTATTGTCACCTCAGGGTTACTTTATCCTCCTGATAAGCTTCTTGTTACTTTGGGACTGCTTTATCGTCACCTCAGGTTTACTTTATCCTCCTGATAACTTCTCACGACTTCAAGACTGCTTTAGAGTTATCATTATTGATTGCTCTATCCTCCTGAAATCACATTATTATTTCAAGACTGCTTTAGAGTTATCATTATTGATGGCTCTATCCTCCTGAAATCATTACTTCAAGACTGCTTTAGAGCTATTGATTGCTCTATCCTCCTGAAGCCATCTTATTATTTCAAGACTGCTTTAGAGCT
Organism: Lathyrus aphaca; assembly: GCA_963966055.1. Lineage (NCBI taxonomy): Eukaryota > Viridiplantae > Streptophyta > Magnoliopsida > Fabales > Fabaceae > Lathyrus > Lathyrus aphaca. The sequence goes on from OZ014523.1 coordinate 34,663,667, forward strand.
ATTGATTGCTCTATCCTCCTGAAATCATATTACTATTTCAAGACTGCTTTAGAGCTATTGATTGCTCTATCCTCCTGAAGCCATATTATTACTTCAAGACTGCTCTAGGGTTATCATTATTGATTGCTCTATCCTCCTGAAGCCATCTTATTATTTCAAGACTGCTTTAGAGCTATTGATTGCTCTATCCTCCTGAAATCATATTACTATTTCAAGACTGCTTTAGAGCTATTGATTGCTCTATCCTCCTGAAATCATATTACTATTTCAAGACTGCTTTAGAGCTATTGATTGCTCTATCATATTACTATTTCAAGACTGCTTTAGAGCTATTGATTGCTCTATCCTCCTGAAGCCATATTATTACTTCAAGACTGCTCTAGGGTTATCATTATTGATTGCTCTATCCTCATGAAGACATGCTGTTACATCAGCATTACTCCAGTATCCTGAAAGTATATCATCAATACCTCAGGACTGCTCCAGACTCCTGACAGCTTTCATTATACCTCCATATTCTGGGCTGCCTTATCTTCCAAGAAATATATCTGAAGAACTTTCCAAGTGGCATCTTTAAGCCCACTCAATCATATTCAACTAGCCATCTGTATCACTCTATGCACTGGTGAGTGCAAATTTTTGGGCTTTTGTGTTCAATCCCCTTCAACCATCCAGGTCACGACTGGCAAATATACCAATCTAACCCCTCAGGTTTCAGCAACATATACCTCAATTTCTTTATGCATCATATCATGGAAAAGTGTAGTCATAGCTCTTTGGTACGTCACACCAGCATTCTTCAATCCAAAGGGCATCACTCTGTAGCAGAATGTTCCCCATGGTGTAATAAATGTGGTCTTTTCCATGTCTTCGGGTGCCATCTTTATTTGATTATAACCGGAAAATCCGTCCATAAAAAAGAACACATCAAACTTAGCCGTATTATCTACCAACATATCAATGTGTGGCAATGGAAAATCATCTTTCGGACTGACTTTGTTCAAATCTCTGTAATCAACGCACATTCGGACTTTTCCGTCTTTCTTCAGAATAGGAACAATATTGGCCACCCATTCAGGATAAGTTGACGTCACAAGAAAGCCTGCATCAATCTGCTTTTGAACCTCCTCTTTGATCTTTACTGCCATGTCAGGATGAGTTCTTCTTAACTTTTGCTTTACAGGTGGACATTCAGGCTTCAACGGCAATCTATGCTCCACAATATCAGTATCAAGACCTGGCATGTCTATATAAGACCAAGCGAATACATCAACATACTCTCTGAGAAGCTCTACAATCCTCTTCTTAACATCAGGACCAAGCAATGCTCCAAATTTGACTTCTTTCTTTTCATCTTCAGAACCCAAGTTGACCATCTCTATAGACTCTCCATGAGGCTGAATGACCTTCTCCTCGTGCTCAAGCAACCGAGAAATTTCATCAGGAATCTCTTCAACATTCTCTTCCTCAGCTTCAAACACAAGGAATTCAAAGTTGGGAGAGGGCATAGGATCATTGTTTTCAATGGGTTTATCAATCAATCTGCACAATGATTTTATTTTTATTTTAGAGTATGAACAAAAATGCAAACATTATGCAGATAAACAATCATTATTATTTTGGGTTTTTTATGTTACCATTTTTCAAAATAAAGCAAAAAGGAAAAACACACATAGAAATAACAAAATAACATTTTATTGATGATGATAAAATTTGAAACCAAAGCCCGACAAACATCACTTTCACCTTGGGCAGAGTGAAAGGATTTTTGAAAGAAAATAAAACAAATTACTTTGAAGCATGAACAATAAAAGGAACATCAACAGCAATCCAGTTCTGGCAAATCTTTCCATGCGTAACAAAGTCAGGCATTTCTTCGTCTTCATCATCTTCAATGATGGCAGCAGCGGAATGATCGTTGATAAATCCAGCACTTCGGAAACCTTCTTGAATAGTCTTCGGGTCATTAAGAACTGCACCTGGTGCAAAGCCTATACCAAAACCTTCCTTGTTGTCGACAACATCAATAATTCGTCCCCAACCATCAGACTGACCAACTTCAAGCACTCGCAAAGCATCCTTGAAAGAAGACATGGGCATGGCATTCTTCTTAGCAACATTATCCACAACAGAAAGAGCTTGAAACGAAGTTCCCACCTCTTCTTCAGCATCAATATAGGAGAAAGAAGACAAATTGCTCACAAGCATCGCCCTTTCACCTTCAATGGTCACCAATTTCCCCTCTTTCACAAACTTCAACTTCTGATGAAGAGTGGATGTCACAGCTCCTGCTTCATGGATCCAGGGTCTTCCGAGGAGACAACTGTAAGCGGGACGTATATCCATTACTTGAAAAGTAATTTTGAATATAAACGGTCCAATAAGAATAGGAAGATCTGTTGCACCCCAAAATTTGCCCTCACAATACAAGACTTTGTCTTCTAAGAAGGTTCACAAGTCCTCCAACACTTGCATAACCTTTCATGAAGTTCATGAAGTCTACAAGTTACTTCTTGAAGGTTCACAAGGTTCACAAGTTCCATAATGCTTTCAATGCCTTTCTTGAAGTTCATGAGGTCTACAAAGCCCTTCATGAGGTTCACAAGGTTCACAAGCTTCTCAACATTTACAAGACCTTTCATGAAGTTCATGAAGTCTACAAGTTACTTCTTGAAGGTTCACAAGGTTCACAAGTTCCATAATGCTTTCAATGCCTTTCTTGAAGTTCATGAGGTCTACAAAGCCCTTCATGAGGTTCACAAGGTTCACAAGCTTCTCAACATTTACAAGACCTTTCATGAAGTTCATGAAGTCTACAAGTTACTTTATGAGGGTTCACAAGGTTCACAAGATTCATAATGATTACAAAGCTCCCCTGAGGTTCATGAGGTCTACAAAGCCACTTCATGAGGTTCACAAGGTTCACAAGCTTCACAATACCTCTCATGAGGTTCACAAGACATTTTATGATGGTTCACAAGGTTCACAAAGTTCACAATTGGTCCAAAGAGTTGACAATTCCCTCAGACAATGCAACTCCTAAGCAGTGCATCCAAAACTAGGGTTTTGACTTTAATCAGGCTAAATGAACTTCCAAGACTTCAAGTGAGTTTCATAACATCTTATATGTGTGTAAGAACCCCCATGACAAGTTTCAAGACTTTTCTCAAAAGTTTGCTCAGTCAGATGATCAGATAAGTCAAAATCAGTCAATGCAGTTAAAAAGTCAAACTGAGGTCAACTGTGGTCAAACCAAAGTCAAACTTCATGATTTTTTGCCAACATCAAGTATATGAAGTAAAATTCATCATTTGATCAAGGGTTGATCATGATTCATCAAGGAGATTCCAGATCATCAATAATCAGGAGTTTCTAAATTAGGGTTTCCTCAGTAAAAGTCAACTGAACTTTGACCAGACATAACTTTCACATACTTCATCACCAAGTCTCCATCCAAAGCTCATTTTGAAGGAAATTGAATTCTCTACAACTTTGATGTTGAAAGTTAAGCCCAAAAATGCTTCATTTGAAAGATATGATCTAAGACATTATAGGTCATTTCAAAAGTCAACAAAAAGTCAACAACTTCAAAAGGGCATAACTTGAGATTGGTAAATGATATGGACCTGAAACCAATGGGGTTGTTTAGAGGACTCTTCAAGCTTTCCAAAAAGTCCAAGAACACCCTCATACCTTTAAAATTGAGGGAGATGTGCCCTTGCAAAGTTGGGAAAATTTGTGATGGTTTATGATGAAAATGAGGGCCTAAAAGCAATTTTCTCCAAATGGGCTGGCCAAATTATGACCCAACCCATACAATAATATCATGCACGAAATTTCCATAATATTTTCATAATTTTTATTTTATTTAATTAATTTATTATGATTTTTTATACTTAAAATCATTTTAAATTTAAATAAAATATTAAAAATGAAGATTTATTTTTGTGATTGATTCTAGAAAGTCTTAATTGGTGATTAGAATCAAAGAGGAATGGAATCATGTGATTGATACAAAAATAGCAAGTCTTCATGAGCCAATATTTGAAATTCAAAGCACCATCTTTCTCAATCTTTTTAAATCAATTCTTCCACATGATCCATCAATTTTTTAACCTAGAATCATTCACCTATATATGCTGATCATAACCCTAGCCTCAGGGACGAATTCCAGCAGCCAAAAGTGTAAGTTCATTGTTCAAAAATTCATCAAAAAAGTGAGATTCGGATTTTGAGTTACAGGGCATTAGAAGGTAAACTATGATCATAGAGATGTTCCTTGATCTTCCATGATGCAAAACCAATGCCCATACGCATCTATAGCATGCATATATGAACAACCCGAAGCCAATTTGTTCTTGAATAAAATTTTTTTCGATTCTAATGATTCATTGCATTTAAATGGATTTTGTTTGGCTAATGTTGTTTGTTGTATGTTGTAGAACGTTTCTGGGCAGGAAAACTCAAGAACCCGTACCTAATTCACAAGATGCCATTATTAGGGTTTGGACTTAGGTTTAGGGACTTTTGATTTAGTGAATATAAATTGATTCTAAAGACATAGAATGAATCGTGTGGATGCCAGGAACATGTTGCTGTGCTTAATTTTTAAAAATTGTATGGTTTTGTTGCTTGTTGATATTCGTAGGTTTTGCTGGAAGTTGGTTTTCGCAGGAAAAATTGCAACAATATTCGCAGGTGATTTCGAAGGTCTCAAGGAAGAAGAAGACCAGTTCCCGCGCGCTGGAAAATTCAAATACTGGTGAAAATATGTTTTGAATTATTGTTGTTTGTTTATCACAGGTGTGCTTGTGGCCCAGTGGAAGGAGGCGTATGCATGCTGGCCGTATAACTTGTGTTCGAATCCTGGCCATGACAAAATTTTGGTTATTTTCCTTATTTACGTATTGATTATTACATATTATGAATTGGCGTTGGTTTATAAGCAGATTGGCTCTTCCAGCCGGGTGGTGATGCGCGTGTGTGAGTGTATAAAGGTCCTGGGATCAAATCCTACCCCAGGCCTTTTTATTTCTTCATTTTTTCTGGATTTCTCAAACAAGACACAAAACAAATTCTTGCCCCTTTCTTGTTGCCTGCGTGTGGGCTAACCTGGTGGTTATTGTTGTTGCTGGTAAACATGAGGACATGGGATCAAATCCTGATCAGGTAAGTTCCTCTCTTTTTTGCAGTTTTTTCCTATTTTCTATTTTTTGTTTAATTATTAAAAGTATATGTATATAAATATAATTAAGATAATGTTAAATATAATTTAAACTCTATATATCTTTTTCTTATGAAAATTATTTTTATAATTATGTAAATAAATTATAGTATGTATATTAATTAAAATAACTTTATTCTAAAATATTTTCTAAAACAAAACCTAATCTTATATTTTTCTAAATAATTTTATGTACATTTATTTAGTATAATTCTTGTAAATTTGTTTGTAAATATGAATATAATATTTTAAGCTTATTTTCTCCTTATAATATGTAAATATCGTTTTAATAAATAAATGTTAATATATGTTTAAAATAATTTGTAAATAGGATAATTAATAAAAATTAAAATTTTATAAATAAGATTAATTTTGTAAATATGATTATTTTTATAAACATGACATTTAAAATTTATTTTCTCATAACATCTTTTAATAATTGTTGATAAGTAATTGAATTGTTGTAAATGATTTATATTATGCTTAGAAATTTTTCTTATTATATATTTAAAATTAAACTTTGTGCTTATTATTCTAATTATATCATTTATAATATTTTTCTATTGTGATTTACTATTATATTATATCTTTACTATTATGTCTCTAATATTGTGTATTTTTTTCTCATTATTTATTTTCACTAATTTTATTCTTATTATTTCTCTAACCTTGTTTATTTTTCTAATTACTATTATTATTATTTTATTATCACTAATCCATTTATATTTTAATTATGCTTATTGTCATTATTTTGCTAACCTTACTTATTATTATTATTTACTAACCCCTAATCATTATTTATTTATTATTTTAGCTTGTTAATTATTTTTGCTATTTATTTATTTATTTATTTTTTGCTTATTATAATTATTATGTAAATGCTTCTGGATGTAAATTTTGTAATTTTGTAATTATTTTTGCTATGGTTAGTAATTAGGGAGTGCAAAAACATGTATTCTATTTAAAATCAAATTAGATCATTTTTTAATAAAAGATAACTAATATTGAACACTCACACACGTAAGTCGATTTTTAATCGCCATCTCACGTTTCTAAGGCTATCCCTCAAGTTGCCTGAACCATAAGGTCAAGTGGGGTGTATAAAGCAAGTCCCTTTAAAAAGAAAAATCATCAAGTCCCTCATGGTTGCCTTTACGAATCAAGTCCCTTCGAATAATGATGATAGTCCCTCCTATATGCTTATTACACCCCACAGTTGCCTTCATAAAACAGAATGTCCCTCTCATGTCCCTTACATCCAAGGTAATGACTACCTACTCCTTAATAGTAGGGATAGTCTTACCAAGGAAAGGATAAAGAATAAGAAAGACTTTAAACTTTAGGGTAGGTTCCTCTTATGTACTTGCTCACTTCAAAAAACTTTTCAAACTTTCCACAATTTCAAACAAATTTTCAAACAAGTTTTTACACATCCGTACATGGATTATTATTAACTATTCTGAAATTTTTTTCTATTCACACACTACACTTTCAAAAACAATTCAAAAGTGAGCTAAGTAACTAAGAGCCCATGGATAACCATGGATGTAAAGGGTGCTAACACCTTCCCTTTACATAACCTACCCCCCGGACCCAAAAATATCTCTTAAGGTCTTTCCTGTTCTTTTATACCCTTTCCTTTTGGATAAAATAAAAGTCGGTGGCGACTCTTGCTATCCGCAACATTACTAAAGTCAGTTCTCCCACCGTGTTACAAGATCCACTTCACCAATCACTGTCTTCTTTGAACCATCGAAAGCTTTCACAATAATCCCACTATGCCTCATGGGAACACCTTGATACGCAAGCTTTGACAAAGTCGATTTTGGCATCACATTCAGAGATGATCTGGTATCAACTAGCACCTTGGACATGGCATCTTCCTGACAGTTCACCGAAATATGCAAAGCCAAGTTATGATTCCTTCCTTCTTCAGGCAAATCGTCATCACAGAAGCTTAAATTGTTGCAAGATGTGATATTAGCCACAATACTATCAAACTGATCAACAGTCACATCATGGTCAACATAAGCCTGATCAAGAATCTTCTGCAAAGACTGCCTATGAGCCTCAGAGCACATCAAGAGTGATAAAACTGATATCTTCGACGGAGTATGCAACAACTGCTCAGTAATGTTGTACTCACTCTTCTTTATCAATTTTAAAACCTCATCTTCACTATTACCAGATTGGTCTGATTGGGCAACAACATCCATAATCTGTTTACTCGCGCTTGTATCTTCAACTCTCTTCGGAGGGTCTGAAGCATACACTCTACCACTTCGAGTAACCTTTGTCACATCAGTAATGCTAACCACAGACTTTGGAGTAGGAATAGGAACTTCCCTACCATTTTCTATCATCGTAGCATTATACCGGTACGGAACAGCTTTATCAGACTCATATGGCACTGGACCAGGCAAATTAATCACCAATGGAATAACAACATTCTTGCGACTATCAAAAGAAATAACCACTCTCTCAGGAGCAACCCTCTCAGGAAGATTGAACTGAGGCATAATAACATTCACTTCATTTTCATACTCATCTCTTTTTGCTGTCACTTCTATCAACTTATCATCCATCATATTTTGAATATCTCTCTTAACAATTACGCAACCACAAGGATTCACCGAGCAGATACAACATCCAGCATAATCATGATCAATATCGTGGTATTCACTTAAGAAAGCATGCATCTCCACCAAAGACCTTCGAATATGACAGACCTTATATATTTTGAACAAACCAGGACAACCATCAACCATATTCACAGACGCATTACCATGCTTCGACAACGGATTTTTCTGCACATTTGGATTAACATCATTAAAAAACAGAACATTGTTCCTTATCAACTTCTGTACTTCAAACTTCAATGGATAACAGTTCTCAACATCATGCCCCGGGGCACCTTGATGAAAAGCACAACGAGCCTCTAGCTTATACCACCATGGGATAGTCTCTGGAACTGGAGGTGGAGGACGGGTTTGCACAAGATTCTTTGCAATCAAAGATGAAAGCAAGTCCGCATACGACATCGGAATAGGATCAAAACTTGGCTTAGCCCGAGCCTGTTGATTACCACCTTGTTGCACAGAAGGTTGTTGATAACGAGGTTGGTACTTTGGAACCGCTGGCATAGTTGGAGCCACATTAATCATCGGAGTTACAGAAGCTACATGCTGCGAATGATGATTCTCACGACTGTGAGGTCTTCTATAACTTTCACGAGATACTGCATTAGTCTCATTTTCTTTCTTTTTCCCAAAGTTGAACCTTCTAGAGCTTGAACCATTACTGTTCTCTTGACTTAACCGTCCCTCACGGACACCTTCTTCTAAACGCATCCCTATACTCACCATTTCAGTGAAATCAGAAGGAGCGCTTGCTATCATCCTCTCATAATAAAAAGAACCCAAAGTCTTCAAGAAGATCTTCGTCATTTCTTTTTCTTCCAGCGGAGGAACAATCTGGGATGCCAGCTCGCGCCATCTCTGCGCATATTCTTTAAAAGTCTCTTTGTCCTTCTGGGACATAGCAGAAGTTGATCTCTATCTGGCGCCATATCAATGTTATACTTATATTGCCTCACAAAAGCTTCTCCCAAATCATTGAAAGTCTTGATTTGGCTATTATCCAAGCTCATATACCACCTCATGAGTGCACCGGTGAAACTATCCTGGAAATAGTGAATCAGCAGCTTATCATTATCAGTCTGAGCAGACATCTTTCTTGCATACATAGTCAGATGGCTCAACGGACAAGTGTTGCCTTTGTACTTCTTAAACTCAGGCAACTTGAACTTGTAAGGAACTTTAACATTAGGGACCAGACAAAGGTCATAAGCATCTTTTCCGAACAAATCCTTATGCTTCAAGGCTCTCATCTCCCTCTGTATCTCAACAAAGCGTCCCTGGAAATCATCAAGTCTTTCAGCTACTCCAGCGCCTTCACTGGGCTAAGCATGGTAAATCATTTCATCATGGTGCAAATTAGTGTGCACCACAGGCGGTGCAGTAGTCACAACTGGAGGAAGAGTAGTCCACACTGGTGGGAGAGTATTAAATGCAGCAGTCTCAGGATGATGAGGAGGATGATAACCAGCAGGAATAAAATCAACTGGCATGCCCCAAGGTGTGCTAGCAGGCATACGATAGCGAGGAGAAATTACAGTCTCAACAGAAATTGATGCGGTAACAATCTCGGAGATGACAGTATTCTGAACAGGAGAATTAGGAGGTGGCTGATTCTGAGCAGCCACCAAACTTTCCATCATAGCAGAAACTCTTTCCAAGCTTTCCCTCAAATAAGTAACCTCTTCGCGCAGCTCGTGATTCTCTTGTTGTAAAGTCTCCATCACCCTTCTCCGATTAGCTCGAGTATCAAATCGGTGAGTCAGCTTGACAGGAGAACTGAATGAAGACCAAGAAACAACATAAGATCCCTGGAGAACACTCAAAAACCAAGACAAATGCGAGTATGATGCATGATATGCGTATGCAAATGCAAAGATTTCAAAGTACTATAAGATAACTTGCAATATTCATAAAGAAACATTTTTGAAATACTTAAAAAAACTCATTCTCATTAAGATCAAAGTGAGGATTACAAGTGAAGTACAAACATCAATAATCCTAATACATAAGAGAAAAAGTAAACTAGGCCTAGGGAATCATATCCGAAGAAGTCCCGAATCCTGGCTGATACTTCATGCGAATCCTCTTGATCTCTTTCTTGTACCTATCTTCCATATCTTCCTTATCCTTCACCAATTTGTCAACAATGGCCTTCCAAGCACCAGAAGTAGGAGGAATAGTAGATGGAGTACTAGAGGAAGATAAATCCTCTCTTGGCCTCTTCGTGACACGCCGCTCAAGTAGCTCAATGAGATCATCCTTCTCCTTTAGCTGCTCTTGCATCGTAGCCCTCTTAAGTAGCCATTCTTCTTTCTCTCTCTTCATCTTGTCCAACTCTTCTTGAAGAGCCACCTTCTCATCAACGGGAGGTAGAAAAGCAGACAATGGTAATATGGGAAACAGAGGCTCCTCAGGTGGATAAGGCATCTTGAGCTTGGAAGCCCTAGATCGAACCCACTGAATATAACATTCGGAAGGAGGAAGGTGTTGTCTTCCCAATTGACCTTTCTCTTTCCGATGAACCGCATGCCAAGAATGAGCAATCCTTTTCTTCATTTCCACATGATCAACACCATTAAGAAAGAAGAAACGGGATAAGGAAAGATTGTTTGGTATGTCCTTCAAACAATATCCGAACTGTCGTCTAGCAAGAATGGAGTTGTAGATAATTCCCCCACGTGTACCAAGAAGAGGTACATTAGGAAATTCTCCACAACTATCAATAAGAACTCCAGTGTCATAATGAGAACTATACCATGTCATGTCCTTATGAGAAAGCGACATCAACCTTTGAGACCATCTTCAATTCTCTCTATTATCCTTGAAGACATCCGACTTGGGTAGGTGCGAAATAAACCACCTATAAAGAAGAGGCGCACAACATACAATCTCTCTGTCACCTTTGGAGGTCCTATAGTGAAAAGCATGATACATATCTCCAAGCAAAGTAGGCACCGGGTTCTTCTTCAAGAAGATCTGAATAGCATTCTCATCCACAATACCATCCAAATTCGGAAACAAGACAATCCCGTAAATAAGCAAAGCGAGAATAGCCTCAAATGCATCCTTATGACCCAAAGTAAGTGAAGTAGAAGCCTTTCCCATCAAGAACTTAGCATTAATACCACGAACACTACCCTTTGGAAGAAACTTCCCATTAAGATCGGACTCCTTAAGAAAAAGTGCTTTGGCGATGACCTTGATAGTAAGCTCCTTCTCTAAACCAGTGAAAAGAAATTCCTTGTCCAGAATAGGCAAACCTAACCAGTGAGAATACTCCTCCAAAGTCGGCACAAGCTGATAATCAGGAAAGGTGAAACAATGATGCAACGAATCATAGAACTGAGCCAAAGTAGGGAGAATCCCCTCAGGTACATCAGCGTCCAACATATACAAAAGTTTCCCATGACATCTTCGGAACTCTTGGGTATCAACAACCAATGCCCCTAGCTTTCTCAACTCTACTACATTAGGATTCTTGAAGGTGTACTTCTTTGTGTTCCTCCTTTCAAAATTCATAGCCATGGACATCTGAAATTTTGCAAAAGTTCCTTATAAGTCCTTTGAAATCTTACAAATAATGCTCATGAATGCATGATGGCATGTATGCAACAACCACAAACAAGATCACACAAGGCACACAGGCTTAGGTTCCGAGTCACGAGCATGAAGTCAAGGTAATAGAACACCAACCCACACAGGTAAGTACTAAGGTTTTGTCTTCATTGTACCTGCAGAAAACCAAAAGGGTGCTAACAGAGGTGCCCGGAGTTAACAGCCATCTTTAGAATATCACCGGTACGTTGGATTACTCCCCAACCGATAACATTCTTAAAATAGACCTCGTCCGAGTGTAGTATCGCGTGACAACCGCCTTAGGTTTACACCCAAACAGTTTCCGCACTACGTTCCTAAATTGGCTTGGATGGGTTAAGGGTTCTACGGTCCTCAGTATGATCAGCTCAAGGTCGGAAAATAATGCCACGTACGATTACTCGTCATGACATTGATAGTCCAAGAGAGCCTAACCGAGTGGAGATTATCAAATTGATATCGCTTTGGACTACTCCATCGCATATCGCTTCGAATATCGCCGTCCTATCATAAGTTCCACTAAGATCCGGGTTAGAATCTATCTCACACAGAGGATCACCAAAAACCAAAATAGAACAACCAAATAACAAACAAGTCAAACCAAAGCAGTAAATAAATCAAAGTAGGCTGAAACCGCTTAGAGATTACTCCCCAGCAGAGTCGCCACTTTTCTGTAGCGGTAAAATCGTGAGTGTAAGCTATTGATTAACTTCACTCAAGGTACACAGAGTCGCCACCGCGCTTTTATTTGTTTCCAAAAGGAAAAAGGTAAAAGAACGAATAAAAACCTAAGGATCTAAAAGCAAAAGCTAAAAGAAACAAACAGAGAACGGGTAAGGGGATTGGTTACAAATCGGGAAGGTTTTACGCACCCGACTCGTCCGTGGTACTCCACGGGAGCCCTTTGACATATTTATTGCTTTTTTGGTTTGAAATTGGTTTGCTTGAAAATGATTGAAGGGATGAGAAGAAGAATGTGTTTTAAGATTTTGTGTTTGATGAGGTTTTAACGCCTCATGCCTACGTACCCACAAAGTGCAATGCGAGATCAAAACCTCGTAGTTCGTGGTACAAAATTTGAAAAGAAACAATGAGTTGCATTAATTTTAAAATGTAGAGATAAATCGTCATTCTTTAGCGAATAATTCCGCTAGAAAGAATGAATCATATCTAAACATATGAAAAGAAAAGGTGCACAGAGGCACAAAAACAATTGAGTGAGTTTTGGATTTTTTTAAAGTATGTAAGGAAAGAATTTCGATATATTTACATGGATTAACATTTATTTAAGAAAATAAAGTGAAAAGATAAAATCACTTGACCTAAGTCAAGGTTTGATTGCGAAAGCGTTTAAAGTTTGAAAACAAAGAAGATTTTTGAAATAGGGAGAAGTTTTGAAAATTTAAGAATGGGGAGGAGATGAAGGGACTATCCTAATACTTGAATTAAAAGTTAAGAGAAGAGCTACCAAACCATATTATGAAAATTCTTCAAGGTAACCGGAATTCCATCTTCAAAGACAAATGAACTTAATTTGAGGCTAAGGTCTTCAATCGATCACAACTTGAGCAAAGGGAGAGATCCTAAAATCTAAGTCCAAACTCCAATGCTAAGGATAGTAACCATAGTCTGAAATTAAAGTCACAAGTCTTTTTTAATGTTTAATCCTTTATTAATGTTTTGGTGTCCAAATGGACAAAAGAAAAATTACAAGCAACAATATAAACATAAACAAAATGATATATGATATAATATGATAATAGCATAATAAAGAGAGATAAGGAGCGAGAAATTGAAATAAAGAGGATAAGGTGCGAGAGATTGAATTTAAATGGATTATATTCACATTATTATAATATTTACATAATAAGTGGTATGATGAACTTAATCAAGCACAACCACGAAAAAAAATAACAAAATCGAGGCAACCGGATCCAAGTGGATCTTATTCCGAATCGGGACAAATTTAGGTCTATGTTAAGAAATCGCCGAGTAATTTACGAAGTAATTACCCTACAAATGAGGCCGGCCACCACTAATTAAAGTGGAAAATATTCGTGCTAATACATGTTAGAGAAACGATATTATGGATCGTTCTCCGAAAACATGCCACACTAAAAGAAAAAGAACGGTCTAATCTTAATTGAGATTTTCGTTGAATTTATCGAAGACAACCTATCACGATCTCAAAGTATGGAGAATGATCCAAATGATCATTCATCCATAGATTTGAAATAATGAAGATTAAACCTATTCGAAATTCAACAATCACGAATCGGAGATTTTCATCGACCAAAAAATAAAAAAAAGATGGAAAAGAAAGCATGGATCTAAAAAAATAAATCCATAAAAGAATTGAAATATTTTTTAAATCTCCTTTTCTTAAAATCTCTTTTCCTAAAATCTTTTCTAAAATGTTTCTAAAATATTTTTTCTTAAACTTTTCCTAAAACACTTTTTTTCTAATTTTTTTATATCAAAATAACATTTGAAACAACTTTTTAAAGTATGAAAGCTAATAATGATAATAAAAAAAAATTAACAAAATGGAGGGGGAAGACCCGCGGGTTGTGGTGCTGGATAACAAGATCCAAATGGCCAACATCCATGGTCCAACATCCATTTTCTTTAAACGAAATAACAATTAAATAATAAAACAGAAACAAGAATTAGAAAAAAAGCCAAAGCTCTTCTTCTTCAATGCGCGGCGGAAACAGGGGGAAGTAGAACACGGATCGCGGCGGTAACAAACCTCACCTTCAAACAATCAATCGGAGCAAAAAACCCGTCACGGATCGCTTATTTAAACAACTTCACCGAAAGCCTCGCCGCCTCTATCTCTATCAACTCAAGAAGAAATTGCCGCGAGCTCTCTCAATCTCAACCTCTTCTTCTTCTTGTTCAAACGCAGAAGACAAAGGGGAAATTACAAGGGAAGATCAAGGTTTTCTTTTATGGATTTGGTTTTAGGATTGATAAAGAATGAGTTGAAGAATTGAGAGAAATGAAAGCTTGATTCTGGTTTTTGGCAGGGGTTTAGGAGGGCTTTCAAAGCTTGAGGATTGAAGGAGTGAAGGGTTCAATTTATAGAAGGTGTGAGCTGAGATTTGGTGTCGTTTTGAAGATTGTGATTGCGTTTTTGCAGGTGATTTTCGCGTGCTCTTGCTGAGTTTTTGCGTTTGCATTTTATGTGTTGCTTAGCTTGCGTTTTGATTTGTTTTGGTGCTTGTAAAGTTATGCGTTTTGCTGTGTGTTTTGAAGCAGGTGCGTGATGCGTGACGTTTTGGCATGTACGGCTTTGAATGTGAAGGCTGAAGCTAGCTGCGGCGTGCGGCTTGATTGCTGTTGCGGATTGTTGTAGTTGGGAAGCCAGGAAGCTTGCGGCTTGTAGAAGTTTCGCTGTACGGATGGCGTGCTGGCTTTGGTTTTTTTTGCACTTGGTTGAGGTGATGTAAAGCTGTTTGTTGATTAAAGTGAAGCTGAGTTGGTGTTTTGCTGTGGCTGGAGTTTAAACGCGCGGGATGCGTGATGAAGCTGGTGTGAATTGGCTTTGGGCTTGGCACGGCTTGCGTGCGAGAGGTTTGTAGTGTGTTGTTGATTTTCTTTGGCTGTGAAGTATTGGCTGGAAGGATGAAGTTGGAAGATGTGAAGGCTAGCTGTGTTAGGCTTGTTTCGTGCGTGTGGGAAAGCTTGTTTTGCTTATTGCTTTTGTTTGCGAGATATGAGCTGTAGTCATATGGTTTGGCTGCTTGTAGCTGTGCAACAGGCTGGGAATTTTCACGTGCAGCTGGCGTATGAATGTTGTTGTGAAGCTTGCAAGCTGATGTTATTGCAGTTGGTTAGGCTGAGGCTTGTTGAGTTTTGTTTGTGATGTGCTGAATATGAATTCCTAAATCGGACGTGAATATGAATTATTTCGGTAACAATGGGTTATAGTTAAAAAATGAAAATATGGATATGATGATTTTTAGGTTCCACAACCAACTCCTGATTTTTCTCACAAGCCTCTGATAAAAAAAAACCAACATAGACCCACTGGATATTTCACAACTTAAGCCAACTGTCATCTGAAAATCGTCTGACCCATGCCCTGATGATTCGAAACCAAACTGAGGAAAATAAATCCTCAGATGAATCGCTGATGAATTGATGAACCAATGAACTGATAAACACTGAAGATTCAAACCAAACTTCACACAGAACACTGTTTGATAGCTTTTCACACACAACACAACCTGAACTTTTGAAAACCCGCTATCTGAGGAATAAACCCCTGGCACACATAATTTGCAGTCGAAACAATCTTTTGATAGTTTGACCAATATTAGGTCAAACATCCATCTGAAATCGAATTGTGACTGAACAAACGCCTCTGAATGAAGTTACTGTCTTATCTTCGCAAACCTGCAACACAGAGAAGAAGAAGAGGAACACTGCAACATATTTTTTTGTATTTTGGTTAAAAGTTAGTAAAGATAAACAAATAATGAAGAAGTAAAAACAATGGTGATCCCCTGCGAAGCATAGACCCTTCATCTGAGAAGAAACGAGAAACCAGTGTGATCTTGTTTGTATGCAAGATGCAGATGATATGCGAAGAAATCTTAGGGCAAAAACTAGGGTGTTACACACACTCCTTAAGAACTGCCATTTTTTCTAAAAACATAATAAAAGGGCGAAAAAGAAACAAGAACAATAGAGAAAATACATGTGAATATGAAAAGTTTGAAATGGAAGTGGTTTTGTTGTTAAAGAAAGAGTGTGAGCACAAGAGTGACGAGAAGAGGACAAAAAAGGAATTTAATAAGGATCCAACGTTCAAGAGAATAGTTAGAGATAATCATTAATGTTATATTAAAAGTCATAATTACACTAGAGAATATTAAGGGACACGACCCTTTAGAGTTTTTATGCCACGTCAAAGTATTGGAAGAAGACCGGGTTATATCGCAGTATCTTTAAAATATATTTGGAACTTCCCAATGACCAAATGCTAACATTCTTGGATCAGAATTCATATTTGGGGGGCTTATGTACATGCCAAATATATTTTCATAGCCGAGTTGTGTAGTCGGCCAAGAATAGGCATTAAATGGGTTGTGAAACCATGCTAAGACCTAGACAACTTCCATATACAACTCAGTATGGTTACAAGACACGGCCTCCATAACACTTACATCACTTGTGAAGATCGGGGACATAAGGAGTTGAGGAGTATCTTGTAACAACTCAGAATCATGGGCGAATACAAGACCAACTAGTATACTAAAATATGTAACGGAAGGCGGTATATCAATATGGCCGTTACATTATTCTGAAAAGTCACGTTCATGGTGATAAGTTACATCAATAATTACTTAATAACGTCAGAATACTAAGAGATTTCTCTTAAATGGTGTCTATTAATGGCAGTAAGAGGGAAACTATAAATGGGGGCTCCCGCAAGAGGGATAAGCAAGATATTTACCTTGAGATACATACAACATCCGTATAAGCTCCCAAATCCTCAAACATACTCAAAAAATATAGACATCACAATCTTATTTTCCCTAAAGAAGAGGACTATCAATTTTGGTGTATCTAGCCATTTTTAGCTAGAACAGATAGCACACAAGCCATTTGATATTTTGTAATTTTTTCTTTAATTCATCATTGGAAATAGTGATATCAAGTGATTTTTATGTGAGTAATTGATTGGAAATAATTTGATTCTCTTTTCTTAATCATCCCATTCGGTTTTGCATATCCGATCTTTTCAATAACGATTTGTTTTAGAAGATTGTGATTCGGGCCACTTTCGCACACTTTAAAACAAAATTTAAAAAGCACTAAAGTTTAATAGGTGACCTATTCAACCCCCCCTTTCTAGATCAATGTCATCATCTAACAGAGTATACCTTACTCTCCTAAGAGTAACATTCTCCCCCTTTTGCATCATTAAAAAGACATAAAAAATAAATTAATAAATATCACAATTATTCAAGCAAATAGATCACCAAAGCAAGATCAATCATTAAAAAAGGAAATGTGCTTCATAAATTGGAAAATAACTGAATGCAGGTACAAAAAGAGGTAAATAACTAGGAATCATAACAAAAAGCAACATAAAAACAACAAAGAAAAAATAATAAGAATCATAATCATCACTACTGAAAACTCCAAGAAGTATATGATTGCAATTTGACTTAGCAAGTTTGAAAATTTCACATGTTGGTTCAACACAACTTAGTGCAACCAATAATGTTATTAATCTTCACAATGTTTTTTTCCCCCGTGCTAGTGATAAGCCTCAATTTGTGAGAGATTTAAGCCCCTTAATACTTGATTTTGTTTTGTGTTATCAAGCTTTATTAGGATAATTCAAGTAGATTTTGTTGTTTTTAGTCAAATTAGTATATTGCACACTAGGTGCTTTCTTTTATGAATTTTAGGCGTTTGTTACTTGTTTAATATGACTCTGATGATAAGTTATGCACGACAGAAATGTTGCATAAATTCAATCTCACTCCCCAGCAGACCTTAGAGCCAGAGATGGTGTAAGGAGTGAAGGTGCTCAACATTAGGGAAAACGTAGCGTGAGGGTGAAGAAGGAAACACTAGGGAGCTGAAAAACTGGATGGATAAGATCAAACACTAGAAGAGAAAACTTGCAAAAGCTATTGGACGTTGAAATTTGCGATCTACTTATTTGTCTACGAAGTAGGGTTGATATCGGCTGTGTTATCCCTAACACATTGATTTGTATCACCTGATACTGATACGAGAGGATAAAGAAAGAAATATGTTAGTTTTCTTAGTCCAAATCTACGGATAGTCACAAGGCTTGTGATCCAATGCTAAAAGAAACCTCAAAAAGTTAGAAGGATATAAGAGGACCTCTTAGAAGAAATTAAAAGAGGATTTGATCTCTATATCACTCAGTTTATCATAGTTAAACCTAGTAATCAACACTGGGTCTCTTATCCAATAGTGAGGAACACGAGGATGATCATCCTAGGCATACAATACCTATGGACTCTTGGCCCACATCTAACTTTTAACAAATGGTTTTTATAGTTTTTTTAATTAGAAGTACAATCCTGAAGGAAGCTCCGGATAGAAATTCCACTTATTTGAATCCAACTGAGATTTTCAATTGCTTTCACTTCAAAGAAGGAGAAGAATATTCCAATGGTGGGAACGATATATAAAACCTCACAAATCCTCTCAATGGACTTTATAAAACCCCAACTATTGGGACAGTGTTGAGAAGGTGCTATTGTAACACCCCAAATTTTCCCTCTTCTTTGTAGCATCATTATCATGTCATAAGCATCATAAGAATGGCATATCCTTAGCATTTTTTCATAGAAAAATGAAGCATAACATTCTCATGTTCTAGCATTGGGCATATGATCAATCATTGGTGCCTTTGAAGCCTTATAAGTCAAAACAAGAAGTCAAGTGACCTTATCCAAGTCCCATGAAGTGTCTCTAGGTCATGTGCAAGCTCAAGATCCTCTACAAGAGCCCAGAAGGTTAGGAGATTATCAGATGATCCAAGGAATGTCAAGCTCCTACACAAATGGTCCTCAAATTAGGGTTTCATGTTCAAGCAGGGATTCTTTGAGACTTTGACCATTTCATGTGGGCAAAGTCCTTAATATTATATGAGAATGCTATGGATGAAATTTGGTGAGAAGATTCATTGTGGAAGGCAGTCAATTCATTAGTTGCTTGTATAAGAAGAAATTGGTCAAACTGATTATTTGAAAAGTCAACTGTGGCAATTCAAGGGTTCCAATCCCATTTTTCAAGCCAAGGGATGTTCTTAAGGTCATAGAAGAGGTTTGGTAAAGTCAAAGATAAAAAATCAAGAGGTTTTGAAGGACTTTCCATTTTTGGCATGTGACTTGTAATGAAAGTTACTATATTTGGCAAGTTTTGCCCTAATCTTCAAAGCATTCTTTCATGACCAAATTGACTCCAAATGAATTTTCCTTGAACATGAAAGTTGTAGGGTATGATCTCCCATTTTCAAAAAGTACAAGAACTCATTCATAGCATGTGTGGAACTCAAGATATGGTCATTGGAAGTTTGGGCATTTTTAGGTTTTTACCATATTTCCAAGTTTCTACCATTTGCAAAAACTCATGAATCTTATTTCTAAGCTATCCTATGGGCAAAGTAAAGTCATAATATCATAATACATGGCATAAGAAGCATTTGGCTCAAGAGAAACAAGGGAATTCGTGGGTGGATTGTAAGTTATTTTCCAAAATGCAAAAATGAAAAATCACACAAAAAGCATGATACATTTACATCCAAGGGCTGGGATCATTTCATTTGTGATGAATGAGTGGTGAGTGATGAGTTTGTGCACAAGCAAGGGAGAATGCACGCAGGAATCATGCTATCACACATCTCATGCCAATTTGCAAAATCATTTTGAATCACACTCTTCCCACGTGCAATACTCTCTAAACCCTAAATAGTGAAAAAAGTGCATCATATATAAGTGATTTAAGCCTTTGAATCACCAGATTTCATCACATTTTCATCACTCTCAAGCTTTTGCTCTGATTGCATTTTCATTCGAATCTCTTCATCCATGCACTCTTTCACCAAACAAACCTCATATTCTTTATCCCTGAGCTTCATAGGTCAGAGATCAACCATTGTTTAGAGCTATAGAGAAGATTTCGCACCAGTTCAATTCTAGATCAGGTGCTTGCAAAGTGTTATATCTAAGCTGTTTAAGAGTCCAATTCACATTTATTTTGTGAATAGAAGTTGCAAGAGGATCATCTGGAGCTGGTGATTGGTTTTCTTGGAGGTTTGAAGGTTCTGCAAGCTCAGGTATGCTTCATAATTCATCATTCTGGATTTGAGTTTTTTGCGTGCATTGTGCTCCTTGTGTTGCCCTGAACATACTGATGTGATTAGATTTTGAAATGGTGGAGAAAAGCAAGAACCGTAGATCTGAATATTTTAGATCCAAACTTATTTTCTTCGATTCAGCTTGTGTATGTATGATAAATGTTTTTTGATGCTGGATTTGTGTTGTGCATGGTCTGAGGATCATTTTGATGTGTGGATTGTGTGTTTTAGTTGAGAATTGTGGTTCTGCAAGTTTTGGTTGGCCGAAGAAGATGACCGGCGCTTCTCCGGTCGGTAGGGTTTATGATTAGGGTTAATTAGGGTTTATGTCCTCCAGATTGAATCCTGGCCTTTGGATCTTGTTTAATTAATATAATTTTGTTTTATTAATTTAATTAATTATGATTATAATAAGTTTAAAACGTGGCCATTGGATCTGTGTTAATTAATAAGTTTGAATATGGGCCTTAGGATCTGAGTACTTGGAGTCTTGTTGACTAGCACGCGCAGCCCTTGATCTGGTTTCCTTTTGATCTCATCCATCCATGCTGATTACTTCTCATTTTATTTTATTTTTTATTTTTCTTTTATTTGATTTGATTTGCTTAATTAATAAAAAATAGTAAAATATATCCAAAAATTCTGAAAAAAATCATGAATGTTCTTTTTAATTTTCTTTAATTTTTTATATTTTATTTATTTTTATTTTCCATGTAGGAATTAATTTTCACTTTTATTATTTGTTTTAAATTCATTTTAATTGCATGCTGACTTGTGGAATTTGTATCTTGATCATCAATTTGAATTTTGAGTTGGTTCTTTTTGCATTTGATTCATATTAAGGTGCAGTCTGTGGATGCTTTTTCTTCTGATTTTTAGAAGCTTGTGTGAATATTTTTGATAGTTGACTTGAGCATGAAGTTTCAAAACCCTAATTGGTGTTCTTGAGGTCTTTTGACCTAGTTTACTTTTGATTCTTACTTTGCTCTTTTGACATGATGTTATCATTTAATCAATGAACATTTGTGCTTAATTGCATAATTTTTGCATGAGTTTGTGATTTGATTTGAATTTTCATGAGAGATTGCCTTAATTTTGCTTCTTCTTGCTAGCATGCTTAGTTCTTAGGCTAGGAGGGCACTTGTGCCAACTCCTATAGGATGTTTAGAGGTCTTTTTGTTTGAGGTTTGATCCCCGGTCCTTGCTTAGTGTGTGAGCTTTGAGAATTTTCTTTGTTACTTGTCTTTAAGGTGTCTCATAGTGTATGCATGTTCACCTCACCTCCTTTGCTCATCCCTTCTCTTCAATGCTTATGATGGAGTTTGTGTGCTTCTTCCAATGCTTGCTCATGTTTCTTAGGCACCTCTTAACATGATTAGGTCCCTGGTTTTTCACATGATGCTTATGCCTTGATTTGTTTTGTGTTTGTTTGTCCTTAAACATGTGTACATGTTCACTTCACTTTCCCATTCTTGTATTGTTTGTGTTTGAGCTTGCATGAACCTTTCTTTGGTCTCTTGAGTTGTTTGTGCACATTCTTGTGTGGATGTGATTCTGGTCTTGATGATTATGAAGCATGTGTAGCTTGTGTGATTTTTTCAATTCCATGTTTTCTTTTGTTTCTTTCATGATAGCTTGTGTTGATTTGTTGTGGTTTGTTTAATCCACTTCTCATCTTATGTTGTATGCTTGATCTTGGCACTTGAGGGTGACACTTCAATTCTGGTTGTTATGTTTTAGTATGATCTTTTGTTCATTGGTATCTCATTTGATTTCACTTGCTTTTGTCTTACCACTTGTTTGTTCTTCTAACCATTTCTGGGGCTTTGGTAAGTGAGAGGTGTGGATGAGGTTCCCACATCTCCAATTCTTCTCTCTTCATCTTTCATTATGCTTTCTCACTTGTGATTAAGATGTGTCTTATACAATCACTTGCTTAACTTTTTTTTCTTCCCCTTAGAAAATAACTCATCTTCTTTAGAGAAGTAAGTTGTCTTCTATATCCTTCTTCTTCTTCTTCTTCTCTTTCTCTTTCCTTCTTCTTCATTAGGATAGAATTCAAACCTCACTAACCTAGGTCCATCTATGCATGATAATACTAGAATTAGTCTTTCCCCTTAGTCTTTTTACCTTTAAGTTCCTTTGTGTTTCTCTCTCTTCTCATCTTCACAAAACCCTAAAAAACATCTAATAATAGTTGAGTTGACCTTCCCTTTTGTCATACTCTCAAAGAAAAGCATAAAAACACTTCTTCACTTTAACTCACAAAAACACTTAATAATACAAACAAGTTAGTGAATTTAAATTCTAATCTTAGGAAACAAGTTTGAGGATCTTCTTAATTCTTGATGGACTTGTTACTCATTCTATTTTGGGATGTGGTAATAAGGACATGTTCCTTAGAAAAATATTTGCCTTCACTTCCTTGTGCCACACTCATAAAAACTCATATAAAAAACACTGGACAAATAATAAACGTCTCTCCTTCGGGACTTCTCTTCTCATCTCACTCACTCTCCTAGTACGAACTTGCTCTTACTTGTCACTTTGCAAGACAGTAACACACTCGTCGTCCGAGCCTGCAACACCTGAGCATTGACATAGGCAGTTCAAGCCTTAAGACACAAGCAATCTTTTCCACCCCTAGTTAGGGGAACTACGACGACTCTGATCCTCATTGTCCATATGAGGTACGTAGGCAGCGGGGTAGGGCCCGTTCGAGCACACTCTTTTATTTTCCCTACATTTCCCCCCGTTCTTTTCTCTTATCCAGTTTCAGTCCTTTCTTTTTGCAACAACTTTCATTTTCTCACCCTTTGAAGCATTTTTTTTGCAAGCATGGATCCCGTCGGGTACGATGGACGATCTCGGGTGTTAATACCTTCACAGGTCGTAACCGACTCCCGAACCCAGATTCTTAGGTTCGCAGGACCCGTGTCCTTCCTCTTCATTCTTCTGGTTTGTGCAACATTACCATTCCCGTTCCTTCGGGATAAAAAAGTCTGGCTGGCGACTCTACCTCTTTTCCGCGCCACTTTCGCATTTGTACCAGGATGGAAATCCAGGGAGCGACAACTATGTTCACAGTTTTTAACAAGTTGACTTCAAAGTTGGAAAAATGTATACAAATATTAAACTCTTCTAAGATCCCAGGGTAAAGAGAGAAGAACTCTTCAATATAATTCTTAGGGCGAAGTGTGCACACCCGTTCTCCTGGGATGCATGCTTCTAAGACCATATCATCTTCAGACTCGGTCGAGGATATGGAACTTAGAGATCAGATTCTGGAAATTTCAAAATCATCAACGATATTGTTTTTATGGTTCATGGCCTCAAGGTCAAAAGGAGCAGCAGTTGCCATCCAAATTTCTACAGAACCTGATGAGGAAGAGTCGGAATCAAAATCGCTTTCAGAAGTGAGAACTTCATTATAAACTTTGTTCATGACTCATCTATACTCCTCTATCCCTAATGCATTTTCCATATCACACATGAATTGAACCCATAATTCTCCCCTCTTCTCATTACTTTTATGTTTAACATTTCCCTCATCATCACACTCCTTAAGAACTACCATTTTTTTTCTTTCTAAAAACTGAATAAAAGGGCGAAAAAGAAACAAGAACAATAGAGAAAATACATGTGAATATGAAAAGTTTGAAATGGAAGTGGTTTTGTTGTTAAATAAAGAGTGTGAGCACAAGAGTGCGAGAAGAGGACAAAAAAAGGAATTTAATAAGGATCCAACGTTCAAGAGAATAGTTAGAGATAATCATTAATGTTATATTAAAAGTCATCATTACACTAGAGAATATTAAGGGACACGACCCTTCAGAGTTTTTATGCCACGTCAAAGTATTGGAAGAAGACCGGGTTGTATCACAGTATCTTTAAAATATATTTGGAACTTCCCAATGACCGAATACTAACATTCTTGGATCAGAATTCATATTTGAGGGGCGGGCCTCAGGAGAGTTTATTCGAGAATTCGAGGAATGCTAGACTCCAGAATTCAATTCTTTCATTATTTGATATGTTGATTAAGCGTTTTGATTACGAAAGGTCGAATGAACCACGTCCCATGGGGAGAGCCTCAGGAGCATTCATTCAAGAATTCAAGGAATTCTAGACTCCAGAATTCAAATCTTTCGTTATTTGATTTTGAAAGATCTTTGAAAGATCGTGTTTATTTTTATGGTTTTTTGAAATGAAGTGGACTTGATATATGGATCAAGTGGGCTTGGATTTGGTAACTTGCTACGGGAAATAAGTGCGTTGCATTGATTTAATTTAGTTGCAAAAGTTTAGAAAGCAAAAGTGGTACAGATGGCGATCGCGGAATGATCGACTTACGTGTGTGTATGAAGTGATGTGCGTAGGGATATTTACTTGGCGTTGGACCAAATATTTCGTTTATCTTTGAATGAAATATCTTAGTACGCGCTCGTATTTTACTTAGCCAATTATTGTCAAAAAACTGCAAAAGTAATCACACAAGCAAGCATATCATCGTATCACAAGCAATAAGGATCGATCATACATAATCATTCATCGCACACACAAAAATCAGACAATGGAGAAAGATTAATTAATCAAATTAAATATAAATATTTAGTTAGATTAATTAACAAATTAATTAATCGAATTAAATAAAATTATTTAATATAATTAATCAATATAATGTTTTTTAATATTTTTTTTTGAAATATAAGAAAGAAAATAGGGTTTAAACAAAATATTTAAGAAAAATATTTTTTGTATATATTTTCTTATATTTGGAAACAATTTTTTAAATAAAATAAAAGAAAACTAGAGAAAAGAATTTAATAGGCCAACACAAGAAACATAATGGGGTGTGAATAGTCAGAAAACGCAAGCCCACATAACCTAAGCCCAGGACGCATGGAGAGTCCATATGGACTTCAGTCAAACTCTGTTGACCTCTCCAGACTAAAAATGGAGTGTTGATCATAAGAAAGTCAACAAGAAGGCCTTGATCAAAGGCTGGCTGGAAAAGACACATGGTAAACGTACATGGGACAGGTATGGGATGAAATCAAGGACACAAAACAACCGGTGACAAGTGTCTGTCGCTCCCGGGATTTTCATCCTAGTACAAACGCGAAAGTGGCGCGGAAAGGTTAGAGTCGCCAGCCAGACATTTTTATCCCGAATGAATGGGAAAGGTAATGTTGCACAAACCTGGGGAAGAAGGAAAGGACAAGGCCTTGCGAACCAAAGATCTGAGTTCGGGAGTCGGTTACGAATTGGGAAGGTATTAGCACCCCAATCCGTCCGCCGTACCCGACGGGATCCACGCTTGCTTGCTTGTTTCAAAGGGTGAGAAAATAAGATGCTGCTGAATAAGACTGCTAACTGGAATGGGAATGAGAAATGAGAAAGGAACTGAAATAAGAAAATGGAAAGAAAGGGGGAAATGTAGGGAAAATAAAGAATGTGCTCGAACGGGCCCTACCCCGCTGCCTACGTACCTCATCGGGATAATGAGGATCAGAGTCAACGTAGTTCGCCTAACTAGGGGTAACAAGGAAAATTGCTTGTGAATTAAAGGCTTGAACTGCCTATGCCATTGCTCAGGTGTTGCAGGCTCGGACGACGAGTGCGTAACCGTCTTGCAAAGTGACAAGTAGGAGCAAGTTCGCGGACGGAGCGAATGAGGTGAGAAAAGAATTCCCGAAGGAAAGACGCTTATTGTTTGTTTGGTGTTTTTCAGAAGCTTTTATGAGTGAAGGTTTGCATAGGTAAGTGTACCTAAGTCTTACTCAATGGGATGTGTACGTCTCACATCATCCCGAAATGGAATGCGCAAGAGGCACACCTATCTATGGAGGAAATCCCCAAAGCTAGTCCCACAAGTGAAGGCTCAAGCACACTGGCCTATTACCATTATTAAGTGTTTTTGTGGTTTTATGGTTAAGAAGTGTTTTTTAGCTTTTTCTTTGTGAGGTACTCATGCTAAGACCTATCCACCACGAGTGATGACTCACACCTCGCCCCGAAATGGAACGCATGTGAGCATCTCATAGCAAAGTCTCATGTCACATGAAAGTACTCAACCTTTATTAAATGAATTAAAATTAAGTTTGAAGATGAGAAGAGAGAGAGCACCAAAGGATCTCAAAGGAAAAATCCTAAAGGGGACTAAAATAATCCTAAGTGTTAACATGCATGGATGTCCTAAGGGTTAATGAGGTTTCTATCCTAATGAAGAAGGAAGAAGATTATAGAAGAAGGGATGAGAAAGGCCTAGGCCCAACAAAAGAGGGTTAGTTCACATAAACATAAAAGGAAGAGATAAGAATTAGAGATGTGGAACTCAATTCCCACATCTCACACTTACCATAGCTCATGCAAGGTTAGTATGCACAAGTGAAACAAAAAGTGAGCAAATTAACATGACATCGTCCAACAATCAGAATTGAAGTGAAGTAAACAAATGCTTAATGCCAATTCAACTCAAAGAAATGAAGATGAGAGACTTATGACTTAAAATAAGGCAACATGAATACATATGGAAACAAATGTGCACTTATGAAAGACGTAATGCAAAACACACAAAATACAAACACAAAGTTCAAAACCAGAATCAAAATGATATGAAGAATGGCCTAAGAGTCCAGAAAGATGAAGAGAGAAGCCACACAATACCAAACAATGTCAAAATAGAAGCAACGGAATCAAAATATGGAATTTAAGCACTTAAAGAAACAAATGACTTGAATAAGAAGCAAACTTAAAAATTCAGAAGAAACAAGACCTATCCTAGGACCAGGAAGGTACCCATACCCCAAAGAAACCCTAAATGAGGAGAAGAAGTTGGCACAAGTGCCCTTCTAAGCCTATAAGATATCTAATGAACCCAAAGAAGCAAAATGGGACAAGGTGAGAACAAAAATCCACAAATAATAAACCAGCCATCTAAAAATTCTACAACTTAAACCAAATGATCCTCAAACATATCATACTAACTTGCCAAAAGGATTTGAAAAAATTCAGAAAGGAACTAAGCCAAATGAAGGCAAGAACACAAGTTAGGACAGAAAACTTACATCACAAGATACCAGACCAAAACTCAAGAAATAATTTTTCTAAAAATTCTGAGAAATATCACATGAAAACTAGAAGATCTTAGGAACACAATGCAAAAAGAATGGGATCAAAACTCCAAATATTGAAAGCTATAAAAAATGGACAAGACAGACTGGTCAAGAAAAGAATCAAAAGAAGCTATGCACATTGGTGAATTATTCCTGGCACGTGGATCGATGGAAAAAATAAAATAAAAATGTGATAAAAAACTAGAAACATAAAGGAATATCCATGATTTATTTGAGAATTTTTAGATGAATAGAACTATTTTTTAATGGATTAAAATGGAACTGGGATAAAAGAAATCAAATTGGAGACAAAAAAGAAATTGATGAATTGAAGGAGGTGTATGTAGCAGCGATGGTGTGTGGTAACGGAACTGGGCTGGGATGCTGGGGGTGCTAACATCAATCGGCTAGGCCCAGGCTGCGCTAGCCCATGCTTACAATAGTGTAGGTTAATTGAAAATAAGGAGGAAATACTGAAAAACAGCACCTGCGGGATTGACCAACACAGGCCCTACCGGACGGTGACAAGTGTCACCGCCGGTACGGGCATAATCACAAAAAAAATCCATTGCTCTTATCCTCTTATCTCATTGATTTTCACACTTTCCTTACTACTTCCTATTAATCTCATAACATCTATTAAACTTTTAAACAAAAACAACAATAAAAAGAACACAGCAAAGCCGCCGCGTCCTTCCTCCAATCTGGTGACCTAGCGCCGCCGTATCTCCTTCATCCATCACTGCGACCTCGCCGCCGCTCGTCTCCATCCAACCTTCACCTTACCAACACAAACACTCCCTAATCTTCAACAGTGAACCGAATCCGAACACAAAACACAAGCACAACTATCACTCATAATCTCCTCTCGCCGCGAATTTTAAACTAAGCTTTCCGAGATAATCAAAATAACCAAATCGTCACAAACAAAAGGTCATCCAACAATCTGATTTGAAGCGTACCTTTCGTTGACGAACAAAGAAGATCCGAAGGTATGAATATATATGTCCTCGTTGATATGCGGAGAGAAACGATCAGCTCACTTTGATTGATGAAGAGAGACGAAGCTATTGCTTCCACATGGTTCGACGGATGCCGAGGATGATCGGTTGATAAAATGCGATGAGTTCGCGATGACGGATTCGCAGAGTTTCTCTCCTTTGTGCTTCCACGATGATGAGTTGCAATGATGCCGATGATGAATTCTCGGAACAACTTCTTCGTTCTTGGCTCGAAGAGAGGCAATAATGTGCTTCAGTTCTTCTTCAATGAAGAAGATTGTCCGTTGATTTCGATTGATGAGGAAGAGCTCCCTATTTGCAGGTTGATGACGATTTTATCGCCTTCCGTTCTTGATGATGAACTTTGCGTTGCTGATATGGATTCTCAGGAATGAAGCTGACTGCGGTTGTTGAGGAGCACACGTTCCGCTTACGGATTGATGACTTTATGTTAACAAAAGTGGTTGTGATTGGATCCTTCGATCGGATTTGCTTGATGATGAAGAAGAGAGTGATTTTGTTTTCTGTGATGAATGAGTGTGGTGAAGGTTCTTGTCGTGCTTGATGAAGAAAAAGTGAGAAATCTGTTATTGGTTTTGTGATGAAGAAGAATGGATTCTAATTGTTACTGGTGATGAAGAAAAGTGCATTGGCTTTTTCAAATGTGAAGAGTGGTGCGGGATTTCGAAGATTGGAGAAAATCAGAGAGATTTTTCTGTTATTTTTCTGTGTGATCTTGAAAGAGAGTGGTCCCAATCGGTTATTGTTTCTCCTCAAAAGCTGAGACTCCAATCCGTTTATTCTTTCTCCTCCAAAGCTGTGTGATTCTGACTTGTTATTCCTCTTCTTCTTTGATCTCTTCCTTGTTGTTGTTTTTCTCGTTGTTGTTATGTTGTTCTGCTGTCGTGGTTATTTTTTGAGTGAATTAAATGAAGGTGTTAGCTCATCTTACTCATAATTTCAGTGTAAAATTATGAGAAAATTGATGATTTTCTCTTGAGCTTTTAGTATTAGGTTTCTGCAAGTTTCTGAGAAGGGTTGCATTAGGGTCCTCCCTTTTGCAAATATTTTTGGGTCCTATTTATAGGAGAATGAATATGAATTGGTGTATCCGAGATTGGGGAGGGATTTTCGTGAGATGAGCTGTATTAATCGTGAAAACCGTTAAAGAAGAATCTCCCAGGGATTTTGTGATTTTGTGTGGGGACCGAGCCTTGGAGTGAGTCACAGCTTCCGCTTGTCGGTAGTGTGAATATGAATTCTTCTAGAATGTGTGGTCCCTCCTTAAAACTTTAACTGATGTAAATTCATTTTTCACACTTGATTTTTACTGCTATACAAACTGGTTTATTACTGACATAGTAGTGATGCTTTGAAGACTCTTCTTCTTACTTATGTAATGATGCAATTCTTCATTGTCATGGTCTGCTATTATGAATCACTTTGATGCTAACTTGATGCATATGTTCTAATTGAGACTCTATTGATGCTTTGTAGGTTTTGAAGAGCTTGAATCAATTTTTAGTATGAACTGTAATTGAGAGGTATCTTGATACTGAACCAGGTGAATTTGCTGTTTGTGATACAAGACAAAGTTATTGCAGTAGAGTTTAATTGTATTGTCATTTGACATCCTGATCTTATTTCAATTCTCTTTTGCTACAAATTTCAGGTCACATAAATTATGTTCAATGGCTTCTAATGGCAAGTGCACATAGAGGATTCTCCTGAGCTTTATATTGTCCCTGAGTTCAAATGAAGAGGTTTGCTAGCTAAGAACACTTGGGTGAAAGAAATGAATGTTACCGTCCGTGCTTAGCATCAAGGTAATCAAATCTTATGAACACTTAATATTTTCCGCATAATACTCTCTTTATTCCGAAATTTCTGGCTTTGAAAGATGACTTGATTTCTGGTTTGGTGTTTCAAGTTACCGTATATGGCTTTATCTATCTCATGTCAACATTCTTCCATGTGCAGATTTCGGAGCGATCTTGGCATGGTGATGTTACACCAGAGATTACCAAGAGAAAGTCCTACAAGATGATGTTTATAAGAGTAGCAACAATTCAATTCCCACTTTGGTGTAAGTCATGTGATTCTTGTATTTCAACTTTTGTTTTGATAAACAATGCTGTAGTAAAACCTTGCAGTTTTTTCTTTGATTATTCATTTGTGGGGATAATGGCGGTTTGTGAATTAATTTGACTGAAACTTGTGCAGGGACATGTTTATGATGCTTCGTGGCGCCTGTTCATGAGACAAATGAGACGGATACTAACTTTGTTTGTTTATGGAGGCAGGCTTTGTGAACGTGGCTCGAAAATTACGTGTTCTACATTAGTTTCTACTTGTTGTGCTTGCCCTATAGAAACACGATAACATCACATTATGCAGGTCATGAAATTTAAAGTGAAGCCTTTATTGACATCATGGTCTGTCTTGCTTCGCAGGTGCAGACTTCACCTTTTGTTGAATTTCGCATGAAGAGACGCATGAAGACCAACTGAACAACAACCTGGCCGCATGGTGATTCAAATTGTCGAAGACAAGTAATTGATTATCATTGCAGCTGGTAGTACTGGTGTTTGTCTAGTGTTAGGTCCTTGTAGTTTAAGAAAATGTAATTCTGTATTTGGTGAAGGCATGACTGAATGTTGAGACATTGTTGTATGCTAACTTGAAGTGGTATTGAATGTAAGCCCTGGTCCACACGGATGGCTGTGCAACTTTTAAATTGAATCCTCAAAGCTCATGTCCTTTGAAACTCATGTACCATATATATGCAGTTCTTTATAGCTAACGTGTATTTTATACAATGCTTGGATTATGGACACTATTCCCTTAATAACCAATGCACACTTACATTGACAACATTCTGGGCTCATCTCTCAAACAGCCCATGGAGTAGTATTTTGAAAATTAAAAAAAAACCGTTGGGTCCACTCTTGAAATTATTTTTACAGTGACATCTTTATCATTTAATATGCTCCATTTCTTTACAAACTCAAACATACTCCTCGAAAGCATCTTAATTGCACCTTGAATTGTAGCATGATAACAATATTTTGAAAGAGAAATCACCGGATGGATCCACACTCTCTTAGACTTTTAAAATGGATTCAAATATTGGCCTTGTACCAAAATAACCATGCCTCAAAATAAAACAAACTTTCAATGGATCAAATCTTCAATTCTTTTCGCAAGTTTGAACCACAGTGAGGTCATGGAACTACTTGAAAAAAATAAAAATACTAGGATTTTAAATAAAGCCTCAAGATAATGATTTGCAATAAAAATCTCAACGCATCACCCAAAACCCTAGATTCTGATGATTTTCTAACCATAAAACAATAATGACTTGTATAACTTAGAAAACTAACAAAGGGGTATTTTCCTCATTTGACCATGACTAGGTCAAACTCAATAGATCCTTACCCATCATTTCCCACACTCCCGACTTGATAACCTTGCCAAAACCTTGGTAACCAACTTGCACAACAACCAAGAAACACATTTCTCTATTTTTGGAAATTTTAATAAAGTTTAGAAATAAAAAGAAGAAGACGCAAGTAGGACAAATTTGGGGTATGACAATATCTCTTCAAAGTCCAATTCTCATTGACACAAATCTGTTACGCAGGTTGTAAAGTCCTTTGCTTACGGTTTAAGGCCATTTAATTCAACACGCATCCGTGTTCTTCCTGATGGTTCCTGAAGGTCTTCTTTGAACTCTTCATTTAGGGAATTTCCAGAGGTTGGACATTTATCTTGTTTAAAACTCCAACATCTTATCTTATGGCCAGACGATCGCTTATAGCCGTTAATTTATATTTGACTACATTGCATTCTATATGGTACGAGGATTGTTCGAAATGCTACGAAACTTTTCAGATCCTTTCTATATGGTACGAGGGAATGTTATGATGAAAGTCCATGCAAAAAAATTACCTCAAAATTAGATTCTATGAAACTTTTTGAAATACTAGTTTTGGTCATAAAATCGTAGTATATTATACACAATTTTATACTAGTTTCGGTCAAGAAATTAAATTAAATCGAGGATTGTTCGAAATGCTACAAAACTTTTCAGATCCTTTCTATATGTTACGTGGGAATGTTATGATGGAAATCCATGCAAAAAATTATCTCAAAATTAGATTCTATGAAACTTTTCGAAATACTAGTTTCGGTTAAAAATCATAGTATATTAGACACAATTTTATACTAGTTTCGGTCAAAAAATCAAATTAAATCGAGGATTGTTCAAAATGCTACGAAACCTTTTAGATCCTTTCTATATGTTATGAGGGAATGTTATGAAGGAAGTCCAAGCAAAAAATCAACTCAAAATTAGATTCTATGAAACTTTTTGAAATGCGAGTTTAGGTCAAAAAATTGTAGTATATTATACACAATTTTATACTAGTTTCGGTCAAAAAATCAAATAAATCAAGGATTATTCGAAATGCTACAAAACTTTTTAGATAATTTCTATATGTTACTAGAGAATGTTATGATGGAAGTCCATGCAAAAAACTTATCTCAAAATTAGATTCTATGAAACGTTTTGAAATACAAGTTTCGGTCAAAAATCATAGTATATTAGACACAATTTTATACTAGTTTCAGTCAAAAAATCAAATTAAATCGAGGATTGTTTGAAATGCTAAGAAACTTTTCAGATCCTTTCTATATGTTACAAGGGAAGGTTAAAATGGAAGTCCATGCAAAAAAAATATATCAAAATTAGATTCTATGATACTTTTTGAAATGCTAGTTTAGGTCGGAAAATCGTAGTATATTATACACAATTTAATACTAGTTTCGTTCAAAAAATTAAATTAAATCAGGGATTGTTCGAAATGCTACGAAACTTTTCAGATTCTTTCTATATGTTACGAGGGAAGGTTATGATGGAAGTCTATGCAAAAAAAATATCTCAAAATTAGGTCGGAAAATCGTAGTATATTATACACAATTTTATAGTAGTTCCGGTTAAAAAATCAAATTAAATCGAGGATTGCTCGAAATGATACGAAACTTTTCAGATCCTTTCTATATGGTACGAAGAAGATTATGATGGAAGTCCATGCAAATAATTATCTCAAAATTATATTCTATGAAACTTTTTAAAATACTAGTTTCGGTCAAAAATTGTAGTATATTATACACAATTTTATACTAGATTAGGTCAAAAAATCAAATGAAATCGACGATTGTTCGAAATGCTAAGAAACTTTTCAGATCCTTTCTATATGTTACGAGGGAAGGTTATAATGGAAATCCATGCAAAAAAAATTATCTCAAAATTATATTCTATGAATCTTTTTGAAATACTAGTTTCGGTCCAAAAATTGTAGTATATTATACACAATTTGATACTAGTTTTGATCCAAAAATCAAATTAAATCGAGGATTATTCGAAATGCTACGAAACTTTTAAGGTCCTTTCTATATGGTACGAGGGAAGGTTATGATGGAAGTCAATGCAAAAAAATTACCTCAAAATTAGATTCTATGAAACTTTTTGAAATACTAGTTTTGGTCAAAAAATCGTAGTATATTATACACAATTTTATACTAGTTTCGGTCAAAATATTAAATTAAATCGAGGATTATTCGAAATGCTACGAAACTTTTCAGATCCTTTCTATATGTTACAAGGGAAGGTTAAAATCGAAGTCCATGCAAAAAAATTATATCAAAATTAGATTCTATGAAACTTTTGGAATTGCTAGTTTAGGTCGGAAAATCGTAGTATATTATACACAATTTAATACTAGTTTCGTTCAAAAAATCAAATTAAATAAGAGATTGTTCGAAATGCTACGAAACGTTTCATATCCTTTCAATATGTTACGAGGGAAGGTTATGATGGAAGTCCATACAAAAAATTATCTCAAAATTAGATTCTATGAATGTTTTTGAAATGTTAGTTTAGTTCCCAAATCGTAGTATATTATACACAATTTTATACTAGTTTCGGTCAAAAAAATCAAATTAAATCGAGGATTGTTCCAAATGCTATAAAACTTTTCAGATCCTTTCTATATGTTACAAGGGAGTGTTATGATGGAAGTCCATGCAAAAAAATATCACAAAATTAGATTCTATGAAACGTTTTGAAATACTAGTTTCGGTTGAAAATCATAGTATATTAGACACAATTTTATACTAGTTTCAATCAAAAAATCAAATTAAATCGAGGATTGTTCGAAATGCTACGAAACTATTCAGATCCTTTCTAGGTGTTACAAGGAAGGTTAAAATGGAAGTCCATGCAAAAATATTATATCGAAATTAGATTCTATGAAACTTTTTGAAATGCTAGTTTAGGTCGAAAAATCGTAGTATATTATACACAATTTAATACTAGTTTCGTTAAAAAAATTAAATTAAATCAGGGATTGTTCGAAATGCTACGAAACCTTTCAAATTCTTTCTATATGTTACGATGGAAGGTTATGATGGAAGTCTATGCAAAAAAAATATCTCAAAATTAGATTCTATTGAACTTTTTGAAATAACTTTTTGGTCAAAAAATTGTAGTATATTATACACAATTTTATAGTAGTTCCGGTCAAAAAATAAAATTAAATCGAGGATTGCTCGACATGATACGAAACTTTTCAGATCCTTTCTATATGGTACGAGGAATATTATGATGGAAGTCCATATGAATAATTATCTCAAAATTAGATTCTATGAAACTTTTTGAAATACTAGTTTCGGTAAACAATCGTAGTATATTATACACAAATTATACTAGTTTCGGTTAAAAATCTAATTAAATCGAGGATTGTTCGAAATTCCATGAAACTTTTCAGATCCTTTCTATATGGTATTAGGGAAGGTTATGATGCAAGTCCAAGCAAAAAAATTTCTCGAAATTAGATTCTATGAAACTTTTTGAAATACTAGTTTCGGTCAAAAATCGTAGTATATTACACATAATTTAAACTATTTTTGGTCAAAATATCAAATTAAATTGATGATTGTTCGAAATTACATGAAACTTTTCAGATCCTTTCTATATGGTATTAGGGATGGTTATGATGCAAGTCCAAGCAAAAACATTTCTCAAAATTAGAATTTATGAAACTTTTTGAAATACTAGTTTCGGTCAAAAATCGTAGTATATTATACACAATTTTATACTAGTTTCGTTCAATAAATCAAATTAAATCGAGGATTGTTCGAAATGCTACGAAAAATTTCAGATCCTTTCTATATGGTACTAGAGAAGGTTATGATGCAAGTCCAAGCAAAAAAATATCTCAAAATTAGATTCTATGAAACTTTTTGAAATACTAGTTTCGGTAAACAATCGTAGTTTATTATACACAATTTATACTAGTTTCGGTCAAAAAATCTAATCAAATCGAGGATTGTTCGAAATTCCATGAAACTTTTCAAATCCTTTCTATATAGTATAAGGGAAGGTTATGATGCAATTCGAAGCAAAAAATTATCTCAAAATTAGATTCTACGAAACTCTTTGAAATACTAATTTCGGTCAAAAATCGTAGTATATTATATACAATTTTATACTAGTTTCGTTCAAAAAATCAAATTAAATTGAGGATTGTTCAAAATGCTACAAAGCTTTTCAGATCCTTTATATATGGTACTAGAGAAGGTTATAATGCAAGTCCAAGCAAAAAAATATCTCAAAATTAGATTCTATGAAACTTTTTGAAATACTAGTTTTGGTAAACAATCGTAGTATATTATACACAATTTATACTAGTTTCGGATAAAAAATATAATTAAATCGAGGATTGTTCGAAATTCCATTAAACTTTTCAGATCCTTTCTATATGGTATTATGGAAGGTTATGATGCAAGTCCAAGCAAAAGAATTTCCCAAAATTAGATTTTATGAAACTTTTAGAAATACTAGATTCGGTCAAAAATCGTAGTATATTATACATAATTTATACTATTTTCGGTCAAAAAATCAAATTAAATGTAGGATTGTTCGAAATTCCACGAAACTTTTCAGATCCTTTCAATATGGTACTAGGGAAGGTTATGATGTAAGTCCAAGAAAAATAAATTCTCGAAATTAGATTCTATGAAACTTTTTGAAATACTAGTTTCGGTCAAAAATCGTAGTATATTATACTCAATTTTATACGAGTTTCGGTCAAAAAATAAAATTAAATCGAGGTTTGTTCGAAATGCTACAAAACTTTTCAGATCCTTTCTATATGGTACTAGAGAAGGTTATGATGCAAGTCCAAGCAAAAAAATATCTCAAAATTAGATTCTATGAAACTTTTTGAAATACTAGTTTCGGTAAACAATCGTAGTATATTATACACAATTTATACTTGTTTCGGTCAAAAAATCTTATTAAATCGAGGATTGTTCGAAATTCCATGAAACTTTTCAGATCCTTTCTATATAGTATTAGGGAAGGTTATGATGCAAGTCCAAGCAAAAGAATTTCTCAAAATTGTATTCTATGAAACTTTTTGAAATACTAGTTTCGGTCAAAAATCATAGTATATTATACACAATTTTATACTAGTTTCGGTCAAAAAATCAAATTAAATCGAAGATTGTTCGAAATGCTGCCAAAATTTTCAGATCCTTTCTATATGGTACTAGGGAAGGTTATGATGCAAGTCCAAGCAAAAAATTATCTCAAAATTAGATTCTATGAAACTTTTTGAAATACTAGTTTCGGTCAAAAATCGTAGTATATTATACACAATTTTATACTAGTTTCGGTCAAAAAATAAAATTAAATCGAGGATTGTTCGAAATGCTACGAAACTTTTCATATCCTTTCTATATGGTACTAGAGAAGGTTATGATGCAAGTCCACGCAAAAAATTATCTCAAAATTAGATTCTATGAAACTTTTTGAAATACGAGTTTCGGTAAACAATCGTAGTATATTATACACAATTTATACTAGTTTCGTTTAAAAAATCAAATTAAATCAAGAATTGTTCAAATTTCCATGAAACTTTTCAGATCCTTTCAATATGGTATTAGGGAAGGTTATGATGCAAGTCCAAGCAAAAAAATTTCTAAAAATTAGATTCTATGAAACTTTTTGAAATATTAGTTTCGGTCAAAAATAGTATATTATACACAATTTAAACTATTTTTTGTCAAAAATTCAAATTAAATTGATGATTGTTCGAAATTCCATGAAACTTTTCAAATCCTTTCTATATGGTATTAGGGATGGTTATGATGCAAGTCAAAGCAAAATTTTTTCTCAAAATTAGATTCTATGAAACTTTTTGAAATACTAGTTTCGGTAAAAAATAGTTGTATATTATACACAATTTTATACTAGTTTCGTTCAATAAATCAAATTAAATCGAGGATTGTTCGAAATGCTACGAAACATTTCAGATCCTTTCTATATGGTACTAGAGAAGGTTATGATGCAAGTCAAAGCAAAAAAATATCTCAAAATTAGATTCTATGAAACTTTTTGAAATACTAGTTTCGGTAAACAATCGTAGTATATTATACACAATTTATACTAGTTTCGGTCAAAAAATCTAATCAAATCGAGGATTGTTCGAAATTCCATGAAACTTTTCAAATCCTTTCTATATAGTATTAGGTAAGGTTATGATTTAATTCGAAGCAAAAAATTATCTCAAAATTAGATTCTACGAAACTCTTTGAAATACTAATTTCGGTCAAAAATCGTAGTATATTATATACAATTTTATAATAGTTTCGTTCAAAAAATCAAATTAAATTGAGGATTGTTCAAAATGCTACAAAACTTTTCAGATCCTTTATATATGGTACTAGAGAAGGTTATAATGCAAGTCCAAGCAAAAAAATATCTCAAAATTAGATTCTATGAAACTTTTTGAAATACTAGTTTTGGTAAACAATCGTAGTATATTATACACAATTTATACTAGTTTCGGATAAAAAATATAATTAAATCGAGGATTGTTCGAAATTCCATTAAACTTTTCAGATCCTTTCTATATGGTATTAGGGAAGGTTATGATGTAAGTCCAAGCAAAAGAATTTCCCAAAATTAGATTTTAATAAACTTTTAGAAATACTAGATTCGGTCAAAAATCGTAGTATATTATACATAATTTATACTATTTTCGGTCAAAAAATCAAATTAAATGTAGGATTGTTCGAAATTCCACGAAACTTTTCAGATCCTTTCAATATGGTACTAGGGAAGGTTATGATGTAAGTCCAAGAAAAATAAATTCTCGAAATTAGATTCTATGAAACTTTTTGAAATACTAGTTTCGGTCAAAAATCGTAGTATATTATACTCAATTTTATACGAGTTTCGGTCAAAAAATTAAATTAAATCGAGGTTTGTTCGAAATGCTACGAAACTTTTCAGATCCTTTCTATATGGTACTAGAGAAGGTTATGATGCAAGTCCAAGCAAAAAAATATCTCAAAATTAGATTCTATGAAACTTTTTGAAATACTAGTTTCGGTAAACAATCGTAGTATATTATACACAATTTATACTAGTTTCGGTCAAAAATTCTATTTAAATCGAGGATTGTTCGAAATTCCATGAAACTTTTCAGATCCTTTCTATATGGTATTAGGGAAGGTTATGATGCAAGTCCAAGCAAAAGAATTTCTCAAAATTAGATTCTATGAAACTTTTTGAAATACTAGTTTCGGTCAAAAATCATAGTATATTATACACAATTTTATACTAGTTTCGGTCAAAAAATCAAATTAAATCGAAGATTGTTCGAAATGCTGCCAAAATTTTCAGATCCTTTCTATATGGTACTAGGGAAGGTTATGATGCAAGTCCAAGCAAAAAATTATCTCAAATTTAGATTCTACGAAACTCTTTGAAATACTAGTTTCTGTCAAAAATCGAAGTATATTATACACAATTTTATACTAGTTTCGGTCAAAAAATTAAATTAAATCGAGGATTGTTCGAAATGCTACGAAACTTTTCATATCCTTTCTATATGGTACTAGAGAAGGTTATGATGCAAGTCCACACAAAAAATTATCTCAAAATTAGATTCTATGAAACTTTTTGAAATACCAGTTTCGGTAAACAATCGTAGTATATTATACACAATTTATACTAGTTTCGTTTAAAAAATCTAATTAAATCAAGGATTGTTCAAAATTCCATGAAACTTTTCAGATCCTTTCAATATGGTATTAGGGAAGGTTATGATGCAAGTCCAAGCAAAAAAATTTCTAAAAATTAGATTCTATGAAACTTTTTGAAATACTAGTTTCGGTCAAAAATAGTATATTATACACAATTTAAAGTATTTTTTGTCAAAAATTCAAATTAAATTGATGATTGTTCGAAATTCCATGAAACTTTTCAGATCCTTTCTATATGGTATTAGGGATGGTTATGATGCAAGTCAAAGCAAAATTTTTTCTCAAAATTAGATTCTATGAAACTTTTTGAAATACTAGTTTCGGTCAAAAATCGTTGTATATTATACACAATTTTATACTAGTTTCGTTCAATAAATCAAATTAAATCGAGGATTGTTCGAAAGGCTACGAAACACTTCAGATCCTTTCTATATGGTACTAGAGAAGGTTATGATGCAAGTCCAAGCAAAAAAATATCTCAAAATTAGATTCTATGAAACTTTTTGAAATACTAGTTTCGGTAAACAATCGTAGTATATTATACACAATTTATACTAGTTTCGGTCAAAAAATCTAATCAAATCGAGGATTGTTCGAAATTCCATGAAACTTTTCTAATCCTTTCTATATAGTATTAGGGAAGGTTATGATGCAATTCGAAGCAAAAAATTATCTCAAAATTAGATTCTACGAAACTCTTTGAAATACTAATTTCGGTCAAAAATCGTAGTATATTATATACAATTTTATACTAGTTTCGTTCAAAAAATCAAATTAAATCGAGGATTGTTCAAAATGCTAAAAAACTTTTCAGATCCTTTATATATGGTACTAGAGAAGGTTATAATGCAAGTCCAAGCAAAAAAATATCTCAAAATTAGATTCTATGAAACTTTTTGAAATACTAATTTTGGTAAACAATCGTAGTTTATTATACACAATTTATACTAGTTTCGGATAAAAAATATAATTAAATCGAGGATTGTTCGAAATTCCATTAAACTTTTCAGATCCTTTCTATATGGTATTAGGGAAGGTTATGATGCAAGTCCAAGCAAAAGAATTTCCCAAAATTAGATTTTATGAAACTTTTAGAAATACTAGTTTCGGTCAAAAATCGTAGTATATTATACATAATTTATACTATTTTCGGTCAAAAAATCAAATTAAATGTAGGATTGTTCGAAATTCCACGAAACTTTTCAGATCCTTTCAATATGGTACTAGGGAAGGTTATGATGTAAGTCCAAGAAAAATAAATTCTCGAAATTAGATTCTATGAAACTTTTTGAAATACTAGTTTCGGTCAAAAATCGTAGTATATTATACACAATTTTATACGAGTTTCGGTCAAAAAATTAAATTAAATCGAGGTTTGTTCGAAATGCTACGAAACTTTTCAGATCCTTTCTATATGGTACTAGAGAAGGTTATGATGCAAGTCCAAGCTAAAAAATATCTCAAAATTAGATTCTATGAAATTT
This sequence comes from Lathyrus aphaca, assembly GCA_963966055.1. Taxonomy (NCBI): domain Eukaryota; kingdom Viridiplantae; phylum Streptophyta; class Magnoliopsida; order Fabales; family Fabaceae; genus Lathyrus; species Lathyrus aphaca. Next base: position 34,704,705 of record OZ014523.1, read on the forward strand.
TTTGAAATACTAGTTTCGGTAAACAATCGTAGTATATTATACACAATTTATACTAGTTTCGGTCAAAAAATCTATTTAAATCGAGGATTGTTCGAAATTCCATGAAACTTTTCAGATCCTTTCTATATGGTATTAGGGAAGGTTATGATGCAAGTCCAAGCAAAAGAATTTCTCAAAATTAGATTCTATGAAACTTTTTGAAATACTAGTTTCGGTCAAAAATCATAGTATATTATACACAATTTTATACTAGTTTCGGTCAAAAAATCAAATTAAATCGAGGATTGTTCGAAATGCTGCCAAAATTTTCAGATCCTTTCTATATGGTACTAGGGAAGGTTATGATGCAAGTCCAAGCAAAAAATTATCTCAAAATTAGATTCTACGAAACTCTTTGAAATACTAGTTTCTGTCAAAAATCGAAGTATATTATACACAATTTTATACTAGTTTCGGTCAAAAAATCAAATTAAATCGAGGATTGTTCGAAATGCTACGAAACTTTTCATATCCTTTCTATATGGTACTAGAGAAGGTTATGATGCAAGTCCACGCAAAAAATTATCTCAAAATTAGATTCTATGAAACTTTTTGAAATACGAGTTTCGGTAAACAATCGTAGTATATTATACACAATTTATACTAGTTTCGTTTAAAAAATCTAATTAAATCAAGGATTGTTCAAAATTCCATGAAACTTTTCAGATCCTTTCAATATGGTATTAGGGAAGGTTATGATGCAAGTCCAAGCAAAAACATTTCTAAAAATTAGATTCTATGAAACTTTTTGAAATACTAGTTTCGGTCAAAAATAGTATATTATACACAATTTAAACTATGTTTTGTCAAAAATTCAAATTAAATTGATGATTGTTCGAAATTCCATGAAACTTTTCAGATCCTTTCTATATGGTATTAGGGATGGTTATGATGCAAGTCAAAGCAAAAAAATTTCTCAAAATTAGATTCTATGAAACTTTTTGAAATACTAGTTTCGGTCAAAAATCGTAGTATATTATACACAATTTTATACTAGTTTCGTTCAATAAATCAAATTAAATCGAGGATTGTTCGAAAGGCTACGAAACACTTCAGATCCTTTCTATATGGTACTAGAGAAGGTTATGATGCAAGTCCAAGCAAAAAAATATCTCAAAATTAGATTCTATGAAACTTTTTGAAATACTAGTTTCGGTAAACAATCGTAGTATATTATACACAATTTATACTAGTTTCCGTCAAAAAATCTAATCAAATCGAGGATTGTTCGAAATTCCATGAAACTTTTCTAATCCTTTCTATATAGTATTAGGTAAGGTTATGATGCAATTCGAAGCAAAAAATTATCTCAAAATTAGATTCTACGAAACTCTTTGAAATACTAATTTCGGTCAAAAATCGTAGTATATTATATACAATTTTATACTAGTTTCGTTCAAAAAATCAAATTAAATCGAGGATTGTTCAAAATGCTAAAAAACTTTTCAGATCCTTTATATATGGTACTAGAGAAGGTTATAATGCAAGTCCAAGCAAAAAAATATCTCAAAATTAGATTCTATGAAACTTTTTGAAATACTAGTTTTGGTAAACAATCGTAGTATATTATACACAATTTATACTAGTTTCGGATAAAAAATATAATTAAATCGAGGATTGTTCGAAATTCCATTAAACTTTTCAGATCCTTTCTATATGGTATTAGGGAAGGTTATGATGCAAGTCCAAGCAAAAGAATTTCCCAAAATTAGATTTTATGAAACTTTTAGAAATACTAGTTTCGGTCAAAAATCGTAGTATATTATACATAATTTATACTATTTTCGGTCAAAAAATCAAATTAAATGTAGGATTGTTCGAAATTCCACGAAACTTTTCAGATCCTTTCAATATGGTACTAGGGAAGGTTATGATGTAAGTCCAAGAAAAATAAATTCTCGAAATTAGATTCTATGAAACTTTTTGAAATACTAGTTTCGGTGAAAAATCGTAGTATATTATACACAATTTTATACGAGTTTCGGTCAAAAAATTAAATTAAATCGAGGTTTGTTCGAAATGCTACGAAACTTTTCAGATCCTTTCTATATGGTACTAGAGAAGGTTATGATGCAAGTCCAAGCTAAAAAATATCTCAAAATTAGATTCTATGAAATTTTTTGAAATACTAGTTTCGGTAAACAATCGTAGTATATTATACACAATTTATACTAGTTTCGGTCAAAAAATCTATTTAAATCGAGGATTGTTCAAAATTCCATGAAACTTTTCAGATCCTTTCTATATGGTATTAGGGAAGGTTATGATGCAAGTCCAAGCAAAAGAATTTGTCAAAATTAGATTCTATGAAACTTTTTGAAATACTAGTTTCGGTCAAAAATCATAGTATATTATACACAATTTTATACTAGTTTCGGTCAAAAAATCAAATTAAATCGAGGATTGTTCGAAATGCTGCCAAAATTTTCAGATCCTTTCTATATGGTACTAGGGAAGGTTATGATGCAAGTCCAAGCAAAAAATTATCTCAAAATTAGATTCTACGAAACTCTTTGAAATACTAGTTTCTGTCAAAAATCGAAGTATATTATACACAATTTTATACTAGTTTCGGTCAAAAAATCAAATTAAATCGAGGATTGTTCGAAATGCTACGAAACTTTTCATATCCTTTCTATATGGTACTAGAGAAGGTTATGATGCAAGTCCACGCAAAAAATTATCTCAAAATTAGATTCTATGAAACATTTTGAAATACGAGTTTCGGTAAACAATCGTAGTATATTATACACAATTTATACTAGTTTCGTTTAAAAAATCTAATTAAATCAAGGATTGTTCAAAATTCCATGAAACTTTTCAGATCCTTTCAATATGGTATTAGGGAAGGTTATGATGCAAGTCCAAGCAAAAAAATTTCTAAAAATTAGATTCTATGAAACTTTTTGAAATACTAGTTTCGGTCAAAAATAGTATATTATACACAATTTAAACTATGTTTTGTCAAAAATTCAAATTAAATTGATGATTGTTCGAAATTCCATGAAACTTTTCAGATCCTTTCTATATGGTATTAGGGATGGTTATGATGCAAGTCAAAGCAAAAAAATTTCTCAAAATTAGATTCTATGAAACTTTTTGAAATACTAGTTTCGGTCAAAAATCGTAGTATATTATACACAATTTTATACTAGTTTCGTTCAATAAATCAAATTAAATCGAGGATTGTTCGAAAGGCTACGAAACACTTCAGATCCTTTCTATATGGTACTAGAGAAGGTTATGATGCAAGTCCAAGCAAAAAAATATCTCAAAATTAGATTCTATGAAACTTTTTGAAATACTAGTTTCGGTAAACAATCGTAGTATATTATACACAATTTATACTAGTTTCCGTCAAAAAATCTAATCAAATCGAGGATTGTTCGAAATTCCATGAAACTTTTCTAATCCTTTCTATATAGTATTAGGTAAGGTTATGATGCAATTCGAAGCAAAAAATTATCTCAAAATTAGATTCTACGAAACTCTTTGAAATACTAATTTCGGTCAAAAATCGTAGTATATTATATACAATTTTATACTAGTTTCGTTCAAAAAATCAAATTAAATCGAGGATTGTTCAAAATGCTAAAAAACTTTTCAGATCCTTTATATATGGTACTAGAGAAGGTTATAATGCAAGTCCAAGCAAAAAAATATCTCAAAATTAGATTCTATGAAACTTTTTGAAATACTAATTTTGGTAAACAATCGTAGTATATTATACACAATTTATACTAGTTTCGGATAAAAAATATAATTAAATCGAGGATTGTTCGAAATTCCATTAAACTTTTCAGATCCTTTCTATATGGTATTAGGGAAGGTTATGATGCAAGTCCAAGCAAAAGAATTTCCCAAAATTAGATTTTATGAAACTTTTAGAAATACTAGTTTCGGTCAAAAATCGTAGTATATTATACATAATTTATACTATTTTCGGTCAAAAAATCAAATTAAATGTAGGATTGTTCGAAATTCCACGAAACTTTTCAGATCCTTTCAATATGGTACTAGGGAAGGTTATGATGTAAGTCCAAGAAAAATAAATTCTCGAAATTAGATTCTATGAAACTTTTTGAAATACTAGTTTCGGTGAAAAATCGTAGTATATTATACACAATTTTATACGAGTTTCGGTCAAAAAATTAAATTAAATCGAGGTTTGTTCGAAATGCTACGAAACTTTTCAGATCCTTTCTATATGGTACTAGAGAAGGTTATGATGCAAGTCCAAGCTAAAAAATATCTCAAAATTAGATTCTATGAAATTTTTTGAAATACTAGTTTCGGTAAACAATCGTAGTATATTATACACAATTTATACTAGTTTCGGTCAAAAAATCTATTTAAATCGAGGATTGTTCAAAATTCCATGAAACTTTTCAGATCCTTTCTATATGGTATTAGGGAAGGTTATGATGCAAGTCCAAGCAAAAGAATTTGTCAAAATTAGATTCTATGAAACTTTTTGAAATACTAGTTTCGGTCAAAAATCATAGTATATTATACACAATTTTATACTAGTTTCGGTCAAAAAATCAAATTAAATCGAGGATTGTTCGAAATGCTGCCAAAATTTTCAGATCCTTTCTATATGGTACTAGGGAAGGTTATGATGCAAGTCCAAGCAAAAAATTATCTCAAAATTAGATTCTACGAAACTCTTTGAAATACTAGTTTCTGTCAAAAATCGAAGTATATTATACACAATTTTATACTAGTTTCGGTCAAAAAATCAAATTAAATCGAGGATTGTTCGAAATGCTACGAAACTTTTCATATCCTTTCTATATGGTACTAGAGAAGGTTATGATGCAAGTCCACGCAAAAAATTATCTCAAAATTAGATTCTATGAAACTTTTTGAAATACGAGTTTCGGTAAACAATCGTAGTATATTATACACAATTTATACTAGTTTCGTTTAAAAAATCTAATTAAATCAAGGATTGTTCAAAATTCCATGAAACTTTTCAGATCCTTTCAATATGGTATTAGGGAAGGTTATGATGCAAGTCCAAGCAAAAAAATTTCTAAAAATTAGATTCTATGAAACTTTTTGAAATACTAGTTTCGGTCAAAAATAGTATATTATACACAATTTAAACTATGTTTTGTCAAAAATTCAAATTAAATTGATGATTGTTCGAAATTCCATGAAACTTTTCAGATCCTTTCTATATGGTATTAGGGATGGTTATGATGCAAGTCAAAGCAAAAAAATTTCTCAAAATTAGATTCTATGAAACTTTTTGAAATACTAGTTTCGGTCAAAAATCGTAGTATATTATACACAATTTTATACTAGTTTCGTTCAATAAATCAAATTAAATCGAGGATTGTTCGAAAGGCTACGAAACACTTCAGATCCTTTCTATATGGTACTAGAGAAGGTTATGATGCAAGTCCAAGCAAAAAAATATCTCAAAATTAGATTCTATGAAACTTTTTGAAATACTAGTTTCGGTAAACAATCGTAGTATATTATACACAATTTATACTAGTTTCCGTCAAAAAATCTAATCAAATCGAGGATTGTTCGAAATTCCATGAAACTTTTCTAATCCTTTCTATATAGTATTAGGTAAGGTTATGATGCAATTCGAAGCAAAAAATTATCTCAAAATTAGATTCTACGAAACTCTTTGAAATACTAATTTCGGTCAAAAATCGTAGTATATTATATACAATTTTATACTAGTTTCGTTCAAAAAATCAAATTAAATCGAGGATTGTTCAAAATGCTAAAAAACTTTTCAGATCCTTTATATATGGTACTAGAGAAGGTTATAATGCAAGTCCAAGCAAAAAAATATCTCAAAATTAGATTCTATGAAACTTTTTGAAATACTAATTTTGGTAAACAATCGTAGTATATTATACACAATTTATACTAGTTTCGGATAAAAAATATAATTAAATCGAGGATTGTTCGAAATTCCATTAAACTTTTCAGATCCTTTCTATATGGTATTAGGGAAGGTTATGATGCAAGTCCAAGCAAAAGAATTTCCCAAAATTAGATTTTATGAAACTTTTAGAAATACTAGTTTCGGTCAAAAATCGTAGTATATTATACATAATTTATACTATTTTCGGTCAAAAAATCAAATTAAATGTAGGATTGTTCGAAATTCCACGAAACTTTTCAGATCCTTTCAATATGGTACTAGGGAAGGTTATGATGTAAGTCCAAGAAAAATAAATTCTCGAAATTAGATTCTATGAAACTTTTTGAAATACTAGTTTCGGTCAAAAATCGTAGTATATTATACACAATTTTATACGAGTTTCGGTCAAAAAATTAAATTAAATCGAGGTTTGTTCGAAATGCTACGAAACTTTTCAGATCCTTTCTATATGGTACTAGAGAAGGTTATGATGCAAGTCCAAGCTAAAAAATATCTCAAAATTAGATTCTATGAAATTTTTTGAAATACTAGTTTCGGTAAACAATCGTAGTATATTATACACAATTTATACTAGTTTCGGTCAAAAAATCTATTTAAATCGAGGATTGTTCAAAATTCCATGAAACTTTTCAGATCCTTTCTATATGGTATTAGGGAAGGTTATGATGCAAGTCCAAGCAAAAGAATTTGTCAAAATTAGATTCTATGAAACTTTTTGAAATACTAGTTTCGGTCAAAAATCATAGTATATTATACACAATTTTATACTAGTTTCGGTCAAAAAATCAAATTAAATCGAGGATTGTTCGAAATGCTGCCAAAATTTTCAGATCCTTTCTATATGGTACTAGGGAAGGTTATGATGCAAGTCCAAGCAAAAAATTATCTCAAAATTAGATTCTACGAAACTCTTTGAAATACTAGTTTCTGTCAAAAATCGAAGTATATTATACACAATTTTATACTAGTTTCGGTCAAAAAATCAAATTAAATCGAGGATTGTTCGAAATGCTACGAAACTTTTCATATCCTTTCTATATGGTACTAGAGAAGGTTATGATGCAAGTCCACGCAAAAAATTATCTCAAAATTAGATTCTATGAAACTTTTTGAAATACGAGTTTCGGTAAACAATCGTAGTATATTATACACAATTTATACTAGTTTCGTTTAAAAAATCTAATTAAATCAAGGATTGTTCAAAATTCCATGAAACTCTTCAGATCCTTTCAATATGGTATTAGGGAAGGTTATGATGCAAGTCCAAGCAAAAAAATTTCTAAAAATTAGATTCTATGAAACTTTTTGAAATACTAGTTTCGGTCAAAAATAGTATATTATACACAATTTAAACTATGTTTTGTCAAAAATTCAAATTAAATTGATGATTGTTCGAAATTCCATGAAACTTTTCAGATCCTTTCTATATGGTATTAGGGATGGTTATGATGCAAGTCAAAGCAAAAAAATTTCTCAAAATTAGATTCTATGAAACTTTTTGAAATACTAGTTTCGGTCAAAAATCGTAGTATATTATACACAATTTTATACTAGTTTCGTTCAATAAATCAAATTAAATCGAGAATTGTTCGAAAGGCTACGAAACACTTCAGATCCTTTCTATATGGTACTAGAGAAGGTTATGATGCAAGTCCAAGCAAAAAAATATCTCAAAATTAGATTCTATGAAACTTTTTGAAATACTAGTTTCGGTAAACAATCGTAGTATATTATACACAATTTATACTAGTTTCCGTCAAAAAATCTAATCAAATCGAGGATTGTTCGAAATTCCATGAAACTTTTCTAATCCTTTCTATATAGTATTAGGTAAGGTTATGATGCAATTCGAAGCAAAAAATTATCTCAAAATTAGATTCTACGAAACTCTTTGAAATACTAATTTCGGTCAAAAATCGTAGTATATTATATACAATTTTATACTAGTTTCGTTCAAAAAATCAAATTAAATCGAGGATTGTTCAAAATGCTAAAAAACTTTTCAGATCCTTTATATATGGTACTAGAGAAGGTTATAATGCAAGTCCAAGCAAAAAAATATCTCAAAATTAGATTCTATGAAACTTTTTGAAATACTAGTTTTGGTAAACAATCGTAGTATATTATACACAATTTATACTAGTTTCGGATAAAAAATATAATTAAATCGAGGATTGTTCGAAATTCCATTAAACTTTTCAGATCCTTTCTATATGGTATTAGGGAAGGTTATGATGCAAGTCCAAGCAAAAGAATTTCCCAAAATTAGATTTTATGAAACTTTTAGAAATACTAGTTTCGGTCAAAAATCGTAGTATATTATACATAATTTATACTATTTTCGGTCAAAAAATCAAATTAAATGTAGGATTGTTCGAAATTCCACGAAACTTTTCAGATCCTTTCAATATGGTACTAGGGAAGGTTATGATGTAAGTCCAAGAAAAATAAATTCTCGAAATTAGATTCTATGAAACTTTTTGAAATACTAGTTTCGGTCAAAAATCGTAGTATATTATACACAATTTTATACGAGTTTCGGTCAAAAAATTAAATTAAATCGAGGTTTGTTCGAAATGCTACGAAACTTTCAGATCCTTTCTATATGGTACTAGAGAAGGTTATGATGCAAGTCCAAGCTAAAAAATATCTCAAAATTAGATTCTATGAAATTTTTTGAAATACTAGTTTCGGTAAACAATCGTAGTATATTATACACAATTTATACTAGTTTCGGTCAAAAAATCTATTTAAATCGAGGATTGTTCAAAATTCCATGAAACTTTTCAGATCCTTTCTATATGGTATTAGGGAAGGTTATGATGCAAGTCCAAGCAAAAGAATTTGTCAAAATTAGATTCTATGAAACTTTTTGAAATACTAGTTTCGGTCAAAAATCATAGTATATTATACACAATTTTATACTAGTTTCGGTCAAAAAATCAAATTAAATCGAGGATTGTTCGAAATGCTGCCAAAATTTTCAGATCCTTTCTATATGGTACTAGGGAAGGTTATGATGCAAGTCCAAGCAAAAAATTATCTCAAAATTAGATTCTACGAAACTCTTTGAAATACTAGTTTCTGTCAAAAATCGAAGTATATTATACACAATTTTATACTAGTTTCGGTCAAAAAATCAAATTAAATCGAGGATTGTTCGAAATGCTACGAAACTTTTCATATCCTTTCTATATGGTACTAGAGAAGGTTATGATGCAAGTCCACGCAAAAAATTATCTCAAAATTAGATTCTATGAAACTTTTTGAAATACGAGTTTCGGTAAACAATCGTAGTATATTATACACAATTTATACTAGTTTCGTTTAAAAAATCTAATTAAATCAAGGATTGTTCAAAATTCCATGAAACTCTTCAGATCCTTTCAATATGGTATTAGGGAAGGTTATGATGCAAGTCCAAGCAAAAAAATTTCTAAAAATTAGATTCTATGAAACTTTTTGAAATACTAGTTTCGGTCAAAAATAGTATATTATACACAATTTAAACTATGTTTTGTCAAAAATTCAAATTAAATTGATGATTGTTCGAAATTCCATGAAACTTTTCAGATCCTTTCTATATGGTATTAGGGATGGTTATGATGCAAGTCAAAGCAAAAAAATTTCTCAAAATTAGATTCTATGAAACTTTTTGAAATACTAGTTTCGGTCAAAAATCGTAGTATATTATACACAATTTTATACTAGTTTCGTTCAATAAATCAAATTAAATCGAGAATTGTTCGAAAGGCTACGAAACACTTCAGATCCTTTCTATATGGTACTAGAGAAGGTTATGATGCAAGTCCAAGCAAAAAAATATCTCAAAATTAGATTCTATGAAACTTTTTGAAATACTAGTTTCGGTAAACAATCGTAGTATATTATACACAATTTATACTAGTTTCCGTCAAAAAATCTAATCAAATCGAGGATTGTTCGAAATTCCATGAAACTTTTCTAATCCTTTCTATATAGTATTAGGTAAGGTTATGATGCAATTCGAAGCAAAAAATTATCTCAAAATTAGATTCTACGAAACTCTTTGAAATACTAATTTCGGTCAAAAATCGTAGTATATTATATACAATTTTATACTAGTTTCGTTCAAAAAATCAAATTAAATCGAGGATTGTTCAAAATGCTAAAAAACTTTTCAGATCCTTTATATATGGTACTAGAGAAGGTTATAATGCAAGTCCAAGCAAAAAAATATCTCAAAATTAGATTCTATGAAACTTTTTGAAATACTAGTTTTGGTAAACAATCGTAGTATATTATACACAATTTATACTAGTTTCGGATAAAAAATATAATTAAATCGAGGATTGTTCGAAATTCCATTAAACTTTTCAGATCCTTTCTATATGGTATTAGGGAAGGTTATGATGCAAGTCCAAGCAAAAGAATTTCCCAAAATTAGATTTTATGAAACTTTTAGAAATACTAGTTTCGGTCAAAAATCGTAGTATATTATACATAATTTATACTATTTTCGGTCAAAAAATCAAATTAAATGTAGGATTGTTCGAAATTCCACGAAACTTTTCAGATCCTTTCAATATGGTACTAGGGAAGGTTATGATGTAAGTCCAAGAAAAATAAATTCTCGAAATTAGATTCTATGAAACTTTTTGAAATACTAGTTTCGGTCAAAAATCGTAGTATATTATACACAATTTTATACGAGTTTCGGTCAAAAAATTAAATTAAATCGAGGTTTGTTCGAAATGCTACGAAACTTTTCAGATCCTTTCTATATGGTACTAGAGAAGGTTATGATGCAAGTCCAAGCTAAAAAATATCTCAAAATTAGATTCTATGAAATTTTTTGAAATACTAGTTTCGGTAAACAATCGTAGTATATTATACACAATTTATACTAGTTTCGGTCAAAAAATCTATTTAAATCGAGGATTGTTCAAAATTCCATGAAACTTTTCAGATCCTTTCTATATGGTATTAGGGAAGGTTATGATGCAAGTCCAAGCAAAAGAATTTGTCAAAATTAGATTCTATGAAACTTTTTGAAATACTAGTTTCGGTCAAAAATCATAGTATATTATACACAATTTTATACTAGTTTCGGTCAAAAAATCAAATTAAATCGAGGATTGTTCGAAATGCTGCCAAAATTTTCAGATCCTTTCTATATGGTACTAGGGAAGGTTATGATGCAAGTCCAAGCAAAAAATTATCTCAAAATTAGATTCTACGAAACTCTTTGAAATACTAGTTTCTGTCAAAAATCGAAGTATATTATACACAATTTTATACTAGTTTCGGTCAAAAAATCAAATTAAATCGAGGATTGTTCGAAATGCTACGAAACTTTTCATATCCTTTCTATATGGTACTAGAGAAGGTTATGATGCAAGTCCACGCAAAAAATTATCTCAAAATTAGATTCTATGAAACTTTTTGAAATACGAGTTTCGGTAAACAATCGTAGTATATTATACACAATTTATACTAGTTTCGTTTAAAAAATCTAATTAAATCAAGGATTGTTCAAAATTCCATGAAACTCTTCAGATCCTTTCAATATGGTATTAGGGAAGGTTATGATGCAAGTCCAAGCAAAAAAATTTCTAAAAATTAGATTCTATGAAACTTTTTGAAATACTAGTTTCGGTCAAAAATAGTATATTATACACAATTTAAACTATGTTTTGTCAAAAATTCAAATTAAATTGATGATTGTTCGAAATTCCATGAAACTTTTCAGATCCTTTCTATATGGTATTAGGGATGGTTATGATGCAAGTCAAAGCAAAAAAATTTCTCAAAATTAGATTCTATGAAACTTTTTGAAATACTAGTTTCGGTCAAAAATCGTAGTATATTATACACAATTTTATACTAGTTTCGTTCAATAAATCAAATTAAATCGAGGATTGTTCGAAAGGCTACGAAACACTTCAGATCCTTTCTATATGGTACTAGAGAAGGTTATGATGCAAGTCCAAGCAAAAAAATATCTCAAAATTAGATTCTATGAAACTTTTTGAAATACTAGTTTCGGTAAACAATCGTAGTATATTATACACAATTTATACTAGTTTCCGTCAAAAAATCTAATCAAATCGAGGATTGTTCGAAATTCCATGAAACTTTTCTAATCCTTTCTATATAGTATTAGGTAAGGTTATGATGCAATTCGAAGCAAAAAATTATCTCAAAATTAGATTCTACGAAACTCTTTGAAATACTAATTTCGGTCAAAAATCGTAGTATATTATATACAATTTTATACTAGTTTCGTTCAAAAAATCAAATTAAATCGAGGATTGTTCAAAATGCTAAAAAACTTTTCAGATCCTTTATATATGGTACTAGAGAAGGTTATAATGCAAGTCCAAGCAAAAAAATATCTCAAAATTAGATTCTATGAAACTTTTTGAAATACTAGTTTTGGTAAACAATCGTAGTATATTATACACAATTTATACTAGTTTCGGATAAAAAATATAATTAAATCGAGGATTGTTCGAAATTCCATTAAACTTTTCAGATCCTTTCTATATGGTATTAGGGAAGGTTATGATGCAAGTCCAAGCAAAAGAATTTCCCAAAATTAGATTTTATGAAACTTTTAGAAATACTAGTTTCGGTCAAAAATCGTAGTATATTATACATAATTTATACTATTTTCGGTCAAAAAATCAAATTAAATGTAGGATTGTTCGAAATTCCACGAAACTTTTCAGATCCTTTCAATATGGTACTAGGGAAGGTTATGATGTAAGTCCAAGAAAAATAAATTCTCGAAATTAGATTCTATGAAACTTTTTGAAATACTAGTTTCGGTCAAAAATCGTAGTATATTATACACAATTTTATACGAGTTTCGGTCAAAAAATTAAATTAAATCGAGGTTTGTTCGAAATGCTACGAAACTTTTCAGATCCTTTCTATATGGTACTAGAGAAGGTTATGATGCAAGTCCAAGCTAAAAAATATCTCAAAATTAGATTCTATGAAATTTTTTGAAATACTAGTTTCGGTAAACAATCGTAGTATATTATACACAATTTATACTAGTTTCGGTCAAAAAATCTATTTAAATCGAGGATTGTTCAAAATTCCATGAAACTTTTCAGATCCTTTCTATATGGTATTAGGGAAGGTTATGATGCAAGTCCAAGCAAAAGAATTTGTCAAAATTAGATTCTATGAAACTTTTTGAAATACTAGTTTCGGTCAAAAATCATAGTATATTATACACAATTTTATACTAGTTTCGGTCAAAAAATCAAATTAAATCGAGGATTGTTCGAAATGCTGCCAAAATTTTCAGATCCTTTCTATATGGTACTAGGGAAGGTTATGATGCAAGTCCAAGCAAAAAATTATCTCAAAATTAGATTCTACGAAACTCTTTGAAATACTAGTTTCTGTCAAAAATCGAAGTATATTATACACAATTTTATACTAGTTTCGGTCAAAAAATCAAATTAAATCGAGGATTGTTCGAAATGCTACGAAACTTTTCATATCCTTTCTATATGGTACTAGAGAAGGTTATGATGCAAGTCCACGAAACAAATTATCTCAAAATTAGATTCTATGAAACTTTTTGAAATACGAGTTTCGGTAAACAATCGTAGTATATTATACACAATTTATACTAGTTTCGTTTAAAAAATCTAATTAAATCAAGGATTGTTCAAAATTCCATGAAACTTTTCAGATCCTTTCAATATGGTATTAGGGAAGGTTATGATGCAAGTCCAAGCAAAAAAATTTCTAAAAATTAGATTCTATGAAACTTTTTGAAATACTAGTTTCGGTCAAAAATAGTATATTATACACAATTTAAACTATGTTTTGTCAAAAATTCAAATTAAATTGATGATTGTTCGAAATTCCATGAAACTTTTCAGATCCTTTCTATATGGTATTAGGGATGGTTATGATGCAAGTCAAAGCAAAAAAATTTCTCAAAATTAGATTCTATGAAACTTTTTGAAATACTAGTTTCGGTCAAAAATCGTAGTATATTATACACAATTTTATACTAGTTTCGTTCAATAAATCAAATTAAATCGAGGATTGTTCGAAAGGCTACGAAACACTTCAGATCCTTTCTATATGGTACTAGAGAAGGTTATGATGCAAGTCCAAGCAAAAAAATATCTCAAAATTAGATTCTATGAAACTTTTTGAAATACTAGTTTCGGTAAACAATCGTAGTATATTATACACAATTTATACTAGTTTCCGTCAAAAAATCTAATCAAATCGAGGATTGTTCGAAATTCCATGAAACTTTTCTAATCCTTTCTATATAGTATTAGGTAAGGTTATGATGCAATTCGAAGCAAAAAATTATCTCAAAATTAGATTCTACGAAACTCTTTGAAATACTAATTTCGGTCAAAAATCGTAGTATATTATATACAATTTTATACTAGTTTCGTTCAAAAAATCAAATTAAATCGAGGATTGTTCAAAATGCTAAAAAACTTTTCAGATCCTTTATATATGGTACTAGAGAAGGTTATAATGCAAGTCCAAGCAAAAAAATATCTCAAAATTAGATTCTATGAAACTTTTTGAAATACTAGTTTTGGTAAACAATCGTAGTATATTATACACAATTTATACTAGTTTCGGATAAAAAATATAATTAAATCGAGGATTGTTCGAAATTCCATTAAACTTTTCAGATCCTTTCTATATGGTATTAGGGAAGGTTATGATGCAAGTCCAAGCAAAAGAATTTCCCAAAATTAGATTTTATGAAACTTTTAGAAATACTAGTTTCGGTCAAAAATCGTAGTATATTATACATAATTTATACTATTTTCGGTCAAAAAATCAAATTAAATGTAGGATTGTTCGAAATTCCACGAAACTTTTCAGATCCTTTCAATATGGTACTAGGGAAGGTTATGATGTAAGTCCAAGAAAAATAAATTCTCGAAATTAGATTCTATGAAACTTTTTGAAATACTAGTTTCGGTCAAAAATCGTAGTATATTATACACAATTTTATACGAGTTTCGGTCAAAAAATAAAATTAAATCGAGGTTTGTTCAAAATGCTACGAAACTTTTCAGATCCTTTCTATATGGTACTAGAGAAGCTTATGATGCAAGTCCAAGCTAAAAAATATCTCAAAATTAGATTCTATGAAATTTTTTGAAATACTAGTTTCGGTAAACAATCGTAGTATATTATACACAATTTATACTAGTTTCGGTCAAAAAATCTATTTAAATCGAGGATTGTTCAAAATTCCATGAAACTTTTCAGATCCTTTCTATATGGTATTAGGGAAGGTTATGATTCAAGTCCAAGCAAAAGAATTTCTCAAAATTAGATTCTATGAAACTTTTTGAAATACTAGTTTCGGTCAAAAATCATAGTATATTATACACAATTTTATACTAGTTTCGGTCAAAAAATCAAATTAAATCGAGGATTGTTCGAAATGCTGCCAAAATTTTCAGATCCTTTCTATATGGTACTAGGGAAGGTTATGATGCAAGTCCAAGCAAAAAATTATCTCAAAATTAGATTCTACGAAACTCTTTGAAATACTAGTTTCTGTCAAAAATCGAAGTATATTATACACAATTTTATACTAGTTTCGGTCAAAAAATCAAATTAAATCGAGGATTGTTCGAAATGCTACGAAACTTTTCATATCCTTTCTATATGGTACTAGAGAAGGTTATGATGCAAGTCCACGCAAAAAATTATCTCAAAATTAGATTCTATGAAACTTTTTGAAATACGAGTTTCGGTAAACAATCGTAGTATATTATACACAATTTATACTAGTTTCGTTTAAAAAATCTAATTAAATCAAGGATTGTTCAAAATTCCATGAAACTTTTCAGATCCTTTCAATATGGTATTAGGGAAGGTTATGATGCAAGTCCAAGCAAAAAAATTTCTAAAAATTAGATTCTATGAAACTTTTTGAAATACTAGTTTCGGTCAAAAATAGTATATTATACACAATTTAAACTATGTTTTGTCAAAAATTCAAATTAAATTGATGATTGTTCGAAATTCCATGAAACTTTTCAGATCCTTTCTATATGGTATTAGGGATGGTTATGATGCAAGTCAAAGCAAAAAAATTTCTCAAAATTAGATTCTATGAAACTTTTTGAAATACTAGTTTCGGTCAAAAATCGTAGTATATTATACACAATTTTATACTAGTTTCGTTCAATAAATCAAATTAAATCGAGGATTGTTCGAAAGGCTACGAAACACTTCAGATCCTTTCTATATGGTACTAGAGAAGGTTATGATGCAAGTCCAAGCAAAAAAATATCTCAAAATTAGATTCTATGAAACTTTTTGAAATACTAGTTTCGGTAAACAATCGTAGTATATTATACACAATTTATACTAGTTTCCGTCAAAAAATCTAATCAAATCGAGGATTGTTCGAAATTCCATGAAACTTTTCTAATCCTTTCTATATAGTATTAGGTAAGGTTATGATGCAATTCGAAGCAAAAAATTATCTCAAAATTAGATTCTACGAAACTCTTTGAAATACTAATTTCGGTCAAAAATCGTAGTATATTATATACAATTTTATACTAGTTTCGTTCAAAAAATCAAATTAAATCGAGGATTGTTCAAAATGCTAAAAAACTTTTCAGATCCTTTATATATGGTACTAGAGAAGGTTATAATGCAAGTCCAAGCAAAAAAATATCTCAAAATTAGATTCTATGAAACTTTTTGAAATACTAGTTTTGGTAAACAATCGTAGTATATTATACACAATTTATACTAGTTTCGGATAAAAAATATAATTAAATCGAGGATTGTTCGAAATTCCATTAAACTTTTCAGATCCTTTCTATATGGTATTAGGGAAGGTTATGATGCAAGTCCAAGCAAAAGAATTTCCCAAAATTAGATTTTATGAAACTTTTAGAAATACTAGTTTCGGTCAAAAATCGTAGTATATTATACATAATTTATACTATTTTCGGTCAAAAAATCAAATTAAATGTAGGATTGTTCGAAATTCCACGAAACTTTTCAGATCCTTTCAATATGGTACTAGGGAAGGTTATGATGTAAGTCCAAGAAAAATAAATTCTCGAAATTAGATTCTATGAAACTTTTTGAAATACTAGTTTCGGTCAAAAATCGTAGTATATTATACACAATTTTATACGAGTTTCGGTCAAAAAATAAAATTAAATCGAGGTTTGTTCAAAATGCTACGAAACTTTTCAGATCCTTTCTATATGGTACTAGAGAAGCTTATGATGCAAGTCCAAGCTAAAAAATATCTCAAAATTAGATTCTATGAAATTTTTTGAAATACTAGTTTCGGTAAACAATCGTAGTATATTATACACAATTTATACTAGTTTCGGTCAAAAAATCTATTTAAATCGAGGATTGTTCAAAATTCCATGAAACTTTTCAGATCCTTTCTATATGGTATTAGGGAAGGTTATGATTCAAGTCCAAGCAAAAGAATTTCTCAAAATTAGATTCTATGAAACTTTTTGAAATACTAGTTTCGGTCAAAAATCATAGTATATTATACACAATTTTATACTAGTTTCGGTCAAAAAATCAAATTAAATCGAGGATTGTTCGAAATGCTGCCAAAATTTTCAGATCCTTTCTATATGGTACTAGGGAAGGTTATGATGCAAGTCCAAGCAAAAAATTATCTCAAAATTAGATTCTACGAAACTCTTTGAAATACTAGTTTCTGTCAAAAATCGAAGTATATTATACACAATTTTATACTAGTTTCGGTCAAAAAATCAAATTAAATCGAGGATTGTTCGAAATGCTACGAAACTTTTCATATCCTTTCTATATGGTACTAGAGAAGGTTATGATGCAAGTCCACGCAAAAAATTATCTCAAAATTAGATTCTATGAAACTTTTTGAAATACGAGTTTCGGTAAACAATCGTAGTATATTATACACAATTTATACTAGTTTCGTTTAAAAAATCTAATTAAATCAAGGATTGTTCAAAATTCCATGAAACTTTTCAGATCCTTTCAATATGGTATTAGGGAAGGTTATGATGCAAGTCCAAGCAAAAAAATTTCTAAAAATTAGATTCTATGAAACTTTTTGAAATACTAGTTTCGGTCAAAAATAGTATATTATACACAATTTAAACTATGTTTTGTCAAAAATTCAAATTAAATTGATGATTGTTCGAAATTCCATGAAACTTTTCAGATCCTTTCTATATGGTATTAGGGATGGTTATGATGCAAGTCAAAGCAAAAAAATTTCTCAAAATTAGATTCTATGAAACTTTTTGAAATACTAGTTTCGGTCAAAAATCGTAGTATATTATACACAATTTTATACTAGTTTCGTTCAATAAATCAAATTAAATCGAGGATTGTTCGAAAGGCTACGAAACACTTCAGATCCTTTCTATATGGTACTAGAGAAGGTTATGATGCAAGTCCAAGCAAAAAAATATCTCAAAATTAGATTCTATGAAACTTTTTGAAATACTAGTTTCGGTAAACAATCGTAGTATATTATACACAATTTATACTAGTTTCGGATAAAAAATATAATTAAATCGAGGATTGTTCGAAATTCCATTAAACTTTTCAGATCCTTTCTATATGGTATTAGGGAAGGTTATGATGCAAGTCCAAGCAAAAGAATTTCCCAAAATTAGATTTTATGAAACTTTTAGAAATACTAGTTTCGGTCAAAAATCGTAGTATATTATACATAATTTATACTATTTTCGGTCAAAAAATCAAATTAAATGTAGGATTGTTCGAAATTCCACGAAACTTTTCAGATCCTTTCAATATGGTACTAGGGAAGGTTATGATGTAAGTCCAAGAAAAATAAATTCTCGAAATTAGATTCTATGAAACTTTTTGAAATACTAGTTTCGGTCAAAAATCGTAGTATATTATACACAATTTTATACGAGTTTCGGTCAAAAAATTAAATTAAATCGAGGTTTGTTCGAAATGCTACGAAACTTTTCAGATCCTTTCTATATGGTACTAGAGAAGGTTATGATGCAAGTCCAAGCTAAAAAATATCTCAAAATTAGATTCTATGAAATTTTTTGAAATACTAGTTTCGGTAAACAATCGTAGTATATTATACACAATTTATACTAGTTTCGGTCAAAAAATCTATTTAAATCGAGGATTGTTCAAAATTCCATGAAACTTTTCAGATCCTTTCTATATGGTATTAGGGAAGGTTATGATGCAAGTCCAAGCAAAAGAATTTGTCAAAATTAGATTCTATGAAACTTTTTGAAATACTAGTTTCGGTCAAAAATCATAGTATATTATACACAATTTTATACTAGTTTCGGTCAAAAAATCAAATTAAATCGAGGATTGTTCGAAATGCTGCCAAAATTTTCAGATCCTTTCTATATGGTACTAGGGAAGGTTATGATGCAAGTCCAAGCAAAAAATTATCTCAAAATTAGATTCTACGAAACTCTTTGAAATACTAGTTTCTGTCAAAAATCGAAGTATATTATACACAATTTTATACTAGTTTCGGTCAAAAAATCAAATTAAATCGAGGATTGTTCGAAATGCTACGAAACTTTTCATATCCTTTCTATATGGTACTAGAGAAGGTTATGATGCAAGTCCACGCAAAAAATTATCTCAAAATTAGATTCTATGAAACTTTTTGAAATACGAGTTTTGGTAAACAATCGTAGTATATTATACACAATTTATACTAGTTTCGTTTAAAAAATCTAATTAAATCAAGGATTGTTCAAAATTCCATGAAACTTTTCAGATCCTTTCAATATGGTATTAGGGAAGGTTATGATGCAAGTCCAAGCAAAAAAATTTCTAAAAATTAGATTCTATGAAACTTTTTGAAATACTAGTTTCGGTCAAAAATAGTATATTATACACAATTTAAACTATGTTTTGTCAAAAATTCAAATTAAATTGATGATTGTTCGAAATTCCATGAAACTTTTCAGATCCTTTCTATATGGTATTAGGGATGGTTATGATGCAAGTCAAAGCAAAAAAATTTCTCAAAATTAGATTCTATGAAACTTTTTGAAATACTAGTTTCGGTCAAAAATCGTAGTATATTATACACAATTTTATACTAGTTTCGTTCAATAAATCAAATTAAATCGAGGATTGTTCGAAAGGCTACGAAACACTTCAGATCCTTTCTATATGGTACTAGAGAAGGTTATGATGCAAGTCCAAGCAAAAAAATATCTCAAAATTAGATTCTATGAAACTTTTTGAAATACTAGTTTCGGTAAACAATCGTAGTATATTATACACAATTTATACTAGTTTCGGATAAAAAATATAATTAAATCGAGGATTGTTCGAAATTCCATTAAACTTTTCAGATCCTTTCTATATGGTATTAGGGAAGGTTATGATGCAAGTCCAAGCAAAAGAATTTCCCAAAATTAGATTTTATGAAACTTTTAGAAATACTAGTTTCGGTCAAAAATCGTAGTATATTATACATAATTTATACTATTTTCGGTCAAAAAATCAAATTAAATGTAGGATTGTTCGAAATTCCACGAAACTTTTCAGATCCTTTCAATATGGTACTAGGGAAGGTTATGATGTAAGTCCAAGAAAAATAAATTCTCGAAATTAGATTCTATGAAACTTTTTGAAATACTAGTTTCGGTCAAAAATCGTAGTATATTATACACAATTTTATACGAGTTTCGGTCAAAAAATTAAATTAAATCGAGGTTTGTTCGAAATGCTACGAAACTTTTCAGATCCTTTCTATATGGTACTAGAGAAGGTTATGATGCAAGTCCAAGCTAAAAAATATCTCAAAATTAGATTCTATGAAATTTTTTGAAATACTAGTTTCGGTAAACAATCGTAGTATATTATACACAATTTATACTAGTTTCGGTCAAAAAATCTATTTAAATCGAGGATTGTTCAAAATTCCATGAAACTTTTCAGATCCTTTCTATATGGTATTAGGGAAGGTTATGATGCAAGTCCAAGCAAAAGAATTTGTCAAAATTAGATTCTATGAAACTTTTTGAAATACTAGTTTCGGTCAAAAATCATAGTATATTATACACAATTTTATACTAGTTTCGGTCAAAAAATCAAATTAAATCGAGGATTGTTCGAAATGCTGCCAAAATTTTCAGATCCTTTCTATATGGTACTAGGGAAGGTTATGATGCAAGTCCAAGCAAAAAATTATCTCAAAATTAGATTCTATGAAACTCTTTGAAATACTAGTTTCGGTCAAAAATCGTAGTATATTATACACAATTTTATACTAGTTTCGGTCAAAAAATCAAATTAAATCGAGGATTGTTCGAAATGCTACGAAACTTTTCATATCCTTTCTATATGGTACTAGAGAAGGTTATGATGCAAGTCCACGCAAAAAATTATCTCAAAATTAGATTCTATGAAACTTTTTGAAATACGAGTTTCGGTAAACAATCGTAGTATATTATACACAATTTATACTAGTTTCGTTTAAAAAATCTAATTAAATCAAGGATTGTTCAAAATTCCATGAAACTTTTCAGATCCTTTCAATATGGTATTAGGGAAGGTTATGATGCAAGTCCAAGCAAAAAAATTTCTAAAAATTAGATTCTATGAAACTTTTTGAAATACTAGTTTCGGTCAAAAATCATAGTATATTATACACAATTTTATACTAGTTTCGGTCAAAAAATCAAATTAAATCGAGGATTGTTCGAAATGCTGCCAAAATTTTCAGATCCTTTCTATATGGTACTAGGGAAGGTTATGATGCAAGTCCAAGCAAAAAATTATCTCAAAATTAGATTCTACGAAACTCTTTGAAATACTAGTTTCTGTCAAAAATCGAAGTATATTATACACAATTTTATACTAGTTTCGGTCAAAAAATCAAATTAAATCGAGGATTGTTCGAAATGCTACGAAACTTTTCATATCCTTTCTATATGGTACTAGAGAAGGTTATGATGCAAGTCCACGCAAAAAATTATCTCAAAATTAGATTCTATGAAACTTTTTGAAATACGAGTTTCGGTAAACAATCGTAGTATATTATACACAATTTATACTAGTTTCGTTTAAAAAATCTAATTAAATCAAGGATTGTTCAAAATTCCATGAAACTTTTCAGATCCTTTCAATATGGTATTAGGGAAGGTTATGATGCAAGTCCAAGCAAAAAAATTTCTAAAAATTAGATTCTATGAAACTTTTTGAAATACTAGTTTCGGTCAAAAATAGTATATTATACACAATTTAAACTATGTTTTGTCAAAAATTCAAATTAAATTGATGATTGTTCGAAATTCCATGAAACTTTTCAGATCCTTTCTATATGGTATTAGGGATGGTTATGATGCAAGTCAAAGCAAAAAAATTTCTCAAAATTAGATTCTATGAAACTTTTTGAAATACTAGTTTCGGTCAAAAATCGTAGTATATTATACACAATTTTATACTAGTTTCGTTCAATAAATCAAATTAAATCGAGGATTGTTCGAAAGGCTACGAAACACTTCAGATCCTTTCTATATGGTACTAGAGAAGGTTATGATGCAAGTCCAAGCAAAAAAATATCTCAAAATTAGATTCTATGAAACTTTTTGAAATACTAGTTTCGGTAAACAATCGTAGTATATTATACACAATTTATACTAGTTTCCGTCAAAAAATCTAATCAAATCGAGGATTGTTCGAAATTCCATGAAACTTTTGTAATCCTTTCTATATAGTATTAGGTAAGGTTATGATGCAATTCGAAGCAAAAAATTATCTCAAAATTAGATTCTACGAAACTCTTTGAAATACTAATTTCGGTCAAAAATCGTAGTATATTATATACAATTTTATACTAGTTTCGTTCAAAAAATCAAATTAAATCGAGGATTGTTCAAAATGCTAAAAAACTTTTCAGATCCTTTATATATGGTACTAGAGAAGGTTATAATGCAAGTCCAAGCAAAAAAATATCTCAAAATTAGATTCTATGAAACTTTTTGAAATACTAGTTTTGGTAAACAATCGTAGTATATTATACACAATTTATACTAGTTTCGGATAAAAAATATAATTAAATCGAGGATTGTTCGAAATTCCATTAAACTTTTCAGATCCTTTCTATATGGTATTAGGGAAGGTTATGATGCAAGTCCAAGCAAAAGAATTTCCCAAAATTAGATTTTATGAAACTTTTAGAAATACTAGTTTCGGTCAAAAATCGTAGTATATTATACATAATTTATACTATTTTCGGTCAAAAAATCAAATTAAATGTAGGATTGTTCGAAATTCCACGAAACTTTTCAGATCCTTTCAATATGGTACTAGGGAAGGTTATGATGTAAGTCCAAGAAAAATAAATTCTCGAAATTAGATTCTATGAAACTTTTTGAAATACTAGTTTCGGTCAAAAATCGTAGTATATTATACACAATTTTATACGAGTTTCGGTCAAAAAATAAAATTAAATCGAGGTTTGTTCGAAATGCTACGAAACTTTTCAGATCCTTTCTATATGGTACTAGAGAAGCTTATGATGCAAGTCCAAGCTAAAAAATATCTCAAAATTAGATTCTATGAAATTTTTTGAAATACTAGTTTCGGTAAACAATCGTAGTATATTATACACAATTTATACTAGTTTCGGTCAAAAAATCTATTTAAATCGAGGATTGTTCAAAATTCCATGAAACTTTTCAGATCCTTTCTATATGGTATTAGGGAAGGTTATGATTCAAGTCCAAGCAAAAGAATTTCTCAAAATTAGATTCTATGAAACTTTTTGAAATACTAGTTTCGGTCAAAAATCATAGTATATTATACACAATTTTATACTAGTATCGGTCAAAAAATCAAATTAAATCGAGGATTGTTCGAAATGCTGCCAAAATTTTCAGATCCTTTCTATATGGTACTAGGGAAGGTTATGATGCAAGTCCAAGCAAAAAATTATCTCAAAATTAGATTCTACGAAACTCTTTGAAATACTAGTTTCTGTCAAAAATCGAAGTATATTATACACAATTTTATACTAGTTTCGGTCAAAAAATCAAATTAAATCGAGGATTGTTCGAAATGCTACGAAACTTTTCATATCCTTTCTATATGGTACTAGAGAAGGTTATGATGCAAGTCCACGCAAAAAATTATCTCAAAATTAGATTCTATGAAACTTTTTGAAATACGAGTTTCGGTAAACAATCGTAGTATATTATACACAATTTATACTAGTTTCGTTTAAAAAATCTAATTAAATCAAGGATTGTTCAAAATTCCATGAAACTTTTCAGATCCTTTCAATATGGTATTAGGGAAGGTTATGATGCAAGTCCAAGCAAAAAAATTTCTAAAAATTAGATTCTATGAAACTTTTTGAAATACTAGTTTCGGTCAAAAATAGTATATTATACACAATTTAAACTATGTTTTGTCAAAAATTCAAATTAAATTGATGATTGTTCGAAATTCCATGAAACTTTTCAGATCCTTTCTATATGGTATTAGGGATGGTTATGATGCAAGTCAAAGCAAAAAAATTTCTCAAAATTAGATTCTATGAAACTTTTTGAAATACTAGTTTCGGTCAAAAATCGTAGTATATTATACACAATTTTATACTAGTTTCGTTCAATAAATCAAATTAAATCGAGGATTGTTCGAAAGGCTACGAAACACTTCAGATCCTTTCTATATGGTACTAGAGAAGGTTATGATGCAAGTCCAAGCAACAAAATATCTCAAAATTAGATTCTATGAAACTTTTTGAAATACTAGTTTCGGTAAACAATCGTAGTATATTATACACAATTTATACTAGTTTCCGTCAAAAAATCTAATCAAATCGAGGATTGTTCGAAATTCCATGAAACTTTTGTAATCCTTTCTATATAGTATTAGGTAAGGTTATGATGCAATTCGAAGCAAAAAATTATCTCAAAATTAGATTCTACGAAACTCTTTGAAATACTAATTTCGGTCAAAAATCGTAGTATATTATATACAATTTTATACTAGTTTCGTTCAAAAAATCAAATTAAATCGAGGATTGTTCAAAATGCTAAAAAACTTTTCAGATCCTTTATATATGGTACTAGAGAAGGTTATAATGCAAGTCCAAGCAAAAAAATATCTCAAAATTAGATTCTATGAAACTTTTTGAAATACTAGTTTTGGTAAACAATCGTAGTATATTATACACAATTTATACTAGTTTCGGATAAAAAATATAATTAAATCGAGGATTGTTCGAAATTCCATTAAACTTTTCAGATCCTTTCTATATGGTATTAGGGAAGGTTATGATGCAAGTCCAAGCAAAAGAATTTCCCAAAATTAGATTTTATGAAACTTTTAGAAATACTAGTTTCGGTCAAAAATCGTAGTATATTATACATAATTTATACTATTTTCGGTCAAAAAATCAAATTAAATGTAGGATTGTTCGAAATTCCACGAAACTTTTCAGATCCTTTCAATATGGTACTAGGGAAGGTTATGATGTAAGTCCAAGAAAAATAAATTCTCGAAATTAGATTCTATGAAACTTTTTGAAATACTAGTTTCGGTCAAAAATCGTAGTATATTATACACAATTTTATACGAGTTTCGGTCAAAAAATAAAATTAAATCGAGGTTTGTTCGAAATGCTACGAAACTTTTCAGATCCTTTCTATATGGTACTAGAGAAGCTTATGATGCAAGTCCAAGCTAAAAAATATCTCAAAATTAGATTCTATGAAATTTTTTGAAATACTAGTTTCGGTAAACAATCGTAGTATATTATACACAATTTATACTAGTTTCGGTCAAAAAATCTATTTAAATCGAGGATTGTTCAAAATTCCATGAAACTTTTCAGATCCTTTCTATATGGTATTAGGGAAGGTTATGATTCAAGTCCAAGCAAAAGAATTTCTCAAAATTAGATTCTATGAAACTTTTTGAAATACTAGTTTCGGTCAAAAATCATAGTATATTATACACAATTTTATACTAGTATCGGTCAAAAAATCAAATTAAATCGAGGATTGTTCGAAATGCTGCCAAAATTTTCAGATCCTTTCTATATGGTACTAGGGAAGGTTATGATGCAAGTCCAAGCAAAAAATTATCTCAAAATTAGATTCTACGAAACTCTTTGAAATACTAGTTTCTGTCAAAAATCGAAGTATATTATACACAATTTTATACTAGTTTCGGTCAAAAAATCAAATTAAATCGAGGATTGTTCGAAATGCTACGAAACTTTTCATATCCTTTCTATATGGTACTAGAGAAGGTTATGATGCAAGTCCACGCAAAAAATTATCTCAAAATTAGATTCTATGAAACTTTTTGAAATACGAGTTTCGGTAAACAATCGTAGTATATTATACACAATTTATACTAGTTTCGTTTAAAAAATCTAATTAAATCAAGGATTGTTCAAAATTCCATGAAACTTTTCAGATCCTTTCAATATGGTATTAGGGAAGGTTATGATGCAAGTCCAAGCAAAAAAATTTCTAAAAATTAGATTCTATGAAACTTTTTGAAATACTAGTTTCGGTCAAAAATAGTATATTATACACAATTTAAACTATGTTTTGTCAAAAATTCAAATTAAATTGATGATTGTTCGAAATTCCATGAAACTTTTCAGATCCTTTCTATATGGTATTAGGGATGGTTATGATGCAAGTCAAAGCAAAAAAATTTCTCAAAATTAGATTCTATGAAACTTTTTGAAATACTAGTTTCGGTCAAAAATCGTAGTATATTATACACAATTTTATACTAGTTTCGTTCAATAAATCAAATTAAATCGAGGATTGTTCGAAAGGCTACGAAACACTTCAGATCCTTTCTATATGGTACTAGAGAAGGTTATGATGCAAGTCCAAGCAACAAAATATCTCAAAATTAGATTCTATGAAACTTTTTGAAATACTAGTTTCGGTAAACAATCGTAGTATATTATACACAATTTATACTAGTTTCCGTCAAAAAATCTAATCAAATCGAGGATTGTTCGAAATTCCATGAAACTTTTGTAATCCTTTCTATATAGTATTAGGTAAGGTTATGATGCAATTCGAAGCAAAAAATTATCTCAAAATTAGATTCTACGAAACTCTTTGAAATACTAATTTCGGTCAAAAATCGTAGTATATTATATACAATTTTATACTAGTTTCGTTCAAAAAATCAAATTAAATCGAGGATTGTTCAAAATGCTAAAAAACTTTTCAGATCCTTTATATATGGTACTAGAGAAGGTTATAATGCAAGTCCAAGCAAAAAAATATCTCAAAATTAGATTCTATGAAACTTTTTGAAATACTAGTTTTGGTAAACAATCGTAGTATATTATACACAATTTATACTAGTTTCGGATAAAAAATATAATTAAATCGAGGATTGTTCGAAATTCCATTAAACTTTTCAGATCCTTTCTATATGGTATTAGGGAAGGTTATGATGCAAGTCCAAGCAAAAGAATTTCCCAAAATTAGATTTTATGAAACTTTTAGAAATACTAGTTTCGGTCAAAAATCGTAGTATATTATACATAATTTATACTATTTTCGGTCAAAAAATCAAATTAAATGTAGGATTGTTCGAAATTCCACGAAACTTTTCAGATCCTTTCAATATGGTACTAGGGAAGGTTATGATGTAAGTCCAAGAAAAATAAATTCTCGAAATTAGATTCTATGAAACTTTTTGAAATACTAGTTTCGGTCAAAAATCGTAGTATATTATACACAATTTTATACGAGTTTCGGTCAAAAAATAAAATTAAATCGAGGTTTGTTCGAAATGCTACGAAACTTTTCAGATCCTTTCTATATGGTACTAGAGAAGCTTATGATTCAAGTCCAAGCTAAAAAATATCTCAAAATTAGATTCTATGAAATTTTTTGAAATACTAGTTTCGGTAAACAATCGTAGTATATTATACACAATTTATACTAGTTTCGGTCAAAAAATCTATTTAAATCGAGGATTGTTCAAAATTCCATGAAACTTTTCAGATCCTTTCTATATGGTATTAGGGAAGGTTATGATTCAAGTCCAAGCAAAAGAATTTCTCAAAATTAGATTCTATGAAACTTTTTGAAATACTAGTTTCGGTCAAAAATCATAGTATATTATACACAATTTTATACTAGTTTCGGTCAAAAAATCAAATTAAATCGAGGATTGTTCGAAATGCTGCCAAAATTTTCAGATCCTTTCTATATGGTACTAGGGAAGGTTATGATGCAAGTCCAAGCAAAAAATTATCTCAAAATTAGATTCTACGAAACTCTTTGAAATACTAGTTTCTGTCAAAAATCGAAGTATATTATACACAATTTTATACTAGTTTCGGTCAAAAAATCAAATTAAATCGAGGATTGTTCGAAATGCTACGAAACTTTTCATATCCTTTCTATATGGTACTAGAGAAGGTTATGATGCAAGTCCACGCAAAAAATTATCTCAAAATTAGATTCTATGAAACTTTTTGAAATACGAGTTTCGGTAAACAATCGTAGTATATTATACACAATTTATACTAGTTTCGTTTAAAAAATCTAATTAAATCAAGGATTGTTCAAAATTCCATGAAACTTTTCAGATCCTTTCAATATGGTATTAGGGAAGGTTATGATGCAAGTCCAAGCAAAAAAATTTCTAAAAATTAGATTCTATGAAACTTTTTGAAATACTAGTTTCGGTTAAAAATAGTATATTATACACAATTTAAACTATGTTTTGTCAAAAATTCAAATTAAATTGATGATTGTTCGAAATTCCATGAAACTTTTCAGATCCTTTCTATATGGTATTAGGGATGGTTATGATGCAAGTCAAAGCAAAAAAATTTCTCAAAATTAGATTCTATGAAACTTTTTGAAATACTAGTTTCGGTCAAAAATCGTAGTATATTATACACAATTTTATACTAGTTTCGTTCAATAAATCAAATTAAATCGAGGATTGTTCGAAAGGCTACGAAACACTTCAGATCCTTTCTATATGGTACTAGAGAAGGTTATGATGCAAGTCCAAGCAAAAAAATATCTCAAAATTAGATTCTATGAAACTTTTTGAAATACTAGTTTCGGTAAACAATCGTAGTATATTATACACAATTTATACTAGTTTCCGTCAAAAAATCTAATCAAATCGAGGATTGTTCGAAATTCCATGAAACTTTTCTAATCCTTTCTATATAGTATTAGGTAAGGTTATGATGCAATTCAAAGCAAAAAATTATCTCAAAATTAGATTCTACGAAACTCTTTGAAATACTAATTTCGGTCAAAAATCGTAGTATATTATATACAATTTTATACTAGTTTCGTTCAAAAAATCAAATTAAATCGAGGATTGTTCAAAATGCTAAAAAACTTTTCAGATCCTTTATATATGGTACTAGAGAAGGTTATAATGCAAGTCCAAGCAAAAAAATATCTCAAAATTAGATTCTATGAAACTTTTTGAAATACTAGTTTTGGTAAACAATCGTAGTATATTATACACAATTTATACTAGTTTCGGATAAAAAATATAATTAAATCGAGGATTGTTCGAAATTCCATTAAACTTTTCAGATCCTTTCTATATGGTATTAGGGAAGGTTATGATGCAAGTCCAAGCAAAAGAATTTCCCAAAATTAGATTTTATGAAACTTTTAGAAATACTAGTTTCGGTCAAAAATCGTAGTATATTATACATAATTTATACTATTTTCGGTCAAAAAATCAAATTAAATGTAGGATTGTTCGAAATTCCACGAAACTTTTCAGATCCTTTCAATATGGTACTAGGGAAGGTTATGATGTAAGTCCAAGAAAAATAAATTCTCTAAATTAGATTCTATGAAACTTTTTGAAATACTAGTTTCGGTCAAAAATCGTAGTATATTATACACAATTTTATACGAGTTTCGGTCAAAAAATTAAATTAAATCGAGGTTTGTTCGAAATGCTACGAAACTTTTCAGATCCTTTCTATATGGTACTAGAGAAGGTTATGATGCAAGTCCAAGCTCAAAAATATCTCAAAATTAGATTCTATGAAATTTTTTGAAATACTAGTTTCGGTAAACAATCGTAGTATATTATACACAATTTATACTAGTTTCGGTCAAAAAATCTATTTAAATCGAGGATTGTTCAAAATTCCATGAAACTTTTCAGATCCTTTCTATATGGTATTAGGGAAGGTTATGATGCAAGTCCAAGCAAAAGAATTTGTCAAAATTAGATTCTATGAAACTTTTTGAAATACTAGTTTCGGTCAAAAATCATAGTATATTATACACAATTTTATACTAGTTTCGGTCAAAAAATCAAATTAAATCGAGGATTGTTCGAAATGCTGCCAAAATTTTCAGATCCTTTCTATATGGTACTAGGGAAGGTTATGATGCAAGTCCAAGCAAAAAATTATCTCAAAATTAGATTCTACGAAACTCTTTGAAATACTAGTTTCTGTCAAAAATCGAAGTATATTATACACAATTTTATACTAGTTTCGGTCAAAAAATCAAATTAAATCGAGGATTGTTCGAAATGCTACGAAACTTTTCATATCCTTTCTATATGGTACTAGAGAAGGTTATGATGCAAGTCCACGCAAAAAATTATCTCAAAATTAGATTCTATGAAACTTTTTGAAATACGAGTTTCGGTAAACAATCGTAGTATATTATACACAATTTATACTAGTTTCGTTTAAAAAATCTAATTAAATCAAGGATTGTTCAAAATTCCATGAAACTTTTCAGATCCTTTCAATATGGTATTAGGGAAGGTTATGATGCAAGTCCAAGCAAAAAAATTTCTAAAAATTAGATTCTATGAAACTTTTTGAAATACTAGTTTCGGTCAAAAATAGTATATTATACACAATTTAAACTATGTTTTGTCAAAAATTCAAATTAAATTGATGATTGTTCGAAATTCCATGAAACTTTTCAGATCCTTTCTATATGGTATTAGGGATGGTTATGATGCAAGTCAAAGCAAAAAAATTTCTCAAAATTAGATTCTATGAAACTTTTTGAAATACTAGTTTCGGTCAAAAATCTTAGTATATTATACACAATTTTATACTAGTTTCGTTCAATAAATCAAATTAAATCGAGGATTGTTCGAAAGGCTACGAAACACTTCAGATCCTTTCTATATGGTACTAGAGAAGGTTATGATGCAAGTCCAAGCAAAAAAATATCTCAAAATTAGATTCTATGAAACTTTTTGAAATACTAGTTTCGGTAAACAATCGTAGTATATTATACACAATTTATACTAGTTTCCGTCAAAAAATCTAATCAAATCGAGGATTGTTCGAAATTCCATGAAACTTTTCTAATCCTTTCTATATAGTATTAGGTAAGGTTATGATGCAATTCGAAGCAAAAAATTATCTCAAAATTAGATTCTACGAAACTCTTTGAAATACTAATTTCGGTCAAAAATCGTAGTATATTATATACAATTTTATACTAGTTTCGTTCAAAAAATGAAATTAAATCGAGGATTGTTCAAAATGCTAAAAAACTTTTCAGATCCTTTATATATGGTACTAGAGAAGGTTATAATGCAAGTCCAAGCAAAAAAATATCTCAAAATTAGATTCTATGAAACTTTTTGAAATACTAGTTTTGGTAAACAATCGTAGTATATTATACACAATTTATACTAGTTTCGGATAAAAAATATAATTAAATCGAGGATAGTTCGAAATTCCATTAAACTTTTCAGATCCTTTCTATATGGTATTAGGGAAGGTTATGATGCAAGTCCAAGCAAAAGAATTTCCCAAAATTAGATTTTATGAAACTTTTAGAAATACTAGTTTCAGTCAAAAATCGTAGTATATTATACATAATTTATACTATTTTCGGTCAAAAAATCAAATTAAATGTAGGATTGTTCGAAATTCCACGAAACTTTTCAGATCCTTTCAATATGGTACTAGGGAAGGTTATGATGTAAGTCCAAGAAAAATAAATTCTCGAAATTAGATTCTATGAAACTTTTTGAAATACTAGTTTCGGTCAAAAATCGTAGTATATTATACACAATTTTATACGAGTTTCGGTCAAAAAATAAAATTAAATCGAGGTTTGTTCAAAATGCTACGAAACTTTTCAGATCCTTTCTATATGGTACTAGAGAAGCTTATGATGCAAGTCCAAGCTAAAAAATATCTCAAAATTAGATTCTATGAAATTTTTTGAAATACTAGTTTCGGTAAACAATCGTAGTATATTATACACAATTTATACTAGTTTCGGTCAAAAAATCTATTTAAATCGAGGATTGTTCAAAATTCCATGAAACTTTTCAGATCCTTTCTATATGGTATTAGGGAAGGTTATGATTCAAGTCCAAGCAAAAGAATTTCTCAAAATTAGATTCTATGAAACTTTTTGAAATACTAGTTTCGGTCAAAAATCATAGTATATTATACACAATTTTATACTAGTTTCGGTCAAAAAATCAAATTAAATCGAGGATTGTTCGAAATGCTGCCAAAATTTTCAGATCCTTTCTATATGGTACTAGGGAAGGTTATGATGCAAGTCCAAGCAAAAAATTATCTCAAAATTAGATTCTACGAAACTCTTTGAAATACTAGTTTCTGTCAAAAATCGAAGTATATTATACACAATTTTATACTAGTTTCGGTCAAAAAATCAAATTAAATCGAGGATTGTTCGAAATGCTACGAAACTTTTCATATCCTTTCTATATGGTACTAGAGAAGGTTATGATGCAAGTCCACGCAAAAAATTATCTCAAAATTAGATTCTATGAAACTTTTTGAAATACGAGTTTCGGTAAACAATCGTAGTATATTATACACAATTTATACTAGTTTCGTTTAAAAAATCTAATTAAATCAAGGATTGTTCAAAATTCCATGAAACTTTTCAGATCCTTTCAATATGGTATTAGGGAAGGTTATGATGCAAGTCCAAGCAAAAAAATTTCTAAAAATTAGATTCTATGAAACTTTTTGAAATACTAGTTTCGGTCAAAAATAGTATATTATACACAATTTAAACTATGTTTTGTCAAAAATTCAAATTAAATTGATGATTGTTCAAAATTCCATGAAACTTTTCAGATCCTTTCTATATGGTATTAGGGATGGTTATGATGCAAGTCAAAGCAAAAAAATTTCTCAAAATTAGATTCTATGAAACTTTTTGAAATACTAGTTTCGGTCAAAAATCTTAGTATATTATACACAATTTTATACTAGTTTCGTTCAATAAATCAAATTAAATCGAGGATTGTTCGAAAGGCTACGAAACACTTCAGATCCTTTCTATATGGTACTAGAGAAGGTTATGATGCAAGTCCAAGCAAAAAAATATCTCAAAATTAGATTCTATGAAACTTTTTGAAATACTAGTTTCGGTAAACAATCGTAGTATATTATACACAATTTATACTAGTTTCCGTCAAAAAATCTAATCAAATCGAGGATTGTTCGAAATTCCATGAAACTTTTCTAATCCTTTCTATATAGTATTAGGTAAGGTTATGATGCAATTCGAAGCAAAAAATTATCTCAAAATTAGATTCTACGAAACTCTTTGAAATACTAATTTCGGTAAAAAAATCGTAGTATATTATATACAATTTTATACTAGTTTCGTTCAAAAAATGAAATTAAATCGAGGATTGTTCAAAATGCTAAAAAACTTTTCAGATCCTTTATATATGGTACTAGAGAAGGTTATAATGCAAGTCCAAGCAAAAAAATATCTCAAAATTAGATTCTATGAAACTTTTTGAAATACTAGTTTTGGTAAACAATCGTAGTATATTATACACAATTTATACTAGTTTCGGATAAAAAATATAATTAAATCGAGGATAGTTCGAAATTCCATTAAACTTTTCAGATCCTTTCTATATGGTATTAGGGAAGGTTATGATGCAAGTCCAAGCAAAAGAATTTCCCAAAATTAGATTTTATGAAACTTTTAGAAATACTAGTTTCAGTCAAAAATCGTAGTATATTATACATAATTTATACTATTTTCGGTCAAAAAATCAAATTAAATGTAGGATTGTTCGAAATTCCACGAAACTTTTCAGATCCTTTCAATATGGTACTAGGGAAGGTTATGATGTAAGTCCAAGAAAAATAAATTCTCGAAATTAGATTCTATGAAACTTTTTGAAATACTAGTTTCGGTCAAAAATCGTAGTATATTATACACAATTTTATACGAGTTTCGGTCAAAAAATTAAATTAAATCGAGGATTGTTCGAAATGCTACAAAACTTTTCAGATCCTTTCCATATGGTACTAGAGAAGGTTATGATGCAAGTCCAAGAAAAAAAATATCTCAAAATTAGATTCTATGAAACTTTTTGAAATACTAGTTTCGGTAAACAATCGTAGTATATTATAAACAATTTATACTAGTTTCGGTCAAAAAATCTATTTAAATCGAGGATTGTTCGAAATTCTATGAAACTTTTCAGATCCTTTCTTTATGGTATTAGGGAAGGTTATGATGCAAGTCCAAGCAAATGAATTTCTCAAAATTAGATTCTATGAAACTTTTTGAAATACTAGTTTCGGTCAAAAATCATAGTATATTATACATAATTTTATACTAGTTTCGGTCAAAAAATCAACTTAAATCGAGGATTGTTCGAAATGCTGCCAAAATTTTCAGATCCTTTCTATATGGTACTAGGGAAGGTTATGATGCAAGTCCAAGCAAAAAATTATCTCAAAATTAGATACTATGAAACTTTTTGAAATACTAGTTTCGGTCAAAAATCGTAGTATATTATACACAATTTTATACTAGTTTCGGTCAAAAAATCAAATTAAATCGAGGATTGTTCGAAATGCTACGAAACTTTTCATATCCTTTCTATATGGTACTAGAGAAGGTTATGATGCAAGTCCACGCAAAAAATTATCTCAAAATTAGATTCTATGAAACTTTTTGAAATACGAGTTTCGGTAAACAATCGTAGTATATTATACACAATTTATACTAGTTTCGGTCAAAAAATCTATTTAAATCGAGGATTGTTCGAAATTCCATGAAACTTTTCAGATCCTTTCTTTATGGTATTAGGGAAGGTTATGATGCAAGTCCAAGCAAAAGAATTTCTCAAAATTAGATTCTATGAAACTTTTTGAAATACTAGTTTCGGTCAAAAATCATAGTATATTATACACAATTTTATACTAGTTTCGGTCAAAAAATCAAATTAAATCGATGATTGTTCGAAATGCTGCCAAAATTTCCAGATCCTTTCTATATGGTACTAGGGAAGGTTATGATGCAAGTCCAAGCAAAAAATTATCTCAAAATTAGATTCTATGAAACTTTTTGAAATACTAGTTTCGGTCAAAAATCATAGTATATTATACACAATTTTATACTAGTTTCGGTCAAAAAATCAAATTAAATCGAGGATTGTTCGAAATGCTGCCAAAATTTTCAGATCCTTTCTATATGGTATTAGGGAAAGTTATGATGCAAGTCCAAGTAAAAAAATTTCTAAAAATTAGATTCTATGAAACTTTTTGAAATACTAGTTTCGGTCAAAAATAGTATATTATACACAATTTAAACTATTTTTTGTCAAAAATTCAAATTAAATTGACGATTGTTCGAAATTCCATGAAACTTTTCAGATCCATTCTATATGGTATTAGGGATGGTTATGATGCAAGTCAAAGCAAAAAAATTTCTCAAAATTAGATTCTATGAAACTTTTTGAAATACTAGTTTCGGTCAAAAATTGTAGTATATTATACACAATTTTATACTAGTTTCGTTCAAAAAATTAAATTAAATTGAGGATTGTTCGAAATGCTACAAAACTTTTCAGATCCTTTCTATATAGTACTAGAGAAGGTTATGATGCAAGTCCAAGCAAAAAAAAAACCTCAAAATTAGATTCTATGAAACTTTTTGAAATACTAGTTTCGGTAAACAATAGTAGTATATTATAAACAATTTATACTAGTTTCGGTCAAAAAATCTAATTAAATCGAGGATTGTTCGAAATTCCATGAAACTTTTCATATCCTTTCTATATGGTATTAGGGAAGGTTATGATGCAAGTCAAAGCAAAAGAATTTCCCAAAATTAGATTCTATGGAACTTTTTGAAATACTAGTTTCAGTAAAAAATCGTAGTATATTATACATAATTTATACTATTTTCGGTCAAAAAATCAAATTAAATGTAGGATTGTTCGAAATGCCACGAAACTTTTTAGATCCTTCCAATATGGTACTAGGGAAGGTTATGATTCAAGTCCAAGAAAAAAAAATTCTCAAAATTAGATTCTATAAAACTTTTTGAAATACTAGTTTCGGTAAATAATCGTAGTATATTATACACAATTTTATACTAGTTTCAATCAAAAAATCAAATTAAATTGAGGATTGTTCGATAATGCTACGAAACTTTCAGATCCTTTCTATATGGTACTAGAGAATGTTATGATGCAAGTCCAAGCAAAAAATTATCTCAAAATTAGATTCTATGAAATTTTTTGAAATACTAGTTTCGTTAAACAATCGTAGTATATTATACACAATTTATACTAGTTTCGATTAAAAAATATATTTAAATCAAGGATTGTTCGAAATTCCATGAAACTTTTCAGATCCTTTCTATATGGTATTAGGGAAGGTTATGATGCAAGTCCAAGCAAATTTTTTTTATCAAAATTAGATCCTATGAAACTTTTTGAAATACTAGTTTCGGTCAAAAATCGTAGTATATTATACACAATTTATACTATTTTTGGTCATAAAATCAAATTAAATTGATGATTGTTCGAAATTCCATGAAACTTTTCAGATCCTTTCTATATGGTATTAGGGATGGTTATGATGCAAGTCCTAGGAAAAACATTTCTCAAAATCAGATTCTATAAAACTTTTTGAAATACTAGTTTCGGTCAAAAATCGTAGTATATTATACACAATTTTATATTAGTTTCGTTCAAAAAATCAAATTAAATCGAGGATTGTTCGAAATGCTACGAAACGTTTAAGATCCTTTCTATATGGTACTAGAGAAGGTTATGATGCAAGTCCAAGCAAAAAAATTTCTCAAAATTAGATTCTATGAATCTTTTTGAAATACTAGTTTCGGTCAAAAATCGTAGTATATTATACACAATTTATACTATTTTTGGTCAAAAAATCAAATTAAATTGATGATTGTTCGAAATTCCATGAAACTTTTCAAATCCTTTCTATATGGTATTAGGGAATGTTATGATGCAAGTCCAAGCAAAAACATTTCTCAAAATTAGATTCTATGAAACTTTTTGAAATACTAGTTTCGGTCAAAAATCGTAGTATATTATACACAATTTTATACTAGTTTCGTTCAAAAAATCAAATTAAAATGAGGATTGTTCGAAATGCTACGAAACTTTTCAGATCCTTTCTATATGGTACTAGAGAAGGTTATGATGCAAGTCTAAGCAAAAAAATATCTCAAAATTAGATTCTATGAAACTTTTTGAAATACTAGTTTCGGTAAACAATCGTAGTATATTATACACAATTTATACAAGTTTCGGTCAAAAAATCTAATTGAATCAAAGATTGTTCGAAATTCCATGAAACTTTTCAGATCCTTTCTATATGGTATTAGGGAAGGTTATGATGCAAGTACAAGCAAAAAAATTTCTCAAAATTAGATTCTATAAAACTTTTTGAAATAATAGTTTCGGTCAAAAATCGTAGTATATTATACACAATTTTTACTATTTTTGGTCAAAAAATCAAAATAAATTGATGTTTGTTCGAAATTCCATGAAACTTTTCAGATCCTTTCTATATGGTATTAAGGATGGTTATGATGCAAGTCCAATTAAAAGAATTTCCCAAAATTAGATTTTATGAAACTTTTAGAAATACTAGTTTCGGTCAAAAATCGTAGTATATTATACATAATTTATACTATTTTCGGTCAAAAAATCAAATTAAATGTAGGATTGTTCGAAATTCCACGAAACTTTTCAGATCCTTTCAATATGGTACTAGGGAAGGTTATGATGTAAGTCCATGAAAAATAAATTCTTGAAATTAGATTCTATGAAACTTTTTGAAATACTAGTTTCGGTCAAAAATAGTAGTATATTATACACAATTTTATACGAGTTTCGGTCAAAAAATAAAATTAAATCGAGGTTTGTTCTAAATGCTACGAACTTTTCAGATCCTTTCTATATGGTACTAGAGAAGGTTTTGATGCAAGTCCAAGCAAAAAAATATCTCAAAATAAGATTCTATGAAACTTTTTGAAATACTAGTTTCGGTAAACAATCGTAGTATATTATACACAATTTATACTAGTTTCGGTCAAAAAATCTATTTAAATCGAGGATTGTTCGAAATTCCATGAAACTTTTCAGATCCTTTCTTTATGGTATTAGGGAAGGTTATGATGCAAGTCCAAGCAAAAGAATTTCTCAAAATTAGATTCTATGAAACTTTTTGAAATACTAGTTTCGGTCAAAAATCAAAGTATATTATACACAATTTTATACTAGTTTCGGTCAAAAAATCAAATTAAATAGAGGATTGTTCGAAATGCTGCCAAAATTTTCAGATCCTTTCTATATGGTACTAGGGAAGGTTATGATGCAAGTCCAAGCAAAAAATTATCTCAAAATTAGATTCTATGAAACTTTTTGAAATACTAGTTTCGGTCAAAAATCGTAGTATATTATACACAATTTTATACTAGTTTCGGTCAAAAAATCAAATTAAATCGAGGATTGTTCGAAATGCTACGAAACTTTTCATATCCTTTATATATGGTACTAGAGAAGGTTATGATGCAAGTCCACGCAAAAAATTATCTCAAAATTAGATTCTATGAAACTTTTTGAAATACGAGTTTCGGTAAACAATCGTAGTATATTATACACAATTTATACTAGTTTCGGTCAAAAAATCTATTTAAATCGAGGATTGTTCGAAAGTCCATGAAACTTTTCAGATCCTTTCTTTATGGTATTAGGGAAGGTTAGATGCAAATCCAAGCAAAAGAATTTCTCAAAATTAGATTCTATGAATTTTTTGAAATACTAGTTTCGGTCAAAAATCATAGTATATTATACACAATTTTATACTAGTTTCGGTCAAAAAATCAAATTAAATCGAGGATTGTTCGAAATGCTGCCAAAATTTTCAGATCCTTTCTATATGGTACTAGGGAAGGTTATGATGCAAGTCCAAGCAAAAAATTATCTCAAAATTAGATTCTATGAAACTTTTTGAAATACTAGTTTCGGTCAAAAATCATAGTATATTATACACAATTTTATACTAGTTTCGGTCAAAAAATCTAATTAAATCGAGGATTGTTCGAAATGCTGCCAAAATTTTCAGATCCTTTCTATATGTTATTAGGGAAGGTTATGATGCAAGTCCAAGCAAAAAAATTTCTAAAAATTAGATTCTATGAAACTTTTTGAAATACTAGTTTC
The DNA here is from genome assembly GCA_963966055.1 of Lathyrus aphaca. Taxonomy (NCBI): domain Eukaryota; kingdom Viridiplantae; phylum Streptophyta; class Magnoliopsida; order Fabales; family Fabaceae; genus Lathyrus; species Lathyrus aphaca. Next base: position 34,744,159 of record OZ014523.1, read on the forward strand.
GGTCAAAAATAGTATATTATACACAATTTAAACTATTTTTTGTCAAAAATTCAAATTAAATTGACGATTGTTCGAAATTCCATGAAACTTTTCAGATCCTTTCTATATGGTATTAGGGATGGTTATGATGCAAGTCAAAGCAAAAAAATTTCTCAAAATTAGATTCTATGAAACTTTTTGAAATACTAGTTTCGGTCAAAAATCGTAGTATATTATACACAATTTTATACTAGTTTCGTTCAAAAAATCAAATTAAATTGAGGATTGTTCGAAATGCTACAAAACTTTTCAGATCCTTTCTATATGGTACTAGAGAAGGTTATGATGCAAGTCCAAGCAAAAAATAAAATTTCAAAATTAGATTCTATGAAACTTTTTGAAATACTAGTTTCGGTAAACAATCGTAGTATATTATGAACAATTTATACTAGTTTCGATCAAACAATCTAATTAAATCGAGGATTGTTCGAAATTCCATGAAAATTTTCATATCCTTTCTATATGGTATTAGGGAAGGTTATGATGCAAGTCAAAGCAAAAGAATTTCCCAAAATTAGATTCTATGGAACTTTTTGAAATACTAGTTTCGATAAAAAATCGTAGTATATTATACATAATTTATACTATTTTTGGTCAAAAAATCAAATTAAATGTAGGATTGTTCGAAATGCCATGAAACTTTTTAGATCCTTCTAATATGGTACTAGGGAAGGTTATGATTGAAGTCCAAAAAAGAAAATTCTCAAAATTAGATTCTATGAAACTTTTTGAAATACTAGTTTCGGTCAAAAATCGTAGTATATTATCCACAATTTTATACTAGTTTCAATCAAAAAATCAAATTAAATTGAGGATTGTTCGATAATGCTACGAAACTTTTCAGATCCTTTCTATATGGTATTAGGGATGGTTATGATGCAAGTCCTACCAAAAGAATTATCTCAAAATTAGATTCTATGAAACTTTTTGAAATACTAGTTTCAGTCAAAAATCGTAGTATATTATACACAATTTTATACTAGTTTCGGTCAAAAAATCAAATTAAATCGAGGATTGTTCGAAATGCTACGAAACTTTTCAGATCCTTTCTATATGGTACTAGAGAATGTTATGATGCAAGTCCAAGAAAAAAATTATCTCAAAATTAGATTCTATGAAATTTTTTGAAATACTAGTTTCGTTAAACAATCGTAGTATATTATACACAATTTATACTAGTTTCGATTAAAAAATCTATTTAAATCAAGGATTGTTCGAAATTCCATGAAACTTTTCAGATCCTTTCTATATGGTATTAGGGAAGGTTATGATGCAAGTCCAAGCAAAAACATTTCTCAAAATTAGATTCTATGAAACTTTTTGAAATAATAGTTTCGGTCAAAAATCGCAGTATATTATACACAATTTATACTATTTTTGGTCAAAAAATCAAATTAAATTGATGATTGTTCGAAATTCCATGAAACCTTTTGTTCTGGACTGGGCCGTGACGACATGCACGACACGGCCCAATGCTTGTCGGGTACAGGCCCAAACGTCCGGGCAGATGAATGCGTCGAGCAAGGGCCCTTCCATCCATGTCGATGGGACGCCATCTCGACAACTCTACTGCGTGTCGGGCAGGGACACGCGTCCCCCGCCCGTTGATCTTCATTCACATATCACCTACCTATATCACGGGCACATGAGCCATGTCGGGCAGAACCACGTCTACCACCTCATCTGGCACGTCACCCAACTCCCCTGTATTATCTCCTTAGGGATATGGGCAGTTGGACCAGGGAGCAGACCTTTAGTCTAGGTCTTCGCGCTTCTTACGCGTCCCCTGGCAGCTCCTCCTTGGGCCTAGCTATATCCAGCCCATTAGGAGCCTTGGCCCAGCACTGGGGGCTCAATATAAATACCCTTTCATAGCAAAGGGTCAGGTATTCTAACTTGCTCTGAAACAACCTTAACCTTTCTGTACCTCTTCTGACTCAAGCATTGGAGCACCTTGCAGGTACACCCCCTCACTCACCTCACTCTCTGGTGCAGTCTTCAAATCCTTGGAAGGCCCTCCTGATCAGGTAAGATCAGTGGCGCCGTCTGTGGGAAACTAGCTATCCCCGTCTTCATCAACAGAGGATCAAAGCTCATTCATTCCTGTCCTTCCAACATGGCCGGAGAACAACCTAGCGAGCGCAGCCGTCCCTTCGTCGACTACACTATGGATGATGGCCCACAACCCCATGAAGCAGACGCTCGAGACGGTCGCCCATCTACCCCGTCTCCAGAGCCTCAAAACAACGGGGATGTCCCTCACGCCCAAAACCAAGGGGCCGAGACATTTCATCCCATCCCCGTCCCCGTTGAAGGAGACGCCACCATGATTTCCATGGTGAATGCCCTCAACCAGGCCTGTTCTATGCTCTACCAGCAGCACGAGAGAATCATGGCCCTCGAAGCTGAGCGACAGGAGGTCCGACCCCAGCAGGAGAGGAGGACACAACAACGTCCAGAGCCAACAAAGAAGCGAGGGCGTCGCTCTCCCGAACCTCACGTCAGCAGGGCACGCGCCCGTTGTGACAATGATCGAGCAGGAACATCACCAAGGCGTGGGCGCAGCCCCGACAACAATGAACTATCTCCATTAAGGAGCGACGAGGAAGACTTGCACTGTCCCCTGTCTCGGGCAATAATGGAAGCCCCGCTCCCCAAAGGCATGGAGAAACCGCCCAATCTAGCTGTGTACGACGGGACTACCGATCCCGACGACCACGTCGACAACGTCAACGCGATGCTCGACTACCGCAATGATATCACCGGTCATCTCAAATGCCGGCTGTTTTCAACAACCCTCAGGAAAGGGGCCATGGCTTGGTACAAAAGTTTGGCTCCCGAATCCATCACATCTTGGAGAGTCAAGAGGTCCATGTTCACCAGGCACTTCACGGCTTCCCGTCGCCACCCCAAGACTGAGGCGACCCTTGAAGCCATAGTACAACAGAAGAATGAAACACTGCGCTCGTACATCGAGCGATTCAACCAGGAAGCTGTCGAGGTGGATACCACCGAACACATAAAGAAGTATCTCCTCGAAAGAGGACTCTTGCCCGGCAGTGAACTTAGCAGAGCCGTCGGGATCGAGCCTCCCCGCACCTTGAACGAACTCCTGCACAAGGCCCAGGCCTACATCAGATATGAGGAAAAACAGGTAGCACACAACGCCCGCAGCGGTCGTAGTGATGGGGATACCGATCATCCCAAACGCGAGGATCCAAACATTCCCCGTCGCAACGGGGATAAGCGAAGGGAAGACAGACCCCGCGAGCTCCGAGAGGGAAGAGGCCCCGCGGGCCGATATAGCGAGTACACCTTACTGACAGCTCCTCGAGAGCGCATCCTCGCGGAATGCATCAACTCTGAATTTAAATAGGGCAGAGTAAGCTTCCCAAAACCATCTGCGCCAAAGCCTCACACCGACAAATCCAAATACTGCCGGTTCCACAGGAGCCACGGGCACGTGACCGAAGACTGCGTCCACCTGAAGGATGCAATAGAGATTTTAATCCAAGAAGGGCACCTAAAACAGTATACGAGGAGGAACGAAACCCCCAGACATGATGAGGCAGAGAAGAAGAGACCCCGGGAAGAAACACCCCCCGATAACTCTCCTTATCAAGTGGCCCTCTGCGTGTCACGCACGGAAGATTTCATCCTCCCCGAGCCATTGCCCGAAGGTAGAATCACTGCACTCAGCCCCTGGGAAGATTTCCCAACCGCACTGGTTATATCAGGTGGAGGAATTAACGGTGAAGCCGCTGCCCTCTCGGTCAAACGCAAGTTCGACGAGCTCCTGCTGACTGCCCCCGAGCAAAAGGCGACGCTGACAAAATATCGGGGTAAATCCAACCCAATATCCTTCTTTCTGGAGGAACTTCCGGGCGGATCCCCAAATTCGGGCATCCCACTGTTGATCAGGGCAAAGATGACCCAGTTCGACGTCAGACGCATCCTGGTCGATCAGGGCAGCTCGGTGGATATCATGTATGTCCACCTCTTCAAGACTCTCAAATTAGACAAGACCAACCTGACCCCCTACGTCGGATCCGACCTCCAGGGATTCAACGGAGCAACAACAAGGCCGTGGGGATATGTCGAGCTCCTCGTCACCTTCGGGGAGCAGGAAACGGCCAGGGAAATCAAGATCCAATTCCTGGTCGTGGACTGTCCATCCCTTTACAATTGCATCTTTGGACGCCCGACACTGGCCGAACTCACCGCGGTCCCATCCACCGTCCACCTGAAGATGAAATACTACACCAAATTGGGTCGCGTGGTCACCATCCACGGTGACATCGAAGCCGCCCGACGGTGCTACGACGCTGCGGTAAAAGGACAGGCCATGGTCAACACAAAGAGTAGCAACAACAACAAAAAACTCAGGACCGAGGATCCTCCCCGGGGAGTTAACGCCATCGACCTCGACTGTCGCACTGGGCTAGACGAAACCGAAGAAGGTAAGCCCACCGAGGAACGATCTCTCGAACATCCGGTCCGACCAATCCCCGACGGAGAGTTCGAACTCATTCCTCTCGGGGATGATCCAGAAAGGACAGTGAAGATAGGCAAGGGACTGCCCGAGGGAACAAGGAAGAAGCTCGTGGCATGCCTCAAAGAGAACTCTGACCTCTTCGCCTGGAATGCCGCAGAAATGCCCGGGCTGGATCTTGAGATCGCGTGTCACCAGCTAGCTTTAGATCGGGCAGTCAAGCCCATAACACAGCATAGGCGCAAACAGTCCCTCGAGAAGGCGGAGGCTGCCGAACGAGCTGTAAAAGACCTTTTAGAGGCAAATTTTATTTCTGAAGCCCAGTACACAACCTGGCTCTCTAATGTAGTCCTCATTAAGAAAAATAATGGAAAATGGCACATGTGTGTTGATTATACTTATCTTAATAGGACTTGCCCGAAAGATGATTTCCCCCTCCCTAATATAGATATGCTCGTAGACAATTCTGCAGGTTTTAAACTCTTATCCTTCATGGACACATATAGTGGATACAACCAAATCCCTATGTCGCCCACAGACAAGAGACACACGGCATTCATGACCCCAACGGGCAACTACTATTACAACGTAATGCCGTTCGGGCTCAAGAACGCCGGTGCCACGTACCAACGCATGATGAACAAAGTCTTCAAGGAAGAAATAGGGGACATGCTCGAAGTATACATGGACGACATGATCGTCAAGTCACACGAGGAGGTTACCCATGCTCGACACCTAACCAAAGTTTTCGAGCAGGCGAGGCAGTGCAAAATGAGGTTCAACCCTGAAAAATGCACGTTCGGGGTACGGGCAGGAAAATTCCTAGGCTTCTACCTCACCGAAAGGGGGATCGAAGCCAACCCCGACAAATGCCGGGAGTTCTCAGAATTTCCGACCCCGAAGACCAAGAAATCAATCCAATCCCTCAACGGAGTGCTCGCCTCACTCTCCCGTTTCATCGCCAAGTCCGCCCAGCATGCACTGCCATTCTTCAGACTCCTTCGTAAAGAGGCCAGCTTCGACTGGACCGACGAGTGCGAGCAGACATTACTCCATTTGAAAAAGGTTCTCTCCGAACCCCCGGTCTTATCACGACCATCGGAAAAGGAAACCCTATACCTATATCTATCCGTGGCGACCGAGGCCGTCAGCGCCGTCCTAATAAGGGAGACCGACGAAGGACAAAAACCCATCTATTTTACGAGCAAAGCACTCCAAGGCCCTGAGCTCCGATATCAGCAAATCGAAAAGGTCGCCCTGGCCCTCATAAATGCGGCGAGGAGGCTACGTTATTACTTCCTCGCACATACGATAAAAGTAAGGACCGACCAGCCGATCAAACAGTTACTCGGGCGACCAGATATGGCCGGCAGAATGCTCAAGTGGTCACTGGAACTCTCCGAATTCGACATACAATACGAAAATAGAAAGGCCTTGAAAGCCCAAGCACTGGCCGACTTCGTCGCGGAAATGACCCACTGCCCAACACCGGCGGACGGCGCCCACAAGTGGACGATCTTCGTCGACGGCGCCTCCAACACATCAGGCAGCGGAGCCGGGATCATCTCGAGAATGAGGATGGGATCCTGATCGAGGTCTCATTAGCACTGGCTTTCCCGACGTCGAACAACCAGGCCGAATACGAGGCTTTTATCGCCGGTCTGAGATTAGCCGAGGACCTAGGGGCAAAAGAAGTGAAAATATCCACAGACTCCCAGCTCGTGGCATCACAAGTACGAGGAGAATACCAAACCAAGAACGACAACCTCGTCGAATACTTATCCCTTGTCAAAGAAAAACTTGAGAAATTCGAGAAGTGGGAAGTTCAACACGTACCTCGCGAGCACAATACACGGGCAGATATCCTCTCAAAACTAGCCAGCACGAGGAAAAAGGGCGGAAACAAATCCGTAATTCAAGAAATCCTTCCTCGACCTAGCATCGAAAAATTACCTCCTCCATTCGAGGTCAACGCGATCGGGGATGCTCACTGTTGGATGACACCCATCTACAATTACCTGACAAAAGACGAACTCCCCGTCGACCCAAAGGAGGCGGCCACCACCAAACGACGGGCATGCTCATATGTACTCCTCGAAGGGAAACTCTACCGTAGACGGTTCTCCATCCCGTTACTTAAGTGTGTCGAGGAAGAGAAAGTTCCCAACATACTTGGAGAAATACACCGGGGGATTAACGCTCAACACCTCGGCGGACGATCGCTCGCGCGAAAAGCCCTCTGAGCAGGCTACTACTGGCCGACCATGCAAAACGACTCAAAGGAGCACGTAAAAAAATGCGACAAATGCCAGCGACACACCGACATGCACCTCGCACCCCCGAATAACCTAAAATCCCTGTCTTCCCCGTGGCCCTTCGCATGGTGGGGCATGGACATCCTCAGCCCTTTTGTCACCGGATCGTACCAGAATAAATACCTCATCGTCGGGGTGGATTATTTTACGAAATGGATCGAAGCAGAGGCATTGGCTAAAATAACCGCGCAGAACATTCTCCGGTTCTTTAAACGCAACATCCTCGCTCGGTTCGGCGTACCCCAGGCCCTCATCACGGACAACGGGACACAATTCACGGACGGAGGATTCCAAGACTTCGTCGCCAGCCTAGGTACTAAACAGCATTTCACATCTGTCGAACATCCACAGACGAACGGGCAAGCGGAGGCGGCCAACAGAGTAATCTTACGTGGCCTTAAACGCAGGCTCGACGAGGCGAAGAGGGCATGGGTCGAGGAGCTACATAGCGTCCTATGGGCTTACCGCACGACACCACACTCCACCACCGGGGAGACCCCATTCCGACTGACTTACGGCACCGAAGCAGTCATCCCGGTGGAAATACGGGAACCAACGAGGAGGATAGAGGAGCCCCTAGACGAGGAAAAGAACGACGAGACCCTTAGAGCCGAACTCGACCTAGTCGAAGAGATCCGTTCCGAAGCAGCCCTCAGGGAAATGTCCCTCAAACAAAAAATAGCACTACGCCACGACGCGAAGGTCATAAGAAGAGAGTTCCAGATCGGCACCCTGGTCCTCAGAAGAAACCAGAAAAACCCAAAAGAGGGTAAACTGGCCGCCAACTGGGAAAGCCCCTACCGCGTCCGCGACAAGACGGGCAACGGGGCCTATTACCTAGAAAACCTACAAGGGGAAGAACTCGCTCGACCATGGAACGCAGAAAAACTTAGACAATATTACAGCTAAATATATCACGGGGAGACGTGGGTGGTACGACCACGCTCTTCGTCTCCAAAACCCCAAAGAGGAACCGCAAGACCCGAGGATGAACCGGGGCCACACAGCGAACACAACCCTCCCCGACGATTGGGATCTCGATCGAGACTCAACGTCGAAGTACCACGACAGGCAGGGCACCCAGCTCGCGATGGGAAAGCCCAAGCCTCGAAGCCAGAGTCCGAACAACGAACCCGGGCTTCGATCCAAACGGGCACAAAGCCCGACGCTTCGTCGGTTCCCTAAACTGAGGAGACTAACGAGGTCGAGCAGAGTATAAATTCATAAACAAGCAAATATAACGCATACCCGAACACAATGAATGACAACAAAAAACATTCATATATTTAAAAACAGAATAACATAACAACGGCCGAGGCCAAGTACGCCCGAAGGCCAAATTACATATGCCCGAAGGCCAAAATACATGAAGGGCACGCATGCCACACAACAAGGCACGCATGCCATAACAAAAACAAATCAAAAGAAAAAAAAATAATCAAGACTCCGCCCGGAGCACCTCCTCAGCATCTTCCACCTCATCCTCGTCATCCCCCAGCTCCTCCTCAGCTTCGAAAGGGCATACGATCTCTCCTTCCCGGACGCAGTAATTATGGGCCGACCCCTCCGTCACCAACTCAGGATTCAGAAGCCTCAGTTGTTCGACGGCATTGTCGAAACCCTCCTTGAAAACAGCCACGAGGTCCTGGTTGAGAGAGCGTATGTGCCCCAGCAGCTCGCCACGGGAACCAAGGGCAAGCTCCTCCTCGGTCTCATCAGCCAAAGGACGAACCTTTTCCTCGAGAGATTCAAGCTGAGCCCGCAGTCCAGCATTGTCCTCGATCAGCTTTTGATGCCTGGCCACCTGCTCCTCCAAGCTCACCTTGGCCGCCTTCAGCTGGTCCCGCTCCTTTTCTGCCTCTTCCAATTTCTTATTCAGCCCCTCCTGCAGCTGATGCTCCTCCTTGTAGTCCGACAGGTCTTTGGACAGCTTGTCCTTCTCCGACCGAACCTGCACGAGAGCGTCCTCCAGGGAGGCAGTAGAGACTGAGGTATCAGTCAAGACCATGGCCGTCTCCATCACCCGGATGACAGCTGCCAGGTCTCTAGCCAGCTCCTTGCGTCGGACACCAGCATCTTGGTCCAGGATATCCTTTGCCTCAGGCGCCGGCACCGCGATCGCATCCTCGACTTTGAAGAACGACCGCTCCACATAGCAGGGGGGTAACAAATAGCTGCCCGGTCCACCCGGACTTCCCAAGGATGACCTCGAAAGAGTCCCCGCCGGACGTTTCCGTTTATGGAGAGGAGAGGCCGATTGAGGCGGACTATCAGGTATGTTTATCGTCGACGCCCGAGAAGGAGAGGAAGGTGTCGGGCTTGCTGTGTTCGAAGTCCCGACCCCAGCATCAGCAGCAGTCACCTGAACACGGGCCACAGTTTTCTTTTTCTTTTTCGGCACCCGGTCAGCCGCACCGACCTGGTTGGCCAGCTTCAGGACTCGATCACGCGTACTGGGCATGGCACCTGCGAAGCATTACACACATACATTAGTGAGTGAAAACATAGACAAAAATAAAAGATCAAGAAAAATCTGCCTACTCAATAATTCTAAAGCCTTCTCCTCGGTCCTGCACTCGAGCAAGGCCTTTGTATTAATATAGCACGTCTCAGTAATTGGCATTCCGGCCTCGTCAAGATAGGGCACGCCCTGTCGATTCGCCCAGACCCCCAGATTGAAACTCTGCACGTAATCAACCAGCTTCTTGTATGCGAGCCTATCCTCAACGCCGAGCATCGCATATTTGATCCTATAGTGGGCGGTGGAGAGGTCGAAATGATCGCGCTGCCACCTCAGCGGTATCTTCGACATCAATTTCTCCTCCCCGTTTGATGCTCGTTGATAATAGTAGAGGGAATGAAGGGCGGCACGGGTGATCGGCATCACCACATACCAACGACCTTTGAAATGACGGGCAGAGTCCACGTACGTCTTGAACAAACGCACGGGCTGTTTAAAAGAAACCCAACTGTGGCGCCCATGGAGGCCGGACCGCTGGAGGTGGAAGACGTGGAAGAAGAGGGCTCGAGTGCACCAATGCCGAGGAAGCGGCAGACCAACTCGAATGCCCGCATAAAGGCGAGGGCATTGGGATGCAGTTGGGACGGCGCCAGCCGAAGCCATTTAAAAATCAACATTTGGAAGGAATTGAAGGGCAGCCTGATCCCCGCCTCCCGAAAAGCAAACTCGTACATCGTGAACTGCTTCCCCGGGAAATGATGGCATATACGGTCCTCCTCCTTGGGGGCACAGCAATACCAATTCGCCGGATCTTCCCGGCTTATGTCTTCGACCACGGCGTAAGCGGGGATGGCCTCGTCACAGAAATAGGACTCCTCCTCCAAAGGTTCATTCGCAACCCAGGAGAGATCAACCTGCCCGGAGGACGAGGCATTCTCAGTACCATCCCTGACACTCCCATCCCCGACAGGTAGACGAGCGATGGCCGCATCTTCAGACGAGGACCCAGAGTCTTCCCTCCTCGGTTGTAAAAGCCCGGTAGCACCTGAAACGCAGACAGAAAGAGTGAATTCGACGTCATATCAAATCCACCCTTCCACCGCAGGTCAAGTGAAAGGGCGTAGCAACAACGGACACTAACTGTGTTCGACGCGAAGATACGCACGTTCTTAAGAGACCGGGCAGAAAGTTCATACATGCTTATGCAAATATTGCCCGGCATATGTAATTTCTGCCCGGGACAGTCTAACCCTAACCCTATTTTCTACCATCTATAGTCCATCTACAGTCCATTTCACTATTCCTAAGTCAAATCTAACCACATACTACGAATATAACATGCATTTATAGACATTTGACACAAACAGAAGGGAAAATGATGGATTACAGAAGCAAAATGGTACCTGACATATAGGAAGTTGAGAAAGAGACGGTGGCGCACGGGCAGAGACGGTGGTTCAGGCAACGAGACGGGCTGAGACGGCGGTTCAGGCGGCAAGACGAGCAGACACAGGAGAAGTCTTCAGAGCTTCCGGTGAACGTAGGAGCGAAAAAGTGAAAATGAAGTCACTCAACTTCCTTTTAAAGTCCCTGGCGCGTGGGCCAACGCGCTAGGTCATCATTGCCTACTGCCTACGCCGTCTTTGCACATAAAACGAAGCGACGCCATTAAGACTGAGACACGTCTACCCAAAAAAGAAACTAAAGCGACGTCGAGCATCTGTCCGTCTCCCCGACTCATCAAGACGCCCTATCCCCGCATCAAGCCCTCGACCATTACGAAGAAGATGCGCGCCCATCGATCACTTTCCATCCCCGACACTACCGTGGAAAGAGGATCTCGCGAGCAAGTCTATTAGAACCTCCCATGCCATACGTCCGCGCCTCTCCCTCGACACGGTGAACCCCGGTTGCAATACATGTCATCACTCTAACTCAGAGACTCGACTTGGGGGGCTCCTGTTCTGGACTGGGCCGTGACAACATGCACGGCACGGCCCAATGCTTGTCGGGTACAGGCCCAAACGTCCGGGCAGATGAATGCGTCGAGCAAGGGCCCTTCCATCCATGTCGATGGGACGCCATCTCGACAACTCTACTGCGTGTCGGGCAGGGACACGCGTCCCCCGCCCGTTGATCTTCATTCACATATCACCTACCTATATCACGGGCACATGAGCCATGTCGGGCAGAACCACGTCTGCCACCTCATCTGGCACGTCACCCAACTCCCCTGTATTATCTCCTTAGGGATATGGGCAGTTGGACCAGGGAGCAGACCTTTAGTCTAGGTCTTCGCGCTTCTTACGCGTCCCCTGGCAGCTCCTCCTTGGGCCTAGCTAAATCCAGCCCATTAGGAGCCTTGGGCCAGCGCTGGGGGCTCAATATAAATACCCTTTCATAGCAAAGGGTCAGGTATTCTAACTTGCTCTGAAACAACCTTAACCTTTCTGTACCTCTTCTGACTCAAGCATTGGAGCACCTTGAGGGTACACCCCCTCACTCACCTCACTCTCTGGCCCAGTCTTCAAATCCTTGGAAGGCCCTCCTGATCAGGTAAGATCACCTTTCATATCCTTTCTATATGGTATTAGGGATGGTTATGATGCAAGTCCAAGCAAAAGAATTTCCCAAAATTAGATTTTATGAAACTTTTTGAAATACTAGTTTCGGTAAAAAATCGTAGTATATTATACACAATTTTATACTAGTTTCGTTCAAAAAATCAAATTAAATCGAGGATTGATCGAAATGCTACGAAACTTTTCAGATCCTTTCTATATGGTACCAGAGAAGGTTATGATGCAAGTCCAAGCAAAAAAATTTCTCAAAATTAGATTCTATGAATCTTTTTGAAATACTAGTTTCGGTCAAAAATCGTAGTATATTATACACAATTTATACTATTTTTGGTCAAAAAATCAAATTAAATTGATGATTGTTCGAAATTCCATGAAACTTTTCAGATCCTTTATATATGGTATTAGGGAATGTTATGATGCAAGTCCAAGCAAAAACATTTCTCAAAATTAGATTCTATGAAACTTTTTGAAATACTAGTTTCGGTCAAAAATCGTAGTATATTATACACAATTTTATACTAGTTTCGTTCAAAAAATCAAATTAAATTGAGGATTGTTCGAAATGCTACGAAACTTTTCAGATCCTTTCTATATGGTACTAGAGAAGGTTATGATGCAAGTCCAAGCTAAAAAATATCTCAAAATTAGATTCTATGAAACTTTTTGAAATACTAGTTTCGGTAAACAATCGTAGTATATTATACACAATTTATACTAGTTTCGGTCAAAAAATCTAATTAAATCGAGGATTGTTCGAAATTCCATGAAACTTTTCAGATCCTTTCTATATGGTATTAGGGAAGGTTATGATGCAAGTACAAGCAAAAAAATTTCTCAAAATTAGATTCTATGAAACTTTTTGAAATAATAGTTTCGGTCAAAAATCGTAGTATATTATACACAATTTTTACTATTTTTGGTCAAAAAATCAAATTAAATTGATATTTGTTCGAAATTCCATGAAACTTTTCAGATCCTTTCTATATGGTATTAGGGATGGTTATGATGCAAGTCCAAGCAAAAACATTTCTCAAAATCAGATTCTATGAAACTTTTTGAAATACTAGTTTCGGTCTAAAATCGTAGTATATTATACACAATTTTATACTAGTTTCGGTCAAAAAATCAAATTAAATCGAGGATTGTTCGAAATGCTACGATACTTTTCAGATTCTTTCATATGGTACTAGAGAAGGTTATGATGCAAGTCCAAGTAAAAAATTATCTCAAAATTAGATTCTATAAATTTTTTTGAAATACTAGTTTCGTTAAACAATCGTAGTATATTATACACAATTTATACTAGTTTCGATTAAAAAATCTATTTAAATAAAGAATTGTTCGAAATTCCATGAAACTTTTCAGATCCTTTCTATATGGTTTTAGGGAAGGTTATGATGCAAGTCCAAACAAAAACATTTCTCAAAATTAGATTCTATGAAACTTTTTGAAATACTAGTTTCGGTCAAAAATCGTAGTATATTATACACAATTTATACTATTTTTGGTCAAAAAATCAAATTGAATTGATGATTGTTCGAAATTCCATGAAACTATTCAGATCCTTTCTATATGGTATTAGGGATGGTTATGATGCAAGTCCAAGCAAAAACATTTCTCAAAATCAGATTCTATGAAACTTTTTGAAATACAAGTTTCGGTAAAAAATCGTAGTTTATTATACACAATTTTATACTAGTTTCGTTCAAAAAATCAAATTAAATCGAGAATTGATCGAAATGCTACGAAACTTTTCAAATCCTTTCTATATGGTACCAGAGAAGGTTATGATGCAAGTCCAAGCAAAAAAATATCTCAAAATTAGATTCTATGAAATTTTTGAAATACTAGTTTCGGTAAACAATCGTAGTATATTATACACAATTTATACTAGTTTCGGTCAAAAAATCTAATTAAATCGAGGATTGGTCGAAATTCCATGAAACTTTTCAGATCCTTTCTATATGGTATTAGGGAAGGTTATGATGCAAGTCCAATTAAATGAATTTCTCAAAATTAGATTCTATGAAACTTTTTGAAATACTAGTTTTGGTCAAAAATCATAGTATATTATACAAAATTTTATACTAGTTTCGGTCAAAAAATCAAATTAAATCGAGGATTGTTCGAAATGCAGCCAAAATTTTCAGATCCTTTTTATATGGTATTAGGGAAGGTTATGATGCAAGTCCAAGCAAACAAATTTCTAAAAATTAGATTCTATGAAACTTTTTGAAATACTAGTTTCGGTAAAAAATAGTATATTATACACAATTTAAACTATTTTTATTCAAAAATTCAAATTAAATTGATGATTGTTCGAAATTCCATGAAACTTTTCAGATCCTTTCTATATGGTATTAGGGAATGTTATGATGCAAGTCCAAGCAAAAAAATTTCTCAAAATTAGATTCTATGAAACTTTTTGAAATACTAGTTTCGGTCAAAAATCGTAGTATATTATACACAATTTTATACTAGTTTCGTTCAAAAAATCAAATTAAATTGAGGATTGTTCGAAATGCTACAAAACTTTTCAGATCCTTTCTATATGGTACTAGAGAAGGTTATGATGCAAGTCCAAGCAAAAAAATATCTCAAAATTAGATTCTATGAAACTTTTTGAAATACTAGTTTCGGTAAACAATCGTAGTATATTATACACAATTTATACTAGTTTCGGTCAAAAAATCTAATTAAATCGAGGATTGTTCGAAATTCCATGAAACTTTTCAGATCCTTTCTATATGGTATTAGGGAAGGTTATGATGCAAGTACAAGCAAAAAAATTTCTCAAAATTAGATTCTATGAAACTTTTTGAAATAATAGTTTCGGTCAAAAATCGTAGTATATTATACACAATTTTTACTATTTTTGGTCAAAAAATCAAATTAAATTGATATTTGTTCGAAATTCCATGAAACTTTTCAGATCCTTTCTATATGGTATTAGGGATGGTTATGATGCAAGTCCAAGCAAAAACATTTCTCAAAATCAGATTCTATGAAACTTTTTGAAATACTAGTTTCGGTCTAAAATCGTAGTATATTATACACAATTTTATACTAGTTTCGGTCAAAAAATCAAATTAAATCGAGGATTGTTCGAAATGCTACGATACTTTTCAGATTCTTTCATATGGTACTAGAGAAGGTTATGATGCAAGTCCAAGTAAAAAATTATCTCAAAATTAGATTCTATAAATTTTTTTGAAATACTAGTTTCGTTAAACAATCGTAGTATATTATACACAATTTATACTAGTTTCGATTAAAAAATCTATTTAAATAAAGAATTGTTCGAAATTCCATGAAACTTTTCAGATCCTTTTTATATGGTTTTAGGGAAGGTTATGATGCAAGTCCAAACAAAAACATTTCTCAAAATTAGATTCTATGAAACTTTTTGAAATACTAGTTTCGGTCAAAAATCGTAGTATATTATACACAATTTATACTATTTTTGGTCAAAAAATCAAATTGAATTGATGATTGTTCGAAATTCCATGAAACTATTCAGATCCTTTCTATATGGTATTAGGGATGGTTATGATGCAAGTCCAAGCAAAAACATTTCTCAAAATCAGATTCTATGAAACTTTTTGAAATACAAGTTTCGGTAAAAAATCGTAGTTTATTATACACAATTTTATACTAGTTTCGTTCAAAAAATCAAATTAAATCGAGAATTGATCGAAATGCTACGAAACTTTTCAAATCCTTTCTATATGGTACCAGAGAAGGTTATGATGCAAGTCCAAGCAAAAAAATATCTCAAAATTAGATTCTATGAAATTTTTGAAATACTAGTTTCGGTAAACAATCGTAGTATATTATACACAATTTATACTAGTTTCGGTCAAAAAATCTAATTAAATCGAGGATTGGTCGAAATTCCATGAAACTTTTCAGATCCTTTCTATATGGTATTAGGGAAGGTTATGATGCAAGTCCAATTAAATGAATTTCTCAAAATTAGATTCTATGAAACTTTTTGAAATACTAGTTTTGGTCAAAAATCATAGTATATTATACAAAATTTTATACTAGTTTCGGTCAAAAAATCAAATTAAATCGAGGATTGTTCGAAATGCAGCCAAAATTTTCAGATCCTTTTTATATGGTATTAGGGAAGGTTATGATGCAAGTCCAAGCAAACAAATTTCTAAAAATTAGATTCTATGAAACTTTTTGAAATACTAGTTTCGGTAAAAAATAGTATATTATACACAATTTAAACTATTTTTATTCAAAAATTCAAATTAAATTGATGATTGTTCGAAATTCCATGAAACTTTTCAGATCCTTTCTATATGGTATTAGGGATGGTTATGATGCAAGTGAAAGCAAAAAAATTTCTCAAAATTAGATTCTATGAAACTTTTTGAAATACTAGTTTCGGTCAAAAATCGTAGTATATTATACACAATTTTATACTAGTTTCGTTCAAAAAATTAAATTAAATCGAGGATTGTTCGAAATGCTACAAAACTTTTCAGATCCTTTCTATATGGTTACTAGAGAAGGTTATGATGCAAGTCCAAGCAAAAAAATATCTCAAAATTAGATTCTATGAAACTTTTTGAAATACTAGTTTCGGTAAACAATCGTAGTATATTATACACAATTTATACTAGTTTCGGTCAAAAAAACTAATTAAATCGAGGATTGTTCGAAATTCCATGAAACTTTTCATATCCTTTCTATATGGTATTAGGGAAGGTTATGATGCAAGTCCAAGCAAAAGAATTTCCCAAAATTAGATTCTATGGAACTTTTTGAAATACTAGTTTCGGTAAAAAATCGTATTATATTATACATAATTTATACTATTTTCGGTCAAAAAATCAAATTAAATGTAGGATTGTTAGAAATGCCACGAAACTTTTTAGATCCTTTCAATATGGTACTAGGGAAGTTTATGATTCAAGTCCAAGAAAAAAAATTCTCAAAATTAGATTCTATGGATTTTTTGAAATACTAGTTTCGGTCAAAAATCGTAGTATATTATACACAATTTTATACTAGTTTCAATCAAAAAATCAAATTAAATTGAGGATTGTTCGATAATGCTACGAAACTTTTCAGATACTTTCTATATGGTACTAGTGAAGGTTATGATGCAAGTCCAAGCAAAAGAATTATCTCAAAATTAGATTCTATGAAACTTTTTGAAATACTAGTTTCGGTCAAAAATCGTAGTATATTATACACAATTTTATACTAGTTTCGGTCAAAAAATCAAATTAAATCGAGGATTGTTCGAAATGCTACGAAACTTTTCAGATCCTTTCTATATGGTACTAGAGAATGTTATGATGCAAGTCCAAGCAAAAAATTATCTCAAAATTAGATTCAATGAAATTTTTTGAAATACTAGTTTCGTTAAACAATCGTAGTATATTATACACAATTGATACTAGTTTCGATTAAAAAATCTATTTAAATCAAGGATTGTTAGAAATTCCATGAAACTTTTCAGATCCTTTCTATATGGTATTAGGGATGGTTATGATGCAAGTCAAAGCAAAAAAATTTCTCAAAATTAGATTCTATGAAACTTTTTGAAATACTAGTTTCGGTCAAAAATCGTAGTATATTTTACACAATTTTATACTAGTTTCGTTCAAAAAATCAAATTAAATCGAGGATTGTTCGAAATGCTACCAAACTTTTCAGATCCTTTCTATATAGTACTAGAGAAGGTTATGATGCAAGTCCAAGCAAAAAAATATCTCAAAATTAGATTCTATGAAACTTTTTGAAATACTAGTTTCGGTAAACAATCGTAGTATATTATATACAATTTATACTAGTTTCGGTCAAAAAAACTAATTAAATCGAGGATTGTTCGAAATTCCATGAAACTTTTCATATCCTTTCTATATGGTATTAGGGAAGGTTATGATGCAAGTCCAAGCAAAAGAATTTCCCAAAATTAGATTCTATGGAACTTTTTGAAATACTAGTTTCGGTCAAAAATCGTAGTATATTATACACAATTTTATACTAGTTTCAATCAAAAAATCAAATTAAATTGAGGATTGGTCGATAATGCTACGAAACTTTTCAGATACTTTCTATATGGTACTAGAGAAGGTTATGATGCAAGTCCAAGCAAAAGAATTATCTCAAAATTAGATGCTATGAAACTTTTTGAAATACTAGTTTCGGTCAAAAATCGTAGTATATTATACACAATTTTATACTAGTTTCGGTCAAAAAATCAAATTAAATCGAGGATTGTTCGAAATGTTACGAAACTTTTCAGATCCTTTCTATATGGTACTAGAGAAGGTTATGATGCAAGTCCAAGCAAAAAAATATCTCAAAATTAGATTCTATGAAACTTTTTGAAATACTAGTTTCGGTAAACAATCGTAGTATATTATACACAATTTATACTAGTTTCGGTCAAAAAATATAATTAAATCGAGGATTGTTCGAAATTCCATGAAACTTTTCAGATCCTTTCTATATGGTATTAGGGAAGGTTATGATGCAAGTACAAGCAAAAAAATTTCTCAAAATTAGATTCTATGAAACTTTTTGAAATAATAGTTTTGGTCAAAAATCGTAGTATATTACACACAATTTATAATATTATTGGTCAAAAAATCAAATTAAATTGATGTTTGTTCGAAATTCCATGAAACTTTTCAGATCCTTTCTATATGGTATTAGGGATGGTTATGATGCAAGTCCAAGCAAAAACATTTCTCAAAATCAGATTCTATGAAACTTTTTGAAATACTAGTTTCGGTCAAAAATCGTAGTATATTATACACAGTTTTATACTAGTTTCGGTCAAAAAATCAAATTAAATCGAGGATTGTTCGAAATGCTACGAAACTTTTCAGATTCTTTCTATATGGTACTAGAGAAGGTTATGATGCAAGTCCAAGTAAAAAATTATCTCAAAATTAGATTCTATAAATTTTTTTGAAATACTAGTTTCGTTAAACAATCGTAGTATATTATACACAATTTATACTAGTTTCGATTAAAAAATCTATTTAAATAAAGAATTGTTCGAAATTCCATGAAATTTTTCAGATCCTTTCTATATGGTTTTAGGGAAGGTTATGATGCAAGTCCAAACAAAAACATTTCTCAAAATTAGATTCTATGAAACTTTTTGAAATACTAGTTTCGGTCAAAAATCGTAGTATATTATACACAATTTTATACTTGTTTCAATCAAAAAATCAAATTAAATTGAGGATTGTTCGATAATGCTACGAAACTTTTCAGATCCTTTCTATATGGTATTAGGGATGGTTATGATGCAAGTCCAAGCAAAATAATTATCTCAAAATTAGATTCTATGAAACTTTTTGAAATACTAGTTTCGGTCAAAAATCGTAGTATATTATACACAATTTTATACTAGTTTCGGTCAAAAAATCAAATTAAATCGAGGATTGTTCGAAATGCTACGAAACTTTTCAGATCCTTTCTATATGGTACTAGAGAATGTTATGATGCAAGTCCAAGCAAAAAATTATCTCAAAATTAGATTCTATGAAATTTTTTGAAATACTAGTTTCGTTAAACAATCGTAGTATATTATACACAATTTATACTAGTTTCGATTAAAAAATCTATTTAAATAAGGAATTGTTCGAAATTCCATGAAACTTTTCAGATCCTTTCTATATGGTTTTAGGGAAGGTTATGATGCAAGTCCAAACAAAAACATTTCTCAAAATTAGATTCTATGAAACTTTTTGAAATACTAGTTTCGGTCAAAAATCGTAGTATATTATACACAATTTATACTATTTTTGGTCAAAAAATCAAATTAAATTGATGATTGTTCGAAATTCCATGAAACTTTTCAGATCCTTTCTATATGGTATTAGGGATGGTTATGATGCAAGTCCAAGCAAAAACATTTCTCAAAATCAGATTCTATGAAACTTTTTGAAATACTAGTTTCGGTCAAAAATCGTAGTATATTATACACAATTTTATACTAGTTTCGGTCAAAAAATCAAATTAAATCGAGGATTGTTCGAAATGCTACGAAACTTTTCAGATTCTTTCTATATGGTACTAGAGAAGGTTATGATGCAAGTCCAAGTAAAAAATTATCTCAAAATTAGATTCTATAAATTTTTTTGAAATACTAGTTTCGTTAAACAATCGTAGTATATTATACACAATTTATACTAGTTTCGATTAAAAAATCTATTTAAATAAAGAATTGTTCGAAATTCCATGAAACTTTTCAGATCCTTTCTATATGGTTTTAGGGAAGGTTTTGATGCAAGTCCAAGAAAAAAAAATTCTCAAAATTAGATTCTATGAAACTTTTTGAAATACTAGTTTCGGTCAAAAATCGTAGTATATTATACACAATTTTATACTAGTTTCAATCAAAAAATCAAATTAAATTGAGGATTGGTCGATAATGCTACGAAACTTTTCAGATACTTTCTATATGGTACTAGAGAAGGTTATGATGCAATTCCAAGCAAAATAATTATCTCAAAATTAGATTCTATGAAACTTTTTGAAATACTAGTTTCGGTCAAAAATCGTAGTATATTATACACAATTTTATACTAGTTTCGGTCAAAAAATCAAATTAAATCGAGGATTGTTCGAAATGCTACGAAACTTTTCAGATCCTTTCTATATGGTACTAGAGAATGTTATGATGCAAGTCCAAGCAAAAAATTATCTCAAAATTAGATTCTATGAAATTTTTTGAAATACTAGTTTCGTTAAACAATCGTAGTATATTATACACAATTTATACTAGTTTCGATTAAAAAATCTATTTAAATAAGGAATTGTTCGAAATTCCATGAAACTTTTCAGATCCTTTCTATATGGTTTTAGGGAAGGTTATGATGCAAGTCCAAACAAAAACATTTCTCAAAATTAGATTCTATGAAACTTTTTGAAATACTAGTTTCGGTCAAAAATCGTAGTATATTATACACAATTTATACTATTTTTGGTCAAAAAATCAAATTAAATTGATGATTGTTCGAAATTCCATGAAACTTTTCAGATCCTTTCTATATGGTATTAGGGATGGTTATGATGCAAGTCCAAGCAAAAACATTTCTCAAAATCAGATTCTATGAAACTTTTTGAAATACTAGTTTCGGTCAAAAATCGTAGTATAATATACACAATTTTATACTAGTTTCGGTCAAAAAATCAAATTAAATCGAGGATTGTTCGAAATGCTACGAAACTTTTCAGATTCTTTCTATATGGTACTAGAGAAGGTTATGATGCAAGTCCAAGTAAAAAATTATCTCAAAATTAGATTCTATAAATTTTTTTGAAATACTAGTTTCGTTAAACAATCGTAGTATATTATACACAATTTATACTAGTTTCGATTAAAAAATCTATTTAAATAAAGAATTGTTCGAAATTCCATGAAACTTTTCAGATCCTTTCAATATGGTACTAGGGAAGGTTATGATTCAAGTCCAAGAAAAAAAAATTCTCAAAATTAGATTCTATGAAACTTTTTGAAATACTAGTTTCGGTCAAAAATCGTAGTATATTATACACAATTTTATACTAGTTTCAATCAAAAAATCAAATTAAATTGAGGATTGGTCGATAATGCTACGAAACTTTTCAGATACTTTCTATATGGTACTAGAGAATGTTATGATGCAAGTCCAAGCAAAAGAATTATCTCAAAATTAGATTCTATGAAACTTTTTGAAATACTAGTTTCGGTCAAAAATCGTAGTATATTATACACAATTTTATACTAGTTTCGGTTAAAAAATCAAATTAAATCGAGGATTGTTCGAAATGTTACGAAACTTTTCAGATCCTTTCTATATGGTACTAGAGAAGGTTATGATGCAAGTCCAAGCAAAAAAATATCTCAAAATTAGATTCTATGAAACTTTTTGAAATACTAGTTTCGGTAAACAATCGTAGTATATTATACACAATTTATACTAGTTTCGGTCAAAAAATATAATTAAATCGAGGATTGTTCGAAATTCCATGAAACTTTTCAGATCCTTTCTATATGGTATTAGGGAAGGTTATGATGCAAGTACAAGCAAAAAAATTTCTCAAAATTAGATTCTATGAAACTTTTTGAAATAATAGTTTCGGTCAAAAATCGTAGTATATTATACACAATTTATAATATTTTTGGTCAAAAAATCAAATTAAATTGATGTTTGTTCGAAATTCCATGAAACTTTTCAGATCCTTTCTATATGGTATTAGGGATGGTTATGATGCAAGTCCAAGCAAACACATTTCTCAAAATCAGATTCTATGAAACTTTTTGAAATACTAGTTTCGGTCAAAAATCGTAGTATATTATACACAATTTTATACTAGTTTCGGTCAAAAAATCAAATTAAATCGAGGATTGTTCGAAATGCTACGAAACTTTTCAGATTCTTTCTATATGGTACTAGAGAAGGTTATGATGCAAGTCCAAGTAAAAAATTATCTCAAAATTAGATTCTATAAAATTTTTTGAAATACTAGTTTCGTTAAACAATCGTAGTATATTATACACAATTTATACTAGTTTCGATTAAAAAATCTATTTAAATAAAGAATTGTTCGAAATTCCATGAAATTTTTCAGATCCTTTCTATATGGTTTTAGTGAAGGTTATGATGCAAGTCCAAACAAAAACATTTCTCAAAATTAGATTCTATGAAACTTTTTGAAATACTAGTTTCGGTCAAAAATCGTAGTATATTATACACAATTTATACTATTTTTGGTCAAAAAATCAAATTAAATTGATGATTGTTCGAAATTCCATGAAACTTTTCAGATCCTTTCTATATGGTATTAGGGATGGTTATGATGCAAGTCCAAGCAAAAACATTTCTCAAAATCAGATTCTATGAAACTTTTTGAAATACTAGTTTTGGTAAAAAAATCGTAGTATATTATACACAATTTTATACTAGTTTCGTTCAAAAAATCAAATTAAATCGAGATTTGATCGAAATGCTACGAAACTTTTCAGATCCTTTCTATATAGTACCAGAGAAGGTTATGATGCAAGTCCAAGCAAAAAAATTTCTCAAAATTAGATTCTATGAAACTTTTCATATCCTTTCTATATGGTATTAGGGAAGGTTATGATGCAAGTCCAAGCAAAAAAATTTCTCAAAATTAGATTCTATGAAACTTTTTGAAATACTAGTTTCGGTCAAAAATCGTAGTATATTATACACAATTTTATACTAGTTTCGTTCAAAAAATAAAATTAAATCGAGGATTGTTCGAAATGCTACAAAACTTTTCAGATCCTTTCTATATGGTACTAGAGAAGGTTATGATGCAAGTCCAAGCAAAAAAATATCTCAAAATTAGATTCTATGAAACTTTTTGAAATACTAGTTTCGGTAAACAATCGTAGTATATTATACACAATTTATACTAGTTTCGGTCAAAAAATCTAATTAAATCGAGGATTGTTCGAAATTCCATGAAACATTTTAGATCCTTTCTATATGGTATTAGGGAAGGTTATGATGCAAGTCCAAGCAAAAGAATTTCCCAAAATTAGATTCTATGGAACTTTTTGAAATACTAGTTTCGGTAAAAAATCGTATTATATTATACATAATTTATACTATTTTCGGTCAAAAAATCAAATTAAATGTAGGATTGTTCGAAATGCCACGAAACTTTTTAGATCCTTTCAATATGGTACTAGGGAAGGTTATGATTCAAGTCCAAGAAAAAAAAATTCTCAAAATTAGATTCTATGAAACTTTTTGAAATACTAGTTTCGGTCAAAAATCGTAGTATATTATACACAATTTTATACTAGTTTCAATCAAAAAATCAAATTAAATTGAGGATTGTTCGATAATGCTACGAAACTTTTCAGATACTTTCTATATGGTACTAGAGAAGGTTATGATGCAAGTCCAAGCAAAAGAATTATCTCAAAATTAGATTCTATGAAACTTTTTGAAATACTAGTTTCGGTCAAAAATCGTAGTATATTATACACAATTTTATACTAGTTTCGGTCAAAAAATCAAATTAAATCTAGGATTGTTCGAAATGCTACGAAACTTTTCAGATCCTTTCTATATGGTACTAGAGAATGTTATGATGCAAGTCCAAGCAAAAAATTATCTCAAAATTAGATTCTATGAAATTTTTTGAAATACTAGTTTCGTTAAACAATCGTAGTATATTATACACAATTGATACTAGTTTCGATTAAAAAATCTATTTAAATCAAGGATTGTTCGAAATTCCAGAAACTTTCCAGATCCTTTCTATATGGTATTAGGGAAGGTTATGATGCAAGTCCAAGCAAAAAAAATTCTCAAAATTAGATTCTATAAAAAAATTTGTATTACTAGTTTCGGTCAAAAATCGTAGTATATTATACACAATTTTATACTAGTTTCGTTCAAAAAATCAAATTAAATCGAGGATTGTTCGAAATGCTACAAAACTTAACAGATCCTTTCTATATGGTGCTAGAGAAGGTTATGATGCAAGTCCAAGCAAAAAAATTTCTCAAAATTAGATTCTATGAATCTTTTTGAAATACTAGTTTCGGTCAAAAATCGTAGTATATTATACACAATTTATACTATTTTTGGTCAAAAAATCAAATTAAATTGATGATTGTTCGAAATTCCATGAAACTTTTCAGATCCTTTCTATATGGTATTAGGGAATGTTATGATGCAAGTCCAAGCAAAAACATTTCTCAAAATTAGATTCTATGAAACTTTTTGAAATACTAGTTTCGGTCAAAAATCGTAGTATATTATACACAATTTTATACTAGTTTCGGTCAAAAAATCAAATTAAATCGAGGATTGTTCGAAATGCTACGAAACTTATCAAATTCTTTCTATATGGTACTAGAGAAGGTTATGATGCAAGTCCAAGTAAAAAATTATCTCAAAATTAGATTCTATAAAATTTTTTGAAATACTAGTTTCATTAAACAATCGTAGTATATTATACACAATTTATACTAGTTTCGATTAAAAAATCTATTTAAATAAAGAATTGTTCGAAATTCCATGAAATTTTTCAGATCCTTTCTATATGGTTTTAGGGAAGGTTATGATGCAAGTCCAAACAAAAACATTTCTAAAAATGAGATTCTAAGAAACTTTTTGAAATACTAGTTTCGGTCAAAAATCGTAGTATATTATACACAATTTATACTATTTTTGGTCAAAAAATCAAATTAAATTGATGATTGTTCGAAATTCCATGAAACTTTTCAGATCCTTTCTATATGGTATTAGGGATGGTTATGATGCAAGTCCAAGCAAAAACATTTCTCAAAATCAGATTCTATGAAACTTTTTGAAATACTAGTTTTGGTAAAAAATCGTAGTATATTATACACAATTTTATACTAGTTTCGTTCAAAAAATCAAATTAAATCGAGAATTGATCGAAATGCTACGAAACTTTTCAGATCCTTTCTATATAGTACCAGAGAAGGTTATGATGCAAGTCCAAGCAAAAACATTTCTCAAAATTAGATTCTATGTAACTTTTTGAAATACTTGTTTAGGTCAAAAATCGTAGTATATTATACACAATTTATACTATTTTTGGTCAAAAAATCAAATTAAATTGATAATTGTTCGAAATTCCATGAAACTTTTCATATCCTTTCTATATGGTATTAGGGAAGGTTATGATGCAAGTCAGGGCAAAAAAATTTCTCAAAATTAGATTCTATGAAACTTTTTGATATACTAGTTTCGGTCAAAAATCGTAGTATATTATACACAATTTTATACTAGTTTCGTTCAAAAAATCAAATTAAATCGAGGATTGTTCGAAATGCTACAAAACTTTTCAGATCCTTTCTATATGGTACTAGAGAAGGTTATGATGCAAGTCCAAGCAAAAAAATATCTCAAAATTAGATTCTATGAAACTTTTTGAAATACTAGTTTCGGTAAACAATCGTAGTATATTATACACAATTTATACTAGTTTCGGTCAAAAAAACTAATTAAATCGAGGATTGTTCGAAATTCCATGAATCTTTTCATATCCTTTCTATATGGTATTAGGGAAGGTTATGATGCAAGTCCAAGCAAAAGAATTTCCCAAAATTAGATTCTATGGAACTTTTTGAAATACTAGTTTCGGTAAAAAATCGTAGTATATTATACACAATTTTATACTAGTTTCGGTCAAAAAATCAAATTAAATCGAGGATTGTTCGAAATGCTACGAAACTTTTTAGATCCTTTCTAAATGGTACTAGAGAAGGTTATGATGCAAGTCCAAGTAAAAAATTATCTCAAAATTAGATTCTATGAAACGTTTTGAAATACTAGTTTCGGTAAACAATCGTAGTATATTATACACAATTTATACTAGTTTCGGTCAAAAAATATAATTAAATCGAGGATTGTTCGAAATTCCATGAAACTTTTCAGATCCTTTCTATATGGTATTAGGGAAGGTTATGATGCAAGTACAAGCAAAAAAATTTCTCAAAATTAGATTCTATGAAACTTTTTGAAATAATAGTTTCGGTCAAAAATCGTAGTATATTATACACAATTTATAATATTTTTGGTCAAAAAATCAAATTAAATTGATGTTTGTTCGAAATTCCATGAAACTTTTCAGATCCTTTCTATATGGTATTAGGGATGGTTATGATGCAAGTCCAAGCAAACACATTTCTCAAAATCAGATTCTATGAAACTTTTTGAAATACTAGTTTCGGTCAAAAATCGTAGTATATTATACACAATTTTATACTAGTTTCGGTCAAAAAATCAAATTAAATCGAGGATTGTTCGAAATGCTACGAAACTTTTCAGATTCTTTCTATATGGTACTAGAGAAGGTTATGATGCAAGTCCAAGTAAAAAATTATCTCAAAATTAGATTCTATAAAATTTTTTGAAATACTAGTTTCGTTAAACAATCGTAGTATATTATACACAATTTATACTAGTTTCGATTAAAAAATCTATTTAAATAAAGAATTGTTCGAAATTCCATGAAATTTTTCAGATCCTTTCTATATGGTTTTAGTGAAGGTTATGATGCAAGTCCAAACAAAAACATTTCTCAAAATTAGATTCTATGAAACTTTTTGAAATACTAGTTTCGGTCAAAAATCGTAGTATATTATACACAATTTATACTATTTTTGGTCAAAAAATCAAATTAAATTGATGATTGTTCGAAATTCCATGAAACTTTTCAGATCCTTTCTATATGGTATTAGGGATGGTTATGATGCAAGTCCAAGCAAAAACATTTCTCAAAATCAGATTCTATGAAACTTTTTGAAATACTAGTTTTGGTAAAAAAATCGTAGTATATTATACACAATTTTATACTAGTTTCGTTCAAAAAATCAAATTAAATCGAGATTTGATCGAAATGCTACGAAACTTTTCAGATCCTTTCTATATAGTACCAGAGAAGGTTATGATGCAAGTCCAAGCAAAAAAATTTCTCAAAATTAGATTCTATGAAACTTTTCATATCCTTTCTATATGGTATTAGGGAAGGTTATGATGCAAGTCCAAGCAAAAAAATTTCTCAAAATTAGATTCTATGAAACTTTTTGAAATACTAGTTTCGGTCAAAAATCGTAGTATATTATACACAATTTTATACTAGTTTCGTTCAAAAAATAAAATTAAATCGAGGATTGTTCGAAATGCTACAAAACTTTTCAGATCCTTTCTATATGGTACTAGAGAAGGTTATGATGCAAGTCCAAGCAAAAAAATATCTCAAAATTAGATTCTATGAAACTTTTTGAAATACTAGTTTCGGTAAACAATCGTAGTATATTATACACAATTTATACTAGTTTCGGTCAAAAAATCTAATTAAATCGAGGATTGTTCGAAATTCCATGAAACATTTTAGATCCTTTCTATATGGTATTAGGGAAGGTTATGATGCAAGTCCAAGCAAAAGAATTTCCCAAAATTAGATTCTATGGAACTTTTTGAAATACTAGTTTCGGTAAAAAATCGTATTATATTATACATAATTTATACTATTTTCGGTCAAAAAATCAAATTAAATGTAGGATTGTTCGAAATGCCACGAAACTTTTTAGATCCTTTCAATATGGTACTAGGGAAGGTTATGATTCAAGTCCAAGAAAAAAAAATTCTCAAAATTAGATTCTATGAAACTTTTTGAAATACTAGTTTCGGTCAAAAATCGTAGTATATTATACACAATTTTATACTAGTTTCAATCAAAAAATCAAATTAAATTGAGGATTGTTCGATAATGCTACGAAACTTTTCAGATACTTTCTATATGGTACTAGAGAAGGTTATGATGCAAGTCCAAGCAAAAGAATTATCTCAAAATTAGATTCTATGAAACTTTTTGAAATACTAGTTTCGGTCAAAAATCGTAGTATATTATACACAATTTTATACTAGTTTCGGTCAAAAAATCAAATTAAATCTAGGATTGTTCGAAATGCTACGAAACTTTTCAGATCCTTTCTATATGGTACTAGAGAATGTTATGATGCAAGTCCAAGCAAAAAATTATCTCAAAATTAGATTCTATGAAATTTTTTGAAATACTAGTTTCGTTAAACAATCGTAGTATATTATACACAATTGATACTAGTTTCGATTAAAAAATCTATTTAAATCAAGGATTGTTCGAAATTCCAGAAACTTTCCAGATCCTTTCTATATGGTATTAGGGAAGGTTATGATGCAAGTCCAAGCAAAAAAAATTCTCAAAATTAGATTCTATAAAAAAATTTGTATTACTAGTTTCGGTCAAAAATCGTAGTATATTATACACAATTTTATACTAGTTTCGTTCAAAAAATCAAATTAAATCGAGGATTGTTCGAAATGCTACAAAACTTAACAGATCCTTTCTATATGGTGCTAGAGAAGGTTATGATGCAAGTCCAAGCAAAAAAATTTCTCAAAATTAGATTCTATGAATCTTTTTGAAATACTAGTTTCGGTCAAAAATCGTAGTATATTATACACAATTTATACTATTTTTGGTCAAAAAATCAAATTAAATTGATGATTGTTCGAAATTCCATGAAACTTTTCAGATCCTTTCTATATGGTATTAGGGAATGTTATGATGCAAGTCCAAGCAAAAACATTTCTCAAAATTAGATTCTATGAAACTTTTTGAAATACTAGTTTCGGTCAAAAATCGTAGTATATTATACACAATTTTATACTAGTTTCGGTCAAAAAATCAAATTAAATCGAGGATTGTTCGAAATGCTACGAAACTTATCAAATTCTTTCTATATGGTACTAGAGAAGGTTATGATGCAAGTCCAAGTAAAAAATTATCTCAAAATTAGATTCTATAAAATTTTTTGAAATACTAGTTTCATTAAACAATCGTAGTATATTATACACAATTTATACTAGTTTCGATTAAAAAATCTATTTAAATAAAGAATTGTTCGAAATTCCATGAAATTTTTCAGATCCTTTCTATATGGTTTTAGGGAAGGTTATGATGCAAGTCCAAACAAAAACATTTCTAAAAATGAGATTCTAAGAAACTTTTTGAAATACTAGTTTCGGTCAAAAATCGTAGTATATTATACACAATTTATACTATTTTTGGTCAAAAAATCAAATTAAATTGATGATTGTTCGAAATTCCATGAAACTTTTCAGATCCTTTCTATATGGTATTAGGGATGGTTATGATGCAAGTCCAAGCAAAAACATTTCTCAAAATCAGATTCTATGAAACTTTTTGAAATACTAGTTTTGGTAAAAAATCGTAGTATATTATACACAATTTTATACTAGTTTCGTTCAAAAAATCAAATTAAATCGAGAATTGATCGAAATGCTACGAAACTTTTCAGATCCTTTCTATATAGTACCAGAGAAGGTTATGATGCAAGTCCAAGCAAAAACATTTCTCAAAATTAGATTCTATGTAACTTTTTGAAATACTTGTTTAGGTCAAAAATCGTAGTATATTATACACAATTTATACTATTTTTGGTCAAAAAATCAAATTAAATTGATAATTGTTCGAAATTCCATGAAACTTTTCATATCCTTTCTATATGGTATTAGGGAAGGTTATGATGCAAGTCAGGGCAAAAAAATTTCTCAAAATTAGATTCTATGAAACTTTTTGATATACTAGTTTCGGTCAAAAATCGTAGTATATTATACACAATTTTATACTAGTTTCGTTCAAAAAATCAAATTAAATCGAGGATTGTTCGAAATGCTACAAAACTTTTCAGATCCTTTCTATATGGTACTAGAGAAGGTTATGATGCAAGTCCAAGCAAAAAAATATCTCAAAATTAGATTCTATGAAACTTTTTGAAATACTAGTTTCGGTAAACAATCGTAGTATATTATACACAATTTATACTAGTTTCGGTCAAAAAAACTAATTAAATCGAGGATTGTTCGAAATTCCATGAATCTTTTCATATCCTTTCTATATGGTATTAGGGAAGGTTATGATGCAAGTCCAAGCAAAAGAATTTCCCAAAATTAGATTCTATGGAACTTTTTGAAATACTAGTTTCGGTAAAAAATCGTAGTATATTATACACAATTTTATACTAGTTTCGGTCAAAAAATCAAATTAAATCGAGGATTGTTCGAAATGCTACGAAACTTTTTAGATCCTTTCTAAATGGTACTAGAGAAGGTTATGATGCAAGTCCAAGTAAAAAATTATCTCAAAATTAGATTCTATGAAACGTTTTGAAATACTAGTTTCGGTAAACAATCGTAGTATATTATACACAATTTATACTAGTTTCGGTCAAAAAATATAATTAAATCGAGGATTGTTCGAAATTCCATGAAACTTTTCAGATCCTTTCTATATGGTATTAGGGAAGGTTATGATGCAAGTACAAGCAAAAAATTTTCTCAAAATTAGATTCTATGAAACTTTTTGAAATAATAGTTTCGGTCAAAAATCGTAGTATATTATACACAATTTATAATATTTTTGGTCAAAAAATCAAATTAAATTGATGTTTGTTCGAAATTCCATGAAACTTTTCAGATCCTTTCTATATGGTATTAGGAATGGTTATGATGCAAGTCCAAGCAAAAACATTTCTCAAAATCAGATTCTATGAAACTTTTTGAAATACTAGTTTCGGTCAAAAATCGTAGTATATTATACACAATTTTATACTAGTTTCGGTCAAAAAATCAAATTAAATCGAGGATTGTTCGAAATGCTACGAAACTTTTCAGATTCTTTCTATATGGTACTAGAGAAGGTTATATTGCAAGTCCAAGTAAAAAATTATCTCAAAATTAGATTCTATAAAATTTTTTGAAATACTAGTTTCGTTAAACAATCGTAGTATATTATACACAATTTATACTAGTTTCGATTAAAAAATCTATTTAAATAAAGAATTGTTCGAAATTCCATGAAATTTTTCAGATCCTTTCTATATGGTTTTAGGGAAGGTTATGATGCAAGTCCAAACAAAAACATTTCTCAATATTAGATTCTATGAAACTTTTTGAAATACTAGTTTCGGTCAAAAATCGTAGTATATTATACACAATTTATACTATTTTTGGTCAAAAAATCAAATTAAATTGATGATTGTTCGAAATTCCATGAAACTTTTCAGATCCTTTCTATATGGTATTAGGGATGGTTATGATGCAAGTCCAAGCAAAAACATTTCTCAAAATCAGATTCTATGAAACTTTTTGAAATACTAGTTTTGGTAAAAAATCGTAGTATATTATACACAATTTTATACTAGTTTCGTTCAAAAAATCAAATTAAATCGAGAATTGATCGAAATGCTACGAAACTTTTCAGATCCTTTCTATATAGTACCAGAGAAGGTTATGATGCAAGTCCAAGCAAAAACATTTCTCAAAATTAGATTCTATGTAACTTTTTGAAATACTTGTTTAGGTCAAAAATCGTAGTATATTATACACAATTTATACTATTTTTGGTCAAAAAATCAAATTAAATTGATAATTGTTCGAAATTCCATGAAACTTTTCATATCCTTTCTATATGGTATTAGGGAAGGTTATGATGCAAGTCAGGGCAAAAAAATTTCTCAAAATTAGATTCTATGAAACTTTTTGATATACTAGTTTCGGTCAAAAATCGTAGTATATTATACACAATTTTATACTAGTTTCGTTCAAAAAATCAAATTAAATCGAGGATTGTTCGAAATGCTACAAAACTTTTCAGATCCTTTCTATATGGTACTAGAGAAGGTTATGATGCAAGTCCAAGCAAAAAAATATCTCAAAATTAGATTCTATGAAACTTTTTGAAATACTAGTTTCGGTAAACAATCGTAGTATATTATACACAATTTATACTAGTTTCGGTCAAAAAAACTAATTAAATCGAGGATTGTTCGAAATTCCATGAATCTTTTCATATCCTTTCTATATGGTATTAGGGAAGGTTATGATGCAAGTCCAAGCAAAAGAATTTCCCAAAATTAGATTCTATGGAACTTTTTGAAATACTAGTTTCGGTAAAAAATCGTAGTATATTATACACAATTTTATACTAGTTTCGGTCAAAAAATCAAATTAAATCGAGGATTGTTCGAAATGCTACGAAACTTTTTAGATCCTTTCTAAATGGTACTAGAGAAGGTTATGATGCAAGTCCAAGTAAAAAATTATCTCAAAATTAGATTCTATGAAACGTTTTGAAATACTAGTTTCGGTAAACAATCGTAGTATATTATACACAATTTATACTAGTTTCGGTCAAAAAATATAATTAAATCGAGGATTGTTCGAAATTCCATGAAACTTTTCAGATCCTTTCTATATGGTATTAGGGAAGGTTATGATGCAAGTACAAGCAAAAAATTTTCTCAAAATTAGATTCTATGAAACTTTTTGAAATAATAGTTTCGGTCAAAAATCGTAGTATATTATACACAATTTATAATATTTTTGGTCAAAAAATCAAATTAAATTGATGTTTGTTCGAAATTCCATGAAACTTTTCAGATCCTTTCTATATGGTATTAGGAATGGTTATGATGCAAGTCCAAGCAAAAACATTTCTCAAAATCAGATTCTATGAAACTTTTTGAAATACTAGTTTCGGTCAAAAATCGTAGTATATTATACACAATTTTATACTAGTTTCGGTCAAAAAATCAAATTAAATCGAGGATTGTTCGAAATGCTACGAAACTTTTCAGATTCTTTCTATATGGTACTAGAGAAGGTTATATTGCAAGTCCAAGTAAAAAATTATCTCAAAATTAGATTCTATAAAATTTTTTGAAATACTAGTTTCGTTAAACAATCGTAGTATATTATACACAATTTATACTAGTTTCGATTAAAAAATCTATTTAAATAAAGAATTGTTCGAAATTCCATGAAATTTTTCAGATCCTTTCTATATGGTTTTAGGGAAGGTTATGATGCAAGTCCAAACAAAAACATTTCTCAATATTAGATTCTATGAAACTTTTTGAAATACTAGTTTCGGTCAAAAATCGTAGTATATTATACACAATTTATACTATTTTTGGTCAAAAAATCAAATTAAATTGATGATTGTTCGAAATTCCATGAAACTTTTCAGATCCTTTCTATATGGTATTAGGGATGGTTATGATGCAAGTCCAAGCAAAAACATTTCTCAAAATCAGATTCTATGAAACTTTTTGAATTACTAGTTTTGGTAAAAAATCGTAGTATATTATACACAATTTTATACTAGTTTCGTTCAAAAAATAAAATTAAATCGAGAATTGATCGAAATGCTACGAAACTTTTCAGATCCTTTCTATATAGTACCAGAGAAGGTTATGATGCAAGTCGAAGCAAAAAAATTTCTCAAAATTAGATTCTATGAAACTTTTTGAAATACTTGTTTAGGTCAAAAATCGTAGTATATTATACACAATTTATAATATTTTTGGTCAAAAAATTAAATTAAATTGATGATTGTTCGAAATTCCATGAAACGTTTCATATCCTTTCTATATGGTATTAGGGAAGGTTATGATGCAAGTCCAAGCAAAAACATTTCTCAAAATTAGATTCTATGAAACTTTTTGAAATACTAGTTTCGGTCAAAAATCGTAGTATATTATACACAATTTTATACTAGTTTCGTTCAAAAAATCAAATTAAATCGAGGATTGTTCGAAATGCTACGAAACTTTTCAGATCCTTTCTATATGGTACTAGAGAAGGTTATGATGCAAGTCCAAGCAAAAAAATATCTCAAAATTAGATTCTATGAAACTTTTTGAAATACTAGTTTCGGTAAACAATCGTAGTATATTATACACAATTTATACTAGTTTCGGTCAAAAAACATAATTAAATCGAGGATTGTTCGAAATTCCATGAAACATTTTAGATCCTTTCTATATGGTATTAGGGAAGGTTATGATGCAAGTCCAAGCAAAAAAATTTCTCAAAATTAGATTCTATGAAACTTTTTGAAATACTAGTTTCGGTCAAAAATCGTAGTATATTATACACAATTTTATACTAGTTTCGGTCAAAAAATCAAATTAAATCGAGGATTGTTCGAAATGCTACGAAACGTTTCAGATCCTTTCTAAATGGTACTAGAGAAGGTTATGATGCAAGTCCAAGCAAAAAATTACCTCAAAATTAGATTCTATGAAATTTTTTGAAATACTAGTTTCGTTAAACAATCGTAGTATATTATACACAATTTATACTAATTTCGATCAAAAAATCTATTTAAATAAAGAATTGTTCGAAATTCCATGAAACTTTTCAGATCCTTTCTATATGGTATTAGGGAAGGTTATGATGCAACTCCAAGCAAAAACATTTCTCAAAATTAGATTCTATGAAACTTTTTGAAATACTAGTTTCGGTCAAAAATCGTAGTATATTATACATAATTTATACTATTTTTGTTAAAAAAATCAAATTAAATAGATGATTGTTCGAAATTCCATGAAACTTTTCAGATCCTTTCTATATGGTATTAGGGAAGGTTATGATGCAAGTCCAAGCAAAAAAATTTCTCAAAATTAGATTCTATGAAACTTTTTGAAATAATAGTTTAGGTCAAAAATCGTAGTATATTATACACAATTTATACTATTTTTGGTCAAAAAATCAAATTAAATTGATGTTTGTTCGAAATTCCATGAAACTTTTCAGATCCTTTCTATATGATATTAGGGATGGTTATGATGCAAGTCCAAGCAAAAAAATTTCTCAAAATTAGATTCTATGAAACTTTTTGAAATAATAGTTTCGGTCAAAAATCGTAGTATATTATACACAATTTTATACTAGTTTCGGTCAAAAAATCAAATTAAATCGAGGATTGTTCGAAATTCTATGAAACTTTTCAGATCCTTTCTATATGGTACTAGAGAAGGTTATGATGCAAGTCCAAGTAAAAAATTATCTCAAAATTAGATTCTATGAAAGTTTTTGAAATACTAGTTTCGTTAAACAATCGTAGTATATTATACACAATTTATACTAGTTTCGATTAAAAAATCTATTTAAATAAAGAATTGTTCGAAATTCCATGAAACTTTTCAGATCCTTTCTATATGGTATTAGGGACGGTTATGATGCAAGTCCAAGCAAAAACATTTCTCAAAATTAGATTCTATGAAACTTTTTGAAATACTAGTTTCAGTCAAAAATCGTAGTATATTATACACAATTTATACTACTTTTGGTCAAAAAATCAAATTAAATTGATGATTGTTCGAAATTCCATGAAACCTTTCAGATCCTTTCTATATGGTATTAGGGATGGTTATGATGCAAGTCCAAGCAAAAACATTTCTCAAAATCAGATTCTATGAAACTTTTTGAAATACTAGTTTCGATAAAAAATCGTAGTATATTATACACAATTTTATACTAGTTTCGTTCAAAAAATCAAATTAAATCGAGGATTGATCGAAATGCTACGAAACTTTTCAGTTCCTTTCTATATGGTACCAGAGAAGGTTATGATGCAAGTCCAAGCAAAAAAATTTCTCAAAATTAGATTCTATGAAACTTTTTGAAATACTAGTTTCGGTCAAAAATCGTAGTATGTTATACACAATTTATACTATTTTTGGTCAAAAAATCAAATTAAATTGATGATTGTTCGAAATTCCATGAAACTTTTCATATCCTTTCTATATGGTATTAGGGAAGGTTATGATGCAAGTCCAAGCAAAAACATTTCTCAAAATTAGATTCTATGAAACTTTTTGAAATACTAGTTTCGGTCAAAAATCGTAGTATATTATACACAATTTTACACTAGTTTCGTTCAAAAAATCAAATTAAATCGAGGATTGTTCGAAATGCTACGAAACTTTTCAGATCCTTTCTATATGGTACTAGAGAAGGTTATGATGCAAGTCCAAGCAAAAAAATATCTCAAAATTAGATTCTATGAAACTTTTTGAAATACTAGTTTCGGTAAACAATCGTAGTATATTATACACAATTTATACTAGTTTCGGTCAAAAAATCTAATTAAATCGAGGATTGTTCGAAATTCCATGAAACATTTTAGATCCTTTCTATATGGTATTAGGGAAGGTTATGATGCAAGTCCAAGCAAAAAAATTTCTCAAAATTAGATTCTATGAAACTTTTTGAAATACTAGTTTCGGTCAAAAATCGTAGTATATTATACACAATTTTATACTAGTTTCGGTCAAAAAATCAAATTAAATCGAGGATTGTTCGAAATGCTACGAAACGTTTCAGATCCTTTCTAAATGGTACTAGAGAAGGTTATGATGCAAGTCCAAGCAAAAAATTACCTCAAAATTAGATTCTATGAATTTTTTTGAAATACTAGTTTCGTTAAACAATCGTAGTATATTATACAGAATTTATACTAGTTTCGATTAAAAAATCTATTTAAATAAAGAATTGTTCGAAATTCCATGAAACTTTTCAGATCCTTTCTATATGGTATTAGGGAAGGTTATGATGCAACTCCAAGCAAAAACATTTCTCAAAATTAGATTCTATGAAACTTTTTGAAATACTAGTTTCGGTCAAAAATCGTAGTATATTATACATAATTTATACTATTTTTGGTCAAAAAATCAAATTAAATAGATGATTGTTCGAAATTCCATGAAACTTTTCAGATCCTTTCTATATGGTATTAGGGAAGGTTATGATGCAAGTCCAAGCAAAAAAATTTCTCAAAATTAGATTCTATGAAACTTTTTGAAATAATAGTTTAGGTCAAAAATCGTAGTATATTATACACAATTTATACTATTTTTTGTCAAAAAATCAAATTAAATTGATGTTTGTTCGAAATTCCATGAAACTTTTCAGATCCTTTCTATATGATATTAGGGATGGTTATGATGCAAGTCCATGCAAAAAAATTTCTCAAAATTAGATTCTATGAAACTTTTTGAAATAATAGTTTCGGTCAAAAATCGTAGTATATTATACACAATTTTATACTAGTTTCGGTCAAAAAATCAAATTAAATCGAGGATTGTTCGAAATTCTATGAAACTTTTCAGATCCTTTCTATATGGTACTAGAGAAGGTTATGATGCAAGTCCAAGTAAAAAATTATCTCAAAATTAGATTCTATGAAATTTTTTGAAATACTAGTTTCGTTAAACAATCGTAGTATATTATACACAATTTATACTAGTTTCGATTAAAAAATCTATTTAAATAAAGAATTGTTCGAAATTCCATGAAACTTTTCAGATCCTTTCTATATGGTATTAGGGACGGTTATGATGCAAGTCCAAGCAAAAACATTTCTCAAAATTAGATTCTATGAAACTTTTTGAAATACTAGTTTCG
This sequence comes from Lathyrus aphaca, assembly GCA_963966055.1. NCBI lineage: Eukaryota > Viridiplantae > Streptophyta > Magnoliopsida > Fabales > Fabaceae > Lathyrus > Lathyrus aphaca. Next base: position 34,781,850 of record OZ014523.1, read on the forward strand.
GTCAAAAATCGCAGTATATTATACACAATTTATACTATTTTTGGTCAAAAAATCAAATTAAATTGATGATTGTTCGAAATTCCATGAAACCTTTCAGATCCTTTCTATATGGTATTAGGGATGGTTATGATACAAGTCAAAGCAAAAACATTTCTCAAAATCAGATTCTATGAAACTTTTTGAAATACTAGTTTCGATAAAAAATCGTAGTATATTATACACAATTTTATACTAGTTTCGTTCAAAAAATCAAATTAAATCGAGGATTGATCGAAATGCTACGAAACTTTTCAGTTCCTTTCTATATGGTACCAGAGAAGGTTATGATGCAAGTCCAAGCAAAAATATTTCTCAAAATTAGATTCTATGAAACATTTTGAAATACTAGTTTCGGTCAAAAATCGTAGTATGTTATACACAATTTATACTATTTTTGGTCAAAAAATCAAATTAAATTGATGATTGTTCGAAATTCCATGAAACTTTTCATATCCTTTCTATATGGTATTAGGGAAGGTTATGATGCAAGTCCAAGCAAAAACATTTCTCAAAATTAGATTCTATGAAACTTTTTGAAATACTAGTTTCGGTCAAAAATCGTAGTATATTATACACAATTTTACACTAGTTTCGTTCAAAAAATCAAATTAAATCGAGGATTGTTCGAAATGCTACGAAACTTTTCAGATCCTTTCTATATGGTACTAGAGAAGGTTATGATGCAAGTCCAAGCAAAAAAATATCTAAAAATTAGATTCTATGAAACTTTTTGAAATACTAGTTTCGGTAAACAATCGTAGTATATTATACACAATTTATACTAGTTTCGGTCAAAAAATCTAATTAAATCGAGGATTGTTCGAAATTCCATGAAACTTTTTAGATCCTTTCTATATGGTATTAGGGAAGGTTATGATGCAAGTCCAAGAAAAAAAATTTCTCAAAATTAGATTCTATGAAACTTTTTGAAATACTAGTTTCAGTCAAAAATCATAGTATATTATACACAATTTTTACTATTTTTGGTCAAAAAATCAAATTAAATTGATGTTTGTTCGAAATTCCATGAAACTTTTCAGATCCTTTCTATATGGTATTAGGGATGGTTATGATGCAAGTCCAAGCAAAAACATTTCTCAAAATCAGATTCTATGAAACTTTTTGAAATACTAGTTTCAGTCAAAAATCGTTGTATATTATACACAATTTTATACTAGTTTCAGACAAAAAATTAAATTAAATCGAGGATTGTTCGAAATGCTACGAAACATTTCAGATCCTTTCTATATGGTACTAGAGAAGGTTATGATGCAAGTCCATGCAAAAAATTACCTCAAAATTAGATTCTATGACATTTTTTGAAATACTAGTTTCGTTAAACAATCGTAGTATATTATACACAATTTATACTAGTTTCGATTAAAAAATCTATTTAAATAAAGAATTGTTCGAAATTCCATGAAACTTTTCAGATCCTTTCTATATGGTATTAGGGAAGGTTATGATGCAAGTCCAAGCAAAAACATTTCTCAAAATTAGATTCTATGAAACTTTTTGAAATACTAGTTTCGGTCAAAAATCGTAGTATATTATACATAATTTATACTATTTTTGGTCAAAAAATCAAATTAAATTGATGATTGTTCGAAATTCCATGAAACTTTTCAGATCCTTTCTATATGGTATTAGGGATGGTTATGATGCAAGTTCAAGCAAAAACATTTCTCAAAATCAGATTCTATGAAACTTTTTGAAATACTAGTTTCGGTAAAAAATCGTAGTATATTATACACAATTTTATACTAGTTTCGTTCAAAAAATCAAATTAAATCGAGGATTGATCGACATGCTACGAAACTTTTCAGATCCTTTCTATATGGTACCAGAGAAGGTTATGATGCAAGTCCAAGCAAAAAAATTTCTCAAAATTTGATTCTATGAAACTTTTTGAAATACTAGTTTCGGTCAAAAATCATAGTATATTATACACAATTTATACTATTTTTGGTCAAAAAATCAAATTAAATTGATGATTGTTCGAAATTCCATGAAACTTTTCAGATCCTTTCGATATGGTATTAGGGAAGGTTATGATGCAAGTCCAAGCAAAAACATTTCTCAAAATTAGATTCTATGAAACTTTTTGAAATACTAGTTTCGGTCAAAAATCGTAGTATATTATACACAATTTTATACTGGTTTCGTTCAAAAAATCAAATTAAATCGAGGATTGTTCGAAATGCTACGAAACTTTTCAGATCCTTTCTTTATGGTACTAGAGAAGGTTATGATGCAAGTCCAAGTAAAAATATATCTCAAAATTAGATTCTATGAAACTTTTTGAAATACTAGTTTCGGTAAACAATCGTAGTATATTAAACACAATTTATACTAGTTTCGGTCAAAAAATCTAATTAAATCGAGGATTGTTCGAAATTCCATGAAACTTTTTAGATCCTTTCTATTTGGTATTAGGGAAGGTTATGATGTAAGTCCAAGCAAAAAATTTCTCAAAATTAGATTCTATGAAACTTTTTGAAATACTAGTTTCGGTCAAAAATCGTAGTATATTATACACAATTTATACTATTTTTGGTCAAAAAATCAAATTAAATTGATGTTTGTTCGAATTTCCATGTAACTTTTCAGATCCTTTCTATATGGTATTAGGGATGGTTATGATGCAAGTCCAAGCAAAAACATTTCTCAAAATCAGATTCTATGAAACTTTTTGAAATACTAGTTTCGGTAAAAAATCGTAGTATATTATACACAATTTTATACTAGTTTCGGTAAAAAAATCAAATTAAATCGAGTATTGTTCGAAATGCTACGAAACGTTTCAGATCCTTTCTATATGGTACTAGAGAAGCTTATGATGCAAGTCCAAGCAAAAAATTACCTCAAAATTAGATTCTATGAATTTTTTTGAAATACTAGTTTCGTTAAACAATTGTAGTATATTATACACAATTTATACTAGTTTCGATTAAAAAATCTATTTAAATAAAGAATTGTTCGAAATTCCATGAAACTTTTCAGATCCTTTCTATATGGTATTAGGGAAGGTTATGATGCAAGTCCAAGCAAAAACATTTCTCAAAATTGGATTCTATGAAACTTTTTGAAATACTAGTTTCGGTCAAAAATCGTAGTATATTATACACAATTTATACTATTTTTGGTCAAAAAATCAAATTAAATTGATGATTGTTCGAAATTCCATGAAACTTTTCAGATCCTTTCTATATGGTATTAGGGAAGGTTATGATGCAAGTCCAAGCAAAAACATTTCTCAAAATTAGATTCTATGAAACTTTTTGAAATACTAGTTTCGGTCAAAAATTGTAGTATATTATACACAATTTATACTATTTTTGGTCAAAAAATCAAATTAAATTGATGATTGTTCGAAATTCCATGAAACTTTTCAGATCCTTTCTATATGGTATTAGGGAAGGTTATGATGCAAGTCCAAGCAAAAACATTTCTCAAAATTAGATTCTATGAAACTTTTTGAAATACTAGTTTCGGTCAAAAATTGTAGTATATTATACACAATTTATACTATTTTTGGTCAAAAAATCAAATTAAATTGATGATTGTTCGAAATTCGATGAAACTTTTCATATCCTTTCTATATGGTATTAGGGATGGTTATGATGCAAGTCCAAGCAAAAACATTTCTCAAAATCAGATTCTATGAAACTTTTTGAAATACAAGTTTCGGTAAAAAATCGTAGTATATTAATAACAATTTTATACTAGTTTCGTTCAAAAAATCAAATTAAATCGAGGATTGATCGAAATGCTACGAAACTTTTCAGATCCTTTCTATATGGTACCAGAGAAGGTTATGATGCAAGTCCAAGCAAAAAAATTTCTCAAAATTAGATTCTATGAAACTTTTTGAAATACTAGTTTCGGTCAAAAATCGTAGTATATTATACACAATTTATACTATTTTTGGTCAAAAAATCAAATTAAATTGATGATTGTTCGAAATTCCATGAAACTTTTCAGATCCTTTCTATATGGTATTAGGGAAGGTTATGATGCAAGTCCAAGCAAAAACATTTCTCAAAATCAGATTCTATGAAACTTTTTGAAATACTAGTTTCGGTAAAAAATCGTAGTATATTATACACAATTTTATACTAGTTTCGGTAAAAAAATCAAATTAAATCGAGGATTGTTCGAAATGCTACGAAACGTTTCAGATCCTTTCTATATGGTACTAGAGAAGCTTATGATGCAAATCCAAGCAAAAAATTACCTCAAAATTAGATTCTATGAATTTTTTTTAAATACTAGTTTCGTTAAACAATTGTAGTATATTATACACAATTTATACTAGTTTCGATTAAAAAATCTATTTAAATAAAGAATTGTTCGAAATTCCATGAAACTTTTCAGATCCTTTGTATATGGTATTAGGGAAGGTTATGATGCAAGTCCAAGCAAAAACATTTCTCAAAATTGGATTCTATGAAACTTTTTGAAATACTAGTTTCGGTCAAAAATCGTAGTATATTATACACAATTTATACTATTTTTGGTCAAAAAATCAAATTAAATTGATGATTGTTCGAAATTCGATGAAACTTTTCATATCCTTTCTATATGGTATTAGGGATGGTTATGATGCAAGTCCAAGCAAAAACATTTCTCAAAATCAGATTCTATGAAACTTTTTGAAATACAAGTTTCGGTAAAAAATCGTAGTATATTAATAACAATTTTATACTAGTTTCGTTCAAAAAATCAAATTAAATCGAGGATTGATCGAAATGCTACGAAACTTTTCAGATCCTTTCTATATGGTACCAGAGAAGGTTATGATGCAAGTCCAAGCAAAAAAATTTCTCAAAATTAGATTCTATGAAACCTTTTGAAATACTAGTTTCGGTCAAAAATCGTAGTATATTATACACAATTTATACTATTTTTGGTCAAAAAATCAAATTAAATTGATGATTGTTCGAAATTCCATGAAACTTTTCAGATCCTTTCTATATGGTATTAGGGAAGGTTATGATGTAAGTCCAAGAAAAAACATTTCTCAAAATTAGATTCTATGAAACTTTTTGAAATACTAGTTTCGGTAAAAAATCGTAGTATATTATACACAATTTTATATTAGTTTCGGTAAAAAAATCAAATTAAATCGAGGATTGTTCGAAATGCTACGAAACGTTTCAGATCCTTTCTATATGGTATTAGAGAAGGTTATGATGGAAGTCCAAGCAAAAAATTACCTGAAAATTAGATTCTATGAATTTTTTTGAAATACTAGTTTCGTTAAACAATTGTAGTATATTATACACAATTTATACTAGTTTCGATTAAAAAATCTATTTAAATAAAGAATTGTTCGAAATTCCATGAAACTTTTCAGATCCTTTCTATATGGTATTAGGGAAGGTTATGATGCAAGTCCAAGCAAAAACATTTCTCAAAATTAGATTCTATGAAACTTTTTGAAATACTAGTTTCGGTCAAAAATCGTAGTATATTATACACAATTTATACTATTTTTGGTCAAAAAATCAAATTAAATTGATGATTGTTCGAAATTCCATGAAACTTTTCAGATCCTTTCTATATGGTATTAGGGATGGTTATGATGCAAGTCCAAGCAAAAACATTTCTCAAAATCAGATTCTATGAAACTTTTTGAAATACTAGTTTCGGTAAAAAAATCGTAGTATATTATACACAATTTTATACTAGTTTCGTTCAAAAAATCAAATTAAATCGAGGATTGATCGAAATGCTACGAAACTTTTGAGTTCCTTTCTATATGGTACCAGAGAAGGTTATGATGCAAGTCCAAGCAAAAAAAATTCTCAAAATTAGATTCTATGAAACTTTTTGAAATACTAGTTTCGGTCAAAAATCGTAGTATATTATACACAATTTATACTATTTTTGGTCAAAAAATCAAATTAAATTGATGATTGTTCGAAATTCCACGAAACTTTTCAGATCCTTTCTATATGGTATTAGGGAAGGTTATGATGCAAGTCCAAGCAAAAACATTTCTCAACATTAGATTCTATGAAACTTTTTGAAATACTAGTTTCGGTAAAAAATCGTAGTATATTATACACATTTTTATACTAGTTTCGTTCAAAAAATCAAATTAAATCGAGGATTGTTCGAAATGCTACGAAACTTTTCAGATCCTTTCTTTATGGTACTAGAGAAGTTAATGATGCAAGTCCAAGCAAAAATATATCTCAAAATTAGATTCTATGAAACTTTTTGAAATACTAGTTTCGGTAAACAATCGTAGTATATTAAACACAATTTATACTAGTTTCGTTCAAAAAATCTAATTAAATCGAGGATTGTTCGAAATTCCATGAAACTTTTTAGATCCTTTCTATTTGGTATTAGGGAAGGTTATGATGCAAGTCCAAGCAAAAAAATTTCTCAAAATTAGATTCTATGAAACTTTTTGAAATACTAGTTTCGGTCAAAAATCCTAGTATATTATACACAATTTATACTATTTTTGGTCAAAAAATCAAATTAAATTGATGTTTGTTCGAATTTCCATGTAACTTTTCAGATCCTTTCTATATGGTATTAGGGATGGTTATGATGCAAGTCCAAGCAAAAACATTTCTCAAAATCAGATTCTATGAAACTTTTTGAAATACTAGTTTCGGTAAAAAATCGTAGTATATTATACACAATTTTATACTAGTTTCGCTAAAAAAATCAAATTAAATCGAGGATTGTTCGAAATGCTACGAAACGTTTCAGATCCTTTCTATATGGTACTAGAGAAGCTTATGATGCAAGTCCAAGAAAAAAATTACCTCAAAATTAGATTCTATGAATTTTTTTGAAATACTAGTTTCGTTAAACAATTGTAGTATATTATACACAATTTATACTAGTTTCGATTAAAAAATCTATTTAAATAAAGAATTGTTCGAAATTCCATGAAACTTTTCAGATCCTTTCTATATGGTATTAGGGAAGGTTATGATGGAAGTCCAAGCAAAAACATTTCTCAAAATTGGATTCTATGAATCTTTTTGAAATACTAGTTTCGGTCAAAAATCGTAGTATATTATACACAATTTATACTATTTTTGGTCAAAAAATCAAATTAAATTGATGATTGTTCGAAATTCCATGAAACTTTTCAGATCCTTTCTATATGGTATTAGGGAAGGTTATGATGCAAGTCCAAGCAAAAACATTTCTCAAAATTAGATTCTATGAAACTTTTTGAAATATTAGTTTCGGTCAAAAATTGTAGTATATTATACACAATTTATACTATTTTTGGTCAAAAAATCAAATTAAATTGATGATTGTTCGAAATTCCATGAAACTTTTCAGATCCTTTCTATATGGTATTAGGGAAGGTTATGATGCAAGTCCAAGCAAAAACATTTCTCAAAATTAGATTCTATGAAACTTTTTGAAATACTAGTTTCGGTCAAAAATTGTAGTATATTATACACAATTTATACTATTTTTGGTCAAAAATTCAAATTAAATTGATGATTGTTCGAAATTCGATGAAACTTTTCATATCCTTTCTATATGGTATTAGGGATGGTTATGATGCAAGTCCAAGCAAAAACATTTCTCAAAATCAGATTCTATGAAACTTTTTGAAATACAAGTTTCGGTAAAAAATCGTAGTATATTAATAACAATTTTATACTAGTTTCGTTCAAAAAATCAAATTAAATCGAGGATTGATCGAAATGCTACGAAACTTTTCAGATCCTTTCTATATGGTACCAGAGAAGGTTATGATGCAAGTCCAAGCAAAAAAATTTCTCAAAATTAGATTCTATGAAACTTTTTGAAATACTAGTTTCGGTCAAAAATCGTAGTATATTATACACAATTTATACTTTTTTTGGTCAAAAAATCAAATTAAATTGATGATTGTTCGAAATTCCATGAAACTTTTCAGATCCTTTCTATATGGTATTAGGGAAGGTTATGATGCAAGTCCAAGCAAAAACATTTCTCAAAATTAGATTCTATGAAACTTTTTGAAATACTAGTTTCGGTCAAAAATCGTAGTATATTATACACAATTTTATACTAGTTTCGTTCAAAAAATCAAATTAAATCGAGGATTGTTCGAAATGCTACGAAACTTTTCAGATCCTTTCTTTATGGTACTAGAGAAGTTAATGATGCAAGTCCAAGCAAAAATATATCTCAAAATTAGATTCTATGAAACTTTTTGAAATACTAGTTTCGGTAAACAATCGTTGTATATTAAACACAATTTATACTAGTTTCGGTCAAAAAATCTAATTAAATCGAGGATTGTTCGAAATTCCATGAAACTTTTTAGATCCTTTCTATTTGGTATTAGGGAAGGTTATGATGCAAGTCCAAGCAAAAAAATTTCTCAAAATTAGATTCTATGAAACTTTTTGAAATACTAGTTTCGGTCAAAAATCCTAGTATATTATACACAATTTATACTATTTTTGGTCAAAAAATCAAATTAAATTGATGATTGTTCGAAATTCCATGAAACTTTCAGATCCTTTCTATATGGTATTAGGGAAGGTTATGATGCAAGTCCAAGCAAAAACATTTCTCAAAATTAGATTCTATGAAACTTTTTGAAATACTAGTTTCGGTCAAAAATCGTAGTATATTATACACAATTTTATACTAGTTTCGTTCAAAAAATCAAATTAAATCGAGGATTGTTCGAAATGCTACGAAACTTTTCAGATCCTTTCTTTATGGTACTAGAGAAGTTAATGATGCAAGTCCAAGCAAAAATATATCTCAAAATTAGATTCTATGAAACTTTTTGAAATACTAGTTTCGGTAAACAATCGTTGTATATTAAACACAATTTATACTAGTTTCGGTCAAAAAATCTAATTAAATCGAGGATTGTTCGAAATTCCATGAAACTTTTTAGATCCTTTCTATTTGGTATTAGGGAAGGTTATGATGCAAGTCCAAGCAAAAAAATTTCTCAAAATTAGATTCTATGAAACTTTTTGAAATACTAGTTTCGGTCAAAAATCCTAGTATATTATACACAATTTATACTATTTTTGGTCAAAAAATCAAATTAAATTGATGATTGTTCGAAATTCCATGAAACTTTCAGATCCTTTCTATATGGTATTAGGGAAGGTTATGATGCAAGTCCAAGCAAAAACATTTCTCAAAATTAGATTCTATGAAACTTTTTGAAATACTAGTTTCGGTCAAAAATCGTAGTATATTATACACAATTTTATACTAGTTTCGTTCAAAAAATCAAATTAAATCGAGGATTGTTCGAAATGCTACGAAACTTTTCAGATCCTTTCTTTATGGTACTAGAGAAGGTTATGATGCAAGTCCAAGTAAAAATATATCTCAAAATTAGATTCTATGAAACTTTTTGAAATACTAGTTTCGGTAAACAATCGTAGTATATTAAACACAATTTATACTTGTTTCGGTCAAAAAATCTAATTAAATCGAGGATTGTTCGAAATTCCATGAAACTTTTTAGATCCTTTCTATTTGGTATTAGGGAAGGTTATGATGTAAGTCCAAGCAAAAAAATTTCTCAAAATTAGATTCTATGAAACTTTTTGAAATACTAGTTTCGGTCAAAAATCGTAGTATATTATACATAATTTATACTATTTTTGGTCAAAAAATCAAATTAAATTGATGTTTGTTCGAATTTCCATGAAACTTTTCAGATCCTTTCTATATGGTATTAGGGATGGTTATGATGCAAGTCTAAGCAAAAACATTTCTCAAAATCAGATTCTATGAAACTTTTTGAAATACTAGTTTCGGTAAAAAATCGTAGTATATTATACACAATTTTATACTAGTTTCGGTAATAAAATCAAATTAAATCGAGGATTGTTCGAAATGCTACGAAACGTTTCAGATCCTTTCTATATGGTACTAGAGAAGCTTATGATGCAAGTCCAAGCAAAAAATTACCTCAAAATTAGATTCTATGAATTTTTTTGAAATACTAGTTTCGTTAAACAATTGTAGTATATTATACACAATTTATACTAGTTTCGATTAAAAAATCTATTTAAATAAAGAATTGTTCGAAATTCCATGAAACTTTTCAGATCCTTTCTATATGGTATTAGGGAAGGTTATGATGCAAGTCCAAGCAAAAACATTTCTCAAAATTGGATTCTATGAATCTTTTTGAAATACTAGTTTCGGTCAAAAATCGTAGTATATTATACACAATTTATACTATTTTTGGTCAAAAAATCAAATTAAATTGATGATTGTTCGAAATTCCATGAAACTTTTCAGATCCTTTCTATATGGTATTAGGGAAGGTTATGATGCAAGTCCAAGCAAAAACATTTCTCAAAATTAGATTCTATGAAACTTTTTGAAATACTAGTTTCGGTCAAAAATTGTAGTATATTATATACAATTTATACTATTTTTGGTCAAAAAATCAAATTAAATTGATGATTGTTCGAAATTCGATGAAACTTTTCATATCCTTTCTATATGGTATTAGGGATGGTTATGATGCAAGTCCAAGCAAAAACATTTCTCAAAATCAGATTCTATGAAACTTTTTGAAATACAAGTTTCGGTAAAAAATCGTAGTATATTATACACAATTTTATACTAGTTTCGTTCAAAAAATCAAATTAAATCGAGGATTGATCGAAATGCTACGAAACTTTTCAGATCCTTTCTATATGGTACCAGAGAAGGTTATGATGCAAGTCCAAGCAAAAAAATTTCTCAAAATTAGATTCTATGAAACTTTTTGAAATACTAGTTTCGGTCAAAAATCGTAGTATATTATACACAATTTATACTATTTTTGGTCAAAAAATCAAATTAAATTGATGATTGTTCGAAATTCCATGAAACTTTTCAGATCCTTTCTATATGGTATTAGGGAAGGTTATGATGCAAGTCCAAGCAAAAACATTTCTCAAAATTAGATTCTATGAAACTTTTTGAAATACTAGTTTCGGTAAAAAATCGTAGTATATTATACACAATTTTATATTAGTTTCGGTAAAAAAATCAAATTAAATCGAGGATTGTTCGAAATGCTACGAAACGTTTCAGATCCTTTCTATATGGTATTAGAGAAGGTTATGATGCAAGTCCAAGCAAAAAATTACCTCAAAATTAGATTCTATGAATTTTTTTGAAATACTAGTTTCGTTAAACAATTGTAGTATATTATACACAATTTATACTAGTTTCGATTAAAAAATCTATTTAAATAAAGAATTGTTCGAAATTCCATGAAACTTTTCAGATCCTTTCTATATGGTATTAGGGAAGGTTATGATGCAAGTCCAAGCAAAAACATATCTCAAAATTAGATTCTATGAAACTTTTTGAAATACTAGTTTCGGTCAAAAATCGTAGTATATTATACACAATTTATACTATTTTTGGTCAAAAAATCAAATTAAATTGATGATTGTTCGAAATTCCATGAAACTTTTCTGATCCTTTCTATATGGTATTAGGGATGGTTATGATGCAAGTCCAAGCAAAAACATTTCTCAAAATCAGATTCTATGAAACTTTTTGAAATACTAGTTTCGGTAAAAAATCGTAGTATATTATACACAATTTTATACTAGTTTCGTTCAAAAAATCAAATTAAATCGAGGATTGATCGAAATGCTACGAAACTCTTGAGTTCCTTTCTATATGGTACCAGAGAAGGTTATGATGCAAGTCCAAGCAAAAAAATTTCTCAAAATTAGATTCTATGAAACTTTATGAAATACTAGTTTCGGTCAAAAATCGTAGTATATTATACACAATTTATACTATTTTTGGTCAAAAAATCAAATTAAATTGATGATTGTTCGAAATTCCATGAAACTTTTCAGATCCTTTCTATATGGTATTAGGGAAGGTTATGATGCAAGTCCAAGCAAAAACATTTCTCAAAATTAGATTCTATGAAACTTTTTGAAATACTAGTTTCGGTCAAAAATCGTAGTATATTATACACAATTTTATACTAGTTTCGTTCAAAAAATCAAATTAAATCGAGGATTGTTCGAAATGCTACGAAACTTTTCAGATCCTTTCTTTATGGTACCAGAGAAGGTTATGATGCAAGTCCAAGCAAAAATATTTCTCAAAATTGGATTCTATGAAACTTTTTGAAATACTAGTTTCGGTCAAAAATCGTAGTATATTATACACAATTTATACTATTTTTGGTCAAAAAATCAAATTAAATTGATGATTGTTCGAAATTCCATGAAACTTTTCAGATCCTTTCTATATGGTATTAGGGAAGGTTATGATGCAAGTCCAAGCAAAAACATTTCTCAAAATTAGATTCTATGAAACTTTTTGAAATACTAGTTTCGGTCAAAAATCGTAGTATATTATACACAATTTTATACTAGTTTCGTTCAAAAAATCAAATTAAATCGCGGATTGTTCGAAATGCTACGAAACTTTTCAGATCCTTTCTATATGGTACTAGAGAAGGTTATGATGCAAGTCTAAGCAAAAAAATATATCAAAATTATATTCTATGAAACTTTTTGAAATACTAGTTTCGGTAAACAATCGTAGTATATTATACACAATTTATACTAGTTTCGGTCAAAAAATCTAATTAAATCGATGATTGTTCGAAATTCCATGAAACTTTTCAGATCCTTTCTATATGGTATTAGGGAAGGTTATGATTCAAGTCCAAGCAAAAACATTTCTCAAAATTAGATTCTATGAAACTTTTTGAAATACTAGTTTCGGTCAAAAATCCTAGTATATTATACACAATTTATACTATTTTTGGTCAAAAAATCAAATTAAATTGATGATTGTTCGAAATTCCATGAAACTTTTCAGATCCTTTCTATATGGTATTAGGGAAGGTTATGATGCAAGTCCAAGCAAAAACATTTCTCAAAATTAGATTCTATGAAACTTTTTGAAATACTAGTTTCGGTCAAAAATCGTAGTATATTATACACAATTTTATACTAGTTTCGTTCAAAAAATCAAATTAAATCGAGGATTGTTCGAAATGCTACGAAACTTTTCAGATCCTTTCTTTATGGTACTAGAGAAGGTTATGATGCAAGTCCAAGCAAAAATATATCTAAAAATTAGATTCTATGAAACTTTTTGAAATACTCGTTTCGGTAAACAATCGTAGTATATTAAACACAATTTATACTAGTTTCGGTCAAAAAATCTAATTAAATCGAGGATTGTTCGAAATTCCATGAAACTTTTTAGATCCTTTCTATTTGGTATTAGGGAAGGTTATGATGCAAGTCCAAGCAAAAAATTTTCTCAAAATTAGATTCTATGAAACTTTTTGAAATACTAGTTTCGGTAAAAAATCGTAGTATATTATACACAATTTATACTATTTTTGGTCAAAAAATCAAATTAAATTGATGTTTGTTCGAATTTTCATGAAACTTTTCAGATCCTTTCTATATGGTATTAGGGATGGTTATGATGCAAGTCCAAGCAAAAACATTTCTCAAAATCAGATTCTATGAAACTTTTTGAAATACTAGTTTCGGTAAAAAATCGTAGTATATTATACACAATTTTATACTAGTTTCGGTAAAAAAATCAAATTAAATCGAGGATTGTTTGAAATGCTACGAAACGTTTCAGATCCTTTCTATATGGTATTAGAGAAGGTTATGATGCAAGTCCAAGCAAAAAATTACCTCAAAATTAGATTCTATGAATTTTTTTGAAATACTAGTTTCGTTAAACAATTGTAGTATATTATACACAATTTATACTAGTTTCGATTAAAAAATCTATTTAAATAAAGAATTATTCGAAATTCAATGAAACTTTTCAGATCCTTTCTATATGGTATTAGGGAAGGTTATGATGCAAGTCCAAGCAAAAACATTTCTCAAAATTATATTCTATGAAACTTTTTGAAATACTAGTTTCGGTCAAAAATCGTAGTATATTATAAACAATTTATACTATTTTTGGTCAAAAAATCAAATTAAATTGATGATTGATCGAAATTCCATGAAACTTTTCAGATCCTTTCTATATGGTATTAGGGATGGTTATGATGCAAGTCCAAGCAAAAACATTTCTCAAAATCAGATTCTATGAAACTTTTTGAAATACTAGTTTCGGTAAAAAATCGTAGTATATTATACACAATTTTATACTAGTTTCGTTCAAAAAATCAAATTAAATCGAGGATTGATCGAAATGCTACGAAACTTTTGAGTTCCTTTCAATATGGTACCAGAGAAGGTTATGATGCAAGTCCAAGCAAAAAAATTTCTCAAAATTAGATTCTATGAAACTTTTTGAAATACTAGTTTCGGTCAAAAATCGTAGTATATTATACACAATTTATACTATTTTTGGTCAAAAAATCAAATTAAATTGATGATTGTTCGAAATTCCATGAAACTTTTCAGATCCTTTCTATATGGTATTAGGGAAGGTTATGATGCAAGTCCAAGCAAAAACATTTCTCAAAATTAGATTCTATGAAACTTTTTGAAATACTAGTTTCGGTCAAAAATCGTAGTATATTATACACAATTTTATACTAGTTTCGTTCAAAAAATCAAATTAAATCGCGGATTGTTCGAAATGCTACGAAACTTTTCAGATCCTTTCTATATGGTACTAGAGAAGGTTATGATGCAAGTCTAAGCAAAAAAATATATCAAAATTATATTCTATGAAACTTTTTGAAATACTAGTTTCGGTAAACAATCGTAGTATATTATACACAATTTATACTAGTTTCGGTCAAAAAATCTAATTAAATCGATGATTGTTCGAAATTCCATGAAACTTTTTAGATCCTTTCTATATGGTATTAGGGAAGGTTATGATGCAAGTCCAAGCAAAAAAATTTCTCAAAATTAGATTCTATGAAACTTTTTGAAATACCTGTTTCGATCAAAAATCGTAGTATATTATACACAATTTATACTACTTTTGGTCAAAAATTAAATTAAATTGATGTTTGTTCGAAATTCCATGAAACTTATCAGATCCTTTCTATATGGTATTAGGGATGGTTATGATGCAATCCAAGCAAAAACAATTCTCAAAATCAGATTCTATGAAACTTTTTGAAATACTAGTTTCGGTCAAAAATCGTAGTATATTATACACAATTTTATACTAGTTTCGGTCAAAAAATCAAATAAAATTGAGGATTGTTCGAAATGCTACGAAACATTTCAGATCCTTTCTATATGGTACTAGAGAAGGTTATGATGCAAGTCCAAGCAAAAAATTACCTCAAAATTAGATTCTATGAAATTTTTTGAAATACTAGTTTCGTTAAACAATCGTAGTATATTATACACAATTTATACTAGTTTCGATTAACAAATCTATTTAAATCAAGGATTGTTCGAAATTCCATGAAACTTTTCAGATCCTTTCTATATGGTATTAGGGATGGTTATGATGCAAGTCCAAGTAAAAAAATTTCTCAAAATTAGATTCTATGAAACTTTTTGAAATACTAGTTTCGGTCAAAAATCGTAGTATATTATACACAATTTATACTATTTTTGGTCAAAAATCAAATTAAATTGATGATTGTTCGAAATTCCATGAAACTTTTCAGATCCTTTCTATATTGTATTTGGGATGGTTATGATGAAAGTCCAGGCAAAAACATTTCTCAAAATCAGATTCTATGAAACTTTTTGAAATACTAGTTTCGGTCAAAAATCGTAGTATATTATACACAATTTTATACTAGTTTCGTTTAAAAAATCAAATTAAATCGAGGATTGATCGAAATGCTACGAAACTTTTCAGATCCTTTCTATATGGTACCAGAGAAGGTTATGATGCAAGTCCAAGCAAAAAAATTTCTCAAAATTAGATTCTATGAATCTTTTTGAAATATTAGTTTCGGTCAAAAATCGTAGTATATTATACACAATTTATACTATTTTTGGTAAAAAATCAAATTAAATTGATGATTGTTCGAAATTCCATGAAACTTTTCAGATCCTTTCTATATGGTATTAGGGAAGGTTATGATGCAAGTCCAAGCAAAAACATTTCTCAAAATTAGATTCTATGAAACTTTTTGAAATACTAGTTTCGGTCAAAAATCGTAGTATATTATACACAATTTTATACTAGTTTCGTTCAAAAAATCAAATTAAATCGCGGATTGTTCGAAATGCTACGAAACTTTTCAGATCCTTTCTATATGGTACTAGAGAAGGTTATGATGCAAGTCTAAGCAAAAAAATATATCAAAATTATATTCTATGAAACTTTTTGAAATACTAGTTTCGGTAAACAATCGTAGTATATTATACACAATTTATACTAGTTTCGGTCAAAAAATCTAATTAAATCGATGATTGTTCGAAATTCCATGAAACTTTTTAGATCCTTTCTATATGGTATTAGGGAAGGTTATGATGCAAGTCCAAGCAAAAAAATTTCTCAAAATTAGATTCTATGAAACTTTTTGAAATACCTGTTTCGATCAAAAATCGTAGTATATTATACACAATTTATACTACTTTTGGTCAAAAATTAAATTAAATTGATGTTTGTTCGAAATTCCATGAAACTTATCAGATCCTTTCTATATGGTATTAGGGATGGTTATGATGCAATCCAAGCAAAAACAATTCTCAAAATCAGATTCTATGAAACTTTTTGAAATACTAGTTTCGGTCAAAAATCGTAGTATATTATACACAATTTTATACTAGTTTCGGTCAAAAAATCAAATAAAATTGAGGATTGTTCGAAATGCTACGAAACATTTCAGATCCTTTCTATATGGTACTAGAGAAGGTTATGATGCAAGTCCAAGCAAAAAATTACCTCAAAATTAGATTCTATGAAATTTTTTGAAATACTAGTTTCGTTAAACAATCGTAGTATATTATACACAATTTATACTAGTTTCGATTAACAAATCTATTTAAATCAAGGATTGTTCGAAATTCCATGAAACTTTTCAGATCCTTTCTATATGGTATTAGGGATGGTTATGATGCAAGTCCAAGTAAAAAAATTTCTCAAAATTAGATTCTATGAAACTTTTTGAAATACTAGTTTCGGTCAAAAATCGTAGTATATTATACACAATTTATACTATTTTTGGTCAAAAATCAAATTAAATTGATGATTGTTCGAAATTCCATGAAACTTTTCAGATCCTTTCTATATTGTATTTGGGATGGTTATGATGAAAGTCCAGGCAAAAACATTTCTCAAAATCAGATTCTATGAAACTTTTTGAAATACTAGTTTCGGTCAAAAATCGTAGTATATTATACACAATTTTATACTAGTTTCGTTTAAAAAATCAAATTAAATCGAGGATTGATCGAAATGCTACGAAACTTTTCAGATCCTTTCTATATGGTACCAGAGAAGGTTATGATGCAAGTCCAAGCAAAAAAATTTCTCAAAATTAGATTCTATGAATCTTTTTGAAATATTAGTTTCGGTCAAAAATCGTAGTATATTATACACAATTTATACTATTTTTGGTAAAAAATCAAATTAAATTGATGATTGTTCGAAATTCCATGAAACTTTTCAGATCCTTTCTATATGGTATTAGGGAAGGTTATGATGCAAGTCCAAGAAAAAATATTTCTCAAAATTAGATTCTATGAAACTTTTTGAAATACTAGTTTCGGTCAAAAATCGTAGTATATTATACACAATTTTATACTAGTTTCGGTAGAAAAATCAAATTAAATCGAGGATTGTTCGAAATGCTACGAAACGTTTCAGATCCTTTCTATATGGTACTAGAGAAGGTTATGATGCAAGTCCAAGCAAAAAATTACCTCAAAATTAGATTCTATGAATTTTTTTGAAATACTAGTTTCGTTAAACAATTGTAGTATATTATACACAATTTTTACTAGTTTCGATTAAAAAATCTATTTAAATAAAGAATTGTTCAAAATTCCATGAAACTTTTCAGACCCTTTCTATATGTTATTAGAGAAGGTTATGATGCAAGTCCAAGCAAATACATTTCTCAAAATTAGATTCTATGAAACTTTTTGAAATACTAGTTTCGGTCAAAAATCGTAGTATATTATACACAATTTATACTATTTTTGGTCAAAAAATCAAATTAAATTGATGATTGTTCGAAATTCCATGAAACTTTTCAGATCCTTTCTATATGGTATTAGGGATGGTTATGATGCAAGTCCAAGCAAAAACATTTCTCAAAATCAGATTCTATGGAACTTTTTGAAATACTAGTTTCGGTAAAAAATCGTAGTATATTATACACAATTTT
This sequence comes from Lathyrus aphaca, assembly GCA_963966055.1. Classification (NCBI taxonomy): domain Eukaryota; kingdom Viridiplantae; phylum Streptophyta; class Magnoliopsida; order Fabales; family Fabaceae; genus Lathyrus; species Lathyrus aphaca. Next base: position 34,800,133 of record OZ014523.1, read on the forward strand.
ATACTAGTTTCGTTCAAAAAATCAAATTAAATCGAGGATTGAACGAAATGCTACGAAACTTTTCAGATCCTTTCTATATGGTACTAGAGAAGGTTATGATGCAAGTCCAGGCAAAAAAATATCTCAAAATTATATTCTATGAAACTTTTTGAAATACTAGTTTCGGTAAACAATCGTAGTATATTATACACAATTTATACTAGTTTCGGTCAAAAAATCTAATTAAATCGATGATTGTTCGAAATTCCATGAAACTTTTTAGATCCTTTCTATATGGTATTAGGGAAGGTTATGATGCAAGTCCAAGCAAAAAAATTTCTCAAAATTAGATTCTATGAAACTTTTTGAAATACCAGTTTCGATCAAAAATCGTAGTATATTATACACAATTTATACTACTTTTGGTCAAAAATAAAATTAAATTGATGTTTGTTCGAAATTCCATGAAACTTATCAGATCCTTTCTATATGGTATTAGGGATGGTTATGATGCAATCCAAGCAAAAACAATTCTCAAAATCAGATTCTATGAAACTTTTTGAAATACTAGTTTCGGTCAAAAATCGTAGTATTTTATACACAATTTTATACTAGTTTCGGTCAAAAAATCAAATAAAATTGAGGATTGTTCGAAATGCTACGAAACATTTCAGATCCTTTCTATATGGTACTAGAGAAGGTTATGATGCAAGTCCAAGCAAAAAATTACCTCAAAATTAGATTCTATGAAATTTTTTGAAATACTAGTTTCGTTAAACAATCGTAGTATATTATACACAATTTATACTAGTTTCGATTAAAAAATCTATTTAAATCAAGGATTGTTCGAAATTCCATGAAACTTTTCAGATCCTTTCTATATGGTATTAGGGATGGTTATGATGCAAGTCCAAGTAAAAAAATTTCTCAAAATTAGATTCTATGAAACTTTTTGAAATACTAGTTTCGGTCAAAAATCGTAGTATATTATACACAATTTATACTAGTTTCGGTAAAAAAAATCTAATTAAATCGAGGGTTGTTCGAAATTCCATGAAATTTTTCAGATCCTTTTTATATGGTATTAGGGAAGGTTATGATGCAAGTCCAAGCAAAACATTTTCTCAAAATGAGATTCTATGAAACTTTTTGAAATACTAGTTTCGGTCAAAAATTGTAGTATATTATACACAATTTTATACTAGTTTCGTTTAAAAAATCAAATTAAATCGAGGATTGATCGAAATGCTACGAAACTTTTCAGATCCTTTCTATATGGTACCAGAGAAGGTTATGATGCAAGTCCAAGCAAAAAAATTTCTCAAAATTAGATTCTATGAATCTTTTTGAAATATTAGTTTCGGTCAAAAATCGTAGTATATTATACACAATTTATACTATTTTTGGTCAAAAAATCAAATTAAATTGATGATTGTTCGAAATTCCATGAAACTTTTCAGATCCTTTCTATATGGTATTAGGGAAGGTTATGATGCAAGTCCAAGAAAAAATATTTCTCAAAATTAGATTCTATGAAACTTTTTGAAATACTAGTTTCGGTCAAAAATCGTAGTATATTATACACAATTTTATACTAGTTTCGGTACAAAAATCAAATTAAATCGAGGATTGTTCGAAATGCTACGAAACGTTTCAGATCCTTTCTATATGGTACTAGAGAAGGTTATTATGCAAGTCCAAGCAAAAAATTACCTCAAAATTAGATTCTATGAATTTTTTTGAAATACTAGTTTCGTTAAACAATTGTAGTATATTATACACAATTTTTACTAGTTTCGATTAAAAAATCTATTTAAATAAAGAATTGTTCAAAATTCCATGAAACTTTTCAGACCCTTTCTATATGTTATTAGAGAAGGTTATGATGCAAGTCCAAGCAAAAACATTTCTCAAAATTAGATTCTATGAAACTTTTTGAAATACTAGTTTCGGTCAAAAATCGTAGTATATTATACACAATTTATACTATTTTTGGTCAAAAAATCAAATTAAATTGATGATTGTTCGAAATTCCATGAAACGTTTCAGATCCTTTCTATATGGTATTAGGGATGGTTATGATGCAAGTCCAAGCAAAAACATTTCTCAAAATCAGATTCTATGGAACTTTTTGAAATACTAGTTTCGGTAAAAAATCGTAGTATATTATACACAATTTTATACTAGTTTCATTCAAAAAATCAAATTAAATCGAGGATTGATCGAAATGCTACGAAACTTTTCAGATCCTTTCTATATGGTAGCAGAGAAGGTTATGATGCAAGTCCAAGCAAAAAAATTTCTCAAAATTAGATTCTATGAAACTTTTTGAAATACTAGTTTCGTTCAAAAATCGTAGTATATTATACACAATTTATACTATTTTTGGTCAAAAAATCAAATTAAATTGATGATTGTTCGAAATTCAATGAAACTTTTCAGATCCTTTCTATATGGTATTAGGGAAGGTTATGATGTAAGTCCAAGCAAAACCATTTCTCAAAATTAGATTCTATGAAACTTTTTGAAATACTAGTTTCGGTCAAAAATCGTAGTATATTATACACAATTTTATACTAGTTTCGTTCAAAAAATCAAACTAAATCGAGGATTGTTCGAAATGCTACGAAACTTTTCAGATCCTTTCTATATGGTACTAGAGAAGGTTATGATGCAAGTCCAAGCAAAAAAATATCTCAAAATTAGATTCTATGAAACTTTTTGAAATACTAGTTTCGGTAAACAATCGTAGTATATTATACACAATTTATACTAGTTTCGGTCAAAAAATCAAATTAAATCGAGGATTGTTCGAAATTCCATGAAACATTTTAGATCCTTTCTATATGGTATTAGGGAAGGTTATGATGCAAGTCCAAGATAAAAAATTTCTCAAAATTAGATTCTATGAAACTTTTTGAAATACTAGTTTCGGTCAAAAATCGTAGTATATTATACACAATTTATACTACTTTTGGTCAAAAAATCAAATTAAATTGATGTTTGTTCGAAATTCCATGAATCTTTTCAGATCCTTTCTATATGGTATTAGGGATGGTTATGATGCAATCCAAGCAAAAACAATTCTCAAAATCAGATTCTATGTAACTTTTTAAAATACTAGTTTCGGTCAAAAATCGTAGTATATTATACACAATTTTATACTAGTTTCGGTCAAAAAATCAAATTAAATCGAGGATAGTTCGAAATGCTATGAAACGATTCAGATCCTTTCTATATGGTACTAGAGAAGGTTATGATGCAAGTCCAAGCAAAAAATTACCTCAAAATTAGATTCTATGAAATTTTTTGAAATACTAGTTTCGTTAAACAATCGTAGTATATTATACACAATTTATACTAGTTTTGATTAAAAAATCTATTTAAATCAAGGATTGTTCAAAATTCCATGAAACTTTTCAGATCCTTTCTATATGGTATTAGGGAAGGTTATGATGCAAGTCCAAGCAAAAAAATTTCTCAAAATTAGATTCTATGAAACTTTTTGAAATACTAGTTTCGGTCAAAAATCGTAGTATATTATACACAATTTATACTATTTTTGGTCAAAAATCAAATTAAATTGATGATTGTTCGAAATTCCATGAAACTTTTCTGATCCTTTCTATATTGTTTTAGGGATGGTTATGATGCAAGTCCAAGAAAAATAATTTCTCAAAATTAGATTCTATGAAACTTTTTGAAATACTAGTTTCGGTAAAAAATCGTAGTATATTATACACAATTTATTCTATTTTTGGTCAAAAAATCAAATTAAATTGATGATTGTTTGAAATTCCATGAAACGTTTCAGATCCTTTCTATATGGTATTAGGGAAGGTTATGATGCAAGTCCAAGCAAAAACATTTCTCAAAATTAGATTCTATGAAACTTTTTGAAATACTAGTTTCGGTCAAAAATCGTAGTATATTATACACAATTTTATACTAGTTTCGTTTAAAAAATCAAATTAAATCGAGGATTGTTCGAAATGCTACGAAACTTTTCAGATCCTTTCTATATGGTACTAGAGAAGGTTATGATGCAAGTCCAAGCGAAAAATATCTCAAAATTAGATTCTCGGAAACTTTTTGAAATACTAGTTTCGGTAAACAATCGTAGTATATTATACACAAATTATACTAGTTTCGGTCAAAAAATCTAATTAAATCGAGGATTGTTCGAAATTCCATTAAACTTTTCAGATCCTTTCTATATGGTATTAGGGAAGGTTATGATGCAAGTCCAAGCAAAAACATTTCTATAAATTAGATTCTATTAAACTTTTTGAAATACTAGTTTCAGTCAAAAATCGTAGTATATTATACACAATTTATACTATTTTTGGTCAAAAAATCAAATTAAATTGATGATTGTTCGAAATTCCATGAAACGTTTTAGATCCTTTCTATTTGGTATTAGGGATGGTTATGATGCAAGTCCAAGCAAAAACATTTCTCAAAATCAGATTCTATGAAACTTTTTGAAATATTAGTTTCGGTCAAAAATCGTAGTATATTATACAGAATTTTATACTAGTTTCGTTCAAAAAATCAAATTAAATCGAGGATTGATCGAAATGCTACGAAACTTTTCAAATCCTTTCTATATGGTACCAGAGAAGGTTATGATGCAAGTCCAAGCAAAAAAATTTCTCAAAATTAGATTCTATGAAACTTCTTGAAATACTAGTTTCGGTCAAAAATCGTAGTATATTATACACAATTTATACTATTTTTGGTCAAAAAATCAAATTAAATTGATGATTGTTCGAAATTCCATTAAACTTTTCAGATCCTTTCTATATGGTATTAGGGAAGGTTATGATGCAAGTCCAAGCAAAAACATTTCTCAAAATTAGATTCTATGAAACTTTTTGAAATACTAGTTTCGGTAAAAAATCGTAGTATATTTTACACAATTTTATACTAGTTTCGTTCAAAAAATCAAATTAAATCGAGGAAAGTTCGAAATGCTACGAAACTTTTCAGATCCTTTCTATATGGTACTAGAGAAGGTTATGATGCAAGTCCAAGCAAAAAAATATCTCAAAATTAGATTCTATGAAACTTTTTGAAATACTAGTTTCGGTAAACAATCGTAGTATATTATACACAATTTATACTAGTTTCGGTCAAAAAATCTAATTAAATTGATGATTGTTCGAAATTCCATGAAACTTTTCAGATCCTTTCTATATGGTATTAGGGATGGTTATGATGCAAGTCCAAGCAAAAACATTTCTCAAAATCAGATTCTATGAAACTATTTGAAATACTAGTTTCGGTCAAAAATCGTAGTATATTATACACAATTTTTTACTAGTTTCGGTCAAAAAATCAAATTAAATCGAGGATTGTTCGAAATGCTACGAAACATTTCAGATCCTTTCTATATGGTACCAGAGAAGGTTATGATGCAAGTCCAAGCAAAAAAATTTCTCAAAATTAGATTCTATGAATCTTTTTGAAATATTAGTTTCGGTCAAAAATCGTAGTATATTATACACAATTTATACTATTTTTGGTCAAAAAATCAAATTAAATTGATGATTGTTCGAAATTCCATGAAACTTTTCAGATCCTTTCTATATGGTATTAGGGAAGGTTATGATGCAAGTCCAAGAAAAAATATTTCTCAAAATTAGATTCTATGAAACTTTTTGAAATACTAGTTTCGGTCAAAAATCGTAGTATATTATACACAATTTTATACTAGTTTCGGTACAAAAATCAAATTAAATCGAGGATTGTTCGAAATGCTACGAAACGTTTCAGATCCTTTCTATATGGTACTAGAGAAGGTTATGATGCAAGTCCAAGCAAAAAATTACCTCAAAATTAGATTCTATGAATTTTTTTGAAATACTAGTTTCGTTAAACAATTGTAGTATATTATAAACAATTTTTACTAGTTTCGATTAAAAAATCTATTTAAATAAAGAATTGTTCAAAATTCCATGAATCTTTTCAGACCCTTTCTATATGGTATTAGAGAAGGTTATGATGCAAGTCCAAGCAAAAACATTTCTCAAAATTAGATTCTATGAAACTTTTTGAAATACTAGTTTCGGTCAAAAATCGTAGTATATTATACACAATTTATACTATTTTTGGTCAAAAAATCAAATTAAATTGATGATTGTTTGAAATTCCATGAAACGTTTCAGATCCTTTCTATATGGTATTAGGGATGGTTATGATGCAAGTCCAAGCAAAAACATTTCTCAAAATCAGATTCTATGGAACTTTTTGAAATACTAGTTTCGGTAAAAAATCGTAGTATATTATACACAATTTTATACTAGTTTCGTTCAAAAAATCAAATTAAATCGAGGATTGATCGAAATGCTACGAAACTTTTCAGATCCTTTCTATATGGTAGCAGAGAAGGTTATGATGCAAGTCCAAGAAAAAAAATTTCTCAAAATTAGATTCTATGAAACTTTTTGAAATACTAGTTTCGGTCAAAAATCGTAGTATATTATACACAATTTATACTATTTTTGGTCAAAAAATCAAATTAAATTGATGATTGTTCGAAATTCAATGAAACTTTTCAGATCCTTTCTATATGGTATTAGGGAAGGTTATGATGTAAGTCCAAGCAAAACCATTTCTCAAAATTAGATTCTATGAAACTTTTTGAAATACTAGTTTCGGTCAAAAATCGTAGTATATTATACACAATTTTATACTAGTTTCGTTCAAAAAATCAAACTAAATCGAGGATTGTTCGAAATGCTACGAAACTTTTCAGATCCTTTCTATATGGTACTAGAGAAGGTTATGATGCAAGTCCAAGCAAAAAAATATCTCAAAATTAGATTCTATGAAACTTTTTGAAATACTAGTTTCGGTAAACAATCGTAGTATATTATACACAATTTATACTAGTTTCGGTCAAAAAATCTAATTAAATCGAGGATTGTTCGAAATTCCATGAAACATTTTAGATCCTTTCTATATGGTATTAGGGAAGGTTATGATGCAAGTCCAAGATAAAAAATTTCTCAAAATTAGATTCTATGAAACTTTTTGAAATACTAGTTTCGGTCAAAAATCGTAGTATATTATACACAATTTATACTACTTTTGGTCAAAAAATCAAATTAAATTGATGTTTGTTCGAAATTCCATGAATCTTTTCAGATCCTTTCTATATGGTATTAGGGATGGTTATGATGCAATCCAAGCAAAAACAATTCTCAAAATCAGATTCTATGTAACTTTTTAAAATACTAGTTTCGGTCAAAAATCGTAGTATATTATACACAATTTTATACTAGTTTCGGTCAAAAAATCAAATTAAATCGAGGATAGTTCGAAATGCTATGAAACGATTCAGATCCTTTCTATATGGTACTAGAGAAGGTTATGATGCAAGTCCAAGCAAAAAATTACCTCAAAATTAGATTCTATGAAATTTTTTGAAATACTAGTTTCGTTAAACAATCGTAGTATATTATACACAATTTATACTAGTTTTGATTAAAAAATCTATTTAAATCAAGGATTGTTCAAAATTCCATGAAACTTTTCAGATCCTTTCTATATGGTATTAGGGAAGGTTATGATGCAAGTCCAAGCAAAAAAATTTCTCAAAATTAGATTCTATGAAACTTTTTGAAATACTAGTTTCGGTCAAAAATCGTAGTATATTATACACAATTTATACTATTTTTGGTCAAAAATCAAATTAAATTGATGATTGTTCGAAATTCCATGAAACTTTTCTGATCCTTTCTATATTGTTTTAGGGATGGTTATGATGCAAGTCCAAGAAAAATAATTTCTCAAAATTAGATTCTATGAAACTTTTTGAAATACTAGTTTCGGTAAAAAATCGTAGTATATTATACACAATTTATTCTATTTTTGGTCAAAATATCAAATTAAATTGATGATTGTTCGAAATTCCATGAAACGTTTCAGATCCTTTCTATATGGTATTAGGGAAGGTTATGATGCAAGTCCAAGCAAAAACATTTCTCAAAATTAGATTCTATGAAACTTTTTGAAATACTAGTTTCGGTCAAAAATCGTAGTATATTATACACAATTTTATACTAGTTTCGTTTAAAAAATCAAATTAAATCGAGGATTGTTCGAAATGCTACGAAACTTTTCAGATCCTTTCTATATGGTACTAGAGAAGGTTATGATGCAAGTCCAAGCGAAAAATATCTCAAAATTAGATTCTCGGAAACTTTTTGAAATACTAGTTTCGGTAAACAATCGTAGTATATTATACACAATTTATACTAGTTTCGGTCAAAAAATCTAATTAAATCGAGGATTGTTCGAAATTCCATTAAACTTTTCAGATCCTTTCTATATGGTATTAGGGAAGGTTATGATGCAAGTCCAAGCAAAAACATTTCTATAAATTAGATTCTATTAAACTTTTTGAAATACTAGTTTCAGTCAAAAATCGTAGTATATTATACACAATTTATACTATTTTTGGTCAAAAAATCAAATTAAATTGATGATTGTTCGAAATTCCATGAAACGTTTTAGATCCTTTCTATTTGGTATTAGGGATGGTTATGATGCAAGTCCAAGCAAAAACATTTCTCAAAATCAGATTCTATGAAACTTTTTGAAATATTAGTTTCGGTCAAAAATCGTAGTATATTATACAGAATTTTATACTAGTTTCGTTCAAAAAATCAAATTAAATCGAGGATTGATCGAAATGCTACGAAACTTTTCAAATCCTTTCTATATGGTACCAGAGAAGGTTATGATGCAAGTCCAAGCAAAAAAATTTCTCAAAATTAGATTCTATGAAACTTCTTGAAATACTAGTTTCGGTCAAAAATCGTAGTATATTATACACAATTTATACTATTTTTGGTCAAAAAATCAAATTAAATTGATGATTGTTCGAAATTCCATTAAACTTTTCAGATCCTTTCTATATGGTATTAGGGAAGGTTATGATGCAAGTCCAAGCAAAAACATTTCTCAAAATTAGATTCTATGAAACTTTTTGAAATACTAGTTTCGGTAAAAAATCGTAGTATATTTTACACAATTTTATACTAGTTTCGTTCAAAAAATCAAATTAAATCGAGGATAGTTCGAAATGCTACGAAACTTTTCAGATCCTTTCTATATGGTACTAGAGAAGGTTATGATGCAAGTCCAAGCAAAAAAATATCTCAAAATTAGATTCTATGAAACTTTTTGAAATACTAGTTTCGGTAAACAATCGTAGTATATTATACACAATTTATACTAGTTTCGGTCAAAAAATCTAATTAAATTGATGATTGTTCGAAATTCCATGAAACTTTTCAGATCCTTTCTATATGGTATTAGGGATGGTTATGATGCAAGTCCAAGCAAAAACATTTCTCAAAATCAGATTCTATGAAACTATTTGAAATACTAGTTTCGGTCAAAAATCGTAGTATATTATATACAATTTTTTACTAGTTTCGGTCAAAAAATCAAATTAAATCGAGGATTGTTCGAAATGCTACGAAACATTTCAGATCCTTTCTATATGGTACTAGAGAAGGTTATGATGCAAGTCCAAGTAAAAAATTACCTCAAAATTAGATTCTATGAAATTTTTTGAAATACTAGTTTCGTTAAACAATCGTAGTATATTATACACACTTTATACTAGTTTCGATTAAAAAATCTATTTAAATCAAGGATTGTTCGAAATTCCATGAAACTTTTTAGATCCTTTCTATATGGTATTAGGGAAGGTTATGATGCAAGTCCAAGCAAAAAAAATTCTCAAAATTAGATTCTATGAAACTTTTTGAAATACTAGTTTCGGCCAAAAATCGTAGTATATTATACACAATTTATACTATTTTTGGTCAAAAATCAAATTAAATTGATGATTGTTCGAAATTCCATGAAACTTTTCAGATACTTTCTGTATTGTATTAGGGATGGTTATGATGAAAGTCCAAGCAAAAACATTTCTCAAAATCAGATTCTATGAAACTTTTTGAAATACTAGTTTTGGTCAAAAATCGTAGTATATTAAACACAATTTTATACTAGTTTCGTTCAAAAAATCAAATTAAATCGAGGATTGTTCGAAATGCTACGAAACGTTTCAGATCCTTTCTATATGGTACTAGAGAAGGTTATGATGCAAGTCCAAGCAAAACAATTTCTCAAAATTAGATTCTATGAAACTTTTTGAAATACTAGTTTCGGTCAAAAATCGTAGTATATTATACACAATTTATACTATTTTTGGTCAAAAAATCAAACTAAATTGATGATTGTTCGAAATTCCATGAAAAGTTTCAGATCCTTTCTATATGGTATTAGGGATGGTTATGATGCAAGTCCAAGCAAAAACATTTCTCAAAATCAGATTCTATGAAACTTTTTGAAATACTAGTTTCGGTCAAAAATCGTAGTATATTATACACAATTTTATACTAGTTTCGTTCAAAAAATCAAATTAAATCGAGGATTGTTCGAAATGCTACGAAACTTTTCAGATCCTTTCTATATGGTACTAGAGAAGGTTATGATGCAAGTCCAAGAAAAATAATTTCTCAAAATTAGATTCTATGAAACTTTTTGAAATACTAGTTTCAATCAAAAATCGTAGTATATTATACACAATTTATTCTATTTTTGGTCAAAAAATCAAATTAAATTGATGATTGTTCGAAATTCCATGAAACGTTTCAGATCCTTTCTATATGGTATTAGGGAAGGTTATGATGCAAGTCCAAGCAAAAACATTTCTCAAAATTAGATTATATGAAACTTTTTGAAATACTAGTTTCGGTCAAAAATCGTAGTATATTATACACAATTTTATACTAGTTTCGTTTAAAAAATCAAATTAAATCGAGGATTGTTCGAAATGCTACGAAACTTTTCAGATCCTTTCTATATGGTACTAGAGAAGGTTATGATGCAAGTCCAAGCGAAAAATATCTCAAAATTAGATTCTTGGAAACTTTTTGAAATACTAGTTTCGGTAAACAATCGTAGTATATTATACACAATTTATACTAGTTTCGGTCAAAAAATCTAATTAAATCGAGGATTGTTCGAAATTCCATTAAACTTTTCAGATCCTTTCTATATGGTATTAGGGAAGGTTATGATGCAAGTCCAAGCAAAAACATTTCTCAAAATTAGATTCTATTAAACTTTTTGAAATACTAGTTTCAGTCAAAAATCGTACTATATTATACACAATTTATACTATTTTTGGTCAAAAAATCAAATTAAATTGATGATTGTTCGAAATTCCATTAAACTTTTCAGATCCTTTCTATATGGTATTAGGGAAGGTTATGATGCAAGTCCAAGCAAAAACATTTCTCAAAATTAGATTCTATGAAACTTTTTGAAATACTAGTTTCGGTCAAAAATCGTAGTATATTTTACACAATTTTATACTAGTTTCGTTCAAAAAATCAAATTAAATCGAGGATAGTTCGAAATGCTACGAAACTTTTCAGATCCTTTCTATATGGTACTAGAGAAGGTTATGATGCAAGTCCAAGCAAAAAAATATCTCAAAATTAGATTCTATGAAACTTTTTAAAATACTAGTTTCGGTAAACAATCGTAGTATATTATACACAATTTATACTAGTTTCGGTAAAAAAATCTAATTAAATCGAGGATTGTTCGAAATTCCATGAAACTTTTTAGATCCTTTCTATATGGTATTAGGGAAGGTTATGATGCAAGTCCAATCAAAAACATTTCTCAAAATTAGATTCTATGAAAATTTTTGAAATACTAGTTTCGATCAAAAATCGTAGTATATTATACACAATTAATACTATTTTTGGTCAAAATATCAAATTAAATTGATGTTTGTTCGAAATTCCATGAAACTTTTCAGATCCTTTCTATATGGTATTAGGGATGGTTATGATGCAAGTCCAAGCAAAAACATTTCTCAAAATCAGATTCTATGAAACTTTTTGAAATACTAGTTTCGGTCAAAAATCGTAGTATATTATACACAATTTTTTACTAGTTTCGGTCAAAAAATCAAATTAAATCGAGGATTGTTCGAAATGCTACGAAACATTTCAGATCCTTTCTATATGGTACTAGAGAAGGTTATGAAGCAAGTCCAAGTAAGAAATTACCTCAAAATTAGATTCTATGAAATTTTTTGAAATACTAGTTTCGTTAAACAATCGTAGTATATTATACACAATTTATACTAGTTTCGATTAAAAAATCTATTTAAATCAAGGATTGTTCGAAATTCCATGAAACTTTTTAGATCCTTTCTATATGGTATTAGGGAAGGTTATGATGCAAGTCCAAGCAAAAAAAATTCTCAAAATTAGATTCTATGAAACTTTTTGAAATACTAGTTTCGGCCAAAAATCGTAGTATATTATACACAATTTATACTATTTTTGGTCAAAAATCAAATTAAATTGATGATTGTTCGAAATTCCATGAAACTTTTCAGATACTTTCTATATTGTATTAGGGATGGTTATTGCAACACCCACTTTTCCCAAAAATTATTATTATAAATCTTTAATATAATCAGAGTTATTTGTCCAAAGTGAAATGTTACATTATCATCGTTCATCAAGATCATTAATAAAAGAAAACAGCGGAATTCAAACATTTAACGTCAATAGCTCAAAGGCTAAGCAAATCACACATAAAAAGTTCTTCAATTCAAGTTTAATCATAAAGATGAGTTTTTCTAAACAATAAAAGTAATTGCGGAAAAGATCCCCGTTCCCGTTACATATCAGAGCTCCTAGGACACGGACATCACACCAACGTACTTCTCAAGTACCTGAATTGTCTGCACTTCCGAAGAAGCACAGACGCAACAAAACAAACAGAGGGGTGAGAAATAGATTCATAATATAACGGTGCATACGACATATATGAAGAAGTAATTCACCCCTAATCACACCAAGTTATCAATCATATCATTCAATCAAATCATATCATTTAATCAATCATAATGCAATGTGACTCCAATGCACAATGCAAATGCGGTACCGACTCACAATAACGGTTCATCAATAGAACCCCGAATGCATCGTTAACGTCTCCAATAAGACACGATCATCCCTGCAACCACGATTCTCAACGAATCCCGAATAATCACATCCACGACATGATTATTCCATCAAATGTATATGCATGCAGACACAACAACGCATACCATATCACAATACACATGAACACATCATGCTTTACGATCATCATGATTTCATCAACCAATCATCACTGCATCTTATTCATTCATACACAAGGCATACACATATCTCATGTTGTTCACAATTATAACAATCTATATATTCATATAAATCAATTAAGCACTTAGGATTTCTTATGCGACTACTCATCAAGTCCTATATCCATCATTAGAACACCCTCAAAGTCTTATTTCACTAATATCATCCTACATTAGAAGAATGAATCAAATCTACCTTAAAACAGGCGAAAAATTACATTTACAGGGGCCTAACACGGCCGCCCGTGTTGCCTGACACGGCCCGTGTCAGGTGGCCTGGGACACGCCCCTCAAAATCCACAAAAACTCATTTTCCAGGGGGACAACACGGCCACCCGTGTTGTACAACACTGCCCGTGCTATGGCAAAATCATCCAAAACTCATTTTCCAGGAGCACAACACGGCCGCCCGTGTTGTACAACACTGCCCGTGTTGTGGCACCTGTACCCCAAAAATTCAATTTTTCCAAAAGTCCCAATTTCTTCCCTCTTCCTCACATGCACGAATCCCACCCATTCTAAGTCAAATTTGACACTCAAAACCAACCAATTCACATGTTTATTATCCATTTATACATATAACATCAACTAGTTTTACTAATAACTTTCCTAGATCAATTAAGGAATCTATGAGGTTTAATCCTCTTCTTTGTTCATCATAACCCCCACAACCTTCATATATCAATCTTCCCAATACCCAACATACGACACCAAATATATTTTCAAAATACATCGTATAATCATATTCATCAACAATTTCACAATATTGCATCAATTCAATCATTGTTATTATAATCTCTTAAAATACCTAAGGGAGGAAGGAACTCCCAATTACCCTTCTATGTCCTATCACCAATCATAAACCCTTTTCTCCCCCCTTACCTTAAAATCGAAGCTTTCTTTCACAACCTTTGGTTCTTGGTGATCTACGATCCTTGACCTTGCCTTTCTTCTCCTCTTTCTCCAGACCTCTCTGTTCTTCGTCAAAACACGATGAATGAGGTTTGTTTCCCTATTTCCTCTTTTTATGAAAATAACAATTCCACCTTTGCCCCTTAAACCTCTAACTAACCATTTATTTATTTTTATTTTATTTAAATAATAACAACATTATAATAATACACCTTATATTATTATTATTATTATTATTATTATCATAAAAATACTTTCTTCACCAAATATTCAATTTTGCCATTAAATTATTTAATATTTATTTCACAAAAATAAATATAAAAATTAAGGCGTTACAACTCTCCCCCACTTAATTATTTTCGTCCTCGAAAATGTACCTGAATGGAATAACTCTGGATATGATTCCCGCATCTTGCTCTCCAGTTCCCAGGTAACACTCCCACCAGCAGCTCCTCCCCAAGCTACTCTCACAAGAGGTATCTCTTTGCCTCGAAGTTGCTTCATCTTACGATCTTCAATCCTCAATGGTAAAGTTTCCACCGTAAGATTGTCACGGATTTGCACTTCATCTCTCTGAATTACATGTGACGGATCAGACACATATTTCCTGAGTTGCGATACATGAAACACTTCGTGCAAATTCGAAAGTTCTGGCGGTAATGCCACTCTGTAAGCAACCTTGCCTACTCTCTGCATAATCTGATACGGTCCAATGAACTTAGGATCCAGCTTCTTAGACTTCAACGCACGTCCAACACCGGTCATCGGGTTGACTCTCAAAAATACATGGTCACCCTCATTGAACTCTAAGTCTTTCCTTCTATTATCATGGTAACTTTTCTGCCGACTCTGAGACGCTTTCATTTTCTCCTTGATCATCTGAATAGTTTCAGTAGTCTGCTGAATAATATCAGGCCCAAGCATCACATTTTCACCTGTCTCATACCAACACAGAGGTGTTCTACATCTTCTACCATAAAGAGCTTCAAACGGCGCCATTCCAATACTCGAATGATAGCTATTATTATAAGTAAATTCAATCAGTGCCAAATGTGTATCCCACGCACCACCTTTTTCTAGCACACAAGTTCTCAACAAATCTTCTAATGACTGAATAGTCCTCTCGGATTGTCCATCTGTCTGTGGGTGGTAAGCCGAACTCAATTTCAACTTAGAACCCAAAGCCTCATGCAAACTTTTCCAAAACTCGGAAGTAAATCGCGGATCTCTATCCGATACTATACTTGACGGTACACCGTGCAATTTCACAACAACTCGGATATAAATCTCCGCCAACTTAGTTAACGGGTAACTGATGTTTATCAGGATAAAATGCGCGGACTTAGTCAACCGGTCCACCACCACCCAAATAGCATCCAGTCCTCTCATAGTGTTCGGCAAACCTGTCACAAAATCCATAGCAATACTATCCCACT
The DNA here is from genome assembly GCA_963966055.1 of Lathyrus aphaca. Lineage (NCBI taxonomy): Eukaryota > Viridiplantae > Streptophyta > Magnoliopsida > Fabales > Fabaceae > Lathyrus > Lathyrus aphaca. The sequence continues at coordinate 34,815,700 of OZ014523.1, forward strand.
TCCACTCTGGGATCTCTAAAGGTTGCATCAGCCCCGAAGGCTTCTGATGTTCTACTTTTGATTTCTGACATACTAAACAAGCATAAACAAAGTGTGCAATATCTCGTTTCATACCGTGCCACCAAAATAATTTCTTCAAGTCATGGTACATCTTTGTAGCTCCTGGGTGAATACTTAAGCTACTCCGATGACTCTCTTCCAGAATTTCTTTCTTTAGTTCAACACTATCGGGTATACAAATTCTCTCCCGAAATCTCAAAATACCATTATTATCCAAACTAAAATCATCGCCTTGATCATTTCTTTCGGTAGGCATTAAGTCCACCAGTTTCACATCTTGTCGTTGGCCTTCCTTAATTACATCAAGAAATTCATTATTTATTCGTAACATGCCCAACTTGACACTTCCAGGTGTTATCTCACACACCATACTCAAGTCTCTAAATTGCTCAATTAAATCCATCTCTTTCATCATCATAGCCGACATATGAACTGTTTTCCGGCTTAATGCGTCCGCAACTACATTTGCCTTTCCCGGATGGTAATTTAAATTAAAATCATAATCTTTCAAAAATTCTAACCATCTCCTCTGTCTCATATTAAGTTCCTTCTGATCAAATAAATATTTCAGACTCTTATGGTCACTAAAGACTTCAAATCGCGATCCATAGAGATAATGCCTCCAAATTTTCAACACAAATACCACTGCAGCCAATTCTAAATCATGAGTAGGATAATTCCTCTCGTGTATCCTCAACTGTCTTGAAGCATAGGCTACTACTTTACCAACCTGCATTAACACGCCACCTAAACCCATTTTAGATGCATCACAATACACAACAAAAGCTTCATTCGGATTCGGTAAAATCAATACCGGTGCCGAAGTCAATTTCTTTTTCAATTCTTCAAAGCTTCTCTCACAAGCTACATCCCAAATAAAGGCTTGACTCTTCCGGGTCAATTGAGTCAATGGCAACGCCAAATTAGAAAATCCTTCAATAAACCTTCGATAATAACCAGCTAAACCAAGAAAACTTCTAATTTCCGTTACCGTCTTCGGAGGTTCCCAATCAAGCACAGCACTAACCTTCGAAGGGTCTACCGCTATACCTTCACCAGATATTACATGTCCCAAAAAGCTCACTTTCTTCAACCAGAATTCACACTTGGAAAATTTAGCAAACAATTTGTTATCTTTTAACACTTGCAGCACAATTCTCAAATGTTTCTCATGCTCTTCTTCAGACTTCGAGTATATTAATATATCATCAATAAATACTACGACGAATTGATCCAAGTAAGAATGGAATATCTGATTCATATATTCCATAAACACACCCGGCGCATTAGACACTCCAAAAGGCATCACTGCATATTCGTAATGACCATATCGAGTTCTAAATGCCGTCTTCTGGATATCTTCCTCTTTCACTCTGATTTGATGATATCCTGATCTCAAATCAATCTTGCTAAAAATACAAGCTCCCACAAGTTGATCCATCAAGTCATCGATCCTGGGAAGTGGATATTTATTCTTAATAGTAACCTTATTCAGCTGTCGGTAGTCAATGCACAAGCGCATACTACCATCCTTCTTCTTAACTAATAACACTGGAGCACCCCATGGAGATACGCTGGGTCGAATGAACTTCTTATCAAGTAAATCACCAATCTGCGATTTCAATTCAGCTAACTCAGTAGCAGACAACCTGTACGGTGCCATAGAAATAGGCCTGGTACCAGGAATCAAGTCAATAGTAAACTCCACTTCACGCGTCGGAGGTAACTCTGTAATATCATTGGGAAATACTTCAAGAAATTCATTCACCACCGGTAACTCTTCAACAACGACCTTTTCTTCTATAGATAATGAAGCAAACACAACAAACATTTTCGCTTCGTCTTCCAATAAGGTCCTCAGTTCTTTAGTAGAAACTGAATTGGCCAAAATTTCTTCTTCTGGAGTCAGGAATAACAATCTCTTCCTAAAGCAATCAATATAAACTCGGTTGGATTCCAACCAGTTCATACCCAAGATTATATCAAGATTACTGAGTGGTAGACATATGAGATCCACTCTAAACTCTTTACCAGAAATAGACAACACACAATCACGACATATCAAGGTAGTAGTCATAGACCCTATAGATGGTGTATCAATAACCATCCCTCGACTTAACTGAGAAGGTTCCAATCCTAACTTTTTCACACATTCCAAAGAAATAAACGAGTGTGTTGCACCCGTATCAATAATCACAAATAAAGGAATATCATTGATAAAGCAAGTACCTTTGACCAATCGATCTTCACTAGTAGGCTGAGCTCCTACTAATGCAAACACTTTCCCATCGGATTTCTGCTTCTTTGGTTTCTGACAACTAGTGCTAATGTGGCCCTGCTCTCCACAATTATAGCAAATAGGCACATTCCCTCTGCAATTGGCCATCACATGACCCGCCTTTCCACACTTAAAACACTTCTTTTCTTCGGTAGGACAATTATTGGCACGATGTCCCACGCCGTGACATCTGTAGCATTTGAGCACACCGGGAGTACTTCCTCCCCCACTTGGTCTCTTTTCATTACCAGCTTTTTGCTTCCCTTTGTCAGCTGGAGCACTGTACGGAGTACCACCAAATCTCTGCTTCCCTTTCTTATCATTCACCGCTTTGTAGTGTGCGATCCGCGCCCTGTTGTCATTATCATAAATCCTGCTTCTACTTACCAACTCTGGATAATTCCTGATCTTCTGGCAAGCAATACCCAACTTAATCTCAGGACGCAGTCCATTCTCATACTTCAGACATTTGGAAGTCATTGCCTCTTCAGTATTGTAGTGCGTACAGTATTGCACTAGTTCTTCAAACTTGGCAGCATACTCCGCCACTGTCATATTACCTTGCTTGAGTTCCAAGAACTCAACCTCCTTAGCACTGCGGATGTCTTCCGGGAAATACTTTTCCAAGAATTCTCTCCGAAATACCGCCCAAGTGATAGCTGTACCCGCGTCTTCCATCCTTTGGCGACTGTTGTCCCACCAGACTTCAGCTTCGCATTCCAGCATGTGAGTACCAAATCTCACCTTTTGATCATCAGAGCATCCCATGGTTCTGAAGATCTTCTCAACAGCTTTCAACCACTTCTACGCAGCCTCTGGATCCAGAATTCCACCTTCATACGTCGGCGGCTTGTTATTCCGGAACTGCTCCAATGCACGAGACTGAGCATTTCCTCCACCCTGAACGACCTGAACAACGTTCTCAACCGTCTGCGCCATGGCTTGCATAGCCGCAGCAAGAGCAGCATCATTCCTTCCTGCCATACTGATACAACAAACAACTCAGGTTAGGAAACACATGACTCTTATTCTAAGGACTGACTCAATCTGGCCGGTTGGACCGACCTGCTCTGATACCAATTGCAACACCCACTTTTCCCAAAAATTATTATTATAAATCTTTAATATAATCAGAGTTATTTGTCCAAAGTGAAATGTTACATCATCATCGTTCATCAAGATCATTAATAAAAGAAAACAGCGGAATTCAAACATTTAACGTCAATAGCTCAAAGGCTAAGCAAATCACACATAAAAAGTTCTTCAATTCAAGTTTAATCATAAAGATGAGTTTTTCTAAACAATAAAAGTAATTGCGGAAAAGATCCCCGTTCCCGTTACATATCAGAGCTCCTAGGACACGGACATCACACCAACGTACTTCTCAAGTACCTGAATTGTCTGCACTTCCGAAGAAGCACAGACGCAACAAAAGAAATAGAGGGGTGAGAAATAGATTCATAATATAACGGTGCATACGACATATATGAAGAAGTAATTCACCCCTAATCACACCAAGTTATCAATCATATCATTCAATCAAATCATATCATTTAATCAATCATAATGCAATGTGACTCCAATGCACAATGCAAATGCGGTACCGACTCACAATAACGGTTCATCAATAGAACCCCGAATGCATCGTTAACGTCTCCAACAAGACACGATCATCCCTGCAACCACGATTCTCAACGAATCCCGAATAATCACATCCACGACATGATTATTCCATCAAATGTATATGCATGCAGACACAACAACGCATACCATATCACAATACACATGAACACATCATGCTTTATGATCATCATGATCTCATCAACCAATCATCACTGCATCTTATTCATTCATACACAAGGCATACACATATCTCATGTTGTTCACAATTATAACAATCTATATATTCATATAAATCAATTAAGCACTTAGGATTTCTTATGCGACTACTCATCAAGTCCTATATCCATCATTAGAACACCCTCAAAGTCTTATTTCACTAATATCATCCTACATTAGAAGAATGAATCAAATCTACCTTAAAACAGGCGAAAAATTACATTTACAGGGGCCTAACACGGCCGCCCGTGTTGCCTGACATGGCCCGTGTCAGGTGGCCTGGGACACGCCCCTCAAAATCCACAAAAACTCATTTTCCAGGGGGACAACACGGCCACCCGTGTTGTACAACACTGCCCGTGTTGTGGCAAAATCATCCAAAACTCATTTTCCAGGAGCACAACACGGCCGCCCGTGTTGTACAACACTGCCCGTGTTGTGGCACCTGTACCCCAAAAATTCAATTTTTCCAAAAGTCCCAATTTCTCCCCTCTTCCTCACATGCACGAATCCCACCCATTCTAAGTCAAATTTGACACTCAAAACCAACCAATTCACATGTTTATTATCCATTTATACATATAACATCAACTAGTTTTACTAATAACTTTCCTAGATCAATTAAGGAATCTATGAGGTTTAATCCTCTTCTTTGTTCATCATAACCCCCACAACCTTCATATATCAATCTTCCCAATACCCAACATACGACACCAAATATATTTTCAAAATACATCGTATAATCATATTCATCAACAATTTCACAATATTGCATCAATTCAATCATTGTTATTATAATCTCTTAAAATACCTAAGGGAGGAAGGAACTCCCAATTACCCTTCTATGTCCTATCACCAATCATAAACCCTTTTCTCCCCCCTTACCTTAAAATCGAAGCTTTCTTTCACAACCTTTGGTTCTTGGTGATCTACGATCCTTGACCTTGCCTTTCTTCTCCTCTTTCTCCAGACCTCTCTGTTCTTCGTCAAAATACGATGAATGAGGTTTGTTTCCCTATTTCCTCTTTTTATGAAAATAACAATTCCACCTTTTCCCCTTAAACCTCTAATTAACCATTTATTTATTTTTATTTTATTTAAATAATAACAACATTATAATAATACACCTTATATTATTATTATTATTCCATGAAACTTTTCAGATCCTTTCTATATGGTACTAGAGAAGGTTATGATGCAAGTCCAAGCAAAACAATTTCTCAAAATTAGATTCTATGAAACTTTTTGAAATACTAGTTTCCGTCAAAAATCGTAGTATATTATACACAATTTATAATATTTTTGGTCAAAAAATCAAATTAAATTGATGATTGTTCGACATTCCATGAAACTTTTCAGATCCTTTCTATATGGTATTAGGGAAGATTATGATGCAAGTCAAAGCAAAAACATTTCTCAAAATTAAAATTCTATGAAACTTTTTGAAATACTAGTTTCGGTCAAAAATCTTTGTATATTATACACAATTTTATACTAGTTTCGTTTAATAAATCAAATTAAATAGAGGATTGTTAGAAATGCTACGAAACTTTTCAGATCATTTCTATATGGTACTAGAAAAGGTTATGATGCAAGTCCAAGCAAAAAAATATCTCAAAATTAGATTCTATGAAACTTTTTGAAATACTAGTTTCGGTAAACAATCGTAGTATATTATACACAATTTATACTAGTTTCGGTCAAAAAATCTAATTAAATCGAGGATTGTTCGAAATTCCATGAAACTTTTCAGATCCTTTCTATATGGTATTAGTGAAGGTTATGATGCAAATCCAAGCAAAAAATTTCCTCAAAATTAGATTCTATGAAACTTTTTGAAATACTAGTTTCGGTCAAAAAGCGTAGTATATTATATACAATTTATACTATTTTTGGACAAAAAATCAAATTAAATTGATGATTGTTCGAAATTCCATGAAAATTTTCAGATCCTTTCTATATGGTATTAGGGATGGTTATGATGCAAGTCCAAGCAAAAACATTTCTCAAAATCAGATTCTATGAAACTTTTTGAAATACTAGTTTCGGTCAAAAATCGTAGTATATTATACACAATTTTATACTAGTTTCGTTCAAAAAATCAAATTAAATCGAGGATTGTTCAAAATGCTACGAAACTTTTCAAATCCTTTCTATATGGTACTAGAGAAGGTTATGATGCAAGTCCAAGCCAAAAAATTTCTCAAAATTAGATTCTATGAAACTTTTTGAAATACTAGTTTCGGTCAAAAATCGTAGTATATTATACACAATTTATTCTATTTTTGGTCAAAAAATCAAATTAAATTGATGATTGTTCGAAATTCCATTAAAGTTTTCAGATCCTTTCTATATGGTATTAGAGAAGGTTATGATGCAAGTCCAAGCAAAAACATTTTTCAAAATTAGATTCTATGAAACTTTTTGAAATACTAGTTTCGGTCAAAAATCGTAGTATATTATACACAATTTTATACTAGTTTCGTTTAAAAAATCAAATTAAATAGAGGATTGTTCGAAATGCTACGAAACTTTTTAGATCATTTCTATATGGTACTAGAGAAGGTTATGATGCAAGTCCAAGCAAAAAAATATCTCAAAATTAGATTCTATGCAACTTTTTGAAATACTAGTTTCGGTAAACAATCGTAGTATATTATACACAATTTATACTAGTTTCGGTCAAAAAATCTAATTAAATCGAGGATTGTTCGAAATTCCATGAAACTTTTCAGATCCTTTCTATATGGTATTAGGGAAGGTTATGAGGCAAATACAAGCATAAAAATTTCTCAAAATTAGATTCTATGAAACTTTTTGAAATACTAGTTTCGGTCAAAAATCGTAGTATATTATGCACAATTTATACTATTTTTGGTCAAAAAATCAAATTAAATTGATGATTGTTCGAAATTCCATGAAAATTTTCAGATGCTTTCTATATGGTATTTGGGATGGTTATGATGCAAGTCCAAGCAAAAACTTTTCTCAAAATCAGATTCTATGAAACTTTTTGAAATACTAGTTTCGGTCAAAAATCGTAGTATATAATACACAATTTTATACTAGTTTCGTTCAAAAAATCAAATTAAATCGAGGATTGTTCGAAATGCTACGAAACTTTTCAGATCCTTTCTATATGGTACTAGAGAAGGTTATGATGCAAGTCCAAGCAAAACAATTTCTCAAAATTAGATTCTATGAAACTTTTTGAAATACTAGTTTCGGTCAAAAATCGTAGTATATTATACACAATTTATACTATTTTTGGTCAAAAAATCAAATTAAATTGATGATTGTTCGACATTCCATGAAACTTTTCAGATCCTTTCTATATGGTATTAGGGAAGGTTATGATGCAAGTCAAAGCAAAAACACTTCTCAAAATTAAAATTCTATGAAACTTTTTGAAATACTAGTTTCGGTCAAAAATCTTTGTATATTATACATAATTTTATACTAGTTTCGTTTAAAAAATCAAATTAAATAGAGGATTGTTAGAAATGCTACGAAACTTTTCAGATCATTTCTATATGGTACTAGAGAAGGTTATGATGCAAGTCCAAGCAAAAAATATCTCAAAATTAGATTCTATGAAACTTTTTGAAATACTAGTTTCGGTAAACAATCGTAGTATATTATACACAATTTATACTAGTTTCGGTCAAAAAATCTAATTAAATCGAGGATTGTTCGAAATTCCATGAAACTTTTCAGATCCTTTCTATATGGTATTAGGGAAGGTTATGATGCAAATCCAAGCAAAAAATTTCCTCAAAATTAGATTCTATGAAACTTTTTGAAATACTAGTTTCGGTCAAAAATCGTAGTATATTATATACAATTTATACTATTTTTGGACAAAAAATCAAATTAAATTGATGATTGTTCGAAATTCCATGAAAATTTTCAGATCCTTTCTATATGGTATTAGGGAAGGTTATGATGCAAGTCCAAGCAAAAAATTTCTCAAAATTAGATTCTATGAAACTTTTTGAAATACTAGTTTCGGTCAAAAATCGTAGTATATTATACACAATTTATTCTATTTTTGGTCAAAAAATCAAATTAAATTGATGATTGTTCGAAATTCCATTAAAGTTTTCAGATCCTTTCTATATGGTATTAGAGAAGGTTATGATGCAAGTCCATGCAAAAACATTTTTAAAAATTAGATTCTATGAAACTTTTTGAAATACTAGTTTCGGTCAAAAATAGTAGTATATTATACACAATTTTATACTAGTTTCGTTTAAAAAATCAAATTAAATAGAGGATTGTTCGAAATGCTACGAAACTTTTTAGATCATTTCTATATGGTACTAGAGAAGGTTATGATGCAAGTCCAAGCAAAAAAATATCTCAAAATTAGATTCTATGCAACTTTTTGAAATACTAGTGTCGGTAAACAATCGTAGTATATTATACACAATTTATACTAGTTTCGGTCAAAAAATCTAATTAATTCGAGGATTGTTCGAAATTCCATGAAACTTTTCAGATCCTTTCTATATGGTATTAGGGAAGGTTATGAGGCAAATCCAAGCAAAAAAATTTCTCAAAATTAGATTCTATGAAACTTTTTGAAATACTAGTTTCGGTCAAAAATCGTAGTATATTATGCACAATTTATACTATTTTTGGTCAAAAAATCAAATTAAATTGATGATTGTTCGAAATTCCATGAAAATTTTCAGATCCTTTCTATATGGTATTTGGGATGGTTATGATGCAAGTCCAAGCAAAAACTTTTCTCAAAATCAGATTCTATGAAACTTTTTGAAATACTATTTTCGGTCAAAAATCGGAGTATATAATACACAATTTTATACTAGTTTCGTTCAAAAAATCAAATTAAATCGAGGATTGTTCGAAATGCTACGAAACTTTTCAAATCCTTTCTATATGGTACTAGAGAAGGTTATGATGCAAGTCCAAGCAAAAAAATTTCTCAAAATTAGATTATATGAAACTTTTTGAAATACTAGTTTCGGTCAAAAATCGTAGTATATTATACACAATTTATTCTATTTTTGGTCAAAAAATAAAATAAAATTGATGATTGTTCGAAATTCCATGAAACTTTTCAGATCCTTTCTATATGGTATTAGGGAAGGTTATGATGCAAGTCCAAGCAAAAACATTTCTCAAAATTAGATTCTATGAAACTTTTTGAAATACTAGTTTCGGTCAAAAACCGTAGTATATTATACACAATTTTATACTAGTTTCGTTCAAAAAATCAAATTAAATCTAGGATTTTTCGAAATGCTACGAAACTTTTCAGATCCTTTCTATATGGTACTAGAGAAGGTTATGATGCAAGTCCAAGCAAAAAAATTTCTCAAAATTAGATTCTATGAAACTTTTTGAAATACTAGTTTCGATCAAAAATCGTAGTATATTATACACAATTCATTCTATTTTTGGTCAAAAAATCAAATTAAATTGATGATTGTTCGAAATTCCATGAAACTTTTCAGATCCTTTCTATATGGTATTAGGGAAGGTTATGATGCAAGTCCAAGCAAAAACATTTCTCAAAATTAGATTCTATGAAACTTTTTGAAATACTAGTTTCGGTCAAAAATCGTAGTATATTATACACAATTTTATACTAGTTTCGTTTAAAAAATTCAAATTAAATCGAGGATTGTTCGAAATGCTACGAAACTTTTCAGATCCTTTCTATATGGTACTAGAGAAGGTTATGATGCAAGTCCAAGCAAAAAAATATCTCAAAATTAGATTCTATGAAACATTTTGAAATACTAGTTTCGGTAAACAATCATAGTATATTATACACAATTTATACTAGTTTCGGTCAAAAAATCTAATTAAATCGAGGATTGTTCGAAATTCAATGAAACTTTTCAGATCCTTTCAATATGGTATTAGGGAAGGGTATGATGCAAGTCCAAGCAAAATTTTTTCTCAAAATTAGATTCTATGAAACTTTTTGAAATACTAGTTTCGGTCAAAAATCGTAGTATATTATACACAATTTATACTATTTTGGTCAAAAAATCAAATTAAATTGATGATTGTTCGAAATTCCCTGAAACTTTTCAGTTCCTTTCTATATGGTATTAGGGATGGTTATGATGCAAGTCCAAGCAAAAACATTTCTCAAAATCCGATTCTATGAAACTTTTTGAAATACTAGTTTCGGTAAAAAATCGTAGTATATTATACACAATTTTATACTAGTTTCGTTCAAAAAATCAAATTAAATCGAGGATTGTTCGAAATGCTACGAAACTTTTCAGATCCTTTCTATATGGTACTAGAGAAGGTTATGATGCAAGTCCAAGCAAAAAAATTTCTCAAAATTAGATTCTATGAAACTTTTTGAAATACTAGTTTCGGTCAAAAATCGTAGTATATTATACACAATTTATTCTATTTTTAGTCAAAAAATCAAATTAAATTGATGATTGTTCGAAATTCCATGAAACTTTTCAGATCCTTTCTATATGGTATTAGGGAAGGTTATGATGCAAGTCCAAGCAAAAACATTTCTCAAAATTAGATTCTATGAAACTTTTTGAAATACTAGTTTCGGTCAAAAATCGTAGTATATTATACACAATTTTATACTAGTTTCGGTCAAAAAATCAAATTAAATCGAGGATTGTTCGAAATGCTACGAAACATTGCAAATCCTTTCTATATGGTACTAGAGAAGGTAATGATGCAAGTCCAAGCAAAAAATTACCTCAAAATTAGATTCTATGAAATTTATTGAAATACTTTTTCGTTAAACAATCGTAGTATATTATACACAATTTATACTAGTTTCGATTAAAAAATCTATTTAAATCAAGGATTGTTCGAAATTCCATGAAACTTTTCAGATCCTTTCTATATGGTATTAGGGAAGGTTATGATGCAAGTCCAAGAAAAAAAATTTCTCAAAATTAGATTCTATGAAACTTTTTGAAATACTAGTTTCGATCAAAAATCGTAGTATATTATACACAATTCATTCTATTTTTGGTCAAAAAATAAAATTAAATTGATGATTGTTCGAAATTCCATGAAACTTTTCAGATCCTTTCTATATGGTATTAGGGAAGGTTATGATGCAAGTCCAAGCAAAAACATTTCTCAAAATTAGATTCTATGAAACTTTTTAAAATACTAGTTTCGGTCAAAAATCGTAGTATATTATACACAATTTTATACTAGTTTCGTTTAAAAAATTCAAATTAAATCGAGGATTGTTCGAAATGCTACGAAACTTTTCAGATCCTTTCTATATGGTACTAGAGAAGGTTATGATGCAAGTCCAAGCAAAAAAATATCTCAAAATTAGATTCTATGAAACATTTTGAAATACTAGTTTCGGTAAACAATCGTAGTATATTATACACAATTTATACTAGTTTCGGTCAATAAATCTAATTAAATCGAGGATTGTTCGAAATTCAATGAAACTTTTCAGATCCTTTCAATATGGTATTAGGGAAGGTTATGATGCAAGTCCAAGCAAAATTTTTTCTCAAAATTAGATTCTATGAAACTTTTTGAAATACTAGTTTCGGTCAAAAATCGTAATATATTATACACAATCTTATACTAGTTTCGGTCAAAAAATCAAATTAAATCGAGGATTGTTCGAAATGCTACGAAACATTTCAGATCCTTTCTATATGGTACTAGAGAAGGTTATGATGCAAGTCCAAGCAAAAAATTACCTCAAAATTAGATTCTATGAAATTTTTTGAAATACTAGTTTCGTTAAACAATCGTAGTATATTATACACAATTTATACTAGTTTCGATTAAAAAATCTATTTAAATCAAGGATTGTTCGAAATTCCATGAAACTTTTCAGATCCTTTCTATATGGTATTAGGGAAGGTTATGATGCAAGTCCAAGCAAAAAAAATTCTCAAAATTAGATTCTATGAAACTTTTTGAAATACTAGTTTCGGTCAAAAATCGTAGTATATTAAACACAATTTATACTATTTTAGTTCAAAAATCAAATTAAATTGATGATTGTTCGAAATTCCAAGAAACTTTTCAGATCCTTTCTATATTGTATTAGGGATGGTTATGATGAAAGTCCAAGCAAAAACATTTCTCAAAATCAGATTCTATGAAACTTTTTGAAATACTAGTTTTGGTCAAAAATCGTAGTATATTATACAAAATTTTATACTAGTTTCGTTCAAAAAATCAAATTAAATCGAGGATTGTTCGAAATGCTACGAAACTTTTCAGATCCTTTCTATATGGTACTAGAGAAGGTTATGATGCAAGTCCAAGCAAAAAAATTTCTCAAAATTAGATTCTATGAAACTTTTTAAATATTAGTTTCGGGCAAAAATCGTAGTATATTATACACAATTTATACTATTTTTGGTCAAAAAATCAAATTAAATTGATGATTGTTCGACATTCCATGAAACTTTTCAGATCCTTTCTATATGGTATTAGGGAATGTTATGATGCAAGTCCAAGCAAAAACATTTATCAAAATTAGATTCTATGATACTTTTTGAAATACTAGTTTCGGTAAAAAATCGTAGTATATTATACACAATTTTATACTAGTTTCGTTTAAAAAATCAAATTAAATAGAGGATTGTTCGAAATGCTACGAAACTTTTCAGATCCTTTCTATATGGTACTAGAGAAGGTTATGATGCAAGTCCAAGCAAAAAAATATCTCAAAATTAGATTCTATGCAACTTTTTGAAATACTAGTTTCGGTAAACAATCGTAGTATATTATACACAATTTATATTAGTTTCGGTCAAAAAATCTAATTAAATCGAGGATTGTTCAAAATTCAATGAAACTTTTCAGATCCTTTCAATATGGTATTAGGGAAGGGTATGATGCAAGTCCAAGCAAAACTTTTTCTCAAAATTAGATTCTATGAAACTTTTTGAAATACTAGTTTCGGTCAAAAATCGTAGTATATTATATACAATTTATACTATTTTTGGTCAAAAAATCAAATTAAATTGATGATTGTTCGAAATTCCATGAAAATTTTCAGATCCTTTCTATATGGTATTAGGGATGGTTTTGATGCAAGTCCAAGCAAAAACATTTCTCAAAATCAGATTCTATGAAACTTTTTGAAATACTAGTTTCGGTCAAAAATCGTAGTATATTATACACAATTTTATACTAGTTTCGTTCAAAAAATCAAATTAAATCGAGGATTGTTCGAAATGCTACGAAACTTTTCAGATCCTTTCTATATGGTACTAGAGAAGGTTATGATGCAAGTCCAAGCAAAAAAATTTCTCAAAATTAGATTCTATGAAACTTTTTGAAATACTAGTTTCGGTCAAAAATCGTAGTATATTATACACAATTTATTCTATTTTTAGTCAAAAAATCAAATTAAATTGATGATTGTTCGAAATTCCATGAAACTTTTCAGATCCTTTCTATATGGTATTAGGGAAGGTTATGATGCAAGTCCAAGCAAAAACATTTCTCAAAATTAGATTCTATGAAACTTTTTGAAATACTAGTTTCGGTCAAAAATCGTAGTATATTATACACAATTTTATACTAGTTTCGGTCAAAAAATCAAATTAAATCGAGGATTGTTCGAAATGCTACGAAACATTTCAGATCCTTTCTATATGGTACTAGAGAAGGTTATGATGCAAGTCCAAGCAAAAAATTAGCTCAAAATTAGATTCTATGAAATTTTTTGAAATACTAGTTTCGTTAAACAATCGTAGTATATTATACACAATTTATACTAGTTTCGATTAAAAAATCTATTTAAATCAAGGATTGTTCGAAATTCCATGAAACTTTTCAGATCCTTTCTATATGGTATTAGGGAAGGTTATGATGCAAGTCCAAGCAAAAAAAAATTCTCAAAATTAGATTCTATGAAACTTTTTGAAATACTAGTTTCGGTCAAAAATCGTAGTATATTATACACAATTTATACTATTTTTGGTCAAAAATCAAATTAAATTGATGATTGTTCGAAATTCCAAGAAACTTTTCAGATCCTTTCTATATTGTATTAGGGATGGTTATGATGAAATTCCAAGCAAAAACATTTCTCAAAATCAGATTCTATGAAACTTTTTGAAATACTAGTTTCGGTCAAAAATCGTAGTATATTATACACAATTTTATACTAGTTTCGTTCAAAAAATCAAATTAAATCGAGGATTGTTCGAAATGCTACGAAACTTTTCAGATCCTTTCTATATGGTACTAGAGAAGGTTATGATGCAAGTCCAAGCAAAAAAATTTCTCAAAATTAGATTCTATGAAACTTTTTGAAATACTAGTTTCGATCAAAAATCGTAGTATATTATACACAATTCATTCTATTTTTGGTCAAAAAATCAAATTAAATTGATGATTGTTCGAAATTCCATGAAACTTTTCAGATCCTTTCTATATGGTATTAGGGAAGGTTATGATGCAAGTCCAAGCAAAAACATTTCTCAAAATTAGATTCTATGAAACTTTTTGAAATACTAGTTTCGGTCAAAAATCGTAGTATATTATACACAATTTTATACTAGTTTCGTTTAAAAAATTCAAATTAAATCGAGGATTGTTCGAAATGCTACGAAACTTTTCAGATCCTTTCTATATGGTACTAGAGAAGGTTATGATGCAAGTCCAAGCAAAAAAATATCTCAAAATTAGATTCTATGAAACATTTTGAAATACTAGTTTCGGTAAACAATCGTAGTATATTATACACAATTTATACTAGTTTCGGTCAAAAAATCTAATTAAATCGAGGATTGTTCGAAATTCAATGAAACTTTTCAGATCCTTTCAATATGGTATTAGGGAAGGGTATGATGCAAGTCCAAGCAAAATTTTTTCTCAAAATTAGATTCTATGAAACTTTATGAAATACTAGTTTCGGTCAAAAATCGTAGTATATTATACACAATTTATACTATTTTTGGTCAAAAATCAAATTAAATTGATGATTGTTCGAAATTCCAAGAAACTTTTCAGATCCTTTCTATATTGTATTAGGGATGGTTATGATGAAAGTCCAAGCAAAAACATTTCTCAAAATCAGATTCTATGAAACTTTTTGAAATACTAGTTTCGGTCAAAAATCGTAGTATATTATACACAATTTTATACTAGTTTCGTTCAAAAAATCAAATTAAATCGAGGATTGTTCGAAATGCTACGAAACTTTTCAGATCCTTTCTATATGGTACTAGAGAAGGTTATGATGCAAGTCCAAGCAAAAAAATTTCTCAAAATTAGATTCTATGAAACTTTTTGAAATACTAGTTTCGATCAAAAATCGTAGTATATTATACACAATTCATTCTATTTTTGGTCAAAAAATCAAATTAAATTGATGATTGTTCGAAATTCCATGAAACTTTTCAGATCCTTTCTATATGGTATTAGGGAAGGTTATGATGCAAGTCCAAGCAAAAACATTTCTCAAAATTAGATTCTATGAAACTTTTTGAAATACTAGTTTCGGTCAAAAATCGTAGTATATTATACACAATTTTATACTAGTTTCGTTTAAAAAATTCAAATTAAATCGAGGATTGTTCGAAATGCTACGAAACTTTTCAGATCCTTTCTATATGGTACTAGAGAAGGTTATGATGCAAGTCCAAGCAAAAAAATATCTCAAAATTAGATTCTATGAAACATTTGGAAATACTAGTTTCGGTAAACAATCGTAGTATATTATACACAATTTATACTAGTTTCGGTCAATAAATCTAATTAAATCGAGGATTGTTCGAAATTCAATGAAACTTTTCAGATCCTTTCAATATGGTATTAGGGAAGGTTATGATGCAAGTCCAAGCAAAAATTTTTCTCAAAATTAGATTCTATGAAACTTTTTGAAATACTAGTTTCGGTCAAAAATCGTAATATATTATACACAATCTTATACTAGTTTCGGTCAAAAAATCAAATTAAATCGAGGATTGTTCGAAATGCTACGAAACATTTCAGATCCTTTCTATATGGTACTAGAGAAGGTTATGATGCAAGTCCAAGCAAAAAATTACCTCAAAATTAGATTCTATGAAATTTTTTGAAATACTAGTTTCGTTAAACAATCGTAGTATATTATACACAATTTATACTAGTTTCGATTAAAAAATCTATTTAAATCAAGGATTGTTCGAAATTCCATGAAACTTTTCAGATCCTTTCTATATGGTATTAGGGAAGGTTATGATGCAAGTCCAAGCAAAAAAAATTCTCAAAATTAGATTCTATGAAACTTTTTGAAATACTAGTTTCGGTCAAAAATCGTAGTATATTAAACACAATTTATACTATTTTAGTTCAAAAATCAAATTAAATTGATGATTGTTCGAAATTCCAAGAAACTTTTCAGATCCTTTCTATATTGTATTAGGGATGGTTATGATGAAAGTCCAAGCAAAAACATTTCTCAAAATCAGATTCTATGAAACTTTTTGAAATACTAGTTTTGGTCAAAAATCGTAGTATATTATACAAAATTTTATACTAGTTTCGTTCAAAAAATCAAATTAAATCGAGGATTGTTCGAAATGCTACGAAACTTTTCAGATCCTTTCTATATGGTACTAGAGAAGGTTATGATGCAAGTCCAAGCAAAAAAATTTCTCAAAATTAGATTCTATGAAACTTTTTAAATACTAGTTTCGGGCAAAAATCGTAGTATATTATACACAATTTATACTATTTTTGGTCAAAAAATCAAATTAAATTGATGATTGTTCGACATTCCATGAAACTTTTCAGATCCTTTCTATATGGTATTAGGGAATGTTATGATGCAAGTCCAAGCAAAAACATTTATCAAAATTAGATTCTATGAAACTTTTTGAAATACTAGTTTCGGTAAAAAATCGTAGTATATTATACACAATTTTATACTAGTTTCGTTTAAAAAATCAAATTAAATAGAGGATTGTTCGAAATGCTAGGAAACTTTTCAGATCCTTTCTATATGGTACTAGAGAAGGTTATGATGCAAGTCCAAGCAAAAAAATATCTCAAAATTAGATTCTATGCAACTTTTTGAAATACTAGTTTCGGTAAACAATCGTAGTATATTATACACAATTTATATTAGTTTCGGTCAAAAAATCTAATTAAATCGAGGATTGTTCGAAATTCAATGAAACTTTTCAGATCCTTTCAATATGGTATTAGGGAAGGGTATGATGCAAGTCCAAGCAAAACTTTTTCTCAAAATTAGATTCTATGAAACTTTTTGAAATACTAGTTTCGGTCAAAAATCGTAGTATATTATATACAATTTATACTATTTTTGGTCAAAAAATCAAATTAAATTGATGATTGTTCGAAATTCCATGAAAATTTTCAGATCCTTTCTATATGGTATTAGGGATGGTTTTGATGCAAGTCCAAGCAAAAACATTTCTCAAAATCAGATTCTATGAAACTTTTTGAAATACTAGTTTCGGTCAAAAATCGTAGTATATTATACACAATTTTATACTAGTTTCGTTCAAAAAATCAAATTAAATCGAGGATTGTTCGAAATGCTACGAAACTTTTCAGATCCTTTCTATATGGTACTAGAGAAGGTTATGATGCAAGTCCAAGCAAAAAAATTTCTCAAAATTAGATTCTATGAAACTTTTTGAAATACTAGTTTCGGTCAAAAATCGTAGTATATTATACACAATTTATTCTATTTTTAGTCAAAAAATCAAATTAAATTGATGATTGTTCGAAATTCCATGAAACTTTTCAGATCCTTTCTATATGGTATTAGGGAAGGTTATGATGCAAGTCCAAGCAAAAACATTTCTCAAAATTAGATTCTATGAAACTTTTTGAAATACTAGTTTCGGTCAAAAATCGTAGTATATTATACACAATTTTATACTAGTTTCGGTCAAAAAATCAAATTAAATCGAGGATTGTTCGAAATGCTACGAAACATTTCAGATCCTTTCTATATGGTACTAGAGAAGGTTATGATGCAAGTCCAAGCAAAAAATTAGCTCAAAATTAGATTCTATGAAATTTTTTGAAATACTAGTTTCGTTAAACAATCGTAATATATTATACACAATTTATACTAGTTTCGATTAAAAAATCTATTTAAATCAAGGATTGTTCGAAATTCCATGAAACTTTTCAGATCCTTTCTATATGGTATTAGGGAAGGTTATGCTGCAAGTCCAAGCAAAAAAAATCTCAAAATTAGATTCTATGAAACTTTTTGAAATACTAGTTTCGGTCAAAAATCGTAGTATATTATACACAATTTATACTATTTTTGGTCAAAAATCAAATTAAATTGATGATTGTTCGAAATTCCAAGAAACTTTTCAGATCCTTTCTATATTGTATTAGGGATGGTTATGATGAAAGTCCAAGCAAAAACATTTCTCAAAATCAGATTCTATGAAACTTTTTGAAATACTAGTTTTGGTCAAAAATCGTAGTATATTATACACAATTTTATACTAGTTTCGTTCAAAAAATCAAATTAAATCGAGGATTGTTCGAAATGCTACGAAACTTTTCAGATCCTTTCTATATGGTACTAGAGAAGGTTATGATGCAAGTCCAAGCAAAAAAATTTCTCAAAATTAGATTCTATGAAACTTTTTGAAATACTAGTTTCGATCAAAAATCGTAGTATATTATACACAATTCATTCTATTTTTGGTCAAAAAATCAAATTAAATTGATGATTGTTCGAAATTCCATGAAACTTTTCAGATCCTTTCTATATGGTATTAGGGAAGGTTATGATGCAAGTCCAAGCAAAAAAAATTCTCAAAATTAGATTCTATGAAACTTTTTGAAATACTAGTTTCGGTCAAAAATCGTAGTATATTATACACAATTTATACTATTTTTGGTCAAAAATCAAATTAAATTGATGATTGTTCGAAATTCCAAGAAACTTTTCAGATCCTTTCTATATTGTATTAGGGATGGTTATGATGAAAGTCCAAGCAAAAACATTTCTCAAAATCAGATTCTATGAAACTTTTTGAAATACTAGTTTTGGTCAAAAATCGTAGTATATTATACACAATTTTATACTAGTTTCGTTCAAAAAATCAAATTAAATCGAGGATTGTTCGAAATGCTACGAAACTTTTCAGATCCTTTCTATATGGTACTAGAGAAGGTTATGATGCAAGTTCAAGCAAAAAAATTTCTCAAAATTAGATTCTATGAAACTTTTTGAAATACTAGTTTCGATCAAAAATCGTAGTATATTATACACAATTCATTCTATTTTTGGTCAAAAAATAAAATAAAATTGATGATTGTTCGAAATTCCATGAAACTTTTCAGATCCTTTCTATATGGTATTAGGGAAGGTTATGATGCAAGTCCAAGCAAAAACATTTCTCAAAATTAGATTCTATGAAACTTTTTAAAATACTAGTTTCGGTCAAAAATCGTAGTATATTATACACAATTTTATACTAGTTTCGTTTAAAAAATTCAAATTAAATCGAGGATTGTTCGAAATGCTACGAAACTTTTCAGATCCTTTCTATATGGTACTAGAGAAGGTTATGATGCAAGTCCAAGCAAAAAAATATCTCAAAATTAGATTCTATGAAACTTTTTGAAATACTAGTTTCGGTAAACAATCGTAGTATATTATACACAATTTATACTAGTTTCGGTCAATAAATCTAATTAAATCGAGGATTGTTCGAAATTCAATGAAACTTTTCAGATCCTTTCAATATGGTATTAGGGAAGGTTATGATGCAAGTCCAAGCAAAAATTTTTCTCAAAATTAGATTCTATGAAACTTTTTGAAATACTAGTTTCGGTCAAAAATCGTAATATATTATACACAATCTTATACTAGTTTCGGTCAAAAAATCAAATTAAATCGAGGATTGTTCGAAATGCTACGAAACATTTCAGATCCTTTCTATATGGTACTAGAGAAGGTTATGATGCAAGTCCAAGCAAAAAATTACCTCAAAATTAGATTCTATGAAATTTTTTGAAATACTAGTTTCGTTAAACAATCGTAGTATATTATACACAATTTATACTAGTTTCGATTAAAAAATCTATTTAAATCAAGGATTGTTCGAAATTCCATGAAACTTTTCAGATCCTTTCTATATGGTATTAGGGAAGGTTATGATGCAAGTCCAAGCAAAAAAAATTCTCAAAATTAGATTCTATGAAACTTTTTGAAATACTAGTTTCGGTCAAAAATCGTAGTATATTAAACACAATTTATACTATTTTAGTTCAAAAATCAAATTAAATTGATGATTGTTCGAAATTCCAAGAAACTTTTCAGATCCTTTCTATATTGTATTAGGGATGGTTATGATGAAAGTCCAAGCAAAAACATTTCTCAAAATCAGATTCTATGAAACTTTTTGAAATACTAGTTTTGGTCAAAAATCGTAGTATATTATACAAAATTTTATACTAGTTTCGTTCAAAAAATCAAATTAAATCGAGGATTGTTCGAAATGCTACGAAACATTTCAGATCCTTTCTATATGGTACTAGAGAAGGCTATGATGCAAGTCCAAGCAAAAAATTACCTCAAAATTAGATTCTATGAAATTTTTTGAAATACTAGTTTCGTTAAACAATCGTAGTATATTAAACACAATTTATACTAGTTTCGATTAAAAAATCTATTTAAATCAAGGATTGTTCGAAATTCCATGAAACTTTTCAGATCCTTTCTATATGGTATTAGGGAAGGTTATGATGCAAGTCCAAACAAAAAAAATTCTCAAAATTAGATTCTATGAAACTTTTTGAAATACTAGTTTCGGTCAAAAATCGTAGTATATTAAACACAATTTATACTATTTTAGTTCAAAAATAAAATTAAATTGATGATTGTTCGAAATTCCAAGAAATTTTTCAGATCCTTTCTATATTGTATTAGGGATGGTTATGATGAAAGTCCAAGCAAAAACATTTCTCAAAATCAGATTCTATGAAACTTTTTGAAATACTAGTTTTGGTCAAAAATCGTAGTATATTATACAAAATTTTATACTAGTTTCGTTCAAAAAATCAAATTAAATCGAGGATTGTTCGAAATGCTACGAAACTTTTCAGATCCTTTCTATATGGTACTAGAGAAGGTTATGATGCAAGTCCAAGCAAAAAAATTTCTCAAAATTAGATTCTATGAAACTTTTTGAAATACTAGTTTCGGGCAAAAATCGTAGTATATTATACACAATTTATACTATTTTTGGTCAAAAAATCAAATTAAATTGATGATTGTTCGACATTCCATGAAACTTTTCAGATCCTTTCTATATGGTATTAGGGAATGTTATGATGCAAGTCCAAGCAAAAACATTTATCAAAATTAGATTCTATGAAACTTTTTGAAATACTAGTTTCGGTAAAAAATCGTAGTATATTATACACAATTTTATACTAGTTTCGTTTAAAAAATCAAATTAAATAGAGGATTGTTCGAAATGCTACGAAACTTTTCAGATCCTTTCTATATGGTACTAGAGAAGGTTATGATGCAAGTCCAAGCAAAAAAATATCTCAAAATTAGATTCTATGCAACTTTTTGAAATACTAGTTTCGTTAAACAATCGTAGTATATTATACACAATTTATACTAGTTTCGATTAAAAAATCTATTTAAATCAAGGATTGTTCGAAATTCCATGAAACTTTTCAGATCCTTTCTATATGGTATAAGGGAAGGTTATGATGCAAGTCCAAGCAAAAAAAATTCTCAAAATTAGATTCTATGAAACTTTTTGAAATACTAGTTTCGGTCAAAAATCGTAGTATATTATACACAATTTATACTATTTTTGGTCAAAAATCAAATTAAATTGATGATTGTTCGAAATTCCAAGAAACTTTTCAGATCCTTTCTATATTGTATTAGGGATGGTTATGATGAAAGTCCAAGCAAAAACATTTCTCAAAATCAGATTCTATGAAACTTTTTGAAATACTAGTTTTGGTCAAAAATCGTAGTATATTATACACAATTTTATACTAGTTTCGTTCAAAAAATCAATTTAAATCGAGGATTGTTCGAAATGCTACGAAACTTTTCAGATCCTTTCTATATGGTACTAGAGAAGGTTATGATGCAAGTCCAAGCAAAAAAATTTCTCAAAATTAGATTCTATGAAACTTTTTGAAATACTAGTTTCGATCAAAAATCGTAGTATATTATACACAATTCATTTTATTTTTGGTCAAAAAATCAAATTAAATTGATGATTGTTCGAAATTCCATGAAACTTTTCAGATCCTTTCTATATGGTATTAGGGAAGGTTATGATGCAAGTCCTAGCAAAATCATTTCTCAAAATTAGATTCTATGAAACTTTTTAAAATACTAGTTTCGGTCAAAAATCGTAGTATATTATACACAATTTTATACTAGTTTCGTTTAAAAAATTCAAATTAAATCGAGGATTGTTCGAAATGCTACGAAACTTTTCAGATCCTTTCTATATGGTACTAGAGAAGGTTATGATGCAAGTCCAAGCAAAAAAATATCTCAAAATTAGATTCTATAAAACTTTTTGAAATACTAGTTTCGGTAAACAATCGTAGTATATTATACACAATTTATACTAGTTTCGGTCAATAAATCAAATTAAATCGAGGATTGTTCGAAATTCAATGAAACTTTTCAGATCCTTTCAATATGGTATTAGGGAAGGTTATGATGCAAGTCCAATCAAAAAATTTTCTCAAAATTAGATTCTATGAAACTTTTTGAAATACTAGTTTCGGTCAAAAATCGTAATATATTATACACAATTTTATACTAGTTTCGGTCAAAAAATCAAATTAAATCGAGGATTGTTCGAAATGCTACGAAACATTTCAGATCCTTTCTATATGGTACTAGAGAAGGTTATGATGCAAGTCCAAGCAAAAAATTACCTCAAAATTAGATTCTATGAAATTTTTTGAAATACTAGTTTCGTTAAACAATCGTAGTATATTATACACAATTTATACTAGTTTCGATTAAAAAATCTATTTAAATCAAGGATTGTTCGAAATTCCATGAAACTTTTCAGATCCTTTCTATATGGTATTAGGGAAGGTTATGATGCAAGTCCAAGCAAAAAAAATTCTCAAAATTAGATTCTATGAAACTTTTTGAAATACTAGTTTCGGTCAAAAATCGTAGTATATTAAACACAATTTATACTATTTTAGTTCAAAAATCAAATTAAATTGATGATTGTTCGAAATTCCAAGAAACTTTTCAGATCCTTTCTATATTGTATTAGGGATGGTTATGATGAAAGTCCAAGCAAAAACATTTCTCAAAATCAGATTCTATGAAACTTTTTGAAATACTAGTTTTGGTCAAAAATCGTAGTATATTATACACAATTTTATACTAGTTTCGTTCAAAAAATCAAATTAAATCGAGGATTGTTCGAAATGCTACGAAACTTTTCAGATCCTTTCTATATGGTACTAGAGAAGGTTATGATGCAAGTCCAAGCAAAAAAATTTCTCAAAATTAGATTCTATGAAACTTTTTGAAATACTAGTTTCGGGCAAAAATCGTAGTATATTATACACAATTTATACTATTTTTGGTCAAAAAATTAAATTAAATTGATGATTGTTCGACATTCCATGAAACTTTTCAGATCCTTTCTATATGGTATTAGGGAATGTTATGATGCAAGTCCAAGCAAAAACATTTATCAAAATTAGATTCTATGAAACTTTTTGAAATACTAGTTTCGGTAAAAAATCGTAGTATATTATACACAATTTTATACTAGTTTCGTTTAAAAAATCAAATTAAATAGAGGATTGTTCGAAATGCTACGAAACTTTTCAGATCCTTTCTATATGGTACTAGAGAAGGTTATGATGCAAGTTCAAGCAAAAAAATATCTCAAAATTAGATTCTATGCAACTTTTTGAAATACTAGTTTCGGTAAACAATCGTAGTATATTATACACAATTTATATTAGTTTCGGTCAAAAAATCTAATTAAATCGAGGATTGTTCGAAATTCCATGAAACTTTTCAGATCCTTTCTAAATGGTATTAGGGAAGGTTATGATGCAAATCCAAGCAAAACTTTTTCTCAAAATTAGAATCTATGAAACTTTTTGAAATACTAGTTTCGGTCAAAAATCGTAGTATATTATATACAATTTATACTATTTTTGGTCAAAAAATCAAATTAAATTGATGATTGTTCGAAATTCCATGAAAATTTTCAGATCCTTTCTATATGGTATTAGGGATGGTTTTGATGCAAGTCCAAGCAAAAACATTTCTCAAAATCAGATTCTATGAAACTTTTTGAAATACTAGTTTCGGTCAAAAATCGTAGTATATTATACACAATTGTATACTAGTTTCGTTCAAAAAATCAAATTAAATCGAGGATTGTTCGAAATGCTACGAAACTTTTCAGATCCTTTCTATATGGTACTAGAGAAGGTTATGATGCAAGTCCAAGAAAAAAAATATCTCAAAATTAGATTCTACGAAAGTTTTTGAAATACTAGTTTCGGTCAAAAACCGTAGTATATTATACACAATTCATTTTATTTTTGGTCAAAAAATCAAATTAAATTGATAATTGTTCGAAATTCCATGAAACTTTTCAGATCCTTTCTATATGGTATTAGGGAAGGTTATGATGCAAGTCCACACAAAAACATTTCTCAAAATTAGATTCTATGAAACTTTTTGAAATACTAGTTTCGGTCAAAAATCGTAGTATATTATACACAATTTTATACTAGTTTCGTTTAAAAAATCAAATTAAATAGAGGATTGTTCGAAATGCTACGAAACTTATCAGATCCTTTCTATATGGTACTAGAGAAGGTTATGATGCAAGTCCAAGCAAAAAAATATCTCAAAATTAGATTCTATAAAACTTTTTGAAATACTAGTTTCGGTAAACAATCGTAGTATATTATACACAATTTATACTAGTTTCGGTCAATAAATCAAATTAAATCGAGGATTGTTCGAAATTCAATGAAACTTTTCAGATCCTTTCAATATGGTATTAGGGAAGGTTATGATGCAAGTCCAATCAAAAAATTTTCTCAAAATTAGATTCTATGAAACTTTTTGAAATACTAGTTTCGGTCAAAAATCGTAATATATTATACACAATTTTATACTAGTTTCGGTCAAAAAATCAAATTAAATCGAGGATTGTTCGAAATGCTACGAAACATTTCAGATCCTTTCTATATGGTACTAGAGAAGGTTATGATGCAAGTCCAAGCAAAAAATTACCTCAAAATTAGATTCTATGAAATTTTTTGAAATACTAGTTTCGTTAAACAATCGTAGTATATTATACACAATTTATACTAGTTTCGATTAAAAAATCTATTTAAATCAAGGATTGTTCGAAATTCCATGAAACTTTTCAGATCCTTTCTATATGGTATTAGGGAAGGTTATGATGCAAGTCCAAGCAAAAAAAATTCTCAAAATTAGATTCTATGAAACTTTTTGAAATACTAGTTTCGGTCAAAAATCGTAGTATATTAAACACAATTTATACTATTTTAGTTCAAAAATCAAATTAAATTGATGATTGTTCGAAATTCCAAGAAACTTTTCAGATCCTTTCTATATTGTATTAGGGATGGTTATGATGAAAGTCCAAGCAAAAACATTTCTCAAAATCAGATTCTATGAAACTTTTTGAAATACTAGTTTTGGTCAAAAATCGTAGTATATTATACACAATTTTATACTAGTTTCGTTCAAAAAATCAAATTAAATCGAGGATTGTTCGAAATGCTACGAAACTTTTCAGATCCTTTCTATATGGTACTAGAGAAGGTTATGATGCAAGTCCAAGCAAAAAAATTTCTCAAAATTAGATTCTATGAAACTTTTTGAAATACTAGTTTCGGGCAAAAATCGTAGTATATTATACACAATTTATACTATTTTTGGTCAAAAAATTAAATTAAATTGATGATTGTTCGACATTCCATGAAACTTTTCAGATCCTTTCTATATGGTATTAGGGAATGTTATGATGCAAGTCCAAGCAAAAACATTTATCAAAATTAGATTCTATGAAACTTTTTGAAATACTAGTTTCGGTAAAAAATCGTAGTATATTATACACAATTTTATACTAGTTTCGTTTAAAAAATCAAATTAAATAGAGGATTGTTCGAAATGCTACGAAACTTTTCAGATCCTTTCTATATGGTACTAGAGAAGGTTATGATGCAAGTTCAAGCAAAAAAATATCTCAAAATTAGATTCTATGCAACTTTTTGAAATACTAGTTTCGGTAAACAATCGTAGTATATTATACACAATTTATATTAGTTTCGGTCAAAAAATCTAATTAAATCGAGGATTGTTCGAAATTCCATGAAACTTTTCAGATCCTTTCTAAATGGTATTAGGGAAGGTTATGATGCAAATCCAAGCAAAACTTTTTCTCAAAATTAGAATCTATGAAACTTTTTGAAATACTAGTTTCGGTCAAAAATCGTAGTATATTATATACAATTTATACTATTTTTGGTCAAAAAATCAAATTAAATTGATGATTGTTCGAAATTCCATGAAAATTTTCAGATCCTTTCTATATGGTATTAGGGATGGTTTTGATGCAAGTCCAAGCAAAAACATTTCTCAAAATCAGATTCTATGAAACTTTTTGAAATACTAGTTTCGGTCAAAAATCGTAGTATATTATACACAATTGTATACTAGTTTCGTTCAAAAAATCAAATTAAATCGAGGATTGTTCGAAATGCTACGAAACTTTTCAGATCCTTTCTATATGGTACTAGAGAAGGTTATGATGCAAGTCCAAGAAAAAAAATATCTCAAAATTAGATTCTACGAAAGTTTTTGAAATACTAGTTTCGGTCAAAAACCGTAGTATATTATACACAATTTATTCTATTTTTGGTCAAAAAATCAAATTAAATTGATAATTGTTCGAAATTCCATGAAACTTTTCAGATCCTTTCTATATGGTATTAGGGAAGGTTATGATGCAAGTCCACACAAAAACATTTCTCAAAATTAGATTCTATGAAACTTTTTGAAATACTAGTTTCGGTCAAAAATCGTAGTATATTATACACAATTTTATACTAGTTTCGTTTAAAAAATCAAATTAAATAGAGGATTGTTCGAAATGCTACGAAACTTATCAGATCCTTTCTATATGGTACTAGAGAAGGTTATGATGCAAGTCCAAGCAAAAAAATATCTCAAAATTAGATTCTATGCAACTTTTTGAAATACTAGTTTCGGTAAACAATCGTAGTATATTATACACAATTTATATTAGTTTCGGTCAAAAAATCTAATTAAATCGAGGATTGTTCGAAATTCAATGAAACTTTTCAGATCCTTACAATATGGTATTAGGGAAGGGTATGATGCAAGTCCAAGCAAAACTTTTTCTCAAAATTAGATTCTATGAAACTTTTTGAAATACTAGTTTCGGTCAAAAATCGTAGTATATTATATACAATTTATACTATTTTTGGTCAAAAAATCAAATTAAATTGATGATTGTTCGAAATTCCATGAAAATTTTCAGATCCTTTCTATATGGTATTAGGGAAGGTTATGATGAAAGTCCAAGCAAAAACATTTCTCAAAATCAGATTCTATGAAACTTTTTGAAATACTAGTTTTGGTCAAAAATCGTAGTATATTATACACAATTTTATACTAGTTTCGTTCAAAAAATCAAATTAAATCGAGGATTGTTCGAAATGCTACGAAACTTTTCAGATCCTTTCTATATGGTACTAGAGAAGGTTATGATGCAAGTCCAAGCAAAAAAATTTCTCAAAATTAGATTCTATGAAACTTTTTGAAATACTAGTTTCGATCAAAAATCGTAGTATATTATACACAATTCATTTTATTTTTGGTCAAAAAATCAAATTAAATTGATGATTGTTCGAAATTCCATGAAACTTTTCAGATCCTTTCTATATGGTATTAGGGAAGGTTATGATGCAAGTCCTAGCAAAATCATTTCTCAAAATTAGATTCTATGAAACTTTTTAAAATACTAGTTTCGGTCAAAAATCGTAGTATATTATACACAATTTTATACTAGTTTCGTTTAAAAAATTCAAATTAAATCGAGGATTGTTCGAAATGCTACGAAACTTTTCAGATCCTTTCTATATGGTACTAGAGAAGGTTATGATGCAAGTCCAAGCAAAAAAATATCTCAAAATTAGATTCTATGAAACTTTTTGAAAATACTAGTTTCGGTAAACAATCGTAGTATATTATACACAATTTATACTAGTTTCGGTCAATAAATCAAATTAAATCGAGGATTGTTCGAAATTCAATGAAACTTTTCAAATCCTTTCAATATGGTATTAGGGAAGGTTATGATGCAAGTCCAATCAAAAAATTTTCTCAAAATTAGATTCTATGAAACTTTTTGAAATACTAGTTTCGGTCAAAAATCGTAATATATTATACACAATTTTATACTAGTTTCGGTCAAAAAATCAAATTAAATCGAGGATTGTTCGAAATGCTACGAAACATTTCAGATCCTTTCTATATGGTACTAGAGAAGGTTATGATGCAAGTCCAAGCAAAAAATTACCTCAAAATTAGATTCTATGAAATTTTTTGAAATACTAGTTTCGTTAAACAATCGTAGTATATTATACACAATTTATACTAGTTTCGATTAAAAAATCTATTTAAATCAAGGATTGTTCGAAATTCCATGAAACTTTTCAGATCCTTTCTATATGGTATTAGGGAAGGTTATGATGCAAGTCCAAGCAAAAAAAATTCTCAAAATTAGATTCTATGAAACTTTTTGAAATACTAGTTTCGGTCAAAAATCGTAGTATATTAAACACAATTTATACTATTTTAGTTCAAAAATCAAATTAAATTGATGATTGTTCGAAATTCCAAGAAACTTTTCAGATCCTTTCTATATTGTATTAGGGATGGTTATGATGAAAGTCCAAGCAAAAACATTTCTCAAAATCAGATTCTATGAAACTTTTTGAAATACTAGTTTTGGTCAAAAATCGTAGTATATTATACACAATTTTATACTAGTTTCGTTCAAAAAATCAAATTAAATCGAGGATTGTTCGAAATGCTACGAAACTTTTCAGATCCTTTCTATATGGTACTAGAGAAGGTTATGATGCAAGTCCAAGCAAAAAAATTTCTCAAAATTAGATTCTATGAAACTTTTTGAAATACTAGTTTCGGGCAAAAATCGTAGTATATTATACACAATTTATACTATTTTTGGTCAAAAAATTAAATTAAATTGATGATTGTTCGACATTCCATGAAACTTTTCAGATCCTTTCTATATGGTATTAGGGAATGTTATGATGCAAGTCCAAGCAAAAACATTTATCAAAATTAGATTCTATGAAACTTTTTGAAATACTAGTTTCGGTAAAAAATCGTAGTATATTATACACAATTTTATACTAGTTTCGTTTAAAAAATCAAATTAAATAGAGGATTGTTCGAAATGCTACGAAACTTTTCAGATCCTTTCTATATGGTACTAGAGAAGGTTATGATGCAAGTTCAAGCAAAAAAATATCTCAAAATTAGATTCTATGCAACTTTTTGAAATACTAGTTTCGGTAAACAATCGTAGTATATTATACACAATTTATATTAGTTTCGGTCAAAAAATCTAATTAAATCGAGGATTGTTCGAAATTCCATGAAACTTTTCAGATACTTTCTAAATGGTATTAGGGAAGGTTATGATGCAAATCCAAGCAAAACTTTTTCTCAAAATTAGAATCTATGAAACTTTTTGAAATACTAGTTTCGGTCAAAAATCGTAGTATATTATATACAATTTATACTATTTTTGGTCAAAAAATCAAATTAAATTGATGATTGTTCGAAATTCCATGAAAATTTTCAGATCCTTTCTATATGGTATTAGGGATGGTTTTGATGCAAGTCCAAGCAAAAACATTTCTCAAAATCAGATTCTATGAAACTTTTTGAAATACTAGTTTCGGTCAAAAATCGTAGTATATTATACACAATTGTATACTAGTTTCGTTCAAAAAATCAAATTAAATCGAGGATTGTTCGAAATGCTACGAAACTTTTCAGATCCTTTCTATATGGTACTAGAGAAGGTTATGATGCAAGTCCAAGAAAAAAAATATCTCAAAATTAGATTCTACGAAAGTTTTTGAAATACTAGTTTCGGTCAAAAACCGTAGTATATTATACACAATTTATTCTATTTTTGGTCAAAAAATCAAATTAAATTGATAATTGTTCGAAATTCCATGAAACTTTTCAGATCCTTTCTATATGGTATTAGGGAAGGTTATGATGCAAGTCCACACAAAAACATTTCTCAAAATTAGATTCTATGAAACTTTTTGAAATACTAGTTTCGGTCAAAAATCGTAGTATATTATACACAATTTTATACTAGTTTCGTTTAAAAAATCAAATTAAATAGAGGATTGTTCGAAATGCTACGAAACTTATCAGATCCTTTCTATATGGTACTAGAGAAGGTTATGATGCAAGTCCAAGCAAAAAAATATCTCAAAATTAGATTCTATGCAACTTTTTGAAATACTAGTTTCGGTAAACAATCGTAGTATATTATACACAATTTATATTAGTTTCGGTCAAAAAATCTAATTAAATCGAGGATTGTTCGAAATTGAATGAAACTTTTCAGATCCTTACAATATGGTATTAGGGAAGGGTATGATGCAAGTCCAAGCAAAACTTTTTCTCAAAATTAGATTCTATGAAACTTTTTGAAATACTAGTTTCGGTCAAAAATCGTAGTATATTATATACAATTTATACTATTTTTGGTCAAAAAATCAAATTAAATTGATGATTGTTCGAAATTCCATGAAAATTTTCAGATCCTTTCTATATGGTATTAGGGAAGGTTATGATGCAAGTCCAAGCAAAAACATTTCTCAAAATTAGATTCTATGAAACTTTTTGAAATACTAGTTTCGGTCAAAAATCGTAGTATATTATACACAATTTTATACTAGTTTCGTTTAAAAAATTCAAATTAAATCGAGGATTGTTCGAAATGCTACGAAACTTTTCAGATCCTTTCTATATGGTACTAGAGAAGGTTATGATGCAAGTCCAAGCAAAAAAATTTCTCAAAATTAGATTCTATGAAACTTTTTGAAATACTAGTTTCGGGCAAAAATCGTAGTATATTATACACAATTTATACTATTTTTGGTCAAAAAATCAAATTAAATTGATGATTGTTCGACATTCCATGAAACTTTTCAGATCCTTTCTATATGGTATTAGGGAATGTTATGATGCAAGTCCAAGCAAAAACATTTATCAAAATTAGATTCTATGAAACTTTTTGAAATACTAGTTTCGGTAAAAAATCGTAGTATATTATACACAATTTTATACTAGTTTCGTTTAAAAAATCAAATTAAATAGAGGATTGTTCGAAATGCTACGAAACTTTTCAGATCCTTTCTATATGGTACTAGAGAAGGTTATGATGCAAGTTAAAGCAAAAAAATATCTCAAAATTAGATTCTATGCAACTTTTTGAAATACTAGTTTCGGTAAACAATCGTAGTATATTATACACAATTTATATTAGTTTCGGTCAAAAAATCTAATTAAATCGAGGATTGTTCGAAATTCCATGAAACTTTTCAGATCCTTTCTAAATGGTATTAGGGAAGGTTATGATGCAAATCCAAGTAAAACTTTTTCTCAAAATTAGATTCTATGAAACTTTTTGAAATACTAGTTTCGGTCAAAAATCGTAGTATATTATATACAATTTATACTATTTTTGGTCAAAAAATCAAATTAAATTGATGATTGTTCGAAATTCCACGAAAATTTTCAGATCCTTTCTATATGGTATTAGGGATGGTTTTGATGCAAGTCCAAGCAAAAACATTTCTCAAAATCAGATTCTATGAAACTTTTTGAAATACTAGTTTCGGTCAAAAATCGTAGTATATTATACACAATTTTATACTAGTTTCGTTCAAAAAATCAAATTAAATCGAGGATTGTTCGAAATGCTACGAAACTTTTCAGATCCTTTCTATATGGTACTAGAGAAGGTTATGATGCAAGTCCAAGAAAAAAAATATCTGAAAATTAGATTCTATGAAACTTTTTGAAATACTAGTTTCGGTCAAAAACCGGAGTATATTATACACAATTTATTCTATTTTTGGTCAAAAAATCAAATTAAATTGATAATTGTTCGAAATTCCATGAAACTTTTCAGATCCTTTCTATATGGTATTAGGGAATGTTATGATGCAAGTCCAAGCAAAAACATTTATCAAAATTAGATTCTATGAAACTTTTTGAAATACTAGTTTCGGTAAAAAATCGTAGTATATTATACACAATTTTATACTAGTTTCGTTTAAAAAATCAAATTAAATAGAGGATTGTTCGAAATGCTACGAAACTTTTCAGATCCTTTCTATATGGTACTAGAGAAGGTTATGATGCAAGTTCAAGCAAAAAAATATCTCAAAATTAGATTCTATGCAACTTTTTGAAATACTAGTTTCGGTAAACAATCGTAGTATATTATACACAATTTATATTAGTTTCGGTCAAAAAATCTAATTAAATCGAGGATTGTTCGAAATTCCATGAAACTTTTCAGATCCTTTCTAAATGGTATTAGGGAAGGTTATGATGCAAATCCAAGCAAAACTTTTTCTCAAAATTAGAATCTATGAAACTTTTTGAAATACTAGTTTCGGTCAAAAATCGTAGTATATTATATACAATTTATACTATTTTTGGTCAAAAAATCAAATTAAATTGATGATTGTTCGAAATTCCATGAAAATTTTCAGATCCTTTCTATATGGTATTAGGGATGGTTTTGATGCAAGTCCAAGCAAAAACATTTCTCAAAATCAGATTCTATGAAACTTTTTGAAATACTAGTTTCGGTCAAAAATCGTAGTATATTATACACAATTGTATACTAGTTTCGTTCAAAAAATCAAATTAAATCGAGGATTGTTCGAAATGCTACGAAACTTTTCAGATCCTTTCTATATGGTACTAGAGAAGGTTATGATGCAAGTCCAAGAAAAAAAATATCTCAAAATTAGATTCTACGAAAGTTTTTGAAATACTAGTTTCGGTCAAAAACCGTAGTATATTATACACAATTTATTCTATTTTTGGTCAAAAAATCAAATTAAATTGATAATTGTTCGAAATTCCATGAAACTTTTCAGATCCTTTCTATATGGTATTAGGGAAGGTTATGATGCAAGTCCACACAAAAACATTTCTCAAAATTAGATTCTATGAAACTTTTTGAAATACTAGTTTCGGTCAAAAATCGTAGTATATTATACACAATTTTATACTAGTTTCGTTTAAAAAATCAAATTAAATAGAGGATTGTTCGAAATGCTACGAAACTTATCAGATCCTTTCTATATGGTACTAGAGAAGGTTATGATGCAAGTCCAAGCAAAAAAATATCTCAAAATTAGATTCTATGCAACTTTTTGAAATACTAGTTTCGGTAAACAATCGTAGTATATTATACACAATTTATATTAGTTTCGGTCAAAAAATCTAATTAAATCGAGGATTGTTCGAAATTGAATGAAACTTTTCAGATCCTTACAATATGGTATTAGGGAAGGGTATGATGCAAGTCCAAGCAAAACTTTTTCTCAAAATTAGATTCTATGAAACTTTTTGAAATACTAGTTTCGGTCAAAAATCGTAGTATATTATATACAATTTATACTATTTTTGGTCAAAAAATCAAATTAAATTGATGATTGTTCGAAATTCCATGAAAATTTTCAGATCCTTTCTATATGGTATTAGGGAAGGTTATGATGCAAGTCCAAGCAAAAACATTTCTCAAAATTAGATTCTATGAAACTTTTTGAAATACTAGTTTCGGTCAAAAATCGTAGTATATTATACACAATTTTATACTAGTTTCGTTTAAAAAATTCAAATTAAATCGAGGATTGTTCGAAATGCTACGAAACTTTTCAGATCCTTTCTATATGGTACTAGAGAAGGTTATGATGCAAGTCCAAGCAAAAAAATTTCTCAAAATTAGATTCTATGAAACTTTTTGAAATACTAGTTTCGGGCAAAAATCGTAGTATATTATACACAATTTATACTATTTTTGGTCAAAAAATCAAATTAAATTGATGATTGTTCGACATTCCATGAAACTTTTCAGATCCTTTCTATATGGTATTAGGGAATGTTATGATGCAAGTCCAAGCAAAAACATTTATCAAAATTAGATTCTATGAAACTTTTTGAAATACTAGTTTCGGTAAAAAATCGTAGTATATTATACACAATTTTATACTAGTTTCGTTTAAAAAATCAAATTAAATAGAGGATTGTTCGAAATGCTACGAAACTTTTCAGATCCTTTCTATATGGTACTAGAGAAGGTTATGATGCAAGTTAAAGCAAAAAAATATCTCAAAATTAGATTCTATGCAACTTTTTGAAATACTAGTTTCGGTAAACAATCGTAGTATATTATACACAATTTATATTAGTTTCGGTCAAAAAATCTAATTAAATCGAGGATTGTTCGAAATTCCATGAAACTTTTCAGATCCTTTCTAAATGGTATTAGGGAAGGTTATGATGCAAATCCAAGTAAAACTTTTTCTCAAAATTAGATTCTATGAAACTTTTTGAAATACTAGTTTCGGTCAAAAATCGTAGTATATTATATACAATTTATACTATTTTTGGTCAAAAAATCAAATTAAATTGATGATTGTTCGAAATTCCATGAAAATTTTCAGATCCTTTCTATATGGTATTAGGGATGGTTTTGATGCAAGTCCAAGCAAAAACATTTCTCAAAATCAGATTCTATGAAACTTTTTGAAATACTAGTTTCGGTCAAAAATCGTAGTATATTATACACAATTTTATACTAGTTTCGTTCAAAAAATAAAATTAAATCGAGGATTGTTCGAAATGCTACGAAACTTTTCAGATCCTTTCTATATGGTACTAGAGAAGGTTATGATGCAAGTCCAAGAAAAAAAAAATCTCAAAATTAGATTCTATGAAACTTTTTGAAATACTAGTTTCGGTCAAAAACCGTAGTATATTATACACAATTTATTCTATTCTTGGTCAAAAAATCAAATTAAATTGATGATTGTTCGAACTTCCATGAAACTTTTCAGATCCTTTCTATATGGTATTAGGGAAGGTTATGATGCAAGTCCACACAAAAACATTTCTCAAAATTAGATTCTATGAAACTTTTTGAAATACTAGTTTCGGTCAAAAATCGTAGTATATTATACACAATTTTATACTAGTTTCGGTCAAATAATCAAATTAAATCGAGGATTGTTCGAAATGCTACGAAACTTTTCAGATCCTTTCTATATGGTACTAGAGAAGGTTATGATGCAAGTCCAAGCAAAAAAATATCTCAAAATTAGATTCTATGAAACTTTTTGAAATACTAGTATCGGTAAACAATCGTAGCATATTATACACAATTTATACTATTTTCGGTCAAAAAATCTAATTAAATCGAGGATTGTTCTAAATTCCATGAAACTTTTCAGATCCTTTCTATATGGTATTAGGGAAGGTTATGATGCAAGTCCAAGCAAAAAATTTTCTCAAAATTAGATTCTATGAAACTTTTTGAAATACTAGTTTCGGTAAACAATCGTAGTATATTATACACAATTTATACTAGTTTCGGTCAAAAAATCTAATTAAATCGAGGATTGTTCGAAATTCCATGAAACTTTTCAGATCCTTTCTATATGGTATTAGGGAAGGTTATGATGCAAGTCCAAGCAATAAATTTTCTCAAAATTAGATTCTATGAAACTTTTTGAAATACTAGTTTCGGTCAAAAATCGTAGTATATTATACACAATTTATTCTATTCTTGGTCAAAAAATCAAATTAAATTGATGATTGTTCGAAATTCCATGAAACTTTTCAGATCCTTTCTATATGGTATTAGGGATGGTTATGATGCAAGTCCAAGCAAAAACATTTCTCAAAATCAGATTCTATGAAACTTTTTGAAATACTAGTTTCGGTCAAAAATCGTAGTATATTATACACAATTTTATACTAGTTTCGTTCAAAAAATCAAATTAAATCGAGGATTGTTCGAAATGCTACGAAACTTTTCAGATCCTTTCTATATGGTACTAGAGAAGGTTATGATGCAAGTCCAAGCAAAAAAATTTCTCAAAATTAGATTCTATGAAACTTTTTGAAATACTAGTTTTGGTCAAAAATCGTAGTATATTATACACAATTTATTCTATTCCTTGTCAAAAAATCAAATTAAATTGATTATTGTTCGAACTTCCATGAAACT
Source organism: Lathyrus aphaca (assembly GCA_963966055.1). Classification (NCBI taxonomy): domain Eukaryota; kingdom Viridiplantae; phylum Streptophyta; class Magnoliopsida; order Fabales; family Fabaceae; genus Lathyrus; species Lathyrus aphaca. Next base: position 34,852,255 of record OZ014523.1, read on the forward strand.
TTTCAGATCCTTTCTATATGGTATTAGGGAAGGTTATGATGTAAGTCCAAGCAAAAATATTTCTCAAAATTAGATTCTATGAATTTTTTTGAAATACTAGTTTCGGTCAAAAATCGTAGTATATTATACACAATTTTATACTAGTTTCGGTCAAAAAATCAAATTAAATCGAGGATTGTTCGAAATACTACGAAACTTTTCAGATCCTTTCTATATGGTACTAGAGAAGGTTATGATGCAAGTCCAAGCAAAAAAATATCTCAAAATTAGATTCTATGAAACTTTTTGAAATACTAGTTTCGGTAAACAATCGTAGCATATTATACACAATTTATACTATTTTATGTCAAAAAATCTAATTAAATCGAGGATTGTTCGAAATTCCATGAAACTTTTCAGATCCTTTCTATATGGTATTAGGGAAGGTTATGATGCAAGTCCAAGCAAAAAATTTTCTCAAAATTAGATTCTATGAAACTTTTTGAAATACTAGTTTCGGTAAACAATCGTAGTATATTATACACAATTTATACTAGTTTCGGTCAAAAAATCTAATTAAATCGAGGATTGTTCGAAATTCCATGAAACTTTTCAGATCCTTTCTATATGGTATTAGGGTAGGTTATGATGCAAGTCCAAGCAATAAATTTTCTCAAAATTAGATTCTATGAAACTTTTTGAAATACTAGTTTCGGTCAAAAATCGTTGATATTATACACAATTTATTCTATTCTTGGTCAAAAAATCAAATTAAATTGATGATTGTTCGAAATTCCATGAAACTTTTCAGATCCTTTCTATATGGTATTAGGGAAGCTTATGATGCAAGTTCAAGCAAAAACATTTCTCAAAATTAGATTCTATGAATTTTTTTGAAATACTAGTTTCGGTCAAAAATCGTAGTATATTATACACAATTTTATACTAGTTTCGGTCAAAAAATCAAATTAAATCGAGGATTGTTCGAAATGCTACGAAACTTTTCAGATCCTTTCTATATGGTACTAGAGAAGGTTATGATGCAAGTCCAAGCAAAAAAATATCTCAAAATTAGATTCTATGAAACTTTTTGAAATACTAGTTTCGGTAAACAATCGTAGTATATTATACACAATTTATACTATTTTTCGGTCAAAAAATCTAATTAAATCGAGGATTGTTCGAAATTCCATGAAACTTTTCAGATCCTTTCTATATGGTATTAGGGAAGGTTATGATGCAAGTCCAAGCAAAAAAATTTCTCAAAATTAGATTCTATGAAACTTTTTGAAATACTAGTTTCGGTAAACAATCGTAGTATATTATACACAATTTATACTAGTTTCGGTCAAAAAATCTAATTAAATCGAGGATTGTTTGAAATTCCATGAAACTTTTCAGATCCTTTCTATATGGTATTAGTGAAGGTTATGATGCAAGTCCAAGCAAAACATTTTCTCAAAATTAGATTCTATGAAACTTTTTGAAATACTAGTTTCGGTCAAAAATCGTAGTATATTATACACAATTTATACTATTTTTGGTCAAAAAATCAAATTAAATTGATGATTGTTCGAAATTCCATGAAAATTTTCTGATCCTTTCTATATTGTATTAGGGATGGTTATGATGCAAGTCCAAGCAAAAACATTTCTCAAAATCAGATTCTATGAAACTTTTTGAAATACTAGTTTCGGTCAAAAATCGTAGTATATTATACACAATTTTATACTAGTTTCGGTCAAAAAATCAAATTAAATCGAGGATTGTTCGAAATGCTACGAAACTTTTCAGATCCTTTCTATATGGTAATAGAGAAGGTTATGATGCAAGTCCAAGCAAAAAAATATCTCAAAATTAGATTCTATGAAACCTTTTGAAATACTAGTTTCGGTAAACAATCGTAGTATATTATACACAATTTATACTAGTTTCGGTCAAAAAATCTAATTAAATCGAGGATTGTTCGAAATTCCATGAAACTTTTCAGATCCTTTCTATATGGTATTAGGGAAGGTTATGATGCAAGTCCAAGCAAAAAATTTTCTCAAAATTAGATTCTATGAAACTTTTTGAAATACTAGTTTCGGTCAAATATCGTAGTATTTTATACACAATTTATACTATTTTTGGTCAAAAAATCAAATTAAATTGATGATTGTTCGAAATTCCATGAAAATTTTCAGATCCTTTCTATATGGTATTAGGGATGGTTATGATGCAAGTCCAAGCAAAAACATTTCTCAAAATCAGATTCTATGAAACGTTTTGAAATACTAGTTTCGGTCAAAAATCGTAGTATATTATACACAATTTTATACTAGTTTCGTTCAAAAAATCAAATTAAATCGAGGATTGTTCGAAATGCTACGAAACTTTTCAGATCCTTTCTATATGGTACTAGAGAAGGTTATGATGCAAGTCCAAGCAAAAAAATATCTCAAAATTAGATTCTATGAAACTTTTTGAAATACTAGTTTCGGTAAACAATCGTAGTATATTATACACAATTTATACTATTTTCGGTCAAAAAATCTAATTAAATCGAGGATTGTTCGAAATTCCATGAAACTTTTCAGATCCTTTCTATATGGTATTAGGGAAGGTTATGATGCAAGTCCAAGCAAAAAATTTTCTCAAAATTAGATTCTATGAAACTTTTTGAAATACTAGTTTCGGTAAACAATCGTAGTATATTATACACAATTTATACTAGTTTCGGTCAAAAAATCTAATTAAATCGAGGATTGTTTGAAATTCCATGAAACTTTTCAGATCCTTTCTATATGGTATTAGGGAAGGTTATGATACAAGTCCAAGCAAAACATTTTCTCAAAATTAGATTCTATGAAACTTTTTGAAATACTAGTTTCGGTCAAAAATCGTAGTATATTATACACAATTTATACTATTTTTGGTCAAAAAATCAAATTAAATTGATGATTGTTCGAAATTCCATGAAAATTTTCTGATCCTTTCTATATGGTATTAGGGATGGTTATGATGCAAGTCCAAGCAAAAACATTTCTCAAAATCAGATTCTATGAAACTTTTTGAAATACTAGTTTCGGTCAAAAATCGTAGTATATTATACACAATTTTATACTAGTTTCATTCAAAAAATCAAATTAAATCGAGGATTGTTCGAAATGCTACGAAACTTTTCAGATCCTTTCTATATGGTAATAGAGAAGGTTATGATGCAAGTCCAAGCAAAAAAATATCTCAAAATTAGATTCTATGAAACCTTTTGAAATACTAGTTTCGGTAAACAATCGTAGTATATTATACACAATTTATACTAGTTTCGGTCAAAAAATCTAATTAAATCGAGGATTGTTCGAAATTCCATGAAACTTTTCAGATCCTTTCTATATGGTATTAGGGAAGGTTATGATGCAAGTCCAAGCAAAAAATTTTCTCAAAATTAGATTCTATGAAACTTTTTGAAATACTAGTTTCGGTCAAAAATCGTAGTATTTTATACACAATTTATACTATTTTTGGTCAAAAAATCAAATTAAATTGATGATTGTTCGAAATTCCATGAAAATTTTCAGATCCTTTCTATATGGTATTAGGGATGGTTATGATGCAAGTCCAAGCAAAAACATTTCTCAAAATCGGATTCTATGAAACGTTTTGAAATACTAGTTTCGGTCAAAAATCGTTGTATATTATACACAATTTTATACTAGTTTCGTTCAAAAAATCAAATTAAATCGAGGATTGTTCGAAATGCTACGAAACTTTTCAGATCCTTTCTATATGGTACTAGAGAAGGTTATGATGCAAGTCCAAGCAAAAAATTTTCTCCAAATTAGATTCTATGAAACTTTTTGAAATACTAGTTTCGGTCAAAAATCGTAGTATATTATACACAATTTATTCTATTCTTGGTCAAAAAATCAAATTAAATCGAGGATTGTTTGAAATTCCATGAAACTTTTCAGATCCTTTCTATATGGTATTAGTGAAGGTTATGATGCAAGTCCAAGCAAAACATTTTCTCAAAATTAGATTCTATGAAACTTTTTGAAATACTAGTTTCGGTCAAAAATCGTAGTATATTATACACAATTTATACTATTTTTGGTCAAAAAATCAAATTAAATTGATGATTGTTCGAAATTCCATGAAAATTTTCTGATCCTTTCTATATTGTATTAGGGATGGTTATGATGCAAGTCCAAGCAAAAACATTTCTCAAAATCAGATTCTATGAAACTTTTTGAAATACTAGTTTCGGTCAAAAATCGTAGTATATTATACACAATTTTATACTAGTTTCGTTCAAAAAATCAAATTAAATCGAGGATTGTTCGAAATGCTACGAAACTTTTCAGATCCTTTCTATATGGTAATAGAGAAGGTTATGATGCAAGTCCAAGCAAAAAAATATCTCAAAATTAGATTCTATGAAACCTTTTGAAATACTAGTTTCGGTAAACAATCGTAGTATATTATACACAATTTATACTAGTTTCGGTCAAAAAATCTAATTAAATCGAGGATTGTTCGAAATTCCATGAAACTTTTCAGATCCTTTCTATATGGTATTAGGGAAGGTTATGATGCAAGTCCAAGCAAAAAATTTTCTCAAAATTAGATTCTATGAAACTTTTTGAAATACTAGTTTCGGTCAAATATCGTAGTATTTTATACACAATTTATACTATTTTTGGTCAAAAAATCAAATTAAATTGATGATTGTTCGAAATTCCATGAAAATTTTCAGATCCTTTCTATATGGTATTAGGGATGGTTATGATGCAAGTCCAAGCAAAAACATTTCTCAAAATCAGATTCTATGAAACGTTTTGAAATACTAGTTTCGGTCAAAAATCGTAGTATATTATACACAATTTTATACTAGTTTCGTTCAAAAAATCAAATTAAATCAAGGATTGTTCGAAATGCTACGAAACTTTTCAGATCCTTTCTATATGGTACTAGAGAAGGTTATGATGCAAGTCCAAGCAAAAAAATATCTCAAAATTAGATTCTATGAAACTTTTTGAAATACTAGTTTCGGTAAACAATCGTAGTATATTATACACAATTTATACTATTTTCGGTCAAAAAATCTAATTAAATCGAGGATTGTTCGAAATTCCATGAAACTTTTCAGATCCTTTCTATATGGTATTAGGGAAGGTTATGATGCAAGTCCAAGCAAAAAATTTTCTCAAAATTAGATTCTATGAAACTTTTTGAAATACTAGTTTCGGTAAACAATCGTAGTATATTATACACAATTTATACTAGTTTCGGTCAAAAAATCTAATTAAATCGAGGATTGTTTGAAATTCCATGAAACTTTTCAGATCCTTTCTATATGGTATTAGGGAAGGTTATGATACAAGTCCAAGCAAAACATTTTCTCAAAATTAGATTCTATGAAACTTTTTGAAATACTAGTTTCGGTCAAAAATCGTAGTATATTATACACAATTTATACTATTTTTGGTCAAAAAATCAAATTAAATTGATGATTGTTCGAAATTCCATGAAAATTTTCTGATCCTTTCTATATGGTATTAGGGATGGTTATGATGCAAGTCCAAGCAAAAACATTTCTCAAAATCAGATTCTATGAAACTTTTTGAAATACTAGTTTCGGTCAAAAATCGTAGTATATTATACACAATTTTATACTAGTTTCATTCAAAAAATCAAATTAAATCGAGGATTGTTCGAAATGCTACGAAACTTTTCAGATCCTTTCTATATGGTAATAGAGAAGGTTATGATGCAAGTCCAAGCAAAAAAATATCTCAAAATTAGATTCTATGAAACCTTTTGAAATACTAGTTTCGGTAAACAATCGTAGTATATTATACACAATTTATACTAGTTTCGGTCAAAAAATCTAATTAAATCGAGGATTGTTCGAAATTCCATGAAACTTTTCAGATCCTTTCTATATGGTATTAGGGAAGGTTATGATGCAAGTCCAAGCAAAAAATTTTCTCAAAATTAGATTCTATGAAACTTTTTGAAATACTAGTTTCGGTCAAAAATCGTAGTATTTTATACACAATTTATACTATTTTTGGTCAAAAAATCAAATTAAATTGATGATTGTTCGAAATTCCATGAAAATTTTCAGATCCTTTCTATATGGTATTAGGGATGGTTATGATGCAAGTCCAAGCAAAAACATTTCTCAAAATCGGATTCTATGAAACGTTTTGAAATACTAGTTTCGGTCAAAAATCGTTGTATATTATACACAATTTTATACTAGTTTCGTTCAAAAAATCAAATTAAATCGAGGATTGTTCGAAATGCTACGAAACTTTTCAGATCCTTTCTATATGGTACTAGAGAAGGTTATGATGCAAGTCCAAGCAAAAAATTTTCTCCAAATTAGATTCTATGAAACTTTTTGAAATACTAGTTTCGGTCAAAAATCGTAGTATATTATACACAATTTATTCTATTCTTGGTCAAAAAATCAAATTAAATTGATGATTGTTCGAACTTCCATGAAACTTTTCAGATCCTTTCTATATGGTATTAGGGAAGGTTATGATGCAAGTCCAAGCAAAAACATTTCTCAAAATTAGATTCTATGAATTTTTTTGAAATACTAGTTTCGGTCAAAAATCGTAGTATATTATACACAATTTTATACTAGTTTCGGTCAAAAAATCAAATTAAATCGAGGATTGTTCGAAATGCTACGAAACCTTTCAGATCCTTTCTATATGGTACTAGAGAAGGTTATGATGCAAGTCCAAGCAAAAAAATATCTCAAAATTAGATTCTATGAAACTTTTTGAAATACTAGTTTCGGTAAACAATCGTAGCATATTATACACAATTTATACTATTTTCGGTCAAAAAATCTAATTAAATCGAGGATTGTTCGAAATTCCATGAAACTTTTCAGATCCTTTCTATATGGTATTAGGGAAGGTTATGATGCAAGTCCAAGCAATAAATTTTCTCAAAATTAGATTCTATGAAACTTTTTGAAATACTAGTTTCGGTAAAAAATCGTTGATATTATACACAATTTATTCTATTCTTGGTCAAAAAATCAAATTAAATTGATGATTGTTCGAAATTCCATGAAACTTTTCAGATCCTTTCTATATGGTATTAGGGAAGATTATGATGCAAGTTCAAGCAAAAACATTTCTCAAAATTAGATTCTATGAATTTTTTTGAAATACTAGTTTCGGTCAAAAATCGTAGTATATTATACACAATTTTATACTAGTTTCGGTCAAAAAATCAAATTAAATCGAGGATTGTTCGAAATGCTACGAAACTTTTTAGATCCTTTCTATATGGTACTAGAGAAGGTTATGATGCAAGTCCAAGCAAAAAAATATCTCAAAATTAGATTCTATGAAACTTTTTGAAATACTAGTTTCGGTAAACAATCGTAGTATATTATACACAATTTATACTATTTTCGGTCAAAAAATCTAATTAAATCGAGGATTGTGTATTAGGGAAGGTTATGATGCAAGTCCAAGCAATAAATTTTCTCAAAATTAGATTCTATGAAACTTTTTGAAATACTAGTTTCGGTCAAAAATCGTAGTATATTATACACAATTTATTCTATTCTTGGTCAAAAAATCAAATTAAATTGATGATTGTTCGAAATTCCATGAAACTTTTCAGATCCTTTCTATATGGTATTAGGGATGGTTATGATGCAAGTCCAAGCAAAAATATTTCTCAAAATCAGATTCTATGAAACTTTTTGAAATACTAGTTTCGGTCAAAAATCGTAGTATATTATACACAATTTTATACTAGTTTCGTTCAAAAAATCAAATTAAATCGAGGATTGTTCGAAATGCTACGAAACTTTTCAGATCCTTTCTATATGGTAATAGAGAAGGTTATGATGCAAGTCCAAGCAAAAAAATATCTCAAAATTAGATTCTATGAAACCTTTTGAAATACTAGTTTCGGTAAACAATCGTAGTATATTATACACAATTTATACTAGTTTCGGTCAAAAAATCTAATTAAATCGAGGATTGTTCGAAATTCCATGAAACTTTTCAGATCCTTTCTATATGGTATTAGGGAAGGTTATGATGCAAGTCCAAGCAAAAAATTTTCTCAAAATTAGATTCTATGAAACTTTTTGAAATACTAGTTTCGGTCAAATATCGTAGTATTTTATACACAATTTATACTATTTTTGGTCAAAAAATCAAATTAAATTGATGATTGTTCGAAATTCCATGAAAATTTTCAGATCCTTTCTATATGGTATTAGGGATGGTTATGATGCAAGTCCAAGCAAAAACATTTCTCAAAATCAGATTCTATGAAACGTTTTGAAATACTAGTTTCGGTCAAAAATCGTAGTATATTATACACAATTTTATACTAGTTTCGTTCAAAAAATCAAATTAAATCAAGGATTGTTCGAAATGCTACGAAACTTTTCAGATCCTTTCTATATGGTACTAGAGAAGGTTATGATGCAAGTCCAAGCAAAAAAATATCTCAAAATTAGATTCTATGAAACTTTTTGAAATACTAGTTTCGGTAAACAATCGTAGTATATTATACACAATTTATACTATTTTCGGTCAAAAAATCTAATTAAATCGAGGATTGTTCGAAATTCCATGAAACTTTTCAGATCCTTTCTATATGGTATTAGGGAAGGTTATGATGCAAGTCCAAGCAAAAAATTTTCTCAAAATTAGATTCTATGAAACTTTTTGAAATACTAGTTTCGGTAAACAATCGTAGTATATTATACACAATTTATACTAGTTTCGGTCAAAAAATCTAATTAAATCGAGGATTGTTTGAAATTCCATGAAACTTTTCAGATCCTTTCTATATGGTATTAGGGAAGGTTATGATACAAGTCCAAGCAAAACATTTTCTCAAAATTAGATTCTATGAAACTTTTTGAAATACTAGTTTCGGTCAAAAATCGTAGTATATTATACACAATTTATACTATTTTTGGTCAAAAAATCAAATTAAATTGATGATTGTTCGAAATTCCATGAAAATTTTCTGATCCTTTCTATATGGTATTAGGGATGGTTATGATGCAAGTCCAAGCAAAAACATTTCTCAAAATCAGATTCTATGAAACTTTTTGAAATACTAGTTTCGGTCAAAAATCGTAGTATATTATACACAATTTTATACTAGTTTCATTCAAAAAATCAAATTAAATCGAGGATTGTTCGAAATGCTACGAAACTTTTCAGATCCTTTCTATATGGTAATAGAGAAGGTTATGATGCAAGTCCAAGCAAAAAAATATCTCAAAATTAGATTCTATGAAACCTTTTGAAATACTAGTTTCGGTAAACAATCGTAGTATATTATACACAATTTATACTAGTTTCGGTCAAAAAATCTAATTAAATCGAGGATTGTTCGAAATTCCATGAAACTTTTCAGATCCTTTCTATATGGTATTAGGGAAGGTTATGATGCAAGTCCAAGCAAAAAATTTTCTCAAAATTAGATTCTATGAAACTTTTTGAAATACTAGTTTCGGTCAAAAATCGTAGTATTTTATACACAATTTATACTATTTTTGGTCAAAAAATCAAATTAAATTGATGATTGTTCGAAATTCCATGAAAATTTTCAGATCCTTTCTATATGGTATTAGGGATGGTTATGATGCAAGTCCAAGCAAAAACATTTCTCAAAATCGGATTCTATGAAACGTTTTGAAATACTAGTTTCGGTCAAAAATCGTTGTATATTATACACAATTTTATACTAGTTTCGTTCAAAAAATCAAATTAAATCGAGGATTGTTCGAAATGCTACGAAACTTTTCAGATCCTTTCTATATGGTACTAGAGAAGGTTATGATGCAAGTCCAAGCAAAAAATTTTCTCCAAATTAGATTCTATGAAACTTTTTGAAATACTAGTTTCGGTCAAAAATCGTAGTATATTATACACAATTTATTCTATTCTTGGTCAAAAAATCAAATTAAATTGATGATTGTTCGAACTTCCATGAAACTTTTCAGATCCTTTCTATATGGTATTAGGGAAGGTTATGATGCAAGTCCAAGCAAAAACATTTCTCAAAATTAGATTCTATGAATTTTTTTGAAATACTAGTTTCGGTCAAAAATCGTAGTATATTATACACAATTTTATACTAGTTTCGGTCAAAAAATCAAATTAAATCGAGGATTGTTCGAAATGCTACGAAACCTTTCAGATCCTTTCTATATGGTACTAGAGAAGGTTATGATGCAAGTCCAAGCAAAAAAATATCTCAAAATTAGATTCTATGAAACTTTTTGAAATACTAGTTTCGGTAAACAATCGTAGCATATTATACACAATTTATACTATTTTCGGTCAAAAAATCTAATTAAATCGAGGATTGTTCGAAATTCCATGAAACTTTTCAGATCCTTTCTATATGGTATTAGGGAAGGTTATGATGCAAGTCCAAGCAAAAAATTTTCTCAAAATTAGATTCTATGAAACTTTTTGAAATACTAGTTTCGGTAAACAATCGTAGTATATTATACACAATTTATACTAGTTTTGGTCAAAAAATCTAATTAAATCGAGGATTGTTCGAAATTCCATGAAACTTTTCAGATCCTTTCTATATGGTATTAGGGAAGGTTATGATGCAAGTCCAAGCAATAAATTTTCTCAAAATTAGATTCTATGAAACTTTTTGAAATACTAGTTTCGGTCAAAAATCGTTGATATTATACACAATTTATTCTATTCTTGGTCAAAAAATCAAATTAAATTGATGATTGTTCGAAATTCCATGAAACTTTTCAGATCCTTTCTATATGGTATTAGGGAAGATTATGATGCAAGTTCAAGCAAAAACATTTCTCAAAATTAGATTCTATGAATTTTTTTGAAATACTAGTTTCGGTCAAAAATCGTAGTATATTATACACAATTTTATACTAGTTTCGGTCAAAAAATCAAATTAAATCGAGGATTGTTCGAAATGCTACGAAACTTTTTAGATCCTTTCTATATGGTACTAGAGAAGGTTATGATGCAAGTCCAAGCAAAAAAATATCTCAAAATTAGATTCTATGAAACTTTTTGAAATACTAGTTTCGGTAAACAATCGTAGTATATTATACACAATTTATACTATTTTCGGTCAAAAAATCTAATTAAATCGAGGATTGTGTATTAGGGAAGGTTATGATGCAAGTCCAAGCAATAAATTTTCTCAAAATTAGATTCTATGAAACTTTTTGAAATACTAGTTTCGGTCAAAAATCGTAGTATATTATACACAATTTATTCTATTCTTGGTCAAAAAATCAAATTAAATTGATGATTGTTCGAAATTCCATGAAACTTTTCAGATCCTTTCTATATGGTATTAGGGATGGTTATGATGCAAGTCCAAGCAAAAATATTTCTCAAAATCAGATTCTATGAAACTTTTTGAAATACTAGTTTCGGTCAAAAATCGTAGTATATTATACACAATTTTATACTAGTTTCGTTCAAAAAATCAAATTAAATTGAGGATTGTTCGAAATGCTACGAAACTTTTCAGATCCTTTCTATATGGTACTAGAGAAGGTTATGATGCAAGTCCAAGCAAAAAAATTTCTCAAAACTAGATTCTATGAAACTTTTTGAAATACTAGTTTCGGTCAAAAATCGTAGTATATTATACACAATTTATTCTATTCTTGGTCAAAAAATCAAATTAAATTGATGATTGTTCGAACTTCCATGAAACTTTTCAGATCCTTTCTATATGGTATTAGGGAAGGTTATGATGTAAGTCCAAGCAAAAACATTTCTCAAAATTAGATTCTATGAATTTTTTTGAAATACTAGTTTCGGTCAAAAATCGTAGTATATTATACACAATTTTATACTAGTTTCGGTCAAAAAATCAAATTAAATCGAGGATTGTTCGAAATGCTACGAAACTTTTCAGATCCTTTCTATATGGTACTAGAGAAGGTTATGATGCAAGTCCAAGCAAAAAAATATCTCAAAATTAGATTCTATGAAACTTTTTGAAATACTAGTTTCGGTAAACAATCGTAGCATATTATACACAATTTATACTATTTTATGTCAAAAAATCTAATTAAATCGAGAATTGTTCGAAATTCCATGAAACTTTTCAGATCCTTTCTATATGGTATTAGGGAAGGTTATGATGCAAGTCCAAGCAAAAAATTTTCTCAAAATTAGATTCTATGAAACTTTTTGAAATACTAGTTTCGGTAAACAATCGTAGTATATGATACACAATTTATACTAGTTTCGGTCAAAAAATCTAATTAAATCGAGGATTGTTCGAAATTCCATGAAACTTTTCAGATCCTTTCTATATGGTATTAGGGAAGGTTATGATGCAAGTCCAAGCAAAAAATTTTCTCAAAATTAGATTCTATGAAACTTTTTGAAATACTAGTTTCGGTAAACAATCGTAGTATATTATACACAATTTATACTAGTTTCGGTCAAAAAATCTAATTAAATTGAGGATTGTTTGAAATTCCATGAAACTTTTCAGATCCTTTCTATATGGTATTAGGGAAGGTTATGATGCAAGTCCAAGCAAAACATTTTCTCAAAATTAGATTCTATGAAACTTTTTGAAATACTAGTTTCGGTCAAAAATCGTAGTATATTATACACAATTTATACTATTTTTGGTCAAAAAATCAAATTAAATTGATGATTGTTCGAAATTCCATGAAACTTTTCAGATCCTTTCTATATGGTATTAGGGATGGTTATGATGCAAGTCCAAGCAAAAACATTTCTCAAAATCAGATTCTATGAAACTTTTTGAAATACTAGTTTCGGTAAAAAATCGTAGTATATTATACACAATTTTATACTAGTTTCGTTCAAAAAATCAAATTAAATCGAGGATTGTTCGAAATGCTACGGAACTTTTCAGATCCTTTCTATATGGTACTAGAGAAGGTTATGATGCAAGTCCAAGCAAAAAAATTTCTCAAAATTAGATTCTATGAAACTTTTTGAAATACTAGTTTCGGTCAAAAATCGTAGTATATTATACACAATTTATTCTATTCTTGGTCAAAAAATCAAATTAAATTGATGATTGTTCGAACTTCCATGAAACTTTTCAGATCCTTTCTATATGGTATTAGGGAAGGTTATGATGTAAGTCCAAGCAAAAACATTTCTCAAAATTAGATTCTATGAATTTTTTTGAAATACTAGTTTCGGTCAAAAATCGTAGTATATTATACACAATTTTATACTAGTTTCGGTCAAAAAATCAAATTAAATCGAGGATTGTTCGAAATGCTACGAAACATTTCAGATCCTTTCTATATGGTACTAGAGAAGGTTATGATGCAAGTCCAAGCAAAAAAATATCTCAAAATTATATTCTATGAAACTTTTTGAAATACTAGTTTCGGTAAACAATCGTAGCATATTATACACAATTTATACTATTTTATGTCAAAAAATCTAATTAAATCGAGAATTGTTCGAAATTCCATGAAACTTTTCAGATCCTTTCTATATGGTATTAGGGAAGGTTATGATGCAAGTCCAAGCAAAAAATTTTCTCAAAATTAGATTCTATGAAACTTTTTGAAATACTAGTTTCGGTAAACAATCGTAGTATATTATACACAATTTATACTAGTTTCGGTCAAAAAATCTAATTAAATCGAGGATTGTTCGAAATTCCATGAAACTTTTCAGATCCTTTCTATATGGTATTAGGGAAGGTTATGATGCAAGTCCAAGCAAAAAATTTTCTCAAAATTAGATTCTATGAAACTTTTTGAAATACTAGTTTCGGTAAACAATCGTAGTATATTATACACAATTTATACTAGTTTCGGTCAAAAAATCTAATTAAATCGAGGATTGTTTGAAATTCCATGAAACTTTTCAGATCCTTTCTATATGGTATTAGGGAAGGTTATGATGCAAGTCCAAGCAAAACATTTTCTCAAAATTAGATTCTATGAAACTTTTTGAAATACTAGTTTCGGTCAAAAATCGTAGTATATTATACACAATTTATACTATTTTTGGTCAAAAAATCAAATTAAATTGATGATTGTTCGAAATTCCATGAAACTTTTCAGATCCTTTCTATATGGTATTAGGGATGGTTATGATGCAAGTCCAAGCAAAAACATTTCTCAAAATCAGATTCTATGAAACTTTTTGAAATACTAGTTTCGGTAAAAAATCGTAGTATATTATACACAATTTTATACTAGTTTCGTTCAAAAAATCAAATTAAATCGAGGATTGTTCGAAATGCTACGGAACTTTTCAGATCCTTTCTATATGGTACTAGAGAAGGTTATGATGCAAGTCCAAGCAAAAAAATTTCTCAAAATTAGATTCTATGAAACTTTTTGAAATACTAGTTTCGGTCAAAAATCGTAGTATATTATACACAATTTATTCTATTCTTGGTCAAAAAATCAAATTAAATTGATGATTGTTCGAACTTCCATGAAACTTTTCAGATCCTTTCTATATGGTATTAGGGAAGGTTATGATGTAAGTCCAAGCAAAAACATTTCTCAAAATTAGATTCTATGAATTTTTTTGAAATACTAGTTTCGGTCAAAAATCGTAGTATATTATACACAATTTTATACTAGTTTCGGTCAAAAAATCAAATTAAATCGAGGATTGTTCGAAATGCTACGAAACATTTCAGATCCTTTCTATATGGTACTAGAGAAGGTTATGATGCAAGTCCAAGCAAAAAAATATCTCAAAATTAGATTCTATGAAACTTTTTGAAATACTAGTTTCGGTAAACAATCGTAGCATATAATACACAATTTATACTATTTTATGTCAAAAAATCTAATTAAATCGAGAATTGTTCGAAATTCCATGAAACTTTTCAGATCCTTTCTATATGGTATTAGGGAAGGTTATGATGCAAGTCCAAGCAAAAAATTTTCTCAAAATTAGATTCTATGAAACTTTTTGAAATACTAGTTTCGGTAAACAATCGTAGTATATTATACACAATTTATACTAGTTTCGGTCAAAAAATCTAATTAAATCGAGGATTGTTCGAAATTCCATGAAACTTTTCAGATCCTTTCTATATGGTATTAGGGAAGGTTATGATGCAAGTCCAAGCAATAAATTTTCTCAAAATTAGATTCTATGAAACTTTTTGAAATACTAGTTTCGGTCAAAAATCGTTGATATTATACACAATTTATTCTATTCTTGGTCAAAAAATCAAATTAAATTGATGATTGTTCGAAATTCCATGAAACTTTTCAGATCCTTTCTATATGGTATTAGGGAAGCTTATGATGCAAGTTCAAGCAAAAACATTTCTCAAAATTAGATTCTATGAATTTTTTTGAAATACTAGTTTCGGTCAAAAATCGTAGTATATTATACACAATTTTATACTAGTTTCGGTCAAAAAATCAAATTAAATCGAGGATTGTTCGAAATGCTACGAAACTTTTCAGATCCTTTCTATATGGTACTAGAGAAGGTTATGATGCAAGTCCAAGCAAAAAAATATCTCAAAATTAGATTCTATGAAACTTTTTGAAATACTAGTTTCGATAAACAATCGTAGTATATTATACACAATTTATACTATTTTCGGTCAAAAAATCTAATTAAATCGAGGATTGTTCGAAATTCCATGAAACTTTTCAGATCCTTTCTATATGGTATTAGGGAAGGTTATGATGCAAGTCCAAGCAAAAAATTTTCTCAAAATTAGATTCTATGAAACTTTTTGAAATACTAGTTTCGGTAAACAATCGTAGTATATTATACACAATTTATACTAGTTTCGGTCAAAAAATCTAATTAAATCGAGGATTGTTTGAAATTCCATGAAACTTTTCAGATCCTTTCTATATGGTATTAGGGAAGGTTATGATGCAAGTCCAAGCAAAACATTTTCTCAAAATTAGATTCTATGAAACTTTTTGAAATACTAGTTTCGGTCAAAAATCGTAGTATATTATACACAATTTATACTATTTTTGGTCAAAAAATCAAATTAAATTGATGATTGTTCGAAATTCCATGAAAATTTTCTGATCCTTTCTATATGGTATTAGGGATGGTTATGTTTCAAGTCCAAGCAAAAACATTTCTCAAAATCAGATTCTATGAAACTTTTTGAAATACTAGTTTCGGTAAAAAATCGTAGTATATTATACACAATTTTATACTAGTTTCGGTCAAAAAATCAAATTAAATCGAGGATTGTTCGAAATGCTACGAAACTTTTCAGATCCTTTCTATATGGTACTAGAGAAGGTTATGATGCAAGTCCAAGCAAAAAAATATCTCAAAATTAGATTCTATGAAACTTTTTGAAATACTAGTTTCGGTAAACAATCGTAGCATATTATACACAATTTATACTATTTTCGGTCAAAAAATCTAATTAAATCGAGGATTGTTCGAAATTCCATGAAACTTTTCAGATCCTTTCTATATGGTATTAGGGAAGGTTATGATGCAAGTCCAAGCAAAAAATTTTCTCAAAATTAGATTCTATGAAACTTTTTGAAATACTAGTTTCGGTAAACAATCGTAGTATATTATACACAATTTATACTAGTTTTGGTCAAAAAATCTAATTAAATCGAGGATTGTTCGAAATTCCATGAAACTTTTCAGATCCTTTCTATATGGTATTAGGGAAGGTTATGATGCAAGTCCAAGCAATAAATTTTCTCAAAATTAGATTCTATGAAACTTTTTGAAATACTAGTTTCGGTCAAAAATCGTTGATATTATACACAATTTATTCTATTCTTGGTCAAAAAATCAAATTAAATTGATGATTGTTCGAAATTCCATGAAACTTTTCAGATCCTTTCTATATGGTATTAGGGAAGCTTATGATGCAAGTTCAAGCAAAAACATTTCTCAAAATTAGATTCTATGAATTTTTTTGAAATACTAGTTTCGGTCAAAAATCGTAGTATATTATACACAATTTTATACTAGTTTCGGTCAAAAAATCAAATTAAATCGAGGATTGTTCGAAATGCTACGAAACTTTTCAGATCCTTTCTATATGGTACTAGAGAAGGTTATGATGCAAGTCCAAGCAAAAAAATATCTCAAAATTAGATTCTATGAAACTTTTTGAAATACTAGTTTCGGTAAACAATCGTAGTATATTATACACAATTTATACTATTTTCGGTCAAAAAATCTAATTAAATCGAGGATTGTGTATTAGGGAAGGTTATGATGCAAGTCCAAGCAATAAATTTTCTCAAAATTAGATTCTATGAAACTTTTTGAAATACTAGTTTCGGTCAAAAATCGTAGTATATTATACACAATTTATTCTATTCTTGGTCAAAAAATCAAATTAAATTGATGATTGTTCGAAATTCCATGAAACTTTTCAGATCCTTTCTATATGGTATTAGGGATGGTTATGATGCAAGTCCAAGCAAAAATATTTCTCAAAATCAGATTCTATGAAACTTTTTGAAATACTAGTTTCGGTCAAAAATCGTAGTATATTATACACAATTTTATACTAGTTTCGTTCAAAAAATCAAATTAAATCGAGGATTGTTCAAAATGCTACGAAACTTTTCAGATCCTTTCTATATGGTACTAGAGAAGGTTATGATGCAAGTCCAAGCAAAAAAATTTCTCAAAACTAGATTCTATGAAACTTTTTGAAATACTAGTTTCGGTCAAAAATCGTAGTATATTATACACAATTTATTCTATTCTTGGTCAAAAAATCAAATTAAATTGATGATTGTTCGAACTTCCATGAAACTTTTCAGATCCTTTCTATATGGTATTAGGGAAGGTTATGATGTAAGTCCAAGCAAAAACATTTCTCAAAATTAGATTCTATGAATTTTTTTGAAATACTAGTTTCGGTCAAAAATCGTAGTATATTATACACAATTTTATACTAGTTTCGGTCAAAAAATCAAATTAAATCGAGGATTGTTCGAAATGCTACGAAACTTTTCAGATCCTTTCTATATGGTACTAGAGAAGGTTATGATGCAAGTCCAAGCAAAAAAATATCTCAAAATTAGATTCTATGAAACTTTTTGAAATACTAGTTTCGGTAAACAATCGTAGCATATTATACACAATTTATACTATTTTATGTCAAAAAATCTAATTAAATCGAGAATTGTTCGAAATTCCATGAAACTTTTCAGATCCTTTCTATATGGTATTAGGGAAGGTTATGATGCAAGTCCAAGCAAAAAATTTTCTCAAAATTAGATTCTATGAAACTTTTTGAAATACTAGTTTCGGTAAACAATCGTAGTATATTATACACAATTTATACTAGTTTCGGTCAAAAAATCTAATTAAATCGAGGATTGTTCGAAATTCCATGAAACTTTTCAGATCCTTTCTATATGGTATTAGGGAAGGTTATGATGCAAGTCCAAGCAATAAATTTTCTCAAAATTAGATTCTATGAAACTTTTTGAAATACTAGTTTCGGTCAAAAATCGTTGATATTATACACAATTTATTCTATTCTTGGTCAAAAAATCAAATTAAATTGATGATTGTTCGAAATTCCATGAAACTTTTCAGATCCTTTCTATATGGTATTAGGGAAGCTTATGATGCAAGTTCAAGCAAAAACATTTCTCAAAATTAGATTCTATGAATTTTTTTGAAATACTAGTTTCGGTCAAAAATCGTAGTATATTATACACAATTTTATACTAGTTTCGGTCAAAAAATCAAATTAAATCGAGGATTGTTCGAAATGCTACGAAACTTTTCAGATCCTTTCTATATGGTACTAGAGAAGGTTATGATGCAAGTCCAAGCAAAAAAATATCTCAAAATTAGATTCTATGAAACTTTTTGAAATACTAGTTTCGATAAACAATCGTAGTATATTATACACAATTTATACTATTTTCGGTCAAAAAATCTAATTAAATCGAGGATTGTTCGAAATTCCATGAAACTTTTCAGATCCTTTCTATATGGTATTAGGGAAGGTTATGATGCAAGTCCAAGCAAAAAATTTTCTCAAAATTAGATTCTATGAAACTTTTTGAAATACTAGTTTCGGTAAACAATCGTAGTATATTATACACAATTTATACTAGTTTCGGTCAAAAAATCTAATTAAATCGAGGATTGTTTGAAATTCCATGAAACTTTTCAGATCCTTTCTATATGGTATTAGGGAAGGTTATGATGCAAGTCCAAGCAAAACATTTTCTCAAAATTAGATTCTATGAAACTTTTTGAAATACTAGTTTCGGTCAAAAATCGTAGTATATTATACACAATTTATACTATTTTTGGTCAAAAAATCAAATTAAATTGATGATTGTTCGAAATTCCATGAAACTTTTCAGATCCTTTCTATATGGTATTAGGGATGGTTATGATGCAAGTCCAAGCAAAAACATTTCTCAAAATCAGATTCTATGAAACTTTTTGAAATACTAGTTTCGGTAAAAAATCGTAGTATATTATACACAATTTTATACTAGTTTCGTTCAAAAAATCAAATTAAATCGAGGATTGTTCGAAATGCTACGGAACTTTTCAGATCCTTTCTATATGGTACTAGAGAAGGTTATGATGCAAGTCCAAGCAAAACATTTTCTCAAAATTAGATTCTATGAAACTTTTTGAAATACTAGTTTCGGTCAAAAATCGTAGTATATTATACACAATTTATACTATTTTTGGTCAATAAATCAAATTAAATTGATGATTGTTCGAAATTCCATGAAAATTTTCTGATCCTTTCTATATGGTATTAGGGATGGTTATGATGCAAGTCCAAGCAAAAACATTTCTCAAAATCAGATTCTATGAAACTTTTTGAAATACTAGTTTCGGTAAAAAATCGTAGTATATTATACACAATTTTATACTAGTTTCGGTCAAAAAATCAAATTAAATCGAGGATTGTTCGAAATGCTACGAAACTTTTCAGATCCTTTCTATATGGTACTAGAGAAGGTTATGATGCAAGTCCAAGCAAAAAAATATCTCAAAATTAGATTCTATGAAACTTTTTGAAATACTAGTTTCGGTAAACAATCGTAGCATATTATACACAATTTATACTATTTTCGGTCAAAAAATCTAATTAAATCGAGGATTGTTCGAAATTCCATGAAACTTTTCAGATCCTTTCTATATGGTATTAGGGAAGGTTATGATGCAAGTCCAAGCAAAAAATTTTCTCAAAATTAGATTCTATGAAACTTTTTGAAATACTAGTTTCGGTAAACAATCGTAGTATATTATACACAATTTATACTAGTTTTGGTCAAAAAATCTAATTAAATCGAGGATTGTTCGAAATTCCATGAAACTTTTCAGATCCTTTCTATATGGTATTAGGGAAGGTTATGATGCAAGTCCAAGCAATAAATTTTCTCAAAATTAGATTCTATGAAACTTTTTGAAATACTAGTTTCGGTCAAAAATCGTAGTATATTATACACAATTTATTCTATTCTTGGTCAAAAAATCAAATTAAATTGATGATTGTTCGAAATTCCATGAAACTTTTCAGATCCTTTCTATATGGTATTAGGGAAGCTTATGATGCAAGTTCAAGCAAAAACATTTCTCAAAATTAGATTCTATGAATTTTTTTGAAATACTAGTTTCGGTCAAAAATCGTAGTATATTATACACAATTTTATACTAGTTTCGGTCAAAAAATCAAATTAAATCGAGGATTGTTCGAAATGCTACGAAACTTTTCAGATCCTTTCTATATGGTACTAGAGAAGGTTATGATGCAAGTCCAAGCAAAAAAATATCTCAAAATTAGATTCTATGAAACTTTTTGAAATACTAGTTTCGATAAACAATCGTAGTATATTATACACAATTTATACTATTTTCGGTCAAAAAATCTAATTAAATCGAGGATTGTTCGAAATTCCATGAAACTTTTCAGATCCTTTCTATATGGTATTAGGGAAGGTTATGATGCAAGTCCAAGCAAAAAATTTTCTCAAAATTAGATTCTATGAAACTTTTTGAAATACTAGTTTCGGTAAACAATCGTAGTATATTATACACAATTTATACTAGTTTCGGTCAAAAAATCTAATTAAATCGAGGATTGTTTGAAATTCCATGAAACTTTTCAGATCCTTTCTATATGGTATTAGGGAAGGTTATGATGCAAGTCCAAGCAAAACATTTTCTCAAAATTAGATTCTATGAAACTTTTTGAAATACTAGTTTCGGTCAAAAATCGTAGTATATTATACACAATTTATACTATTTTTGGTCAAAAAATCAAATTAAATTGATGATTGTTCGAAATTCCATGAAAATTTTCTGATCCTTTCTATATGGTATTAGGGATGGTTATGTTTCAAGTCCAAGCAAAAACATTTCTCAAAATCAGATTCTATGAAACTTTTTGAAATACTAGTTTCGGTAAAAAATCGTAGTATATTATACACAATTTTATACTAGTTTCGGTCAAAAAATCAAATTAAATCGAGGATTGTTCGAAATGCTACGAAACTTTTCAGATCCTTTCTATATGGTACTAGAGAAGGTTATGATGCAAGTCCAAGCAAAAAAATATCTCAAAATTAGATTCTATGAAACTTTTTGAAATACTAGTTTCGGTAAACAATCGTAGCATATTATACACAATTTATACTATTTTCGGTCAAAAAATCTAATTAAATCGAGGATTGTTCGAAATTCCATGAAACTTTTCAGATCCTTTCTATATGGTATTAGGGAAGGTTATGATGCAAGTCCAAGCAAAAAATTTTCTCAAAATTAGATTCTATGAAACTTTTTGAAATACTAGTTTCGGTAAACAATCGTAGTATATTATACACAATTTATACTAGTTTTGGTCAAAAAATCTAATTAAATCGAGGATTGTTCGAAATTCCATGAAACTTTTCAGATCCTTTCTATATGGTATTAGGGAAGGTTATGATGCAAGTCCAAGCAATAAATTTTCTCAAAATTAGATTCTATGAAACTTTTTGAAATACTAGTTTCGGTCAAAAATCGTTGATATTATACACAATTTATTCTATTCTTGGTCAAAAAATCAAATTAAATTGATGATTGTTCGAAATTCCATGAAACTTTTCAGATCCTTTCTATATGGTATTAGGGAAGCTTATGATGCAAGTTCAAGCAAAAACATTTCTCAAAATTAGATTCTATGAATTTTTTTGAAATACTAGTTTCGGTCAAAAATCGTAGTATATTATACACAATTTTATACTAGTTTCGGTCAAAAAATCAAATTAAATCGAGGATTGTTCGAAATGCTACGAAACTTTTCAGATCCTTTCTATATGGTACTAGAGAAGGTTATGATGCAAGTCCAAGCAAAAAAATATCTCAAAATTAGATTCTATGAAACTTTTTGAAATACTAGTTTCGGTAAACAATCGTAGTATATTATACACAATTTATACTATTTTCGGTCAAAAAATCTAATTAAATCGAGGATTGTGTATTAGGGAAGGTTATGATGCAAGTCCAAGCAATAAATTTTCTCAAAATTAGATTCTATGAAACTTTTTGAAATACTAGTTTCGGTCAAAAATCGTAGTATATTATACACAATTTATTCTATTCTTGGTCAAAAAATCAAATTAAATTGATGATTGTTCGAAATTCCATGAAACTTTTCAGATCCTTTCTATATGGTATTAGGGATGGTTATGATGCAAGTCCAAGCAAAAATATTTCTCAAAATCAGATTCTATGAAACTTTTTGAAATACTAGTTTCGGTCAAAAATCGTAGTATATTATACACAATTTTATACTAGTTTCGTTCAAAAAATCAAATTAAATCGAGGATTGTTCAAAATGCTACGAAACTTTTCAGATCCTTTCTATATGGTACTAGAGAAGGTTATGATGCAAGTCCAAGCAAAAAAATTTCTCAAAACTAGATTCTATGAAACTTTTTGAAATACTAGTTTCGGTCAAAAATCGTAGTATATTATACACAATTTATTCTATTCTTGGTCAAAAAATCAAATTAAATTGATGATTGTTCGAACTTCCATGAAACTTTTCAGATCCTTTCTATATGGTATTAGGGAAGGTTATGATGTAAGTCCAAGCAAAAACATTTCTCAAAATTAGATTCTATGAATTTTTTTGAAATACTAGTTTCGGTCAAAAATCGTAGTATATTATACACAATTTTATACTAGTTTCGGTCAAAAAATCAAATTAAATCGAGGATTGTTCGAAATGCTACGAAACTTTTCAGATCCTTTCTATATGGTACTAGAGAAGGTTATGATGCAAGTCCAAGCAAAAAAATATCTCAAAATTAGATTCTATGAAACTTTTTGAAATACTAGTTTCGGTAAACAATCGTAGCATATTATACACAATTTATACTATTTTATGTCAAAAAATCTAATTAAATCGAGAATTGTTCGAAATTCCATGAAACTTTTCAGATCCTTTCTATATGGTATTAGGGAAGGTTATGATGCAAGTCCAAGCAAAAAATTTTCTCAAAATTAGATTCTATGAAACTTTTTGAAATACTAGTTTCGGTAAACAATCGTAGTATATTATACACAATTTATACTAGTTTCGGTCAAAAAATCTAATTAAATCGAGGATTGTTCGAAATTCCATGAAACTTTTAAGATCCTTTCTATATGGTATTAGGGAAGGTTATGATGCAAGTCCAAGCAAAAAATTTTCTCAAAATTAGATTCTATGAAACTTTTTGAAATACTAGTTTCGGTAAACAATCGTAGTATATTATACACAATTTATACTAGTTTCGGTCAAAAAATCTAATTAAATCGAGGATTGTTTGAAATTCCATGAAACTTTTCAGATCCTTTCTATATGGTATTAGGGAAGGTTATGATGCAAGTCCAAGCAAAACATTTTCTCAAAATTAGATTCTATGAAACTTTTTGAAATACTAGTTTCGGTCAAAAATCGTAGTATATTATACACAATTTATACTATTTTTGGTCAAAAAATCAAATTAAATTGATGATTGTTCGAAATTCCATGAAACTTTTCAGATCCTTTCTATATGGTATTAGGGATGGTTATGATGCAAGTCCAAGCAAAAACATTTCTCAAAATCAGATTCTATGAAACTTTTTGAAATACTAGTTTCGGTAAAAAATCGTAGTATATTATACACAATTTTATACTAGTTTCGTTCAAAAAATCAAATTAAATCGAGGATTGTTCGAAATGCTACGGAACTTTTCAGATCCTTTCTATATGGTACTAGAGAAGGTTATGATGCAAGTCCAAGCAAAAAAATTTCTCAAAATTAGATTCTATGAAACTTTTTGAAATACTAGTTTCGGTCAAAAATCGTAGTATATTATACACAATTTATTCTATTCTTGGTCAAAAAATCAAATTAAATTGATGATTGTTCGAACTTCCATGAAACTTTTCAGATCCTTTCTATATGGTATTAGGGAAGGTTATGATGTAAGTCCAAGCAAAAACATTTCTCAAAATTAGATTCTATGAATTTTTTTGAAATACTAGTTTCGGTCAAAAATCGTAGTATATTATACACAATTTTATACTAGTTTCGGTCAAAAAATCAAATTAAATCGAGGATTGTTCGAAATGCTACGAAACATTTCAGATCCTTTCTATATGGTACTAGAGAAGGTTATGATGCAAGTCCAAGCAAAAAAATATCTCAAAATTAGATTCTATGAAACTTTTTGAAATACTAGTTTCGGTAAACAATCGTAGCATATAATACACAATTTATACTATTTTATGTCAAAAAATCTAATTAAATCGAGAATTGTTCGAAATTCCATGAAACTTTTCAGATCCTTTCTATATGGTATTAGGGAAGGTTATGATGCAAGTCCAAGCAAAAAATTTTCTCAAAATTAGATTCTATGAAACTTTTTGAAATACTAGTTTCGGTAAACAATCGTAGTATATTATACACAATTTATACTAGTTTCGGTCAAAAAATCTAATTAAATCGAGGATTGTTCGAAATTCCATGAAACTTTTCAGATCCTTTCTATATGGTATTAGGGAAGGTTATGATGCAAGTCCAAGCAAAAAATTTTCTCAAAATTAGATTCTATGAAACTTTTTGAAATACTAGTTTCGGTCAAAAATCGTTGATATTATACACAATTTATTCTATTCTTGGTCAAAAAATCAAATTAAATTGATGATTGTTCGAAATTCCATGAAACTTTTCAGATCCTTTCTATATGGTATTAGGGAAGCTTATGATGCAAGTTCAAGCAAAAACATTTCTCAAAATTAGATTCTATGAATTTTTTTGAAATACTAGTTTCGGTCAAAAATCGTAGTATATTATACACAATTTTATACTAGTTTCGGTCAAAAAATCAAATTAAATCAAGGATTGTTCGAAATGCTACGAAACTTTTCAGATCCTTTCTATATGGTACTAGAGAAGGTTATGATGCAAGTCCAAGCAAAAAAATATCTCAAAATTAGATTCTATGAAACTTTTTGAAATACTAGTTTCGATAAACAATCGTAGTATATTATACACAATTTATACTATTTTCGGTCAAAAAATCTAATTAAATCGAGGATTGTTCGAAATTCCATGAAACTTTTCAGATCCTTTCTATATGGTATTAGGGAAGGTTATGATGCAAGTCCAAGCAAAAATTTTTCTCAAAATTAGATTCTATGAAACTTTTTGAAATACTAGTTTCGGTAAACAATCGTAGTATATTATACACAATTTATACTAGTTTCGGTCAAAAAATCTAATTAAATCGAGGATTGTTTGAAATTCCATGAAACTTTTCAGATCCTTTCTATATGGTATTAGGGAAGGTTATGATGCAAGTCCAAGCAAAACATTTTCTCAAAATTAGATTCTATGAAACTTTTTGAAATACTAGTTTCGGTCAAAAATCGTAGTATATTATACACAATTTATACTATTTTTGGTCAAAAAATCAAATTAAATTGATGATTGTTCGAAATTCCATGAAAATTTTCTGATCCTTTCTATATGGTATTAGGGATGGTTATGATGCAAGTCCAAGCAAAAACATTTCTCAAAATCAGATTCTATGAAACTTTTTGAAATACTAGTTTCGGTAAAAAATCGTAGTATATTATACACAATTTTATACTAGTTTCGGTCAAAAAATCAAATTAAATCGAGGATTGTTCGAAATGCTACGAAACTTTTCAGATCCTTTCTATATGGTACTAGAGAAGGTTATGATGCAAGTCCAAGCAAAAAAATATCTCAAAATTAGATTCTATGAAACTTTTTGAAATACTAGTTTCGGTAAACAATCGTAGCATATTATACACAATTTATACTATTTTCGGTCAAAAAATCTAATTAAATCGAGGATTGTTCGAAATTCCATGAAACTTTTCAGATCCTTTCTATATGGTATTAGGGAAGGTTATGATGCAAGTCCAAGCAAAAAATTTTCTCAAAATTAGATTCTATGAAACTTTTTGAAATACTAGTTTCGGTAAACAATCGTAGTATATTATACACAATTTATACTAGTTTCGGTCAAAAAATCTAATTAAATCGAGGATTGTTTGAAATTCCATGAAACTTTTCAGATCCTTTCTATATGGTATTAGGGAAGGTTATGATGCAAGTCCAAGCAAAACATTTTCTCAAAATTAGATTCTATGAAACTTTTTGAAATACTAGTTTCGGTCAAAAATCGTAGTATATTATACACAATTTATACTATTTTTGGTCAATAAATCAAATTAAATTGATGATTGTTCGAAATTCCATGAAAATTTTCTGATCCTTTCTATATGGTATTAGGGATGGTTATGATGCAAGTCCAAGCAAAAACATTTCTCAAAATCAGATTCTATGAAACTTTTTGAAATACTAGTTTCGGTAAAAAATCGTAGTATATTATACACAATTTTATACTAGTTTCGGTCAAAAAATCAAATTAAATCGAGGATTGTTCGAAATGCTACGAAACTTTTCAGATCCTTTCTATATGGTACTAGAGAAGGTTATGATGCAAGTCCAAGCAAAAAAATATCTCAAAATTAGATTCTATGAAACTTTTTGAAATACTAGTTTCGGTAAACAATCGTAGCATATTATACACAATTTATACTATTTTCGGTCAAAAAATCTAATTAAATCGAGGATTGTTCGAAATTCCATGAAACTTTTCAGATCCTTTCTATATGGTATTAGGGAAGGTTATGATGCAAGTCCAAGCAAAAAATTTTCTCAAAATTAGATTCTATGAAACTTTTTGAAATACTAGTTTCGGTAAACAATCGTAGTATATTATACACAATTTATACTAGTTTTGGTCAAAAAATCTAATTAAATCGAGGATTGTTCGAAATTCCATGAAACTTTTCAGATCCTTTCTATATGGTATTAGGGAAGGTTATGATGCAAGTCCAAGCAATAAATTTTCTCAAAATTAGATTCTATGAAACTTTTTGAAATACTAGTTTCGGTCAAAAATCGTAGTATATTATACACAATTTATTCTATTCTTGGTCAAAAAATCAAATTAAATTGATGATTGTTCGAAATTCCATGAAACTTTTCAGATCCTTTCTATATGGTATTAGGGATGGTTATGATGCAAGTCCAAGCAAAAACATTTCTCAAAATCAGATTCTATGAAACTTTTTGAAATACTAGTTTCGGTCAAAAATCGTAGTATATTATACACAATTTTATACTAGTTTCGTTCAAAAAATCAAATTAAATCGAGGATTGTTCGAAATGCTACGAAACTTTTCAGATGCTTTCTATATGGTACTAGAGAAGGTTATGATGCAAGTCCAAGCAAAAAAATATCTCAAAATTAGATTCTATGAAACTTTTTGAAATACTAGTTTCGGTCAAAAATCGTAGTATATTATACACAATTTATTCTATTCTTGGTCAAAAAATCAAATTAAATTGATGATTGTTCGAACTTCCATGAAACTTTTCAGATCCTTTCTATATGGTATTAGGGAAGGTTATGATGTAAGTCCAAGCAAAAACATTTCTCAAAATTAGATTCTATGAATTTTTTTGAAATACTAGTTTCGGTCAAAAATCGTAGTATATTATACACAATTTTATACTAGTTTCGGTCAAAAAATCAAATTAAATCGAGGATTGTTCGAAATGCTACGAAACATTTCAGATCCTTTCTATATGGTACTAGAGAAGGTTATGATGCAAGTCCAAGCAAAAAAATATCTCAAAATTAGATTCTATGAAACTTTTTGAAATACTAGTTTCGGTAAACAATCGTAGCATATTATACACAATTTATACTATTTTATGTCAAAAAATCTAATTAAATCGAGAATTGTTCGAAATTCCATGAAACTTTTCAGATCCTTTCTATATGGTATTAGGGAAGGTTATGATGCAAGTCCAAGCAAAAAATTTTCTCAAAATTAGATTCTATGAAACTTTTTGAAATACTAGTTTCGGTAAACAATCGTAGTATATTATACACAATTTATACTAGTTTCGGTCAAAAAATCTAATTAAATCGAGGATTGTTCGAAATTCCATGAAACTTTTCAGATCCTTTCTATATGGTATTAGGGAAGGTTATGATGCAAGTCCAAGCAATAAATTTTCTCAAAATTAGATTCTATGAAACTTTTTGAAATACTAGTTTCGGTCAAAAATCGTTGATATTATACACAATTTATTCTATTCTTGGTCAAAAAATCAAATTAAATTGATGATTGTTCGAAATTCCATGAAACTTTTCAGATCCTTTCTATATGGTATTAGGGAAGCTTATGATGCAAGTTCAAGCAAAAACATTTCTCAAAATTAGATTCTATGAATTTTTTTGAAATACTAGTTTCGGTCAAAAATCGTAGTATATTATACACAATTTTATACTAGTTTCGGTCAAAAAATCAAATTAAATCGAGGATTGTTCGAAATGCTACGAAACTTTTCAGATCCTTTCTATATGGTACTAGAGAAGGTTATGATGCAAGTCCAAGCAAAAAAAATATCTCAAAATTAGATTCTATGAAACTTTTTGAAATACTAGTTTCGATAAACAATCGTAGTATATTATACACAATTTATACTATTTTCGGTCAAAAAATCTAATTAAATCGAGGATTGTTCGAAATTCCATGAAACTTTTCAGATCCTTTCTATATGGTATTAGGGAAGGTTATGATGCAAGTCCAAGCAAAAACATTTCTCAAAATTAGATTCTATGAATTTTTTTGAAATACTAGTTTCGGTCAAAAATCGTAGTATATTATACACAATTTTATACTAGTTTCGGTCAAAAAATCAAATTAAATCGAGGATTGTTCGAAATGCTACGAAACATTTCAGATCCTTTCTATATGGTACTAGAGAAGGTTATGATGCAAGTCCAAGCAAAAAAATATCTCAAAATTAGATTCTATGAAACTTTTTGAAATACTAGTTTCGGTAAACAATCGTAGCATATTATACACAATTTATACAATTTTATGTCAAAAAATCTAATTAAATCGAGAATTGTTCGAAATTCCATGAAACTTTTCAGATCCTTTCTATATGGTATTAGGGAAGGTTATGATGCAAGTCCAAGCAAAAAATTTTCTCAAAATTAGATTCTATGAAACTTTTTGAAATACTAGTTTCGGTAAACAATCGTAGTATATTATACACAATTTATACTAGTTTCGGTCAAAAAATCTAATTAAATCGAGGATTGTTCGAAATTCCATGAAACTTTTCAGATCCTTTCTATATGGTATTAGGGAAGGTTATGATGCAAGTCCAAGCAATAAATTTTCTCAAAATTAGATTCTATGAAACTTTTTGAAATACTAGTTTCGGTCAAAAATCGTTGATATTATACACAATTTATTCTATTCTTTGTCAAAAAATCAAATTAAATTGATGATTGTTCGAAATTCCATGAAACTTTTCAGATCCTTTCTATATGGTATTAGGGAAGCTTATGATGCAAGTTCAAGCAAAAACATTTCTCAAAATTAGATTCTATGAATTTTTTTGAAATACTAGTTTCGGTCAAAAATCGTAGTATATTATACACAATTTTATACTAGTTTCGGTCAAAAAATCAAATTAAATCGAGGATTGTTCGAAATGCTACGAAACTTTTCAGATCCTTTCTATATGGTACTAGAGAAGGTTATGATGCAAGTCCAAGCAAAAAAATATCTCAAAATTAGATTCTATGAAACTTTTTGAAATACTAGTTTCGATAAACAATCGTAGTATATTATACACAATTTATACTATTTTCGGTCAAAAAATCTAATTAAATCGAGGATTGTTCGAAATTCCATGAAACTTTTCAGATCCTTTCTATATGGTATTAGGGAAGGTTATGATGCAAGTCCAAGCAAAAACATTTCTCAAAATTAGATTCTATGAATTTTTTTGAAATACTAGTTTCGGTCAAAAATCGTAGTATATTATACACAATTTTATACTAGTTTCGTTCAAAAAATCAAATTAAATCGAGGATTGTTCGAAATGCTACGAAACATTTCAGATCCTTTCTATATGGTACTAGAGAAGGTTATGATGCAAGTCCAAGCAAAAAAATATCTCAAAATTAGATTCTATGAAACTTTTTGAAATACTAGTTTCGGTAAAAAATCGTAGTATATTATACACAATTTATTCTATTCTTGGTCAAAAAATCAAATTAAATTGATGATTGTTCGAACTTCCATGAAACTTTTCAGATCCTTTCTATATGGTATTAGGGAAGGTTATGATGTAAGTCCAAGCAAAAACATTTCTCAAAATTAGATTCTATGAATTTTTTTGAAATACTAGTTTCGGTCAAAAATCGTAGTATATTATACACAATTTTATACTAGTTTCGGTCAAAAAATCAAATTAAATCGAGGATTGTTCGAAATGCTACGAAACTTTTCAGATCCTTTCTATATGGTACTAGAGAAGGTTATGATGCAAGTCCAAGCAAAAAAATATCTCAAAATTAGATTCTATGAAACTTTTTGAAATACTAGTTTCGGTAAACAATCGTAGCATATTATACACAATTTATACTATTTTATGTCAAAAAATCTAATTAAATCGAGAATTGTTCGAAATTCCATGAAACTTTTCAGATCCTTTCTATATGGTATTAGGGAAGGTTATGATGCAAGTCCAAGCAAAAAATTTTCTCAAAATTAGATTCTATGAAACTTTTTGAAATACTAGTTTCGGTAAACAGTCGTAGTATATTATACACAATTTATACTAGTTTCGGTCAAAAAATCTAATTAAATCGAGGATTGTTCGAAATTCCATGAAACTTTTCAGATCCTTTCTATATGGTATTAGGGAAGGTTATGATGCAAGTCCAAGCAATAAATTTTCTCAAAATTAGATTCTATGAAACTTTTTGAAATACTAGTTTCGGTCAAAAATCGTTGATATTATACACAATTTATTCTATTCTTGGTCAAAAAATCAAATTAAATTGATGATTGTTCGAAATTCCATGAAACTTTTCAGATCCTTTCTATATGGTATTAGGGAAGCTTATGATGCAAGTTCAAGCAAAAACATTTCTCAAAATTAGATTCTATGAATTTTTTTGAAATACTAGTTTCGGTCAAAAATCGTAGTATATTATACACAATTTTATACTAGTTTCGGTCAAAAAATCAAATAAAATCGAGGATTGTTCGAAATGCTACGAAACTTTTCAGATCCTTTCTATATGGTACTAGAGAAGGTTATGATGCAAGTCCAAGCAAAAAAATATCTCAAAATTAGATTCTATGAAACTTTTTGAAATACTAGTTTCGGTAAACAATCGTAGTATATTATACACAATTTATACTATTTTCGGTCAAAAAATCTAATTAAATCGAGGATTGTTCGAAATTCCATGAAACTTTTCAGATCCTTTCTATATGGTATTAGGGAAGGTTATGATGCAAGTCCAAGCAAAAAATTTTCTCAAAATTAGATTCTATGAAACTTTTTGAAATACTAGTTTCGGTAAACAATCGTAGTATATTATACACAATTTATACTAGTTTCGGTCAAAAAATCTAATTAAATCCAGGATTGTTTGAAATTCCATGAAACTTTTCAGATCCTTTCTATATGGTATTAGGGAAGGTTATGATGCAAGTCCAAGCAAAACATTTTCTCAAAATTAGATTCTATGAAACTTTTTGAAATACTAGTTTCGGTCAAAAATCGTAGTATATTATACACAATTTATACTATTTTTGGTCAAAAAATCAAATTAAATTGATGATTGTTCGAAATTCCATGAAAATTTTCTGATCCTTTCTATATGGTATTAGGGATGGTTATGATGCAAGTCCAAGCAAAAACATTTCTCAAAATCAGATTCTATGAATCTTTTTGAAATACTAGTTTCGGTAAAAAATCGTAGTATATTATACACAATTTTATACTAGTTTCGTTCAAAAAATCAAATTAAATCGAGGATTGTTCGAAATGCTACGAAACTTTTCAGATCCTTTCTATATGGTACTAGAGAAGGTTATGATGCAAGTCCAAGCAAAAAAATATCTCAAAATTAGATTCTATGAAACTTTTTGAAATACTAGTTTCGGTAAACAATCGTAGCATATTATACACAATTTATACTATTTTCGGTCAAAAAATCTAATTAAATCGAGGATTGTTCGAAATTCCATGAAACTTTTCAGATCCTTTCTATATGGTATTAGGGAAGGTTATGATGCAAGTCCAAGCAAAAAATTTTCTCAAAATTAGATTCTATGAAACTTTTTGAAATACTAGTTTCGGTAAACAATCGTAGTATATTATACACAATTTATACTAGTTTCGGTCAAAAAATCTAATTAAATCGAGGATTGTTCGAAATTCCATGAAACTTTTCAGATCCTTTCTATATGGTATTAGGGAAGGTTATGATGCAAGTCCAAGCAAAAAATTTTCTCAAAATTAGATTCTATGAAACTTTTTGAAATACTAGTTTCGGTAAACAATCGTAGTATATTATACACAATTTATACTAGTTTCGGTCAAAAAATCTAATTAAATCCAGGATTGTTTGAAATTCCATGAAACTTTTCAGATCCTTTCTATATGGTATTAGGGAAGGTTATGATGCAAGTCCAAGCAAAACATTTTCTCAAAATTAGATTCTATGAAACTTTTTGAAATACTAGTTTCGGTCAAAAATCGTAGTATATTATACACAATTTATACTATTTTTGGTCAAAAAATCAAATTAAATTGATGATTGTTCGAAATTCCATGAAAATTTTCTGATCCTTTCTATATGGTATTAGGGATGGTTATGATGCAAGTCCAAGCAAAAACATTTCTCAAAATCAGATTCTATGAATCTTTTTGAAATACTAGTTTCGGTAAAAAATCGTAGTATATTATACACAATTTTATACTAGTTTCGTTCAAAAAATCAAATTAAATCGAGGATTGTTCGAAATGCTACGAAACTTTTCAGATCCTTTCTATATGGTACTAGAGAAGGTTATGATGCAAGTCCAAGCAAAAAAATATCTCAAAATTAGATTCTATGAAACTTTTTGAAATACTAGTTTCGGTAAACAATCGTAGCATATTATACACAATTTATACTATTTTCGGTCAAAAAATCTAATTAAATCGAGGATTGTTCGAAATTCCATGAAACTTTTCAGATCCTTTCTATATGGTATTAGGGAAGGTTATGATGCAAGTCCAAGCAAAAAATTTTCTCAAAATTAGATTCTATGAAACTTTTTGAAATACTAGTTTCGGTAAACAATCGTAGTATATTATACACAATTTATACTAGTTTCGGTCAAAAAATCTAATTAAATCGAGGATTGTTCGAAATTCCATGAAACTTTTCAGATCCTTTCTATATGGTATTAGGGAAGGTTATGATGCAAGTCCAAGCAATAAATTTTCTCAAAATTAGATTCTATGAAACTTTTTGAAATACTAGTTTCGGTCAAAAATCGTAGTATATTATACACAATTTATTCTATTCTTGGTCAAAAAATCAAATTAAATTGATGATTGTTCGAAATTCCATGAAACTTTTCAGATCCTTTCTATATGGTATTAGGGATGGTTATGATGCAAGTCCAAGCAAAAACATTTCTCTAAATCAGATTCTATGAAACTTTTTGAAATACTAGTTTCGGTCAAAAATCGTAGTATATTATACACAATTTTATACTAGTTTCGTTCAAAAAATCAAATTAAATCGAGGATTGTTCGAAATGCTACGAAACTTTTCAGATCCTTTCTATATGGTACTAGAGAAGGTTATGATGCAAGTCCAAGCAAAAAAATTTCTCAAAATTAGATTCTATGAAACTTTTTGAAATACTAGTTTCGGTCAAAAATCGTAGTATATTATACACAATTTATTCTATTCTTGGTCAAAAAATCAAATTAAATTGATGATTGTTCGAACTTCCATGAAACTTTTCAGATCCTTTCTATATGGTATTAGGGAAGGTTATGATGCAAGTCCAAGCAAAAACATTTCTCAAAATTAGATTTTATGAATTTTTTTGAAATACTAGTTTCGGTCAAAAATCGTAGTATATTATACACAATTTTATACTAGTTTCGGTCAAAAAATCAAATTAAATCGAGGATTGTTCGAAATGCTACGAAACTTTTCAGAACCTTTCTATATGGTACTAGAGAAGGTTATGATGCAAGTCCAAGCAAAAAAATATCTCAAAATTAGATTCTATGAAACTTTTTGAAATACTAGTTTCGGTAAACAATCGTAGCATATTATACACAATTTATACTATTTTCGGTCAAAAAATCTAATTAAATCGAGGATTGTTCGAAATTCCATGAAACTTTTCAGATCCTTTCTATATGGTATTAGGGAAGGTTATGATGCAAGTCCAAGCAAAATTTTTTCTCAAAATTAGATTCTATGAAACTTTTTGAAATACTAGTTTCGGTAAACAATCGTAGTATATTATACACAATTTATACTAGTTTCGGTCAAAAAATCTAATTAAATCGAGGATTGTTCGAAATTCCATGAAACTTTTCAGATCCTTTCTATATGGTATTAGGGAAGGTTATGATTCAAGTCAAAGCAAAAAAATTTCTCAAAATTAGATTCTATGAAACTTTTTGAAATACTAGTTTCGGTCAAAAATCGTAGTATATTATACACAATTTATTCTATTCTTGGTCAAAAAATCAAATTAAATTGATTATTGTTCGAACTTCCATGAAACTTTTCAGATCCTTTCTATATGGTATTAGGGAAGGTTATGATGTAAGTCCAAGCAAAAATATTTCTCAAAATTAGATTCTATGAATTTTTTTGAAATACTAGTTTCGGTCAAAAATCGTAGTATATTATACACAATTTTATACTAGTTTCGGTCAAAAAATCAAATTAAATCGAGGATTGTTCGAAATACTACGAAACTTTTCAGATCCTTTCTATATGGTACTAGAGAAGGTTATGATGCAAGTCCAAGCAAAAAAATATCTCAAAATTAGATTCTATGAAACTTTTTGAAATACTAGTTTCGGTAAACAATCTTAGCATATTATACACAATTTATACTATTTTATGTCAAAAAATCTAATTAAATCGAGGATTGTTCGAAATTCCATGAAACTTTTCAGATCCTTTCTATATGGTATTAGGGAAGGTTATGATGCAAGTCCAAGCAAAAAATTTTCTCAAAATTAGATTCTATGAAACTTTTTGAAATACTAGTTTCGGTAAACAATCGTAGTATATTATACACAATTTATACTAGTTTCGGTCAAAAAATCTAATTAAATCGAGGATTGTTCGAAATTCCATGAAACTTTTCAGATCCTTTCTATATGGTATTAGGGAAGGTTATGATGCAAGTCCAAGCAATAAATTTTCTCAAAATTAGATTATATGAAACTTTTTGAAATACTAGTTTCGGATAAAAATCGTTGATATTATACACAATTTATTCTATTCTTGGTCAAAAAATCAAATTAAATTGATGATTGTTCGAAATTCCATGAAACTTTTCAGATCCTTTCTATATGGTATTAGGGAAGCTTATGATGCAAGTTCAAGCAAAAACATTTCTCAAAATTAGATTCTATGAATTTTTTTGAAATACTAGTTTCGGTCAAAAATCGTAGTATATTATACACAATTTTATACTAGTTTCGGTCAAAAAATCAAATTAAATCGAGGATTGTTCGAAATGCTACGAAACTTTTCAGATCCTTTCTATATGGTACTAGAGAAGGTTATGATGCAAGTCCAAGCAAAAAAATATCTCAAAATTAGATTCTATGAAACTTTTTGAAATACTAGTTTCGGTAAACAATCGTAGTATATTATACACAATTTATTCTATTTTTGGTCAAAAAATCAAATTAAATTGATGATTGTTCGAAATTCCATGAAACTTTTCAGATCCTTTCTATATGGTATTAGGGAAGGTTATGATGCAAGTCCAAGCAAAAACATTTCTCAAAATTAGATTCTATGAAACTTTTTGAAATACTAGTTTCGGTCAAAAATCGTAGTATATTATACACAATTTTATACTAGTTTCGGTCAAAAAATCAAATTAAATCGAGGATTGTTCGAAATGCTACGAAACATTTCAGATCCTTTCTATATGGTACTAGAGAAGGTTATGATGCAAGTCCAAGCAAAAAATTACCTCAAAATTAGATTCTATGAAATTTTTTGAAATACTAGTTTCGTTAAACAATCGTAGTATATTATACACAATTTATACTAGTTTCGATTAAAAAACTCTATTTAAATCAAGGATTGTTCGAAATTCCATGAAACTTTTCAGATCCTTTCTATATGGTATTAGGGAAGGTTATGATGCAAGTCCAAGCAAAAAAAATTCTCAAAATTAGATTCTATGAAACTTTTTGTAATACTAGTTTTGGTCAAAAATCGTAGTATATTATACACAATTTTATACTAGTTTCGTTCAAAAAATCAAATTAAATCGAGGATTGTTCGAAATGCTACGAAACTTTTCAGATCCTTTCTATATGGTACTAGAGAAGGTTATGATGCAAGTCCAAGCAAAAAAATTTCTCAAAATTAGATTATATGAAACTTTTTGAAATACTAGTTTCGGTCAAAAATCGTAGTATATTATACACAATTTATTCTATTTTTGGTCAAAAAATAAAATAAAATTGATGATTGTTCGAAATTCCATGAAACTTTTCAGATCCTTTCTATATAGTATTAGAGAAGGTTATGATGCAAGTCCAAACAAAAACATTTCTCAAAATTAGATTCTATGAAACTTTTTGAAATACTAGTTTCGGTCAAAAATCGTAGTATATTATACACAATTTTATACTAGTTTCGTTTAAAAAATCAAATTAAATCGAGGATTGTTCGAAATGCTACGAAACTTTTCAGATCCTTTCTATATGGTACTAGAGAAGGTTATGATGCAAGTCCAAGCAAAAAAAATATCTCAAAATTAGATTTTATGAAACTTTTTGAAATACTAGTTTCGGTAAACAATCGTAGTATATTATACACAATTTATACTATTTTCGGTCAAAAAATCTAATTAAATCGAGGATTGTTCGAAATTCCATGAAACTTTTCAGATCCTTTCTATATGGTATTAGGGAAGGTTATGATGCAAGACCAAGCAAAATTTTTTCTCAAAATTAGATTCTATGAAACTTTTTGATATACTAGTTTCGGTCAAAAATCGGAGTATATTATACACAATTTATACTATTTTTGGTTAAAAAATCAAATTAAATTGATGATTGTTCGAAATTCCATGAAAATTTTCAGATCCTTTCTATATGGTATTAGGGATGGTTATGATGCAAGTCCAAGCAAAAATATTTCTCAAAATCAGATTCTATGAAACTTTTTGAAATACTAGTTTCGGTTAAAAATCGTAGTATATATACACAATTTTATACTAGTTTCGTTCAAAAAATCAAATTAAATCGAGGATTGTTCGAAATGCTACGAAACTTTTCAAATTCTTTCTATATGGTACTAGAGAAGGTTATGATGCAAGTCCAAGCAAAAAAATTTCTCAAAATTAGATTCTATGAAACTTTTTGAAATACTAGTTTCGGTAAACAATCGTAGTATATTATACACAATTTATACTAGTTTCGGTCAAAAAATCTAATTAAATCGAGGATTGTTCGAAATTCCATGAAACTTTTTAGATCCTTTCTATATGGTATTAGGGAAGGTTATGATGCAAGTCCAATCAAAAACATTTCTCAAAATTAGATTCTATGAAAAATTTTGAAATACTAGTTTCGATCAAAATTCGTAGTATATTATACACAATTTATACTATTTTTGGTCAAAATATCAAATTAAATTGATGTTTGTTCGAAATTCCATGAAACTTTTCAGATCCTTTCTATATGGTATTAGGGATGGTTATGATGCAAGTCCAAGCAAAAACATTTCTGAAAATCAGATTCTATGAAACTTTTTGAAATACTAGTTACGGTCAAAAATCGTAGTATATTATACACAATTTTTTACTAGTTTCGGTCAAAAAATCAAATTAAATCGAGGATTGTTCGAAATGCTACGAAACATTTCAGATCCTTTCTATATGGTACTAGAGAAGGTTATGATGCAAGTCAAAGTAAAAAATTACCTCAAAATTAGATTCTATGAAATTTTTTGAAATACTAGTTTAGTTAAACAATCGTAGTATATTATACACAATTTATACTAGTTTCGGTCAATAAATCTAATTAAATCGAGGATTGTTCGAAATTCAATGAAACTTTTCAGATCCTTTCAATATGGTATTAGGGAAGGTTATGATGCAAGTCCAAGCAAAAATTTTTCTCAAAATTAGATTCTATGAAACTTTTTGAAATACTAGTTTCGGTCAAAAATCGTAGTATATTATACACAATTTATACTATTTTAGTCAAAAAATCAAATTAAATTGATGATTGTTCGAAATTCCCTGAAACTTTTCAGTTCCTTTCTATATGGTATTAGGGATGGTTATGATGCAAGTCCAAGCAAAAACATTTCTCAAAATCCGATTCTATGAAACTTTTTGAAATACTAGTTTCGGTCAAAAATCGTAGTATATTATACACAATTTTATACTAGTTTCGTTCAAAAAATCAAATTAAATCGAGGATTGTTCGAAATGCTACGAAACTTTTCAGATCCTTTCTATATGGTACTAGAGAAGGTTATGATGCAAGTCCAAGCAAAAAAATTTCTCAAAATTAGATTCTATGAAACTTTTTGAAATACTAGTTTCGGTCAAAAATCGTAGTATATTATACACAATTTATTCTATTTTTGGTCAAAAAATCAAATTAAATTGATGATTGTTCGAAATTCCATGAAACTTTTAGATCCTTGCTATTTGGTATTAGGGAAGGTTATGATGCAAGTCCAAGCAAAAACATTTCTCAAAATTAGATTCTATGAAACTTTTTGAAATACTAGTTTTGGTCAAAAATCGTAGTATATTATACACAATTTTATACTAGTTTCGGTCAAAAAATCAAATTAAATCGAGGATTGTTCGAAATGCTACGAAACATTTCAGATCCTTTCTATATGGTACTAGAGAAGGTTATGATGCAAGTCCAAGCAAAAAATTACCTCAAAATTAGATTCTATGAAATTTTTTGAAATACTAGTTTCGTTAAACAATCGTAGTATATTATACACAATTTATACTAGTTTCGATTAAAAAATCTATTTAAATCAAGGATTGTTCGAAATTCCATGAAACTTTTCAGATCCTTTCTATATGGTATTAGGGAAGGTTATGATGCAAGTCCAAGCAAAAAAAATTCTCAAAATTAGATTCTATGAAACTTTTTGAAATACTAGTTTCGGCCAAAAATCGTAGTATATTATACACAATTCATACTATTTTTGGTCAAAAAATCAAATTAAATTGATGATTGTTCGAAATTCCATGAAACTTTTCAGATCCTTTCTATATGGTATTAGGGAAGGTTATGATGCAAGTCAAAGCAAAAACATTTCTCAAAATTAAAATTCTATGAAACTTTTTGAAATACTAGTTTCGGTCAAAAATCTTAGTATATTATACACAATTTTATACTAGTTTCGTTTAAAAAATCAAATTAAATAGAGGATTGTTAGAAATGCTACGAAACTTTTCAGATCATTTCTATATGGTACTAGAGAAGGTTATGATGCAAGTCCAAGCAAAAAAATATCTCAAAATTAGATTCTATGAAACTTTTTGAAATACTAGTTTCGGTACACAATCGTAGTATATTATACACAATTTATACTAGTTTCGGTCAAAAAATCTAATTAAATCGAGGATTGTTCGAAATTCCATGAAACTTTTCAGATCCTTTCTATATGGTATTAGGGAAGGTTATGATGCAAATCCAAGCAAAAAATTTCCTCAAAATTAGATTCTATGAAACGTTTTGAAATACTAGTTTCGTTCAAAAATCGTAGTATATTATATACAATTTATACTATTTTTGGACAAAAAATCAAATTAAATTGATGATTGTTCGAAATTCCATGAAAATTTTCAGATCCTTTCTATATGGTAT
Organism: Lathyrus aphaca; assembly: GCA_963966055.1. Taxonomy (NCBI): domain Eukaryota; kingdom Viridiplantae; phylum Streptophyta; class Magnoliopsida; order Fabales; family Fabaceae; genus Lathyrus; species Lathyrus aphaca. The sequence continues at coordinate 34,892,753 of OZ014523.1, forward strand.
TAGGGATGGTTATGATGCAAGTCCAAGCAAAAACATTTCTCAAAATCAGATTCTATGAAACTTTTTGAAATACTAGTTTCGGTCAAAAATCGTAGTATATTATACACAATTTTATACTAGTTTCGTTCAAAAAATCAAATTAAATCGAGGATTGTTCGAAATGCTACGAAACTTTTCAAATCCTTTCTATATGGTACTAGAGAAGGTTATGATGCAAGTCCAAGCAAAAAAATTTCTCAAAATTAGATTCTATGAAACTTTTTGAAATACTAGTTTCGGTCAAAAATCGTAGTATATTATACACAATTTTATACTAGTTTCGTTTAAAAAATCAAATTAAATAGAGGATTGTTCGAAATGCTACGAAACTTTTCAGATCATTTCTATATGGTACTAGAGAAGGTTATGATGCAAGTCCAAGCAAAAAAATATCTCAAAATTAGATTCTAAGCAACTTTTTGAAATACTAGTTTCGGTAAACAATCGTAGTATATTATACACAATTTATACTAGTTTCGGTCAAAAAATCTAATTAAAAAGAGGATTGTTCGAAATTCCATGAAACTTTTCAGATCCTTTCTATATGGTATTAGGGAAGGTTATGAGGCAAATCCAAGCAAAATTTTTTCTCAAAATTAGATTCTATGAAACTTTTTGAAATACTAGTTTCGGTCAAAAATCGTAGTATATTATACACAATTTATACTATTTTGGTCAAAAAATCAAATTAAATTGATGATTGTTCGAAATTCCCTGAAACTTTTCAGTTCCTTTCTATATGGTATTAGGGATGGTTATGATGCAAGTCCAAGCAAAAACATTTCTCAAAATCCGATTCTATGAAACTTTTTGAAATACTAGTTTCGGTCAAAAATCGTAGTATATTATACACAATTTTATACTAGTTTCGTTCAAAAAATCAAATTAAATCGAGGATTGTTCGAAATGCTACGAAACTTTTCAGATCCTTTCTATATGGTACTAGAGAAGGTTATGATGCAAGTCCAAGCAAAAAAATTTCTCAAAATTAGATTCTATGAAACTTTTTGAAATACTAGTTTCGGTCAAAAATCGTAGTATATTATACACAATTTATTCTATTTTTGGTCAAAAATTCAAATTAAATTGATGATTGTTCGAAATTCCATGAAACTTTTCAGATCCTTTCTATTTGGTATTAGGGAAGGTTATGATGCAAGTCCAAGCAAAAACATTTCTCAAAATTAGATTCTATGAAACTTTTTGAAATACTAGTTTCGGTCAAAAATCGTAGTATATTATACACAATTTTATACTAGTTTCGGTCAAAAAATCAAATTAAATCGAGGATTGTTCGAAATGCTACGAAACATTTCAGATCCTTTCTATATGGTACTAGAGAAGGTTATGATGCAAGTCCAAGCAAAAAATTACCTCAAAATTAGATTCTATGAAATTTTTTGAAATACTAGTTTCGTTAAACAATCGTAGTATATTATACACAATTTATACTAGTTTCGATTAAAAAATCTATTTAAATCAAGGATTGTTCGAAATTCCATGAAACTTTTCAGATCCTTTCTATATGGTATTAGGGAAGGTTATGATGCAAGTCCAAGCAAAAAAAATTCTCAAAATTAGATTCTATGAAACTTTTTGAAATACTAGTTTCGGCCAAAAATCGTATTATATTATACACAATTTATACTATTTTTGGTCAAAAATCAAATTAAATTGATGATTGTTCGAAATTCCATGAAACTTTTCAGATCCTTTCTATATGGTATTAGGGAAGGTTATGATGCAAGTCCAAGCAAAAACATTTCTCAAAATTAGATTCTATGAAACTTTTTGAAATACTAGTTTCGGTCAAAAATCGTAGTATATTATACACAATTTTATACTAGTTTCGTTTAAAAAATTCAAATTAAATCGAGGATTGTTCGAAATGCTACGAAACTTTTCAGATCCTTTCTATATGGTACTAGAGAAGGTTATGATGCAAGTCCAAGCAAAAAAAATATCTCAAAATTAGATTCTATGAAACTTTTTGAAATACTAGTTTCGGTAAACAATCGTAGTATATTATACACAATTTATACTAGTTTCGGTCAAAAAATCTAATTAAATCGAGGATTGTTCGAAATTCAATGAAACTTTTCAGATCCTTTCAATATGGTATTAGGGAAGGTTATGATGCAAGTCCAAGCAAAAATTTTTCTCAAAATTAGATTCTATGAAACTTTTTGAAATACTAGTTTCGGTCAAAAATCGTAGTATATTATACACAATTTATACTATTTTGGTCAAAAAATCAAATTAAATTGATGATTGTTCGAAATTCCCTGAAACTTTTCAGTTCCTTTCTATATGGTATTAGGGATGGTTATGATGCAAGTCCAAGCAAAAACATTTCTCAAAATCCGATTCTATGAAACTTTTTGAAATACTAGTTTCGGTCAAAAATCGTAGTATATTATACACAATTTTATACTAGTTTCGTTCAAAAAATCAAATTAAATCGAGGATTGTTCGAAATGCTATGAAACTTTTCAGATCCTTTCTATATGGTACTAGAGAAGGTTATGATGCAAGTCCAAGCAAAAAAATTTCTCAAAATTAGATTCTATGAAACTTTTTGAAATACTAGTTTCGGTCAAAAATCGTAGTATATTATACACAATTTATTCTATTTTTGGTCAAAAATTCAAATTAAATTGATGATTGTTCGAAATTCCATGAAACTTTTCAGATCCTTTCTATTTGGTATTAGGGAAGGTTATGATGCAAGTCCAAGCAAAAACATTTCTCAAAATTAGATTCTATGAAACTTTTTGAAATACTAGTTTCGGTCAAAAATCGTAGTATATTATACACAATTTTATACTAGTTTCGGTCAAAAAATCAAATTAAATCGAGGATTGTTCGAAATGCTACGAAACATTTCAGATCCTTTCTATATGGTACTAGAGAAGGTTATGATGCAAGTCCAAGCAAAAAATTACCTCAAAATTAGATTCTATGAAATTTTTTGAAATACTAGTTTCGTTAAACAATCGTAGTATATTATACACAATTTATACTAGTTTCGATTAAAAAATCTATTTAAATCAAGGATTGTTCGAAATTCCATGAAACTTTTCAGATCCTTTCTATATGGTATTAGGGAAGGTTATGATGCAAGTCCAAGCAAAAAAAATTCTCAAAATTAGATTCTATGAAACTTTTTGAAATACTAGTTTCGGCCAAAAATCGTATTATATTATACACAATTTATACTATTTTTGGTCAAAAATCAAATTAAATTGATGATTGTTCGAAATTCCATGAAACTTTTCAGATCCTTTCTATATGGTATTAGGGAAGGTTATGATGCAAGTCCAAGCAAAAACATTTCTCAAAATTAGATTCTATGAAACTTTTTGAAATACTAGTTTCGGTCAAAAATCGTAGTATATTATACACAATTTTATACTAGTTTCGTTTAAAAAATTCAAATTAAATCGAGGATTGTTCGAAATGCTACGAAACTTTTCAGATCCTTTCTATATGGTACTAGAGAAGGTTATGATGCAAGTCCAAGCAAAAAAAATATCTCAAAATTAGATTCTATGAAACTTTTTGAAATACTAGTTTCGGTAAACAATCGTAGTATATTATACACAATTTATACTAGTTTCGGTCAAAAAATCTAATTAAATCGAGGATTGTTCGAAATTCAATGAAACTTTTCAGATCCTTTCAATATGGTATTAGGGAAGGTTATGATGCAAGTCCAAGCAAAAATTTTTCTCAAAATTAGATTCTATGAAACTTTTTGAAATACTAGTTTCGGTCAAAAATCGTAGTATATTATACACAATTTATACTATTTTGGTCAAAAAATCAAATTAAATTGATGATTGTTCGAAATTCCCTGAAACTTTTCAGTTCCTTTCTATATGGTATTAGGGATGGTTATGATGCAAGTCCAAGCAAAAACATTTCTCAAAATCCGATTCTATGAAACTTTTTGAAATACTAGTTTCGGTCAAAAATCGTAGTATATTATACACAATTTTATACTAGTTTCGTTCAAAAAATCAAATTAAATCGAGGATTGTTCGAAATGCTACGAAACTTTTCAGATCCTTTCTATATGGTACTAGAGAAGGTTATGATGCAAGTCCAAGCAAAAAAATTTCTCAAAATTAGATTCTATGAAACTTTTTGAAATACTAGTTTCGGTCAAAAATCGTAGTATATTATACACAATTTATTCTATTTTTGGTCAAAAATTCAAATTAAATTGATGATTGTTCGAAATTCCATGAAACTTTTCAGATCCTTTCTATTTGGTATTAGGGAAGGTTATGATGCAAGTCCAAGCAAAAACATTTCTCAAAATTAGATTCTATGAAACTTTTTGAAATACTAGTTTCGGTCAAAAATCGTAGTATATTATACACAATTTTATACTAGTTTCGGTCAAAAAATCAAATTAAATCGAGGATTGTTCGAAATGCTACGAAACATTTCAGATCCTTTCTATATGGTACTAGAGAAGGTTATGATGCAAGTCCAAGCAAAAAATTACCTCAAAATTAGATTCTATGAAATTTTTTGAAATACTAGTTTCGTTAAACAATCGTAGTATATTATACACAATTTATACTAGTTTCGATTAAAAAATCTATTTAAATCAAGGATTGTTCGAAATTCCATGAAACTTTTCAGATCCTTTCTATATGGTATTAGGGAAGGTTATGATGCAAGTCCAAGCAAAAAAAATTCTCAAAATTAGATTCTATGAAACTTTTTGAAATACTAGTTTCGGCCAAAAATCGTATTATATTATACACAATTTATACTATTTTTGGTCAAAAATCAAATTAAATTGATGATTGTTCGAAATTCCATGAAACTTTTCAGATCCTTTCTATATGGTATTAGGGAAGGTTATGATGCAAGTCAAAGCAAAAACATTTCTCAAAATTAAAATTCTATGAAACTTTTTGAAATACTAGTTTCGGTCAAAAATCGTAGTATATTATACACAATTTTATACTAGTTTCGTTCAAAAAATCAAATTAAATCGATGATTGTTAGAAATGCTACGAAACTTTTCAGATCCTTTCTATATAGTACTAGAGAAGGTTATGATGCAAGTCCAAGCAAAAAAATATCTCAAAATTAGATTCTATGAAACTTTTTGAAATACTAGTTTCGGTAAACAATCGTAGTATATTATACACAATTTATACTAGTTTCGGTCAAAAAATCTAATTAAATCGAGGATTGTTCGAAATTCCATGAAACTTTTCAGATCCTTTCTATATGGTATTAGGGAAGGTTATGATGCAAATCCAAGCAAAAAATTTCCTCAAAATTAGATTCTATGAAACGTTTTGAAATACTAGTTTCGGTCAAAAATCGTAGTATATTATATACAATTTATACTATTTTTGGACAAAAAATCAAATTAAATTGATGATTGTTCGAAATTCCATGAAAATTTTCAGATCCTTTCTATATGGTATTAGGGATGGTTATGATGCAAGTCCAAGCAAAAACATTTCTCAAAATCAGATTCTATGAAACTTTTTGAAATACTAGTTTCGGTCAAAAATCGTAGTATATTATACACAATTTTATACTAGTTTCGTTTAAAAAATTCAAATTAAATCGAGGATTGTTCGAAATGCTACGAAACTTTTCAGATCCTTTCTATATGGTACTAGAGAAGGTTATGATGCAAGTCCAAGCAAAAAAATATCTCAAAATTAGATTCTATGAAACTTTTTGAAATACTAGTTTCGGTAAACAATCGTAGTATATTATACACAATTTATACTAGTTTCGGTCAAAAAATCTAATTAAATCGAGGATTGTTCGAAATTCAATGAAACTTTTCAGATCCTTTCAATATGGTATTAGGGAAGGTTATGATGCAAGTCCAAGCAAAAATTTTTCTCAAAATTAGATTCTATGAAACTTTTTGAAATACTAGTTTCGGTCAAAAATCGTAGTATATTATACACAATTTATACTATTTTGGTCAAAAAATCAAATTAAATTGATGATTGTTCGAAATTCCCTGAAACTTTTCAGTTCCTTTCTATATGGTATTAGGGATGGTTATGATGCAAGTCCAAGCAAAAACATTTCTCAAAATCCGATTCTATGAAACTTTTTGAAATACTAGTTTCGGTCAAAAATCGTAGTATATTATACACAATTTTATACTAGTTTCGTTCAAAAAATCAAATTAAATCGAGGATTGTTCGAAATGCTACGAAACTTTTCAGATCCTTTCTATATGGTACTAGAGAAGGTTATGATGCAAGTCCAAGCAAAAAAATTTCTCAAAATTAGATTCTATGAAACTTTTTGAAATACTAGTTTCGGTCAAAAATCGTAGTATATTATACACAATTTATTCTATTTTTGGTCAAAAATTCAAATTAAATTGATGATTGTTCGAAATTCCATGAAACTTTTAAGATCCTTTCTATTTGGTATTAGGGAAGGTTATGATGCAAGTCCAAGCAAAAACATTTCTCAAAATTAGATTCTATGAAACTTTTTGAAATACTAGTTTCGGTCAAAAATCGTAGTATATTATACACAATTTTATACTAGTTTCGGTCAAAAAATCAAATTAAATCGAGGATTGTTCGAAATGCTACGAAACATTTCAGATCCTTTCTATATGGTACTAGAGAAGGTTATGATGCAAGTCCAAGCAAAAAATTACCTCAAAATTAGATTCTATGAAATTTTTTGAAATACTAGTTTCGTTAAACAATCGTAGTATATTATACACAATTTATACTAGTTTCGATTAAAAAATCTATTTAAATCAAGGATTGTTCGAAATTCCATGAAACTTTTCAGATCCTTTCTATATGGTATTAGGGAAGGTTATGATGCAAGTCCAAGCAAAAAAAATTCTCAAAATTAGATTCTATGAAACTTTTTGAAATACTAGTTTCGGCCAAAAATTGTATTATATTATACACAATTTATACTATTTTTGGTCAAAAATCAAATTAAATTGATGATTGTTCGAAATTCCATGAAACTTTTCAGATCCTTTCTATATGGTATTAGGGAAGGTTATGATGCAAGTCAAAGCAAAAACATTTCTCAAAATTAAAATTCTATGAAACTTTTTGAAATACTAGTTTCGGTCAAAAATCGTAGTATATTATACACAATTTTATACTAGTTTCGTTCAAAAAATCAAATTAAATCGATGATTGTTAGAAATGCTACGAAACTTTTCAGATCCTTTCTATATAGTACTAGAGAAGGTTATGATGCAAGTCCAAGCAAAAAAATATCTCAAAATTAGATTCTATGAAACTTTTTGAAATACTAGTTTCGGTAAACAATCGTAGTATATTATACACAATTTATACTAGTTTCGGTCAAAAAATCTAATTAAATCGAGGATTGTTCGAAATTCCATGAAACTTTTCAGATCCTTTCTATATGGTATTAGGGAAGGTTATGATGCAAATCCAAGAAAAAAATTTCCTCAAAATTAGATTCTATGAAACGTTTTGAAATACTAGTTTCGGTCAAAAATCGTAGTATATTATATACAATTTATACTATTTTTGGACAAAAAATCAAATTAAATTGATGATTGTTCGAAATTCCATGAAAATTTTCAGATCCTTTCTATATGGTATTAGGGATGGTTATGATGCAAGTCCAAGCAAAAACATTTCTCAAAATCAGATTCTATGAAACTTTTTGAAATACTAGTTTCGGTCAAAAATCGTAGTATATTATACACAATTTTATACTAGTTTCGTTCAAAAAATCAAATTAAATCGAGGATTGTTCGAAATGCTACGAAACTTTTCAGATCATTTCTATATGGTACTAGAGAAGGTTATGATGCAAGTCCAAGCAAAAAAAATCTCAAAATTAGATTCTAAGCAACTTTTTGAAATACTAGTTTCGGTAAACAATCGTAGTATATTATACACAATTTTATACTAGTTTCGTTCAAAAAATCAAATTAAATCGAGGATTGTTCGAAATGCTACGAAACTTTTCAAATCCTTTCTATATGGTACTAGAGAAGGTTATGATGCAAGTCCAAGCAAAAAAAATTTCTCAAAATTAGATTATATGAAACTTTTTGAAATACTAGTTTCGGTCAAAAATCGTAGTATATTATACACAATTTATTCTATTTTTGGTCAAAAAATAAAATAAAATCGATGATTGTTCGAAATTCCATGAAACTTTTCAGATCCTTTCTATATAGTATTAGAGAAGGTTATGATGCAAGTCCAAGCAAAAACATTTCTCAAAATTAGATTCTATGAAACTTTTTGAAATACTAGTTTCGGTCAAAAATCGTAGTATATTATACACAATTTTATACTAGTTTCGTTTAAAAAATCAAATTAAATCGAGGATTGTTCGAAATGCTACGAAACTTTTCAGATCCTTTCTATATGGTACTAGAGAAGGTTATGATGCAAGTCCAAGCAAAAAAATTTCTCAAAATTAGATTCTATGAAACTTTTTGAAATACTAGTTTCGGTCAAAAATCGTAGTATATTATACACAATTTTATACTAGTTTCGTTTAAAAAATCAAATTAAATAGAGGATTGTTCGAAATGCTACGAAACTTTTCAGATCATTTCTATATGGTACTAGAGAAGGTTATGATGCAAGTCCAAGCAAAAAAATATCAAAATTAGATTCTAAGCAACTTTTTGAAATACTAGTTTCGGTAAACAATCGTAGTATATTATACACAATTTATACTAGTTTCGGTCAAAAAATCTAATCAAAAAGAGGATTGTTCGAAATTCCATGAAACTTTTCAGATCCTTTTTATATGGTATTAGGGAAGGTTATGAGGCAAATCCAAGCAAAAAATTTTCTCAAAATTAGATTTAATGAAACTTTTTGAAATACTAATTTCGGTAAAAAATCGTAGTATATTATGCACAATTTATACTATTTTTGGTCAAAAAATCAAATTAAATTGATGATTGTTCGAAATTCCATGAAAATTTTCAGATCCTTTCTATATGGTATTAGGGATGGTTATGATGCAAGTCCAAGCAAAAACATTTCTCAAAATCAGATTCTATGAAACTTTTTGAAATACTAGTTTCGGTCAAAAATCGTAGTATATAATACACAATTTTATACTAGTTTCGTTCAAAAAATCAAATTAAATCGAGGATTGTTCGAAATGCTACGAAACTTTTCAGATCCTTTCTATATGGTACTAGAGAAGGTTACGATGCAAGTCCAAGCAAAAAAATTTCTCAAAATTAGATTCTATGAAACTTTTTGAAATACTAGTTTCGATCAAAAATCGTAGTATATTATACACAATTTTATACTAGTTTCGTTTAAAAAATCAAATTAAATAGAGGATTGTTCGAAATGCTACGAAACTTTTCAGATCATTTCTATATGGTACTAGAGAAGGTTATGATGCAAGTCCAAGCAAAAAAAATCTCAAAATTAGATTCTAAGCAACTTTTTGAAATACTAGTTTCGGTAAACAATCGTAGTATATTATACACAATTTATACTAGTTTCGGTCAAAAAATCTAATTAAAAAGAGGATTGTTCGAAATTCCATGAAACTTTTCAGATCCTTTCTATATGGTATTAGGGAAGGTTATGAGGCAAATCCAAGCAAAAAATTTTCTCAAAATTAGATTTTTTGAAACTTTTTGAAATACTAATTTCGGTCAAAAATCGTAGTATATTATGCACAATTTATACTATTTTTGGTCAAAAAATCAAATTAAATTGATGATTGTTCGAAATTCCATGAAAAGTTTCAGATCCTTTCTATATGGTATTAGGGATGGTTATGATGCAAGTCCAAGCAAAAACATTTCTCAAAATCAGATTCTATGAAACTTTTTGAAATACTAGTTTCGGTCAAAAATCGTAGTATATAATACACAATTTTATACTAGTTTCGTTCAAAAAATCAAATTAAATCGAGGATTGTTCGAAATGCTACGAAACTTTTCAAATCCTTTCTATATGGTACTAGAGAAGGTTACGATGCAAGTCCAAGCAAAAAAATTTCTCAAAATTAGATTCTATGAAACTTTTTGAAATACTAGTTTCGATCAAAAATCGTAGTATATTATACACAATTTTATACTAGTTTCGTTTAAAAAATCAAATTAAATAGAGGATTGTTCGAAATGCTACGAAACTTTTCAGATCATTTCTATATGGTACTAGAGAAGGTTATGATGCAAGTCCAAGCAAAAAAAATCTCAAAATTAGATTCTAAGCAACTTTTTGAAATACTAGTTTCGGTAAACAATCGTAGTATATTATACACAATTTATACTATTTTCGGTCAAAAAATCTAATTAAATCGAGGATTGTTCGAAATTCCATGAAACTTTTCAGATCCTTTCTATATGGTATTAGGGAAGGTTATGATGCAAGTCCAAGCAAAAAATTTTCTCAAAATTAGATTCTATGAAACTTTTTGATATACTAGTTTCGGTCAAAAATCAGAGTATATTATACACAATTTATACTATTTTTGGTTAAAAAATCAAATTAAATTGATGATTGTTCGAAATTCCATGAAAATTTTCAGATCCTTTCTATATGGTATTAGGGATGGTTATGATGCAAGTCCAAGCAAAAACATTTCTCAATATCAGATTCTATGAAACGTTTTGAAATACTAGTTTCGGTCAAAAATCGTAGTATATTATACACAATTTTATACTAGTTTCGTTCAAAAAATCAAATTAAATCGAGGATTTTTCGAAATGCTACGAAACTTTTCAGATCCTTTCTATATGGTACTAGAGAAGGTTATGATGCAAGTCCAAGCAAAAAAATTTCTCAAAATTAGATTCTATGAAACTTTTTGAAATACTAGTTTCGATCAAAAATCGTAGTATATTATACACAATTCATTCTATTTTTGGTCAAAAAATCAAATTAAATTGATGATTGTTCGAAATTCCATGAAACTTTTCAGATCCTTTCTATATGGTATTAGGGAAGGTTATGATGCAAGTCCAAGCAAAAAAAATTCTCAAAATTAGATTCTATGAAACTTTTTGAAATACTAGTTTCGGCCAAAAATCGTAGTATATTATACACAATTTATACTATTTTTGGTCAAAAATCAAATTAAATTGATGATTGTTCGAAATTCCATGAAACTTTTCAGATACTTTCTATATTGTATTAGGGATGGTTATGATGAAAGTCCAAGCAAAAACATTTCTCAAAATCAGATTCTATGAAACTTTTTGAAATACTAGTTTCGGTCAAAAATCGTAGTATATTAAACACAATTTTATACTAGTTTCGTTCAAAAAATCAAATTAAATCGAGGATTGTTCGAAATGCTACGAAACTTTTCAGATCCTTTCTATATGGTACTAGAGAAGGTTATGATGCAAGTCCAAGCAAAACAATTTCTCAAAATTAGATTCTATGAAACTTTTTGAATTACTAGTTTCGGTCAAAAATCGTAGTATATTATACACAATTTATACTATTTTTGGTCAAAAAATCAAATTAAATTGATGATTGTTCGACATTCCATGAAACTTTTCAGATCCTTTCTATATGGTATTAGGGAAGGTTATGATGCAAGTCAAAGCAAAAACATTTCTCAAAATTAAAATTCTATGAAACTTTTTGAAATACTAGTTTCGGTCAAAAATCTTAGTATATTATACACAATTTTATACTAGTTTCGTTTAAAAAATCAAATTAAATAGAGGATTGTTAGAAATGCTACGAAACTTTTCAGATCATTTCTATATGGTACTAGAGAAGGTTATGATGCAAGTCCAAGCAAAAAAATATCTCAAAATTAGATTCTATGAAACTTTTTGAAATACTAGTTTCGGTAAACAATCGTAGTATATTATACACAATTTATACTAGTTTCGGTCAAAAAATCTAATTATATCGAGGATTGTTCGAAATTCCATGAAACTTTTCAGATCCTTTCTATATGGTATTAGGGAAGGTTATGATGCAAATCCAAGCAAAAAATTTCCTCAAAATTAGATTCTATGAAATGTTTTGAAATACTAGTTTCGGTCAAAAATCGTAGTATATTATATACAATTTATACTATTTTTGGACAAAAAATCAAATTAAATTAATGATTGTTCGAAATTCCATGAAAATTTTCAGATCCTTTCTATATGGTATTAGGGATGGTTATGATGCAAGTCCAAGCAAAAACATTTCTCAAAATCAGATTCTATGAAACTTTTTGAAATACTAGTTTCGGTCAAAAATCGTAGTATATTATACACAATTTTATACTAGTTTCGTTCAAAAAATCAAATTAAATCGAGGATTGTTCGAAATGCTACGAAACTTTTCAAATCCTTTCTATATGGTACTAGAGAAGGTTATGATGCAAGTCCAAGCAAAAAAATTTCTCAAAATTAGATTCTATGAAACTTTTTGAAATACTAGTTTCGGTCAAAAATCGTAGTATATTATACACAATTTTATACAAGTTTCGTTTAAAAAATCAAATTAAATAGAGGATTGTTCGAAATGCTACGAAACTTTTCAGATCATTTCTATATGGTACTAGAGAAGGTTATGATGCAAGTCCAAGCAAAAAAATATCTCAAAATTAGATTCTAAGCAACTTTTTGAAATACTAGTTTCGGTAAACAATCGTAGTATATTATACACAATTTATACTAGTTTCGGTCAAAAAATCTAATTAAAAAGAGGATTGTTCGAAATTCCATGAAACTTTTCAGATCCTTTCTATATGGTATTAGGGAAGGTTATGAGGCAAATCCAAGCAAAAAATTTTCTCAAAATTAGATTTTATGAAACTTTTTGAAATACTAATTTCGGTCAAAAATCGTAGTATATTATGCACAATTTATACTATTTTTGGTCAAAAAATCAAATTAAATTGATGATTGTTCGAAATTCCATGAAAATTTTCAGATCCTTTCTATAAGGTATTAGGGATGGTTATGATGCAAGTCCAAGCAAAAACATTTCTCAAAATTAGATTCTATGAAACTTTTTGAAATACTAGTTTCGGTCAAAAATCGTAGTATATAATACACAATTTTATACTAGTTTCGTTCAAAAAATCAAATTAAATCGAGGATTGTTCGAAATGCTACGAAACTTTTCAAATCCTTTCTATATGGTACTAGAGAAGGTTATGATGCAAGTCCAAGCAAAAAAATTTCTCAAAATTAGATTATATGAAACTTTTTGAAATACTAGTTTCGGTCAAAAATCGTAGTATATTATACACAATTTATTCTATTTTTGGTCAAAAAATAAAATAAAATCGATGATTGTTCGAAATTCCATGAAACTTTTCAGATCCTTTCTATATAGTATTAGAGAAGGTTATGATGCAAGTCCAAGCAAAAACATTTCTCAAAATTAGATTCTATGAAACTTTTTGAAATACTAGTTTCGGTCAAAAATCGTAGTATATTATACACAATTTTATACTAGTTTCGTTTAAAAAATCAAATTAAATCGAGGATTGTTCGAAATGCTACGAAACTTTTCAGATCCTTTCTATATGGTACTAGAGAAGGTTATGATGCAAGTCCAAGCAAAAAAATATCTCAAAATTAGATTCTATGAAACTTTTTGAAATACTAGTTTCGGTAAACAATCGTAGTATATTATACACAATTTATACTATTTTCGGTCAAAAAATCTAATTAAATCGAGGATTGTTCGAAATTCCATGAAACTTTTCAGATCCTTTCTATATGGTATTAGGGAAGGTTATGATGCAAGTCCAAGCAAAAAATTTTCTCAAAATTAGATTCTATGAAACTTTTTGATATACTAGTTTCGGTCAAAAATCAGAGTATATTATACACAATTTATACTATTTTTGGTTAAAAAATCAAATTAAATTGATGATTGTTCGAAATTCCATGAAAATTTTCAGATCCTTTCTATATGGTATTAGGGATGGTTATGATGCAAGTCCAAGCAAAAACATTTCTCAATATCAGATTCTATGAAACTTTTTGAAATACTAGTTTCGGTCAAAAATCGTAGTATATTATACACAATTTTATACTAGTTTCGTTCAAAAAATCAAATTAAATCGAGGATTTTTCGAAATGCTACGAAACTTTTCAGATCCTTTCTATATGGTACTAGAGAAGGTTATGATGCAAGTCCAAGCAAAAAAATTTTATAAAATTAGATTCTATGAAACTTTTTGAAATACTAGTTTCGATCAAAAATCGTAGTATATTATACACAATTCATTCTATTTTTGGTCAAAAAATCAAATTAAATTGATGATTGTTCGAAATTCCATGAAACTTTTCAGATCCTTTCTATATGGTATTAGGGAAGGTTATGATGCAAGTCCAAGCAAAAAAAATTCTCAAAATTAGATTCTATGAAACTTTTTGAAATACTAGTTTCGGCCAAAAATCGTAGTATATTATACACAATTTATACTATTTTTGGTCAAAAATCAAATTAAATTGATGATTGTTCGAAATTCCATGAAACTTTTCAGATACTTTCTATATTGTATTAGGGATGGTTATGATGAAAGTCCAAGCAAAAACATTTCTCAAAATCAGATTCTATGAAACTTTTTGAAATACTAGTTTCGGTCAAAAATCGTAGTATATTAAACACAATTTTATACTAGTTTCGTTCAAAAAATCAAATTAAATCGAGGATTGTTCGAAATGCTACGAAACTTTTCAGATCCTTTCTATATGGTACTAGAGAAGGTTATGATGCAAGTCCAAGCAAAACAATTTCTCAAAATTAGATTCTATGAAACTTTTTGAATTACTAGTTTCGGTCAAAAATCGTAGTATATTATACACAATTTATACTATTTTTGGTCAAAAAATCAAATTAAATTGATGATTGTTCGACATTCCATGAAACTTTTCAGATCCTTTCTATATGGTATTAGGGAAGGTTATGATGCAAGTCAAAGCAAAAACATTTCTCAAAATTAAAATTCTATGAAACTTTTTGAAATACTTGTTTCGGTCAAAAATCTTAGTATATTATACACAATTTTATACTAGTTTCGTTTAAAAAATCAAATTAAATAGAGGATTGTTAGAAATGCTACGAAACTTTTCAGATCATTTCTATATGGTACTAGAGAAGGTTATGATGCAAGTCCAAGCAAAAAAATATCTCAAAATTAGATTCTATGAAACTTTTTGAAATACTAGTTTCGGTAAACAATCGTAGTATATTATACACAATTTATACTAGTTTCGGTCAAAAAATCTAATTATATCGAGGATTGTTCGAAATTCCATGAAACTTTTCAGATCCTTTCTATATGGTATTAGGGAAGGTTATGATGCAAATCCAAGCAAAAAATTTCCTCAAAATTAGATTCTATGAAATGTTTTGAAATACTAGTTTCGGTCAAAAATCGTAGTATATTATATACAATTTATACTATTTTTGGACAAAAAATCAAATTAAATTAATGATTGTTCGAAATTCCATGAAAATTTTCAGATCCTTTCTATATGGTATTAGGGATGGTTATGATGCAAGTCCAAGCAAAAACATTTCTCAAAATCAGATTCTATGAAACTTTTTGAAATACTAGTTTCGGTCAAAAATCGTAGTATATTATACACAATTTTATACTAGTTTCGTTCAAAAAATCAAATTAAATCGAGGATTGTTCGAAATGCTACAAAACTTTTCAAATCCTTTCTATATGGTACTAGAGAAGGTTATGATGCAAGTCCAAGCAAAAAAATTTCTCAAAATTAGATTCTATGAAACTTTTTGAAATACTAGTTTCGGTCAAAAATCGTAGTATATTATACACAATTTTATACAAGTTTCGTTTAAAAAATCAAATTAAATAGAGGATTGTTCGAAATGCTACGAAACTTTTCAGATCATTTCTATATGGTACTAGAGAAGGTTATGATGCAAGTCCAAGCAAAAAAATATCTCAAAATTAGATTCTAAGCAACTTTTTGAAATACTAGTTTCGGTAAACAATCGTAGTATATTATACACAATTTATACTAGTTTCGGTCAAAAAATCTAATTAAAAAGAGGATTGTTCGAAATTCCATGAAACTTTTCAGATCCTTTCTATATGGTATTAGGGAAGGTTATGAGGCAAATCCAAGCAAAAAATTTTCTCAAAATTAGATTTAATGAAACTTTTTGAAATACTAATTTCGGTCAAAAATCGTAGTATATTATGCACAATTTATACTATTTTTGGTCAAAAAATCAAATTAAATTGATGATTGTTCGAAATTCCATGAAAATTTTCAGATCCTTTCTATATGGTATTAGGGATGGTTATGATGCAATTCCAAGCAAAAACATTTCTCAAAATTAGATTCTATGAAACTTTTTGAAATACTAGTTTCGGTCAAAAATCGTAGTATATAATACACAATTTTATACTAGTTTCGTTCAAAAAATCAAATTAAATCGAGGATTGTTCGAAATGCTACGAAACTTTTCAGATCCTTTCTATATGGTACTAGAGAAGGTTATGATGCAAGTCCAAGCAAAACAATTTCTCAAAATTAGATTCTATGAAACTTTTTGAATTACTAGTTTCGGTCAAAAATCGTAGTATATTATACACAATTTATACTATTTTTGGTCAAAAAATCAAATTAAATTGATGATTGTTCGACATTCCATGAAACTTTTCAGATCCTTTCTATATGGTATTAGGGAAGGTTATGATGCAAGTCAAAGCAAAAAAATTTCTCAAAATTAAAATTCTATGAAACTTTTTGAAATACTAGTTTCGGTCAAAAATCTTAGTATATTATACACAATTTTATACTAGTTTCGTTTAAAAAATCAAATTAAATAGAGGATTGTTAGAAATGCTACGAAACTTTTCAGATCATTTCTATATGGTACTAGAGAAGGTTATGATGCAAGTCCAAGCAAAAAAATATCTCAAAATTAGATTCTATGAAACTTTTTGAAATACTAGTTTCGGTAAACAATCGTAGTATATTATACACAATTTATACTAGTTTCGGTCAAAAAATCTAATTATATCGAGGATTGTTCGAAATTCCATGAAACTTTTCAGATCCTTTCTATATGGTATTAGGGAAGGTTATGATGCAAATCCAAGCAAAAAATTTCCTCAAAATTAGATTCTATGAAATGTTTTGAAATACTAGTTTCGGTCAAAAATCGTAGTATATTATATACAATTTAAACTATTTTTGGACAAAAAATCAAATTAAATTAATGATTATTCGAAATTCCATGAAAATTTTCAGATCCTTTCTATATGGTATTAGGGATGGTTATGATGCAAGTCCAAGCAAAAACATTTCTCAAAATCAGATTCTATGAAACTTTTTGAAATACTAGTTTCGGTCAAAAATCGTAGTATATTATACACAATTTTATACTAGTTTCGTTCAAAAAATCAAATTAAATCGAGGATTGTTCGAAATGCTACGAAACTTTTCAAATCCTTTCTATATGGTACTAGAGAAGGTTATGATGCAAGTCCAAGCAAAAAAATTTCTCAAAATTAGATTCTATGAAACTTTTTGAAATACTAGTTTCGGTCAAAAATCGTAGTATATTATACACAATTTTATACAAGTTTCGTTTAAAAAATCAAATTAAATAGAGGATTGTTCGAAATGCTACGAAACTTTTCAGATCATTTCTATATGGTACTAGAGAAGGTTATGATGCAATTCCAAGCAAAAAAATATCTCATAATTAGATTCTAAGCAACTTTTTGAAATACTAGTTTCGGTAAACAATCGTAGTATATTATACACAATTTATACTAGTTTCGGTCAAAAAATCTAATTAAAAAGAGGATTGTTCGTAATTCCATGAAACTTTTCAGATCCTTTCTATATGGTATTAGGGAAGGTTATGAGGCAAATCCAAGCAAAAAATTTTCTCAAAATTAGATTTTATGAAACTTTTTGAAATACTAATTTCGGTCAAAAATCGTAGTATATTATGCACAATTTATACTATTTTTGGTCAAAAAATCAAATTAAATTGATGATTGTTCGAAATTCCATGAAAATTTTCAGATCCTTTCTATATGGTATTAGGGATGGTTATGATGCAAGTCCAAGCAAAAACATTTCTCAAAATTAGATTCTATGAAACTTTTTGAAATACTAGTTTCGGTCAAAAATCGTAGTATATAATACACAATTTTATACTAGTTTCGTTCAAAAAATCAAATTAAATCGAGGATTGTTCGAAATGCTACGAAACTTTTCAGATCCTTTCTATATGGTACTAGAGAAGGTTATGATGCAAGTCCAAGCAAAACAATTTCTCAAAATTAGATTCTATGAAACTTTTTGAATTACTAGTTTCGGTCAAAAATCGTAGTATATTATACACAATTTATACTATTTTTGGTCAAAAAATCAAATTAAATTGATGATTGTTCGACATTCCATGAAACTTTTCAGATCCTTTCTATATGGTATTAGGGAAGGTTATGATGCAAGTCAAAGCAAAAACATTTCTCAAAATTAAAATTCTATGAAACTTTTTGAAATACTAGTTTCGGTCAAAAATCTTAGTATATTATACACAATTTTATACTAGTTTCGTTTAAAAAATCAAATTAAATAGAGGATTGTTAGAAATGCTACGAAACTTTTCAGATCATTTCTATATGGTACTAGAGAAGGTTATGATGCAAGTCCAAGCAAAAAAATATCTCAAAATTAGATTATAAGCAACTTTTTGAAATACTAGTTTCGGTAAACAATCGTAGTATATTATACACAATTTATACTAGTTTCGGTCAAAAAATCTAATTATATCGAGGATTGTTCGAAATTCCATGAAACTTTTCAGATCCTTTCTATATGGTATTAGGGAAGGTTATGATGCAAATCCAAGCAAAAAATTTCCTCAAAATTAGATTCTATGAAATGTTTTGAAATACTAGTTTCGGTCAAAAATCGTAGTATATTATATACAATTTATACTATTTTTGGACAAAAAATCAAATTAAATTAATGATTGTTCGAAATTCCATGAAAATTTTCAGATCCTTTCTATATGGTATTAGGGATGGTTATGATGCAAGTCCAAGCAAAAACATTTCTCAAAATCAGATTCTATGAAACTTTTTGAAATACTAGTTTCGGTCAAAAATCGTAGTATATTATACACAATTTTATACTAGTTTCGTTCAAAAAATCAAATTAAATCGAGGATTGTTCGAAATGCTACGAAACTTTTCAAATCCTTTCTATATGGTACTAGAGAAGGTTATGATGCAAGTCCAAGCAAAAAAATTTCTCAAAATTAGATTCTATGAAACTTTTTGAAATACTAGTTTCGGTCAAAAATCGTAGTATATTATACACAATTTTATACAAGTTTCGTTTAAAAAATCAAATTAAATAGAGGATTGTTCGAAATGCTACGAAACTTTTCAGATCATTTCTATATGGTACTAGAGAAGGTTATGATGCAAGTCCAAGCAAAAAAATATCTCAAAATTAGATTCTAAGCAACTTTTTGAAATACTAGTTTCGGTAAACAATCGTAGTATATTATACACAATTTATACTAGTTTCGGTCAAAAAATCTAATTAAAAAGAGGATTGTTCGAAATTCCATGAAACTTTTCAGATCCTTTCTATATGGTATTAGGGAAGGTTATGAGATAAATCCAAGCAAAAAATTTTCTCAAAATTAGATTTAATGAAACTTTTTGAAATACTAATTTCGGTCAAAAATCGTAGTATATTATGCACAATTTATACTATTTTTGGTCAAAAAATCAAATTAAATTGATGATTGTTCGAAATTCCATGAAAATTTTCAGATCCTTTCTATATGGTATTAGGGATGGTTATGATGCAATTCCAAGCAAAAACATTTCTCAAAATTAGATTCTATGAAACTTTTTGAAATACTAGTTTCGGTCAAAAATCGTAGTATATAATACACAATTTTATACTAGTTTCGTTCAAAAAATCAAATTAAATCGAGGATTGTTCGAAATGCTACGAAACTTTTCAGATCCTTTCTATATGGTACTAGAGAAGGTTATGATGCAAGTCCAAGCAAAACAATTTCTCAAAATTAGATTCTATGAAACTTTTTGAATTACTAGTTTCGGTCAAAAATCGTAGTATATTATACACAATTTATACTATTTTTGGTCAAAAAATCAAATTCAATTGATGATTGTTCGACATTCCATGAAACTTTTCAGATCCTTTCTATATGGTATTAGGGAAGGTTATGATGCAAGTCAAAGCAAAAACATTTCTCAAAATTAAAATTCTATGAAACTTTTTGAAATACTAGTTTCGGTCAAAAATCTTAGTATATTATACACAATTTTATACTAGTTTCGTTTAAAAAATCAAATTAAATAGAGGATTGTTAGAAATGCTACGAAACTTTTCAGATCATTTCTATATGGTACTAGAGAAGGTTATGATGCAAGTCCAAGCAAAAAAATATCTCAAAATTAGATTCTATGAAACTTTTTGAAATACTAGTTTCGGTAAACAATCGTAGTATATTATACACAATTTATACTAGTTTCGGTCAAAAAATCTAATTATATCGAGGATTGTTCGAAATTCCATGAAACTTTTCAGATCCTTTCTATATGGTATTAGGGAAGGTTATGATGCAAATCCAAGCAAAAAATTTCCTCAAAATTAGATTCTATGAAATGTTTTGAAATACTAGTTTCGGTCAAAAATCGTAGTATATTATATACAATTTATACTATTTTTGGACAAAAAATCAAATTAAATTAATGATTATTCGAAATTCCATGAAAATTTTCAGATCCTTTCTATATGGTATTAGGGATGGTTATGATGCAAGTCCAAGCAAAAACATTTCTCAAAATCAGATTCTATGAAACTTTTTGAAATACTAGTTTCGGTCAAAAATCGTAGTATATTATACACAATTTTATACTAGTTTCGTTCAAAAAATCAAATTAAATCGAGGATTGTTCGAAATGCTACGAAACTTTTCAAATCCTTTCTATATGGTACTAGAGAAGGTTATGATGCAAGTCCAAGCAAAAAAATTTCTCAAAATTAGATTCTATGAAACTTTTTGAAATACTAGTTTCGGTCAAAAATCGTAGTATATTATACACAATTTTATACAAGTTTCGTTTAAAAAATCAAATTAAATAGAGGATTGTTCGAAATGCTACGAAACTTTTCAGATCCTTTCTATATGGTATTAGGGATGGTTATGATGCAAGTCCAAGCAAAAACATTTCTCAAAATCCGATTCTATGAAACTTTTTGAAATACTAGTTTCGGTCAAAAATCGTAGTATATTATACACAATTTTATACTAGTTTCATTCAAAAAATCAGATTAAATCGAGGATTGTTCGAAATGCTACGAAACTTTTCAGATCCTTTCTATATGGTACTAGAGAAGGTTATGATGCAAGTCCAAGCAAAAAAATTTCTCAAAATTAGATTCTATGAAACTTTTAGAAATACTAGTTTCGGTCAAAAATCGTAGTATATTATACACAATTTATTCTATTTTTGGTCAAAAAATCAAATTAAATTGATGATTGTTCGAAATTCCATGAAACTTTTCAGATCCTTTCTATATAGTATTAGAGAAGGTTATGATGCAAGTCCAAGCAAAAACATTTCTCAAAATTAGATTCTATGAAACTTTTTGAAATACTAGTTTCGGTCAAAAATCGTATTATATTATACACAATTTTATACTAGTTTCGTTTAAAAAATCAAATTAAATCGAGGATTGTTCAAAATGCTACGAAACTTTTCAGATCCTTTCTATATGGTACTAGAGAAGGTTATGATGCAAGTCCAAGCAAAAAAATATCTCAAAATTAGATTCTATGAAACTTTTTGAAATACTAGTTTCGGTAAACAATCGTAGTATATTATACACAATTTATACTATTTTCGGTCAATAAATCTAATTAAATCGAGGATTGTTCGAAATTCAATGAAACTTTTCAGATCCTTTCAATATGGTATTAGGGAAGGTTATGATGCAAGTCCAAGCAAAACATTTTCTCAAAATTAGATTCTATGAAACTTTTTGAAATACTAGTTTCGGTCAAAAATCGTAGTATATTATACACAATTTATACTATTTTTGGTTAAAAAATCAAATTAAATTGATGATTGTTCGAAATTCCATGAAAATTTTCAGATCCTTTCTATATGGTATTAGGGATGGTTATGATGCAAGTCCAAGCAAAAACATTTCTCAATATCAGATTCTATGAAACTTTTTGAAATACTAGTTTCGGTCAAAAATCGTAGTATATTATAAACAATTTTATACTAGTTTCGTTCAAAAAATCAAATTAAATCGAGGATTTTTCGAAATGCTACGAAACTTTTCAGATCCTTTCTATATGGTACTAGAGAAGGTTATGATGCAAGTCCAAGCAAAAAAATTTCTCAAAATTAGATTCTATGAAACTTTTTGAAATACTAGTTTCGATCAAAAATCGTAGTATATTATACACAATTCATTCTATTTTTGGTCAAAAAATCAAATTAAATTGATGATTGTTCGAAATTCCATGAAACTTTTCAGATCCTTTCTATATGGTATTAGGGAAGGTTATGATGCAAGTCCAAGCAAAAACATTTCTCAAAATTAGATTCTATGAAACTTTTTGAAATACTAGTTTCGGTCAAAAATCGTAGTATATTATACACAATTTTATACTAGTTTCGTTTAAAAAATTCAAATTAAATCGAGGATTGTTCGAAATGCTACGAAACTTTTCAGATCCTTTCTATATGGTACTAGAGAAGGTTATGATGCAAGTCCAAGCAAAAAAATATCTCAAAATTAGATTCTATGAAACTTTTTGAAATACTAGTTTCGGTAAACAATCGTAGTATATTATACACAATTTATACTATTTTTGGTTAAAAAATCAAATTAAATTGATGATTGTTCGAAATTCCATGAAAATTTTCAGATCCTTTCTATATGGTATTAGGGATGGTTATGATGCAAGTCCAAGCAAAAACATTTCTCAATATCAGATTCTATGAAACTTTTTGAAATACTAGTTTCGGTCAAAAATCGTAGTATATTATACACAATTTTATACTAGTTTCGTTCAAAAAATCAAATTAAATCGAGGATTGTTCGAAATGCTACGAAACTTTTCAGATCCTTTCTATATGGTACTAGAGAAGGTTATGATGCAAGTCCAAGCAAAAAAATATCTCAAAATTAGATTCTATGAAACTTTTTGAAATACTAGTTTCGGTAAACAATCGTAGTATATTATACACAATTTATACTAGTTTCGGTCAATAAATCTAATTAAATCGAGGATTGTTCGAAATTCAATGAAACTTTTCAGATCCTTTCAATATGGTATTAGGGAAGGTTATGATGCAAGTCCAAGCAAAAAATTTTCTCAAAATTAGATTCTATGAAACTTTTTGAAATACTAGTTTCGGTCAAAAATCGTAGTATATTATACACAATTTATACTATTTTTGGTTAAAAAATCAAATTAAATTGATGATTGTTCGAAATTCCATGAAAATTTTCAGATCCTTTCTATATGGTATTAGGGATGGTTATGATGCAAGTCCAAGCAAAAACATTTCTCAATATCAGATTCTATGAAACTTTTTGAAATACTAGTTTCGGTCAAAAATCGTAGTATATTATACACAATTTTATACTAGTTTCGTTCAAAAAATCAAATTAAATCGAGGATTTTTCGAAATGCTACGAAACTTTTCAGATCCTTTCTATATGGTACTAGAGAAGGTTATGATGCAAGTCCAAGCAAAAAAATTTCTCAAAATTAGATTCTATGAAACTTTTTGAAATACTAGTTTCGATCAAAAATCGTAGTATATTATACACAATTCATTCTATTTTTGGTCAAAAAATCAAATTAAATTGATGATTGTTCGAAATTCCATGAAACTTTTCAGATCCTTTCTATATGGTATTAGGGAAGGTTATGATGCAAGTCCAAGCAAAAACATTTCTCAAAATTAGATTCTATGAAACTTTTTGAAATACTAGTTTCGGTCAAAAATCGTAGTATATTATACACAATTTTATACTAGTTTCGTTTAAAAAATTCAAATTAAATCGAGGATTGTACGAAATGCTACGAAACTTTTCAGATCCTTTCTATATGGTACTAGAGAAGGTTATGATGCAAGTCCAAGCAAAAAAATATCTCAAAATTAGATTCTATGAAACTTTTTGAAATACTAGTTTCGGTAAACAATCGTAGTATATTATACACAATTTATACTAGTTTCGGTCAATAAATCTAATTAAATCGAGGATTGTTCGAAATTCAATGAAACTTTTCAGATCCTTTCAATATGGTATTAGGGAAGGTTATGATGCAAGTCCAAGCAAAATTTTTTCTCAAAATTAGATTCTATGAAACTTTTTGAAATACTAGTTTCGGTCAAAAATCGTAGTATATTATACACAATTTATACTATTTTGGTCAAAAAATCAAATTAAATTGATGATTGTTCGAAATTCCCTGAAACTTTTCAGTTCCTTTCTATATGGTATTAGGGATGGTTATGATGCAAGTCCAAGCAAAAACATTTCTCAAAATCCGATTCTATGAAACTTTTTGAAATACTAGTTTCAGTCAAAAATCGTAGTATATTATACACAATTTTATACTAGTTTCGTTCAAAAAATCAGATTAAATCGAGGATTGTTCGAAATGCTACGAAACTTTTCAGATCCTTTCTATATGGTACTAGAGAAGGTTATGATGCAAGTCCAAGCAAAAAAATTTCTCAAAATTAGATTATATGAAACTTTTTGAAATACTAGTTTCGGTCAAAAATCGTAGTATATTATACACAATTTATTCTATTTTTGGTCAAAAAATAAAATAAAATCGATGATTGTTCGAAATTCCATGAAACTTTTCAGATCCTTTCTATATAGTATTAGAGAAGGTTATGATGCAAGTCCAAGCAAAAACATTTCTCAAAATTAGATTCTATGAAACTTTTTTAAATACTAGTTTCGGTCAAAAATCGTATTATATTATACACAATTTTATACTAGTTTCGTTTAAAAAATCAAATTAAATCGAGGATTGTTCGAAATGCTACGAAACTTTTCAGATCCTTTCTATATGGTACTAGAGAAGGTTATGATGCAAGTCCAAGCAAAAAAATATCTCAAAATTAGATTCTATGAAAATTTTTGAAATACTAGTTTCGGTAAACAATCGTAGTATATTATACACAATTTATACTATTTTCGGTCAAAAAATCTAATTAAATCGAGGATTGTTCGAAATTCCATGAAACTTTTGAGATCCTTTCTATATGGTATTAGGGAAGGTTATGATGCAAGTCCAAGCAAAAAATTTTCTCAAAATTAGATTCTATGAAACTTTTTTATATACTAGTTTCGGTCAAAAATCGGAGTATATTATACACAATTTATACTATTTTTGGTTAAAAAATCAAATTAAATTGATGTTTGTTCGAAATTCCATGAAAATTTTCAGATCCTTTCTATATGGTATTAGGGATGGTTATGATGCAAGTCCAAGCAAAAACATTTCTCAATATCAGATTCTATGAAACTTTTTGAAATACTAGTTTCGGTCAAAAATCGTAGTATATTATACACAATTTTATACTAGTTTCGTTCAAAAAATCAAATTAAATCGAGGATTTTTCGAAATGCTACGAAACTTTTCAGATCCTTTCTATATGGTACTAGAGAAGGTTATGATGCAAGTCCAAGCAAAAAAATTTCTCAAAATTAGATTCTATGAAACTTTTTGAAATACTAGTTTCGGTCAAAAATCGTAGTATATTATACACAATTTTATACTAGTTTCGTTTAAAAAATCAAATTAAATAGAGGATTGTTCGAAATGCTACGAAACTTTTCAGATCATTTCTATATGGTACTAGAGAAGGTTATGATGCAAGTCCAAGCAAAAAAATTTCTCAAAATTAGATTCTATGAAACTTTTTGAAATACTAGTTTCGGTCAAAAATCGTAGTATATTATACACAATTTTATACTAGTTTCGTTTAAAAAATCAAATTAAATAGAGGATTGTTCGAAATGCTACGAAACTTTTCAGATCATTTCTATATGGTACTAGAGAAGGTTATGATGCAAGTCCAAGCAAAAAAATATCTCAAAATTAGATTCTAAGCAACTTTTTGAAATACTAGTTTCGGTAAACAATCGTAGTATATTATACACAATTTATACTAGTTTCGGTCAAAAAATCTAATTAAAAAGAGGATTGTTCGAAATTCCATGAAACTTTTCAGATCCTTTCTATATGGTATTAGGGAGGGTTATGAGGCAAATCCAAGCAAAAAATTTTCTCAAAATTAGATTCTATGAAACTTTTTGAAATACTAATTTCGGTCAAAAATCGTAGTATATTATGCACAATTTATACTATTTTTGGTCAAAAAATCAAATTAAATTGATGATTGTTCGAAATTCCATGAAAATTTTCAGATCCTTTCTATATGGTATTAGGGATGGTTATGATGCAAGTCCAAGCAAAAACATTTCTCAAAATCAGATTCTATGAAACTTTTTGAAATAGTAGTTTCCGTCAAAAATCGTAGTATATAATACACAATTTTATACTAGTTTCGTTCAAAAAATCAAATTAAATCGAGGATTGTTCGAAATGCTACGAAACTTTTCAGATCCTTTCTATATGGTACTAGAGAAGGTTATGATGCAAGTCCAAGCAAAAAAATTTCTCAAAATTAGATTATATGAAACTTTTTGAAATACTAGTTTCGGTCAAAAATCGTAGTATATTATACACAATTTATTCTATTTTTGGTCAAAAAATAAAATAAAATCGATGATTGTTCGAAATTCCATGAAACTTTTCAGATCCTTTCTATATAGTATTAGAGAAGGTTATGATGCAAGTCCAAGCAAAAACATTTCTCAAAATTGGATTCTATGAAACTTTTTGAAATACTAGTTTCGGTCAAAAATCGTAGTATATTATACACAATTTTATACTAGTTTCGTTTAAAAAATCAAATTAAATCGAGGATTGTTCGAAATGCTACGAAACTTTTCAGATCCTTTCTATATGGTACTAGAGAAGGTTATGATGCAAGTCCAAGCAAAAAAATATCTCAAAATTAGATTCTATGAAACTTTTTGAAATACTAGTTTCGGTAAACAATCGTAGTATATTATACACAATTTATACTATTTTCGGTCAAAAAATCTAATTAAATCGAGGATTGTTCGAAATTCCATTAAACTTTTCAGATCCTTTCTATATGGTATTAGGGAAGGTTATGATGCAAGTCCAAGCAAAACATTTTCTCAAAATTAGATTCTATGAAACTTTTTGATATACTAGTTTCGGTCAAAAATCAGAGTATATTATACACAATTTATACTATTTTTGGTTAAAAAATCAAATTAAATTGATGATTGTTCGAAATTCCATGAAAATTTTCAGATCCTTTCTATATGGTATTAGGGATGGTTATGATGCAAGTCCAAGCAAAAACATTTCTCAATATCAGATTCTATGAAACTTTTTGAAATACTAGTTTCGGTCAAAAATCGTAGTATATTATACACAATTTTATACTAGTTTCGTTCAAAAAATCAAATTAAATCGAGGATTTTTCGAAATGCTACGAAACTTTTCAGATCCTTTCTATATGGTACTAGAGAAGGTTATGATGCAGGTCCAAGCAAAAAAATTTCTCAAAATTAGATTCTATGAAACTTTTTGAAATACTAGTTTCGATCAAAAATCGTAGTATATGATACACAATTCATTCTATTTTTGGTCAAAAAATCAAATTAAATTGATGATTGTTCGAAATTCCATGAAACTTTTCAGATCCTTTTTATATGGTATTAGGGAAGGTTATGATGCAAGTCCAAGCAAAAACATTTCTCAAAATTAGATTCTATGAAACTTTTTGAAATACTAGTTTCGGTCAAAAATCGTAGTATATTATACACAATTTTATACTAGTTTCGTTTAAAAAATTCAAATTAACTCGAGGATTGTTCGAAATGCTACGAAACTTTTCAGATCCTTTCTATATGGTACTAGAGAAGGTTATGATGCAAGTCCAAGCAAAAAAATATCTCAAAATTAGATTCTATGAAACTTTTTGAAATACTAGTTTCGGTAAACAATCGTAGTATATTATACACAATTTATACTAGTTTCGGTCAATAAATCTAATTAAATCGAGGATTGTTCGAAATTCAATGAAACTTTTCAGATCCTTTCAATATGGTATTAGGGAAGGTTATGATGCAAGTCCAAGCAAAAATTTTTCTCAAAATTAGATTCTATGAAACTTTTTGAAATACTAGTTTCGGTCAAAAATTGTAGTATATTATACACAATTTATACTATTTTGGTCAAAAAATCAAATTAAATTGATGAATGTTCGAAATTCCCTGAAACTTTTCAGTTCCTTTCTATATGGTATTAGGGATGGTTATGATGCAAGTCCAAGCAAAAACATTTCTCAAAATCCGATTCTATGAAACCTTTTGAAATACTAGTTTCGGTCCAAAATCGTAGTATATTATACACAATTTTATACTAGTTTCGTTCAAAAAATCAGATTAAATCGAGGATTGTTCGAAATGCTACGAAACTTTTCAGATCCTTTCTATATGGTACTAGAGAAGGTTATGATGCAAGTCCAAGCAAAAAAATTTCTCAAAATTAGATTCTATGAAACTTTTAGAAATACTAGTTTCGGTCAAAAATCGTAGTATATTATACACAATTTATTCTATTTTTGGTCAAAAAATCAAATTAAATTGATGATTGTTCGAAATTCCATGAAACTTTTCAGATCCTTTCTATATAGTATTAGAGAAGGTTATGATGCAAGTCCAAGCAAAAACATTTCTCAAAATTAGATTCTATGAAACTTTTTGAAATACTAGTTTCGGTCAAAAATCGTATTATATTATACACAATTTTATACTAGTTTCGTTTAAAAAATCAAATTAAATCGAGGATTGTTCGAAATGCTACGAAACTTTTCAGATCCTTTCTATATGGTACTAGAGAAGGTTATGATGCAAGTCCAAGCAAAAAAATATCTCAAAATTAGATTCTATGAAACTTTTTGAAATACTAGTTTCGGTAAACAATCGTAGTATATTATACACAATTTATACTAGTTTCGGTCAATAAATCTAATTAAATCGAGGATTGTTCGAAATTCCATGAAAATTTTCAAATCCTTTCTATATGTTATTAGGGATGGTTATGATGCAAGTCCAAGCAAAAACATTTCTCAATATCAGATTCTATGAAACTTTTTGAAATACTAGTTTCGGTCAAAAATCTTAGTATATTATACACAATTTTATACTAGTTTCGGTCAAAAAATCAAATTAAATCGAGGATTGTTCGAAATGCTACGAAACATTTCAGATCCTTTCTATATGGTACTAGAGAAGGTTATGATGCAAGTCCAAGCAAAAAATTACCTCAAAATTAGATTCTATGAAATTTTTTGAAATACTAGTTTCGTTAAACAATCGTAGTATATTATACACAATTTATACTAGTTTCGATTAAAAAATCTATTTAAATCAAGGATTGTTCGAAATTCCATGAAACTTTTCAGATCCTTTCTATATGGTATTAGGGAAGGTTATGATGCAAGTCCAAGCAAAAAAAATTCTCAAAATTAGATTCTATGAAACTTTTTAAAATACTAGTTTCGGTCAAAAATCGTAGTATATTATACACAATTTATACTATTTTTGGTCAAAAATCAAATTAAATTGATGATTTTTCGAAATTCCAAGAAACTTTTCAGATCATTTCTATATTGTATTAGGGATGGTTATGATGAAAGTCCAAGCAAAAACATTTCTCAAAATCAGATTCTATGAAACTTTTTGAAATACTAGTTTTGGTCAAAAATCGTAGTATATTATACACAATTTTATACTAGTTTCGTTTAAAAAATTCAAATTAAATCGAGGATTGTTCGAAATGCTACGAAACTTTTCAGATCCTTTCTATATGGTACTAGAGAAGGCTATGATGCAAGTCCAAGCAAAAAAATATCTCAAAATTAGATTCTATGAAACTTTTTGAAATACTAGTTTCGGTAAACAATCGTAGTATATTATACACAATTTATACTAGTTTCGGTCAATAAATCTAATTAAATCGAGGATTGTTCGAAATTCAATGAAACTTTTCAGATCCTTTCAATATGGTATTAGGGAAGGTTATGATGCAAGTCCAAGCAAAAAATTTTCTCAAAATTAGATTCTATGAAACTTTTTGAAATACTAGTTTCGGTCAAAAATCGTAGTATATTATACACAATTTATACTATTTTGGTCAAAAAATCAAATTAAATTGATGATTGTTCGAAATTCCCCGAAACTTTTCAGTTCCTTTCTATATGGTATTAGGGATGGTTATGATGCAAGTCCAAGCAAAAACATTTCTCAAAATCCGATTCTATGAAACTTTTTGAAATACTAGTTTCGGTCAAAAATCGTAGTATATTATACACAATTTTATACTAGTTTCGTTCAAAAAATCAAATTAAATCGAGGATTGTTCGAAATGCTACGAAACTTTTCAGATCCTTTCTATATGGTACTAGAGAAGGTTATGATGCAAGTCCAAGCAAAAAAATTTCTCAAAATTAGATTCTATGAAACTTTTTGAAATACTAGTTTCGGTCAAAAATCGTAGTATATTATACACAATTTATTCTATTTTTGGTCAAAAAATCAAATTAAATTGATGATTGTTCGAAATTCCATGAAACTTTTCAGATCCTTTCTATATGGTATTAGGGAAGGTTATGATGAAAGTCCAAGCAAAAACATTTCTCAAAATTAGATTCTATGAAACTTTTTGAAATACTAGTTTCGGTCAAAAGTCTTAGTATATTATACACAATTTTATACTAGTTTCGGTCAAAAAATCAAATTAAATCGAGGATTGTTCGAAATGCTACGAAACTTTTCAGATCCTTTCTATATGGTACTAGAGAAGGTTATGATGCAAGTCCAAGCAAAAAAAATTCTCAAAATTAGATTCTATGAAACTTTTTAAAATACTAGTTTCGGTCAAAAATCGTAGTATATTATACACAATTTATACTATTTTTGGTCAAAAATCAAATTAAATTGATGATTTTTCGAAATTCCAAGAAACTTTTCAGATCCTTTCTATATTGTATTAGGGATGGTTATGATGAAAGTCCAAGCAAAAACATTTCTCAAAATCAGATTCTATGAAACTTTTTGAAATACTAGTTTCGGTCAAAAATCTTAGTATATTATACACAATTTTATACTAGTTTCGGTCAAAAAATCAAATTAAATCGAGGATTGTTCGAAATGCTACGAAACATTTCAGATCCTTTCTATATGGTACTAGAGAAGGTTATGATGCAAGTCCAAGCAAAAAATTACCTCAAAATTAGATTCTATGAAATTTTTTGAAATACTAGTTTCGTTAAACAATCGTAGTATATTATACACAATTTATACTAGTTTCGATTAAAAAATCTATTTAAATCAAGGATTGTTCGAAATTCCATGAAACTTTTCAGATCCTTTCTATATGGTATTAGGGAAGGTTATGATGCAAGTCCAAGCAAAAAAAATTCTCAAAATTAGATTCTATGAAACTTTTTAAAATACTAGTTTCGGTCAAAAATCGTAGTATATTATACACAATTTATACTATTTTTGGTCAAAAATCAAATTAAATTGATGATTTTTCGAAATTCCAAGAAACTTTTCAGATCATTTCTATATTGTATTAGGGATGGTTATGATGAAAGTCCAAGCAAAAACATTTCTCAAAATCAGATTCTATGAAACTTTTTGAAATACTAGTTTTGGTCAAAAATCGTAGTATATTATACACAATTTTATACTAGTTTCGTTTAAAAAATTCAAATTAAATCGAGGATTGTTCGAAATGCTACGAAACTTTTCAGATCCTTTCTATATGGTACTAGAGAAGGCTATGATGCAAGTCCAAGCAAAAAAATATCTCAAAATTAGATTCTATGAAACTTTTTGAAATACTAGTTTCGGTAAACAATCGTAGTATATTATACACAATTTATACTAGTTTCGGTCAATAAATCTAATTAAATCGAGGATTGTTCGAAATTCAATGAAACTTTTCAGATCCTTTCAATATGGTATTAGGGAAGGTTATGATGCAAGTCCAAGCAAAAAATTTTCTCAAAATTAGATTCTATGAAACTTTTTGAAATACTAGTTTCGGTCAAAAATCGTAGTATATTATACACAATTTATACTATTTTGGTCAAAAAATCAAATTAAATTGATGATTGTTCGAAATTCCCCGAAACTTTTCAGTTCCTTTCTATATGGTATTAGGGATGGTTATGATGCAAGTCCAAGCAAAAACATTTCTCAAAATCCGATTCTATGAAACTTTTTGAAATACTAGTTTCGGTCAAAAATCGTAGTATATTATACACAATTTTATACTAGTTTCGTTCAAAAAATCAAATTAAATCGAGGATTGTTCGAAATGCTACGAAACTTTTCAGATCCTTTCTATATGGTACTAGAGAAGGTTATGATGCAAGTCCAAGCAAAAAAATTTCTCAAAATTAGATTCTATGAAACTTTTTGAAATACTAGTTTCGGTCAAAAATCGTAGTATATTATACACAATTTATTCTATTTTTGGTCAAAAAATCAAATTAAATTGATGATTGTTCGAAATTCCATGAAACTTTTCAGATCCTTTCTATATGGTATTAGGGAAGGTTATGATGAAAGTCCAAGCAAAAACATTTCTCAAAATTAGATTCTATGAAACTTTTTGAAATACTAGTTTCGGTCAAAAGTCTTAGTATATTATACACAATTTTATACTAGTTTCGGTCAAAAAATCAAATTAAATCGAGGATTGTTCGAAATGCTACGAAACTTTTCAGATCCTTTCTATATGGTACTAGAGAAGGTTATGATGCAAGTCCAAGCAAAAAAAATTCTCAAAATTAGATTCTATGAAACTTTTTAAAATACTAGTTTCGGTCAAAAATCGTAGTATATTATACACAATTTATACTATTTTTGGTCAAAAATCAAATTAAATTGATGATTTTTCGAAATTCCAAGAAACTTTTCAGATCCTTTCTATATTGTATTAGGGATGGTTATGATGAAAGTCCAAGCAAAAACATTTCTCAAAATCAGATTCTATGAAACTTTTTGAAATACTAGTTTTGGTCAAAAATCGTAGTATATTATACACAATTTTATACTAGTTTCGTTCAAAAAATCAAATTAAATCGAGGATTGTTCGAAATGCTACGAAACTTTTCAGATCCTTTCTATATGGTACTAGAGAAGGTTATGATGCAAGTCCAAGCAAAAAAATTTCTCAAAATTAGATTCTATGAAACTTTTTGAAATACTAGTTTCGGGCAAAAATCGTATTATATTATACACAATTTATACTATTTTTGGTCAAAAAATCAAATTAAATTGATGATTGTTCGACATTCCATGAAACTTTTCAGATCCTTTCTATATGGTATTAGGGAATGTTATGATGCAAGTCCAAGCAAAAACATTTATCAAAATTAGATTCTATGAAACTTTTTGAAATACTAGTTTCGGTAAAAAATCGTAGTATATTATACACAATTTTATACTAGTTTCGTTTAAAAAATCAAATTAAATAGAGGATTGTTCGAAATGCTACGAAACTTTTCAGATCCTTTCTATATGGTACTAGAGAAGGTTATGATGCAAGTCCAAGCAAAAAAATATCTCAAAATTAGATTCTATGCAACTTTTTGAAATACTAGTTTCGGTAAACAATCGTTGTATATTATACACAATTTATATTAGTTTCGGTCAAAAAATATAATTAAATCGAGGATTGTTCGAAATTCCATGAAACTTTTCAGATCCTTTCTAAATGGTATTAGGGAAGGTTATGATGCAAATCCAAGCAAAACTTTTTCTCAAAATTAGATTCTATGAAACTTTTTGAAATACTAGTTTCGGTCAAAAATCGTAGTATATTATATACAATTTATACTATTTTTGGTCAAAAAATCAAATTAAATTGATGATTGTTCGAAATTCCATGAAAATTTTCAGATCCTTTCTATATGGTATTAGGGATGGTTTTGATGCAAGTCCAAGCAAAAACATTTCTCAAAATCAGATTCTATGAAACTTTTTGAAATACTAGTTTCGGTCAAAAATCGTAGTATATTATACACAATTTTATACTAGTTTCGTTCAAAAAATCAAATTAAATCGAGGATTGTTCGAAATGCTACGAAACTTTTCAGATCCTTTCTATATGGTACTAGAGAAGGTTATGATGCAAGTCCAAGCAAAAAAATTTCTCAAAATTAAATTCTATGAAACTTTTTGAAATACTAGTTTCGGTCAAAAACCGTAGTATATTATACACAATTTATTCTATTTTTGGTCAAAAAATCAAGTTAAATTGATAATTGTTCGAAATTCCATGAAACTTTTCAGATCCTTTCTATATGGTATTAGGGAAGGTTATGATGCAAGTCCACGCAAAAACAGTTCTCAAAATTAGATTCTATGAAAATTTTTGAAATACTTTGTTTCGGTCAAAAATCGTAGTATATTATACACAATTTATTCTATTTTTGGTCAAAAAATCAAATTAAATTGATGATTGTTCGAAATTCCATGAAACTTTTCAGATCCTTTCTATATGGTATTAGGGAAGGTTATGATGCAAGTCCAAGCAAAAACATTTCTCAAAATTAGATTCTATGAAACTTTTTGAAATACTAGTTTCGGTCAAAAATCGTAGTATATTATACAAAATTTTATACTAGTTTCGGTCAAAAAATCAAATTAAATCGAGGATTGTTCGAAATGCTACGAAACATTTAAGATCCTTTCTATATGGTACTAGAGAAGGTTATGATGCAAGTCCAAGCAAAAAATTACCTCAAAATTAGATTCTATGAAATTTTTTGAAATACTAGTTTCGTTAAACAATCGTAGTATATTATACACAATTTATACTAGTTTCGATTAAAAAATCTATTTAAATCAAGGATTGTTCGAAATTCCATGAAACTTTTCAGATCCTTTCTATATGGTATTAGGGAAGGTTATGATGCAAGTCCAAGCAAAAAAAATTCTAAAAATTAGATTCTATGAAACTTTTTGAAATACTAGTTTCGGTCAAAAATCGTAGTATATTATACACAATTTATACTATTTTTGGTCAAAAATCAAATTAAATTGATGATTGTTCGAAATTCCAAGAAACTTTTCAGATCCTTTCTATATTGTATTAGGGATGGTTATGATGAAAGTCCAAGCAAAAACATTTCTCAAAATCAGATTCTATGAAACTTTTTGAAATACTAGTTTTGGTCAAAAATCGTAGTATATTATACACAATTTTATACTAGTTTCGTTCAAAAAATCAAATTAAATCGATGATTGTTCGAAATGCTACGAAACTTTTCAGATCCTTTCTATATGGTACTAGAGAAGGTTATGATGCAAGTCCAAGCAAAAAAATTTCTCAAAATTAGTTTCTATGAAACTTTTTGAAATACTAGTTTCGGGCAAAAATCGTATTATATTATACACAATTTATACTATTTTTGGTCAAAAAATCAAATTAAATTGATGATTGTTCGACATTCCATGAAACTTTTAAGATCCTTTCTATATGGTATTAGGGAATGTTATGATGCAAGTCCAAGCAAAAACATTTATCAAAATTAGATTCTATGAAACTTTTTGAAATACTAGTTTCGGTAAAAAATCGTAGTATATTATACACAATTTTATACTAGTTTCGTTTAAAAAATCAAATTAAATAGAGGATTGTTCGAAATGCTACGAAACTTTTCAGATCCTTTCTATATGGTACTAGAGAAGGTTATGATGCAAGTCCAAGCAAAAAAATATCTCAAAATTAGATTCTATGCAACTTTTTGAAATACTAGTTTCGGTAAACAATCGTAGTATATTATACACAATTTATATTAGTTTCGGTCAAAAAATCTAATTAAATCGAGGATTGTTCGAAATTCCATGAAACTTTTCAGATCCTTTCTAAATGGTATTAGGGAAGGTTATGATGCAAATCCAAGCAAAACTTTTTCTCAAAATTAGATTCTATGAAACTTTTTGAAATACTAGTTTCGGTCAAAAATCGTAGTATATTATATACAATTTATACTATTTTTGGTCAAAAAATCAAATTAAATTGATGATTGTTCGAAATTCCATGAAAATTTTCAGATCCTTTCTATATGGTATTAGGGATGGTTTTGATGCAAGTCCAAGCAAAAACATTTCTCAAAATCAGATTCTATGAAACTTTTTGAAATACTAGTTTCGGTCAAAAATCGTAGTATATTATACACAATTTTATACTAGTTTCGTTCAAAAAATCAAATTAAATCGAGGATTGTTCGAAATGCTACGAAACTTTTCAGATCCTTTCTATATGGTACTAGAGAAGGTTATGATGCAAGTCCAAGCAAAAAAATTTCTCAAAATTAAATTCTATGAAACTTTTTGAAATACTAGTTTCGGTCAAAAACCGTAGTATATTATACACAATTTATTCTATTTTTGGTCAAAAAATCAAATTAAATTGATAATTGTTCGAAATTCTATGAAACTTTTCAGATCCTTTCTATATGGTATTAGGGAAGGTTATGATGCAAGTCCACGCAAAAACATTTCTCAAAATTAGATTCTATGAAACTTTTTGAAATACTAGTTTCGGTCAAAAATCGTAGTATATTATACACAATTTATTCTATTTTTGGTCTAAAAATCAAATTAAATTGATGATTGTTCGAAATTCCATGAAACTTTTCAGATCCTTTCTATATGGTATTAGGGAAGGTTATGATGCAAGTCCAAGCAAAAACATTTCTCAAAATTAGATTCTACGAAACTTTTTGAAATACTAGTTTCGGTCAAAAATCGTAGTATATTATACACAATTTTATACTAGTTTCGGTCAAAAAATCAAATTAAATCGAGGATTGTTCGAAATGCTACGAAACATTTCAGATCCTTTCTATATGGTACTAGAGAAGGTTATGATGCAAGTCCAAGCAAAAAATTACCTCAAAATTAGATTCTATGAAATTTTGTGAAATACTAGTTTCGTTAAACAATCGTAGTATATTATACACAATTTATACTAGTTTCGATTAAAAAATCTATTTAAATCAAGGATTGTTCGAAATTCCATGAAACTTTTCAGATCCTTTCTATATGGTATTAGGGAAGGTTATGATGCAAGTCCAAGCAAAAAAAATTCTAAAAATTAGATTCTATGAAACTTTTTGAAATACTAGTTTCGGTCAAAAATCGTAGTATATTATACACAATTTATACTATTTTTGGTCAAAAATCAAATTAAATTGATGATTGTTCGAAATTCCAAGAAACTTTTCAGATCCTTTCTATATTGTATTAGGGATGGTTATGATGAAAGTCCAAGCAAAAACATTTCTCAAAATCAGATTCTATGAAACTTTTTGAAATACTAGTTTTGGTCAAAAATCGTAGTATATTATACACAATTTTATACTAGTTTCGTTCAAAAAATAAAATTAAATCGAGGATTGTTCGAAATGCTACGAAACTTTTCAGATCCTTTCTATATGGTACTAGAGAAGGTTATGATGCAAGTCCAAGCAAAAAAATTTCTCAAAATTAGATTCTATGAAACTTTTTGAAATACTAGTTTCGGGCAAAAATCGTATTATATTATACACAATTTATACTATTTTTGGTCAAAAAATCAAATTAAATTGATGATTGTTCGACATTCCATGAAACTTTTCAGATCCTTTCTATATGGTATTAGGGAATGTTATGATGCAAGTCCAAGCAAAAACATTTATCAAAATTAGATTCTATGAAACTTTTTGAAATACTAGTTTCGGTAAAAAATCGTAGTATATTATACACAATTTTATACTAGTTTCGTTTAAAAAATCAAATTAAATAGAGGATTGTTCGAAATGCTACGAAACTTTTCAGATCCTTTCTATATGGTACTAGAGAAGGTTATGATGCAAGTCCAAGTAAAAAAATATCTCAAAATTAGATTCTATGCAACTTTTTGAAATACTAGTTTCGGTAAACAATCGTAGTATATTATACACAATTTATATTAGTTTCGGTCAAAAAATATAATTAAATCGAGGATTGTTCGAAATTCCATGAAACTTTTCAGATCCTTTCTAAATGGTATTAGGGAAGGTTATGATGCAAATCCAAGCAAAACTTTTTCTCAAAATTAGATTCTATGAAACTTTTTGAAATACTAGTTTCGGTCAAAAATCGTAGTATATTATATACAATTTATACTATTTTTGGTCAAAAAATCAAATTAAATTGATGATTGTTCGAAATTCCATGAAAATTTTCAGATCCTTTCTATATGGTATTAGGGATGGTTTTGATGCAAGTCCAAGCAAAAACATTTCTCAAAATCAGATTCTATGAAACTTTTTGAAATACTAGTTTCGGTCAAAAATCGTAGTATATTATACACAATTTTATACTAGTTTCGTTCAAAAAATCAAATTAAATCGAGGATTGTTCGAAATGCTACGAAACTTTTCAGATCCTTTCTATATGGTACTAGAGAAGGTTATGATGCAAGTCCAAGCAAAAAAATTTCTCAAAATTAAATTCTATGAAACTTTTTGAAATACTAGTTTCGGTCAAAAACCGTAGTATATTATACACAATTTATTCTATTTTTGGTCAAAAAATCAAATTAAATTGATAATTGTTCGAAATTCTATGAAACTTTTCAGATCCTTTCTATATGGTATTAGGGAAGGTTATGATGCAAGTCCACGCAAAAACATTTCTCAAAATTAGATTCTATGAAACTTTTTGAAATACTAGTTTCGGTCAAAAATCGTAGTATATTATACACAATTTATTCTATTTTTGGTCAAAAAATCAAATTAAATTGATGATTGTTCGAAATTCCATGAAGCTTTTCAGATCCTTTGTTTATGGTATTAGGGAAGGTTATGATGCAAGTCCAAGCAAAAACATTTCTCAAAATTAGATTCTACGAAACTTTTTGAAATACTAGTTTCGGTCAAAAATCGTAGTATATTATACACAATTTTATACTAGTTTCGGTCAAAAAATCAAATTAAATCGAGGATTGTTCGAAATGCTACGAAACATTTCAGATCCTTTCTATATGGTACTAGAGAAGGTTATGATGCAAGTCCAAGCAAAAAATTACCTCAAAATTAGATTCTATGAAATTTTGTGAAATACTAGTTTCGTTAAACAATCGTAGTATATTATACACAATTTATACTAGTTTCGATTAAAAAATCTATTTAAATCAAGGATTGTTCGAAATTCCATGAAACTTTTCAGATCCTTTCTATATGGTATTAGGGAAGGTTATGATGCAAGTCCAAGCAAAAAAAATTCTAAAAATTAGATTCTATGAAACTTTTTGAAATACTAGTTTCGGTCAAAAATCGTAGTATATTATACACAATTTATACTATTTTTGGTCAAAAATCAAATTAAATTGATGATTGTTCGAAATTCCAAGAAACTTTTCAGATCCTTTCTATATTGTATTAGGGATGGTTATGATGAAAGTCCAAGCAAAAACATTTCTCAAAATCAGATTCTATGAAACTTTTTGAAATACTAGTTTTGGTCAAAAATCGTAGTATATTATACACAATTTTATACTAGTTTCGTTCAAAAAATCAAATTAAATCGAGGATTGTTCGAAATGCTACGAAACTTTTCAGATCCTTTCTATATGGTACTAGAGAAGGTTATGATGCAAGTCCAAGCAAAAAAATTTCTCAAAATTAGATTCTATGAAACTTTTTGAAATACTAGTTTCGGGCAAAAATCGTATTATATTATACACAATTTATACTATTTTTGGTCAAAAAATCAAATTAAATTGATGATTGTTCGACATTCCATGAAACTTTTCAGATCCTTTCTATATGGTATTAGGGAATGTTATGATGCAAGTCCAAGCAAAAACATTTATCAAAATTAGATTCTATGAAACTTTTTGAAATACTAGTTTCGGTAAAAAATCGTAGTATATTATACACAATTTTATACTAGTTTCGTTTAAAAAATCAAATTAAATAGAGGATTGTTCGAAATGCTACGAAACTTTTCAGATCCTTTCTATATGGTACTAGAGAAGGTTATGATGCAAGTCCAAGTAAAAAAATATCTCAAAATTAGATTCTATGCAACTTTTTGAAATACTAGTTTCGGTAAACAATCGTAGTATATTATACACAATTTATATTAGTTTCGGTCAAAAAATCTAATTAAATCGAGGATTGTTCGAAATTCCATGAAACTTTTCAGATCCTTTCTAAATGGTATTAGGGAAGGTTATGATGCAAATCCAAGCAAAACTTTTTCTCAAAATTAGATTCTATGAAACTTTTTGAAATACTAGTTTCGGTCAAAAATCGTAGTATATTATATACAATTTATACTATTTTTGGTCAAAAAATCAAATTAAATTGATGATTGTTCGAAATTCCATGAAAATTTTCAGATCCTTTCTATATGGTATTAGGTATGGTTTTGATGCAAGTCCAAGCAAAAACATTTCTCAAAATCAGATTCTATGAAACTTTTTGAAATACTAGTTTCGGTCAAAAATCGTAGTATATTATACACAATTTTATACTAGTTTCGTTCAAAAAATCAAATTAAATCGAGGATTGTTCGAAATGCTACGAAACTTTTCAGATCCTTTCTATATGGTACTAGAGAAGGTTATGATGCAAGTCCAAGCAAAAAAATTTCTCAAAATTAAATTCTATGAAACTTTTTGAAATACTAGTTTCGGTCAAAAACCGTAGTATATTATACACAATTTATTCTATTTTTGGTCAAAAAATCAAATTAAATTGATAATTGTTCGAAATTCTATGAAACTTTTCAGATCCTTTCTATATGGTATTAGGGAAGGTTATGATGCAAGTCCACGCAAAAACATTTCTCAAAATTAGATTCTATGAAACTTTTTGAAATACTAGTTTCGGTCAAAAATCGTAGTATATTATACACAATTTATTCTATTTTTGGTCAAAAAATCAAATTAAATTGATGATTGTTCGAAATTCCATGAAGCTTTTCAGATCCTTTGTTTATGGTATTAGGGAAGGTTATGATGCAAGTCCAAGCAAAAACATTTCTCAAAATTAGATTCTACGAAACTTTTTGAAATACTAGTTTCGGTCAAAAATCGTAGTATATTATACACAATTTTATACTAGTTTCGGTCAAAAAATCAAATTAAATCGAGGATTGTTCGAAATGCTACGAAACATTTCAGATCCTTTCTATATGGTACTAGAGAAGGTTATGATGCAAGTCCAAGCAAAAAATTACCTCAAAATTAGATTCTATGAAATTTTGTGAAATACTAGTTTCGTTAAACAATCGTAGTATATTATACACAATTTATACTAGTTTCGATTAAAAAATCTATTTAAATCAAGGATTGTTCGAAATTCCATGAAACTTTTCAGATCCTTTCTATATGGTATTAGGGAAGGTTATGATGCAAGTCCAAGCAAAAAAAATTCTAAAAATTAGATTCTATGAAACTTTTTGAAATACTAGTTTCGGTCAAAAATCGTAGTATATTATACACAATTTATACTATTTTTGGTCAAAAATCAAATTAAATTGATGATTGTTCGAAATTCCAAGAAACTTTTCAGATCCTTTCTATATTGTATTAGGGATGGTTATGATGAAAGTCCAAGCAAAAACATTTCTCAAAATCAGATTCTATGAAACTTTTTGAAATACTAGTTTTGGTCAAAAATCGTAGTATATTATACACAATTTTATACTAGTTTCGTTCAAAAAATCAAATTAAATCGAGGATTGTTCGAAATGCTACGAAACTTTTCAGATCCTTTCTATATGGTACTAGAGAAGGTTATGATGCAAGTCCAAGCAAAAAAATTTCTCAAAATTAGATTCTATGAAACTTTTTGAAATACTAGTTTCGGGCAAAAATCGTATTATATTATACACAATTTATACTATTTTTGGTCAAAAAATCAAATTAAATTGATGATTGTTCGACATTCCATGAAACTTTTCAGATCCTTTCTATATGGTATTAGGGAATGTTATGATGCAAGTCCAAGCAAAAACATTTATCAAAATTAGATTCTATGAAACTTTTTGAAATACTAGTTTCGGTAAAAAATCGTAGTATATTATACACAATTTTATACTAGTTTCGTTTAAAAAATCAAATTAAATAGAGGATTGTTCGAAATGCTACGAAACTTTTCAGATCCTTTCTATATGGTACTAGAGAAGGTTATGATGCAAGTCCAAGCAAAAAAATATCTCAAAATTAGATTCTATGCAACTTTTTGAAATACTAGTTTCGGTAAACAATCGTAGTATATTATACACAATTTATATTAGTTTCGGTCAAAAAATCTAATTAAATCGAGGATTGTTCGAAATTCCATGAAACTTTTCAGATCCTTTCTAAATGGTATTAGGGAAGGTTATGATGCAAATCCAAGCAAAACTTTTTCTCAAAATTAGATTCTATGAAACTTTTTGAAATACTAGTTTCGGTCAAAAATCGTAGTATATTATATACAATTTATACTATTTTTGGTCAAAAAATCAAATTAAATTGATGATTGTTCGAAATTCCATGAAAATTTTCAGATCCTTTCTATATGGTATTAGGGATGGTTTTGATGCAAGTCCAAGCAAAAACATTTCTCAAAATCAGATTCTATGAAACTTTTTGAAATACTAGTTTCGGTCAAAAATCGTAGTATATTATACACAATTTTATACTAGTTTCGTTCAAAAAATCAAATTAAATCGAGGATTGTTCGAAATGCTACGAAACTTTTCAGATCCTTTCTATATGGTACTAGAGAAGGTTATGATGCAAGTCCAAGCAAAAAAATTTCTCAAAATTAAATTCTATGAAACTTTTTGAAATACTAGTTTCGGTCAAAAATCGTAGTATATTATACACAATTTATTCTATTTTTGGTCAAAAAATCAAGTTAAATTGATAATTGTTCGAAATGCCATGAAACTTTTCAGATCCTTTCTATATGGTATTAGGGAAGGTTATGATGCAAGTCCACGCAAAAACATTTCTCAAAATTAGATTCTATGAAACTTTTTGAAATACTTTGTTTCGGTCAAAAATCGTAGTATATTATACACAATTTATTCTATTTTTGGTCAAAAAATCAAATTAAATTGATGATTGTTCGAAATTCCATGAAACTTTTCAAATCCTTTCTATATGGTATTAGGGAAGGTTATGATGCAAGTCCAAGCAAAAACATTTCTCAAAATTAGATTCTATGAAACTTTTTGAAATACTAGTTTCGGTCAAAAATCGTAGTATATTATACACAATTTTATACTAGTTTCGGTCAAAAAATCAAATTAAATCGAGCATTGTTCGAAATGCTACGAAACATTTCAGATCTTTTCTATATGGTACTAGAGAAGGTTATGATGCAAGTCCAAGCAAAAAATTACCTCAAAATTAGATTCTATGAAATTTTTTGAAATACTAGTTTCGTTAAACAATCGTAGTATATTATACACAATTTATACTAGTTTCGATTAAAAAATCTATTTAAATCAAGGATTGTTCGAAATTCCATGAAACTTTTCAGATCCTTTCTATATGGTAAAGGGAAGGTTATGATGCAAGTCCAAGCAAAAAAAATTCTAAAAATTAGATTCTATGAAACTTTTTGAAATACTAGTTTCGGTCAAAAATCGTAGTATATTATACACAATTTATACTATTTTTGGTCAAAAATCAAATTAAATTGATGATTGTTCGACATTCCATGAAACTTTTCAGATCCTTTCTATATGGTATTAGGGAATGTTATGATGCAAGTCCAAGCAAAAACATTTCTCAAAATTAGATTCTATGAAACTTTTTGAAATACTAGTTTCGGGCAAAAATCGTATTATATTATACACAATTTATACTATTTTTGGTCAAAAAATCAAATTAAATTGATGATTGTTCGACATTCCATGAAACTTTTCAGATCCTTTCTATATGGTATTAGGGAATGTTATGATGCAAGTCCAAGCAAAAACATTTATCAAAATTAGATTCTATGAAACTTTTTGAAATACTAGTTTCGGTAAAAAATCGTAGTATATTATACACAATTTTATACTAGTTTCGTTTAAAAAATCAAATAAAATAGAGGATTGTTCGAAATGCTACGAAACTTTTCAGATCCTTTCTATATGGTACTAGAGAAGGTTATGATGCAAGTCCAAGCAAAAAAATATCT
This sequence comes from Lathyrus aphaca, assembly GCA_963966055.1. Classification (NCBI taxonomy): domain Eukaryota; kingdom Viridiplantae; phylum Streptophyta; class Magnoliopsida; order Fabales; family Fabaceae; genus Lathyrus; species Lathyrus aphaca. The sequence goes on from OZ014523.1 coordinate 34,937,174, forward strand.
CAAAATTAGATTCTATGCAACTTTTTGAAATACTAGTTTCGGTAAACAATCGTAGTATATTATACACAATTTATATTAGTTTCGATCAAAAAATCTAATTAAATCGAGGATTGTTCGAAATTCCATGAAACTTTTCAGATCCTTTCTAAATGGTATTAGGGAAGGTTATGATGCAAATCCAAGCAAAACTTTTTCTCAAAATTAGATTCTATGAAACTTTTTGAAATACTAGTTTCGGTCAAAAATCGTAGTGTATTATATACAATTTATACTATTTTTGGTCAAAAAATCAAATTAAATTGATGATTGTTCGAAATTCCATGAAAATTTTCAGATCCTTTCTATATGGTATTAGGGATGGTTTTGATGCAAGTCCAAGCAAAAACATTTCTCAAAATCAGATTCTATGAAACTTTTTGAAATACTAGTTTCGGTCAAAAATCGTAGTATATTATACACAATTTTATACTAGTTTCGTTCAAAAAATCAAATTAAATCGAGGATTGTTCGAAATGCTACGAAACTTTTCAGATCCTTTCTATATGGTACTAGAGAAGGTTATGATGCAAGTCCAAGCAAAAAAATTTCTCAAAATTAAATTCTATGAAACTTTTTGAAATACTAGTTTCGGTCAAAAACCGTAGTATATTATACACAATTTATTCTATTTTTGGTCAAAAAATCAAATTAAATTGATAATTGTTCGAAATTCTATGAAACTTTTCAGATCCTTTCTATATGGTATTAGGGAAGGTTATGATGCAAGTCCACGCAAAAACATTTCTCAAAATTAGATTCTATGAAACTTTTTGAAATACTAGTTTCGGTCAAAAATCGTAGTATATTATACACAATTTATTCTATTTTTGGTCAAAAAATCAAATTAAATTGATGATTGTTCGAAATTCCATGAAACTTTTCAGATCCTTTCTTTATGGTATTAGGGAAGGTTATGATGCAAGTCCAAGCAAAAACATTTCTCAAAATTAGATTCTACGAAACTTTTTGAAATACTAGTTTCGGTCAAAAATCGTAGTATATTATACACAATTTTATACTAGTTTCGGTCAAAAAATCAAATTAAATCGAGGATTGTTCGAAATGCTACGAAACATTTCAGATCCTTTCTATACGGTACTAGAGAAGGTTATGATGCAAGTCCAAGCAAAAAATTACCTCAAAATTAGATTCTATGAAATTTTGTGAAATACTAGTTTCGTTAAACAATCGTAGTATATTATACACAATTTATACTAGTTTCGATTAAAAAATCTATTTAAATCAAGGATTGTTCGAAATTCCATGAAACTTTTCAGATCCTTTCTATATGGTATTAGGGAAGGTTATGATGCAAGTCCAAGCAAAAAAAATTCTAAAAATTAGATTCTATGAAACTTTTTGAAATACTAGTTTCGGTCAAAAATCGTAGTATATTATACACAATTTATACTATTTTTGGTCAAAAATCAAATTAAATTGATGATTGTTCGAAATTCCAAGAAACTTTTCAGATCCTTTCTATATTGTATTAGGGATGGTTATGATGAAAGTCCAAGCAAAAACATTTCTCAAAATCAGATTCTATGAAACTTTTTGAAATACTAGTTTTGGTCAAAAATCGTAGTATATTATACACAATTTTATACTAGTTTCGTTCAAAAAATCAAATTAAATCGAGGATTGTTCGAAATGCTACGAAACTTTTCAGATCCTTTCTATATGGTACTAGAGAAGGTTATGATGCAAGTCCAAGCAAAAAAATTTCTCAAAATTAGATTCTATGAAACTTTTTGAAATACTAGTTTCGGGCAAAAATCGTATTATATTATACACAATTTATACTATTTTTGGTCAAAAAATCAAATTAAATTGATGATTGTTCGACATTCCATGAAACTTTTCAGATCCTTTCTATATGGTATTAGGGAATGTTATGATGCAAGTCCAAGCAAAAACATTTATCAAAATTAGATTCTATGAAACTTTTTGAAATACTAGTTTCGGTAAAAAATCGTAGTATATTATACACAATTTTATACTAGTTTCGTTTAAAAAATCAAATTAAATAGAGGATTGTTCGAAATGCTACGAAACTTTTCAGATCCTTTCTATATGGTACTAGAGAAGGTTATGATGCAAGTCCAAGCAAAAAAATATCTCAAAATTAGATTCTATGCAACTTTTTGAAATACTAGTTTCGGTAAACAATCGTAGTATATTATACACAATTTATATTAGTTTCGGTCAAAAAATCTAATTAAATCGAGGATTGTTCGAAATTCCATGAAACTTTTCAGATCCTTTCTAAATGGTATTAGGGAAGGTTATGATGCAAATCCAAGCAAAACTTTTTCTCAAAATTAGATTCTATGAAACTTTTTGAAATACTAGTTTCGGTCAAAAATCGTAGTATATTATATACAATTTATACTATTTTTGGTCAAAAAATCAAATTAAATTGATGATTGTTCGAAATTCCATGAAAATTTTCAGATCCTTTCTATATGGTATTAGGGATGGTTTTGATGCAAGTCCAAGCAAAAACATTTCTCAAAATCAGATTCTATGAAACTTTTTGAAATACTAGTTTCGGTCAAAAATCGTAGTATATTATACACAATTTTATACTAGTTTCGTTCAAAAAATCAAATTAAATCGAGGATTGTTCGAAATGCTACGAAACTTTTCAGATCCTTTCTATATGGTACTAGAGAAGGTTATGATGCAAGTCCAAGCAAAAAAATTTCTCAAAATTAAATTCTATGAAACTTTTTGAAATACTAGTTTCGGTCAAAAATCGTAGTATATTATACACAATTTATTCTATTTTTGGTCAAAAAATCAAATTAAATTGATAATTGTTCGAAATGCCATGAAACTTTTCAGATCCTTTCTATATGGTATTAGGGAAGGTTATGATGCAAGTCCACGCAAAAACATTTCTCAAAATTAGATTCTATGAAACTTTTTGAAATACTTTGTTTCGGTCAAAAATCGTAGTATATTATACACAATTTATTCTATTTTTGGTCAAAAAATCAAATTAAATTGATGATTGTTCGAAATTCCATGAAACTTTTCAAATCCTTTCTATATGGTATTAGGGAAGGTTATGATGCAAGTCCAAGCAAAAACATTTCTCAAAATTAGATTCTATGAAACTTTTTGAAATACTAGTTTCGGTCAAAAATCGTAGTATATTATACACAATTTTATACTAGTTTCGGTCAAAAAATCAAATTAAATCGAGGATTGTTCGAAATGCTACGAAACATTTCAGATCTTTTCTATATGGTACTAGAGAAGGTTATGATGCAAGTCCAAGCAAAAAATTACCTCAAAATTAGATTCTATGAAATTTTTTGAAATACTAGTTTCGTTAAACAATCGTAGTATATTATACACAATTTATACTAGTTTCGATTAAAAAATCTATTTAAATCAAGGATTGTTCGAAATTCCATGAAACTTTTCAGATCCTTTCTATATGGTATTAGGGAAGGTTATGATGCAAGTCCAAGCAAAAAAAATTCTAAAAATTAGATTCTATGAAACTTTTTGAAATACTAGTTTCGGTCAAAAATCGTAGTATATTATACACAATTTATACTATTTTTGGTCAAAAATCAAATTAAATTGATGATTGTTCGAAATTCCAAGAAACTTTTCAGATCCTTTCTATATTGTATTAGGGATGGTTATGATGAAAGTCCAAGCAAAAACATTTCTCAAAATCAGATTCTATGAAACTTTTTGAAATACTAGTTTTGGTCAAAAATCGTAGTATATTATACACAATTTTATACTAGTTTCGTTCAAAAAATCAAATTAAATCGAGGATTGTTCGAAATGCTACGAAACTTTTCAGATCCTTTCTATATGGTACTAGAGAAGGTTATGATGCAAGTCCAAGCAAAAAAATTTCTCAAAATTAAATTCTATGAAACTTTTTGAAATACTAGTTTCGGTCAAAAATCGTAGTATATTATACACAATTTATTCTATTTTTGGTCAAAAAATCAAATTAAATTGATAATTGTTCGAAATGCCATGAAACTTTTCAGATCCTTTCTATATGGTATTAGGGAAGGTTATGATGCAAGTCCACGCAAAAACATTTCTCAAAATTAGATTCTATGAAACTTTTTGAAATACTTTGTTTCGGTCAAAAATCGTAGTATATTATACACAATTTATTCTATTTTTGGTCAAAAAATCAAATTAAATTGATGATTGTTCGAAATTCCATGAAACTTTTCAAATCCTTTCTATATGGTATTAGGGAAGGTTATGATGCAAGTCCAAGCAAAAACATTTCTCAAAATTAGATTCTATGAAACTTTTTGAAATACTAGTTTCGGTCAAAAATCGTAGTATATTATACACAATTTTATACTAGTTTCGGTCAAAAAATCAAATTAAATCGAGGATTGTTCGAAATGCTACGAAACATTTCAGATCTTTTCTATATGGTACTAGAGAAGGTTATGATGCAAGTCCAAGCAAAAAATTACCTCAAAATTAGATTCTATGAAATTTTTTGAAATACTAGTTTCGTTAAACAATCGTAGTATATTATACACAATTTATACTAGTTTCGATTAAAAAATCTATTTAAATCAAGGATTGTTCGAAATTCCATGAAACTTTTCAGATCCTTTCTATATGGTAAAGGGAAGGTTATGATGCAAGTCCAAGCAAAAAAAATTCTAAAAATTAGATTCTATGAAACTTTTTGAAATACTAGTTTCGGTCAAAAATCGTAGTATATTATACACAATTTATACTATTTTTGGTCAAAAATCAAATTAAATTGATGATTGTTCGACATTCCATGAAACTTTTCAGATCCTTTCTATATGGTATTAGGGAATGTTATGATGCAAGTCCAAGCAAAAACATTTCTCAAAATTAGATTCTATGAAACTTTTTGAAATACTAGTTTCGGGCAAAAATCGTATTATATTATACACAATTTATACTATTTTTGGTCAAAAAATCAAATTAAATTGATGATTGTTCGACATTCCATGAAACTTTTCAGATCCTTTCTATATGGTATTAGGGAATGTTATGATGCAAGTCCAAGCAAAAACATTTATCAAAATTAGATTCTATGAAACTTTTTGAAATACTAGTTTCGGTAAAAAATCGTAGTATATTATACACAATTTTATACTAGTTTCGTTTAAAAAATCAAATTAAATAGAGGATTGTTCGAAATGCTACGAAACTTTTCAGATCCTTTCTATATGGTACTAGAGAAGGTTATGATGCAAGTCCAAGCAAAAAAATATCTCAAAATTAGATTCTATGCAACTTTTTGAAATACTAGTTTCGGTAAACAATCGTAGTATATTATACACAATTTATATTAGTTTCGATCAAAAAATCTAATTAAATCGAGGATTGTTCGAAATTCCATGAAACTTTTCAGATCCTTTCTAAATGGTATTAGGGAAGGTTATGATGCAAATCCAAGCAAAACTTTTTCTCAAAATTAGATTCTATGAAACATTTTGAAATACTAGTTTCGGTCAAAAATCGTAGTGTATTATATACAATTTATACTATTTTTGGTCAAAAAATCAAATTAAATTGATGATTGTTCGAAATTCCATGAAAATTTTCAGATCCTTTCTATATGGTATTAGGGATGGTTTTGATGCAAGTCCAAGCAAAAACATTTCTCAAAATCAGATTCTATGAAACTTTTTGAAATACTAGTTTCGGTCAAAAATCGTAGTATATTATACACAATTTTATACTAGTTTCGTTCAAAAAATCAAATTAAATCGAGGATTGTTCGAAATGCTACGAAACTTTTCAGATCCTTTCTATATGGTACTAGAGAAGGTTATGATGCAAGTCCAAGCAAAAAAATTTCTCAAAATTAGATTCTATGAAACTTTTTGAAATACTAGTTTCGGTCAAAAACCGTAGTATATTATACACAATTTATTCTATTTTTGGTCAAAAAATCAAATTAAATTGATAATTGTTCGAAATTCCATGAAACTTTTCAGATCCTTTCTATATGGTATTAGGGAAGGTTATGATGCAAGTCCACGCAAAAACATTTCTCGAAATTAGATTCTATGAAACTTTTTGAAATACTAGTTTCGGTCAAAAATCGTAGTATATTATACACAATTTTATACTAGTTTCGTTTAAAAAATCAAATTAAATTGAGGATTGTTCGAAATGCTACGAAACTTTTCAGATCCTTTCTATATGGTACTAGAGAAGGTTATGATGCAAGTCCAAGCAAAAAAATATCTCAAAATTAGATTCTATGAAACCTTTTGAAATACTAGTTTCGGTAAATAATCGTAGTATATTATACACAATTTATACTAGTTTCGGTCAAAAAATCTAATTAAATCGAGGATTGTTCGTAATTCCATGAAACTTTTCAGATCCTTTCTATATGGTATTAGGGAAGGTTATGATGCAAGTCCAAGCAAAAAATTTTCTCAAAATTAGATTCTATGAAACTTTTTGAAATACTAATTTCGGTCAAAAATCGTAGTATTTTATACACAATTTATACTATTTTTTGTCAAAAAATCAAATTAAATTGATGATTGTTCGAAATTCCATGAAAATTTTCAGATCCTTTCTATATGGTATTAGGGATGGTTATGATGCAAGTCCAAGCATAAACATTTCTCAAAATCAGATTCTATGAAACTTTTTGAAATACTAGTTTCGGTCAAAAATCGTAGTATATTATACACAATTTTATACTAGTTTCGTTCAAAAAATCAAATTAAATCGAGGATTGTTCGAAATGCTACGAAACTTTTCAGATCCTTTCTATATGGTACTAGAGAAGGTTATGATGCAAGTCCAAGCAAAAAAATTTCTCAAAATTAGATTCTATGAAACTTTTTGAAATACTAGTTTCGGTCAAAAATCGTAGTATATTATACACAATTTATTCTATTCTTGGTCAAAAAATCAAATTAAATTGATGATTGTTCGAAATTCCATGAAACTTTTCAGATCCTTTCTATATGGTATTAGGGAAGGTTATGATGCAAGTCCAAGCAAAAACATTTCACAAAATTAGATTCTATGAATTTTTTTGAAATACTAGTTTCGGTCAAAAATCGTAGTATATTATACACAATTTTATACTAGTTTCGGTCAAAAAATCAAATTAAATCGAGGATTGTTCGAAATGCTACGAAACTTTTCAGATCCTTTCTATATGGTACTAGAGAAGGTTATGATGCAAGTCCAAGCAAAAAAATATCTCAAAATAGGATTCTATGAAACTTTTTGAAATACTAGTTTCGGTAAACAATCGTAGTATATTATACACAATTTATACTATTTTCGGTCCAAAAATCTAATTAAATCGAGGATTGTTCGAAATTCCATGAAACTTTTCAGATCCTTTCTATATGGTATTAGGGAAGGTTATGATGCAAGTCCAAGCAAAAAAATTTCTCAAAATTAGATTCTATGAAACTTTTTGAAATACTAGTTTCGGTAAACAATCGTAGTATATTATACACAATTTATACTTGTTTCAGTCAAAAAATCTAATTAAATCGAGGAATGTTCGAAATTCCATGAAACTTTTCAGATCCTTTCTATATGGTATTAGGGAAGGTTATGATGCAAGTCCAAGCAAAAAAATTTCTCAAAATTAGATTCTATGAAACTTTTTGAAATACTAGTTTCGGTCAAAAATCGTAGTATATTATACACAATTTATACTATTTTTGGTCAAAAAATCAAATTAAATTGATGGTTGTTCGAAATTCCATGAAAATTTTCTGATCCTTTCTATATGGTATTAGGGATGGTTATGATGCAAGTCCAAGCAAAAACATTTCTCAAAATCAGATTCTATGAAACTTTTTGAAATACTAGTTTCGGTCAAAAATCGTAGTATATTATACACAATTTTATACTAGTTTCGTTCAAAAAATCAAATTAAATCGAGGATTGTTCGAAATGCTACGAAACTTTTCAGATCCTTTCTATATGGTACTAGAGAAGGTTATGATGCAAGTCCAAGCAAAAAAATTTCTCAAAATTAGATTCTATGAAACTTTTTGAAATACTAGTTTCGGTCAAAAATCGTAGTATATTATACACAATTTATTCTATTTTTGGTCAAAAAATCAAATTAAATTGATGATTGTTAGAAATTCCATGAAACGTTTCAGATCCTTTCTATATGGTATTAGGGAAGGTTATGATGCAAGTCCAAGCAAAAACATTTCTCAAAATTAGATTCTATGAAACTTTTTGAAATACTAGTTTCGGTCAAAAATCGTAGTATATTATACACAATTTATACTATTTTTGGTCAAAAAATCAAATTAAATTGATGATTGTTCGACATTCCATGAAACTTTTCAGATCCTTTCTATATGGTATTAGGGAAGGTTATGATGCAAGTCAAAGCAAAAACATTTCTCAAAATTAGATTCTATGAAACTTTTTGAAATACTAGTTTCGGTCAAAAATCGTAGTATATTATACACAATTTTATACTAGTTTCGTTTAAAAAATCAAATTAAATAGAGGATTGTTCGAAATGCTACGAAACTTTTCAGATCATTTCTATATGGTACTAGAGAAGGTTATGATGCAAGTCCAAGAAAAAAAATATCTCAAAATTAGATTCTATGCAACTTTTTGAAATACTAGTGTCGGTAAACAATCGTAGTATATTATACACAATTTATACTAGTTTCGGTCAAAAAATCTAATTAAATCGAGGATTGATCGAAATTCCATGAAACTTTTCAGATCCTTTCTATATGGTACTAGAGAAGGTTATGATGCAAGTCCAAGCAAAAAAATTTCTCAAAATTAGATTCTATGAAACTTTTTGAAATACTAGTTTCGGTCAAAAATCGTAGTATATTATACACAATTTATTCTATTTTTGGTCAAAAAATCAAATTAAATTGATGATTGTTCGAAATTCCATGAAACTTTTCAGATCCTTTCTATATGGTATTAGAGAAGGTTATGATGCAAGTCCAAGCAAAAACATTTCTCAAAATTAGATTCTATGAAACTTTTTGAAATACTAGTTTCGGTCAAAAATCGTAGTATATTATACACAATTTTATACTAGTTTCGTTTAAAAAATCAAATTAAATCGAGGATTGTTTGAAATGCTACGAAACTTTTCAGATCCTTTCTATATGGTACTAGAGAAGGTTATGATGCAAGTCCAAGCAAAAAAATATCTCAAAATTAGATTCTATGAAACTTTTTGAAATACTAGTTTCGGTAAACAATCGTAGTATATTATACACAATTTATACTATTTTCGGCCAAAAAATCTAATTAAATCGAGGATTGTTCGAAATTCCATGAAACTTTTCAGATCCTTTCTATATGGTATTATGGAAGGTTATGATGCAAGTCCAAGCAAAAAATTTTCTCAAAATTAGATTCTATGAAACTTTTTGATATACTAGTTTCGGTCAAAAATCGTAGTATATTATACACAATTTATACTATTTTTGGTCAAAAAATCAAATTAAATTGATGATTGTTCGAAATTCCATGAAAATTTTCAGATCCTTTCTATATGGTATTGGTGATGGTTTTGATGCAAGTCCAAGCAAAAACATTTCTCAAAATCAGATTCTATGAAACTTTTTGAAATACTAGTTTCGGTCAAAAATCGTAGTATATTATACACAATTTTATACTAGTTTCGTTCAAAAAATCAAATTAAATCGAGGATTGTTCGAAATGCTACGAAACTTTTCAGATCCTTTCTATATGGTACTAGAGAAGGTTATGATGCAAGTCCAAGCAAAAAAATTTCTCAAAATTAGATTCTATGAAACTTTTTGAAATACTAGTTTCGGTCAAAAATCGTAGTATATTATACACAATTTATTCTATTTTTGGTCAAAAAATCAAATTAAATTGATGATTGTTAGAAATTCCATGAAACGTTTCAGATCCTTTCTATATGGTATTAGGGAAGGTTATGATGCAAGTCCAAGCAAAAACATTTCTCAAAATTAGATTCTATGAAACTTTTTGAAATACTAGTTTCGGTCAAAAATCGTAGTATATTATACACAATTTATACTATTTTTGGTCAAAAAATCAAATTAAATTGATGATTGTTCGAAATTCCATGAAACTTTTCAGATCCTTTCTATATGGTATTAGGGAAGGTTATGATGCAAGTCAAAGCAAAAACATTTCTCAAAATTAGATTCTATGAAACTTTTTGAAATACTAGTTTCGGTCAAAAATCGTAGTATATTATACACAATTTTATACTAGTTTCGTTTAAAAAATCAAATTAAATAGAGGATTGTTCGAAATGCTACGAAACTTTTCAGATCATTTCTATATGGTACTAGAGAAGGTTATGATGCAAGTCCAAGAAAAAAAATATCTCAAAATTAGATTCTATGCAACTTTTTGAAATACTAGTGTCGGTAAACAATCGTAGTATATTATACACAATTTATACTAGTTTCGGTCAAAAAATCTAATTAAATCGAGGATTGATCGAAATTCCATGAAACTTTTCAGATCCTTTCTATATGGTACTAGAGAAGGTTATGATGCAAGTCCAAGCAAAAAAATTTCTCAAAATTAGATTCTATGAAACTTTTTGAAATACTAGTTTCGGTCAAAAATCGTAGTATATTATACACAATTTATTCTATTTTTGGTCAAAAAATCAAATTAAATTGATGATTGTTCGAAATTCCATGAAACTTTTCAGATCCTTTCTATATGGTATTAGGGAAGGTTATGATGCAAGTCCAAGCAAAAACATTTCTCAAAATTAGATTCTATGAAACTTTTTGAAATACTAGTTTCGGTCAAAAATCGTAGTATATTATACACAATTTTATACTAGTTTCGTTTAAAAAATCAAATTAAATCGAGGATTGTTTGAAATGCTACGAAACTTTTCAGATCCTTTCTATATGGTACTAGAGAAGGTTATGATGCAAGTCCAAGCAAAAAAATATCTCAAAATTAGATTCTATGAAACTTTTTGAAATACTAGTTTCGGTAAACAATCGTAGTATATTATACACAATTTATACTATTTTCGGCCAAAAAATCTAATTAAATCGAGGATTGTTCGAAATTCCATGAAACTTTTCAGATCCTTTCTATATGGTATTATGGAAGGTTATGATGCAAGTCCAAGCAAAAAATTTTCTCAAAATTAGATTCTATGAAACTTTTTGATATACTAGTTTCGGTCAAAAATCGTAGTATATTATACACAATTTATACTATTTTTGGTCAAAAAATCAAATTAAATTGATGATTGTTCGAAATTCCATGAAAATTTTCAGATCCTTTCTATATGGTATTGGTGATGGTTTTGATGCAAGTCCAAGCAAAAACATTTCTCAAAATCAGATTCTATGAAACTTTTTGAAATACTAGTTTCGGTCAAAAATCGTAGTATATTATACACAATTTTATACTAGTTTCGTTCAAAAAATCAAATTAAATCGAGGATTGTTCGAAATGCTACGAAACTTTTCAGATCCTTTCTATATGGTACTAGAGAAGGTTATGATGCAAGTCCAAGCAAAAAAATTTCTCAAAATTAGATTCTATGAAACTTTTTGAAATACTAGTTTCGGTCAAAAATCGTAGTATATTATACACAATTTATTCTATTTTTGGTCAAAAAATCAAATTAAATTGATGATTGTTAGAAATTCCATGAAACGTTTCAGATCCTTTCTATATGGTATTAGGGAAGGTTATGATGCAAGTCCAAGCAAAAACATTTCTCAAAATTAGATTCTATGAAACTTTTTGAAATACTAGTTTCGGTCAAAAATCGTAGTATATTATACACAATTTATACTATTTTTGGTCAAAAAATCAAATTAAATTGATGATTGTTCGACATTCCATGAAACTTTTCAGATCCTTTCTATATGGTATTAGGGAAGGTTATGATGCAAGTCAAAGCAAAAACATTTCTCAAAATTAGATTCTATGAAACTTTTTGAAATACTAGTTTCGGTCAAAAATCGTAGTATATTATACACAATTTTATACTAGTTTCGTTTAAAAAATCAAATTAAATCGAGGATTGTTCGAAATGCTACGAAACTTTTCAGATCATTTCTATATGGTACTAGAGAAGGTTATGATGCAAGTCCAAGAAAAAAAATATCTCAAAATTAGATTCTATGCAACTTTTTGAAATACTAGTGTCGGTAAACAATCGTAGTATATTATACACAATTTATACTAGTTTCGGTCAAAAAATCTAATTAAATCGAGGATTGATCGAAATTCCATGAAACTTTTCAGATCCTTTCTATATGGTACTAGAGAAGGTTATGATGCAAGTCCAAGCAAAAAAATTTCTCAAAATTAGATTCTATGAAACTTTTTGAAATACTAGTTTCGGTCAAAAATCGTAGTATATTATACACAATTTATTCTATTTTTGGTCAAAAAATCAAATTAAATTGATGATTGTTTGAAATTCCATGAAACTTTTCAGATCCTTTCTATATGGTATTAGGGAAGGTTATGATGCAAGTCAAGCAAAAACATTTCTCAAAATTAGATTCTATGAAACTTTTTGAAATACTAGTTTCGGTCAAAAATCGTAGTATATTAGACACAATTTTATACTAGTTTCGGTCAAAAAATTAAATTAAATCGAGGATTGTACGAAATGCTACGAAACTTTTCAGATCCTTTCTATATGGTACTAGAGAAGGTTATGATGCAAGTCCAAGCAAAAAAATATCTCAAAATTAGATTCTATGAAACTTTTTGAAATACTAGTTTCGGTAAACAATCGTAGTATATTATACACAATTTATACTAGTTTCGGTCAAAAAATATAATTAAATCTAGGATTGTTCGAAATTCCATGAAACTTTTCAGATCCTTTCTATATGGTATTAGGGAAGGTTATGATGCAAGTCCAAGCAAAAAATTTTCTCAAAATTAGATTCTATGAAACTTTTTGAAATACTAGTTTCGGTCAAAAATCGTTGTATATTATACACAATTTATACTATTTTGGTCAAAAAATCAAATTAAATTGATGATTGTTCGAAATTCCCTGAAACTTTTCAGTTCCTTTCTATATGGTATTAGGGATGGTTATGATGCAAGTCCAAGCAAAAACATTTCTCAAAATCAGATTCTATGAAACTTTTTGAAATACTAGTTTCAGTCAAAAAACGTAGTTTATTATACACAATTTTATACTAGTTTCGTTCAAAAAATCAAATTAAATCGAGGATTGTTCGAAATGCTACCAAACTTTTCAGATCCTTTATATATGGTACTAGAGAAGGTTATGATGCAAGTCCAAGCAAAAAAATTTCTCAAAATTATATTCTATGAAACTTTTTGAAATACTAGTTTCAGTCAAAAATCATAGTATATTATACACAATTTATACTATTTTTGGTCAAAAATTCAAATTAAATTGATGATTGTTCAAAATTCCATGAACCTTTTAAGATCCTTTCTATATGGTATTAGGGAAGGTTATGATGCAAGTCCAAGCAAAAACATTTCTCAAAATTAGATTCTATGAAACTTTTTGAAATACTAGTTTCGGTCAAAAATCGTAGTATATTATACACAATTTTATACTAGTTTCGTTCAAAAAATCAAATTAAATCGAGGATTGTTCGAAATGCTACGAAACTTTTCAGATCCTTTCTATATGGTACTAGAGAAGGTTATGATGTAAGTCCAAGCAAAAACATTTCTCAAAATCAGATTCTATGAAACTTTTTGAAATACTAGTTTCGGTCAAAAATCGTAGTATATTATACACAATTTTATACTAGTTTCGTTCAAAAAATCAAATTAAATCGAGGATTGTTCGAAATGCTACGAAACTTTTCAGATCCTTTCTATATGGTACTAGAGAAGGTTATGATGCAAGTCCAAGCAAAAAAATTTCTCAAAATTAGATTCTATGAAACTTTTTGAAATACTAGTTTCGGTCAAAAATCGTAGTATATTATACACAATTTATTCTATTTTTGGTCAAAAAATCAAATTAAATTGAGGATTGTACGAAATTCCATGAACCTTTTCAGATCCTTTCTATATGGTATTAGGGAAGGTTATGATGCAAGTCCAAGCAAAAAAATATCTCAAAATTAGATTCTATGAAACTTTTTGAAATACTAGTTTCGGTCAAAAATCGTAGTATATTATACACAATTTTATACTAGTTTCGTTCAAAAAATCAAATTAAATCGAGGATTGTTCGAAATGCTACGAAACTTTTCAGATCCTTTCTATATGGTACTAGAGAAGGTTATGATGCAAGTCCATGCAAAAAAAATCTCAAAATTAGATTCTATGAAACTTTTTGAAATACTAGTTTCGGTAAACAATCGTAGTATATTATACACAATTTATACTAGTTTCGGTCAAAAAATCTAATTAAATCGAGGATTGTTCGAAATTCCATGAAACTTTTCAGATCCTTTCTATATGGTATTAGGGAAGGTTATGATGCAAGTCCAAGCAAAAAAAATTCTCAAAATTAGATTCTATGAAACTTTTTGAAATACTAGTTTCGTTCAAAAATCGTAGTATATTATACACAATTTATACTATTTTTGGTCAAAATATCAAATTAAATTGATGATTGTTTGAAATTCCATGAAAATTTTCAGATCCTTTCTATATGGTATTAGGGATGGTTATGATGCAAGTCCAAGCAAAAACATTTCTCAAAATCAGATTCTATGAAACTTTTTGAAATACTAGTTTCGGTCAAAAATCGTAGTATATTATACACAATTTTATACTAGTTTCATTCAAAAAATCAAATTAAATCGAGGATTGTTCGAAATGCTACGAAACTTTTCAGATCCTTTCTATATGGTACTAGAGAAGGTTATGATGCAAGTCCAAGCAAAAAAATATCTCAAAATTAGATTCTATGAAACTTTTTGAAATACTAGTTTCGGTAAACAATCGTAGTATATTATACACAATTTATACTAGTTTCGGTCAAAAAATATAATTAAATCTAGGATTGTTCGAAATTCCATGAAACTTTTCTGATCCTTTCTATATGGTATTAGGGAAGGTTATGATGCAAGTCCAAGAAATTTTTTTTCTCAAAATTAGATTCTATGAAACTTTTTGAAATACTAGTTTCGGTCAAAAATCGTTCTATATTATACACAATTTATACTATTTTGGTCAAAAAATCAAATTAAATTGATTATTGTTCGAAATTCCCTGAAACTTTTCAGTTCCTTTCTATATGGTATTAGGGATGGTTATGATGCAAGTCCAAGCAAAAACATTTCTCAAAATCAGATTCTATTAAACTTTTTGAAATACTAGTTTCGGTCAAAAAACGTAGTTTATTATACACAATTTTATACTAGTTTTGTTCAAAAAATCAAATTAAATCGAGGATTATTCGAAATGCTACAAAACTTTTCAGATCCTTTATATATGGTACTAGAGAAGGTTATGATATAAGTCCAAGCAAAAAAATTTCTCAAAATTATATTCTATGAAACTTTTTGAAATACTAGTTTCAGTCAAAAATCATAGTATATTATACACAATTTATACTATTTTTGGTCAAAAAATCAAATTAAATTGATGATTGTTCAAAATTCCATGAACCTTTTCAGATCCTTTCTATATGGTATTAGGGAAGGTTATGATGCAAGTCCAAGCAAACACATTTCTCAAAATTAGATTCTATGAAACTTTTTGAAATACTAGTTTCGGTCAAAAATCGTAGTATATTATACACAATTTTATACTAGTTTCGTTCAAAAAATCAAATTAAATCGAGGATTGTTCGAAATGCTACGAAACTTTTCAGATCCTTTCTATATGGTACTAGAGAAGGTTATGATGCAAGTCCATGCAAAAAAAATCTCAAAATTAGATTCTATGAAACTTTTTGAAATACTAGTTTCGGTAAACAATCGTAGTATATTATACACAATTTATACTAGTTTCGGTCAAAAAATCTAATTAAATCGAGGATTGTTCGAAATTCCATGAAACTTTTCAGATGCTTTCTATATGGTATTAGGGAAGGTTATGATGCAAGTCCAAGCAAAAAAAATTCTCAAAATTAGATTCTATGAAACTTTTTGAAATACTAGTTTCGTTCAAAAATCGTAGTATATTATACACAATTTATACTATTTTTGGTCAAAAAGTCAAATTAAATTGATGATTGTTCGAAATTCCATGAAAATTTTCAGATCCTTTCTATATGGTATTAGGGATGGTTATGATGCAAGTCCAAGCAAAAACATTTCTCAAAATCAGATTCTATGAAACTTTTTGAAATACTAGTTTCGGTCAAAAATCGTAGTATATTATACACAATTTTATACTAGTTTCGTTCAAAAAATCAAATTAAATCGAGGATTTTTCGAAATGCTACGAAACTTTTCAGATCCTTTCTATATGGTACTAGAGAAGGTTATGATGCAAGTCCAAGCAAAAACATTTCTCAAAATTAGATTCTATGAAACTTTTTGAAATACTAGTTTCGGTCAAAAATCGTAGTATATTATACACAATTTTATACTAGTTTCGGTCAAAAAATCAAATTAAATCGAGGATTGTACGAAATGCTACGAAACTTTTCAGATCCTTTCTATATGGTACTAGAGAAGGTTATGATGCAAGTCCAAGCAAAAAAATATCTCAAAATTAGATTCTATGAAAATTTTTGAAATACTAGTTTCGGTAAACAATCGTAGTATATTATACACAATTTATACTAGTTTCGGTCAAAAAATATAATTAAATCTAGGATTGTTCGAAATTCCATGAAACTTTTCAGATCCTTTCTATATGGTATTAGGGAAGGTTATGATGCAAGTCCAAGCAAAAATTTTCTCAAAATTAGATTCTATGAAATACTAGTTTCGGTCAAAAATCGTTGTATATTATACACAATTTATACTATTTTGGTCAAAAAATCAAATTAAATTGATGATTGTTCGAAATTCCCTGAAACTTTTCAGTTGCTTTCTATATGGTATTAGGGATGGTTATGATGCAAGTCCAAGCAAAAACATTTCTCAAAATCAGATTCTATGAAACTTTTTGAAATACTAGTTTCGGTCAAAAAACGTAGTTTATTATACACAATTTTATACTATTTTCGTTCAAAAAATCAAATTAAATCGAGGATTGTTCGAAATGCTACAAAACTTTTCACATCCTTTATATATGGCACTAGAGAAGGTTATGATGCAAGTCCAAGCAAAAAAATTTCTCAAAATTATATTCTATGAAACTTTTTGAAATACTAGTTTCAGTCAAAAATCATAGTATATTATACACAATTTATACTATTTTTGGTCAAAAAATAAAATTAAATTGATGATTGTTCAAAATTCCATGAACCTTTTCAGATCCTTTCTATATGGTATTAGGGAAGGTTATGATGCAAGTCCAAGCAAAAACATTTCTCAAAATTAGATTCTATGAAACTTTTTGAAATACTAGTTTCGGTCAAAAATCGTAGTATATTATACACAATTTTATACTAGTTTCGTTCAAAAAATCAAATTAAATCGAGGATTGTTCGAAATGCTACGAAACTTTTCAGATCCTTTCTATATGGTACTAGAGAAGGTTATGATGCAAGTCCATGCCAAAAAAATCTCAAAATTAGATTCTATGAAACTTTTTGAAATACTAGTTTCGGTAAACAATCGTAGTATATTATACACAATTTATACTAGTTTCGGTCAAAAAATCTAATTAAATCGAGGATTGTTCGAAATTCCATGAAACTTTTCAGATCCTTTCTATATGGTATTAGGGAAGGTTATGATGCAAGTCCAAGCAAAAAATTTTCTCAAAATTAGATGCTATGAAACTTTTTGAAATACTAGTTTCGGTCAAAAATCGTAGTATATTAAACACAATTTATACTATTTTTGGTCAAAAAATCAAATTAAATTAATGATTGTTCGAAATTCCATGAAAATTTTCAGATCCTTTCTATATGGTATTAGGGATGGTTATGATGCAAGTCCAAGCAAAAACATTTCTCAAAATCAGATTCTATGAAACTTTTTGAAATACTAGTTTCGGTCAAAAATCGTAGTATATTATACACAATTTTATACTAGTTTCGTTTAAAAAATCAAATTAAATCGAGGATTTTTCGAAATGCTACGAAACTTTTCAGATCCTTTCTATATGGTACTAGAGAAGGTTATGATGCAAGTCCAAGCAAAAACATTTCTCAAAATTAGATTCTATGAAACTTTTTGAAATACTAGTTTCGGTCAAAAATCGTAGTATATTATACACAATTTTATACTAGTTTCGGTCAAAAAATCAAATTAAATCGAGGATTGTACGAAATGCTACGAAACTTTTCAGATCCTTTCTATATGGTACTAGAGAAGGTTATGATGCAAGTCCAAGCAAAAAAATATCTCAAAATTAGATTCTATGAAAATTTTTGAAATACTAGTTTCGGTAAACAATCGTAGTATATTATACACAATTTATACTAGTTTCGGTCAAAAAATATAATTAAATCTAGGATTGTTCGAAATTCCATGAAACTTTTCAGATCCTTTCTATATGGTATTAGGGAAGGTTATGATGCAAGTCCAAGCAAAAATTTTCTCAAAATTAGATTCTATGAAATACTAGTTTCGGTCAAAAATCGTTGTATATTATACACAATTTATACTATTTTGGTCAAAAAATCAAATTAAATTGATGATTGTTCGAAATTCCCTGAAACTTTTCAGTTGCTTTCTATATGGTATTAGGGATGGTTATGATGCAAGTCCAAGCAAAAACATTTCTCAAAATCAGATTCTATGAAACTTTTTGAAATACTAGTTTCGGTCAAAAAACGTAGTTTATTATACACAATTTTATACTATTTTCGTTCAAAAAATCAAATTAAATCGAGGATTGTTCGAAATGCTACAAAACTTTTCACATCCTTTATATATGGCACTAGAGAAGGTTATGATGCAAGTCCAAGCAAAAAAATTTCTCAAAATTATATTCTATGAAACTTTTTGAAATACTAGTTTCAGTCAAAAATCATAGTATATTATACACAATTTATACTATTTTTGGTCAAAAAATAAAATTAAATTGATGATTGTTCAAAATTCCATGAACCTTTTCAGATCCTTTCTATATGGTATTAGGGAAGGTTATGATGCAAGTCCAAGCAAAAACATTTCTCAAAATTAGATTCTATGAAACTTTTTGAAATACTAGTTTCGGTCAAAAATCGTAGTATATTATACACAATTTTATACTAGTTTCGTTCAAAAAATCAAATTAAATCGAGGATTGTTCGAAATGCTACGAAACTTTTCAGATCCTTTCTATATGGTACTAGAGAAGGTTATGATGCAAGTCCATGCCAAAAAAATCTCAAAATTAGATTCTATGAAACTTTTTGAAATACTAGTTTCGGTAAACAATCGTAGTATATTATACACAATTTATACTAGTTTCGGTCAAAAAATCTAATTAAATCGAGGATTGTTCGAAATTCCATGAAACTTTTCAGATCCTTTCTATATGGTATTAGGGAAGGTTATGATGCAAGTCCAAGCAAAAAATTTTCTCAAAATTAGATGCTATGAAACTTTTTGAAATACTAGTTTCGGTCAAAAATCGTAGTATATTAAACACAATTTATACTATTTTTGGTCAAAAAATCAAATTAAATTAATGATTGTTCGAAATTCCATGAAAATTTTCAGATCCTTTCTATATGGTATTAGGGATGGTTATGATGCAAGTCCAAGCAAAAACATTTCTCAAAATCAGATTCTATGAAACTTTTTGAAATACTAGTTTCGGTCAAAAATCGTAGTATATTATACACAATTTTATACTAGTTTCGTTTAAAAAATCAAATTAAATCGAGGATTGTTCGAAATGCTATGAAACTATTCAGATCCTTTCTATATGGTACTAGAGAAGGTTATGATGCAAGTCCAAGCAAAAAATATCTCAAAATTAGATTCTATGAAACCTTTTGAAATACTAGTTTCGGTAAACAATCGTAGTATATTATACACAATTTAACTATTTTCGGTCAAAAAATCTAACTAAAATCGAGGATTGTTCGAAATTCCATGAAACTTTTCAGATCCTTTCTATATGGTATTAGGGAAGGTTATGATGCAAGTCCAAGCAAAAAATTTTCTCAAAATTAGATGCTATGAAACTTTTTGAAATACTAGTTTCGGTCAAAAATCGTAGTATAACTAACACAATTTATACTATTTTTGGTCAAAAAATCAAATTAAATTAATGATTGTTCGAAATTCCATGAAAATTTTCAGATCCTTTCTATATGGTATTAGGGAAGGTTATGATGCAAGTCAAAGCAAAAACATTTCTCAAAATTAGATTCTATGAAACTTTTTGAAATACTAGTTTCGGTCAAAAAACGTAGTTTATTATACACAATTTTATACTATTTTCGTTCAAAAAATCAAATTAAATCGAGGATTGTTCGAAATGCTACAAAACTTTTCACATCCTTTATATATGGCACTAGAGAAGGTTATGATGCAAGTCTAAGCAAAAAAATTTCTCAAAATTATATTCTATGAAACTTTTTGAAATACTAGTTTCAGTCAAAAATCATAGTATATTATACACAATTTATACTATTTTTGGTCAAAAAATCAAATTAAATTGATGATTGTTCAAAATTCCATGAACCTTTTCAGATCCTTTCTATATGGTATTAGGGAAGGTTATGATGCAAGTCCAAGCAAAAACATTTCTCAAAATTAGATTCTATGAAACTTTTTGAAATACTAGTTTCGGTCAAAAATCGTAGTATATTATACACAATTTTATACTAGTTTCGTTCAAAAAATCAAATTAAATCGAGGATTGTTCGAAATGCTACGAAACTTTTCAGATCCTTTCTATATGGTACTAGAGAAGGTTATGATGCAAGTCCATGCCAAAAAAATCTCAAAATTAGATTCTATGAAACTTTTTGAAATACTAGTTTCGGTAAACAATCGTAGTATATTATACACAATTTATACTAGTTTCGGTCAAAAAATCTAATTAAATCGAGGATTGTTCGAAATTCCATGAAACTTTTCAGATCCTTTCTATATGGTATTAGGGAAGGTTATGATGCAAGTCCAAGCAAAAAATTTTCTCAAAATTAGATGCTATGAAACTTTTTGAAATACTAGTTTCGGTCAAAAATCGTAGTATATTAAACACAATTTATACTATTTTTGGTCAAAAAATCAAATTAAATTAATGATTGTTCGAAATTCCATGAAAATTTTCAGATCCTTTCTATATGGTATTAGGGATGGTTATGATGCAAGTCCAAGCAAAAACATTTCTCAAAATCAGATTCTATGAAACTTTTTGAAATACTAGTTTCGGTCAAAAATCGTAGTATATTATACACAATTTTATACTAGTTTCGTTTAAAAAATCAAATTAAATCGAGGATTGTTCGAAATGCTATGAAACTATTCAGATCCTTTCTATATGGTACTAGAGAAGGTTATGATGCAAGTCCAAGCAAAAAATATCTCAAAATTAGATTCTATGAAACCTTTTGAAATACTAGTTTCGGTAAACAATCGTAGTATATTATACACAATTTAACTATTTTCGGTCAAAAAATCTAACTAAAATCGAGGATTGTTCGAAATTCCATGAAACTTTTCAGATCCTTTCTATATGGTATTAGGGAAGGTTATGATGCAAGTCCAAGCAAAAAATTTTCTCAAAATTAGATGCTATGAAACTTTTTGAAATACTAGTTTCGGTCAAAAATCGTAGTATATTAAACACAATTTATACTATTTTTGGTCAAAAAATCAAATTAAATTAATGATTGTTCGAAATTCCATGAAAATTTTCAGATCCTTTCTATATGGTATTAGGGATGGTTATGATGAAAGTCCAAGAAAAAACATTTCTCAAAATCAGATTCTATGAAACTTTTTGAAATACTAGTTTCGGTCAAAAATCGTAGTATATTATACACAATTTTATACTAGTTTCGTTCAAAAAATCAAATTAAATCGAGGATTGTTCGAAATGCTACGAAACTTTTCAGATCCTTTCTATATGGTACTAGAGAAGGTTATGATGCAAGTCCAAGCAAAAAAATTTTTCAAAATTAGATTCTATGAAACTCTTTGAAATACTAGTTTCGGTCAAAAATCGTAGTACATTATACACAATTTATTCTATTTTTGGTCAAAAAATCAAATTAAATTGATGATTGTTCGAAATTCCGTGAAACTTTTCAGATCCTTTCTATATGGTATTAGGGAAGGTTATGATGCAAGTCCAAGCAAAAACATTTCTCAAAATTAGATTCTATGAAACTTTTTGAAATACTAGTTTCGGTCAAAAATCGTAGTATATTATACACAATTTTATACTAGTTTCGTTTAAAAAATCAAATTAAATTGAGGATTGTTCGAAATGCTACGAAACTTTTCAGATCCTTTCTATATGGTACTAGAGAAGGTTATGATGCAAGTCCAAGCAAAAAAATATCTCAAAATTAGATTCTATGAAACTTTTTGAAATACTAGTTTCGGTAAACAATCGTAGTATATTATACACAATTTATACTAGTTTCGATCAAAAAATCTAATTAAATCGAGGATTGTTCGAAATTCCATGAAACTTTTCAGATCCTTTCTATATGGTATTAGGGAAGGTTATGATGCAAGTCCAAGCAAAAAATTTTCTCAAAATTAGATTCTATGAAAATTTTTGAAATACTAGTTTCCTTCAAAAATCGTAGTATATTATACACAATTTATTCTATTTTTGGTCAAAAAATCAAATTAAATTGATGATTGTTCGAAATTCCATGAAACCTTTCAAATCCTTTCTATATGGTATTAGGGAAGGTTATGATGCAAGTCCAAACAAAAACATTTCTCAAAATTAGAATCTATGAAACTTTTGAAATACTAGTTTCGGTCAAAAATCGTAGTATATTATACACAATTTTATACTAGTTTCGTTCAAAAAATCAAATTAAATCGATGATTGTTCGAAATGCTACGAAACTTTTCAGATCCTTTCTATATAGTACTAGAGAAGGTTATGATGCAAGTCCAAGCAAAAAAATATCTCAAAATTAGATTCTATGAAACTTTTTGAAATACTTGTTTCGGTAAACAATCGTAGTATATTATACACAATTTATACTAGTTTCGGACAAAAAATATAATTAAATCTAGGATTGTTCGAAATTCCATGAAACTTTTCAGATCCTTTCTATATGGTATTAGGGAAGGTTATGATGCAAGTCCAAGCAAAAAATTTTCTCAAAATTAGATTCTATGAAACTTTTTGAAATACTAGTTTCGGTCAAAAATCGTAGTATATTATACACAATTTATTCTATTCTTGGTCAAAAAATCAAATTAAATTGATGATTGTTCGAACTTCCATGAAACTTTTCAGATCCTTTCTATATGGTATTAGGGAAGGTTATGATGCAAGTCCAAGCAAAAAATTTTCTCAAAATTAGATTCTATGAAAATTTTTGAAATACTAGTTTCGTTCAAAAATCGTAGTATATTATACACAATTTATTCTATTTTTGGTCAAAAAATCAAATTAAGTTGATGATTGTTCGAAATTCCGTGAAACTTTTCAGATCCTTTCTATATGGTATTAGGGAAGGTTATGTTGCAAGTCCAAGCAAAAACATTTCTCAAAATTAGATTCTATGAAACTTTTTGAAATACTAGTTTCGGTCAAAAATCGTAGTATATTATACACAATTTTATACTAGTTTCGTTCAAAAAATCAAATTAAATCGAGGATTATTCGAAATGCTACGAAACTTTTCAGATCCTTTCTATATGGTACTAGAGAAGGTTATGATGCAAGTACAAGTAAAAAAATTTCTCAAAATTAGATTCTATGAAACTTTTTGAAATACTAGTTTCGGTCAAAAATTGTAGTATATTATACACAATTTATTCTATTTTTGGTCAAAAAATCAAATTAAATTGATGATTGTTCGAAATTCCATGAAACTTTTCAGATCCTTTCTATATGGTATTAAGGAAGGTTATGTTGCAAGTCCAAGCAAAAACATTTCTCAAAATTAGATTCTATGAAACTTTTTGAAATACTAGTTTCGGTCAAAAATCGTAGTATATTATACACAAATTTATACTAGTTTCGGTCAAAAAATCAAATTAAATTGAGGATTGTTCGAAATGCTACGAAACTTTTCAGATCCTTTCTATATAGTACTAGAGAAGGTTATGATGCAAGTCCAAGCAAAAAAATATCTCAAAATTAGATTCTATGAAACTTTTTGAAATACTTGTTTCGGTAAACAATCGTAGTATATTATACACAATTTATACTAGTTTCGGACAAAAAATATAATTAAATCTAGGATTGTTCGAAATTCCATGAAACTTTTCAGATCCTTTCTATATGGTATTAGGGAAGGTTATGATGCAAGTCCAAGCAAAAAATTTTCTCAAAATTAGATTCTATGAAACTTTTTGAAATACTAGTTTCGGTCAAAAATCGTAGTATATTATACACAATTTATTCTATTCTTGGTCAAAAAATCAAATTAAATTGATGATTGTTCGAACTTCCATGAAACTTTTCAGATCCTTTCTATATGGTATTAGGGAAGGTTATGATGCAAGTCCAAGCAAAAACATTTCTCAAAATTAGATTCTATGAATTTTTTTGAAATACTAGTTTCGGTCAAAAATCGTAGTATGTTATACACAATTTTATACTAGTTTCGGTCAAAAAATCAAATTAAATCGAGGATTGTTCGAAATGCTACGAAACTTTTCAGATCCTTTCTATATGGTACTAGAGAAGGTTATGATGCAAGTCCAAGCAAAAAAATATCTCAAAATTAGATTCTATGAAACTTTTTGAAATACTAGTATCGGTAAACTATCGTAGCATATTATACACAATTTATACTATTTTCGGTCAAAAAATCTAATTAAATCGAGGATTGTTCGAAATTCCATGAAACTTTTCAGATCCTTTCTATATGGTATTAGGGAAGGTTATGATGCAAGTCCAAGCAAAAAAATATCTCAAAATTAGATTCTATGAAACTTTTTGAAATACTAGTTTCGGTAAACAATCGTAGTATATTATACACAATTTTATACTAGTTTCGGTCAAAAAATCAAATTAAATCGAGGATTGTTCGAAATGCTACGAAACTTTTCAGATCCTTTCTATATAGTACTAGAGAAGGTTATGATGCAAGTCCAAGCAAAAAAATATCTCAAAATTAGATTCTATGAAACTTTTTGAAATACTTGTTTCGGTAAACAATCGTAGTATATTATACACAATTTATACTAGTTTCGGACAAAAAATATAATTAAATCTAGGATTGTTCGAAATTCCATGAAACTTTTCAGATCCTTTCTATATGGTATTAGGGAAGGTTATGATGCAAGTCCAAGCAAAAAAATTTCTCAAAATTAGATTCTATGAAACTTTTTGAAATACTAGTTTCGGTCAAAAATCGTAGTATATTATACACAATTTATACTATTTTGGTCAAAAAATCAAATTAAATATATGATTTTTCGAAATTCCCTGAAACTTTTCAGTTCCTTTCTATATGGTATTAGGGATGGTTATGATGCAAGTCCAAGCAAAAACATTTCTCAAAATTAGATTCTATGAAACTTTTTGAAATACTAGTTTCGGTCAAAAATCGTAGTATATTATACACAATTTTATACTAGTTTCGGTCAAAAAATCAAATTAAATCGAGGAATTTTCGAAATGCTACGAAACTTTTCAGATCCTTTCTATATGGTATTAGAGAAGGTTATGATGCAAGTCCAAGCAAAAAAATATCTCAAAATTAGATTCTATGAAACTTTTTGAAATACTAGTTTCGGTAAACAATCGTAGTATATTATACATAATTTATACTAGTATCGGTGAAAAAATATAATTAAATCTAGGATTGTTCGAAATTCCATGAAACTTTTCAGATCCTTTCTATATGGTATTAGGGAAGGTTATGATGCAAGTCCAAGCAAAAAATTTTCTCAAAATTAGATTCTATGAAACTTTTTAAAATACTAGTTTCGGTCAAAAATCGTAGTATATTATACACAATTTATACTATTTTGGTCAAAAAATCAAATTAAATTGATGATTGTTCGAAATTCCCTGAAACGTTTCAGTTCCTTTCTATATGGTATTAGGGATGGTTATGATGCAAGTCCAAACAAAAACATTTCTCAAAATCAGATTCTATGAATCTTTATGAAATACTAGTTTCGGTCAAAAAATGTAGTATATTATACACAATTTTATACTAGTTTCGTTCAAAAAATCAAATTAAATCGAGGATTGTTCGAAATGCTACGAAACTTTTCTGATCCTTTCTATATGGTACTAGAGAAGGTTATGATGCAAGTCCAAGCAAAAAAATTTCTCAAAATTATATTTTATGAAACTTTTTGAAATACTAGTTTCAGTCAAAAATCATAGTATATTATACACAATTTATACTAGTTTCGGTCAAAAAATATAATTAAATCTAGGATTGTTCGAAATTCCATGAAACTTTTCAGATCCTTTCTATATGGTATTAGGGAAGGTTATGATGCAAGTCCAAGCAAAAAAAATTCTCAAAATTAGATTCTATGAAACTTTTTGAAATACTAGTTTCGTTCAAAAATCGTAGTATATTATACACAATTTATTCTATTTTTGCTCAAAAAATCAAATTAAATTGATGATTGTTCGAAATTCCATGAAACTTTTCAAATCCTTTCTATATGGTATTAGGGAAGGTTATGATGCAAGTCCAAGCAAAAACATTTCTCAAAATTAGATTCTATGATACTTTTTTGAAATACTAGTTTCAG
Source organism: Lathyrus aphaca (assembly GCA_963966055.1). Lineage (NCBI taxonomy): Eukaryota > Viridiplantae > Streptophyta > Magnoliopsida > Fabales > Fabaceae > Lathyrus > Lathyrus aphaca. Next base: position 34,964,080 of record OZ014523.1, read on the forward strand.
TCAAAAATCGTAGTATATTATACACAATTTTATACTAGTTTCGTTCAAAAAATCAAATTAAATCGAGGATTATTCGAAATGCTACGAAACTTTTCAGATCCTTTCTATATGGTACTAGAGAAGGTTATGATGCAAGTCCAAGCAAAAAAATTTCTCAAAATTAGATTCTATGAAACTTTTTGAAATACTAGTTTCGGTCAAAAATCGTAGTATATTATACACAATTTATTCTATTTTTGGTCAAAAAATCAAATTAAATTGATGATTGTTCGAAATTCCATGAAACTTTTCAGATCCTTTCTATATGGTATTAGGGAAGGTTATGAAGCAAGTCCAAGCAAAAAAATTTCTCAAAATTAAATTCTATGAAACTTTTTGAAATACTAGTTTCGGTCAAAAATCGTAGTATATTATACACAATTTTATACTAGTTTCGTTCAAAAAATCAAATTAAATCGAGGATTGTTCGAAATGCTACGAAACTTTTCAGATCCTTTCTATATGGTACTAGAGAAGGTTATAATGCAAGTCCATGCAAAATAAATCTCAAAATTAGATTCTATGAAACTTTTTGAAATACTAGTTTCGGTAAACAATCGTAGTATATTATACACAATTTATACTAGTTTCGGTCAAAAAATCTAATTAAATCGAGGATTGTTCGAAATTCCATGAATCTTTTCAGATCCTTTCTATATGGTATTAGGGAAGTTATGATGCAAGTCCAAGCAAAAAAAATTCTCAAAATTAGATTCTATGAAACTTTTTGAAATACTAGTTTCGGTCAAAAATCGTAGTATATTATACACAATTTTATACTAGTTTCGTTCAAAAAATCAAATTAAATCGAGGATTGTTCGAAATGCTACGAAACTTTTCAGATCCTTTCTATATGGTACTAGAGAAGGTTATGATGCAAGTCCAAGCAAAAAAATTTCTCAAAATTAGATTCTACGAAACTTTTTGAAATACTAGTTTCGGTCAAAAATCGTAGTATATTATACACAATTTATTCTATTTTTGGTCAAAAATCAAATTAAATTGATGATTGTTCGAAATTCCATGAAACTTTTCAGATCCTTTCTATATGGTATTAGGGAAGGTTATGATGCAAGTCCAAGCAAAAACATTTCTCAAAATTAGATTCTATGAAACTTTTTGAAATACTAGTTTCGGTCAAAAATCGTAGTATATTATACACAATTTTATACTAGTTTCGGTCAAAAAAATCAAATTAAATCGAGGATTGTTCGAAATGCTACGAAACTTTTCAGATCCTTTCTATATGGTATTAGAGAAGGTTATGATGCAAGTCCAAGCAAAAAAATATCTCAAAATTAGATTCTATGAAACTTTTTGAAATACTAGTTTCGGTAAACAATCGTAGTATATTATACACAATTTATACTAGTTTCGGTCAAAAAATATAATTAAATCTAGGATTGTTCGAAATTCCATGAAACTTTTCAGATCCTTTCTATATGGTATTAGGGAAGGTTATGATGCAAGTCCAAGCAAAAAATTTTCTCAAAATTAGATTCTATGAAACTTTTTAAAATACTAGTTTCGGTCAAAAATCGTAGTATATTATACACAATTTATACTATTTTGGTCAAAAAATCAAATTAAATTGATGATTGTTCGAAATTCCCTGAAACTTTTCAGTTCCTTTCTATATGGTATTAGGGATGGTTATGATGCAAGTCCAAACAAAAACATTTCTCAAAATCAGATTCTATGAAACTTTTTGAAATACTAGTTTCGGTCAAAAAACGTAGTATATTATACACAATTTTATACTAGTTTCGTTCAAAAAATCAAATTAAATCGAGGATTGTTCGAAATGTTACGAAACTTTTCTGATCCTTTCTATATGGTACTAGAGAAGGTTATGATGCAAGTCCAAGCAAAAAAATTTCTCAAAATTATATTCTATGAAACTTTTTGAAATACTTGTTTCAGTCAAAAATCATAGTATATTATATACAATTTATACTAATTTCGGTCAAAAAATATAATTAAATCTAGGATTGTTCGAAATTCCATGAAACTTTTCAGATCCTTTCTATATGGTATTAGGTAAGGTTATGATGCAAGTCCAAGCAAAAAAAATTCTCAAAATTAGATTCTATGAAACTTTTTGAAATACTAGTTTCGTTCAAAAATCGTAGTATATTATACACAATTTATTCTATTTTTGGTCAAAAAATCAAATTAAATTGATGATTGTTCGAAATTCCATGAAACTTTTCAAATCCTTTCTATATGGTATTAGGGAAGGTTATGATGCAAGTCCAAGCAAAAACATTTCTCAAAATTAGATTCTATGAAACTTTTTTGAAATACTAGTTTCAGTCAAAAATCGTAGTATATTATACACAATTTTATACTAGTTTCGTTCAAAAAATCAAATTAAATCGAGGATTGTTCGAAATGCTACGAAACGTTTCAGATCCTTTCTATATGGTACTAGAGAAGGTTATGATGCAAGTCCAAGCAAAAAAATTTCTCAAAATTAGATTCTATGAAACTTTTTGAAATACTAGTTTCGGTCAAAAATCGTAGTATATTATACACAATTTATTCTATTTTTGGTCAAAAAATCAAATTAAATTGATGATTGTTCGAAATTCCATGAAACTTTTCAGATCCTTTCTATATGGTATTAGGGAAGGTTATGATGCAAGTCCAAGCAAAAACATTTCTCAAAATTAGATTCTATGAAACTTTTTGAAATACTAGTTTCGGTCAAAAATCGTAGTATATTATACACAATTTTATACTAGTTTCGTTCAAAAAATTAAATTAAATCGAGGATTGTTCGAAATGCTACGAAACTTTTCAGATCCTTTCTATATGGTACTAGAGAAGGTTATGATGCAAGTCCATGCAAAAAAAATCTCAAAATTAGATTCTATGAAACTTTTTGAAATACTAGTTTCGGTAAACAATCATAGTATATTATACACAATTTATACTAGTTTCTGTCAAAAAATCTAATTAAATCGAGGATTGTTCGAAATTCCATGAATCTTTTCAGATCCTTTCTATATGGTATTAGGGAAGGTTATGATGCAAGTCCAAGCAAAAAAAATTCTCAAAATTAGATTCTATGAAACTTTTTGAAATAATAGTTTCGGTCAAAAATCGTAGTATATTATACACAATTTTATACTAGTTTCGTTCAAAAAATCAAATTAAATCGAGGATTGTTCGAAATGCTACGAAACTTTTCAGATCCTTTCTATATGGTACTAGAGAAGGTTATGATGCAAGTCCAAGCAAAAAAATTTCTCAAAATTAGATTCTACGAAACTTTTTGAAATACTAGTTTCGGTCAAAAATCGTAGTATATTATACACAACTTATTCTATTTTTGGTCAAAAAATCAAATTAAATTGATGATTGTTCGAAATTCCATGAAACTTTTCAGATCCTTTCTATATGGTATTAGGGAAGGTTATGATGCAAGTCCAAGCAAAAACATTTCTCAAAATTAGATTCTATGAAAATTTTTGAAATACTAGTTTCGGTCAAAAATCGTAGTATATTATACACAATTTTATACTAGTTTCGGTCAAAAAATCAAATTAAATCGAGGATTGTTCGAAATGCTACGAAACTTTTCAGATCCTTTCTATATGGTATTAGAGAAGGTTATGATGCAAGTCCAAGCAAAAAAATATCTCAAAATTAGATTCTATGAAACTTTTTGAAATACTAGTTTCGGTAAACAATCGTAGTATATTATACACAATTTATACTAGTTTCGGTCAAAAAATATAATTAAATCTAGGATTGTTCGAAATTCCATGAAACTTTTCAGATCCTTTCTATATGGTATTAGGGAAGGTTATGATGCAAGTCCAAGCAAAAAATTTTCTCAAAATTAGATTCTATGAAACTTTTTAAAATACTAGTTTCGGTCAAAAATCGTAGTATATTATACACAATTTATACTATTTTGGTCAAAAAATCAAATTAAATTGATGATTGTTCGAAATTCCCTGAAACTTTTCAGTTCCTTTCTATATGGTATTAGGGATGGTTATGATGCAAGTCCAAACAAAAACATTTCTCAAAATCAGATTCTATGAAACTTTTTGAAATACTAGTTTCGGTCAAAAAACGTAGTATATTATACACAATTTTATACTAGTTTCGTTCAAAAAATCAAATTAAATCGAGGATTGTTCGAAATGCTACGAAACTTTTCTGATCCTTTCTATATGGTACTAGAGAAGGTTATGATGCAAGTCCAAGCAAAAAAATTTCTCAAAATTATATTCTATGAAACTTTTTGAAATACTAGTTTCAGTCAAAAATCATAGTATATTATACACAATTTATACTAGTTTCGGTCAAAAAATATAATTAAATCTAGGATTGTTCGAAATTCCATGAAACTTTTCAGATCCTTTCTATATGGTATTAGGTAAGGTTATGATGCAAGTCCAAGCAAAAAAAATTTTCAAAATTAGATTCTATGAAACTTTTTGAAATACTAGTTTCGTTCAAAAATCGTAGTATATACACAATTTATTCTATTTTTGGTCAAAAAATCAAATTAAATTGATGATTGTTCGAAATTCCATGAAACTTTTCAAATCCTTTCTATATGGTATTAGGGAAGGTTATGATGCAAGTCCAAGCAAAAACATTTCTCAAAATTAGATTCTATGAAACTTTTTTGAAATACTAGTTTCAGTCAAAAATCGTAGTATATTATACACAATTTTATACTAGTTTCGTTCAAAAAATCAAATTAAATCGAGGATTGTTCGAAATGCTACGAAACTTTTCAGATCCTTTCTATATGGTACTAGAGAAGGTTATGATGCAAGTCCAAGCAAAAAAATTTCTCAAAATTAGATTCTATGAAACTTTTTGAAATACTAGTTTCGGTCAAAAATCGTAGTATATTATACACAATTTATTCTATTTTTGGTCAAAAAATCAAATTAAATTGATGATTGTTCGAAATTCCATGAAACTTTTCAGATCCTTTCTATATGGTATTAGGGAAGGTTATGATGCAAGTCCAAGCAAAAACATTTCTCAAAATTAGATTCTATGAAACTTTCTGAAATACTAGTTTCGGTCAAAAATCGTAGTATATTATACACAATTTTATACTAGTTTCGTTCAAAAAATAAAATTAAATCGAGGATTGTTCGAAATGCTACGAAACTTTTCAGATCCTTTCTATATGGTACTAGAGAAGGTTATGATGCAAGTCCATGCAAAAAAAATCTCAAAATAAGATTCTATGAAACTTTTTGAAATACTAGTTTCGGTAAACAATCGTAGTATATTATACACAATTTATACTAGTTTCTGTCAAAAAATCTAATTAAATCGAGGATTGTTCGAAATTCCATGAAACTTTTCAGATCCTTTCTATATGGTATTAGGGAAGGTTATGATGCAAGTCCAAGCAAAAACATTTCTCAAAATTAGATTCTATGAAACTTTTTGAAATACTAGTTTCGGTCAAAAATCGTAGTATATTATACACAATTTTATACTAGTTTCGTTCAAAAAATCAAATTAAATCGAGGATTGTTCGAAATGCTACGAAACTTTTCAGATCCTTTCTATATGGTACTAGAGAAGGTTATGATGCAAGTCCAAGCAAAAAAATTTCTCAAAATTAGATTCTATGAAACTTTTTGAAATACTAGTTTCGGTCAAAAATCGTAGTATATTATACACAATTTATTCTATTTTTGGTCAAAAAATCAAATTAAATTGATGATTGTTCGAAATTCCATGAAACTTTTCAGATCCTTTCTATATGGTATTAGGGAAGGTTATGATGCAAGTCCAAGAAAAAACATTTCTCAAAATTAGATTCTATGAAACTTTTTGAAATACTAGTTTCGGTCAAAAATCGTAGTATATTATACACAATTTTATACTAGTTTCGTTCAAAAAATTAAATTAAATCGAGGATTGTTCGAAATGCTACAAAACTTTTCAGATCCTTTCTATATGGTACTAGAGAAGGTTATGATGCAAGTCCAAGCAAAAAAATTTCTCAAAATTAGATTCTACGAAACTTTTTGAAATACTAGTTTCGGTCAAAAATCGTAGTATATTATACACAATTTATTCTATTTTTGGTCAAAAATCAAATTAAATTGATGATTGTTCGAAATTCCATGAAACTTTTCAGATCCTTTCTATATGGTATTAGGGAAGGTTATGATGCAAGTCCAAGCAAAAACATTTCTCAAAATTAGATTCTATGAAACTTTTTGAAATACTAGTTTCGGTCAAAAATCGTAGTATATTATACACAATTTTATACTAGTTTCGGTCAAAAAATCAAATTAAATCGAGGATTGTTCGAAATGCTACGAAACTTTTCAGATCCTTTCTATATGGTATTAGAGAAGGTTATGATGCAAGTCCAAGCAAAAAAATATCTCAAAATTAGATTCTATGAAACTTTTTGAAATACTAGTTTCGGTAAACAATCGTAGTATATTATACACAATTTATACTAGTTTCGGTCAAAAAATATAATTAAATCTAGGATTGTTCGAAATTCCATGAAACTTTTCAGATCCTTTCTATATGGTATTAGGGAAGGTTATGATGCAAGTCCAAGCAAAAAATTTTCTCAAAATTAGATTCTATGAAACTTTTTAAAATACTAGTTTCGGTCAAAAATCGTAGTATATTATACACAATTTATACTATTTTGGTCAAAAAATCAAATTAAATTGATGATTGTTCGAAATTCCCTGAAACTTTTCAGTTCCTTTCTATATGGTATTAGGGATGGTTATGATGCAAGTCCAAACAAAAACATTTCTCAAAATCAGATTCTATGAAACTTTTTGAAAAACTAGTTTCGGTCAAAAAACGTAGTATATTATACACAATTTTATACTAGTTTCGTTCAAAAAATCAAATTAAATCGAGGATTGTTCGAAATGCTACGAAACTTTTCTGATCCTTTCTATATGGTACTAGAGAAGGTTATGATGCAAGTCCAAGCAAAAAAATTTCTCAAAATTATATTCTATGAAACTTTTTGAAATACTAGTTTCAGTCAAAAATCATAGTATATTATACACAATTTATACTAGTTTCGGTCAAAAAATATAATTAAATCTAGGATTGTTCGAAATTCCATGAAACTTTTCAGATCCTTTCTATATGGTATTAGGTAAGGTTATGATGCAAGTCCAAGCAAAAACATTTCTCAAAATTAGATTCTATGAAACTTTTTTGAAATACTAGTTTTAGTCAAAAATCGTAGTATATTATACACAATTTTATACTAGTTTCGTTCAAAAAATCAAATTAAATCGAGGATTGTTCGAAATGCTACGAAACTTTTCAGATCCTTTCTATATGGTACTAGAGAAGGTTATGATGCAAGTCCAAGCAAAAAAATTTCTCAAAATTAGATTCTATGAAACTTTTTGAAATACTAGTTTCGGTCAAAAATCGTAGTATATTATACACAATTTATTCTATTTTTGGTCAAAAAATCAAATTAAATTGATGATTGTTCGAAATTCCATGAAACTTTTCAGATCCTTTCTATATGGTATTAGGGAAGGTTATGATGCAAGTCCAAGCAAAAACATTTCTCAAAATTAGATTCTATGAAACTTTTTGAAATACTAGTTTCGGTAAAAAATCGTAGTATATTATACACAATTTTATACTAGTTTCGTTCAAAAAATAAAATTAAATCGAGGATTGTTCGAAATGCTACGAAACTTTTCAGAACCTTTCTATATGGTACTAGAGAAGGTTATGATGCAAGTCCATGCAAAAAAAATCTCAAAATTAGATTCTATGAAACTTTTTGAAATACTAGTTTCGGTAAACAATCGTAGTATATTATACACAATTTATACTAGTTTCTGTCAAAAAATCTAATTAAATCGAGGATTGTTCGAAATTCCATGAATCTTTTCAGATCCTTTCTATATGGTATTAGGGAAGGTTATGATGCAAGTCCAAGCAAAAAAAATTCTCAAAATTAGATTCTATGAAACTTTTTGAAATACTAGTTTCGGTCAAAAATCGTAGTATATTATACACAATTTTATACTAGTTTCGTTCAAAAAATCAAATTAAATCGAGGATTGTTCGAAATGCTACGAAACTTTTCAGATCCTTTCTATATGGTACTAGAGAAGGTTATGATGCAAGTCCAAGCAAAAAAATTTCTCAAAATTAGATTCTACGAAACTTTTTGAAATACTAGTTTCGGTCAAAAATCGTAGTATATTATACACAATTTATTCTATTTTTGGTCAAAAAATCAAATTAAATTGATGATTGTTCGAAATTCCATGAAACTTTTCAGATCCTTTCTATATGGTATTAGGGAAGGTTATGATGCAAGTCCAAGCAAAAACATTTCTCAAAATTAGATTCTATGAAACTTTTTGAAATACTAGTTTCGGTCAAAAATCGTAGTATATTATACACAATTTTATACTAGTTTCGGTCAAAAAATCAAATTAAATTGAGGATTGTTCGAAATGCTACGAAACTTTTCAGATCCTTTCTATATGGTATTAGAGAAGGTTATGATGCAAGTCCAAGCAAAAAAATATCTCAAAATTAGATTCTATGAAACTTTTTGAAATACTAGTTTCGGTAAACAATCGTAGTATATTATACACAATTTATACTAGTTTCGGTCAAAAAATATAATTAAATCTAGGATTGTTCGAAATTCCATGAAACTTTTCAGATCCTTTCTATATGGTATTAGGGAAGGTTATGATGCAAGTCCAAGCAAAAAATTTTCTCAAAATTAGATTCTATGAAACTTTTTAAAATACTAGTTTCGGTCAAAAATCGTAGTATATTATACACAATTTATACTATTTTGGTCAAAAAATCAAATTAAATTGATGATTGTTCGAAATTCCCTGAAACTTTTCAGTTCCTTTCTATATGGTATTAGGGATGGTTATGATGCAAGTCCAAACAAAAACATTTCTCAAAATCAGATTCTATGAAACTTTTTGAAATACTAGTTTCGGTCAAAAAACGTAGTATATTATACACAATTTTATACTAGTTTCGTTCAAAAAATCAAATTAAATCGAGGATTGTTCGAAATGCTACGAAACTTTTCTGATCCTTTCTATATGGTACTAGAGAAGGTTATGATGCAAGTCCAAGCAAAAAAACATCTCAAAATTATATTCTATGAAACTTTTTGAAATACTAGTTTCAGTCAAAAATCATAGTATATTATACACAATTTATACTAGTTTCGGTCAAAAAATATAATTAAATCTAGGATTGTTCGAAATTCCATGAAACTTTTCAGATCCTTTCTATATGGTATTAGGTAAGGTTATGATGCAAGTCCAAGCAAAAAAAATTCTCAAAATTAGATTCTATGAAACTTTTTGAAATACTAGTTTCGTTCAAAAATCGTAGTATATTATACACAATTTATTCTATTTTTGGTCAAAAAATCAAATTAAATTGATGATTGTTCGAAATTCCATGAAACTTTTCAAATCCTTTCTATATGGTATTAGGGAAGGTTATGATGCAAGTCCAAGCAAAAACATTTCTCAAAATTAGATTCTATGAAACTTTTTTGAAATACTAGTTTCAGTCAAAAATCGTAGTATATTATACACAATTTTATACTAGTTTCGTTCAAAAAATCAAATTAAATCGAGGATTGTTCGAAATGCTACGAAACTTTTCAGATCCTTTCTATATGGTACTAGAGAAGGTTATGATGCAAGTCCAAGCAAAAAAATTTCTCAAAATTAGATTCTATGAAACTTTTTGAAGTACTAGTTTCGGTCAAAAATCGTAGTATATTATACACAATTTATTCTATTTTTGGTCAAAAAATCAAATTAAATTGATGATTGTTCGAAATTCCATGAAACTTTTCAGATCCTTTCTATATGGTATTAGGGAAGGTTATGATGCAAGTCCAAGCAAAAACATTTCTCAAAATTAGATTCTATGAAACTTTTTGAAATACTAGTTTCAGTCAAAAATCGTAGTATATTATACACAATTTTATACTAGTTTCGTTCAAAAAATAAAATTAAATCGAGGATTGTTCGAAATGCTACGAAACTTGTCAGATCCTTTCTATATGGTACTAGAGAAGGTTATGATGCAAGTCCATGCAAAAAAAATCTCAAAATTAGATTCTATGAAACTTTTTGAAATACTAGTTTCGGTAAACAATCGTAGTATATTATACACAATTTATACTAGTTTCTGTCAAAAAATCTAATTAAATCGAGGATTGTTCGAAATTCCATGAATCTTTTCAGATCCTTTCTATATGGTATTAGGGAAGGTTATGATGCAAGTCCAAGCAAAAAAATTCTCAAAAAAGATTCTATGAAACTTTTTGAAATACTAGTTTCGGTCAAAAATCGTAGTATATTATACACAATTTTATACTAGTTTCGTTCAAAAAATCAAATTAAATCGAGGATTGTTCGAAATGCTACGAAACTTTTCAGATCCTTTCTATATGGTACTAGAGAAGGTTATGATGCAAGTCCAAGCAAAAAAATTTCTCAAAATTAGATTCTACGAAACTTTTTGAAATACTAGTTTCGGTCAAAAATCGTAGTATATTATACACAATTTATTCTATTTTTGGTCAAAAAATCAAATTAAATTGATGATTGTTCGAAATTCCATGAAACTTTTCAGATCCTTTCTATATGGTATTAGGGAAGGTTATGATGCAAGTCCAAGCAAAAACATTTCCTAAAATTAGATTCTATGAAACTTTTTGAAATACTAGTTTCGGTCAAAAATCGTAGTATATTATACACAATTTTATACTAGTTTCGGTCAAAAAATCAAATTAAATCGAGGATTGTTCGAAATGCTACGAAACTTTTCAGATCCTTTCTATATGGTATTAGAGAAGGTTATGATGCAAGTCCAAGCAAAAAAATATCTCAAAATTAGATTCTATGAAACTTTTTGAAATACTAGTTTCGGTAAACAATCGTAGTATATTATACACAATTTATACTAGTTTCGGTCAAAAAATATAATTAAATCTAGGATTGTTCGAAATTCCATGAAACTTTTCAGATCCTTTCTATATGGTATTAGGGAAGGTTATGATGCAAGTCCAAGCAAAAAATTTTCTCAAAATTAGATTCTATGAAACTTTTTAAAATACTAGTTTCGGTCAAAAATCGTAGTATATTATACACAATTTATACTATTTTGGTCAAAAAATCAAATTAAATTGATGATTGTTCGAAATTCCCTGAAACTTTTCAGTTCCTTTCTATATGGTATTAGGGATGGTTATGATGCAAGTCCAAACAAAAACATTTCTCAAAATCAGATTCTATGAAACTTTTTGAAATACTAGTTTCGGTCAAAAAACGTAGTATATTATACACAATTTTATACTAGTTTCGTTCAAAAAATCAAATTAAATCGAGGATTGTTCGAAAAGCTACGAAACTTTTCAAATCCTTTCTATATGGTACTAGAGAAGGTTATGATGCAAGTCCAAGCAAAAAAATTTCTCAAAATTATATTCTATGAAACTTTTTGAAATACTAGTTTCAGTCAAAAATCATAGTATATTATACACAATTTATACTAGTTTCGGTCAAAAAATATAATTAAATCTAGGATTGTTCGAAATTCCATGAAACTTTTCAGATCCTTTCTATATGGTATTAGGTAAGGTTATGATGCAAGTCCAAGCAAAAAAAATTCTCAAAATTAGATTCTATGAAACTTTTTGAAATACTAGTTTCGTTCAAAAATCGTAGTATATTATACACAATTTATTCTATTTTTGGTCAAAAAATCAAATTAAATTGATGATTGTTCGAAATTCCATGAAACTTTTCAAATCCTTTCTATATGGTATTAGGGAAGGTTATGATGCAAGTCCAAGCAAAAACATTTCTCAAAATTAGATTCTATGAAACTTTTTTGAAATACTAGTTTCAGTCAAAAATCGTAGTATATTATACACAATTTTATACTAGTTTCGTTCAAAAAATCAAATTAAATCGAGGATTGTTCGAAATGCTACGAAACTTTTCAGATCCTTTCTATATGGTACTAGAGAAGGTTATGATGCAAGTCCAAGCAAAAAAATTTCTCAAAATTAGATTCTATGAAACTTTTTGAAGTACTAGTTTCGGTCAAAAATCGTAGTATATTATACACAATTTATTCTATTTTTGGTCAAAAAATCAAATTAAATTGATGATTGTTCGAAATTCCATGAAACTTTTCAGATCCTTTCTATATGGTATTAGGGAAGGTTATGATGCAAGTCCAAGCAAAAACATTTCTCAAAATAGATTCTATGAAACTTTTTGAAATACTAGTTTCGGTCAAAAATCGTAGTATATTATACACAATTTTATACTAGTTTCGTTCAAAAAATAAAATTAAATCGAGGATTGTTCGAAATGCTACGAAACTTTTCAGATCCTTTCTATATGGTACTAGAGAAGGTTATGATGCAAGTCCATGCAAAAAAAATCTCAAAATTAGATTCTATGAAACTTTTTGAAATACTAGTTTCGGTAAACAATCGTAGTATATTATACACAATTTATACTAGTTTCTGTCAAAAAATCTAATTAAATCGAGGATTGTTCGAAATTCCATGAATCTTTTCAGATCCTTTCTATATGGTATTAGGGAAGGTTATGATGCAAGTCCAAGCAAAAAAAATTCTAAAAATTAGATTCTATGAAACTTTTTGAAATACTAGTTTCAGTCAAAAATCGTAGTATATTATACACAATTTTATACTAGTTTCGTTCAAAAAATCAAATTAAATCGAGGATTGTTCGAAATGCTACGAAACTTTTCAGATCCTTTCTATATGGTATTAGAGAAGGTTATGATGCAAGTCCAAGCAAAAAAATTTCTCAAAATTAGATTCTATGAAACTTTTTGAAATACTACTTTCGGTCAAAAATCGTAGTATATTATACACAATTTATTCTATTTTTGGTCAAAAAATCAAATTAAATTGATGATTGTTCGAAATTCCATGAAACTTTTCAGATCCTTTCTATATGGTATTAGGGAAGGTTATGATGCAAGTCCAAGCAAAAACATTTCTCAAAATTAGATTCTATGAAACTTTTTGAAATACTAGTTTCGGTCAAAAATCGTAGTATATTATACACAATTTTATACTAGTTTCGTTCAAAAAATTAAATTAAATCGAGGATTGTTCGAAATGCTACGAAACTTTTCAGATCCTTTCTATATGGTACTAGAGAAGGTTATGATGCAAGTCCAAGCAAAAAAATATCTCAAAATTAGATTCTATGAAACTTTTTGAAATACTAGTTTTGGTAAACAATCGTAGTATATTATACACAATTTATACTAGTTTCGGTCAAAAAATATAATTAAATCTAGGATTGTTCGAAATTCCATGAAACTTTTCAGATCCTTTCTATATGGTATTAGGGAAGGTTATGATGCAAGTCCAAGCAAAAAATTTTCTCAAAATTAGATTCTATGAAACTTTTTAAAATACTAGTTTCGGTCAAAAATCGTAGTATATTATACACAATTTATACTATTTTGGTCAAAAAATCAAATTAAATTGATGATTGTTCGAAATTCCCTGAAACTTTTCAGTTCCTTTCTATATGGTATTAGGGATGGTTATGATGCAAGTCCAAACAAAAACATTTCTCAAAATCAGATTCTATGAAACTTTTTGAAATACTAGTTTCGGTCAAAAAAACGTAGTATATTATACACAATTTTATACTAGTTTCGTTCAAAAAATCAAATTAAATCGAGGATTGTTCGAAATGCTACGAAACTTTTCTGATCCTTTCTATATGGTACTAGAGAAGGTTATGATGCAAGTCCAAGCAAAAAAATTTCTCAAAATTATATTCTATGAAACTTTTTGAAATACTAGTTTCAGTCAAAAATCATAGTATATTATACACAATTTATACTAGTTTCGGTCAAAAAATATAATTAAATCTAGGATTGTTCGAAATTCCATGAAACTTTTCAGATCCTTTCTATATGGTATTAGGTAAGGTTATGATGCAAGTCCAAGCAAAAAAAATTCTCAAAATTAGATTCTATGAAACTTTTTGAAATACTAGTTTCGTTCAAAAATCGTAGTATATTATACACAATTTATTCTATTTTTGGTCAAAAAATCAAATTAAATTGATGATTGTTCGAAATTCCATGAAACTTTTCAAATCCTTTCTATATGGTATTAGGGAAGGTTATGATGCAAGTCCAAGCAAAAACATTTCTCAAAATTAGATTCTATGAAATTTTTTTGAAATACTAGTTTCAGTCAAAAATCGTAGTATATTATACACAATTTTATACTAGTTTCGTTCAAAAAATCAAATTAAATCGAGGATTGTTCGAAATGCTACGAAACTTTTCAGATCCTTTCTATATGGTACTAGAGAAGGTTATGATGCAAGTCCAAGCAAAAAAATTTCTCAAAATTAGATTCTATGAAACTTTTTGAAATACTACTTTCGGTCAAAAATCGTAGTATATTATACACAATTTATTCTATTTTTGGTCAAAAAATCAAATTAAATTGATGATTGTTCGAAATTCCATGAAACTTTTCAGATCCTTTCTATATGGTATTAGGGAAGGTTATGATGCAAGTCCAAGCAAAAACATTTCTCAAAATTAGATTCTATGAAATTTTTTTGAAATACTAGTTTCCGTCAAAAATCGTAGTATATTATACACAATTTTATACTAGTTTCGTTCAAAAAATCAAATTAAATCGAGGATTGTTCGAAATGCTACGAAACTTTTCAGATCCTTTCTATATGGTACTAGAGAAGGTTATAATGCAAGTCCAAGCAAAAAAATTTCTCAAAATTAGATTCTATGAAACTTTTTGAAATACTACTTTCGGTCAAAAATCGTAGTATATTATACACAATTTATTCTATTTTTGGTCAAAAAATCAAATTAAATTGATGATTGTTCGAAATTCCATGAAACTTTTCAGATCCTTTCTATATGGTATTAGGGAAGGTTATGATGCAAGTCCAAGCAAAAACATTTCTCAAAATTAGATTCTATGAAACTTTTTGAAATACTAGTTTCGGTCAAAAATCGTAGTATATTATACACAATTTTATACTAGTTTCGTTCAAAAAATAAAATTAAATCGAGGATTGTTCGAAATGCTACGAAACTTTTCAGATCCTTTCTATATGGTACTAGAGAAGGTTATGATGCAAGTCCATGCAAAAAAAATCTCAAAATTAGATTCTATGAAACTTTTTGAAATACTAGTTTCGGTAAACAATCGTAGTATATTATACACAATTTATACTAGTTTCGGTCAAAAAATCTAATTAAATCGAGGATTGTTCGAAATTCCATGAATCTTTTCAGATCCTTTCTATATGGTATTAGGGAAGGTTATGATGCAAGTCCAAGCAAAATAAATTCTCAAAATTAGATTCTATGAAACTTTTTGAAATACTAGTTTCGTTCAAAAATTGTAGTATATTATACACAATTTATTCTATTTTTGGTCAAAAAATCAAATTAAATTGATGATTGTTCGAAATTCCATGAAACTTTTCAAATCCTTTCTATATGGTATTAGGGATGGTTATGATGCAAGTCCAAGCAAAAACATTTCTCAAAATTAGATTCTATGAATCTTTTTTGAAATACTAGTTTCAGTCAAAAATCGTAGTATATTATACACAATTTTATACTAGTTTCGTTCAAAAAATCAAATTAAATCGAGGATTGTTCGAAATGCTACGAAACTTTTCAGATCCTTTCTATATGGTACTAGAGAAGGTTATGATGCAAGTCCAAGCAAAAAAATTTCTCAAAATTAGATTCTATGAAACTTTTTGAAATACTAGTTTCGGTCAAAAATCGTAGTATATTATACACAATTTATTCTATTTTTGGTCAAAAAATCAAATTAAATTGATGATTGTTCGAAATTCCATGAAACTTTTAAGATCCTTTCTATATGGTATTAGGGAAGGTTATGATGCAAGTCCAAGCAAAAACATTTCTCAAAATTAGATTCTATGAAACTTTTTGAAATACTAGTTTCGGTCAAAAATCGTAGTATATTATACACAATTTTATACTAGTTTCGGTCAAAAAATCAAATTAAATCGAGGATTGTTCGAAATGCTACGAAACTTTTCAGATCCTTTCTATATGGTATTAGAGAAGGTTATGATGCAAGTCCAAGCAAAAAAATATCTCAAAATTAGATTCTATGAAACTTTTTGAAATACTAGTTTCGGTAAACAATCGTAGTATATTATACACAATTTATACTAGTTTCGGTCAAAAAATATAATTAAATCTAGGATTGTTCGAAATTCCATGAAACTTTTCAGATCCTTTCTATATGGTATTAGGGAAGGTTATGATGCAAGTCCAAGCAAAAACATTTCTCAAAATTAGATTCTATGAAACTTTTTGAAATACTAGTTTCGGTCAAAAATCGTAGTATATTATACACAATTTTATACTAGTTTCGTTCAAAAAATTAAATTAAATCGAGGATTGTTCGAAATGCTACGAAACTTTTCAGATCCTTTCTATATGGTACTAGAGAAGGTTATGATGCAAGTCCAAGCAAAAAAATATCTCAAAATTAGATTCTATGAAACTTTTTGAAATACTAGTTTTGGTAAACAATCGTAGTATATTATACACAATTTATACTAGTTTCGGTCAAAAAATATAATTAAATCTAGGATTGTTCGAAATTCCATGAAACTTTTCAGATCCTTTCTATATGGTATTAGGGAAGGTTATGATGCAAGTCCAAGCAAAAAATTTTCTCAAAATTAGATTCTATGAAACTTTTTAAAATACTAGTTTCGGTCAAAAATCGTAGTATATTATACACAATTTATACTATTTTGGTCAAAAAATCAAATTAAATTGATGATTGTTCGAAATTCCCTGAAACTTTTCAGTTCCTTTCTATATGGTATTAGGGATGGTTATGATGCAAGTCCAAACAAAAACATTTCTCAAAATCAGATTCTATGAAACTTTTTGAAATACTAGTTTCGGTCAAAAAAACGTAGTATATTATACACAATTTTATACTAGTTTCGTTCAAAAAATCAAATTAAATCGAGGATTGTTCGAAATGCTACGAAACTTTTCTGATCCTTTCTATATGGTACTAGAGAAGGTTATGATGCAAGTCCAAGCAAAAAAATTTCTCAAAATTATATTCTATGAAACTTTTTGAAATACTAGTTTCAGTCAAAAATCATAGTATATTATACACAATTTATACTAGTTTCGGTCAAAAAATATAATTAAATCTAGGATTGTTCGAAATTCCATGAAACTTTTCAGATCCTTTCTATATGGTATTAGGTAAGGTTATGATGCAAGTCCAAGCAAAAAAAATTCTCAAAATTAGATTCTATGAAACTTTTTGAAATACTAGTTTCGTTCAAAAATCGTAGTATATTATACACAATTTATTCTATTTTTGGTCAAAAAATCAAATTAAATTGATGATTGTTCGAAATTCCATGAAACTTTTCAAATCCTTTCTATATGGTATTAGGGAAGGTTATGATGCAAGTCCAAGCAAAAACATTTCTCAAAATTAGATTCTATGAAATTTTTTTGAAATACTAGTTTCAGTCAAAAATCGTAGTATATTATACACAATTTTATACTAGTTTCGTTCAAAAAATCAAATTAAATCGAGGATTGTTCGAAATGCTACGAAACTTTTCAGATCCTTTCTATATGGTACTAGAGAAGGTTATGATGCAAGTCCAAGCAAAAAAATTTCTCAAAATTAGATTCTATGAAACTTTTTGAAATACTACTTTCGGTCAAAAATCGTAGTATATTATACACAATTTATTCTATTTTTGGTCAAAAAATCAAATTAAATTGATGATTGTTCGAAATTCCATGAAACTTTTCAGATCCTTTCTATATGGTATTAGGGAAGGTTATGATGCAAGTCCAAGCAAAAACATTTCTCAAAATTAGATTCTATGAAATTTTTTTGAAATACTAGTTTCCGTCAAAAATCGTAGTATATTATACACAATTTTATACTAGTTTCGTTCAAAAAATCAAATTAAATCGAGGATTGTTCGAAATGCTACGAAACTTTTCAGATCCTTTCTATATGGTACTAGAGAAGGTTATAATGCAAGTCCAAGCAAAAAAATTTCTCAAAATTAGATTCTATGAAACTTTTTGAAATACTACTTTCGGTCAAAAATCGTAGTATATTATACACAATTTATTCTATTTTTGGTCAAAAAATCAAATTAAATTGATGATTGTTCGAAATTCCATGAAACTTTTCAGATCCTTTCTATATGGTATTAGGGAAGGTTATGATGCAAGTCCAAGCAAAAACATTTCTCAAAATTAGATTCTATGAAACTTTTTGAAATACTAGTTTCGGTCAAAAATCGTAGTATATTATACACAATTTTATACTAGTTTCGTTCAAAAAATAAAATTAAATCGAGGATTGTTCGAAATGCTACGAAACTTTTCAGATCCTTTCTATATGGTACTAGAGAAGGTTATGATGCAAGTCCATGCAAAAAAAATCTCAAAATTAGATTCTATGAAACTTTTTGAAATACTAGTTTCGGTAAACAATCGTAGTATATTATACACAATTTATACTAGTTTCGGTCAAAAAATCTAATTAAATCGAGGATTGTTCGAAATTCCATGAATCTTTTCAGATCCTTTCTATATGGTATTAGGGAAGGTTATGATGCAAGTCCAAGCAAAATAAATTCTCAAAATTAGATTCTATGAAACTTTTTGAAATACTAGTTTCGTTCAAAAATTGTAGTATATTATACACAATTTATTCTATTTTTGGTCAAAAAATCAAATTAAATTGATGATTGTTCGAAATTCCATGAAACTTTTCAAATCCTTTCTATATGGTATTAGGGATGGTTATGATGCAAGTCCAAGCAAAAACATTTCTCAAAATTAGATTCTATGAATCTTTTTTGAAATACTAGTTTCAGTCAAAAATCGTAGTATATTATACACAATTTTATACTAGTTTCGTTCAAAAAATCAAATTAAATCGAGGATTGTTCGAAATGCTACGAAACTTTTCAGATCCTTTCTATATGGTACTAGAGAAGGTTATGATGCAAGTCCAAGCAAAAAAATTTCTCAAAATTAGATTCTATGAAACTTTTTGAAATACTAGTTTCGGTCAAAAATCGTAGTATATTATACACAATTTATTCTATTTTTGGTCAAAAAATCAAATTAAATTGATGATTGTTCGAAATTCCATGAAACTTTTAAGATCCTTTCTATATGGTATTAGGGAAGGTTATGATGCAAGTCCAAGCAAAAACATTTCTCAAAATTAGATTCTATGAAACTTTTTGAAATACTAGTTTCGGTCAAAAATCGTAGTATATTATACACAATTTTATACTAGTTTCGGTCAAAAAATCAAATTAAATCGAGGATTGTTCGAAATGCTACGAAACTTTTCAGATCCTTTCTATATGGTATTAGAGAAGGTTATGATGCAAGTCCAAGCAAAAAAATATCTCAAAATTAGATTCTATGAAACTTTTTGAAATACTAGTTTCGGTAAACAATCGTAGTATATTATACACAATTTATACTAGTTTCGGTCAAAAAATATAATTAAATCTAGGATTGTTCGAAATTCCATGAAACTTTTCAGATCCTTTCTATATGGTATTAGGGAAGGTTATGATGCAAGTCCAAGCAAAAAATTTTCTCAAAATTAGATTCTATGAAACTTTTTAAAATACTAGTTTCGGTCAAAAATCGTAGTATATTATACACAATTTATACTATTTTGGTCAAAAAATCAAATTAAATTGATGATTGTTCGAAATTCCCTGAAACTTTTCAGTTCCTTTCTATATGGTATTAGGGATGGTTATGATGCAAGTCCAAACAAAAACATTTCTCAAAATCAGATTCTATGAAACTTTTTGAAATACTAGTTTCGGTCAAAAAACGTAGTATATTATACACAATTTTATACTAGTTTCGTTCAAAAAATCAAATTAAATCGAGGATTGTTCGAAATGCTACGAAACTTTTCAGATCCTTTCTATATGGTATTAGAGAAGGTTATGATGCAAGTCCAAGCAAAAAAATTTCTCAAAATTAGATTCTATGAAACTTTTTGAAATACTACTTTCGGTCAAAAATCGTAGTATATTATACACAATTTATTCTATTTTTGGTCAAAAAATCAAATTAAATTGATGATTGTTCGAAATTCCATGAAACTTTTCAGATCCTTTCTATATGGTATTAGGGAAGGTTATGATGCAAGTCCAAGCAAAAACATTTCTCAACATTAGATTCTATGAAACTTTTTGAAATACTAGTTTCGGTCAAAAATCGTAGTATATTATACACAATTTTATACTAATTTCGTTCAAAAAATTAAATTAAATCGAGGATTGTTCGAAATGCTACGAAACTTTTCAGATCCTTTCTATATGGTACTAGAGAAGGTTATGATGCAAGTCCAAGCAAAAAAATATCTCAAAATTAGATTCTATGAAACTTTTTGAAATACTAGTTTTGGTAAACAATCGTAGTATATTATACACAATTTATACTAGTTTCGGTCAAAAAATATAATTAAATCTAGGATTGTTCGAAATTCCATGAAACTTTTCAGATCCTTTCTATATGGTATTAGGGAAGGTTATGATGCAAGTCCAAGCAAAAAATTTTCTCAAAATTAGATTCTATGAAACTTTTTAAAATACTAGTTTCGGTCAAAAATCGTAGTATATTATACACAATTTATACTATTTTGGTCAAAAAATCAAATTAAATTGATGATTGTTCGAAATTCCCTGAAACTTTTCAGTTCCTTTCTATATGGTATTAGGGATGGTTATGATGCAAGTCCAAACAAAAACATTTCTCAAAATCAGATTCTATGAAACTTTTTGAAATACTAGTTTCGGTCAAAAAAACGTAGTATATTATACACAATTTTATACTAGTTTCGTTCAAAAAATCAAATTAAATCGAGGATTGTTCGAAATGCTACGAAACTTTTCTGATCCTTTCTATATGGTACTAGGGAAGGTTATGATGCAAGTCCAAGCAAAAAAATTTCTCAAAATTATATTCTATGAAACTTTTTGAAATACTAGTTTCAGTCAAAAATCATAGTATATTATACACAATTTATACTAGTTTCGGTAAAAAAATATAATTAAATCTAGGATTGTTCGAAATTCCATGAAACTTTTCAGATCCTTTCTATATGGTATTAGGTAAGGTTATGATGCAAGTCCAAGCAAAAAAAATTCTCAAAATTAGATTCTATGAAACTTTTTGAAATACTAGTTTCGTTCAAAAATCGTAGTATATTATACACAATTTATTCTATTTTTGGTCAAAAAATCAAATTAAATTGATGATTGTTCGAAATTCCATGAAACTTTTCAAATCCTTTCTATATGGTATTAGGGAAGGTTATGATGCAAGTCCAAGCAAAAACATTTCTCAAAATTAGATTCTATGAAATTTTTTTGAAATACTAGTTTCAGTCAAAAATCGTAGTATATTATACACAATTTTATACTAGTTTCGTTCAAAAAATCAAATTAAATCGAGGATTGTTCGAAATGCTACGAAACTTTTCAGATCCTTTCTATATGGTACTAGAGAAGGTTATGATGCAAGTCCAAGCAAAAAAATTTCTCAAAATTAGATTCTATGAAACTTTTTGAAATACTACTTTCGGTCAAAAATCGTAGTATATTATACACAATTTATTCTATTTTTGGTCAAAAAATCAAATTAAATTGATGATTGTTCGAAATTCCATGAAACTTTTCAGATCCTTTCTATATGGTATTAGGGAAGGTTATGATGCAAGTCCAAGCAAAAACATTTCTCAAAATTAGATTCTATGAAACTTTTTGAAATACTAGTTTCGGTCAAAAATCGTAGTATATTATACACAATTTTATACTAGTTTCGTTCAAAAAATTAAATTAAATCGAGGATTGTTCGAAATGCTACGAAACTTTTCAGATCCTTTCTATATGGTACTAGAGAAGGTTATGATGCAAGTCCAAGCAAAAAAATATCTCAAAATTAGATTCTATGAAACTTTTTGAAATACTAGTTTTGGTAAACAATCGTAGTATATTATACACAATTTATACTAGTTTCGGTCAAAAAATATAATTAAATCTAGGATTGTTCGAAATTCCATGAAACTTTTCAGATCCTTTCTATATGGTATTAGGGAAGGTTATGATGCAAGTCCAAGCAAAAAATTTTCTCAAAATTAGATTCTATGAAACTTTTTAAAATACTAGTTTCGGTCAAAAATCGTAGTATATTATACACAATTTATACTATTTTGGTCAAAAAATCAAATTAAATTGATGATTGTTCGAAATTCCCTGAAACTTTTCAGTTCCTTTCTATATGGTATTAGGGATGGTTATGATGCAAGTCCAAACAAAAACATTTCTCAAAATCAGATTCTATGAAACTTTTTGAAATACTAGTTTCGGTCAAAAAAACGTAGTATATTATACACAATTTTATACTAGTTTCGTTCAAAAAATCAAATTAAATCGAGGATTGTTCGAAATGCTACGAAACTTTTCTGATCCTTTCTATATGGTACTAGAGAAGGTTATGATGCAAGTCCAAGCAAAAAAATTTCTCAAAATTATATTCTATGAAACTTTTTGAAATACTAGTTTCAGTCAAAAATCATAGTATATTATACACAATTTATACTAGTTTCGGTCAAAAAATATAATTAAATCTAGGATTGTTCGAAATTCCATGAAACTTTTCAGATCCTTTCTATATGGTATTAGGTAAGGTTATGATGCAAGTCCAAGCAAAAAAAATTCTCAAAATTAGATTCTATGAAACTTTTTGAAATACTACTTTCGGTCAAAAATCGTAGTATATTATACACAATTTATACTATTTTTGGTCAAAAAATCAAATTAAATTGATGATTGTTCGAAATTCCATGAATCTTTTCAAATCCTTTCTATATGGTATTAGGGAAGGTTATGATGCAAGTCCAAGCAAAAACATTTCTCAAAATTAGATTCTATGAAATTTTTTTGAAATACTAGTTTCAGTCAAAAATCGTAGTATATTATACACAATTTTATACTAGTTTCGTTCAAAAAATCAAATTAAATCGAGGATTGTTCGAAATGCTACGAAACTTTTCAGATCCTTTCTATATGGTACTAGAGAAGGTTATGATGCAAGTCCAAGCAAAAAAATTTCTCAAAATTAGATTCTATGAAACTTTTTGAAATACTACTTTCGGTCAAAAATCGTAGTATATTATACACAATTTATTCTATTTTTGGTCAAAAAATCAAATTAAATTGATGATTGTTCGAAATTCCATGAAACTTTTCAGATCCTTTCTATATGGTATTAGGGAAGGTTATGATGCAAGTCCAAGCAAAAACATTTCTCAAAATTAGATTCTATGAAACTTTTTGAAATACTAGTTTCGGTCAAAAATCGTAGTATATTATACACAATTTTATACTAGTTTCGTTCAAAAAATAAAATTAAATCGAGGATTGTTCGAAATGCTACGAAACTTTTCAGATCCTTTCTATATGGTACTAGAGAAGGTTATGATGCAAGTCCATGCAAAAAAAATCTCAAAATTAGATTCTATGAAACTTTTTGAAATACTAGTTTCGGTAAACAATCGTAGTATATTATACACAATTTATACTAGTTTCGGTCAAAAAATCTAATTAAATTGAGGATTGTTCGAAATTCCATGAATCTTTTCAGATCCTTTCTATATGGTATTAGGGAAGGTTATGATGCAAGTCCAAGCAAAATAAATTCTCAAAATTAGATTCTATGAAACTTTTTGAAATACTAGTTTCGTTCAAAAATTGTAGTATATTATACACAATTTATTCTATTTTTGGTCAAAAAATCAAATTAAATTGATGATTGTTCGAAATTCCATGAAACTTTTCAAATCCTTTCTATATGGTATTAGGGATGGTTATGATGCAAGTCCAAGCAAAAACATTTCTCAAAATTAGATTCTATGAAATTTTTTTGAAATACTAGTTTCAGTCAAAAATCGTAGTATATTATACACAATTTTATACTAGTTTCGTTCAAAAAATCAAATTAAATCGAGGATTGTTCGAAATGCTACGAAACTTTTCAGATCCTTTCTATATGGTACTAGAGAAGGTTATGATGCAAGTCCAAGCAAAAAAATTTCTCAAAATTAGATTCTATGAAACTTTTTGAAATACTACTTTCGGTCAAAAATCGTAGTATATTATACACAATTTATTCTATTTTTGGTCAAAAAATCAAATTAAATTGATGATTGTTCGAAATTCCATGAAACTTTTCAGATCCTTTCTATATGGTATTAGGGAAGGTTATGATGCAAGTCCAAGCAAAAACATTTCTCAAAATTAGATTCTATGAAACTTTTTGAAATACTAGTTTCGGTCAAAAATCGTCGTATATAATACACAATTTTATACTAGTTTCGTTCAAAAAATTAAATTAAATCGAGGATTGTTCGAAATGCTACGAAACTTTTCAGATCCTTTCTATATGGTACTAGAGAAGGTTATGATGCAAGTCCATGCAAAAAAAATCTCAAAATTAGATTCTATGAAACTTTTTGAAATACTAGTTTCGGTAAACAATCGTAGTATATTATACACAATTTATACTAGTTTCGGTCAAAAAATCTAATTAAATCGAGGATTGTTCGAAATTCCATGAATCTTTTCAGATCCTTTCTATATGGTATTAGGAAAGGTTATGATGCAAGTCCAAGCAAAATAAATTCTCAAAATTAGATTCTATGAAACTTTTTGAAATACTAGTTTCGTTCAAAAATTGTAGTATATTATACACAATTTATTCTATTTTTGGTCAAAAAATCAAATTAAATTGATGATTGTTCGAAATTCCATGAAACTTTTCAAATCCTTTCTATATGGTATTAGGGATGGTTATGATGCAAGTCCAAGCAAAAACATTTCTCAAAATTAGATTCTATGAAACTTTTTTGAAATACTAGTTTCAGTCAAAAATCGTAGTATATTATACACAATTTTATACTAGTTTCGTTCAAAAAATCAAATTAAATCGAGGATTGTTCGAAATGCTACGAAACTTTTCAGATCCTTTCTATATGGTACTAGAGAAGGTTATGATGCAAGTCCAAGCAAAAAAATTTCTCAAAATTAGATTCTATGAAACTTTTTGAAATACTAGTTTCGGTCAAAAATCGTAATATATTATACACAATTTATTCTATTTTTGGTCAAAAAATCAAATTAAATTGATGATTGTTCGAAATTCCATGAAACTTTTCAGATCCTTTCTATATGGTATTAGGGAAGGTTATGATGCAAGTCCAAGCAAAAAATTTTCTCAAAATTAGATTCTATGAAACTTTTTGAAATACTAGTTTCGGTCAAAAATCGTAGTATATTATACACAATTTTATACTAGTTTCGGTCAAAAAATCAAATTAAATAAAGGATTGTTCGAAATGCTACGAAACTTTTCAGATCCTTTCTATATGGTATTAGAGAAGGTTATGATGCAAGTCCAAGCAAAAAAATATCTCAAAATTAGATTCTATGAAACTTTTTGAAATACTAGTTTCGGTAAACAATCGTAGTATATTATACACAATTTATACTAGTTTCGGTCAAAAAATATAATTAAATCTAGGATTGTTCGAAATTCCATGAAACTTTTCAGATCCTTTCTATATGGTATTAGGGAAGGTTATGATGCAAGTCCAAGCAAAAATTTTTCTCAAAATTAGATTCTATGAAACTTTTTGAAATACTAGTTTCGGTCAAAAATCGTAGTATATTATACACAATTTATACTATTTTGGTCAAAAAATTAAATTAAATTGATGATTGTTCGAAATTCCCTGAAACTTTTCAGTTCCTTTCTATATGGTATTAGGGATGGTTATGATGCAAGTCCAAGCAAAAACATTTCTCAAAATCAGATTCTATGAAACTTTTTGAAATACTAGTTTCGGTCAAAAAACGTAGTATATTATACACAATTTTATACTAGTTTCGTTCAAAAAATCAAATTAAATCGAGGATTGTTCGAAATGCTACGAAACTTTTCAGATCCTTTCTATATGGTACTAGAGAAGGTTATGATTCAAGTCCAAGCAAAAAAATTTCTCAAAATTATATTCTATGAAACTTTTTGAAATACTAGTTTCAGTCAAAAATCATAGTATATTATACACAATTTATACTATTTTTGGTCAAAAAATCAAATTAAATTGATGATTGTTCAAAATTCCATGAAACTTTTCAGATCCTTTCTATATGGTATTAGGGAAGGTTATGATGCAAGTCCAAGCAAAAACATTTCTCAAAATTAAATTCTATGAAACTTTTTGAAATACTAGTTTCGGTCAAAAATCGTAGTATATTATACACAATTTTATACTAGTTTCATTCAAAAAATAAAATTAAATCGAGGATTGTTCGAAATGCTACGAAACTTTTCAGATCCTTTCTATATGGTACTAGAGAAGGTTATGATGCAAGTCCATGCAAAAAAAATCTCAAAATTAGATTCTATGAAACTTTTTGAAATACTAGTTTCGGTAAACAATCGTAGTATATTATACACAATTTATACTAGTTTCGGTCAAAAAATCTAATTAAATCGAGGATTGTTCGAAATTCCATGAATCTTTTCAGATCCTTTCTATATGGTATTAGGGAAGGTTATGATGCAAGTCCAAGCAAAATAAATTCTCAAAATTAGATTCTATGAAACTTTTTGAAATACTAGTTTCGTTCAAAAATCGTAGTATAGTATACACAATTTATTCTATTTTTGGTCAAAAAATCAAATTAAATTGATGATTGTTCGGAATTCCATGAAACTTTTCAAATCCTTTCTATATGGTATTAGCGAAGGTTATGATGCAAGTCCAAGCAAAAACATTTCTCAAAATTAGATTCTATGAAACTTTTTGAAATACTAGTTTCAGTCAAAAATCGTAGTATATTATACACAATTTTATACTAGTTTCGTTCAAAAAATCAAATTAAATCGAGGATTGTTCGAAATGCTACGAAACTTTTCAGATCCTTTCTATATGGTACTAGAGAAGGTTATGATGCAAATCCAAGCAAAAAAATTTCTCAAAATTAGATTCTATGAAACTTTTTGAAATACTAGTTTCGGTCAAAAATCGTAATATATTATACACAATTTATTCTATTTTTGGTCAAAAAATCAAATTAAATTGATGATTGTTCGAAATTCCATGAAACTTTTCAGATCCTTTCTATATGGTATTAGGGAAGGTTATGATGCAAGTCCAAGCAAAAAAATTTCTCAAAATTAGATTCTATGAAACTTTTTGAAATACTAGTTTCGGTCAAAAATCGTAGTATATTATACACAATTTTATACTAGTTTCGGTCAAAAAATCAAATTAAATAAAGGATTGTTCGAAATGCTACGAAACTTTTCAGATCCTTTCTATATGGTATTAGAGAAGGTTATGATGCAAGTCCAAGCAAAAAAATATCTCAAAATTAGATTCTATGAAACTTTTTGAAATACTAGTTTCGGTAAACAATCGTAGTATATTATACACAATTTATACTAGTTTCGGTCAAAAAATATAATTAAATCTAGGATTGTTCGAAATTCCATGAAACTTTTCAGATCCTTTCTATATGGTATTAGGGAAGGTTATGATGCAAGTCCAAGCAAAAATTTTTCTCAAAATTAGATTCTATGAAACTTTTTGAAATACTAGTTTCGGTCAAAAATCGTAGTATATTATACACAATTTTATACTAGTTTCATTCAAAAAATAAAATTAAATCGAGGATTGTTCGAAATGCTACGAAACTTTTCAGATCCTTTCTATATGGTACTAGAGAAGGTTATGATGCAAGTCCATGCAAAAAAAATCTCAAAATTAGATTCTATGAAACTTTTTGAAATACTAGTTTCGGTAAACAATCGTAGTATATTATACACAATTTATACTAGTTTCGGTCAAAAAATCTAATTAAATCGAGGATTGTTCGAAATTCCATGAATCTTTTCAGATCCTTTCTATATGGTATTAGGGAAGGTTATGATGCAAGTCCAAGCAAAATAAATTCTCAAAATTAGATTCTATGAAACTTTTTGAAATACTAGTTTCGTTCAAAAATCGTAGTATAGTATACACAATTTATTCTATTTTTGGTCAAAAAATCAAATTAAATTGATGATTGTTCGGAATTCCATGAAACTTTTCAAATCCTTTCTATATGGTATTAGCGAAGGTTATGATGCAAGTCCAAGCAAAAACATTTCTCAAAATTAGATTCTATGAAACTTTTTGAAATACTAGTTTCAGTCAAAAATCGTAGTATATTATACACAATTTTATACTAGTTTCGTTCAAAAAATCAAATTAAATCGAGGATTGTTCGAAATGCTACGAAACTTTTCAGATCCTTTCTATATGGTACTAGAGAAGGTTATGATGCAAATCCAAGCAAAAAAATTTCTCAAAATTAGATTCTATGAAACTTTTTGAAATACTAGTTTCGGTCAAAAATCGTAATATATTATACACAATTTATTCTATTTTTGGTCAAAAAATCAAATTAAATTGATGATTGTTCGAAATTCCATGAAACTTTTCAGATCCTTTCTATATGGTATTAGGGAAGGTTATGATGCAAGTCCAAGCAAAAAAATTTCTCAAAATTAGATTCTATGAAACTTTTTGAAATACTAGTTTCGGTCAAAAATCGTAGTATATTATACACAATTTTATACTAGTTTCGGTCAAAAAATCAAATTAAATAAAGGATTGTTCGAAATGCTACGAAACTTTTCAGATCCTTTCTATATGGTATTAGAGAAGGTTATGATGCAAGTCCAAGCAAAAAAATATCTCAAAATTAGATTCTATGAAACTTTTTGAAATACTAGTTTCGGTAAACAATCGTAGTATATTATACACAATTTATACTAGTTTCGGTCAAAAAATATAATTAAATCTAGGATTGTTCGAAATTCCATGAAACTTTTCAGATCCTTTCTATATGGTATTAGGGAAGGTTATGATGCAAGTCCAAGCAAAAATTTTTCTCAAAATTAGATTCTATGAAACTTTTTGAAATACTAGTTTCGGTCAAAAATCGTAGTATATTATACACAATTTATACTATTTTGGTCAAAAAATTAAATTAAATTGATGATTGTTCGAAATTCCCTGAAACTTTTCAGTTCCTTTCTATATGGTATTAGGGATGGTTATGATGCAAGTCCAAGCAAAAACATTTCTCAAAATCAGATTCTATGAAACTTTTTGAAATACTAGTTTCGGTCAAAAAACGTAGTATATTATACACAATTTTATACTAGTTTCGTTCAAAAAATCAAATTAAATCGAGGATTGTTCGAAATGCTACGAAACTTTTCAGATCCTTTCTATATGGTACTAGAGAAGGTTATGATTCAAGTCCAAGCAAAAAAATTTCTCAAAATTATATTCTATGAAACTTTTTGAAATACTAGTTTCAGTCAAAAATCATAGTATATTATACACAATTTATACTATTTTTGGTCAAAAAATCAAATTAAATTGATGATTGTTCAAAATTTCATGAAACTTTTCAGATCCTTTCTATATGGTATTAGGGAAGGTTATGATGCAAGTCCAAGCAAAAACATTTCTCAAAATTAAATTCTATGAAACTTTTTGAAATACTAGTTTCGGTCAAAAATCGTAGTATATTATGCACAATTTTATACTAGTTTCATTCAAAAAATAAAATTAAATCGAGGATTGTTCGAAATGCTACGAAACTTTTCAGATCCTTTCTATATGGTACTAGAGAAGGTTATGATGCAAGTCCATGCAAAAAAAATCTCAAAATTAGATTCTATGAAACTTTTTGAAATACTAGTTTCGGTAAACAATCGTAGTATATTATACACAATTTATACTAGTTTCGGTCAAAAAATCTAATTAAATCGAGGATTGTTCGAAATTCCATGAATCTTTTCAGATCCTTTCTATATGGTATTAGGGAAGGTTATGATGCAAGTCCAAGCAAAATAAATTCTCAAAATTAGATTCTATGAAACTTTTTGAAATACTAGTTTCGTTCAAAAATCGTAGTATAGTATACACAATTTATTCTATTTTTGGTCAAAAAATCAAATTAAATTGATGATTGTTCGGAATTCCATGAAACTTTTCAAATCCTTTCTATATGGTATTAGCGAAGGTTATGATGCAAGTCCAAGCAAAAACATTTCTCAAAATTAGATTCTATGAAACTTTTTGAAATACTAGTTTCAGTCAAAAATCGTAGTATATTATACACAATTTTATACTAGTTTCGTTCAAAAAATCAAATTAAATCGAGGATTGTTCGAAATGCTACGAAACTTTTCAGATCCTTTCTATATGGTACTAGAGAAGGTTATGATGCAAGTCCAAGCAAAAAAATTTCTCAAAATTAGATTCTATGAAACTTTTTGAAATACTAGTTTCGGTCAAAAATCGTAATATATTATACATAATTTATTCTATTTTTGGTCAAAAAATCAAATTAAATTGATGATTGTTCGAAATTCCATGAAACTTTTCAGATCCTTTCTATATGGTATTAGGGAAGGTTATGATGCAAGTCCAAGCAAAAACATTTCTCAAAATTAGATTCTATGAAACTTTTTGAAATACTAGTTTCGGTCAAAAATTGTAGTATATTATACACAATTTTATACTAGTTTCGGTCAAAAAATCAAATTAAATAAAGGATTGTTCGAAATGCTACGAAACTTTTCAGATCCTTTCTATATTGTATTAGAGAAGGTTATGATGCAAGTCCAAGCAAAAAAATATCTCAAAATTAGATTCTATGAAACTTTTTGAAATACTAGTTTCGGTAAACAATCGTAGTATATTATACACAATTTATACTAGTTTCGGTCAAAAAATATAATTAAATCTAGGATTGTTCGAAATTCCATGAAACTTTTCAGATCCTTTCTATATGGTATTAGGGAAGGTTATGATGCAAGTCCAAGCAAAAAAATTTTCTCAAAATTAGATTCTATGAAACTTTTTGAAATACTAGTTTCGGTCAAAAATCGTAGTATATTATACACAATTTATTCTATTTTGGTCAAAAAATTAAATTAAATTGATGATTGTTCGAAATTCCCTGAAACTTTTCAGTTCCTTTCTATATGGTATTAGGGATGGTTATGATGCAAGTCCAAGCAAAAACATTTCACAAAATCAGATTCTATGAAACTTTTTGAAATACTAGTTTCGGTCAAAAAACGTAGTATATTATACACAATTTTATACTAGTTTCGTTCAAAAAATCAAATTAAATCGAGGATTGTTCGAAATGCTACGAAACTTTTCAGATCCTTTCTATATGGTACTAGAGAAGGTTATGATGCAAGTCCAAGCAAAAAAATTTCTCAAAATTATATTCTATGAAACTTTTTGAAATACTAGTTTCAGTCAAAAATCATAGTATATTATACACAATTTATACTATTTTTGGTCAAAAAATCAAATTAAATTGATGATTGTTCAAAATTCCATGAAACTTTTCAGATCCTATCTATATGGTATTAGGGAAGGTTATGATGCAAGTCCAAGCAAAAACATTTCTCAAAATTAAATTCTATGAAACTTTTTGAAATACTAGTTTCGGTCAAAAATCGTAGTATATTATACACAATTTTATACTAGTTTCATTCAAAAAATAAAATTAAATCGAGGATTGTTCGAAATGCTACGAAACTTTTCAGATCCTTTCTATATGGTACTAGAGAAGGTTATGATGCAAGTCCATGCAAAAAAAATCTCAATATTAGATTCTATGAAACTTTTTGAAATACTAGTTTCGGTAAACAATCGTAGTATATTATACACAATTTATACTAGTTTCGGTCAAAAAATCTAATTAAATCGAGGATTGTTCGAAATTCCATGAATCTTTTCAGATCCTTTCTATATGGTATTAGGGAAGGTTATGATGCAAGTCCAAGCAAAATAAATTCTCAAAATTAGATTCTATGAAACTTTTTGAAATACTAGTTTCGTTCAAAAATCGTAGTATAGTATACACAATTTATTCTATTTTTGGTCAAAAAATCAAATTAAATTGATGATTGTTCGGAATTCCATGAAACTTTTCAAATCCTTTCTATATGGTATTAGCGAAGGTTATGATGCAAGTCCAAGCAAAAACATTTCTCAAAATTAGATTCTATGAAACTTTTTGAAATACTAGTTTCAGTCAAAAATCGTAGTATTATACACAATTTTATACTAGTTTCGTTCAAAAAATCAAATTAAATCGAGGATTGTTCGAAATGCTACGAAACTTTTCAGATCCTTTCTATATGGTACTAGAGAAGGTTATGATGCAAATCCAAGCAAAAAAATTTCTCAAAATTAGATTCTATGAAACTTTTTGAAGTACTAGTTTCGGTCAAAAAGCTTAGTATATTATACACAATTTATTCTATTTTTGGTCAAAAAATCAAATTAAATTGATGATTGTTCGAAATTCCATGAAACTTTTCAGATCCTTTCTATATGGTATTAGGGAAGGTTATGATGCAAGTCCAAGCAAAAACATTTCTCAAAATTAGATTCTATGAAACTTTTTGAAATACTAGTTTCGGTCAAAAATCGTAGTATATTATACACAATTTTATACTAGTTTCGTTCAAAAAATCAAATTAAATCGAGGATTGTTCGAAATGCTACGAAACTTTTCAGATCCTTACTATATGGTACTAGAGAAGGTTATGATGCAAGTCCAAGCAAAAAAATTTCTAAAAATTAGATTCTATGAAACTTTTTGAAATACTAGTTTCGGTAAACAATCGTAGTATATTATACACAATTTATACTATTTTTGGTCAAAAAATCAAATTAAATTGATGATTGTTCGAAATTCCATGACACTTTTCAGATCCTTTCTATATGGTACTAGAGAAGGTTATGATGCAAGTCCAAGCAAAAAAATTTCTCAAAATTAGATTCTATGAAACTTTTTGAAATACTAGTTTCGGTCAAAAATCGTAGTATATTATACACAATTTATTCTATTTTTGGTCAAAAAATCAAATTAAATTGATGATTGTTCGAAATTCCATGAAAATTTTCAGATCCTTTCTATATGGTATTAGGGATGGTTATGATGCAAGTCCAAGCAAAAACATTTCTCAAAATCAGATTGTATGAAACTTTTTGAAATACTAGTTTCGGTCAAAAATCGTAGTATATTATACACAATTTTATACTAGTTTCGTTCAAAAAATCAAATTAAATCGATGATTGTTCGAAATGCTACGAAACTTTTCAGATCCTTTCTATATGGTACTAGAGAAGGTTATGATGCAAGTCCAACCAAAAAAATTTCTCAAAATAATATTCTTTGAAACTTTTTGAAATACTAGTTTCGGTAAACAATCGTAGTATATTATACACAATTTATTCTATTTTCGGTCAAAAAATCAAATTAAATTTATGATTGTTCGAAATTCCATGAAACTTTTCAGATCCTTTCTATATGGTATTAGGGATGGTTATGATGCAAGTCCAAGCAAAAACATTTCTCAAAATCAGATTCTATGAAACTTTTTGAAATACTAGTTTCGGTCAAAAATCGTAGTATATTATACACAATTTTATACTAGTTTCGGTCAAAAAATCAAATTAAATAAAGGATTGTTCGAAATGCTACGAAACTTTTCAGATCCTTTCTATATGGTATTAGCGAAGGTTATGATGCAAGTCCAAGCAAAAACATTTCTCAAAATTAGATTCTATGAAACTTTTTGAAATACTAGTTTCATCAAAAATCGTAGTATATTATACACAATTTTATACTAGTTTCGTTCAAAAAATCAAATTAAATCGAGGATTGTTCGAAATGCTACGAAACTTTTCAGATCCTTTCTATATGGTACTAGAGAAGGTTATGATGCAAATCCAAGCAAAAAAATTTCTCAAAATTAGATTCTATGAAACTTTTTGAAGTACTAGTTTCGGTCAAAAAGCTTAGTATATTATACACAATTTATTCTATTTTTGGTCAAAAAATCAAATTAAATTGATGATTGTTCGAAATTCCATGAAAATTTTCAGATCCTTTCTATATGGTATTAGGGATGGTTATGATGCAAGTCCAAGCAAAAACATTTCTCAAAATCAGATTGTATGAAACTTTTTGAAATACTAGTTTCGGTCAAAAATCGTAGTATATTATACACAATTTTATACTAGTTTCGTTCAAAAAATCAAATTAAATCGATGATTGTTCGAAATGCTACGAAACTTTTCAGATCCTTTCTATATGGTACTAGAGAAGGTTATGATGCAAGTCCAAGCAAAAAAATTTCTCAAAATAATATTCTTTGAAACTTTTTGAAATACTAGTTTCGGTAAACAATCGTAGTATATTATACACAATTTATTCTATTTTCGGTCAAAAAATCAAATTAAATTTATGATTGTTCGAAATTCCATGAAACTTTTCAGATCCTTTCTATATGGTATTAGGGATGGTTATCATGCAAGTCCAAGTAAAAACATTTCTCAAAATCAGATTCTATGAAACTTTTTGAAATACTAGTTTCGGTCAAAAATCGTAGTATATTATACACAATTTTATACTAGTTTCGGTCAATAAATCAAATTAAATAAAGGATTGTTCAAAATGCTACGAAACTTTTCAGATCCTTTCTATATGGTATTAGAGAAGGTTATGATGCAAGTCCAAGCAAAAAAATATCTCAAAATTAGATTCTATGAAACTTTTTGAAATACTAGTTTCGGTAAACAATCGTAGTATATTATACACAATTAATACTAGTTTCGGTCAAAAAATATAATTAAATCTAGGATTGTTCGAAATTCCATGAAACTTTTCAGATCCTTTCTATATGGTATTAGGGAAGGTTATGATGCAAGTCCAAGCAAAAAATTTTCTCAAAATTAGATTCTATGAAACTTTTTGAAATACTAGTTTCGGTCAAAAATCGTAGTATATTATACACAATTTATACTATTTTGGTCAAAAAATCAAATTAAATTGATGATTGTTCGAAATTCCCTGAAACTTTTCAGTTCCTTTCTATATGGTATTAGGGATGGTTATGATGCAAGTCCAAGCAAAAACATTTCTCAAAATTAGATTCTATGAAACTTTTTGAAATACTAGTTTCGGTCAAAAAACGTAGTATATTATACACAATTTTATACTAGTTTCGTTCAAAAAATCAAATTAAACCGAGGATTGTTCGAAATGCTACGAAACTTTTCAGATCCTTTCTATATGGTACTAGAGAAGGTTATGATGCAAGTCCAAGCAAAAAAATTTCTCAAAATTAGATTCTATGAAACTTTTTGAAATACTAGTTTCGGTCAAAAATCGTAGTATATTATACACAATTTATTCTATTTTTGGTCAAAAAATCAAATTAAATTGATGATTGTTCGAAATTCCATGAAACTTTTCAGATCCTTTCTATATGGTATTAGGGAAGGTTATGATGCAAGTCCAAGCAAAAACATTTCTCAAAATTAGATTCTATGAAACTTTTTGAAATACTAGTTTCGGTCAAAAATCGTAGTATATTATACACAATTTATACTATTTTGGTCAAAAAATTAAATTAAATTGATGATTGTTCGAAATTCCCTGAAACTTTTCAGTTCCTTTCTATATGGTATTAGGGATGGTTATGATGCAAGTCCAAGCAAAAACATTTCTCAAAATCAGATTCTATGAAACTTTTTGAAATACTAGTTTCGGTCAAAAAACGTAGTATATTATACACAATTTTATACTAGTTTCGTTCAAAAAATCAAATTAAATCGAGGATTGTTCGAAATGCTACGAAACTTTTCAGATCCTTTCTATATGGTACTAGAGAAGGTTATGATGCAAGTCCAAGCAAAAAAATTTCTCAAAATTATATTCTATGAAACTTTTTGAAATACTAGTTTCAGTCAAAAATCATAGTATATTATACACAATTTATACTATTTTTGGTCAAAAAATCAAATTAAATTGATGATTGTTCAAAATTCCATGAAACTTTTCAGATCCTATCTATATGGTATTAGGGAAGGTTATGATGCAAGTCCAAGCAAAAACATTTCTCAAAATTAAATTCTATGAAACTTTTTGAAATACTAGTTTCGGTCAAAAATCGTAGTATATTATACACAATTTTATACTAGTTTCATTCAAAAAATAAAATTAAATCGAGGATTGTTCGAAATGCTACGAAACTTTTCAGATCCTTTCTATATGGTACTAGAGAAGGTTATGATGCAAGTCCATGCAAAAAAAATCTCAATATTAGATTCTATGAAACTTTTTGAAATACTAGTTTCGGTAAACAATCGTAGTATATTATACACAATTTATACTAGTTTCGGTCAAAAAATCTAATTAAATCGAGGATTGTTCGAAATTCCATGAATCTTTTCAGATCCTTTCTATATGGTATTAGGGAAGGTTATGATGCAAGTCCAAGCAAAATAAATTCTCAAAATTAGATTCTATGAAACTTTTTGAAATACTAGTTTCGTTCAAAAATCGTAGTATAGTATACACAATTTATTCTATTTTTGATCAAAAAATCAAATTAAATTGATGATTGTTCGGAATTCCATGAAACTTTTCAAATCCTTTCTATATGGTATTAGCGAAGGTTTTGATGCAAGTCCAAGCAAAAACATTTCTCAAAATTAGATTCTATGAAACTTTTTGAAATACTAGTTTCAGTCAAAAATCGTAGTATTATACACAATTTTATACTAGTTTCGTTCAAAAAATCAAATTAAATCGAGGATTGTTCGAAATGCTACGAAACTTTTCAGATCCTTTCTATATGGTACTAGAGAAGGTTATGATGCAAATCCAAGCAAAAAAATTTCTCAAAATTAGATTCTATGAAACTTTTTGAAGTACTAGTTTCGGTCAAAAAGCTTAGTATATTATACACAATTTATTCTATTTTTGGTCAAAAAATCAAATTAAATTGATGATTGTTCGAAATTCCATGAAACTTTTCAGATCCTTTCTATATGGTATTAGGGAAGGTTATGATGCAAGTCCAAGCAAAAACATTTCTCAAAATTAGATTCTATGAAACTTTTTGAAATACTAGTTTCGGTCAAAAATCGTAGTATATTATACACAATTTTATACTAGTTTCGTTCAAAAAATCAAATTAAATCGAGGATTGTTCGAAATGCTACGAAACTTTTCAGATCCTTACTATATGGTACTAGAGAAGGTTATGATGCAAGTCCAAGCAAAAAAATTTCTAAAAATTAGATTCTATGAAACTTTTTGAAATACTAGTTTCGGTAAACAATCGTAGTATATTATACACAATTTATACTATTTTTGGTCAAAAAATCAAATTAAATTGATGATTGTTCGAAATTCCATGAAACTTTTCAGATCCTTTCTATATGGTACTAGAGAAGGTTATGATGCAAGTCCAAGCAAAAAAATTTCTCAAAATTAGATTCTATGAAACTTTTTGAAATACTAGTTTCGGTCAAAAATCGTAGTATATTATACACAATTTATTCTATTTTTGGTCAAAAAATCAAATTAAATTGATGATTGTTCGAAATTCCATGAAAATTTTCAGATCCTTTCTATATGGTATTAGGGATGGTTATGATGCAAGTCCAAGCAAAAACATTTCTCAAAATCAGATTGTATGAAACTTTTTGAAATACTAGTTTCGGTCAAAAATCGTAGTATATTATACACAATTTTATACTAGTTTCGTTCAAAAAATCAAATTAAATCGATGATTGTTCGAAATGCTACGAAACTTTTCAGATCCTTTCTATATGGTACTAGAGAAGGTTATGATGCAAGTCCAAGCAAAAAAATTTCTCAAAATAATATTCTTTGAAACTTTTTGAAATACTAGTTTCGGTAAACAATCGTAGTATATTATACACAATTTATTCTATTTTCGGTCAAAAAATCAAATTAAATTTATGATTGTTCGAAATTCCATGAAACTTTTCAGATCCTTTCTATATGGTATTAGGGATGGTTATGATGCAAGTCCAAGCAAAAACATTTCTCAAAATCAGATTCTATGAAACTTTTTGAAATACTAGTTTCGGTCAAAAATCGTAGTATATTATACACAATTTTATACTAGTTTCGGTCAAAAAATCAAATTAAATAAAGGATTGTTCGAAATGCTACGAAACTTTTCAGATCCTTTCTATATGGTATTAGCGAAGGTTATGATGCAAGTCCAAGC
The DNA here is from genome assembly GCA_963966055.1 of Lathyrus aphaca. Taxonomy (NCBI): domain Eukaryota; kingdom Viridiplantae; phylum Streptophyta; class Magnoliopsida; order Fabales; family Fabaceae; genus Lathyrus; species Lathyrus aphaca. Next base: position 35,002,501 of record OZ014523.1, read on the forward strand.
AAAAACATTTCTCAAAATTAGATTCTATGAAACTTTTTGAAATACTAGTTTCAGTCAAAAATCGTAGTATATTATACACAATTTTATACTAGTTTCGTTCAAAAAATCAAATTAAATCGAGGATTGTTCGAAATGCTACGAAACTTTTCAGATCCTTTCTATATGGTACTAGAGAAGGTTATGATGCAAATCCAAGCAAAAAAATTTCTCAAAATTAGATTCTATGAAACTTTTTGAAGTACTAGTTTCGGTCAAAAAGCTTAGTATATTATACACAATTTATTCTATTTTTGGTCAAAAAATCAAATTAAATTGATGATTGTTCGAAATTCCATGAAACTTTTCAGATCCTTTCTATATGGTATTAGGGAAGGTTATGATGCAAGTCCAAGCAAAAACATTTCTCAAAATTAGATTCTATGAAACTTTTTGAAATACTAGTTTCGGTCAAAAATCGTAGTATATTATACACAATTTTATACTAGTTTCGTTCAAAAAATCAAATTAAATCGAGGATTGTTCGAAATGCTACGAAACTTTTCAGATCCTTACTATATGGTACTAGAGAAGGTTATGATGCAAGTCCAAGCAAAAAAATTTCTAAAAATTAGATTCTATGAAACTTTTTGAAATACTAGTTTCGGTAAACAATCGTAGTATATTATACACAATTTATACTATTTTTGGTCAAAAAATCAAATTAAATTGATGATTGTTCGAAATTCCATGAAACTTTTCAGATCCTTTCTATATGGTACTAGAGAAGGTTATGATGCAAGTCCAAGCAAAAAAATTTCTCAAAATTAGATTCTATGAAACTTTTTGAAATACTAGTTTCGGTCAAAAATCGTAGTATATTATACACAATTTATTCTATTTTTGGTCAAAAAATCAAATTAAATTGATGATTGTTCGAAATTCCATGAAAATTTTCAGATCCTTTCTATATGGTATTAGGGATGGTTATGATGCAAGTCCAAGCAAAAACATTTCTCAAAATCAGATTGTATGAAACTTTTTGAAATACTAGTTTCGGTCAAAAATCGTAGTATATTATACACAATTTTATACTAGTTTCGTTCAAAAAATCAAATTAAATCGATGATTGTTCGAAATGCTACGAAACTTTTCAGATCCTTTCTATATGGTACTAGAGAAGGTTATGATGCAAGTCCAAGCAAAAAAATTTCTCAAAATAATATTCTTTGAAACTTTTTGAAATACTAGTTTCGGTAAACAATCGTAGTATATTATACACAATTTATTCTATTTTCGGTCAAAAAATCAAATTAAATTTATGATTGTTCGAAATTCCATGAAACTTTTCAGATCCTTTCTATATGGTATTAGGGATGGTTATGATGCAAGTCCAAGCAAAAACATTTCTCAAAATCAGATTCTATGAAACTTTTTGAAATACTAGTTTCGGTCAAAAATCGTAGTATATTATACACAATTTTATACTAGTTTCGGTCAAAAAATCAAATTAAATAAAGGATTGTTCGAAATGCTACGAAACTTTTCAGATCCTTTCTATATGGTATTAGCGAAGGTTATGATGCAAGTCCAAGCAAAAACATTTCTCAAAATTAGATTCTATGAAACTTTTTGAAATACTAGTTTCAGTCAAAAATCGTAGTATATTATACACAATTTTATACTAGTTTCGTTCAAAAAATCAAATTAAATCGAGGATTGTTCGAAATGCTACGAAACTTTTCAGATCCTTTCTATATGGTACTAGAGAAGGTTATGATGCAAATCCAAGCAAAAAAATTTCTCAAAATTAGATTCTATGAAACTTTTTGAAGTACTAGTTTCGGTCAAAAAGCTTAGTATATTATACACAATTTATTCTATTTTTGGTCAAAAAATCAAATTAAATTGATGATTGTTCGAAATTCCATGAAACTTTTCAGTTCCTTTCTATATGGTATTAGGGAAGGTTATGATGCAAGTCCAAGCAAAAACATTTCTCAAAATCAGATTGTATGAAACTTTTTGAAATACTAGTTTCGGTCAAAAATCGTAGTATATTATACACAATTTTATACTAGTTTCGTTCAAAAAATCAAATTAAATCGATGATTGTTCGAAATGCTACCAAACTTTTCAGATCCTTTCTATATGGTACTAGAGAAGGTTATGATGCAAGTCCAAGCAAAAAAATTTCTCAAAATAATATTCTTTGAAACTTTTTGAAATACTAGTTTCGGTAAACAATCGTAGTATATTATACACAATTTATTCTATTTTCGGTCAAAAAATCAAATTAAATTTATGATTGTTCGAAATTCCATGAAACTTTTCAGATCCTTTCTATATGGTATTAGGGATGGTTATGATGCAAGTCCAAGTAAAAACATTTCTCAAAATCAGATTCTATGAAACTTTTTGAAATACTAGTTTCGGTCAAAAATCGTAGTATATTATACACAATTTTATACTAGTTTCGGTCAAAAAATCAAATTAAATAAAGGATTGTTCGAAATGCTACGAAACTTTTCAGATCCTTTCTATATGGTATTAGAGAAGGTTATGATGCAAGTCCAAGCAAAAAAATATCTCAAAATTAGATTCTATGAAACTTTTTGAAATACTAGTTTCGGTAAACAATCGTAGTATATTATACACAATTTATACTAGTTTCGGTCAAAAAATATAATTAAATCTAGGATTGTTCGAAATTCCATGAAACTTTTCAGATCCTTTCTATATGGTATTAGGGAAGGTTATGATGCAAGTCCAAGCAAAAAATTTTCTCAAAATTAGATTCTATAAAACTTTTTGAAATACTAGTTTCGGTCAAAATTCGTAGTATATTATACACAATTTATACTATTTTGGTCAAAAAATCAAATTAAATTGATGATTGTTCGAAATTCCCTGAAACTTTTCAGTTCCTTTCTATATGGTATTAGGGATGGTTATGATGCAAGTCCAAGCAAAAACATTTCTCAAAATCAGATTCTATGAAACTTTTTGAAATACTAGTTTCGGTCAAAAAACGTAGTATATTATACACAATTTATTCTATTTTTGGTCAAAAAATCAAATTAAATTGATGATTGTTCGAAATTCCATGAAACTTTTCAGATCCTTTCTATATGGTATTAGGGAAGGTTATGATGCAAGTCCAAGCAAAAACATTTCTCAAAATTAGATTCTATGAAACTTTTTGAAATACTAGTTTCGGTCAAAAATCGTAGTATATTATACACAATTTTATACTAGTTTCGGTCAAAAAATCAAATTAAATAAAGGATTGTTCGAAATGCTACGAAACTTTTCAGATCCTTTCTATATGGTATTAGAGAAGGTTATGATGCAAGTCCAAGCAAAAAAATATCTCAAATTTAGATTCTATGAAACTTTTTGAAATACTAGTTTCGGTAAACAATCGTAGTATATTATACACAATTTATACTAGTTTCGGTCAAAAAATATAATTAAATCTAGGATTGTTCGAAATTCCATGAAACTTTTCAGATCCTTTCTATATGGTATTAGGGAAGGTTATGATGCAAGTCCAAGCAAAAAATTTTCTCAAAATTAGATTCTATGAAACTTTTTGAAATACTAGTTTCGGTCAAAAATCGTAGTATATTATACACAATTTATACTATTTTGGTCAAAAAATTAAATTAAATTGATGATTGTTCGAAATTCCCTGAAACTTTTCAGTTCCTTTCTATATGGTATTAGGGATGGTTATGATGCAAGTCCAAGCAAAAACATTTCTCAAAATCAGATTCTATGAAACTTTTTGAAATACTAGTTTCGGTCAAAAAACGTAGTATATTATACACAATTTTATACTAGTTTCGTTCAAAAAATCAAATTAAATCGAGGATTGTTCGAAATGCTACGAAACTTTTCAGATCCTTTCTATATGGTACTAGAGAAGGTTATGATTCAAGTCCAAGCAAAAAAATTTCTCAAAATTATATTCTATGAAACTTTTTGAAATACTAGTTTCAGTCAAAAATCATAGTATATTATACACAATTTATACTATTTTTGGTCAAAAAATCAAATTAAATTGATGATTGTTCAAAATTCCATGAAACTTTTCAGATCCTTTCTATATGGTATTAGGGAAGGTTATGATGCAAGTCCAAGCAAAAACATTTCTCAAAATTAAATTCTATGAAACTTTTTGAAATACTAGTTTCGGTCAAAAATCGTAGTATATTATACACAATTTTATACTAGTTTCATTCAAAAAATAAAATTAAATCGAGGATTGTTCGAAATGCTACGAAACTTTTCAGATCCTTTCTATATGGTACTAGAGAAGGTTATGATGCAAGTCCATGCAAAAAAAATCTCAAAATTAGATTCTATGAAACTTTTTGAAATACTAGTTTCGGTAAACAATCGTAGTATATTATACACAATTTATACTAGTTTCGGTCAAAAAATCTAATTAAATCGAGGATTGTTCGAAATTCCATGAATCTTTTCAGATCCTTTCTATATGGTATTAGGGAAGGTTATGATGCAAGTCCAAGCAAAATAAATTCTCAAAATTAGATTCTATGAAACTTTTTGAAATACTAGTTTCAGTCAAAAATCGTAGTATATTATACACAATTTTATACTAGTTTCGTTCAAAAAATCAAATTAAATCGAGGATTGTTCGAAATGCTACGAAAGTTTTCAGATCCTTTCTATATGGTACTAGAGAAGGTTATGATGCAAATCCAAGCAAAAAAATTTCTCAAAATTAGATTCTATGAAACTTTTTGAAATACTAGTTTCGGTCAAAAAGCTTAGTATATTATACACAATTTATTCTATTTTTGGTCAAAAAATCAAATTAAATTGATGATTGTTCGAAATTCCATGAAACTTTTCAGATCCTTTCTATATGGTATTAGGGAAGGTTATGATGCAAGTCCAAGCAAAAACATTTCTCAAAATTAGATTCTATGAAACTTTTTGAAATACTAGTTTCGGTCAAAAATCGTAGTATATTATACACAATTTTATACTAGTTTCGTTCAAAAAATCAAATTAAATCGAGGATTGTTCGAAATGCTACGAAACTTTTCAGATCCTTTCTATATGGTACTAGAGAAGGTTATGATGCAAGTCCAAGCAAAAAAATTTCTAAAAATTAGATTCTATGAAACTTTTTGAAATACTAGTTTCGGTAAACAATCGTAGTATATTATACACAATTTATACTATTTTTGATCAAAAATCAAATTAAATTGATGATTGTTCGAAATTCCATGAAACTTTTCAGATCCTTTCTATATGGTACTAGAGAAGGTTATGATGCAAGTCCAAGCAAAAACATTTCTCAAAATCAGATTGTATGAAACTTTTTGAAATACTAGTTTCGGTCAAAAATCGTAGTATATTATACACAATTTTATACTAGTTTCGTTCAAAAAATCAAATTAAATCGATGATTGTTCGAAATGCTACGAAACTTTTCAGATCCTTTCTATATGGTACTAGAGAAGGTTATGATGCAAGTCCAAGCAAAAAAATTTCTCAAAATAATATTCTTTGAAACTTTTTGAAATACTAGTTTCGGTAAACAATCGTAGTATATTATACACAATTTATTCTATTTTCGGTCAAAAAATCAAATTAAATTGATGATTGTTCGAAATTCCATGAAACTTTTCAGATCCTTTCTATATGGTATTAGGGATGGTTATGATGCAAGTCCAAGCAAAAACATTTCTCAAAATCAGATTCTATGAAACTTTTTGAAATACTAGTTTCGGTCAAAAATCGTAGTATATTATACACAATTTTATACTAGTTTCGTTCAAAAACTCAAATTAAATCGAGGATTGTTCGAAATGCTACGAAACTTTTCAGATCCTTTCTATATGGTACTAGAGAAGTTTATGATGCAAGTCCAAGCAAAAAAATTTCACAAAATTAGATTCTATGAAACTTTTTGAAATACTAGTTTCGGTCAAAAATCGTAGTATATTATACACAATTTATTCTATTTTTGGTCAAAAAATCAAATTAAATTGATGATTGTTCGAAATTCCATGAAACTTTTCAGATCCTTTCTATATGGTATTAGGGAAGGTTATGATGCAAGTCCAAGCAAAAACATTTCTCAAAATTAGATTCTATGAAACTTTTTGAAATACTAGTTTCGGTCAAAAATCGTAGTATATTATACACAATTTTATACTAGTTTCGTTTAAAAAATCAAATTAAATCGAGGATTGTTCGAAATGCTACGAAACTTTTCAGATCCTTTCTATATTGTACTAGAGAAGGTTATGATGCAAGTCCAAGCAAAAAAATATCTCAAAATTAGATTCTATGAAACTTTTTGAAATATTAGTTTCGGTAAACAATCGTAGTATATTATACACAATTTATACTAGTTTCGGTCAAAAAATCTAATTAAATCGAGGATTGTTCGAAATTCCATGAAACTTTTCAGATCCTTTCTATATGGTATTAGGGAAGGTTATGATGCAAGTCCAAGCAAACAATTTTCTCAAAATTAGATTCTATGAAACTTTTTGAAATACTAGTTTCGGTCAAAAATCGTAGTATATTATACACAATTTATACTATTTTGGTAAAAAAATCAAATTAAATTTATGATTGTTCGAAATTCCCTGAAACTTTTCAGTTCCTTTCTATATGGTATTAGGGAAGGTTATGATGCAAGTCCAAGCAAAAACATTTCTCAAAATTAGATTCTATGAAACTTTTTGAAATACTAGTTTCGGTCAAAAATCGTAGTATATTATACACAATTTTATACTAGTTTCGTTTAAAAAATCAAATTAAATCGAGGATTGTTCGAAATGCTACGAAACTTTTCAGATCCTTTCTATATGGTACTAGAGAAGGTTATGATGCAAGTCCAAGCAAAAAAATTTCTCAAAATTATATTCTATGAAACTTTTTGAAATACTAGTTTCAGTCAAAAATCATAGTATATTATACACAATTTATACTATTTTTGGTCAAAAAATCAAATTAAATTGATGATTGTTCAAAATTCCATGAAACTTTTCAGATCCTTTCTATATGGTATTAGGGAAGGTTATGATGCAAGTCCAAGCAAAAACATTTCTCAAAATTAGATTCTATGAAACTTTTTGAAATACTAGTTTCGGTCAAAAATCGTAGTATATTATACACAATTTTATACTAGTTTCGTTTAAAAAATCAAATTAAATCGAGGATTGTTCGAAATGCTACGAAACTTTTCAGATCCTTTCTATATTGTACTAGAGAAGGTTATGATGCAAGTCCAAGCAAAAAAATATCTCAAAATTAGATTCTATGAAACTTTTTGAAATATTAGTTTCGGTAAACAATCGTAGTATATTATACACAATTTATACTAGTTTCGGTCAAAAAATCTAATTAAATCGAGGATTGTTCGAAATTCCATGAAACTTTTCAGATCCTTTCTATATGGTATTAGGGAAGGTTATGATGCAAGTCCAAGCAAACAATTTTCTCAAAATTAGATTCTATGAAACTTTTTGAAATACTAGTTTCGGTCAAAAATCGTAGTATATTATACACAATTTATACTATTTTGGTAAAAAAATCAAATTAAATTTATGATTGTTCGAAATTCCCTGAAACTTTCAGTTCCTTTCTATATGGTATTAGGGAAGGTTATGATGCAAGTCCAAGCAAAAACATTTCTCAAAATTAGATTCTATGAAACTTTTTGAAATACTAGTTTCGGTCAAAAATCGTAGTATATTATACACAATTTTATACTAGTTTCGTTTAAAAAATCAAATTAAATCGAGGATTGTTCGAAATGCTACGAAACTTTTCAGATCCTTTCTATATGGTACTAGAGAAGGTTATGATGCAAGTCCAAGCAAAAAAATTTCTCAAAATTATATTCTATGAAACTTTTTGAAATACTAGTTTCAGTCAAAAATCATAGTATATTATACACAATTTATACTATTTTTGGTCAAAAAATCAAATTAAATTGATGATTGTTCAAAATTCCATGAAACTTTTCAGATCCTTTCTATATGGTATTAGGGAAGGTTATGATGCAAGTCCAAGCAAAAACATTTCTCAAAATTAAATTCTATGAAACTTTTTGAAATACTAGTTTCGGTCAAAAATCGTAGTATATTATACACAATTTTATACTAGTTTCATTCAAAAAATAAAATTAAATCGAGGATTGTTCGAAATGCTACGAAACTTTTCAGATCCTTTCTATATGGTACTAGAGAAGGTTATGATGCAAGTCCATGCAAAAAAAATCTCAAAATTAGATTCTATGAAACTTTTTGAAATACTAGTTTCGGTAAACAATCGTAGTATATTATACACAATTTATACTAGTTTCGGTCAAAAAATCTAATTAAATCGAGGATTGTTCGAAATTCCATGAATCTTTTCAGATCCTTTCTATATGGTATTAGGGAAGGTTATGATGCAAGTCCAAGCAAAATAAATTCTCAAAATTAGATTCAATGAAACTTTTTGAAATAAAAGTTTCGGTCAAAAATCGTAGTATATTATACACAATTTATACTATTTTTGGTCAAAAAATCAAATTAAATTGATGATTGTTCGAAATTACATGAAAATTTTCAGTTCCTTTCTATATGGTATTAGGGAAGGTTATGATGCAAGTCCAAGCAAAAACATTTCTCAAAATCAGATTCTATGAAACTTTTTGAAATACTAGTTTCGGTCAAAAATCGTAGTATATTATACACAATTTTATACTAGTTTCGTTTAAAAAATCAAATTAAATCGAGGATTATTCGAAATGCTACGAAACTTTTCAGATCCTTTCTATATGGTACTAGAGAAGGTTATGATGCAAGTCCAAGCAAAAAATTACCTCAAAATTAGATTCTATGAAACTTTTTGAAATACTAGTTTCGGTCAAAAATCGTAGTATATTATACACAATTTATTCTATTTTTGGTCAAAAAATCAAATTAAATTGATGATTGTTCGGAATTCCATGAAACTTTTCAGATCCTCTCTATATGGTATTAGGGAAGGTTATGATGCAAGTCCAAGCAAAAACATTTCTCAAAATTAGATTCTATGAAACTTTTTGAAATACTAGTTTCGGTCAAAAATCGTAGTATATTATACACAATTTTATACTAGTTTCGTTTAAAAAATCAAATTAAATCGAGGATTGTTCGAAATGCTACGAAACTTTTCAGATCCTTTCTATATTGTACTAGAGAAGGTTATGATGCAAGTCCAAGCAAAAAAATATCTCAAAATTAGATTCTATGAAACTTTTTGAAATATTAGTTTCGGTAAACAATCGTAGTATATTATACACAATTTATACTAGTTTCGGTCAAAAAATCTAATTAAATCGAGGATTGTTCGAAATTCCATGAAACTTTTCACATCCTTTCTATATGGTATTAGGGAAGGTTATGATGCAAGTCCAAGGAAAAAATTTTCTCAAAATTAGATTCAATGAAACTTTTTGAAATAAAAGTTTCGGTCAAAAATCGTAGTATATTATACACAATTTATACTATTTTTGGTCAAAAAATCAAATTAAATTGATGATTGTTCGAAATTACATGAAAATTTTCAGATCCTTTCTATATGGTATTAGGGATGGTTATGATGCAAGTCCAAGCAAAAACATTTCTCAAAATCAGATTCTATGAAACTTTTTGAAATACTAGTTTCGGTCAAAATTCGTAGTATATTATACACAATTTTATACTAGTTTCGTTTAAAAAATCAAATTAAATCAAGGATTGTTCGAAATGCTACGAAACTTTTCAGATCCTTTCTATATGGTACTAGAGAAGGTTATGATGCAAGTCCAAGCAAAAAAATATCTCAAAATTAGATTCTATGAAACTTTTTGAAATACTAGTTTCGGTCAAAAATCGTAGTATATTATACACAATTTATACTATTTTTGGTCAAAAAATTAAATTAAATTGATGATTGTTCGAAATTACATGAAAATTTTTAGATCCTTTCTATATGGTATTAGGGATGGTTATGATGCAAGTCCAAGCAAAAACATTTCTCAAAATCAGATTCTATGAAACTTTTTGAAATAATAGTTTCGGTCAAAAATCGTAGTATATTATAGACAATTTTATACTAGTTTCATTCAAAAAATCAAATTAAATCGAGGATTGTTCGAAATGCTACGAAACTTTTCAGATCCTTTCTATATGGTACTAGAGAAGGTTATGATGCAAGTCCAAGCAAAAAAATTTCTCAAAATTAGATTCTATGAAACTTTTTGAAATACTAGTTTCAGTCAAAAATCATAGTATATTATACACAATTTATTCTATGTTTGGTCAAAAAATCAAATTAAATTGATGATTGTTCGAAATTCCATGAAACTTTTCAGATCCTTTCTACATGGTATTAGGGAAGGTTATGATGCAAGTCCAAGCAAAAACATTTCTCAAAATTAGATTCTATGAAACTTTTTGAAATACTAGTTTCGGTCAAAAATCGTAGTATATTATACACAATTTTATACTAGTTTCGTTTAAAAAATGAAATTAAATCGAGGATTGTTCGAAATGCTATGAAACTTTTCAGATCGTTTCTATATGGTACTAGAGAAGGTTATGATGCAAGTCCAAGCAAAAAATTTTCTCAAAATTAGATTCGATGAAACTTTTTGAAATAAAAGTTTCGGTCAAAAATCGTAGTATATTATACACAATTTATACTATTTTTGGTCAAAAAATCAAATTAAATTGATGATTGTTCGAAATTACATGAAAATTTTCAGATCCTTTCTATATGGTATTAGGGAAGGTTATGATGCAAGTCCAAGCAAAAACATTTCTCAAAATCAGATTCTATGAAACTTTTTGAAATACTAGTTTCGGTCAAAAATCGTAGTATATTATACACAATTTTATACTAGTTTCGTTCAAAAAATTAAATTAAATCGAGGATTGTTCGAAATGCTATGAAACTTTTCAGATCGTTTCTATATGGTACTAGAGAAGGTTATGATGCAAGTCCAAGCAAAAAAATATCTCAAAATTAGATTCTATGAAACTTTTTGAAATACTAGTTTCGGTCAAAAATCGTAGTATATTATACACAATTTATACTATTTTTGGTCAAAAAATCAAATTAAATTGATGATTGTTCGAAATTCCATGAAACTTTTCAGATACTTTCTACATGGTATTAGGGAAGGTTATGATGCAAGTCCAAGCAAAAACATTTCTCAAAATTAGATTCTATGAAACTTTTTGAAATACTAGTTTCGGTCAAAAATCGTAGTATATTATACACAATTTTATACTAGTTTCGTTTAAAAAATCAAATTAAATCGAGGATTGTTCGAAATGCTACGAAACTTTTCAGATCCTTACTATATGGTACTAGAGAAGGTTATGATGCAAGTCCAAGCAGAAAAATTTCTCAAAATTAGATTCTATGAAACTTTTTGAAATACTAGTTTCAGTCAAAAATCATAGTATATTATACACAATTTATACTATTTTTGGTCAAATAATAAAATAAAATTGATTATTGTTCAAAATTCTATGAAACTTTTCAGATCCTTTCTATATGGTATTAGGGATGGTTATGATGCAAGTCCAAGCAAAAACATTTCTCAAAATCAGATTCTATGAAACTTTTTGAAATACTAGTTTCGGTCAAAAATCGTAGTATATTATACACAATTTTATACTAGTTTCGTTCAAAAAATCAAATTAAATCGAGGATTATTCGAAATTCCATGAAAATTTTCAGATCCTTTCTATATGGTATTTGGGATGGTTATGATGCAAGTCGAAGCAAAAACATTTCTCAAAATCAGATTCTATGAAACTTTTTGAAATACTAGTTTCGGTCAAAAATCGTAGTATATTATACACGATTTTATACTAGTTTCGTTCAAAATATCAAATTAAATCGAGGATTGTTCGAAATGCTACGAAACTTTTCAGATCCTTTATATATGGTACTAGAGAAGGTTATGATGCAAGTCCAAGCAAAAAAATTTCTCAAAATTAGATTCTATGAAACTTTTTGAAATACTAGTTTCGGTCAAAAATCGTAGTATATTATACACAATTTATTCTATTTTTGGTTAAAAAATCAAATTAAATTGATGATTGTTCGAAATTCCATGAAACTTTTCTGATCCTTTCTATATGGTATTAGGGAAGGTTATGATGCAAGTCAAAGCAAAATTTTTTTTCAAAATCAGATTCTATGAAACTTTTTGAAATACTAGTTTCGGTCAAAAATCGTAGTATATTATACACAATTTATACTATTTTTGGTCAAAAAATCAAATTAAATTGATGATTGTTCGAAATTCCCTGAAACTTTTCACATCCTTTCTATATGGTATTAGGGATGGTTATGATGCAAGTCCAAGCAAAAACATTTCTCAAAATCAGATTCTATGAAACTTTTTGAAATACTAGTTTCGGTCAAAAATCGTAGAATATTATACACAATTTTATACTAGTTTCGTTCAAAATTTCAAATTAAATCGAGGATGGTTCGAAATGCTACGAAACTTTTCAGATCCTTTCTATATGGTACTAGAGAAGGTTATGATGCAAGTCCAAGCAAAAAATTTTCTCAAAATTAGATTCTATGAAACTTTTTGAAATACTAGTTTCAGTCAAAAATCATAGTATATTATACACAATTTATTCTATGTTTGGTCAAAAAATCAAATTAAATTGATGATTGTTCGAAATTCCATGAAACTTTTCAGATCCTTTCTACATGGTATTAGGGAAGGTTATGATGCAAGTCCAAGCAAAAACATTTCTCAAAATTAGATTCTATGAAACTTTTTGAAATACTAGTTTCGGTCAAAAATCGTAGTATATTATACACAATTTTATACTAGTTTCGTTTAAAAAATGAAATTAAATCGAGGATTGTTCGAAATGCTATGAAACTTTTCAGATCGTTTCTATATGGTACTAGAGAAGGTTATGATGCAAGTCCAAGCAAAAAATTTTCTCAAAATTAGATTCGATGAAACTTTTTGAAATAAAAGTTTCGGTCAAAAATCGTAGTATATTATACACAATTTATACTATTTTTGGTCAAAAAATCAAATTAAATTGATGATTGTTCGAAATTACATGAAAATTTTCAGATCCTTTCTATATGGTATTAGGGAAGGTTATGATGCAAGTCCAAGCAAAAACATTTCTCAAAATCAGATTCTATGAAACTTTTTGAAATACTAGTTTCGGTCAAAAATCGTAGTATATTATACACAATTTTATACTAGTTTCGTTCAAAAAATTAAATTAAATCGAGGATTGTTCGAAATGCTATGAAACTTTTCAGATCGTTTCTATATGGTACTAGAGAAGGTTATGATGCAAGTCCAAGCAAAAAAATATCTCAAAATTAGATTCTATGAAACTTTTTGAAATACTAGTTTCGGTCAAAAATCGTAGTATATTATACACAATTTATACTATTTTTGGTCAAAAAATCAAATTAAATTGATGATTGTTCGAAATTCCATGAAACTTTTCAGATACTTTCTACATGGTATTAGGGAAGGTTATGATGCAAGTCCAAGCAAAAACATTTCTCAAAATTAGATTCTATGAAACTTTTTGAAATACTAGTTTCGGTCAAAAATCGTAGTATATTATACACAATTTTATACTAGTTTCGTTTAAAAAATCAAATTAAATCGAGGATTGTTCGAAATGCTACGAAACTTTTCAGATCCTTACTATATGGTACTAGAGAAGGTTATGATGCAAGTCCAAGCAGAAAAATTTCTCAAAATTAGATTCTATGAAACTTTTTGAAATACTAGTTTCAGTCAAAAATCATAGTATATTATACACAATTTATACTATTTTTGGTCAAATAATAAAATAAAATTGATTATTGTTCAAAATTCTATGAAACTTTTCAGATCCTTTCTATATGGTATTAGGGATGGTTATGATGCAAGTCCAAGCAAAAACATTTCTCAAAATCAGATTCTATGAAACTTTTTGAAATACTAGTTTCGGTCAAAAATCGTAGTATATTATACACAATTTTATACTAGTTTCGTTCAAAAAATCAAATTAAATCGAGGATTATTCGAAATTCCATGAAAATTTTCAGATCCTTTCTATATGGTATTTGGGATGGTTATGATGCAAGTCGAAGCAAAAACATTTCTCAAAATCAGATTCTATGAAACTTTTTGAAATACTAGTTTCGGTCAAAAATCGTAGTATATTATACACGATTTTATACTAGTTTCGTTCAAAATATCAAATTAAATCGAGGATTGTTCGAAATGCTACGAAACTTTTCAGATCCTTTATATATGGTACTAGAGAAGGTTATGATGCAAGTCCAAGCAAAAAAAATTCTCAAAATTAGATTCTATGAAACTTTTTGAAATACTAGTTTCGGTCAAAAATCGTAGTATATTATACACAATTTATTCTATTTTTGGTTAAAAAATCAAATTAAATTGATGATTGTTCGAAATTCCATGAAACTTTTCTGATCCTTTCTATATGGTATTAGGGAAGGTTATGATGCAAGTCCAAGCGAAATTTTTTTTCAAAATCAGATTCTATGAAACTTTTTGAAATACTAGTTTCGGTCAAAAATCGTAGTATATTATACACAATTTATACTATTTTTGGTCAAAAAATCAAATTAAATTGAAGATTGTTCGAAATTCCCTGAAACTTTTCACATCCTTTCTATATGGTATTAGGGATGGTTATGATGCAAGTCCAAGCAAAAACATTTCTCAAAATCAGATTCTATGAAACTTTTTGAAATACTAGTTTCGGTCAAAAATCGTAGAATATTATACACAATTTTATACTAGTTTCGTTCAAAATTTCAAATTAAATCGAGGATGGTTCGAAATGCTACGAAACTTTTCAGATCCTTTCTATATGGTACTAGAGAAGGTTATGATGCAAGTCCAAGCAAAAAATTTTCTCAAAATTAGATTCTATGAAACTTTTTGAAATACTAGTTTCAGTCAAAAATCATAGTATATTATACACAATTTATTCTATGTTTGGTCAAAAAATCAAATTAAATTGATGATTGTTCGAAATTCCATGAAACTTTTCAGATCCTTTCTACATGGTATTAGGGAAGGTTATGATGCAAGTCCAAGCAAAAACATTTCTCAAAATTAGATTCTATGAAACTTTTTGAAATACTAGTTTCGGTCAAAAATCGTAGTATATTATACACAATTTTATACTAGTTTCGTTTAAAAAATCAAATTAAATCGAGGATTGTTCGAAATGCTACGAAACTTTTCAGATCCTTTCTATATGGTACTAGAGAAGTTTATGATGCAAGTCCAAGCAAAAAAATATCTTAAAATTAGATTCTATGAAACTTTTTAAAATACTAGTTTCGGTAAACAATCGTAGTAAATTATACACAATTTTATACTAGTTTCGTTCAAAAAATAAAATTAAATCGAGGATTGTTCGAAATGCTACGAAACTTTTCAGATCCTTTCTATATGGTATTAGGGAAGGTTATGATGCAAGTCCAAGAAAAAAAATTTCTCAAATTTAGACTCTATGAAACTTTTTGAAATACTAGTTTCGGTCAAAAATCGTAGTATATTTTACACAATTTATACTATTTTTGGTCAAAAAAATCAAGTTAAATTGATGATTGTTCTAAATTCCCTGAAACATTTCAGATCCTTTCTATATGGTATTAGGGATGGTTATGATGCAAGTCCAAGCAAAAACATTTCTCAAAATCAGATTCTATGAAACTTTTGAAATACTAGTTTCGGTCAAAAATCGTAGTATATTATACACAATTTTATACTAGTTTCGTTCAAAAAATCAAATTCAATCAAGGATTGTTCGAAATGCTACGAAACTTTTCAGATCCTTTCTATATGGTACTAGAGAAGGTTATGATGCAAGTCCAAGCAGAAAAATTTCTCAAAATTAGATTCTATGAAACTTTTTGAAATACTAGTTTCAGTCAAAAATCATAGTATATTATACACAATTTATACTATTTTTGGTCAAATAATAAAATAAAATTGATTATTGTTCAAAATTCTATGAAACTTTTCAGATCCTTTCTATATGGTATTAGGGATGGTTATGATGCAAGTCCAAGCAAAAACATTTCTCAAAATCAGATTCTATGAAACTTTTTGAAATACTAGTTTCGGTCAAAAATCGTAGTATATTATACAAAATTTTATACTAGTTTCGTTCAAAAAATCAAATTAAATCGATGATTGTTCGAAATTCCATGAAAATTTTCAGATCCTTTCTATATGGTATTTGGGATGGTTATGATGCAAGTCGAAGCAAAAACATTTCTCAAAATCAGATTCTATGAAACTTTTTGAAATACTAGTTTCGGTTAAAAATCGTAGTATATTATACACAATTTTATACTAGTTTCGTTCAAAATATCAAATTAAATCGAGGATTGTTCGAAATGCTACGAAACTTTTCAGATCCTTTATATATGGTACTAGAGAAGGTTATGATGCAAGTCCAAGCAAAAAAATTTCTCATAATTAGATTCTATGAAACTTTTTGAAATACTAGTTTCGGTCAAAAATCGTAGTATATTATACACAATTTATTCTATTTTTGGTTAAAAAATCAAATTAAATTGATGATTGTTCGAAATTCCATGAAACTTTTTTGATCCTTTCTATATGGTATTAGGGAAGGTTATGATGCAAGTCCAAGCAAAAACATTTCTCAAAATTAGATTCTATGAAACTTTTTGAAATACTAGTTTCGGTCAAAAATCGTAGTATATTATACACAATTTTATACTAGTTTCGTTTAAAAAATCAAATTAAATCGAGGATTGTTCGAAATGCTACGAAACTTTTCAGATCCTTTCTATATGGTACTAGAGAAGTTTATGATGCAAGTCCAAGCAAAAAAATATCTTAAAATTAGATTCTATGAAACTTTTTAAAATACTAGTTTAGGTAAACAATCGTAGTAAATTATACACAATTTTATACTAGTTTCGTTCAAAAAATAAAATTAAATCGAGGATTGTTCGAAATGCTACGAAACTTTTCAGATCCTTTCTATATGGTATTAGGGAAGGTTATGATGCAAGTCCAAGAAAAAAAATTTCTCAAATTTAGACTCTATGAAACTTTTTGAAATACTAGTTTCGGTCAAAAATCGTAGTATATTTTACACAATTTATACTATTTTTGGTCTAAAAAATCAAGTTAAATTGATGATTGTTCTAAATTCCCTGAAACATTTCAGATCCTTTCTATATGGTATTAGGGATGGTTATGATGCAAGTCCAAGCAAAAACATTTCTCAAAATCAGATTCTATGAAACTTTTGAAATACTAGTTTCGGTCAAAAATCGTAGTATATTATACACAATTTTATACTAGTTTCGTTCAAAAAATCAAATTAAATCAAGGATTGTTCGAAATGCTACGAAACTTTTCAGATCCTTTCTATATGGTACTAGAGAAGGTTATGATGCAAGTCCAAGCAGAAAAATTTCTCAAAATTAGATTCTATGAAACTTTTTGAAATACTAGTTTCAGTCAAAAATCATAGTATATTATACACAATTTATACTATTTTTGGTCAAATAATAAAATAAAATTGATTATTGTTCAAAATTCTATGAAACTTTTCAGATCCTTTCTATATGGTATTAGGGATGGTTATGATGCAAGTCCAAGCAAAAACATTTCTCAAAATCAGATTCTATGAAACTTTTTGAAATACTAGTTTCGGTCAAAAATCGTAGTATATTATACAAAATTTTATACTAGTTTCGTTCAAAAAATCAAATTAAATCGAGGATTGTTCGAAATTCCATGAAAATTTTCAGATCCTTTCTATATGGTATTTGGGATGGTTATGATGCAAGTCGAAGCAAAAACATTTCTCAAAATCAGATTCTATGAAACTTTTTGAAATACTAGTTTCGGTTAAAAATCGTAGTATATTATACACAATTTTATACTAGTTTCGTTCAAAATATCAAATTAAATCGAGGATTGTTCGAAATGCTACGAAACTTTTCAGATCCTTTATATATGGTACTAGAGAAGGTTATGATGCAAGTCCAAGCAAAAAAATTTCTCAAAATTAGATTCTATGAAACTTTTTGAAATACTAGTTTCGGTCAAAAATCGTAGTATATTATACACAATTTATTCTATTTTTGGTTAAAAAATCAAATTAAATTGATGATTGTTCGAAATTCCATGAAACTTTTTTGATCCTTTCTATATGGTATTAGGGAAGGTTATGATGCAAGTCCAAGCAAAAACATTTCTCAAAATTAGATTCTATGAAACTTTTTGAAATACTAGTTTCGGTCAAAAATCGTAGTATATTATACACAATTTTATACTAGTTTCGTTTAAAAAATCAAATTAAATCGAGGATTGTTCGAAATGCTACGAAACTTTTCAGATCCTTTCTATAGCGGTAAAATCGTGAGTGTAAGCTATTGATTAACTTCACTCAAGGTACACAGAGTCGCCACCGCGCTTTTATTTATTTCCAAAAGGAAAAAGGTAAAAGAACGAATAAAAACCTAGGAGTCTAAAAGCAAAAGCTAAAAGAAACAAACAGAGAACGGGTAAGGGGATTGATTACAAATCGGAAAGGTTTTAGGCACCCGACTCGTCCGTGGTACTCCACGGGTGCCCTTTGAAATATTTATTGCTTTTTCGTTTGAAATTGGTTTGCTTGAAAATGATTGGATGGATGAGGAGAAGAATGTTTTTTTAATGATTTTGTGTTTGATAAGGTTTTAATGCCTCATGCCTACGTACCCACAAAGTGCAATGCGAGATCAAAACCTCGTAGTTCGTGGTACAAAATTTGAAAAGAAACAATGAGTTGCATTATTTTTAAAATGTAGAGATAAGTCGTCATTCCTTAGCAAATAATTCCGCTAGAAAGAATGAATCATATCTAAACACATGAAAAGAAAAAGTGCACAAAGGCACAAAAACAATTGAGTGAGTTATGGATTTTTAAAGTATGTAAGAAAAGAATTTAGATATATTTACATGGATTAACATTTATTAAGAAAATAAAGTGAAAAGGTAAAAAATCGCTTGACCGAAGTCAAGGTTTGCTTATGAAAACATTTGAAGTTTGAAAACAAAGAAGATTTTTGAAATAGGGAGAAGTTTTGAAAATTTAAGAATGGGGAGGAGATGAAGGGACTATCCTAATACTTGAATTAAAAAGTTAAGAGAAGAAAGGTCAAACCATATTATGAACATATCTTCATGGTAACCGGAATTCCATCTTCAAAGACCAATGAAATAACTTGAGGCCAAAGTTTCCACTCCATCACAACTTGAGCAAGGGTAGAGATCCTAAAATCTAAGTCCATACTCCAAAGCTAAGGATATTAACCATAGTCCGAAATTAAAGTCACCCATCTTTTTAATGTTTAATCATTTATTAGTGTTTTGGTATCCAAATGGACAAAATAAAAATCACAAGCAACAATATAAACATAAACAATATGGTATATGATATAATATGATAAAGCATAATAAAGAGATAAGGAACGAGGAATTGAAATAAAAGGATAAGGTGCGAGAGATTAAATTTAAACGGATTATTATATTCACATTATTATAATATTTACAATATAAGTGGTATGATGAACTTAATCAAGCACAACCACGAAAAGAATAGTAAAATCGAGGCAACCGGATCCAAGTGGATCTTAATCCGAATCGGGACAACTTTAGGTCTATGTTAAGCAATCGCCGAGTAATTTACAAAGTAATTACCCTACAAATGAGGCCGGCCACCACTAATTAAAGTGGAAAATATTCGTGCTAATACATGTTAGAGAAACGATATTATGGATCGTTCTCCGAAAACATGCCACACTAAAAGAAAAAGAACGGTCTAATCTTAATCGAGATTTTCGTTGAATTTCTCGAAGGCAACCTATCACGATCTCAAAGTATGGAGAATGATCCAAATGATCATTCATCCATAGATTTTAAATAATGAAGATTAAACCTATCGGAAATCAACAATCTACGAATCGGAGATTGTCATCGACCAAAATTAAAAGAAATGAAGAAAAATGTATCTAAATATGAAATCCATCCAAATAAAAGAAAAAATAAAAAAAATATTTATAAATTCCTTTTTAAATCTTTTTCTTAAAGAATTATTTTAATAATATTCTAAGAATATCATTAAAATACTCTTCACTTAAAAATCTTTTAACAAAATTGAACAAAATAAAAAAAGAAATGAATTAAACAAAGGGGAGGGGGAGTCATCGCAGGATGGGTATGGATCAGCAAACAAATCCACATGCTAATACAAAGCCCGAACCATCTTATGTTCTCTTATTAAAAAAAATCAATTAATAATTAACATAAAAAAGAAAACAAATTAGAAAGTCATGACTTCTTCTTCTTCACAGAACACGGCGGCGGAAACAGAGCAAAAGCATAGATCGCGGCTCACCTTCAAAATCAAAACAACACAGAAACACTTCCTTTTCTTCTTCTTCTTCTACAACTTGCGCGAAAATCTTCTTTCTTCTTCTTTATCAAACGCCCATCAGAGAAAGGGGAGGTTAGAGATATTTTAGGATGAAATTGATTTTGGGGATTTTGAGAAATGATTCGAAAAATTAATCTGAAGAATGAAGGTTGGAAGGGTTTTGATTTTGGCAGCAATTTGGAGGCTATCGAAGCTTGATTTTGGAAGAGGGAGAGGGCTTTATTTATAGAGTGAGAAGGCTGAAAATTGTGATGCCGTTTTGTACAGGTTTGTGTGCGTTTCGAAAATCATCCTTTTCTCGTGTTCGCTTGCTGAGTTTCACGGTTTGCCTCTTTTGATTTTGTTTTTTTGGCCTTGCGTTTTGTGTATTTCCCCTTGTGTTTTATGTTTCAACTTGATGCGTTTTGTTCTGATGATGTTTGCGTTTTGACAGGTTTGTTGCTCGTGTGCGGGAAGCGTGATTTCGGTGAAGGCTTGCGGCTTGTATTGCTGAGTGAAGCTGTGATGTTGGCTGAAAGTTTTGTTGAGGCATGCGACTTGTGTGATGCGATGCGCGTGAGGAGGTTGGAAAGTGTTTGGCTGCGGCTTGTTTTTGCTTTACTTGTTGTTGAGGCTTGAGTTTTGGCTTGACTTGTTGTTTTGCTTGAGTTGAAGATGTTTGCGGCTGGGTGTGAGGAATTCGTGAAGCTGAAGTCATGTTGGATGCGCGTGTGGCTTGTTTGGCAAAGGAGAAGCTGGGCGTGTGAGCTAGAGACTTGAGGCATGGGCATGGATTTTGCCGTTGGGCTTAGGCTGATGAAATGGGATGCAGCTGAAGCTGATGTTTGCTTGTACTTGTTGCGGCTGTTGCTGGGAATTATTTGTGGCTGACTTTTCCTTTTTTTTAATTTCTTTGTTTTGACTTTTGTTGTAATGGGCTTATAATACAATGGGCCTAGAGTTATAAAAGCAAATAAATGGGTTTGAAATAAATGAAATGATTATGAAAATTAAAAAAAAAATTAGATGTACTATGGATATGGACAGAAAAGAAATTAAAAAGGGATTAAGAAAAATAATAGAAATTGAAATAGAAATAATCAGGAATGGTATTTGAAAGAAAGAAATAGAAAAATGGATAATGATATGGATTAAAAGAAATTGGTAATTGGGAATGGTTAAGAAAGATGGTAATTTGAATAATCGAATAATCGAGAAAAAATGGAAAACGAAAGGTGATTGAATAATAGTGGATAAAAAAAATTCGAAAGAATGACTCGGACAAATGGATATGAAATGAAAAGTTTTAAGCCCGCAATCAATTTCCAATTTTTTCACAAGCCCACTGATGAAATGAACACAGCCAACCAAAGAACCACTGGATATATTGAAACTTTACCACCTGAGCCATAGCCACTCGAATCATCTGAAAATTTCCTTGACTATTTGACTACGTGTTGAGGAAAATAAATCCACAGACGAACCATTGATAAACTGATGAACAAACCAAACTTCACACAAAACACTGTTACACAACCCAACTTGTACTTTGAAAACGCATTGTCTGAGAAATGAACCATTGGCACACACAACTTGCAATCGACACAATTTTCTAATAGTTTGACCAATATTAGGTCAAACATCCCTTTGAATCGGATTGTGACTGAACAAACGCATCGGAATGAAATTACTGTCTTATCTTCACAAACCTGCAACACAGAGAAGAAGAAGAACACTGCAACATATTTTTTTGGTATTTTGGTTAGAAGTTAGTAAATATAAACAAATATAAAAAAGTGAAAACAATGGTGATCCCCTGCAAAGCATAGACCCTATATCTGAGGAGAAACTCGAAAGCCAGTGCGATCTTGTTTGTATGCAAAAATGCAGATGATATGCGAAGAAATCTTAGGGAAAAAATTAGGGTGTTAATGCTGCCCCTATTTAAGTTTCTTCAATCCGGAGATATGAAGATTGACATCTTCGTCTCTACGAGATAGGAGAGACTTAAATACAGAAAACCCAATTTTTGTCCTAAGAGAACAATGATATGATATGAATATGATATGCAAACCCAAGATCTCTGTGGGGAAAATATGACCATCAGAGGAAAGCAAAAACTTGGGGACACAGAAGAAAATTCCGCCGGGGAAACAACAGACAACAAAAGAGTCACCAGGAAAATAAATCACTGGATAGCTAACTCCACTTGGGAAAAGATATGATATAATCAAAACACAATATTCAACCAGAGAAAGATAATCACCCTGCCAGGAATATCAATCAAACAAAGTATTCGATTCCAGAAAATAGAGAAATACTGAGTTGGAAAAGAATCATCAACTACCTGTTTACTGGTTAGGAAAATAACGGACTCGACTATCGATTTACTAGATAGGAGCAAAATAAAGAGGAATAACCTCCACTACCTTTTTACTGGGCAGCCAAATTTCTCAACTACCTGATTTACTGGGTAGGAGCATGGTCAACTACCTGATTTACTGGGTAGGAACTCAATCAAAGGGAAACAGCTTTTATTACCTTTTTACTGGGTAAGAAGAAAAAAATCTTGACTACCGGATTTACTGGGTAGAACAATTCTCGACTACCTGATTTACTGGGTAGGAAATAATGAAGGACTCGACTATCGATTTACTGGATAGGAGTATGATCAACTACCTGATTTACTGGGTAGGAGTACAAGTAAAAGAACTTGATCGATTGGTAATATTACCCACTATCGATTACTGATAGCTTAATTCCAAAGTAATATACTCAAGCTGGAGAAAATGTTGCCCACTATCAACCAATGATAGCTTAATTCCAAAGCAATATATCCACAAAAGGGGACCAAAGTTCAATCCAAGAACAAATTGGAAAGAAACGGTCAAACAAGACTCATCCCGAGGAGGAAATATCTCAACTGGGGAAAAATTCCATCCAGATAATAAACTGGGGAGGAAACTGAACCAACATCATCCACGAGAACAAACTCAGTGGGGAATAAGAAAGGATTAACTCTTTCTGCTTAATGGTCGACACTTTAAACTTGAGAGGAAGACGAGACACACACTCTGTGGGGAAAGTACACGCCAAAGAGCAGATAACAATGATAAACGCAAGAATGCAAGCAAACGATGCTATGCTTATGCGTATGAATATGCTTATGAATATGATGACAAAACATACATAAAGATAAGAAACGGGTGATATGAACATCACAACAACCGGATACTCGGCTAATCCCAAGGCAACAATGCAGGGAATCATGCTGGAGATTCAACTTGAAATACTGCAGGGGACTGTCATAAGCCATCAAAGGAATACAATCCTACTACAAGGCTCAAATCATGATGAGACAGCATCTGCTAAGGATATCATCCTGCTGAGGAAAGATAATAATCTGCTGAGGATGGAAGTATTCTTGATAAAAATCAAACTTCATGAGGAATAACTGTCATACCACTCCTGCTCCATCTGGGGATAGTGTACCAGACCTGCTAAAAATCACATAGGAACCTGTTGGAAATCAACACATACAGACCTACTGGGGATCCATATGGGGATATCAGAAGTTAACATAATAGCCAAACACACAGTTACGAGGGATTTTAAATCAGTACCCACCATCAGGTAAAAGAAAACCTCTAAACTGACTGCTATATCAATACTTCTATATTCAAGGATGCAAACAATTCGAGCTGAGGAACAAGAGCTCAGCTGGGGATTCCCAATGCTTCTCGAGTTAAAGATAACCTGCTGAGGAAGAGATCAAAACTCAGCTAGGGATTCTTAAAAACATCTCTTCCAACAACTCTTCTGGGGAATACATACAATCTCCATTCATGCTTATTGTTGGGGAACAAAACATCATTAACATCAATCTGTCAAGACTATCCAAGAACTTCGTGGGGACACAACCGAATCAAACCCTGCTTTAGGAGAGACGAGTTACACACATCCAGACTTTACCATTCTTGGAGGCGCTATTGATATCCTTTCTTTGTTCATATATCAAAAGAAAAATGTTTTTAAAATCTTCAAAAATTAAATTTATTAAATTTGTTTCAAAGATCATCATCAACAATAAATTGAAATTTTGTAAACAGAAACAATATAAAGAATTGCAAACAATTGGATAAAAGCTCAAATTCATTGATAGAATGGTAGTCAGCAAATGGCATGACTCCATGGATCATTACAAGTTTGAAAAATGGTAAATATATGGAAAAAAGCTACATTGAGGTACAATGATCACTATTCTCCCTATCAACTTTGAACTCCACTGTGTCCGAAACTTCAGTCAAGGATGAGTGAATAAGAATCTTCGATGGGAAATTCTTCTGAGGGATAGAATCTGAAATCCTCGGTTGCTATAAGTGATCCAGTCTGTCGACGCAGTTACTTTCCATGATCCCTAACTTTTGCCTAGATTGCCCTTTCGGGTTTTCAATCTACCGGGATAATTATTTCTGTTTTATGTCTCTAATTTTTGCCTGGACCGCCCTTTCGGGTTTTCAATCCACCGAGACGCTCATTTTTGCCTAAGCCTCCCTTTCGGGTTTTCAACTTAGCGAGCTGTTCTTTTATTTTTTAGGCGAAGTATTTCTTGACTGCATCCGCATTCACAGGGCGAGTGATCTCCTCACCATCCATAGTTGCAAGAATTAATGAACCGCCAGAGAAGGCTTTCTTAACAACATATGGGCCATCATAGTTCGGAGTCCACTTGCCCCGAGAATCTTTAAGGAAAGACTGAATCTTTTTGAGCACGAGGTCGCCTTCTCTGAATACACGAGGTTTGACCTTCTTGTCAAAAGCTTTCTTCATTCTTTGCTGATACAACCGACCATGACACAAAGCTGTTATTCTCTTTTCTTCAATCAAATTCAACTGATCAAATCTACTCTGACACCATTCAGCCTCAATCAACTTGGCTTCCATCAGAACTCTCATTGATGGGATCTCAACTTCGACGGGGAGCACTGCTTCTGTACCATAAACAAGTGAGAAAGGGGTTGCCCCTGTTGAAGTGCGGACAAATGTACGATACCCATGCAAAGCGAAAGGGAGCATCTCATGCCAGTCCTTGTACGTCACAACCATCTTCTGAATGATCTTCTTAATGTTCTTGTTCGCAGCTTCAACAGCCCCATTCATCTTCGGTCTATAAGGAGAAGAATTATGGTGTTGAATCTTGAATTCTTCACAAAGCTCTTTCATCATCTTATTATTCAAGTTCGAACCATTATCAGTAATGATTCTATTCGGAACACCATATCTGCAGATAATATTATTTTTGATAAACCGAACCACGACTTGCTTGGTCACATTAACATACGATGCCGCTTCCACCCACTTGGTGAAGTAGTCAATTGCCACAAGAATAAAACGATGTCCATTCGAAGCCTTGGGTTCGATCATGCCAATCATATCAATTCCCCACATAGAAAAAGGCCATGGGGAAGAAATCACATTGAGATAAGCTGGTGGCACGTGAATCTTATCAGCATACACTTGACACTTATGGCACTTTTTCACATACTTGCAACAATCAGATTCCATCGTTAGCCAATAGTAACCTACTCTCAACATCTTTTTAGCCATTGCATGCCCATTAGCATGAGTGCCAAAAGATCCTTCATGAATTTCTTTCATCAACATGTCTGCTTCGTGTCTATCCACGCATCTGAGCAAGACCATGTCAAAATTTCTCTTATAAAGCACATTTCCATTCAAGAAGAAATTGCCTGCCAATCTCCTCAAAGTCCTCTTATCTTTATCAGATGCCCCTAGCGGGTATTCTTGACTCTGGAGAAAACATTTAATATCATGATACCAAGGCTTGTCATCATGGACCTCTTCAACTGCAAACACATGAGCTGGTCTTTCAAGTCGCATCACACTGATCGTGGGAAAATCATTCCACTGGTGCACCTTTATTATAGAAGCTATAGTTGCTAAAGCATCAGCCATCTGATTCTCATCACGAGGAACATAATGAAACTCAACTTTAGTGAAGAAAGTTGATATCTTCCTGGCATAATCTCTATAAGGGATCAAGTGGGGTTGATGGGTTACCCACGTACCCTGGATCTGATTAATTACCAAGGCAGGATCTCTATACACATCAAGATGCTTAATCCTCAGATCAATAGCTTCCTCAAGACCCATAATGCATGCTTCTTACTCGGCTTCATTATTGATACAAGGAAAAGTCAACCTCGCGGCAAAAGGAATATGTGAACCATGGGGAGTAATGATCATTGCCCCAATTCCTCTTCCGCGTGCATTCACATCACCATCAAAAACTAAACCCCATCGAGATCCAGGCTCCGGCCCTTTCTCAATCAAAGGTTCATCACAATCTTTCACTTTCAAAAACATCACATCCTCATCCGGAAAATCAAACTTGATAGGTTGGTAATCATTAATCGGTTGATGTGCCAAATAGTCAGCCAAGATACTACTTTTTATAGCTTTTTGAGCTCGGTACTCGATATCATATTCCGACAACAACATTTGCCAACGAGCAATCCTCCCAGTCAAAGCAGGCTTTTCAAAGATATACTTGATTGGATCCATTTTAGAGATCAACCAAGTTGTATGATTCAGCATGTACTGGCGAAGACGCTTTGCAGCCCAAGCTAAGGCACAACAAGTTTTTTCAAGCATGGAGTACCGAGACTCACAATCAGTGAATTTCTTACTCAAGTAGTAAATTGCATATTCTTTTCTTCCAGATTCATCTTGCTGACCAAGCACACAACCCATGGAATCTTCCAACACAGTCAAGTACATGATCATCGGTCTACCTTCCACCGGAGGAGACAAGATAGGAGGTTCAAGCAGATATTCTTTGATACTTTCAAACGCCTTCTGACAATCATCTGTCCAGACACAACCTTTATCTTTCCGAAACAACTTGAAAATCGGAGCACATGTGGCAGTCATGTGAGAGATAAACCTCAAAATATAATTCAAGCGGCCCAAGAATCCTCTTACTTGCTTTTCGGTTCTTGGAGCAAGCATTTCCTGAATAGCTTTCACTTTATCAGGATCAACTTCAATGCCTCTTTGGCTGACAATGAAACCTAACAACTTTCCAGAACGTACACCAAATGTGCACTTGATCGGATTCAAACGAAGCTTATACTTCCTTAATATTTGAAACAACTTCAGCAAATGTTCAACATGATCATCTTCTGTCTTCCACTTAGCGATCATATCATCAACATATACCTCGATTTCTTTGTGCATCATATCATGGAAAAGTGTAGTCATAGCTCTTTGGTATGTCATACCAGCATTCTTCAATCCAAAAGGCATCACTCTGTAGCAGAATGTTCCCCATGGTGTAATAAATGTGGTCTTTTCCATGTCCTCGTAGTATATTATACACAATTTATACTATTTTTGGTCAAAAAATCAAATTAAATTGATGATTGTTCGAAATTCCATGAAAATTTTCAGATCCTTTCTATATGGTATTAGGGATGGTTATGATGCAAGTCCAAGCAAAAACATTTCTCAAAATCAGATTCTATGAAACTTTTTGAAATACTAGTTTCGGTCAAAAATCATAGTATATTATACACAATTTTATACTAGTTTCGTTCAAAAAATTAAATTAAATCGAGGATTGTTCGAAATGCTACGAAACTTTTCAGATCCTTTCTATATGGTACTAGAGAAGGTTATGATGCAAGTCCAAGCAAAAAAATTTCTCAAAATTAGATTCAATGAAACATTTTGAAATACTAGTTTCGGTAAACAATCGTAGTATATTATACACAATTTATACTAGTTTCGGTCAAAAAATCTAATTAAATCGAGGATTGTTCGAAATTCCATGAAACTTTTCAGATCCTTTGTTTATGGTATTAGGGAAGGTTATGATGCAAGTCCAAGGAAAAACATTTCTCAAAATTAGATTCTATGAAACTTTTTGAAATACTAGTTTCGGTCAAAAATCGTAGTATATTATACACAATTTTATACTAGTTTCGTTCAAAAAATCAAATTAAATCGAGGATTGTTCGAAATGCTACGAAACTTTTCAGATCCTTTCTATATGGTACTAGAGAAGGATATGATGCAAGTCCAAGCAAAAAAATATCTCAAAATTAGATTCTATGAAACTTTTTGAAATACTAGTTTCGGTAAAAAATCGTAGTATATTATACACAATTTATTCTATTTTTGGTCAAAAAATCAAATTAAATTGATGATTGTTCGAAATTCCATGAAACTTTTCAGATCCTTTCTATATGGTATTAGGGAAGGTTATGATGCAAGTCCAAGCAAAAACATTTCTCAAACTTAGATTCTATGAAACTTTTTGAAATACTAGTTTCGGTCAAAAATCGTAGTATATTATACACAATTTTATACTAGTTTCGTTTAAAAAATCAAATTAAATCGAGGATTGTTCGAAATTCTACGAAATTTTTCAGATCCTTTCTATATGGTACTAGAGAAGGTTATGATGCAAGTCCAAGCAAAAAAATATCTCAAAATTAGATTCTATGAATCTTTTTGAAATACTAGTTTCGGTAAACAATCCTAGTAAATTATACACAATTTATACAAGATTCGGTCAAAAAATCTAATTAAATCGAGGATTGTTCGAAATTCCATGAAACTTTTCAGATCCTTTCTATATGGTATTAGGGAAGGTTATGATGCTGGTCCAAGCAAAAAAATTTCTCAAAATTAGATTCTATGAAACTTTTTGAAATACTAGTTTCGGTCAAAAATCGTAGTATATTATACACAATTTATTCTATTTTTGGTCAAAAAATCAAATTAAATTGATGATTGTTCGAAATTCCATGAAACTTTTCAGATCCTTTCTATATGGTATTAGGGAAGGTTATGATGCAAGTCCAAGCAAAAACATTTCTCAAAATTAGATTCTATGAAACTTTTTGAAATACTAGTTTCGGTCAAAAATCGTAGTATATTATACACAATTTTATACTAGTTTCGTTTAAAAAATCAAATTAAATCGAGGATTGTTCGAAATTCTACGAAATTTTTCAGATCCTTTCTATATGGTACTAGAGAAGGTTATGATGCAAGTCCAAGCAAAAAAATATCTCAAAATTAGATTCTATGAATCTTTTTGAAATACTAGTTTCGGTAAACAATCCTAGTAAATTATACACAATTTATACAAGTTTCGGTCAAAAAATCTAATTAAATCGAGGATTGTTCGAAATTCCATGAAACTTTTCAGATCCTTTCTATATGGTATTAGGGAAGGTTATGATGCTGGTCCAAGCAAAAAAATTTCTCAAAATTAGATTCTATGAAACTTTTTGAAATACTAGTTTCGGTCAAAAATCGTAGTATATTATACACAATTTATTCTATTTTTGGTCAAAAAATCAAATTAAATTGATGATTGTTCGAAATTCCATGAAACTTTTCAGATCCTTTCTACATGGTATTAGGGAAGGTTATGATGCAAGTCCAAGCAAAAACATTTCTCAAAATTAGATTCTATGAAACTTTTTGAAGTACTAGTTTCGGTCAAAAATCGTAGTATATTATACACAATTTCACACTAGTTTCGTTCAAAAAATCAAATTAAATCGAGGATTGTTCGAAATGCTACGAAACTTTTCAGATCCTTTATATATGGTACTAGAGAAGGTTATGATGCAAGTCCAAGCAAAAAAATTTCTCAAAATTAGATTCTATGAAACTTTTTGAAATACTAGTTTCAGTAAAAAAATCGTAGTATATTATACACAATTTATTCTATTTTTGGTCAAAAAATCAAATTAAATTGATGATTGTTCGAAATTCCATGAAACTTTTCAGATCCTTTCTATATGGTATTAGGGATGGTTATGATGCAAGTCCAAGCAAAAACATTTCTCAAAATCAGATTCTATGAAACTTTTTAAAATACTAATTTCGGTCAAAAATCGTAGTATATTATACGCAATTTTATATTAGTTTCGTTCAAAAAGTAAAATTAAATCGAGGATTGTTCGAAATGCTACGAAACATTTCAGATCCTTTCTATATGGTACTAGAGAAGGTTATGATGCAAGTCCAAGCAAAAAAATTTCTCAAAATTAGATTCTATGAAACTTTTTGAAATACTAGTTTTGGTAAAAAATCATAGTATATTATACACAATTTATATTATTTTTGGTCAAAAAATCAAATTAAATTGATGATTGTTCGAAATTCCGTGAAAATTTTCAAATCCTTTCTATATGGTATTAGGGATGGTTATGATGCAAGTCCAAGCAAAAACATTTCTCAAAATCAGATTCTATGAAAATTTTTGAAATAGTAGTTTCGGTCAAAAATCGTAGTATATTATACACAATTTTATACTAGTTTCGTTTAAAAAATCAAATTAAATCGAGTATTGTTCGAAATGCTACGAAATTTTTCAGATCCTTTCTATATGGTACTAGAGAAGGTTATGATTCAAGTCCAAGCAAAAAAATATCTCAAAATTAGATTCTATGAAACTTTTTGAAATACTAGTTTCGGTAAACAATCCTAGTATATTATACACAATTTATACAAGATTCGGTCAAAAAATCTAATTAAATCGAGGATTGTTCGAAATTCCATGAAACTTTTCAGATCCTTTCTATATGGTATTAGGGAAGGTTATGATGCAAGTCCAAGCAAAAAAATTTCTCAAAATTAGATTCTATGAAACTTTTTGAAATACTAGTTTCGGTAAAAAATCGTAGTATATTATACACAATTTATTCTATTTTTGGTCAAAAAATCAAATTAAATTGATGATTGTTCGAAATTCCATGAAACTTTTCAGATCCTTTCTATATGGTATTAGGGAAGGTTATGATGCAAGTCCAAGCAAAAACATTTCTCAAAATTAGATTCTATGAAACTTTTTGAAATACTAGTTTCGGTCAAAAATCGTAGTATATTATACACAATTTTATACTAGTTTCGTTTAAAAAATCAAATTAAATCGAGGATTGTTCGAAATTCTACGAAATTTTTCAGATCCTTTCTATATGGTACTAGAGAAGGTTATGATGCAAGTCCAAGCAAAAAAATATCTCAAAATTAGATTCTATGAATCTTTTTGAAATACTAGTTTCGGTAAACAATCCTAGTAAATTATACACAATTTATACAAGTTTCGGTCAAAAAATCTAATTAAATCGAGGATTGTTCGAAATTCCATGAAACTTTTCAGATCCTTTCTATATGGTATTAGGGAAGGTTATGATGCTGGTCCAAGCAAAAAAATTTCTCAAAATTAGATTCTATGAAACTTTTTGAAATACTAGTTTCGGTCAAAAATCGTAGTATATTATACACAATTTATTCTATTTTTGGTCAAAAAATCAAATTAAATTGATGATTGTTCGAAATTCCATGATACTTTTCAGATCCTTTCTACATGGTATTAGGGAAGGTTATGATGCAAGTCCAAGCAAAAACATTTCTCAAAATTAGATTCTATGAAACTTTTTGAAGTACTAGTTTCGGTCAAAAATCGTAGTATATTATACACAATTTCACACTAGTTTCGTTCAAAAAATCAAATTAAATCGAGGATTGTTCGAAATGCTACGAAACTTTTCAGATCCTTTCTATATGGTACTAGAGAAGGTTATGATGCAAGTCCAAGCAAAAAAATTTCTCAAAATTAGATTCTATGAAACTTTTTAAAATACTAGTTTCGGTAAAAAAATCGTAGTATATTATACACAATTTATTCTATTTTTGGTCAAAAAATCAAATTAAATTGATGATTGTTCGAAATTCCATGAAACTTTTCAGATCCTTTCTATATGGTATTAGGGAAGGTTATGATGCAAGTCCAAGCAAAAACATTTCTCAAAATTAGATTCTATGAAACTTTTTGAAATACTAGTTTCGGTCAAAAATCGTAGTATATTATACACAATTTTATACTAGTTTCGTTTAAAAAATCAAATTAAATCGAGGATTGTTCGAAATGCTACGAAATTTTTCAGATCCTTTCTATATGGTACTAGAGAAGGATATGATGCAAGTCCAAGCAAAAAAATATCTCAAAATTAGATTCTATGAAACTTTTTGAAATACTAGTTTCGGTAAAAAATCGTAGTATATTATACACAATTTATTCTATTTTTGGTCAAAAAATCAAATTAAATTGATGATTGTTCGAAATTCCATGAAACTTTTCAGATCCTTTCTATATGGTATTAGGGAAGGTTATGATGCAAGTCCAAGCAAAAACATTTCTCAAACTTAGATTCTATGAAACTTTTTGAAATACTAGTTTCGGTCAAAAATCGTAGTATATTATACACAATTTTATACTAGTTTCGTTTAAAAAATCAAATTAAATCGAGGATTGTTCGAAATTCTACGAAATTTTTCAGATCCTTTCTATATGGTACTAGAGAAGGTTATGATGCAAGTCCAAGCAAAAAAATATCTCAAAATTAGATTCTATGAATCTTTTTGAAATACTAGTTTCGGTAAACAATCCTAGTAAATTATACACAATTTATACAAGATTCGGTCAAAAAATCTAATTAAATCGAGGATTGTTCGAAATTCCATGAAACTTTTCAGATCCTTTCTATATGGTATTAGGGAAGGTTATGATGCTGGTCCAAGCAAAAAAATTTCTCAAAATTAGATTCTATGAAACTTTTTGAAATACTAGTTTCGGTCAAAAATCGTAGTATATTATACACAATTTATTCTATTTTTGGTCAAAAAATCAAATTAAATTGATGATTGTTCGAAATTCCATGAAACTTTTCAGATCCTTTCTATATGGTATTAGGGAAGGTTATGATGCAAGTCCAAGCAAAAACATTTCTCAAAATTAGATTCTATGAAACTTTTTGAAATACTAGTTTCGGTCAAAAATCGTAGTATATTATACACAATTTTATACTAGTTTCGTTTAAAAAATCAAATTAAATCGAGGATTGTTCGAAATTCTACGAAATTTTTCAGATCCTTTCTATATGGTACTAGAGAAGGTTATGATGCAAGTCCAAGCAAAAAAATATCTCAAAATTAGATTCTATGAATCTTTTTGAAATACTAGTTTCGGTAAACAATCCTAGTAAATTATACACAATTTATACAAGTTTCGGTCAAAAAATCTAATTAAATCGAGGATTGTTCGAAATTCCATGAAACTTTTCAGATCCTTTCTATATGGTATTAGGGAAGGTTATGATGCTGGTCCAAGCAAAAAAATTTCTCAAAATTAGATTCTATGAAACTTTTTGAAATACTAGTTTCGGTCAAAAATCGTAGTATATTATACACAATTTATTCTATTTTTGGTCAAAAAATCAAATTAAATTGATGATTGTTCGAAATTCCATGAAACTTTTCAGATCCTTTCTACATGGTATTAGGGAAGGTTATGATGCAAGTCCAAGCAAAAACATTTCTCAAAATTAGATTCTATGAAACTTTTTGAAGTACTAGTTTCGGTCAAAAATCGTAGTATATTATACACAATTTCACACTAGTTTCGTTCAAAAAATCAAATTAAATCGAGGATTGTTCGAAATGCTACGAAACATTTCAGATCCTTTATATATGGTACTAGAGAAGGTTATGATGCAAGTCCAAGCAAAAAAATTTCTCAAAATTAGATTCTATGAAACTTTTTGAAATACTAGTTTCAGTAAAAAAATCGTAGTATATTATACACAATTTATTCTATTTTTGGTCAAAAAATCAAATTAAATTGATGATTGTTCGAAATTCCATGAAACTTTTCAGATCCTTTCTATATGGTATTAGGGATGGTTATGATGCAAGTCCAAGCAAAAACATTTCTCAAAATCAGATTCTATGAAACTTTTTAAAATACTAATTTCGGTCAAAAATCGTAGTATATTATACGCAATTTTATATTAGTTTCGTTCAAAAAATAAAATTAAATCGAGGATTGTTCGAAATGCTACGAAACATTTCAGATCCTTTCTATATGGTACTAGAGAAGGTTATGATGCAAGTCCAAGCAAAAAAATTTCTCAAAATTAGATTCTATGAAACTTTTTGAAATACTAGTTTTGGTAAAAAATCATAGTATATTATACACAATTTATATTATTTTTGGTCAAAAAATCAAATTAAATTGATGATTGTTCGAAATTCCGTGAAAATTTTCAAATCCTTTCTATATGGTATTAGGGATGGTTATGATGCAAGTCCAAGCAAAAACATTTCTCAAAATCAGATTCTATGAAAATTTTTGAAATACTAGTTTCGGTCAAAAATCGTAGTATATTATACACAATTTTATACTAGTTTCGTTTAAAAAATCAAATTAAATCGAGTATTGTTCGAAATGCTACGAAATTTTTCAGATCCTTTCTATATGGTACTAGAGAAGGTTATGATTCAAGTCCAAGCAAAAAAATATCTCAAAATTAGATTCTATGAAACTTTTTGAAATACTAGTTTCGGTAAACAATCCTAGTATATTATACACAATTTATACAAGATTCGGTCAAAAAATCTAATTAAATCGAGGATTGTTCGAAATTCCATGAAACTTTTCAGATCCTTTCTATATGGTATTAGGGAAGGTTATGATGCAAGTCCAAGCAAAAAAATTTCTCAAAATTAGATTCTATGAAACTTTTTGAAATACTAGTTTCGGTAAAAAATCGTAGTATATTATACACAATTTATTCTATTTTTGGTCAAAAAATCAAATTAAATTGATGATTGTTCGAAATTCCATGAAACTTTTCAGATCCTTTCTATATGGTATTAGGGAAGGTTATGATGCAAGTCCAAGCAAAAACATTTCTCAAAATTAGATTCTATGAAACTTTTTGAAATACTAGTTTCGGTCAAAAATCGTAGTATATTATACACAATTTTATACTAGTTTCGTTTAAAAAATCAAATTAAATCGAGGATTGTTCGAAATTCTACGAAATTTTTCAGATCCTTTCTATATGGTACTAGAGAAGGTTATGATGCAAGTCCAAGCAAAAAAATATCTCAAAATTAGATTCTATGAATCTTTTTGAAATACTAGTTTCGGTAAACAATCCTAGTAAATTATACACAATTTATACAAGTTTCGGTCAAAAAATCTAATTAAATCGAGGATTGTTCGAAATTCCATGAAACTTTTCAGATCCTTTCTATATGGTATTAGGGAAGGTTATGATGCTGGTCCAAGCAAAAAAATTTCTCAAAATTAGATTCTATGAAACTTTTTGAAATACTAGTTTCGGTCAAAAATCGTAGTATATTATACACAATTTATTCTATTTTTGGTCAAAAAATCAAATTAAATTGATGATTGTTCGAAATTCCATGATACTTTTCAGATCCTTTCTACATGGTATTAGGGAAGGTTATGATGCAAGTCCAAGCAAAAACATTTCTCAAAATTAGATTCTATGAAACTTTTTGAAGTACTAGTTTCGGTCAAAAATCGTAGTATATTATACACAATTTCACACTAGTTTCGTTCAAAAAATCAAATTAAATCGAGGATTGTTCGAAATGCTACGAACCTTTTCAGATCCTTTCTATATGGTACTAGAGAAGGTTATGATGCAAGTCCAAGCAAAAAAATTTCTCAAAATTAGATTCTATGAAACTTTTTGAAATACTAGTTTCGGTAAAAAAATCGTAGTATATTATACACAATTTATTCTATTTTTGGTCAAAAAATCAAATTAAATTGATGATTGTTCGAAATTCCATGAAACTTTTCAGATCCTTTCTATATGGTATTAGTGAAGGTTATGATGCAAGTCCAAGCAAAAACATTTCTCAAAATTAGATTCTATGAAACTTTTTGAAATACTAGTTTCGGTCAAAAATCGTAGTATATTATACACAATTTTATACTAGTTTCGTTTAAAAAATCAAATTAAATCGAGGATTGTTCGAAATGCTACGAAATTTTTCAGATCCTTTCTATATGGTACTAGAGAAGGTTATGATGCAAGTCCAAGCAAAAAAATATCTCAAAATTAGATTCTATGAAATTTTTTGAAATACTAGTTTCGGTAAACAATCGTAGTATATTATACACAATTTATACTAGTTTCGGTCAAAAAATCTAATTAAATCGTGGATTGTTCGAAATTCCATGAAACTTTTCAGATCCTTTCTATATGGTATTAGGGAAGGTTATGATGCAAGTCCAAGCAAATTTTTTTTTATCAAAATTAGATTCTATGAAACTTTTTGAAATACTAGTTTCGGTCAAAAATCGTAGTATATTATACACAATTTATACTATTTTTGGTCAAAAAATCTAATTAAATCGAGGATTGTTCGAAATTCCATGAAACTTTTCAGATCCTTTCTATATGGTATTAGGGAAGGTTATGATGCTGGTCCAAGCAAAAAAATTT
The DNA here is from genome assembly GCA_963966055.1 of Lathyrus aphaca. NCBI lineage: Eukaryota > Viridiplantae > Streptophyta > Magnoliopsida > Fabales > Fabaceae > Lathyrus > Lathyrus aphaca. The sequence continues at coordinate 35,039,351 of OZ014523.1, forward strand.
CTCAAAATTAGATTCTATGAAACTTTTTGAAATACTAGTTTCGGTCAAAAATCGTAGTATATTATACACAATTTATTCTATTTTTGGTCAAAAAATCAAATTAAATTGATGATTGTTCGAAATTCCATGAAACTTTTCAGATCCTTTCTACATGGTATTAGGGAAGGTTATGATGCAAGTCCAAGCAAAAACATTTCTCAAAATTAGATTCTATGAAACTTTTTGAAGTACTAGTTTCGGTCAAAAATCGTAGTATATTATACACAATTTCACACTAGTTTCGTTCAAAAAATCAAATTAAATCGAGGATTGTTCGAAATGCTACGAAACTTTTCAGATCCTTTATATATGGTACTAGAGAAGGTTATGATGCAAGTCCAAGCAAAAAAATTTCTCAAAATTAGATTCTATGAAACTTTTTGAAATACTAGTTTCAGTAAAAAAATCGTAGTATATTATACACAATTTATTCTATTTTTGGTCAAAAAATCAAATTAAATTGATGATTGTTCGAAATTCCATGAAACTTTTCAGATCCTTTCTATATGGTATTAGGGATGGTTATGATGCAAGTCCAAGCAAAAACATTTCTCAAAATCAGATTCTATGAAACTTTTTAAAATACTAATTTCGGTCAAAAATCGTAGTATATTATACGCAATTTTATATTAGTTTCGTTCAAAAAATAAAATTAAATCGAGGATTGTTCGAAATGCTACGAAACATTTCAGATCCTTTCTATATGGTACTAGAGAAGGTTATGATGCAAGTCCAAGCAAAAAAATTTCTCAAAATTAGATTCTATGAAACTTTTTGAAATACTAGTTTTGGTAAAAAATCATAGTATATTATACACAATTTATATTATTTTTGGTCAAAAAATCAAATTAAATTGATGATTGTTCGAAATTCCGTGAAAATTTTCAAATCCTTTCTATATGGTATTAGGGATGGTTATGATGCAAGTCCAAGCAAAAACATTTCTCAAAATCAGATTCTATGAAAATTTTTGAAATACTAGTTTCGGTCAAAAATCGTAGTATATTATACACAATTTTATACTAGTTTCGTTTAAAAAATCAAATTAAATCGAGTATTGTTCGAAATGCTACGAAATTTTTCAGATCCTTTCTATATGGTACTAGAGAAGGTTATGATTCAAGTCCAAGCAAAAAAATATCTCAAAATTAGATTCTATGAAACTTTTTGAAATACTAGTTTCGGTAAACAATCCTAGTATATTATACACAATTTATACAAGATTCGGTCAAAAAATCTAATTAAATCGAGGATTGTTCGAAATTCCATGAAACTTTTCAGATCCTTTCTATATGGTATTAGGGAAGGTTATGATGCAAGTCCAAGCAAAAAAATTTCTCAAAATTAGATTCTATGAAACTTTTTGAAATACTAGTTTCGGTCAAAAATCGTAGTATATTATACACAATTTATTCTATTTTTGGTCAAAAAATCAAATTAAATTGATGATTGTTCGAAATTCCATGAAACTTTTCAGATCCTTTCTACATGGTATTAGGGAAGGTTATGATGCAAGTCCAAGCAAAAACATTTCTAAAAATTAGATTCTATGAAACTTTTTGAAGTACTAGTTTCGGTCAAAAATCGTAGTGTATTATACACAATTTTATACTAGTTTCGTTTAAAAATTCAAATTAAATCGAGGATTGTTTGAAATGCTACGAAACGTTTCAGATCCTTTCTATATGGTACTAGAGAAGGTTGTGATGCAAGTCCAAGCAAAAAAATATTTCAAAATTAGATTCTATGAAACTTTTTGAAATACTAGTTTCGGTAAACAATCGTAGTATATTATACACAATTTATACTGGTTTCGGTCAAAAAATCTAATTAAATCGAGGATTGTTCGAAATTTTATGAAACTTTTCAGATCCTTTCTATATGGTATTAGAGAAGGCTATGATGCAAGTCCAAGAAATTTTTTTTCTCAAAATTACATTCTATGAAACTTTTTGAAATACTAGTTTCGGTCAAAAATCGTAGTATATTATACACAATTTATACTATTTTTGGTCAAAAAATCAAGTTAAATTGATGATTGTTCTAAATTCCCTGAAACTTTTCAAATCCTTTCTATATGGTATTAGGGATGGTTAAGATGCAAGTCCAAGCAAAAACATTTCTCAAAATCAGATTCTATGAAACTTTTTGAAATACTAGTTTCGGTCAAAAATCGTAGTATATTATACACAATTTTATACTAGTTTCGTTCAAAAAATCAAATTAAATCGAGGATTGTTCGAAATGCTACGAAACTTTTCAGATCCTTTCTATATGGTACTAGAGAAGGTTATGATGCAAGTCCAAGCAAAAACATTTCTCAAAATTAGATTCTATGAAACTTTTTGAAATACTAGTTTCGGTCAAAAATCGTAGTATATTATACACAATTTTATACTAGTTTCGTTTAAAAAATCAAATTAAATCGAGGATTGTTCGAAATGCTACGAAATTTTTCAGATCCTTTCTATATGGTACTAGAGAAGGTTATGATGCAAGTCCAAGCAAAAAAATATCTCAAAATTAGATTCTATGAAAATTTTTGAAATACTAGTTTCGTTAAACAATCGTAGTATATTATACACAATTTATACTAGTTTCGGTCAAAAAATCTAATATAATCGTGGATTGTTCGAAATTCCATGAAACTTTTCAGATCCTTTCTATATGGTATTAGGGAAGGTTATGATGCAAGTCCAAGCAAATTTTTTTTATCAATATTAGATTCTATGAAACTTTTTGAAATACTAGTTTCGGTCAAAAATCGTAGTATATTATACACAATTTATACTATTTTTGGTCAAAAAATAAAATAAAATTGATGATTGTTCGAAATTCCATGAAACTTTTCAGATCCTTTCTATATGGTATTAGGGATGGTTATGATGCAAGTCCAAGCAAAAACATTTCTCAAAATCAGATTCTATGAAACTTTTTAAAATACTAATTTCGGTCAAAAATCGTAGTATATTATACGCAATTTTATATTAGTTTCGTTCAAAAAATAAAATTAAATCGAGGATTGTTCGAAATGCTACGAAACTTTTCAGATCCTTTCTATATGGTACCAAAGAAGGTTATGATGCAAGTCCAAGCAAAAAAATTTCTCAAAATTAGATTCTATGAAACTTTTTGAAATACTAGTTTCGGTAAAAAATCATAGTATATTATACACAATTTATACTATTTTTGGTCAAAAAATCAAATTAAATTGATGATTGTTCGAAATTCCGTGAAAATTTTCAAATCCTTTCTATATGGTATTAGGGATGGTTATGATGCAAGTCCAAGCAAAAACATTTCTCAAAATCAGATTCTATGAAAAATTTTGAAATACTAGTTTCGGTCAAAAATCGTAGTATATTATACACAATTTTATACTAGTTTCGTTTAAAAAATAAAATTAAATCGAGTATTGTTCGAAATGCTACAAAATTTTTCAGATCCTTTCTATATGGTACTAGAGAAGGTTATGATGCAACTCCAAGCAAAAAAATATCTCAAAATTAGATTCTATGAAACTTTTTGAAATACTACTTTCTGTAAACAATCCTAGTATATTATACACAATTTATACAAGTTTCGGTCAAAAAATCTAATCAAATCGAGGATTGTTCGAAATTCCATGAAACTTTTCAGATCCTTTCTATATGGTATTAGAGAAGGTTATGATGCAAGTCCAAGCAAAAAAATTTCTCAAAATTAGATTCTATGAAACTTTTTGAAATACTAGTTTCTGTCAAAAATCGTAGTATATTATACACAATTTATTCTATTTTTGGTCAAAAAATCAAATTAAATTGATGATTGTTCGAAATTCCATGAAACTTTTCAGATCCTTTCTACATGGTATTAGGGAAGGTTATGATGCAAGTCCAAGCAAAAACATTTCTCAAAATTAGATTCTATGAAACTTTTTGAAGTACTAGTTTCGGTCAAAAATCGTAGTGTATTATACACAATTTTATACTAGTTTCGTTTAAAAATTCAAATTAAATCGAGGATTGTTCGAAATGCTACGAAACGTTTCAGATCCTTTCTATATGGTACTAGAGAAGGTTATGATGCAAGTCCAAGCAAAAAAATATCTCAAAATTAGATTCTATGAAAATTTTTGAAATACTAGTTTCGGTAAACAATCGTAGTATATTATACACAATTTATACTAGTTTCGGTCAAAAAATCTAATTAAATCGTGGATTGTTCGAAATTCCATGAAACTTTTCAGATCCTTTCTATATGGTATTAGGGAAGGTTATGATGCAAGTCCAAGCAAATTTTTTTTATCAAAATTAGATTCTATGAAACTTTTTGAAATACTAGTTTCGGTCAAAAATCGTAGTATATTATACACAATTTATACTATTTTTGGTCAAAAAATCAAATTAAATTGATGATTGTTCGAAATTCCATGAAACTTTTCAGATCCTTTCTATATGGTATTAGGGATGGTTATGATGCAAGTCCAAGCAAAAACATTTCTCAAAATCAGATTCTATGAAACTTTTTAAAACACTAATTTCGGTCAAAAATCGTAGTATATTATACGCAATTTTATATTAGTTTCGTTCAAAAAATAAAATTAAATCGAGGATTGTTCGAAATGCTACGAAACTTTTCAGATCCTTTCTATATGGTACTAGAGAAGGTTATGATGCAAGTCCAAGCAAAAAAATTTCTCAAAATCAGATTCTATGAAACTTTTTGAAATACTAGTTTCGGTAAAAAATCATAGTATATTATACACAATTTATACTATTTTTGGTCAAAAAATCAAATTAAATTGATGATTGTTTGAAATTCCGTGAAAATTTTCAAATCCTTTCTATATGGTATTAGGGATGGTTATGATGCAAGTCCAAGCAAAAACATTTCTCAAAATCAGATTCTATGAAAATTTTTGAAATACTAGTTTCGGTCAAAAATCGTAGTATATTATACACAATTTTATACTAGTTTCGTTTAAAAAATCAAATTAAATGGAGGATTGTTCGAAATGCTACGAAATTTTTCAGATCCTTTCTATATGGTACTAGAGAAGGTTATGATGCAAGTCCAAGCAAAAAAATATCTCAAAATTAGATTCTATGAAACTTTTTGAAATACTAGTTTCGGTAAACAATCCTAGTATATTATACACAATTTATACAAGTTTCGGTCAAAAAATCTAATTAAATCGAGGATTGTTCGAAATTCCATGAAACGTTTCAGATCCTTTCTATATGGTATTAGAGAAGGTTATGATGCAAGTCCAAGCAAAAAAATTTCTCAAAATTAGATTCTATGAAACTTTTTGAAATACTAGTTTCTGTCAAAAATCGTAGTATATTATACACAATTTATTCTATTTTTGGTCAAAAAATCAAATTAAATTGATGATTGTTCGAAATTCCATGAAACTTTTCAGATCCTTTCTACATGGTATTAGGGAAGGTTATGATGCAAGTCCAAGCAAAAACATTTCTCAAAATTAGATTCTATGAAACTTTTTGAAGTACTAGTTTCGGTCAAAAATCGTAGTGTATTATACACAATTTTATACTAGTTTCGTTTAAAAATTCAAATTAAATCGAGGATTGTTCGAAATGCTACGAAACGTTTCAGATCCTTTCTATATGGTACTAGAGAAGGTTGTGATGCAAGTCCAAGCAAAAAAATATCTCAAAATTAGATTCTATGAAACTTTTTGAAATACTAGTTTCGGTAAACAATCGTAGTATATTATACACAATTTATACTAGTTTCGGTCAAAAAATCTAATTAAATCGTGGATTGTTCGAAATTCCATGAAACTTTTCAGATCCTTTCTATATGGTATTAGGGAAGGTTATGATGCAAGTCCAAGCAAATTTTTTTTATCAAAATTAGATTCTATGAAACTTTTTGAAATACTAGTTTCGGTCAAAAATCGTAGTATATTATACACAATTTATACTATTTTTGGTCAAATAATCAAATTAAATTGATGATTGTTCGAAATTCCATGAAACTTTTCAGATCCTTTCTATATGGTATTAGGGATGGTTATGATGCAAGTCCAAGCAAAAACATTTCTCAAAATCAGATTCTATGAAACTTTTTAAAACACTAATTTCGGTCAAAAATCGTAGTATATTATACGCAATTTTATATTAGTTTCGTTCAAAAAATAAAATTAAATCGAGGATTGTTCGAAATGCTACGAAACTTTTCAGATCCTTTCTATATGGTACTAGAGAAGGTTATGATGCAAGTCCAAGCAAAAAAATTTCTCAAAATCAGATTCTATGAAACTTTTTGAAATACTAGTTTCGGTAAAAAATCATAGTATATTATACACAATTTATACTATTTTTGGTCAAAAAATCAAATTAAATTGATGATTGTTCGAAATTCCGTGAAAATTTTCAAATCCTTTCTATATGGTATTAGGGATGGTTATGATGCAAGTCCAAGCAAAAACATTTCTCAAAATCAGATTCTATGAAAATTTTTGAAATACTAGTTTCGGTCAAAAATCGTAGTATATTATACACAATTTTATACTAGTTTCGTTTAAAAAATCAAATTAAATGGAGGATTGTTCGAAATGCTACGAAATTTTTCAGATCCTTTCTATATGGTACTAGAGAAGGTTATGATGCAAGTCCAAGCAAAAAAATATCTCAAAATTAGATTCTATGAAACTTTTTGAAATACTAGTTTCGGTAAACAATCCTAGTATATTATACACAATTTATACAAGTTTCGGTCAAAAAATCTAATTAAATCGAGGATTGTTCGAAATTCCATGAAACGTTTCAGATCCTTTCTATATGGTATTAGAGAAGGTTATGATGCAAGTACAAGCAAAAAAATTTCTCAAAATTAGATTCTATGAAACTTTTTGAAATACTAGTTTCTGTCAAAAATCGTAGTATATTATACACAATTTATTCTATTTTTGGTCAAAAAATCAAATTAAATTGATGATTGTTCGAAATTCCATGAAACTTTTCAGATCCTTTCTACATGGTATTAGGGAAGGTTATGATGCAAGTCCAAGCAAAAACATTTCTCAAAATTAGATTCTATGAAACTTTTTGAAGTACTAGTTTCGGTCAAAAATCGTAGTGTATTATACACAATTTTATACTAGTTTCGTTTAAAAATTCAAATTAAATCGAGGATTGTTCGAAATGCTACGAAACGTTTCAGATCCTTTCTATATGGTACTAGAGAAGGTTGTGATGCAAGTCCAAGCAAAAAAATATCTCAAAATTAGATTCTATGAAACTTTTTGAAATACTAGTTTCGGTAAACAATCGTAGTATATTATACACAATTTATACTAGTTTCGGTCAAAAAATCTAATTAAATCGTGGATTGTTCGAAATTCCATGAAACTTTTCAGATCCTTTCTATATGGTATTAGGGAAGGTTATGATGCAAGTCCAAGCAAATTTTTTTTATCAAAATTAGATTCTATGAAACTTTTTGAAATACTAGTTTCGGTCAAAAATCGTAGTATATTATACACAATTTATACTATTTTTGGTCAAATAATCAAATTAAATTGATGATTGTTCGAAATTCCATGAAACTTTTCAGATCCTTTCTATATGGTATTAGGGATGGTTATGATGCAAGTCCAAGCAAAAACATTTCTCAAAATCAGATTCTATGAAACTTTTTAAAACACTAATTTCGGTCAAAAATCGTAGTATATTATACGCAATTTTATATTAGTTTCGTTCAAAAAATTAAATTAAATCGAGGATTGTTCGAAATGCTACGAAACTTTTCAGATCCTTTCTACATGGTACTAGAGAAGGTTATGATGCAAGTCCAAGCAAAAAAATTTCTCAAAATCAGATTCTATGAAACTTTTTGAAATACTAGTTTCGGTAAAAAATCATAGTATATTATACACAATTTATACTATTTTTGGTCAAAAAATCAAATTAAATTGATGATTGTTCGAAATTCCGTGAAAATTTTCAAATCCTTTCTATATGGTATTAGGGATGGTTATGATGCAAGTCCAAGCAAAAACATTTCTCAAAATCAGATTCTATGAAAATTTTTGAAATACTAGTTTCGGTCAAAAATCGTAGTATATTATACACAATTTTATACTAGTTTCGTTTAAAAAATCAAATTAAATCGAGGATTGTTCGAAATGCTACGAAATTTTTCAGATCCTTTCTATATGGTACTAGAGAAGGTTATGATGCAAGTCCAAGCAAAAAAATATCTCAAAATTAGATTCTATGAAACTTTTTGAAATACTAGTTTCGGTAAACAATCCTAGTATATTATACACAATTTATACAAGTTTCGGTCATAAAATCTAATTAAATCGAGGATTGTTCGAAATTCCATGAAACGTTTCAGATCCTTTCTATATGGTATTAGAGAAGGTTATGATGCAAGTCCAAGCAAAAAAATTTCTCAAAATTAGATTCTATGAAACTTTTTGAAATACTAGTTTCTGTCAAAAATCGTAGTATATTATACACAATTTATTCTATTTTTGGTCAAAAAATCAAATTAAATTGATGATTGTTCGAAATTCCATGAAACTTTTCAGATCCTTTCTACATGGTATTAGGGAAGGTTATGATGCAAGTCCAAGCAAAAACATTTCTCAAAATTAGATTCTATGAAACTTTTTGAAGTACTAGTTTCGGTCAAAAATCGTAGTGTATTATACACAATTTTATACTAGTTTCGTTTAAAAATTCAAATTAAATCGAGGATTGTTCGAAATGCTACGAAACGTTTCAGATCCTTTCTATATGGTACTAGAGAAGGTTGTGATGCAAGTCCAAGCAAAAAAATATCTCAAAATTAGATTCTATGAAACTTTTTGAAATACTAGTTTCGGTAAACAATCGTAGTATATTATACACAATTTATACTGGTTTCGGTCAAAAAAGCTAATTAAATCGAGGATTGTTCGAAATTTTATGAAACTTTTCAGATCCTTTCTATATGGTATTAGGGAAGGTTATGATGCAAGTCCAAGCAAAAAATTTTCTCAAAATTACATTCTATGAAACTTTTTAAAATACTAGTTTCTGTCAAAAATCGTAGTATATTATACACAATTTTATACTAGTTTCGTTTAAAAAATCAAATTAATTCGAGGATTGTTCGAAATGCTACGAAATTTTTCAGATCCTTTCTATATGGTACTAGAGAAGGTTATGATGCAAGTCCAAGCAAAAAAATATCTCAAAATTAGATTCTATGAAAATTTTTGAAATACTAGTTTCGGTAAACAATCGTAGTATATTATACACAATTTATACTAGTTTCGGTCAAAAAATCTAATTAAATCGTGGATTGTTCGAAATTCCATGAAACTTTTCAGATCCTTTCTATATGGTATTAGGGAAGGTTATGATGCAAGTCCAAGCAAATTTTTTTTATCAAAATTAGATTCTATGAAACTTTTTGAAATACTAGTTTCGGTCAAAAATCGTAGTATATTATACACAATTTATACTATTTTTGGTCAAAAAATCAAATTAAATTGATGATTGTTCGAAATTCCATGAAACTTTTCAGATCCTTTCTATATGGTATTCGGGATGGTTATGATGCAAGTCCAAGCAAAAACATTTCTAAAAATCAGATTCTATGAAACTTTTTAAAATACTAATTTCGGTCAAAAATCGTAGTATATTATACGCAATTTTATATTAGTTTCGTTCAAAAAATAAAATTAAATCGAGGATTGTTCGAAATGCTACGAAACTTTTCAGATCCTTTCTATATGGTACTAGAGAAGGTTATGATGCAAGTCCAAGCAAAAAAATTTCTCAAAATAAGATTCTATGAAACTTTTTGAAATACTAGTTTCGGTCAAAAATCGTAGTATATTATACACAATTTATTCTATTTTTGGTCAAAAAATCAAGTTAAATTGATGATTGTTCTAAATTCCCTGAAACTTTTCAAATCCTTTCTATATGGTATTAGGGATGGTTATGATGCAAGTCCAAGCAAAAACATTTCTCAAAATCAGATTCTATGAAACTTTTTGAAATACTAGTTTCGGTCAAAAATCGTAGTATATTATACACAATTTTATACTAGTTTCGTTCAAAAAATCAAATTAAATCGAGGATTGTTCGAAATGCTACGAAACTTTTCAGATCCTTTCTATATGGTACTAGAGAAGGTTATGATGCAAGTCCAAGCAAAAAAATTTCTCAAAATTAGATTCTATGAAACTTTTTGAAATACTAGTTTCGGTCAAAAATCGTAGTATATTATACACAATTTATTCTATTTTTGGTCAAAAAATCAAATTAAATTGATGATTGTTCGAAATTCCATGAAACTTTTCAGATCCTTTCTATATGGTATTAGGGAAGGTTATGATGCAAGTCCAAGCAAAAACATTTCTCAAAATTAGATTCAATGAAACTTTTTGAAATACTAGTTTCGGTCAAAAATCGTAGTATATTATACACAATTTTATACTAGTTTCGTTTAAAAAATCAAATTAAATCGAGGATTGTTCGAAATGCTACGAAATTTTTCAGATCCTTTCTATATGGTACTAGAGAAGGTTATGATGCAAGTCCAAGCAAAAAAATATCTCAAAATTAGATTCTATGAAAATTTTTGAAATACTAGTTTCGGTAAACAATCGTAGTATATTATACACAATTTATACTAGTTTCGGTCAAAAAATCTAATTAAATCGTGGATTGTTCGAAATTCCATGAAACTTTTCAGATCCTTTCTATATGGTATTAGGGATGGTTATGATGCAAGTCCAAGCAAAAAGATTTCTCAAAATCAGATTCTATGAAACTTTTTAAAATACTAATTTCGGTCAAAAATCTGAGTATATTATATGCAATTTTATATTAGTTTCGTTCAAAAAATAAAATTAAATCGAGGATTGTTTGAAATGCTACGAAACTTTTCAGATCCTTTCTATATGGTACTAGAGAAGGTTATGATGCAAGTCCAAGCAAAAAAATATTCCAAAATTAGATTCTATGAAACTTTTTGAAATACTAGTTTCGGTAAACAATCGTAGTATATTATACACAATTTATACAAGTTTCGGTCAAAAAATCTAATTAAATCGAGGATTGTTCGAAATTCCATGAAACTTTTCAGATCCTTTCTATATGGTATTAGGGAAGGTTATGATGCAAGTCCAAGCAAAAAAATTTCTCAAAATTAGATTCTTTGAAACTTTTTGAAATACTAGTTTCGGTCAAAAATCGTAGTATATTATACACAATTTATTCTATTTTTGGTCAAAAAATGAAATTAAATTGATGATTGTTCGAAATTCCGTAAAAATTTTCAGATCCTTTCTACATGGTACAAGGGAAGGTTATGATGCAAGTCCAAGCAAAAACATTTCTCAAAATTAGATTCTATGAAACTTTTTGAAGTACTAGTTTCGGTCAAAAATCGTAGTATATTATACATAATTTTATACTAGTTTCGTTTAAAAATTCAAATTAAATCGAGGATTGTTCGAAATGCTACGAAACGTTTCAGATCCTTTCTATATGGTACTAGAGAAGGTTGTGATGCAAGTCCAAGCAAAAAAATATCTCAAAATTAGATTCTATGAAACTTTTTGAAATACTAGTTTCGGTAAACAATCGTAGTATATTATACACAATTTATACTGGTTTCGGTCAAAAAATCTAATTAAATCGAGGATTGTTCGAAATTTTATGAAACTTTTCAGATCCTTTATATATGGTATTAGGGAAGGCTATGATGCAAGTCCAAGCAAAAAATTTTCTCAAAATTACATTCTATGAAACTTTTTGAAATACTAGTTTCGGTCAAAAATCGTAGTATATTATACATAATTTATACTATTTTTGGTCAAAAAATCAAGTTAAATTGATGATTGTTCTAAATTCCCTGAAACTTTTCAAATCCTTTCTATATGGTATTAGGGATGGTTATGATGCAAGTCCAAGCAAAAACATTTCTCAAAATCAGATTCTATGAAACTTTTTGAAATACTAGTTTCGGTCAAAAATCGTAGTATATTATACACAATTTTATACTAGTTTCGTTCAAAAAATCAAATTAAATCGAGGATTGTTCGAAATGCTACGAAACTTTTTAGATCCTTTCTATATGGTACTAGAGAAGGTTATGATGCAAGTCCAAGCAAAATAATGTCTCAAAATTAGATTCTATGAAACTTTTTGAAATACTAGTTTCGGTCAAAAATCGTAGTATATTATACACAATTTATTCTATTTTTGGTCAAAAAATCAAATTAAATTGATGATTGTTCGAAATTCCATGAAACTTTTCAGATCCTTTCTATATGGTATTAGGGAAGGTTATGATGCAAGTCCAAGCAAATTTTTTTTATCAAAATTAGATTCTATGAAACTTTTTGAAATACTAGTTTCGGTAAAAAATCGTAGTTTATTATACACAATTTATTCTATTTTTGGTCAAAAAATCAAATTAAATTGATGATTGTTCGAAATTCCATGAAACTTTTCAGATCCTTTCTATATGGTATTAGGGAAGGTTATGATGCAAGTCCAAGCAAAAACATTTCTCAAAATTAGATTCTATGAAACTTTTTGAAATAATAGTTTCGGTCAAAAATCGTAGTATATTATACACAATTTTATACTAGTTTCGTTTAAAAAATCAAATTAAATCGAGGATTGTTCGAAATGCTACGAAACTTTTCAGATCCTTTCTATATGGTACTAGAGAAGGTTATGATGCAAGTCCAAGCAAAAAAATTTCTCAAAATAAGATTCTATGAAACTTTTTGAAATACTAGTTTCGGTCAAAAATCGTAGTATATTATACACAATTTATTCTATTTTTGGTCAAAAAATCAAGTTAAATTGATGATTGTTCTAAATTCCCTGAAACTTTTCAAATCCTTTCTATATGGTATTAGGGATGGTTATGATGCAAGTCCAAGCAAAAACATTTCTCAAAATTAGATTCAATGAAACTTTTTGAAATACTAGTTTCTGTCAAAAATCGTAGTATATTATACACAATTTTATACTAGTTTCGTTTAAAAAATCAAATTAAATCGAGGATTGTTCGAAATGCTACGAAATTTTTCAGATCCTTTCTATATGGTACTAGAGAAGGTTATGATGCAAGTCCAAGCAAAAAAATATCTCAAAATTAGATTCTATGAAAATTTTTGAAATACTAGTTTCGGTAAACAATCGTAGTATATTATACACAATTTATACTAGTTTCGGTCAAAAAATCTAATTAAATCGTGGATTGTTCGAAATTCCATGAAACTTTTCAGATCCTTTCTATATGGTATTAGGGAAGGTTATGATGCAAGTCCAAGCAAATTTTTTTTATCAAAATTAGATTCTATGAAACTTTTTGAAATACTAGTTTCGGTCAAAAATCGTAGTATATTATACACAATTTATACTATTTTTGGTCAAAAAATCAAATTAAATTGATGATTGTTCGAAATTCCATGAAACTTTTCAGATCCTTTCTATATGGTATTAGGGATGGTTATGATGCAAGTCCAAGCAAAAACATTTCTAAAAATCAGATTCTATGAAACTTTTTAAAATACTAATTTCGGTCAAAAATCGTAGTATATTATACGCAATTTTATATTAGTTTCGTTCAAAAAATTAAATTAAATCGAGGATTGTTCGAAATGCTACGAAACTTTTCAGATCCTTTCTATATGGTACTAGAGAAGGTTATGATGCAAGTCCAAGCAAAAAAATTTCTCAAAATAAGATTCTATGAAACTTTTTGAAATACTAGTTTCGGTCAAAAATCGTAGTATATTATACACAATTTATTCTATTTTTGGTCAAAAAATCAAGTTAAATTGATGATTGTTCTAAATTCCCTGAAACTTTTCAAATCCTTTCTATATGGTATTAGGGATGGTTATGATGCAAGTCCAAGCAAAAACATTTCTCAAAATCAGATTCTATGAAACTTTTTGAAATACTAGTTTCTGTCAAAAATCGTAGTATATTATACACAATTTTATACTAGTTTCGTTTAAAAAATCAAATTAAATCGAGGATTTTTCGAAATGCTACGAAATTTTTCAGATCCTTTCTATATGGTACTAGAGAAGGTTATGATGCAAGTCCAAGCAAAAAAATTTCTCAAAATTAGATTCTATGAAACTTTTTGAAATACTAGTTTCGGTCAAAAATCGTAGTATATTATACACAATTTATTCTATTTTTGGTCAAAAAATCAAATTAAATTGATGATTGTTAGAAATTCCATGAAACTTTTCAGATCCTTTCTATATGGTATTAGGGAAGGTTATGATGCAAGTCCAAGCAAAAACATTTCTCAAAATTAGATTCAATGAAACTTTTTGAAATACTAGTTTCGGTCAAAAATCGTAGTATATTATACACAATTTTATACTAGTTTCGTTTAAAAAATCAAATTAAATCGAGGATTGTTCGAAATGCTACGAAATTTTTCAGATCCTTTCTATATGGTACTAGAGAAGGTTATGATGCAAGTCCAAGCAAAAAAATATCTCAAAATTAGATTCTATGAAAATTTTTGAAATACTAGTTTCGGTAAACAATCGTAGTATATTATACACAATTTATACTAGTTTCGGTCAAAAAATCTAATTAAATCGTGGATTGTTCGAAATTCCATGAAACTTTTCAGATCCTTTCTATATGGTATTAGGGATGGTTATGATGCAAGTCCAAGCAAAAAGATTTCTCAAAATCAGATTCTATGAAACTTTTTAAAATACTAATTTCGGTCAAAAATCGTAGTATATTATACGCAATTTTATATTAGTTTCGTTCAAAAAATTAAATTAAATCGAGGATTGTTTGAAATGCTACGAAACTTTTTAGATCCTTTCTATATGGTACTAGAGAAGGTTAGATTCTATGAAACTTTTTGAAATACTAGTTTCGGTAAAAAATCGTAGTATATTATACACAATTTATACAAGTTTCGGTCAAAAAATCTAATTAAATCGAGGATTGTTCGAAATTCCATGAAACTTTTCAGATCCTTTCTATATGGTATTAGGGAAGGTTATGATGCAAGTCCAAGCAAAAAAATTTCTCAAAATTAGATTCTTTGAAACTTTTTGAAATACTAGTTTCGGTCAAAAATCGTAGTATATTATACACAATTTATTCTATTTTTGGTCAAAAAATGAAATTAAATTGATGATTGTTCGAAATTCCGTAAAAATTTTCAGATCCTTTCTACATGGTACAAGGGAAGGTTATGATGCAAGTCCAAGCAAAAACATTTCTCAAAATTAGATTCTATGAAACTTTTTGAAGTACTAGTTTCGGTCAAAAATCGTAGTATATTATACATAATTTTATACTAGTTTCGTTTAAAAATTCAAATTAAATCGAGGATTGTTCGAAATGCTACGAAACGTTTCAGATCCTTTCTATATGGTACTAGAGAAGGTTGTGATGCAAGTCCAAGCAAAAAAATATCTCAAAATTAGATTCTATGAAACTTTTTGAAATACTAGTTTCGGTAAACAATCGTAGTATATTATACACAATTTATACTGGTTTCGGTCAAAAAATCTAATTAAATCGAGGATTGTTCGAAATTTTATGAAACTTTTCAGATCCTTTCTATATGGTATTAGGGAAGGCTATGATGCAAGTCCAAGCAAAAAATTTTCTCAAAATTACATTCTATGAAACTTTTTGAAATACTAGTTTCGGTCAAAAATCGTAGTATATTATACACAATTTATTCTATTTTTGGTCAAAAAATCAAATAAAATTGATGATTGTTCGAAATTCCATGAAACTTTTCAGATCCTTTCTATATGGTATTAGGGATGGTTATGATGCAAGTCCAAGCAAAAACATTTCTCAAAATCAGATTCTATGAAACTTTTTAAAATACTAGTTTCGGTCAAAAATCGTAGTATATTAAACGCAATTTTATACTAGTTTCGTTCAAAAAATAAAATTAAATCGAGGATTGCTCGAAATGCTACGAAACTTTTCAGATCCTTTCTATATGGTACTAGAGAAGGTTATGATGCAAGTCCAAGCAAAAAAATTTCTCAAAATTAGATTCTATGAAACATTTTGAAATACTAGTTTCGGTAAAAAATCATAGTATATTATACACAATTTATACTATTTTTGGTCAAAAAATGAAATTAAATTGATGATTGTTCGAAATTCCGTGAAAATTTTCAGATCCTTTCTACATGGTACTAGGGAAGGTTATGATGCAAGTCCAAGCAAAAACATTTCTCAAAATTAGATTCTATGAAACTTTTTGAAGTACTAGTTTCGGTCAAAAATCGTAGTATATTATACATAATTTTATACTAGTTTCGTTTAAAAATTCAAATTAAATCGAGGATTGTTCGAAATGCTACGAAACGTTTCAGATCCTTTCTATATGGTACTAGAGAAGGTTGTGATGCAAGTCCAAGCAAACAAATATCTCAAAATTAGATTCTATGAAACTTTTTGAAATACTAGTTTCGGTAAACAATCGTAGTATATTATACACAATTTATACTGGTTTCGGTCAAAAAATCTAATTAAATCGTGGATTGTTCGAAATTTTATGAAACTTTTGAGATCCTTTTTATATGGTATTAGGGAAGGTTATGATGCAAGTCCAAGCAAAAAATTTTCTCAAAATTACATTCTATGAAACTTTTTGAAATACTAGTTTCGGTCAAAAATCGTAGTATATTATACACAATTTATACTATTTTTGGTCAAAAAATCAAGTTAAATTGATGATTGTTCTAAATTCCCTGAAACTTTTCAAATCCTTTCTATATGGTATTAGGGATGGTTATGATGCAAGTCCAAGCAAAAACATTTCTCAAAATCAGATCTATGAAACTTTTTGAAATACTAGTTTCGGTCAAAAATCGTAGTATATTATACACAATTTTATACCAGTTTCGTTCAAAAAATAAAATTAAATCGAGGATTGCTCGAAATGCTACGAAACTTTTCAGATCCTTTCTATATGGTACTAGAGAAGGTTATGATGCAAGTCCAAGCAAAAAAATGTCTCAAAATTAGATTCTATGAAACATTTTGAAATACTAGTTTCGGTCAAAAATCGTAGTATATTATACACAATTTATTCTATTTTTGGTCAAAAAATGAAATTAAATTGATGATTGTTCGAAATTCCGTGAAAATTTTCAGATCCTTTCTACATGGTACTAGGGAAGGTTATGATGCAAGTCCAAGCAAAAACATTTCTCAAAATTAGATTCTATGAAACTTTTTGAAGTACTAGTTTCGGTCAAAAATCGTAGTATATTATACATAATTTTATACTAGTTTCGTTTAAAAATTCAAATTAAATCGAGGATTGTTCGAAATGCTACGAAACGTTTCAGATCCTTTCTATATGGTACTAGAGAAGGTTGTGATGCAAGTCCAAGCAAAAAAATATCTCAAAATTAGATTCTATGAAACTTTTTGAAATACTAGTTTCGGTAAACAATCGTAGTATATTATACACAATTTATACTGGTTTCGGTCAAAAAATCTAATTAAATCGTGGATTGTTCGAAATTTTATGAAACTTTTCAGATCCTTTCTATATGGTATTAGGGAAGGTTATGATGCAAGTCCAAGCAAAAAATTTTCTCAAAATTACATTCTATGAAACTTTTTGAAATACTAGTTTCGGCCAAAAATCGTAGTATATTATACACAATTTATACTATTTTTGGTCAAAAAATCAAGTTAAATTGATGATTGTTCTAAATTCCCTGAAACTTTTCAAATCCTTTCTATATGGTATTAGGGATGGTTATGATGCAAGTCCAAGCAAAAACATTTCTCAAAATCAGATCTATGAAACTTTTTGAAATACTAGTTTCGGTCAAAATTCGTAGTATATTATACACAATTTTATACTAGTTTCGTTCAAAAAATCAAATTAAATCGAGGATTGTTCGAAATGCTACGAAACTTTTTAGATCCTTTCTATATGGTACTAGAGAAGGTTATGATGCAAGTCCAAGCAAAAAAATGTCTCAAAATTAGATTCTATGAAACTTTTTGAAATACTAGTTTCGGTCAAAAATCGTAGTATATTATACACAATTTATTCTATTTTTGGTCAAAAAATCAAATAAAATTGATGATTGTTCGAAATTCCATGAAACTTTTCAGATCCTTTCTATATGGTATTAGGGAAGGTTATGATGCAAGTCCAAGCAAAAACATTTCTCAAAATTAGATTCTATGAAACTTTTTGAAATACTAGTTTCGGTCAAAAATCGTAGTATATTATACACAATTTTATACTAGTTTCGTTTAAAAAATCAAATTAAATCGAGGATTGTTCGAAATGCTACGAAACTTTTCAGATCCTTTCTATATGGTACTAGAGAAGGTTATGATGCAAGTCCAAGCAAAAAAATTTCTCAAAATTAGATTCTATGAAACATTTTGAAATACTAGTTTCGGTAAAAAATCATAGTATATTATACACAATTTATACTATTTTTGGTCAAAAAATGAAATTAAATTGATGATTGTTCGAAATTCCGTGAAAATTTTCAGATCCTTTCTACATGGTACTAGGGAAGGTTATGATGCAAGTCCAAGCAAAAACATTTCTCAAAATTAGATTCTATGAAACTTTTTGAAGTACTAGTTTCGGTCAAAAATCGTAGTATATTATACATAATTTTATACTAGTTTCGTTTAAAAATTCAAATTAAATCGAGGATTGTTCGAAATGCTACGAAACGTTTCAGATCCTTTCTATATGGTACTAGAGAAGGTTGTGATGCAAGTCCAAGCAAAAAAATATCTCAAAATTAGATTCTATGAAACTTTTTGAAATACTAGTTTCGGTAAACAATCGTAGTATATTATACACAATTTATACTGGTTTCGGTCAAAAAATCTAATTAAATCGAGGATTGTTCGAAATTTTATGAAACTTTTCAGATCCTTTCTATATGGTATTAAAGAAGGTTATGATGCAAGTCCAAGCAAAAAATTTTCTCAAAATTACATTCTATGAAACTTTTTGAAATACTAGTTTCGGTCAAAAATCGTAGTATATTATACACAATTTATACTATTTTTGGTCAAAAAATCAAGTTAAATTGATGATTGTTCTAAATTCCCTGAAACTTTTCAGATCCTTTCTATATGGTATTAGGGATGGTTATGATGCAAGTCCAAGCAAAAACATTTCTCAAAATCAGATTCTATGAAACTTTTTAAAATACTAGTTTCGGTCAAAAATCGTAGTATATTATTCGCAATTTTATACTAGTTTCGTTCAAAAAATCAAATTAAATCGAGGATTGTTCGAAATGCTACGAAACTTTTTAGATCCTTTCTATATGGTACTAGAGAAGGTTATGATGCAAGTCCAAGCAAAAAAATGTCTCAAAATTAGATTCTATGAAACTTTTTGAAATACTAGTTTCGGTCAAAAATCGTAGTATATTATACACAATTTATTCTATTTTTGGTCAAAAAATCAAATTAAATTGATGATTGTTCGAAATTCCATGAAACTTTTCAGATCCTTTCTATATGGTATTAGGGAAGGTTATGATGCAAGTCCAAGCAACAACATTTCTCAAAATTAGATTCTATGAAACTTTTTGAAATACTAGTTTCGGTCAAAAATCGTAGTATATTATACACAATTTTATACTAGTTTCGTTTAAAAAATCAAATTAAATCGAGGATTGTTCGAAATGCTACGAAACTTTTCAGATCCTTTCTATATGGTACTAGAGAAGGTTATGATGCAAGTCCAAGCAAAAAAATTTCTCAAAATTAGATTCTATGAAACATTTTGAAATACTAGTTTCGGTAAAAAATCATAGTATATTATACACAATTTATACTATTTTTGGTCAAAAAATGAAATTAAATTGATGATTGTTCGAAATTCCGTGAAAATTTTCAGATCCTTTCTACATGGTACTAGGGAAGGTTATGATGCAAGTCCAAGCAAAAACATTTCTCAAAATTAGATTCTATGAAACTTTTTGAAGTACTAGTTTCGGTCAAAAATCGTAGTATATTATACATAATTTTATACTAGTTTCGTTTAAAAATTCAAATTAAATCGAGGATTGTTCGAAATGCTACGAAACGTTTCAGATCCTTTCTATATGGTACTAGAGAAGGTTGTGATGCAAGTCCAAGCAAAAAAATATCTCAAAATTAGATTCTATGAAACTTTTTGAAATACTAGTTTCGGTAAACAATCGTAGTATATTATACACAATTTATACTGGTTTCGGTCAAAAAATCTAATTAAATCGTGGATTGTTCGAAATTTTATGAAACTTTTCAGATCCTTTCTATATGGTATTAGGGAAGGTTATGATGCAAGTCCAAGCAAAAAATTTTCTCAAAATTACATTCTATGAAACTTTTTGAAATACTAGTTTCGGTCAAAAATCGTAGTATATTATACACAATTTATACTATTTTTGGTCAAAAAATCAAGTTAAATTGATGATTGTTCTAAATTCCCTGAAACTTTTCAAATCCTTTCTATATGGTATTAGGGATGGTTATGATGCAAGTCCAAGCAAAAACATTTCTCAAAATCAGATCTATGAAACTTTTTGAAATACTAGTTTCGGTCAAAAATCGTAGTATATTATACACAATTTTATACTAGTTTCGTTCAAAAAATCAAATTAAATCGAGGATTGTTCGAAATGCTACGAAACTTTTTAGATCCTTTCTATATGGTACTAGAGAAGGTTATGATGCAAGTCCAAGCAAAAAAATGTCTCAAAATTAGATTCTATGAAACTTTTTGAAATACTAGTTTCGGTCAAAAATCGTAGTATATTATACACAATTTATTCTATTTTTGGTCAAAAAATCAAATAAAATTGATGATTGTTCGAAATTCCATGAAACTTTTCAGATCCTTTCTATATGGTATTAGGGAAGGTTATGATGCAAGTCCAAGCAAAAACATTTCTCAAAATTAGATTCTATGAAACTTTTTGAAATACTAGTTTCGGTCAAAAATCGTAGTATATTATACACAATTTTATACTAGTTTCGTTTAAAAAATCAAATTAAATCGAGGATTGTTCGAAATGCTACGAAACTTTTCAGATCCTTTCTATATGGTACTAGAGAAGGTTATGATGCAAGTCCAAGCAAAAAAATTTCTCAAAATTAGATTCTATGAAACATTTTGAAATACTAGTTTCGGTAAAAAATCATAGTATATTATACACAATTTATACTATTTTTGGTCAAAAAATGAAATTAAATTGATGATTGTTCGAAATTCCGTGAAAATTTTCAGATCCTTTCTACATGGTACTAGGGAAGGTTATGATGCAAGTCCAAGCAAAAACATTTCTCAAAATTAGATTCTATGAAACTTTTTGAAGTACTAGTTTCGGTCAAAAATCGTAGTATATTATACATAATTTTATACTAGTTTCGTTTAAAAATTCAAATTAAATCGAGGATTGTTCGAAATGCTACGAAACGTTTCAGATCCTTTCTATATGGTACTAGAGAAGGTTGTGATGCAAGTCCAAGCAAAAAAATATCTCAAAATTAGATTCTATGAAACTTTTTGAAATACTAGTTTCGGTAAACAATCGTAGTATATTATACACAATTTATACTGGTTTCGGTCAAAAAATCTAATTAAATCGTGGATTGTTCGAAATTTTATGAAACTTTTCAGATCCTTTCTATATGGTATTAGGGAAGGTTATGATGCAAGTCCAAGCAAAAAATTTTCTCAAAATTACATTCTATGAAACTTTTTGAAATACTAGTTTCGGTCAAAAATCGTAGTATATTATACACAATTTATACTATTTTTGGTCAAAAAATCAAGTTAAATTGATGATTGTTCTAAATTCCCTGAAACTTTTCAAATCCTTTCTATATGGTATTAGGGATGGTTATGATGCAAGTCCAAGCAAAAACATTTCTCAAAATCAGATCTATGAAACTTTTTGAAATACTAGTTTCGGTCAAAAATCGTAGTATATTATACACAATTTTATACTAGTTTCGTTCAAAAAATCAAATTAAATCGAGGATTGTTCGAAATGCTACGAAACTTTTTAGATCCTTTCTATATGGTACTAGAGAAGGTTATGATGCAAGTCCAAGCAAAAAAATGTCTCAAAATTAGATTCTATGAAACTTTTTGAAATACTAGTTTCGGTCAAAAATCGTAGTATATTATACACAATTTATTCTATTTTTGGTCAAAAAATCAAATAAAATTGATGATTGTTCGAAATTCCATGAAACTTTTCAGATCCTTTCTATATGGTATTAGGGAAGGTTATGATGCAAGTCCAAGCAAAAACATTTCTCAAAATTAGATTCTATGAAACTTTTTGAAATACTAGTTTCGGTCAAAAATCGTAGTATATTATACACAATTTTATACTAGTTTCGTTTAAAAAATCAAATTAAATCGAGGATTGTTCGAAATGCTACGAAACTTTTCAGATCCTTTCTATATGGTACTAGAGAAGGTTATGATGCAAGTCCAAGCAAAAAAATTTCTCAAAATTAGATTCTATGAAACATTTTGAAATACTAGTTTCGGTAAAAAAATCATAGTATATTATACACAATTTATACTATTTTTGGTCAAAAAATGAAATTAAATTGATGATTGTTCGAAATTCCGTGAAAATTTTCAGATCCTTTCTACATGGTACTAGGGAAGGTTATGATGCAAGTCCAAGCATAAACATTTCTCAAAATTAGATTCTATGAAACTTTTTGAAGTACTAGTTTCGGTCAAAAATCGTAGTATATTATACATAATTTTATACTAGTTTCGTTTAAAAATTCAAATTAAATCGAGGATTGTTCGAAATGCTACGAAACATTTCAGATCCTTTCTATATGGTACTAGAGAAGGTTGTGATGCAAGTCCAAGCAAAAAAATATCTCAAAATTAGATTCTATGAAACTTTTTGAAATACTAGTTTCGGTAAACAATCGTAGTATATTATACACAATTTATACTGGTTTCGGTCAAAAAATCTAATTAAATCGAGGATTGTTCGAAATTTTATGAAACTTTTCAGATCCTTTCTATATGGTATTAGGGAAGGTTATGATGCAAGTCCAAGCAAAAAATTTTCTCAAAATTACATTCTATGAAACTTTTTGAAATACTAGTTTCGGTCAAAAATCGTAGTATATTATACACAATTTATACTATTTTTGGTCAAAAAATCAAGTTAAATTGATGATTGTTCTAAATTCCCTGAAACTTTTCAGATCCTTTCTATATGGTATTAGGGATGGTTATGATGCAAGTCCAAGCAAAAACATTTCTCAAAATCAGATTCTATGAAACTTTTTGAAATACTAGTTTCAGTCAAAAATCGTAGTATATTATACACAATTTTATACTAGTTTCGTTCAAAAAATCAAATTAAATCGAGGATTGTTCGAAATGCTACGAAACTTTTTAGATCCTTTCTATATGGTACTAGAGAAGGTTATGATGCAAGTCCAAGCAAAATAATGTCTCAAAAGTAGATTCTATGAAACTTTTTGAAATACTAGTTTCGGTCAAAAATCGTAGTATATTATACACAATTTATTCT
Source organism: Lathyrus aphaca (assembly GCA_963966055.1). Lineage (NCBI taxonomy): Eukaryota > Viridiplantae > Streptophyta > Magnoliopsida > Fabales > Fabaceae > Lathyrus > Lathyrus aphaca. The sequence goes on from OZ014523.1 coordinate 35,062,968, forward strand.
ATTTTTGGTCAAAAAATCAAATTAAATTGATGATTGTTCGAAATTCCATGAAACTTTTCAGATCCTTTCTATATGGTATTAGGGAAGGTTATGATGCAAGTCCAAGCAAAAACATTTCTCAAAATTAGATTCTATGAAACTTTTTGAAATACTAGTTTCGGTCAAAAATTGTAGTATATTATACACAATTTTATACTAGTTTCGTTTAAAAAATCAAATTAAATCGAGGATTGTTCGAAATGCTACGAAACTTTTTAGATCCTTTCTATATGGTACTAGAGAAGGTTATGATGCAAGTCCAAGCAAAAAAATGTCTCAAAATTAGATTCTATGAAACTTTTTGAAATACTAGTTTCGGTCAAAAATCGTACTATATTATACACAATTTATTCTACTTTTGGTCAAAAAATCAAATTAAATTGATGATTGTTCGAAATTCCATGAAACTTTTCAGATCCTTTCTATATGGTATTAGGGAAGGTTATGATGCAAGTCCAAGCAAAAACATTTCTCAAAATTAGATTCTATGAAACTTTTTGAAATACTAGTTTCGGTCAAAAATCGTAGTATATTATACACAATTTTATACTAGTTTCGTTTAAAAAATCAAATTAAATCGAGGATTGTTCAAAATGCTACGAAATTTTTCAGATCCTTTCTATATGGTACTAGAGAAGGTTATGATGCAAGTCCAAGCAAAAAAATATCTCAAAATTAGATTCTATGAAACTTTTTGAAATACTAGTTTCGATAAACAATCGTAGTATATTATACACAATTTATACTAGTTTCGGTCAAAAAATCTAATTAAATCGTGGATTGTTCGAAATTCCATGAAACTTTTCAGATCCTTTCTATATGGTATTAAGGAAGGTTATGATGCAAGTCCAATCAAATTTTTTTATCAAAATTAGATTCTATGAAACTTTTTGAAATACTAGTTTCGGTAAAAAATCGTAGTTTATTATACACAATTTATACTATTTTTGGTCAAAAAATCAAATTAAATTGATGATTGTTCGAAATTCCATGAAACTTTTCAGATCCTTTCTATATGGTATTAGGGATGGTTATGATGCAAGTCCAAGCAAAAACATTTCTCAAAATCAGATTCTATGAAACTTTTTAAAATACTAGTTTCGGTCAAAAATCGTAGTATATTATACGCAATTTTATACTAGTTTCGTTCAAAAAATTAAATTAAATCGAGGATTGCTCGAAATGCTACGAAACTTTTCAGATCCTTTCTATAAGGTACTAGAGAAGGTTATGATGCAAGTCCAAGCAAAAAAATTTCTCAAAATTAGATTTTATGAAACTTTTTGAAATACTAGTTTCGGTAAAAAATCATAGTATATTATATACAATTTATACTATTTTTGGTCAAAAAATCAAATTAAATTGATGATTGTTCGAAATTCCGTGAAAATTTTCAAATCCTTTCTATATGGTATTAGGGATAGTTATGATGCAAGTCCAAGCAAAAACATTTCTCAAAATCAGATTCTATGAAAAATTTTGAAATACTAGTTTCGGTCAAAAATCGTAGTATATTATACACAATTTTATACTAGTTTCGTTTAAAAAATCAAATTAAATCAAGGATTGTTCGAAATGCTACGAAACTTTTCAGATCCTTTCTATATGGTACTAGAGAAGGTTATGATGCAAGTCCAAGCAAAAAAATATTCAAAAATTAGATTCTATGAAACGTTTTGAAATACTAGTTTCGGTAAACAATCGTAGTATATTATACACAATTTATACAAGTTTCGGTCAAAAAATCTAATTAAATCGAGGATTGTTCGAAATTCCATGAAACTTTTCAGATCCTTTCTATATGGTATTAGGGAAGGTTATGATGCAAGTCCAAGCAAAAAAATTTCTCAAAATTAGATTCTTTGAAACTTTTTGAAATACTAGTTTCGCTCAAAAATCGTAGTATATTATACACAATTTATTCTATTTTTGGTCAAAAAATGAAATTAAATTGATGATTGTTCGAAATTCCGTAAAATTTTTCAGATCCTTTCTACATGGTACAAGGGAAGGTTATGATGCAAGTCCAAGCAAAAACATTTCTCAAAATTAGATTCTATGAAACTTTTTGAAGTACTAGTTTCGGTCAAAAATCGTAGTATATTATACATAATTTTATACTAGTTTCGTTTAAAAATTCAAATTAAATCGAGGATTGTTCGAAATGCTACGAAACGTTTCAGATCCTTTCTATATGGTACTAGAGAAGGTTGTGATGCAAGTCCAAGCAAAAAAATATCTCAAAATTAGATTCTATGAAACTTTTTGAAATACTAGTTTCGGTAAACAATCGTAGTATATTATACACAATTTATACTGGTTTCGGTCAAAAAATCTAATTAAATCGAGGATTGTTCGAAATTTTATGAAACTTTTCAGATCCTTTCTATATGGTATTAGGGAAGGTTATGATGCAAGTCCAAGCAAAATATTTTCTCAAAATTACATTCTATGAAACTTTTTGAAATACTAGTTTCGGTCAAAAATCGTAGTATATTATACACAATTTATACTATTTTTGGTCAAAAAATCAAGTTAAATTGATGATTGTTCTAAATTCCCTGAAACTTTTCAAATCCTTTCTATATGGTATTAGGGATGGTTATGATGCAAGTCCAAGCAAAAACATTTCTCAAAATCAGATTCTATGAAACTTTTTGAAATACTAGTTTCGGTCAAAAATCGTAGTATATTATACACAATTTTATACTAGTTTCGTTCAAAAAATCAAATTAAATCGAGGATTGTTCGAAATGCTACGAAACTTTTTAGATCCTTTCTATATGGTACTAGAGAAGGTTATGATGCAAGTCCAAGCAACAAAATGTCTCAAAATTAGATTCTATGAAACTTTTTGAAATACTAGTTTCGGTCAAAAATCGTAGTATATTATACACAATTTATTCTATTTTTGGTCAAAAAATCAAATTAAATTGATGATTGTTCGAAATTCCATGAAACTTTTCAGATCCTTTCTATATGGTATTAGGGAAGGTTATGATGCAAGTCCAAGCAAAAACATTTCTCAAAATTAGATTCTATGAAACTTTTTGAAATACTAGTTTCGGTCAAAAATCGTAGTATATTATACACAATTTTATACTAGTTTCGTTTAAAAAATCAAATTATATCGAGGATTGTTCGAAATGCTACGAAATTTTTCAGATCCTTTCTATATGGTACTAGAGAAGGTTATGATCCAAGTCCAAGCAAAAAAATATCTCAAAATTAGATTCTATGAAACTTTTTGAAATACTAGTTTCGGTAAACAATCGTAGTATATTATACACAATTTATACTAGTTTCGGTCAAAAAATCTAATTAAATCGTGGATTGTTCGAAATTCCATGAAACTTTTCAGATCCTTTCTATATGGTATTAGGGAAGGTTATGATGCAAGTCCAATCAATTTTTTTTATCAAAATTAGATTCTATGAAACTTTTTGAAATACTAGTTTCGGTAAAAAATCGTAGTTTATTATACACAATTTATACTATTTTTGGTCAAAAAATCAAATCAAATTGATGATTGTTCGAAATTCCATGAAACTTTTCAGATCCTTTCTATATGGTATTAGGGATGGTTATGATGCAAGTCCAAGCAAAAACATTTCTCAAAATCAGATTCTATGAAACTTTTTAAAATACTAGTTTCGGTCAAAAATCGTAGTATATTATACGCAATTTTATACTAGTTTCGTTCAAAAAATTAAATTAAATCGAGGATTGCTCAAAATGCTACGAAACTTTTCAGATCCTTTCTATAAGGTACTAGAGAAGGTTATGATGCAAGTCCAAGCAAAAAAATTTCTCAAAATTAGATTTTATGAAACTTTTTGAAATACTAGTTTCGGTAAAAAATCATAGTATATTATACACAATTTATACTATTTTTGGTCAAAAAATCAAATTAAATTGATGATTGTTCGAAATTCCGTGAAAATTTTCAAATCCTTTCTATATGGTATTAGGGATAGTTATGATGCAAGTCCAAGCAAAAACATTTCTCAAAATCAGATTCTATGAAAAATTTTGAAATACTAGTTTCGGTCAAAAATCGTAGTATATTATACACAATTTTATACTAGTTTCGTTTAAAAAATCAAATTAAATCAAGGATTGTTCGAAATGCTACGAAACTTTTCAGATCCTTTCTATATGGTACTAGAGAAGGTTATGATGCAAGTCCAAGCAAAAAAATATTCCAAAATTAGATTCTATGAAACTTTTTGAAATACTAGTTTCGGTAAACAATCGTAGTATATTATACACAATTTATACAAGTTTCGGTCAAAAAATCTAATTAAATCGAGGATTGTTCGAAATTCCATGAAACGTTTCAGATCCTTTCTATATGGTATTAGGGAAGGTTATGATGCAAGTCCAAGCAAAAAAATTTCTCAAAATTAGATTCTTTGAAACTTTTTGAAATACTAGTTTCGCTCAAAAATCGTAGTATATTATACACAATTTATTCTATTTTTGGTCAAAAAATGAAATTAAATTGATGATTGTTCGAAATTCCGTAAAATTTTTCAGATCCTTTCTACATGGTACAAGGGAAGGTTATGATGCAAGTCCAAGCAAAAACATTTCTCAAAATTAGATTCTATGAAACTTTTTGAAGTACTAGTTTCGGTCAAAAATCGTAGTATATTATACATAATTTTATAGTAGTTTCGTTTAAAAATTCAAATTAAATCGAGGATTGTTCGAAATGCTACGAAACGTTTCAGATCCTTTCTATATGGTACTAGAGAAGGTTGTGATGCAAGTCCAAGCAAAAAAATATCTCAAAATTAGATTCTATGAAACTTTTTGAAATACTAGTTTCGGTAAACAATCGTAGTATATTATACACAATTTATACTGGTTTCGGTCAAAAAATCTAATTAAATCGAGGATTGTTCGAAATTTTATGAAACTTTTCAGATCCTTTCTATATGGTATTAGGGAAGGTTATGATGCAAGTCCAAGCAAAAAATTTTCTCAAAATTACATTCTATGAAACTTTTTGAAATACTAGTTTCGGTCAAAAATCGTAGTATATTATACACAATTTATACTATTTTTGGTCAAAAAATCAAGTTAAATTGATGATTGTTCTAAATTCCCTGAAACTTTTCAAATCCTTTCTATATGGTATTAGGGATGGTTATGATGCAAGTCCAAGCAAAAACATTTCTCAAAATCAGATTCTATGAAACTTTTTGAAATACTAGTTTCGGTCAAAAATCGTAGTATATTATACACAATTTTATACTAGTTTCGTTCAAAAAATCAAATTAAATCGAGGATTGTTCGAAATGCTACGAAACTTTTTAGATCCTTTCTATATGGTACTAGAGAAGGTTATGATGCAAGTCCAAGCAAAAAAATGTCTCAAAATTAGATTCTATGAAACTTTTTGAAATACTAGTTTCGGTCAAAAATCGTAGTATATTATACACAATTTATTCTATTTTTGGTCAAAAAATCAAATTAAATTGATGATTGTTCAAAATTCCATGAAACTTTTCAGATCCTTTCTATATGGTATTAGGGAAGGTTATGATGCAAGTCCAAGCAAAAACATTTCTCAAAATTAGATTCTATGAAACTTTTTGAAATACTAGTTTCGGTCAAAAATCGTAGTATATTATACACAATTTTATACTAGTTTCGTTTAAAAAATCAAATTAAATCGAGGATTGTTCGAAATGCTACGAAATTTTTCAGATCCTTTCTATATGGTACTAGAGAAGGTTATGATGCAAGTCCAAGCAAAAAAATATCTCAAAATTAGATTCTATGAAACTTTTTGAAATACTAGTTTCGGTAAACAATCGTAGTATATTATACACAATTTATACTAGTTTCGGTCAAAAAATCTAATTAAATCGTGGATTGTTCGAAATTCCATGAAACTTTTCAGATCCTTTCTATATGGTATTAGGGAAGGTTATGATGCAAGTCCAATCAATTTTTTTTATCAAAATTAGATTCTATGAAACTTTTTGAAATACTAGTTTCGGTAAAAAATCGTAGTTTATTATACACAATTTATACTATTTTTGGTCAAAAAATCAAATTAAATTGATGATTGTTCGAAATTCCATGAAACTTTTCAAATCCTTTCTATATGGTATTAGGGATGGTTATGATGCAAGTCCAAGCAAAAATTTTTTTAAAAATTAGATTCTATGAAACTTTTTGAAATACTAGTTTCTGTCAAAAATCGTAGTATATTATACACAATTTATACTATTTTTGGTCAAAAAATCAAGTTAAATTGATGATTGTTCTAAATTCCCTGAAACTTTTCAAATCCTTTCTATATGGTATTAGGGATGGTTATGATGCAAGTCCAAGCAAAAACATTTCTCAAAATCAGATTCTATGAAACTTTTTGAAATACTAGTTTCGGTCAAAAATCGTAGTATATTATACACAATTTTATACTAGTTTCGTTCAAAAAATCAAATTAAATCGAGGATTGTTCGAAATGCTACGAAACTTTTTAGATCCTTTCTATATGGTACTAGAGAAGGTTATGATGCAAGTCCAAGCAAAAAAATGTCTCAAAATTAGATTCTATGAAACTTTTTGAAATACTAGTTTCGGTCAAAAATCGTAGTATATTATACACAATTTATTCTATTTTTGGTCAAAAAATCAAATTAAATTGATGATTGTTCGAAATTCCATGAAACTTTTCAGATCCTTTCTATATGGTATTAGGGAAGGTTATGATGCAAGTCCAAGCAAAAACATTTCTCAAAATTAGATTCTATGAAACTTTTTGAAATACTAGTTTCGGTCAAAAATCGTAGTATATTATACACAATTTTATACTAGTTTCGTTTAAAAAATCAAATTATATCGAGGATTGTTCGAAATGCTACGAAATTTTTCAGATCCTTTCTATATGGTACTAGAGAAGGTTATGATGCAAGTCCAAGCAAAAAAATATCTCAAAATTAGATTCTATGAAACTTTTTGAAATACTAGTTTCGGTAAACAATCGTAGTATATTATACACAATTTATACTAGTTTCGGTCAAAAAATCTAATTAAATCGTGGATTGTTCGAAATTCCATGAAACTTTTCAGATCCTTTCTATATGGTATTAGGGAAGGTTATGATGCAAGTCCAATCAAATTTTTTTATCAAAATTAGATTCTATGAAACTTTTTGAAATACTAGTTTCGGTAAAAAATCGTAGTTTATTATACACAATTTATACTATTTTTGGTCAAAAAATCAAATTAAATTGATGATTGTTCGAAATTCCATGAAACTTTTCAGATCCTTTCTATATGGTATTAGGGATGGTTATGATGCAAGTCCAAGCAAAAACATTTCTCAAAATCAGATTCTATGAAACTTTTTAAAATACTAGTTTCGGTCAAAAATCGTAGTATATTATACGCAATTTTATACTAGTTTCGTTCAAAAAATAAAATTCAATCGAGGATTGCTCGAAATGCTACGAAACTTTTCAGATCCTTTCTATAAGGTACTAGAGAAGGTTATGATGCAAGTCCAAGCAAAAAAATTTCTCAAAATTAGATTTTATGAAACTTTTTGAAATACTAGTTTCGGTAAAAAATCATAGTATATTATACACAATTTATACTATTTTTGGTCAAAAAATCAAATTAAATTGATGATTTTTTCGAAATTCCGTGAAAATTTTCAAATCCTTTCTATATGGTATTAGGGATAGTTATGATGCAAGTCCAAGCAAAAACATTTCTCAAAATCAGATTCTATGAAAAATTTTGAAATACTAGTTTCGGTCAAAAATCGTAGTATATTATACACAATTTTATACTAGTTTCGTTTAAAAAATCAAATTAAATCAAGGATTGTTCGAAATGCTACGAAACGTTTCAGATCCTTTCTATATGGTACTAGAGAAGGTTATGATGCAAGTCCAAGCAAAAAAATATTCCAAAATTAGATTCTATGAAACTTTTGGAAATACTAGTTTCGGTAAACAATCGTAGTATATTATACACAATTTATACAAGTTTCGGTCAAAAAATCTAATTAAATCGAGGATTGTTCGAAATTCCATGAAACTTTTCAGATCCTTTCTATATGGTATTAGGGAAGGTTATGATGCAAGTCCAAGCAAAAAAATTTCTCAAAATTAGATTCTATGAAACTTTTTGAAATACTAGTTTCGGTCAAAAATCGTAGTATATTATACACAATTTATTCTATTTTTGGTCAAAAAATCAAATTAAATTGATGATTGTTCGAAATTCCATGAAACTTTTCAGATCCTTTCTACATGGTATTAGGGAAAGTTATGATGCAAGTCCAAGCAAAAACATTTCTCAAAATTAGATTCTGTGAAACTTTTTAAAATACTAGTTTCGGTAAACAATCGTAGTATATTATACACAATTTATACAAGTTTCGGTCAAAAAATCTAATTAAATCGAGGATTGTTCGAAATTCCATGAAACTTTTCAGATCCTTTCTATATGGTATTAGGGAAGGTTATGATGCTAGTCCAAGCAAAAAAATTTCTCAAAATTAGATTCTATGAAACTTTTTGAAATACTAGTTTCTGTCAAAAATCGTAGTATATTATACACAATTTATTCTATTTTTGGTCATAAAATCAAATTAAATTGATGATTGTTCGAAATTCCATGAAACTTTTCAGATCCTTTCTACATGGTATTAGGGAAGGTTATGATGCAAGTCCAAGCAAAAACATTTCTCAAAATTAGATTCTATGAAACTTTTTGAAGTACTAGTTTCGGTCAAAAATCGTAGTATATTATACACAATTTTATACTAGTTTCGTTTAAAAACTCAAATTAAATCGAGGATTGTTCGAAATGCTACGAAACGTTTCAGATCCTTTCTATATGGTACTAGAGAAGGTTGTGATGCAAGTCCAAGCAAGGAAATATCTCAAAATTAGATTCTATGAAACTTTTTGAAATACTAGTTTCGGTAAATAATCGTAGTATATTATACACAATTTATACTGGTTTCGGTCAAAAAATCTAATTAAATTGAGGATTGTTCGAAATTTTATGAAACTTTTCAGATCCTTTCTATATGGTATTAGGGAAGGTTATGATGCAAGTCCAAGCAAAAAAATTTCTAAAAATTAGATTCTATGAAACTTTTTGAAATACTAGTTTCGGTCAAAAATCGTAGTATATTATACACAATTTATTCTATTTTTGGTCAAAAAATCAAATTAAATTAATGATTGTTCGAAATTCCATGAAACTTTTCAGATCCTTTCTATATGGTATTAGGGAAGGTTATGATGCAAGTCCAAGCAAAAACATTTCTCAAAATTAGATTCTATGAAACTTTTTGAAATACTAGTTTCGGTCAAAAATCGTAGTATATTATACACAATTTTATACTAGTTTCGTTCAAAAAATAAAATTAAATCGAGGATTGTTTGAAATGCTACGAAATTTTTCAGATCCTTTCTATATGGTACTAGAGAAGGTTATGATGCAAGTCCAAGCAAAAAAATATCTCAAAATTAGATTCTATGAAACTTTTTGAAATACTAGTTTCGGTAAACAATCGTAGTATATTATACACAATTTATACTAGTTTCGGTCAAAAAATCTAATTAAATCGTGGATTGTTCGAAATTCCATGAAACTTTTCAGATCCTTTCTATATGGTATTAGGGAAGGTTATGATGCAAGTCCAATCAAATTTTTTTATCAAAATTAGATTCTATGAAACTTTTTGAAATACTAGTTTCGGTAAAAAATCGTAGTTTATTATACACAATTTATACTATTTTTGGTCAAAAAATCAAATTAAATTGATGATTGTTCGAAATTCCATGAATCTTTTCAGATCCTTTCTATATGGTATTAGGGATGGTTATGATGCAAGTCCAAGCAAAAACATTTCTCAAAATCAGATTCTATGAAACTTTTTAAAATACTAGTTTCGGTCAAAAATCGTAGTATATTATACGCAATTTTATACTAGTTTCGTTCAAAAAATAAAATTCAATCGAGGATTGCTCGAAATGCTACGAAACTTTTCAGATCCTTTCTATAAGGTACTAGAGAAGGTTATGATGCAAGTCCAAGCAAAAAAATTTCTCAAAATTAGATTTTATGAAACTTTTTGAAATACTAGTTTCGGTAAAAAATCATAGTATATTATACACAATTTATACTATTTTTGGTCAAAAAATCAAATTAAATTGATGATTTTTTCGAAATTCCGTGAAAATTTTCAAATCCTTTCTATATGGTATTAGGGATAGTTATGATGCAAGTCCAAGCAAAAACATTTCTCAAAATCAGATTCTATGAAAAATTTTGAAATACTAGTTTCGGTCAAAAATCGTAGTATATTATACACAATTTTATACTAGTTTCGTTTAAAAAATCAAATTAAATCAAGGATTGTTCGAAATGCTACGAAACGTTTCAGATCCTTTCTATATGGTACTAGAGAAGGTTATGATGCAAGTCCAAGCAAAAAAATATTCCAAAATTAGATTCTATGAAACTTTTGGAAATACTAGTTTCGGTAAACAATCGTAGTATATTATACACAATTTATACAAGTTTCGGTCAAAAAATCTAATTAAATCGAGGATTGTTCGAAATTCCATGAAACTTTTCAGATCCTTTCTATATGGTATTAGGGAAGGTTATGATGCAAGTCCAAGCAAAAAAATTTCTCAAAATTAGATTCTATGAAACTTTTTGAAATACTAGTTTCGGTCAAAAATCGTAGTATATTATACACAATTTATTCTATTTTTGGTCAAAAAATCAAATTAAATTGATGATTGTTCGAAATTCCATGAAACTTTTCAGATCCTTTCTACATGGTATTAGGGAAAGTTATGATGCAAGTCCAAGCAAAAACATTTCTCAAAATTAGATTCTGTGAAACTTTTTAAAATACTAGTTTCGGTAAACAATCGTAGTATATTATACACAATTTATACAAGTTTCGGTCAAAAAATCTAATTAAATCGAGGATTGTTCGAAATTCCATGAAACTTTTCAGATCCTTTCTATATGGTATTAGGGAAGGTTATGATGCTAGTCCAAGCAAAAAAATTTCTCAAAATTAGATTCTATGAAACTTTTTGAAATACTAGTTTCTGTCAAAAATCGTAGTATATTATACACAATTTATTCTATTTTTGGTCAAAAAATCAAATTAAATTGATGATTGTTCGAAATTCCATGAAACTTTTCAGATCCTTTCTACATGGTATTAGGGAAGGTTATGATGCAAGTCCAAGCAAAAACATTTCTCAAAATTAGATTCTATGAAACTTTTTGAAGTACTAGTTTCGGTCAAAAATCGTAGTATATTATACACAATTTTATACTAGTTTCGTTTAAAAACTCAAATTAAATCGAGGATTGTTCGAAATGCTACGAAACGTTTCAGATCCTTTCTATATGGTACTAGAGAAGGTTGTGATGCAAGTCCAAGCAAAGAAATATCTCAAAATTAGATTCTATGAAACTTTTTGAAATACTAGTTTCGGTAAACAATCGTAGTATATTATACACAATTTATACTGGTTTCGGTCAAAAAATCTAATTAAATTGAGGATTGTTCGAAATTTTATGAAACTTTTCAGATCCTTTCTATATGGTATTAGGGAAGGTTATGATGCAAGTCCAAGCAAAAAATTTTCTAAAAATTAGATTCTATGAAACTTTTTGAAATACTAGTTTCGGTCAAAAATCGTAGTATATTATACACAATTTATACTATTTTTGGTCAAAAAATCAAGTTAAATTGATGATTGTTCTAAATTCCCTGAAACTTTTCAGATCCTTTCTATATGGTATTAGGGATGGTTATGATGCAAGTCCAAGCAAAAACATTTCTCAAAATCAGATTCTCTGAAACTTTTTGAAATACTAGTTTCGGTCAAAAATCGTAGTATATTATACACAATTTTATACTAGTTTCGTTCAAAAAATTAAATTAAATCGAGGATTGTTCGAAATGCTACGAAACTTTTCAGATCCTTTCTATATGGTACTAGAGAAGGTTATAATGCAAGTCCAAGCAAAAAAATTTCTCAAAATTAGATTCTATGAAACTTTTTGAAATACTAGTTTCGGTAAAAAATCGTAGTATATTATACACAATTTATTCTATTTTTGGTCAAAAAATCAAATTAAATTGATGATTGTTCGAAATTCCATGAAACTTTTCAGATCCTTTCTACATGGTATTAGGGAAAGTTATGATGCAAGTCCAAGCAAAAAAATTTCTCAAAATTAGATTCTATGAAACTTTTTAAAATACTAGTTTCGGTAAACAATCGTAGTATATTATACACAATTTATACAAGTTTCGGTCAAAAAATCTAATTAAATCGAGGATTGTTCGAAATTCCATGAAACTTTTCAGATCCTTTCTATATGGTATTAGGGAAGGTTATGATGCTAGTCCAAGCAAAAAAATTTCTCAAAATTAGATTCTATGAAACTTTTTGAAATACTAGTTTCTGTCAAAAATCGTAGTATATTATACACAATTTATTCTATTTTTGGTCAAAAAATCAAATTAAATTGATGATTGTTCGAAATTCCATGAAACTTTTCAGATCCTTTCTACATGGTATTAGGGAAGGTTATGATGCAAGTCCAAGCAAAAACGTTTCTCAAAATTAGATTCTATGAAACTTTTTGAAGTACTAGTTTCGGTCAAAAATCGTAGTATATTATACACAATTTTATACTAGTTTCGTTTAAAAACTCAAATTAAATCGAGGATTGTTCGAAATGCTACGAAACGTTTCAGATCCTTTCTATATGGTACTAGAGAAGGTTGTGATGCAAGTCCAAGCAAAGAAATATCTCAAAATTAGATTCTATGAAACTTTTTGAAATACTAGTTTCGGTAAACAATCGTAGTATATTATACACAATTTATACTGGTTTCGGTCAAAAAATCTAATTAAATTGAGGATTGTTCGAAATTTTATGAAACTTTTCAGATCCTTTCTATATGGTATTAGGGAAGGTTATGATGCAAGTCCAAGCAAAAAATTTTCTAAAAATTAGATTCTATGAAACATTTTGAAATACTAGTTTCGGTCAAAAATCGTAGTATATTATACACAATTTATACTATTTTTGGTCAAAAAATCAAGTTAAATTGATGATTGTTCTAGATTCCCTGAAACTTTTCAGATCCTTTCTATATGGTATTAGGGATGGTTATGATGCAAGTCCAAGCAAAAACATTTCTCAAAATCAGATTCTCTGAAACTTTTTGAAATACTAGTTTCGGTCAAAAATCGTAGTATATTATACACAATTTTATACTAGTTTCGTTCAAAAAATTAAATTAAATCGAGGATTGTTCGAAATGCTACGAAACTTTTCAGATCCTTTCTATATGGTACTAGAGAAGGTTATGATGCAAGTCCAAGCAAAAAAATTTCTCAAAATTAGATTCTATGAAACTTTTTGAAATACTAGTTTCGGTAAAAAATCGTAGTATATTATACACAATTTATTCTATTTTTGGTCAAAAATCAAATTAAATTGATGATTGTTCGAAATTCCATGAAACTTTTCAGATCCTTTCTACATGGTATTAGAGAAGGTTATGATGCAAGTCCAAGCAAAAACATTTCTCAAAATTAGATTCTATGAAACATTTTGAAATACTAGTTTCGGTCAAAAATCGTAGTATATTATACACAATTTATTCTATTTTTGGTCAAAAAATCAAATTAAATTGATGATTGTTCGAAATTCCATGAAACTTTTCAGATCCTTTCTACATGGTATTAGGGAAGGTTATGATGCAAGTCCAAGCAAAAACATTTCTCAAAATTAGATTCTATGAAACTTTTTGAAATACTAGTTTCGGTCAAAAATCGTAGTATATTATACACAATTTTATACTAGTTTCGTTTAAAAAATCAAATTAAATCAAGGATTGTTCGAAATGCTACGAAACTTTTCAGATCCTTTCTATATGGTACTAGAGAAGGTTGTGATGCAAGTCCAAGCAAAAAAATATCTCAAAATTAGATTCTATGAAACTTTTTGAAATACTAGTTTCGGTAAACAATCGTAGTATATTATACACAATTTATACTATTTTTGGTCAAAAAATCAAATTAAATTGATGATTGTTCGAAATTCCATGAAAATTTTCAGATCCTTTCTATATGGTATTAGGGATGGTTATGATGCAAGTCCAAGCAAAAACATTTCTCAAAATCAGATTCTATGAAAAATTTTGAAATACTAGTTTCGGTCATAAATCGTAGTATATTATACACAATTTTATACTAGTTTCTTTCAAAAAATTAAATTAAATCGAGGATTGTTCGAAATGCTACGAAACTTTTCATATCCTTTCTATATGGTACTAGAGAAGGTTATGATGCAAGTCCAAGCAAAAACATTTCTCAAAATTAGATTCCATGAAACTTTTTGAAATACTAGTTTCGGTCAAAAATCATAGTATATTATACACAATTTTTACTATTTTTGGTCAAAAAATCAAATTAAATTGATGATTGTTCAAAATTCCATGAAACTTTTCAGATCCTTTCTATATGGTATTAGGGAAGGTTATGATGCAAGTCCAAGCAAAAACATTTCTCAAAATTAGATTCTATGAAACTTTTTGAAATACTAGTTTCGGTCAAAAATCGTAGTAAATTGTACACAATTTTATACTAGTTTCGTTCAAAAAATCAAATTAAATTGATGATTGTTCGAAATGCTACGAAACTTTTCAGATCCTTTCTATTGGTACTAGAGAAGGTTATGATGCAAGTCCATGCAAAAAAAATCTTAAAATTAGATTCTATGAAACTTTTTGAAATACTAGTTTCGGTCAAAAATCGTAGTATATTATACACAATTTATACTAGTTTCGGTCAAAAAATCAAATAAAATCGAGGATTGTTCGAAATTCCATGAAACTTTTCAGATCCTTTCTATATGGTATTAGGGAAGGTTATGATGCAAGTCCAAGCAAAAAAATTTCTAAAAATTAGATTCTATGAAACTTTTTGAAATACTAGTTTCGGTCAAAAATCGTAGTATATTATACACAATTTATTCTATTTTTGGTCAAAAAATCAAATTAAATTGATGATTGTTCGAAATTCCATGAAACTTTTCAGATCCTTTCTACATGGTATTAGGGAAGGTTATGATGCAAGTCCAAGCAAAAACATTTCTCAAAATTAGATTCTATGAAACATTTTGAAATACTAGTTTCGGTCAAAAATCGTAGTATATTATACACAATTTATTCTATTTTTGGTCAAAAAATCAAATTAAATTGATGATTGTTCGAAATTCCATGAAACTTTTCAGATCCTTTCTACATGGTATTAGGGAAGGTTATGATGCAAGTCCAAGCAAAAACATTTCTCAAAATTAGATTCTATGAAACTTTTTGAAATACTAGTTTCGGTAAAAAATCGTAGTATATTATACACAATTTATACTATTTTTGGTCAAAAAATCAAATTAAATTGATGATTGTTCGAAATTCCGTGAAAATTTTCAAATCCTTTCTATATGGTATTAGGGATAGTTATGATGCAAGTCCAAGCAAAAACATTTCTCAAAATCAGATTCTATGAAAAATTTTGAAATACTAGTTTCGGTCAAAAATCGTAGTATATTATACACAATTTTATACTAGTTTCGTTTAAAAAATCAAATTAAATCAAGGATTGTTCGAAATGCTACGAAACTTTTCAGATCCTTTCTATATGGTACTAGAGAAGGTTATGATGCAAGTCCAAGCAAAAAAATATTCCAAAATTAGATTCTATGAAACTTTTTGAAATACTAGTTTCGGTAAACAATCGTAGTATATTATACACAATTTATACAAGTTTCGGTCAAAAAATCTAATTAAATCGAGGATTGTTCGAAAGTCCATGAAACTTTTCAGATCCTTTCTATATGGTATTAGAGAAGGTTATGATGCAAGTCCAAGCAAAAACATTTCTCAAAATTAGATTCTATGAAACATTTTGAAATACTAGTTTCGGTCAAAAATCGTAGTATATTATACACAATTTATTCTATTTTTGGTCAAAAAATCAAATTAAATTGATGATTGTTCGAAATTCCATGAAACTTTTCAGATCCTTTCTACATGGTATTAGGGAAGGTTATGATGCAAGTCCAAGCAAAAACATTTCTCAAAATTAGATTCTATGAAACTTTTTGAAATACTAGTTTCGGTCAAAAATCGTAGTATATTATACACAATTTTATACTAGTTTCGTTTAAAAAATCAAATTAAATCAAGGATTGTTCGAAATGCTACGAAACTTTTCAGATCCTTTCTATATGGTAGTAGAGAAGGTTGTGATGCAAGTCCAAGCAAAAAAATATCTCAAAATTAGATTCTATGAAACTTTTTGAAATACTAGTTTCGGTAAACAATCGTAGTATATTATACACAATTTATACTATTTTTGGTCAAAAAATCAAATTAAATTGATGATTGTTCGAAATTCCATGAAAATTTTCAGATCCTTTCTATATGGTATTAGGGATGGTTATGATGCAAGTCCAAGCAAAAACATTTCTGAAAATCAGATTCTATGAAAAATTTTGAAATACTAGTTTCGGTCATAAATCGTAGTATATTATACACAATTTTATACTAGTTTCTTTCAAAAAATTAAATTAAATCGAGGATTGTTCGAAATGCTACGAAACTTTTCATATCCTTTCTATATGGTACTAGAGAAGGTTATGATGCAAGTCCAAGCAAAAACATTTCTCAAAATTAGATTCCATGAAACTTTTTGAAATACTAGTTTCGGTCAAAAATCATAGTATATTATACACAATTTTTACTATTTTTGGTCAAAAAATCAAATTAAATTGATGATTGTTCAAAATTCCATGAAACTTTTCAGATCCTTTCTATATGGTATTAGGGAAGGTTATGATGCAAGTCCAAGCAAAAACATTTCTCAAAATTAGATTCTATGAAACTTTTTGAAATACTAGTTTCGGTCAAAAATCGTAGTAAATTGTACACAATTTTATACTAGTTTCGTTCAAAAAATCAAATTAAATTGATGATTGTTCGAAATGCTACGAAACTTTTCAGATCCTTTCTATTGGTACTAGAGAAGGTTATGATGCAAGTCCATGCAAAAAAAATCTTAAAATTAGATTCTATGAAACTTTTTGAAATACTAGTTTCGGTCAAAAATCGTAGTATATTATACACAATTTATACTAGTTTCGGTCAAAAAATCAAATAAAATCGAGGATTGTTCGAAATTCCATGAAACTTTTCAGATCCTTTCTATATGGTATTAGGGAAAGTTATGATGCAAGTCCAAGCAAAAAATTTTCTAAAAATTAGATTCTATGAAACTTTTTGAAATACTAGTTTCGGTCAAAAATCGTAGTATATTATACACAATTTATTCTATTTTTGGTCAAAAAATCAAATTAAATTGATGATTGTTCGAAATTCCATGAAACTTTTCAGATCCTTTCTACATGGTATTAGGGAAGGTTATGATGCAAGTCCAAGCAAAAACATTTCTCAAAATTAGATTCTATGAAACATTTTGAAATACTAGTTTCGGTCAAAAATCGTAGTATATTATACACAATTTATTCTATTTTTGGTCAAAAAATCAAATTAAATTGATGATTGTTCGAAATTCCATGAAACTTTTCAGATCCTTTCTACATGGTATTAGGGAAGGTTATGATGCAAGTCCAAGCAAAAACATTTCTCAAAATTAGATTCTATGAAACTTTTTGAAATACTAGTTTCGGTAAAAAATCGTAGTATATTATACACAATTTATACTATTTTTGGTCAAAAAATCAAATTAAATTGATGATTGTTCGAAATTCCGTGAAAATTTTCAAATCCTTTCTATATGGTATTAGGGATAGTTATGATGCAAGTCCAAGCAAAAACATTTCTCAAAATCAGATTCTATGAAAAATTTTGAAATACTAGTTTCGGTCAAAAATCGTAGTATATTATACACAATTTTATACTAGTTTCGTTTAAAAAATAAAATTAAATCAAGGATTGTTCGAAATGCTACGAAACTTTTCAGATCCTTTCTATATGGTATTAGGGAAGGTTATGATGCAAGTCCAAGCAAAAAAATATTCCAAAATTAGATTCTATGAAACTTTTTGAAATACTAGTTTCGGTAAACAATCGTAGTATATTATACACAATTTATACAAGTTTCGGTCAAAAAATCTAATTAAATCGAGGATTGTTCGAAAGTCCATGAAACTTTTCAGATCCTTTCTATATGGTATTAGGGAAGGTTATGATGCAAGTCCAAGCAAAAAAATTTCTCAAAATTAGATTCTATGAAACTTTTTGAAATACTAGTTTCGGTCAAAAATCGTAGTATATTATATACAATTTATTATATTTTTGGTCAAAAAATCAAATTAAATTGATGATTGTTCGAAATTCCATGAAACTTTTCAGATCCTTTCTACATGGTATTAGGGAAAGTTATGATGCAAGTCCAAGCAAAAACATTTCTCAAAATTAGATTCTATGAAACTTTTTAAAATACTAGTTTCGGTAAACAATCGTCGTATATTATACACAATTTATACAAGTTTCGGTCAAAAAATCTAATTAAATCGAGGATTGTTCGAAATTCCATGAAACTTTTCAGATCCTTTCTATATGGTATTAGGGAAGGTTATGATGCTAGTCCAAGCAAAAAAATTTATCAAAATTAGATTCTATGAAACTTTTTGAAATACTAGTTTCTGTCAAAAATCGTAGTATATTATACACAATTTATTCTATTTTTGGTCAAAAAATCAAATTAAATTGATGATTGTTCGAAATTCCATGAAACTTTTCAGATCCTTTCTACATGGTATTAGGGAAGGTTATGATGCAAGTCCAAGCAAAAACATTTCCCAAAATTAGATTCTATGAAACTTTTTGAAATACTAGTTTCGGTCAAAAATCGTAGTATATTATACACAATTTTATACTAGTTTCGTTTAAAAACTCAAATTAAATCGAGGATTGTTCGAAATGCTACGAAACGTTTCAGATGCTTTCTATATGGTACTAGAGAAGGTTATGATGCAAGTCCATGCAAAAAAAATCTTAAAATTAGATTCTATGAAACTTTTTGAAATACTAGTTTCGGTAAACAATCGTAGTATATTATACACAATTTATACTAGTTTCGGTCAAAAAATCAAATTAAATCGAGGATTGTTCGAAATTCCATGAAACTTTTCAGATCCTTTCTATATGGTATTAGGGAAGGTTATGATGCAAGTCCAAGCAAAAAAATTTCTCAAAATTAGATTCTATGAAACTTTTTGAAATACTAGTTTCGGTCAAAAATCGTAGTATATTATTCACAATTTATTCTATTTTTGGTCAAAAAATCAAATTAAATTGATGATTGTTCGAAATTCCATGAAACATTTCAGATCCTTTCTATATGGTATTAGGGATGGTTATGATGCAAGTCCAAGCAAAAACATTTCTCAAAATCAGATTCTCTGAAACTTTTTGAAATACTAGTTTCGGTCAAAAATCGTAGTATATTATACACAATTTTATACTAGTTTCGTTCAAAAAATAAAATTAAATCGAGGATTGTTCGAAATGCTACGAAACTTTTCAGATCCTTTCTATATGGTACTAGAGAAGGTTATGATGCAAGTCCAAGCAAAAAAATTTCTCAAAATTAGATTCTATGAAACTTTTTGAAATACTAGTTTCGGTAAAAAATCGTAGTATATTATACACAATTTATTCTATTTTTGGTCAAAAAATCAAATTAAATTGATGATTGTTCGAAATTCCATGAAACTTTTCAGATCCTTTCTATATGGTATTAGGGAAGGTTATGATGCAAGTCCAAGCAAAAAAATTTCTCAAAATTAGATTCTATGAAATTTTTGAAATACTAGTTTTTGCCAAAAATCGTAGTATATTATACACAATTTATTCTATTTTTGGTCAAAAAATTAAATTAAATTGATGATTGTTCGAAATTCCATGAAACTTTTCAGATCCTTTCTACATGGTATTAGGGAAGGTTATGATGCAAGTCCAAGCAAAAACATTTCTCAAAATTAGATTCTATGAAACTTTTTGAAATACTAGTTTCGGTCAAAAATCGTAGTATATTATACACAATTTTATACTAGTTTCGTTTAAAAAATCAAATTAAATCAAGGATTGTTCGAAATGCTACGAAACTTTTCAGATCCTTTCTATATGGTACTAGAGAAGATTGTGATGCAAGTCCAAGCAAAAAAATATCTCAAAATTAGATTCTATGAAACTTTTTGAAATACTAGTTTCGGTAAACAATCGTAGTATATTATACACAATTTATACTATTTTTGGTCAAAAAATCAAATTAAATTGATGATTGTTCGAAATTCCATGAAAATTTTCAGATCCTTTCTATATGGTATTAGGGATGGTTATGATGCAAGTCCAAGCAAAAACATTTCTCAAAATCAGATTCTATGAAAAATTTTGAAATACAAGTTTCGGTCATAAATCGTAGTATATTATACACAATTTTATACTAGTTTCTTTCAAAAAATTAAATTAAATCGAGGATTGTTCGAAATGCTACGAAACTTTTCATATCCTTTCTATATGGTACTAGAGAAGGTTATGATGCAAGTCCAAGCAAAAACATTTCTCAAAATTAGATTCCATGAAACTTTTTGAAATACTAGTTTCGGTCAAAAATCATAGTATATTATACACAATTTTTACTATTTTTGGTCAAAAAATAAAATTAAATTGATGATTGTTCAAAATTCCATGAAACTTTTCAGATCCTTTCTATATGGTATTAGGGAAGGTTATGATGCAATTCCAAGCAAAAACATTTCTCAAAATTAGATTCTATGAAATTTTTGAAATACTAGTTTTTGCCAAAAATCGTAGTATATTATACACAATTTATTCTATTTTTGGTCAAAAAATTAAATTAAATTGATGATTGTTCGAAATTCCATGAAACTTTTCAGATCCTTTCTACATGGTATTAGGGAAGGTTATGATGCAAGTCCAAGCAAAAACATTTCTCAAAATTAGATTCTATGAAACTTTTTGAAATACTAGTTTCGGTCAAAAATCGTAGTATATTATACACAATTTTATACTAGTTTCGTTTAAAAAATCAAATTAAATCAAGGATTGTTCGAAATGCTACGAAACTTTTCAGATCCTTTCTATATGGTACTAGAGAAGATTGTGATGCAAGTCCAAGCAAAAAAATATCTCAAAATTAGATTCTATGAAACTTTTTGAAATACTAGTTTCGGTAAACAATCGTAGTATATTATACACAATTTATACTATTTTTGGTCAAAAAATCAAATTAAATTGATGATTGTTCGAAATTCCATGAAAATTTTCAGATCCTTTCTATATGGTATTAGGGATGGTTATGATGCAAGTCCAAGCAAAAACATTTCTCAAAATCAGATTCTATGAAAAATTTTGAAATACAAGTTTCGGTCATAAATCGTAGTATATTATACACAATTTTATACTAGTTTCTTTCAAAAAATTAAATTAAATCGAGGATTGTTCGAAATGCTACGAAACTTTTCATATCCTTTCTATATGGTACTAGAGAAGGTTATGATGCAAGTCCAAGCAAAAACATTTCTCAAAATTAGATTCCATGACACTTTTTGAAATACTAGTTTCGGTCATAAATCATAGTATATTATACACAATTTTTACTATTTTTGGTCAAAAAATAAAATTAAATTGATGATTGTTCAAAATTCCATGAAACTTTTCAGATCCTTTCTATATGGTATTAGGGAAGGTTATGATGCAATTCCAAGCAAAAACATTTCTCAAAATTAGATTCTATGAAACTTTTTGAAATACTAGTTTCGGTCAAAAATCGTAGTAAATTGTACACAATTTTATACTAGTTTCGTTCAAAAAATCAAATTAAATTGATGATTGTTCGAAATGCTACGAAACTTTTCAGATCCTTTCTATTGGTACTAGAGAAGGTTATGATGCAAGTCCATGCAAAAAAAATCTTAAAATTAGATTCTATGAAACTTTTTGAAATACTAGTTTCGGTCAAAAATCATAGTATATTATACTCAATTTATACTAGTTTCGGTCAAAAAATCAAATTAAATCGAGGATTGTTCGAAATTCCATGAAACTTTTCAGATCCTTGCTATATGGTATTAGGGAAGGTTATGATGCAAGTCCAAGCAAAAAAATTTCTCAAAATTAGATTCTATGAAATTTTTGAAATACTAGTTTCTGCCAAAAATCGTAGTATATTATACACAATTTATTCTATTTTTGGTCAAAAAATCAAATTAAATTGATGATTGTTCGAAATTCAATGAAACTTTTCAGATCCTTTCTACATGGTATTAGGGAAGGTTATGATGCAAGTCCAAGCAAAAACATTTCTCAAAATTAGATTCTATGAAACATTTTGAAATACTAGTTTCGGTCAAAAATCGTAGTATATTATACACAATTTTATATTAGTTTCGTTTAAAAAATCAAATTAAATCGAGGATTGTTCGAAATGCTACGAAACTTTTCAGATCCTTTCTATATGGTACTAGAGAAGGTTATGATGCAAGTCCAAGCAAAAAAATTCTCAAAATTAGATTCTATGAAACTTTTTGAAATACTAGTTTCGGTAAACAATCGTAGTATATTATACACAATTTATACTATTTTTGGTCAAAAAATCAAATTAAATTGATGATTGTTCGAAATTCCATGAAAATTTTCAGATCCTTTCTATATGGTATTAGGGATGGTTATGATGCAAGTCCAAGCAAAAACATTTCTCAAAATCAGATTCTATGAAAAATTTTGAAATACAAGTTTCGGTCATAAATCGTAGTATATTATACACAATTTTATACTAGTTTCTTTCAAAAAATTAAATTAAATCGAGGATTGTTCGAAATGCTACGAAACTTTTCATATCCTTTCTATATGGTACTAGAGAAGGTTATGATGCAAGTCCAAGCAAAAACATTTCTCAAAATTAGATTCCATGAAACTTTTTGAAATACTAGTTTCGGTCAAAAATCATAGTATATTATACACAATTTTTACTATTTTTGGTCAAAAAATAAAATTAAATTGATGATTGTTCAAAATTCCATGAAACTTTTCAGATCCTTTCTATATGGTATTAGGGAAGGTTATGATGCAATTCCAAGCAAAAACATTTCTCAAAATTAGATTCTATGAAATTTTTGAAATACTAGTTTTTGCCAAAAATCGTAGTATATTATACACAATTTATTCTATTTTTGGTCAAAAAATTAAATTAAATTGATGATTGTTCGAAATTCCATGAAACTTTTCAGATCCTTTCTACATGGTATTAGGGAAGGTTATGATGCAAGTCCAAGCAAAAACATTTCTCAAAATTAGATTCTATGAAACTTTTTGAAATACTAGTTTCGGTCAAAAATCGTAGTATATTATACACAATTTTATACTAGTTTCGTTTAAAAAATCAAATTAAATCAAGGATTGTTCGAAATGCTACGAAACTTTTCAGATCCTTTCTATATGGTACTAGAGAAGATTGTGATGCAAGTCCAAGCAAAAAAATATCTCAAAATTAGATTCTATGAAACTTTTTGAAATACTAGTTTCGGTAAACAATCGTAGTATATTATACACAATTTATACTATTTTTGGTCAAAAAATCAAATTAAATTGATGATTGTTCGAAATTCCATGAAAATTTTCAGATCCTTTCTATATGGTATTAGGGATGGTTATGATGCAAGTCCAAGCAAAAACATTTCTCAAAATCAGATTCTATGAAAAATTTTGAAATACAAGTTTCGGTCATAAATCGTAGTATATTATACACAATTTTATACTAGTTTCTTTCAAAAAATTAAATTAAATCGAGGATTGTTCGAAATGCTACGAAACTTTTCATATCCTTTCTATATGGTACTAGAGAAGGTTATGATGCAAGTCCAAGCAAAAACATTTCTCAAAATTAGATTCCATGACACTTTTTGAAATACTAGTTTCGGTCATAAATCATAGTATATTATACACAATTTTTACTATTTTTGGTCAAAAAATAAAATTAAATTGATGATTGTTCAAAATTCCATGAAACTTTTCAGATCCTTTCTATATGGTATTAGGGAAGGTTATGATGCAATTCCAAGCAAAAACATTTCTCAAAATTAGATTCTATGAAACTTTTTGAAATACTAGTTTCGGTCAAAAATCGTAGTAAATTGTACACAATTTTATACTAGTTTCGTTCAAAAAATCAAATTAAATTGATGATTGTTCGAAATGCTACGAAACTTTTCAGATCCTTTCTATTGGTACTAGAGAAGGTTATGATGCAAGTCCATGCAAAAAAAATCTTAAAATTAGATTCTATGAAACTTTTTGAAATACTAGTTTCGGTCAAAAATCATAGTATATTATACTCAATTTATACTAGTTTCGGTCAAAAAATCAAATTAAATCGAGGATTGTTCGAAATTCCATGAAACTTTTCAGATCCTTGCTATATGGTATTAGGGAAGGTTATGATGCAAGTCCAAGCAAAAAAATTTCTCAAAATTAGATTCTATGAAATTTTTGAAATACTAGTTTCTGCCAAAAATCGTAGTATATTATACACAATTTATTCTATTTTTGGTCAAAAAATCAAATTAAATTGATGATTGTTCGAAATTCAATGAAACTTTTCAGATCCTTTCTACATGGTATTAGGGAAGGTTATGATGCAAGTCCAAGCAAAAACATTTCTCAAAATTAGATTCTATGAAACATTTTGAAATACTAGTTTCGGTCAAAAATCGTAGTATATTATACACAATTTTATATTAGTTTCGTTTAAAAAATCAAATTAAATCGAGGATTGTTCGAAATGCTACGAAACTTTTCAGATCCTTTCTATATGGTACTAGAGAAGGTTATGATGCAAGTCCAAGCAAAAAAATTCTCAAAATTAGATTCTATGAAACTTTTTGAAATACTAGTTTCGGTAAACAATCGTAGTATATTATACACAATTTTATACTATTTTTGGTCAAAAAATAAAATAAAATTGATGATTGTTCAAAATTCCATGAAACTTTTCAGATCCTTTCTATATGGTATTAGGGAAGGTTATGATGCAATTCCAAGCAAAAACATTTCTCAAAATTAGATTCTATGAAACTTTTTGAAATACTAGTTTCGGTCAAAAATCGTAGTAAATTGTACATAATTTTATACTAGTTTCGTTCAAAAAATCAAATTAAATTGATGATTGTTCGAAATGCTACGAAACTTTTCAGATCCTTTCTATTGGTACTAGAGAAGGTTATGATGCAAGTCCATTCAAAAAAAATCTTAAAATTAGATTCTATGAAACTTTTTGAAATACTAGTTTCGGTCAAAAATCATAGTATATTATACACAATTTATACTAGTTTCGGTCAAAAAATCAAATTAAATCGAGGATTGTTCGTAATTCCATGAAACTTTTCAGATCCTTTCTATATGGTATTAGGGAAGGTTATGATGCAAGTCCAAGCAAAAAAATTTCTCAAAATTAGATTCTATGAAATTTTTGAAATACTAGTTTCTGCCAAAAATCGTAGTATATTATACACAATTTATTCTATTTTTGGTCAAAAAATCAAATTAAATTGATGATTGTTCGAAATTCCATGAAACTTTTCAGATCCTTTCTACATGGTATTAGGGAAGGTTATGATGCAAGTCCAAGCAAAAACATTTCTCAAAATTAGATTCTATGAAACATTTTGAAATACTAGTTTCGGTCAAAAATCGTAGTATATTATACACAATTTTATACTAGTTTCGTTTAAAAAATCAAATTAAATCGAGGATTGTTCGAAATGCTACGAAACTTTTCAGATCCTTTCTATATGGTACTAGAGAAGGTTATGATGCAAGTCCAAGCAAAAAAATTCTCAAAATTAGATTCTATGAAACTTTTTGAAATACTAGTTTCGGTTAAAAATCGTAGTATATTATACACAATTTATACTATTTTTGGTCAAAAAATCAAATTAAATTGATGATTGTTCGAAATTCCGTGAAAATTTTCAAATCCTTTCTATATGGTATTAGGGATAGTTATGATGCAAGTCCAAGCAAAAACATTTCTCAAAATCAGATTCTATGAAAAATTTTGAAATACTAGTTTCGGTCAAAAATCGTAGTATATTATACACAATTTTATACTAGTTTCGTTTAAAAAATCAAATTAAATCAAGGATTGTTCGAAATGCTACGAAACTTTTCAGATCCTTTCTATATGGTACTAGAGAAGGTTATGATGCAAGTCCAAGCAAAAAAATATTCCAAAATTAGATTCTATGAAACTTTTTGAAATACTAGTTTCGGTAAACAATCGTAGTATATTATACACAATTTATACAAGTTTCGGTCAAAAAATCTAATTAAATCGAGGATTGTTCGAAAGTCCATGAAACTTTTCAGATCCTTTCTATATGGTATTAGGGAAGGTTATGATGCAAGTCCAAGCAAAAAAATTTCTCAAAATTAGATTCTATGAAACTTTTTGAAATACTAGTTTCGGTCAAAAATCGTAGTATATTATATACAATTTATTATATTTTTGGTCAAAAAATCAAATTAAATTGATGATTGTTCGAAATTCCATGAAACTTTTCAGATCCTTTCTACATGGTATTAGGGAAAGTTATGATGCAAGTCCAAGCAAAAACATTTCTCAAAATTAGATTCTATGAAACTTTTTAAAATACTAGTTTCGGTAAACAATCGTAGTATATTATACACAATTTATACAAGTTTCGGTCAAAAAATCTAATTAAATCGAGGATTGTTCGAAATTCCATGAAACTTTTCAGATCCTTTCTATATGGTATTAGGGAAGGTTATGATGCTAGTCACGGCAAAAAAATTTATTAAAATTAGACTCTATGAAACTTTTTGAAATACTAGTTTCTGTCAAAAATCGTAGTATATTATACACAATTTATTCTATTTTTGGTCAAAAAATCAAATTAAATTGATGATTGTTCGAAATTCCATGAAACTTTTCAGATCCTTTCTACATGGTATTAGGGAAGGTTATGATGCAAGTCCAAGCAAAAACATTTCTCAAAATTAGATTCTATGAAACTTTTTGAAATACTAGTTTCGGTCAAAAATCGTAGTATATTATACACAATTTTATACTAGTTTCGTTTAAAAACTCAAATTAAATCGAGGATTGTTCGAAATGCTACGAAACGTTTCAGATGCTTTCTATATGGTACTAGAGAAGGTTATGATGCAAGTCCATGCAAAAAAAATCTTAAAATTAGATTCTATGAAACTTTTTGAAATACTAGTTTCGGTAAACAATCGTAGTATATTATACACAATTTATACTAGTTTCGGTCAAAAAATCAAATTAAATCGAGGATTGTTCGAAATTCCATGAAACTTTTCAGATCCTTTCTATATGGTATTAGGGAAGGTTATGATGCAAGTCCAAGCAAAAAAATTTCTCAAAATTAGATTCTATGAAACTTTTTGAAATACTAGTTTCGGTCAAAAATCGTAGTATATTATTCACAATTTATTCTATTTTTGGTCAAAAAATCAAATTAAATTGATGATTGTTCGAAATTCCATGAAACTTTTCAGATCCTTTCTATATGGTATTAGGGATGGTTATGATGAAAGTCCAAGCAAAAACATTTCTCAAAATCAGAATCTCTGAAACTTTTTGAAATACTAGTTTCGGTCAAAAATCGTAGTATATTATACACAATTTTATACTAGTTTCGTTCAAAAAATAAAATTAAATCGAGGATTGTTCGAAATGCTACGAAACTTTTCAGATCCTTTCTATATGGTACTAGAGAAGGTTATGATGCAAGTCCAAGCAAAAAAATTTCTCAAAATTAGATTCTATGAAACTTTTTGAAATACTAGTTTCGGTAAAAAATCGTAGTATATTATACACAATTTATTCTATTTTTGGTCAAAAAATCAAATTAAATTGATGATTGTTCGAAATTCCATGAAACTTTTCAGATCCTTTCTATATGGTATTAGGGAAGGTTATGATGCAAGTCCAAGCAAAAAAATTTCTCAAAATTAGATTCTATGAAATTTTTGAAATACTAGTTTCTGCCAAAAATCGTAGTATATTATACACAATTTATTCTATTTTTGGTCAAAAAATCAAATTAAATTGATGATTGTTCGAAATTCCATGAAACTTTTCAGATCCTTTCTACATGGTATTAGGGAAGGTTATGATGCAAGTCCAAGCAAAAACATTTCTCAAAATTAGATTCTATGAAACTTTTTGAAATACTAGTTTCGGTCAAAAATCGTAGTATATTATACACAATTTTATACTAGTTTCGTTTAAAAAATCAAATTAAATCAAGGATTGTTCGAAATGCTACGAAACATTTCAGATCCTTTCTATATGGTACTAGAGAAGATTGTGATGCAAGTCCAAGCAAAAAAATATCTCAAAATTAGATTCTATGAAACTTTTTGAAATACTAGTTTCGGTAAACAATCGTAGTATATTATACACAATTTATACTATTTTTGGTCAAAAAATCAAATTAAATTGATGATTGTTCGAAATTCCATGAAAATTTTCAGATCCTTTCTATATGGTATTAGGGATG
Source organism: Lathyrus aphaca (assembly GCA_963966055.1). Lineage (NCBI taxonomy): Eukaryota > Viridiplantae > Streptophyta > Magnoliopsida > Fabales > Fabaceae > Lathyrus > Lathyrus aphaca. The sequence continues at coordinate 35,091,702 of OZ014523.1, forward strand.
GTTATGATGCAAGTCCAAGCAAAAACATTTCTCAAAATCAGATTCTATGAAAAATTTTGAAATACAAGTTTCGGTCATAAATCGTAGTATATTATACACAATTTTATACTAGTTTCTTTCAAAAAATTAAATTAAATCGAGGATTGTTCGAAATGCTACGAAACTTTTCATATCCTTTCTATATGGTACTAGAGAAGGTTATGATGCAAGTCCAAGCAAAAACATTTCTCAAAATTAGATTCCATGAAACTTTTTGAAATACTAGTTTCGGTCAAAAATCATAGTATATTATACACAATTTTTACTATTTTTGGTCAAAAAATAAAATTAAATTGATGATTGTTCAAAATTCAATGAAACTTTTCAGATCCTTTCTATATGGTATTAGGGAAGGTTATGATGCAATTCCAAGCAAAAACATTTCTCAAAATTAGATTCTATGAAACTTTTTGAAATACTAGTTTCGGTCAAAAATCGTAGTAAATTGTACATAATTTTATACTAGTTTCGTTCAAAAAATCAAATTAAATTGATGATTGTTCGAAATGCTACGAAACTTTTCAGATCCTTTCTATTGGTACTAGAGAAGGTTATGATGCAAGTCCATGCAAAAAAAATCTTAAAATTAGATTCTATGAAACTTTTTGAAATACTAGTTTCGGTCAAAAATCATAGTATATTATACACAATTTATACTAGTTTCGGTCAAAAAATCAAATTAAATCGAGGATTGTTCGAAATTCCATGAAACTTTTCAGATCCTTTCTATATGGTATTAGGGAAGGTTATGATGCAAGTCCAAGCAAAAAAATTTCTCAAAATTAGATTCTATGAAATTTTTGAAATACTAGTTTCTGCCAAAAATCGTAGTATATTATACACAATTTATTCTATTTTTGGTCAAAAAATCAAATTAAATTGATGATTGTTCGAAATTCCATGAAACTTTTCAGATCCTTTCTACATGGTATTAGGGAAGGTTATGATGCAAGTCCAAGCAAAAACATTTCTCAAAATTAGATTCTATGAAACATTTTGAAATACTAGTTTCGGTCAAAAATCGTAGTATATTATACACAATTTTATACTAGTTTCGTTTAAAAAATCAAATTAAATCGAGGATTGTTCGAAATGCTACGAAACTTTTCAGATCCTTTCTATATGGTACTAGAGAAGGTTATGATGCAAGTCCAAGCAAAAAAATTCTCAAAATTAGATTCTATGAAACTTTTTGAAATACTAGTTTCGGTAAAAAATCGTAGTATATTATACACAATTTATACTATTTTTGGTCAAAAAATCAAATTAAATTGATGATTGTTCGAAATTCCGTGAAAATTTTCAAATCCTTTCTATATGGTATTAGGGATAGTTATGATGCAAGTCCAAGCAAAAACATTTCTCAAAATCAGATTCTATGAAAAATTTTGAAATACTAGTTTCGGTCAAAAATCGTAGTATATTATACACAATTTTATAATAGTTTCGTTTAAAAAATCAAATTAAATCAAGGATTGTTCGAAATGCTACGAAAATTTTCAAATCCTTTCTATATGGTACTAGAGAAGGTTATGATGCAAGTCCAAGCAAAAAAATATTCCAAAATTAGATTCTATGAAACTTTTTGAAATACTAGTTTCGGTAAACAATCGTAGTATATTATACACAATTTATACAAGTTTCGGTCAAAAAATCTAATTAAATCGAGGATTGTTCGAAAGTCCATGAAACTTTTCAGATCCTTTCTATATGGTATTAGGGAAGGTTATGATGCAAGTCCAAGCAAAAAAATTTCTCAAAATTAGAATCTATGAAACTTTTTGAAATACTAGTTTCGGTCAAAAATCGTAGTATATTATATACAATTTATTATATTTTTGGTCAAAAAATCAAATTAAATTGATGATTGTTCGAAATTCCATGAAACTTTTCAGATCCTTTCTACATGGTATTAGGGAAAGTTATGATGCAAGTCCAAGCAAAAACATTTCTCAAAATTAGATTCTATGAAACTTTTTAAAATACTAGTTTCGGTAAACAATCGTAGTATATTATACACAATTTATACAAGTTTCGGTCAAAAAATCTAATTAAATCGAGGATTGTTCGAAAGTCCATGAAACTTTTCAGATCCTTTCTATATGGTATTAGGGAAGGTTATGATGCAAGTCCAAGCAAAAAAATTTCTCAAAATTAGAATCTATGAAACTTTTTGAAATACTAGTTTCGGTCAAAAATCGTAGTATATTATATACAATTTATTATATTTTTGGTCAAAAAATCAAATTAAATTGATGATTGTTCGAAATTCCATGAAACTTTTCAGATCCTTTCTACATGGTATTAGGGAAAGTTATGATGCAAGTCCAAGCAAAAACATTTCTCAAAATTAGATTCTATGAAACTTTTTAAAATACTAGTTTCGGTAAACAATCGTAGTATATTATACACAATTTATACAAGTTTCGGTCAAAAAATCTAATTAAATCGAGGATTGTTCGAAATTCCATGAAACTTTTCAGATCCTTTCTATATGGTATTAGGGAAGGTTATGATGCTAGTCCAAGCAAAAAAATTTATCAAAATTAGATTCTATGAAACTTTTTGAAATACTAGTTTCTGTCAAAAATCGTAGTATATTATACACAATTTATTCTATTTTTGGTCAAAAAATCAAATTAAATTGATGATTGTTCGAAATTCCATGAAACTTTTCAGATCCTTTCTACATGGTATTAGGGAAGGTTATGATGCAAGTCCAAGCAAAAACATTTCTCAAAATTAGATTCTATGAAACTTTTTGAAATACTAGTTTCGGTCAAAAATCGTAGTATATTATACACAATTTTATACTAGTTTCGTTTAAAAACTCAAATTAAATCGAGGATTGTTCGAAATGCTACGAAACGTTTCAGATGCTTTCTATATGGTACTAGAGAAGGTTATGATGCAAGTCCATGCAAAAAAAATCTTAAAATTAGATTCTATGAAACTTTTTGAAATACTAGTTTCGGTAAACAATCGTAGTATATTATACACAATTTATACTAGTTTCGGTCAAAAAATCAAATTAAATTGATGATTGTTCGAAATTCCATGAAACTTTTCAGATCCTTTCTATATGGTATTAGGGAAGGTTATGATGCAAGTCCAAGCAAAAAAATTTCTCAAAATTAGATTCTATGAAACTTTTTGAAATACTAGTTTCGGTCAAAAATCGTAGTATATTATTCACAATTTATTCTATTTTTGGTCAAAAAATCAAATTAAATTGATGATTGTTCGAAATTCCATGCAACTTTTCAGATCCTTTCTATATGGTATTAGGGATGGTTATGATGCAAGTCCAAGCAAAAACATTTCTCAAAATCAGATTCTCTGAAACTTTTTGAAATACTAGTTTCGGTCAAAAATCGTAGTATATTATACACAATTTTATACTAGTTTCGTTCAAAAAATAAAATTAAATCGAGGATTGTTCGAAATGCTACGAAACTTTTCAGATCCTTTCTATATGGTACTAGAGAAGGTTATGATGCAAGTCCAAGCAAAAAAATTTCTCAAAATTAGATTCTATGAAACTTTTTGAAATACTAGTTTCGGTAAAAAATCGTAGTATATTATACACAATTTATTCTATTTTTGGTCAAAAAATCAAATTAAATTGATGATTGTTCGAAATTCCATGAAACTTTTCAGATCCTTTCTATATGGTATTAGGGAAGGTTATGATGCAAGTCCAAGCAAAAACATTTCTCAAAATTAGATTCTATGAAACTTTTTGAAATACTAGTTTCGGTCAAAAATCGTAGTATATTATACACAATTTTATACTAGTTTCGTTTAAAAAATCAAATTAAATCGAGGATTGTTCGAAATGCTACGAAACTTTTCAGATCCTTTCTATATGGTACTAGAGAAGGTTATGATGCAAGTCCAAGCAAAAAAATTCTCAAAATTAGATTCTATGAAACTTTTTGAAATACTAGTTTCGGTCAAAAATCGTAGTATATTATACACAATTTATACTATTTTTGGTCAAAAAATCAAATTAAATTGATGATTGTTCGAAATTCCATGAAAATTTTCAGATCCTTTCTATATGGTATTAGGGATGGTTATGATGCAAGTCCAAGCAAAAACATTTCTCAAAATCAGATTCTATGAAAAATTTTGAAATACAAGTTTCGGTCATAAATCGTAGTATATTATACAAAATATTATACTAGTTTCTTTCAAAAAATTAAATTAAATCGAGGATTGTTCGAAATGCTACGAAACTTTTCATATCCTTTCTATATGGTACTAGAGAAGGTTATGATGCAAGTCCAAGCAAAAACATTTCTCAAAATTAGATTCCATGAAACTTTTTGAAATACTAGTTTCGGTCAAAAATCATAGTATATTATACACAATTTTTACTATTTTTGGTCAAAAAATAAAATTAAATTGATGATTGTTCAAAATTCCATGAAACTTTTCAGATCCTTTCTATATGGTATTAGGGAAGGTTATGATGCAATTCCAAGCAAAAACATTTCTCAAAATTAGATTCTATGAAACTTTTTGAAATACTAGTTTCGGTCAAAAATCGTAGTAAATTGTACACAATTTTATACTAGTTTCGTTCAAAAAATCAAATTAAATTGATGATTGTTCGAAATGCTACGAAACTTTTCAGATCCTTTCTATTGGTACTAGAGAAGGTTATGATGCAAGTCCATGCAAAAAAAATCTTAAAATTAGATTCTATGAAACTTTTTGAAATACTAGTTTCGGTCAAAAATCATAGTATATTATACACAATTTATACTAGTTTCGGTCAAAAAATCAAATTAAATCGAGGATTGTTCGAAATTCCATGAAACTTTTTAGATCCTTTCTATATGGTATTAGGGAAGGTTATGATGCAAGTCCAAGCAAAAAAATTTCTCAAAATTAGATTCTATGAAATTTTTGAAATACTAGTTTCTGCCAAAAATCGTAGTATATTATTCACAATTTATACTATTTTTGGTCAAAAAATCAAGTTAAATTGATGATTGTTCTAAATTCCCTGAAACTTTTCAGATCCTTTCTATATGGTATTAGGGATGGTTATGATGCAAGTCCAAGCAAAAACATTTCTCAAAAATCAGATTCTATGAAACTTTTTGAAATACTAGTTTCGGTCAAAAATCGTAGTATATTATACACAATTTTATACTAGTTTCGTTCAAAAAATCAAATTAAATCGAGGATTGTTCGAAATGCTACGAAACTTTTCAGATCCTTTCTATATGGTACTAGAGAAGGTTATGATGCAAGTCCAAGCAAACAAATTTCTCAAAATTAGATTCTATGAAACTTTTTGAAATACTAGTTTCGGTCAAAAATCGTAGTATATTATACACAATTTATTCTATTTTTGGTCAAAAAATCAAATTAAATTGATGATTGTTCGAAATTCCATGAAACTTTTCAGATCCTTTCTATATGGTATTAGGGAAGGTTATGATGCAAGTCCAAGCAAAAACATTTCTCAAAATTAGATTCTAGGAAACATTTTGAAATACTAGTTTCGGTCAAAAATCGTAGTATATTATACACAATTTTATACTAGTTTCGTTTAAAAAATCAAATTAAATCGAGGATTGTTCGAAATGCTACGAAACTTTTCAGATCCTTTCTATATGGTACTAGAGAAGGTTATGATGCAAGTCCAAGCAAAAAAATTCTCAAAATTAGATTCTATGAAACTTTTTGAAATACTAGTTTCGGTAAACAATCGTAGTATATTATACACAATTTTATACTAGTTTCGTTTAAAAAATCAAATTAAATCGAGGATTGTTCGAAATGCTACGAAACTTTTCAGATCCTTTCTATATGGTATTAGGGAAGGTTATGATGCAAGTCCAAGCAAAATTTTTTCTAAAAATTAGATTCTATGAAACTTTTTGAAATACTAGTTTCGGTCAAAAATCGTAGTATATTATTCACAATTTATACTATTTTTGGTCAAAAAATCAAGTTAAATTGATGATTGTTCTAAATTCCCTGAAACTTTTCAGATCCTTTCTATATGGTATTAGGGATGGTTATGATGCAAGTCCAAGCAAAAACATTTCTCAAAAATCAGATTCTATGAAACTTTTTGAAATACTAGTTTCGGTCAAAAATCGTAGTATATTATACACAATTTTATACTAGTTTCGTTCAAAAAATTAAATTAAATCGAGGATTGTTCGAAATGCTACGAAACTTTTCAGATCCTTTCTATATGGTACTAGAGAAGGTTATGATGCAAGTCCAAGCAAACAAATTTCTCAAAATTAGATTCTATGAAACTTTTTGAAATACTAGTTTCGGTCAAAAATCGTAGTATATTATACACAATTTATTCTATTTTTGGTCAAAAAATCAAATTAAATTGATGATTGTTCGAAATTCCATGAAACTTTTCAGATCCTTTCTATATGGTATTAGGGAAGGTTATGATGCAAGTCCAAGCAAAAACATTTCTCAAAATTAGATTCTATGAAACTTTTTGAAATACTAGTTTCGGTCAAAAATCGTAGTATATTATACACAATTTTATACTAGTTTCGTTTAAAAAAACAAATTAAATCTAGGATTGTTCGAAATGCTACGAAATTTTTTCAGATCCTTTCTATATGGTACTAGAGAAGGTTATGATGCAAGTCCAAGCAAAAAAATATCTCAAAATTAGATTCTATGAAACTTTTTGAAATATTAGTTTCGGTAAACAATCGTAGTATATTATACACAATTTATACTAGTTTCGGTCAAAAAATCTAATTAAATCGAGGATTGTTCGAAATTCCATGAAACTTTTCAGATCCTTTCTATATGGTATTAGGGAAGGTTATGATGCAAGTCCAAGCAAAATTTTTTCTAAAAATTAGATTCTATGAAACTTTTTGAAATACTAGTTTCGGTCAAAAATCGTAGTATATTATTCATAATTTATACTATTTTTGGTCAAAAAATCAAGTTAAATTGATGATTGTTCTAAATTCCCTGAAACTTTTCAGATCCTTTCTATATGGTATTAGGGATGGTTATGATGCAAGTCCAAGCAAAAACATTTCTCAAAAATCAGATTCTATGAAACTTTTTGAAATACTAGTTTCGGTCAAAAATCGTAGTATATTATACACAATTTTATACTAGTTTCGTTTAAAAAATCAAATTAAATCGAGGATTGTTCGAAATGCTACGAATCTTTTCAGATCCTTTCTATATGGTACTAGAGAAGGTTATGATGCAAGTCCAAGCAAAAAAATTTCTCAAAATTAGATTCTATGAAACTTTTTGAAATACTAGTTTCGGTAAACAATCGTAGTATATTATACACAATTTTATACTAGTTTCGTTTAAAAAATCAAATTAAATCGAGGATTGTTCGAAATGCTACGAAACTTTTCAGATCCTTTCTATATGGTATTAGGGAAGGTTATGATGCAAGTCCAAGCAAAATTTTTTCTAAAAATTAGATTCTTTGAAACTTTTTGAAATACTAGTTTCGGTCAAAAATCGTAGTATATTATTCATAATTTATACTATTTTTGGTCAAAAAATCAAGTTAAATTGATGATTGTTCTAAATTCCCTGAAACTTTTCAGATCCTTTCTATATGGTATTAGGGATGGTTATGATGCAAGTCCAAGCAAAAACATTTCTCAAAAATCAGATTCTATGAAACTTTTTGAAATACTAGTTTCGGTCAAAAATCGTAGTATATTATACACAATTTTATACTAGTTTCGTTCAAAAAATCAAATTAAATCGAGGATTGTTCGAAATGCTACGAAACTTTTCAGATCCTTTCTATATGGTACTAGAGAAGGTTATGATGCAAGTCCAAGCAAAAAAATTTCTCAAAATTAGATTCTATGAAACTTTTTGAAATACTAGTTTCGGTCAAAAATCGTAGTATATTATACACAATTTATTCTATTTTTGGTCAAAAAATCAAATTAAATTGATGATTGTTCGAAATTCCATGAAACTTTTCAGATCCTTTCTATATGGTATTAGGGAAGGTTATGATGATAGTCCAAGCAAAAACATTTCTCAAAATTAGATTCTATGAAACTTTTTGAAATACTAGTTTCGGTCAAAAATCGTAGTATATTATACACAATTTTATACTAAGTTCGTTTAAAAAATCAAATTAAATCGAGGATTGTTCGAAATGCTACGAAATTTTTCAGATCCTTTCTATATGGTACTAGAGAAGGTTATGATGCAAGTCCAAGCAAAAAAATATCTCAAAATTAGATTCTATGAAACTTTTTGAAATATTAGTTTCGGTAAACAATCGTAGTATATTATACACAATTTATACTAGTTTCGGTCAAAAAATCTAATTAAATCGAGGATTGTTCGAAATTCCATGAAACTTTTCAGATCCTTTCTATATGGTATTAGGGAAGGTTATGATGCAAGTCCAAGCAAATTTTTTTTATCAAAATTAGATTCTATGAAACCATTTGAAATACTAGTTTCGGTCAAAAATCGTAGTATATTATACACAATTTATACTATTTTTGGTCAAAAAATCAAATTAAATTGATGATTGTTCGAAATTCCATGAAACTTTTCAGATCCTTTCGATATGGTATTAGGGATGGTTATGATGCAAGTCCAAGCAAAACCATTTCTCAAAATCAGATTCTATGAAACTTTTTAAAATACTAGTTTCGGTCAAAAATGGTAGTATATTATACGCAATTTTATACTAGTTTCGTTCAAAAAATAAAATTAAATCGAGGATTGTTCGAAATGCTACGAAATTTTTCAGATCCTTTCTATATGGTACTAGAGAAGGTTATGATGCAAGTCCTAGCAAAAATATTTCTCAAAATTAGATTCTATGAAACTTTTTGAAATACTAGTTTCGGTAAAAAATCATAGTATATTATACACAATTTATACTATTTTTGGTCAAAAAATCAAATTAAATTGATGATTGTTCGAAATTACATGAAAATTTTCAAATCCTATCTATATGGTATTAGGGAAGGTTATGATGCAAGTCCAAGCAAAAACATTTCTCAAAATCAGATTCTATGAAACTTTTTGAAATACTAGTTTCGATCAAAAATCGTAGTATATTATACACAATTTTATACTAGTTTCGTTCAAATTATCAAATTAAATTGATGATTGTTCGAAATGCTACGAAACTTTTCAGATCCTTTCTATTGGTACTAGAAAAGGTTATGATGCAAGTCCATGCCAAAAAAATCTTAAAATTAGATTCTATGAATCTTTTTGAAGTACTAGTTTCGGTCAAAAATCGTAGTATATTATACACAATTTATACTAGTTTCGGTCAAAAAATCAAATTAAATCTAGGATTGTTCGAAATTCCATGAAACTTTTCAGATCCTTTCTATATGGTATTAGGGAAGGTTATGATGCAAGTCCAAGCAAAAAAATTTCTCAAAATTAGATTCTATGAAATTTTTGAAATACTAGTTTCTGCCAAAAATCGTAGTATATTATACACAATTTATTCTATTTTTGGTCAAAAAATCAAATTAAATTGATGATTGTTCGAAATTCCATGAAACTTTTCAGATCCTTTCTACATGGTATTAGGGAAGGTTATGATGCAAGTCCAAGCAAAAACATTTCTCAAAATTAGATTCTATGAAACTTTTTGAAATACTAGTTTCGGTCAAAAATCGTAGTATATTATACACAATTTTATACTAGTTTCGTTTAAAAAAATCAAATTAAATCAAGGATTGTTCGAAATGCTACGAAACTTTTCAGATCCTTTCTATATGGTACTAGAGAAGGTTGTGATGCAAGTCCAAGCCAAAAAATATCTCAAAATTAGATTCTATGAAACTTTTTGAAATACTAGTTTCGGTAAACAATCGTAGTATATTATACACAATTTTATACTAGTTTCGTTTAAAAAATCAAATTAAATCGAGGATTGTTCGAAATGCTACGAAACGTTTCAGATCCTTTTAATATGGTATTAGGGAAGGTTATGATGCAAGTCCAAGCAAAATATTTTCTCAAAATTAGATTCTATGAAACTTTTTGAAATACTAGTTTCGGTCAAAAATCGTAGTATATTTTACACAATTTATACTATATTTGGTCAAAAAATCAAGTTAAATTGATGATTGTTCTAAATCCCCTGAAACTTTTCAGATCCTTTCTATATGGTATTAGGGATGGTTATGATGCAAGTCCAAGCAAAAATATTTCTCAAAATAAGATTCTATGAAACTTTTTGAAATACTAGTTTCGGTCAAAAATCGTAGTATATTATACACAATTTTATACTAGTTTCTTTCAAAAAATCAAATTAAATCGAGGATTGTTCGAAATGCTACGAAACTTTTTAGATCCTTTCTATATGGTACTAGAGAAGGTTATGATGCAAGTCCAAGCAAAAACATTTCTCAAAATCAGATTCTATGAAACTTTTTGAAATACTAGTTTCAGTCAAAAATCATAGTATATTATACACAATTTATACTATTTTTGGTCAAAAAATCAAATTAAATTGATGATTGTTCAAAATTCCATGAAACTTTTCAGATCCTTTCTATATGGTATTAGGGATGGTTATGATGCAAGTCCAAGCAAAAACATTTCTCAAAATCAGATTCTATGAAACTTTTTGAAATACTAGTTTCGGTAAACAATCGTAGTATATTATACACAATTTATACTAGTTTCGGTCAAAAAATCTAATTAAATCGAGGATTGTTCGAAATTCCATGAAACTTTTCAGATCCTTTCTATATGGTATCAGGGAAGGTTATGATGCAAGTCCTAGCAAAAAAATTTCTCAAAATTAGATTCTATGAAACTTTTTGAAATACTAGTTTCGGTCAAAAATCGTAGTATATTATACACAATTTATTCTATTTTTGGTCAAAAAATCAAATTAAATTGATGATTGTTCGAAATTCCATGAAACTTTTCATATCCTTTCTACATGGTATTAGGGAAGGTTATGATGCAAAACCAAGCAAAAACATTTCTCAAAATTAGATTCTATGAAACTTTTTGAAATACTAGTTTCGGTCAAAAATCGTAGTATATTATACACAATTTATTCTATTTTTGGTCAAAAAATCAAATTAAATTGATGATTTTTCGAAATTCCATGAAACTTTTCATATCCTTTCTACATGGTATTAGGGAAGGTTATGATGCAAAACCAAGAAAAAACATTTCTCAAAATTAGATTCTATGAAACTTTTTGAAATACTAGTTTCGGTCAAAAATCGTAGTATATTATACACAATTTTATACTAGTTTCGTTCAAAAAATCTAATTAAATCGAGGATTGTTCAAAATGCTACGAAACTTTTCAGATCCTTTCTATATGGTACTAGAGAAGGTTATGATGCAAGTCCATGCAAAAAAATCTTAAAATTAGATTCTATGAAACTTTTTGAAATACTAGTTTCGGTAAACAATCGTAGTATATTATACACAATTTTATACTAGTTTCGTTTAAAAAATCAAATTAAATCGAGGATTGTTCGAAATGCTACGAAACGTTTCAGATGCTTTCTATATGGTATCAGGGAAGGTTATGATGCAAGTCCTAGCAAAAAAATTTCTCAAAATTAGATTCTATGAAACTTTTTGAAATACTAGTTTCGGTCAAAAATCGTAGTATATTTTACACAATTTATACTATATTTGGTCAAAAAATCAAGTTAAATTGATGATTGTTCTAAATCCCCTGAAACTTTTCAGATCCTTTCTATATGGTATTAGGGATGGTTATGATGCAAGTCCAAGCAAAAACATTTCTCAAAATAAGATTCTATGAAACTTTTTGAAATACTAGTTTCGGTCAAAAATCGTAGTATATTATACACAATTTTATACTAGTTTCTTTCAAAAAATCAAATTAAATCGAGGATTGTTCGAAATGCTACGAAACTTTTTAGATCCTTTCTATATGGTACTAGAGAAGGTTATGATGCAAGTCCAAGCAAAAAAATTTCTCAAAATTAGATTCTATGAACCTTTTTGAAATACTAGTTTCAGTCAAAAATCATAGTATATTATACACAATTTATACAATTTTTGGTCAAAAAATCAAATTAAATTGATGATTGTTCAAAATTCCATGAAACTTTTCAGATCCTTTCTATATGGTATTAGGGATGGTTATGATGCAAGTCCAAGCAAAAACATTTCTCAAAATCAGATTCTATGAAACTTTTTGAAATACTAGTTTCGGTCAAAAATCGTAGTATATTATACACAATTTTATACTAGTTTCGTTCAAAAAATCAAATTAAATCGAGGATTGTTCGAAATGCTACGAAACTTTTCAGATCCTTTCTATATGGTACTAGAGAAGGTTGTGATGCAAGTCCAAGCCAAAAAATATCTCAAAATTAGATTCTATGAAACTTTTTGAAATACTAGTTTCGGTAAACAATCGTAGTATATTATACACAATTTTATACTAGTTTCGTTTAAAAAATCAAATTAAATCGAGGATTGTTCGAAATGCTACGAAACGTTTCAGATCCTTTTAATATGGTATTAGGGAAGGTTATGATGCAAGTCCAAGCAAAATATTTTCTCAAAATTAGATTCTATGAAACTTTTTGAAATACTAGTTTCGGTCAAAAATCGTAGTATATTTTACACAATTTATACTATATTTGGTCAAAAAATCAAGTTAAATTGATGATTGTTCTAAATCCCCTGAAACTTTTCAGATCCTTTCTATATGGTATTAGGGATGGTTATGATGCAAGTCCAAGCAAAAATATTTCTCAAAATAAGATTCTATGAAACTTTTTGAAATACTAGTTTCGGTCAAAAATCGTAGTATATTATACACAATTTTATACTAGTTTCTTTCAAAAAATCAAATTAAATCGAGGATTGTTCGAAATGCTACGAAACTTTTTAGATCCTTTCTATATGGTACTAGAGAAGGTTATGATGCAAGTCCAAGCAAAAACATTTCTCAAAATCAGATTCTATGAAACTTTTTGAAATACTAGTTTCAGTCAAAAATCATAGTATATTATACACAATTTATACTATTTTTGGTCAAAAAATCAAATTAAATTGATGATTGTTCAAAATTCCATGAAACTTTTCAGATCCTTTCTATATGGTATTAGGGATGGTTATGATGCAAGTCCAAGCAAAAACATTTCTCAAAATCAGATTCTATGAAACTTTTTGAAATACTAGTTTCGGTAAACAATCGTAGTATATTATACACAATTTATACTAGTTTCGGTCAAAAAATCTAATTAAATCGAGGATTGTTCGAAATTCCATGAAACTTTTCAGATCCTTTCTATATGGTATCAGGGAAGGTTATGATGCAAGTCCAAGCAAAAACATTTCTCAAAATCAGATTCTATGAAACTTTTTGAAATACTAGTTTCGGTCAAAAATCGTAGTATATTATACACAATTTTATACTAGTTTCGTTTAAAAAAATCAAATTAAATCAAGGATTGTTCGAAATGCTACGAAACTTTTCAGATCCTTTCTATATGGTACTAGAGAAGGTTGTGATGCAAGTCCAAGCCAAAAAATATCTCAAAATTAGATTCTATGAAACTTTTTGAAATACTAGTTTCGGTAAACAATCGTAGTATATTATACACAATTTTATACTAGTTTCGTTTAAAAAATCAAATTAAATCGAGGATTGTTCGAAATGCTACGAAACGTTTCAGATCCTTTTAATATGGTATTAGGGAAGGTTATGATGCAAGTCCAAGCAAAATATTTTCTCAAAATTAGATTCTATGAAACTTTTTGAAATACTAGTTTCGGTCAAAAATCGTAGTATATTTTACACAATTTATACTATATTTGGTCAAAAAATCAAGTTAAATTGATGATTGTTCTAAATCCCCTGAAACTTTTCAGATCCTTTCTATATGGTATTAGGGATGGTTATGATGCAAGTCCAAGCAAAAATATTTCTCAAAATAAGATTCTATGAAACTTTTTGAAATACTAGTTTCGGTCAAAAATCGTAGTATATTATACACAATTTTATACTAGTTTCTTTCAAAAAATCAAATTAAATCGAGGATTGTTCGAAATGCTACGAAACTTTTTAGATCCTTTCTATATGGTACTAGAGAAGGTTATGATGCAAGTCCAAGCAAAAACATTTCTCAAAATCAGATTCTATGAAACTTTTTGAAATACTAGTTTCAGTCAAAAATCATAGTATATTATACACAATTTATACTATTTTTGGTCAAAAAATCAAATTAAATTGATGATTGTTCAAAATTCCATGAAACTTTTCAGATCCTTTCTATATGGTATTAGGGATGGTTATGATGCAAGTCCAAGCAAAAACATTTCTCAAAATCAGATTCTATGAAACTTTTTGAAATACTAGTTTCGGTAAACAATCGTAGTATATTATACACAATTTATACTAGTTTCGGTCAAAAAATCTAATTAAATCGAGGATTGTTCGAAATTCCATGAAACTTTTCAGATCCTTTCTATATGGTATCAGGGAAGGTTATGATGCAAGTCCTAGCAAAAAAATTTCTCAAAATTAGATTCTATGAAACTTTTTGAAATACTAGTTTCGGTCAAAAATCGTAGTATATTATACACAATTTATTCTATTTTTGGTCAAAAAATCAAATTAAATTGATGATTGTTCGAAATTCCATGAAACTTTTCATATCCTTTCTACATGGTATTAGGGAAGGTTATGATGCAAAACCAAGCAAAAACATTTCTCAAAATTAGATTCTATGAAACTTTTTGAAATACTAGTTTCGGTCAAAAATCGTAGTATATTATACACAATTTATTCTATTTTTGGTCAAAAAATCAAATTAAATTGATGATTTTTCGAAATTCCATGAAACTTTTCATATCCTTTCTACATGGTATTAGGGAAGGTTATGATGCAAAACCAAGAAAAAACATTTCTCAAAATTAGATTCTATGAAACTTTTTGAAATACTAGTTTCGGTCAAAAATCGTAGTATATTATACACAATTTTATACTAGTTTCGTTCAAAAAATCTAATTAAATCGAGGATTGTTCAAAATGCTACGAAACTTTTCAGATCCTTTCTATATGGTACTAGAGAAGGTTATGATGCAAGTCCATGCAAAAAAATCTTAAAATTAGATTCTATGAAACTTTTTGAAATACTAGTTTCGGTAAACAATCGTAGTATATTATACACAATTTTATACTAGTTTCGTTTAAAAAATCAAATTAAATCGAGGATTGTTCGAAATGCTACGAAACGTTTCAGATGCTTTCTATATGGTATCAGGGAAGGTTATGATGCAAGTCCTAGCAAAAAAATTTCTCAAAATTAGATTCTATGAAACTTTTTGAAATACTAGTTTCGGTCAAAAATCGTAGTATATTTTACACAATTTATACTATATTTGGTCAAAAAATCAAGTTAAATTGATGATTGTTCTAAATCCCCTGAAACTTTTCAGATCCTTTCTATATGGTATTAGGGATGGTTATGATGCAAGTCCAAGCAAAAACATTTCTCAAAATAAGATTCTATGAAACTTTTTGAAATACTAGTTTCGGTCAAAAATCGTAGTATATTATACACAATTTTATACTAGTTTCTTTCAAAAAATCAAATTAAATCGAGGATTGTTCGAAATGCTACGAAACTTTTTAGATCCTTTCTATATGGTACTAGAGAAGGTTATGATGCAAGTCCAAGCAAAAAAATTTCTCAAAATTAGATTCTATGAACCTTTTTGAAATACTAGTTTCAGTCAAAAATCATAGTATATTATACACAATTTATACAATTTTTGGTCAAAAAATCAAATTAAATTGATGATTGTTCAAAATTCCATGAAACTTTTCAGATCCTTTCTATATGGTATTAGGGATGGTTATGATGCAAGTCCAAGCAAAAACATTTCTCAAAATCAGATTCTATGAAACTTTTTGAAATACTAGTTTCGGTCAAAAATCGTAGTATATTATACACAATTTTATACTAGTTTCGTTCAAAAAATCAAATTAAATCGAGGATTGTTCGAAATGCTACGAAACTTTTCAGATCCTTTCTATATGGTACTAAAGAAGGTTATGATGCAAGTCCGTGCAAAAAAAATCTCAAAATTAGATTCTATGAAATTTTTTGAAATACTAGTTTCGGTAAACAATCGTAGTATATTATACACAATTTATACTAGTTTCGGTCAAAAAATCTAATTAAATCGAGGATTGTTCGAAATTCCATGAAACTTTTCAGATCCTTTCTATATGGTATCAGGGAAGGTTATGATGCAAGTCCTAGCAAAAAAATTTCTCAAAATTAGATTCTATGAAACTTTTTGAAATACTAGTTTCGGTCAAAAATCGTAGTATATTATACACAATTTATTCTATTTTTGGTCAAAAAATCAAATTAAATTGATGATTGTTCGAAATTCCATGAAACTTTTCATATCCTTTCTACATGGTATTAGGGAAGGTTATGATGCAAAACCAAGCAAAAACATTTCTCAAAATTAGATTCTATGAAACTTTTTGAAATACTAGTTTCGGTCAAAAATCGTAGTATATTATACACAATTTTATACTAGTTTCGTTCAAAAAATCTAATTAAATCGAGGATTGTTCAAAATGCTACGAAACTTTTCAGATCCTTTCTATATGGTACTAGAGAAGGTTATGATGCAAGTCCATGCAAAAAAATCTCAAAATTAGATTCTATGAAACTTTTTGAAATACTAGTTTCGGTAAACAATCGTAGTATATTATACACAATTTTATACTAGTTTCGTTTAAAAAATCAAATTAAATCGAGGATTGTTCGAAATGCTACGAAACGTTTCAGATCCTTTCAATATGGTATTAGGGAAGGTTATGATGCAAGTCCAAGCAAAATATTTTCTCAAAATTAGATTCTATGAAACTTTTTGAAATACTAGTTTCGGTCAAAAATCGTAGTATATTTTACACAATTTATACTATATTTGGTCAAAAAATCAAGTTAAATTGATGATTGTTCTAAATCCCCTGAAACTTTTCAGATCCTTTCTATATGGTATTAGGGATGGTTATGATGCAAGTCCAAGCAAAAACATTTCTCAAAATAAGATTCTATGAAACTTTTTGAAATACTAGTTTCGGTCAAAAATCGTAGTATATTATACACAATTTTATACTAGTTTCTTTCAAAAAATCAAATTAAATCGAGGATTGTTCGAAATGCTACGAAACTTTTTAGATCCTTTCTATATGGTACTAGAGAAGGTTATGATGCAAGTCCAAGCAAAAAAATTTCTCATAATTAGATTCTATGAACCTTTTTGAAATACTAGTTTCAGTCAAAAATCATAGTATATTATACACAATTTATACAATTTTTGGTCAAAAAATCAAATTAAATTGATGATTGTTCAAAATTCCATGAAACTTTTCAGATCCTTTCTATATGGTATTAGGGATGGTTATGATGCAAGTCCAAGCAAAAACATTTCTCAAAATCAGATTCTATGAAACTTTTTGAAATACTAGTTTCGGTCAAAAATCGTAGTATATTATACAAAATTTTATACTAGTTTCGTTCAAAAAATCAAATTAAATCGAGGATTGTTCGAAATGCTACGAAACTTTTCAGATCCTTTCTATATGGTACTAAAGAAGGTTATGATGCAAGTCCGTGCAAAAAAAATCTCAAAATTAGATTCTATGAAATTTTTTGAAATACTAGTTTCGGTAAACAATCGTAGTATATTATACACAATTTATACTAGTTTCGGTCAAAAAATCTAATTAAATCGAGGATTGTTCGAAATTCCATGAAACTTTTCAGATCCTTTCTATATGGTATCAGGGAAGGTTATGATGCAAGTCCTAGCAAAAAAATTTCTCAAAATTAGATTCTATGAAACTTTTTGAAATACTAGTTTCGGTCAAAAATCGTAGTATATTATACACAATTTATTCTATTTTTGGTCAAAAAATCAAATTAAATTGATGATTGTTCGAAATTCCATGAAACTTTTCATATCCTTTCTACATGGTATTAGGGAAGGTTATGATGCAAAACCAAGCAAAAACATTTCTCAAAATTAGATTCTATGAAACTTTTTGAAATACTAGTTTCGGTCAAAAATCGTAGTATATTATACACAATTTTATACTAGTTTCGTTCAAAAAATCTAATTAAATCGAGGATTGTTCAAAATGCTACGAAACTTTTCAGATCCTTTCTATATGGTACTAGAGAAGGTTATGATGCAAGTCCATGCAAAAAAATCTCAAAATTAGATTCTATGAAACTTTTTGAAATACTAGTTTCGGTAAACAATCGTAGTATATTATACACAATTTTATACTAGTTTCGTTTAAAAAATCAAATTAAATCGAGGATTGTTCGAAATGCTACGAAACGTTTCAGATCCTTTCAATATGGTATTAGGGAAGGTTATGATGCAAGTCCAAGCAAAATATTTTCTCAAAATTAGATTCTATGAAACTTTTTGAAATACTAGTTTCGGTCAAAAATCGTAGTATATTTTACACAATTTATACTATATTTGGTCAAAAAATCAAGTTAAATTGATGATTGTTCTAAATCCCCTGAAACTTTTCAGATCCTTTCTATATGGTATTAGGGATGGTTATGATGCAAGTCCAAGCAAAAACATTTCTCAAAATAAGATTCTATGAAACTTTTTGAAATACTAGTTTCGGTCAAAAATCGTAGTATATTATACACAATTTTATACTAGTTTCTTTCAAAAAATCAAATTAAATCGAGGATTGTTCGAAATGCTACGAAACTTTTTAGATCCTTTCTATATGGTACTAGAGAAGGTTATGATGCAAGTCCAAGCAAAAAAATTTCTCAAAATTAGATTCTATGAAACTTTTTGAAATACTAGTTTCAGTCAAAAATCATAGTATATTATACACAATTTATACTATTTTTGGTCAAAAAATCAAATTAAATTGATGATTGTTCAAAATTCCATGAAACTTTTCAGATCCTTTCTATATGGTATTAGGGATGGTTATGATGCAAGTCCAAGCAAAAACATTTCTCAAAATCAGATTCTATGAAACTTTTTGAAATACTAGTTTCGGTCAAAAATCGTAGTATATTATACACAATTTTATTCTAGTTTCGTTCAAAAAATCAAATTAAATCGAGGATTGTTCGAAATGCTACGAAACTTTTCAGATCCTTTCTATATGGTACTAAAGAAGGTTATGATGCAAGTCCGTGCAAAAAAAATCTCAAAATTAGATTCTATGAAATTTTTTGAAATACTAGTTTCGGTAAACAATCGTAGTATATTATACACAATTTATACTAGTTTCGGTCAAAAAATCTAATTAAATCGAGGATTGTTCGAAATGCTATGAAACTTTTCAGATCCTTTCTATATGGTACTAGAGAAGGTTATGATGCAAGTCCAAGCAAAAAAATTTCTCAAAATTAGATTCTATGAAACTTTTTGAAATACTAGTTTCGGTCAAAAATCGTAGTATATTATACACAATTTATTCTATTTTTGGTCAAAAAATCAAATTAAATTGATGATTGTTCGAAATTCCATGAAACTTTTCAGATCCTTTCTATATGGTACTAGAGAAGGTTATGATGCAAGTCCATGCAAAAAAATCTCAAAATTAGATTCTATGAAACTTTTTGAAATACTAGTTTCGGTAAACAATCGTAGTATATTATACACAATTTTATACTAGTTTCGTTTAAAAAATCAAATTAAATCGAGGATTGTTCGAAATGCTACGAAACGTTTCAGATCCTTTCAATATGGTATTAGGGAAGGTTATGATGCAAGTCCAAGCAAAATATTTTCTCAAAATTAGATTCTATGAAACTTTTTGAAATACTAGTTTCGGTCAAAAATCGTAGTATATTTTACACAATTTATACTATATTTGGTCAAAAAATCAAGTTAAATTGATGATTGTTCTAAATCCCCTGAAACTTTTCAGATCCTTTCTATATGGTATTAGGGATGGTTATGATGCAAGTCCAAGCAAAAACATTTCTCAAAATAAGATTCTATGAAACTTTTTGAAATACTAGTTTCGGTCAAAAATCGTAGTATATTATACACAATTTTATACTAGTTTCTTTCAAAAAATCAAATTAAATCGAGGATTGTTCGAAATGCTACGAAACTTTTTAGATCCTTTCTATATGGTACTAGAGAAGGTTATGATGCAAGTCCAAGCAAAAAAATTTCTCAAAATTAGATTCTATGAACCTTTTTGAAATACTAGTTTCAGTCAAAAATCATAGTATATTATACACAATTTATACAATTTTTGGTCAAAAAATCAAATTAAATTGATGATTGTTCAAAATTCCATGAAACTTTTCAGATCCTTTCTATATGGTATTAGGGATGGTTATGATGCAAGTCCAAGCAAAAACATTTCTCAAAATCAGATTCTATGAAACTTTTTGAAATACTAGTTTCGGTCAAAAATCGTAGTATATTATACACAATTTTATACTAGTTTCGTTCAAAAAATCAAATTAAATCGATGATTGTTCGAAATGCTACGAAACTTTTCAGATCCTTTCTATATGGTACTAAAGAAGGTTATGATGCAAGTCCGTGCAAAAAAAATCTCAAAATTAGATTCTATGAAATTTTTTGAAATACTAGTTTCGGTAAACAATCGTAGTATATTATACACAATTTATACTAGTTTCGGTCAAAAAATCTAATTAAATCGAGGATTGTTCGAAATTCCATGAAACTTTTCAGATCCTTTCTATATGGTATCAGGGAAGGTTATGATGCAAGTCCTAGCAAAAAAATTTCTCAAAATTAGATTCTATGAAACTTTTTGAAATACTAGTTTCGGTCAAAAATCGTAGTATATTATACACAATTTATTCTATTTTTGGTCAAAAAATCAAATTAAATTGATGATTGTTCGAAATTCCATGAAACTATTCATATCCTTTCTACATGGTATTAGGGAAGGTTATGATGCAAAACCAAGCAAAAACATTTCTCAAAATTAGATTCTATGAAACTTTTTGAAATACTTGTTTCGGTCAAAAATCGTAGTATATTATACACAATTTTATACTAGTTTCGTTCCAAAAATCTAATTAAATCGAGGATTGTTCAAAATGCTACGAAACTTTTCAGATCCTCTCTATATGGTACTAGAGAAGGTTATGATGCAAGTCCATGCAAAAAAATCTCAAAATTAGATTCTATGAAACTTTTTGAAATACTAGTTTCGGTAAACAATCGTAGTATATTATACACAATTTATACTAGTTTCGGTCATAAAATCTAATTAAATCGAGGATTGTTCGAAATTCCATGAAAATTTTCAAATGCTTTCTATATGGTATTAGGGAAGGTTATGATGCAAGTCCAAGCAAAAAATTTTCTCAAAATTAGATTCTATGAAACTTTTTGAAATACTAGTTTCGGTCAAAAATCGTAGTATATTATACACAATTTATTCTATTTTTGGTCAAAAAATCAAATTAAATTGATGATTTTTTGGAAATTCCATGAAACTTTTCAGATCCTTTCTACATGGTATTAGGGAAGGTTATGATGCAAGTCCAAGCAAAAACATTTCTCAAAATTAGATTCTATGAAACTTTTTGAAATATTAGTTTCGATCAAAAATCGTAGTATATTATACACAATTTTATACTAGTTTCGTTCAAAATATCAAATTAAATCGAGGATTGTTCGAAATGCTACGAAACTTTTCAGATCCTTTATATATGGTACTAGAGAAGGTTATGATGCAAGTCCAAGCAAAAAAATTTCTCAAAATTAGATTCTATGAAACTTTTTGAAATACTAGTTTCAGTCAAAAATCATAGTATATTATACACAATTTATACTATTTTTGGTCAAAAAATCAAATTAAATTGATGATTGTTCAAAATTCCATGAAACTTTTCAGATCCTTTCTATATGGTATTAGGGATGGTTATGATGCAAGTCCAAGCAAAAACATTTCTCAAAATCAGATTCTATGTAATTTTTTGAAATACTAGTTTCGGTCAAAAATCGTAGTATATTATACACAATTTTATACTAGTTTCGTTCAAAAAATCAAATTAAATCGAGGATTGTTCGAAATCCTACGAAACTTTTCAGATCCTTTCTATATGGTACTAGAGAAGGTTATGATGCAAGTCCAAGCAAAAAAAATCTCAAAATTAGATTCTATGAAACTTTTTGAAATACTAGTTTCGGAAAACAATCGTAGTATATTATACACAATTTATACTATTTTTGGTCATAAAATCAAATTAAATTGATGATTGTTCGAAATTCCATGAAACTTTTCAGATCCTTTCTATATGGTATTAGGGAAGGTTAGGATGCAAGTCCAAGCAAATTTTTTTCTCAAAATTAGATTCTATGAAATTTTTGAAATACTAGTTTCTGCCAAAAATCGTAGTATATTATACACAATTTATACTATTTTTGGTCAAAAAATCTAATTAAATTGATGATTGTTCGAAATTCCATGAAACTTTTCAGATCCTTTCTACATGGTATTAGGGAAGGTTATGATGCAAGTCCAAGCAAAAACATTTCTCAAAATTAGATTCTATGAAACTTTTTGAAATACTAGTTTCGGTCAAAAATCGTAGTATATTATACACAATTTATACTATT
Organism: Lathyrus aphaca; assembly: GCA_963966055.1. Lineage (NCBI taxonomy): Eukaryota > Viridiplantae > Streptophyta > Magnoliopsida > Fabales > Fabaceae > Lathyrus > Lathyrus aphaca. The sequence continues at coordinate 35,114,382 of OZ014523.1, forward strand.
TTTGGTCAAAAAATCAAATTAAATTGATGATTGTTCGAAATTCCATGAAACTTTTCATATCCTTTCTATATGGTATTAGGGATGGTTATTATGCAAGTCCAAGCAAAAACATTTCTCAAAATCAGATTCTATGAAACTTTTTTAAATACTAGTTTCGGTCAAAAATCGTAGTATATAACACACAATTTTATACTAGTTTCGTTCAAAAAATCAAATTAAATCGAGGATTGTTTGAAATGCTACGAAACTTTTCAGATCCTTTCTATATGGTAGTAGAGAAGGTTATGATGCAAGTCCAAGCAAAAAAATATCTCACAATTAGAGTCTATGAAACTTTTTGAAATACTAGTTTCGGTAAACAATCGTAGTATATTATACACAATTTATACTATTTTTGGTCATAAAATCAAATTAAATTGATGATTGTTCGAAATTCCATGAAACTTTTCAGATCCTTTCTATATGGTATTAGGGAAGGTTAGGATGCAAGTCCAAGCAAAATTTTTTCTCAAAATTAGATTCTATGAAATTTTTGAAATACTAGTTTCTGCCAAAATTCGTAGTATATTATACGCAATTTATTCTATTTTTGGTCAAAAAATCAAATTAAATTGATGATTGTTCGAAATTCCATGAAAATTTTCAAATCCTTTCTATATGGTATTAGGGAAGGTTATGATACAAGTCCAAGCAAAAAAATTTCTCAAAATTAGATTCTATGAAACTTTTTGAAATACTAGTTTCGGTCAAAAATCGTAGTATATTATACAGAATTTATTCTATTTTTGGTCAAAAAATCAAATTAAATTGATGATTTTTTGGAAATTCCATGAAACTTTTTAGATCCTTTCTACATGGTATTAGGGAAGGTTATGATGCAAGTCCAAGCAAAAACATTTCTCAAAATTAGATTCTATGAAACTTTTTGAAATATTAGTTTCGATCAAAAATCGTAGTATATTATACACAATTTTATACTAGTTTCGTTCAAAAAATCAAATTAAATCGAGGTTTGTTCGAAATGCTACGAAACTTTTCAGATCCTTTCTATATGGTACTAGAGAAGGTTATGATGCAAGTCCATGCAAAAAAAATATAAAAAATTAGATTCTATGAAACTTTTTGAAATACTAGTTTCGGTAAACAATCGTAGTATATTATACACAATTTATACTAGTTTCGGTCGAAAAATCTAATTAAATCGAGGATTGTTCGAAATTCCATGAAACTTTTCAGATCCTTTCTATATGGTATTAGGGAAGGTTATGATGCAAGTCCAAGCAAAAAATTTTCTCAAAATTAGATTCTATGAAACTTTTTGAAATACTAGTTTCGGTGAAAAATCGTAGTATATTATACACAATTTATACTATTTTTGGTCAAAAAATCTAATTAAATTGATGATTGTTCGAAATTCCATGAAACTTTTCAGATCCTTTCTACATGGTATTAGGGAAGGTTATGATGCAAGTCCAAGCAAAAACATTTCTCAAAATTAGATTCTATGAAACTTTTTGAAATACTAGTTTCGGTCAAAAATCGTAGTATATTATACACAATTTATACTATTTTTGGTCAAAAAATCAAATTAAATTGATGATTGTTCGAAATTCCATGAAACTTTTCATATCCTTTCTATATGGTATTAGGGATGGTTATTATGCAAGTCCAAGCAAAAACATTTCTCAAAATCAGATTCTATGAAACTTTTTTAAATACTAGTTTCGGTCAAAAATCGTAGTATATAACACACAATTTTATACTAGTTTCGTTCAAAAAATCAAATTAAATCGAGGATTGTTTGAAATGCTACGAAACTTTTCAGATCCTTTCTATATGGTAGTAGAGAAGGTTATGATGCAAGTCCAAGCAAAAAAATATCTCACAATTAGAGTCTATGAAACTTTTTGAAATACTAGTTTCGGTAAACAATCGTAGTATATTATACACAATTTATACTATTTTTGGTCATAAAATCAAATTAAATTGATGATTGTTCGAAATTCCATGAAACTTTTCAGATCCTTTCTATATGGTATTAGGGAAGGTTAGGATGCAAGTCCAAGCAAAATTTTTTCTCAAAATTAGATTCTATGAAATTTTTGAAATACTAGTTTCTGCCAAAAATCGTAGTATATTATACGCAATTTATTCTATTTTTGGTCAAAAAATCAAATTAAATTGATGATTGTTCGAAATTCCATGAAAATTTTCAAATCCTTTCTATATGGTATTAGGGAAGGTTATGATGCAAGTCCAAGCAAAAAAATTTCTCAAAATTAGATTCTATGAAACTTTTTGAAATACTAGTTTCGGTCAAAAATCGTAGTATATTATACACAATTTATTCTATTTTTGGTCAAAAAATCAAATTAAATTGATGATTTTTTGGAAATTGCATGAAACTTTTCAGATCCTTTCTACATGGTATTAGGGAAGGTTATGATGCAAGTCCAAGCAAAAACATTTCTCAAAATTAGATTCTATGAAACTTTTTGAAATATTAGTTTCGATCAAAAATCGTAGTATATTATACACAATTTTATACTAGTTTCGTTCAAAAAATCAAATTAAATCGAGGTTTGTTCGAAATGCTACGAAACTTTTCAGATCCTTTCTATATGGTACTAGAGAAGGTTATGATGCAAGTCCATGCAAAAAAAATATCAAAATTAGATTCTATGAAACTTTTTGAAATACTAGTTTCGGTAAACAATCGTAGTATATTATACACAATTTATACTAGTTTCGGTCGAAAAATCTAATTAAATCGAGGATTGTTCGAAATTCCATGAAACTTTTCAGATCCTTTCTATATGGTATTAGGGAAGGTTATGATGCAAGTCCAAGCAAAAAAATTTCTCAAAATTAGATTCTATGAAACTTTTTGAAATACTAGTTTCGGTGAAAAATCGTAGTATATTATACACAATTTATACTATTTTTGGTCAAAAAATCAAATTAAATTGATGATTGTTCGAAATTCCATGAAAATTTTCAGATCCTTTCTATATGGTATTAGGGATGGTTATGATGCAAGTCCAAGCAAAAACATTTCTCAAAATCAGATTCTATGAAAAATTTTGAAATACTAGTTTCGGTCAAAAATCGTAGTATATTATACACAATTTTATACTAGTTTCGTTCAAAATATCAAATTAAATCGAGGATTGTTCGAAATGCTACGAAACTTTTCAGATCCTTTATATATGGTACTAGAGAAGGTTATGATGCAAGTCCAAGCAAAAAAATTTCTCAAAATTAGATTCTATGAAACTTTTTGAAATACTAGTTTCGATCAAAAATCGTAGTATATTATACACAATTTATACTATTTTTGGTCAAAAAATAAAATTAAATTGATGATTGTTCGAAATTCCATGAAAATTTTCAGATCCTTTCTATATGGTATTAGGGATGGTTATGATGCAAGTCCAAGCAAAAACATTTCTCAAAATCAGATTCTATGTAACTTTTTGAAATACTAGTTTCGGTCAAAAATCGTAGTATATTATACACAATTTTATACTAGTTTCGTTCAAAAAATCAAATTAAATCGAGGATTGTTCGAAATCCTACGAAACTTTTCAAATCCTTTCTATATGGTACTAGAGAAGGTTATGATGCAAGTCCAAGCAAAAAAAATCTCAAAATTAGATTCTATGAAACTTTTTGAAATACTAGTTTCGGAAAACAATCGTAGTATATTATACACAATTTATACTATTTTTGGTCATAAAATCAAATTAAATTGATGATTGTTCGAAATTCCATTAAACTTTTCAGATCCTTTCTATATGGTATTAGGGAAGGTTAGGATGCAAGTCCAAGCAAATTTTTTCTCAAAATTAGATTCTATGAAATTTTTGAAATACTAGTTTCTGCCAAAAATCGTAGTATATTATACACAATTTATACTATTTTTGGTCAAAAAATCTAATTAAATTGATGATTGTTCGAAATTCCATGAAACTTTTCAGATCCTTTCTACATGGTATTAGGGAAGGTTATGATGCAAGTCCAAGCAAAAACATTTCTCAAAATTAGATTCTATGAAACTTTTTGAAATACTAGTTTCGGTCAAAAATCGTAGTATATTATACACAATTTATACTATTTTTGGTCAAAAAATCAAATTAAATTGATGATTGTTCGAAATTCCATGAAACTTTTCAGATCCTTTCTATATGGTATTAGGGATGGTTATTATGCAAGTCCAAGGAAAAACATTTCTCAAAATCAGATTCTATGAAACTTTTTTAAATACTAGTTTCGGTAAAAAATCGTAGTATATAACAGACAATTTTATAGTAGTTTCGTTCAAAAAATCAAATTAAATCGAGCATTGTTTGAAATGCTACGAAACTTTTCAGATCCTTTCTATATGGTACTAGAGAAGGTTATGATGCAAGTCCAAGCAAAAAAATATCTCACAATTAGAGTCTATGAAACTTTTTGAAATACTAGTTTCGGTAAACAATTGTAGTATATTATACACAATTTATACTATTTTTGGTCATAAAATCAAATTAAATTGATGATTGTTCGAAATTCCATGAAACTTTTCAGATCCTTTCTATATGGTATTAGGGAAGGTTAGGATGCAAGTCCAAGCAAAATTTTTTCTCAAAATTAGATTCTATGAAATTTTTGAAATACTAGTTTCTGCCAAAAATCGTAGTATATACACAATTTATTCTATTTTTGGTCAAAAAATCAAATTAAATTGATGATTGTTCGAAATTCCATGAAACTTTTCAGATCCTTTCTACATGGTATTAGGGAAGGTTATGATGCAAGTCCAAGCAAAAACATTTCTCAAAATTAGATTCTATGAAACTTTTTGAAATACTAGTTTCGGTCAAAAAACGTAGTATATTATACACAATTTATACTATTTTTGGTCAAAAAATCAAATTAAATCGATGATTGTTCGAAATTCCATGAAACTTTTCAGATCCTTTCTATATGGTATTAGGGATGGTTATTATGCAAGTCCAAGCAAAAACATTTCTCAAAATCAGATTCTATGAAACTTTTTGAAATACTAGTTTCGGTCAAAAATCGTAGTATATAATACACAATTTTATACTAGTTTCGTTCAAAAAATCAAATTAAATCGAGGATTGTTTGAAATGCTACAAAACTTTTCAGATCCTTTCTATATGGTACTAGAGAAGGTTATGATGCAAGTCCAAGCAAAAAAATATCTCACAATTAGAGTCTATGAAACTTTTTGAAATACTAGTTTCGGTAAACAATCGTAGTATATTATACACAATTTATACTATTTTTGGTCAAAAAATCAAATTAAATCGATGATTGTTCGAAATTCCATGAAACTTTTCAGATCCTTTCTATATGGTATTAGGGAAGGTTAGGATGCAAGTCCAAGCAAATTTTTTTCTCAAAATTAGATTCTATGAAATTTTTGAAATACTAGTTTCTGCCAAAAATCGAAGTATATTATACACAATTTATACTATTTTTGGTCAAAAAATCTAATTAAATTGATGATTGTTCGAAATTCCATGAAACTTTTCAGATCCTTTCTACATGGTATTAGGGAAGGTTATGATGCAAGTCCAAGCAAAAACATTTCTCAAAATTAGATTCTATGAAACTTTTTGAAATACTAGTTTCGGTCAAAAATCGTAGTATATTATACACAATTTTTACTATTTTTGGTCAAAAAATCAAATTAAATTGATGATTGTTCGAAATTCCATGAAACTTTTCAGATCCTTTCTATATGGTATTAGGGATGGTTATTATGCAAGTCCAAGCAAAAACATTTCTCAAAATCAGATTCTATGAAACTTTTTGAAATACTAGTTTCGGTCAAAAATCGTAGTATATAACACACAATTTTATACTAGTTTCGTTCAAAAAATCAAATTAAATCGAGGATTGTTTGAAATGCTACGAAACTTTTCAGATCCTTTCTATATGGTACTAGAGAAGGTTATGATGCAAGTCCAAGCAAAAAAATATCTCATAATTAGAGTCTATGAAACTTTTTGAAATACTAGTTTCGGTAAACAATCGTAGTATATTATACACAATTTATACTATTTTTGGTCAAAAAATCAAATTAAATCGATGATTGTTCGAAATTCCATGAAACTTTTCAGATCCTTTCTATATGGTATTAGGGATGGTTATTATGCAAGTCCAAGCAAAAACATTTCTCAAAATCAGATTCTATGAAACTTTTTGAAATACTAGTTTCGGTCAAAAATCGTAGTATATAATACACAATTTTATACTAGTTTCGTTCAAAAAATCAAATTAAATCGAGGATTGTTTGAAATGCTACAAAACTTTTCAGATCCTTTCTATATGGTACTAGAGAAGGTTATGATGCAAGTCCAAGCAAAAAAAATATCTCACAATTAGAGTCTATGAAACTTTTTGAAATACTAGTTTCGGTAAACAATCGTAGTATATTATACACAATTTATACTATTTTTGGTCAAAAAATCTAATTAAATCGAGGATTGTTCGAAATTCCAAGAAACTTTTCAGATCCTTTCTATATGGTATTAGGGTCGGTTATGATGTAAGTCCAAGAAATTTTTTTTCTCAAAATTAGATTCTAGGAAACTTTTTGAAATACTAGTTTCGGACAAAAATCGTAGTATATTATACACAATTTATACTATTTTTGGTCAAAAAATCAAATTAAATTGATGATAGTTCGAAATGCTACGAAACTTTTCAGATCCTTTCTATATGGTACTAGAGAAGGTTATGATGCAAGTCCAAGCAAAAAATTTCTCAAAATTAGATCCTATGAAAGTTTTTGAAATACTAGTTTCGGTCAAAAATAATAGTATATTATACACAATTTATACTATTTTTGGTCAAAAAATCAAATTAAATTGATGATTGTTCGAAATTCCATGAAAATTTTCAAATCCTTTCTATATGGTATTAGGGATGGTTATGATGCAAGTCCAAGCAAAAACATTTCTCTAAATCAGATTCTATGAAAAATTTTGAAATACTAGTTTCGGTCAAAAATCATAGTATATTATACACAATTTTATACTAGTTTCGTTCAAAATATCAAATTAAATCGAGGATTTTTCGAAATGCTACGAAACTTTTCAGATCCTTTATATATGGTACTAGAGAAGGTTATGATGCAAGTCCAAGCAAAAAAATTTCTCAAAATTAGATTCTATGAAACTTTTTGAAATACTAGTTTCGATCAAAAATCGTAGTATATTATACACAATTTATACTATTTTTGGTCAAAAAATCAAATTAAATTGATGATTGTTCGAAATTCCATGAAAATTTTCAGATCCTTTCTATATGGTATTAGGGATGGTTATGATGCAATTCCAAGCAAAAACATTTCTCAAAATCAGATTCTATGTAACTTTTTGAAATACTAGTTTCGGTCAAAAATCGTAGTATATTATACACAATATTATACTAGTTTCGTTCAAAAAATCAAATTAAATCGAGGATTGTTCGAAATCCTACGAAACTTTTCAAATCCTTTCTATATGGTACTAGAGAAGGTTATGATGCAAGTCCAAGCAAAAAAAATCTCAAAATTAGATTCTATGAAACTTTTTGAAATACTAGTTTCAGAAAACAATCGTAGTATATTATACACAATTTATACTATTTTTGGTCATAAAATCAAATTAAATTGATGATTGTTCGAAATTCCATGAAACTTTTCAGATCCTTTCTATATGGTATTAGGGAAGGTTAGGATGCAAGTCCAGGCAAATTTTTTTCTCAAAATTAGATTCTATGAAATTTTTGAAATACTAGTTTCTGCCAAAAATCGAAGTATATTATACACAATTTATACTATTTTTGGTCAAAAAATCTAATTAAATTGATGATTGTTCGAAATTCCATGAAACTTTTCAGATCCTTTCTACATGGTATTAGGGAAGGTTATGATGCAAGTCCAAGCAAAAACATTTCTCAAAATTAGATTCTATGAAACTTTTTGAAATACTAGTTTCGGTCAAAAATCGTAGTATATTATACACAATTTTTACTATTTTTGGTCAAAAAATCAAATTAAATTGATGATTGTTCGAAATTCCATGAAACTTTTCAGATCCTTTCTATATGGTATTAGGGATGGTTATTATGCAAGTCCAAGCAAAAACATTTCTCAAAATCAGATTCTATGAAACTTTTTGAAATACTAGTTTCGGTCAAAAATCGTAGTATATAACACACAATTTTATACTAGTTTCGTTCAAAAAATCAAATTAAATCGAGGATTGTTTGAAATGCTACGAAACTTTTCAGATCCTTTCTATATGGTACTAGAGAAGGTTATGATGCAAGTCCAAGCAAAAAAATATCTCACAATTAGAGTCTATGAAACTTTTTGAAATACTAGTTTCGGTAAACAATCGTAGTATATTATACACAATTTATACTATTTTTGGTCATAAAATCAAATTAAATTGATGATTGTTCGAAATTCCATGAAACTTTTCAGATCCTTTCTATATGGTATTAGGGAAGGTTAAGATGCAAGTCCAAGCAAAATTTTTTCTCAAAATTAGATTCTATGAAATTTTTGAAATACTAGTTTCTGCCAAAAATCGTAGTATATTATACACAATTTATTCTATTTTTGGTTAAAAAATCAAATTAAATTGATGATTGTTCGAAATTCCATGAAACTTTTCAGATCCTTTCTACATGGTATTAGGGAAGGTTATGATGCAAGTCCAAGCAAAAACATTTCTCAAAATTAGATTCTATGAAACTTTTTGAAATACTAGTTTCGGTCAAAAATCGTAGTATATTATACACAATTTTTACTATTTTTGGGTAAAAAATCAAATTAAATCGATGATTGTTCGAAATTCCAGGAAACTTTTCAGATCCTTTCTATATGGTATTAGGGATGGTTATTATGCAAGTCCAAGCAAAAACATTTCTCAAAATCAGATTCTATGAAACTTTTTGAAATACTAGTTTCGGTCAAAAATCGTAGTATATAATACACAATTTTATACTAGTTTCGTTCAAAAAATCAAATTAAATCGAGGATTGTTTGAAATGCTACAAAACTTTTCAGATCCTTTCTATATGGTACTAGAGAAGGTTATGATGCAAGTCCAAGCAAAAAAAATATCTCACAATTAGAGTCTATGAAACTTTTTGAAATACTAGTTTCGGTAAACAATCGTAGTATATTATACACAATTTATACTATTTTTGGTCAAAAAATCTAATTAAATCGAGGATTGTTCGAAATTCCAAGAAAATTTTCAGATCCTTTCTATATGGTATTATGGTCGGTTATGATGTAAGTCCAAGAAATATTTTTTCTCAAAATTAGATTCTAGGAAACTTTTTGAAATACTAGTTTCGGACAAAAATCGTAGTATATTATACACAATTTATACTATTTTTGGTCAGAAAATCAAATTAAATTGATGATAGTTCGAAATGCTACGAAACTTTTCAGATCCTTTCTATATGGTACTAGAGAAGGTTATGATGCAAGTCCAAGCAAAAAAATATCTCAAAATTAGATTCTATGAAACTTTTTGAAATACTAGTTTCGGTAAACAATCGTAGTATATTATACACAATTTATACTAGTTTCGGTCAAAAAATCTAATTAAATTGAGGATTGTTCGAAATTGCATGAAACTTTTCATATCCTTTCTATATGGTATTAGGGAAGGTTATGATGCAAGTCCAAGCAAATTTTTTTATCAAAATTAGATTCTATGAAACTTTTTGAAATACTAGTTTCGCACAAAAATCGTAGTATATTATACACAATTTATACTATTTTTGGTCAAAAAATCAAATTAAATTGATGATTGTTCAAAATTCCATGAAACTATTCAGATCCTTTCTATATTGTATTAGGGATGGTTATGATGCAAGTCCAAGCAAAAACATTTCTCAAAATCAGATTCTATGAAACTTTTAAAATACTAGTTTCGGTCAAAAATCGTAGTATTATTATACACAATTTTATACTAGTTTCGTTCGAAAAATCAAATTAAATCGAGGATTGTTTGAAATGCTACGAAACTTTTCAGATCCTTTCTATATGGTACTAGAGAAGGTTATGATGCAAGTCCAAGCAAAAAATTTCTCAAAATTAGGTCCTATGAAAGTTTTTGAAATACTAGTTTCGTTTAAAAATAATAGTATATTATACACAATTTTATACTATTTTTGGTCCAAAAATTAAATTAAATTGATGATTGTTCGAAATTCCATGAAAATTTTCAAATCCTTTCTATATGGTATTAGGGATGGTTATGATGCAAGTCCAAGCAAAAACATTTCTCAAAACCAGATTCTATGAAACTTTTTGAAACACTAGTTTCGGTCAAAATTCGTAGTATATTATACACAATTTAATAATAGTTTCGTTCAAAATATCAAATTAAATCGAGGATTGTTCGAAATGCTACGAAACTTTTCAGATTCTTTATATATGGTACTAGAGAAGGTTATGATGCAAGTCCAAGCAAAAAAATTTCTCAAAATTAGATTCTATGAAACTTTTTGAAATACTAGTTTCGGTCAAAAATCGTAGTATTATACACAATTTATTCTATTTTTGGTCAAAATATCAAATTAAATTGATGATTGTTCGAAATTCCATGAAACTCTTCTGATCCTTTCTATATGGTATTAGGGAAGGTTATGATGCAAGTCCAAGCAAAAACATTTCTCAAAATTAGATTCTTTGAAACTATTTGAAATACTAGTTTCGGTCAAAAATCGTAGTATATTATACACAATTTTATACTAGTTTCGTTCAAAAAATCAAATTAAATCGAGGATTGTTTGAAATGCTACGAAACTTTTAAGATCCTTTCTATATGGTACTAGAGAAGGTTATGATGCAAGTCCAAGAAAAAAATTTCTAAAAATTAGATTCTATGAAACTTTTTGAAATACTAGTTTCGGTCAAAAATCATAGTATATTATACACAATTTATACTATTTTTGGTCAAAAAATCAAATTAAATTGATGATTGTTCGAAATTCCATGAAAATTTTCAAATCCTTTCTATATGGTATTAGGGATGGTTATGATGCAAGTCCAAGCGAAAATATTTCTCAATATCAGATTCTATGAAACTTTTTGAAATACTAGTTTCGGTCAAAAATCGTAGTATATTATACACAATTTTATACTAGTTTCGTTCAAAATATCAAATTAAATCGAGGATTGTTCGAAATGCTACGAAACTTTTAAGAATCTTTATATATGGTACTAGAGAAGGTTATGATGCAAGGCCAAGCAAAAAAATTTCTCAAAATTAGATTCTATGAAACTTTTTGAAATACTAGTTTCGGTCAAAAATCGTAGTATATAATACACAATTTATTCTATTTTCGGTCAAAATATCAAATTAAATTGATGATTGTTCGAAATTCCATGAAACTTTTCTGATCCTTTCTATATGGTATTAGGGAAGGTTATGATGCAAGTCCAAGCAAAAACATTTCTCAAAATTAGATTCTTTGAAACTATTTGAAATACTAGTTTCGGTCAAAAATCGTAGTATATTATACACAATTTTATACTAGTTTCGTTCAAAAAATCAAATTAAATCGAGGATTGTTTGAAATGCTACGAAACTTTTAAGATCCTTTCTATATGGTACTAGAGAAGGTTATGATGCAAGTCCAAGAAAAAAATTTCTCAAAATTAGATTCTATGAAACTTTTTGAAATACTAGTTTCGGTCAAAAATCGTAGTATTATACACAATTTATTCTATTTTTGGTCAAAATATCAAATTAAATTGATGATTGTTCGAAATTCCATGAAACTCTTCTGATCCTTTCTATATGGTATTAGGGAAGGTTATGATGCAAGTCCAAGCAAAAACATTTCTCAAAATTAGATTCTTTGAAACTATTTGAAATACTAGTTTCGGTCAAAAATCGTAGTATATTATACACAATTTTATACTAGTTTCGTTCAAAAAATCAAATTAAATCGAGGATTGTTTGAAATGCTACGAAACTTTTAAGATCCTTTCTATATGGTACTAGAGAAGGTTATGATGCAAGTCCAAGAAAAAAATTTCTAAAAATTAGATTCTATGAAACTTTTTGAAATACTAGTTTCGGTCAAAAATCATAGTATATTATACACAATTTATACTATTTTTGGTCAAAAAATCAAATTAAATTGATGATTGTTCGAAATTCCATGAAAATTTTCAAATCCTTTCTATATGGTATTAGGGATGGTTATGATGCAAGTCCAAGCAAAAACATTTCTCAATATCAGATTCTATGAAACTTTTTGAAATACTAGTTTCGGTCAAAAATCGTAGTATATTATACACAATTTTATACTAGTTTCGTTCAAAATATCAAATTAAATCGAGGATTGTTCGAAATGCTACGAAACTTTTCAGAATCTTTATATATGGTACTAGAGAAGGTTATGATGCAAGGCCAAGCAAAAAAATTTCTCAAAATTAGATTCTATGAAACTTTTTGAAATACTAGTTTCGGTCAAAAATTGTAGTATATTATACACAATTTATACTATTTTTGGTCAAAAAATCAAATTAAATTGATGATTGTTCGAATTTCCATGAAACTTTTCTGATCCTTTCTATATGGTATTAGGGAAGGTTATGATGCAAGTCCAATCAAAAACATTTCTCAAAATTAGATTCTATGAAAAAATTTTGAAATACTAGTTTCGGTCAAAAATCGTAGTATATTATACACAATTTTATACTAGTTTCGTTTAAAAAATCAAATTAAATCGAGGATTGTTCGAAATGCTACAAAACTTTTAAGATGCTTTCTATATGGTACTAGAGAAGGTTATGATGCAAGTCCAAGCAAAAAAATATCTCAAAATTAGATTCTATGAAACTTTTTGAAATACTAGTTTCGGTAAACAATCGTAGTATATTATACACAATTTATACTAGTTTCGGTCAAAAAATCTAATTAAATCGAGGATTGTTCGAAATTCCATGAAACTTTTCAGATCCTTTCTATATGGTATTAGGGAAGGTTTTGATGCAAGTCCGATCAAATTTTTTTTATCAAAATTAGATTCTATGAAACTTTTTGAAATACTAGTTTCGGTCAAAAATCGTAGTATATTATACACAATTTATACTATTTTTGGTCAAAAAATCAAATTAAATTGATGATTGTTCGAAATTCCATGAAACTTTTCAGATCCTTTCTATAGGGTATTAGGGATGGTTATGATGCAAGTCCAAGCAAAAACATTTCTCAAAATCAGATTCTATGAAACTTTTTGAAATACTAGTTTCGGTCAAAAATCGTAGTATATTATACACAATATTATACTAGTTTCGTTCAAAAAATCAAATTAAATCGAGGATTGTTTGAAATGCTACGAAACTTTTAAGATCCTTTCTATATGGTACTAGAGAAGGTTATGATGCAAGTCCAAGAAAAAAATTTCTAAAAATTAGATTCTATGAAACTTTTTGAAATACTAGTTTCGGTCAAAAATCATAGTATATTATACACAATTTATACTATTTTTGGTCAAAAAATCAAATTAAATTGATGATTGTTCGAAATTCCATGAAAATTTTCAAATCCTTTCTATATGGTATTAGGGATGGTTATGATGCAAGTCCAAGCAAAAACATTTCTCAATATCAGATTCTATGAAACTTTTTGAAATACTAGTTTCGGTCAAAAATCGTAGTATATTATACACAATTTTATACTAGTTTCGTTCAAAATATCAAATTAAATCGAGGATTGTTCGAAATGCTACGAAACTTTTAAGAATCTTTATATATGGTACTAGAGAAGGTTATGATGCAAGTCCAAGCAAAAAAATTTCTCAAAATTAGATTCTATGAAACTTTTTGAAATACTAGTTTCGGTCAAAAATCGTAGTATATAATACACAATTTATTCTATTTTCGGTCAAAATATCAAATTAAATTGATGATTGTTCGAAATTCCATGAAACTTTTCTGATCCTTTCTATATGGTATTAGGGAAGGTTATGATGCAAGTCCAAGCAAAAATATTTCTCAAAATTAGATTCTATGAAACTTTTTGAAATACTAGTTTCGGTAAAAAATCGTAGTATATTATACACAATTTTATACTAGTTTCGTTTAAAAAATCAAATTAAATCGAGGATTGTTCGAAATGCTACGAAACTTTTAAGATCCTTTCTATATGGTACTAGAGAAGGTTATGATGCAAGTCCAAGCAAAAAAATATCTCAAAATTAGATTCTATGAAACTTTTTGAAATACTAGTTTCGGTAAACTATCGTAGTATATTATACACAATTTATACTAGTTTCGGTCAAAAAATCTAATTAAATCGAGGATTGTTCGAAATTCCATGAAACTTTTCAGATCCTTTCTATATGGTATTAGGGAAGGTTATGATACAAGTCCAATCAATTTTTTTATCAAAATTAGATTCTATGAAACTTTTTGAAATACTAGTTTCGGTCAAAAATCGTAGTATATTATACACAATTTATACTATTTTTGGTCAAAAAATCAAATTAAATTGATGATTGTTCGAAATTCCATGAAACTTTTCAGATCCTTTCTATATGGTATTAGGGATGGTTATGATGCAAGTCCAAGCAAAAACATTTCTCAAAATCAGATTCTATGAAACTTTTTGAAATACTAGTTTCGGTCAAAAATCGTAGTATATTATACACAATATTATACTAGTTTCGTTCAAAAAATCAAATTAAATCGAGGATTGTTTGAAATGCTACGAAACTTTTAAGATCCTTTCTATATGGTACTAGAGAAGGTTATGATGCAAGTCCAAGAAAAAAATTTCTAAAAATTAGATTCTATGAAACTTTTTGAAATACTAGTTTCGGTCAAAAATCATAGTATATTATACACAATTTATACTATTTTTGGTCAAAAAATCAAATTAAATTGATGATTGTTCGAAATTCCATGAAAATTTTCAAATCCTTTCTATATGGTATTAGGGATGGTTATGATGCAAGTCCAAGCAAAAACATTTCTCAATATCAGATTCTATGAAACTTTTTGAAATACTAGTTTCGGTCAAAAATCGTAGTATATTATACACAATTTTATACTAGTTTCGTTCAAAATATCAAATTAAATCGAGGATTGTTCGAAATGCTACGAAACTTTTCAGAATCTTTATATATGGTACTAGAGAAGGTTATGATGCAAGGCCAAGCAAAAAAATTTCTCAAAATTAGATTCTATGAAACTTTTTGAAATACTAGTTTCGGTCAAAAATTGTAGTATATTATACACAATTTATACTATTTTTGGTCAAAAAATCAAATTAAATTGATGATTGTTCGAATTTCCATGAAACTTTTCTGATCCTTTCTATATGGTATTAGGGAAGGTTATGATGCAAGTCCAATCAAAAACATTTCTCAAAATTAGATTCTATGAAAAAATTTTGAAATACTAGTTTCGGTCAAAAATCGTAGTATATTATACACAATTTTATACTAGTTTCGTTTAAAAAATCAAATTAAATCGAGGATTGTTCGAAATGCTACAAAACTTTTAAGATGCTTTCTATATGGTACTAGAGAAGGTTATGATGCAAGTCCAAGCAAAAAAATATCTCAAAATTAGATTCTATGAAACTTTTTGAAATACTAGTTTCGGTAAACAATCGTAGTATATTATACACAATTTATACTAGTTTCGGTCAAAAAATCTAATTAAATCGAGGATTGTTCGAAATTCCATGAAACTTTTCAGATCCTTTCTATATGGTATTAGGGAAGGTTTTGATGCAAGTCCGATCAAATTTTTTTTATCAAAATTAGATTCTATGAAACTTTTTGAAATACTAGTTTCGGTCAAAAATCGTAGTATATTATACACAATTTATACTATTTTTGGTCAAAAAATCAAATTAAATTGATGATTGTTCGAAATTCCATGAAACTTTTCAGATCCTTTCTATAGGGTATTAGGGATGGTTATGATGCAAGTCCAAGCAAAAACATTTCTCAAAATCAGATTCTATGAAACTTTTTGAAATACTAGTTTCGGTCAAAAATCGTAGTATATTATACACAATATTATACTAGTTTCGTTCAAAAAATCAAATTAAATCGAGGATTGTTTGAAATGCTACGAAACTTTTAAGATCCTTTCTATATGGTACTAGAGAAGGTTATGATGCAAGTCCAAGAAAAAAATTTCTAAAAATTAGATTCTATGAAACTTTTTGAAATACTAGTTTCGGTCAAAAATCATAGTATATTATACACAATTTATACTATTTTTGGTCAAAAAATCAAATTAAATTGATGATTGTTCGAAATTCCATGAAAATTTTCAAATCCTTTCTATATGGTATTAGGGATGGTTATGATGCAAGTCCAAGCAAAAACATTTCTCAATATCAGATTCTATGAAACTTTTTGAAATACTAGTTTCGGTCAAAAATCGTAGTATATTATACACAATTTTATACTAGTTTCGTTCAAAATATCAAATTAAATCGAGGATTGTTCGAAATGCTACGAAACTTTTAAGAATCTTTATATATGGTACTAGAGAAGGTTATGATGCAAGGCCAAGCAAAAAAATTTCTCAAAATTAGATTCTATGAAACTTTTTGAAATACTAGTTTCGGTCAAAAATCGTAGTATATAATACACAATTTATTCTATTTTCGGTCAAAATATCAAATTAAATTGATGATTGTTCGAAATTCCATGAAACTTTTCTGATCCTTTCTATATGGTATTAGGGAAGGTTATGATGCAAGTCCAAGCAAAAATATTTCTCAAAATTAGATTCTATGAAACTTTTTGAAATACTAGTTTCGGTAAAAAATCGTAGTATATTATACACAATTTTATACTAGTTTCGTTTAAAAAATCAAATTAAATCGAGGATTGTTCGAAATGCTACGAAACTTTTAAGATCCTTTCTATATGGTACTAGAGAAGGTTATGATGCAAGTCCAAGCAAAAAAATATCTCAAAATTAGATTCTATGAAACTTTTTGAAATACTAGTTTCGGTAAACTATCGTAGTATATTATACACAATTTATACTAGTTTCGGTCAAAAAATCTAATTAAATCGAGGATTGTTCGAAATTCCATGAAACTTTTCAGATCCTTTCTATATGGTATTAGGGAAGGTTATGATACAAGTCCAATCAATTTTTTTATCAAAATTAGATTCTATGAAACTTTTTGAAATACTAGTTTCGGTCAAAAATCGTAGTATATTATACACAATTTATACTATTTTTGGTCAAAAAATCAAATTAAATTGATGATTGTTCGAAATTCCATGAAACTTTTCAGATCCTTTCTATATGGTATTAGGGATGGTTATGATGCAAGTCCAAGCAAAAACATTTCTCAAAATCAGATTCTATGAAACTTTTTGAAATACTAGTTTCGGTCAAAAATCGTAGTATATTATACACAATATTATACTAGTTTCGTTCAAAAAATCAAATTAAATCGAGGATTGTTTGAAATGCTACGAAACTTTTAAGATCCTTTCTATATGGTACTAGAGAAGGTTATGATGCAAGTCCAAGAAAAAAATTTCTAAAAATTAGATTCTATGAAACTTTTTGAAATACTAGTTTCGGTCAAAAATCATAGTATATTATACACAATTTATACTATTTTTGGTCAAAAAATCAAATTAAATTGATGATTGTTCGAAATTCCATGAAAATTTTCAAATCCTTTCTATATGGTATTAGGGATGGTTATGATGCAAGTCCAAGCAAAAACATTTCTCAATATCAGATTCTATGAAACTTTTTGAAATACTAGTTTCGGTCAAAAATCGTAGTATATTATACACAATTTTATACTAGTTTCGTTCAAAATATCAAATTAAATCGAGGATTGTTCGAAATGCTACGAAACTTTTAAGAATCTTTATATATGGTACTAGAGAAGGTTATGATGCAAGGCCAAGCAAAAAAATTTCTCAAAATTAGATTCTATGAAACTTTTTGAAATACTAGTTTCGGTCAAAAATCGTAGTATATAATACACAATTTATTCTATTTTCGGTCAAAATATCAAATTAAATTGATGATTGTTCGAAATTCCAAGAAACTTTTCTGATCCTTTCTATATGGTATTAGGGAAGGTTATGATGCAAGTCCAAGCAAAAATATTTCTCAAAATTAGATTCTATGAAACTTTTTGAAATACTAGTTTCGGTAAAAAATCGTAGTATATTATACACAATTTTATACTAGTTTCGTTTAAAAAATCAAATTAAATCGAGGATTGTTCGAAATGCTACGAAACTTTTCAGATCCTCTCTATATGGTACTAGAGAAGGTTATGATGCAAGTCCAAGCAAAAAAATTTCTCAAAATTAGATTCTATGAAACTTTTTGAAATACTAGTTTCGGTAAACAATCGTAGTATATTATACACAATTTATAATAGTTTCGGTCAAAAAATCTAATTAAATCGAGGATTGTTCGAAATTCCATGAAACTTTTCAGATCCTTTCTATATGGTATTAGGGAAGGTTATGATGCAAGTCCAAGCAATTTTTTTTATCAATATTAGATTCTATGAAATTTTTTGAAATACTAGTTTCGGTCAAAAAATCATAGTATATTATACACAATTAATACTATTTTTGTTCAAAAAATGAAATTAAATTGATGATTGTTCGAAATTCCATGAAACTTTTCTGATCCTTTCTATATGGTATTAGGGATGGTTATGATGCAAGTCCAAGCAAAAACATTTCTCAAAATCAGATTCTATGAGACTTTTTGAAATACTAGTTTCGGTCAAAAATCGTAGTATATTATACACAATTTTATACTAGTTTCGTTCAAAAAATCAAATTAAATCGAGGATTGTTTGAAATGCTACGAAACTTTTCAGATCCTTTCTATATGGTACTAGAGAAGGTTATGATGCAAGTCCAAGCAAAAAAATTTCTCAAAATTAGATTCTATGAAACTTTTTGAAATACTAGTTTCGGTCAAAAATCATAGTATATTATACACAATTTATACTATTTTTGGTCAAAAAATCAAATTAAATTGATGATTGTTTGAAATTCCATGAAAATTTTAAAATCCTTTCTATATGGTATTAGGGATGGTTATGATGCAAGTCCAAGCAAAAACATTTCTCAAAATCAGATTCTATGAAACTTTTTGAAATACTAGTTTCGGTCAAAAATCGTTGTATATTATACACAATTTTATACTAGTTTCGTTCAAAATATCAAATTAAATCGAGGATTGTTCGAAATGCTCCGAAAATTTTCAGATCCTTTATATATGGTACTAGAGAAGGTTATGATGTAAGTCCAAGCAAAAAAATTTCTCAAAATTAGATTCTATGAAACGTTTTGAAATACTAGTTTCGGTCAAAAATCGTAGTATATTATACACAATTTATTCTATTTTTGGTCAAAAAATCAAATTAAATTGATGATTGTTCGAAATTCCATGAAACTATTCTGATCCTTTCTATATGGTATTAGGGAAGGTTATGATCCAAGTCCAAGCAAAAACATTTCTCAAAATTAGATTCTATGAAAATTTTTGAAATACTAGTTTCGGTCAAAAATCGTAGTATATTATACACAATTTTATACTAGTTTCGTTTAAAAAATCAAATTAAATCGAGGATTGTTCGAAATGCTACGAAACTTTTAAGATCCTTTCTAAATGGTACTAGAGAAGGTTATGATGCAAGTCCAAGAAAAAAATTTCTAAAAATTAGATTCTATGAAACTTTTTGAAATACTAGTTTCGGTCAAAAATCATAGTATATTATACACAATTTATACTATTTTTGGTCAAAAAATCAAATTAAATTGATGATTGTTCGAAATTCCATGAAAATTTTCAAATCCTTTCTATATGGTATTAGGGATGGTTATGATGCAAGTCCAAGCAAAAACATTTCTCAATATCAGATTCTATGAAACTTTTTGAAATACTAGTTTCGGTCAAAAATCGTAGTATATTATACACAATTTTATACTAGTTTCGTTCAAAATATCAAATTAAATCGAGGATTGTTCGAAATGCTACGAAACTTTTCAGAATCTTTATATATGGTACTAGAGAAGGTTATGATGCAAGGCCAAGCAAAAAAATTTCTCAAAATTAGATTCTATGAAACTTTTTGAAATACTAGTTTCGGTCAAAAATTGTAGTATATTATACACAATTTATACTATTTTTGGTCAAAAAATCAAATTAAATTGATGATTGTTCGAATTTCCATGAAACTTTTCTGATCCTTTCTATATGGTATTAGGGAAGGTTATGATGCAAGTCCAATCAAAAACATTTCTCAAAATTAGATTCTATGAAAAAATTTTGAAATACTAGTTTCGGTCAAAAATCGTAGTATATTATACACAATTTTATACTAGTTTCGTTTAAAAAATCAAATTAAATCGAGGATTGTTCGAAATGCTACAAAACTTTTAAGATGCTTTCTATATGGTACTAGAGAAGGTTATGATGCAAGTCCAAGCAAAAAAATATCTCAAAATTAGATTCTATGAAACTTTTTGAAATACTAGTTTCGGTAAACAATCGTAGTATATTATACACAATTTATACTAGTTTCGGTCAAAAAATCTAATTAAATCGAGGATTGTTCGAAATTCCATGAAACTTTTCAGATCCTTTCTATATGGTATTAGGGAAGGTTTTGATGCAAGTCCGATCAAATTTTTTTTATCAAAATTAGATTCTATGAAACTTTTTGAAATACTAGTTTCGGTCAAAAATCGTAGTATATTATACACAATTTATACTATTTTTGGTCAAAAAATCAAATTAAATTGATGATTGTTCGAAATTCCATGAAACTTTTCAGATCCTTTCTATAGGGTATTAGGGATGGTTATGATGCAAGTCCAAGCAAAAACATTTCTCAAAATCAGATTCTATGAAACTTTTTGAAATACTAGTTTCGGTCAAAAATCGTAGTATATTATACACAATATTATACTAGTTTCGTTCAAAAAATCAAATTAAATCGAGGATTGTTTGAAATGCTACGAAACTTTTAAGATCCTTTCTATATGGTACTAGAGAAGGTTATGATGCAAGTCCAAGAAAAAAATTTCTAAAAATTAGATTCTATGAAACTTTTTGAAATACTAGTTTCGGTCAAAAATCATAGTATATTATACACAATTTATACTATTTTTGGTCAAAAAATCAAATTAAATTGATGATTGTTCGAAATTCCATGAAAATTTTCAAATCCTTTCTATATGGTATTAGGGATGGTTATGATGCAAGTCCAAGCAAAAACATTTCTCAATATCAGATTCTATGAAACTTTTTGAAATACTAGTTTCGGTCAAAAATCGTAGTATATTATACACAATTTTATACTAGTTTCGTTCAAAATATCAAATTAAATCGAGGATTGTTCGAAATGCTACGAAACTTTTAAGAATCTTTATATATGGTACTAGAGAAGGTTATGATGCAAGGCCAAGCAAAAAAATTTCTCAAAATTAGATTCTATGAAACTTTTTGAAATACTAGTTTCGGTAAACTATCGTAGTATATTATACACAATTTATACTAGTTTCGGTCAAAAAATCTAATTCAATCGAGGATTGTTCGAAATTCCATGAAACTTTTCAGATCCTTTCTATATGGTATTAGGGAAGGTTATGATACAAGTCCAATCAATTTTTTTATCAAAATTAGATTCTATGAAACTTTTTGAAATACTAGTTTCGGTCAAAAATCGTAGTATATTATACACAATTTATACTATTTTTGGTCAAAAAATCAAATTAAATTGATGATTGTTCGAAATTCCATGAAACTTTTCAGATCCTTTCTATATGGTATTAGGGATGGTTATGATGCAAGTCCAAGTGAAAACATTTCTCAAAATCAGATTCTATGAAACTTTTTGAAATACTAGTTTCGGTCAAAAATCGTAGTATATTATACACAATTTTATACTAGTTTCGTTCAAAAAATCAAATTAAATCGAGGATTATTTGAAATGCTACGAAACTTTTCAGATCCTTTCTATATGGTACTAGAGAAGGTTATGATGCTAGTCCAAGCAAAATTTTTCTCAAAATTAGATTCTATGAAACTTTTTGAAATACTAGTTTCGGTCAAAAATCATAGTATATTATACACAATTTATACTATTTTTGGTAAAAAAATCAAATTAAATTGATGATTGTTCGAAATTCAATGAAAATTTTCAAATCCTTTCTATATGGTATTAGGGATGGTTATGATGCAAGTCCAAGCAAAAACATTTCTCAAAATCAGATTCTATGAAAATTTTTGAAATACTAGTTTCGGTCAAAATTCGTAGTATATTATACACAATTTAATAATAGTTTCGTTCAAAATATCAAATTAAATCGAGGATTGTTCGAAATGCTACGAAACTTTTCAGATTCTTTATATATGGTACTAGAGAAGGTTATGATGCAAGTCTAAGCAAAAAAATATCTCAAAATTAGATTCTATGAAACTTTTTGAAATACTAGTTTCGGTAAACAATCGTAGTATATTATACACAATTTATTCTTTTTTTGGTCAAAATATCAAATTAAATTGATGATTGTTCGAAATTCCATGAAACTCTTCTGATCCTTTCTATATGGTATTAGGGAAGGTTATGATGCAAGTCCAAGCAAAAACATTTCTCAAAATTAGATTCTTTGAAACTATTTGAAATACTAGTTTCGGTCAAAAATCGTAGTATATTATACACAATTTTATACTAGTTTCGTTTAAAAAATCAAATTAAATCGAGGATTGTTCGAAATGCTACGAAACTTTTCAGATCCTCTCTATATGGTACTAGAGAAGGTTATGATGCAAGTCCAAGCAAAAAAATTTCTCAAAATTAGATTCTATGAAACTTTTTGAAATACTAGTTTCGGTAAACAATCGTAGTATATTATACACAATTTATAATAGTTTCGGTCAAAAAATCTAATTAAATCGAGGATTGTTCGAAATTCCATGAAACTTTTCAGATCCTTTCTATATGGTATTAGGGAAGGTTATGATGCAAGTCCAAGCAATTTTTTTTATCAATATTAGATTCTATGAAATTTTTTGAAATACTAGTTTCCGTCAAAAAATCATAGTATATTATACACAATTAATACTATTTTTGTTCAAAAAATGAAATTAAATTGATGATTGTTCGAAATTCCATGAAACTTTTCTGATCCTTTCTATATGGTATTAGGGATGGTTATGATGCAAGTCCAAGCAAAAACATTTCTCAAAATCAGATTCTATGAGACTTTTTGAAATACTAGTTTCGGTCAAAAATTGTAGTATATTATACACAATTTTATACTAGTTTCGTTCAAAAAATCAAATTAAATCGAGGATTGTTTGAAATGCTACGAAACTTTTCAGATCCTTTCTATATGGTACTAGAGAAGGTTATGATGAAAGTCCAAGCAAAAAAATTTCTCAAAATTAGATTCTATGAAACTTTTTGAAATACTAGTTTCGGTCAAAAATCATAGTATATTATTCACAATTTATACTATTTTTGGTCAAAATATCAAATTAAATTGATGATTGTTCGAAATTCCATGAAAATTTTCAAATCCTTTCTATATGGTATTAGGGATGGTTATGATGCAAGTCCAAGCAAAAACATTTCTCAAAATCAGATTCTATGAAACTTTTTGAAATACTAGTTTCGGTCAAAAATCGTTGTATATTATACACAATTTTATACTAGTTTCGTTCAAAATATCAAATTAAATCGAGGATTGTTCGAAATGCTACGAAAATTTTCAGATCCTTTATATATGGTACTAGAGAAGGTTATGATGTAAGTCCAAGAAAAAAAATTTCTCAAAATTAGATTCTATGAAACTTTTTGAAATAATAGTTTCGGTCAAAAATCGTAGTATATTATACACAATTTATTCTATTTTTGGTCAAAAAATCAAATTAAATTGATGATTGTTCGAAATTCCATGAAACTTTTCTGATCCTTTCTATATGGTATTAGGGAAGGTTATGATGCAAGTCCAAGCAAATTTTTTTATCAAAATTGGATTCTATGAAACTTTTTGAAATACTAGTTTCGGTAAACAATCGTAGTATATTATACACAATTTATACTAGTTTCGGTCAAAAAATCTAATTAAATCGAGGATTGTTCGAAATTCCATGAAACGTTTCAGATCCTTTCTATAAGGTATTAGGGAAGGTTATGATGCAAGTCCAAGCAATTTTTTTTTATCAATATTAGATTCTATGAAATTTTTTGAAATACTAGTTTCGGTCAAAAATCATAGTATATTATACACAATTTATACTATTTTTGGTCAAAAAATCAAATTAAATTGATGATTGTTCGAAATTCCATGAAACTTTTCAGATCCTTTCTATATGGTATTAGGGATGGTTATGATGCAAGTCCAAGCAAAAACATTTCTCAAAATCAGATTCTATGAGACTTTTTGAAATACTAGTTTCGGTCAAAAATCGTAGTATATTATACACAATTTTATACTAGTTTCGTTCAAAAAATCAAATTAAATCGAGGATTGTTTGAAATGCTACGAAACTTTTCAGATCCTTTCTATATGGTACTAGAGAAGGTTATGATGCAAGTCCAAGCAAAAAAATTTCTCAAAATTAGATTCTATGAAACTTTTTGAAATACTAGTTTCGGTCAAAAATCATAGTATATTATACACAATTTATACTATTTTTGGTCAAAAAATCAAATTAAATTGATGATTGTTTGAAATTCCATGAAAATTTTAAAATCCTTTCTATATGGTATTAGGGATGGTTATGATGCAAGTCCAAGCAAAAACATTTCTCAAAATCAGATTCTATGAAACTTTTTGAAATACTAGTTTCGGTCAAAAATCGTTGTATATTATACACAATTTTATACTAGTTTCGTTCAAAATATCAAATTAAATCGAGGATTGTTCGAAATGCTACGAAAATTTTCAGATCCTTTATATATGGTACTAGAGAAGGTTATGATGTAAGTCCAAGCAAAAAAATTTCTCAAAATTAGATTCTATGAAACGTTTTGAAATACTAGTTTCGGTCAAAAATCGTAGTATATTATACACAATTTATTCTATTTTTGGTCAAAAAATCAAATTAAATTGATGATTGTTCGAAATTCCATGAAACTATTCTGATCCTTTCTATATGGTATTAGGGAAGGTTATGATCCAAGTCCAAGCAAAAACATTTCTCAAAATTAGATTCTATGAAAATTTTTGAAATACTAGTTTCGGTCAAAAATCGTAGTATATTATACACAATTTTATACTAGTTTCGTTTAAAAAATCAAATTAAATCGAGGATTGTTCGAAATGCTACGAAAATTTTAAGATCCTTTCTAAATGGTACTAGAGAAGGTTATGATGCAAGTCCAAGCAAAAAAATATCTCAAAATTAGATTCTATGAAACTTTTTGAAATACTAGTTTCGGTAAACAATCGTAGTATATTATACACAATTTATACTAGTTTCGGTCAAAAAATCTAATTAAATCGAGGATTGTTCGAAATTCCATGAAACTTTTCAGATCCTTTCTATATGGTATTAGGGAAGGTTATGATGCAAGTCCAATCAAATTTTTTTAACAAAATTAGATTCTTTGAAACTTTTTGAAATACTAGTTTCGGTCAAAAATCGTAGTATATTATACACAATTTATAATATTTTTGGTCAAAAAATCAAATTAAATTGATGATTGTTCGAAATTCCATGAAACTTTTCAGATCCTTTCTATATGGTATTAGGGATGGTTATGATGCAAGTCCAAGCAAAAACATTTCTCAAAATCAGATTCTATGAGACTTTTTGAAATACTAGTTTCGGTCAAAAATCGTAGTATATTATACACAATCTTATACTAGTTTCGTTCAAAAAATCAAATTAAATCGAGGATTGTTTGAAATGCTACGAAACTTTTCAGATCCTTTCTATATGGTACTAGAGAAGGTTATGATGCAAGTCCAAGCAAAAAAATTTCTCAAAATTAGATTCTATGAAACTTTTTGAAATACTAGTTTCGGTCAAAAATCATAGTATATTATACACAATTTATACTATTTTTGGTCAAAAAATCAAATTAAATTGATGATTGTTCGAAATTCCATGAAAATTTTCAAATCCTTTCTATATGGTATTAGGGATGGTTATGATGCAAGTCCAAGCAAAAACATTTCTCAAAATCTGATTCTATGAAACTTTTTGAAATACTAGTTTCGGTCAAAAATCGTTGTATATTATAAACAATTTTATACTAGTTTCGTTCAAAATATCAAATTAAATCGAGGATTGTTCGAAATGCTACGAAAATTTTCAGATCCTTTATATATGGTACTAGAGAAGGTTATGATGTAAGTCCAAGCAAAAAAATTTCTCAAAATTAGATTCTATGAAACTTTTTGAAATACTAGTTTCGGTCAAAAATCGTAGTATATTATACACAATTTATTCTATTTTTGTTCAAAAAATAAAATAAAATTGATGATTGTTCGAAATTCCATGAAACTTTTCTGATCCTTTCTATATGGTATTAGGGAAGGTTATGATCCAAGTCCAAGCAAAAACATTTCTCAAAATTAGATTCTATGAAATTTTTTGAAATACTAGTTTCGGTCAAAAATCATAGTATATTATACACAATTTTATACTAGTTTCGTTTAAAAAATCAAATTAAATCGAGGATTGTTCGAAATGCTACGAAACTTTTAAGATCCTTTCTAAATGGTACTAGAGAAGGTTATGATGCAAGTCCAAGCAAAAAAATATCTCAAAATTAGATTCTATGAAACTTTTTGAAATACTAGTTTCGGTAAACAATCGTAGTATATTATACACAATTTATACTAGTTTCGGTCAAAAAATCTAATTAAATCGAGGATTGTTCGAAATTCCATGAAACTTTTCAGATCCTTTCTATATGGTATTAGGGAAGGTTATGTTGCAAGTCCAATCAATTTTTTTTATCAAAATCAGATTCTATGAGACTTTTTGAAATACTACTTTCGGTCAAAAATCGTAGTATATTATACACAATTTTATATTAGTTTCGTTCAAAAAATCAAATTAAATCGAGGATTGTTCGAAATGCTACGAAACTTTTTAGATTCTTTATATATGGTATTAGGGATGGTTATGATGCAAGTCCAAGCAAAAAAATTTCTCAAAATCAGATTCTATGAAACTTTTTGAAATACTAGTTTCGGTCAAAAATCGTAGTATATTATACACAATTTATTCTATTTTTGGTCAAAATATCAAATTAAATTGATGATTGTTCGAAATTCCATGAAACTTTTCTGATCCTTTCTATATGGTATTAGGGAAGGTTATGATGTAAGTCCAAGCAAAAACATTTCTCAAAATTAGATTCTATGAAACTTTTTGAAATACTAGTTTCGGTCAAAAATCGTAGTATATTATACACAATTTTATACTAGTTTCGTTTAAAAAATCAAATTAAATCGAGGATTGTTCGAAATGCTACGAAACTTTTCAGATCCTTTCTATATGGTACTAGAGAAGGTTATGATGCAAGTCCAAGCAAAAAAATATCTCAAAATTAGATTCTATGAAACTTTTTGAAATACTAGTTTCGGTAAACAATCGTAGTATATTATACACAATTTATATTAGTTTCGGTCAAAAAAACTAATTAAATCGAGGATTGTTCGAAATTCCATGAAACTTTTCAGATCCTTTCTATATGGTATTAGGGAAGGTTATGATGCAAGTCCAAGCAAAAAAATTTCTCAAAATTAGATTCTATGAAACTTTTTGAAATACTAGTTTCGGTCAAAAATCGTAGTATATAATACACAATTTATACTATTTTTGGTCAAAAAATCAAATTAAATTGATGATTGTTCGAAATTCCATGAAAATTTTCAGATCCTTTCTATATGGTATTAGGGATGGTTATGATGCAAGTCCAAGCAAAAACATTTCTCAAAATCATATTCTATGAAACTTTTTGAAATACTAGTTTCGGTCAAAAATCGTAGTATATTATACACAATTTTATACTAGTTTCGTTCAAAAAAATCAAATTAAATCGAGGATTGTTCGAAATGCTACAAAACTTTTCAGATCCTTTCTACATGGTACTAGAGAAGGTTATGATGCAAGTCCAAGCAAAAAAATTTCTCAAAATTAGATTCTATGAAACTTTTTGAAATACTAGTTTCGGTAAACAATCGTAGTATATTATACACAATTTATACTAGTTTCGGTCAAAAAATCTAATTAAATCGAGGATTGTTCGAAATTCCATGAAACTTTTCAGATCCTTTCTATATGGTATTAGGGAAGGTTATGATGCAAGTCCAAGAATTCTTTAATCAATATTAGATTCTATAAAATTTTTTGAAATACTAGTTTCGGTCAAAAATCATAGTATATTATACACAATTTATACTATTTTTGGTCAAAAAATCAAATTAAATTGATGATTGTTTGAAATTCCATGAAACTTTTCAGATCCTTTCTATATGGTATTAGGGATGGTTATGATGCAAGTCCAAGCAAAAAAATTTCTCAAAATCAGATTCTATGAGACTTTTTGAAATACTACTTTCGGTCAAAAATCGTAGTATATTATACACAATTTTATATTAGTTTCGTTCAAAAAATCAAATTAAATCGAGGATTGTTTGAAATGCTACGAAACTTTTTAGATTCTTTATATATGGTACTAGAGAAGGTTATGATGCAAGTCCAAGCAAAAAAATTTCTCAAAATTAGATTCTATGAAACTTTTTGAAATACTAGTTTCGGTCAAAAATCGTAGTATATTATACACAATTTTATACTAGTTTCGTTTAAAAAATCAAATTAAATCGAGGATTGTTCGAAATGCTACGAAACTTTTCAGATCCTTTCTATATGGTACTAGAGAAGGTTATGATGCAAGTCCAAGCAAAAAAATATCTCAAAATTAGATTCTATGAAACTTTTTGAAATACTAGTTTCGGTAAACAATCGTAGTATATTATACACAATTTATATTAGTTTCGGTCAAAAAAACTAATTAAATCGAGGATTGTTCGAAATTCCATGAAACTTTTCAGATCCTTTCTTAATGGTATTAGGGAAGGTTATGATGCAAGTCCAAGCAAAAAATTTTCTCAAAATTAGATTCTATGAAACTTTTTGAAATACTAGTTTCGGTCAAAAATCGTAGTATATAATACACAATTTATACTATTTTTGGTCAAAAAATCAAATTAAATTGATGATTGTTCGAAATTCCATGAAAATTTTCAGATCCTTTCTATATGGTATTAGGGATGGTTATGATGCAAGTCCAAGCAAAAACATTTCTCAAAATCATATTCTATGAAACTTTTTGAAATACTAGTTTCGGTCAAAAATCGTAGTATATTATACACAATTTTATACTAGTTTCGTTCAAAAAAATCAAATTAAATCGAGGATTGTTCGAAATGCTACAAAACTTTTCAGATCCTTTCTATATGGTACTAGAGAAGGTTATGATGCATGTCCAAGCAAAAAAATTTCTCAAAATTAGATTCTATGAAACTTTTTGAAATACTAGTTTCGGTAAACAATCGTAGTATATTATATACAATTTATATTAGTTTCGGTCAAAAAATCTAATTAAATCGAGGATTGTTCGAAATTCCATGAAACTTTTCAGATCCTTTCTATATGGTATTAGGGATGGTTATGATGCAAGTCCAAGCAAAAACATTTCTCAAAATCATATTCTATGAAACTTTTTGAAATACTAGTTTCGGTCAAAAATCGTAGTATATTATACACAATTTTATACTAGTTTCGTTCAAAAAAATCAAATTAAATCGAGGATTGTTCGAAATGCTACAAAACTTTTCAGATCCTTTCTATATGGTACTAGAGAAGGTTATGATGCAAGTCCAAGCAAAAAAATTTCTCAAAATTAGATTCTATGAAACTTTTTGAAATACTAGTTTCGGTAAACAATCGTAGTATATTATACACAATTTATACTAGTTTCGGTCAAAAAATCTAATTAAATCGAGGATTGTTCGAAATTCCATGAAACTTTTCAGATCCTTTCTATATGGTATTAGGGAAGGTTATGATGCAAGTCCAAGAATTCTTTAATCAATATTAGATTCTATAAAATTTTTTGAAATACTAGTTTCGGTCAAAAATCATAGTATATTATACACAATTTATACTATTTTTGGTCAAAAAATCAAATTAAATTGATGATTGTTTGAAATTCCATGAAGCTTTTCAGATCCTTTCTATATGGTATTAGGGATGGTTATGATGCAAGTCTAAGCAAAAAAATTTCTCAAAATCAGATTCTATGAGACTTTTTGAAATACTACTTTCGTTCAAAAATCGTAGTATATTATACACAATTTTATATTAGTTTCGTTCAAAAAATCAAATTAAATCGAGGATTGTTTGAAATGCTACGAAACTTTTTAGATTCTTTATATATGGTACAAGAGAAGGTTATGATGCAAGTCCAAGCAAAAAAATTTCTCAAAATTAGATTCTATGAAACTTTTTGAAATACTAGTTTCGGTCAAAAATCGTAGTATATTATACACAATTTATTCTATTTTTGGTCAAAATATCAAATTAAATTGATGATTGTTCGAAATTCCATGAAACTTTTCTGATCCTTTCTATATGGTATTAGGGAAGGTTATGATGTAAGTCCAAGCAAAAACATTTCTCAAAATTAGATTCTATGAAACTTTTTGAAATACTAGTTTCGGTCAAAAATAGTAGTATATTATACACAATTTTATACTAGTTTCGTTTAAAAAATCAAATTAAATCGAGGATTGTTCGAAATGCTACGAAACTTTTCAGATCCTTTCTATATGGTACTAGAGAAGGTTATGATGCAAGTCCAAGCAAAAAAATATCTCAAAATTAGATTCTATGAAACTTTTTGAAATACTAGTTTCGGTAAACAATCGTAGTATATTATACACAATTTATATTAGTTTTGGTCAAAAAAACTAATTAAATCGAGGATTGTTCGAAATTCCATGAAACTTTTCAGATCCTTTCTATATGGTATTAGGGAAGGTTATGATGCAAGTCCAAGCAAAAATTTTTCTCAAAATTAGATTCTATGAAACTTTTTGAAATACTAGTTTCGGTCAAAAATCGTAGTATATAATACACAATTTATACTATTTTTGGTCAAAAAATCAAATTAAATTGATGATTGTTCGAAATTCCATGAAAATTTTCAGATCCTTTCTATATGGTATTAGGGATGGTTATGATGCAAGTCCAAGCAAAAACATTTCTCAAAATCATATTCTATAAAACTTTTTGAAATACTAGTTTCGGTCAAAAATCGTAGTATATTATACACAATTTTATACTAGTTTCGTTCAAAAAAATCAAATTAAATCGAGGATTGTTCGAAATGCTACAAAACTTTTCAGATCCTTTCTACATGGTACTAGAGAAGGTTATGATGCAAGTCCAAGCAAAAAAATTTCTCAAAATTAGATTCTATGAAACTTTTTGAAATACTAGTTTCGGTAAACAATCGTAGTATATTATACACAATTTATACTAGTTTCGGTCAAAAAATCTAATTAAATCGAGGATTGTTCGAAATTCCATGAAACTTTTCAGATCCTTTCTATATGGTATTAGGGAAGGTTATGATGCAAGTCCAAGAATTCTTTAATCAATATTAGATTCTATAAAATTTTTTGAAATACTAGTTTCGGTCAAAAATCATAGTATATTATACACAATTTATACTATTTTTGGTCAAAAAATCAAATTAAATTGATGATTGTTTGAAATTCCATGAAGCTTTTCAGATCCTTTCTATATGGTATTAGGGATGGTTATGATGCAAGTCTAAGCAAAAAAATTTCTCAAAATCAGATTCTATGAGACTTTTTGAAATACTACTTTCGTTCAAAAATCGTAGTATATTATACACAATTTTATATTAGTTTCGTTCAAAAAATCAAATTAAATCGAGGATTGTTTGAAATGCTACGAAACTTTTTAGATTCTTTATATATGGTACAAGAGAAGGTTATGATGCAAGTCCAAGCAAAAAAATTTCTCAAAATTAGATTCTATGAAACTTTTTGAAATACTAGTTTCGGTCAAAAATCGTAGTATATTATACACAATTTATTCTATTTTTGGTCAAAATATCAAATTAAATTGATGATTGTTCGAAATTCCATGAAACTTTTCTGATCCTTTCTATATGGTATTAGGGAAGGTTATGATGTAAGTCCAAGCAAAAACATTTCTCAAAATTAGATTCTATGAAACTTTTTGAAATACTAGTTTCGGTCAAAAATAGTAGTATATTATACACAATTTTATACTAGTTTCGTTTAAAAAATCAAATTAAATCGAGGATTGTTCGAAATGCTACGAAACTTTTCAGATCCTTTCTATATGGTACTAGAGAAGGTTATGATGCAAGTCCAAGCAAAAAAATATCTCAAAATTAGATTCTATGAAACTTTTTGAAATACTAGTTTCGGTAAACAATCGTAGTATATTATACACAATTTATATTAGTTTTGGTCAAAAAAACTAATTAAATCGAGGATTGTTCGAAATTCCATGAAACTTTTCAGATCCTTTCTA
The DNA here is from genome assembly GCA_963966055.1 of Lathyrus aphaca. Lineage (NCBI taxonomy): Eukaryota > Viridiplantae > Streptophyta > Magnoliopsida > Fabales > Fabaceae > Lathyrus > Lathyrus aphaca. The sequence continues at coordinate 35,147,029 of OZ014523.1, forward strand.
TATGGTATTAGGGAAGGTTATGATGCAAGTCCAAGCAAAAATTTTTCTCAAAATTAGATTCTATGAAACTTTTTGAAATACTAGTTTCGGTCAAAAATCGTAGTATATAATACACAATTTATACTATTTTTGGTCAAAAAATCAAATTAAATTGATGATTGTTCGAAATTCCATGAAAATTTTCAGATCCTTTCTATATGGTATTAGGGATGGTTATGATGCAAGTCCAAGCAAAAACATTTCTCAAAATCATATTCTATAAAACTTTTTGAAATACTAGTTTCGGTCAAAAATCGTAGTATATTATACACAATTTTATACTAGTTTCGTTCAAAAAAATCAAATTAAATCGAGGATTGTTCGAAATGCTACAAAACTTTTCAGATCCTTTCTACATGGTACTAGAGAAGGTTATGATGCAAGTCCAAGCAAAAAAATTTCTCAAAATTAGATTCTATGAAACTTTTTGAAATACTAGTTTCGGTAAACAATCGTAGTATATTATACACAATTTATACTAGTTTCGGTCAAAAAATCTAATTAAATCGAGGATTGTTCGAAATTCCATGAAACTTTTCAGATCCTTTCTATATGGTATTAGGGAAGGTTATGATGCAAGTCCAAGAATTCTTTAATCAATATTAGATTCTATAAAAATTTTTGAAATACTAGTTTCGGTCAAAAATCATAGTATATTATACACAATTTATACTATTTTTGGTCAAAAAATCAAATTAAATTGATGATTGTTTGAAATTCCATGAAACTTTTCAGATCCTTTCAATATGGTATTAGGGATGGTTATGATGCAAGTCCAAGCAAAAAAATTTCTCAAAATCAGATTCTATGAAAATTTTTGAAATACTAGTTTCGGTCAAAAATCATAGTATATTATACACAATTTTATACTAGTTTCGTTTAAAAAATCAAATTAAATCGAGGATTGTTCGAAATGCTACAAAACTTTTCAGATCCTTTCTATATGGTACTAGAGAAGGTTATGATGCAAGTCCAAGCAAAAAATATCTCAAAAATTGATTCTATGAAACTTTTTGAAATACTAGTTTCGGTAAACAATCGTAGTATATTATACACAATTATACTAGTTTCGGTCAAAAAATCTAATTAAATCGAGGATTGTTCGAAATTCCATGAAACTTTTCAGATCCTTTCTATATGGTATTAGGGAAGGTTATGATGCAAGTCCAAGCAAAAATTTTTCTCAAAATTAGATTCTATGAAACTTTTTGAAATACTAGTTTCGGTCAAAAATCGTAGTATATTATACACAATTTATACTATTTTTGGTCAAAAAATTAAATTAAATTGATGATTGTTCGAAATTCCATGAAACTTTTCAGATCCTTTCTATATGGTATTAGGGATGGTTATGATGCAAGTCCAAGCAAAAATATTTCTCAAAATCAGATTCTATGAAACTTTTTGAAATACTAGTTTCGGTCAAAAATCGTAGTATATTATACACAATTTTATACTAGTTTCGTTCAAAAAATCAAATTAAATCGAGGATTGTTTGAAATGCTACGAATCTTTTCAGATCCTTTCTATATGGTACTAGAGAAGGTTATGATGCAAGTCCAAGCAAAAAATTTCTCAAAATTAGATTCTATGAAACTTTTTGAAATACTAGTTTCGGTCAAAAATCATAGTATATTATACACAATTTATACTATTTTTGGTCAAAAAATCAAATTAAATTGATGATTGTTCGAAATTCCATGAAAATTTTCAAATCCTTTCTATATGGTATTAGGGATGGTTATGATGCAAGTCCAAGCAAAAACATTTCTCAAACTCAGATTCTACGAAACTTTTTGAAATACTAGTTTCGGTCAAAAATCGTAGTATATTATACACAATTTTATAATAGTTTCGTTCAAAATATCAAATTAAATCGAAGTTTGTTCGAAATGCTACGAAACTTTTCAGATCCTTTATATATGGTACTAGAGAAGGTAATGATGCAAGTCCAAGCAAAAAAATTTCTCAAAATTAGATTCTATGAAACTTTTTGAAATACTAGTTTCGGTCAAAATTCGTAGTATATTATACACAATTTATTCAATTTTTGGTCAAAATATCAAATTAAATTGATGATTGTTCGAAATTCCATGAAACTTTTCTGATCCATTCTATATGGTATAAGGGAAGGTTATGATGCAAGTCCAAGCAAAAACATTTCTCAAAATTAGATTCTATGAAACTTTTTGAAATACTAGTTTCGGTCAAAAATCATAGTATATTATACACAATTTTATACTAGTTTCGTTTAAAAAATCAAATTAAATCGAGGATTGTTCGAAATGCTACGAAACTTTTCAGATCCTTTCTATATGGTACTAGAGAAGGTTATGATGCAAGTCCAAGCAAAAAAATATCTCAAAATTAGATTCTATGAAACTTTTTGAAATACTAGTTTCGGTAAACAATCGTAGTATATTATACACAATTTTATAATAGTTTCGTTCAAAATATCAAATTAAATCGAGGATTGTTCGAAATGCTACGAAACTTTTCAGATCCTTTATATATGGTACTAGAGAAGGTAATGATGCAAGTCCAAGCAAAAAATATTTCTCAAAATTAGATTCTATGAAACTTTTTGAAATACTAGTTTCGGTCAAAATTCGTAGTATATTATACACAATTTATTCAATTTTTGGTCAAAATATCAAATTAAATTGATGATTGTTCGAAATTCCATGAAACTTTTCTGATCCATTCTATATGGTATAAGGGAAGGTTATGATGCAAGTCCAAGCAAAAACATTTCTCAAAATTAGATTCTATGAAACTTTTTGAAATACTAGTTTCGGTTAAAAATCATAGTATATTATACACAATTTTATACTAGTTTCGTTTAAAAAATCAAATTAAATCGAGGATTGTTCGAAATGCTACGAAACTTTTCAGATCCTTTCTATATGGTACTAGAGAAGGTTATGATGCAAGTCCAAGCAAAAAAATATCTCAAAATTAGATTCTATGAAACTTTTTGAAATACTAGTTTCGGTAAACAATCGTAGTATATTATACACAATTTATATTAGTTTCGGTCAAAAAAACTAATTAAATCGAGGATTGTTCGAAATTCCATGAAACTTTTCAGATCCTTTCTATATGGTATTAGGGAAGGTTATGATGCAAGTCCAAGCAAAAAATTTTCTCAAAATTAGATTCTATGAAACTTTTTGAAATACTAGTTTCGGTCAAAAATCGTAGTATATAATACACAATTTATACTATTTTTGGTCAAAAAATCAAATTAAATTGATGATTGTTCGAAATTCCATGAAAATTTTCAGATCCTTTCTATATGGTATTAGGGATGGTTATGATGCAAGTCAAAGCAAAAACATTTCTCAAAATCATATTCTATGAAACTTTTTGAAATACTAGTTTCGGTCAAAAATCGTAGTATATTATACACAATTTTATACTAGTTTCGTTCAAAAAAATCAAATTAAATCGAGGATTGTTCGAAATGCTACAAAACTTTTCAGATCCTTTCTATATGGTACTAGAGAAGGTTATGATGCAAGTCCAAGCAAAAAAATTTCTCAAAATTAGATTCTATGAAACTTTTTGAAATACTAGTTTCGGTAAACAATCGTAGTATATTATACACAATTTATATTAGTTTCGGTCAAAAAAACTAATTAAATCGAGGATTGTTCGAAATTCCATGAAACTTTTCAGATCCTTTCTATATGGTATTAGGGAAGGTTATGATGCAAGTCCAAGCAAAAAATTTTCTCAAAATTAGATTCTATGAAACTTTTTGAAATACTAGTTTCGGTCAAAAATCGTAGTATATAATACACAATTTATACTATTTTTGGTCAAAAAATCAAATTAAATTGATGATTGTTCGAAATTCCATGAATATTTTCAGATCCTGTCTATATGGTATTAGGGATGGTTATGATGCAAGTCCAAGCAAAAACATTTCTCAAAATCATATTCTATGAAACTTTTTGAAATACTAGTTTCGGTCAAAAATCGTAGTATATTATACACAATTTTATACTAGTTTCGTTCAAAAAAATCAAATTAAATCGAGGATTGTCCGAAATGCTACAAAACTTTTCAGATCCTTTCTATATGGTACTAGAGAAGGTTATGATGCAAGTCCAAGCAAAAAAATTTCTCAAAATTAGATTCTATGAAACTTTTTGAAATACTAGTTTCGGTAAACAATCGTAGTATATTATACACAATTTATACTAGATTCGGTCAAAAAATCTAATTAAATCGAGGATTGTTCGAAATTCCATGAAACTTTTCAGATCCTTTCTATATGGTATTAGGGAAGGTTATGATGCAAGTCCAAGAATTCTTTAATCAATATTAGATTCTATAAAATTTTTTGAAATACTAGTTTCGGTCAAAAATCATAGTATATTATACACAATTTATACTATTTTTGGTCAAAAAATCAAATTAAATTGATGGTTGTTTGAAATTCCATGAAACTTTTCAGATCCTTTCTATATGGTATTAGGGATGGTTATGATGCAAGTCCAAGCAAAAACATTTCTCAAACTCAGATTCTATGAAACTTTTTGAAATACTAGTTTCGGTCAAAAATCGTAGTATATTATACACAATTTTATAATAGTTTCGTTCAAAATATCAAATTAAATCGAGGATTGTTCGAAATGCTACGAAACTTTTCAGATCCTTTATATATGGTACTAGAGAAGGTAATGATGCAAGTCCAAGCAAAAAAATTTCTCAAAATTAGATTCTATGAAACTTTTTGAAATACTAGTTTCGGTCAAAATTCGTAGTATATTATACACAATTTATTCAATTTTTGGTCAAAATATCAAATTAAATTGATGATTGTTCGAAATTCCATGAAACTTTTCTGATCCATTCTATATGGTATAAGGGAAGGTTATGATGCAAGTCCAAGCAAAAACATTTCTCAAAATTAGATTCTATGAAACTTTTTGAAATACTAGTTTCGGTCAAAAATCATAGTATATTATACACAATTTTATACTAGTTTCGTTTAAAAAATCAAATTAAATCGAGGATTGTTCGAAATGCTACGAAACTTTTCAGATCCTTTCTATATGGTACTAGAGAAGGTTATGATGCAAGTCCAAGCAAAAAAATATCTCAAAATTAGATTCTATGAAACTTTTTGAAATACTAGTTTCGGTAAACAATCGTAGTATATTATACACAATTTTATAATAGTTTCGTTCAAAATATCAAATTAAATCGAGGATTGTTCGAAATGCTACGAAACTTTTCAGATCCTTTATATATGGTACTAGAGAAGGTAATGATGCAAGTCCAAGCAAAAAAATTTCTCAAAATTAGATTCTATGAAACTTTTTGAAATACTAGTTTCGGTCAAAATTCGTAGTATATTATACACAATTTATTCAATTTTTGGTCAAAATATCAAATTAAATTGATGATTGTTCGAAATTCCATGAAACTTTTCTGATCCATTCTATATGGTATAAGGGAAGGTTATGATGCAAGTCCAAGCAAAAACATTTCTCAAAATTAGATTCTATGAAACTTTTTGAAATACTAGTTTCGGTTAAAAATCATAGTATATTATACACAATTTTATACTAGTTTCGTTTAAAAAATCAAATTAAATCGAGGATTGTTCGAAATGCTACGAAACTTTTCAGATCCTTTCTATATGGTACTAGAGAAGGTTATGATGCAAGTCCAAGCAAAAAAATATCTCAAAATTAGATTCTATGAAACTTTTTGAAATACTAGTTTCGGTAAACAATCGTAGTATATTATACACAATTTATATTAGTTTCGGTCAAAAAAACTAATTAAATCGAGGATTGTTCGAAATTCCATGAAACTTTTCAGATCCTTTCTATATGGTATTAGGGAAGGTTATGATGCAAGTCCAAGCAAAAAATTTTCTCAAAATTAGATTCTATGAAACTTTTTGAAATACTAGTTTCGGTCAAAAATCGTAGTATATAATACACAATTTATACTATTTTTGGTCAAAAAATCAAATTAAATTGATGATTGTTCGAAATTCCATGAAAATTTTCAGATCCTGTCTATATGGTATTAGGGATGGTTATGATGCAAGTCCAAGCAAAAACATTTCTCAAAATCATATTCTATGAAACTTTTTGAAATACTAGTTTCGGTCAAAAATCGTAGTATATTATACACAATTTTATACTAGTTTCGTTCAAAAAAATCAAATTAAATCGAGGATTGTCCGAAATGCTACAAAACTTTTCAGATCCTTTCTATATGGTACTAGAGAAGGTTATGATGCAAGTCCAAGCAAAAAAATTTCTCAAAATTAGATTCTATGAAACTTTTTGAAATACTAGTTTCGGTAAACAATCGTAGTATATTATACACAATTTATACTAGATTCGGTCAAAAAATCTAATTAAATCGAGGATTGTTCGAAATTCCATGAAACTTTTCAGATCCTTTCTATATGGTATTAGGGAAGGTTATGATGCAAGTCCAAGAATTCTTTAATCAATATTAGATTCTATAAAAAATTTTGAAATACTAGTTTCGGTCAAAAATCATAGTATATTATACACAATTTATACTATTTTTGGTCAAAAAATCAAATTAAATTGATGATTGTTTGAAATTCCATGAAACTTTTCAGATCATTTCTATATGGTATTAGGGATGGTTATGATGCAAGTCCAAGCAAAAAAATTTCTCAAAATCAGATTCTATGAGACTTTTTGAAATACTACTTTCGGTCAAAAATCGTAGTATATTATACACAATTTTATATTAGTTTCGTTCAAAAAATCAAATTAAATCGAGGATTGTTTGAAATGCTACGAAACTTTTCAGATCCTTTCTATATGGTACTAGAGAAGGTTATGATGCAAATCCAAGCAAAAAAAATTCTCAAAATTAGATTCTATGAAACTTTTTGAAATACTAGTTTCGGTCAAAAATCATAGTATATTATACACAATTTATACTATTTTTGGTCAAAAAATCAAATTAAATTGATGATTGTTCGAAATTCTATAAAAATTTTCAAATCCTTTCTATATGGTATTAGGGATGGTTATGATGCAAGTCCAAGCAAAAACATTTCTCAAAATTAGATTCTATGAAAATTTTTGAAATACTAGTTTCGGTCAAAAATCATAGTATATTATACACAATTTTATACTAGTTTCGTTTAAAAAATCAAATTAAATCGAGGATTGTTCGAAATGCTACAAAACTTTTCAGATCCTTTCTATATGGTACTAGAGAAGGTTATGATGCAAGTCCAAGCAAAAAATATCTCAAAAATTGATTTTATGAAACTTTTTGAAATACTAGTTTCGGTAAACAATCGTATTATATTATACACAATTATACTAGTTTCGGTCAAAAAATCTAATTAATTCGAGGATTGTTCGAAATTCCATGAAACTTTTCAGATCCTTTCTATATGGTATTAGGGAAGGTTATGATGCAAGTCCAAGCAAAAAATTTTTCTCAAAATTAGATTCTATGAAACTTTTTGAAATACTAGTTTCGGTCAAAAATCGTAGTATATTATACACAATTTATACTATTTTTGGTCAAAAAATCAAATTAAATTGATGATTGTTCGAAATTCCATGAAACTTTTCAGATCCTTTCTATATGGTATTAGGGATGGTTATGATGCAAGTCCAAGCAAAAATATTTCTCAAAATCAGATTCTATGAAACTTTTTGAAATACTAGTTTCAGTCAAAAATTGTAGTATATTATACACAATTTTATACTAGTTTCGTTCAAAAAATCAAATTAAATCGAGGATTGTTTGAAATGCTACGAATCTTTTCAGATCCTTTCTATATGGTACTAGAGAAGGTTATGATGCAAGTCCAAGCAAAAAATTTCTCAAAATTAGATTCTATGAAACTTTTTGAAATACTAGTTTCGGTCAAAAATCATAGTATATTATACACAATTTATACTATTTTTGGTCAAAAAATCAAATTAAATTGATGATTGTTTGAAATTCCATGAAAATTTTCAAATCCTTTCTATATGGTATTAGGGATGGTTATGATGCAAGTCCAAGCAAAACCATTTCTCAAACTCAGATTCTATGAAACTTTTTGAAATACTAGTTTCGGTCAAAAATCGTAGTATATTATACACAATTTTATAATAGTTTCGTTCAAAATATCAAATTAAATCGAGGATTGTTCGAAATGCTACGAAACTTTTCAGATCCTTTATATATGGTACTAGAGAAGGTAATGATGCAAGTCCAAGCAAAAAAATTTCTCAAAATTAGATTCTATGAAACTTTTTGAAATACTAGTTTCGGTCAAAAATCGTAGTATATTATACACAATTTATTCAATTTTTGGTCAAAATATCAAATTAAATTGATGATTGTTCGAAATTCCATGAAACTTTTCTGATCCATTCTATATGGTATAAGGGAAGGTTATGATGCAAGTCCAAGCAAAAACATTTCTCAAAATTAGATTCTATGAAACTTTTTGAAATACTAGTTTCGGTCAAAAATCGTAGTATATTATACACAATTTTATACTAGTTTCGTTTAAAAAATCAATTTAAATCGAGGATTGTTCGAAATGCTACGCAACTTTTCAGATCCTTTCTATATGGTACTAGAGAAGGTTATGATGCAAGTCCAAGCAAAAAAATATCTCAAAATTAGATTCTAAGAAACTTTTTGAAATACTAGTTTCGGTAAACAATCGTAGTATATTATACACAATTTATACTAGTTTCGGTCAAAAAATCTAATTAAATCGAGGATTGTTCGAAATTCCATGAAACTTTTCAGATCCTTTCTATATGGTATTAGGGAAGGTTATGATGCAAGTCCAAGTAAAATTTTTTCTCAAAATTAGATTCTATGAAACTTTTTGAAATACTAGTTTCGGTCAAAAATCGTAGTATATTATGCACAATTTATACTATTTTTGGTCAAAAAATCAAATTAAATTGATGATTGTTCGAAATTCCATGAAAATTTTCAGATCCTTTTTATATGTTATTAGGGATGGTTATGATGCAAGTCCAAGCAAAAACATTTCTTAAAATCAGATTCTATGAAACTTTTTGAAATACTAGTTTCGGTCAAAAATCGTAGCATATTATACACAATTTTATACTAGTTTCGTTCAAAAAATCAAATTAAACCGAGGTTTGTTCGAATTGCTACGAAACTTTTCAGATCCTTTCTATATGGTACTAGAGAAGGTTATGATGCAAGTCCAAGCAAAAAAATTTCTCAAAATTAGATTCTATGAAACTTTTTGAAATACTAGTTTCGGTCAAAAATCATAGTATATTATACACAATTTATTCTATTTTTGGTCAAAAAATCAAATTAAATTGATGATTGTTCGAAATTCCATGAAACTTTTCAGATCCTTTCTATATGGTATTAGGGAAGGTTATGATGCAAGTCCAAGCAAAAACATTTCTCAAAATTAGATTCTATGAAACTTTTTGAAATACTAGTTTCGGTCAAAAATCGTAGTATATTATACACAATTTTATACTAGTTTCGTTTAAAAAATCAAATTAAATCGAGGATTGTTCGAAATGCTACGAAACTTTTCAGATTCTTTCTATATGGTACTAGAGAAGGTTGTGATGCAAGTCCAAGCAAAAAAATATCTCAAAATTAGATTCTATGAAACTTTTTGAAATACTAGTTTCGGTAAACAATCGTAGTATATTATACACAATTTATACTAGTTTTGGTCAAAAAATCTAATTAAATCGAGGATTGTTCGAAATTCCATGAAACTTTTCAGATCCTTTCTATATGGTATTAGGGAAGGTTATGATGCAAGTCCAAGCAAAAAATTTTCTCAAAATTAGATTCTATGAAACTTTTTGAAATACTATTTTCGGTCAAAAATCGTAGTATATTATACATAATTTATACTATTTTTGGTCAAAAAATCAAATTAAATTGATGATTGGTCCAAATTCCATGAAACTTTTCAGATCCTTTCTATATGGTATTAGGGATGGTTATGATGCAAGTCCAAGCAAAAACATTTCTCAAAATCAGATTCTATGAAACTTTTTGAAATACTAGTTTCGGTCAAAAATCGTAGTATATTATACACAATTTTATACTAGTTTCGTTCATAAAATCAAATTAAATCGAGGATTGTTTGAAATGCTACGAAACTTTTAAGATACTTTCTATATGGTACTAGAGAAGGTTATGATGCAAGTCCAAGCAAAAAAATTTCTCAAAATTAGATTCTATGAAACTTTTTGAAATACTAGTTTGGGTAAAAAATCATAGTATATTATACACAATTTATACTATTTTTGGTCAAAAAATCAAATTAAATTGATGATTGTTCAAAATTCCATGAAACTTTTCAGATCCTTTCTATATGGTATTAGGGAAGGTTATGATGCAAGCCCAAGCAAAAACATTTCTCAAAATCAGATTCTATGAAACTTTTTGAAATACTAGTTTCAGACAAAAATCGTAGTATATTATACACAATTTTATACTAGTTTCGTTTAAAAAATCAAATTAAATCGAGGATTGTTCGAAATGCTACGAAACTTTTCAGATCCTTTCTATATGGTACTAGGGAAGGTTCTGATGCAAGTCCAAGCAAAAAAATATCTCAAAATTAGATTCTATGAAACTTTTTGAAATACTAGTTTCTGTAAACAATCGTAGTATATTATACACAATTTATACTAGTTTCGGTCAAAAAATCTAATTAAATCGAGGATTGTTCAAAATTCCATGAAACTTTTCAGATCCTTTCTATATGGTATTAGGGAAGGTTATGATGCAAGCCCAAGCAAAAACATTTCTCAAAATTAGATTTTATGAAACTTTTTGAAATACTAGTTTCGGACAAAAATCGTAGTATATTATACACAATTTTATACTAGTTTCGTTTAAAAAATCAAATTAAATCGAGGATTGTTCGAAATGCTACGAAACTTTTGAGATCCTTTCTATATGGTACTAGAGAAGGTTATGATCCAAGTCCAAGAAAAAAATATCTAAAAATTAGATTCTATGAAACTTTTTGAAATACTAGTTTCGGTAAACAATCGTAGTATATTATACACAATTTATACTAGTTTCGGTCAAAAAATCTAATTAAATCGAGGATTGTTCGAAATTCCATGAAACTTTTCAGATCCTTTCTATATGGTACTAGAGAAGGTTATGATGCAAGTCCAAGCAAAAAAGTTTCTCAAAATTAGATTCTATGAAACTTTTTGAAATACTAGTTTCGGTCAAAAATCGTAGTATATTATACACAATTTATACTAATTTTGGTCAAAAAATCAAATTAAATTGATGATTATTCGAAATTCCATGAAAATTTTCAGATCCTTTCTATATGGTATTAGGGATGGTTATGATGCAAGTCCAAGCAATAACATTTCTCAAAATCAGATTCTATGAAACTTTTTGAAATACTAGTTTCGGTCAAAAATCGTAGTATATTATACACAATTTTATACTAGTTTCGTTTAAAAAATCAAATTAAATCGAGGATTGTTCGAAATGCTACGAAACTTTTCAGATCCTTTCTATATGGTACTAGGGAAGGTTCTGATGCAAGTCCAAGCAAAAAAATATCTCAAAATTAGATTCTATGAAACTTTTTGAAATACTAGTTTCGGTAAACAATCGTAGTATATTATACACAATTTATACTAGTTTCGGTCAAAAAATCTAATTAAATCGAGGATTGTTCAAAATTCCATGAAACTTTTCAGATCCTTTCTATATGGTATTAGGGAAGGTTATGATGCAAGCCCAAGCAAAAACATTTCTCAAAATTAGATTCTATGAAACTTTTTGAAATACTAGTTTCGGACAAAAATCGTAGTATATTATACACAATTTTATACTAGTTTCGTTTAAAAAATCAAATTAAATCGAGGATTGTTCGAAATGCTACGAAACTTTTGAGATCCTTTCTATATGGTACTAGAGAAGGTTATGATCCATGTCCAAGAAAAAAAATATCTAAAAATTAGATTCTATGAAACTTTTTGAAATACTAGTTTCGGTAAACAATCGTAGTATATTATACACAATTTATACTAGTTTCGGTCAAAAAATCTAATTAAATCGAGGATTGTTCGAAATTCCATGAAACTTTTCAGATCCTTTCTATATGGTACTAGAGAAGGTTATGATGCAAGTCCAAGCAAAAAAATTTCTCAAAATTAGATTCTATGAAAAGTTTTGAAATACTAGTTTCGGTCAAAAATCGTAGTATATTATACACAATTTATACTATTTTTGGTCAAAAAATCAAATTAAATTGATGATTATTCGAAATACCATGAAAATTTTCAGATCCTTCTATATGGTATTAGGGATGGTTATGATGCAAGTCCAAGCAATAACATTTCTCAAAATCAGATTCTATGAAACTTTTTGAAATACTAGTTTCGGTCAAAAATCGTAGTATATTATACACAATTTTATACTAGTTTCGTTTAAAAAATCAAATTAAATCGAGGATTGTTCGAAATGCTACGAAACTTTTCAGATCCTTTCTATATGGTACTAGGGAAGGTTCTGATGCAAGTCCAAGCAAAAAAATATCTCAAAATTAGATTCTATGAAACTTTTTGAAATACTTGTTTCGGTAAACAATCGTAGTATATTATACACAATTTATACTAGTTTCGGTCAAAAAATCTAATTAAATCGAGGATTGTTCGAAATTCCATGAAACTTTTCAGATCCTTTCTATATGGTACTAGAGAAGGTTATGATGCAAGTCCAAGCAAAAAATTTTCTCAAAATTAGATTCTATGAAACTTTTTGAAATACTAGTTTCGGTCAAAAATCGTAGTATATTATACACAATTTATACTATTTTTGGTCAAAAAATCAAATTAAAATGATGATTATTCGAAATTCCATGAAAATTTTCAGATCCTTTCTATATGGTATTAGGGATGGTTATGATGCAAGTCCAAGCAATAACATTTCTCAAAATCAGATTCTATGAAACTTTTTGAAATACTAGTTTCGGTCAAAAATCGTAGTATATTACACACAATTTTATACTAGTTTCGTTTAAAAAATCAAATTAAATCGAGGATTGTTCGAAATGCTACGAAACTTTTCAGATCCTTTCTATATGGTACTAGAGAAGGTTATGATGCAAGTCCAAGCAAAAAAATTTCTCAAAATTAGATTCTATGAAAAGTTTTGAAATACTAGTTTCGGTCAAAAATCGTAGTATATTATACACAATTTATACTATTTTTGGTCAAAAAATCAAATTAAATTGATGATTATTCGAAATACCATGAAAATTTTCAGATCCTTCTATATGGTATTAGGGATGGTTATGATGCAAGTCCAAGCAATAACATTTCTCAAAATCAGATTCTATGAAACTTTTTGAAATACTAGTTTCGGTCAAAAATCGTAGTATATTATACACAATTTTATACTAGTTTCGTTTAAAAAATCAAATTAAATCGAGGATTGTTCGAAATGCTACGAAACTTTTCAGATCCTTTCTATATGGTACTAGGGAAGGTTCTGATGCAAGTCCAAGCAAAAAAATATCTCAAAATTAGATTCTATGAAACTTTTTGAAATACTTGTTTCGGTAAACAATCGTAGTATATTATACACAATTTATACTAGTTTCGGTCAAAAAATCTAATTAAATCGAGGATTGTTCGAAATTCCATGAAACTTTTCAGATCCTTTCTATATGGTACTAGAGAAGGTTATGATGCAAGTCCAAGCAAAAAATTTTCTCAAAATTAGATTCTATGAAACTTTTTGAAATACTAGTTTCGGTCAAAAATCGTAGTATATTATACACAATTTATACTATTTTTGGTCAAAAAATCAAATTAAAATGATGATTATTCGAAATTCCATGAAAATTTTCAGATCCTTTCTATATGGTATTAGGGATGGTTATGATGCAAGTCCAAGCAATAACATTTCTCAAAATCAGATTCTATGAAACTTTTTGAAATACTAGTTTCGGTCAAAAATCGTAGTATATTACACACAATTTTATACTAGTTTCGTTTAAAAAATCAAATTAAATCGAGGATTGTTCGAAATGCTACGAAACTTTTCAGATCCTTTCTATATGGTACTAGGGAAGGTTCTGATGCAAGTCCAAGCAAAAAAATATCTCAAAATTAGATTCTATGAAACTTTTTGAAATACTAGTTTCGGTAAACAATCGTAGTATATTATACACAATTTATACTAGTTTCGGTCAAAAAATCTAATTAAATCGAGGATTGTTCGAAATTCCATGAAACTTTTCAGATCCTTTCTATATGGTACTAGAGAAGGTTATGATGCAAGTCCAAGGAAAAAATTTTCTCAAAATTAGATTCTATGAAACTTTTTGAAATACTAGTTTCGGTCAAAAATCGTAGTATATTATACACAATTTATACTAATTTTGGTCAAAAAATCAAATTAAATTGATGATTATTCGAAATTCCATGAAAATTTTCAGATCCTTTCTATATGGTATTAGGGATGGTTATGATGCAAGTCCAAGCAATAACATTTCTCAAAATCAGATTCTATGAAACTTTTTGAAATACTAGTTTCGGTCAAAAATCGTAGTATATTATACACAATTTTATACTAGTTTCGTTTAAAAAATCAAATTAAATCGAGGATTGTTCGAAATGCTACGAAACTTTTCAGATTCTTTCTATATGGTACTAGGGAAGGTTCTGATGCAAGTCCAAGCAAAAAAATATCTCAAAATTAGATTCTATGAAACTTTTTGAAATACTAGTTTCGGTAAACAATCGTAGTATATTATACACAATTTATACTAGTTTCGGTCAAAAAATCTAATTAAATCGAGGATTGTTCAAAATTCCATGAAACTTTTCAGATCCTTTCTATATGGTATTAGGGAAGGTTATGATGCAAACCCAAGCAAAAACATTTCTCAAAATTAGATTCTATGAAACTTTTTTAAATACTAGTTTCGGACAAAAATCGTAGTATATTATACACAATTTTATACTAGTTTCGTTTAAAAAATCAAATTAAATCGAGGATTGTTCGAAATGCTACGAAACTTTTGAGATCCTTTCTATATGGTACTAGAGAAGGTTATGATCCAAGTCCAAGAAAAAAAATATCTAAAAATTAGATTCTATGAAACTTTTTGAAATACTAGTTTCGGTAAACAATCGTAGTATATTATACACAATTTATACTAGTTTCGGTCAAAAAATCTAATTAAATCGAGGATTGTTCGAAATTCCATGAAACTTTTCAGATCCTTTCTATATGGTACTAGAGAAGGTTATGATGCAAGTCCAAGCAAAAAAATTTCTCAAAATTAGATTCTATGAAAAGTTTTGAAATACTAGTTTCGGTCAAAAATCGTAGTATATTATACACAATTTATACTATTTTTGGTCAAAAAATCAAATTAAATTGATGATTATTCGAAATACCATGAAAATTTTCAGATCCTTTCTATATGGTATTAGGGATGGTTATGATGCAAGTCCAAGCAATAACATTTCTCAAAATCAGATTCTATGAAACTTTTTGAAATACTAGTTTCGGTCAAAAATCGTAGTATATTATACACAATTTTATACTAGTTTCGTTTAAAAAATCAAATTAAATCGAGGATTGTTCGAAATGCTACGAAGATTTTCAGATCCTTTCTATATGGTTCTAGAGAAGGTTATGATGCAAGTCCAAGCAAAAAAATATCTCAAAATTAGATTCTGTGAAACTTTTTGAAATACTAGTTTCGGTAAACAATCGTAGTATATTATACACAATTTATACTAGTTTCGGTCAAAAAATCTAGTTAAATCGAGGATTGTTCGAAATTCCATGAAACTTTTCAGATCCTTTCTATATGGTATTAGGGAAGGTTATGATGCAAGTCCAATCAAATTTTTTTATCAAAATTAGATTCTATGAAACTTTTTGAAATACTAGTTTCGGTCAAAAATCGTAGTATATTATACACAATTTATACTATTTTTGGTCAAAAAATCAAATTAAATTGATGATTATTCGAAATTCCATGAAAATTTTCAGATCCTTTCTATATGGTATTAGGGATGGTTATGATGCAAGTCCAAGCAATAACATTTCTCAAAATCAGATTCTATGAAACTTTTTGAAATACTAGTTTCGGTCAAAAATAGTAGTATATTATACACAATTTTATACTAGTTTCGTTTAAAAAATCAAATTAAATCTTGGATTGTTCGAAATGCTACGAAACTTTTCAGATCCTTTCTATATAGTACTAGGGAAGGTTCTGATGCAAGTCCAAGCAAAAAAATATCTCAAAATTAGATTCTATGAAACTTTTTGAAATACTAGTTTTGGTAAACAATCGTAGTATATTATACACAATTTATACTAGTTTCGGTCAAAAAATCTAATTAAATCGAGGATTGTTCGAAATTCCATGAAACTTTTCAGATCCTTTCTATATGGTATTAGGGAAGGTTATGATGCAAGTCCAAGCAAAAACATTTCTCAAAATTAGATTCTATGAAACTTTTTGAAATACTAGTTTCGGTCAAAAATCGTAGTATATTATACACAATTTTATACTAGTTTCGTTTAAAAAATCAAATTAAATCGAGGATTGTTCGAAATGCTACGAAACTTTTCAGATCCTTTCTATATGGTTCTAGAGAAGGTTATGATGCAAGTCCAAGCAAAAAAATATCTCAAAATTAGATTCTGTGAAACTTTTTGAAATACTAGTTTCGGTAAACAATCGTAGTATATTATACACAATTTATACTAGTTTCGGTCAAAAAATCTAATTAAATCGAGGATTGTTCGAAATTCCATGAAACTTTTCAGATCCTTTCTATATGGTATTAGGGAAGGTTATGATGCAAGTCCAATCAATTTTTTTTATCAAAATTAGATTCTATGAAACTTTTTGAAATACTAGTTTCGGTCAAAAATCGTAGTATATTATACACAATTTATACTATTTTTGGTCAAAAAATCAAATTAAATTGATAATTGTTCGAAATTCCATGAAACGTTTCAGATCCTTTCTATATGGTATTAGGGATGGTTAAGATGCAAGTCCAAGTGAAAACATTTCTCAAAATCAGATTCTATGAAACCTTTTGAAATACTAGTTTTGGTCAAAAATCGAAGTATATTATACACAATTTTATACTAGTTTCGTTCAAAAAATCAAATTAAATCGAGGATTGTTTGAAATACTACGAAACTTTTTAGATTCTTTACATATGGTACTAGAGAAGGTTATGATGCAAGTCCAAGCAAAAAAATTTCTCAAAATTAGATTCTATGAAACTTTTTGAAATACTAGTTTCGGTCAAAAATCATAGTATATTATACACAATTTATTCTATTTTTGGTCAAAATATCAAATTAAATTGATGATTGTTCGAAATTCCATGAAACTTTTCTGATCCTTTCTATATGGTATTAGGGAAGGTTATGATGCAAGTCCAAGCAAAAACATTTCTCAAAATTAGATTCTATGAAACTTTTTGAAATACTAGTTTCGGTCAAAAATCGTAGTATATTATACACAATTTTATACTAGTTTCGTTTAAAAAATCAAATTAAATCGAGGATTGTTCGAAATGCTACGAAACTTTTCAGATCCTTTCTATATGGTACTAGAGAAGGTTATGATGCAAGTCCAAGCAAAAAAATATCTCAAAATTAGATTCTATGAAACTTTTTGAAATACTAGTTTCGGTAAACAATCGTAGTATATTATACACAATTTATATTAGTTTCGGTCAAAAAATCTAATTAAATCGAGGATTGTTCGAAATTCCATGAAACTTTTCAGATCCTTTCTATATGGTATTAGGGAAGGTTATGATGCAAGTCCAAGCAAAAAATTTTCTCAAAATTAGATTTGATGAAAATTTTTGAAATACTAGTTTCGGTCAAAAATCGTAGTATAAAATACACAATTTATACTATTTTTGGTCAAAAAATCAAATTAAATTGATGATTGTTCGAAATTCCATGAAAATTTTCAGATCCTTTCTATATGGTATTAGGAATGGTTATGATGCAAGTCCAAGCAAAAACATTTCTCAAAATCATATTCTATGAAACTTTTTGAAATACTAGTTTCGGTCAAAAATCGTAGTATATTATACACAATTTTATACTAGTTTCGTTCAAAAAAATCAAATTAAATCGAGGATTGTTCGAAATGCTACAAAACTTTTCAGATCCTTTCTATATGGTACTAGAGAAGGTTATGATGCAAGTCCAAGCAAAAAAATTTCTCAAAATTAGATTCTATGAAACTTTTTGAAATACTAGTTTCGGTAAACAATCGTAGTATATTATACACAATTTATACTAGTTTCGGTCAAAAAATCTAATTAAATCGAGGATTGTTCGAAATTCCATGAAACTTTTCAGATCCTTTCTATATGGTATTAGGGAAGGTTATGATGCAAGTCCAAGAATTTTTTAATCTATATTAGATTCTATGAAATTTTTTGAAATACTAGTTTCGGTCAAAAATCATAGTATATTATACACAATTTATACTATTTTTGGTCAAAAAATCAAATTAAATTGATGATTGTTTGAAATTCGATGAAACTTTTCAGATCCTTTCTATATGGTATTAGGGATGGTTATGATGCAAGTCCAAGCAAAAACATTTCTCAAAATTAGATTCTATGAAAATTTTTGAAATACTAGTTTCGGTCAAAAATCATAGTATATTATACACAATTTTATACTAGTTTCGTTTAAAAAATCAAATTAAATCGAGCATTGTTCGAAATGCTACAAAACTTTTCAGATCCTTTCTATATGGTACTAGAGAAGGTTATGATGCAAGTCCAAGCAAAAAATATCTCAAAAATTGATTCTATGAAACTTTTTGAAATACTAGTTTCGGTAAACAATCGTAGTATATTATACACAATTATACTAGTTTCGGTCAAAAAATCTAATTAAATCGAGGATTGTTCGAAATTCCATGAAACTTTTCAGATCCTTTCTATATGGTATTAGGGAAGGTTATGATGCAAGTCCAAGCAAAATTTTTTCTCAAAATTAGATTCTATGAAACTTTTTGAAATACTAGTTTCGGTCAAAAATCGTAGTATATTATACACAATTTATACTATTTTTGGTCAAAAAATCAAATTAAATTGATGATTGTTCGAAATTCCATGAAACTTTTCAGATCCTTTCTATATGGTATTAGGGATGGTTATGATGCAAGTCCAAGCAAAAACATTTCTCAAACTCAGATTCTATGAAACTTTTTGAAATACTAGTTTCGGTCAAAAATCGTTGTATATTATACACAATTTTATACTAGTTTCTATCAAAATATCAAATTAAATCGAGGATTGTTCGAAATGCTACGAAACTTTTCAGATCCTTTATATATGGAACTAGAGAAGGTTATGATGCAAGTCCAAGCAAAAAAATTTCTCAAAATTAGATTCTATGAAACTTTTTGAAATACTAGTTTCGGTCAAAAATCATAGTATATTATACACAATTTATTCTATTTTTGGTCAAAAAATCAAATTAAATTGATGATTGTTCGAAATTCCATGAAACTTTTCAGATCCTTTCTATATGGTATTAGGGAAGGTTATGATGCAAGTCCAAGCAAAAACATTTCTCAAAATTAGATTCTATGAAACTTTTTGAAATACTAGTTTCGGTCAAAAATCGTAGTATATTATACACAATTTTATACTAGTTTCGTTTAAAAAATCAAATTAAATCGAGGATTGTTCGAAATGCTACGAAACTTTTCAGATTCTTTCTATATGGTACTAGAGAAGGTTGTGATGCAAGTCCAAGCAAAAAAATATCTCAAAATTAGATTCTATGAAACTTTTTGAAATACTAGTTTCGGTAAACAATCGTAGTATATTATACATAATTTATACTATTTTTGGTCAAAAAATCAAATTAAATTGATGATTGGTCGAAATTCCATGAAACTCTTCAGATCCTTTCTATATGGTATTAGGGATGGTTATGATGCAAGTCCAAGCAAAAACATTTCTCAAAATCAGATTCTATGAAACTTTTTGAAATACTAGTTTCGGTCAAAAATCGTAGTATATTATACACAATTTTATACTAGTTTCGTTCATAAAATTAAATTAAATCGAGGATTGTTTGAAATGCTACGAAACTTTTCAGATCCTTTCTATATGGTACTAGAGATGGTTATGATGCAAGTCCAAGCAAAAAAAATTCTCAAAATTAGATTCTATGAAACTTTTTGAAATACTAGTTTGGGTAAAAAATCATAGTATATTATACACTATTTATACTATTTTTGGTCAAAAAATCAAATTAAATTGATGATTGTTCGAAATTCCATGAAACTTTTCGATCCTTTCTATATGGTATTAGGGAAGGTTATGATGCAAGTCCAAGCAAATTTTTTTATCAATATTAGATTCTATGAAATTTTTTGAAATACTAGTTTCGGTCAAAAATCATAGTATATTATACACAATTTATACTATTTTTGGTCAAAAAATCAAATTAAATTGATGATTGTTTGAAATTCCATGAAACTTTTCAGATCATTTCTATATGGTATTAGGGATGGTTATGATGCAAGTCCAAGCAAAAACATTTCTCAAAATCAGATTCTATGAAACTTTTTGAAATACTAGTTTCGGTCAAAAATCGTAGTATATTATACACAATTTTATACTAGTTTCGTTCAAAAAATCAAATTAAATCGAGGATTGTTTGAAATGCTACGAAACTTTTCAGATCCTTTCTATATGGTACTAGAGAAGGTTATGATGTAAGTCCAGGCAAAAAAATTTCTCAAAATTAGATTCTATGAAAATTTTTGAAATACTAGTTTCGGTCAAAAATCGTAGTATATTATACACAATTTATTCTATTTTTGGTCAAAAAATCAAATTAAATTGATGAATGTTCGAAATTCCATGAAACTTTTCTGATCTTTTCTATATGGTATTAGGGAAGGTTATGATGCAAGTCCAAGCAAAAACATTTCTCAAAATTAGATTCTATGAAAATTTTTGAAATACTAGTTTCGGTCAAAAATCGTAGTATATTATACACAATTTTATACTAGTTTCGTTTAAAAAATCAAATTAAATCGAGGATTGTTCGAAATGCTACGAAACTTTTCAGATTCTTTCTATATGGTACTAGAGAAGGTTGTGATGCAAGTCCAAGCAAAAAAATATCTCAAAATTAGATTCTATGAAACTTTTTGAAATACTAGTTTCGGTAAACAATCGTAGTATATTATACATAATTTATACTATTTTTGGTCAAAAAATCAAATTAAATTGATGATTGGTCGAAATTCCATGAAACTCTTCAGATCCTTTCTATATGGTATTAGGGATGGTTATGATGCAAGTCCAAGCAAAAACATTTCTCAAAATCAGATTCTATGAAACTTTTTGAAATACTAGTTTCGGTCAAAAATCGTAGTATATTATACACAATTTTATACTAGTTTCGTTCATAAAATTAAATTAAATCGAGGATTGTTTGAAATGCTACGAAACTTTTCAGATCCTTTCTATATGGTACTAGAGATGGTTATGATGCAAGTCCAAGCAAAAAAAATTCTCAAAATTAGATTCTATGAAACTTTTTGAAATACTAGTTTGGGTAAAAAATCATAGTATATTATACACTATTTATACTATTTTTGGTCAAAAAATCAAATTAAATTGATGATTGTTCGAAATTCCATGAAACTTTTCGATCCTTTCTATATGGTATTAGGGAAGGTTATGATGCAAGTCCAAGCAAATTTTTCTATCAATATTAGATTCTATGAAATTTTTTGAAATACTAGTTTCGGTCAAAAATCATAGTATATTATACACAATTTATACTATTTTTGGTCAAAAAATCAAATTAAATTGATGATTGTTTGAAATTCCATGAAACTTTTCAGATCATTTCTATATGGTATTAGGGATGGTTATGATGCAAGTCCAAGCAAAAACATTTCTCAAAATCAGATTCTATGAAACTTTTTGAAATACTAGTTTCGGTCAAAAATCGTAGTATATTATACACAATTTTATACTAGTTTCGTTCAAAAAATCAAATTAAATCGAGGATTGTTTGAAATGCTACGAAACTTTTCAGATCCTTTCTATATGGTACTAGAGAAGGTTATGATGTAAGTCCAGGCAAAAAAATTTCTCAAAATTAGATTCTATGAAAATTTTTGAAATACTAGTTTCGGTCAAAAATCGTAGTATATTATACACAATTTATTCTATTTTTGGTCAAAAAATCAAATTAAATTGATGAATGTTCGAAATTCCATGAAACTTTTCTGATCTTTTCTATATGGTATTAGGGAAGGTTATGATGCAAGTCCAAGCAAAAACATTTCTCAAAATTAGATTCTATGAAAATTTTTGAAATACTAGTTTCGGTCAAAAATCGTAGTATATTATACACAATTTTATACTAGTTTCGTTTAAAAAATCAAATTAAATCGAGGATTGTTCGAAATGCTACGAAACTTTTCAGATCCTTTCTATATGGTACTAGAGAAGGTTATGATGCAAGTCCAAGCAAAAAAATATCTCAAAATTAGATTCTATGAAACTTTTTGAAATACTAGTTTCGGTAAACAATCGTAGTATATTATACACAATTATACTAGTTTCGGTCAAAAAATCTAATTAAATCGAGGATTGTTCGAAATTCCATGAAACTTTTCAGATCCTTTCTATATGGTATTAGGGAAGGTTATGATGCAAGTCCAAGCAAAAACATTTCTCAAAATTAGATTCTATGAAACTTTTTGAAATACTAGTTTCGGTCAAAAATCGTAGTATATTATACACAATTTTATACTAGTTTCGTTTAAAAAATCAAATTAAATCGAGGATTGTTCGAAATGCTACGAAACTTTTCAGATCCTTTCTATATGGTTCTAGAGAAGGTTATGATGCAAGTCCAAGCAAAAAAATATCTCAAAATTAGATTCTGTGAAACTTTTTGAAATACTAGTTTCGGTAAACAATCGTAGTATATTATACACAATTTATACTAGTTTCGGTCAAAAAATCTAATTAAATCGAGGATTGTTCGAAATTCCATGAAACTTTTCAGATCCTTTCTATATGGTATTAGGGAAGGTTATGATGCAAGTCCAAGCAAAAAATTTTCTCAAAATTAGATTCTATGAAACTTTTTGAAATACTATTTTCGGTCAAAAATCGTAGTATATTATACATAATTTATACTATTTTTGGTCAAAAAATCAAATTAAATTGATGATCGGTCGAAATTCCATGAAACTCTTCAGATCCTTTCTATATGGTATTAGGGATGGTTATGATGCAAGTCCAAGCAAAAACATTTCTCAAAATCAGATTCTATGAAACTTTTTGAAATACTAGTTTCGGTCAAAAATCGTAGTATATTATACACAATTTTATACTAGTTTCGTTCATAAAATTAAATTAAATCGAGGATTGTTTGAAATGCTACGAAACTTTTCAGATCCTTTCTATATGGTACTAGAGAAGGTTATGATGCAAGTCCAAGCAAAAAAAATTCTCAAAATTAGATTCTATGAAACTTTTTGAAATACTAGTTTGGGTAAAAAATCATAGTATATTATACACTATTTATACTATTTTTGGTCAAAAAATCAAATTAAATTGATGATTGTTCGAAATTCCATGAAACTTTTCAGATCCTTTCTATATGGTATTAGGGAAGGTTATGATGCAAGTCCAAGCAAATTTTTTTATCAATATTAGATTCTATGAAATTTTTTGAAATACTAGTTTCGGTCAAAAATCATAGTATATTATACACAATTTATACTATTTTTGGTCAAAAAATCAAATTAAATTGATGATTGTTTGAAATTCCATGAAACTTTTCAGATCATTTCTATATGGTATTAGGGATGGTTATGATGCAAGTCCAAGCAAAAACATTTCTCAAAATCAGATTCTATGAAACTTTTTGAAATACTAGTTTCGGTCAAAAATCGTAGTATATTATACACAATTTTATACTAGTTTCGTTCAAAAAATCAAATTAAATCGAGGATTGTTTGAAATGCTACGAAACTTTTCAGATCCTTTCTATATGGTACTAGAGAAGGTTATGTTGTAAGTCCAGGCAAAAAAATTTCTCAAAATTAGATTCTATGAAAATTTTTGAAATACTAGTTTCGGTCAAAAATCGTAGTATATTATACACAATTTATTCTATTTTTGGTCAAAAAATCAAATTAAATTGATGATTGTTCGAAATTCCATGAAACTTTTCTGATCTTTTCTATATGGTATTAGGGAAGGTTATGATGCAAGTCCAAGCAAAAACATTTCTCAAAATTAGATTCTATGAAAATTTTTGAAATACTAGTTTCGGTCAAAAATCGTAGTATATTATACACAATTTTATACTAGTTTCGTTTAAAAAATCAAATTAAATCGAGGATTGTTCGAAATGCTACGAAACTTTTCAGATCCTTTCTATATGGTACTAGAGAAGGTTATGATGCAAGTCCAAGCAAAGAAATATCTCAAAATTAGATTCTATGAAACTTTTTGAAATACTAGTTTCGGTAAACAATCGTAGTATATTATACACAATTATACTAGTTTCGGTCAAAAAATCTAATTAAATCGAGGATTGTTCGAAATTCCATGAAACTTTTCAGATCCTTTCTATATGGTATTAGGGAAGGTTATGATGCAAGTCCAAGCAAAAACATTTCTCAAAATTAGATTCTATGAAACTTTTTGAAATACTAGTTTCGGTCAAAAATCGTAGTATATTATACACAATTTTATACTAGTTTCGTTTAAAAAATCAAATTAAATCGAGGATTGTTCGAAATGCTACGAAACTTTTCAGATCCTTTCTATATGGTTCTAGAGAAGGTTATGATGCAAGTCCAAGCAAAAAAATATCTCAAAATTAGATTCTGTGAAACTTTTTGAAATACTAGTTTCGGTAAACAATCGTAGTATATTATACACAATTTATACTAGTTTCGGTCAAAAAATCTAATTAAATCGAGGATTGTTCGAAATTCCATGAAACTTTTCAGATCCTTTCTATATGGTATTAGGGAAGGTTATGATGCAAGTCCAAGCAAAAAATTTTCTCAAAATTAGATTCTATGAAACTTTTTGAAATACTATTTTCGGTCAAAAATCGTAGTATATTATACATAATTTATACTATTTTTGGTCAAAAAATCAAATTAAATTGATGATTGGTCGAAATTCCATGAAACTCTTCAGATCCTTTCTATATGGTATTAGGGATGGTTATGATGCAAGTCAAAGCAAAAACATTTCTCAAAATCAGATTCTATGAAACTTTTTGAAATACTAGTTTCGGTCAAAAATCGTAGTATATTATACACAATTTTATACTAGTTTCGTTCATAAAATTAAATTAAATCGAGGATTGTTCGAAATTCTACGAAACTTTTCAGATTCTTTCTATATGGTACTAGAGAAGGTTGTGATGCAAGTCCAAGTAAAAAAATATCTCAAAATTAGATTCTATGAAACTTTTTGAAATACTAGTTTCGGTAAACAATCGTAGTATATTATACACAATTTATACTAGTTTCGGTCAAAAAATCTAATTAAATCGAGGATTGTTCGAAATTCCATGAAACTTTTCAGATCCTTTCTATATGGTATTAGGGAAGGTTATGATGCAAGTCCAAGCAAAATTTTTTCTCAAAATTAGATTCTATGAAACTTTTTGAAATACTATTTTCGGTCAAAAATCGTAGTATATTATACATAATTTATACTATTTTTGGTCAAAAAATCAAATTAAATTGATGATTGGTCGAAATTCCATGAAACTCTTCAGATCCTTTCTATATGGTATTAGGGATGGTTATGATGCAAGTCGAAGCAAAAACATTTCTCAAAATCAGATTCTATGAAACTTTTTGAAATACTAGTTTCGGTCAAAAATCGTAGTATATTATACACAATTTTATACTAGTTTCGTTCATAAAATTAAATTAAATCGAGGATTGTTTGAAATGCTACGAAACTTTTCAGATCCTTTCTATATGGTACTAGAGAAGGTTATGATGTAAGTCCAGGCAAAAAAATTTCTCAAAATTAGATTCTATGAAAAATTTTGAAATACTAGTTTCGGTCAAAAATCGTAGTATATTATACACAATTTATTCTATTTTTGGTCAAAAAATCAAATTAAATTGATGATTGTTCGAAATTCCATGAAACTTTTCTGATCTTTTCTATATGGTATTAGGGAAGGTTATGATGCAAGTCCAAGCAAAAACATTTCTCAAAATTAGATTCTATGAAAATTTTTGAAATACTAGTTTCGGTCAAAAATCGTAGTATATTATACACAATTTTATACTAGTTTCGTTTAAAAAATCAAATTAAATTGAGGATTGTTCGAAATGCTACGAAACTTTTCAGATCCTTTCTATATGGTACTAGAGAAGGTTATGATGCAAGTCCAAGCAAAAAAATATCTCAAAATTAGATTCTATGAAACTTTTTGAAATACTAGTTTCGGTAAACAATCGTAGTATATTATACACAATTATACTAGTTTCGGTCAAAAAATCTAATTAAATCGAGGATTGTTCGAAATTCCATGAAACTTTTCAGATCCTTTCTATATGGTATTAGGGAAGGTTATGATGCAAGTCCAAGCAAAAACATTTCTCAAAATTAGATTCTATGAAACTTTTTGAAATACTAGTTTCGGTCAAAAATCGTAGTATATTATACACAATTTTATACTAGTTTCGTTTAAAAAATCAAATTAAATCGAGGATTGTTCGAAATGCTACGAAACTTTTCAGATCCTTTCTATATGGTTCTAGAGAAGGTTATGATGCAAGTCCAAGCAAAAAAATATCTCAAAATTAGATTCTGTGAAACTTTTTGAAATACTAGTTTCGGTAAACAATCGTAGTATATTATACACAATTTATACTAGTTTCGGTCAAAAAATCTAATTAAATCGAGGATTGTTCGAAATTCCATGAAACTTTTCAGATCCTTTCTATATGGTATTAGGGAAGGTTATGATGCAAGTCCAAGCAAAAAAATTTCTCAAAATTAGATTCTATGAAACTTTTTGAAATACTATTTTCGGTCAAAAATCGTAGTATATTATACATAATTTATACTATTTTTGGTCAAAAAATCAAATTAAATTGATGATTGGTCGAAATTCCATGAAACTCTTCAGATCCTTTCTATATGGTATTAGGGATGGTTATGATGCAAGTCCAAGCAAAAACATTTCTCAAAATCAGATTCTATGAAACTTTTTGAAATACTAGTTTCGGTCAAAAATCGTAGTATATTATACACAATTTTATACTAGTTTCGTTCATAAAATTAAATTAAATCGAGGATTGTTTGAAATGCTACGAAACTTTTCAGATCCTTTCTATATGGTACTAGAGAAGGTTATGATGCAAGTCCAAGCAAAAAAAATTCTCAAAATTAGATTCTATGAAACTTTTTGAAATACTAGTTTGGGTAAAAAATCATAGTATATTATACACTATTTATACTATTTTTGGTCAAAAAATCAAATTAAATTGATGATTGTTCGAAATTTCATGAAACTTTTCAGATCCTTTCTATATGGTATTAGGGAAGGTTATGATGCAAGTCCAAGCAAATTTTTTTATCAATTATTAGATTCTATGAAATTTTTTGAAATACTAGTTTCGGTCAAAAATCATAGTATATTATACACAATTTATACTATTTTTGGTCAAAAAATCAAATTAAATTGATGATTGTTTGAAATTCCATGAAACTTTTCAGATCATTTCTATATGGTATTAGGGATGGTTATGATGCAAGTCCAAGCAAAAACATTTCTCAAAATCAGATTCTATGAAACTTTTTGAAATACTAGTTTCGGTCAAAAATCGTAGTATATTATACACAATTTTATACTAGTTTCGTTCAAAAAATCAAATTAAATCGAGGATTGTTTGAAATGCTACGAAACTTTTCAGATCCTTTCTATATGGTACTAGAGAAGGTTACGATGTAAGTCCAGGCAAAAAAAATTCTCAAAATTAGATTCTATGAAACTTTTTGAAATACTAGTTTGGGTAAAAAATCATAGTATATTATACACTATTTATACTATTTTTGGTCAAAAAATCAAATTAAATTGATGATTGTTCGAAATTTCATGAAACTTTTCAGATCCTTTCTATATGGTATTAGGGAAGGTTATGATGCAAGTCCAAGCAAAAAAATATCTCAAAATTAGATTCTGTGAAACTTTTTGAAATACTAGTTTCGGTAAACAATCGTAGTATATTATACACAATTTATACTAGTTTCGGTCAAAAAATCTAATTAAATCGAGGATTGTTCGAAATTCCATGAAACTTTTCAGATCCTTTCTATATGGTATTAGGGAAGGTTATGATGCAAGTCCAAGCAAATTTTTTTATCAATATTAGATCCTATGAAATTTTTTGAAATACTAGTTTCGGTCAAAAATCATAGTATATTATACACAATTTATACTATTTTTGGTCAAAAAATCAAATTAAATTGCTGATTGTTTGAAATTCCATGAAACTTTTCAGATCATTTCTATATGGTATTAGGGATGGTTATGATGCAAGTCCAAGCAAAAACATTTCTCAAAATCAGATTCTATGAAACTTTTTGAAATACTAGTTTCGGTCAAAAATCGTAGTATATTATACACAATTTTATACTAGTTTCGTTCAAAAAATCAAATTAAATCGAGGATTGTTTGAAATGCTACGAAACTTTTCAGATCCTTTCTATATGGTACTAGAGAAGGTTATGATGTAAGTCCAAGCAAAAAAATTTCTCAAAATTAGATTCTATGAAAATTTTTGAAATACTAGTTTCGGTCAAAAATCGTAGTATATTATACACAATTTATTCTATTTTTGGTCAAAAAATCAAATTAAATTGATGATTGTTCGAAATTCCATGAAACTTTTCTGATCTTTTCTATATGGTATTAGGGAAGGTTATGATGCAAGTCCAAGCAAAAACATTTCTCAAAATTAGATTCTATGAAAATTTTTGAAATACTAGTTTCGGTCAAAAATCGTAGTATATTATACACAATTTTATACTAGTTTCGTTTAAAAAATCAAATTAAATCGAGGATTGTTCGAAATGCTACGAAACTTTTCAGATCCTTTCTATATGGTACTAGAGAAGGTTATGATGCAAGTCCAAGCAAAAAAATATCTCAAAATTAGATTCTATGAAACTTTTTGAAATACTAGTTTCGGTAAACAATCGTAGTATATTATACACAATTATACTAGTTTCGGTCAAAAAATCTAATTAAATCGAGGATTGTTCGAAATTCCATGACACTTTTCAGATCCTTTCTATATGGTATTAGGGAAGGTTATGATGCAAGTCCAAGCAAAAACATTTCTCAAAATTAGATTCTATGAAACTTTTTGAAATACTAGTTTCGGTCAAAAATTGTAGTATATTATACACAATTTTATACTAGTTTCGTTTAAAAAATCAAATTAAATCGAGGATTGTTCGAAATGCTACGAAACTTTTCAGATCCTTTCTATATGGTACTAGAGAAGGTTATGATGCAAGTCCAAGCAAAAAAATATCTCAAAATTAGATTCTGTGAAACTTTTTGAAATACTAGTTTCGGTAAACAATCGTAGTATATTATACACAATTTATACTAGTTTCGGTCAAAAAATCTAATTAAATCGAGGATTGTTCGAAATTCCATGAAACTTTTCAGATCCTTTCTATATGGTATTAGGGAAGGTTATGATGCAAGTCCAAGCAAATTTTTTTATCAATATTAGATTCTATGAAATTTTTTGAAATACTAGTTTCGGTCAAAAATCATAGTATATTATACACAATTTATACTATTTTTGGTCAAAAAATCAAATTAAATTGATGATTGTTCGAAATTCCATGAAACTTTTATGATCTTTTCTATATGGTATTAGGGAAGGTTATGATGCAAGTCCAAGCAAAAACATTTCTCAAAATTAGATTCTATGAAAATTTTTGAAATACTAGTTTCGGTCAAAAATCGTAGTATATTATACACAATTTTATACTAGTTTCGTTTAAAAAATCAAATTAAATCGAGGATTGTTCGAAATGCTACGAAACTTTTCAGATCCTTTCTATATGGTACTAGAGAAGGTTATGATGCAAGTCAAAGCAAAAAAATATCTCAAAATTAGATTCTATCAAACTTTTTGAAATACTAGTTTCGGTAAACAATCGTAGTAATTATACACAATTTATACTAGTTTCGGTCAAAAAATCTAATTAAATCGAGGATTGTTCGAAATTCCATGAAACTTTTCAGATCCTTTCTATATGGTATTAGGGAAGGTTATGATGCAAGTCCAAGCAAAATTTTTTCTCAAAAATTAGATTCTATGAAACTTTTTGAAATACTAGTTTCGGTCAAAAATCATAGTATATTATACACAATTTATACTATTTTGGTCAAAAAATCAAATTAAATTGATGATTGTTTGAAATTTCATGAAAATTTTAAAATCCTTTCTATATGGTATTAGGGATGGTTATGATGCAAGTCCAAGCAAAAACATTTCTCAAAATCAGATTCTATGAAACTTTTTGAAATACTAGTTTCGGTCAAAAATCGTAGTATATTATACACAATTTTATAATAGTTTCGTTCAAAATATCAAATTAAATCGAGGATTGTTCGAAATGCTACGAAACTTTTCAGATCCTTTATATATGGTACTAGAGAAGGTTATGACATAAGTCCAAGCAAAAAAATTTCTCAAAATTAGATTCTATGAAACTTTTTGAAATACTAGTTTCGGTCAAAAATCATAGTATATTATACACAATTTATACTATTTTTGGTCAAACAATCAAATTAAATTGATGATTGTTCGAAATTTCATGATAATTTTAAAATCCTTTCTATATGGTATTAGGGATGGTTATGATGCAAGTCCAAGCAAAAACATTTCTCAAAATCAGATTCTATGAAACTTTTTGAAATACTAGTTTCGGTCAAAAATCGTAGTATATTATACACAATTTTATAATAGTTTCGTTCAAAATATCAAATTAAATCGAGGATTGTTCGAAATGCTACGAAACTTTTCGGATCCTTTATATATGGTACTAGAGAAGGTTATGATGCAAGTCCAAGCAAAAAAATTTCTCAAAATTAGATTCTATGAAACTTTTTGAAATACTAGTTTCGGTCAAAAATCATAGTATATTATACACAATTTATACTATTTTTGGTCAAAAAATCAAATTAAATTGATGATTGTTCGAAATTTCTTGAAAATTTTAAAATCCTATCTATATGGTATTAGGGATGGTTATGATGCAAGTCCAAGCAAAAACATTTCTCAAAATCAGATTCTATGAAACTTTTTTAAATACTAGTTTCGGTCAAAAATCGTAGTATATTATACACAATTTTATAATAGTTTCGTTCAAAATATCAAATTAAATCGAGGATTGTTCGAAATGCTACGAAACTTTTCAGATCCTTTATATATGGTACTAGAGAAGGTTATGATGCAAGTCCAAGCAAAAAAATTTCTCAAAATTAGATTCTATGAAACTTTTTGAAATACTAGTTTCGGTCAAAAATCGTAGTATATTATACACAATTTATTCTATTTTTGGTCAAAATATCAAATTAAATTGATGATTGTTCGAAATTCCATGAAACTTTTCTGATCCTTTCTATATGGTATTAGGGAAGGTTATGATGCAAGTCCAAGCAAAAACATTTCTAAAAATTAGATTCTATGAAACTTTTTGAAATAATAGTTTCGGTCAAAAATCGTAGTATATTATACACAATTTTATACTAGTTTCGTTTAAAAAATCAAATTAAATCGAGGATTGTTCGAAATGCTACGAAACTTTTCAGATCCTTTCTATATGGTACTAGAGAAGGTTATGATGCAAGTCAAAGCAAAAAAATATCTCAAAATTAGATTCTATCAAACTTTTTGAAATACTAGTTTCGGTAAACAATCGTAGT
The DNA here is from genome assembly GCA_963966055.1 of Lathyrus aphaca. Classification (NCBI taxonomy): domain Eukaryota; kingdom Viridiplantae; phylum Streptophyta; class Magnoliopsida; order Fabales; family Fabaceae; genus Lathyrus; species Lathyrus aphaca. Next base: position 35,179,129 of record OZ014523.1, read on the forward strand.
AATTATACACAATTTATACTAGTTTCGGTCAAAAAATCTAATTAAATCGAGGATTGTTCGAAATTCCATGAAACTTTTCAGATCCTTTCTATATGGTATTAGGGAAGGTTATGATGCAAGTCCAAGCAAAATTTTTTCTCAAAAATTAGATTCTATGAAACTTTTTGAAATACTAGTTTCGGTCAAAAATCGTAGTATATTATACACAATTTATACTATTTTTGGTCAAAAAATCAAATTAAATTGATGATTGTTCGAAATTCCATGAAACTTTTCAGATCCTTTCTATATGGTATTAGGGATGGTTATGAGGCAAGTCCAAGCAAAAACATTTCTCAAAATCAGATTCTATGAAACTTTTTGAAATACTAGTTTCGGTCAAAAATCTTAGTATATTATACACAATTTTATACTAGTTTCGTTCAAAAAATCAAATTAAATCGAGGATTGTTTGAAATGCTACGAAACTTTTCAGATCCTTTCTATATGGTACTAGAGAAGGTTATGATGCAAGTCCAAGCAAAAAGTTTCTCAAAATTAGATTCTATGAAACTTTTTGAATTACTAGTTTCGGTCAAAAATCATAGTATATTATACACAATTTATACTATTTTGGTCAAAAAATCAAATTAAATTGATGATTGTTTGAAATTTCATGAAAATTTTAAAATCCTTTCTATATGGTATTAGGGATGGTTATGATGCAAGTCCAAGCAAAAACATTTCTCAAAATCAGATTCTATGAAACTTTTTGAAATACTAGTTTCGGTCAAAAATCGTAGTATATTATACACAATTTTATAATAGTTTCGTTCAAAATATCAAATTAAATCGAGGATTGTTCGAAATGCTACGAAACTTTTCAGATCCTTTATATATGGTACTAGAGAAGGTTATGACATAAGTCCAAGCAAAAAAATTTCTCAAAATTAGATTCTATGAAACTTTTTGAAATACTAGTTTCGGTCAAAAATCATAGTATATTATACACAATTTATACTATTTTTGGTCAAAAAATCAAATTAAATTGATGATTGTTCGAAATTTCATGATAATTTTAAAATCCTTTCTATATGGTATTAGGGATGGTTATGATGCAAGTCCAAGCAAAAACATTTCTCAAAATCAGATTCTATGAAACTTTTTGAAATACTAGTTTCGGTCAAAAATCGTAGTATATTATACACAATTTTATAATAGTTTCGTTCAAAATATCAAATTAAATCGAGGATTGTTCGAAATGCTACGAAACTTTTCGGATCCTTTATATATGGTACTAGAGAAGGTTATGATGCAAGTCCAAGCAAAAAAATTTCTCAAAATTAGATTCTATGAAACTTTTTGAAATACTAGTTTCGGTCAAAAATCATAGTATATTATACACAATTTATACTATTTTTGGTCAAAAAATCAAATTAAATTGATGATTGTTCGAAATTTCTTGAAAATTTTAAAATCCTATCTATATGGTATTAGGGATGGTTATGATGCAAGTCCAAGCAAAAACATTTCTCAAAATCAGATTCTATGAAACTTTTTTAAATACTAGTTTCGGTCAAAAATCGTAGTATATTATACACAATTTTATAATAGTTTCGTTCAAAATATCAAATTAAATCGAGGATTGTTCGAAATGCTACGAAACTTTTCAGATCCTTTATATATGGTACTAGAGAAGGTTATGATGCAAGTCCAAGCAAAAAAATTTCTCAAAATTAGATTCTATGAAACTTTTTGAAATACTAGTTTCGGTCAAAAATCGTAGTATATTATACACAATTTATTCTATTTTTGGTCAAAATATCAAATTAAATTGATGATTGTTCGAAATTCCATGAAACTTTTCTGATCCTTTCTATATGGTATTAGGGAAGGTTATGATGCAAGTCCAAGCAAAAACATTTCTAAAAATTAGATTCTATGAAACTTTTTGAAATAATAGTTTCGGTCAAAAATCGTAGTATATTATACACAATTTTATACTAGTTTCGTTTATAAAATCAAATTAAATCGAGGATTGTTCGAAATGCTACGAAACTTTTCAGATCCTTTCTATATGGTACTAGAGAAGGTTATGATGCAAGTCAAAGCAAAAAAATATCTCAAAACTAGATTCTATCAAACTTTTTGAAATACTAGTTTCGGTAAACAATCGTTGTAATTATACACAATTTATACTAGTTTCGGTCAAAAAATCTAATTAAATCGAGGATTGTTCGAAATTCCATGAAACTTTTCAGATCCTTTCTATATGGTATTAGGGAAGGTTATGATGCAAGTCCAAGCAAAATTTTTTCTCAAAAATTAGATTCTATGAAACTTTTTGAAATACTAGTTTCGGTCAAAAATCGTAGTATATTATACACAATTTATACTATTTTTGGTCAAAAAATCAAATTAAATTGATGATTGTTCGAAATTCCATGAAACTTTTCAGATCCTTTCTATATGGTATTAGGGATGGTTATGAGGCAAGTCCAAGCAAAAACATTTCTCAAAATCAGATTCTATGAAACTTTTTGAAATACTAGTTTCGGTCAAAAATCGTAGTATATTATACACAATTTTATACTAGTTTCGTTCAAAAAATCAAATTAAATCGAGGATTGTTTGAAATGCTACGAAACTTTTCAGATCCTTTCTATATGGTACTAGAGAAGGTTATGATGCAAGTCCAAGCAAAAAGTTTCTCAAAATTAGATTCTATGAAACTTTTTGAAATACTAGTTTCGGTCAAAAATCATAGTATATTATACACAATTTATACTATTTTTGGTCAAACAATCAAATTAAATTGATGATTGTTCGAAATTTCATGATAATTTTAAAATCCTTTCTATATGGTATTAGGGATGGTTATGATGCAAGTCCAAGCAAAAACATTTCTCAAAATCAGATTCTATGAAACTTTTTGAAATACTAGTTTCGGTCAAAAATCGTAGTATATTATACACAATTTTATAATAGTTTCGTTCAAAATATCAAATTAAATCGAGGATTGTTCGAAATGCTACGAAACTTTTCGGATCCTTTATATATGGTACTAGAGAAGGTTATGATGCAAGTCCAAGCAAAAAAATTTCTCAAAATTAGATTCTATGAAACTTTTTGAAATACTAGTTTCGGTCAAAAATCATAGTATATTATACACAATCTATACTATTTTTGGTCAAAAAATCAAATTAAATTGATGATTGTTCGAAATTTCATGAAAATTTTAAAATCCTATCTATATGGTATTAGGGATGGTTATGATGCAAGTCCAAGCAAAAACATTTCTCAAAATCAGATTCTATGAAACTTTTTTAAATACTAGTTTCGGTCAAAAATCGTAGTATATTATACACAATTTTATAATAGTTTCGTTCAAAATATCAAATTAAATCGAGGATTGTTCGAAATGCTACGAAACTTTTCAGATCCTTTATATATGGTACTAGAGAAGGTTATGATGCAAGTCCAAGCAAAAAAATTTCTCAAAATTAGATTCTATGAAACTTTTTGAAATACTAGTTTCGGTCAAAAATCGTAGTATATTATACACAATTTATTCTATTTTTGGTCAAAATATCAAATTAAATTGATGATTGTTCGAAATTCCATGAAACTTTTCTGATCCTTTCTATATGGTATTAGGGAAGGTTATGATGCAAGTCCAAGCAAAAACATTTCTAAAAATTAGATTCTATGAAACTTTTTGAAATAATAGTTTCGGTCAAAAATCGTAGTATATTATACACAATTTTATACTAGTTTCGTTTATAAAATCAAATTAAATCGAGGATTGTTCGAAATGCTACGAAACTTTTCAGATCCTTTCTATATGGTACTAGAGAAGGTTATGATGCAAGTCAAAGCAAAAAAATATCTCAAAATTAGATTCTATCAAACTTTTTGAAATACTAGTTTCGGTAAACAATCGTTGTAATTATACACAATTTATACTAGTTTCGGTCAAAAAATCTAATTAAATCGAGGATTGTTCGAAATTCCATGAAACTTTTCAGATCCTTTCTATATGGTATTAGGGAAGGTTATGATGCAAGTCCAAGCAAAATTTTTTCTCAAAAATTAGATTCTATGAAACTTTTTGAAATACTAGTTTCGGTCAAAAATCGTAGTATATTATACACAATTTATACTATTTTTGGTCAAAAAATCAAATTAAATTGATGATTGTTCGAAATTCCATGAAACTTTTCAGATCCTTTCTATATGGTATTAGGGATGGTTATGAGGCAAGTCCAAGCAAAAACATTTCTCAAAATCAGATTCTATGAAACTTTTTGAAATACTAGTTTCGGTCAAAAATCGTAGTATATTATACACAATTTTATACTAGTTTCGTTCAAAAAATCAAATTGAATCGAGGATTGTTTGAAATGCTACGAAACTTTTCAGATCCTTTCTATATGGTACTAGAGAAGGTTATGATGCAAGTCCAAGCAAAAAGTTTCTCAAAATTAGATTCTATGAAACTTTTTGAATTACTAGTTTCGGTCAAAAATCATAGTATATTATACACAATTTATACTATTTTGGTCAAAAAATCAAATTAAATTGATGATTGTTTGAAATTTCATGAAAATTTTAAAATCCTTTCTATATGGTATTAGGGATGGTTATGATGCAAGTCCAAGCAAAAACATTTCTCAAAATCAGATTCTATGAAACTTTTTGAAATACTAGTTTCGGTCAAAAATCGTAGTATATTATACACAATTTTATAATAGTTTCGTTCAAAATATCAAATTAAATCGAGGATTGTTCGAAATGCTACGAAACTTTTCGGATCCTTTATATATGGTACTAGAGAAGGTTATGATGCAAGTCCAAGCAAAAAAATTTCTCAAAATTAGATTCTATGAAACTTTTTGAAATACTAGTTTCGGTCAAAAATCATAGTATATTATACACAATCTATACTATTTTTGGTCAAAAAATCAAATTAAATTGATGATTGTTCGAAATTTCATGAAAATTTTAAAATCCTATCTATATGGTATTAGGGATGGTTATGATGCAAGTCCAAGCAAAAACATTTCTCAAAATCAGATTCTATGAAACTTTTTTAAATACTAGTTTCGGTCAAAAATCGTAGTATATTATACACAATTTTATAAAAGTTTCGTTCAAAATATCAAATTAAATCGAGGATTGTTCGAAATGCTACGAAACTTTTCAGATCCTTTCTATATGGTACTAGAGAAGGTTATGATGCAAGTCAAAGCAAAAAAATATCTCAAAATTAGATTCTATCAAACTTTTTGAAATACTAGTTTCGGTAAACAATCGTTGTAATTATACACAATTTATACTAGTTTCGGTCAAAAAATCTAATTAAATCGAGGATTGTTCGAAATTCCATGAAACTTTTCTGATCCTTTCTATATGGTATTAGGGAAGGTTATGATGCAAGTCCAAGCAAAATTTTTTCTCAAAAATTAGATTCTATGAAACTTTTTGAAATACTAGTTTCGGTCAAAAATCGTAGTATATTATACACAATTTATACTATTTTTGGTCAAAAAATCAAATTAAATTGATGATTGTTCGAAATTCCATGAAACTTTTCAGATCCTTTCTATATGGTATTAGGGATGGTTATGAGGCAAGTCCAAGCAAAAACATTTCTCAAAATCAGATTCTATGAAACTTTTTGAAATACTAGTTTCGGTCAAAAATCGTAGTATATTATACACAATTTTATACTAGTTTCGTTCAAAAAATCAAATTGAATCGAGGATTGTTTGAAATGCTACGAAACTTTTCAGATCCTTTCTATATGGTACTAGAGAAGGTTATGATGCAAGTCCAAGCAAAAAGTTTCTCAAAATTAGATTCTATGAAACTTTTTGAATTACTAGTTTCGGTCAAAAATCATAGTATATTATACACAATTTATACTATTTTGGTCAAAAAATCAAATTAAATTGATGATTGTTTGAAATTTCATGAAAATTTTAAAATCCTTTCTATATGGTATTAGGGATGGTTATGATGCAAGTCCAAGCAAAAACATTTCTCAAAATCAGATTCTATGAAACTTTTTGAAATACTAGTTTCGGTCAAAAATCGTAGTATATTATACACAATTTTATAATAGTTTCGTTCAAAATATCAAATTAAATCGAGGATTGTTCGAAATGCTACGATACTTTTCAGATCCTTTATATATGGTACTAGAGAAGGTTATGACGCAAGTCCAAGCAAAAAAATTTCTCAAAATTAGATTCTATGAAACTTTTTGAAATACTAGTTTCGGTCAAAAATCATAGTATATTATACACAATTTATACTATTTTTGGTCAAACAATCAAATTAAATTGATGATTGTTCGAAATTTCATGAAAATTTTAAAATCCTTTCTATATGGTATTAGGGATGGTTATGATGCAAGTCCAAGCAAAAACATTTCTCAAAATCAGATTCTATGAAACTTTTTGAAATACTAGTTTCGGTCAAAAATCGTAGTATATTATACACAATTTTATAATAGTTTCGTTCAAAATATCAAATTAAATCGAGGATTGTTCGAAATGCTACGAAACTTTTCGGATCCTTTATATATGGTACTAGAGAAGGTTATGATGCAAGTCCAAGCAAAAAAAATTCTCAAAATTAGATTCTATGAAACTTTTTGAAATACTAGTTTCGGTCAAAAATCATAGTATATTATACACAATTTATACTATTTTTGGTAAAAAAATCAAATTAAATTGATGATTGTTCGAAATTTCATGAAAATTTTAAAATCCTTTCTATATGGTATTAGGGATGGTTATGATGCAAGTCCAAGCAAAAACATTTCTCAAAATCAGATTCTATGAAACTTTTTTAAATACTAGTTTCGGTCAAAAATCGTAGTATATTATACATAATTTTATAATAGTTTCGTTCAAAATATCAAATTAAATCGAGGATTGTTCGAAATGCTACGAAACTTTTCAGATCCTTTATATATGGTACTAGAGAAGGTTATGATGCAAGTCCAAGCAAAAAAATTTCTCAAAATTAGATTCTATGAAACTTTTTGAAATACTAGTTTCGGTCAAAAATCGTAGTATATTATACACAATTTATTCTATTTTTGGTCAAAATATCAAATTAAATTGATGATTGTTCGAAATTCCATGAAACTTTTCTGATCCTTTCTATATGGTATTAGGGAAGGTTATGATGCAAGTCCAAGCAAAAACATTTCTAAAAATTAGATTCTATGAAACTTTTTGAAATAATAGTTTCGGTCAAAAATCGTAGTATATTATACACAATTTTATACTAGTTTCGTTTAAAAAATCAAATTAAATCGATGATTGTTCGAAATGCTACGAAACTTTTCAGATCCTTTCTATATGGTACTAGAGAAGGTTATGATGCAAGTCCAAGCAAAAAAATATCTCAAAATTAGATTCTATGAAACTTTTTGAAATACTAGTTTCGGTAAACAATCGTAGTATATTATACACAATTTATACTAGTTTCGGTCAAAAAATCTAATTAAATCGAGGATTGTTCGAAATTCCATGAAACTTTTCAGATCGTTTCTATATGGTATTAGGGAAGGTTTTGATGCAAGTCCAAGCAAAAACATTTCTCAAAATCAGATTCTATGAAACTTTTTGAAATACTAATTTCGGTCAAAAATCGTAGTATATTATACACAATTTTATACTAGTTTCGTTCAAAAAATCAAATTAAATCGAGAATTGTTTGAAATGCTACGAAACTTTTCAGATCCTTTTTATATGGTACTAGAGAAGGTTTTGATGCAAGTCCAAGCAAAAAGTTTCTCAAAATTAGATTCTATGAAACTTTTTGAAATACTAGTTTCGGTCAAAAATCATAGTATATTATACACAATTTATACTATTTTTGGTCAAAAAATCAAATTAAATTGATGATTGTTCAAAATTTCATGAAAATTTTAAAATCCTTTCTATATGGTATTAGGGATGGTTATGATGCAAGTCCAAGCAAAAACATTTCTCAAAATCAGATTCTATGAAACTTTTTGAAATACTAGTTTCGGTCAAAAATCGTAGTATATTATACACAATTTTATAATAGTTTCGTTCAAAATATCAAATTAAATCGAGGATTGTTCGAAATGCTACGAAACTTTTCAGATCCTTTATATATGGTACTAGAGAAGGTTATGATGCAAGTCCAAGCAAAAAAATTTCTCAAAATTAGATTCTATGAAACTTTTTGAAATACTAGTTTCGGTCAAAAATCGTAGTATATTATACACAATTTATTCTATTTTTGGTCAAAATATCAAATTAAATTGATGATTGTTCGAAATTCCATGAAACTTTTCTGATCCTTTCTATATGGTATTAGGGAAGGTTATGATGCATGTCCAAGCAAAAACATTTCTAAAAATTAGATTCTATGAAACTTTTTGAAATACTAGTTTCGGTCAAAAATCGTAGTATATTATACACAATTTATACTATTTTTGGTCAAAAAATCAAATTAAATCGAGGATTGTTCGAAATACCATGAAAATTTTCAGATACTTTCTATATGGTATTAGGGATGGTTATGATGCAAGTCCAAGCAAAAACATTTCTCAAAATCAGATTCTATGAAACTTTTTGAAATACTAGTTTCGTTCAAAAATCGTAGTATATTATACACAATTTTATACTAGTTTCGTTCAAAAAATCAAATTAAATCGAGGATTGTTCGAAATGCTACGAAACTTTTCAGATCCTTTCTATATGGTACTAGAGAAGGTTATGATGCAAGTCCAAGCAAAAAAATTTCTCAAAATTAGATTCTATGAAACTTTTTGAAATACTAGTTTCGGTAAACAATCGTAGTATATTATACACAATTTATACTAGTTTCGGTCAAAAAATCTAATTAAATCGAGGATTGTTCGAAATTCCATGAAACTTTTCAGATCCTTTCTACATGGTACTAGAGAAGGTTATGATGCAAGTCCAAGCAAAAAATTTCTCAAAATTAGATTCTATGAAACTTTTTGAAATACTAGTTTCGGTCAAAAATCATAGTATATTATACACAATTTATACTATTTTTGGTCAAAAAATCAAATTAAATTGATGATTGTTCGAAATTTCATGAAAATTTTCAAATCCTTTCTATATGGTATTAGGGATGGTTATGATGCAAGTCCAAGCAAAAACATTTCTCAAAATCAGATTCTATGAAACTTTTTGAAATACTAGTTTCGGTCAAAAATCGTAGTATATTATACACAATTTTATAATAGTTTCGTTCAAAATATCAAATTAAATCGAGGATTGTTCGAAATGCTACAAAACTTTTCAGATCCTTTATATATGGTACTAGAGAAGGTTATGATGCAAGTCCAAGCAAAAAAATTTCTCAAAATTAGATTCTATGAAACTTTTTGAAATACTAGTTTCGGTCAAAAATCGTAGTATATTATACACAATTTATTCTATTTTTGGACAAAATATCAAATTAAATTGATGATTGTTCAAAATTCCATGAAACTTTTCTGATCCTTTCTATATGGTATTAGGGAAGGTTATGATGCAAGTCCAAGCAAAAACATTTCTAAAAATTAGATTCTATGAAACTTTCTGAATTACTAGTTTCGGTCAAAAATCGTAGTATATTATACACAATTGTATACTAGTTTCGTTTAAAAAATCAAATTAAATCGAGGAATGTTCGAAATGCTACGAAACGTTTCAGATCCTTTCTATATGGTACTAGAGAAGGTTATGATGCAAGTCCAAGCAAAAAAATATCTCAAAATTAGATTCTATGTAACTTTTTGAAATACTAGTTTCGGTAAACAATCGTAGTATATTATACACAATTTATACTAGTTTCGGTCAAAAAATCTAATTAAATCGAGGATTGTTCGAAATTCCATGAAACTTTTCAGATCCTTTCTATATGGTATTAGGGAAGGTTATGATGCATGTCCAAGCAAAACATTTTCTCAAAATTAGATTCTATGAAACTTTTTGAAATACTAGTTTCGTTCAAAAATCGTAGTATATTATACACAATTTATACTATTTTTGGTCAAAAAATCAAATTAAATTGATGATTGTTCGAAATTCCATGTAAATTTTCAGATCCTTTCTATATGGTATGAGGGATGGTTATGATGCAAGTCCAAGCAAAAACATTTCTTAAAATCAGATTCTATGAAACTTTTTGAAATACTAGTTTCGGTCAAAAATCGTAGTATATTATACACAATTTTATACTAGTTTCGTTCAAAAAATCAAATTAAATCGAGGATTGTTCGAAATGCTACGAAACTTTTCAGATCCTTTCTATATGGTACTAGAGAAGGTTATTATGCAAGTCCAAGCAAAAAAATTTCTCAAAATTAGATTCTATGAAACTTTTTTAAATACTAGTTTCGGTCAAAAATCGTAGTATATTATAAACAATTTATTCTATTTTTGGTCAAAAAATAAAATTAAATTGATGATTGTTCGAAATTCCATGAAACTTTTTAGATCCTTTCTATATGGTATTAGGGAAGGTTATGATGCAAGTCCAAGCAAAAACATTTCTCAAAATTAGATTCTATGAAACTTTTTGAAATACTAGTTTCGGTCAAAAATCGTAGTATATTATACACAATTTTATACTAGTTTCGTTTAAAAAATCAAATTAAATCGAGGATTGTTCGAAATGCTACGAAACTTTTCAGATCCTTTCTATATGGTACTAGAGAAGGTTATGATGCAAGTCCAAGCAAAAAAATATCTCAAAATTAGATTCTATGAAACTTTTTGAAATACTAGTTTCGGTAAACAATCGTAGTATATTATACACAATTTATACTAGTTTCGGTCAAAAAATCTAATTAAATCGAGGATTGTTCGAAATTCCATGAAACTTTTCAGATCCTTTCTATATGGTATTAGGGAAGGTTATGATGCATGTCCAAGCAAAACATTTTCTCAAAATTAGATTCTATGAAACTTTTTGAAATACTAGTTTCGTTCAAAAATCGTAGTATATTATACACAATTTATACTATTTTTGGTCAAAAAATCAAATTAAATTGATGATTGTTCGAAATTCCATGAAAATTTTCAGATCCTTTCTATATGGTATGAGGGATGGTTATGATGCAAGTCCAACCAAAACATTTCTTAAAATCAGATTCTATGAAACTTTTTGAAATACTAGTTTCGGTCAAAAATCGTAGTATATTATACACAATTTTATACTAGTTTCGTTCAAAAAATCAAATTAAATCGAGGATTGTTCGAAATGCTACGAAACTTTTCAGATCCTTTCTATATGGTACTAGAGAAGGTTATTATGCAAGTCCAAGCAAAAAAATTTCTCAAAATTAGATTCTATGAAACTTTTTTAAATACTAGTTTCGGTCAAAAATCGTAGTATATTATAAACAATTTATTCTATTTTTGGTCAAAAAATCAAATTAAATTGATGATTGTTCGAAATTCCATGAAACTTTTTAGATCCTTTCTATATGGTATTAGGGAAGGTTATGATGCAAGTCCAAGCAAAAACATTTCTCAAAATTAGATTCTATGAAACTTTTTGAAATACTAGTTTCGGTCAAAAATCGTAGTATATTATACACAATTTTATACTAGTTTCGTTTAAAAAATCAAATTAAATCGAGGATTGTTCGAAATGCTACGAAACTTTTCAGATCCTTTCTATATGGTACTAGAGAAGGTTGTGATGCAAGTCCAAGCAAAAAAAATATCTCAAAATTAGATTCTATGAAACTTTTTGAAAAACTAGTTTCCGAAACAATCGTAGTATATTATACACAATTTATACTATTTTCGGACAAAAAATCTAATTAAATCGAGGATTGTTCGAAATTCCATGAAACTTTTCAGATCCTTTCTATATGGTATTAGGGAAGGTTATGATGCAAGTCCAAGCAAAATTTTTTCTCAAAATTAGATTCTATAAAACTTTTTGAAATACTAGTTTCGGTCAAAAATCGTAGTATATTATACACAATTTATATTATTTTTGGTCAAAAAATCAAATTAAATTGATGATTGTTCGAAATTTCATGATACTTTTCAGATCCTTTCTATATGGTATTAGGGATGGTTATGATGCAAGTCCAAGCAAAAACATTTCTCAAAATCAGATTCTATGAAACTTTTTGAAATACTAGTTTCGGTCAAAAATCGTAGTATATTATACACAATTTTATACTAGTTTCGTTCAAAAAATCAAATTAAATCGAGGATTGTTTGAAATGCTACGAAACTTTTCAGATCCTTTCTATATGGTACTAGAGAAGGTTATGATGCAAGTCCAAGCAAAAAAATATCTCAAAAATTAGATTCTATGAAACTTTTTGAAATACTAGTTTCGGTAAACAATCGTAGTATATTATACACAATTTATACTAGTTTCGGTCAAAAAATCTAATTAAATCGAGGATTGTTCGAAATTCCATGAAACTTTTCAGATCCTTTCTATATGGTATTAGGTAAGGTTATGATGCATGTCCAAGCAAAAAATTTTCTCAAAATTAGATTCTATGAAACTTTTTGAAATACTAGTTTCAGTCAAAAATCGTAGTATATTATACACAATTTTATACTAGTTTCGTTTAAAAAATCAAATTGAATCGAGGATTGTTCGAAATGCTACGAAACTTTTCAGATCCTTTCTATATGGTACTAGAGAAGGTTATGATCCAATTCCAAGCAAAAAAATATCTCAAAAATTAGATTCTATGAAACTTTTTGAAATACTAGTTTCGGTAAACAATCGTAGTATATTATACACAATTTATACTTATTTCGGTCAAAAAATCTAATTAAATCGAGGATTGTTCGAAATTCCATGAAACATTTCATATCCTTTCTATATGGTATTAGGGAAGGTTAAGATGCAAGTCCAAGCAAAAAATTTTCTCAAAATTAGATTCTATGAAACTTTTGAAATACTAGTTTCGGTCAAAAATCGTAGTATATTATACACAATTTATACTATTTTTGGTCAAAAAATCAAATTAAATTGATGATTGTTCGAAATTTCATGAAAATTTTCAAATCCTTTCTATATGGTATTAGGGATGGTTATGATGCAAGTCCAAGCAAAAACATTTCTCAAAATCAGATTCTATGAAACTTTTTGAAATACTAGTTTCGGTCAAAAATCGTAGTATATTATACACAATTTTATAATAGTTTCGTTCAAAATATCAAATTAAATCGAGGATTGTTCGAAATGCTACGAAACTTTTCAGATCCTTTATATATGGTACTAGAGAAGGTTATGATGCAAGTCCAAGCAAAAAAATTTCTCAAAATTAGATTCTATGAAACTTTTTTAAATACTAGTTTCGGTCAAAAATCGTAGTATATTATAAACAATTTATTCTATTTTTGGTCAAAAAATCAAATTAAATTGATGATTGTTCGAAATTCCATGAAACTTTTTAGATCCTTTCTATATGGTATAAGGGAAGGTTATGATGCAAGTCCAAGCAAAAACATTTCTCAAAATTAGATTCTATGAAACTTTTTGAAATACTAGTTTCGGTCAAAAATCGTAGTATATTATACACAATTTTATACTAGTTTCGTTTAAAAAATCAAATTAAATCGAGGATTGTTCGAAATGCTACGAAACTTTTCAGATCCTTTCTATATGGTACTAGAGAAGGTTGTGATGCAAGTCCAAGCAAAAAAATATCTCAAAATTAGATTCTATGAAACTTTTTGAAAAACTAGTTTCCGAAACAATCGTAGTATATTATACACAATTTATACTATTTTCGGACAAAAAATATAATTAAATAGAGGATTGTTCGAAATTCCATGAAACTTTTCAGATCCTTTCTATATGGTATTAGGGAAGGTTATGATGCAAGTCCAAGCAAAATTTTTTCTCAAAATTAGATTCTATGAAACTTTTTGAAATACTAGTTTCGGTCAAAAATCGTAGTATATTATACACAATTAATACTATTTTTGGTCAAAAAATCAAATTAAATTGATGATTGTTCGAAATTTCATGATACTTTTCAGATCCTTTCTATATGGTATTAGGGATGGTTATGATGCAAGTCCAAGCAAAAACATTTCTCAAAATCAGATTCTATGAAACTTTTTGAAATACTAGTTTCGGTCAAAAATCGTAGTATATTATACACAATTTTATACTAGTTTCGTTCAAAAAATCAAATTGAATCGAGGATTGTTTGAAATGCTACGAAACTTTTCAGATCCTTTCTATATGGTACTAGAGAAGGTTATGATCCAATTCCAAGCAAAAAAATATCTCAAAACTAGATTCTATGAAACTTTTTGAAATACTAGTTTCGGTAAACAATCGTAGTATATTATACACAATTTATACTTGTTTCGGTCAAAAAATCTAATTAAATCGAGGATTGTTCGAAATTCCATGAAACTTTTCAGTTCCTTTCTATATGGTACTAGAGAAGGTTATGATTCAAGTCCAAGCAAAAAATTTTCTCAAAATTAGATTCTATGAAACTTTTTGAAATACTAGTTTCGGTCAAAAATCGTAGTATATTATACACAATTTATACTATTTTTGGTCAAAAAATCAAATTAAATTGATGATTGTTCGAAATTTCATGAAAATTTTCAAATCCTTTCTATATGGTATTAGGGATGGTTATGATGCAAGTCCAAGCAAAAACATTTCTCAAAATCAGATTCTATGAAACTTTTTGAAATACTAGTTTCGGTCAAAAATCGTAGTATATTATACACAATTTTATAATAGTTTCGTTCAAAATATCAAATTAAATTGAGGATTGTTCGAAATGCTACGAAACTTTTCAGATCCTTTATATATGGTACTAGAGAAGGTTATGATGCAAGTCCAAGCAAAAAAATTTCTCAAAATTAGATTCTATGAAACTTTTTGAAATACTAGTTTCGGTCAAAAATCGTAGTATATTATACACAATTTATTCTATTTTTGGACAAAATATCAAATTAAATTGATGATTGTTCAAAATTCCATGAAACTTTTCTGATCCTTTCTATATGGTATTAGGGAAGGTTATGATGCAAGTCCAAGCAAAAACATTTCTAAAAATTAGATTCTATGAAACTTTTTGAAATACTAGTTTCGGTCAAAAATCGTAGTATATTATACACAATTGTATACTAGTTTCGTTTAAAAAATCAAATTAAATCGAGGAATGTTCGAAATGCTACGAAACTTTTCAGATCCTTTCTATATGGTACTAGAGAAGGTTATGATGCAAGTCCAAGCAAAAAAATATCTCAAAATTAGATTCTATGAAACTTTTTGAAATACTAGTTTCGGTAAACAATCGTAGTATATTATACACAATTTATACTAGTTTCGGTCAAAAAATCTAATTAAATCGAGGATTGTTCGAAATTCCATGAAACTTTTCAGATCCTTTCTATATGGTATTAGGGAAGGTTATGATGCATGTCCAAGCAAAAAATTTTCTCAAAATTAGATTCTATGAAACTTTTTGAAATACTAGTTTCGTTCAAAAATCGTAGTATATTATACACAATTTATACTATTTTTGGTCAAAAAATCAAATTAAATTGATGATTGTTCGAAATTCCATGAAAATTTTCAGATCCTTTCTATATGGTATGAGGGATGGTTATGATGCAAGTCCAAGAAAAAACATTTCTTAAAATCAGATTCTATGAAACTTTTTGAAATACTAGTTTCGGTCAAAAATCGTAGTATATTATACACAATTTTATAATAGTTTCGTTCAAAATATCAAATTAAATCGAGGATTGTTCGAAATGCTACGAAACTTTTCAGATCCTTTATATATGGTACTAGAGAAGGTTATGATGCAAGTCCAAGCAAAAAAATTTCTCAAAATTAGATTCTATGAAACTTTTTGAAATACTAGTTTCGGTCAAAAATCGTAGTATATTATACACAATTTATTCTATTTTTGGACAAAATATCAAATTAAATTGATGATTGTTCAAAATTCCATGAAACCTTTCTGATCCTTTCTATATGGTATTAGGGAAGGTTATGATGCAAGTCCAAGCAAAAACATTTCTAAAAATTAGATTCTATGAAACTTTTTGAAATACTAGTTTCGGTCAAAAATCGTAGTATATTATACACAATTGTATACTAGTTTCGTTTAAAAAATCAAATTAAATCGAGGAATGTTCGAAATGCTACGAAACTTTTCAGATACTTTCTATATGGTACTAGAGAAGGTTATGATGCAAGTCCAAGCAAAAAAATATCTCAAAATTAGATTCTATGAAACTTTTTGAAATACTAGTTTCGGTAAACAATCGTAGTATATTATACGCAATTTATACTAGTTTCGGTCAAAAAATCTAATTAAATCGAGGATTGTTCGAAATTCCATGAAACTTTTCAGATCCTTTCTATATGGTATTAGGGAAGGTTATGATGCATGTCCAAGCAAAAAATTTTCTCAAAATTAGATTCTATGAAACTTTTTGAAATACTAGTTTCGGTCAAAAATCGTAGTATATTATACACAATTAATACTATTTTTGGTCAAAAAATCAAATTAAATTGATGATTGTTCGAAATTTCATGATACTTTTCAGATCCTTTCTATATGGTATTAGGGATGGTTATGATGCAAGTCCAAGCAAAAACATTTCTCAAAATCAGATTCTATGAAACTTTTTGAAATACTAGTTTCGGTCAAAAATCGTAGTATATTATACACAATTTTATACTAGTTTCGTTCAAAAAATCAAATTGAATCGAGGATTGTTTGAAATGCTACGAAACTTTTCAGATCCTTTCTATATGGTACTAGAGAAGGTTATGATCCAATTCCAAGCAAAAAAATATCTCAAAACTAGATTCTATGAAACTTTTTGAAATACTAGTTTCGGTAAACAATCGTAGTATATTATACACAATTTATACTTGTTTCGGTCAAAAAATCTAATTAAATCGAGGATTGTTCGAAATTCCATGAAACTTTTCAGTTCCTTTCTATATGGTACTAGAGAAGGTTATGATTCAAGTCCAAGCAAAAAATTTTCTCAAAATTAGATTCTATGAAACTTTTTGAAATACTAGTTTCGGTCAAAAATCGTAGTATATTATACACAATTTATACTATTTTTGGTCAAAAAATCAAATTAAATTGATGATTGTTCGAAATTTCATGAAAATTTTCAAATCCTTTCTATATGGTATTAGGGATGGTTATGATGCAAGTCCAAGCAAAAACATTTCTCAAAATCAGATTCTATGAAACTTTTTGAAATACTAGTTTCGGTCAAAAATCGTAGTATATTATACACAATTTTATAATAGTTTCGTTCAAAATATCAAATTAAATTGAGGATTGTTCGAAATGCTACGAAACTTTTCAGATCCTTTATATATGGTACTAGAGAAGGTTATGATGCAAGTCCAAGCAAAAAAATTTCTCAAAATTAGATTCTATGAAACTTTTTGAAATACTAGTTTCGGTCAAAAATCGTAGTATATTATACACAATTTATTCTATTTTTGGACAAAATATCAAATTAAATTGATGATTGTTCAAAATTCCATGAAACTTTTCTGATCCTTTCTATATGGTATTAGGGAAGGTTATGATGCAAGTCCAAGCAAAAACATTTCTAAAAATTAGATTCTATGAAACTTTTTGAAATACTAGTTTCGGTCAAAAATCGTAGTATATTATACACAATTGTATACTAGTTTCGTTTAAAAAATCAAATTAAATCGAGGAATGTTCGAAATGCTACGAAACTTTTCAGATCCTTTCTATATGGTACTAGAGAAGGTTATGATGCAAGTCCAAGCAAAAAAATATCTCAAAATTAGATTCTATGAAACTTTTTGAAATACTAGTTTCGGTAAACAATCGTAGTATATTATACACAATTTATACTAGTTTCGGTCAAAAAATCTAATTAAATCGAGGATTGTTCGAAATTCCATGAAACTTTTCAGATCCTTTCTATATGGTATTAGGGAAGGTTATGATGCATGTCCAAGCAAAAAATTTTCTCAAAATTAGATTCTATGAAACTTTTTGAAATACTAGTTTCGTTCAAAAATCGTAGTATATTATACACAATTTATACTATTTTTGGTCAAAAAATCAAATTAAATTGATGATTGTTCGAAATTCCATGAAAATTTTCAGATCCTTTCTATATGGTATGAGGGATGGTTATGATGCAAGTCCAAGAAAAAACATTTCTTAAAATCAGATTCTATGAAACTTTTTGAAATACTAGTTTCGGTCAAAAATCGTAGTATATTATACACAATTTTATAATAGTTTCGTTCAAAATATCAAATTAAATCGAGGATTGTTCGAAATGCTACGAAACTTTTCAGATCCTTTATATATGGTACTAGAGAAGGTTATGATGCAAGTCCAAGCAAAAAAATTTCTCAAAATTAGATTCTATGAAACTTTTTGAAATACTAGTTTCGGTCAAAAATCGTAGTATATTATACACAATTTATTCTATTTTTGGACAAAATATCAAATTAAATTGATGATTGTTCAAAATTCCATGAAACCTTTCTGATCCTTTCTATATGGTATTAGGGAAGGTTATGATGCAAGTCCAAGCAAAAACATTTCTAAAAATTAGATTCTATGAAACTTTTTGAAATACTAGTTTCGGTCAAAAATCGTAGTATATTATACACAATTGTATACTAGTTTCGTTTAAAAAATCAAATTAAATCGAGGAATGTTCGAAATGCTACGAAACTTTTCAGATACTTTCTATATGGTACTAGAGAAGGTTATGATGCAAGTCCAAGCAAAAAAATATCTCAAAATTAGATTCTATGAAACTTTTTGAAATACTAGTTTCGGTAAACAATCGTAGTATATTATACGCAATTTATACTAGTTTCGGTCAAAAAATCTAATTAAATCGAGGATTGTTCGAAATTCCATGAAACTTTTCAGATCCTTTCTATATGGTATTAGGGAAGGTTATGATGCATGTCCAAGCAAAAAATTTTCTCAAAATTAGATTCTATGAAACTTTTTGAAATACTAGTTTCGTTCAAAAATCGTAGTATATTATACACAATTTATACTATTTTTGGTCAAAAAATCAAATTAAATTGATGATTGTTCGAAATTCCATGAAAATTTTCAGATCCTTTCTATATGGTATGAGGGATGGTTATGATGCAAGTCCAAGAAAAAACATTTCTTAAAATCAGATTCTATGAAACTTTTTGAAATACTAGTTTCGGTCAAAAATCGTAGTATATTATACACAATTTTATACTAGTTTCGTTCAAAAAATAATATTAAATCGAGGATTGTTCGAAATGCTACGAAACTTTTCAGATCCTTTCTATATGGTACTAGAGAAGGTTATTATGCAAGTCCAAGCAAAAAAATTTCTCAAAATTAGATTCTATGAAACTTTTTGAAATACTAGTTTCGGTCAAAAATCGTAGTATATTATAAACAATTTATTCTATTTTTGGTCAAAAAATCAAATTAAATTGATGATTGTTCGAAATTCCATGAAACTTTTTAGATCCTTTCTATATGGTATTAGGGAAGGTTATGATGCAAGTCCAAGCAAAAACATTTCTCAAAATTAGATTCTATGAAACTTTTTGAAATACTAGTTTCGGTCAAAAATCGTAGTATATTATACACAATTTTATACTAGTTTCGTTTAAAAAATCAAATTAAATCGAGGATTGTTCGAAATGCTACGAAACTTTTCAGATCCTTTCTATATGGTACTAGAGAAGGTTGTGATGAAAGTCCAAGCAAAAAAATATCTCAAAATTAGATTCTATGAAACTTTTTGAAAAACTAGTTTCCGAAACAATCGTAGTATATTATACACAATTTATACTATTTTCGGACAAAAAATCTAATTAAATCGAGGATTGTTCGAAATTCCATGAAACTTTTCAGATCCTTTCTATATGGTATTAGGGAAGGTTATGATGCAAGTCCAAGCAAAATTTTTTCTCAAAATTAGATTCTATGAAACTTTTTGAAATACTAGTTTCGGTCAAAAATCGTAGTATATTATACACAATTTATACTATTTTTGGTCAAAAAATCAAATTAAATTGATGATTGTTCGAAATTTCATGATACTTTTCAGATCCTTTCTATATGGTATTAGGGATGGTTATGATGCAAGTCCAAGCAAAAACATTTCTCAAAATCAGATTCTATGAAACTTTTTGAAATACTAGTTTCGGTCAAAAATCGTAGTATATTATACACAATTTTATACTAGTTTCGTTCAAAAAATTAAATTAAATCGAGGATTGTTTGAAATGCTACGAAACTTTTCAGATCCTTTCTATATGGTACTAGAGAAGGATATGATGCAAGTCCAAGCAAAAAAATATCTCAAAATTAGATTCTATGAAACTTTTTGAAATACTAGTTTCGGTAAACAATCGTAGTATATTATACACAATTTATACTAGTTTCGATCAAAAAATCTAATTAAATCGAGGATTGTTCGAAATTCCATGAAACTTTTCAGATCCTTTCTATATGGTATTAGGGAAGGTTATGATGCATGTCCAAGCAAAAAATTTTCTCAAAATTATATTCTATGAAACTTTTTGAAATACTAGTTTCAGTCAAAAATCGTAGTATATTATACACAATTTTATACTAGTTTCGTTTAAAAAATCAAATTGAATCGAGGATTGTTCGAAATGCTACGAAACTTTTCAGATCCTTTTTATATGGTACTAGAGAAGGTTATGATCCAATTCAAGGCAAAAAAATATCTCAAAACTAGATTCTATGAAACTTTTTGAAATACTAGTTTCGGTAAACAATCGTAGTATATTATACACAATTGATACTTGTTTCGGTCAAAAAATCTAATTAAATCGAGGATTGTTCGAAATTCCATGAAACTTTTCAGATCCTTTCTATATGGTACTAGAGAAGGTTATGATGCAAGTCCAAGCAAAAAATTTTCTCAAAATTAGATTCTATGAAACTTTTTGAAATACTAGTTTCGGTAAAAAATCGTAGTATATTATACACAATTTATACTATTTTTGGTCAAAAAATCAAATTAAATTGATGATTGGTCGAAATTTCATGAAAATTTTCAAATCCTTTCTATATGGTATTAGGGATGGTTATGATGCAAGTCCAAGCATAAACATTTCTCAAAATCAGATTCTATGCAACTTTTTGAAATACTAGTTTCGGTCAAAAATCGTAGTATATTATACACAATTTTATAATAGTTTCGTTCAAAATATCAAATTAAATCGAGGATTGTTCGAAATGCTACGAAACTTTTCAGATCCTTTCTATATGGTACTAGAGAAGGTTATGATGCAAGTCCAAGCAAAAAAATATCTCAAAATTAGATTCTATGAAACTTTTTGAAATACTAGTTTCGGTAAACAATCGTAGTATATTATACACAATTTATACTAGTTTCGGTCAAAAAATCTAATTAAATCGAGGATTGTTCGAAATTCCATGAAACTTTTCAGATCCTTTCTATATGGTATTAGGGAAGGTTATGATGCATGTCCAAGCAAAAAATTTTCTCAAAATTAGATTCTATGAAACTTTTTGAAATACTAGTTTCGTTCAAAAATCGTAGTATATTATACACAATTTATACTATTTTTGGTCAAAAAATCAAATTAAATTGATGATTGTTCGAAATTCCATGAAAATTTTCAGATCCTTTCTATATGGTATGAGGGATGGTTATGATGCAAGTCCAAGAAAAAACATTTCTTAAAATCAGATTCTATGAAACTTTTTGAAATACTAGTTTCGGTCAAAAATCGTAGTATATTATACACAATTTTATAATAGTTTCGTTCAAAATATCAAATTAAATCGAGGATTGTTCGAAATGCTACGAAACTTTTCAGATCCTTTATATATGGTACTAGAGAAGGTTATGATGCAAGTCCAAGCAAAAAAATTTCTCAAAATTAGATTCTATGAAACTTTTTGAAATACTAGTTTCGGTCAAAAATCGTAGTATATTATACACAATTTATTCTATTTTTGGACAAAATATCAAATTAAATTGATGATTGTTCAAAATTCCATGAAACCTTTCTGATCCTTTCTATATGGTATTAGGGAAGGTTATGATGCAAGTCCAAGCAAAAACATTTCTAAAAATTAGATTCTATGAAACTTTTTGAAATACTAGTTTCGGTCAAAAATCGTAGTATATTATACACAATTGTATACTAGTTTCGTTTAAAAAATCAAATTAAATCGAGGAATGTTCGAAATGCTACGAAACTTTTCAGATACTTTCTATATGGTACTAGAGAAGGTTATGATGCAAGTCCAAGCAAAAAAATATCTCAAAATTAGATTCTATGAAACTTTTTGAAATACTAGTTTCGGTAAACAATCGTAGTATATTATACGCAATTTATACTAGTTTCGGTCAAAAAATCTAATTAAATCGAGGATTGTTCGAAATTCCATGAAACTTTTCAGATCCTTTCTATATGGTATTAGGGAAGGTTATGATGCATGTCCAAGCAAAAAATTTTCTCAAAATTAGATTCTATGAAACTTTTTGAAATACTAGTTTCGTTCAAAAATCGTAGTATATTATACACAATTTATACTATTTTTGGTCAAAAAATCAAATTAAATTGATGATTGTTCGAAATTCCATGAAAATTTTCAGATCCTTTCTATATGGTATGAGGGATGGTTATGATGCAAGTCCAAGAAAAAACATTTCTTAAAATCAGATTCTATGAAACTTTTTGAAATACTAGTTTCGGTCAAAAATCGTAGTATATTATACACAATTTTATACTAGTTTCGTTCAAAAAATAATATTAAATCGAGGATTGTTCGAAATGCTACGAAACTTTTCAGATCCTTTCTATATGGTACTAGAGAAGGTTATTATGCAAGTCCAAGCAAAAAAATTTCTCAAAATTAGATTCTATGAAACTTTTTGAAATACTAGTTTCGGTCAAAAATCGTAGTATATTATAAACAATTTATTCTATTTTTGGTCAAAAAATCAAATTAAATTGATGATTGTTCGAAATTCCATGAAACTTTTTAGATCCTTTCTATATGGTATTAGGGAAGGTTATGATGCAAGTCCAAGCAAAAACATTTCTCAAAATTAGATTCTATGAAACTTTTTGAAATACTAGTTTCGGTCAAAAATCGTAGTATATTATACACAATTTTATACTAGTTTCGTTTAAAAAATCAAATTAAATCGAGGATTGTTCGAAATGCTACGAAACTTTTCAGATCCTTTCTATATGGTACTAGAGAAGGTTGTGATGAAAGTCCAAGCAAAAAAATATCTCAAAATTAGATTCTATGAAACTTTTTGAAAAACTAGTTTCCGAAACAATCGTAGTATATTATACACAATTTATACTATTTTCGGACAAAAAATCTAATTAAATCGAGGATTGTTCGAAATTCCATGAAACTTTTCAGATCCTTTCTATATGGTATTAGGGAAGGTTATGATGCAAGTCCAAGCAAAATTTTTTCTCAAAATTAGATTCTATGAAACTTTTTGAAATACTAGTTTCGGTCAAAAATCGTAGTATATTATACACAATTTATACTATTTTTGGTCAAAAAATCAAATTAAATTGATGATTGTTCGAAATTTCATGATACTTTTCAGATCCTTTCTATATGGTATTAGGGATGGTTATGATGCAAGTCCAAGCAAAAACATTTCTCAAAATCAGATTCTATGAAACTTTTTGAAATACTAGTTTCGGTCAAAAATCGTAGTATATTATACACAATTTTATACTAGTTTCGTTCAAAAAATTAAATTAAATCGAGGATTGTTTGAAATGCTACGAAACTTTTCAGATCCTTTCTATATGGTACTAGAGAAGGATATGATGCAAGTCCAAGCAAAAAAATATCTCAAAATTAGATTCTATGAAACTTTTTGAAATACTAGTTTCGGTAAACAATCGTAGTATATTATACACAATTTATACTAGTTTCGATCAAAAAATCTAATTAAATCGAGGATTGTTCGAAATTCCATGAAACTTTTCAGATCCTTTCTATATGGTATTAGGGAAGGTTATGATGCATGTCCAAGCAAAAAATTTTCTCAAAATTATATTCTATGAAACTTTTTGAAATACTAGTTTCAGTCAAAAATCGTAGTATATTATACACAATTTTATACTAGTTTCGTTTAAAAAATCAAATTGAATCGAGGATTGTTCGAAATGCTACGAAACTTTTCAGATCCTTTTTATATGGTACTAGAGAAGGTTATGATCCAATTCAAGGCAAAAAAATATCTCAAAACTAGATTCTATGAAACTTTTTGAAATACTAGTTTCGGTAAACAATCGTAGTATATTATACACAATTGATACTTGTTTCGGTCAAAAAATCTAATTAAATCGAGGATTGTTCGAAATTCCATGAAACTTTTCAGATCCTTTCTATATGGTACTAGAGAAGGTTATGATGCAAGTCCAAGCAAAAAATTTTCTCAAAATTAGATTCTATGAAACTTTTTGAAATACTAGTTTCGGTAAAAAATCGTAGTATATTATACACAATTTATACTATTTTTGGTCAAAAAATCAAATTAAATTGATGATTGGTCGAAATTTCATGAAAATTTTCAAATCCTTTCTATATGGTATTAGGGATGGTTATGATGCAAGTCCAAGCATAAACATTTCTCAAAATCAGATTCTATGCAACTTTTTGAAATACTAGTTTCGGTCAAAAATCGTAGTATATTATACACAATTTTATAATAGTTTCGTTCAAAATATCAAATTAAATCGAGGATTGTTCGAAATGCTACGAAACTTTTCAGATCCTTTATATATGGTACTAGAGAAGGTTATGATGCAAGTCCAAGCAAAAAATTTCTCAAAATTAGATTCTATGAAACTTTTTGAAATACTAGTTTCGGTCAAAAATCATAGTATATTATACACAATTTATACTATTTTTGGTCAAAAAATCAAATTAAATTGATGATTGTTCGAAATTTCATGAAAATTTTCAAATCCTTTCTATATGGTATTAAGGATGGTTATGATGCAAGTCCAAGCAAAAACATTTCTCAAAATCAGATTCTATGAAACTTTTTGAAATACTAGTTTCGGTCAAAAATCGTAGTATATTATACACAATTTTATACTAGTTTCGTTCAAAAAATCAAATTAAATCGAGGATTGTTTGAAATGCTACGAAACTTTTCAGATCCTTTCTATATGGTACTAGAGAAGGTTATGATGCAATTCCAAGCAAAAAAATATCTCAAAATTAGATTCTATGAAACTTTTTGAAATACTAGTTTCGGTAAACAATCGTAGTATATTATACACAATTTATACTAGTTTCGATCAAAAAATCTAATTAAATCGAGGATTGTTCGAAATTCCATGAAACTTTTCAGATCCTTTCTATATGGTATTAGGGAAGGTTATGATGCATGTCCAAGCAAAAAATTTTCTCAAAATTAGATTCTATGAAACTTTTTGAAATACTAGTTTCAGTCAAAAATCGTAGTATATTATACACAATTTTATACTAGTTTCGTTTAAAAAATCAAATTGAATCGAGGATTGTTAGAAATGCTACGAAACTTTTCAGATCCTTTTTATATGGTACTAGAGAAGGTTATGATCCAATTCCAAGCAAAAAAATATCTCAAAACTAGATTCTATGAAACTTTTTGAAATACTAGTTTCGGTAAACAATCGTAGTATATTATACACAATTGATACTTGTTTCGGTCAAAAAATCTAATTAAATCGAGGATTGTTCGAAATTCCATGAAACTTTTCAAATCCTTTCTATATGGTACTAGAGAAGGTTATGATGCAAGTCCAAGCAAAAAAATTTCTCAAAATTAGATTCTATGAAGCTTTTTGAAATACTAGTTTCGGTCAAAAATCGTAGTATATTATACACAATTTATTCTATTTTTGGACAAAATATCAAATTAAATTGATGATTGTTCAAAATTCCATGAAACATTTCTGATCCTTTCTATATGGTATTAGGGAAGGTTATGATGTAAGTCCAAGCAAAAACATTTCTAAAAATTAGATTCTATGAAACTTTTTGAAATACTAGTTTCGGTCAAAAATCGTAGTATATTATACACAATTGTATACTAGTTTCGTTTAAAAAATCAAATTAAATCGAGGAATGTTCGAAATGCTACGAAACTTTTCAGATCCTTTCTACATGGTACTAGAGAAGGTTATGATGCAAGTCCAAGCAAAAAAATATCTCAAAATTAGATTCTATGAAACTTTTTGAAATACTAGTTTCGGTAAACAATCGTAGTATATTATACACAATTTATACTAGTTTCGGTCAAAAAATCTAATTAAATCGAGGATTGTTCGAAATTCCATGAAACTTTTCAGATCCTTTCTATATGGTATTAGGGAAGGTTATGATGCATGTCCAAGCAAAAAAATTTCTCAAAATTAGACTCTATGAAACTTTTTGAAATACTAGTTTCGTTCAAAAATCGTAGTATATTATACACAATTTATACTATTTTTGGTCAAAAAATCAAATTAAATTGATGATTGTTCGAAATTCCATGAAAATTTTCAGATCCTTTCTATATGGTATGAGGGATGGTTATGATGCAAGTCCAAGCAAAAACATTTCTTAAAATCAGATTCTATGAAACTTTTTGAAATACTAGTTCGGTCAAAAATCGTAGTATATTATACACAATTTTATACTAGTTTCGTTCAAAAAATCAAATTAAATCGAGGATTGTTCGAAATGCTACGAAACTTTTCAGATCCTTTCTATATGGTACTAGAGAAGGTTATGATGCAAGTCCAAGCAAAAAAATTTCTCAAAATTAGATTCTATGAAACTTTTTGAAATACTAGTTTCGGTCAAAAATCTTAGTATATTATACACAATTTTATACTAGTTTCGTTCAAAAAATCAAATTAAATCGAGGATTGTTTGAAATGCTACGAAACTTTTCAGATCCTTTCTATATGGTACTAGAGAAGGTTATGATGCAAGTCCAAGCAAAAAAATATCTCAAAATTAGATTCTATGAAACTTTTTGAAATACTAGTTTCGGTAAACAATCGTAGTATATTATACACAATTTATACTAGTTTCGATCAAAAAGTCTAATTAAATCGAGGATTGTTCGAAATTCCATGAAACTTTTCAGATCCTTTCTATATGGTATTAGGGAAGGTTATGATGCATGTCCAAGCAAAAAATTTTCTCAAAATTAGATTCTATGAAACTTTTTGAAATACTAGTTTCAGTCAAAAATCGTAGTATATTATACACAATTTTATACTAGTTTCGTTTAAAAAATCAAATTGAATCGAGGATTGTTCGAAATGCTACGAAACTTTTCAGATCCTTTTTATATGGTACTAGAGAAGGTTATGATCCAATTCCAAGCAAAAAAATATCTCAAAACTAGATTCTATGAAACTTTTTGAAATACTAGTTTCGGTAAACAATCGTAGTATATTATACACAATTGATACTTGTTTCGGTCAAAAAATCTAATTAAATCGAGGATTGTTCGAAATTCCATGAAACTTTTCAGATCCTTTCTATATGGTACTAGAGAAGGTTATGATGCAAGTCCAAGCAAAAAAATTTCTCAAAATTAGATTCTATGAAACTTTTTGAAATACTAGTTTCGGTCAAAAATCGTAGTATATTATACACAATTTATTCTATTTTTGGACAAAATATCAAATTAAATTGATGATTGTTCAAAATTCCATGAAACTTTTCTGATCCTTTCTATATGGTATTAGGGAAGGTTATGATGTAAGTCCAAGCAAAAACATTTCTAAAAATTAGATTCTATGAAACTTTTTGAAATACTAGTTTCGGTCAAAAATCGTAGTATATTATACACAATTGTATACTAGTTTCGTTTAAAAAATCAAATTAAATCGAGGAATGTTCGAAATGCTACGAAACTTTTCAGATCCTTTCTACATGGTACTAGAGAAGGTTATGATGCAAGTCCAAGCAAAAAAATATCTCAAAATTAGATTCTATGAAACTTTTTGAAATACTAGTTTCGGTAAACAATCGTAGTATATTATACACAATTTATACTAGTTTCGGTCAAAAAATCTAATTAAATCGAGGATTGTTCGAAATTCCATGAAACTTTTCAGATCCTTTCTATATGGTATTAGGGAAGGTTATGATGCATGTCCAAGCAAAAAAATTTCTCAAAATTAGACTCTATGAAACTTTTTGAAATACTAGTTTCGTTCAAAAATCGTAGTATATTATACACAATTTATACTATTTTTGGTCAAAAAATCAAATTAAATTGATGATTGTTCGAAATTCCATGAAAATTTTCAGATCCTTTCTATATGGTATGAGGGATGGTTATGATGCAAGTCCAAGCAAAAACATTTCTTAAAATCAGATTCTATGAAACTTTTTGAAATACTAGTTCGGTCAAAAATCGTAGTATATTATACACAATTTTATACTAGTTTCGTTCAAAAAATCAAATTAAATCGAGGATTGTTCGAAATGCTACGAAACTTTTCAGATCCTTTCTATATGGTACTAGAGAAGGTTGTGATGCAAGTCCAAGCAAAAAAATATCTCAAAATTAGATTCTATGAAACTTTTTGAAAAACTAGTTTCCGAAACAATCGTAGTATATTATACACAATTTTTTCTATTTTTGGTCAAAAAATCAAATTAAATTGATGATTGTTCGAAATTCTAGGAAACTTTTCTGATCCTTTCTATATGGTATTAGGGAAGGTTATGATGCAAGTCCAAGCAAAAACATTTCTCAAAATTAGATTCTATGAAACTTTTTGAAATACTAGTTTCGGTCAAAAATCGTAGTATATTATACACAATTTTATACTAGTTTCGTTTAAAAATCCAAATTAAATCGAGGATTGTTCGAAATGCTACGAAACTTTTCAAATCCTTTCTATATGGTACTAGAGAAGGTTATGATGCAAGTCCAAGCAAAAAAATATCTCAAAATTAGATTCTATGTAACATTTTGAAATAATAGTTTCGGTAAACAATCGTAGTAAATTATACACAATTATACTAGTTTCGGTCTAAAAATCTAATTAAATCGAGGATTGCTCGAAACTCCATGAAACTTTTCAGATCCTTTCTATTTGTTATTAGGGAAGGTTATGATGCAAGTCCAAGCAAAAAAATTTTTCAAAATTAGATTCTATGAAACTTTTTGAAATACTAGTTTCGGTCAAAAATCATAGTATATTATACACAATTTATACTATTTTTGGTCAAAAAATCAAATTAAATTGATGATTGTTCAAAATTCCACGAAACTTTTCAGATCCTTTCTATATGGTATTAGGGAAGGTTATGATGCAAGTCCAAGCAAAAACATTTCTAGAAATTAGATTCTATGAAACATTTTGAAATACTAGTTTCGGTCAAAAATCGTAGTATATTATACACAATTTTATACTAGTTTCGTTCAAAAAATCAAATTAAATCGAAGATTGTTCGAAATGCTACGAAACTTTTCAGATCCTTTCTATATGGTACTAGAGAAGGTTATGATGCAAGTCCATGCTAAAATAATCTCAAAATTAGATTCTATGAAACATTTTGAAATACTAGTTTCGGTAAACAATCGTAGTATATTATACACAATTTATACTAGTTTCGGTCAAAAAATCTAATTAAATCGAGGATTGTTCGAAATTCCATGAAACTTTTCAGATCCTTTCTATATGGTATTAGGGAAGGTTATGATGCAAGTCCAAGCAAAAACATTTCTCATAATTAGATTCTATGAAACTTTTTGAAATACTAGTTTCGGTCAAAAATCGTAGTATATTATACACAATTTTATACTAGTTTCGTTTAAAAAATCAAATTAAATCGAGGATTGTTCGAAATGCTACGAAACTTTTCAGATCCTTTCTATATGGTACTAGAGAAGGTTGTGATGCAAGTCCAAGCAAAAAAATATCTCAAAATTAGATTCTATGAAACTTTTTGAAAAACTAGTTTCCGTAAACAATCGTAGTATATTATACACTATTTATACTATTTTCGGACAAAAAATCTAATTAAATCGAGGATTGTTCGAAATTCCATGAAACTTTTCAGATCCTTTCTATATGGTATTAGGGAAGGTTATGATGCAAGTCCAAGCAAAATTTTTTCTCAAAATTAGATTCTATGAAACTTTTTGAAATACTAGTTTCGGTCAAAAATCGTAGTATATTATACACAATTTATACTATTTTTGGTCAAAAAATCAAATTAAATTGATGACTGTTCGAAATTCCATGATACTTTTCAGATCCTTTCTATATGGTATTAGGGATGGTTATGATGCAAGTCCAAGAAAAAACATTTCTCAAAATCAGATTCTATGAAACTTTTTGAAATACTAGTTTCGGTCAAAAATCGTAGTATATTATACACAATTTTATACTAGTTTCGTTCAAAAAATCAAATTAAATCGAGGATTGTTTGAAATGCTACGAAACGTTTCAGATCCTTTCTATATGGTACTAGAGAAGGTTATGATGCAAGTCCAAGCAAAAAAATTTCTCAAAATTAGATTCTATGAAACTTTTTGAAAAACTAGTTTCCGTAAACAATCGTAGTATATTATACACAATTTATACTATTTTCGGACAAAAAATCTAATTAAATCGAGGATTGTTCGAAATTCCATGAAACTTTTCAGATCCTTTCTATATGGTATTAGGGAAGGTTATGATGCAAGTCCAAGCAAAATTTTTTCTCAAAATTAGATTCTATGAAACTTTTTGAAATACTAGTTTCGGTCAAAAATCGTAGTATATTATACACAATTTATACTATTTTTGGTCAAAAAATCAAATTAAATTGATGATTGTTCGAAATTCCATGATACTTTTCAGATCCTTTCTATATGGTATTAGGGATGGTTATGATGCAAGTCCGAGCAAAAACATTTCTCAAAATCAGATTCTATGAAACTTTTTGAAATACTAGTTTCGGTCAAAAATCGTAGTATATTATACACAATTTTATACTAGTTTCGTTCAAAAAATCAAATTCAATCGAGGATTGTTTGAAATGCTACGAAACGTTTCAGATCCTTTCTATATGGTACTAGAGAAGGTTATGATGCAAGTCCAAGCAAAAAAATTTCTCAAAATTAGATTCTATGAAACTTTTTGAAAAACTAGTTTCCGTAAACAATCGTAGTATATTATACACAATTTATACTATTTTCGGACAAAAAATCTAATTAAATCGAGGATTGTTCGAAATTTTATGAAACTTTTCAGATCCTTTCTATATGGTATTAGGGAAGGTTATGATGCAAGTCCAAACAAAATTTTTTCTCAAAATTAGATTCTATGAAACTTTTTGAAATACTAGTTTCGGTCAAAAATCGTAGTATATTATACACAATTTATACTATTTTTGGTCAAAAAATCAAATTAAATTGATGATTGTTCGAAATTCCATGATACTTTTCAGATCCTTTCTATATGGTATTAGGGATGGTTATGATGCAAGTCCAAGCAAAAACATTTCTCAAAATCAGATTCTATGAAACTTTTTGAAATACTAGTTTCGGTCAAAAATCGTAGTATATTATACACAATTTTATACTAGTTTCGTTCAAAAAATCAAATTCAATCGAGGATTGTTTGAAATGCTACGAAACGTTTCAGATCCTTTCTATATGGTACTAGAGAAGGTTATGATGCAAGTCCAAGCAAAAAAATTTCTCAAAATTAGATTCTATGAAACTTTTTGAAAAACTAGTTTCCGTAAACAATCGTAGTATATTATACACAATTTATACTATTTTCGGACAAAAAATCTAATTAAATCGAGGATTGTTCGAAATTCCATGAAACTTTTCAGATCCTTTCTATATGGTATTAGGGAAGGTTATGATGCAAGTCCAAGCAAAATTTTTTCTCAAAATTAGATTCTATGAAACTTTTTGAAATACTAGTTTCGGTCAAAAATCGTAGTATCTTATACACAATTTATACTATTTTGGGTCAAAAAATCAAATTAAATTGATGATTGTTCGAAATTCCATGATACTTTTCAGATCCTTTCTATATGGTATTAGGGATGGTTAAGATGCAAGTCCAAGCAAAAACATTTCTCAAAATCAGATTCTATGAAACTTTTTGAAATACTAGTTTCGGTCAAAAATCGTAGTATATTATACACAATTTTATACTAGTTTCGTTCAAAAAATCAAATTAAATTGAGGATTGTTTGAAATGCTACGAAACTTTTCAGATCCTTTCTATATGGTACTAGAGAAGGTTATGATGCAAGTCCAAGCAAAAAAATTTCTCAAAATTAGATTCTATGAAACTTTTTGAAAAACTAGTTTCCGTAAACAATCTTAGTATATTATACACAATTTATACTATTTTCGGACAAAAAATCTAATTAAATCGAGGATTGTTCGAAATTCCATGAAACTTTTCAGATCCTTTCTATATGGTATTAGGGAAGGTTATGATACAAGTCCAAGCAAAAATTTTTCTCAAAATTAGATTCTATGAAACTTTTTGAAATACTAGTTTCGGTCAAAAATCGTAGTATATTATACACAATTTATACTATTTTTGGTCAAAAAATCAAATTAAATTGATGATTGTTCGAAATTCCATGATACTTTTCAGATCCTTTCTAAATGGTATTATGGATGGTTATGATGCAAGTCCAAGCAAAAACATTTCTCAAAATCAGATTCTATGAAACTTTTTGAAATACTAGTTTCGGTCAAAAATCGTAGTATATTATACACAATTTTATACTAGTTTCGTTCAAAAAATCAAATTAAATCGAGGATTGTTTGAAATGCTACGGAACTTTTCAGATCCTTTCTATATGGTACTAGAGAAAGTTATGATGCAAGTCCAAGCAAAAAAATTTCTCAAAATTAGATTCTATGAAACTTTTTGAAATACTAGTTTGGGTAAAAAAACATTGTATATTATACACAATTTATACTATTTTTGGTCAAAAAATCAAATTAAATTGATGATTGTTCAAAATTCCATGAATCTTTTCAGATCCTTTCTATATGGTATTAGGGAAGGTTATGATGCAAGCCCAAGCAAAAATATTTCTCAAAATTAGATTCTATGAAACTTTTTGAAATACTAGTTTCGGTCAAAAATCGTAGTATATTATACACAATTTTATACTAGTTTCGTTTAAAAAATCAAATTAAATCGAGGATTGTTCGAAATGCTACGAAACTTTTCAGATCCTTTCTATATGGTACTAAAGAAGGTTATGATGCAAGTCCAAGCAAAAAAATATCTCAAAATTAGATTCTATGAAACTTTTTGAAATACTAGTTTCGGTAAACAATCGTAGTATATTATACACAATTTATACTAGTTTCGGTCAAAAAATCTAACTAAATCGAGGATTGTTCGAAATTCCATGAAACTTTTCAGATCCTATCTATATGGTATTAGGGAAGGTTATGATGCAAGTCCAAGCAAAAACATTTCTAGAAATTAGATTCTATGAAACATTTTGAAATACTAGTTTTGGTCAAAAATCGTAGTATATTATACACAATTTTATACTAGTTTCGTTCAAAAAATCAAATTAAATCGAAGATTGTTCGAAATGCTACGAAACTTTTCAGATCCTATCTATATGGTACTAGAGAAGGTTATGATGCAAGTCCATGCTAAAAAAATCTCAAAATTAGATTCTATGAAACATTTTGAAATACTAGTTTCGGTAAACAATCGTAGTATATTATACACAATTTATACTAGTTTCGGTCAAAAAATCTAATTAAATCGAGGATTGTTCGAAATTCCATGAAACTTTTCAGATCCTTTCTATATGGTATTAGGGAAGGTTATGATGCAAGTCCAAGCAAAAACATTTCTCAAAATTAGATTCTATGAAACTTTTTGTAATACTAGTTTCGGTCAAAAATCGTAGTATATTATACACAATTTTATACTAGTTTCGTTTAAAAAATCAAATTAAATCGAGGATTGTTCGAAATGCTACGAAACTTTTCAGATCCTTTCTATATGGTACTAGAGAAGGTTGTGATGCAAGTCCAAGCAAAAAAATATCTCAAAATTAGATTCTATGAAACTTTTTGAAAAACTAGTTTCCGTAAACAATCGTGGTATATTATACACAATTTATACTATTTTCGGACAAAAAATCTAATTAAATCGAGGATTGTTCGAAATTCCATGAAAATTTTCAGATCCTTTCTATATGGTATTAGGGAAGGTTATGATGCAAGTCCAAGCAAAATTTTTTCTCAAAATTAGATTCTATGAAACTTTTTGAAATACTAGTTTCGGTCAAAAATCGTAGTATATTATACACAATTTATACTATTTTTGGTCAAAAAATCAAATTAAATTGATGATTGTTCGAAATTCCATGATACTTTTCAGATCCTTTCTATATGGTATTAGGGATGGTTAAGATGCAAGTCCAAGCAAAAACATTTCTCAAAATCAGATTCTATGAAACTTTTTGAAATACTAGTTTCGGTCAAAAATCGTAGTATATTATACACAATTTTATACTAGTTTCGTTCAAAAAATCAAATTAAATCGAGGATTGTTTGAAATGCTACGAAACTTTTCAGATCCTTTCTATATGGTACTAGAGAAGGTTATGATGCAAGTCCAAGCAAAAAAATTTCTCAAAATTAGATTCTATGAAACTTTTTGAAAAACTAGTTTCCGTAAACAATCGTAGTATATTATACACAATTTATACTATTTTCGGACAAAAAATCTAATTAAATCGAGGATTGTTCGAAATTCCATGAAACTTTTCAGATCCTTTCTATATGGTATTAGGGAAGGTTATGATACAAGTCCAAGCAAAATTTTTTCTCAAAATTAGATTCTATGAAACTTTTTGAAATACTAGTTTCGGTCAAAAATCGTAGTATATTATACACAATTTATACTATTTTTGGTCAAAAAATCAAATTAAATTGATGATTGTTCGAAATTCCATGATACTTTTCAGATCCTTTCTAAATGGTATTAGGGATGGTTATGATGCAAGTCCAAGCAAAAACATTTCTCAAAATCAGATTCTATGAAACTTTTTGAAATACTAGTTTCGGTCAAAAATCGTAGTATATTATACACAATTTTATACTAGTTTCGTTCAAAAAATCAAATTAAGTCGAGGATTGTTTGAAATGCTACGAAACTTTTCAGATCCTTTCTATATGGTACTAGAGAAAGTTATGATGCAAGTCCAAGCAAAAAAATTTCTCAAAATTAGATTCTATGAAACTTTTTGAAATACTAGTTTGGGTAAAAAAACATAGTATATTATACACAATTTATACTATTTTTGGTCAAAAAATCAAATTAAATTGATGATTGTTCAAAATTCCATGAATCTTTTCAGATCCTTTCTATATGGTATTAGGGAAGGTTATGATGCAAGCCCAAGCAAAAATATTTCTCAAAATTAGATTCTATGAAACTTTTTGAAATACTAGTTTCGGTCAAAAATCGTAGTATATTATACACAATTTTATACTAGTTTCGTTTAAAATATCAAATTAAATCGAGGATTGTTCGAAATGCTACGAAACTTTTCAGATCCTTTCTATATGGTACTAAAGAAGGTTATGATGCAAGTCCAAGCAAAAAAATATCTCAAAATTAGATTCTATGAAACTTTTTGAAATACTAGTTTCGGTAAACAATCGTAGTATATTATACACAATTTATACTAGTTTCGGTCAAAAAATCTAACTAAATCGAGGATTGTTCGAAATTCCATGAAACTTTTCAGATCCTTTCTATATGGTATTAGGGAAGGTTATG
Source organism: Lathyrus aphaca (assembly GCA_963966055.1). NCBI lineage: Eukaryota > Viridiplantae > Streptophyta > Magnoliopsida > Fabales > Fabaceae > Lathyrus > Lathyrus aphaca. The sequence continues at coordinate 35,214,970 of OZ014523.1, forward strand.
ATGCAAGTCCAAGCAAAAACATTTCTCAAAATTAGATTCTATGAAACTTTTTGTAATACTAGTTTCGGTCAAAAATCGTAGTATATTATACACAATTTTATACTAGTTTCGTTTAAAAAATCAAATTAAATTGAGGATTGTTCGAAATGCTACGAAACTTTTCAGATCCTTTCTATATGGTACTAGAGAAGGTTGTGATGCAAGTCCAAGCAAAAAAATATCTCAAAATTAGATTCTATGAAACTTTTTGAAAAACTAGTTTCCGTAAATAATCGTAGTATATTATACACAATTTATACTATTTTCGGACAAAAAATCTAATTAAATCGAGGATTGTTCGAAATTCCATGAAACTTTTCAGATCCTTTCTATATGGTATTAGGGAAGGTTATGATGCAAGTCCAAGCAAAATTTTTTCTCAAAATTAGATTCTATGAAACTTTTTGAAATACTAGTTTCGGTCAAAAATCGTAGTATATTATACACAATTTATACTATTTTTGGTCAAAAAATCAAATTAAATTGATGATTGTTCGAAATTCCATGATACTTTTCAGATCCTTTCTATATGATATTAGGGATGGTTAAGATGCAAGTCCAAGCAAAAACATTTCTCAAAATCAGATTCTATGAAACTTTTTGAAATACTAGTTTCGGTCAAAAATCGTAGTATATTATACACAATTTATACTATTTTTGGTCAAAAAATCAAATTAAATTGATGATTGTTCGAAATTCCATGATACTTTTCAGATCCTTTCTAAATGGTATTAGGGATGGTTATGATGCAAGTCCAAGCAAAAACATTTCTCAAAATCAGATTCTATGAAACTTTTTGAAATACTAGTTTCGGTCAAAAATCGTAGTATATTATACACAATTTTATACTAGTTTCGTTCAAAAAATCAAATTAAATCGAGGATTGTTTGAAATGCTACGAAACTTTTCAGATCCTTTCTATATGGTACTAGAGAAAGTTATGATGCAAGTCCAAGCAAAAAAATTTCTCAAAATTAGATTCTATGAAACTTTTTGAAATACTAGTTTGGGTAAAAAAACATAGTATATTATACACAATTTATACTATTTTTGGTCAAAAAATCAAATTAAATTGATGATTGTTCAAAATTCCATGAATCTTTTCAGATCCTTTCTATATGGTATTAGGGAAGGTTATGATGCAAGCCCAAGCAAAAATATTTCTCAAAATTAGATTCTATGAAACTTTTTGAAATACTAGTTTCGGTCAAAAATCGTAGTATATTATACACAATTTTATACTAGTTTCGTTTAAAATATCAAATTAAATCGAGGATTGTTCGAAATGCTACGAAACTTTTCAGATCCTTTCTATATGGTACTAAAGAAGGTTATGATGCAAGTCCAAGCAAAAAAATATCTCAAAATTAGATTCTATGAAACTTTTTGAAATACTAGTTTCGGTAAACAATCGTAGTATATTATACACAATTTATACTAGTTTCGGTCAAAAAATCTAACTAAATCGAGGATTGTTCGAAATTCCATGAAACTTTTCAGATCCTTTCTATATGGTATTAGGGAAGGTTATGATGCAAGTCCAAGCAAAAACATTTCTCAAAATTAGATTCTATGAAACTTTTTGTAATACTAGTTTCGGTCAAAAATCGTAGTATATTATACACAATTTTATACTAGTTTCGTTTAAAAAATCAAATTAAATCGAGGATTGTTCGAAATGCTACGAAACTTTTCAGATCCTTTCTATATGGTACTAGAGAAGGTTGTGATGCAAGTCCAAGCAAAAAAATATCTCAAAATTAGATTCTATGAAACGTTTTGAAAAACTAGTTTCCGTAAACAATCGTAGTATATTATACACAATTTATACTATTTTCGGACAAAAAATCTAATTAAATCGAGGATTGTTCGAAATTCCATGAAAATTTTCAGATCCTTTCTATATGGTATTAGGGAAGGTTATGATGCAAGTCCAAGCAAAATTTTTTCTCAAAATTAGATTCTATGAAACTTTTTGAAATACTAGTTTCGGTCAAAAATCGTAGTATATTATACACAATTTATACTATTTTTGGTCAAAAAATCAAATTAAATTGATGATTGTTCGAAATTCCATGATACTTTTCAGATCCTTTCTATATGGTATTAGGGATGGTTAAGATGCAAGTCCAAGCAAAAACATTTCTCAAAATCAGATTCTATGAAACTTTTTGAAATACTAGTTTCGGTCAAAAATCGTAGTATATTATACACAATTTTATACTAGTTTCGTTCAAAAAATCAAATTAAATCGAGGATTGTTTGAAATGCTACGAAACTTTTCAGATCCTTTCTATATGGTACTAGAGAAGGTTATGATGCAAGTCCAAGCAAAAAAATTTCTCAAAATTAGATTCTATGAAACTTTTTGAAAAACTAGTTTCCGTAAACAATCGTAGTATATTATACACAATTTATACTATTTTCGGACAAAAAATCTAATTAAATCGAGGATTGTTCGAAATTCCATGAAACTTTTCAGATCCTTTCTATATGGTATTAGGGAAGGTTATGATACAAGTCCAAGCAAAATTTTTTCTCAAAATTAGATTCTATGAAACTTTTTGAAATACTAGTTTCGGTCAAAAATCGTAGTATATTATACACAATTTTATACTAGTTTCGTTTAAAATATCAAATTAAATCGAGGATTGTTCGAAATGCTACGAAACATTTCAGATCCTTTCTATATGGTACTAGAGAAGGTTATGATGCAAGTCCATGCTAAAAAAATCTCAAAATTAGATTCTATGAAACATTTTGAAATACTAGTTTCGGTAAACAATCGTAGTATATTATACACAATTTATACTAGTTTCGGTCAAAAAATCTAATTAAATCGAGGATTGTTCGAAATTCCATGAAACTTTTCAGATCCTTTCTATATGGTATTAGGGAAGGTTATGATGCAAGTCCAAGCAAAAACATTTCTCAAAATTAGATTCTATGAAACTTTTTGTAATACTAGTTTCGGTCAAAAATCGTAGTATATTATACACAATTTTATACTAGTTTCGTTTAAAAAATCAAATTAAATCGAGGATTGTTCGAAATGCTACGAAACTTTTCAGATCCTTTCTATATGGTACTAGAGAAGGTTGTGATGCAAGTCCAAGCAAAAAAATATCTCAAAATTAGATTCTATGAAACGTTTTGAAAAACTAGTTTCCGTAAACAATCGTAGTATATTATACACAATTTATACTATTTTCGGACAAAAAATCTAATTAAATTGAGGATTGTTCGAAATTCCATGAAAATTTTCAGATCCTTTCTATATGGTATTAGGGAAGGTTATGATGCAAGTCCAAGCAAAATTTTTTCTCAAAATTAGATTCTATGAAACTTTTTGAAATACTAGTTTCGGTCAAAAATCGTAGTATATTATACACAATTTATACTATTTTTGGTCAAAAAATCAAATTAAATTGATGATTGTTCGAAATTCCATGATACTTTTCAGATCCTTTCTATATGGTATTAGGGATGGTTAAGATGCAAGTCCAAGCAAAAACATTTCTCAAAATCAGATTCTATGAAACTTTTTGAAATACTAGTTTCGGTCAAAAATCGTAGTATATTATACACAATTTTATACTAGTTTCGTTCAAAAAATCAAATTAAATCGAGGATTGTTTGAAATGCTACGAAACTTTTCAGATCCTTTCTATATGGTACTAGAGAAGGTTATGATGCAAGTCCAAGCAAAAAAATTTCTCAAAATTAGATTCTATGAAACTTTTTGAAAAACTAGTTTCCGTAAACAATCGTAGTATATTATACACAATTTATACTATTTTCGGACAAAAAATCTAATTAAATCGAGGATTGTTCGAAATTCCATGAAACTTTTCAGATCCTTTCTATATGGTATTAGGGAAGGTTATGATACAAGTCCAAGCAAAATTTTTTCTCAAAATTAGATTCTATGAAACTTTTTGAAATACTAGTTTCGGTCAAAAATCGTAGTATATTATACACAATTTTATACTAGTTTCGTTTAAAATATCAAATTAAATCGAGGATTGTTCGAAATGCTACGAAACATTTCAGATCCTTTCTATATGGTACTAGAGAAGGTTATGATGCAAGTCCAAGCAAAAAAAATCTCAAAATTAGATTCTATGAAACATTTTGAAATACTAGTTTCGGTAAACAATCGTAGTATATTATACACAATTTATACTAGTTTCGGTCAAAAAATCTAATTAAATCGAGGATTGTTCGAAATTCCATGAAACTTTTCAGATCCTTTCTATATGGTATTAGGGAAGGTTATGATGCAAGTCCAAGCAAAAACATTTCTCAAAATTAGATTCTATGAAACTTTTTGTAATACTAGTTTCGGTCAAAAATCGTAGTATATTATACACAATTTTATACTAGTTTCGTTTAAAAAATCAAATTAAATCGAGGATTGTTCGAAATGCTACGAAACTTTTCAGATCCTTTCTATATGGTACTAGAGAAGGTTGTGATGCAAGTCCAAGCAAAAAAATATCTCAAAATTAGATTCTATGAAACGTTTTGAAAAACTAGTTTCCGTAAACAATCGTAGTATATTATACACAATTTATACTATTTTCGGACAAAAAATCTAATTAAATCGAGGATTGTTCGAAATTCCATGAAAATTTTCAGATCCTTTCTATATGGTATTAGGGAAGGTTATGATGCAAGTCCAAGCAAAATTTTTTCTCAAAATTAGATTCTATGAAACTTTTTGAAATACTAGTTTCGGTCAAAAATCGTAGTATATTATACACAATTTATACTATTTTTGGTCAAAAAATCAAATTAAATTGATGATTGTTCGAAATTCCATGATACTTTTCAGATCCTTTCTATATGGTATTAGGGATGGTTAAGATGCAAGTCCAAGCAAAAACATTTCTCAAAATCAGATTCTATGAAACTTTTTGAAATACTAGTTTCGGTCAAAAATCGTAGTATATTATACACAATTTTATACTAGTTTCGTTCAAAAAATCAAATTAAATCGAGGATTGTTTGAAATGCTACGAAACTTTTCAGATCCTTTCTATATGGTACTAGAGAAGGTTATGATGCAAGTCCAAGCAAAAAAATTTCTCAAAATTAGATTCTATGAAACTTTTTGAAAAACTAGTTTCCGTAAACAATCGTAGTATATTATACACAATTTATACTATTTTCGGACAAAAAATCTAATTAAATCGAGGATTGTTCGAAATTCCATGAAACTTTTCAGATCCTTTCTATATGGTATTAGGGAAGGTTATGATACAAGTCCAAGCAAAATTTTTTCTCAAAATTAGATTCTATGAAACTTTTTGAAATACTAGTTTCGGTCAAAAATCGTAGTATATTATACACAATTTTATACTAGTTTCGTTTAAAATATCAAATTAAATCGAGGATTGTTCGAAATGCTACGAAACATTTCAGATCCTTTCTATATGGTACTAGAGAAGGTTATGATGCAAGTCCATGCTAAAAAAATCTCAAAATTAGATTCTATGAAACATTTTGAAATACTAGTTTCGGTAAACAATCGTAGTATATTATACACAATTTATACTAGTTTCGGTCAAAAAATCTAATTAAATCGAGGATTGTTCGAAATTCCATGAAACTTTTCAGATCCTTTCTATATGGTATTAGGGAAGGTTATGATGCAAGTCCAAGCAAAAACATTTCTCAAAATTAGATTCTATGAAACTTTTTGTAATACTAGTTTCGGTCAAAAATCGTAGTATATTATACACAATTTTATACTAGTTTCGTTTAAAAAATCAAATTAAATCGAGGATTGTTCGAAATGCTACGAAACTTTTCAGATCCTTTCTATATGGTACTAGAGAAGGTTGTGATGCAAGTCCAAGCAAAAAAATATCTCAAAATTAGATTCTATGAAACGTTTTGAAAAACTAGTTTCCGTAAACAATCGTAGTATATTATACACAATTTATACTATTTTCGGACAAAAAATCTAATTAAATCGAGGATTGTTCGAAATTCCATGAAAATTTTCAGATCCTTTCTATATGGTATTAGGGAAGGTTATGATGCAAGTCCAAGCAAAATTTTTTCTCAAAATTAGATTCTATGAAACTTTTTGAAATACTAGTTTCGGTCAAAAATCGTAGTATATTATACACAATTTATACTATTTTTGGTCAAAAAATCAAATTAAATTGATGATTGTTCGAAATTCCATGATACTTTTCAGATCCTTTCTATATGGTATTAGGGATGGTTAAGATGCAAGTCCAAGCAAAAACATTTCTCAAAATCAGATTCTATGAAACTTTTTGAAATACTAGTTTCGGTCAAAAATCGTAGTATATTATACACAATTTTATACTAGTTTCGTTCAAAAAATCAAATTAAATCGAGGATTGTTTGAAATGCTACGAAACTTTTCAGATCCTTTCTATATGGTACTAGAGAAGGTTATGATGCAAGTCCAAGCAAAAAAATTTCTCAAAATTAGATTCTATGAAACTTTTTGAAAAACTAGTTTCCGTAAACAATCGTAGTATATTATACACAATTTATACTATTTTCGGACAAAAAATCTAATTAAATCGAGGATTGTTCGAAATTCCATGAAACTTTTCAGATCCTTTCTATATGGTATTAGGGAAGGTTATGATACAAGTCCAAGCAAAATTTTTTCTCAAAATTAGATTCTATGAAACTTTTTGAAATACTAGTTTCGGTCAAAAATCGTAGTATATTATACACAATTTTATACTAGTTTCGTTTAAAATATCAAATTAAATCGAGGATTGTTCGAAATGCTACGAAACATTTCAGATCCTTTCTATATGGTACTAGAGAAGGTTATGATGCAAGTCCATGCTAAAAAAATCTCAAAATTAGATTCTATGAAACATTTTGAAATACTAGTTTCGGTAAACAATCGTAGTATATTATACACAATTTATACTAGTTTCGGTCAAAAAATCTAATTAAATCGAGGATTGTTCGAAATTCCATGAAACTTTTCAGATCCTTTCTATATGGTATTAGGGAAGGTTATGATGCAAGTCCAAGCAAAAACATTTCTCAAAATTAGATTCTATGAAACTTTTTGTAATACTAGTTTCGGTCAAAAATCGTAGTATATTATACACAATTTTATACTAGTTTCGTTTAAAAAATCAAATTAAATCGAGGATTGTTCGAAATGCTACGAAACTTTTCAGATCCTTTCTATATGGTACTAGAGAAGGTTGTGATGCAAGTCCAAGCAAAAAAATATCTCAAAATTATATTCTATGAAACTTTTTGAAAAACTAGTTTCCGTAAACAATCGTAGTATATTATACACAATTTATACTATTTTCGGACAAAAAATCTAATTAAATCGAGGATTGTTCGAAATTCCATGAAACTTTTCAGATCCTTTCTATATGGTATTAGGGAAGGTTATGATGCAAGTCCAAGCAAAATTTTTTCTCAAAATTAGATTCTATGAAACTTTTTGAAATACTAGTTTCGGTCAAAAATCGTAGTATATTATACACAATTTATACTATTTTTTGTCAAAAAATCAAATTAAATTGATGATTGTTCGAAATTCCATGATACTTTTCAGATCCTTTCTATATGGTATAAGGGATGGTTATGATGCAAGTCCAAGCAAAAACATTTCTCAAAATCAGATTCTATGAAACTTTTTGAAATACTAGTTTCGGTCAAAAATCGTAGTATATTATACATAATTTTATACTAGTTTCGTTCAAAAAATCAAATTAAATCGAGGATTGTTCGAAATGCTACGAAACTTTTCAGATCCTTTCTATATGGTACTAGAGAAGGTTATGATGCAAGTCCAAGCAAAAAAATATCTCAAAATTAGATTCTATGAAACTTTTTGAAATACTAGTTTCCGTAAACAATCGTAGTATATTATACACAATTTATACTATTTTCGGACAAAAAATCTAATTAAATCGAGGATTGTTCGAAATTCCATGAAACTTTTCAGATCTTTTCTATATGGTATTAGGGAAGGTTATGATGCAAGTCCAAGCAAAATTTTTTCTCAAAATTAGATTCTATGAAACTTTTTGAAATACTAGTTTCGGTCAAAAATCGTAGTATATTATACACAATTTATACTATTTTTGGTCAAAAAATCAAATTAAATCGAAGATTGTTCGAAATGCTACGAAACTTTTCAGATCCTTTCTATATGGTACTAGAGAAGGTTATGATGCAAGTCCATGCTAAAAAAATCTCAAAATTAGATTCTATGAAACATTTTGAAATACTAGTTTCGGTAAACAATCGTAGTATATTATACACAATTTATACTAGTTTCGGTCAAAAAATCTAATTAAATCGAGGATTGTTCGAAATTCCATGAAACTTTTCAGATCCTTTCTATATGGTATTAGGGAAGGTTATGATGCAAGTCCAAGCAAAAACATTTCTCAAAATTAGATTCTATGAAACTTTTTGAAATACTAGTTTCGGTCAAAAATCGTAGTATATTATACACAATTTTATACTAGTTTCGTTTAAAAAATCAAATTAAATCGAGGATTGTTTGAAATGCTACGAAACTTTTCAGATCCTTTCTATATGGTACTAGAGAAGGTTATGATGCAAGTCCAAGCAAAAAAATTTCTCAAAATTAGATTCTATGAAACTTTTTGAAAAACTAGTTTCCGTAAACAATCGTAGTATATTATACACAATTTATACTATTTTCGGACAAAAAATCTAATTAAATCAAGGATTGTTCGAAATTCCATGAATCTTTTCAGATCCTTTCTATATGGTATTAGGGAAGGTTATGATGCAAGCCCAAGCAAAATTTTTTCTCAAAATTAGATTCTATGAAACTTTTTGAAATACTAGTTTCGGTCAAAAATCGTAGTATATTATACACAATTTATACTATTTTTGGTCAAAAAATCAAATTAAATTGATGATTGTTCGAAATTCCATGATACTTTTCAGATCCTTTCTATATGGTATTAGGGATGGTTATGATGCAAATCAAAGCAAAAACATTTCTCAATATCAGATTCTATGAAACTTTTTGAAATACTAGTTTCGATCAAAAATCGTAGTATATTATACACAATTTTATACTAGTTTCGTTCAAAAAATCAAATTAAATCGAGGATTGTTTGAAATGCTACGAAACTTTTCAGATCCTTTCTATATGGTACTAGAGAAGGTTATGATGCAAGTCCAAGCAAAAAAATTTCTCAAAATTAGATTCTATGAAACTTTTTGAAAAACTAGTTTCCGTAAACAATCGTAGTATATTATACACAATTTATACTATTTTCGGACAAAAAATCTAATTAAATCGAGGATTGTTCGAAATTCCATGAAACTTTTCAGATCCTTTCTATATGGTATTAGGGAAGGTTATGATGCAAGTCCAAGCAAAAACATTTCTCAAAATTAGATTCTATGAAACTTTTTTAAATACTAGTTTCGGTCAAAAATCGTAGTATATTATACACAATTTTATACTAGTTTTGTTTAAAAAATCAAATTAAATCGAGGATTGTTTGAAATGCTACGAAACTTTTCAGATCCTTTCTATATGGTACTAGAGAAGGTTATGATGCAAGTCCAAGCAAAAAAATTTCTCAAAATTAGATTCTATGAAACTTTTTGAAAAACTAGTTTCCGTAAACAATCGTAGTATATTATACACAATTTATACTATTTTCGGACTAAAAATCTAATTAAATCAAGGATTGTTCGAAATTCCATGAATCTTTTCAGATCCTTTCTATATGGTATTAGGGAAGGTTATGATGCAAGCCCAAGCAAAATTTTTTCTCAAAATTAGATTCTATGAAACTTTTTGAAATACTAGTTTCGGTCAAAAATCGTAGTATATTATACACAATTTATACTATTTTTGGTCAAAAAATCAAATTAAATTGATGATTGTTCGAAATTCCATGATACTTTTCAGATCCTTTCTATATGGTATTAGGGATGGTTATGATGCAAGTCAAAGCAAAAACATTTCTCAATATCAGATTCTATGAAACTTTTTGAAATACTAGTTTCGGTCAAAAATCGTAGTATATTATACACAATTTTATACTAGTTTCGTTCAAAAAATCAAATTAAATCGAGGATTGTTTGAAATGCTACGAAACTTTTCAGATCCTTTCTATATGGTACTAGAGAAGGTTATGATGCAAGTCCAAGCAAAAAAATTTCTCAAAATTAGATTCTATGAAACTTTTTGAAAAACTAGTTTCCGTAAACAATCGTAGTATATTATACACAATTTATACTATTTTCGGACAAAAAATCTAATTAAATCGAGGATTGTTCGAAATTCCATGAAACTTTTCAGATCCTTTCTATATGGTATTAGGGAAGGTTATGATGCAAGTCCAAGCAAAAACATTTCTCAAAATTAGATTCTATGAAACTTTTTTAAATACTAGTTTCGGTCAAAAATCGTAGTATATTATACACAATTTTATACTAGTTTTGTTTAAAAAATCAAATTAAATCGAGGATTGTTTGAAATGCTACGAAACTTTTCAGATCCTTTCTATATGGTACTAGAGAAGGTTATGATGCAAGTCCAAGCAAAAAAATTTCTCAAAATTAGATTCTATGAAACTTTTTGAAAAACTAGTTTCCGTAAACAATCGTAGTATATTATACACAATTTATACTATTTTCGGACAAAAAATCTAATTAAATCAAGGATTGTTCGAAATTCCATGAATCTTTTCAGATCCTTTCTATATGGTATTAGGGAAGGTTATGATGCAAGCCCAAGCAAAATTTTTTCTCAAAATTAGATTCTATGAAACTTTTTGAAATACTAGTTTCGGTCAAAAATCGTAGTATATTATACACAATTTATACTATTTTTGGTCAAAAAATCAAATTAAATTGATGATTGTTCGAAATTCCATGATACTTTTCAGATCCTTTCTATATGGTATTAGGGATGGTTATGATGCAAGTCAAAGCAAAAACATTTCTCAATATCAGATTCTATGAAACTTTTTGAAATACTAGTTTCGGTCAAAAATCGTAGTATATTATACACAATTTTATACTAGTTTCGTTCAAAAAATCAAATTAAATCGAGGATTGTTTGAAATGCTACGAAACTTTTCAGATCCTTTCTATATGGTACTAGAGAAGGTTATGATGCAAGTCCAAGCAAAAAAATTTCTCAAAATTAGATTCTATGAAACTTTTTGAAAAACTAGTTTCCGTAAACAATCGTAGTATATTATACACAATTTATACTATTTTCGGACAAAAAATCTAATTAAATCGAGGATTGTTCGAAATTCCATGAAACTTTTCAGATCCTTTCTATATGGTATTAGGGAAGGTTATGATGCAAGTCCAAGCAAAATTTTTTCTCAAAATTAGATTCTATGAAACTTTTTGAAATACTAGTTTCGGTCAAAAATCGTAGTATATTATACACAATTTATACTATTTTTGGTCAAAAAATCAAATTAAATTGATGATTGTTCGAAATTCCATGATACTTTTCAGATCCTTTCTAAATGGTATCAGGGATGGTTATGATGCAAGTCCAAGCAAAATTATTTCTCAAAATCAGATTCTATGAAACTTTTTGAAATACTAGTTTCGGTCAAAAATCGTAGTATATTATACACAATTTTATATTAGTTTCGTTCAAAAAATCAAATTAAATCGAGGATTGTTTGAAATGCTACGAAACTTTTCATATCCTTTCTATATGGTACTAGAGAAGGTTATGATGCAAGTCCAAGCAAAAAAATTTCTCAAAATTAGACGCTATGAAACTTTTTGAAATACTAGTTTGGGTAAAAAATCATAGTATATTATACACAATTTATACTATTTTTGGTCAAAAAATCAAATTAAATTGATGATTGTTCAAAATTCCATGAATCTTTTCAGATCCTTTCTATATGGTATTAGGGAAGGTTATGATGCAAGCCCAAGCAAAAATATTTCTCAAAATTAGATTCTATGAAACTTTTTGAAATACTAGTTTTGGTCAAAAATCGTAGTATATTATACACAATTTTATACTAGTTTCGTTTAAAAAATCAAATTAAATCGAGGATTGTTCGAAATGCTACGAAACTTTTCAGATCCTTTCTATATGGTACTAGAGAAGGTTATGATGCAAGTCCAAGCAAAAAAATATCTCAAAATTAGATTCTATGAAACTTTTTGAAATACTAGTTTCGGTAAACAATCGTAGTATATTATACACAATTTATACTAGTTTCGGTCAAAAAATCTAACTAAATCGAGGATTGTTCGAAATTCCATGAAACTTTTCAGATCCTTTCTATATGGTATTAGGGAAGGTTATGATGCAAGTCCAAGCAAAAACATTTCTAGAAATTAGATTCTATGAAACATTTTGAAATACTAGTTTGGGTAAAAAATCATAGTATATTATACACAATTTATACTATTTTTGGTCAAAAAATCAAATTAAATTGATGATTGTTCAAAATTCCATGAATCTTTTCAGATCCTTTCTATATGGTATTAGGGAAGGTTATGATGCAAGCCCAAGCAAAAATATTTCTCAAAATTAGATTCTATGAAACTTTTTGAAATACTAGTTTCGGTCAAAAATCGTAGTATATTATACACAATTTTATACTAGTTTCGTTCAAAAAATCAAATTAAATCGAAGATTGTTCGAAATGCTATGAAACTTTTCAGATCCTTTCTATATGGTACTAGAGAAAGTTATGATGCAAGTCCATGCTAAAAAAATCTCAAAATTAGATTCTATGAAACATTTTGAAATACTAGTTTCGGTAAACAATCGTAGTATATTATACACAATTTATACTAGTTTCGGTCAAAAAATCTAATTAAATCGAGGATTGTTCGAAATTCCATGAAACTTTTCAGATCCTTTCTATATGGTATTAGGGAAGGTTATGATGCAAGTCCAAGCAAAAACATTTCTCAAAATTATATTCTATGAAACTTTTTGAAATACTAGTTTCGGTCAAAAATCGTAGTATATTATACACAATTTTATACTAGTTTCGTTTAAAAAATCAAATTAAATCGAGGATTGTTCGAAATGCTACGAAACTTTTCAGATCCTTTCTATATGGTACTAGAGAAGGTTGTGATGCAAGTCCAAGCAAAAAAATATCTCAAAATTAGATTCTATGAAACTTTTTGAAAAACTAGTTTCCGTAAACAATCGTAGTATATTATACACAATTTATACTATTTTCGGACAAAAAATCTAATTATATCGAGGATTGTTCGAAATTCCATGAAACTTTTCAGATCCTTTCTATATGGTATTAGGGAAGGTTATGATGCAAGTCCAAGCAAAATTTTTTCTAAAAATTAGATTCTATGAAACTTTTTGAAATACTAGTTTCGGTCAAAAATCGTAGTATATTATACACAATTTATACTATTTTTGGACAAAAAATCAAGTTAAATTGATGATTGTTCGAAATTCCATGATACTTTTCAGATCCTTTCTATATGGTATTAGGGATGGTTATGATGCAAGTCCAAGCAAAAACATTTCTCAAAATCAGATTCTATGAAACTTTTTGAAATACTAGTTTCGGTCAAAAATCGTAGTATATTATACACAATTTTATACTAGTTTCGTTCAAAAAATCAAATTAAATCGAGGATTGTTTGAAATGCTACGAAACTTTTCAGATCCTTTCTATATGGTACTAGAGAAGGTTATTATGCAAGTCCAAGCAAAAAAATTTCTCAAAATTAGATTCTATGAAACTTTTTGAAAAACTAGTTTCCGTAAACAATCGTAGTATATTATACACAATTTATACTATTTTCGGACAAAAAATCTAATTAAATCGAGGATTGTTCGAAATTCCATGAAACTTTTCAGATCCTTTCTATATGGTATTAGGGAAGGTTATGATGCAAGTCCAAGCAAAATTTTTTCTCAAAATTAGATTCTATGAAACTTTTTGAAATACTAGTTTCGGTCAAAAATCGTAGTATATTATACACAATTTATACTATTTTTGTTCAAAAAATCAAATTAAATTGATGATTGTTCGAAATTCCATGATACTTTTCAGATCCTTTCTATATGGTATTAGGGATGGTTATGATGCAAGTCCAAGCAAAAACATTTCTCAAAATCAGATTCTATGAAACTTTTTGAAATACTAGTTTCGGTCAAAAATCGTAGTATATTATACACAATTTTATACTAGTTTCGTTCAAAAAATCAAATTAAATCGAGGATTGTTTGAAATGCTACGAAACTTTTCAGATCCTTTCTATATGGTACTAGAGAAGGTTATGATGCAAGTCCAAGCAAAAAAATTTCTCAAAATTAGATTCTATGAAACTTTTTGAAATACTAGTTTGGGTAAAAAATCATAGTATATTATACACAATTTATACTATTTTTGGTCAAAAAATCAAATTAAATTGATGATGGTTCAAAATTCCATGAATCTTTTCAGATCCTTTCTATATGGTATTAGGGAAGGTTATGATGCAAGCCAAAGCAAAAATATTTCTCAAAATCAGATTCTATGAAACTATTTGAAATACTAGTTTCGGTCAAAAATCGTAGTATATTATACACAATTTTATACTAGTTTCGTTTAAAAAATCAAATTAAATCGAGGATTGTTCGAAATGCTACGAAAATTTTCAGATCCTTTCTATATGGTACTAGAGAAGGTTCTGATGCAAGTCCAATTAAAAAAATATCTCAAAATTAGATTCTATGAAACTTTTTGAAATACTAGTTTCGGTAAACAATCGTAGTATATTATACACAATTTATACTAGGTTCGGTCAAAAAATCTAATTAAATCGAGGATTGTTCGAAATTCCATGAAAATTTTCAGATCCTTTCTATATGGTATTAGGGATGGTTATGATGCAAGTCCAAGCAAAAACATTTCTCAAAATCAGATTCTATGAAACTTTTTGAAATACTAGTTTCGGGCAAAAATCGTAGTATATTATACACAATTTTATACTAGTTTCGTTTAAAAAATCAAATTAAATCGAGGATTGTTCGAAATGCTACGAAACTTTTCAAATCCTTTCTATATGGTACTAGAGAAGGTTCTGATGCAAGTCCAATTAAAAAAATATCTCAAAATTAGATTCTATGAAACTTTTTGAAATACTAGTTTCGGTAAACAATCGTAGTATATTATACAAAATTTATACTAGGTTCGGTCAAAAAATCTAATTAAATCTAGGATTGTTCGAAATTCCATGAAAATTTTCAGATCCTTTCTATATGGTATTAGGGATGGTTATGATGCAAGTCCAAGCAAAAGCATTTCTCAAAATCAGATTCTATGAAACTTTTTGAAATACTAGTTTCGGTAAAAAATCGTAGTATATTATACACAATTTAATACTAGTTTCGTTTAAAAAATCAAATTAAATCGAGGATTGTTCGAAATGCTACGAAACTTTTCAGATCCTTTCTATATGGTACTAGAGAAGGTTCTGATGCAAGTCCAAGCAAAAAAATATCTCAAAATTAGATTCTCTGAAACTTTTTGAAATACTAGTTTCGGTAAACAATCGTAGTATATTATACACAATTTATACTAGTTTCGGTCAAAAAATCTAATTAAATCGAGGATTGTTCGAAATTCCATGAAACTTTTCAGATCCTTTCTATATGGTATTAGGGAAGGTTATAATGCAAGTCCAAGCAAAAACATTTCTCAAAATCAGATTCTATGAAACTTTTTGAAATACTAGTTTCGGTCAAAAATCGTAGTATATTATACACAATTTTATACTAGTTTCTATCAAAATATCAAATTAAATCGAGGATTGTTCGAAATGCTACGAAAATTTTCAGATCCTTTATATATGGTACTAGAGAAGGTTATGATGTAAGTCCAACCAAAAAAATTTCTCAAAATTAGATTCTATGAAACTTTTTGAAATACTAGTTTCGGTCAAAAATCATAGTATATTATACACAATTTATACTATTTTTGGTCAAAAAATCAAATTAAATTGATGATTGTTCAAAATTCCACGAAACTTTTCAGATCCTTTCTATATGGTATTAGGGAAGGTTATGATGCAAGTCCAAGCAAAAACATTTCTAGAAATTAGATTCTATGAAACATTTTGAAATACTAGTTTCGGTCAAAAATCGTAGTATATTATACACAATTTTATACTAGTTTCGTTTAAAAAATCAAATTAAATCGAGGATTGTTCGAAATGCTACGAAACTTTTCAGATCCTTTCTATATGGTACTAGAGAAGGTTCTGATGCAAGTCCAAGCAAAAAAATATCTCAAAATTAGATTCTATGAAACTTTTTGAAATACTAGTTTCGGTAAACAATCGTAGTATATTATACACAATTTATACTAGTTTCGGTCAAAAAATCTAATTAAATCGAGGATTGTTCGAAATTCCATGAAACTTTTCAGATCCTTTCTATATGGTATTAGGGAAGGTTATGATGCAAGTCCAAGGAAAAACATTTCTCAAAATCAGATTCTATGAAACTTTTTGAAATACTAGTTTCGGTCAAAAATCGTAGTATATTATACACAATTTTATACTAGTTTCGTTTAAAAAATCAAATTAAATCGAGGATTGTTCGAAATGCTACGAAACTTTTCAGATCCTTTCTATATGGTACTAGAGAAGGTTATGATGCAAGTCCAAGCAAAAAAATATCTCAAAATTAGATTCTCTGAAACTTTTTGAAATACTAGTTTCGGTAAACAATCGTAGTATATTATACACAATTTATACTAGTTTCGGTCAAAAAATCTAATTAAATCGAGGATTGTTCGAAATTCCATGAAACTTTTCAGATCCTTTCTATATGGTATTAGGGAAGGTTATAATGCAAGTCCAAGCAAAAACATTTCTCAAAATCAGATTCTATGAAACTTTTTGAAATACTAGTTTCGGTCAAAAATCATAGTATATTATACACAATTTTATACTAGTTTCTATCAAAATATCAAATTAAATCGAGGATTGTTCGAAATGCTACGAAAATTTTGAGATCCTTTATATATGGTACTAGAGAAGGTTATGATGTAAGTCCAACCAAAAAAATTTCTCAAAATTAGATTCTATGAAACTTTTTGAAATACTAGTTTCGGTCAAAAATCGTAGTATATTATACACAATTTATTCTATTTTTGGTCAAAAAATCAAATTAAATTGATGATTGTTCGAAATTACAAGAAACTTTTCTGATCCTTTCTATATGGTATTAGGGAAGGTTATGATGCAAGTCCAAGCAAAAACATTTCTCAAAATTAGATTCTATGAAACTTTTTGAAATACTAGTTTCGGTCAAAAATCGTAGTATATTATACACAATTTTATACTAGTTTCGTTTAAAAATCCAAATTAAATCGAGGATTGTTCGAAATGCTACGAAACTTTTCAAATCCTTTCTATATGGTACTAGAGAAGGTTATGATGCAAGTCCAAGCAAAAAAATATCTCAAAATTAGATTCTATGAAAAATTTTGAAATAATAGTTTCGGTAAACAATCGTAGTAAATTATACACAATTATACTAGTTTCGGTCAAAAAATCTAATTAAATCGAGGATTGTTCGAAACACCATGAAACTTTTCAGATCCTTTCTATTTGTTATTAGGGAAGGTTATGATGCAAGTCCAAGTAAAAAAAATTTTCAAAATTAGATTCTATGAAACTTTTTGAAATACTAGTTTCGGTCAAAAATCATAGTATATTATACACAATTTATACTATTTTTGGTCAAAAAATCAAATTAAATTGATGATTGTTCAAAATTCCACGAAACTTTTCAGATCCTTTCTATATGGTATTAGGGAAGGTTATGATGCAAGTCCAAGCAAAAACATTTCTAGAAATTAGATTCTATGAAACATTTTGAAATACTAGTTTCGGTCAAAAATCGTAGTATATTATACACAATTTTATACTAGTTTCGTTTAAAAAATCAAATTAAATCGAGGATTGTTCGAAATGCTACGAAACTTTTCAGATCCTTTCTATATGGTACTAGAGAAGGTTCTGATGCAAGTCCAAGCAAAAAAATATCTCAAAATTAGATTCTATGAAACTTTTTGAAATACTAGTTTCGGTAAACAATCGTAGTATATTATACACAATTTATACTAGTTTCGGTCAAAAAATCTAATTAAATCGAGGATTGTTCGAAATTCCATGAAACTTTTCAGATCCTTTCTATATGGTATTAGGGAAGGTTATGATGCAAGTCCAAGGAAAAACATTTCTCAAAATCAGATTCTATGAAACTTTTTGAAATACTAGTTTCGGTCAAAAATCGTAGTATATTATACACAATTTTATACTAGTTTCGTTTAAAAAATCAAATTAAATCGAGGATTGTTCGAAATGCTACGAAACTTTTCAGATCCTTTCTATATGGTACTAGAGAAGGTTATGATGCAAGTCCAAGCAAAAAAATATCTCGAAATTAGATTCTCTGAAACTTTTTGAAATACTTGTTTCGGTAAACAATCGTAGTATATTATACACAATTTATACTAGTTTCGGTCAAAAAATCTAATTAAATCGAGGATTGTTCGAAATTCCATGAAACTTTTCAGATCCTTTCTAATGGTATTAGGGAAGGTTATAATGCAAGTCCAAGCAAAAACATTTCTCAAAATCAGATTCTATGAAACTTTTTGAAATACTAGTTTCGGTCAAAAATCGTAGTATATTATACACAATTTTATACTAGTTTCTATCAAAATATCAAATTAAATCGAGGATTGTTCGAAATGCTACGAAAATTTTCAGATCCTTTATATATGGTACTAGAGAAGGTTATGATGTAAGTCCAACCAAAAAAATTTCTCAAAATTAGATTCTATGAAACTTTTTGAAATACTAGTTTCGGTCAAAAATCGTAGTATATTATACATAATTTATTCTATTTTTGGTCAAAAAATCAAATTAAATTGATGATTGTTCGAAATTCCAAGAAACTTTTCTTATCCTTTCTATATGGTATTAGGGAAGGTTATGATGCAAGTCCAAGCAAAAACATTTCTCAAAATTAGATTCTATGAAACTTTTTGAAATACTAGTTTCGGTCAAAAATCGTAGTATATTATACATAATTTTATACTAGTTTCGTTTAAAAATCCAAATTAAATCGAGGATTGTTCGAAATGCTACGAAACTTTTCAAATCCTTTCTATATGGTACTAGAGAAGGTTATGATGCAAGTCCAAGCAAAAAAATATCTCAAACTTAGATTCTATGAAACATTTTGAAATAATAGTTTCGGTAAACAATCGTAGTAAATTATACACAATTATACTAGTTTCGGTCAAAAAATCTAATTAAATCGAGGATTGTTCGAAACTCCATGAAACTTTTCAGATCCTTTCTATTTGTTATTAGGGAAGGTTATGATGCAAGTCCAAGTAAAAAAAAATTTCAAAATTAGATTCTATGAAACTTTTTGAAATACTAGTTTCGGTCAAAAATCATAGTATATTATACACAATTTATACTATTTTTGGTCAAAAAATCAAATTAAATTGATGATTGTTCAAAATTCCACGAAACTTTTCAGATCCTTTCTATATGGTATTAGGGAAGGTTATGATGCAAGTCCAAGCAAAAACATTTCTAGAAATTAGATTCTATGAAACATTTTGAAATACTAGTTTCGGTCAAAAATCGTAGTATATTATACACAATTTTATACTAGTTTCGTTCAAAAAATCAAATTAAATCGAAGATTGTTCGAAATGCTACGAAACTTTTCAGATCCTTTCTATATGGTACTAGAGAAGGTTGTGATGCAAATCCAAGCAAAAAAATATCTCAAAATTAGATTCTATGAAACTTTTTGAAATACTAGTTTCTGTAAACAATTGTAGTATATTATACAAAATTTATACTAGTTTCGGTCAAAAAATCTAATTAAATCGAGGATTGTTCGAAATTCCGAAACTTTTCAGATCCTTTCTATTTGGTATTAGGGAAAGTTATGATGCAAGTCCAAGCAAAAAAATTTCTCAAAATTAGATTCTATGAAACTTTTGGAAATACTATTTTCGGTCAAAAATCGTAGTATATTATACATAATTTATACTATTTTTGGTCAAAAAATCAAATTAAATTGATGATTGTTCGAAATTCCAAGAAACTTTTCAGATCCTTTCTATATGGTATTAGGGATGGTTATGATGCAAGTCCAAGCAAAAACATTTCTCAAAATCAGATTCTATGAAACTTTTTGAAATACTAGTTTCGGTCAAAAATCGTAGTATATTATACACAATTTTATACTTGTTTCGTTCAAAAAATCAAATTAAATCAAGGATTGTTCGAAATGCTAAGAAACTTTTCAGATCCTTTCTATATGGTACTAGAGAAGGTTATGATGCAACTCAAAGCAAAAAAATTTCTCAAAATTAGATTCTATGAAACTTTTTGAAATACTAGTTTCGGTCAAAAATCGTAGTATATTATACACAATTTATACTATTTTTGGTCAAAAAATCAAATTAAATTGATGATTGTTCGAAATTCCATGAAACTTTTTAGATCCTTTATATATGGTATTAGGGAAGGTTATGATGCAAGTCCAAGCAAAAACATTTCTCAAAATTAGATTCTATGAAACTTTTTGAAATACTAGTTTCGGTCAAAAATCGTAGAATATTATACACAATTTTATACTAGTTTCGTTCAAAAAATCAAATTAAATCGAGGATTGTTCGAAATGCTACGAAATTTTCAGATCCTTTCTATATGGTACTAGAGAAGGTTATGATGCACGTCCAAGCAAAAAAATATCTCAAAATTAGATTCTATGAAACTTTTTGAAATACTGGTTTCGGTAAACAATTGTAGTATATTATACACAATTTATACTAGTTTCGGTAAAAAAATCTAATTAAATCGAGGATTGTTCGAAATTCCATGAAACTTTTCAGATCCTTTCTATTTGGTATTAGGGAAGGTTATGATGCAAGTCCAAGCAAAAAAATTTCTCAAAATTAGATTTTATGAAACTTTTTGAAATACTAGTTTCGGTCAAAAATCCTAGTATATTATACACAATTTATACTATTTTTGGTCAAAAAATCAAATTAAATTGATGATTGTTCGAAATTCCATGAAACTTTTCAGATCCTTTCTATATGGTATTAGGGATGGTTATGATGCAAGTCCAAGCAAAAACATTTCTCAAAATCAGATAATATGAATCTTTTTGAAATACTAGTTTCGGTCAAAAATCGTAGTATATTATACACAATTTTATACTAGTTTCGTTCAAAAAATCAAATTAACTCGAGGATTGTTCGAAATGCTACGAAACTTTTCAGATCCTTTCTATATGGTACTAGAGAAGGTTATGATGCAAGTCCAAGCAAAAAAATTTCTCAAAATTAGATTCTATGAAACTTTTTGAAATACTAGTTTCGGTCAAAAATCATAGTATATTATACACAATTTATACTAGTTTCGGTCAAAAAATCTAATTAAATTGAGGATTGTTCGAAATTCCATGAAACGTTTCAGATCCTTTCTATTTGGTATTAGGGAAGGTTATGATGCAAGTCCAAGCAAAAAAAATTCTCAAAATTAGATTCTATAAAACTTTTTGAAATACTAGTTTCGGTCAAAAATCGTAGTATATTATACACAATTTATACAATTTTTGGTCAAAAAATCAAATTAAATTGATGATTGTTCGAAATTCCATGAAACTTTTCAGATCCTTTCTATATGGTATTAGGGATGGTTATGATGCAAGTCCAAGCAAAAACATTTCTCAAAATCAGATTCTATGAAACTTTTTGAAATACTAGTTTCGGTCAAAAATCGTAGTATATTATACACAATTTTATACTAGTTTCGTTCAAAAAATCAAATTAAATCGAGGATTGTTCGAAATGCTACGAAACTTTTCAGATCCTTTCTATATGGTACTAGAGAAGGTTATGATGCAAGTCCAAGCAAAAAAATTTCTCAAAATTAGATTCTATGAAACTTTTTGTAATACTAGTTTTGGTCAAAAATCGTAGTATATTATACACAATTTATACTATTTTTGGTCAAAAAATCAAATTAAATTGATGATTGTTCGAAATTCCATGAAACTTTTCAGATCCTTTCTATATGGTATTTGGGAAGGTTATGATGCAACTCCAAGCAAAAACATTTCTCAAAATTAGATTCTATTAAACTTTTTGAAATACTAGTTTTGGTCAAAAATCGTAGTATATTATACCCAATTTTATACTAGTTTCGTTCAAAAAATCAAATTAAATCGAAGATTGTTCGAAATGCTACGAAACTTTTCAGATCCTTTCTATATGGTACTAGAGAAGGTTATGATGCAAGTCCATGCTAAAAAAATCTCAAAATTAGATTCTATGAAACATTTTGAAATACTAGTTTCGGTAAACAATCGTAGTATATTATACACAATTTATACTAGTTTCGGTCAAAAAATCTAATTAAATCGAGGATTGTTCGAAATTCCATGAAACTTTTCAGATCCTTTCTATATGGTATTAGGGAAGGTTATGATGCAAGTCCAAGCAAAAAAATTTCTCAAAATTAGATTCTATGAAACTTTTTGAAATACTAGTTTCGGTCAAAAATCGTAGTATATTATACACAATTTATACTATTTTTGGTCAAAAAATCAAATTAAATTGATGATTGTTCGAAATTCCAAGAAACTTTTCAGATCCTTTCTATATGGTATTAGGGAAGGTTATGATGCAAGTCCAAGCAAAAACATTTCTCAAAATTAGATTCTATGAAACTTTTTGAAATACTAGTTTCGGTCAAAAATCGTAGTATATTATACACAATTTTATACTAGTTTCGTTTAAAAAATCAAATTAAATCGAGGATTGTTCAAAATGCTACGAAACTTTTCAGATCCTTTCTATATGGTACTAGAGAAGGTTGTGATGCAAATCCAAGCAAAAAAATATCTCAAAATTAGATTCTATGAAACTTTTTGAAATACTAGTTTCTGTAAACAATCGTAGTATATTATACACAATTTATACTAGTTTCGGTCAAAAAATCTAATTAAATCGAGGATTGTTCGAAATTCCGAAACTTTTCAGATCCTTTCTATTTGGTATTAGGGAAAGTTATGATGCAAGTCCAAGCAAAAAAATTTCTCAAAATTAGATTCTATGAAACTTTTGGAAATACTATTTTCGGTCAAAAATCGTAGTATATTATACATAATTTATACTATTTTTGGTCAAAAAATCAAATTAAATTGATGATTGTTCGAAATTCCAAGAAACTTTTCAGATCCTTTCTATATGGTATTAGGGATGGTTATGATGCAAGTCCAAGCAAAAACATTTCTCAAAATCAGATTCTATGAAACTTTTTGAAATACTAGTTTCGGTCAAAAATCGTAGTATATTATACACAATTTTATACTTGTTTCGTTCAAAAAATCAAATTAAATCAAGGATTGTTCGAAATGCTAAGAAACTTTTCAGATCCTTTCTATATGGTACTAGAGAAGGTTATGATGCAACTCAAAGCAAAAAAATTTCTCAAAATTAGATTCTATGAAACTTTTTGAAATACTAGTTTCGGTCAAAAATCGTAGTATATTATACACAATTTATACTATTTTTGGTCAAAAAATCAAATTAAATTGATGATTGTTCGAAATTCCATGAAACTTTTTAGATCCTTTATATATGGTATTAGGGAAGGTTATGATGCAAGTCCAAGCAAAAACATTTCTCAAAATTAGATTCTATGAAACTTTTTGAAATACTGGTTTCGGTAAACAATCGTAGTATATTATACACAATTTATACTAGTTTCGGTAAAAAAATCTAATTAAATCGAGGATTGTTCGAAATTCCATGAAACTTTTCAGATCCTTTCTATTTGGTATTAGGGAAGGTTATGATGCAAGTCCAAGTAAAAAAAAATTTCAAAATTAGATTCTATGAAACTTTTTGAAATACTAGTTTCGGTCAAAAATCATAGTATATTATACACAATTTATACTATTTTTGGTCAAAAAATCAAATTAAATTGATGATTGTTCAAAATTCCACGAAACTTTTCAGATCCTTTCTATATGGTATTAGGGAAGGTTATGATGCAAGTCCAAGCAAAAACATTTCTAGAAATTAGATTCTATGAAACATTTTGAAATACTAGTTTCGGTCAAAAATCGTAGTATATTATACACAATTTTATACTAGTTTCGTTCAAAAAATCAAATTAAATCGAAGATTGTTCGAAATGCTACGAAACTTTTCAGATCCTTTCTATATGGTACTAGAGAAGGTTGTGATGCAAATCCAAGCAAAAAAATATCTCAAAATTAGATTCTATGAAACTTTTTGAAATACTAGTTTCTGTAAACAATCGTAGTATATTATACAAAATTTATACTAGTTTCGGTCAAAAAATCTAATTAAATCGAGGATTGTTCGAAATTCCGAAACTTTTCAGATCCTTTCTATTTGGTATTAGGGAAAGTTATGATGCAAGTCCAAGCAAAAAAATTTCTCAAAATTAGATTCTATGAAACTTTTGGAAATACTATTTTCGGTCAAAAATCGTAGTATATTATACATAATTTATACTATTTTTGGTCAAAAAATCAAATTAAATTGATAATTGTTCGAAATTCCAAGAAACTTTTCAGATCCTTTCTATATGGTATTAGGGATGGTTATGATGCAAGTCCAAGCAAAAACATTTCTCAAAATCAGATTCTATGAAACTTTTTGAAATACTAGTTTCGGTCAAAAATCGTAGTATATTATACACAATTTTATACTTGTTTCGTTCAAAAAATCAAATTAAATCAAGGATTGTTCGAAATGCTAAGAAACTTTTCAGATCCTTTCTATATGGTACTAGAGAAGGTTATGATGCAACTCAAAGCAAAAAAATTTCTCAAAATTAGATTCTATGAAACTTTTTGAAATACTAGTTTCGGTCAAAAATCGTAGTATATTATACACAATTTATACTATTTTTGGTCAAAAAATCAAATTAAATTGATGATTGTTCGAAATTCCATGAAACTTTTTAGATCCTTTATATATGGTATTAGGGAAGGTTATGATGCAAGTCCAAGCAAAAACATTTCTCAAAATTAGATTCTATGAAACTTTTTGAAATACTAGTTTCGGTCAAAAATCGTAGAATATTATACACAATTTTATACTAGTTTCGTTCAAAAAATCAAATTAAATCGAGGATTGTTCGAAATGCTACGAAATTTTCAGATCCTTTCTATATGGTACTAGAGAAGGTTATGATGCACGTCCAAGCAAAAAAATATCTCAAAATTAGATTCTATGAAACTTTTTGAAATACTGGTTTCGGTAAACAATTGTAGTATATTATACACAATTTATACTAGTTTCGGTAAAAAAATCTAATTAAATCGAGGATTGTTCGAAATTCCATGAAACTTTTCAGATCCTTTCTATTTGGTATTAGGGAAGGTTATGATGCAAGTCCAAGCAAAAAAATTTCTCAAAATTAGATTTTATGAAACTTTTTGAAATACTAGTTTCGGTCAAAAATCCTAGTATATTATACACAATTTATACTATTTTTGGTCAAAAAATCAAATTAAATTGATGATTGTTCGAAATTCCATGAAACTTTTCAGATCCTTTCTATATGGTATTAGGGATGGTTATGATGCAAGTCCAAGCAAAAACATTTCTCAAAATCAGATAATATGAATCTTTTTGAAATACTAGTTTCGGTCAAAAATCGTAGTATATTATACACAATTTTATACTAGTTTCGTTCAAAAAATCAAATTAACTCGAGGATTGTTCGAAATGCTACGAAACTTTTCAGATCCTTTCTATATGGTACTAGAGAAGGTTATGATGCAAGTCCAAGCAAAAAAATTTCTCAAAATTAGATTCTATGAAACTTTTTGAAATACTAGTTTCGGTCAAAAATCATAGTATATTATACACAATTTATACTAGTTTCGGTCAAAAAATCTAATTAAATTGAGGATTGTTCGAAATTCCATGAAACGTTTCAGATCCTTTCTATTTGGTATTAGGGAAGGTTATGATGCAAGTCCAAGCAAAAAAAATTCTCAAAATTAGATTCTATGAAACTTTTTGAAATACTAGTTTCGGTCAAAAATCGTAGTATATTATACACAATTTATACAATTTTTGGTCAAAAAATCAAATTAAATTGATGATTGTTCGAAATTCCATGAAACTTTTCAGATCCTTTCTATATGGTATTAGGGATGGTTATGATGCAAGTCCAAGCAAAAACATTTCTCAAAATCAGATTCTATGAAACTTTTTGAAATACTAGTTTCGGTCAAAAATCGTAGTATATTATACACAATTTTATACTAGTTTCGTTCAAAAAATCAAATTAAATCGAGGATTGTTCGAAATGCTACGAAACTTTTCAGATCCTTTCTATATGGTACTAGAGAAGGTTATGATGCAAGTCCAAGCAAAAAAATTTCTCAAAATTAGATTCTATGAAACTTTTTGTAATACTAGTTTCGGTCAAAAATCGTAGTATATTATACACAATTTATACTATTTTTGGTCAAAAAATCAAATTAAATTGATGATTGTTCGAAATTCCATGAAACTTTTCAGATCCTTTCTATATGGTATTTGGGAAGGTTATGATGCAACTCCAAGCAAAAACATTTCTCAAAATTAGATTCTATGAAACTTTTTGAAATACTAGTTTCGGTCAAAAATCGTAGAATATTATACACAATTTTATACTAGTTTCGTTCAAAAAATCAAATTAAATCGAGGATTGTTCGAAATGCTACGAAATTTTCAGATCCTTTCTATATGGTACTAGAGAAGGTTATGATGCAAGTCCATGCTAAAAAAATCTCAAAATTAGATTCTATGAAACTTTTTGAAATACTGGTTTCGGTAAACAATCGTAGTATATTATACACAATTTATACTAGTTTCGGTAAAAAAATCAAATTAAATCGAGGATTGTTCGAAATGCTACGAAACTTTTCAGATCCTTTCTATATGGTACTAGAGAAGGTTATGATGCAAGTCCAAGCAAAAAAATTTCTCAAAATTAGATTCTATGAAACTTTTTGTAATACTAGTTTTGGTCAAAAATCGTAGTATATTATACACAATTTATACTATTTTTGGTCAAAAAATCAAATTAAATTGATGATTGTTCGAAATTCCATGAAACTTTTCAGATCCTTTCTATATGGTATTTGGGAAGGTTATGATGCAACTCCAAGCAAAAACATTTCTCAAAATTAGATTCTATTAAACTTTTTGAAATACTAGTTTTGGTCAAAAATCGTAGTATATTATACCCAATTTTATACTAGTTTCGTTCAAAAAATCAAATTAAATCGAAGATTGTTCGAAATGCTACGAAACTTTTCAGATCCTTTCTATATGGTACTAGAGAAGGTTATGATGCAAGTCCATGCTAAAAAAATCTCAAAATTAGATTCTATGAAACATTTTGAAATACTAGTTTCGGTAAACAATCGTAGTATATTATACACAATTTATACTAGTTTCGGTCAAAAAATCTAATTAAATCGAGGATTGTTCGAAATTCCATGAAACTTTTCAGATCCTTTCTATATGGTATTAGGGAAGGTTATGATGCAAGTCCAAGCAAAAAAATTTCTCAAAATTAGATTCTATGAAACTTTTTGAAATACTAGTTTCGGTCAAAAATCGTAGTATATTATACACAATTTATACTATTTTTGGTCAAAAAATCAAATTAAATTGATGATTGTTCGAAATTCCATGAAACTTTTCAGATCCTTTCTATATGGTATTAGGGAAGGTTATGATGCAAGTCCAAGCAAAAACATTTCTCAAAATTAGATTCTATGAAACTTTTTGAAATACTAGTTTCGGTCAAAAATCGTAGTATATTATACACAATTTTATACTAGTTTCGTTTAAAAAATCAAATTAAATCGAGGATTGTTCAAAATGCTACGAAACTTTTCAGATCCTTTCTATATGGTACTAGAGAAGGTTGTGATGCAAATCCAAGCAAAAAAATATCTCAAAATTAGATTCTATGAAACTTTTTGAAATACTAGTTTCTGTAAACAATCGTAGTATATTATACACAATTTATACTAGTTTCGGTCAAAAAATCTAATTAAATCGAGGATTGTTCGAAATTCCGAAACTTTTCAGATCCTTTCTATTTAGTATTAGGGAAAGTTATGATGCAAGTCCAAGCAAAAAAATTTCTCAAAATTAGATTCTATGAAACTTTTGGAAATACTATTTTCGGTCAAAAATCGTAGTATATTATACATAATTTATACTATTTTTGGTCAAAAAATCAAATTAAATTGATGATTGTTCGAAATTCCAAGAAACTTTTCAGATCCTTTCTATATGGTATTAGGGATGGTTATGATGCAAGTCCAAGCAAAAACATTTCTCAAAATCAGATTCTATGAAACTTTTTGAAATACTAGTTTCGGTCAAAAATCGTAGTATATTATACACAATTTTATACTTGTTTCGTTCAAAAAATCAAATTAAATCAAGGATTGTTCGAAATGCTAAGAAACTTTTCAGATCCTTTCTATATGGTACTAGAGAAGGTTATGATGCAACTCAAAGCAAAAAAATTTCTCAAAATTAGATTCTATGAAACTTTTTGAAATACTAGTTTCGGTCAAAAATCGTAGTATATTATACACAATTTATACTATTTTTGGTCAAAAAATCAAATTAAATTGATGATTGTTCGAAATTCCATGAAACTTTTTAGATCCTTTATATATGGTATTAGGGAAGGTTATGATGCAAGTCCAAGCAAAAACATTTCTCAAAATTAGATTCTATGAAACTTTTTGAAATACTAGTTTCGGTCAAAAATCGTAGAATATTATACACAATTTTATACTAGTTTCGTTCAAAAAATCAAATTAAATCGAGGATTGTTCGAAATGCTACGAAATTTTCAGATCCTTTCTATATGGTACTAGAGAAGGTTATGATGCACGTCCAAGCAAAAAAATATCTCAAAATTAGATTCTATGAAACTTTTTGAAATACTGGTTTCGGTAAACAATCGTAGTATATTATACACAATTTATACTAGTTTCGGTAAAAAAATCTAATTAAATCGAGGATTGTTCGAAATTCCATGAAACTTTTCAGATCCTTTCTATTTGGTATTAGGGAAGGTTATGATGCAAGTCCAAGCAAAAAAATTTCTCAAAATTAGATTTTATGAAACTTTTTGAAATACTAGTTTCGGTCAAAAATCCTAGTATATTATACACAATTTATACTATTTTTGGTCAAAAAATCAAATTAAATTGATGATTGTTCGAAATTCCATGAAACTTTTCAGATCCTTTCTATATGGTATTAGGGATGGTTATGATGCAAGTCCAAGCAAAAACATTTCTCAAAATCAGATAATATGAAACTTTTTGAAATACTAGTTTCGGTCAAAAATCGTAGTATATTATACACAATTTTATACTAGTTTCGTTCAAAAAATCAAATTAAATCGAGGATTGTTCGAAATGCTACGAAACTTTTCAGATCCTTTCTATATGGTACTAGAGAAGGTTATGATGCAAGTCCAAGCAAAAAAATTTCTCAAAATTAGATTCTATGAAACTTTTTGAAATACTAGTTTCGGTCAAAAATCATAGTATATTATACACAATTTATACTAGTTTCGGTCAAAAAATCTAATTAAATTGAGGATTGTTCGAAATTCCATGAAACGTTTCAGATCCTTTCTATTTGGTATTAGGGAAGGTTATGATGCAAGTCCAAGCAAAAAAAATTCTCAAAATTAGATTCTATGAAACTTTTTGAAATACTAGTTTCGGTCAAAAATCGTAGTATATTATACACAATTTATACAATTTTTGGTCAAAAACTCAAATTAAATTGATGATTGTTCGAAATTCCATGAAACTTTTCAGATCCTTTCTATATGGTATTAGGGATGGTTATGATGCAAGTCCAAGCAAAAACATTTCTCAAAATCAGATTCTATGAAACTTTTTGAAATACTAGTTTCGGTCAAAAATCGTAGTATATTATACACAATTTTATACTAGTTTCGTTCAAAAAATCAAATTAAATCGAGGATTGTTCGAAATGCTACGAAACTTTTCAGATCCTTTCTATATGGTACTAGAGAAGGTTATGATGCAAGTCCAAGCAAAAAAATTTCTCAAAATTAGATTCTATGAAACTTTTTGTAATACTAGTTTTGGTCAAAAATCGTAGTATATTATACACAATTTATACTATTTTTGGTCAAAAAATCAAATTAAATTGATGATTGTTCGAAATTCCATGAAACTTTTCAGATCCTTTCTATATGGTATTTGGGAAGGTTATGATGCAACTCCAAGCAAAAACATTTCTCAAAATTAGATTCTATTAAACTTTTTGAAATACTAGTTTTGGTCAAAAATCGTAGTATATTATACCCAATTTTATACTAGTTTCGTTCAAAAAATCAAATTAAATCGAAGATTGTTCGAAATGCTACGAAACTTTTCAGATCCTTTCTATATGGTACTAGAGAAGGTTATGATGCAAGTCCATGCTAAAAAAATATCAAAATTAGATTCTATGAAACATTTTGAAATACTAGTTTCGGTAAACAATCGTAGTATATTATACACAATTTATACTAGTTTCGGTCAAAAAATCTAATTAAATCGAGGATTGTTCGAAATTCCATGAAACTTTTCAGATCCTTTCTATATGGTATTAGGGAAGGTTATGATGCAAGTCCAAGCAAAAAAATTTCTCAAAATTAGATTCTATGAAACTTTTTGAAATACTAGTTTCGGTCAAAAATCGTAGTATATTATACACAATTTATACTATTTTTGGTCAAAAAATCAAATTAAATTGATGATTGTTCGAAATTCCATGAAACTTTTCAGATCCTTTCTATATGGTATTAGGGAAGGTTATGATGCAAGTCCAAGCAAAAACATTTCTCAAAATTAGATTCTATGAAACTTTTTGAAATACTAGTTTCGGTCAAAAATCGTAGTATATTATACACAATTTTATACTAGTTTCGTTTAAAAAATCAAATTAAATCGAGGATTGTTCAAAATGCTACGAAACTTTTCAGATCCTTTCTATATGGTACTAGAGAAGGTTATGATGCAAGTCCAAGCAAAAAAATATCTCAAAATTAGATTCTATGAAACTTTTTGAAATACTGATTTCGGTAAACAATCGTAGTATATTATACACAATTTATACTAGTTTTGGTCAAAAAATCTAATGAAATCGAGGATTGTTCGAAATTCCATGAAACTTTTCAGATCCTTTCTATTTGGTATTAGGGAAGGTTATGATGCAAGTCCAAGCAAAAAAATTTCTCAAAATTAGATTTTATGAAACTTTTTGAAATACTAGTTTCGGTAAAAAATCCTAGTATATTATACACAATTTATACTATTTTTGGTCAAAAAATCAAATTAAATTGATGATTGTTCGAAATTCCATGAAACTTTTCAGATCCTTTCTATATTGTATTAGGGATGGTTATGATGCAAGTCCAAGCAAAAACATTTCTCAAAATCAGATAATATGAAACTTTTTGAAATACTAGTTTCGGTCAAAAATCGTAGTATATTATACACAATTTTATACTAGTTTCGTTCAAAAAATCAAATTAAATCGAGGATTGTTCGAAATGCTACGAAATTTTCAGATCCTTTCTATATGGTACTAGAGAAGGTTATGATGCACGTCCAAGCAAAAAAATATCTCAAAATTAGATTCTATGAAACTTTTTGAAATACTGGTTTCGGTAAACAATCGTAGTATATTATACACAATTTATACTAGTTTCGGTAAAAAAATCTAATTAAATCGAGGATTGTTCGAAATTCCATGAAACTTTTCAGATCCTTTCTATTTGGTATTAGGGAAGGTTATGATGCAAGTCCAAGCAAAAAAATTTCTCAAAATTAGATTTTATGAAACTTTTTGAAATACTAGTTTCGGTCAAAAATCCTAGTATATTATACACAATTTATACTATTTTTGGTCAAAAAATCAAATTAAATTGATGATTGTTCGAAATTCCATGAAACTTTTCAGATCCTTTCTATATGGTATTAGGGATGGTTATGATGCAAGTCCAAGCAAAAACATTTCTCAAAATCAGATAATATGAAACTTTTTGAAATACTAGTTTCGGTCAAAAATCGTAGTATATTATACACAATTTTATACTAGTTTCGTTCAAAAAATCAAATTAAATCGAGGATTGTTCGAAATGCTACGAAACTTTTCAGATCCTTTCTATATGGTACTAGAGAAGGTTATGATGCAAGTCCAAGCAAAAAAATTTCTCAAAATTAGATTCTATGAAACTTTTTGAAATACTAGTTTCGGTCAAAAATCATAGTATATTATACACAATTTATACTAGTTTCGGTCAAAAAATCTAATTAAATTGAGGATTGTTCGAAATTCCATGAAACGTTTCAGATCCTTTCTATTTGGTATTAGGGAAGGTTATGATGCAAGTCCAAGCAAAAAAAATTCTCAAAATTAGATTCTATGAAACTTTTTGAAATACTAGTTTCGGTCAAAAATCGTAGTATATTATACACAATTTATACAATTTTTGGTCAAAAACTCAAATTAAATTGATGATTGTTCGAAATTCCATGAAACTTTTCAGATCCTTTCTATATGGTATTAGGGATGGTTATGATGCAAGTCCAAGCAAAAACATTTCTCAAAATCAGATTCTATGAAACTTTTTGAAATACTAGTTTCGGTCAAAAATCGTAGTATATTATACACAATTTTATACTAGTTTCGTTCAAAAAATCAAATTAAATCGAGGATTGTTCGAAATGCTACGAAACTTTTCAGATCCTTTCTATATGGTACTAGAGAAGGTTATGATGCAAGTCCAAGCAAAAAAATTTCTCAAAATTAGATTCTATGAAACTTTTTGTAATACTAGTTTTGGTCAAAAATCGTAGTATATTATACACAATTTATACTATTTTTGGTCAAAAAATCAAATTAAATTGATGATTGTTCGAAATTCCATGAAACTTTTCAGATCCTTTCTATATGGTATTTGGGAAGGTTATGATGCAACTCCAAGCAAAAACATTTCTCAAAATTAGATTCTATTAAACTTTTTGAAATACTAGTTTTAGTCAAAAATCGTAGTATATTATACCCAATTTTATACTAGTTTCGTTCAAAAAATCAAATTAAATCGAAGATTGTTCGAAATGCTACGAAACTTTTCAGATCCTTTCTATATGGTACTAGAGAAGGTTATGATGCAAGTCCATGCTAAAAAAATATCAAAATTAGATTCTATGAAACATTTTGAAATACTAGTTTCGGTAAACAATCGTAGTATATTATACACAATTTATACTAGTTTCGGTCAAAAAATCTAATTAAATCGAGGATTGTTCGAAATTCCATGAAACTTTTCAGATCCTTTCTATATGGTATTAGGGAAGGTTATGATGCAAGTCCAAGCAAAAAAATTTCTCAAAATTAGATTCTATGAAACTTTTTGAAATACTAGTTTCGGTCAAAAATCGTAGTATATTATACACAATTTATACTATTTTTGGTCAAAAAATCAAATTAAATTGATGATTGTTCGAAATTCCATGAAACTTTTCAGATCCTTTCTATATGGTATTAGGGAAGGTTATGATGCAAGTCCAAGCAAAAACATTTCTCAAAATTAGATTCTATGAAACTTTTTGAAATACTAGTTTCGGTCAAAAATCGTAGTATATTATACACAATTTTATACTAGTTTCGTTTAAAAAATCAAATTAAATCGAGGATTGTTCAAAATGCTACGAAACTTTTCAGATCCTTTCTATATGGTACTAGAGAAGGTTATGATGCAAGTCCAAGCAAAAAAATATCTCAAAATTAGATTCTATGAAACTTTTTGAAATACTGATTTCGGTAAACAATCGTAGTATATTATACACAATTTATACTAGTTTTGGTCAAAAAATCTAATGAAATCGAGGATTGTTCGAAATTCCATGAAACTTTTCAGATCCTTTCTATTTGGTATTAGGGAAGGTTATGATGCAAGTCCAAGCAAAAAAATTTCTCAAAATTAGATTTTATGAAACTTTTTGAAATACTAGTTTCGGTAAAAAATCCTAGTATATTATACACAATTTATACTATTTTTGGTCAAAAAATCAAATTAAATTGATGATTGTTCGAAATTCCATGAAACTTTTCAGATCCTTTCTATATTGTATTAGGGATGGTTATGATGCAAGTCCAAGCAAAAACATTTCTCAAAATCAGATAATATGAAACTTTTTGAAATACTAGTTTCGGTCAAAAATCGTAGTATATTATACACAATTTTATACTAGTTTCGTTCAAAAAATCAAATTAAATCGAGGATTGTTCGAAATGCTACGAAACTTTTCAGATCCTTTCTATATGGTACTAGAGAAGGTTATGATGAAAGTCCAAGCAAAAAAATTTCTCAAAATTAGATTCTATGAAACTTTTTGAAATACTAGTTTCGGTCAAAAATCATAGTATATTATACACAATTTATACTAGTTTCGGTCAAAAAATATAATTAAATCGAGGATTGTTCGAAATTCCATGAAACTTTTCAGATCCTTTCTATATGGTATTAGGGAAGGTTATGATGCAAGTCCAAGCAAAAACATTTCTCAAAATTAGATTCTATGAAACTTTTTGTAATACTAGTTTCGGTCAAAAATCGTAGTATATTATACACAATTTATACTATTTTTGGTCAAAAAATCAAATTAAATTGATGATTGTTCGAAATTCCATGAAACTTTTCAGATCCTTTCTATATGGTATTTGGGAAGGTTATGATGCAACTCCAAGCAAAAACATTTCTCAAAATTAGATTCTATTAAACTTTTTGAAATACTAGTTTTGGTCAAAAATCGTAGTATATTATACCCAATTTTATACTAGTTTCGTTCAAAAAATCAAATTAAATCGAAGATTGTTCGAAATGCTACGAAACTATTCAGATCCTTTCTATAAGGTACTAGAGAAGGTTATGATGCAAGTCCATGCTAAAAAAATCTCAAAATTAGATTCTATGAAACATTTTGAAATACTAGTTTCGGTAAACAATCGTAGTATATTATACACAATTTTATACTAGTTTCGTTTAAAAAATCAAATTAAATCGAGGATTGTTCGAAATGCTACGAAACTTTTCAGATCCTTTCTATATGGTACTAGAGAAAGTTATGATGCAAGTCCAAGCAAAAAAATATCTCAAAATTAGATTCTATGAAACTTTTTGAAATACTAGTTTCGGTAAACAATCGTAGTATATTATACACAATTTTAACTAGTTTCGGTCAAAAAATCTAATTAAATCGAGGATTGTTCGAAATTCCATGAAACTTTTAAGATCCTTTCTATATGGTATTAGGGAAGGTTATGATGCAAGTCCAAGCAAAAACATTTCTCAAAATTAGATTCTATGAAACTTTTTGAAATACTAGTTTCGGTCAAAAATCGTAGTATATTATACACAATTTTATACTAGTTTCGTTTAAAAAATCAAATTAAATCGAGGATTGTTCGAAATGCTACGAAACTTTTCAGATCCTTTCTATATGGTACTAGAGAAGGTTATGATGCAAGTCCAAGCAAAAAAATATCTCAAAATTAGATTCTATGAAACTTTTTGAAATACTGGTTTCGGTAAACAATCGTAGTATATTATACACAATTTATACTAGTTTCGGTCAAAAAATCTAATTAAATCGAGGATTGTTCGAAATTCCATGAAACTTTTCAGATCCTTTCTATTTGGTATTAGGGAAGGTTATGATGCAAGTCCAAGCAAAATAATTTCTCAAAATTAGATTTTATGAAACTTTTTGAAATACTAGTTTCGGTCAAAAATCCTAGTATATTATACACAATTTATACTATTTTTGGTCAAAAAATCAAATTAAATTGATGATTGTTCGAAATTCCATGAAACTTTTCAGATCCTTTCTATATGGTATTAGGGATGGTTATGATGCAAGTCCAAGCAAAAACATTTCTCAAAATCAGATAATATGAAACTTTTTGAAATACTAGTTTCGGTCAAAAATCGTAGTATATTATACACAATTTTATACTAGTTTCGTTCAAAAAATCAAATTAAATCGAGGATTGTTCGAAATGCTACAAAACTTTTCAGATCCTTTCTATATGGTACTAGAGAAGGTTATGATGCAAGTCCAAGCAAAAAAATTTCTCAAAATTAGATTCTATGAAACTTTTTGAAATACTAGTTTCGGTCAAAAATCATAGTATATTATACACAATTTATACTAGTTTTGGTCAAAAAATCTAATTAAATCGAGGATTGTTCGAAATTCCATGAAACGTTTCAGATCCTTTCTATATGGTATTAGGGAAGGTTATGATGCAAGTCCAAGCAAAAACATTTCTCAAAATCAGATTCTATGAAACTTTTTGAAATACTAGTTTCGGTCAAAAATCGTAGTATATTATACACAATTTATACTAGTTTCGGTCAAAAAATCTAATTAAATCGAGGATTGTTCGAAATTCCATGAAACTTTTCAGATCCTTTCTATATGGTATTAGGGAAGGTTATGATGCAAGTCCAAGCAAAAAAATTTCTCAAAATTAGATTCTATGAAACTTTTTGAAATACTGGTTTCGGTCAAAAATCGTAGTATATTATACACAATTTTATACTAGTTTCGTTCAAAAAATCAAATTAAATCGAGGATTGTTCGAAATGCTACGAAACTTTTCAGATCCTTTCTATATGGTACTAGAGAAGGTTATGATGCAAGTCCAAGCAAAAAAATTTCTCAAAATTAGATTCTATGAAACTTTTTGAAATACTAGTTTCGGTCAAAAATCATAGTATATTATACACAATTTATACTATTTTTGGTCAAAAAATCAAATTAAATTGATGATTGTTCAAAATTCCATGAAACTTTTCAGATCCTTTCCATATGGTATTAGGGAAGGTTATGATGCAAGTCCAAGCAAAAACATTTCTCAAAATTAGATTCTATTAAACTTTTTGAAATACTAGTTTCGGTCAAAAATTGTAGTATATTATACCCAATTTTATACTAGTTTCGTTCAAAAATTCAAATTAAATCGAGGATTGTTCGAAATGCTACGAAACTTTTCAGATCCTTTCTATATGGTACTAGAGAAGGTTATGATGCAAGTCCATGCAAAAAAAATTCAAAATTAGATTCTATGAAACTTTTTGAAATACTAGTTTCGGTAAACAATCGTAGTATATTGTGATTTATACTAGTTTCGGTCAAAAAATCTAATTAAATCGAGGATTGTTCAAAATTCTATGAAACTTTGCAGATCCTTTCTATATGGTATTAGGGAAGGTTATGATGCAAGTCCAGGCAAAAAAATTTCTCAAAATTAGATTCTATGAAACTTTTTGAAATACTAGTTTCGGTCAAAAATCGTAGTATATTATACACAATTTATACTATTTTTGGTCAAAAAATCAAATTAAATTGATGATTGTTCGAAATTCCATGAAACTTTTCAGATCCTTTCTATATGGTATTAGGGAAGGTTATGATGCAAGTCCAAGCAAAAACATTTCTCAAAATTAGATTCTATGAAACTTTTTGAAATACTAGTTTCGGTCAAAAATCGTAGTATACTATACACAATTTTTAACTTGTTTCGTTCAAAAAATCAAATTAAATTGAGGATTGTTTGAAATGCTACGATACTTTTCAGATCCTTTCTATATGGTACTAGAGAAGGTTATGATGCAAGTCCAAGCAAAAAAATATCTCAAAATTAGATTCTATGAAACTTTTTGAAATACTAGTTTCAGTAAACAATTGTAGTATATTATACATAATTAATACTAGTTTCGGTCAAAAAATATAATTAAATCGAGGATTGTTCGAAATTCCATGAAACTTTTCAGATCCTTTATATTTGGTATTAGGGAAGGTTATGATGCAAGTCCAAGCAAAAAAATTTCTCAAAATTAGAATCTATGAAACTTTTTGAAATACTAGTTTCGGTCAAAAATCGTAGTATATTATACACAATTTTATACTAGTTTCGTTTAAAAAATCAAATTAAATCGAGGATTGTTCGAAATGCTACGAAACTTTTCAGATCCTTTCTATATGGTACTAGAGAAAGTTATGATGCAAGTCCAAGCAAAAAAATATCTCAAAATTAGATTCTATGAAACTTTTTGAAATACTAGTTTCGGTAAACAATCGTAGTATATTATACACAATTTTAACTAGTTTCGGTCAAAAAATCTAATTAAATCGAGGATTGTTCGAAATTCCATGAAACTTTTAAGATCCTTTCTATATGGTATTAGGGAAGGTTATGATGCAAGTCCAAGCAAAACATTTTCTCAAAATTAGATTCTATGAAACTTTTTGAAATACTAGTTTCGGTCAAAAATCGTAGTATATTATACACAATTTATACTAGTTTCGGTCAAAAAATCTAATTAAATCGAGGATTGTTCGAAATTCCATGAAACTTTTCAGATCCTTTCTATATGGTATTATGGAAGGTTATGATGCAAGTCCAAGCAAAAAAATTTCTCAAAATTAGATTCTATGAAACTTTTTGAAATACTAGTTTCGGTCAAAAATCGTAGTATATTATACACAATTTTATACTAGTTTCGTTCAAAAAATCAAATTAATTCGAGGATTGTTCGAAATGCTACGAAACTTTTCATATCCTTTCTATATGGTACTAGAGAAGGTTATGATGGAAGTCCATGCAAAAAAATTTCTCAAAATTAGATTCTATGAAACTTTTTGAAATACTAGTTTCGGTCAAAAATCATAGTATATTATACACAATTTATACTATTTTTGGTCAAAAAATCAAATTAAATTGATGATTGTTCAAAATTCCATGAAACTTTTCAGATCCTTTCCATATGGTATTAGGGAAGGTTATGATGCAAGTCCAAGCAAAAACATTTCTCAAAATTAGATTCTATTAAACTTTTTGAAATACTAGTTTCGGTCAAAAATTGTAGTATATTATACCCAATTTTATACTAGTTTCGTTCAAAAATTCAAATTAAATCGAGGATTGTTCGAAATGCTACGAAACTTTTCAGATCCTTTCTATATGGTACTAGAGAAGGTTATGATGCAAGTCCATGCAAAAAAAATTCAAAATTAGATTCTATGAAACTTTTTGAAATACTAGTTTCGGTAAACAATCGTAGTATATTGTGATTTATACTAGTTTCGGTCAAAAAATCTAATTAAATCGAGGATTGTTCAAAATTCTATGAAACTTTGCAGATCCTTTCTATATGGAATTAGGGAAGGTTATGATGCAAGTCCAGGCAAAAAAATTTCTCAAAATTAGATTCTATGAAACTTTTTGAAATACTAGTTTCGGTCAAAAATCGTAGTATATTATACACAATTTATACTATTTTTGGTCAAAAAATCAAATTAAATTGATGATTGTTCGAAATTCCATGAAACTTTTCAGATCCTTTCTATATGGTATTAGGGAAGGTTATGATGCAAGTCCAAGCAAAAACATTTCTCAAAATTAGATTCTATGAAACTTTTTGAAATACTAGTTTCGGTCAAAAATCGTAGTATACTATACACAATTTTTAACTTGTTTCGTTCAAAAAATCAAATTAAATTGAGGATTGTTTGAAA
This sequence comes from Lathyrus aphaca, assembly GCA_963966055.1. Taxonomy (NCBI): domain Eukaryota; kingdom Viridiplantae; phylum Streptophyta; class Magnoliopsida; order Fabales; family Fabaceae; genus Lathyrus; species Lathyrus aphaca. Next base: position 35,254,748 of record OZ014523.1, read on the forward strand.
TGCTACGATACTTTTCAGATCCTTTCTATATGGTACTAGAGAAGGTTATGATGCAAGTCCAAGCAAAAAAATATCTCAAAATTAGATTCTATGAAACTTTTTGAAATACTAGTTTCAGTAAACAATTGTAGTATATTATACATAATTAATACTAGTTTCGGTCAAAAAATCTAATTAAATCGAGGATTGTTCGAAATTCCATGAAACTTTTCAGATCCTTTATATTTGGTATTAGGGAAGGTTATGATGCAAGTCCAAGCAAAAAAATTTCTCAAAATTAGATTCTATGAAACTTTTTGAAATACTAGTTTCGGTCAAAAATCGTAGTATATTATACACAATTTTATACTAGTTTCGTTTAAAAAATCAAATTAAATCGAGGATTGTTCGAAATGCTACGAAACTTTTCAGATCCTTTCTATATGGTACTAGAGAAAGTTATGATGCAAGTCCAAGCAAAAAAATATCTCAAAATTAGATTCTATGAAACTTTTTGAAATACTAGTTTCGGTAAACAATCGTAGTATATTATACACAATTTTAACTAGTTTCGGTCAAAAAATCTAATTAAATCGAGGATTGTTCGAAATTCCATGAAACTTTTAAGATCCTTTCTATATGGTATTAGGGAAGGTTATGATGCAAGTCCAAGCAAAAAATTTTCTCAAAATTAGATTCTATGAAACTTTTTGAAATACTAGTTTCGGTCAAAAATCGTAGTATATTATACACAATTTATACTAGTTTCGGTCAAAAAATCTAATTAAATCGAGGATTGTTCGAAATTCCATGAAACTTTTCAGATCCTTTCTATATGGTATTATGGAAGGTTATGATGCAAGTCCAAGCAAAAAAATTTCTCAAAATTAGATTCTATGAAACTTTTTGAAATACTAGTTTCGGTCAAAAATCGTAGTATATTATACATAATTTTATACTAGTTTCGTTCAAAAAATCAAATTAATTCGAGGATTGTTCGAAATGCTGCGAAACTTTTCATATCCTTTCTATATGGTACTAGAGAAGGTTATGATGCAAGTCCAAGCAAAAAAATTTCTCAAAATTAGATTCTATGAAACTTTTTGAAATACTAGTTTCGGTCAAAAATCATAGTATATTATACACAATTTATACTATTTTTGGTCAAAAAATCAAATTAAATTGATGATTGTTCAAAATTCCATGAAACTTTTCAGATCCTTTCCATATGGTATTAGGGAAGGTTATGATGCAAGTCCAAGCAAAAACATTTCTCAAAATTAGATGCTATTAAACTTTTTGAAATACTAGTTTCGGTCAAAAATTGTAGTATATTATACCCAATTTTATACTAGTTTCGTTCAAAAATTCAAATTAAATCGAGGATTGTTCGAAATGCTACGAAACTTTTCAGATCCTTTCTATATGGTACTAGAGAAGGTTATGATGCAAGTCCATGCAAAAAAAATTCAAAATTAGATTCTATGAAACTTTTTGAAATACTAGTTTCGGTAAACAATCGTAGTATATTGTGATTTATACTAGTTTCGGTCAAAAAATCTAATTAAATCGAGGATTGTTCAAAATTCTATGAAACTTTTCAGATCCTTTCTATATGGAATTAGGGAAGGTTATGATGCAAGTCCAGGCAAAAAAAATTCTCAAAATTAGATTCTATGAAACTTTTTGAAATACTAGTTTCGGTCAAAAATCGTAGTATATTATACACAATTTATACTATTTTTGGTCAAAAAATCAAATTAAATTGATGATTGTTAGAAATTCCATGAAACTTTTCAGATCCTTTCTATATGGTATTAGGGAAGGTTATGATGCAAGTCCAAGCAAAAACATTTCTCAAAATTAGATTCTATGAAACTTTTTGAAATACTAGTTTCGGTCAAAAATCGTAGTATACTATACACAATTTTTAACTTGTTTCGTTCAAAAAATCAAATTAAATTGAGGATTGTTTGAAATGCTACGATACTTTTCAGATCCTTTCTATATGGTACTAGAGAAGGTTATGATGCAAGTCCAAGCAAAAAAATATCTCAAAATTAGATTCTATGAAACTTTTTGAAATACTAGTTTCAGTAAACAATTGTAGTATATTATACATAATTAATACTAGTTTCGGTCAAAAAATCTAATTAAATCGAGGATTGTTCGAAATTCCATGAAACTTTTCAGATCCTTTATATTTGGTATTAGGGAAGGTTATGATGCAAGTCCAAGCAAAAAATTTTCTCAAAATTAGATTCTATGAAACTTTTTGAAATACTAGTTTCGGTCAAAAATCGTAGTATATTATACACAATTTATACTAGTTTCGGTCAAAAAATCTAATTAAATCGAGGATTGTTCGAAATTCCATGAAACTTTTCAGATCCTTTCTATATGGTATTATGGAAGGTTATGATGCAAGTCCAAGCAAAAAAATTTCTCAAAATTAGATTCTATGAAACTTTTTGAAATACTAGTTTCGGTCAAAAATCATAGTATATTATACACAATTTATACTATTTTTGGTCAAAAAATCAAATTAAATTGATGATTGTTCAAAATTCCATGAAACTTTTCAGATCCTTTCCATATGGTATTAGGGAAGGTTATGATGCAAGTCCAAGCAAAAACATTTCTCAAAATTAGATGCTATTAAACTTTTTGAAATACTAGTTTCGGTCAAAAATTGTAGTATATTATACCCAATTTTATACTAGTTTCGTTCAAAAATTCAAATTAAATCGAGGATTGTTCGAAATGCTACGAAACTTTTCAGATCCTTTCTATATGGTACTAGAGAAGGTTATGATGCAAGTCCATGCAAAAAAAATTCAAAATTAGATTCTATGAAACTTTTTGAAATACTAGTTTCGGTAAACAATCGTAGTATATTGTGATTTATACTAGTTTCGGTCAAAAAATCTAATTAAATCGAGGATTGTTCAAAATTCTATGAAACTTTTCAGATCCTTTCTATATGGAATTAGGGAAGGTTATGATGCAAGTCCAGGCAAAAAAATTTCTCAAAATTAGATTCTATGAAACTTTTTGAAATACTAGTTTCGGTCAAAAATCGTAGTATATTATACACAATTTATACTATTTTTGGTCAAAAAATCAAATTAAATTGATGATTGTTAGAAATTCCATGAAACTTTTCAGATCCTTTCTATATGGTATTAGGGAAGGTTATGATGCAAGTCCAAGCAAAAACATTTCTCAAAATTAGATTCTATGAAACTTTTTGAAATACTAGTTTCGGTCAAAAATCGTAGTATACTATACACAATTTTTAACTTGTTTCGTTCAAAAAATAAAATTAAATTGAGGATTGTTTGAAATGCTACGATACTTTTCAGATCCTTTCTATATGGTACTAGAGAAGGTTATGATGCAAGTCCAAGCAAAAAAATATCTCAAAATTAGATTCTATGAAACTTTTTGAAATACTAGTTTCAGTAAACAATTGTAGTATATTATACATAATTAATACTAGTTTCGGTCAAAAAATCTAATTAAATCGAGGATTGTTCGAAATTCCATGAAACTTTTCAGATCCTTTATATTTGGTATTAGGGAAGGTTATGATGCAAGTCCAAGCAAAAAATTTTCTCAAAATTAGATTCTATGAAACTTTTTGAAATACTAGTTTCGGTCAAAAATCGTAGTATATTATACACAATTTATACTAGTTTCGGTCAAAAAATCTAATTAAATCGAGGATTGTTCGAAATTCCATGAAACTTTTCAGATCCTTTCTATATGGTATTATGGAAGGTTATGATGCAAGTCCAAGCAAAAAAATTTCTCAAAATTAGATTCTATGAAACTTTTTGAAATACTAGTTTCGGTCAAAAATCATAGTATATTATACACAATTTATACTATTTTTGGTCAAAAAATCAAATTAAATTGATGATTGTTCAAAATTCCATGAAACTTTTCAGATCCTTTCCATATGGTATTAGGGAAGGTTATGATGCAAGTCCAAGCAAAAACATTTCTCAAAATTAGATGCTATTAAACTTTTTGAAATACTAGTTTCGGTCAAAAATTGTAGTATATTATACCCAATTTTATACTAGTTTCGTTCAAAAATTCAAATTAAATCGAGGATTGTTCGAAATGCTACGAAACTTTTCAGATCCTTTCTATATGGTACTAGAGAAGGTTATGATGCAAGTCCATGCAAAAAAAATTCAAAATTAGATTCTATGAAACTTTTTGAAATACTAGTTTCGGTAAACAATCGTAGTATATTGTGATTTATACTAGTTTCGGTCAAAAAATCTAATTAAATCGAGGATTGTTCAAAATTCTATGAAACTTTTCAGATCCTTTCTATATGGAATTAGGGAAGGTTATGATGCAAGTCCAGGCAAAAAAAATTCTCAAAATTAGATTCTATGAAACTTTTTGAAATACTAGTTTCGGTCAAAAATCGTAGTATATTATACACAATTTATACTATTTTTGGTCAAAAAATCAAATTAAATTGATGATTGTTAGAAATTCCATGAAACTTTTCAGATCCTTTCTATATGGTATTAGGGAAGGTTATGATGCAAGTCCAAGCAAAAACATTTCTCAAAATTAGATTCTATGAAACTTTTTGAAATACTAGTTTCGGTCAAAAATCGTAGTATACTATACACAATTTTTAACTTGTTTCGTTCAAAAAATCAAATTAAATTGAGGATTGTTTGAAATGCTACGATACTTTTCAGATCCTTTCTATATGGTACTAGAGAAGGTTATGATGCAAGTCCAAGCAAAAAAATATCTCAAAATTAGATTCTATGAAACTTTTTGAAATACTAGTTTCAGTAAACAATTGTAGTATATTATACATAATTAATACTAGTTTCGGTCAAAAAATCTAATTAAATCGAGGATTGTTCGAAATTCCATGAAACTTTTCAGATCCTTTATATTTGGTATTAGGGAAGGTTATGATGCAAGTCCAAGCAAAAAATTTTCTCAAAATTAGATTCTATGAAACTTTTTGAAATACTAGTTTCGGTCAAAAATCGTAGTATATTATACACAATTTATACTAGTTTCGGTCAAAAAATCTAATTAAATCGAGGATTGTTCGAAATTCCATGAAACTTTTCAGATCCTTTCTATATGGTATTATGGAAGGTTATGATGCAAGTCCAAGCAAAAAAATTTCTCAAAATTAGATTCTATGAAACTTTTTGAAATACTAGTTTCGGTCAAAAATCATAGTATATTATACACAATTTATACTATTTTTGGTCAAAAAATCAAATTAAATTGATGATTGTTCAAAATTCCATGAAACTTTTCAGATCCTTTCCATATGGTATTAGGGAAGGTTATGATGCAAGTCCAAGCAAAAACATTTCTCAAAATTAGATGCTATTAAACTTTTTGAAATACTAGTTTCGGTCAAAAATTGTAGTATATTATACCCAATTTTATACTAGTTTCGTTCAAAAATTCAAATTAAATCGAGGATTGTTCGAAATGCTACGAAACTTTTCAGATCCTTTCTATATGGTACTAGAGAAGGTTATGATGCAAGTCCATGCAAAAAAAATTCAAAATTAGATTCTATGAAACTTTTTGAAATACTAGTTTCGGTAAACAATCGTAGTATATTGTGATTTATACTAGTTTCGGTCAAAAAATCTAATTAAATCGAGGATTGTTCAAAATTCTATGAAACTTTTCAGATCCTTTCTATATGGAATTAGGGAAGGTTATGATGCAAGTCCAGGCAAAAAAATTTCTCAAAATTAGATTCTATGAAACTTTTTGAAATACTAGTTTCGGTCAAAAATCGTAGTATATTATACACAATTTATACTATTTTTGGTCAAAAAATCAAATTAAATTGATGATTGTTAGAAATTCCATGAAACTTTTCAGATCCTTTCTATATGGTATTAGGGAAGGTTATGATGCAAGTCCAAGCAAAAACATTTCTCAAAATTAGATTCTATGAAACTTTTTGAAATACTAGTTTCGGTCAAAAATCGTAGTATACTATACACAATTTTTAACTTGTTTCGTTCAAAAAATAAAATTAAATTGAGGATTGTTTGAAATGCTACGATACTTTTCAGATCCTTTCTATATGGTACTAGAGAAGGTTATGATGCAAGTCCAAGCAAAAAAATATCTCAAAATTAGATTCTATGAAACTTTTTGAAATACTAGTTTCAGTAAACAATTGTAGTATATTATACATAATTAATACTAGTTTCGGTCAAAAAATCTAATTAAATCGAGGATTGTTCGAAATTCCATGAAACTTTTCAGATCCTTTATATTTGGTATTAGGGAAGGTTATGATGCAAGTCCAAGCAAAAAATTTTCTCAAAATTAGATTCTATGAAACTTTTTGAAATACTAGTTTCGGTCAAAAATCGTAGTATATTATACACAATTTATACTAGTTTCGGTCAAAAAATCTAATTAAATCGAGGATTGTTCGAAATTCCATGAAACTTTTCAGATCCTTTCTATATGGTATTATGGAAGGTTATGATGCAAGTCCAAGCAAAAAAATTTCTCAAAATTAGATTCTATGAAACTTTTTGAAATACTAGTTTCGGTCAAAAATCATAGTATATTATACACAATTTATACTATTTTTGGTCAAAAAATCAAATTAAATTGATGATTGTTCAAAATTCCATGAAACTTTTCAGATCCTTTCCATATGGTATTAGGGAAGGTTATGATGCAAGTCCAAGCAAAAACATTTCTCAAAATTAGATGCTATTAAACTTTTTGAAATACTAGTTTCGGTCAAAAATTGTAGTATATTATACCCAATTTTATACTAGTTTCGTTCAAAAATTCAAATTAAATCGAGGATTGTTCGAAATGCTACGAAACTTTTCAGATCCTTTCTATATGGTACTAGAGAAGGTTATGATGCAAGTCCATGCAAAAAAAATTCAAAATTAGATTCTATGAAACTTTTTGAAATACTAGTTTCGGTAAACAATCGTAGTATATTGTGATTTATACTAGTTTCGGTCAAAAAATCTAATTAAATCGAGGATTGTTCAAAATTCTATGAAACTTTTCAGATCCTTTCTATATGGAATTAGGGAAGGTTATGATGCAAGTCCAGGCAAAAAAAATTCTCAAAATTAGATTCTATGAAACTTTTTGAAATACTAGTTTCGGTCAAAAATCGTAGTATATTATACACAATTTATACTATTTTTGGTCAAAAAATCAAATTAAATTGATGATTGTTAGAAATTCCATGAAACTTTTCAGATCCTTTCTATATGGTATTAGGGAAGGTTATGATGCAAGTCCAAGCAAAAACATTTCTCAAAATTAGATTCTATGAAACTTTTTGAAATACTAGTTTCGGTCAAAAATCGTAGTATACTATACACAATTTTTAACTTGTTTCGTTCAAAAAATCAAATTAAATTGAGGATTGTTTGAAATGCTACGATACTTTTCAGATCCTTTCTATATGGTACTAGAGAAGGTTATGATGCAAGTCCAAGCAAAAAAATATCTCAAAATTAGATTCTATGAAACTTTTTGAAATACTAGTTTCAGTAAACAATTGTAGTATATTATACATAATTAATACTAGTTTCGGTCAAAAAATCTAATTAAATCGAGGATTGTTCGAAATTCCATGAAACTTTTCAGATCCTTTATATTTGGTATTAGGGAAGGTTATGATGCAAGTCCAAGCAAAAAATTTTCTCAAAATTAGATTCTATGAAACTTTTTGAAATACTAGTTTCGGTCAAAAATCGTAGTATATTATACACAATTTATACTAGTTTCGGTCAAAAAATCTAATTAAATCGAGGATTGTTCGAAATTCCATGAAACTTTTCAGATCCTTTCTATATGGTATTATGGAAGGTTATGATGCAAGTCCAAGCAAAAAAATTTCTCAAAATTAGATTCTATGAAACTTTTTGAAATACTAGTTTCGGTCAAAAATCATAGTATATTATACACAATTTATACTATTTTTGGTCAAAAAATCAAATTAAATTGATGATTGTTCAAAATTCCATGAAACTTTTCAGATCCTTTCCATATGGTATTAGGGAAGGTTATGATGCAAGTCCAAGCAAAAACATTTCTCAAAATTAGATGCTATTAAACTTTTTGAAATACTAGTTTCGGTCAAAAATTGTAGTATATTATACCCAATTTTATACTAGTTTCGTTCAAAAATTCAAATTAAATCGAGGATTGTTCGAAATGCTACGAAACTTTTCAGATCCTTTCTATATGGTACTAGAGAAGGTTATGATGCAAGTCCATGCAAAAAAAATTCAAAATTAGATTCTATGAAACTTTTTGAAATACTAGTTTCGGTAAACAATCGTAGTATATTGTGATTTATACTAGTTTCGGTCAAAAAATCTAATTAAATCGAGGATTGTTCAAAATTCTATGAAACTTTTCAGATCCTTTCTATATGGAATTAGGGAAGGTTATGATGCAAGTCCAGGCAAAAAAATTTCTCAAAATTAGATTCTATGAAACTTTTTGAAATACTAGTTTCGGTCAAAAATCGTAGTATATTATACACAATTTATACTATTTTTGGTCAAAAAATCAAATTAAATTGATGATTGTTAGAAATTCCATGAAACTTTTCAGATCCTTTCTATATGGTATTAGGGAAGGTTATGATGCAAGTCCAAGCAAAAACATTTCTCAAAATTAGATTCTATGAAACTTTTTGAAATACTAGTTTCGGTCAAAAATCGTAGTATACTATACACAATTTTTAACTTGTTTCGTTCAAAAAATCAAATTAAATTGAGGATTGTTTGAAATGCTACGATACTTTTCAGATCCTTTCTATATGGTACTAGAGAAGGTTATGATGCAAGTCCAAGCAAAAAAATATCTCAAAATTAGATTCTATGAAACTTTTTGAAATACTAGTTTCAGTAAACAATTGTAGTATATTATACATAATTAATACTAGTTTCGGTCAAAAAATCTAATTAAATCGAGGATTGTTCGAAATTCCATGAAACTTTTCAGATCCTTTATATTTGGTATTAGGGAAGGTTATGATGCAAGTCCAAGCAAAAAATTTTCTCAAAATTAGATTCTATGAAACTTTTTGAAATACTAGTTTCGGTCAAAAATCGTAGTATATTATACACAATTTATACTAGTTTCGGTCAAAAAATCTAATTAAATCGAGGATTGTTCGAAATTCCATGAAACTTTTCAGATCCTTTCTATATGGTATTATGGAAGGTTATGATGCAAGTCCAAGCAAAAAAATTTCTCAAAATTAGATTCTATGAAACTTTTTGAAATACTAGTTTCGGTCAAAAATCATAGTATATTATACACAATTTATACTATTTTTGGTCAAAAAATCAAATTAAATTGATGATTGTTCAAAATTCCATGAAACTTTTCAGATCCTTTCCATATGGTATTAGGGAAGGTTATGATGCAAGTCCAAGCAAAAACATTTCTCAAAATTAGATGCTATTAAACTTTTTGAAATACTAGTTTCGGTCAAAAATTGTAGTATATTATACCCAATTTTATACTAGTTTCGTTCAAAAATTCAAATTAAATCGAGGATTGTTCGAAATGCTACGAAACTTTTCAGATCCTTTCTATATGGTACTAGAGAAGGTTATGATGCAAGTCCATGCAAAAAAAATTCAAAATTAGATTCTATGAAACTTTTTGAAATACTAGTTTCGGTAAACAATCGTAGTATATTGTGATTTATACTAGTTTCGGTCAAAAAATCTAATTAAATCGAGGATTGTTCAAAATTCTATGAAACTTTTCAGATCCTTTCTATATGGAATTAGGGAAGGTTATGATGCAAGTCCAGGCAAAAAAATTTCTCAAAATTAGATTCTATGAAACTTTTTGAAATACTAGTTTCGGTCAAAAATCGTAGTATATTATACACAATTTATACTATTTTTGGTCAAAAAATCAAATTAAATTGATGATTGTTAGAAATTCCATGAAACTTTTCAGATCCTTTCTATATGGTATTAGGGAAGGTTATGATGCAAGTCCAAGCAAAAACATTTCTCAAAATTAGATTCTATGAAACTTTTTGAAATACTAGTTTCGGTCAAAAATCGTAGTATACTATACACAATTTTTAACTTGTTTCGTTCAAAAAATCAAATTAAATTGAGGATTGTTTGAAATGCTACGATACTTTTCAGATCCTTTCTATATGGTACTAGAGAAGGTTATGATGCAAGTCCAAGCAAAAAAATATCTCAAAATTAGATTCTATGAAACTTTTTGAAATACTAGTTTCAGTAAACAATTGTAGTATATTATACATAATTAATACTAGTTTCGGTCAAAAAATCTAATTAAATCGAGGATTGTTCGAAATTCCATGAAACTTTTCAGATCCTTTATATTTGGTATTAGGGAAGGTTATGATGCAAGTCCAAGCAAAAAATTTTCTCAAAATTAGATTCTATGAAACTTTTTGAAATACTAGTTTCGGTCAAAAATCGTAGTATATTATACACAATTTATACTAGTTTCGGTCAAAAAATCTAATTAAATCGAGGATTGTTCGAAATTCCATGAAACTTTTCAGATCCTTTCTATATGGTATTATGGAAGGTTATGATGCAAGTCCAAGCAAAAAAATTTCTCAAAATTAGATTCTATGAAACTTTTTGAAATACTAGTTTCGGTCAAAAATCATAGTATATTATACACAATTTATACTATTTTTGGTCAAAAAATCAAATTAAATTGATGATTGTTCAAAATTCCATGAAACTTTTCAGATCCTTTCCATATGGTATTAGGGAAGGTTATGATGCAAGTCCAAGCAAAAACATTTCTCAAAATTAGATGCTATTAAACTTTTTGAAATACTAGTTTCGGTCAAAAATTGTAGTATATTATACCCAATTTTATACTAGTTTCGTTCAAAAATTCAAATTAAATCGAGGATTGTTCGAAATGCTACGAAACTTTTCAGATCCTTTCTATATGGTACTAGAGAAGGTTATGATGCAAGTCCATGCAAAAAAAATTCAAAATTAGATTCTATGAAACTTTTTGAAATACTAGTTTCGGTAAACAATCGTAGTATATTGTGATTTATACTAGTTTCGGTCAAAAAATCTAATTAAATCGAGGATTGTTCAAAATTCTATGAAACTTTTCAGATCCTTTCTATATGGAATTAGGGAAGGTTATGATGCAAGTCCAGGCAAAAAAATTTCTCAAAATTAGATTCTATGAAACTTTTTGAAATACTAGTTTCGGTCAAAAATCGTAGTATATTATACACAATTTATACTATTTTTGGTCAAAAAATCAAATTAAATTGATGATTGTTAGAAATTCCATGAAACTTTTCAGATCCTTTCTATATGGTATTAGGGAAGGTTATGATGCAAGTCCAAGCAAAAACATTTCTCAAAATTAGATTCTATGAAACTTTTTGAAATACTAGTTTCGGTCAAAAATCGTAGTATACTATACACAATTTTTAACTTGTTTCGTTCAAAAAATCAAATTAAATTGAGGATTGTTTGAAATGCTACGATACTTTTCAGATCCTTTCTATATGGTACTAGAGAAGGTTATGATGCAAGTCCAAGCAAAAAAATATCTCAAAATTAGATTCTATGAAACTTTTTGAAATACTAGTTTCAGTAAACAATTGTAGTATATTATACATAATTAATACTAGTTTCGGTCAAAAAATCTAATTAAATCGAGGATTGTTCGAAATTCCATGAAACTTTTCAGATCCTTTATATTTGGTATTAGGGAAGGTTATGATGCAAGTCCAAGCAAAAAATTTTCTCAAAATTAGATTCTATGAAACTTTTTGAAATACTAGTTTCGGTCAAAAATCGTAGTATATTATACACAATTTATACTAGTTTCGGTCAAAAAATCTAATTAAATCGAGGATTGTTCGAAATTCCATGAAACTTTTCAGATCCTTTCTATATGGTATTATGGAAGGTTATGATGCAAGTCCAAGCAAAAAAATTTCTCAAAATTAGATTCTATGAAACTTTTTGAAATACTAGTTTCGGTCAAAAATCATAGTATATTATACACAATTTATACTATTTTTGGTCAAAAAATCAAATTAAATTGATGATTGTTCAAAATTCCATGAAACTTTTCAGATCCTTTCCATATGGTATTAGGGAAGGTTATGATGCAAGTCCAAGCAAAAACATTTCTCAAAATTAGATGCTATTAAACTTTTTGAAATACTAGTTTCGGTCAAAAATTGTAGTATATTATACCCAATTTTATACTAGTTTCGTTCAAAAATTCAAATTAAATCGAGGATTGTTCGAAATGCTACGAAACTTTTCAGATCCTTTCTATATGGTACTAGAGAAGGTTATGATGCAAGTCCATGCAAAAAAAATTCAAAATTAGATTCTATGAAACTTTTTGAAATACTAGTTTCGGTAAACAATCGTAGTATATTGTGATTTATACTAGTTTCGGTCAAAAAATCTAATTAAATCGAGGATTGTTCAAAATTCTATGAAACTTTTCAGATCCTTTCTATATGGAATTAGGGAAGGTTATGATGCAAGTCCAGGCAAAAAAATTTCTCAAAATTAGATTCTATGAAACTTTTTGAAATACTAGTTTCGGTCAAAAATCGTAGTATATTATACACAATTTATACTATTTTTGGTCAAAAAATCAAATTAAATTGATGATTGTTAGAAATTCCATGAAACTTTTCAGATCCTTTCTATATGGTATTAGGGAAGGTTATGATGCAAGTCCAAGCAAAAACATTTCTCAAAATTAGATTCTATGAAACTTTTTGAAATACTAGTTTCGGTCAAAAATCGTAGTATACTATACACAATTTTTAACTTGTTTCGTTCAAAAAATCAAATTAAATTGAGGATTGTTTGAAATGCTACGATACTTTTCAGATCCTTTCTATATGGTACTAGAGAAGGTTATGATGCAAGTCCAAGCAAAAAAATATCTCAAAATTAGATTCTATGAAACTTTTTGAAATACTAGTTTCAGTAAACAATTGTAGTATATTATACATAATTAATACTAGTTTCGGTCAAAAAATCTAATTAAATCGAGGATTGTTCGAAATTCCATGAAACTTTTCAGATCCTTTATATTTGGTATTAGGGAAGGTTATGATGCAAGTCCAAGCAAAAAAATTTCTCAAAATTAGATTCTATGAAACTTTTTGAAATACTAGTTTCGGTCAAAAATCGTAGTATATTATACACAATTTTATACTAGTTTCGTTTAAAAAATCAAATTAAATCGAGGATTGTTCGAAATGCTACGAAACTTTTCAGATCCTTTCTATATGGTACTAGAGAAGGTTATGATGCAAGTCCAAGCAAAAAAATATCTCAAAATTAGATTCTATGAAACTTTTTGAAATACTAGTTTCGGTAAACAATCGTAGTATATTATACACAATTTTAACTAGTTTCGGTCAAAAAATCTAATTAAATCGAGGATTGTTCGAAATTCCATGAAACTTTTAAGATCCTTTCTATATGGTATTAGGGAAGGTTATGATGCAAGTCCAAGCAAAATATTTTCTCAAAATTAGATTCTATGAAACTTTTTGAAATACTAGTTTCGGTCAAAAATCGTAGTATATTATACACAATTTATACTAGTTTCGGTCAAAAAATCTAATTAAATCGAGGATTGTTCGAAATTCCATGAAACTTTTCAGATCCTTTCTATATGGTATTATGGAAGGTTATGATGCAAGTCCAAGCAAAAAAATTTCTCAAAATTAGATTCTATGAAACTTTTTGAAATACTAGTTTCGGTCAAAAATCGTAATATATTATACACAATTTTATACTAGTTTCGTTCAAAAAATCAAATTAATTTGAGGATTGTTCGAAATGCTACGAAACTTTTCATATCCTTTCTATATGGTACTAGAGAAGGTTATGATGCAAGTCCAAGCAAAAAAATTTCTCAAAATTAGATTCTATGAAACTTTTTGAAATACTAGTTTCGGTCAAAAATCATAGTATATTATACACAATTTATACTATTTTTGGTCAAAAAATCAAATTAAATTGATGATTGTTCAAAATTCCATGAAACTTTTCAGATCCTTTCCATATGGTATTAGGGAAGGTTATGATGCAAGTCCAAGCAAAAACATTTCTCAAAATTAGATTCTATTAAACTTTTTGAAATACTAGTTTCGGTCAAAAATTGTAGTATATTATACCCAATTTTATACTAGTTTCGTTCAAAAATTCAAATTAAATCGAGGATTGTTCGAAATGCTACGAAACTTTTCAGATCCTTTCTATATGGTACTAGAGAAGGTTATGATGCAAGTCCATGCAAAAAAAATTCAAAATTAGATTCTATGAAACTTTTTGAAATACTAGTTTCGGTAAACAATCGTAGTATATTGTGATTTATACTAGTTTCGGTCAAAAAATCTAATTAAATCGAGGATTGTTCGAAATTCTATGAAACTTTTCAGATCCTTTCTATATGGTATTAGGGAAGGTTATGATGCAAGTCCAGGCAAAAAAATTTCTCAAAATTAGATTCTATGAAACTTTTTGAAATACTAGTTTCGGTCAAAAATCGTAGTATATTATACACAATTTATACTATTTTTGGTCAAAAAATCAAATTAAATTGATGATTGTTCGAAATTCCATGAAACGTTTCAGATCCTTTCTATATGGTATTAGGGATGGTTATGATGCAAGTCCAAGCAAAAACATTTCTCAAAATTAGATTCTATGAAACTTTTTGAAATACTAGTTTCGGTCAAAAATCGTAGTATACTATACACAATTTTTAACTTGTTTCGTTCAAAAAATAAAATTAAATTGAGGATTGTTTGAAATGCTACGATACTTTTCAGATCCTTTCTATATGGTACTAGAGAAGGTTATGATGCAAGTCCAAGCAAAAAAATATCTCAAAATTAGATTCTATGAAACTTTTTGAAATACTAGTTTCAGTAAACAATTGTAGTATATTATACATAATTAATACTAGTTTCGGTCAAAAAATCTAATTAAATCGAGGATTGTTCGAAATTCCATGAAACTTTTCAGATCCTTTATATTTGGTATTAGGGAAGGTTATGATGCAAGTCCAAGCAAAAAAATTTCTCAAAATTAGATTCTATGAAACTTTTTGAAATACTAGTTTCGGTCAAAAATCGTAGTATATTATACACAATTTTATACTAGTTTCGTTTAAAAAATCAAATTAAATCGAGGATTGTTCGAAATGCTACGAAACTTTTCAGATCCTTTCTATATGGTACTAGAGAAGGTTATGATGCAAGTCCAAGCAAAAAAATATCTCAAAATTAGATTCTATGAAACTTTTTGAAATACTAGTTTCGGTAAACAATCGTAGTATATTATACACAATTTTAACTAGTTTCGGTCAAAAAATCTAATTAAATCGAGGATTGTTCGAAATTCCATGAAACTTTTCAGATCCTTTCTATATGGTATTAGGGAAGGTTATGATGCAAGTCCAAGCAAAAAATTTTCTCAAAATTAGATTCTATGAAACTTTTTGAAATACTAGTTTCGGTCAAAAATCGTAGTATATTATACACAATTTATACTATTTTTGGTCAAAAAATCAAATTAAATTGATGATTGTTCGAAATTCAATGAAACTTTTCAAATCCTTTCTATATGGTATTAGGGAAGGTTATGATGCAAGTCCAAGCAAAAAAATTTCAAAAAATTAGATTCTACGAAACTTTTTGAAATACTGGTTTCGGTCAAAAATCGTAGTATATTATACACAATTTTATTCTTGTTTCATTCAAAAAATCAAATTAAATTGAGGATTGTTTGAAATGCTACGATACTTTTCAGATCCTTTTCGGTAAAAAAATCTAATTAAATTGAGGGTTGTTCGAAATTCCATGAAACATTTCAGATCCTTTCTATATGGTATTAGGGAAGGTTATGATGCAAGTCCAAGCAAAACATTTTCTCAAAATTAGATTCTATGAAACTTTTTTAAATACTAGTTTCGGTCAAAAATCGTAGTATATTATACACAATTTATACTATTTTTGGTCAAAAAATCAAATTAAATTGATGATTGTTCGAAATTCCATGAAACTTTTCAGATCCTTTCTATATGGTATTAGGGATGGTTATGATGCAAGTCCAAGAAAAAACACTTCTCAAAACCAGATTCTATGAAACTTTTTGAAATACTAGTTTCGGTCAAAAATCGTAGTATATTATACACAATTTTATACTAGTTTCGTTCAAAAAATCAAATTAAATCGAGGATTGTTCGAAATGCTACGAAACTTTTCAGATCCTTTCTATATGGTACTAGAGAAGGTTATGATGCAAGTCCAAGCAAAAAAATATCTCAAAATTAGATTCTATGAAAAATTTTGAAATACTAGTTTCGTTAAACAATCGTAGTATATTATACACAATTTATACTAGTTTCGAATAAAAAATCTATTTAAATCTAGGATTGTTCGAAATTCCATGAAACTTTTCAGATCCTTTCTATATGGTATTAGGGAAGGTTATGATGCAAGTCCAAGCAAAAAAATTTCTCAAAATTAGATTCTATGAAACTTTTTGAAATACTAGTTTCGGTCAAAATCATAGTATATTATACACAATTTATACTATTTTTGGTCAAAAATCAAATTAAATTGATGATTGTTCGAAATTCCATGAAACTTTTCAGATCCTTTCTATATTGTATTAGGGATGGTTATGATGCAAGTCCAAGCAAAAACATTTCTCAAAATCAGATTCTATGAAACTTTTTGAAATACTAGTTTCGGTCAAAAATCATAGTATATTATACACAATTTTATACTAGTTTTGTTTAAAAAATCAAATTAAATCGAGGATTGTTCGAAATGCTACGAAACTTTTCATATCCTTTCTATATGGTACTAGAGAAGGTTATGATGCAAGTCCAAGCAAAAAAATATCTAAAAATTAGATTCTATGAAACTTTTTGGAATACTAGTTTCGGTAAACAATCGTAGTATATTATACACAATTTATACTAGTTTCGGTAAAAAAATCTAATTAAATCGAGGATTGTTCGAAATTCCATGAAACATTTCATATCCTTTCTATATGGTATTAGGGAAGGTTAAGATGCAAGTCCAAGCAAAATTTTTTCTCAAAATTAGATTCTATGAAACTTTTTGAAATACTAGTTTCGGTCAAAAATCGTAGTATATTATACACAATTTATACTATTTTTGGTCAAAAAATCAAATTAAATTGATGATTGTTCGAAATTCCATGAAACTTTTCAGATCCTTTCTATATGGTATTAGGGATGGTTATGATTCAAGTCCAAGTAAAAACATATCTCAAAATCAGATTCTATGAAACTTTTTAAAATACTAGTTTCGGTCAAAAATCAAATTAAATCAAGGATTGCTCGAAATACTACGAAACTTTTCAGATCCTTTCTATATGGTACTAGAGAAGGTTATGATGCAAGTCCAAGCAAAAAAGTATCTGAAAATTAGATTCTATGAAATTTTTTGAAATACTAGTTTCGTTAAACAATCGTAGTATATTATACACAATTTATACTAGTTTCGATTAAAAAATCTATTTAAATCTAGGATTGTTCGAAATTCCATGAAACATTTGAGATCCTTTCTATATGGTATTAGGGAAGGTTATGATGCAAGTCCAAGCAAAAACATTTCTCAAAATCAGATTCTATGAAACTTTTTGAAATACTAGTTTCGGTCAAAAATCGTAGTATATTATACACAATTTTATACTAGTTTTGTTTAAAAAATCAAATTAAATCGAGGATTGTTCGAAATGCTACGAAACTTTTCAGATCCTTTCTATATGGTACTAGAGAAGGTTATGATGCAAGTCCAAGCAAAAAAATATCTCAAAATTAGATTCTATGAAACTTTTTGAAATACTAGTTTCGGTAAACAATCGTAGTATAATATACACAATTTATACTAGTTTCGGTAAAAAAATCTAATTAAATCGAGGGTTGTTCGAAATTCCATGAAACTTTTTCAGATCCTTTCTATATGGTATTAGGGAAGGTTATGCTGCAAGTCCAAGCAAAACATTTTCTCAAAATTAGATTCTATGAAACTTTTTGAAATACTAGTTTCGGTCAAAAATCGTAGTATATTATACACAATTTATACTATTTTTGGTCAAAAAATCAAATTAAATTGATGATTGTTCGAAATTCCATGAAACTTTTCAGATCCTTTCTATATGGTTATAGGGATGGTTATGATGCAAGTCCAACAAAAAACACTTCTCAAAATCAGATTCTATGAAACTTTTTGAAATATTAGTTTCGGTCAAAAATCGTAGAATATTATACACAATTTTATACTAGTTTCGTTCAAAAAATCAAATTAAATCGAGGATTGTTCGAAATGCTACGAAACTTTTCGGATCCTTTCTATATGGTACTAGAGAAGGTTATGATGCAAGTCCAAGCAAAAAAATATCCCAAAATTAGATTCTATGAAAACTTTTGAAATACTAGTTTCGTTAAACAATCGTAGTATATTATACACAATGTATACTAGTTTCGATTAAAAAATCTATTTAAATCAAGGATTGTTCGAAATTCCATGAAACTTTTCAGATCCTTTCTATATGGTATTAGGGAAGGTTATGATGCAAGTCCAAGCAAAAAAATATCTCAAAATTAGATTCTATGAAACTTGTTGAAATACTAGTTTCGGTCAAAAATCGTAGTATATTATACACAATTTATACTATTTTTGGTCAAAAATCAAATTAAATTGATGATTGTTCGAAATTCCATGAAACTTTTCAGATCCTTTCTATATTGTATTAGGGATGGTTATGATGCAAGTCCAAGCAAAAACATTTCTCAAAATCAGATTCTATGAAACTTTTTGAAATACTAGTTTCGGTCAAAAATCGTAGTATATTATACACAATTTTATACTAGTTTTGTTTAAAAAATCAAATTAAATCGAGGATTCTTCGAAATGCTACGAAACTTTTCAGATCCTTTCTATATGGTACTAGAGAAGGTTATGATGCAAGTCCAAGCAAAAAAATATCTCAAAATTAGATTCTATGAAACTTTTTAAAATACTAGTTTCGGTAAACAATCGTAGTATATTATACACAATTTATACTAGTTTCGGTAAAAAAATCTAATTAAATCGAGGGTTGTTCGAAATTCCATGAAACTTTTTCAGATCCTTTCTATATGGTATTAGGGAAGGTTATGCTGCAAGTCCAAGCAAAACATTTTCTCAAAATTAGATTCTATGAAACTTTTTGAAATACTAGTTTCGGTCAAAAATCGTAGTATATTATACACAATTTATACTATTTTTGGTCAAAAAATCAAATTAAATTGATGATTGTTCGAAATTCCATGAAACTTTTCAGATCCTTTCTATATGGTATTAGGGATGGTTATGATGCAAGTCCAACAAAAAACACTTCTCAAAATCAGATTCTATGAAACTTTTTGAAATATTAGTTTCGGTCAAAAATCGTAGAATATTATACACAATTTTATACTAGTTTCGTTCAAAAAATCAAATTAAATCGAGGATTGTTCGAAATGCTACGAAACTTTTCGGATCCTTTCTATATGGTACTAGAGAAGGTTATGATGCAAGTCCAAGCAAAAAAATATCCCAAAATTAGATTCTATGAAAACTTTTGAAATACTAGTTTCGTTAAACAATCGTAGTATATTATACACAATGTATACTAGTTTCGATTAAAAAATCTATTTAAATCAAGGATTGTTCGAAATTCCATGAAACTTTTCAGATCCTTTCTATATGGTATTAGGGAAGGTTATGATGCAAGTCCAAGCAAAAAAATATCTCAAAATTAGATTCTATGAAACTTGTTGAAATACTAGTTTCGGTCAAAAATCGTAGTATATTATACACAATTTATACTATTTTTGGTCAAAAATCAAATTAAATTGATGATTGTTCGAAATTCCATGAAACTTTTCAGATCCTTTCTATATTGTATTAGGGATGGTTATGATGCAAGTCCAAGCAAAAACATTTCTCAAAATCAGATTCTATGAAACTTTTTGAAATACTAGTTTCGGTCAAAAATCGTAGTATATTATACACAATTTTATACTAGTTTTGTTTAAAAAATCAAATTAAATCGAGGATTCTTCGAAATGCTACGAAACTTTTCAGATCCTTTCTATATGGTACTAGAGAAGGTTATGATGCAAGTCCAAGCAAAAAAATATCTCAAAATTAGATTCTATGAAACTTTTTAAAATACTAGTTTCGGTAAACAATCGTAGTATATTATACACAATTTATACTAGTTTCGGTAAAAAAATCTAATTAAATCGAGGGTTGTTCGAAATTCCATGAAACTTTTTCAGATCCTTTCTATATGGTATTAGGGAAGGTTATGCTGCAAGTCCAAGCAAAACATTTTCTCAAAATTAGATTCTATGAAACTTTTTGAAATACTAGTTTCGGTCAAAAATCGTAGTATATTATACACAATTTATACTATTTTTGGTCAAAAAATCAAATTAAATTGATGATTGTTCGAAATTCCATGAAACTTTTCAGATCCTTTCTATATGGTATTAGGGATGGTTATGATGCAAGTCCAACAAAAAACACTTCTCAAAATCAGATTCTATGAAACTTTTTGAAATATTAGTTTCGGTCAAAAATCGTAGAATATTATACACAATTTTATACTAGTTTCGTTCAAAAAATCAAATTAAATCGAGGATTGTTCGAAATGCTACGAAACTTTTCGGATCCTTTCTATATGGTACTAGAGAAGGTTATGATGCAAGTCCAAGCAAAAAAATATCTCAAAATTAGATTCTATGAAAACTTTTGAAATACTAGTTTCGTTAAACAATCGTAGTATATTATACACAATGTATACTAGTTTCGATTAAAAAATCTATTTAAATCAAGGATTGTTCGAAATTCCATGAAACTTTTCAGATCCTTTCTATATGGTATTAGGGAAGGTTATGATGCAAGTCCAAGCAAAAAAATTTCTCAAAATTAGATTCTATGAAACTTGTTGAAATACTAGTTTCGGTCAAAAATCGTAGTATATTATACACAATTTATACTATTTTTGGTCAAAAATCAAATTAAATTGATGATTGTTCGAAATTCCATGAAACTTTTCAGATCCTTTCTATATTGTATTAGGGATGGTTATGATGCAAGTCCAAGCAAAAACATTTCTCAAAATCAGATTCTATGAAACTTTTTGAAATACTAGTTTCGGTCAAAAATCGTAGTATATTATACACAATTTATACTATTTTTGGTCAAAAATCAAATTAAATTGATGATTGTTCGAAATTCCATGAAACTTTTCAGATACTTTCTATATTGTATTAGGGATGGTTATGATGCAAGTCCAAGCAAAAACATTTCTCAAAATCAGATTCTATGAAACCTTTTGAAATACTAGTTTCGGTCAAAAATCATAGTATATTATACACAATTTTATACTAGTTTTGTTTAAAAAATCAAATTAAATCGAGTATTGTTCGAAATGCTACGAAACTTTTCATATCCTTTCTATATGGTACTAGAGAAGGTTATGATGCAAGTCCAAGCAAAAAAATATCTCAAAATTAGATTCTATGAAACTTTTTGAAATACTAGTTTCAGTAAACAATCGTAGTATATTATACACAATTTATACTAGTTTCGGTAAAAAAATCTAATTAAATCGAGGGTGGTTCGAAATTCCATGAAACTTTTCAGATCCTTTCTATATGGTATTAGGGAAGGTTATGATGCAAGTCCAAGCAAATTTTTTTCTCAAAATTAGATTCTATGAAACTTTTTGAAATACTAGTTTCGGTCAAAAATCGTAGTATATTATACACAATTTATACTATTTTCGGTCAAAAAATAAAATAAAATTGATGATTGTTCGAAATTCCATGAAACTTTTCAGATCCTTTCTATATGGTTTTAGGGATGGTTATGATGCAAGTCCAAGCAAAAACATATCTCAAAATCAGATTCTATGAAACTTTTTGAAATACTAGTTTCGGTCAAAAATCGTAATATTTTATACACAATTTTATACTAGTTTCGTTCAAAAAATCAAATTAAATCGAGGATTGTTCGAAATGCTACGAAACTTTTCAGATCCTTTCTATATGGTACTAGAGAAGGTTATGATGCAAGTCCAAGCAAAAAAATATCTCAAAATTAGATTCTATGAAAAATTTTGAAATACTAGTTTCGTTAAACAATCGTAGTATATTATACACAATTTATACTAGTTTCGATTAAAAAATCTATTTAAATCAAGGATTGTTCGAAATTCCATGAAACTTTTCAGATCCTTTCTATATGGTATTAGAGAAGGTTATGATGCAAGTCCAAGCAAAAAAATAATTCAAAATTAGATTCTATGAAACTTTTTGAAATACTAGTTTCGGTAAACAATCGTAGTATATTATACAAAATTGATACTAGTTTCGGTAAAAAAATCTAATTAAATCGAGGGTTGTTCGAAATTCCATGAAACTTTTCAGAACCTTTCTATATGGTATTAGGGAAGGTTATGATGCAAGTCCAAGTTAAACATTTTCTCAAAATTAGATTCTATGAAACTTTTTGAAATACTAGTTTCGGTCAAAAATCGTAGTATATTATACACAATTTATACTATTTTTGGTCAAAAAATCAAATTAAATTGATGATTGTTCGAAATTCCATGAAACTTTTCATATCCTTTCTATATGGTATTAGAGATGGTTATGATGCAAGTCCAACAAAAAACACTTCTCAAAATCAGATTCTATGAAACTTTTTGAAATACTAGTTTCGGTCAAAAATCGTAGTATATTATACACAATTTTTTACTAGTTTCGTTCAAAAAATCAAATTAAATCGAGGATTGTTCGAAATGCTACGAAACTTTTCAGATCCTTTCTATATGGTGCTAGAGAAGGTTATGATGCAAGTCCAAGCAAAAAAATATCTAAAAATTAGATTCTATGAAACTTTTTGGAATACTAGTTTCGGTAAACAATCGTAGTATATTATACACAATTTATACTAGTTTCGGTAAAAAAATCTATTTAAAACAAGGATTGTTCGAAATTCCATGAAACGTTTCAGATCCTTTCTATATGGTATTAGGGAAGGTTATAATGCAAGTCCAAGCAAATTTTTTTCTCAAAATTAGATTCTATGAAACTTTTTGAAATACTAGTTTCGGTCAAAAATCGTAGTATATTATACACAATTTATACTATTTTTGGTCAAAAATCAAATTAAATTGATGATTGTTCGAAATTCCATGAAACTTTTCAGATACTTTCTATATTGTATTAGGGATGGTTATGATGCAAGTCCAAGCAAAAACATTTCTCAAAATCAGATTCTATGAAACTTTTTGAAATACTAGTTTCGGTCAAAAATCGTAGTATATTATACACAATTTTATACTAGTTTTGTTTAAAAAATCAAATTAAATCGAGGATTGTTCGAAATGCTACGAAACTTTTCATATCCTTTCTATATGGTACTAGAGAAGGTTATGATGCAAGTCCAAGCAAAAAAATATCTCAAAATTAGATTCTATGAAACTTTTTGAAATACTAGTTTCAGTAAACAATCGTAGTATATTATACACAATTTATACTAGTTTCGGTAAAAAAATCTAATTAAATCGAGGGTGGTTAGAAATTCCATGAAACTTTTCAGATCCTTTCTATATGGTATTAGGGAAGGTTATGATGCAAGTCCAAGCAAATTTTTTTCTCAAAATTAGATTCTATGAAACTTTTTGAAATACTAGTTTCGGTCAAAAATCGTAGTATATTATACACAATTTATACTATTTTCGGTCAAAAAATAAAATAAAATTGATGATTGTTCGAAATTCCATGAAACAATTCAGATCCTTTCTATATGGTTTTAGGGATGGTTATGATGCAAGTCCAAGCAAAAACATATCTCAAAATCAGATTCTATGAAACTTTTTGAAATACTAGTTTGGGTAAAAATCGTAATATTTTATACACAATTTTATACTAGTTTCGTTCAAAAAATCAAATTAAATCGAGGATTGTTCGAAATGCTACGAAACTTTTCAGATCCTTTCTATATGGTACTAGAGAAGGTTATGATGCAAGTCCAAGAAAAAAAATATCTCAAAATTAGATTCTATGAAAAATTTTGAAATACTAGTTTCGTTAAACAATCGTAGTATATTATACACAATTTATACTAGTTTCGATTAAAAAATCTATTTAAATCAAGGATTGTTCGAAATTCCATGAAACTTTTCAGATCCTTTCTATATGGTATTAGAGAAGGTTATGATGCAAGTCCAAGCAAAAAAATATCTCAAAATTAGATTCTATGAAACTTTTTGAAATACTAGTTTCTATAAACAATCGTAGTATATTATACAAAATTGATACTAGTTTCGGTAAAAAAAATCTAATTAAATCGAGGGTTGTTCGAAATTCCATGAAACTTTTCAGAACCTTTCTATATGGTATTAGGGAAGGTTATGATGCAAGTCCAAGTTAAACATTTTCTCAAAATTAGATTCTATGAAACTTTTTGAAATACTAGTTTCGGTCAAAAATCGTAGTATATTATACACAATTTATACTATTTTTGGTCAAAAAATCAAATTAAATTGATGATTGTTCGAAATTCCATGAAACTTTTCATATCCTTTCTATATGGTATTAGAGATGGTTATGATGCAAGTCCAACAAAAAACACTTCTCAAAATCAGATTCTATGAAACTTTTTGAAATACTAGTTTCGGTCAAAAATCGTAGTATATTATACACAATTTTTTACTAGTTTCGTTCAAAAAATCAAATTAAATCGAGGATTGTTCGAAATGCTACGAAACTTTTCAGATCCTTTCTATATGGTGCTAGAGAAGGTTATGATGCAAGTCCAAGCAAAAAAATATCTAAAAATTAGATTCTATGAAACTTTTTGGAATACTAGTTTCGGTAAACAATCGTAGTATATTATACACAATTTATACTAGTTTCGGTAAAAAAATCTATTTAAAACAAGGATTGTTCGAAATTCCATGAAACTTTTCAGATCCTTTCTATATGGTATTAGGGAAGGTTATGATGCAAGTC
This sequence comes from Lathyrus aphaca, assembly GCA_963966055.1. Lineage (NCBI taxonomy): Eukaryota > Viridiplantae > Streptophyta > Magnoliopsida > Fabales > Fabaceae > Lathyrus > Lathyrus aphaca. The sequence continues at coordinate 35,279,891 of OZ014523.1, forward strand.
CAAGAAAATTTTTTTCTCAAAATTAGATTCTATGAAACTTTTTGAAATACTAGTTTCGGTCAAAAATCGTAGTAAATTATACACAATTTATACTATTTTTGGTCAAAAATCAAATTAAATTGATGATTGTTCGAAATTCCATGAAACTTTTCAGATCCTTTCTATATGGTTATAGGGATGGTTATGATGCAAGTCCAACAAAAAACACTTCTCAAAATCAGATTCTATGAAACTTTTTGAAATATTAGTTTCGGTCAAAAATCGTAGAATATTATACACAATTTTATACTAGTTTCGTTCAAAAAATCAAATTAAATCGAGGATTGTTCGAAATGCTACGAAACTTTTCGGATCCTTTCTATATGGTACTAGAGAAGGTTATGATGCAAGTCCAAGCAAAAAAATATCCCAAAATTAGATTCTATGAAAACTTTTGAAATACTAGTTTCGTTAAACACTCGTAGTATATTATACACAATGTATACTAGTTTCGATTAAAAAATCTATTTAAATCAAGGATTGTTCGAAATTCCATGAAACTTTTCAGATCCTTTCTATATGGTATTAGGGAAGGTTATGATGCAAGTCCAAGCAAAAAAATATCTCAAAATTAGATTCTATGAAACTTGTTGAAATACTAGTTTCGGTCAAAAATCGTAGTATATTATACACAATTTATACTATCTTTGGTCAAAAATCAAATTAAATTGATGATTGTTCGAAATTCCATGAAACTTTTCAGATCCTTTCTATATTGTATTAGGGAAGGTTATGATGCAAGTCCAAGCAAAAACATTTCTCAAAATCAGATTCTATGAAACTTTTTGAAATACTAGTTTCGGTCAAAAATCGTAGTATATTATACACAATTTTATACTAGTTTTGTTTAAAAAATCAAATTAAATCGAGGATTGTTCGAAATGCTACGAAACTTTTCATATCCTTTCTATATGGTACTAGAGAAGGTTATGATGCAAGTCCAAGCAAAAAAATATCTCAAAATTAGATTCTATGAAACTTTTTGAAATACTAGTTTCAGTAAACAATCGTAGTATATTATACACAATTTATACTAGTTTCGGTAAAAAAATCTAATTAAATCGAGGGTGGTTAGAAATTCCATGAAACTTTTCAGATCCTTTCTATATGGTATTAGGGAAGGTTATGATGCAAGTCCAAGCAAATTTTTTTCTCAAAATTAGATTCTATGAAACTTTTTGAAATACTAGTTTCGGTCAAAAATCGTAGTATATTATACACAATTTATACTATTTTCGGTCAAAAAATAAAATAAAATTGATGATTGTTCGAAATTCCATGAAACAATTCAGATCCTTTCTATATGGTTTTAGGGATGGTTATGATGCAAGTCCAAGCAAAAACATATCTCAAAATCAGATTCTATGAAACTTTTTGAAATACTAGTTTGGGTAAAAATCGTAATATTTTATACACAATTTTATACTAGTTTCGTTCAAAAAATCAAATTAAATCGAGGATTGTTCGAAATGCTACGAAACTTTTCAGATCCTTTCTATATGGTACTAGAGAAGGTTATGATGCAAGTCCAAGAAAAAAAATATCTCAAAATTAGATTCTATGAAAAATTTTGAAATACTAGTTTCGTTAAACAATCGTAGTATATTATACACAATTTATACTAGTTTCGATTAAAAAATCTATTTAAATCAAGGATTGTTCGAAATTCCATGAAACTTTTCAGATCCTTTCTATATGGTATTAGAGAAGGTTATGATGCAAGTCCAAGCAAAAAAATATCTCAAAATTAGATTCTATGAAACTTTTTGAAATACTAGTTTCTATAAACAATCGTAGTATATTATACAAAATTGATACTAGTTTCGGTAAAAAAAATCTAATTAAATCGAGGGTTGTTCGAAATTCCATGAAACTTTTCAGAACCTTTCTATATGGTATTAGGGAAGGTTATGATGCAAGTCCAAGTTAAACATTTTCTCAAAATTAGATTCTATGAAACTTTTTGAAATACTAGTTTCGGTCAAAAATCGTAGTATATTATACACAATTTATACTATTTTTGGTCAAAAAATCAAATTAAATTGATGATTGTTCGAAATTCCATGAAACTTTTCATATCCTTTCTATATGGTATTAGAGATGGTTATGATGCAAGTCCAACAAAAAACACTTCTCAAAATCAGATTCTATGAAACTTTTTGAAATACTAGTTTCGGTCAAAAATCGTAGTATATTATACACAATTTTTTACTAGTTTCGTTCAAAAAATCAAATTAAATCGAGGATTGTTCGAAATGCTACGAAACTTTTCAGATCCTTTCTATATGGTGCTAGAGAAGGTTATGATGCAAGTCCAAGCAAAAAAATATCTAAAAATTAGATTCTATGAAACTTTTTGGAATACTAGTTTCGGTAAACAATCGTAGTATATTATACACAATTTATACTAGTTTCGGTAAAAAAATCTATTTAAAACAAGGATTGTTCGAAATTCCATGAAACTTTTCAGATCCTTTCTATATGGTATTAGGGAAGGTTATGATGCAAGTCCAAGAAAATTTTTTTCTCAAAATTAGATTCTATGAAACTTTTTGAAATACTAGTTTCGGTCAAAAATCGTAGTAAATTATACACAATTTATACTATTTTTGGTCAAAAATCAAATTAAATTGATGATTGTTCGAAATTCCATGAAACTTTTCAGATCCTTTCTATATGGTTATAGGGATGGTTATGATGCAAGTCCAACAAAAAACACTTCTCAAAATCAGATTCTATGAAACTTTTTGAAATATTAGTTTCGGTCAAAAATCGTAGAATATTATACACAATTTTATACTAGTTTCGTTCAAAAAATCAAATTAAATCGAGGATTGTTCGAAATGCTACGAAACTTTTCGGATCCTTTCTATATGGTACTAGAGAAGGTTATGATGCAAGTCCAAGCAAAAAAATATCCCAAAATTAGATTCTATGAAAACTTTTGAAATACTAGTTTCGTTAAACACTCGTAGTATATTATACACAATGTATACTAGTTTCGATTAAAAAATCTATTTAAATCAAGGATTGTTCGAAATTCCATGAAACTTTTCAGATCCTTTCTATATGGTATTAGGGAAGGTTATGATGCAAGTCCAAGCAAAAAAATATCTCAAAATTAGATTCTATGAAACTTGTTGAAATACTAGTTTCGGTCAAAAATCGTAGTATATTATACACAATTTATACTATCTTTGGTCAAAAATCAAATTAAATTGATGATTGTTCGAAATTCCATGAAACTTTTCAGATCCTTTCTATATTGTATTAGGGATGGTTATGATGCAAGTCCAAGCAAAAACATTTCTCAAAATCAGATTCTATGAAACTTTTTGAAATACTAGTTTCGGTCAAAAATCGTAGTATATTATACACAATTTTATACTAGTTTTGTTTAAAAAATCAAATTAAATCGAGGATTCTTCGAAATGCTACGAAACTTTTCAGATCCTTTCTATATGGTACTAGAGAAGGTTATGATGCAAGTCCAAGCAAAAAAATATCTCAAAATTAGATTCTATGAAACTTTTTAAAATACTAGTTTCGGTAAACAATCGTAGTATATTATACACAATTTATACTAGTTTCGGTAAAAAAATCTAATTAAATCGAGGGTTGTTCGAAATTCCATGAAACTTTTTCAGATCCTTTCTATATGGTATTAGGGAAGGTTATGCTGCAAGTCCAAGCAAAACATTTTCTCAAAATTAGATTCTATGAAACTTTTTGAAATACTAGTTTCGGTCAAAAATCGTAGTATATTATACACAATTTATACTATTTTTGGTCAAAAAATCAAATTAAATTGATGATTGTTCGAAATTCCATGAAACTTTTCAGATCCTTTCTATATGGTATTAGGGATGGTTATGATGCAAGTCCAACAAAAAACACTTCTCAAAATCAGATTCTATGAAACTTTTTGAAATATTAGTTTCGGTCAAAAATCGTAGAATATTATACACAATTTTATACTAGTTTCGTTCAAAAAATCAAATTAAATCGAGGATTGTTCGAAATGCTACGAAACTTTTCGGATCCTTTCTATATGGTACTAGAGAAGGTTATGATGCAAGTCCAAGCAAAAAAATATCTCAAAATTAGATTCTATGAAAACTTTTGAAATACTAGTTTCGTTAAACAATCGTAGTATATTATACACAATGTATACTAGTTTCGATTAAAAAATCTATTTAAATCAAGGATTGTTCGAAATTCCATGAAACTTTTCAGATCCTTTCTATATGGTATTAGGGAAGGTTATGATGCAAGTCCAAGCAAAAAAATTTCTCAAAATTAGATTCTATGAAACTTGTTGAAATACTAGTTTCGGTCAAAAATCGTAGTATATTATACACAATTTATACTATTTTTGGTCAAAAATCAAATTAAATTGATGATTGTTCGAAATTCCATGAAACTTTTCAGATCCTTTCTATATTGTATTAGGGATGGTTATGATGCAAGTCCAAGCAAAAACATTTCTCAAAATCAGATTCTATGAAACTTTTTGAAATACTAGTTTCGGTCAAAAATCGTAGTATATTATACACAATTTTATACTAGTTTTGTTTAAAAAATCAAATTAAATCGAGGATTGTTCGAAATGCTACGAAACTTTTCAGATCCTTTCTATATGGTACTAAAGAAGGTTATGATGCAAGTCCAAGCAAAAAGATATCTAAAAATTAGATTCTATGAAACTTTTTGGAATACTAGTTTCGTTAAACAATCGTAGTATATTATACACAATTTATACTAATTTCGGTAAAAAAAATTAATTAAATCGAGGATTGTTCGAAATTCCATGAAACTTTTCAGATCCTTTCTATATGGTATTAGGGAAGGTTATGATGCAAGTCCAAGCAAAATTTTTTCTCAAAATTAGATTCTATGAAACTTTTTGAAATACTAGTTTCGGTCAAAAATCGTAGTATATTATACACAATTTATACTATTTTTGGTCAAAAATCAAATTAAATTGATGATTGTTCGAAATTCCATGAAACTTTCCAGATACTTTCTATATTGTATTAGGGATGGTTATGATGCAAGTCCAAGCAAAAACATTTCTCAAAATCAGATTCTATGAAACTTTTTGAAATACTAGTTTCGGTCAAAAATCATAGTATATTATACACAATTTTATACTAGTTTTGTTTAAAAAATCAAATTAAATCGAGGATTATTCGAAATGCTACGAAACTTTTCATATCCTTTCTATATGGTACTAGAGAAGGTTATGATGCAAGTCCAAGCAAAAAAATATCTCAAAATTAGATTCTATGAAACTTTTTGAAATACTAGTTTCAGTAAACAATCGTAGTATATTATACACAATTTATACTAGTTTCGGTAAAAAAATCTAATTAAATCGAGGGTGGTTCGAAATTCCATGAAACTTTTCAGATCCTTTCTATATGGTATTAGGGAAGGTTATGATGCAAGTCCAAGCAAATTTTTTTCTCAAAATTAGATTCTATGAAACTTTTTGAAATACTAGTTTCGGTCAAAAATCGTAGTATATTATACACAATTTATACTATTTTCGGTCAAAAAATAAAATAAAATTGATGATTGTTCGAAATTCCATGAAACTTTTCAGATCCTTTCTATATGGTTTTAGGGATGGTTATGATGCAAGTCCAAGCAAAAACATATCTCAAAATCAGATTCTATGAAACTTTTTGAAATACTAGTTTCGGTCAAAAATCGTAATATTTTATACACAATTTTATACTAGTTTCGTTCAAAAAATCAAATTAAATCGAGGATTGTTCGAAATGCTACGAAACTTTTCAGATCCTTTCTATATGGTACTAGAGAAGGTTATGATGCAAGTCCAAGCAAAAAAATATCTCAAAATTAGATTCTATGAAAAATTTTGAAATACTAGTTTCGTTAAACAATCGTAGTATATTATACACAATTTATACTAGTTTCGATTAAAAAATCTATTTAAATCAAGGATTGTTCGAAATTCCATGAAACTTTTCAGATCCTTTCTATATGGTATTAGAGAAGGTTATGATGCAAGTCCAAGCAAAAAAATAATTCAAAATTAGATTCTATGAAACTTTTTGAAATACTAGTTTCGGTAAACAATCGTAGTATATTATACAAAATTGATACTAGTTTCGGTAAAAAAATCTAATTAAATCGAGGGTTGTTCGAAATTCCATGAAACTTTTCAGAACCTTTCTATATGGTATTAGGGAAGGTTATGATGCAAGTCCAAGTTAAACATTTTCTCAAAATTAGATTCTATGAAACTTTTTGAAATACTAGTTTCGGTCAAAAATCGTAGTATATTATACACAATTTATACTATTTTTGGTCAAAAAATCAAATTAAATTGATGATTGTTCGAAATTCCATGAAACTTTTCATATCCTTTCTATATGGTATTAGAGATGGTTATGATGCAAGTCCAACAAAAAACACTTCTCAAAATCAGATTCTATGAAACTTTTTGAAATACTAGTTTCGGTCAAAAATCGTAGTATATTATACACAATTTTTTACTAGTTTCGTTCAAAAAATCAAATTAAATCGAGGATTGTTCGAAATGCTACGAAACTTTTCAGATCCTTTCTATATGGTGCTAGAGAAGGTTATGATGCAAGTCCAAGCAAAAAAATATCTAAAAATTAGATTCTATGAAACTTTTTGGAATACTAGTTTCGGTAAACAATCGTAGTATATTATACACAATTTATACTAGTTTCGGTAAAAAAATCTATTTAAAACAAGGATTGTTCGAAATTCCATGAAACTTTTCAGATCCTTTCTATATGGTATTAGGGAAGGTTATGATGCAAGTCCAAGAAAATTTTTTTCTCAAAATTAGATTCTATGAAACTTTTTGAAATACTAGTTTCGGTCAAAAATCGTAGTAAATTATACACAATTTATACTATTTTTGGTCAAAAATCAAATTAAATTGATGATTGTTCGAAATTCCATGAAACTTTTCAGATCCTTTCTATATGGTTATAGGGATGGTTATGATGCAAGTCCAACAAAAAACACTTCTCAAAATCAGATTCTATGAAACTTTTTGAAATATTAGTTTCGGTCAAAAATCGTAGAATATTATACACAATTTTATACTAGTTTCGTTCAAAAAATCAAATTAAATCGAGGATTGTTCGAAATGCTACGAAACTTTTCGGATCCTTTCTATATGGTACTAGAGAAGGTTATGATGCAAGTCCAAGCAAAAAAATATCCCAAAATTAGATTCTATGAAAACTTTTGAAATACTAGTTTCGTTAAACAATCGTAGTATATTATACACAATGTATACTAGTTTCGATTAAAAAATCTATTTAAATCAAGGATTGTTCGAAATTCCATGAAACTTTTCAGATCCTTTCTATATGGTATTAGGGAAGGTTATGATGCAAGTCCAAGCAAAAAAATATCTCAAAATTAGATTCTATGAAACTTGTTGAAATACTAGTTTCGGTCAAAAATCGTAGTATATTATACACAATTTATACTATCTTTGGTCAAAAATCAAATTAAATTGATGATTGTTCGAAATTCCATGAAACTTTTCAGATCCTTTCTATATTGTATTAGGGATGGTTATGATGCAAGTCCAAGCAAAAACATTTCTCAAAATCAGATTCTATGAAACTTTTTGAAATACTAGTTTCGGTCAAAAATCGTAGTATATTATACACAATTTTATACTAGTTTTGTTTAAAAAATCAAATTAAATCGAGGATTCTTCGAAATGCTACGAAACTTTTCAGATCCTTTCTATATGGTACTAGAGAAGGTTATGATGCAAGTCCAAGCAAAAAAATATCTCAAAATTAGATTCTATGAAACTTTTTAAAATACTAGTTTCGGTAAACAATCGTAGTATATTATACACAATTTATACTAGTTTCGGTAAAAAAATCTAATTAAATCGAGGGTTGTTCGAAATTCCATGAAACTTTTTCAGATCCTTTCTATATGGTATTAGGGAAGGTTATGCTGCAAGTCCAAGCAAAACATTTTCTCAAAATTAGATTCTATGAAACTTTTTGAAATACTAGTTTCGGTCAAAAATCGTAGTATATTATACACAATTTATACTATTTTTGGTCAAAAAATCAAATTAAATTGATGATTGTTCGAAATTCCATGAAACTTTTCAGATCCTTTCTATATGGTATTAGGGATGGTTATGATGCAAGTCCAACAAAAAACACTTCTCAAAATCAGATTCTATGAAACTTTTTGAAATATAAGTTTCGGTCAAAAATCGTAGAATATTATACACAATTTTATACTAGTTTCGTTCAAAAAATCAAATTAAATCGAGGATTGTTCGAAATGCTACGAAACTTTTCGGATCCTTTCTATATGGTACTAGAGAAGGTTATGATGCAAGTCCAAGCAAAAAAATATCTCAAAATTAGATTCTATGAAAACTTTTGAAATACTAGTTTCGTTAAACAATCGTAGTATATTATACACAATGTATACTAGTTTCGATTAAAAAATCTATTTAAATCAAGGATTGTTCGAAATTCCATGAAACTTTTCAGATCCTTTCTATATGGTATTAGGGAAGGTTATGATGCAAGTCCAAGCAAAAAAATTTCTCAAAATTAGATTCTATGAAACTTGTTGAAATACTAGTTTCGGTCAAAAATCGTAGTATATTATACACAATTTATACTATTTTTGGTCAAAAATCAAATTAAATTGATGATTGTTCGAAATTCCATGAAACTTTTCAGATCCTTTCTATATTGTATTAGGGATGGTTATGATGCAAGTCCAAGCAAAAACATTTCTCAAAATCAGATTCTATGAAACTTTTTGAAATACTAGTTTCGGTCAAAAATCGTAGTATATTATACACAATTTTATACTAGTTTTGTTTAAAAAATCAAATTAAATCGAGGATTGTTCGAAATGCTACGAAACTTTTCAGATCCTTTCTATATGGTACTAAAGAAGGTTATGATGCAAGTCCAAGCAAAAAGATATCTAAAAATTAGATTCTATGAAACTTTTTGGAATACTAGTTTCGTTAAACAATCGTAGTATATTATACACAATTTATACTAATTTCGGTAAAAAAAATTAATTAAATCGAGGATTGTTCGAAATTCCATGAAACTTTTCAGATCCTTTCTATATGGTATTAGGGAAGGTTATGATGCAAGTCCAAGCAAAATTTTTTCTCAAAATTAGATTCTATGAAACTTTTTGAAATACTAGTTTCGGTCAAAAATCGTAGTATATTATACACAATTTATACTATTTTTGGTCAAAAATCAAATTAAATTGATGATTGTTCGAAATTCCATGAAACTTTCCAGATACTTTCTATATTGTATTAGGGATGGTTATGATGCAAGTCCAAGCAAAAACATTTCTCAAAATCAGATTCTATGAAACTTTTTGAAATACTAGTTTCGGTCAAAAATCATAGTATATTATACACAATTTTATACTAGTTTTGTTTAAAAAATCAAATTAAATCGAGGATTGTTCGAAATGCTACGAAACTTTTCATATCCTTTCTATATGGTACTAGAGAAGGTTATGATGCAAGTCCAAGCAAAAAAATATCTCAAAATTAGATTCTATGAAACTTTTTGAAATACTAGTTTCAGTAAACAATCGTAGTATATTATACACAATTTATACTAGTTTCGGTAAAAAAATCTAATTAAATCGAGGGTGGTTCGAAATTCCATGAAACTTTTCAGATCCTTTCTATATGGTATTAGGGAAGGTTATGATGCAAGTCCAAGCAAATTTTTTTCTCAAAATTAGATTCTATGAAACTTTTTGAAATACTAGTTTCGGTCAAAAATCGTAGTATATTATACACAATTTATACTATTTTCGGTCAAAAAATAAAATAAAATTGATGATTGTTCGAAATTCCATGAAACTTTTCAGATCCTTTCTATATGGTTTTAGGGATGGTTATGATGCAAGTCCAAGCAAAAACATATCTCAAAATCAGATTCTATGAAACTTTTTGAAATACTAGTTTCGGTCAAAAATCGTAATATTTTATACACAATTTTATACTAGTTTCGTTCAAAAAATCAAATTAAATCGAGGATTGTTCGAAATGCTACGAAACTTTTCAGATCCTTTCTATATGGTACTAGAGAAGGTTATGATGCAAGTCCAAGCAAAAAAATATCTCAAAATTAGATTCTATGAAAAATTTTGAAATACTAGTTTCGTTAAACAATCGTAGTATATTATACACAATTTATACTAGTTTCGATTAAAAAATCTATTTAAATCAAGGATTGTTCGAAATTCCATGAAACTTTTCAGATCCTTTCTATATGGTATTAGAGAAGGTTATGATGCAAGTCCAAGCAAAAAAATAATTCAAAATTAGATTCTATGAAACTTTTTGAAATACTAGTTTCGGTAAACAATCGTAGTATATTATACAAAATTGATACTAGTTTCGGTAAAAAAATCTAATTAAATCGAGGGTTGTTCGAAATTCCATGAAACTTTTCAGAACCTTTCTATATGGTATTAGGGAAGGTTATGATGCAAGTCCAAGTTAAACATTTTCTCAAAATTAGATTCTATGAAACTTTTTGAAATACTAGTTTCGGTCAAAAATCGTAGTATATTATACACAATTTATACTATTTTTGGTCAAAAAATCAAATTAAATTGATGATTGTTCGAAATTCCATGAAACTTTTCATATCCTTTCTATATGGTATTAGAGATGGTTATGATGCAAGTCCAACAAAAAACACTTCTCAAAATCAGATTCTATGAAACTTTTTGAAATACTAGTTTCGGTCAAAAATCGTAGTATATTATACACTATTTTTTACTAGTTTCGTTCAAAAAATCAAATTAAATCGAGGATTGTTCGAAATGCTACGAAACTTTTCAGATCCTTTCTATATGGTGCTAGAGAAGGTTATGATGCAAGTCCAAGCAAAAAAATATCTAAAAATTAGATTCCATGAAACTTTTTGGAATACTAGTTTCGGTAAACAATCGTAGTATATTATACACAATTTATACTAGTTTCGGTAAAAAAATCTATTTAAAACAAGGATTGTTCGAAATTCCATGAAACTTTTCAGATCCTTTCTATATGGTATTAGGGAAGGTTATAATGCAAGTCCAAGCAAATTTTTTTCTCAAAATTAGATTCTATGAAACTTTTTGAAATACTAGTTTCGGTCAAAAATCGTAGTATATTATACACAATTTATACTATTTTTGGTCAAAAATCAAATTAAATTGATGATTGTTCGAAATTCCATGAAACTTTTCAGATACTTTCTATATTGTATTAGGGATGGTTATGATGCAAGTCCAAGCAAAAACATTTCTCAAAATCAGATTCTATGAAACTTTTTGAAATACTAGTTTCGGTCAAAAATCGTAGTATATTATACACAATTTTATACTAGTTTTGTTTAAAAAATCAAATTAAATCGAGGATTGTTCGAAATGCTACGAAACTTTTCATATCCTTTCTATATGGTACTAGAGAAGGTTATGATGCAAGTCCAAGCAAAAAAATATCTCAAAATTAGATTCTATGAAACTTTTTGAAATACTAGTTTCAGTAAACAATCGTAGTATATTATACACAATTTATACTAGTTTCGGTAAAAAAATCTAATTAAATCGAGGGTGGTTAGAAATTCCATGAAACTTTTCAGATCCTTTCTATATGGTATTAGGGAAGGTTATGATGCAAGTCCAAGCAAATTTTTTTCTCAAAATTAGATTCTATGAAACTTTTTGAAATACTAGTTTCGGTCAAAAATCGTAGTATATTATACACAATTTATACTATTTTCGGTCAAAAAATAAAATAAAATTGATGATTGTTCGAAATTCCATGAAACTTTTCAGATCCTTTCTATATGGTTTTAGGGATGGTTATGATGCAAGTCCAAGCAAAAACATATCTCAAAATCAGATTCTATGAAACTTTTTGAAATACTAGTTTGGGTAAAAATCGTAATATTTTATACACAATTTTATACTAGTTTCGTTCAAAAAATCAAATTAAATCGAGGATTGTTCGAAATGCTACGAAACTTTTCAGATCCTTTCTATATGGTACTAGAGAAGGTTATGATGCAAGTCCAAGCAAAAAAATATCTCAAAATTAGATTCTATGAAAAATTTTGAAATACTAGTTTCGTTAAACAATCGTAGTATATTATACACAATTTATACTAGTTTCGATTAAAAAATCTATTTAAATCAAGGATTGTTCGAAATTCCATGAAACTTTTCAGATCCTTTCTATATGGTATTAGAGAAGGTTATGATGCAAGTCCAAGCAAAAAAATATCTCAAAATTAGATTCTATGAAACTTTTTGAAATACTAGTTTCTGTAAACAATCGTAGTATATTATACAAAATTGATACTAGTTTCGGTAAAAAAAATCTAATTAAATCGAGGGTTGTTCGAAATTCCATGAAACTTTTCAGAACCTTTCTATATGGTATTAGGGAAGGTTATGATGCAAGTCCAAGCAAAAACATTTCTCAAAATTAGATTCTATGAAACTTTTTGAAATACTAGTTTCGGTCAAAAATCGTAGTATATTATACACAATTTATACTATTTTTGGTCAAAAAATCAAATTAAATTGATGATTGTTCGAAATTCCATGAAACTTTTCATATCCTTTCTATATGGTATTAGAGATGGTTATGATGCAAGTCCAACAAAAAACACTTCTCAAAATCAGATTCTATGAAACTTTTTGAAATACTAGTTTCGGTCAAAAATCGTAGTATATTATACACAATTTTTTACTAGTTTCGTTCAAAAAATCAAATTAAATCGAGGATTGTTCGAAATGCTACGAAACTTTTCAGATCCTTTCTATATGGTGCTAGAGAAGGTTATGATGCAAGTCCAAGCAAAAAAATATCTAAAAATTAGATTCTATGAAACTTTTTGGAATACTAGTTTCGGTAAACAATCGTAGTATATTATACACAATTTATACTAGTTTCGGTAAAAAAATCTATTTAAAACAAGGATTGTTCGAAATTCCATGAAACTTTTCAGATCCTTTCTATATGGTATTAGGGAAGGTTATGATGCAAGTCCAAGAAAATTTTTTTCTCAAAATTAGATTCTATGAAACTTTTTGAAATACTAGTTTCGGTCAAAAATCGTAGTAAATTATACACAATTTATACTATTTTTGGTCAAAAATCAAATTAAATTGATGATTGTTCGAAATTCCATGAAGCTTTTCAGATACTTTCTATATTGTATTAGGGATGGTTATGATGCAAGTCCAAGCAAAAACATTTCTCAAAATCAGATTCTATGAAACTTTTTGAAATACTAGTTTCGGTCAAAAATCGTAGTATATTATACACAATTTTATACTAGTTTTGTTTAAAAAATCAAATTAAATCGAGGATTGTTCGAAATGCTACGAAACTTTTCATATCCTTTCTATATGGTACTAGAGAAGGTTATGATGCAAGTCCAAGCAAAAAAATATCTCAAAATTAGATTCTATGAAACTTTTTGAAATACTAGTATCAGTAAACAATCGTAGTATATTATACACAATTTATACTAGTTTCGGTAAAAAAATCTAATTAAATCGAGGGTGGTTAGAAATTCCATGAAACTTTTCAGATCCTTTCTATATGGTATTAGGGAAGGTTATGATGCAAGTCCAAGCAAATTTTTTTCTCAAAATTAGATTCTATGAAACTTTTTGAAATACTAGTTTCGGTCAAAAATCGTAGTATATTATACACAATTTATACTATTTTCGGTCAAAAAATAAAATAAAATTGATGATTGTTCGAAATTCCATGAAACTTTTCAGATCCTTTCTATATGGTTTTAGGGATGGTTATGATGCAAGTCCAAGCAAAAACATATCTCAAAATCAGATTCTATGAAACTTTTTGAAATACTAGTTTGGGTAAAAATCGTAATATTTTATACACAATTTTATACTAGTTTCGTTCAAAAAATCAAATTAAATCGAGGATTGTTCGAAATGCTACGAAACTTTTCAGATCCTTTCTATATGGTACTAGAGAAGGTTATGATGCAAGTCCAAGCAAAAAAATATCTCAAAATTAGATTCTATGAAAAATTTTGAAATACTAGTTTCGTTAAACAATCGTAGTGTATTATACACAATTTATACTAGTTTCGATTAAAAAATCTATTTAAATCAAGGATTGTTCGAAATTCCACGAAACTTTTCAGATCCTTTCTATATGGTATTAGAGAAGGTTATGATGCAAGTCCAAGCAAAAAAATATCTCAAAATTAGATTCTATGAAACTTTTTGAAATACTAGTTTCTGTAAACAATCGTAGTATATTATACAAAATTGATACTAGTTTCGGTAAAAAAAATCTAATTAAATCGAGGGTTGTTCGAAATTCCATGAAACTTTTCAGAACCTTTCTATATGGTATTAGGGAAGGTTATGATGCAAGTCCAAGTTAAACATTTTCTCAAAATTAGATTCTATGAAACTTTTTGAAATACTAGTTTCGGTCAAAAATCGTAGTATATTATACACAATTTATACTATTTTTGGTCAAAAAATCAAATTAAATTGATGATTGTTCGAAATTCCATGAAACTTTTCATATCCTTTCTATATGGTATTAGAGATGGTTATGATGCAAGTCCAACAAAAAACACTTCTCAAAATCAGATTCTATGAAACTTTTTGAAATACTAGTTTCGGTCAAAAATCGTAGTATATTATACACAATTTTTTACTAGTTTCGTTCAAAAAATCAAATTAAATCGAGGATTGTTCGAAATGCTACGAAACTTTTCAGATCCTTTCTATATGGTGCTAGAGAAGGTTATGATGCAAGTCCAAGCAAAAAAATATCTAAAAATTAGATTCTATGAAACTTTTTGGAATACTAGTTTCGGTAAACAATCGTAGTATATTATACACAATTTATACTAGTTTCGGTAAAAAAATCTATTTAAAACAAGGATTGTTCGAAATTCCATGAAACTTTTCAGATCCTTTCTATATGGTATTAGGGAAGGTTATGATGCAAGTCCAAGCAAATTTTTTTCTCAAAATTAGATTCTATGAAACTTTTTGAAATACTAGTTTCGGTCAAAAATCGTAGTAAATTATACACAATTTATACTATTTTTGGTCAAAAATCAAATTAAATTGATGATTGTTCGAAATTCCATGAAACTTTTCAGATACTTTCTATATTGTATTAGGGATGGTTATGATGCAAGTCCAAGCAAAAACATTTCTCAAAATCAGATTCTATGAAACTTTTTGAAATACTAGTTTCGGTCAAAAATCGTAGTATATTATACACAATTTTATACTAGTTTTGTTTAAAAAATCAAATTAAATCGAGGATTGTTCGAAATGCTACGAAACTTTTCAGATCCTTTCTATATGGTACTAGAGAAGGTTATGATGCAAATCCAAGGAAAAAAATATCTAAAAGTTAGATTCTATGAAACTTTTTGGAATACTAGTTTCGGTAAACAATCGTAGTATATTATACACAATTTATACTAGTTTCGGTAAAAAAATCTAATTAAATCGAGGATTGTTCGAAATTCCATGAAACTTTTAAGATCCTTTCTATATGGTATTAGGGAAGGCTATGATGCAAGTCCAAGCAAATTTTTTTCTCAAAATTAGATTCTATGAAACTTTTTGAAATACTAGTTTCGGTCAAAAATCGTTGTATATTATACACAATTTATACTATTTTCGGTCAAAAAATAAAATAAAATTGATGATTGTTCGAAATTCCACGAAACTTTTCAGATCCTTTCTATATGGTTTTAGGGATGGTTTGATGCAAGTCCAAGCAAAAACATATCTCAAAATCAGATTCTATGAAACTTTTTGAAATACTAGTATCGGTCAAAAATCGTAATATTTTATACACAATTTTATACTAGTTTCGTTCAAAAAATCAAATTAAATTGAGGATTGTTCGAAATGCTACGAAACTTTTCGGATCCTCTCTATATGGTACTAGAGAAGGTTATGATGCAAGTCCAAGCAAAAAAATATCTCAAAATTAGATTCTATGAAAAATTTTGAAATACTAGTTTCGTTAAACAATCGTAGTATATTATACACAATTTATACTAGTTTCGATTAAAAAATCTATTTAAATCAAGGATTGTTCGAAATTCCATGAAACTTCTCAGATCCTTTCTATATGGTATTAGGGAAGGTTATGATGCAAGTCCAAGCAAAAAAATTTCTCACAATTAGATTCTATGAAACTTTTTGAAATACTAGTTTCGGTCAAAAATCGTAGTATATTATACACAATTTATACTATTTTTGGTCAAAAATCAAATTAAATTGATGATTGTTCGAAATTCCATGAAACTTTTCAGATCCTTTCTATATTGTATTAGGGATGGTTATGATGCAAGTCCAAGCAAAAACATTTCTCAAAATCAGATTCTATGAAACTTTTTGAAATACTAGTTTCGGTCAAAAATCGTAGTATATTATACACAATTTTATACTAGTTTTGTTTAAAAAATCAAATTAAATCGAGGATTGTTCGAAATGCTACGAAACTTGTCAGATCCTTTATATATGGTACTAGAGAAGGTTATGATGCAAGTCCAAGCAAAAAAATATCTCAAAATTAGATTCTATGAAACTTTTTGAAATACTAGTTTCGGTAAACAATCGTAGTATATTATACACAATTTATACTAGTTTCGGTAAAAAAAATCTAATTAAATCGAGGGTTGTTCGAAATTCCATGAAACTTTTCAGATCCTTTCTATATGGTATCAGGTAAGGTTATGATGCAAGTCCAAGCAAAACATTTTCTCAAAATTAGATTCTATGAAACTTTTTGAAATACTAGTTTCGGTCAAAATTCGTAGTATATTATACACAATTTATACTATTTTTGGTCAAAAAATCAAATTAAATTGAGGATTGTTCGAAATTCCATGAAACTTTTCAGATCCTTTCTATATGGTATTAGGGATGGTTATGATGCAAGTCCAAGAAAAAACACTTCTCAAAATCATATTCTATGAAACTTTTTGAAATACTAGTTTCGGTCAAAATTCGTAGTATATTATACACAATTTATACTATTTTTGGTCAAAAAATCAAATTAAATTGAGGATTGTTCGAAATTCCATGAAACTTCTCAGATCCTTTCTATATGGTATTAGGGATGGTTATGATGCAAGTCCAAGAAAAAACACTTCTCAAAATCAGATTCTATGAAACTTTTTGAAATACTAGTTTCGGTCAAAAATCGTAGTATATTATACACAATTTAAACTATTTTCGGTCAAAAAATCAAATTAAATTGATGATTGTTCGAAATTCCATGAAACTTTTCAGATCCTTTCTATATGGTATTAGGGAAGGCTATGATGCAAGTCCAAGCAAATTTTTTTCTCGAAATTAGATTCTATGAAACTTTTTGAAATACTAGTTTCGGTCAAAAATCGTAGTATATTATACACAATTTATACTATTTTCGGTCAAAAAATAAAATAAAATTGATGATTGTTCGAAATTCCATGAAACTTTTCAGATCCTTTCTATATGGTTTTAGGGATGGTTTGATGCAAGTCCAAGCAAAAACATATCTCAAAATCAGATTCTATGAAACTTTTTGAAATACTAGTATCGGTCAAAAATCGTAATATTTTATACACAATTTTATACTAGTTTCGTTCAAAAAATCAAATTAAATCGAGGATTGTTCGAAATGCTACGAAACTTTTCAGATCCTTTCTATATGGTACTAGAGAAGGTTATGATGCAAGTCCAAGCAAAAAAATATCTCAAAATTAGATTCTATGAAAATTTTTGAAATACTAGTTTCGGTCAAAAATCGTAGTATATTATACACAATTTATACTATTTTTGGTCAAAAAATCAAATTAAATTGATGATTGTTCGAAATTCCATGAAACTTTTCAGATCCTTTCTATATGGTATTAGGGATGGTTATGATGCAAGTCCAAGAAAAAACACTTCTCAAAATCAGATTCTATGAAACTTTTTGAAATACTAGTTTCGGTCAAAAATCATAGTATATTATACACAATTTTATACTAGTTTCGTTCAAAAAATCAAATTAAATCGAGGATTGTTCGAAATGCTACGAAACTTTTCAGATCCTCTCTATATGGTACTAGAGAAGGTTATGATGCAAGTCCAAGCAAAAAAATATCTCAAAATTAGATTCTATGAAAATTTTTGAAATACTAGTTTCGTTAAACAATCGTAGTATATTATACACAATTTATACTAGTTTCGATTAAAAAATCTATTTAAATCAAGGATTGTTCGAAATTCCATGAAACTTTTCAGATCCTTTCTATATGGTATTAGGGAAGGTTATGATGCAAGTCCAAGCAAAAAAATTTGTCACAATTAGATTCTATGAAACTTTTTGAAATACTAGTTTCGGTCAAAAATCGTAGTATATTATACACAATTTATACTATTTTTGGTCAAAAATCAAATTAAATTGATGATTGTTCGAAATTCCATGAAACTTTTCAGATCCTTTCTATATTGTATTAGGGATGGTTATGATGCAAGTCCAAGCAAAAACATTTCTCAAAATCAGATTCTATGAAACTTTTTGAAATACTAGTTTCGGTCAAAAATCGTAGTATATTATACACAAT
The DNA here is from genome assembly GCA_963966055.1 of Lathyrus aphaca. Taxonomy (NCBI): domain Eukaryota; kingdom Viridiplantae; phylum Streptophyta; class Magnoliopsida; order Fabales; family Fabaceae; genus Lathyrus; species Lathyrus aphaca. The sequence goes on from OZ014523.1 coordinate 35,298,613, forward strand.
TTTATACTAGTTTTGTTTAAAAAATCAAATTAAATCGAGGATTGTTCGAAATGCTACGAAACTTGTCAGATCCTTTATATATGGTACTAGAGAAGGTTATGATGCAAGTCCAAGCAAAAAAATATCTCAAAATTAGATTCTATGAAACTTTTTAAAATACTAGTTTCGGTAAACAATCGTAGTATATTATACACAATTTATACTAGTTTCGGTAAAAAAAATCTAATTAAATCGAGGGTTGTTCGAAATTCCATGAAACTTTTCAGATCCTTTCTATATGGTATCAGGGAAGGTTATGATGCAAGTCCAAGCAAAACATTTTCTCAAAATTAGATTCTATGAAACTTTTTGAAATACTAGTTTCGGTCAAAATTCATAGTATATTATACACAATTTATACTATTTTTGGTCAAAAAATCAAATTAAATTGAGGATTGTTCGAAATTCCATGAAACTTTTCAGATCCTTTCTATATGGTATTAGGGATGGTTATGATGCAAGTCCAAGAAAAAACACTTCTCAAAATCAGATTCTATGAAACTTTTTGAAATACTAGTTTCGGTCAAAATTCGTAGTATATTATACATAATTTATACTATTTTTGGTCAAAAAATCAAATTAAATTGAGGATTGTTCGAAATTCCTTGAAACTTTTCAGATCCTTTCTATATGGTATTAGGGATGGTTATGATGCAAGTCCAAGAAAAAACACTTCTCAAAATCAGATTCTATGAAACTTTTTGAAATACTAGTTTGGGTCAAAAATCGTAGTATATTATACACAATTTATACTATTTTCGGTCAAAAAATCAAATTAAATTGATGATTGTTCGAAATTCCATGAAACTTTTCAGATCCTTTCTATATGGTATTAGGGAAGGTAATGATGCAAGTCCAAGCAAATTTTTTTCTCAAAATTAGATTCTATGAAACTTTTTGAAATACTAGTTTCGGTCAAAAATCGTAATATTTTATTCACAATTTTATACTAGTTTCGTTCAAAAAATCAAATTAAATCGAGGATTGTTCGAAATGCTACGAAACTTTTCTGATCCTTTCTATATGGTAATAGAGAAGGTTATGATGCAAGTCCAAGCAAAAATATATCTCAAAATTAGATTCTATGAAAATTTTTGAAATACTAGTTTCGTTAAACAATCGTAGTATATTATACACAATTTATACTAGTTTCGATTAAAAAATCTATTTAAATCAAGGATTGTTCGAAATTCCATGAAACTTTTCAGATCCTTTCTATATGGTACTAGAGAAGGTTATGATGCAAGTCCAAGCAAAAAAATATCTCAAAATTAGATTCTATGAAACTTTTTGAAATACTAGTTTCGGTAAACAATCGTAGTATATTATACACAATTTATACTAGTTTCGGTAAAAAAAATCTAATTAAATCGAGGGTTGTTCGAAATTCCATGAAATTTTTCAGATCCTTTTTATATGGTATTAGGGAAGGTTATGATGCAAGTCCAAGCAAAACATTTTCTCAAAATCAGATTCTATGAAACTTTTTGAAATACTAGTTTTGGTCAAAAATCGTAGTATATTATACACAATTTTATACTAGTTTCGTTCAAAAAATCAAATGAAATCGAGGATTGTTCGAAATGCTACGAAAATTTTCAGATCCTCTCTATATGGTACTAGAGAAGGTTATGATGCAAGTCCAAGCAAAAAAATATCTCAAAATTAGATTCTATGAAAATTTTTGAAATACTAGTTTCGTTAAACAATCGTAGTATATTATACACAATTTATACTAGTTTCGATTAAAAAATCTATTTAAATCAAGGATTGTTCGAAATTCCATGAAACTTTTCAGATCCTTTCTATATGGTATTAGGGAAGGTTATGATGCAAGTCCAAGCAAAAAAATTTCTCAAAATTAGATTCTATGAAACTTTTTGAAATACTAGTTTCGGTCAAAAATCGTAGTATATTATACACAATTTATACTATTTTTGGTCAAAAATCAAATTAAATTGATGATTGTTCGAAATTCCATGAAACTTTTCAAATCCTTTCTATATTGTATTAGGGATGGTTATGATGCAAGTCCAAGCAAAAACATTTCTCAAAATCAGATTCTATGAAACTTTTTGAAATACTAGTTTCGGTCAAAAATCGTAGTATATTATACACAATTTTATACTAGTTTTGTTTAAAAAATCAAATTAAATCGAGGATTGTTCGATATGCTACGAAACTTGTAAGATCCTTTATATATGGTACTAGAGAAGGTTATGATGCAAGTCCAAGTAAAAAAATATCTCAAAATTAGATTCTATGAAACTTTTTGAAATACTAGTTTCGGTAAACAATCGTAGTATATTATACACAATTTATACTAGTTTCGGTAAAAAAAATCTAATTAAATCGAGGGTTGTTCGAAATTCCATGAAACTTTTCAGATCCTTTCTATATGGTATCAGGGAAGGTTATGATGCAAGTCCAAGCAAAACATTTTCTCAAAATTAGATTCTATGAAACTTTTTGAAATACTAGTTTCGGTCAAAAATCGTAGTATATTATACACAATTTATACTATTTTTGGTCAAAAAATCAAATTAAATTGAGGATTGTTCGAAATTCCATGAAACTTTTCAGATCCTTTCTATATGGTACTAGAGAAGGTTATGATGCAAGTCCAAGCAAAAAAATATCTCAAAATTAGATTCTATGAAACTTTTTGAAATACTAGTTTCGGTAAACAATCGTAGTATATTATACACAATTTATACTAGTTTCGGTAAAAAAAATCTAATTAAATCGAGGGTTGTTCGAAATTCCATGAAATTTTTCAGATCCTTTTTATATGGTATTAGGGAAGGTTATGATGCAAGTCCAAGCAAAACATTTTCTCAAAATCAGATTCTATGAAACTTTTTGAAATACTAGTTTCGGTCAAAAATCGTAGTATATTATACACAATTTTATACTAGTTTCGTTCAAAAAATCAAATTAAATCGAGGATTGTTCGAAATGCTACGAAACTTTTCAGATCCTCTCTATATGGTACTAGAGAAGGTTATGATGCAAGTCCAAGCAAAAAAATATCTCAAAATTAGATTCTATGAAAATTTTTGAAATACTAGTTTCGTTAAACAATCGTAGTATATTATACACAATTTATACTAGTTTCGATTAAAAAATCTATTTAAATCAAGGATTGTTCGAAATTCCATGAAACTTTTCAGATCCTTTCTATATGGTATTAGGGAAGGTTATGATGCAAGTCCAAGCAAAAAAATTTCTCAAAATTAGATTCTATGAAACTTTTTGAAATACTAGTTTCGGTCAAAAATCGTAGTATATTATACACAATTTATACTATTTTTGGTCAAAAATCAAATTAAATTGATGATTGTTCGAAATTCCATGAAACTTTTCAGATCCTTTCTATATTGTATTAGGGATGGTTATGATGCAAGTCCAAGCAAAAACATTTCTCAAAATCAGATTCTATGAAACTTTTTGAAATACTAGTTTCGGTCAAAAATCGTAGTATATTATACACAATTTTATACTAGTTTTGTTTAAAAAATCAAATTAAATCGAGGATTGTTCGATATGCTACGAAACTTGTAAGATCCTTTATATATGGTACTAGAGAAGGTTATGATGCAAGTCCAAGTAAAAAAATATCTCAAAATTAGATTCTATGAAACTTTTTGAAATACTAGTTTCGGTAAACAATCGTAGTATATTATACACAATTTATACTAGTTTCGGTAAAAAAAATCTAATTAAATCGAGGGTTGTTCGAAATTCCATGAAACTTTTCAGATCCTTTCTATATGGTATCAGGGAAGGTTATGATGCAAGTCCAAGCAAAACATTTTCTCAAAATTAGATTCTATGAAATTTTTTGAAATACTAGTTTCGGTCAAAAATCGTAGTATATTATACACAATTTATACTATTTTTGGTCAAAAAATCAAATTAAATTGAGGATTGTTCGAAATTCCATGAAACTTTTCAGATCCTTTATATATGGTACTAGAGAAGGTTATGATGCAAGTCCAAGTAAAAAAATATCTCAAAATTAGATTCTATGAAACTTTTTGAAATACTAGTTTCGGTAAACAATCGTAGTATATTATACACAATTTATACTAGTTTCGGTAAAAAAAATCTAATTAAATCGAGGGTTGTTCGAAATTCCATGAAACGTTTCAGATCCTTTCTATATGGTATCAGGGAAGGTTATGATGCAAGTCCAAGCAAAACATTTTCTCAAAATTAGATTCTATGAAACTTTTTGAAATACTAGTTTCGGTCAAAAATAGTAGTATATTATACACAATTTATACTATTTTTGGTCAAAAATCAAATTAAATTGAAGATTGTTCGAAATTCCATGAAACTTTTCAGATCCTTCTATATTGTATTCGGGATGGTTATGATGCAAGTCCAAACAAAAACATTTCTCAAAATCAGATTCTATGAAACTTTTTGAAATACTAGTTTCGGTCAAAAATCGTAGTATATTATACACAATTTTATACTAGTTTTGTTCAAAAAATCAAATTAAATCGAGGATTGTTCGATATGCTACGAAACTTGTAAGATCCTTTATATATGGTACTAGAGAAGGTTATGATGCAAGTCCAAGTAAAAAAATATCTCAAAATTAGATTCTATGAAACTTTTTGTAATACTAGTTTCGGTAAACAATCGTAGTATATTATACACAATTTATACTAGTTTCGGTAAAAAAAATCTAATTAAATCGAGGGTTGTTCGAAATTCCATGAAACTTTTCAGATCCTTTCTATATGGTATCAGGGAAGGTTATGATGCAAGTCCAAGCAAAACATTTTCTCAAAATTAGATTCTATGAAACTTTTTGAAATACTAGTTTCGGTCAAAAATCGTAGTATATTATACACAATTTATACTATTTTTGGTCAAAAAATCAAATTAAATTGAGGATTGTTCGAAATTCCATGAAACTTTTCAGATCCTTTCTATATGGTACTAGAGAAGGTTATGATGCAAGTCCAAGCAAAAAAATATCTCAAAATTAGATTCTATGAAACTTTTTGAAATACTAGTTTCGGTAAACAATCGTAGTATATTATACACAATTTATACTAGTTTCGGTAAAAAAAATCTAATTAAATCGAGGGTTGTTCGAAATTCCATGAAATTTTTCAGATCCTTTTTATATGGTATTAGGGAAGGTTATGATGCAAGTCCAAGCAAAACATTTTCTCAAAATCAGATTCTATGAAACTTTTTGAAATACTAGTTTCGGTCAAAAATCGTAGTATATTATACACAATTTTATACTAGTTTCGTTCAAAAAATCAAATTAAATCGAGGATTGTTCGAAATGCTACGAAACTTTTCAGATCCTCTCTATATGGTACTAGAGAAGGTTATGATGCAAGTCCAAGCAAAAAAATATCTCAAAATTAGATTCTATGAAAATTTTTGAAATACTAGTTTCGTTAAACAATCGTAGTATATTATACACAATTTATACTAGTTTCGATTAAAAAATCTATTTAAATCAAGGATTGTTCGAAATTCCATGAAACTTTTCAGATCCTTTCTATATGGTATTAGGGAAGGTTATGATGCAAGTCCAAGCAAAAAAATTTCTCAAAATTAGATTCTATGAAACTTTTTGAAATACTAGTTTCGGTCAAAAATCGTAGTATATTATACACAATTTATACTATTTTTGGTCAAAAATCAAATTAAATTGATGATTGTTCGAAATTCCATGAAACTTTTCAGATCCTTTCTATATTGTATTAGGGATGGTTATGATGCAAGTCCAAGCAAAAACATTTCTCAAAATCAGATTCTATGAAACTTTTTGAAATACTAGTTTCGGTCAAAAATCGTAGTATATTATACACAATTTTATACTAGTTTTGTTTAAAAAATCAAATTAAATCGAGGATTGTTCGATATGCTACGAAACTTGTAAGATCCTTTATATATGGTACTAGAGAAGGTTATGATGCAAGTCCAAGTAAAAAAATATCTCAAAATTAGATTCTATGAAACTTTTTGAAATACTAGTTTCGGTAAACAATCGTAGTATATTATACACAATTTATACTAGTTTCGGTAAAAAAAATCTAATTAAATCGAGGGTTGTTCGAAATTCCATGAAACTTTTCAGATCCTTTCTATATGGTATCAGGGAAGGTTATGATGCAAGTCCAAGCAAAACATTTTCTCAAAATTAGATTCTATGAAATTTTTTGAAATACTAGTTTCGGTCAAAAATCGTAGTATATTATACACAATTTATACTATTTTTGGTCAAAAAATCAAATTAAATTGAGGATTGTTCGAAATTCCATGAAACTTTTCAGATCCTTTATATATGGTACTAGAGAAGGTTATGATGCAAGTCCAAGTAAAAAAATATCTCAAAATTAGATTTTATGAAACTTTTTGAAATACTAGTTTCGGTAAACAATCGTAGTATATTATACACAATTTATACTAGTTTCGGTAAAAAAAATCTAATTAAATCGAGGGTTGTTCGAAATTCCATGAAACGTTTCAGATCCTTTCTATATGGTATCAGGGAAGGTTATGATGCAAGTCCAAGCAAAACATTTTCTCAAAATTAGATTCTATGAAACTTTTTGAAATACTAGTTTCGGTCAAAAATAGTAGTATATTATACACAATTTATACTATTTTTGGTCAAAAATCAAATTAAATTGAAGATTGTTCGAAATTCCATGAAACTTTTCAGATCCTTCTATATTGTATTCGGGATGGTTATGATGCAAGTCCAAACAAAAACATTTCTCAAAATCAGATTCTATGAAACTTTTTGAAATACTAGTTTCGGTCAAAAATCGTAGTATATTATACACAATTTTATACTAGTTTTGTTCAAAAAATCAAATTAAATCGAGGATTGTTCGATATGCTACGAAACTTGTAAGATCCTTTATATATGGTACTAGAGAAGGTTATGATGCAAGTCCAAGTAAAAAAATATCTCAAAATTAGATTCTATGAAACTTTTTGTAATACTAGTTTCGGTAAACAATCGTAGTATATTATACACAATTTATACTAGTTTCGGTAAAAAAAATCTAATTAAATCGAGGGTTGTTCGAAATTCCATGAAACTTTTCAGATCCTTTCTATATGGTATCAGGGAAGGTTATGATGCAAGTCCAAGCAAAACATTTTCTCAAAATTAGATTCTATGAAACTTTTTGAAATACTAGTTTCGGTCAAAAATCGTAGTATATTATACACAATTTATACTATTTTTGGTCAAAAAATCAAATTAAATTGAGGATTGTTCGAAATTCCATGAAACTTTTCAGATCCTTTCTATATGGTACTAGAGAAGGTTATGATGCAAGTCCAAGCAAAAAAATATCTCAAAATTAGATTCTATGAAACTTTTTGAAATACTAGTTTCGGTAAACAATCGTAGTATATTATACACAATTTATACTAGTTTCGGTAAAAAAAATCTAATTAAATCGAGGGTTGTTCGAAATTCCATGAAATTTTTCAGATCCTTTTTATATGGTATTAGGGAAGGTTATGATGCAAGTCCAAGCAAAACATTTTCTCAAAATCAGATTCTATGAAACTTTTTGAAATACTAGTTTCGGTCAAAAATCGTAGTATATTATACACAATTTTATACTAGTTTCGTTCAAAAAATCAAATTAAATCGAGGATTGTTCGAAATGCTACGAAACTTTTCAGATCCTCTCTATATGGTACTAGAGAAGGTTATGATGCAAGTCCAAGCAAAAAAATATCTCAAAATTAGATTCTATGAAAATTTTTGAAATACTAGTTTCGTTAAACAATCGTAGTATATTATACACAATTTATACTAGTTTCGATTAAAAAATCTATTTAAATCAAGGATTGTTCGAAATTCCATGAAACTTTTCAGATCCTTTCTATATGGTATTAGGGAAGGTTATGATGCAAGTCCAAGCAAAAAAATTTCTCAAAATCAGATTCTATGAAACTTTTTGAAATACTAGTTTCGGTCAAAAATCGTAGTATATTATACACAATTTATACTATTTTTGGTCAAAAATCAAATTAAATTGATGATTGTTCGAAATTCCATGAAACTTTTCAGATCCTTTCTATATTGTATTAGGGATGGTTATGATGCAAGTCCAAGCAAAAACATTTCTCAAAATCAGATTCTATGAAACTCTTTGAAATACTAGTTTCGGTCAAAAATCGAGGTATATTATACACAATTTTATACTAGTTTTGTTTAAAAAATCAAATTAAATCGAGGATTGTTCGATATGCTACGACACTTGTAAGATCCTTTATATATGGTACTAGAGAAGGTTATGATGCAAGTCCAAGTAAAAAAATATCTCAAAATTAGATTCTATGAAACTTTTTGAAATACTAGTTTCGGTAAACAATCGTAGTATATTATACACAATTTATACTAGTTTCGGTAAAAAAAATATAATTAAATCGAGGGTTTTTCGAAATTCCATGAAACTTTTCAGATCCTTTCTATATGGTATCAGGGAAGGTTATGATGCAAGTCCAAGCAAAACATTTTCTCAAAATTAGATTCTATGAAACTTTTTGAAATACTAGTTTCTGTCAAAAATCGTAGTATATTATACACAATTTATACTATTTTTGGTTTTAAAATCAAATTAAATTGAGGATTGTTCGAAATTCCATGAAACTTTTCAGATCCTTTCTATATGGTATTAGGGATGGTTATGATGCAAGTCCAAGAAAAAACACTTCTCAAAATCAGATTCTATGAAACTTTTTGAAATACTAGTTTCGGTCAAAATTCGTAGTATATTATACACAATTTATACTATTTTTGGTCAAAAAATCAAATTAAATTGAGGATTGTTCGAAATTCCATGAAACTTTTCAGATCCTTCTATATGGTATTAGGGATGGTTATGATGCAAGTCCAAGAAAAAACATATCTCAAAATCAGATTCTATGAAACTTTTTGAAATACTAGTTTCGGTCAAAAATCGCAATATTTTATTCACAATTTTATACTAGTTTCGTTCAAAAAATCAAATTAAATCGATGATTGTTCGAAATGCTACGAAACTTTTCAGATCCTCTCTATATTGTACTAGAGAAGGTTATGATGCAAGTCCAAGCAAAAAAATATCTCAAAATTAGATTCTATGAAAATTTTTGAAATACTAGTTTCGTTAAACAATCGTAGTATATTATACACAATTTATACTAGTTTCGATTAAAAAATCTATTTAAATCAAGGATTGTTCGAAATTCCATGAAACTTTTCAGATCCTTTCTATATGGTACTAGAGAAGGTTATGATGCAAGTCCAAGCAAAAAAATATCTCAAAATTAGATTCTATGAAACTTTTTGAAATACTAGTTTCGGTAAACAATCGTAGTATATTATACACAATTTATACTAGTTTCGGTAAAAAAAATCTAATTAAATTGAAGGTTGTTCGAAATTCCATGAAACTTTTCAGATCCTTTCTATATGGTATTAGGGAAGGTTATGATGCAAGTCCAAGCAAAAATATTTCTCAAAATTAGATTCTATGAAATACTAGTTAAGTGAGGTGCAGTTGTGGTTCTGCCCGACATAACCTAGGTGCCCGTGGTGTGGGCTGATGATATGTGGATGAAGACCCTGGGACGGGCAACACGTTCTTTGCCCGACACACAGTCAGAATGTCGAGGAGACGTTCCTCTGGCACGGGTGAAAAGACCGTCGCCCGACGTATTCATGTGCCCGGATGTTTGGGCTTGGACCCGACGAGCGTTGGGCCGTGCCGTGCATAATGCCATGGCCCAGTCCAGAACAGGAGCCCCCCAAGTCGAGTCTCTGAGCCAGAGCGATGACTTATGTTGCAACTGGGGTTCCCCGAGTTGATGGGGAGGTGTGGTCGTTCGGCACGTGAGGTTGTAATAGACTTGCTCGCGAATTCCTCTCTCCACGGTAGTGCCGGGGATAGGAAGTGATCGGTTGGTATGCATCTTCCTAGTAACAGTCGAGGGTATGACGCGGGGACATGGCGTCTTGATGAGTCGGGGAGACGGGCAGGTGCCCGGCGTCGTTTCAGTTTCTTTTTTGGATAGACGTGTCTCAGACTTAATGGCGTCGCTTTGTTTTGTGTGCAAAGACGGCGTAGGCAGTAGGTAATGATGACCTAGCGCGTTGATCCACGCGCCAGGCACTATAAAAGGAAGTTGAGTAACTTCATTTCTACTTTTTCGCTCCTACGTTCACCGGAAGTTCTCCATATTCTCTCTTGTCTGCTCGTTCAACCGTCTGAACCGCCGTCTCCGCCCGTCTTCTTGTCTGAACCTCCGTCCCTTGCCCGTGCGCCACCGTCTCCTTTTCAACTTCTCTATGTCAGGTATGATTTTTCCTCTGTGATTCATCTTTTTCCTTTCTGTTTTCCGTCAAATGCATGTTATATCTGTAGAAATGTGGTTAGGTTTGACTTAGGAGTAGTGTAATGGACTGTAGATGGTAGAAAATAGGGTTAGGATCATACTGTACCGGGCAGAAATTTCATATGCCGGGCAATATTTGCATAAGCTGTATGAATTTTCTGCCCGGTCTCTTGAGAACGCGCGTGTCTCCGAGTTGAGCACAGTTAGTGTCTGTCGCCGCCACGCCCTTTCACTTGACCTGCGGTGGAAGGGTGGATTTGATATGACGTCGAATTCACTCTTTTTGTCTGCGTTTCAGGTGCTACCGGGCGTTTACGACCGAGGAGGGAAGATTCTGGGTCCTCGACCGAAGATGCGGCAATCGCTCGTCTCCCTGTTGGGGACGGGAGTGTCCGGGATGGTACCGAGCACGCCTCCTCTTCCGGGCAGGCTGACTTCTCCTGGGTTGCGGACGAGCCTTTGGAGGAGGAATCATATTTCTGCGACGAAGCTATTCCCGCTTACGCTGTGGTCGAGAACATAAGCCGGGAGGACCCACCGAACTGGTATTGTTGCGCCCCCAAGGAAGAAGACCGTATCTGCCATCATTTTCCGGGGAAGCAGTTCACTATGTATGAATTTGCTTTCCGTGAGGCGGGGATTAGACTGCCCTTCAACTCCTTCCAGATGTCGATCTTCAAATGGCTTCGGCTGGCGCCGTCCCAACTGCATCCCAATGCTCTCGCCTTTATGCGGGCATTTGAGTTGGTCTGCCAGTTCCTCGGTATTGGTTGTACCCGGGCCCTCTTCTTCCACGTCTTCCATCTCCAGCGGTCCGGCTTCCGTGGGCGTCACAGCTGGGTCTCTTTCAAACAGCCCGTGCGCCTGTTCAAGACGTACGTGGACTCTGCCCGTCACTTCAAGGGCCGCTGGTACGTGGTAATGCCGATCACCCGTGCCGCCCTTCACTCCTTGTATTACTATCAACGAACACCAGATGGGGAGGAGACATTGATGTCGAAGATACCGCTGAGGTGGCAGCGTGATCATTTCGACCTCTCCACGGCCCATTACAGGATCAAATACGCGATGCTCGGTACTGAGGATAGGCTCGCGTATAAGAAGCTGGTTGATTACGTGCAGAGCTTCAGTTTGGGGTTCTGGGCGAATCGACAGGGCGTGCCCTATCTGGATGAGGCCGGAGAGCCAATCACCGAGACGCGCTACATCAATACAAAGGCTTTGCTCGAGTGTGATACCGAGGAGGAAGCTCTAGCATAATTGAGTAGGCAGACTTTGTTTAGTCTTTTATTTTTGTCTATGTCTTTGCTCGCTAATGTTTGTGTGTAAAGTTTCGCAGGTGCCATGCCCAGTACGCGTGATCGGGTCTTGAAGCTGGCGAATCAGGCCGGTGCAGCTGACCGGGTGCCCAAGAAGAAAAAGAAAACTGTGGCCCGTGTCTTGGAGACTGCTGGTGATGCTGGGGCCGGGACTTCTAATGTGGCGAGCGTGACGCCTCCCTCTCCTCCTCGGGCTAACCCGATAGATATACCTGACAGTCCGTCGCCAACGGCCTCTCCCCTCCACAAACGGAAGCGTCCGACGGGGACTCTTTCAAGGTCGTCACTAGGAAGTCCGGGTGGACCGGGCAGCTATCTGCTACCTCCTTGCTACGTGGAACGGTCGTTCTTCAAGGTCGAGGAGGCGATTGCTGTGCCGGCGCCCGAGGCCAAAGCTATTCTGGATCAGGATGCTGGTGTCCGACGCAAGGATCTGGCTAGGGACATTGCAGCTGTTATCCGGGTGATGGAGACGGCCATGGTCTTGACCGACACTTCGGTCTCCACTGCCTCGCTAGAGGATGCCCTTGTGCAGGTCCGGTCGGAGAAGGACAAGTTGTCCAAAGACCTGTCAGACTATAAAGAGGAGCATCAGCTGCAGGAAGGGCTGAGCCAGAAGCTGGACGAGGCAGAGAAGGAGCGGGACCAGTTGAAGGCTGCTAAGGCGAGCTTGGAAGAGCAGGTGGCCGATCATCAGAAGTTGACCGAGGACAATGCTGGCCTGCGGGCTCAGATCGAATCTCTCGAGGAAAAGGTCCGTTCTCTGGCCGACGAGACTGAGGAGGAACGTGGTCTTGGTTCTCGTGGTGAGCTGCTGGGGCATATCCGCTCGCTCAACCAGGATCTTGTGGCCGTTTTCAAGGAGGGTTTCGACAACGCTGTCGAACAACTTAGGCTGCTGAACCCTGAGTTGGTGACGGAGGGGTCGGCCCACAATTATTGTGTCAGGGATGGAGAGATCATCTGCCCGTTCGAAGCCGAGGAAGAATTGGTGGTTGATGAGGAGGAAGAAGAAGAAGTGCTCCGAGCGGAGTCTTGAATTGTTTTTGTTTTTTGTTTTTGTTTTGTTATGGCCTGCGTGCCTTGTTATGTGGCCTGCGTGCCCGTTGATGTATTTTGGCCTTCGGGCGTGTGTAATATGGCCTTCGGGCGTACTTGGCTTCGGCCGTTGTTATTTTTAATATATGAATGTTTTTGTTGTCATTCATTGTGTTCGTGTATGTATGATATTTTTTTTTTATGAATTCGTACTCTGCTCGACCTAGTTAATCTCCTCGGTTTAGGGAACCGATGAAGTGTCGGGCTTTGTGCCCGTTGGGATCGAGGCCCGAGTCCGTTGTTCGAACCTCGGTCTCGAGGCTTGGGCTTTCCCATCGCGAGCTGGGTGCCCTGCCTGTCCTGGTACTTCGGCGTTGAGTCTCGGTCATGATCGCAATCGTCGGGGAGGGTTGTGTTCGCTATGTGGCCCCGGCTCTTCCCCGGGTCTCGCGGTTCCTCCCTGGGGTTTTGGAGACGAAGAGTATGGTCGTACCAGCCATGTCTCCCCGTGGTATATTTAGCTGTAATATTTTCTAAGTTTTTCTGCGTTCCATGGTCGAGCGAGTTCTTCCCCTTGTAGGTTTTCTAGGTAATAGGCCCCGTTGCTCGTCTTGTCGCGGACGCGGTAGGGGCCTTCCCAGTTTGCGGCCAGTTTACCCTCTTTTGGGTTTTTCTGGTTTCTTCTGAGGACCAGGGTGCCGACCTGGAACTCTCTTTTTACGACTTTCGCATCGTGGCGTAGTGCTATTTTCTGTTTGAGGGACGTTTCCCTTAGGGCTGCTTCGGAACGGATCTCCTCGACTAGGTCGAGTTCGACTCTAAGGGTCTCATCGTTCAGCTCCTCGTCTAGGGGCTCTTCTATCCTCCTTGTTGGTTCCCGTATTTCCACCGGGATGACTGCTTCGGTGTCGTAAGTCAGTCGGAATGGGGTCTCCCCGGTGGTGGAATGTGGTGTCGTGCGATAAGCCCATAGGACGCTATGTAGTTCCTCGACCCATGCCCCTTTTGCGTCGCCGAGCCTCCGTTTAAGGCCACGTAAGATTACCCTGTTGGCCGCCTCTGCTTGCCCGTTCGTCTGTGGATGTTCGACAGACGTGAAATGCTGTTTAGTGCCCAGGCTGGCGACGAAGTCCTGGAATCCTCCGTCCGTGAATTGTGTCCCGTTGTCCGTGACGAGGGCCTGGGGTATGCCGAATCGAGCGAGGATGTTGCGTTTAAAGAACCGGAGAATGTTCTGCGCGGTTATTTTAGCTAGTGCCTCTGCTTCAATCCATTTTGTAAAGTAATCCACCCCGACGATGAGGTATTTATTCTGGGATGATCCGGTGACGAAGGGTCCGAGGATGTCCATGCCCCACCATGCGAAGGGCCATGGGGAAGACAGTGATTTTAGGTCATTTGGGGGCGCGAGGTGCATGTCGGCGTGTCGTTGGCATTTGTTACACTTTTTGACGTGCTCCTTTGAGTCGCCTTGCATGGTCGGCCAGTAGTAGCCGGCTCGAAGGGCTTTTCGTGCGAGCGATCGCCCGCCGAGGTGTTGAGCGTTAATTCCCCGGTGTATTTCTCCGAGTATGTCGGGAACTTTCTCTTCCTCGACGCACTTATGTAACGGGATGGAGAACCCTCTCCGGTAGAGTTTACCTTCGAGGAGTACGTACGAGCACGCTCGTCGTTTGATAGTGGCCGCCTCTTTCGGGTCAGCTGGGAGTTCGTCTCGTGTGAGGTAATTGTAGATGGGTGTCATCCAACAGTGAGCATCCCCGATAGTGTTGACCTCGAATGGAGGAGGTAGTTTGTCGATGCTGGGTCGAGGAAGGATTTCTTGAATTACTGATTTATTCCCGCCCTTTTTCCTCGTGCTGGCTAGTTTCGAGAGGATGTCTGCCCGTGTATTGTGCTCGCGAGGTACGTGTTGAACTTCCCACTTTTCGAATTTCTCAAGTTTTTCTTTGACAAGGGACAAGTACTCGACGAGGTTGTCGTTCTTGGTTTGGTACTCTCCTCGCACTTGTGAGGCCACGAGCTGGGAGTCCGTGGATATTTTTACTTCTTTTGCTCCCAGGTCTTCGGCTAACCTCAGGCCTGCAATAAAAGCCTCGTATTTGGCTTGGTTGTTCGACGTTGGGAAAGCCAGTGCTAATGAAACCTCGATCAGGATCCCATCCTCGTTCTCGAGGATGATCCCGGCTCCGCTGCCTGATGTGCTAGAGGCGCCGTCGACAAAGATCGTCCATTTGTGGGCGCCCTCTGCTGGTGTCGGACAGTGGGTCATTTCCGCGACGAAGTCGGCCAGTGCTTGGGCTTTCAAGGCTTTCCTACTTTCGTATTGTATGTCGAATTCGGATAGTTCTAGCGACCACTTGAGCATTCTCCCGGCCATATCCGGACGCCCGAGTAGCTGTTTGATTGGCTGGTCGGTCCTCACCTTTATCGTGTGTGCGAGGAAGTAATACCGTAGCCTCCTCGCCGCATTGATGAGGGCCAGGGCGACCTTTTCGATTTGCTGATATCGGAGCTCGGGGCCTTGGAGTGCTTTGCTCGTAAAATAGATGGGCTTTTGTCCCTCGTCGGTTTCTCTTATTAGAACGGCGCTGACGGCCTCGGTCGCCACGGATAGATATAGGTATAGGGTTTCCTTTTCTAATGGTCGTGATAAGACCGGGGGTTCGGATAGAACCTTCTTTAGATGGAGTAATGCTTGCTCGCATTCGTCGGTCCAGTCGAAGCTAGCCTCTTTGCAAAGAAGTCTGAAGAATGGTAATGCGTGCTGGGCGGACTTGGCGATGAAACGGGAGAGTGAGGCGAGCACTCCATTGAGGGATTGGATTGATTTCTTTGTCCTCGGGGTTGGGAATTCCGAGAATGCCCGGCATTTGTCGGGGTTGGCCTCGATTCCTCTTTCGGTGAGGTAGAACCCCAGGAACTTTCCTGCTCGTACTCCGAACGTGCATTTTTCTGGATTGAACCTCATTTTGCACTGCCTCGCCTGCTCGAACACTTTGGTTAGATGTCGAGCATGGGTAACTTCCTCGTGTGATTTGACGATCATGTCGTTCATGTATACTTCGAGCATGTCCCCTATTTCATCCTTGAAGACTTTGTTCATCATGCGTTGGTATGTAGCACCAGCGTTCTTGAGCCCGAACGGCATTACGTTGTAATAGTAGTTGCCCGTTGGGGTCATGAATGCTGTGTGTCTCTTGTTTGTGGGCGACATAGGGATTTGGTTGTATCCACTATATGCGTCCATGAAGGACAAGAGTTTAAAACCTGCAGAATTGTCTACGAGCATATCTATATTAGGGAGGGGGAAAGCATCTTTCGGGCAAGCCCTATTAAGATCAGTATAATCAACACACATACGCCATTTTCCATTATTTTTCTTAACGAGGACTACATTAGAAAGCCAGGTTGTGTACTGGGCTTCAGAAATAAAATTTGCCTCTAAGAGGTCTTTTACAGCTCGCTCGGCAGCCTCTGCCTTCTCGGGGGACTGTTTGCGCCTACGCTGTGCTATAGGCTTGGCTGCCCGGTCTAAAGCTAGCTGGTGACACGCGATCTCAGGATCCAGCCCGGGCATTTCCGCAGCATTCCACGCGAAGAGGTCAGAGTTCTCCTTGAGGCATGCTACGAGTTTCTCTCTAGTTCCCTCGGGCAGTCCCTTACCTATCTTCACTGTCCTGTCTGGATCGTCCCCGAGCGGAATGAGCTCGAATTCTCCGTCGGGGATTGGTCGAACCGGGTGTTCGAGAGGTCTTTCCTTGGTGGACTTCCCTTCTTCGGTTTCGTCTGGCCCAATACGACAGTCGAGGTCGATGGCGTTAACTCCCCGAGGAGGGTCCTCGGTCCTGAGTTTTTTGTTGTTGCAGCTGCTCTTTGTGCTGACTACGGCCTGTCCTTTTACCGCAGTGTCGTAGCATCGCCGAGCGGCTTCGATGTCGCCGTGGATGGTGACCACGCGGCCCAATTTGGTGTAGTATTTCATCTTCAGGTGGACGGTGGATGGGACTGCGGTAAGTTCGGCCAGTGTTGGGCGTCCAAAGATGCAATTGTAAAGGGACGGGCAATCCACGACCAGGAATTGGATTTTGACTTCCCTGGCCGTTTCCTGCTCCCCGAAGGTGACGAGGAGCTCGACATATCCCCATGGCCTTGTCGTTGCTCCATTGAATCCTTGGAGGTCGGATCCGACATAGGGTGCCAAGTTGGTCTTGTCTAACTTCAGAGTCTTGAAGAGGTGGACGTACATGATATCCACCGAGCTGCCCTGATCGACCAGGATGCGCCAGACGTCGAACTGGGCCATCTTTGCCCTGATCAATAGTGGGATGCCCGAGTTCGGGGATCCGCCCGGGAGTTCCTCTAGGAAGAAGGATATTGGGTTGGATTTCCCCCGGTACTTTGTCAACGTCGCCTTCTGCTCGGGGGCAGTCAGTAGGAGCTCGTCGAACTTGCGTTTGACTGAGAGGGAAGCGGCTTCCCCATTAATTCCCCTACCTGATATCACCAGTGTGGTTGGGAAGTCTTCCCAGGGGCTGAGTGCAGCGATTCTGCCTTCGGGCAGTGGCTCGGGGAGGAAGAAATCTTCCGGGCGTGACACGCAGAGGGCCACTTGGTAAGGAGAGTTGTCGGGGGGTGTTTCCTCCCGGGGTCTCTTCTTTTCTGGCTCGTCATGTCTGGGGGTTTCGTTCTTCCTCGTATATTGCTTTAGGTGCCCCTCTTGGATTAAAATCTCTATTGCGTCTTTCAGGTGGACGCAGTCTTCGGTCACATGCCCGTGGCTTCTGTGGAACCGGCAGTACTTGGATTTGTCGGTGTGGGGCTTTGGTGCAGATGGTTTTGGGAACCTGAACCTGCCCTGTTTAAATTCAGAGTTGACGCATTCTGCGAGGATGCGCTCTCGGGGAGCTGTCAGTAAGGTGTACTCGCTGTATCGGCCCGCGGGGCCCCTTCCTTCTCGGAGCTCGCGAGGTCTTTCTTCTCTTCGCTTGTCCCCGTTGCGACGGGGGATGCTCGGGTCCTCGCGTTTGGAGTGCTCGGTATCCCCAGCATTACGTCCGCTGCGGGCATTGTGTGCCACCTGTTTTTCCTCGTATCTGATGTAGGCCTGGGCCTTGTGCAGGAGTTCGTTCAAGGTGCGGGGAGGCTCGATCCCGACAGCTCTGCTAAGCTCACTGCCGGGCAAGAGTCCTCTTTCGAGGAGGTACTTCTTCATGTGTTCGGTGGTATCCACCTCGACAGCTTCCTGGTTGAATCGCTCGATGTACGAGCGCAGCGTTTCATTCTTCTTTTGCACTATGGCTTCAAGGGTCGCCTCAGTCTTGGGGTGACGACGGGAAGCCGTGAAGTGCCTGGTGAACATGGACCTCATGACTCTCCATGATGTAATGGATTCGGGGGCCAAGCTTTTGTACCAAGCCATGGCCCCTTTCCTGAGGGTCGTTGAAAACAGTCGGCATTTGAGATGCCCGGTGATATCATTGCGGTAGTCGAGCATCGCGTTAACGTTGTCGACGTGGTCGTCGGGATCGGTAGTCCCGTCGTATACAGCTAGATTGGGTGGTTTCTCCATGCCTTTGGGGAGAGGGGCTTCCATTATTGCCCGAGATAGGGGACAGTGCAGGTCTTCCTCGTCGCTCCTTAATGGAGATAGTTCGTTGTTGTCGGGGCTGCGCCCGCGCCTTGGTGATGTTCCCGCTCGACCACTGTCACGACGGGCGCGTGCCCTGCTGACGTGAGGTTCTGGAGAGCGACGTCCTCGCTTCTTTGTTGGTTCTGGACGTTGCTGTGTCCTCCTCTCCTGCTGGGGTCGGGCCTCTTGTCGCTTGGCTTCGAGGGCCATGATTCGTTCGTGCTGCTTATAGAGCATAGAACCGGCCTGATTGAGGGCATTTACCATGGCAATCATTGTGGCGTCTCCTTCAACGGGAACGGGGATGGGATGAAATGTCTCTGCCCCTAGGTTTTGAGCGTGAGGGGCATCCCCGTTATTTTGGGGTTCTGGAGACGGGGTGGCTGGACGACCGTCTCGAGCGTCTGCTTCATGGGATTGCGGGCCGTCGTCCATAGTGTAGTCGACGAGGGGAAGGCTGCGCTCGCTAGGTTGTTCTCCGGCCATGTTGGAAGGACAGAAATAAATGAGCTTTGATCCTCTGTTGATGAAGATGGGGATAGCTAATTCCCACAGACGGCGCCACTGATCTGACCTGATCAGGAGGGCCTTCCAAGGATTGCAGACTGGGCCAGAGAATATGTGAGTGGGGGGGTGTACCTGCAAGGTGCTCCAATGCCTAAGTCAGAAAAGGTACAGAATAAGGTTATCAGAGTGTGAGTTAGAATACCTGACCCTTTGCCATGAAAGGGTATTTATATTAAGCCCCCAGCGCTGGGCCAAGGCTCCTAATGGGTTGGATTAGCTAGGCCCAAGGAGGAGCTGCCAGGGGACGCGTAAGAAGCGTGTAGACCTAGACCAAAGGTCTGCTCCCTGGTCCAACTGCCCCTATCCCTAAGGAGATAATACAGGGGAGTTGGGTGACGTGTTAAGTGAGGTGCAGTTGTGGTTCTGCCCGACATAACCTAGGTGCCCGTGGTGTGGGCTGATGATATGTGGATGAAGACCCTGGGACGGGCAACACGTTCTTTGCCCGACACACAGTCAGAATGTCGAAGAGACGTTCCTCTGGCACGGGTGAAAAGACCGTCGCCCGACGTATTCATGTGCCCGGATGTTTGGGCTTGGACCCGACGAGCATTGGGCCGTGTCGTGCATAATGCCATGGCCCAGTCCAGAACAGTTATGATGCAAGTCCAAGCAAAAACATTTCTCAAAATCAGATTCTATGAAACTTTTTGATATACTAGTTTCGGTCAAAAATCGTAGTATATTATACACAATTTTATACTAGTTTTGTTTAAAAAATCAAATTAAATCGAGGATTGTTCGAAATGTTACGAAACTTTTCAGATCCTTTCTATATGGTACTAGAGAAGGTTGTGATGCAAGTCCAAGCAAAAAAAATATCTCAAAATTAGATTCTATGAAACTTTTTGAATTACTAGTTTCGGTAAACAATCGTAGTATATTATACACAATTTATACTAGTTTCGGTAAAAAAAATCTAATTAAATCGAGGGTTGTTCGAAATTCCATGAAACTTTTCAGATCCTTTCTATATGGTATTAGGGAAGGTTATGATGCAAGTCCAAGCAAAACATTTTCTCAAAATTAGATTCTATGAAACTTTTTTGAAATACTAGTTTCGGTCAAAAATCGTAGTATATTATACACAATTTATACTATTTTTGGTCAAAAAATCAAATTAAATTGATGATTGTTCGAAATTCCATGAAACTTTTCAGATCCTTTCTATATTGTATTAGGGATGGTTATGATGCAAGTCCAAGAAAAAACACTTCTCAAAATCAGATTCTATGAAACTTTTTGAAATACTAGTTTCGGTCAAAAATCGTAGTATATTATACACAATTTTATACTAGTTTCGTTCAAAAAATTAAATTAAATCGAGGATTGTTCGAAATGCTACGAAACTTTTCAGATCCTTTCCATATGGTACTAGAGAAGGTTATGATGCAAGTCCAAGAAAAAAAATATCTCAAAATTAGATTCTATGAAATTTTTTGAAATACTAGTTTCGTTAAACAATCGTAGTATATTATACACAATTTATACTAGTTTCGATTAAAAAATCTATTTAAATCAAGGATTGTTCGAGATTCCATGATAATTTTCAGATCCTTTCTATATGGTATTAGGGAAGGTTATGATCCATGTCCAAGCAAAAAAATTTCTCAAAATTAGATTCTATGAAACTTTTTGAAATACTAGTTTCGGTCAAAAATCGTAGTATATTATAAACAATTTATACTATTTTTGGTTAAAAATCAAATTAAATTGATGATTGTTCGAAATTCCATGAAACTTTTCAGATCCTTTCTATATTGTATTAGGGATGGTTATGATGCAAGTCCAAGCAAAAACATTTCTCAAAATCAGATTCTATGAAACTTTTTGAAATACTAGTTTCGGTCAAAAATCGTAGTATATTATACACAATTTTATACTAGTTTTGTTTAAAAAATCAAATTAAATCGAGGATTGTTCGAAATGCTACGAAACTTTTCAGATCCTTTCTATATGGTACTAGAGAAGGTTATGATGCAAGTCCAAGCAAAAAAATATCTCAAAATTAGTTTCTATGAAACTTTTTGAAATACTAGTTTCGGTAAACAATCGTAGTATATTATACACAATTTATACTAGTTTCGGTAAAAAAATCTAATTAAATCGAGGATTGTTCGAAATTCCATGAAAATTTTCAGATCCTTTCTATATGGTATTAGGGAAGGTTATGATGCAAGTCCAAGCAAAATTTTGTCTCAAAATTAGATTCGATGAAACTTTTTGAAATACTAGTTTCGGTCAAAAATCGTAGTATATTATACACAATTTATACTATTTTTGGTCAAAAAATCAAATTAAATTGATGATTGTTCGAAATTCCATGAAACTTTTCAGATCCTTTCTATATGGTATTAGGGATGGTTATGATGCAAGTCCAAGAAAAAACAATTCTGAAAATCAGATTCTATGAAACTTTTTGAAATACTAGTTTCGGTCAAAAATCGTAGTATATTAAACACAATTTTATACTAGTTTCGTTCAAAAAATCAAATTAAATCGAGGATTGTTCGAAATGCTACGAAACTTTTCAGATCCTTTCTATATGGTACTAGAGAAGGTTATGATGCAAGTCCAAGCAAAAAAATATCTCAAAATTAGATTCTATGAAAATTTTTGAAATACTAGTTTCGTTAAACAATCGTAGTATATTATACACAATTTATACTAGTTTCGATTAAAAAATCTATTTAAATCAAGGATTGTTCGAAATTCCCTGAAACTTTTCAGATCCTTTCTATATGGTATTAGGGAAGGTTATGATGCAAGTCCAAGCAAATAAATTTCTCAAAATCAGATTCTATGAAACTTTTTGAAATACTAGTTTCGGTCAAAAATCGTAGAATATTATACACAATTTATACTATTTTTGGTCAAAAATAAAATTAAATTGATGATTGTTCGAAATTCCATGAAACTTTTCAGATCCTTTCTATATTGTATTAGGGATGGTTATGATGCAAGTCCAAGCAAAAACATTTCTGAAAATCAGATTCTATGAAACTTTTTGAAATACTAGTTTCGGTCAAAAATCGTAGTATATTATACACAATTTTATACTAGTTTCGTTTAAAAAATCAAATTAAATCGAGGATTGTTCGAAATGCTACGAAACTTTTCAGTTCCTTTCTATATGGTACTAGAGAAGGTTATGATGCAAGTCAAAGCAAAAAAATATCTCAAAATTAGATTCTATGAAACTTTTTGAAATACTAGTTTCGGTAAACAATCGTAGTATATTATACACAATTTATACTAGTTTCGGTAAAAAAAATCTAATTAAATCGAGGGTTGTTCGAAATTCCATGAAACTTTTCAGATCCTTTCTATATGGTATTAGGGAAGGTTATGATGCAAGTCCAAGCAAAACATTTTCTCAAAATTAGATTCTATGAAACTTTTTGAAATACTAGTTTCGGTCAAAAATCGTAGTATATTATACACAATTAATACTATTTTTGGTTTTAAAATCAAATTAAATTGATGATTGTTCGAAATTCCATGAAACTTTTCAGATCCTTTCTATATGGTTTTAGGGATGGTTATGATGCAAGTCCAAGAAAAAACACTTCTCAAAATCAGATTCTATGAAACTTTTTGAAATACTAGTTTCGGTCAAAAATCGTAGTATATTAAACACAATTTTATACTAGTTTCGTTCAAAAAATCAAATTAAATCGAGGATTGTTCGAAATGCTACGAAACTTTTCAGATCCTTTCTATATGGTACTAGAGAAGGTTATGATGCAAGTCCAAGCAAAA
Source organism: Lathyrus aphaca (assembly GCA_963966055.1). Lineage (NCBI taxonomy): Eukaryota > Viridiplantae > Streptophyta > Magnoliopsida > Fabales > Fabaceae > Lathyrus > Lathyrus aphaca. The sequence goes on from OZ014523.1 coordinate 35,321,359, forward strand.
AAATATCTCAAAATTAGATTCTATGAAAATTTTTGAAATACTAGTTTCGTTAAACAATCGTAGTATATTATACACAATTTATACTAGTTTCGATTAAAAAATCTATTTAAATCAAGGATTGTTCGAAATTCCATGAAACTTTTCAGATCCTTTCTATATGGTATTAGGGAAGGTTATGATGCAAGTCCAAGCAAAAAAATTTCTCAAAATTAGATTCTATGAAACTTTTTGAAATACTAGTTTCGGTCAAAAATCGTAGTATATTATACACAATTTATACTATTTTTGGTTAAAAATCAAATTAAATTGATGATTGTTCGAAATTCCATGAAACTTTTCAGATCCTTTCTATATTGTATTAGGGATGGTTATGATAATATCCAAGAAAAAACACTTCTCAAAATCAGATTCTATGAAACTTTTTGAAATACTAGTTTTGGTCAAAAATCGTAGTATATTAAACACAGTTTTATACTAGTTTCGTTCAAAAAATCAAATTAAATCGAGGATTGTTCGAAATGCTACGAAACTTTTCAGATCCTTTCTATATGGTACTAGAGAAGGTTATGATGCAAGTCCAAGCAAAAAAATATCTCAAAATTAGATTCTATGAAAATTTTTGAAATACTAGTTTCGTTAAACAATCGTAGTATATTATACACAATTTATACTAGTTTCGATTAAAAAATCTATTTAAATCAAGGATTGTTCGAAATTCCATGAAAGTTTTCAGATCCTTTCTATATGGTATTAGGGAAGGTTATGATGCAAGTCCAAGCAAAAAATTTCTCAAAATTAGATTCTATGAAACTTTTTGAAATACTAGTTTCGGTCAAAAATCGTAGTATATTATACACAATTTATACTATTTTTGGTCAAAAATCAAATTAAATTGATGATTGTTCGAAATTCCATGAAACTTTTCAGATCCTATCTATATTGTATTAGGGATGGTTATGATGCAAGTCCAAGCAAAAACATTTCTCAAAATCAGATTCTATGAAACTTTTTGAAATACTAGTTTCGGTCAAAAATCGTAGTATATTATACACAATTTTATACTAGTTTTGTTTAAAAAATCAAATTAAATCGAGGATTTTTCGAAATGCTACGAAACTTTTCAGATCCTTTCTATATGGTACTAGAGAAGGTTATGATGCAAGTCCAAGCAAAAAAATATCTCAAAATTAGATTCTATGAAAATTTTTGAAATACTAGTTTCGGTAAACAATCGTAGTATATTATACACAATTTATACTAGTTTCGATTAAAAAATCTATTTAAATCAAGGATTGTTCGAAATTCCATGAAACTTTTCAGATCCTTTCTATATGGTATTAGGGAAGGTTATGATGCAAGTCCAAGCAAAAAATTTCTCAAAATTAGATTCTATGAAACTTTTTGAAATACTAGTTTCGGTCAAAAATCGTAGTATATTATACACAATTTATACTATTTTTGGTCAAAAATCAAATTAAATTGATGATTGTTCGAAATTCCATGAAACTTTTCAGATCCTTTCTATATTGTATTAGGGATGGTTATGATGCAAGTCCAAGCAAACACATTTCTCAAAATCAGATTCTATGAAACTTTTTGAAATACTAGTTTCGGTAAAAAATCGTAGTATATTATACACAATTTTATACTAGTTTTGTTTAAAAAATCAAATTAAATCGAGGATTGTTCTAAATGCTACGAAACTTTTCAGATCCTTTCTATATGGTACTAGAGAAGGTTATGATGCAAGTCCCACAAAAAAATATCTCAAAATTAGATTCTATGAAACTTTTTGAAATACTAGTTTCGGTAAACAATCGTAGTATATTATACACAATTTATACTAGTTTCGGTAAAAAAATCTAATTAAATCGAGGATTGTTCGAAATTCCATGAAACTTTTCAGATCCTTTCTATATGGTATTAGGGAAGGTTATGATGCAAGTCCAAGCAAAATTTTTTCTCAAAATTAGATTCTATGAAACTTTTTGAAATACTAGTTTCGGTCAAAAATCGTAGTATATTATACACAATTTATACTATTTTTGGTCAAAAAATCAAATTAAATTGATGATTGTTCGAATTTCCATGAAACCTTTCAGATCCTTTCTATATGGTATTAGGGATGGTTATGATGCAAGTCCAAGCAAAAACATATCTCAAAATTAGATTCTATTAAACTTTTTGAAATACTAGTTTCGGTCAAAAATCGTAATATTATATACACAACTTTATACTAGTTTCGTTCAAAAAATCAAATTAAATCGAGGATTGTTCGAAATGCTACGAAACTTTTCAGATCCTTTTTATATGGTACTAGAGAAGGTTATGAAGCAAGTCCAAGCAAAAAAATATCTCAAAATTAGATTCTATGAAAATTTTTGAAATACTAGTTTCGGTAAACAATCGTAGTATATTATACACAATTTATACTAGTTTCGGTAAAAAATCTAATTAAATCGAGGGTTGTTCGAAATTCCATGAAACATTTCAGATCCTTTCTATATGGTATTAGGGAAGGTTATGATGCAAGTCCAAGCAAAATTTTTTCTCAAAATTAGATTCTATGAAACTTTTTGAAATACTAGTTTCGGTCAAAAATCGTAGTATATTATACACAATTTATACTATTTTTGGTCAAAAAATCAAATTAAATTGATGATTGTTCGACATTCCATGAAACTTTTCAGATCCTTTATATATGGTATTAGGGAAGGTTATGATGCAAGTCTAAGCAAAAACATTTCTCAAAATCAGATTCTATGAAACTTTTTGAAATACTAGTTTCGGTAAACAATCGTAGTATATTATACACAATTTATACTAGTTTCGGTCAAAAAATCTAATTAAATCGAGGATTGTTCGAAATTCCACGAAACCTTTCAGATCCTTTCTATATTGTATTAGGGAAGGTTATGATGCAAGTCCAAGCAAAAATTTTTCTCAAAATTAGATTCTATGAAACTTTTTGAAATACTAGTTTCGGTCAAAAATCGTAGTATATTATACACAATTTATACTATTTTTGGTCAAAAAATCAAATTAATTGATGATTGTTCGAAATTCCATGAAACTTTTCAGATCCTTTCTATATGGTATTAGGGATGGTTATGATGCAAGTCCAAGCAAAAACATTTCTCAAAATCAAATTCTATGAAACTTTTTGAAATACTAGTTTCGGTAAAAAATCGTAGTATATTATACACAATTTAATACTAGTTTGGTTCAAAAAATCAAATTAAATCGAGGATTGTTCGAAATGCTACGAAACTTTTCAGATCCTTTCTATATGGTACTAGAGAAGGTTATGATGCAAGTCCAAGCAAAAAAATATCTCAAAATTAGATTCTAATAAAAATTTTGTAATACTAGTTTCGTTAAACAATCGTAGTATATTATACACAATTTATACTAGTTTCGATTAAAAAATCTATTTAAATCCAGGATTGTTCGAAATTCCATGAAACTTTTCAGATCCTTTCTATATGTTATTAGGGAAGGTTATGATGCAAGTCCAAGCAAAAAAATTTCTCAAAATTAGATTCTATGAAACTTTTTGAAATACTAGTTTCGGTCAAAAATCGTAGTATATTATACACAATTTATACTATTTTTGGTCAAAAATCAAATTAAATTGATGATTGTTCGAAATTCCATGAAACTTTTCAGATCCTTTCTATATGGTATTAGGGATGGTTATGATGCAAGTCCAAGAAAAAACACTTCTCAAAATCAGATTCTATGAAACTTTTTGAAATACTAGTTTCGGTCAAAAATCGTAGTATATTATACACAATTTTATACTAGTTTCGTTCAAAAAATCAAATTAAATCGAGGATTGTTCGAAATGCTACGAAACTTTTCAGATCCTTTCTATATGGTACTAGAGAAGGTTGTGATGCAAGTCCATGCAAAAAAATATCTCAAAATTAGATTCTATGAAAATTTTTTAAATACTAGTTTCGTTAAACAATCGTAGTATATTATACACAATTTATACTAGTTTCGATTAAAAAATCTATTTAAATCAAGGATTGTTCGAAATTCCATGAAACTTTTCAGATCCTTTCTATATGGTATTAGGGAAGGTTATGATGCAAGTCCAAGCAAAAAAATTTCTCAAAATTAGATTCTATGAAACTTTTTGAAATACTAGTTTCGGTCAAAAATAGTAGTATATTATACACAATTTATACTTTTTTTGGTCAAAAATCAAATTAAATTGATGATTGTTCGAAATTCCATGAAACTTTTCAGATCCTTTCTATATTGTATTAGGGATGGTTATGATGCAAGTCCAAGCAAAAACATTTCTCAAAATCAGATTCTATGAAACTTTTTGAAATACTAGTTTCGGGCAAAAATAGTAGTATATTATACACAATTTTATACTAGTTTTGTTTAAAAAATCAAATTAAATCGAGGATTGTTCGAAATGCTACGAAACGTTTCAGATCCTTTCTATATGGTACTAGAGAAGGTTATGATGCAAGTCCAAGCAAAAAAATATCTCAAAATTAGATTCTATGAAAATTTTTGAAATACTAGTTTCGTTAAACAATTGTAGTATATTATACACAATTTATATTAGTTTCGATTAAAAAATCTATTTAAATCAAGGATTGTTCGAAATTCCATGAAACTTTTCAGATCCTTTCTATATGGTATTAGGGAAGGTTATGATGCAAGTCCAAGCAAAAAAATTTCTCAAAATTAGATTCTATGAAACTTTTTGAAATACTAGTTTCGGTCAAAAATAGTAGTATATTATACACAATTTATACTATTTTTGGTTAAAAATCAAATTAAATTGATGATTGTTCGAAATTCCATGAAACTTTTCAGATCCTTTCTATGTTGTATTAGGGATGGTTATGATGCAAGTCCAAGCAAAAACATTTCTCAAAATCAGATTCTATGAAACTTTTTGAAATACTAGTTTCGGGCAAAAATAGTAGTATATTATACACAATTTTATACTAGTTTTGTTTAAAAAATCAAATTAAATCGAGGATTGTTCGAAATGCTACGAAACTTTTCAGATCCTTTCTATATGGTACTAGAGAAGGTTATGATGCAAGTCCAAGCAAAAAAATATCTCAAAATTAGATTCTATGAAAATTTTTGAAATACTAGTTTCGTTAAACAATTGTAGTATATTATACACAATTTATATTAGTTTCGATTAAAAAATCTATTTAAATCAAGGATTGTTCGAAATTCCATGAAACTTTTCAGATCCTTTCTATATGGTATTAGGGAAGGTTATGATGCAAGTCCAAGCAAAAAAATTTCTCAAAATTAGATTCTATGAAACTTTTTGAAATACTAGTTTCGGTCAAAAATAGTAGTATATTATACACAATTTATACTATTTTTTGTTAAAAATCAAATTAAATTGATGATTGTTCGAAATTCCATGAAACTTTTCAGATCCTTTCTATATTGTATTAGGGATGGTTATGATGCAAGTCCAAGCAAAAACATTTCTCAAAATCAGATTCTATGAAACTTTTTGAAATACTAGTTTCGGTCAAAAATCGTCGTATATTATACACAATTTAATACTAGTTTGGTTCAAAAAATCAAATTAAATCGAGGATTGTTCGAAATGCTACGAAACTTTTCAGATCCTTTCTATATGGTACTAGAGAAGGTTATGATGCAAGTCCAAGCAAAAAAATATCTCAAAATTAGATTCTAATAAAATTTTTGTAATACTAGTTTCGTTAAACAATCGTAGTATATTATACACAATTTATACTAGTTTCGATTAAAAAATCTATTTAAATCCAGGATTGTTCGAAATTCCATGAAACTTTTCAGATCCTTTCTATATGGTATTAGGGAAGGTTATGATGCAAGTCTAAGCAAAAACATTTCTCAAAATCAGATTCTATGAGACTTTTTGAAATACTAGTTTCGGTAAACAATCGTAGTATATTATACACAATTTATTCTAGTTTCGGTCAAAAAATCTAATTAAATCGAGGATTGTTCGAAATTCCATGAAACTTTTCAGATCCTTTATATATGGAATTAGGATAGGTTATGATGCAAGTCCAAGCAAAAAAATTTCTCAAAATTAGATTCTATGAAACTTTTTGAAATACTAGTTTCGGTCAAAAATCGTAGTATATTATACACAATTTATACTATTTTTGGTCAAAAAATCAAATTAAATTGATGATTGTTCGAAATTCCATGAAACTTTTCAGATCCTTTCTATATGGTATTAGGGATGGTTATGATGCAAGTCCAAGCAAAAACATTTCTCAAAATCAGATTCTATGAAACTTTTTGAAATACTAGTTTTGGTCAAAAATCGTAGTATATTATACACAATTTAATACTAGTTTGGTTCAAAAAATCAAATTAAATCGAGGATTGTTCGAAATGCTACGAAACTTTTCAGATCCTTTCTATATGGTACTAGAGAAGGTTATGATGCAAGTCCAAGCAAAAAAATATCTCAAAATTAGATTCTAATAAAATTTTTGTAATACTAGTTTCGTTAAACAATCGTAGTATATTATACACAATTTATACTAGTTTCGATTAAAAAATCTATTTAAATCCAGGATTGTTCGAAATTCCATGAAACTTTTCAGATCCTTTCTATATGGTATTAGGGAAGGTTATGATGCAAGTCTAAGCAAAAACATTTCTCAAAATCAGATTCTATGAAACTTTTTGAAATACTAGTTTCGGTAAACAATCGTAGTATATTATACACAATTTATACTAGTTTCGGTCAAAAAATCTAATTAAATCGAGGATTGTTCGAAATTCCATGAAACTTTTCAGATCCTTTCTATATGGTATTAGGGAAGGTTATGATGCAAGTCCAAGCAAAAAATTTTCTCAAAATTAGATTCTATGAAACTTTTTGAAATACTAGTTTCGGTCAAAAATCGTAGTATATTATACACAATTTATACTATTTTTGGTCAAAAAATCAAATTAAATTGATGATTGTTCGAAATTCCATGAAACTTTTCAGATCCTTTCTATATGGTATTAGGGATGGTTATGATGCAAGTCCAAGCAAAAACATTTCTCAAAATCAGATTCTATGAAACTTTTTGAAATACTAGTTTCGGTCAAAAATCGTAGTATATTATACACAATTTAATACTAGTTTGGTTCAAAAAATCAAATTAAATCGAGGATTGTTCGAAATGCTACGAAACTTTTCAGATCCTTTCTATATGGTACTAGAGAAGGTTATGATGCAAGTCCAAGCAAAAAAATATCTCAAAATTAGATTCTAATAAAATTTTTGTAATACTAGTTTCGTTAAACAATCGTAGTATATTATACACAATTTATACTAGTTTCGATTAAAAAATCTATTTAAATCCAGGATTGTTCGAAATTCCATGAAACTTTTCAGATCCTTTCTATATGGTATTAGGGAAGGTTATGATGCAAGTCTAAGCAAAAACATTTCTCAAAATCAGATTCTATGAAACTTTTTGAAATACTAGTTTCGGTAAACAATCGTAGTATATTATACACAATTTATACTAGTTTCGGTCAAAAAATCTAATTAAATCGAGGATTGTTCGAAATTCCATGAAACTTTTCAGATCCTTTCTATATGGTATTAGGGAAGGTTATGATGCAAGTCCAAGCAAAAAATTTTCTCAAAATTAGATTCTATGAAACTTTTTGAAATACTAGTTTCGGTCAAAAATCGTAGTATATTATACACAATTTATACTATTTTTGGTCAAAAAATCAAATTAAATTGATGATTGTTCGAAATTCCATGAAACTTTTCAGATCCTTTCTATATGGTATTAGGGATGGTTATGATGCAAGTCCAAGCAAAAACATTTCTCAAAATCAGATTCTATGAAACTTTTTGAAATACTAGTTTCGGTCAAAAATCGTAGTATATTATACACAATTTAATACTAGTTTGGTTCAAAAAATCAAATTAAATCGAGGATTGTTCGAAATGCTACGAAACTTTTCAGATCCTTTCTATATGGTACTAGAGAAGGTTATGATGCAAGTCCAAGCAAAAAAATATCTCAAAATTAGATTCTAATAAAAATTTTGTAATACTAGTTTCGTTAAACAATCGTAGTATATTATACACAATTTATACTAGTTTCGATTAAAAAATCTATTTAAATCCAGGATTGTTCGAAATTCCATGAAACTTTTCAGATCCTTTCTATATGTTATTAGGGAAGGTTATGATGCAAGTCCAAGCAAAAAAATTTCTCAAAATTAGATTCTATGAAACTTTTTGAAATACTAGTTTCGGTCAAAAATCGTAGTATATTATACACAATTTATACTATTTTTGGTCAAAAATCAAATTAAATTGCTGATTGTTCGAAATTCCATGAAACTTTTCAGATCCTTTCTATATTGTATTAGGGATGGTTATGATGCAAGTCCAAGCAAAAACATTTCTCAAAATTAGATTCTATGAAACTTTTTGAAATACTAGTTTCGGTCAAAAATCGTAGTATATTATACACAATTTTATACTAGTTTCGTTTACAAAATCAAATTAAATCGAGGATTGTTCGAAATGCTACGAAACTTTTCAGATCCTTTCTATATGCTACTAGAGAAGGTTATGATGCAAGTCCAAGCAAAAAAATATCTCAAAATTAGATTCTATGAAACTTTTTGAAATACTAGTTTCGGTAAACAATCGTAGTATATTATACACAATTTATACTAGTTTCGGTCAAAAAATCTAATTAAATCGAGGATTGTTCGAAATTCCATGAAACTTTTCAGATCCTTTCTATATGGTATTAGGGAAGGTTATGATGTAAGTCCAAGCAAAAAAATTTCTCAAAATTATATTCTATGAAACTTTTTGAAATACTAGTTTCGGTCAAAAATCGTAGTATATTATACACAATTTATACTATTTTTGGTCAAAAAATCAAATTAAATTGATGATTGTTCGAAATTCCATGAAAATATTCAGATCCTTTCTATTTGGTATTAGGGATGGTTATGATGCAAGTTCAAGCAAAAACATTTCTCAAAATCAGATTTTATGAAACTTTTTGAAATACTAGTTTCGGTCAAAAATCGTAGTATATTATACACAATTTATACTATTTTTTGTCAAAAATCAAATTCAATTGATGATTGTTCGAAATTCCATGAAACTTTTCAGATCCTTTCTATATTGTATTAAGGATGGTTATGATGCAAGTCCAAGCAAAAACATTTCTCAAAATTAGATTCTATGAAACTTTTTGAAATACTAGTTTCGGTCAAAAATAGTAGTATATTATACACAATTTTATACTAGTTTCGTTTACAAAATCAAATTAAATCGAGGATTGTTCGAAATGCTACGAAACTTTTCAGATCCTTTCTATATGGTACTAGAGAAGGTTATGATGCAAGTCCAAGCAAAAAAGTTTCTCAAAATTAGATTCTATGAAACTTTTTGAAATACTATTTTCGGTCAAAAATCGTAGTTTATTATACACAATTTATACTATTTTTGGTCAAAAAATCAAATTAAATTGATGATTGTTCGATATTCCATGAAACTTTTCAGATCTTTTCTATATGGTATTAGGGAAGGTTATGATGCAAGTCCAAGCAAAAACATTTCTCAAAATTAGATTCTATGAAACTTTTTGAAATACTAGTTTCGGTCAAAAATCGTAGTATATTATACACAATTTTATACTAGTTTCGTTTACAAAATCAAATTAAATCTAGGATTGTTCGAAATGCTACGAAACTTTTCAGATCCTTTCTATATGGTACTAGAGAAGGTTATGATGCAAGTCCAAGCAAAAAAATATCTCAAAATTAGATTCTATGAAACTTTTTGAAATACTAGTTTCGGTAAACAATCGTAGTATATTATACACAATTTATACTAGTTTCGGTCAAAAAATCTAATTAAATCGAGGATTGTTCGAAATTCCATGAAACTTTTCAGATCCTTTCTATATGGTATTAGGGAAGGTTATGATGCAAGTCCAAGCAAAAAAATTTCTCAAAATTATATTCTATGAAACTTTTTGAAATACTAGTTTCGGTCAAAAATCGTAGTATATTATACACAATTTATACTATTTTTGGTCAAAATATCAAATTAAATTGATGATTGTTCGAAATTCCATGAAAATATTCAGATCCTTTCTATTTGGTATTAGGGATGGTTATGATGCAAGTCCAAGCAAAAACATTTCTCAAAATCAGATTCTATGAAACTTTTTGAAATACTAGTTTCGGTCAAAAATCGTAGTATATTATACACAATTTATACTAGTTTCGATTAAAAAATCAATTTAAATCAAGGATTGTTAAAAATTCCATGAAACTTTTCAGATCCTTTCTATATGGTATTAGGGAAGGTTATGATGCAAGTCCAAGCAAAAAAATTTCTCAAAATTAGATTCTATGAAACTTTTTGAAATACTAGTTTCGGTCAAAAATCGTAGTATATTATACACAATTTATACTTATTTTGGTCAAAAATCAAATTAAATTGATGATTGTTCGAAATTCCATGAAACTTTTCAGATCCTTTCTATATTGTATTAGGGATGGTTATGATGCAAGTCCAAGCAAAAACATTTCTCAAAATCAGATTCTATGAAACTTTTTGAAATACTAGTTTCGGTCAAAAATCGTAGTATATTATACACAATTTTATACTAGTTTCGTTTAAAAAATCAAATTAAATCGAGGATTGTTCGAAATGCAACGAAACTTTTCAGATCCTTTCTATATGGTACTAGAGAAGGTTATGATGCAAGTCCAAACAAAAAAAATTCTAAAAATTAGATTCTATGAAACTTTTTGAAATACTAGTTTCGGTCAAAATTCGTAGTATATTATACACAATTTATACTATTTTTGGTCAATAAATCAAATTAAATTGATGATTCTTCGACATTCCATGAAACTTTTCAGATCCTTTCTATATGGTATTAGGGATGGTTATGATGCAAGTCTAAGCAAAAACATTTCTCAAAATCAGATTCTATGAAACTTTTTGAAATACTAGTTTCGGTAAACAATCGTAGTATATTATACACAATTTATACTAGTTTCGGTAAAAAAATCTAATTAAATCGAGGATTGTTCGAAATTCCATGAAACTTTTCAGATCCTTTCTATATGGTATTAGGGAAGGTTATGATGCAAGTCCAAGCCAAATTTTTTCTCATAATTAGATTCTATGAAACTTTTTGAAATACTAGTTTCGGTCAAAAATCCTAGTATATTATACACAATTTATACTATTTTTGGTCAAAAAATCAAATTAAATTGATGATTTTTCGACATTCCATGAAACTTTTCAGATCCTTCTATATGGTATTAGGGAAGGTTATGATGCAAGTCTAAGCAAAAACATTTCTCAAAATCAGATTCTATGAAACTTTTTGAAATACTAGTTTCGGTAAACAATCGTAGTATATTATACACAATTTATACTAGTTTCGGTCAAAAAATCTAATTAAATCGAGGATTGTTCGAAATTCCATGAAACTTTTCAGATCCTTTCTATATGGTATTAGGGAAGGTTATGATGCAAGTCCAAGCAAATTTTTTTCTCAAAATTAGATTCTATGAAACTTTTTGAAATACTAGTTTCGGTCAAAAATCGTTGTATATTATACACAATTTATACTATTTTTGGTCAAAAAATCAAATTAAATTGATGATTGTTCGAAATTCCATGAAACTTTTCAGATCCTTTCTATATGGTATTAGGGATGGTTATGATGCAAGTCCAAGAAAAAACACTTCTCAAAATCAGATTCTATGAAACTTTTTGAAATAATAGTTTCGGTCAAAAATCGTAGTATATTATACACAATTTTATAGTAGTTTCGTTCAAAAAATCAAATTAAATCGAGGATTGTTCGAAATGCTACGAAACTTTTAAGATCCTTTCTATTTGGTACTAGAAAAGGTTATGATGCAAGTCCAAGAAAAAAAATATCTCAAAATTAGATTCTATGAAAATTTTTGAAATACTAGTTTCGTTAAACAATCGTAGTATATTATACACAATTTATACTAGTTTCGATTAAAAAATCTATTTCAATCAAGGATTATTCGAAATTCCATGAAACTTTTCGGATCCTTTCTATATGGTATAAGGGAAGGTTATGATGCAAGTCCAAGCAAAAAAATTTCTCAAAATTAGATTCTATGAAACTTTTTGAAATACTAGTTTCGGTCAAAAATCGTAGTATATTATACACAATTTATACTTATTTTGGTCAAAAATCAAATTAAATTGATGATTGTTCGAAATTCCATGAAACTTTTCAGATCCTTTCTATATTGTATTAGGGATGGTTATGAAGGAAGTCCAAGCAAAAACATTTCTCAATTCAGATTCTATGAAACTTTTTGAAATACTAGTTTCGGTCAAAAATCGTAGTATATTATACACAATTTTATACTAGTTTTGTTTAAAAAATCAAATTAAATCGAGGATTGTTCGAAATGCTACGAAACTTTTCAGATCCTTTCTATATGGTACTAGAGATGGTTATGATGCAAGTCCAAACAAAAAAAATTCTAAAAATTAGATTCTATGAAACTTTTTGAAATACTAGTTTCGGTCAAAAATCGTAGTATATTATACACAATTTATACTATTTTTGGTCAAAAAATCAAATTAAATTGATGATTTTTCGACATTCCATGAAACTTTTCAGATCCTTTCTATATGGTATTAGGGAAGGTTATGATGCAAGTCTAAGCAAAAACATTTCTCAAAATCAGATTCTATGAAACTTTTTGAAATACTAGTTTCGGTAAACAATCGTAGTATATTATACACAATTTATACTAGTTTCGGTCAAAAAATCTAATTAAATCGAGGATTGTTCGAAATTCCATGAAACTTTTCAGATCCTTTCTATATGTTATTAGGGAAGGTTATGATGCAAGTCCAAGCAAATTTTTTTCTCAAAATTAGATTCTATGAAACTTTTTGAAATACTAGTTTCGGTCAAAAATCGTAGTATATTATACACAATTTATACTATTTTTGGTCAAAAAATCAAATTAAATTGATGATTGTTCGAAATTCCATGAAACTTTTCAGATCCTTTCTATATGGTATTAGGGATGGTTATGATGCAAGTCCAAGAAAAAACACTTCTCAAAATCAGATTCTATGAAACTTTTTGAAATACTAGTTTCGGTCAAAAATCGTAGTATATTATACACAATTTTATACTAGTTTCGTTCAAAAAATCAAATTAAATCGAGGATTGTTCGAAATGCTACGAAACTTTTCAGATCCTTTCTATATGGTACTAGAGAAGGTTATGATGCAAGTCCAAACAAAAAAAATTCTAAAAATTAGATTCTATGAAACTTTTTGAAATACTAGTTTCGGTCAAAAATCGTAGTATATTATACACAATTTATACTATTTTTGGTCAAAAAATCAAATTAAATCGAGGATTGTTCGAAATTCCATGAAACTTTTCAGATCCTTTCTATATGGTATTAGGGATGGTTATGATGCAAGTCCAAGAAAAAACACTTCTCAAAATCAGATTCTATGAAACTTTTTGAAATACTAGTTTCAGTCAAAAATCGTAGTATATTATACACAATTTTATACTAGTTTCGTTCAAAAAATCAAATTAAATCGAGGATTGTTCGAAATGCTACGAAACTTTTCAGATCCTTTCTATATGGTACTAGAGAAGGTTATGATGCAAGTCCAAGCAAAAAAATATCTCAAAATTAGATTCTATGAAACTTTTTGAAATACTAGTTTCGGTAAACAATCGTAGTATATTATACACAATTTATACTAGTTTCGGTCAAAAAATCTAATTAAATCGTGGATTGTTCGAAATTCCATGAAACTTTTCAGATCCTTTCTATATGGTATTAGGGAAGGTTATGATGCAAGTCCAAGCAAAAAAATTTCTCAAAATTATATTCTATGAAACTTTTTGAAATACTAGTTTCGGTCAAAAATCGTAGTATATTATACACAATTTATACTATTTTTGGTCAAAATATCAAATTAAATTGATGATTGTTCGAAATTCCATGAAAATATTCAGATCCTTTCTATTTGGTATTAGGGATGGTTATGATGCAAGTCCAAGCAAAAACATTTCTCAAAATCAGATTCTATGAAACTTTTTGAAATACTAGTTTCGGTCAAAAATCGTAGTATATTATACACAATTTATACTAGTTTCGATTAAAAAATCTATTTAAATCAAGGATTGTTCGAAATTCCATGAAACTTTTCAGATCCTTTCTATATGGTATTAGGGAAGGTTATGATGCAAGTCCAAGCAAAAAAATTTCTCAAAATTAGATTCTATGAAACTTTTTGAAATACTAGTTTCGGTCAAAAATCGTAGTATATTATACACAATTTATACTTATTTTGGTCAAAAATCAAATTAAATTGATGATTGTTCGAAATTCCATGAAACTTTTCAGATCCTTTCTATATTGTATTAGGGATGGTTATGATGCAAGTCCAAGCAAAAACATTTCTCAAAATCAGATTCTATGAAACTTTTTGAAATACTAGTTTCGGTCAAAAATCGTAGTATATTATACACAATTTTATACTAGTTTCGTTTAAAAAATCAAATTAAATCGAGGATTGTTCGAAATGCAACGAAACTTTTCAGATCCTTTCTATATGGTACTAGAGAAGGTTATGATGCAAGTCCAAACAAAAAAATTCTAAAAATTAGATTCTATGAAACTTTTTGAAATACTAGTTTCGGTCAAAATTCGTAGTATATTATACACAATTTATACTATTTTTGGTCAAAAAATCAAATTAAATTGATGATTGTTCGACATTCCATGAAACTTTTCAGATCCTTTCTATATGGTATTAGGGAAGGTTAAGATGCAAGTCTAAGCAAAAACATTTCTCAAAATCAGATTCTATGAAACTTTTTGAAATACTAGTTTCGGTAAACAATCGTAGTATATTATACACAATTTATACTAGTTTCGGTAAAAAAATCTAATTAAATCGAGGATTGTTCTAAATTCCATGAAACTTTTCAGATCCTTTCTATATGGTATTAGGGAAGGTTATGATGCAAGTCCAAGCAAAATTTTTTCTCAAAATTAGATTCTATGAAACTTTTTGAAATACTAGTTTCGGTCAAAAATCGTAGTATATTATACACAATTTATACTATTTTTGGTCAAAAAATCAAATTAAATTGATGATTGTTCGAAATTCCATGAAACTTTTCAGATCCTTTCTATATGGTATTAGGGATGGTTATGATGCAAGTCCAAGAAAAAACACTTCTCAAAATCAGATTCTATGAAACTTTTTGAAATACTAGTTTCGGTCAAAAATCGTAGTATATTATACACTATTTTATACTAGTTTCGTTCAAAAAATCAAATTAAATCGAGGATTGTTCGAAATGCTACGAAACTTTTCAGATCCTTTCTATTTGGTACTAGAAAAGGTTATGATGCAAGTCCAAGAAAAAAAATATCTCAAAATTAGATTCTATGAAAATTTTTGAAATACTAGTTTCGTTAAACAATCGTAGTATATTATACACAATTTATACTAGTTTCGATTAAAAAATCTATTTAAATCAAGGATTATTCGAAATTCCATGAAACTTTTCGGATCCTTTCTATATGGTATAAGGGAAGGTTATGATGCAAGTCCAAGCAAAAAAATTTCTCAAAATTAGATTCTATGAAACTTTTTGAAATACTAGTTTCGGTCAAAAATCGTAGTATATTATACACAATTTATACTTATTTTGGTCAAAAATCAATTTAAATTGATGATTGTTCGAAATTCCATGAAACTTTTCAGATCCTTTCTATATTGTATTAGGGATGGTTATGAAGCAAGTCCAAGCAAAAACATTTCTCAAAATCAGATTCTATGAAACTTTTTGAAATACTAGTTTCGGTCAAAAATCGTAGTATATTATACACAATTTTATACTAGTTTCGTTTAAAAAATCAAATTAAATCGAGGATTGTTCGAAATGCTACGAAACTTTTCAGATCCTTTCTATATGGTACTAGAGAAGGTTATGATGCAAGTCCAAACAAAAAAAATTCTAAAAATTAGATTCTATGAAACTTTTTGAAATACTAGTTTCGGTCAAAAATCGTAGTATATTATACACAATTTATACTATTTTTGGTCAAAAAATCAAATTAAATTGATGATTTTTCGACATTCCATGAAACTTTTCAGATCCTTCTATATGGTATTAGGGAAGGTTATGATGCAAGTCTAAGCAAAAACATTTCTCAAAATCAGATTCTATGAAACTTTTTGAAATACTAGTTTCGGTAAACAATCGTAGTATATTATACACAATTTATACTAGTTTCGGTCAAAAAATCTAATTAAATCGAGGATTGTTCGAAATTCCATGAAACTTTTCAGATCCTTTCTATATGGTATTAGGGAAGGTTATGATGCAAGTCCAAGCAAATTTTTTTCTCAAAATTAGATTCTATGAAACTTTTTGAAATACTAGTTTCGGTCAAAAATCGTTGTATATTATACACAATTTATACTATTTTTGGTCAAAAAATCAAATTAAATTGATGATTGTTCGAAATTCCATGAAACTTTTCAGATCCTATCTATATGGTATTAGGGATGGTTATGATGCAAGTCCAAGAAAAAACACTTCTCAAAATCAGAATCTATGAAACTTTTTGAAATACTAGTTTCGGTCAAAAATCGTAGTATATTATACACAATTTTATACTAGTTTCGTTCAAAAAATCAAATTAAATCGAGGATTGTTCGAAATGCTACGAAACTTTTCAGATCCTTTCTATTTTGTACTAGGAAAGGTTATGATGCAAGTCCAAGAAAAAAAATATCTCAAAATTAGATTCTATGAAAATTTTTGAAATACTAGTTTCGTTAAACAATCGTAGTATATTATACACAATTTATACTAGTTTCGATTAAAAAATCTATTTAAATCAAGGATTATTCGAAATTCCATGAAACTTTTCGGATCCTTTCTATATGGTATAAGGGAAGGTTATGATGCAAGTCCAAGCAAAAAAATTTCTCAAAACCAGATTCTATGAAACTTTTTGAAATACTAGTTTCGGTCAAAAATCGTAGTATATTATACACAATTTTATACTAGTTTCGTTTAAAAAATCAAATTAAATCGAGGATTGTTCGAAATGCTACGAAACTTTTCAGATCCTTTCTATATGGTACTAGAGAAGGTTATGATGCAAGTCCAAACAAAAAAAATTCTAAAAATTAGATTCTATGAAACTTTTTGAAATACTAGTTTCGGTCAAAAATCGTAGTATATTATACACAATTTATACTATTTTTGGTCAAAAAATCGAATTAAATTGATGATTTTTCGACATTCCATGAAACTTTTCAGATCCTTCTATATGGTATTAGGGAAGGTTATGATGCAAGTCCAAGCAAAAACATTTCTCAAAATCAGATTCTATGAAACTTTTTGAAATACTAGTTTCGGTAAACAATCGTAGTATATTATACACAATTTATACTAGTTTCGGTCAAAAAATCTAATTAAATCGAGGATTGTTCGAAATTCCATGAAACTTTTCAGATCCTTTCTATATGGTATTAGGGAAGGTTATGATGCAAGTCCAAGCAAATTTTTTTCTCAAAATTAGATTCTATGAAACTTTTTGAAAAACTAGTTTCGGTCAAAAATCGTAGTATATTATACACAATTTATACTATTTTTGGTCAAAAAATCAAATTAAATTGATGATTGTTCGAAATTCCATGAAACTTTTCAGATCCTTTCTATATGGTATTAGGGATGGTTATGATGCAAGTCCAAGAAAAGACACTTCTCAAAATCAGATTCTATGAAACTTTTTGAAATACTAGTTTCGGTCAAAAATCGTAGTATATTATACACAATTTTATACTAGTTTCGTTCAAAAAATCAAATTAAATCGAGGATTGTTCGAAATGCTACGAAACTTTTCAGATCCTTTCTATATGGTACTAGAGAAGGTTATGATGCAAGTCCAAGCAAAAAAATATCTCGAAATTAGATTCTCTGAAACTTTTTGAAATACTAGTTTCGGTAAACAATCGTAGTATATTATACACAATTTATACAGGTTTCGGTCAAAAAATCTAATTAAATCGAGGATTGTTCGAAATTCCATGAAACTTTTCAGATCCTTTCTATATGGTATTAGGGAAGGTTATAATGCAAGTCCAAGCAAAAACATTTCTCAAAATCAGATTCTATGAAACTTTTTGAAATACTAGTTTCGGTCAAAAATCGTAGTATATTATACACAATTTTATACTAGTTTCTATCAAAATATCAAATTAAATCGAGGATTGTTCGAAATGCTACGAAAATTTTCAGATCCTTTATATATGGTACTAGAGAAGGTTATGATGTAAGTCCAACCAAAAAAATTTCTCAAAATTAGATTCTATGAAACTTTTTGAAATACTAGTTTCGGTCAAAAATCGTAGTATATTATACACAATTTATACTATTTTTGGTCAAAAAATCAAATTAAATTGATGATTGTTCGAAATTCCATGAAACTTTTCAGATCCTTTCTATATGGTATTAGGGATGGTTATGATGCAAGTCCAAGAAAAAACACTTCTCAAAATCAGATTCTATGAAACTTTTTGAAATACTAGTTTCGGTCAAAAATCGTAGTATATTATACACAATTTTATACTAGTTTCGTTCAAAAAATCAAATTAAATCGAGGATTGTTCGAAAAGCTACGAAACTTTTCAGATCCTTTCTATATGGTACTAGAGAAGGTTATGATGCAAGTCCAAGCAAAAAAATATCTCAAAATTAGATTCTATGAAACTTTTTGAAATACTAGTTTCGGTAAACAATCGTAGCATATTATACACAATTTATACTAGTTTCGGTCAAAAAATCTAATTAAATCATGGATTGTTCGAAATTCCATGAAACTTTTCAGATCCTTTCTATATGGTATTAGGGAAGGTTATGATGCAAGTCCAAGCAAAAATATTTCTCAAAATTATATTCTATGAAACTTTTTGAAATACTAGTTTCGGTCAAAAATCGTAGTATATTATACACAATTTATACTATTTTAGGTCAAAATATCAAATTAAATTGATGATTGTTCGAAATTCCATGAAAATATTCAGATCCTTTCTATTTTGTATTAGGGATTGTTATGATGCAAGTCCAAGCAAAAACATTTCTCAAAATCAGATTCTATGAAACTTTTTGAAATACTAGTTTCGGTCAAAAATCGTAGTATATTATACACAATTTATACTAGTTTCGATTAAAAAATCTATTTAAATCAAGGATTGTTCGAAATTCCATGAAACTTTTCAGATCCTTTCTATATGGTATTAGGGAAGGTTATGATGCAAGTCCAAGCAAAAAAATTTCTCAAAATTAGATTCTATGAAACTTTTTGAAATACTAGTTTCGGTCAAAAATCATAATATATAATACACAATTTATACTTATTTTGGTCAAAAATCAAATTAAATTGATGATTGTTCGAAATTCCATGAAACTTTTCAGATCCTTTCTATATTGTATTAGGGATGGTTATGATTCAAGTCCAAGCAAAAACATTTCTCAAAATCAGATTCTATGAAACTTTTTGAAATACTAGTTTCGGTCAAAAATCGTAGTATATTATACACAATTTTATACTAGTTTCGTTTAAAAAATCAAATTAAATCGAGGATTGTTCGAAATGCTACGAAACTTTTCAGATCCTTTCTATATGGTACTAGAGAAGGTTATGATGCAAGTCCAAGCAAAAAAATATCTCAAAATTAGATTCTATGAAAATTTTTGAAATACTAGTTTCGTTAAACAATCGTAGTATATTATACACAATTTATACTAGTTTCGATTAAAAAATCTATTTAAATCAAGGATTATTCGAAATTCCATGAAACTTTTCGGATCCTTTCTATATGGTATAAGGGAAGGTTATGATGCAAGTCCAAGCAAAAAAATTTCTCAAAATCAGATTCTATGAAACTTTTTGAAATACTAGTTTCGGTCAAAAATCGTAGTATATTATACACAATTTATACTTATTTTGGTCAAAAATCAAATTAAATTGATGATTGTTCGAAATTCCATGAAACTTTTCAGATCCTTCCTATATTGTATTAGGGATGGTTATGAAGCAAGTCCAAGCAAAAACATTTCTCAAAATCAGATTCTATGAAACATTTTGAAATACTAGTTTCGGTCAAAAATCGTAGTATATTATACACAATTTTATACTAGTTTCGTTTAAAAAATCAAATTAAATCGAGGATTGTTCGAAATGCTACGAAACTTTTCAGATCCTTTCTATTTGGTACTAGAAAAGGTTATGATGCAAGTCCAAGAAAAAAAATATCTCAAAATTAGATTCTATGAAAATTTTTGAAATACTAGTTTCGTTAAACAATCGTAGTATATTATACACAATTTATACTAGTTTCGATTAAAAAATCTATTTAAATCAAGGATTATTCGAAATTCCATGAAACTTTTCGGATCCTTTCTATATGGTATAAGGGAAGGTTATGATGCAAGTCCAAGCAAAAAAATTTCTCAAAATCAGATTCTATGAAACTTTTTGAAATACTAGTTTCGGTCAAAAATCGTAGTATATTATACACAATTTATACTTATTTTGGTCAAAAATCAAATTAAATTGATGATTGTTCGAAATTCCATGAAACTTTTCAGATCCTTCCTATATTGTATTAGGGATGGTTATGAAGCAAGTCCAAGCAAAAACATTTCTCAAAATCAGATTCTATGAAACATTTTGAAATACTAGTTTCGGTCAAAAATCGTAGTATCTTATACACAATTTTATACTAGTTTCGTTTAAAAAATCAAATTAAATCGAGGATTGTTCGAAATGCTACGAAACTTTTCAGATCCTTTCTATATGGTACTAGAGAAGGTTATGATGCAAGTCCAAACAAAAAAAATTCTAAAAATTAGATTCTATGAAACTTTTTGAAATACTAGTTTCGGTCAAAAATCGTAGTATATTATACACAATTTATACTATTTTTGGTCAAAAAATCAAATTAAATTGATGATTTTTCGACATTCCATGAAACTTTTCAGATCCTTTCTATATGGTATTAGGGAAGGTTATGATGCAAGTCTAAGCAAAAACATTTCTCAAAATCAGATTCTATGAAACTTTTTGAAATACTAGTTTCGGTAAACAATCGTAGTATATTATACACAATTTATACTAGTTTCGGTAAAAAAATCTAATTAAATCGAGGATTGTTCGAAATTCCATGAAACTTTTCAGATCCTTTCTATATGGTATTAGGGAAGGTTATGATACAAGTCCAAGCAAATTTTTTTCTCAAAATTAGATTCTATGAAACTTTTTGAAATACTAGTTTCGGTCAAAAATCGTAGTATATTATACACAATTTATACTATTTTTGGTCAAAAAATCAAATTAAATCGAGGATTGTTCGAAATTCCATGAAACTTTTCAGATCCTTTATATATGGTATTAGGGATGGTTATGATGCAAGTCCAAGAAAAAACACTTCTCAAAATCAGATTCTATGAAACATTTTGAAATACTAGTTTCGGTCAAAAATCGTAGTATATTATACACAATTTTATACTTGTTTCGTTCAAAAAATCAAATTAAATCGAGGATTGTTCGAAATGCTACGAAACTTTTCAGATCCTTTCTATTTGGTACTAGAAAAGGTTATGATGCAAGTCCAAGAAAAAAAAATCTCAAAATTAGATTCTATGAAAATTTTTGAAATACTAGTTTCGTTAAACAATCGTAGTATATTATACACAATTTATACTAGTTTCGATTAAAAAATCTATTTAAATCAAGGATTATTCGAAATTCCATGAAAATTTTCGGATCCTTTCTATATGGTATAAGGGAAGGTTATGATGCAAGTCCAAGCAAAAAAATTTCTCAAAATCAGATTCTATGAAACTTTTTGAAATACTAGTTTCGGTCAAAAATCGTAGTATATTATACACAATTTATACTTATTTTGGTCAAAAATCAAATTAAATTGATGATTGTTCGAAATTCCATGAAACTTTTCAGATCCTTTCTATATTGTATTAGGGATGGTTATGAAGCAAGTCCAAGCAAAAACATTTCTCAAAATCAGATTCTATGAAACTTTTTGAAATACTAGTTTCGGTCAAAAATCGTAGTATATTATACACAATTTTATACTAGTTTCGTTTAAAAAATCAAATTAAATCGAGGATTGTTCAAAATGCTACGAAACTTTTCAGATCCTTTCTATATGGTACTAGAGAAGGTTATGATGCAAGTCCAAACAAAAAAAATTCTAAAAATTAGATTCTATGAAACTTTTTGAAATACTAGTTTCGGTCAAAAATCGTAGTATATTATACACAATTTATACTATTTTTGGTCAAAAAATCAAATTAAATTGATGATTTTTCGACATTCCATGAAACTTTTCAGATCCTTTCTATATGGTATTAGGGAAGGTTATGATGCAAGTCTAAGCAAAAACATTTCTCAAAATCATATTCTATGAAACTTTTTGAAATACTAGTTTCGGTAAACAATCGTAGTATATCATACACAATTTATACTAGTTTCGGTAAAAAAATCTAATTAAATCGAGGATTGTTCAAAATTCCATGAAACTTTTCAGATCCTTTCTATATGGTATTAGGGAAGGTTATGATGCAAGTCCAAGTAAATTTTTTCTCAAAATTAGATTCTATGAAACTTTTTGAAATACTAGTTTCGGTCAAAAATCGTAGTATATTATACACAATTTATACTATTTTTGGTCAAAAAATCAAATTAAATCGAGGATTGTTCGAAATTCCATGAAACTTTTCAGATCCTTTCTATATGGTATTAGGGATGGTTATGATGCAAGTCCAAGAAAAAACACTTCTCAAAATCAGATTCTATGAAACATTTTGAAATACTAGTTTCGGTCAAAAATCGTAGTATATTATACACAATTTTATACTTGTTTCGTTCAAAAAATCAAATTAAATCGAGGATTGTTCGAAATGCTACGAAACTTTTCAGATCCTTTCTATTTGGTACTAGAAAAGGTTATGATGCAAGTCCAAGAAAAAAAAATCTCAAAATTAGATTCTATGAAAATTTTTGAAATACTAGTTTCGTTAAACAATCGTAGTATATTATACACAATTTATACTAGTTTCGATTAAACAATCTATTTAAATCAAGGATTATTCAAAATTCCATGAAAATTTTCGGATCCTTTCTATATGGTATAAGGGAAGGTTATGATGCAAGTCCAAGCAAAAAAATTTCTCAAAATCAGATTCTATGAAACTTTTTGAAATACTAGTTTCGGTCAAAAATCGTAGTATATTATACACAATTTATACTTATTTTGGTCAAAAATCAAATTAAATTGATGATTGTTCGAAATTCCATGAAACTTTTCAGATCCTTTCTATATTGTATTAGGGATGGTTATGAAGCAAGTCCAAGCAAAAACATTTCTCAAAATCAGATTCTATGAAACTTTTTGAAATAATAGTTTCGGTCAAAAATCGTAGTATATTATACACAATTTTATACTAGTTTCGTTTAAAAAATCAAATTAAATCGAGGATTGTTCAAAATGCTACGAAACTTTTCAGATCCTTTCTATATGGTACTAGAGAAGGTTATGATGCAAGTCCAAACAAAAAAAATTCTAAAAATTAGATTCTATGAAACTTTTTGAAATACTAGTTTCGGTCAAAAATCGTAGTATATTATACACAATTTATACTATTTTTGGTCAAAAAATCAAATTAAATTGATGATTTTTCGACATTCCATGAAACTTTTCAGATCCTTTCTATATGGTATTAGGGAAGGTTATGATGCAAGTCTAAGCAAAAACATTTCTCAAAATCATATTCTATGAAACTTTTTGAAATACTAGTTTCGGTAAACAATCGTAGTATATCATACACAATTTATACTAGTTTCGGTAAAAAAATCTAATTAAATCGAGGATTGTTCGAAATTCCATGAAACTTTTCAGATCCTTTCTATATGGTATTAGGGAAGGTTATAATGCAAGTCCAAGCAAATTTTTTCTCAAAATTAGATTCTATGAAACTTTTTGAAATACTAGTTTCGGTCAAAAATCGTAGTATATTATACACAATTTATACTATTTTTGGTCAAAAAATCAAATTAAATCGAGGATTGTTCGAAATTCCATGAAACTTTTCAGATCCTTTCTATATGGTATTAGGGATGGTTATGATGCAAGTCCAAGGAAAAACACTTCTCAAAATCAGATTCTATGATACTTTTTGAAATACTAGTTTCGGTCAAAAATCGTAGTATATTATACACAATTTTATACTAGTTTCGTTCAAAAAATCAAATTAAATCGAGGATTAATCGATATGCTACGAAACTTTTCAGATCCTTTATATTTGGTACTAGAAAAGGTTATGATGCAAGTCCAAGAAAAAAAATATCTCAAAATTAGATTCTATGAAAATTTTTGAAATACTAGTTTCGTTAAACAATCGTAGTATATTATACACAATTTATACTAGTTTCGATTAAAAAATCTATTTAAATCAAGGATTATTCGAAATTCCATGAAACTTTTCAGATCCTTTCTATATGGTATAAGGGAAGGTTATGATGCAAGTCCAAGCAAAAAAATTTCTCCAAATTATATTCTATGAAACTTTTTGAAATACTAGTTTCGGTCAAAAATCGTAGTATATTATACACAATTTTATACTAGTTTCGTTTAAAAAATCAAATTAAATCGAGGATTATTCGAAATGCTACAAAACTTTTCAGATCCTTTCTATATGGTACTAGAGAAGGTTATGATGCAAGTCCAAACAAAAAAAATTCTAAAAATTAGATTCTATGAAACTTTTTGAAATACTAGTTTAGGTCAAAAATCGTAGTATATTATACACAATTTATACTATTTTTGGTCAAAAAATCAAATTAAATTGATGATTTTTCGACATTCCATGAAACTTTTCAGATCCTTTCTATATGGTATTAGGGAAGGTTATGATGCAAGTCTAAGCAAAAACATTTCTCAAAATCATATTCTATGAAACTTTTTGAAATACTAGTTTAGGTAAACAATCGTAGTATATTATACACAATTTATACTAGTTTCGGTAAAAAAATCTAATTAAATCGAGGATTGTTCGAAATTCCATGAAACTTTTCAGATCCTTTCTATATGGTATTAGGGAAGGTTATAATGCAAGTCCAAGCAAATTTTTTCTCAAAATTAGATTCTATGAAACTTTTTGAAATACTAGTTTCGGTCAAAAATCGTAGTATATTATACACAATTTATACTATTTTTGGTCAAAAAATCAAATTAAATCGAGGATTGTTCGAAATTCCATGAAACTTTTCAGATCCTTTCTATATGGTATTAGGGATGGTTATGATGCAAGTCCAAGGAAAAACACTTCTCAAAATCAGATTCTATGATACTTTTTGAAATACTAGTTTCGGTCAAAAATCGTAGTATATTATACACAATTTTATACTAGTTTCGTTCAAAATATCAAATTAAATCGAGGATTGTTCGAAATGCTACGAAACTTTTCAGATCCTTTCTATTTGGTACTAGAAAAGGTTATGATGCAAGTCCAAGAAAAAAAATATCTCAAAATTAGATTCTATGAAAATTTTTGAAATACTAGTTTCGTTAAACAATCGTAGTATATTATACACAATTTATACTAGTTTCGATTAAAAAATCTATTTAAATCAAGGATTATTCGAAATTCCATGAAACTTTTCGGATCCTTTCTATATGGTATAAGGGAAGGTTATGATGCAAGTCCAAGCAAAAAAATTTCTCAAAATTAGATTCTATGAAACTTTTTGAAATACTAGTTTCGGTCAAAAATCGTAGTATATTAAACACAATTTATACTTATTTTGGTCAAAAATCAAATTAAATTGATGATTGTTCGAAATTCCATGAAACTTTTCAGATCCTTTCTATATTGTATTAGGGATGGTTATGAAGCAAGTCCAAGCAAAAACATTTCTCAAAATCAGATTCTATGAAACTTTTTGAAATACTAGTTTCGGTCAAAAATCGTAGTATATTATACACAATTTTACACTAGTTTCGTTTAAAAAATCAAATTAAATCGAGGATTGTTCGAAATGCTACGAAACTTTTCAGATCCTTTCTATATGGTACTAGAGAAGGTTATGATGCAAGTCCAAACAAAAAAAATTCTAAAAATTAGATTCTATGAAACTTTTTGAAATACTAGTTTCGGTCAAAAATCGTAGTATATTATACACAATTTATACTATTTTTGGTCAAAAAATCAAATTAAATTGATGATTTTTCGACATTCCATGAAACTTTTCAGATCCTTTCTATATGGTATTAGGGAAGGTTATGATGCAAGTCTAAGCAAAAACATTTCTCAAAATCAGATTCTATGAAACTTTTTGAAATACTAGTTTCGGTAAACAATCGTAGTATATTATACACAATTTATACTAGTTTCGGTCAAAAAATCTAATTAAATCGAGGATTGTTCGAAATTCCATGAAACTTTTCAGATCCTTTCTATATGGTATTAGGGAAGGTTATGATGCAAGTCCAAGCAAATTTTTTTATCAAAATTAGATTCTATGAAACTTTTTGAAATACTAGTTTCGGTCAAAAATCGTAGTATATTATACACAATTTATACTATTTTTGGTCAAAAAATCAAATTAAATTGATGATTGTTCGAAATTCCATGAAACTTTTCAGATCCTTTCTATATGGTATTAGGGATTGTTATGATGCAAGTCCAAGAAAAAACACTTCTCAAAATCAGATTCTATGAAACTTTTTGAAATACTAGTTTCGGTCAAAAATCACAGTATATTATACACAATTTTATACTAGTTTCGTTCAAAAAATCAAAAACATTTCTCAAAATCAGATTCTATGAAACTTTTTGAAATACTAGTTTCGGTCAAAAATCGTAGTATATTATACACAATTTTATACTAGTTTCATTCAAAAAATCAAATTAAATCGAGGATTGTTCGAAATGCTACGAAACTTTTCAGATCCTTTCTATATGGTACTAGAGAAGGTTATGATGCAAGTCCAAACAAAAAAAATTCTAAAAATTAGATTCTATGAAACTTTTTGAAATACTAGTTTCGGTCAAAAATCGTAGTATATTATACACAATTTATACTATTTTTGGTCAAAAAATCAAATTAAATTGATGATTTTTCGACATTCCATGAAACTTTTCAGATCCTTTCTATATGGTACTAGAGAAGGTTATGATGCAAGTCCAAGCAAAAAAATATCTCAAAATTAGATTCTATGAAATTTTTTGAAATACTAGTTTCGTTAAACAATCGTAGTATATTATACACAATTTATATTAGTTTCGATTAAAAAATCTATTTAAATCAAGGATTGTTCGAAATTCCATGAAACTTTTCAGATACTTTCTATATGGTATTAGGGAAGGTTATGATGCAAGTCCAAGCAAAAAAATTTCTCAAAATTAGATTCTATGAAACTTTTTGAAATACTAGTTTCGGTCAAAAATCGTAGTATATTATACACAATTTATACTATTTTTGGTTAAAAATCAAATTAAATTGATGATTGTTCGAAATTCCATGAAACTTTTCAGATCCTTTCTATATTGTATTAGGGATGGTTATGATGCAAGTCCAAGCAAAAACATTTCTCAAAATCAGATTCTATGAAACTTTTTGAAATACTAGTTTCGGTCAAAAATCGTAGTATATTATACACAATTTATACTAGTTTCGTTCAAAAAATCAAATTAAATCGAGGATTGTTCGAAATGCTACGAAACTTTTCAGATCCTTTCTATATGGTACTAGAGAAGGTTATGATGCAAGTCCAAGCAAAAAATATCTCAAAATTAGATTCTAATAAATTTTTTGTAATACTAGTTTCGTTAAACAATCGTAGTATATTATACACAATTTATACTAGTTTCGATTAAAAAATCTATTTAAATCAAGGATTATTCGAAATTTGATGAAACTTTTCGGATCCTTTCTATATGGTATAAGGGAAGGTTATGATGCAAGTCCAAGCAAAAAAAATTCTCAAAATCAGATTCTATGAAACTTTTTGAAATACTAGTTTCGGTCAAAAATCGTAGTATATTATACACAATTTATACTTATTTTGGTCAAAAATCAAATTAAATTGATGATTGTTCGAAATTCCATGAAACTTTTCAGATCCTTTCTATATTGTATTAGGGATGGTTATGAAGCAAGTCCAAGCAAAAACATTTCTCAAAATCAGATTCTATGAAACTTTTTGAAATACTAGTTTCGGTCAAAAATCGTAGTATATTATACACAATTTTATACTAGTTTCGTTTAAAAAATCAAATTAAATCGAGGATTGTTCGAAATGCTACAAAACTTTTCAGATCCTTTCTATATGGTACTAGAGAAGGTTATGATGCAAGTCCAAACAAAAAAAATTCTAAAAATTAGATTCTATGAAACTTTTTGAAATACTAGTTTCGGTCAAAAATCGTAGTATATTATACACAATTTATACTATTTTTGGTCAAAAAATCAAATTAAATTGATGATTTTTCGACATTCCATGAAACTTTTCAGATCCTTTCTATATGGTATTAGGGAAGGTTATGATGCAAGTCTAAGCAAAAACATTTCTCAAAATCATATTCTATGAAACTTTTTGAAATACTAGTTTCGGTAAACAATCGTAGTATATTATACACAATTTATACTAGTTTCGGTAAAAAAATCTAATTAAATCGAGGATTGTTCGAAATTCCAAGAAACTTTTCAGATCCTTTCTATATGGTATTAGGGAAGGTTATGATGCAAGTCCAAGCAAATTTTTTCTCAAAATTAGATTCTATGAAACTTTTTGAAATACTAGTTTCGGTCAAAAATCGTAGTATATTATACACAATTTATACTATTTTTGGTCAAAAATCAAATTAAATCGAGGATTGTTCGAAATTCCATGAAACTTTTCAGATCTTTTCTATATGGTATTAGGGATGGTTATGATGCAAGTCCAAGAAAAAACACTTCTCAAAATCAGATTCTATGATACTTTTTGAAATACTAGTTTCGGTCAAAAATCGTAGTATATTATACACAATTTTATACTAGTTTCATTCAAAAAATAAAATTAAATCGAGGATTGTTCGAAATGCTACGAAACTTTTCAGATCCTTTCTATATGGTACTAGAGAAGGTTATGATGCAAGTCCAAACAAAAAAAATTCTAAAAATTAGATTCTATGAAACTTTTTGAAATACTAGTTTCGGTCAAAAATCGTAGTATATTATACACAATTTATACTATTTTTGGTCAAAAAATCAAATTAAATTGATGATTTTTCGACATTCCATGAAACTTTTCAGATCCTTTCTATATGGTACTAGAGAAGTTTATGATGCAAGTCCAAGCAAAAAAATATCTCAAAATTAGATTCTATGAAATTTTTTGAAATACTAGTTTCGTTAAACAATCGTAGTATATTATACACAATTTATATTAGTTTCGATTAAAAAATCTATTTAAATCAAGGATTGTTCGAAATTCCATGAAACTTTTCAGATACTTTCTATATGGTATTAGGGAAGGTTATGATGCAAGTCCAAGCAAAAAAATTTCTAAAAATTAGATTCTATGAAACTTTTTGAAATACTAGTTTCGGTCAAAAATCGTAGTATATTATACACAATTTATACTATTTTTGGTTAAAAATCAAATTAAATTGATGATTGTTCGAAATTCCATGAAACTTTTCAGATCCTTTCTATATTGTATTAGGGATGGTTATGATGCAAGTCCAAGCAAAAACATTTCTCAAAATCAGATTCTATGAAACTTTTTGAAATACTAGTTTCGGTCAAAAATCGTAGTATATTATACACAATTTATACTAGTTTCGTTCAAAAAATCAAATTAAATCGAGGATTGTTCGAAATGCTACGAAACTTTTCAGATCCTTTCTATATGGTACTAGAGAAGGTTATGATGCAAGTCCAAGCAAAAAATATCTCAAAATTAGATTCTAATAAATTTTTTGTAATACTAGTTTCGTTAAACAATCGTAGTATATTATACACAATTTATACTAGTTTCGATTAAAAAATCTATTTAAATCAAGGATTATTCGAAATTTGATGAAACTTTTCGGATCCTTTCTATATGGTATAAGGGAAGGTTATGATGCAAGTCCAAGCAAAAAAATTTCTCAAAATCAGATTCTATGAAACTTTTTGAAATACTAGTTTCGGTCAAAAATCGTAGTATATTATACACAATTTATACTTATTTTGGTCAAAAATCAAATTAAATTGATGATTGTTCGAAATTCCATGAAACTTTTCAGATCCTTTCTATATTGTATTAGGGATGGTTATGAAGCAAGTCCAAGCAAAAACATTTCTCAAAATCAGATTCTATGAAACTTTTTGAAATACTAGTTTCGGTCAAAAATCGTAGTATATTATACACAATTTTATACTAGTTTCGTTTAAAAAATCAAATTAAATCGAGGATTGTTCGAAATGCTACAAAACTTTTCAGATCCTTTCTATATGGTACTAGAGAAGGTTATGATGCAAGTCCAAACAAAAAAAATTCTAAAAATTAGATTCTATGAAACTTTTTGAAATACTAGTTTCGGTCAAAAATCGTAGTATATTATACACAATTTATACTATTTTTGGTCAAAAAATCAAATTAAATTGATGATTTTTCGACATTCCATGAAACTTTTCAGATCCTTTCTATATGGTATTAGGGAAGGTTATGATGCAAGTCTAAGCAAAAACATTTCTCAAAATCATATTCTATGAAACTTTTTGAAATACTAGTTTCGGTAAACAATCGTAGTATATTATACACAATTTATACTAGTTTCGGTAAAAAAATCTAATTAAATCGAGGATTGTTCGAAATTCCATGAAACTTTTCAGATCCTTTCTATATGGTATTAGGGAAGGTTATGATGCAAGTCCAAGCAAATTTTTTCTCAAAATTAGATTCTATGAAACTTTTTGAAATACTAGTTTCGGTCAAAAATCGTAGTATATTATACACAATTTATACTATTTTTGGTCAAAAAATCAAATTAAATCGAGGATTGTTCGAAATTCCATGAAACTTTTCAGATCCTTTCTATATGGTATTAGGGATGGTTATGATGCAAGTCCAAGAAAAAACACTTCTCAAAATCAGATTCTATGAAACATTTTGAAATACTAGTTTCGGTCAAAAATCGTAGTATATTATACACAATTTTATACTTGTTTCGTTCAAAAAATCAAATTAAATCGAGGATTGTTCGAAATGCTACGAAACTTTTCAGATCCTTTCTATTTGGTACTAGAAAAGGTTATGATGCAAGTCCAAGAAAAAAAAATCTCAAAATTAGATTCTATGAAAATTTTTGAAATACTAGTTTCGTTAAACAATCGTAGTATATTATACACAATTTATACTAGTTTCGATTAAACAATCTATTTAAATCAAGGATTATTCGAAATTCCATGAAAATTTTCGGATCCTTTCTATATGGTATAAGGGAAGGTTATGATGCAAGTCCAAGCAAAAAAATTTCTCAAAATCAGATTCTATGAAACTTTTTGAAATACTAGTTTCGGTCAAAAATCGTAGTATATTATACACAATTTATACTTATTTTGGTCAAAAATCAAATTAAATTGATGATTGTTCGAAATTCCATGAAACTTTTCAGATCCTTTCTATATTGTATTAGGGATGGTTATGAAGCAAGTCCAAGCAAAAACATTTCTCAAAATCAGATTCTATGAAACTTTTTGAAATACTAGTTTCGGTCAAAAATCGTAGTATATTATACACAATTTTATACTAGTTTCGTTTAAAAAATCAAATTAAATCGAGGATTGTTCAAAATGCTACGAAACTTTTCAGATCCTTTCTATATGGTACTAGAGAAGGTTATGATGCAAGTCCAAACAAAAAAAATTCTAAAAATTAGATTCTATGAAACTTTTTGAAATACTAGTTTCGGTCAAAAATCGTAGTATATTATACACAATTTATACTATTTTTGGTCAAAAAATCAAATTAAATTGATGATTTTTCGACATTCCATGAAACTTTTCAGATCCTTTCTATATGGTATTAGGGAAGGTTATGATGCAAGTCTAAGCAAAAACATTTCTCAAAATCATATTCTATGAAACTTTTTGAAATACTAGTTTCGGTAAACAATCGTAGTATATCATACACAATTTATACTAGTTTCGGTAAAAAAATCTAATTAAATCGAGGATTGTTCGAAATTCCATGAAACTTTTCAGATCCTTTCTATATGGTATTAGGGAAGGTTATAATGCAAGTCCAAGCAAATTTTTTCTCAAAATTAGATTCTATGAAACTTTTTGAAATACTAGTTTCGGTCAAAAATCGTAGTATATTATACACAATTTATACTATTTTTGGTCAAAAAATCAAATTAAATCGAGGATTGTTCGAAATTCCATGAAACTTTTCAGATCCTTTCTATATGGTATTAGGGATGGTTATGATGCAAGTCCAAGGAAAAACACTTCTCAAAATCAGATTCTATGATACTTTTTGAAATACTAGTTTCGGTCAAAAATCGTAGTATATTATACACAATTTTATACTAGTTTCGTTCAAAAAATCAAATTAAATCGAGGATTAATCGATATGCTACGAAACTTTTCAGATCCTTTATATTTGGTACTAGAAAAGGTTATGATGCAAGTCCAAGAAAAAAAATATCTCAAAATTAGATTCTATGAAAATTTTTGAAATACTAGTTTCGTTAAACAATCGTAGTATATTATACACAATTTATACTAGTTTCGATTAAAAAATCTATTTAAATCAAGGATTATTCGAAATTCCATGAAACTTTTCAGATCCTTTCTATATGGTATAAGGGAAGGTTATGATGCAAGTCCAAGCAAAAAAATTTCTCCAAATTATATTCTATGAAACTTTTTGAAATACTAGTTTCGGTCAAAAATCGTAGTATATTATACACAATTTTATACTAGTTTCGTTTAAAAAATCAAATTAAATCGAGGATTGTTCGAAATGCTACAAAACTTTTCAGATCCTTTCTATATGGTACTAGAGAAGGTTATGATGCAAGTCCAAACAAAAAAAATTCTAAAAATTAGATTCTATGAAACTTTTTGAAATACTAGTTTAGGTCAAAAATCGTAGTATATTATACACAATTTATACTATTTTTGGTCAAAAAATCAAATTAAATTGATGATTTTTCGACATTCCATGAAACTTTTCAGATCCTTTCTATATGGTATTAGGGAAGGTTATGATGCAAGTCTAAGCAAAAACATTTCTCAAAATCATATTCTATGAAACTTTTTGAAATACTAGTTTAGGTAAACAATCGTAGTATATTATACACAATTTATACTAGTTTCGGTAAAAAAATCTAATTAAATCGAGGATTGTTCGAAATTCCATGAAACTTTTCAGATCCTTTCTATATGGTATTAGGGAAGGTTATAATGCAAGTCCAAGCAAATTTTTTCTCAAAATTAGATTCTATGAAACTTTTTGAAATACTAGTTTCGGTCAAAAATCGTAGTATATTATACACAATTTATACTATTTTTGGTCAAAAAATCAAATTAAATCGAGGATTGTTCGAAATTCCATGAAACTTTTCAGATCCTTTCTATATGGTATTAGGGATGGTTATGATGCAAGTCCAAGGAAAAACACTTCTCAAAATCAGATTCTATGATACTTTTTGAAATACTAGTTTCGGTCAAAAATCGTAGTATATTATACACAATTTTATACTAGTTTCGTTCAAAAAATCAAATTAAATCGAGGATTGTTCGAAATGCTACAAAACTTTTCAGATCCTTTCTATTTGGTACTAGAAAAGGTTATGATGCAAGTCCAAGAAAAAAAATATCTCAAAATTAGATTCTATGAAAATTTTTGAAATACTAGTTTCGTTAAACAATCGTAGTATATTATACACAATTTATACTAGTTTCGATTAAAAAATCTATTTAAATCAAGGATTATTCGAAATTCCATGAAACTTTTCGGATCCTTTCTATATGGTATAAGGGAAGGTTATGATGCAAGTCCAAGCAAAAAAATTTCTCAAAATTAGATTCTATGAAACTTTTTGAAATACTAGTTTCGGTCAAAAATCGTAGTATATTAAACACAATTTATACTTATTTTGGTCAAAAATCAAATTAAATTGATGATTGTTCGAAATTCCATGAAACTTTTCAGATCCTTTCTATATTGTATTAGGGATGGTTATGAAGCAAGTCCAAGCAAAAACATTTCTCAAAATCAGATTCTATGAAACTTTTTGAAATACTAGTTTCGGTCAAAAATCGTAGTATATTATACACAATTTTACACTAGTTTCGTTTAAAAAATCAAATTAAATCGAGGATTGTTCGAAATGCTACGAAACTTTTCAGATCCTTTCTATATGGTACTAGAGAAGGTTATGATGCAAGTCCAAACAAAAAAAATTCTAAAAATTAGATTCTATGAAACTTTTTGAAATACTAGTTTCGGTCAAAAATCGTAGTATATTATACACAATTTATACTATTTTTGGTCAAAAAATCAAATTAAATTGATGATTTTTCGACATTCCATGAAACTTTTCAGATCCTTTCTATATGGTATTAGGGAAGGTTATGATGCAAGTCTAAGCAAAAACATTTCTCAAAATCATATTCTATGAAACTTTTTGAAATACTAGTTTAGGTAAACAATCGTAGTATATTATACACAATTTATACTAGTTTCGGTCAAAAAATCTAATTAAATCGAGGATTGTTCGAAATTCCATGAAACTTTTCAGATCCTTTCTATATGGTATTAGGGAAGGTTATGATGCAAGTCCAAGCAAATTTTTTTATCAAAATTAGATTCTATGAAACTTTTTGAAATACTAGTTTCGGTCAAAAATCGTAGTATATTATACACAATTTATACTATTTTTGGTCAAAAAATCAAATTAAATTGATGATTGTTCGAAATTCCATGAAACTTTTCAGATCCTTTCTATATGGTATTAGGGATTGTTATGATGCAAGTCCAAGAAAAAACACTTCTCAAAATCAGATTCTATGAAACTTTTTGAAATACTAGTTTCGGTCAAAAATCACAGTATATTATACACAATTTTATACTAGTTTCGTTCAAAAAATCAAAAACATTTCTCAAAATCAGATTCTATGAAACTTTTTGAAATACTAGTTTCGGTCAAAAATCGTAGTATATTATACACAATTTTATACTAGTTTCATTCAAAAAATCAAATTAAATCGAGGATTGTTCGAAATGCTACGAAACTTTTCAGATCCTTTCTATATGGTACTAGAGAAGGTTATGATGCAAGTCCAAACAAAAAAAATTCTAAAAATTAGATTCTATGAAACTTTTTGAAATACTAGTTTCGGTCAAAAATCGTAGTATATTATACACAATTTATACTATTTTTGGTCAAAAAATCAAATTAAATTGATGATTTTTCGACATTCCATGAAACTTTTCAGATCCTTTCTATATGGTACTAGAGAAGTTTATGATGCAAGTCCAAGCAAAAAAATATCTCAAAATTAGATTCTATGAAATTTTTTGAAATACTAGTTTCGTTAAACAATCGTAGTATATTATACACAATTTATATTAGTTTCGATTAAAAAATCTATTTAAATCAAGGATTGTTCGAAATTCCATGAAACTTTTCAGATACTTTCTATATGGTATTAGGGAAGGTTATGATGCAAGTCCAAGCAAAAAAATTTCTCAAAATTAGATTCTATGAAACTTTTTGAAATACTAGTTTCGGTCAAAAATCGTAGTATATTATACACAATTTATACTATTTTTGGTTAAAAATCAAATTAAATTGATGATTGTTCGAAATTCCATGAAACTTTTCAGATCCTTTCTATATTGTATTAGGGATGGTTATGATGCAAGTCCAAGCAAAAACATTTCTCAAAATCAGATTCTATGAAACTTTTTGAAATACTAGTTTCGGTCAAAAATCGTAGTATATTATACACAATTTATACTAGTTTCGTTCAAAAAATCAAATTAAATCGAGGATTATTCGAAATGCTACGAAACTTTTCAGATCCTTTCTATATGGTACTAGAGAAGGTTATGATGCAAGTCCAAGCAAAAAATATCTCAAAATTAGATTCTAATAAATTTTTTGTAATACTAGTTTCGTTAAACAATCGTAGTATATTATACACAATTTATACTAGTTTCGATTAAAAAATCTATTTAAATCAAGGATTATTCGAAATTTGATGAAACTTTTCGGATCCTTTCTATATGGTATAAGGGAAGGTTATGATGCAAGTCCAAGCAAAAAAAATTCTCAAAATCAGATTCTATGAAACTTTTTGAAATACTAGTTTCGGTCAAAAATCGTAGTATATTATACACAATTTATACTTATTTTGGTCAAAAATCAAATTAAATTGATGATTGTTCGAAATTCCATGAAACTTTTCAGATCCTTTCTATATTGTATTAGGGATGGTTATGAAGCAAGTCCAAGCAAAAACATTTCTCAAAATCAGATTCTATGAAACTTTTTGAAATACTAGTTTCGGTCAAAAATCGTAGTATATTATACACAATTTTATACTAGTTTCGTTTAAAAAATCAAATTAAATCGAGGATTGTTCGAAATGCTACAAAACTTTTCAGATCCTTTCTATATGGTACTAGAGAAGGTTATGATGCAAGTCCAAACAAAAAAAATTCTAAAAATTAGATTCTATGAAACTTTTTGAAATACTAGTTTCGGTCAAAAATCGTAGTATATTATACACAATTTATACTATTTTTGGTCAAAAAATCAAATTAAATTGATGATTTTTCGACATTCCATGAAACTTTTCAGATCCTTTCTATATGGTATTAGGGAAGGTTATGATGCAAGTCTAAGCAAAAACATTTCTCAAAATCATATTCTATGAAACTTTTTGAAATACTAGTTTCGGTAAACAATCGTAGTATATTATACACAATTTATACTAGTTTCGGTAAAAAAATCTAATTAAATCGAGGATTGTTCGAAATTCCATGAAACTTTTCAGATCCTTTCTATATGGTATTAGGGAAGGTTATGATGCAAGTCCAAGCAAATTTTTTCTCAAAATTAGATTCTATGAAACTTTTTGAAATACTAGTTTCGGTCAAAAATCGTAGTATATTATACACAATTTATACTATTTTTGGTCAAAAAATCAAATTAAATCGAGGATTGTTCGAAATTCCATGAAACTTTTCAGATCTTTTCTATATGGTATTAGGGATGGTTATGATGCAAGTCCAAGAAAAAACACTTCTCAAAATCAGATTCTATGATACTTTTTGAAATACTAGTTTCGGTCAAAAATCGTAGTATATTATACACAATTTTATACTAGTTTCATTCAAAAAATAAAATTAAATCGAGGATTGTTCGAAATGCTACGAAACTTTTCAGATCCTTTCTATATGGTACTAGAGAAGGTTATGATGCAAGTCCAAACAAAAAAAATTCTAAAAATTAGATTCTATGAAACTTTTTGAAATACTAGTTTCGGTCAAAAATCGTAGTATATTATACACAATTTATACTATTTTTGGTCAAAAAATCAAATTAAATTGATGATTTTTCGACATTCCATGAAACTTTTCAGATCCTTTCTATATGGTACTAGAGAAGTTTATGATGCAAGTCCAAGCAAAAAAATATCTCAAAATTAGATTCTATGAAATTTTTTGAAATACTAGTTTCGTTAAACAATCGTAGTATATTATACACAATTTATATTAGTTTCGATTAAAAAATCTATTTAAATCAAGGATTGTTCGAAATTCCATGAAACTTTTCAGATACTTTCTATATGGTATTAGGGAAGGTTATGATGCAAGTCCAAGCAAAAAAATTTCTAAAAATTAGATTCTATGAAACTTTTTGAAATACTAGTTTCAGTCAAAAATCGTAGTATATTATACACAATTTATACTATTTTTGGTTAAAAATCAAATTAAATTGATGATTGTTCGAA
This sequence comes from Lathyrus aphaca, assembly GCA_963966055.1. NCBI lineage: Eukaryota > Viridiplantae > Streptophyta > Magnoliopsida > Fabales > Fabaceae > Lathyrus > Lathyrus aphaca. Next base: position 35,359,528 of record OZ014523.1, read on the forward strand.
ATTCCATGAAACTTTTCAGATCCTTTCTATATTGTATTAGGGATGGTTATGATGCAAGTCCAAGCAAAAACATTTCTCAAAATCAGATTCTATGAAACTTTTTGAAATACTAGTTTCGGTCAAAAATCGTAGTATATTATACACAATTTATACTAGTTTCGTTCAAAAAATCAAATTAAATCGAGGATTGTTCGAAATGCTACGAAACTTTTCAGATCCTTTCTATATGGTACTAGAGAAGGTTATGATGCAAGTCCAAGCAAAAAATATCTCAAAATTAGATTCTAATAAATTTTTTGTAATACTAGTTTCGTTAAACAATCGTAGTATATTATACACAATTTATACTAGTTTCGATTAAAAAATCTATTTAAATCAAGGATTATTCGAAATTTGATGAAACTTTTCGGATCCTTTCTATATGGTATAAGGGAAGGTTATGATGCAAGTCCAAGCAAAAAAATTTCTCAAAATCAGATTCTATGAAACTTTTTGAAATACTAGTTTCGGTCAAAAATCGTAGTATATTATACACAATTTATACTTATTTTGGTCAAAAATCAAATTAAATTGATGATTGTTCGAAATTCCATGAAACTTTTCAGATCCTTTCTATATTGTATTAGGGATGGTTATGAAGCAAGTCCAAGCAAAAACATTTCTCAAAATCAGATTCTATGAAACTTTTTGAAATACTAGTTTCGGTCAAAAATCGTAGTACATTATACACAATTTTATACTAGTTTCGTTTAAAAAATCAAATTAAATCGAGGATTGTTCGAAATGCTACAAAACTTTTCAGATCCTTTCTATATGGTACTAGAGAAGGTTATGATGCAAGTCCAAACAAAAAAAATTCTAAAAATTAGATTCTATGAAACTTTTTGAAATACTAGTTTCGGTCAAAAATCGTAGTATATTATACACAATTTATACTATTTTTGGTCAAAAAATCAAATTAAATTGATGATTTTTCGACATTCCATGAAACTTTTCAGATCCTTTCTATATGGTATTAGGGAAGGTTATGATGCAAGTCTAAGCAAAAACATTTCTCAAAATCATATTCTATGAAACTTTTTGAAATACTAGTTTCGGTAAACAATCGTAGTATATTATACACAATTTATACTAGTTTCGGTAAAAAAATCTAATTAAATCGAGGATTGTTCGAAATTCCATGAAACTTTTCAGATCCTTTCTATATGGTATTAGGGAAGGTTATGATGCAAGTCCAAGCAAATTTTTTCTCAAAATTAGATTCTATGAAACTTTTTGAAATACTAGTTTTGGTCAAAAATCGTAGTATATTATACACAATTTATACTATTTTTGGTCAAAAAATCAAATTAAATCGAGGATTGTTCGAAATTCCATGAAACTTTTCAGATCCTTTCTATATGGTATTAGGGATGGTTATGATGCAAGTCCAAGAAAAAACACTTCTCAAAATCAGATTCTATGATACTTTTTGAAATACTAGTTTCGGTCAAAAATCGTAGTATATTATACACAATTTTATACTAGTTTCGTTCAAAAAATCAAATTAAATCGAGGATTGTTCGAAATGCTACGAAACTTTTCAGATCCTTTCTATTTGGTACTAGAAAAGGTTATGATGCAAGTCCAAGAAAAAAAATATCTCAAAATTAGATTCTATGAAAATTTTTGAAATACTAGTTTCGTTAAACAATCGTAGTATATTATACACAATTTATACTAGTTTCGATTAAAAAATCTATTTAAATCAAGGATTATTCGAAATTCCATGAAACTTTTCGGATCCTTTCTATATGGTATAAGGGAAGGTTATGATGCAAGTCCAAGCAAAAAAATTTCTCAAAATTAGATTCTATGAAACTTTTTGAAATACTAGTTTCGGTCAAAAATCGTAGTATATTAAACACAATTTATACTTATTTTGGTCAAAAATCAAATTAAATTGATGATTGTTCGAAATTCCATGAAACTTTTCAGATCCTTTCTATATTGTATTAGGGATGGTTATGAAGCAAGTCCAAGCAAAAACATTTCTCAAAATCAGATTCTATGAAACTTTTTGAAATACTAGTTTCGGTCAAAAATCGTAGTATATTATACACAATTTTACACTAGTTTCGTTTAAAAAATCAAATTAAATCGAGGATTGTTTGAAATGCTACGAAACTTTTCAGATCCTTTCTATATGGTACTAGAGAAGGTTATGATGCAAGTCCAAACAAAAAAAATTCTAAAAATTAGATTCTATGAAACTTTTTGATATACTAGTTTCGGTCAAAAATCGTAGTATATTATACACAATTTATACTATTTTTGGTCAAAAAATCAAATTAAATTGATGATTTTTCGACATTCCATGAAACTTTTCAGATCCTTTCTATATGGTATTAGGGAAGGTTATGATGCAAGTCTAAGCAAAAACATTTCTCAAAATCAGATTCTATGAAACTTTTTGAAATACTAGTTTCGGTAAACAATCGTAGTATATTATACACAATTTATACTAGTTTCGGTCAAAAAATCTAATTAAATCGAGGATTGTTCGAAATTCCATGAAACTTTTCAGATCCTTTCTATATGGTATTAGGGAAGGTTATGATGCAAGTCCAAGCAAATTTTTTTATCAAAATTAGATTCTATGAAACTTTTTGAAATACTAGTTTCGGTCAAAAATCGTAGTATATTATACACAATTTATACTATTTTTGGTCAAAAAATCAAATTAAATTGATGATTGTTCGAAATTCCATGAAACTTTTCAGATCCTTTCTATATGGTATTAGGGATGGTTATGATGCAAGTCCAAGAAAAAACACTTCTCAAAATCAGATTCTATGAAACTTTTTGAAATACTAGTTTCGGTCAAAAATCGTAGTATATTATACACAATTTTATACTAGTTTCGTTCAAAAAATCAAAAACATTTCTCAAAATCAGATTCTATGAAACTTTTTGAAATACTAGTTTCGGTCAAAAATCGTAGTATATTATACACAATTTTATACTAGTTTCGTTCAAAAAATCAAATTAAATCGAGGATTGTTCGAAATGCTACGAAACTTTTCAGATCCTTTCTATATGGTACTAGAGAAGGTTATGATGCAAGTCCAAACAAAAAAAATTCTAAAAATTAGATTCTATGAAACTTTTTGAAATACTAGTTTCGGTCAAAAATCGTAGTATATTATACACAATTTATACTATTTTTGGTCAAAAAATCAAATTAAATTGATGATTTTTCGACATTCCATGAAACTTTTCAGATCCTTTCTATATGGTACTAAAGAAGTTTATGATGCAAGTCCAAGCAAAAAAATATCTCAAAATTAGATTCTATGAAATTTTTTGAAATACTAGTTTCGTTAAACAATCGTAGTACATTATACACAATTTATATTAGTTTCGATTAAAAAATCTATTTAAATCAAGGATTGTTCGAAATTCCATGAAACTTTTCAGATACTTTCTATATGGTATTAGGGAAGGTTATGATGCAAGTCCAAGCAAAAAAATTTCTCAAAATTAGATTCTATGAAACTTTTTGAAATACTAGTTTCGGTCAAAAATCGTAGTATATTATACACAATTTATACTATTTTTGGTTAAAAATCAAATTAAATTGATGATTGTTCGAAATTCCATGAAACTTTTCAGATCCTTTCTATATTGTATTAGGGATGGTTATGATGCAAGTCCAAGCAAAAACATTTCTCAAAATCAGATTCTATGAAACTTTTTGAAATACTAGTTTCGGTCAAAAATCGTAGTATATTATACACAATTTATACTAGTTTCGTTCAAAAAATCAAATTAAATCGAGGATTGTTCGAAATGCTACGAAACTTTTCAGATCCTTTCTATATGGTACTAGAGAAGGTTATGATGCAAGTCCAAGCAAAAAATATCTCAAAATTAGATTCTAATAAATTTTTTGTAATACTAGTTTCGTTAAACAATCGTAGTATATTATACACAATTTATACTAGTTTCGATTAAAAAATTTATTTAAATCCAGGATTGTTCGAAATTCCATGAAACTTTTCAGATCCTTTCTATATGTTATTAGGGAAGGTTATGATGCAAATCCAAGCAAAAAAATGTCTCAAAATTAGATTCTATGAAACTTTTTGAAATACTAGTGTCGGTCAAAAATCGTAGTATATTATACACAATTTTATACTAGTTTCGTTCAAAAAATCAAATTAAATCGAGGATTGTTCGAAATGCTACGAAACTTTTCAGATCCTTTCTATATGGTACTAGAGAAGTTTATGATGCAAGTCCAAGCAAAAAAATATCTCAAAATTAGATTCTATGAAAATTTTTGAAATACTAGTTTCGTTAAACAATCGTAGTATATTATACACAATTTATATTAGTTTCGATTAAAAAATCTATTTAAATCAAGGATTGTTCGAAATTCCATGAAACTTTTCAGATCCTTTCTATATGGTATTAGGGAAGGTTATGATGCAAGTCCAAGCAAAAAAAGTTTCTCAAAATTAGATTCTATGAAACTTTTTGAAATACTAGTTTCGGTCAAAAATCGTAGTATATTATACACAATTTATACTATTTTTGGTTAAAAATCAAATTAAATTGATGATTGTTCGAAATTCCATGAAACTTTTCAGATCCTTTCTATATTGTATTAGGGATGGTTATGATGCAAGTCCAAGCAAAAACATTTCTCAAAATCAGATTCTATGAAACTTTTTGAAATACTAGTTTCGGTCAAAAATCGTAGTATATTATACACAATTTATACTAGTTTCGTTCAAAAAATCAAATTAAATCGAGGATTGTTCGAAATGCTACGAAACTTTTCAGATCCTTTCTATATGGTACTAGAGAAGGTTATGATGCAAGTCCAAGCAAAAAATATCTCAAAATTAGATTCTAATAAATTTTTTGTAATACTAGTTTCGTTAAACAATCGTAGTATATTATACACAATTTATACTAGTTTCGATTAAAAAATCTATTTAAATCCAGGATTGTTCGAAATTCCATGAAACTTTTCATATCCTTTCTATATGTTATTAGGGAAGGTTATGATGCAAATCCAAGCAAAAAAAATTCTCAAAATTAGATTCTATGAAACTTTTTGAAATACTAGTTTCGGTAAACAATCATAGTATATTATACACAATTTATACTAGTTTCGGTCAAAAAATCTAATTAAATCGAGTATTGTTCGAAATTCCATTAAACTATTCAGATCCTTTCTATATGGTATTAGGGAAGGTTATGATGCAAGTCCAAGCAAAAAATTTTCTCAAAATTAGATTCTATGAAACTTTTTGAAATACTAGTTTCGGTCAAAATTCGTAGTATATTATACACAATTTATACTATTTTTGGTCAAAAAATCAAATTAAATTGATGATTGTTCGAAATTCCATGAAACTTTTCAGATCCTTTCTATATGGTATTAGGGAAGGTTATGATGCAAGTCCAAGCAAAAAATTTTCTCAAAATTAGATTCTATGAAACTTTTTGAAATACTAGTTTCGGTCAAAATTCGTAGTATATTATACACAATTTATACTATTTTTGGTCAAAAAATCAAATTAAATTGATGATTGTTCGAAATTCCATGAAACTTTTCAGATCCTTTCTATATGGTATTAGGGAAGGTTATGATGCAAGTCCAAGCAAAAAATTTTCTCAAAATCAGATTCTATGAAACTTTTTGAAATACTAGTTTCGGTCAAAAATCGTAGTATATTATACACAATTTATACTAGTTTCGTTCAAAAAATCAAATTAAATCGAGGATTGTTCGAAATGCTACGAAACTTTTCAGATCCTTTCTATATGGTACTAGAGAAGATTATGATGCAAGTCCAAGCAAAAAAATATCTCAAAATTAGATTCTATTAAAATTTTTGTAATACTAGTTTCGTTAAACAATCGTAGTATATTATACACAATTTATACTAGTTTCGATTAAAAAATCTATTTAAATCCAGGATTGTTCGAAATTCCATGAAACTTTTCAGATCCTTTCTATATGTTATTAGGGAAGGTTATGATGCAAGTCCAAGCAAAAACATTTCTCAAAATCAGATTCTATGAAACTTTTTGAAATACTAGTTTCGGTCAAAAATCGTAGTATATTATACACAATTTATACTATTTTTGGTCAAAAAATCAAATTAAATTGATGATTGTTCGACATTCCATGAAACTTTTCAGATTCTTTCTATATGGTATTAGGGAAGGTTATGATGCAAGTCTAAGCAAACATATTTCTCAAAATCAGATTCTATGAAACTTTTCTAAATACTAGTTTCGGTAAACAATCGTAGTATATTATACACAATTTATACTAGTTTCGGTCAAAAAATCTAATTAAATCGAGTATTGTTTGAAATTCCATTAAACTTTTCAGATCCTTTCTATATGGTATTAGGGAAGGTTATGATGCAAGTCCAAGCAAAAAAATTTCTCAAAATTAGATTCTATGAAACTTTTTGAAATACTAGTTTCGGTCAAAATTCGTAGTATATTATACACAATTTATACTATTTTTGGTCAAAAAATCAAATTAAATTGATGATTGTTCGAAATTCCATGAAACTTTTCAGATCCTTTCTATATGGTATTAGGGATGGTTATGATGCAAGTCCAAGCAAATACATTTCTCAAAATCAGATTCTATGAAACTTTTTGAAATACTAGTTTCGGTCAAAAATCGTAGTATATTATACACAATTTAATACTAGTTTGGTTCAAAAAATCAAATTAAATCGAGGATTGTTCGAAATGCTACGAAAGTTTTCAGATCCTTTCTATATGGTACTAGAGAAGGTTATGATGCAAGTCCAAGCAAAAAAATATCTCAAAATTAGATTCTATTAAAAATTTTGTAATACTAGTTTCGTTAAACAATCGTAGTATATTATACACAATTTATACTAGTTTCGATTAAAAAATCTATTTAAATCCAGGATTGTTCGAAATTCCATGAAACTTTTCAGATCCTTTCTATATGTTATTAGGGAAGGTTATGATGCAAGTCCAAGCAAAAAAATTTCTCAAAATTAGATTCTATGAAACTTTTTGAAATACTAGTTTCGGTCAAAAATCGTAGTATATTATACACAATTTATACAATTTTGGGTCAAAAATCAAATTAAATTGATGATTGTTCGAAATTCCATGAAACTTTTCAGATCCTTTCTATATTGTATTAGGGATGGTTATGATGCAAGTCCAAGCAAAAACATTTCTCAAAATCAGATTCTATGAAAATTTTTGAAATACTAGTTTCGGTCAAAAATCGTAGTATATTATACACAATTTTATACTAGTTTCGTTCAAAAAATCAAATTAAATCGAGGATTGTTCGAAATGCAACGAAACTTTTCAGATCCTTTCTATATGGTACTAGAGAAGGTTATGATGCAAGTCCAAGCAAAAAAATATCTCAAAATTAGATTCTATTAAAATTTTTGTAATACTAGTTTCGTTAAACAATCGTAGTCTATTATACACAATTTATACTAGTTTCGATTAAAAAATCTATTCAAATCCAGGATTGTTCGAAATTCCATGAAACTTTTCAGATCCTTTCTATATGGTATTAGGGATGGTTATGATGCAAGTCCTAGCAAAAACATTTCTCAAAATCAGATTCTATGAAACTTTTTGAAATACTAGTTTCGGTCAAAAATCGTAGTATATTATACACAATTTATACTATTTTTGGTCAAAAAATCAAATTAAATTGATGATTGTTCGACATTCCATGAAACTTTTCAGATTCTTTCTATATGGTATTAGGGAAGGTTATGATGCAAGTCTAAGCAAACATATTTCTCAAAATCAGATTCTATGAAACTTTTTGAAATACTAGTTTCGGTAAACAATCGTAGTATATTATACACAATTTATACTAGTTTCGGTCAAAAAATCTAATTAAATCGAGTATTGTTTGAAATTCCATTAAACTTTTCAGATCCTTTCTATATGGTATTAGGGAAGGTTATGATGCAAGTCCAAGCAAAAAAATTTCTCAAAATCAGATTCTATGAAACTTTTTGAAATACTAGTTTCGGTCAAAATTCGTAGTATATTATACACAATTTATACTATTTTTGGTCAAAAAATCAAATTAAATTGATGATTGTTCGAAATTCCATGAAACTTTTCAGATCCTTTCTATATGGTATTAGGGATGGTTATGATGCAAGTCCAAGCAAAAACATTTCTCAAAATCAGATTCTATGAAACTTTTTGAAATACTAGTTTCGGTCAAAAATCGTAGTATATTATACACAATTTAATACTAGTTTGGTTCAAAAAATCAAATTAAATCGAGGATTGTTCGAAATGCTACGAAACTTTTCAGATCCTTTCTATATGGTACTAGAGAAGGTTATGATGCAAGTCCAAGAAAAAAAATATCTCAAAATTAGATTCTATTAAAAATTTTGTAATACTAGTTTCGTTAAACAATCGTAGTATATTATACACAATTTATACTAGTTTCGATTAAAAAATCTATTTAAATCCAGGATTGTTCGAAATTCCATGAAACTTTTCAGATCCTTTCTATATGTTATTAGGGAAGGTTATGATGCAAGTCCAAGCAAAAAAATTTCTCAAAATTAGATTCTATGAAACTTTTTGAAATACTAGTTTCGGTCAAAAATCGTAGTATATTATACACAATTTATACAATTTTGGGTCAAAAATCAAATTAAATTGATGATTGTTCGAAATTCCATGAAACTTTTCAGATCCTTTCTATATTGTATTAGGGATGGTTATGATGCAAGTCCAAGCAAAAACATTTCTCAAAATCAGATTCTATGAAACTTTTTGAAATACTAGTTTCGGTCAAAAATCGTAGTATATTATACACAATTTAATACTAGTTTGGTTCAAAAAATCAAATTAAATCGAGGATTGTTCGAAATGCTACGAAACTTTTCAGATCCTTTCTATATGGTACTAGAGAAGGTTATGATGCAAGTCCAAGAAAAAAAATATCTCAAAATTAGATTCTATTAAAAATTTTGTAATACTAGTTTCGTTAAACAATCGTAGTATATTATACACAATTTATACTAGTTTCGATTAAAAAATCTATTTAAATCCAGGATTGTTCGAAATTCCATGAAACTTTTCAGATCCTTTCTATATGTTATTAGGGAAGGTTATGATGCAAGTCCAAGCAAAAAAATTTCTCAAAATTAGATTCTATGAAACTTTTTGAAATACTAGTTTCGGTCAAAAATCGTAGTATATTATACACAATTTATACAATTTTGGGTCAAAAATCAAATTAAATTGATGATTGTTCGAAATTCCATGAAACTTTTCAGATCCTTTCTATATTGTATTAGGGATGGTTATGATGCAAGTCCAAGCAAAAACATTTCTCAAAATCAGATTCTATGAAACTTTTTGAAATACTAGTTTCGGTCAAAAATCGTAGTATATTATACACAATTTTATACTAGTTTCGTTCAAAAAATCAAATTAAATCGAGGATTGTTCGAAATGCAACGAAACTTTTCAGATCCTTTCTATATGGTACTAGAGAAGGTTATGATGCAAGTCCAAGCAAAAAAATATCTCAAAATTAGATTCTATTAAAATTTTTGTAATACTAGTTTCGTTAAACAATCGTAGTCTATTATACACAATTTATACTAGTTTCGATTAAAAAATCTATTCAAATCCAGGATTGTTCGAAATTCCATGAAACTTTTCAGATCCTTTCTATATGGTATTAGGGATGGTTATGATGCAAGTCCAAGCAAAAACATTTCTCAAAATCAGATTCTATGAAACTTTTTGAAATACTAGTTTCGGTCAAAAATCGTAGTATATTATACACAATTTATACTATTTTTGGTCAAAAAATCAAATTAAATTGATGATTGTTCGACATTCCATGAAACTTTTCAGATTCTTTCTATATGGTATTAGGGAAGGTTATGATGCAAGTCTAAGCAAACATATTTCTCAAAATCAGATTCTATGAAACTTTTTGAAATACTAGTTTCGGTAAACAATCGTAGTATATTATACACAATTTATACTAGTTTCGGTCAAAAAATCTAATTAAATCGAGTATTGTTTGAAATTCCATTAAACTTTTCAGATCCTTTCTATATGGTATTAGGGAAGGTTATGATGCAAGTCCAAGCAAAAAAATTTCTCAAAATCAGATTCTATGAAACTTTTTGAAATACTAGTTTCGGTCAAAATTCGTAGTATATTATACACAATTTATACTATTTTTGGTCAAAAAATCAAATTAAATTGATGATTGTTCGAAATTCCATGAAACTTTTCAGATCCTTTCTATATGGTATTAGGGATGGTTATGATGCAAGTCCAAGCAAAAACATTTCTCAAAATCAGATTCTATGAAACTTTTTGAAATACTAGTTTCGGTCAAAAATCGTAGTATATTATACACAATTTAATACTAGTTTGGTTAAAAAAATCAAATTAAATCGAGGATTGTTCGAAATGCTACGAAAGTTTTCAGATCCTTTCTATATGGTACTAGAGAAGGTTATGATGCAAGTCCAAGCAAAAAAATATCTCAAAATTAGATTCTATTAAAATTTTTGTAATACTAGTTTCGTTAAACAATCGTAGTCTATTATACACAAATTATACTAGTTTCGATTAAAAAATCTATTTAAATCCAGGATTGTTCGAAATTCCATGAAACTTTTCAGATCCTTTCTATATGGTATTAGGGATGGTTATGATGCAAGTCCAAGCAAAAACATTTCTCAAAATCAGATTCTATGAAACTTTTTGAAATACTAGTTTCGGTCAAAAATCGTAGTATATTATACACAATTTAATACTAGTTTGGTTCAAAAAATCAAATTAAATCGAGGATTGTTCGAAATGCTACGAAACTTTTCAGATCCTTTCTATATGGTACTAGAGAAGGTTATGATGCAAGTCCAAGCAAAAAAATATCTCAAAATTAGATTCTATTAAAATTTTTGTAATACTAGTTTCGTTAAACAATCGTAGTCTATTATACACAATTTATACTAGTTTCGATTAAAAAATCTATTCAAATCCAGGATTGTTCGAAATTCCATGAAACTTTTCAGATCCTTTATATATGGTATTAGGGATGGTTATGATGCAAGTCCAAGCAAAAACATTTCTCAAAATCAGATTCTATGAAACTTTTTGAAATACTAGTTTCGGTCAAAAATCGTAGTATATTATACACAATTTTATACTAGTTTGGTTCAAAAAATCAAATTAAATCGAGGATTGTTCGAAATGCAACGAAACTTTTCAGATCCTTTCTATATGGTACTAGAGAAGGTTATGATGCAAGTCCAAGCAAAAAAATATCTCAAAATTAGATTCTATTAAAATTTTTGTAATACTAGTTTCGTTAAACAATCGTAGTCTATTATACACAATTTATACTAGTTTCGATTAAAAAATCTATTCAAATCCAGGATTGTTCGAAATTCCATGAAACTTTTCAGATCCTTTCTATATGGTATTAGGGATGGTTATGATGCAAGTCAAAGCAAAAACATTTCTCAAAATCAGATTCTATGAAACTTTTTGAAATACTAGTTTCGGTCAAAAATCGTAGTATATTATACACAATTTATACTATTTTTGGTCAAAAAATCAAATTAAATTGATGATTGTTCGACATTCCATGAAACTTTTCAGATTCTTTCTATATGGTATTAGGGAAGGTTATGATGCAAGTCTAAGCAAACATATTTCTCAAAATCAGATTCTATGAAACTTTTTGAAATACTAGTTTCGGTAAACAATCGTAGTATATTATACACAATTTATACTAGTTTCGGTCAAAAAATCTAATTAAATCGAGTATTGTTTGAAATTCCATTAAACTTTTCAGATCCTTTCTATATGGTATTAGGGAAGGTTATGATGCAAGTCCAAGCAAAAAAATTTCTCAAAATAAGATTCTATGAAACTTTTTGAAATACTAGTTTCGGTCAAAATTCGTAGTATATTATACACAATTTATACTATTTTTGGTCAAAAAATCAAATTAAATTGATGATTGTTCGAAATTCCATGAAACTTTTCAGATCCTTTCTATATGGTATTAGGGATGGTTATGATGCAAGTCCAAGCAAAAACATTTCTCAAAATCAGATTCTATGAAACTTTTTGAAATACTAGTTTCGGTCAAAAATCGTAGTATATTATACACAATTTAATACTAGTTTGGTTAAAAAAATCAAATTAAATCGAGGATTGTTCGAAATGCTACGAAACTTTTCAGATCCTTTCTATATGGTACTAGAGAAGGTTATGATGCAAGTCCAAGCAAAAAAATATCTCAAAATTAGATTCTATTAAAATTTTTGTAATACTAGTTTCGTTAAACAATCGTAGTCTATTATACACAAATTATACTAGTTTCGATTAAAAAATCTATTTAAATCCAGGATTGTTCGAAATTCCATGAAACTTTTCAGATCCTTTCTATATGGTATTAGGGATGGTTATGATGCAAGTCCAAGCAAAAACATTTCTCAAAATCAGATTCTATGAAACTTTTTGAAATACTAGTTTCGGTCAAAAATCGTAGTATATTATACACAATTTAATACTAGTTTGGTTCAAAAAATCAAATTAAATCGAGGATTGTTCGAAATGCTACGAAACTTTTCAGATCCTTTCTATATGGTACTAGAGAAGGTTATGATGCAAGTCCAAGCAAAAAAATATCTCAAAATTAGATTCTATTAAAATTTTTGTAATACTAGTTTCGTTAAACAATCGTAGTCTATTATACACAATTTATACTAGTTTCGATTAAAAAATCTATTCAAATCCAGGATTGTTCGAAATTCCATGAAACTTTTCAGATCCTTTATATATGGTATTAGGGATGGTTATGATGCAAGTCCAAGCAAAAACATTTCTCAAAATCAGATTCTATGAAACTTTTTGAAATACTATTTTCGGTCAAAAATCGTAGTATATTATACACAATTTTATACTAGTTTCGTTCAAAAAATCAAATTAAATCGAGGATTGTTCGAAATGCAACGAAACTTTTCAGATCCTTTCTATATGGTACTAGAGAAGGTTATGATGCAAGTCCAAGCAAAAAAATATCTCAAAATTAGATTCTATTAAAATTTTTGTAATACTAGTTTCGTTAAACAATCGTAGTCTATTATACACAATTTATACTAGTTTCGATTAAAAAATCTATTCAAATCCAGGATTGTTCGAAATTCCATGAAACTTTTCAGATCCTTTCTATATGGTATTAGGGATGGTTATGATGCAAGTCAAAGCAAAAACATTTCTCAAAATCAGATTCTATGAAACTTTTTGAAATACTAGTTTCGGTCAAAAATCGTAGTATATTATACACAATTTTATACTAGTTTCGTTCAAAAAATCAAATTAAATCGAGGATTGTTCGAAATGCAACGAAACTTTTCAATTCCTTTCTATATGGTACTAGAGAAGGTTATGATGCAAGTCGAAGCAAAAAAATATCTCAAAATTAGATTCTATTAAAATTTTTGTAATACTAGTTTCGTTAAACAATCGTAGTCTATTATACACAATTTATACTAGTTTCGATTAAAAAATCTATTCAAATCCAGGATTGTTCGAAATTCCATGAAACTTTTCAGATCCTTTCTATATGGTATTAGGGATGGTTATGATGCAAGTCAAAGCAAAAACATTTCTCAAAATCAGATTCTATGAAACTTTTTGAAATACTAGTTTCGGTCAAAAATCGTAGTATATTATACACAATTTATACTATTTTTGGTCAAAAAATCAAATTAAATTGATGATTGTTCGACATTCCATGAAACTTTTCAGATTCTTTCTATATGGTATTAGGGAAGGTTATGATGCAAGTCTAAGCAAACATATTTCTCAAAATCAGATTCTATGAAACTTTTTGAAATACTAGTTTCGGTAAACAATCGTAGTATATTATACACAATTTATACTAGTTTCGGTCAAAAAATCTAATTAAATCGAGTATTGTTTGAAATTCCATTAAACTTTTCAGATCCTTTCTATATGGTATTAGGGAAGGTTATGATGCAAGTCCAAGCAAAAAAATTTCTCAAAATAAGATTCTATGAAACTTTTTGAAATACTAGTTTCGGTCAAAATTCGTAGTATATTATACACAATTTATACTATTTTTGGTCAAAAAATCAAATTAAATTGATGATTGTTCGAAATTCCATGAAACTTTTCAGATCCTTTCTATATGGTATTAGGGATGGTTATGATGCAAGTCCAAGCAAAAACATTTCTCAAAATCAGATTCTATGAAACTTTTTGAAATACTAGTTTCGGTCAAAAATCGTAGTATATTATACACAATTTAATACTAGTTTGGTTAAAAAAATCAAATTAAATCGAGGATTGTTCGAAATGCTACGAAACTTTTCAGATCCTTTCTATATGGTACTAGAGAAGGTTATGATGCAAGTCCAAGCAAAAAAATATCTCAAAATTAGATTCTATTAAAATTTTTGTAATACTAGTTTCGTTAAACAATCGTAGTCTATTATACACAAATTATACTAGTTTCGATTAAAAAATCTATTTAAATCCAGGATTGTTCGAAATTCCATGAAACTTTTCAGATCCTTTCTATATGGTATTAGGGATGGTTATGATGCAAGTCCAAGCAAAAACATTTCTCAAAATCAGATTCTATGAAACTTTTTGAAATACTAGTTTCGGTCAAAAATCGTAGTATATTATACACAATTTAATACTAGTTTGGTTCAAAAAATCAAATTAAATCGAGGATTGTTCGAAATGCTACGAAACTTTTCAGATCCTTTCTATATGGTACTAGAGAAGGTTATGATGCAAGTCCAAGCAAAAAAATATCTCAAAATTAGATTCTATTAAAATTTTTGTAATACTAGTTTCGTTAAACAATCGTAGTCTATTATACACAATTTATACTAGTTTCGATTAAAAAATCTATTCAAATCCAGGATTGTTCGAAATTCCATGAAACTTTTCAGATCCTTTATATATGGTATTAGGGATGGTTATGATGCAAGTCCAAGCAAAAACATTTCTCAAAATCAGATTCTATGAAACTTTTTGAAATACTAGTTTCGGTCAAAAATCGTAGTATATTATACACAATTTTATACTAGTTTCGTTCAAAAAATCAAATTAAATCGAGGATTGTTCGAAATGCAACGAAACTTTTCAGATCCTTTCTATATGGTACTAGAGAAGGTTATGATGCAAGTCCAAGCAAAAAAATATCTCAAAATTAGATTCTATTAAAATTTTTGTAATACTAGTTTCGTTAAACAATCGTAGTCTATTATACACAATTTATACTAGTTTCAATTAAAAAATCTATTCAAATCCAGGATTGTTCGAAATTCCATGAAACTTTTCAGATCCTTTCTATATGGTATTAGGGATGGTTATGATGCAAGTCAAAGCAAAAACATTTCTCAAAATCAGATTCTATGAAACTTTTTGAAATACTAGTTTCGGTCAAAAATCGTAGTATATTATACACAATTTATACTATTTTTGGTCAAAAAATCAAATTAAATTGATGATTGTTCGACATTCCATGAAACTTTTCAGATTCTTTCTATATGGTATTAGGGAAGGTTATGATGCAAGTCTAAGCAAACATATTTCTCAAAATCAGATTCTATGAAACTTTTTGAAATACTAGTTTCGGTAAACAATCGTAGTATATTATACACAATTTATACTAGTTTCGGTCAAAAAATCTAATTAAATCGAGTATTGTTTGAAATTCCATTAAACTTTTCAGATCCTTTCTATATGGTATTAGGGAAGGTTATGATGCAAGTCCAAGCAAAAAAATTTCTCAAAATAAGATTCTATGAAACTTTTTGAAATACTAGTTTCGGTCAAAATTCGTAGTATATTATACACAATTTATACTATTTTTGGTCAAAAAATCAAATTAAATTGATGATTGTTCGAAATTCCATGAAACTTTTCAGATCCTTTCTATATGGTATTAGGGATGGTTATGATGCAAGTCCAAGCAAAAACATTTCTCAAAATCAGATTCTATGAAACTTTTTGAAATACTAGTTTCGGTCAAAAATCGTAGTATATTATACACAATTTAATACTAGTTTGGTTAAAAAAATCAAATTAAATCGAGGATTGTTCGAAATGCTACGAAACTTTTCAGATCCTTTCTATATGGTACTAGAGAAGGTTATGATGCAAGTCCAAGCAAAAAAATATCTCAAAATTAGATTCTATTAAAATTTTTGTAATACTAGTTTCGTTAAACAATCGTAGTCTATTATACACAAATTATACTAGTTTCGATTAAAAAATCTATTTAAATCCAGGATTGTTCGAAATTCCATGAAACTTTTCAGATCCTTTCTATATGGTATTAGGGATGGTTATGATGCAAGTCCAAGCAAAAACATTTCTCAAAATCAGATTCTATGAAACTTTTTGAAATACTAGTTTCGGTCAAAAATCGTAGTATATTATACACAATTTAATACTAGTTTGGTTCAAAAAATCAAATTAAATCGAGGATTGTTCGAAATGCTACGAAACTTTTCAGATCCTTTCTACATGGTACTAGAGAAGGTTATGATGCAAGTCCAAGCAAAAAAATATCTCAAAATTAGATTCTATTAAAATTTTTGTAATACTAGTTTCGTTAAACAATCGTAGTCTATTATACACAATTTATACTAGTTTCGATTAAAAAATCTATTCAAATCCAGGATTGTTCGAAATTCCATGAAACTTTTCAGATCCTTTATATATGGTATTAGGGATGGTTATGATGCAAGTCCAAGCAAAAACATTTCTCAAAATCAGATTCTATGAAACTTTTTGAAATACTAGTTTCGGTCAAAAATCGTAGTATATTATACACAATTTTATACTAGTTTCGTTCAAAAAATCAAATTAAATCGAGGATTGTTCGAAATGCAACGAAACTTTTCAGATCCTTTCTATATGGTACTAGAGAAGGTTATGATGCAAGTCCAAGCAAAAAAATATCTCAAAATTAGATTCTATTAAAATTTTTGTAATACTAGTTTCGTTAAACAATCGTAGTCTATTATACACAATTTATACTAGTTTCGATTAAAAAATCTATTCAAATCCAGGATTGTTCGAAATTCCATGAAACTTTTCAGATCCTTTCTATATGGTATTAGGGATGGTTATGATGCAAGTCCAAGCAAAAACATTTCTCAAAATCAGATTCTATGAAACTTTTTGAAATACTAGTTTCGGTCAAAAATCGTAGTATATTATACACATTTTATACTATTTTTGGTCAAAAAATCAAATTAAATTGATGATTGTTCGACATTCCATGAAACTTTTCAGATTCTTTCTATATGGTATTAGGGAAGGTTATGATGCAAGTCTAAGCAAACATATTTCTCAAAATCAGATTCTATGAAACTTATTGAAATACTAGTTTCGGTAAACAATCGTAGTATATTATACACAATTTATACTAGTTTCGGTCAAAAAATCTAATTAAATCGAGTATTGTTTGAAATTCCATTAAACTTTTCAGATCCTTTCTATATGGTATTAGGGAAGGTTATGATGCAAGTCCAAGCAAAAAAATTTCTCAAAATTAGATTCTATGAAACTTTTTGAAATACTAGTTTCGGTCAAAATTCGTAGTATATTATACACAATTTATACTATTTTTGGTCAAAAAATCAAATCAAATTGATGATTGTTCGAAATTCCATGAAACTTTTCAGATCCTTTCTATATGGTATTAGGGATGGTTATGATGCAAGTCCAAGCAAAAACATTTCTCAAAATCAGATTCTATGAAACTTTTTGAAATACTAGTTTCGGTCAAAAATCGTAGTATATTATACACAATTTAATACTAGTTTGGTTAAAAAAATCAAATTAAATCGAGGATTGTTCGAAATGCTACGAAACTTTTCAGATCCTTTCTATATGGTACTAGAGAAGGTTATGATGCAAGTCCAAGCAAAAAAATATCTCAAAATTAGATTCTATTAAAATTTTTGTAATACTAGTTTCGTTAAACAATCGTAGTCTATTATACACAAATTATACTAGTTTCGATTAAAAAATCTATTTAAATCCAGGATTGTTCGAAATTCCATGAAACTTTTCAGATCCTTTCTATATGGTATTAGGGATGGTTATGATGCAAGTCCAAGCAAAAACATTTCTCAAAATCAGATTCTATGAAACTTTTTGAAATACTAGTTTCGGTCAAAAATCGTAGTATATTATACACAATTTAATACTAGTTTGGTTCAAAAAATCAAATTAAATCGAGGATTGTTCGAAATGCTACGAAACTTTTCAGATCCTTTCTACATGGTACTAGAGAAGGTTATGATGCAAGTCCAAGCAAAAAAATATCTCAAAATTAGATTCTATTAAAATTTTTGTAATACTAGTTTCGTTAAACAATCGTAGTCTATTATACACAATTTATACTAGTTTCGATTAAAAAATCTATTCAAATCCAGGATTGTTCGAAATTCCATGAAACTTTTCAGATCCTTTATATATGGTATTAGGGATGGTTATGATGCAAGTCCAAGCAAAAACATTTCTCAAAATCAGATTCTATGAAACTTTTTGAAATACTAGTTTCGGTCAAAAATCGTAGTATATTATACACAATTTTATACTAGTTTCGTTCAAAAAATCAAATTAAATCGAGGATTGTTCGAAATGCAACGAAACTTTTCAGATCCTTTCTATATGGTACTAGAGAAGGTTATGATGCAAGTCCAAGCAAAAAAATATCTCAAAATTAGATTCTATTAAAATTTTTGTAATACTAGTTTCGTTAAACAATCGTAGTCTATTATACACAATTTATACTAGTTTCGATTAAAAAATCTATTCAAATCCAGGATTGTTCGAAATTCCATGAAACTTTTCAGATCCTTTCTATATGGTATTAGGGATGGTTATGATGCAAGTCCAAGCAAAAACATTTCTCAAAATCAGATTCTATGAAACTTTTTGAAATACTAGTTTCGGTCAAAAATCGTAGTATATTATACACATTTTATACTATTTTTGGTCAAAAAATCAAATTAAATTGATGATTGTTCGACATTCCATGAAACTTTTCAGATTCTTTCTATATGGTATTAGGGAAGGTTATGATGCAAGTCTAAGCAAACATATTTCTCAAAATCAGATTCTATGAAACTTATTGAAATACTAGTTTCGGTAAACAATCGTAGTATATTATACACAATTTATACTAGTTTCGGTCAAAAAATCTAATTAAATCGAGTATTGTTTGAAATTCCATTAAACTTTTCAGATCCTTTCTATATGGTATTAGGGAAGGTTATGATGCAAGTCCAAGCAAAAAAATTTCTCAAAATTAGATTCTATGAAACTTTTTGAAATACTAGTTTCGGTCAAAATTCGTAGTATATTATACACAATTTATACTATTTTTGGTCAAAAAATCAAATCAAATTGATGATTGTTCGAAATTCCATGAAACTTTTCAGATCCTTTCTATATGGTATTAGGGATGGTTATGATGCAAGTCCAAGCAAAAACATTTCTCAAAATCAGATTCTATGAAACTTTTTGAAATACTAGTTTCGGTCAAAAATCGTAGTATATTATACACAATTTAATACTAGTTTGGTTCAAAAAATCAAATTAAATCGAGGATTGTTCGAAATGCTACGAAACTTTTCAGATCCTTTCTATATGGTACTAGAGAAGGTTATGATGCAAGTCCAAGCAAAAAAATATCTCAAAATTAGATTCTATTAAAATTTTTGTAATACTAGTTTCGTTAAACAATCGTAGTCTATTATACACAATTTATATTAGATTCGATTAAAAAATCTATTTAAATCAAGGATTGTTCGAAATTCCATGAAACTTTTCAGATCCTTTCTATATGGTATTAGAGAAGGTTATGATGCAAGTCCAAGCAAAAACATTTCTCAAAATCAGATTCTATGAAACTTTTTGAAATACTAGTTTCGGTCAAAAATCGTAGTATATTATACACAATTTATACTATTTTTGGTCAAAAAATCAAATTAAATTGATGATTGTTCGACATTCCATGAAACTTTTCAGATTCTTTCTATATGGTATTAGGGAAGGTTATGATGCAAGTCTAAGCAAACATATTTCTCAAAATCAGATTCTATGAAACTTTTTGAAATACTAGTTTCGGTAAACAATCGTAGTATATTATACACAATTTATACTAGTTTCGGTCAAAAAATCTAATTAAATCGAGTATTGTTTGAAATTCCATTAAACTTTTCAGATCCTTTCTATATGGTATTAGGGAAGGTTATGATGCAAGTCCAAGCAAAAAATTTTCTCAAAATTAGATTCTATGAAAATTTTTGAAATACTAGTTTCGGTCAAAATTCGTAGTATATTATACACAATTTATACTATTTTTGGTCAAAAAATCAAATCAAATTGATGATTGTTCGAAATTGCATGAAACTTTTCAGATCCTTTCTATATGGTATTAGGGATGGTTATGATGTAAGTCCAAGCAAAAACATTTCTCAAAATCAGATTTTATGAAACTTTTTGAAATACTAGTTTCGGTCAAAAATCGTAGTATATTATACACAATTTAATACTAGTTTGGTTCAAAAAATCAAATTAAATCGAGGATTGTTCGAAATGCTACGAAACTTTTCAGATCCTTTCTATATGGTACTAGAGAAGGTTATGATGCAAGTCCAAGCAAAAAAATATCTCAAAATTAGATTCTATTAAAATTTTTGTAATACTAGTTTCGTTAAACAATCGTAGTATATTATACACATTTTATACTAGTTTCGATTAAAAAATCTATTTAAATCCAGGATTGTTCGAAATTCCATGAAACTTTTCAGATCCTTTCTATATGTTATTAGGGAAGGTTATGATGCAAGTCCAAGCAAAAAAATTTCTCAAAATTAGATTCTATGAAACTTTTTGAAATACTAGTTTCGGTCAAAAATCGTAGTATATTATACACAATTTATACAATTTTGGGTCAAAAATCAAATTAAATTGATGATTGTTCGAAATTCCATGAAACTTTTCAGATCCTTTCTATATTGTATTAGGGATGGTTATGATGCAAGTCCAAGCAAAAACATTTCTCAAAATCAGATTCTATGAAACTTTTTGAAATACTAGTTTCGGTCAAAAATCGTAGTATATTATACACAATTTTATACTAGTTTCGTTCAAAAAATCAAATAAAATCGAGGATTGTTCGAAATGCAACGAAACTTTTCAGATCCTTTCTATATGGTACTAGAGAAGGTTATGATGCAAGTCCAAGCAAAAAAATATCTCAAAATTAGATTCTATTAAAATTTTTGTAATACTAGTTTCGTTAAACAATCGTAGTCTATTATACACAATTTATACTAGTTTCGATTAAAAAATCTATTAAAATCCAGGATTGTTCGAAATTCCATGAAACTTTTCAGATCCTTTCTATATGTTATTAGGGAAGGTTATGATGCAAGTCCAAGCAAAAAAATTTCTCAAAATTAGATTCTATGAAACTTTTTGAAATACTAGTTTCGGTCAAAAATCGTAGTATATTATAAACAATTTATACTATTTTTGGTTAAAAATCTAATTAAATTAATGATTGTTCGAAATTCCTTGAAAATTTTCAGATCCTTTCTATATTGTATTAGGGATGGTTATGATGCAAGTCCAAGCAAAAACATTTCTCAAAATCAGATTCTATGAAACTTTTTGAAATACTAGTTTCGGTCAAAAATCGTAGTATATTGTACACAATTTTATACTAGTTTCGTTCAAAAAATCAAATTAAATCGAGGATTGTTCAAAATGCTACAAAACTTTTCAGATCCTTTCTATATGGTACTAGAGAAGGTTATGATGCAAGTCCAAACAAAAAAAATTCTCAAAATTAGATTCTATGAAACTTTTTGAAATACTAGTTTCGGTCAAAAATCGTAGTATATTATACACAATTTATACTATTTTTGGTCAAAAAATCAAATTAAATTGATGATTGTTCGACATTCCATGAAACTTTTCAGATCCTTTCTATATGATATTAGGGAAGGTTATGATGCAAGTCTAAGCAAACACATTTCTCAAAATCAGATTCTATGAAACTTTTTGAAATACTAGTTTCGGTAAACAATCGCAGTATATTATACACAATTTATACTAGTTTCGGTCAAAAAATCTAATTAAATCGAGTATTGTTCGAAATTCCATGAAACTTTTCAGATCCTTTCTATATGGTATTAGGGAAGGTTATGATGCAAGTCCAAGCAAAATTTTTTCTCAAAATTAGATTCTATGAAACTTTTTGAAATACTAGTTTCGGTCAAAATTCGTAGTATATTATACACAATTTATACTATTTTTGGTCAAAAAATCAAATTAAATTGATGATTGTTCGAAATTCCATGAAACTTTTCAGATCCTTTCTATATGGTATTAGGGAAGGTTATGATGCAAGTCCAAGCAAAAACATTTCTCAAAATCAGATTCTATGAAACTTTTTGAAATACTAGTTTCGGTCAAAAATCGTAGTATATTATACACAATTTATACTATTTTTGGTCAAAAAATCAAATTAAATTGATGATTGTTCGACATTCCATGAAACTTTTCAGATTCTTTCTATATGGTATTAGGGAAGGTTATGATGCAAGTCTAAGCAAACATATTTCTCAAAATCAGATTCTATGAAACTTTTTGAAATACTAGTTTCGGTAAACAATCGTAGTATATTATACACAATTTATACTAGTTTCGGTCAAAAAATCTAATTAAATCGAGTATTGTTTGAAATTCCATTAAACTTTTCAGATCCTTTCTATATGGTATTAGGGAAGGTTATGATGCAAGTCCAAGCAAAAAAATTTCTCAAAATTAGATTCTATGAAACTTTTTGAAATACTAGTTTCGGTCAAAATTCGTAGTATATTATACACAATTTATACTATTTTTGGTCAAAAATCAAATCAAATTGATGATTGTTCGAAATTCCATGAAACTTTTCAGATCCTTTCTATATGGTATTAGGGATGGTTATGATGTAAGTCCAAGCAAAAACATTTCTCAAAATCAGATTTTATGAAACTTTTTGAAATACTAGTTTCGGTCAAAAATCGTAGTATATTATACACAATTTAATACTAGTTTGGTTCAAAAAATCAAATTAAATCGAGGATTGTTCGAAATGCTACGAAACTTTTCAGATCCTTTCTATATGGTACTAGAGAAGGTTATGATGCAAGTCCAAGCAAAAAAATATCTCAAAATTAGATTCTATTAAAATTTTTGTAATACTAGTTTCGTTAAACAATCGTAGTATATTATACACATTTTATACTAGTTTCGATTAAAAAATCTATTTAAATCCAGGATTGTTCGAAATTCCATGAAACTTTTCAGATCCTTTCTATATGTTATTAGGGAAGGTTATGATGCAAGTCCAAGCAAAAAAATTTCTCAAAATTAGATTCTATGAAACTTTTTGAAATACTAGTTTCGGTCAAAAATCGTAGTATATTATACACAATTTATACAATTTTGGGTCAAAAATCAAATTAAATTGATGATTGTTCGAAATTCCATGAAACTTTTCAGATCCTTTCTATATTGTATTAGGGATGGTTATGATGCAAGTCCAAGCAAAAACATTTCTCAAAATCAGATTCTATGAAACTTTTTGAAATACTAGTTTCGGTCAAAAATCGTAGTATATTATACACAATTTTATACTAGTTTCGTTCAAAAAATCAAATAAAATCGAGGATTGTTCGAAATGCAACGAAACTTTTCAGATCCTTTCTATATGGTACTAGAGAAGGTTATGATGCAAGTCCAAGCAAAAAAATATCTCAAAATTAGATTCTATTAAAATTTTTGTAATACTAGTTTCGTTAAACAATCGTAGTCTATTATACACAATTTATACTAGTTTCGATTAAAAAATCTATTAAAATCCAGGATTGTTCGAAATTCCATGAAACTTTTCAGATCCTTTCTATATGTTATTAGGGAAGGTTATGATGCAAGTCCAAGCAAAAAAATTTCTCAAAATTAGATTCTATGAAACTTTTTGAAATACTAGTTTCGGTCAAAAATCGTAGTATATTATACACAATTTATACTATTTTTGGTTAAAAATCTAATTAAATTAATGATTGTTCGAAATTCCTTGAAAATTTTCAGATCCTTTCTATATTGTATTAGGGATGGTTATGATGCAAGTCCAAGCAAAAACATTTCTCAAAATCAGATTCTATGAAACTTTTTGAAATACTAGTTTCGGTCAAAAATCGTAGTATATTGTACACAATTTTATACTAGTTTCGTTCAAAAAATCAAATTAAATCGAGGATTGTTCAAAATGCTACAAAACTTTTCAGATCCTTTCTATATGGTACTAGAGAAGGTTATGATGCAAGTCCAAGCAAAAAAAATTCTCAAAATTAGATTCTATGAAACTTTTTGAAATACTAGTTTCGGTCAAAAATCGTAGTATATTATACACAATTTATACTATTTTTGGTCAAAAAATCAAATTAAATTGATGATTGTTCGACATTCCATGAAACTTTTCAGATCCTTTCTATATGATATTAGGGAAGGTTATGATGCAAGTCTAAGCAAACACATTTCTCAAAATCAGATTCTATGAAACTTTTTGAAATACTAGTTTCGGTAAACAATCGCAGTATATTATACACAATTTATACTAGTTTCGGTCAAAAAATCTAATTAAATCGAGTATTGTTCGAAATTCCATGAAACTTTTCAGATCCTTTCTATATGGTATTAGGGAAGGTTATGATGCAAGTCCAAGCAAAATTTTTTCTCAAAATTAGATTCTATGAAACTTTTTGAAATACTAGTTTCGGTCAAAATTCGTAGTATATTATACACAATTTATACTATTTTTGGTCAAAAAATCAAATTAAATTGATGATTGTTCGAAATTCCATGAAACTTTTCAGATCCTTTCTATATGGTATTAGGGAAGGTTATGATGCAAGTCCAAGCAAAAACATTTCTCAAAATCAGATTCTATGAAACTTTTTGAAATACTAGTTTCGGTCAAAAATCGTAGTATATTATACACAATTTATACTATTTTTGGTCAAAAAATCAAATTAAATTGATGATTGTTCGACATTCCATGAAACTTTTCAGATTCTTTCTATATGGTATTAGGGAAGGTTATGATGCAAGTCTAAGCAAACATATTTCTCAAAATCAGATTCTATGAAACTTTTTGAAATACTAGTTTCGGTAAACAATCGTAGTATATTATACACAATTTATACTAGTTTCGGTCAAAAAATCTAATTAAATCGAGTATTGTTTGAAATTCCATTAAACTTTTCAGATCCTTTCTATATGGTATTAGGGAAGGTTATGATGCAAGTCCAAGCAAAAAAATTTCTCAAAATTAGATTCTATGAAACTTTTTGAAATACTAGTTTCGGTCAAAATTCGTAGTATATTATACACAATTTATACTATTTTTGGTCAAAAATCAAATCAAATTGATGATTGTTCGAAATTCCATGAAACTTTTCAGATCCTTTCTATATGGTATTAGGGATGGTTATGATGCAAGTCCAAGCAAAAACATTTCTCAAAATCAGATTCTATGAAACTTTTTGAAATACTAGTTTCGGTCAAAAATCGTAGTATATTATACACAATTTAATACTAGTTTGGTTCAAAAAATCAAATTAAATCGAGGATTGTTCGAAATGCTACGAAACTTTTCAGATCCTTTCTATATGGTACTAGAGAAGGTTATGATGCAAGTCCAAGCAAAAAAATATCTCAAAATTAGATTCTATTAAAATTTTTGTAATACTAGTTTCGTTAAACAATCGTAGTATATTATACACAATTTATACTAGTTTCGATTAAAAAATCTATTTAAATCCAGGATTGTTCGAAATTCCATGAAACTTTTCAGATCCTTTCTATATGTTATTAGGGAAGGTTATGATGCAAGTCCAAGCAAAAAAATTTCTCAAAATTAGATTCTATGAAACTTTTTGAAATACTAGTTTCGGTCAAAAATCGTAGTATATTATACACAATTTATACAATTTTGGGTCAAAAATCAAATTAAATTGATGATTGTTCGAAATTCCATGAAACTTTTCAGATCCTTTCTATATTGTATTAGGGATGGTTATGATGCAAGTCCAAGCAAAAACATTTCTCAAAATCAGATTCTATGAAACTTTTTGAAATACTAGTTTCGGTCAAAAATCGTAGTATATTATACACAATTTTATACTAGTTTCGTTCAAAAAATCAAATTAAATCGAGGATTGTTCGAAATGCAACGAAACTTTTCAGATCCTTTCTATATGGTACTAGAGAAGGTTATGATGCAAGTCCAAGCAAAAAAATATCTCAAAATTAGATTCTATTAAAATTTTTGTAATACTAGTTTCGTTAAACAATCGTAGTCTATTATACACAATTTATACTAGTTTCGATTAAAAAATCTATTAAAATCCAGGATTGTTCGAAATTCCATGAAACTTTTCAGATCCTTTCTATATGTTATTAGGGAAGGTTATGATGCAAGTCCAAGCAAAAAAATTTCTCAAAATTAGATTCTATGAAACTTTTTGAAATACTAGTTTCGGTCAAAAATCGTAGTATATTATACACAATTTATACAATTTTGGGTCAAAAATCAAATTAAATTGATGATTGTTCGAAATTCCATGAAACTTTTCAGATCCTTTCTATATTGTATTAGGGATGGTTATGATGCAAGTCCAAGCAAAAACATTTCTCAAAATCAGATTCTATGAAACTTTTTGAAATACTAGTTTCGGTCAAAAATCGTAGTATATTATACACAATTTTATACTAGTTTCGTTCAAAAAATCAAATTAAATCGAGGATTGTTCGAAATGCAACGAAACTTTTCAGATCCTTTCTATATGGTACTAGAGAAGGTTATGATGCAAGTCCAAGCAAAAAAATATCTCAAAATTAGATTCTATTAAAATTTTTGTAATACTAGTTTCGTTAAACAATCGTAGTCTATTATACACAATTTATACTAGTTTCGATTAAAAAATCTATTAAAATCCAGGATTGTTCGAAATTCCATGAAACTTTTCAGATCCTTTCTATATGTTATTAGGGAAGGTTATGATGCAAGTCCAAGCAAAAAAATTTCTCAAAATTAGATTCTATGAAACTTTTTGAAATACTAGTTTCGGTCAAAAATCGTAGTATATTATACACAATTTATACTATTTTTGGTTAAAAATCAAATTAAATTGATGATTGTTCGAAATTCCTTGAAAATTTCCAGATCCTTTCTATATTGTATTAGGGATGGTTATGATGCAAGTCCAAGCAAAAACATTTCTCAAAATCAGATTCTATGAAACTTTTTGAAATACTAGTTTCGGTCAAAAATCGTAGTATATTGTACACAATTTTATACTAGTTTCGTTCAAAAAATCAAATTAAATCGAGGATTGTTCAAAATGCTACAAAACTTTTCAGATCCTTTCTATATGGTACTAGAGAAGGTTATGATGCAAGTCCAAGCAAAACAAATTCTCAAAATTAGATTCTATGAAACTTTTTGAAATACTAGTTTCGGTCAAAAATCGTAGTATATTATACACAATTTATACTATTTTTGGTCAAAAAATCAAATTAAATTGATGATTGTTCGACATTCCATGAAACTTTTCAGATCCTTTCTATATGATATTAGGGAAGGTTATGATGCGAGTCTAAGCAAACACATTTCTCAAAATCAGATTCTATGAAACTTTTTGAAATACTAGTTTCGGTAAACAATCGTAGTATATTATACACAATTTATACTAGTTTCGGTCAAAAAATCTAATTAAATCGAGTATTGTTCGAAATTCCATGAAACTTTTCAGATCCTTTCTATATGGTATTAGGGAAGGTTATGATGCAAGTCCAAGCAAAATTTTTTCTCAAAATTAGATTCTATGAAACTTTTTGAAATACTAGTTTCGGTCAAAATTCCTAGTATATTATACACAATTTATACTATTTTTGGTCAAAAAATCAAATTAAATTGATGATTGTTCGAAATTCCATGAAACTTTTCAGATCCTTTCTATATGGTATTAGGGATGGTTATGATGCAAGTCCAAGCAAAAACATTTCTCAAAATCAGATTCTATGAAACTTTTTGAAATACTAGTTTCGGTCAAAAATCGTAGTATATTATACACAATTTATACTATTTTTGGTCAAAAAATCAAATTAAATTGATGATTGTTCGACATTCCATGAAACTTTTCAGATTCTTTCTATATGGTATTAGGGAAGGTTATGATGCAAGTCTAAGCAAACATATTTCTCAAAATCAGATTCTATGAAACTTTTTGAAATACTAGTTTCGGTAAACAATCGTAGTATATTATACACAATTTATACTAGTTTCGGTCAAAAAATCTAATTAAATCGAGTATTGTTCGAAATTCCATGAAACTTTTCAGATCCTTTCTATATGGTATTAGGGAAGGTTATGATGCAAGTCCAAGCAAAAAAATTTCTCAAAATTAGATTCTATGAAACTTTTTGAAATACTAGTTTCGGTCAAAATTCGTAGTATATTATACACAATTTATACTATTTTTGGTCAAAAATCAAATTAAATTGATGATTGTTCGAAATTCCATGAAACTTTTCAGATCCTTTCTATATGGTATTAGGGATGGTTATGATGCAAGTCTAAGCAAAAACATTTCTCAAAATCAGATTCTATGAAACTTTTTGAAATACTAGTTTCGGTCAAAAATCGTAGTATATTATACACAATTTAATACTAGTTTGGTTCAAAAAATCAAATTAAATCGAGGATTGTTCGAAATGCAACGAAACTTTTCAGATCCTTTCTATATGGTACTAGAGAAGGTTATGATGCAAGTCCAAGCAAAAAAATATCTCAAAATTAGATTCTATTAAAATTTTTGTAATACTAGTTTCGTTAAACAATCGTAGTATATTATACACAATTTATACTAGTTTCGATTAAAAAATCTATTTAAATCCAGGATTGTTCGAAATTCCATGAAACTTTTCAGATCCTTTCTATATGTTATTAGGGAAGGTTATGATGCAAGTCCAAGCAAAAAAATTTCTCAAAATTAGATTCTATGAAACTTTTTGAAATACTAGTTTCGGTCAAAAATCGTAGTATATTATACACAATTTATACAATTTTTGGTCAAAAATCAAATTAAATTGATGATTGTTCGAAATTCCATGAAACTTTTCAGATCCTTTCTATATTGTATTAGGGATGGTTATGATGCAAGTCCAAGCAAAAACATTTCTCAAAATCAGATTCTATGAAACTTTTTGAAATACTAGTTTCGGTCAAAAATCGTAGTATATTATACACAATTTTATACTAGTTTCATTCAAAAAATCAAATTAAATCGAGGATTGTTCGAAATGCTACGATACTTTTCAGATCCTTTCTATATGGTACTAGAGAAGGTTATGATGCAAGTCCAAGCAAAAAAATATCTCAAAATTAGATTCTATGAAAATTTTTGAAATACTAGTTTCGTTAAACAATCGTAGTATATTATACACAATTTATATTAGTTTCGATTAAAAAATCTATTTAAATCAAGGATTGTTCGAAATTCCATGAAACTTTTCAGATCCTTTCTATATGGTATTAGAGAAGGTTATGATGCAAGTCCAAGCAAATAAATTTCTCAAAATTAGATTCTATGAAACTTTTTGAAATACTAGTTTCGGTCAAAAATCGTAGTATATTATACACAATTTATACAATTTTTGGTTAAAAATCAAATTAAATTGATGATTGTTCGAAATTCCATGAAACTTTTTAGATCCTTTCTATATTGTATTAGGGATGGTTATGATGCAAGTCCAAGCAAAAACATTTCTCAAAATCAGATTCTATGAAACTTTTTGAAATACTAGTTTCGTTCAAAAATCGTAGTATATTATACACAATTTATACTAGTTTCGTTCAAAAAATCAAATAAAATCGAGGATTGTTCGAAATGCTACGATACTTTTCAGATCCTTTCTATATGGTACTAGAGAAGGTTATGATGCAAGTCCAAGCAAAAAAATATCTCAAAATTAGATTCTATGAAAATTTTTGAAATACTAGTTTCGTTAAACAATCGTAGTATTTTATACACAATTTATATTAGTTTCGATTAAAAAATCTATTTAAATCAAGGATTGTTCGAAATTCCATGAAACTTTTCAGATCCTTTCTATATGGTATTAGAGAAGGTTATGATGCAAGTCCAAGCAAAAAAATTTCTCAAAATTAGATTCTATGAAACTTTTTGAAATACTAGTTTCGGTCAAAAATCGTAGTATATTATACACAATTTATACAATTTTTGGTTAAAAATCAAATTAAATTGATGATTGTTCGAAATTCCATGAAACTTTTTAGATCCTTTCTATATTGTATTAGGGATGGTTATGATGCAAGTCCAAGCAAAAACATTTCTCAAAATCAGATTCTATGAAACTTTTTGAAATACTAGTTTCGGTCAAAAATCGTAGTATATTATACACTATTTATACTAGTTTCGTTCAAAAAATCAAATTAAATCGAGGATTGTTCGAAATGCTACGAAACTTTTCAGATCCTTTCTATATGGTACTAGAGAAGGTTATGATGCAAGTCCAAGCAAAAAAATATCTCAAAATTAGATTATAATAAAATTGTTGTAATACTAGTTTCGTTAAACAATCGTAGTATATTATACACAATTTATACTAGTTTCGATTAAAAAATCTATTTAAATCCAGGAATTTTCGAAATTCCATGAAACTTTTCAGATCCTTTCTATATGTTATTAGGGAAGGTTATGATGCAAGTCCAAGCAAAAAAATTTCTCAAAATTAGATTCTATGAAACTTTTTGAAATACTAGTTTCGGTCAAAAGTCGTAGTATATTATACATAATTTATACTATTTTTGGTAAATAAATCAAATTAAATTGATGATTGTTCGAAATTCCATGAAACTTTTCAGATCCTTTCTATATGGTATTAGGGATGGTTATGATGCAAGTCCAAGCAAAAACATTTCTCAAAATCAGATTCTATGAAACTTTTTGAAATACTAGTTTCGGTCAAAAATCGTAGTATATTATACACAATTTAATACTAGTTTGGTTCAAAAAATCAAATTAAATCGAGGATTGTTCGAAATGCAACGAAACTTTTCAGATCCTTTCTATATGGTACTAGAGAAGGTTATGATGCAAGTCCAAGCAAAAAAATATCTCAAAATTAGATTCTATTAAAATTTTTGTAATACTAGTTTCGTTAAACAATCGTAGTATATTATACACAATTTATACTAGTTTCGATTAAAAAATCTATTTAAATCTAGGATTGTTCGAAATTCCATGAAACTTTTCAGATCCTTTCTATATGTTATTAGGGAAGGTTATGATGCAAGTCCAAGCAAAAAAATTTCTCAAAATTAGATTCTATGAAACTTTTTGAAATACTAGTTTCGGTCAAAAATCGTAGTATATTATACACAATTTATACTATTTTTGGTTAAAAATCAAATTAAATTGATGTTTGTTCGAAATTCCATGAAAATTTTCAGATCCTTTCTATATTGTATTAGGGATGGTTATGATGCAAGTCCAAAAAAAAACATTCCTCAAAATCAGATTCTATGAAACTTTTTGAAATACTAGTTTCGGTCAAAAATCGTAGTATATTATACACAATTTTATACTAGTTTCGTTCAAAAAATCAAATTAAATCGAGGATTGTTCGAAATGCTACAAAACTTTTCAGATCCTTTCTATATGGTACTAGAGAAGGTTATGATGCAAGTCCAAGCAAAAAAAATTCTCAAAATTAGATTCTATGAAACTTTTTGAAATACTAGTTTCGGTCAAAAATCGTAGTATATTATACACAATTTATACTATTTTTGGTCAAAAAATCAAATTAAATTGATGATTGTTCGACATTCCATGAAACTCTTCAGATTCTTTCTATATGGTATTAGGGAAGGTTATGATGCAAGTCTAAGCAAACATATTTCTCAAAATCAGATTCTATGAAACTTTTTGAAATACTAGTTTCGGTAAACAATCGTAGTATATTATACACAATTTATACTAGTTTCGGTCAAAAAATCTAATTAAATCGAGTATTGTTCGAAATTCCATGAAACTTTTCAGATCCTTCCAAATGGTATTAGGGAAGGTTATGATGCAAGTCCAAGCAAAAAATTTTCTCAAAATTAGATTCTATGAAAGTTTTTGAAATACTAGTTTCGGTCAAAATTCGTAGTATATTATACACAATTTATACTATTTTTGGTCAAAAAATCAAATTAAATTGATGATTGTTCGAAATTCCATGAAACTTTTCAGATCCTTTCTATATGGTATTAGGGATGGTTATGATGCAAGTCCAAGCAAAAACATTTCTCAAAATCAGATTCTATGAAACTTTTTGAAATACTAGTTTCGGTCAAAAATCGTAGTATATTATACACAATTTAATACTAGTTTGGTTCAAAAAATCAAATTAAATCGAGGATTGTTCGAAATGCTACGAAACTTTTCAGATCCTTTCTATATGGTACTAGAGAAGGTTATGATGCAAGTCCAAGCAAAAAAATATCTCAAAATTAGATTATAATAAAATTTTTGTAATACTAGTTTCGTTAAACAATCGTAGTATATTATACACAATTTATACTTGTTTCGATTAAAAAATCTATTTAAATCCAGGATTGTTCGAAATTCCATGAAACTTTTCAGATCCTTTCTATATGTTATTAGGGAAGGTTATGATGCAAGTCCAAGCAAAAAAATTTCTCAAAATTAGATTCTATGAAACTTTTTGAAATACTAGTTTCGGTCAAAAGTCGTAGTATATTATACACAATTTATACTATTTTTGGTCAAAAAATCAAATTAAATTGATGATTGTTCGAAATTCCATGAAACTTTTCAGATCCTTTCTATATGGTATTAGGGATGGTTATGATGCAAGTCCAAGCAAAAACATTTCTCAAAATCAGATTCTATGAAACTTTTTGAAATACTAGTTTCGGTCAAAAATCGTAGTATATTATACACAATTTAATACTAGTTTCGGTCAAAAAATCTAATTAAATCGAGTATTGTTCGAAATTCCATGAAACTTTTCAGATCCTTTCTATATGGTATTAGGGAAGGTTATGATGCAAGTCCTAGCAAAAAAATATCTCAAAATTAGATTCTATTAAAATTTTTGTAATACTAGTTTCGTTAAACAATCGTAGTATATTATACACAATTTATACTAGTTTCGATTAAAAAATCTATTTAAATCCAGGATTGTTCGAAATTCTATGAAACTTTTCAAATCCTTTCTATATGTTATTAGAGAAGGTTATGATGCAAGTCCAAGCAAAAAAATTTCTAAAAATTAGATTCTATGAAACTTTTTGAAATACTAGTTTCGGTCAAAAATCGTAGTATATTATACACAATTTATACAATTTTTGGTCAAAAATCAAATTAAATTGATGATTGTTCGAAATTCCATGAAACTTTTCAGATCCTTTCTATATTGTATTAGGGATGGTTATGATGCAAGTCCAAGCAAAAACATTTCTCAAAATCAGATTCTATGAAAATTTTTGAAATACTAGTTTCGGTCAAAAATCGTAGTATATTATACACAATTTTATACTAGTTTCATTCAAAAAATCAAATTAAATCGAGGATTGTTCGAAATACTACGAAACTTTTCAGATCCTTTCTATATGGTACTAGAGAAGGTTATGATGCAAGTCCAAGCAAAAAAATATCTCAAAATTATATTCTATGAAATTTTTTGAAATACTAGTTTCGTTAAACAATCGTAGTATATTATACACAATTTATATTAGTTTCGATTAAAAAATCTATTATAATCAAGGATTGTTCGAAATTCCATGAAACTTTTCAGATTCTTACTATATGTTATTAGGGAAGGTTATGATGCAAGTCCAAGCAAAAAAAATTCTCAAAATTAGATTCTATGAAACTTTTTGAAATACTAGTTTCGGTCAAAAATCGTAGTATATTATACACAATTTATACTATTTTTGGTCAAAAAATCAAATTCAATTGATGATTGTTCGACATTCCATTAAACTTTTCAGATCCTTTCTATATGGTATTAGGGAAGGTTATGATGCAAGTCTATGCAAACACATTTCTCAAAATCCGATTCTATGAAACTTTTTGAAATATTAGTTTCGGTAAACAATCGTAGTATATTATACACAATTTATACTAGTTTCGGTCAAAAAATCTAATTAAATCGAGTATTGTTCGAAATTCCATGAAACTTTTCAGATCCTTTCTATATGGTATTAGGGAAGGTTATGATGCAAGTCAAAGCAAAAAATTTTCTCAAAATTAGATTCTATGAAACTTTTTGAAATACTAGTTTCGGTCAAAATTCGTAGTATATTATACACAATTTATACTATTTTTGGTCAAAAAATCAAATTAAATTGATGATTGTTCGAAATTCCATGAAACTTTTCAGATCCTTTCTATATGGTATTAGGGATGGTTATGATGCAAGTCCAAGCAAAAACATTTCTCAAAATCAGATTCTATGAAACTTTTTGAAATACTAGTTTCGGTCAAAAATCGTAGTTTATTATACACAATTTAATACTAGTTTGGTTCAAAAAATCAGATTAAATCGAGGATTGTTCGAAATGCTACGAAACTTTTCAGATCCTTTCTATATGGTACTAGAGAAGGTTATGATGCAAGTCCAAGCAAAAAAATATCTCAAAATTAGATTATAATAAAATTTTTGTAATACTAGTTTCGTTAAACATTCGTAGTATATTATACACAATTTATACTAGTTTCGATTAAAAAATCTATTTAAATCCAGGATTGTTCGAAATTCCATGAAACTTTTCAGATCCTTTCTATATGTTATTAGGGAAGGTTATGATGCAAGTCCAAGCAAAAAAATTTCTCAAAATTAGATTCTATGAAACTTTTTGAAATACTAGTTTCGGTCAAAAGTCGTAGTATATTATACACAATTTATACTATTTTTGGTCAAAAAATCAAATTAAATTGATGATTGTTCGAAATTCCATGAAACGTTTCAGATCCTTTCTATATGGTATTAGGGATGGTTATGATGCAAGTCCAAGCAAAAACATTTCTCAAAATCAGATTCTATGAAACTTTTTGAAATACTAGTTTCGGTCAAAAATCGTAGTATATTATACACAATTTAATACTAGTTTGGTTCAAAAAATCAAATTAAATCGAGGATTGTTCGAAATGCAACGAAACTTTTCAGATCCTTTCTATATGGTACTAGAGAAGGTTATGATGCAAGTCCAAGCAAAAAAATATCTCAAAATTAGATTCTATTAAAATTTTTGTAATACTAGTTTCGTTAAACAATCGTAGTATATTATACACAATTTATACTAGTTTCGATTAAAAAATCTATTTAAATCTAGGATTGTTCGAAATTCCATGAAACTTTTCAGATCCTTTCTATATGTTATTAGGGAAGGTTATGATGCAAGTCCAAGTAAAAAAATTTCTCAAAATTAGATTCTATGAAACTTTTTGAAATACTAGTTTCGGTCAAAAATCGTAGTATATTATACACAATTTATACTATTTTTGGTTAAAAATCAAATTAAATTGATGTTTGTTCGAAATTCCATGAAAATTTTCAGATCCTTTCTATATTGTATTAGGGATGGTTATGATGCAAGTCCAAAAAAAAACATTTCTCAAAATCAGATTCTATGAAACTTTTTGAAATACTAGTTTCGGTCAAAAATCGTAGTATATTATACACAATTTTATACTAGTTTCGTTCAAAAAATCAAATTAAATCGAGGATTGTTCGAAATGCTACAAAACTTTTCAGATCCTTTCTATATGGTACTAGAGAAGGTTATGATGCAAGTCCAAGCAAAAAAAATTCTCAAAATTAGATTCTATGAAACTTTTTGAAATACTAGTTTCGGTCAAAAATCGTAGTATATTATACACAATTTATACTATTTTTGGTCAAAAAATCAAATTAAATTGATGATTGTTCGACATTCCATGAAACTCTTCAGATTCTTTCTATATGGTATTAGGGAAGGTTATGATGCAAGTCTAAGCAAACATATTTCTCAAAATCAGATTCTATGAAACTTTTTGAAATACTAGTTTCGGTAAACAATCGTAGTATATTATACACAATTTATACTAGTTTCGGTCAAAAAATCTAATTAAATCGAGTATTGTTCTAAATTCCATGAAACTTTTCAGATCCTTCCAAATGGTATTAGGGAAGGTTATGATGCAAGTCCAAGCAAAAAATTTTCTCAAAATTAGATTCTATGAAACTTTTTGAAATACTAGTTTCGGTCAAAATTCGTAGTATATTATACACAATTTATACTATTTTTGGTCAAAAAATCAAATTAAATTGATGATTGTTCGAAATTCCATGAAACTTTTCAGATCCTTTCTATATGGTATTAGGGATGGTTATGATGCAAGTCCAAGCAAAAACATTTCTCAAAATCAGATTCTATGAAACTTTTTGAAATACTAGTTTCGGTCAAAAATCGTAGTATATTATACACAATTTAATACTAGTTTGGTTCAAAAAATCAAATTAAATCGAGGATTGTTCGAAATGCTACGAAACTTTTCAGATCCTTTCTATATGGTACTAGAGAAGGTTATGATGCAAGTCCAAGCAAAAAAATATCTCAAAATTAGATTATAATAAAATTTTTGTAATACTAGTTTCGTTAAACAATCGTAGTATATTATACACAATTTATACTTGTTTCGATTAAAAAATCTATTTAAATCCAGGATTGTTCGAAATTCCATGAAACTTTTCAGATCCTTTCTATATGTTATTAGGGAAGGTTATGATGCAAGTCCAAGCAAAAAAATTTCTCAAAATTAGATTCTATGAAACTTTTTGAAATACTAGTTTCGGTCAAAAGTCGTAGTATATTATACACAATTTATACTATTTTTGGTCAAAAAATCAAATTAAATTGATGATTGTTCGAAATTCCATGAAATTTTTCAGATCCTTTCTATATGGTATTAGGGATGGTTATGATGCAAGTCCAAGCAAAAACATTTCTCAAAATCAGATTCTATGAAACTTTTTGAAATACTAGTTTCGGTCAAAAATCGTAGTATATTATACACAATTTAATACTAGTTTCGGTCAAAAAATCTAATTAAATCGAGTATTGTTCGAAATTCCATGAAACTTTTCAGATCCTTTCTATATGGTATTAGGGAAGGTTATGATGCAAGTCCAAGCAAAAAAATATCTCAAAATTAGATTCTATTAAAAATTTTGTAATACTAGTTTCGTTAAACAATCGTAGTATATTATACACAATTTATACTAGTTTCGATTAAAAAATCTATTTAAATCCAGGATTGTTCGAAATTCCATGAAACTTTTCAAATCCTTTCTATATGTTATTAGGGAAGGTTGTGATGCAAGTCCAAGCAAAAAAATTTCTCAAAATTAGATTCTATGAAACTTTTTGAAATACTAGTTTCGGTCAAAAATCGTAGTACATTATACACAATTTATACAATTTTTGGTCAAAAATCAAATTAAATTGATGATTGTTCGAAATTCCATGAAACTTTTCAGATCCTTTCTATATTGTATTAGGGATGGTTATGATGCAAGTCCAAGCAAAAACATTTCTCAAAATCAGATTCTATGAAAATTTTTGAAATACTAGTTTCGGTCAAAAATCGTAGTATATTATACACAATTTTATACTAGTTTCATTCAAAAAATCAAATTAAATCGAGGATTGTTCGAAATACTACGAAACTTTTCAGATCCTTTCTATATGGTACTAGAGAAGGTTATGATGCAAGTCCAAGCAAAAAAATATCTCAAAATTATATTCTATGATATTTTTTGAAATACTAGTTTCGTTAAACAATCGTAGTATATTATACACAATTTATATTAGTTTCGATTAAAAAATCTATTTAAATCAAGGATTGTTCGAAATTCCATGAAACTTTTCAGATTCTTACTATATGTTATTAGGGAAGGTTATGATGCAAGTCCAAGCAAAAAAAATTCTCAAAATTAGATTCTATGAAACTTTTTGAAATACTAGTTTCAGTCAAAAGTCGTAGTATATTATACACAATTTATACTATTTTTGGTCAAAAAATCAAATTAAATTGATGATTGTTCGACATTCCATTAAACTTTTCAGATCCTTTCTATATGGTATTAGGGAAGGTTATGATGCAAGTCTATGCAAACACATTTCTCAAAATCCGATTCTATGAAACTTTTTGAAATATTAGTTTCGGTAAACAATCGTAGTATATTATACACAATTTATACTAGTTTCGGTCAAAAAATCTAATTAAATCGAGTATTGTTCGAAATTCCATGAAACTTTTCAGATCCTTTCTATATGGTATTAGGGAAGGTTATGATGCAAGTCCAAGCAAAAAATTTTCTCAAAATTAGATTCTATGAAAATTTTTGAAATACTAGTTTCGGTCAAAATTCGTAGTATATTATACACAATTTATACTATTTTTGGTTAAAAAATCAAATTAAATTGATGATTGTTCGAAATTCCATGAAACTTTTCAGATCCTTTCTATATGGTATTAGGGATGGTTATGATGCAAGTCCAAGCAAAAACATTTCTCAAAATCAGATTCTATGAAACTTTTTGAAATACTAGTTTCGGTCAAAAATCGTAGTATATTATACACAATTTAATACTAGTTTGGTTCAAAAAATCAGATTAAATCGAGGATTGTTCGAAATGCTACGAAACTTTTCAGATCCTTTCTATATGGTACTAGAGAAGGTTATGATGCAAGTCCAAGCAAAAAAATATCTCAAAATTAGATTCTATTAAAAATTTTGTAATACTAGTTTCGTTAAACAATCGTAGTATATTATACACAATTTATACTAGTTTCGATTAAAAAATCTATTTAAATCCAGGATTGTTCGAAATTCCATGAAACTTTTCAAATCCTTTCTATATGTTATTAGGGAAGGTTGTGATGCAAGTCCAAGCAAAAAAATTTCTCAAAATTAGATTCTATGAAACTTTTTGAAATACTAGTTTCGGTCAAAAATCGTAGTACATTATACACAATTTATACAATTTTTGGTCAAAAATCAAATTAAATTGATGATTGTTCGAAATTCCATGAAACTTTTCAGATCCTTTCTATATTGTATTAGGGATGGTTATGATGCAAGTCCAAGCAAAAACATTTCTCAAAATCAGATTCTATGAAAATTTTTGAAATACTAGTTTCGGTCAAAAATCGTAGTATATTATACACAATTTTATACTAGTTTCATTCAAAAAATCAAATTAAATCGAGGATTGTTCGAAATACTACGAAACTTTTCAGATCCTTTCTATATGGTACTAGAGAAGGTTATGATGCAAGTCCAAGCAAAAAAATATCTCAAAATTATATTCTATGATATTTTTTGAAATACTAGTTTCGTTAAACAATCGTAGTATATTATACACAATTTATATTAGTTTCGATTAAAAAATCTATTTAAATCAAGGATTGTTCGAAATTCCATGAAACTTTTCAGATTCTTACTATATGTTATTAGGGAAGGTTATGATGCAAGTCCAAGCAAAAAAAATTCTCAAAATTAGATTCTATGAAACTTTTTGAAATACTAGTTTCAGTCAAAAGTCGTAGTATATTATACACAATTTATACTATTTTTGGTCAAAAAATCAAATTAAATTGATGATTGTTCGACATTCCATTAAACTTTTCAGATCCTTTCTATATGGTATTAGGGAAGGTTATGATGCAAGTCTATGCAAACACATTTCTCAAAATCCGATTCTATGAAACTTTTTGAAATATTAGTTTCGGTAAACAATCGTAGTATATTATACACAATTTATACTAGTTTCGGTCAAAAAATCTAATTAAATCGAGTATTGTTCGAAATTCCATGAAACTTTTCAGATCCTTTCTATATGGTATTAGGGAAGGTTATGATGCAAGTCCAAGCAAAAAATTTTCTCAAAATTAGATTCTATGAAAATTTTTGAAATACTAGTTTCGGTCAAAATTCGTAGTATATTATACACAATTTATACTATTTTTG
This sequence comes from Lathyrus aphaca, assembly GCA_963966055.1. Classification (NCBI taxonomy): domain Eukaryota; kingdom Viridiplantae; phylum Streptophyta; class Magnoliopsida; order Fabales; family Fabaceae; genus Lathyrus; species Lathyrus aphaca. The sequence goes on from OZ014523.1 coordinate 35,399,803, forward strand.
GTTAAAAAATCAAATTAAATTGATGATTGTTCGAAATTCCATGAAACTTTTCAGATCCTTTCTATATGGTATTAGGGATGGTTATGATGCAAGTCCAAGCAAAAACATTTCTCAAAATCAGATTCTATGAAACTTTTTGAAATACTAGTTTCGGTCAAAAATCGTAGTATATTATACACAATTTAATACTAGTTTGGTTCAAAAAATCAGATTAAATCGAGGATTGTTCGAAATGCTACGAAACTTTTCAGATCCTTTCTATATGGTACTAGAGAAGGTTATGATGCAAGTCCAAGCAAAAAAATATCTCAAAATTAGATTATAATAAAAAATTTGTAATACTAGTTTCGTTAAACAATCGTAGTATATTATACACAATTTATACTAGTTTCGATTAAAAAATCTATTTAAATCCAGGATTGTTCGAAATTCCATGAAACTTTTCAGATCCTTTCTATATGTTATTAGGGAAGGTTATGATGCAAGTCCAAGCAAAAAAATTTCTCAAAATTAGATTCTATGAAACTTTTTGAAATACTAGTTTCGGTCAAAAGTCGTAGTATATTATACACAATTTATACTATTTTTGGTCAAAAAATCAAATTAAATTGATGATTGTTCGAAATTCCATGAAACGTTTCAGATCCTTTCTATATGGTATTAGGGATGGTTATGATGCAAGTCCAAGCAAAAACATTTCTCAAAATCAGATTCTATGAAACTTTTTGAAATACTAGTTTCGGTCAAAAATCGTAGTATATTATACACAACTTAATACTAGTTTGGTTCAAAAAATCAAATTAAATCGAGGATTGTTCGAAATGCAACAAAACTTTTCAGATCCTTTCTATATGGTACTAGAGAAGGTTATGATGCAAGTCCAAGCAAAAAAATATCTCAAAATTAGATTCTATTAAAATTTTTGTAATACTATTTTCGTTAAACAATCGTAGTATATTATACACAATTTATACTAGTTTCGATTAAAAAATCTATTTAAATCCAGGATTGTTCGAAATTCCATGAAACTTTTCAGATCCTTTCTATATGTTATCAGGGAAGGTTATGATGCAAGTCCAAGCAAAAAAATTTCTCAAAATTAGATTCTATGAAACTTTTTGAAATACTAGTTTCGGTCAAAAATCATAGTATATTATACACAATTTATACAATTTTTGGTCAAAAATCAAATTAAATTGATGATTGTTCGAAATTCCATGAAACTTTTCAGATCCTTTCTATATTGTATTAGGGATGGTTATGATGCAAGTCCAAGCAAAAACATTTCTCAAAATCAGATTCTATGAAAATTTTTGAAATACTAGTTTCGGTCAAAAATCGTAGTATATTATACACAATTTTATACTAGTTTCGTTCAAAAAATCAAATTAAATCGAGGATTGTTCGAAATGCTACGAAACTTTTCAGATCCTTTCTATATGGTACTAGAGAAGGTTATGATGCAAGTCCAAGCAAAAAAATATCTCGAAATTAGATTCTATGAAACTTTTTGAAATACGTTTCGGTCAAAAATCGTAGTATATTATACACAATTTATACTATTTTTGGTCAAAAAATCAAATTAAATTGATGATTGTTCGACATTCCATGAAACTTTTCAGATCCTTTCTATATGGTATTAGGGAAGGTTATGATGCAAGTCTAAGCAAAAACATTTCTCAAAATCAGATTCTATGAAAATTTTTGAAATACTAGTTTCGGTAAACAATCGTAGTACATTATACACAATTTATACTAGTTTCGGTCAAAAAATCTAATTAAATCGAGGATTGTTCGAAATTCCATGAAACTTTTCAGATCCTTTCTATATGGTATTAGGGAAGGTTATGATGCAAGTCCAAGCAAAATTTTTTCTCAAAATTAGATTCTATGAAACTTTTTGAAATATTAGTTTCGGTCAAAATTCGTAGTATATTATACACAATTTATACTATTTTTGGTCAAAAAATCAAATTAAATTGATGATTGTTCGAAATTCCATGAAACTTTTCAGATCCTTTCTATATGGTATTAAGGATGGTTATGATGCAAGTCCAAGCAAAAACATTTCTCAAAATCAGATTCTATGAAACTTTTTGAAATACTAGTTTCGGTCAAAAATCGTAGTATATTATACACAATTTATACTAGTTTGGTTCAAAAAATCAAATTAAATCGAGGATTATTCGAAATGCTACGAAACTTTTCAGATCCTTTCTATATGGTACTAGAGAAGGTTATGATGCAAGTCCAAGCAAAAAAATATCTCGAAATTAGATTCTATGAAACTTTTTGAAATACGTTTCGGTCAAAAATCGTAGTATATTATACACAATTTATACTATTTTTGGTCAAAAAATCAAATTAAATTGATGATTGTTCGACATTCCATGAAACTTTTCAGATCCTTTCTATATGGTATTAAGGATGGTTATGATGCAAGTCTAAGCAAAAACATTTCTCAAAATCAGATTCTATGAAAATTTTTGAAATACTAGTTTCGGTAAACAATCGTAGTACATTATACACAATTTATACTAGTTTCGGTCAAAAAATCTAATTAAATCGAGGATTGTTCGAAATTCCATGAAACGTTTCAGATCCTTTCTATATGGTATTAGGGAAGGTTATGATGCAAGTCCAAGCAAAATTTTTTCTCAAAATTAGATTCTATGAAACTTTTTGAAATATTAGTTTCGGTCAAAATTCGTAGTATATTATACACAATTTATACTATTTTTGGTCAAAAAATCAAATTAAGTTGATGATTGTTCGAAATTCCATGAAACTTTTCAGATCCTTTCTATATGGTATTAAGGATGGTTATGATGCAAGTCCAAGCAAAAACATTTCTCAAAATCAGATTCTATGAAACTTTTTGAAATACTAGTTTCGGTCAAAAATCGTAGTATATTATACACAATTTAATACTAGTTTGGTTCAAAAAATCAAATTAAATCGAGGATTGTATGAAATGCTACGAAACTTTTCAGATCCTTTCTATATGGTACTAGAGAAGATTATGATGCAAGTCCAAGCAAAAAAATATCTCAAAATTAGATTCTAATAAAATTTTTGTAATACTAGTTTCGTTAAACAATCGTAGTATATTATACACAATTTATACTAGTTTCGATTAAAAAATCTATTTAAATCCAGGATTGTTCGAAATTCCATGAAACTTTTCAGATCCTTTCTATATGTTATTAGGGAAGGTTATGATGCAAGTCCAAGCAAAAAAATTTCTCAAAATTAGATTCTATGAAACTTTTTGAAGTACTAGTTTCGGTCAAAAATCGTAGTATATTATACACAATTTATACAATTTTTGGTCAAAAATCAAATTAAATTGATGATTGTTCGAAATTCCATAAAACTTTTCAGATCCTTTCTATATTTTATTAGGGATGGTTATGATGCAAGTCCAAGCAAAAACATTTCTCAAAATCAGATTCTATGAAACTTTTTGAAATACTAGTTTCGGTCAAAAATCGTAGTATATTATACACAATTTTATACTAGTTTCGTTCAAAAAATCAAATTAAATCGAGGATTGTTCGAAATGCTACGAAACTTTTCAGATCCTTTCTATATGGTACTAGAGAAGGTTATGATGCACGTCCAAGCAAAAAAATATCTCAAAATTAGATTCTAATAAAAATTTTGTAATACTAGTTTCGTTAAACAATCGTAGTATATTTTACACAATTTATACTAGTTTCGTTTAAAAAATCTATTTAAATCCAGGATTGTTCGAAATTCCATGAAACTTTTCATATCCTTTCTATATGTTATTAGGGAAGGTTATGATGCAAGTCAAAGCAAAAAAATTTCTCAATATTAGATTCTATGAAACTTTTTGAAATACTAGTTTCGGTCAAAAATCGTAGTATATTATACACAATTTATACAATTTTTGGTCAAAAATGAAATTAAATTGATGATTGTTCGAAATTCCATGAAACTTTTCAGATCCTTTCTATATTTTATTAGGGATGGTTATGATGCAAGTCCAAGCAAAAACATTTCTCAAAATCAGATTCTATGAAACTTTTTGAAATACTAGTTTCGGTCAAAAATCGTAGTATATTATACACAATTTTATACTAGTTTCGTTCAAAAAATCAAATTAAATCGAGGATTGTTCGAAATGCTACGAAACTTTTCAGATCCTTTCTATATGGTACTAGAGAAGGTTATGATGCAAGTCCAAGCAAAAAAATATCTCAAAATTAGATTCTATGAAAATTTTTGAAATACTAGTTTCGTTAAACAATCGTAGTATATTATACACAATTTATATTAGTTTCGATTAAAAAATCTATTTAAATCAAGGATTGTTCGAAATTCCATGAAACTTTTCAGATCCTTTCTATATGGTATTAGAGAAGGTTATGATGCAAGTCCAAGCAAAAAAATTTCTCAAAATTAGATTCTATGAAACTTTTTGAAATACTAGTTTCGGTCAAAAATCGTAGTATATTATACACAATTTATACTATTTTTGGTCAAAAAATCAAATTAAATTGATGATTGTTCGACATTCCATGAAACTTTTCAGATCCTTTCTATATGGTATTAGGGAAGGTTATGATGCAAGTCCAAGCAAAAACATTTCTCAAAATCAGATTCTATGAAAATTTTTGAAATACTAGTTTCGGTAAACAATCGTAGTACATTATACACAATTTATACTAGTTTCGGTCAAAAAATCAAATTAAATCGAGGATTGTATGAAATGCTACGAAACTTTTCAGATCCTTTCTATATGGTACTAGAGAAGGTTATGATGCAAGTCCAAGCAAAAAAATATCTCAAAATTAGATTCTAATAAAAATTTTGTAATACTAGTTTCGTTAAACAATCGTAGTATATTATACACAATTTATACTAGTTTCAATTAAAAAATCTATTTAAATCCAGGATTGTTCGAAATTCCATGAAACTTTTCAGATCCTTTCTATATGTTATTAGGGAAGGTTATGATGCAAGTCCAAGTAAAAAAATTTCTCAAAATTAGATTCTATGAAACTTTTTGAAATACTAGTTTCGGTCAAAAGTCGTAGTATATTATACACAATTTATACTATTTTTGGTCAAAAAATCAAATTAAATTGATGATTGTTCGAAATTCCATGAAACTTTTCAGATCCTTTCTATATGGTATTAGGGATGGTTATGATGCAAGTCCAAGCAAAAACATTTCTCAAAATCAGATTCTATGAAACTTTTTGAAATACTAGTTTCGGTCAAAAATCGTAGTATATTATACACAATTTAATACTAGTTTGGTTTAAAAAATCAAATTAAATCGAGGATTGTTCGAAATGCTACGAAACTTTTCAGATCCTTTCTATATGGTACTAGAGAAGGTTATGATGCAAGTCCAAGCAAAAAAATATCTCAAAATTAGATTCTAATAAAATTTTTGTAATACTAGTTTCGTTAAACAATCGTAGTATATTATACACAATTTATACTAGTTTCGATTAAAAAATCTATTTAAATCCAGGATTGTTCGAAATTCCATGAAACTTTTCAGATCCTTTCTATATGTTATTAGGGAAGGTTATGATGCAAGTCCAAGCAAAAAATTTTCTCAAAATTAGATTCTATGAATCTTTTTGAAATACTAGTTTCGGTCAAAAATCGTAGTATATTATACACAATTTATACAATTTTTGGTCAAAAATCAAATTAAATTGATGATTGTTCGAAATTCCATGAAACTTTTCAGATCCTTTCTATATTTTATTTGGGATGGTTATGATGCAAGTCCAAGCAAAAACATTTCTCAAAATCAGATTCTATGAAACTTTTTGAAATACTAGTTTCGGTCAAAAATCGTAGTATATTATACACAATTTTATACTAGTTTCGTTCAAAAAATCAAATTAAATCGAGGATTGTTCGAAATGCTACGGAACTTTTCAGATCCTTTCTATATGGTACTAGAGAAGGTTATGATGCAAGTCCAAGCAAAATAATATCTCAAAATTAGATTCTATGAAAATTTTTGAAATACTAGTTTCGTTAAACAATCGTAGTATATTATACACAATTTATATTAGTTTCGATTAAAAAATCTATTTAAATCAAGGATTGTTCGAAATTCCATGAAACTTTTCAGATCCTTTCTATATGGTATTAGAGAAGGTTATGATGCAAGTCCAAGCAAAAAAATTTCTCAAAATTAGATTCTATGAAACTTTTTGAAATACTAGTTTCGGTCAAAAATCGTAGTATATTATACACAATTTATACTATTTTTGGTCAAAAAATCAAATTAAATTGATGATTGTTCGACATTCCATGAAACTTTTCAGATCCTTTCTATATGGTATTAGGGAAGGTTATGATGCAAGTCCAAGCAAAAACATTTCTCAAAATCAGATTCTATGAAAATTTTTGAAATACTAGTTTCGGTAAACAATCGTAGTACATTATACACAATTTATACTAGTTTCGGTCAAAAAATCAAATTAAATCGAGGATTGTATGAAATGCTACGAAACTTTTCAGATCCTTTCTATATGGTACTAGAGAAGGTTATGATGCAAGTCCAAGCAAAAAAATATCTCAAAATTAGATTCTAATAAAAATTTTGTAATACTAGTTTCGTTAAACAATCGTAGTATATTATACACAATTTATACTAGTTTCAATTAAAAAATCTATTTAAATCCAGGATTGTTCGAAATTCCATGAAACTTTTCAGATCCTTTCTATATGTTATTAGGGAAGGTTATGATGCAAGTCCAAGTAAAAAAATTTCTCAAAATTAGATTCTATGAAACTTTTTGAAATACTAGTTTCGGTCAAAAGTCGTAGTATATTATACACAATTTATACTATTTTTGGTCAAAAAATCAAATTAAATTGATGATTGTTCGAAATTCCATGAAACTTTTCAGATCCTTTCTATATGGTATTAGGGATGGTTATGATGCAAGTCCAAGCAAAAACATTTCTCAAAATCAGATTCTATGAAACTTTTTGAAATACTAGTTTCGGTCAAAAATCGTAGTATATTATACACAATTTAATACTAGTTTGGTTTAAAAAATCAAATTAAATCGAGGATTGTTCGAAATGCTACGAAACTTTTCAGATCCTTTCTATATGGTACTAGAGAAGGTTATGATGCAAGTCCAAGCAAAAAAATATCTCAAAATTAGATTCTAATAAAATTTTTGTAATACTAGTTTCGTTAAACAATCGTAGTATATTATACACAATTTATACTAGTTTCGATTAAAAAATCTATTTAAATCCAGGATTGTTCGAAATTCCATGAAACTTTTCAGATCCTTTCTATATGTTATTAGGGAAGGTTATGATGCAAGTCCAAGCAAAAAATTTTCTCAAAATTAGATTCTATGAATCTTTTTGAAATACTAGTTTCGGTCAAAAATCGTAGTATATTATACACAATTTATACAATTTTTGGTCAAAAATCAAATTAAATTGATGATTGTTCGAAATTCCATGAAACTTTTCAGATCCTTTCTATATTTTATTTGGGATGGTTATGATGCAAGTCCAAGCAAAAACATTTCTCAAAATCAGATTCTATGAAACTTTTTGAAATACTAGTTTCGGTCAAAAATCGTAGTATATTATACACAATTTTATACTAGTTTCGTTCAAAAAATCAAATTAAATCGAGGATTGTTCGAAATGCTACGGAACTTTTCAGATCCTTTCTATATGGTACTAGAGAAGGTTATGATGCAAGTCCAAGCAAAATAATATCTCAAAATTAGATTCTATGAAAATTTTTGAAATACTAGTTTCGTTAAACAATCGTAGTATATTATACACAATTTATATTAGTTTCGATTAAAAAATCTATTTAAATCAAGGATTGTTCGAAATTCCATGAAACTTTTCAGATCCTTTCTATATGGTATTAGAGAAGGTTATGATGCAAGTCCAAGCAAAAAAATTTCTCAAAATTAGATTCTATGAAACTTTTTGAAATACTAGTTTCGGTCAAAAATCGTAGTATATTATACACAATTTTATACTAGTTTCGTTCAAAAAATCAAATTAAATCGAGGATTGTTCAAAATGCTACAAAACTTTTCAGATCGTTTCTATATGGTACTAGAGAAGGTTATGATGCAAGTCCAAGCAAAAAAAATTCTCAAAATTAGATTCTATGAAACTTTTTGAAATACGTTTCGGTCAAAAGTCGTAGTATATTATACACAATTTATACTATTTTTGGTCAAAAAATCAAATTAAATTGATGATTGTTCGACATTCCATGAAACTTTTCAGATCCTTTCTATATGGTATTAGGGAAGGTTATGATGCAAGTCTAAGCAAAAACATTTCTCAAAATCAGATTCTATGAAAATTTTTGAAATACTAGTTTCGGTAAACAATCGTAGTACATTATACATAATTTATACTAGTTTCGGTCAAAAAATCTAATTAAATCGAGGATTGTTCGAAATTCCATGAAACTTTTCAGATCCTTTCTATATGGTATTAGGGAAGGTTATGATGCAAGTCCAAGCAAAATTTTTTCTCAAAATTTGACTCTATGAAACTTTTTGAAATATTAGTTTCGGTCAAAATTCGTAGTATATTATACACAATTTATACTATTTTTGGTCAAAAAATCAAATTAAATTGATGATTGTTCGAAATTCCATGAAACTTTTCAGATCCTTTCTATATGGTATTAAGGATGGTTATGATGCAAGTCCAAGCAAAAACATTTCTCAAAATCAGATTCTATGAAACTTTTTGAAATACTAGTTTCGGTCAAAAATCGTAGTATATTATACACAATTTTATACTAGTTTCGTTCAAAAAATCAAATTAAATCGAGGATTGTTCGAAATGCTACGAAACGTTTCAGATCCTTTCTATATGGTATTAGGGAAGGTTATGATGCAAGTCTAAGCAAACACATTTCTCAAAATCAGATTCTATGAAACTTTTTGAAATACTAGTTTCGGTAAACAATCGTAGTATATTATACACAATATATACTAGTTTCGGTCAAAAAATCTAATTAAATCGAGTATTGTTCGAAATTCCATGAAACTTTTCAGATCCTTTCTATATGGTATTAGGGAAGGTTATGATGCAAGTCCAAGCAAAAAATTTTCTCAAAATTAGATTCTATGAAACATTTTGAAATACTAGTTTCTGTCAAAATTCATAGTATATTATACACAATTTATACTATTTTTGGTCAAAAAATCAAATTAAATTGATGATTGTTCGAAATTCCATGAAACTTTTCAGATCCTTTCTATATGGTATTAGGGATGGTTATGATGCAAGTCCAAGTTAAAACATTTCTCAAAATCAGATTCTATGAAACTTTTTGAAATACTAGTTTCGGTCAAAAATCGTAGTATATTATACACAATTTAATACTAGTTTCGTTCAAAAAATCAAATTAAATCGAGGATTGTTCGAAATGCTACGAAACGTTTCAGATCCTTTCTATATGGTATTAGGGAAGGTTATGATGTAAGTCTAAGCAAACACATTTCTCAAAATCAGATTCTATGAAACTTTTTGAAATACTAGTTTCGGTAAACAATCGTTGTATATTATACACAATATATACTAGTTTCGGTCAAAAAATCTAATTAAATCGAGTATTGTTCGAAATTCCATGAAACTTTTCAGATCCTTTCTATATGGTATTAGGGAAGGTTATGATGCAAGTCCAAGCAAAAAATTTTCTCAAAATTAGATTCTATGAAACATTTTGAAATACTAGTTTCGGTCAAAATTCGTAGTATATTATACACAATTTATACTATTTTTGGTCAAAAAATCAAATTAAATTGATGATTGTTCGAAATTCCATGAAACTTTTCAGATCCTTTCTATATGGTATTAGGGATGGTTATGATGCAAGTCCAAGCAAAAACATTTCTCAAAATCAGATTCTATGAAACTTTTTGAAATACTAGTTTCGGTCAAAAATCGTAGTATATTATACACAATTTAATACTAGTTTGGTTCAAAAAATCAAATTAAATCGAGGATTGTTCGAAATGCTACGAAACTTTTCAGATCCTTTCTATATGGTACTAGAGAAGGTTATGATGCAAGTCCAAGCAAAAAAATATCTCAAAATTAGATTATAATAAAATTTTTGTAATACTAGTTTCGTTAAACAATCGTAGTATATTATACACAATTTATACTAGTTTCGATTAAAAAATCTATTTAAATCCAGGATTGTTCGAAATTCCATGAAACTTTTCAGATCCTTTCTATATGTTATTAGGGAAGGTTATGATGCAAGTCCAAGCAAAAAAATTTCTCAAAATTAGATTCTATGAAACTTTTTGAAATACTAGTTTCGGTCAAAAGTCGTAGTATATTATACACAATTTATACTATTTTTGGTCAAAAAATCAAATTAAATTGATGATTGTTCGAAATTCCATGAAACTTTTCAGATCCTTTCTATATGGTATTAGGGATGGTTATGATGCAAGTCCAAGCAAAAACATTTCTCAAAATCATATTCTATGAAACTTTTTGAAATACTAGTTTCGGTCAAAAATCGTAGTATATTATACACAATTTAATACTAGTTTGGTTCAAAAAATCAAATTAAATCAGGATTGTTCGAAATGCAACGAAACTTTTCAGATCCTATCTATATGGTACTAGAGAAGGTTATGATGCAAGTCCAAGCAAAAAAATATCTCAAAATTAGATTCTATTAAAATTTTTGTAATACTAGTTTCGTTAAACAATCGTAGTATATTATACACAATTTATACTAGTTTCGATTAAAAAATCTATTTAAATCCAGGATTGTTCGAAATTCCATGAAACTTTTCAGATCCTTTCTATATGTTATTAGGGAAGGTTATGATGCAAGTCCAAGCAAAATAATTTCTCAAAATTAGATTCTATGAAACTTTTTGAAATACTAGTTTCGGTCAAAAATCGTAGTATATTATACACAATTTATACAATTTTTGGTCAAAAATCATATTAAATTGATGATTGTTCGAAATTCCATGAAACTTTTCAGATCCTTTCTATATTGTATTAGGGATGGTTATGATGCAAGTCCAAGCAAAAACATTTCTCAAAATCAGATTCTATGAAACTTTTTGAAATACTAGTTTCGGTCAAAAATCGTAGTATATTATACACAATTTTATACTAGTTTCGTTCAAAAAATCAAATTAAATCGAGGATTGTTCGAAATGCTACGAAACATTTCAGATCCTTTCTATATGGTACTAGAGAAGGTTATGATGCAAGTCCAAGCAAAAAAATATCTCAAAATTAGATTATAATAAAATTTTTGTAATACTAGTTTCGTTAAACAATCGTAGTATATTATACACAATTTATACTAGTTTCGATTAAAAAATCTATTTAAATCCAGGATTGTTCGAAATTCCATGAAACTTTTCAGATCCTTTCTATATGTTATTAGGGAAGGTTATGATGCAAGTCCAAGCAAAAAAATTTCTCAAAATTAGATTCTATGAAACTTTTTGAAATACTAGTTTCGGTCAAAAGTCGTAGTATATTATACACAATTTATACTATTTTTGGTCAAAAAATCAAATTAAATTGATGATTGTTCGAAATTCCATGAAACTTTTCAGATCCTTTCTATATGGTATTAGGGATGGTTATGATGCAAGTCCAAGCAAAAACATTTCTCAAAATCACATTCTATGAAACTTTTTGAAATACTAGTTTCGGTCAAAAATCGTAGTATATTATACACAATTTAATACTAGTTTGGTTTAAAAAATCAAATTAAATCGAGGATTGTTCGAAATGCTACGAAACTTTTCAGATCCTTTCTATATGGTACTAGAGAAGGTTATGATGCAAGTCCAAGCAAAAAAATATCTCAAAATTAGATTCTATGAAAATTTTTGTAATACTAGTTTCGTTAAACAATCGTAGTATATTATACACAATTTATACTAGTTTCGATTAAAAAATCTATTTAAATCCAGGATTGTTCGAAATTCCATGAAACTTTTCAAATCCTTTCTATATGTTATTAGGGAAGGTTATGATGCAAGTCCAAGCAAAAAAATTTCTCAAAATTAGATTCTATGAAACTTTTTGAAATACTAGTTTCGGTCAAAAGTCGTAGTATATTATACATAATTTATACTATTTTTGGTCAAAAAATCAAATTAAATTGATGATTGTTCGAAATTCCATGAAACTTTTCAGATCCTTTCTATATGGTATTAGGGATGGTTATGATGCAAGTCCAAGCAAAAACATTTCTCAAAATCAGATTCTATGATACTTTTTGAAATACTAGTTTCGGTCAAAAATCGTAATATATTATACACAATTTAATACTAGTTTGGTTCAAAAAATCAAATTAAATCGAGGATTGTTCGAAATGCAACGAAACTTTTCAGATCCTTTCTATATGGTACTAGAGAAGGTTATGATGCAAGTCCAAGCAAAAAAATATCTCAAAATTAGATTCTATTAAATTTTTTGTAATACTAGTTTCGTTAAACAATCGTAGTATATTATACACAATTTATACTAGTTTCGATTAAAAAATCTATTTAAATCTAGGATTGTTCGAAATTCCATGAAACTTTTCGGATCCTTTCTATATGTTATTAGGGAAGGTTATGATGCAAGTCCAAGCAAAAAAATTTCTCAAAATTAGATTCTATGAAACTTTTTGAAATACTAGTTTCGGTCAAAAATCGTAGTATATTATACACAATTTATACAATTTTTGGTCAAAAATCATATTAAATTGATGATTGTTCGAAATTCCATGAAACTTTTTAGATCCTTTCTATATTGTATTAGGGATGGTTATGATGCAAGTCCAAGCAAAAACATTTCTCAAAATCAGATTCTATGAAACTTTTTGAAATACTAGTTTCGGTCAAAAATCGTAGTATATTATACACAATTTTATACTAGTTTCGTTCAAAAAATCAAATTAAATCGAGGATTGTTCGAAATGCTACGAAACTTTTCAGATCCTTTCTATATGGTACTAGAGAAGGTAATGATGCAAGTCCAAGCAAAAAAATATCTCAAAATTAGATTCTAATAAAATTTTTGTAATACTAGTTTCGTTAAACAATCGTAGTATATTATACACAATTTATACTAGTTTCGATTAAAAAATCTATTTAAATCCAGGATTGTTCGAAATTCCATGAAACTTTTCAGATCCTTTCTATATGTTATTAGGGAAGGTTATGATGCAAGTCCAAGCAAAAGAATTTCTCAAAATTAGATTCTATGAAACTTTTTGAAATACTAGTTTCGGTCAAAAGTCGTAGTATATTATACACAATTTATACTATTTTTGGTCAAAAAATCAAATTAAATTGATGATTGTTCGAAATTCCATGAAACTTTTCAGATCCTTTCTATATGGTATTAGGGATGGTTATGATGCAAGTCCAAGCAAAAACATTTCTCAAAATCACATTCTATGAAACTTTTTGAAATACTAGTTTCGGTCAAAAATCGTAGTATATTATACACAATTTAATACTAGTTTGGTTTAAAAAATCAAATTAAATCGAGGATTGTTCGAAATGCTACGAAACTTTTCAGATCCTTTCTATATGGTACTAGAGAAGGTTATGATGCAAGTCCAAGCAAAAAAATATCTCAAAATTAGATTCTATGAAAATTTTTGTAATACTAGTTTCGTTAAACAATCGTAGTATATTATACACAATTTATACTAGTTTCGATTAAAAAATCTATTTAAATCCAGGATTGTTCGAAATTCCATGAAACTTTTCAAATCCTTTCTATATGTTATTAGGGAAGGTTATGATGCAAGTCCAAGCAAAAAAATTTCTCAAAATTAGATTCTATGAAACTTTTTGAAATACTAGTTTCGGTCAAAAGTCGTAGTATATTATACACAATTTATACTATTTTTGGTCAAAAAATCAAATTAAATTGATGATTGTTCGAAATTCCATGAAACTTTTCAGATCCTTTCTATATGGTATTAGGGATGGTTATGATGCAAGTCGAAGCAAAAACATTTCTCAAAATCAGATTCTATGATACTTTTTGAAATACTAGTTTCGGTCAAAAATCGTAGTATATTATACACAATTTAATACTAGTTTGGTTCAAAAAATCAAATTAAATCGAGGATTGTTCGAAATGCAACGAAACTTTTCAGATCCTTTCTATATGGTACTAGAGAAGGTTATGATGCAAGTCCAAGCAAAAAAATATCTCAAAATTAGATTCTATTAAATTTTTTGTAATACTAGTTTCGTTAAACAATCGTAGTATATTATACACAATTTATACTAGTTTCGATTAAAAAATCTATTTAAATCTAGGATTGTTCGAAATTCCATGAAACTTTTCGGATCCTTTCTATATGTTATTAGGGAAGGTTATGATGCAAGTCCAAGCAAAAAAATTTCTCAAAATTAGATTCTATGAAACTTTTTGAAATACTAGTTTCGGTCAAAAATCGTAGTATATTATACACAATTTATACAATTTTTGGTCAAAAATCATATTAAATTGATGATTGTTCGAAATTCCATGAAACTTTTTAGATCCTTTCTATATTGTATTAGGGATGGTTATGATGCAAGTCCAAGCAAAAACATTTCTCAAAATCAGATTCTATGAAACTTTTTGAAATACTAGTTTCGGTCAAAAATCGTAGTATATTATACACAATTTTATACTAGTTTCGTTCAAAAAATCAAATTAAATCGAGGATTGTTCGAAATGCTACGAAACTTTTCAGATCCTTTCTATATGGTACTAGAGAAGGTAATGATGCAAGTCCAAGCAAAAAAATATCTCAAAATTAGATTCTAATAAAATTTTTGTAATACTAGTTTCGTTAAACAATCGTAGTATATTATACACAATTTATACTAGTTTCGATTAAAAAATCTATTTAAATCCAGGATTGTTCGAAATTCCATGAAACTTTTCAGATCCTTTCTATATGTTATTAGGGAAGGTTATGATGCAAGTCCAAGCAAAAGAATTTCTCAAAATTAGATTCTATGAAACTTTTTGAAATACTAGTTTCGGTCAAAAGTCGTAGTATATTATACACAATTTATACTATTTTTGGTCAAAAAATCAAATTAAATTGATGATTGTTCGAAATTCCATGAAACTTTTCAGATCCTTTCTATATGGTATTAGGGATGGTTATGATGCAAGTCCAAGCAAAAACATTTCTCAAAATCACATTCTATGAAACTTTTTGAAATACTAGTTTCGGTCAAAAATCGTAGTATATTATACACAATTTAATACTAGTTTGGTTTAAAAAATCAAATTAAATCGAGGATTGTTCGAAATGCTACGAAACTTTTCAGATCCTTTCTATATGGTACTAGAGAAGGTTATGATGCAAGTCCAAGCAAAAAAATATCTCAAAATTAGATTCTATGAAAATTTTTGTAATACTAGTTTCGTTAAACAATCGTAGTATATTATACACAATTTATACTAGTTTCGATTAAAAAATCTATTTAAATCCAGGATTGTTCGAAATTCCATGAAACTTTTCAAATCCTTTCTATATGTTATTAGGGAAGGTTATGATGCAAGTCCAAGCAAAAAAATTTCTCAAAATTAGATTCTATGAAACTTTTTGAAATACTAGTTTCGGTCAAAAGTCGTAGTATATTATACACAATTTATACTATTTTTGGTCAAAAAATCAAATTAAATTGATGATTGTTCGAAATTCCATGAAACTTTTCAGATCCTTTCTATATGGTATTAGGGATGGTTATGATGCAAGTCCAAGCAAAAACATTTCTCAAAATCAGATTCTATGAAACTTTTTGAAATACTAGTTTCGGTCAAAAATCGTAGTATATTATACACAATTTAATACTAGTTTGGTTCAAAAAATCAAATTAAATCGAGGATTGTTCGAAATGCAACGAAACTTTTCAGATCCTTTCTATATGGTACTAGAGAAGGTTATGATGCAAGTCCAAGCAAAAAAATATCTCAAAATTAGATTCTATTAAATTTTTTGTAATACTAGTTTCGTTAAACAATCGTAGTATATTATACACAATTTATACTAGTTTCGATTAAAAAATCTATTTAAATCTAGGATTGTTCGAAATTCCATGAAACTTTTCAGATCCTTTCTATATGTTATTAGGGAAGGTTATGATGCAAGTCCAAGCAAAAAAATTTCTCAAAATTAGATTCTATGAAACTTTTTGAAATACTAGTTTCGGTCAAAAATCGTAGTATATTATACACAATTTATACTATTTTTGGTTAAAAATCAAATTAAATTGATGTTTGTTCGAAATTCCATGAAAATTTTCAGATCCTTTCTATATTGTATTAGGGATGGTTATGATGCAAGTCCAAGCAAAAAAATTTCTCAAAATCAGATTCTATGACACTTTTTGAAATACTTGTTTCGGTCAAAAATCTTAGTATATTATACACAATTTTATACTAGTTTCGTTCAAAAAATCAAATTAAATCGAGGATTGTTCGAAATGCTACAAAACATTTCAGATCCTTTCTATATGGTACTAGAGAAGGTTATGATGCAAGTCCAAGCAAAAAAAATTCTCAAAATTAGATTCTATGAAACTTTTTGAAATACTAGTTTCGGTCAAAAATCGTAGTATATTATACACAATTTATACTATTTTTGGTCAAAAAATCAAATTAAATTGATGATTGTTCGACATTCCATGAAACTTTTCAGATCCTTTCTATATGGTATTAGGGAAGGTTATGATGCAAGTCTAAGGAAACACATTTCTCAAAATCAGATTCTATGAAACTTTTTGAAATACTAGTTTCGGTAAACAATCGTAGTATATTATACACAATATATACTAGTTTCGGTCAAAAAATCTAATTAAATCGAGTATTGTTCGAAATTCCATGAAACTTTTCAGATCCTTTCTATATGGTATTAGGGAAGGTTATGATGCAAGTCCAAGCAAAAAATTTTCTCAAAATTAGATTCTATGAAACATTTTGAAATACTAGTTTCGGTCAAAATTCGTAGTATATTATACACAATTTATACTATTTTTGGTCAAAAAATCAAATTAAATTGATGATTGTTCGAAATTCCATGAAACTTTTCAGATCCTTTCTATATGGTATTAGGGATGGTTATGATGCAAGTCCAAGCAAAAACATTTCTCAAAATCAGATTCTATGAAACTTTTTGAAATACTAGTTTCGGTCAAAAATCGTAGTATATTATACACAATTTAATACTAGTTTGGTTCAAAAAATCAAATTAAATCGAGGATTGTTCGAAATGCTACGAAACTTTTCAGATCCTTTCTATATGGTACTAGAGAAGGTTATGATGCAAGTCCAAGCAAAAAAATATCTCAAAATTAGATTATAATAAAATTTTTGTAATACTAGTTTCGTTAAACAATCGTAGTATATTATACACAATATATACTAGTTTCGGTCAAAAAATCTAATTAAATCGAGTATTGTTCGAAATTCCATGAAACTTTTCAGATCCTTTCTATATGGTATTAGGGAAGGTTATGATGCAAGTCCAAGCAAAAAATTTTCTCAAAATTAGATTCTATGAAACATTTTGAAATACTAGTTTCGGTCAAAATTCGTAGTATATTATACACAATTTATACTATTTTTGGTCAAAAAATCAAATTAAATTGATGATTGTTCGAAATTCCATGAAACTTTTCAGATCCTTTCTATATGGTATTAGGGATGGTTATGATGCAAGTCCAAGCAAAAACATTTCTCAAAATCACATTCTATGAAACTTTTTGAAATACTAGTTTCGGTCAAAAATCGTAGTATATTATACACAATTTAATACTAGTTTGGTTTAAAAAATCAAATTAAATCGAGGATTGTTCGAAATGCAACGAAACTTTTCAGATCCTTTCTATATGGTACTAGAGAAGGTTATGATGCAAGTCCAAGCAAAAAAATATCTCAAAATTTGATTTTATTAAATTTTTTGTAATACTAGTTTCGTTAAACAATCGTAGTATATTATACACAATTTATACTAGTTTCGATTAAAAAATCTATTTAAATCTAGGATTGTTCGAAATTCCATGAAACTTTTCAGATCCTTTCTATATGTTATTAGGGAAGGTTATGATGCAAGTCCAAGCAAAAAAATTTCTCAAAATTAGATTCTATGAAACTTTTTGAAATACTAGTTTCGGTCAAAAATCGTAGTATATTATACACAATTTATACTATTTTTGGTTAAAAATCAAATTAAATTGATGTTTGTTCGAAATTCCATGAAAATTTTCAGATCCTTTCTATATTGTATTAGGGATGGTTATGATGCAAGTCCAAGCAAAAACATTTCTCAAAATCAGATTCTATGAAACTTTTTGAAATACTTGTTTCGGTCAAAAATCTTAGTATATTATACACAATTTTATACTAGTTTCGTTCAAAAAATCAAATTAAATCGAGGATTGTTCGAAATGCTACAAAACTTTTCAGATCCTTTCTATATGGTACTAGAGAAGGTTATGATGCAAGTCCAAGCAAAAAAAATTCTCAAAATTAGATTCTATGAAACTTTTTGAAATACTAGTTTCGGTCAAAAATCGTAGTATATTATACACAATTTATACTATTTTTGGTCAAAAAATCAAATTAAATTGATGATTGTTCGACATTCCATGAAACTTTTCAGATCCTTTCTATATGGTATTAGGGAAGGTTATGATGCAAGTCTAAGGAAACACATTTCTCAAAATCAGATTCTATGAAACTTTTTGAAATACTAGTTTCGGTAAACAATCGTAGTATATTATACACAATATATACTAGTTTCGGTCAAAAAATCTAATTAAATCGAGTATTGTTCGAAATTCCATGAAACTTTTCAGATCCTTTCTATATGGTATTAGGGAAGGTTATGATGCAAGTCCAAGCAAAAAATTTTCTCAAAATTAGATTCTATGAAACATTTTGAAATACTAGTTTCGGTCAAAATTCGTAGTATATTATACACAATTTATACTATTTTTGGTCAAAAAATCAAATTAAATTGATGATTGTTCGAAATTCCATGAAACTTTTCAGATCCTTTCTATATGGTATTAGGGATGGTTATGATGCAAGTCCAAGCAAAAACATTTCTCAAAATCAGATTCTATGAAACTTTTTGAAATACTAGTTTCGGTCAAAAATCGTAGTATATTATACACAATTTAATACTAGTTTGGTTCAAAAAATCAAATTAAATCGAGGATTGTTCGAAATGCTACGAAACTTTTCAGATCCTTTCTATATGGTACTAGAGAAGGTTATGATGCAAGTCCAAGCAAAAAAATATCTCAAAATTAGATTATAATAAAATTTTTGTAATACTAGTTTCGTTAAACAATCGTAGTATATTATACACAATATATACTAGTTTCGGTCAAAAAATCTAATTAAATCGAGTATTGTTCGAAATTCCATGAAACTTTTCAGATCCTTTCTATATGGTATTAGGGAAGGTTATGATGCAAGTCCAAGCAAAAAATTTTCTCAAAATTAGATTCTATGAAACATTTTGAAATACTAGTTTCGGTCAAAATTCGTAGTATATTATACACAATTTATACTATTTTTGGTCAAAAAATCAAATTAAATTGATGATTGTTCGAAATTCCATGAAACTTTTCAGATCCTTTCTATATGGTATTAGGGATGGTTATGATGCAAGTCCAAGCAAAAACATTTCTCAAAATCACATTCTATGAAACTTTTTGAAATACTAGTTTCGGTCAAAAATCGTAGTATATTATACACAATTTAATACTAGTTTGGTTTAAAAAATCAAATTAAATCGAGGATTGTTCGAAATGCTACGAAACTTTTCAGATCCTTTCTATATGGTACTAGAGAAGGTTATGATGCAAGTCCAAGCAAAAAAATATCTCAAAATTAGATTCTATGAAAATTTTTGTAATACTAGTTTCGTTAAACAATCGTAGTATATTATACACAATTTATACTATTTTCGATTAAAAAATCTATTTAAATCCAGGATTGTTCGAAATTCCATGAAACTTTTCAGATCCTTTCTATATGTTATTAGGGAAGGTTATGATGCAAGTCCAAGCAAAAAAAATTCTCAAAATTAGATTCTATGAAACTTTTTGAAATACTAGTTTCGGTCAAAAGTCGTAGTATATTATACACAATTTATACTATTTTTGGTCAAAAAATCAAATTAAATTGATGATTGTTCGAAATTCCATGAAACTTTTCAGATCCTTTCTATATGGTATTAGGGATGGTTATGATGCAAGTCCAAGCAAAAACATTTCTCAAAATCAGATTCTATGAAACTTTTTGAAATACTAGTTTCGGTCAAAAAGCGTAGTATATTATACACAATTTAATACTAGTTTGGTTCAAAAAATCAAATTAAATCGAGGATTGTTCGAAATGCAACGAAACTTTTTAGATCCTTTCTATATGGTACTAGAGAAGGTTATGATGCAAGTCCAAGCAAAAAAATATCTCAAAATTAGATTCTATTAAAATTTTTGTAATACTAGTTTCGTTAAACAATCGTAGTATATTATACACAATTTATACTAGTTTCGATTAAAAAATCTATTTAAATCCAGGATTGTTCGAAATTCCATGAAACTTTTCAGATCCTTTCTATATGTTATTAGGGAAGGTTATGATGCAAGTCCAAGCAAAAAAATTTCTCAAAATTAGATTCTATGAAACTTTTTGAAATACTAGTTTCGGTCAAAAATCGTAGTATATTATACACAATTTATACAATTTTTGGTCAAAAATCATATTAAATTGATGATTGTTCGAAATTCCATGAAACTTTTCACATCCTTTCTATATTGTATTAGGGATGGTTATGATGCAAGTCCAAGCAAAAACATTTCTCAAAATCAGATTCTATGAATCTTTTTGAAATACTAGTTTCGGTCAAAAATCGTAGTATATTATACACAATTTTATACTAGTTTCGTTCAAAAAATCAAATTAAATCGAGGATTGTTCGAAATGCTACGAAACTTTTCAGATCCTTTCTATATGGTACTAGAGAAGGTTATGATGCAAGTCCAAGCAAAAAAATATCTCAAAATTAGATTATAATAAAAATTTTGTAATACTAGTTTCGTTAAACAATCGTAGTATATTATACACAATATATACTAGTTTCGGTCAAAAAATCTAATTAAAGCGAGTATTGTTCGAAATTCCATGAAACTTTTCAGATCCTTTCTATATGGTATTAGGGAAGGTTATGATGCAAGTCCAAGCAAAAAATTTTCTCAAAATTAGATTCTATGAAACATTTTGAAATACTAGTTTCGGTCAAAATTCGTAGTATATTATACACAATTTATACTATTTTTGGTCAAAAAATCAAATTAAATTGATGATTGTTCGAAATTCCATGAAACTTTTCAGATCCTTTCTATATGGTATTAGGGATGGTTATGATGCAAGTCCAAGCAAAAACATTTCTCAAAATCACATTCTATGAAACTTTTTGAAATACTAGTTTCGGTCAAAAATCGTAGTATATTATACACAATTTAATACTAGTTTGGTTTAAAAAATCAAATTAAATCGAGGATTGTTCGAAATGCTACGAAACTTTTCAGATCCTTTCTATATGGTACTAGAGAAGGTTATGATGCAAGTCCAAGCAAAAAAATATCTCAAAATTAGATTCTATGAAAATTTTTGTAATACTAGTTTCGTTAAACAATCGTAGTATATTATACACAATTTATACTAGTTTCGATTAAAAAATCTATTTAAATCCAGGATTGTTCGAAATTCCATGAAACTTTTCAGATCCTTTCTATATGTTATTAGGGAAGGTTATGATGCAAGTCCAAGCAAAAAAATTTCTCAAAATTAGATTCTATGAAACTTTTTGAAATACTAGTTTCGGTCAAAAGTCGTAGTATATTATACACAATTTATACTATTTTTGGTCAAAAAATCAAATTAAATTGATGATTGTTCGAAATTCCATGAAACTTTTCAGATCCTTTCTATATGGTATTAGGGATGGTTTTGATGCAAGTCCAAGCAAAAACATTTCTCAAAATCAGATTCTATGAAACTTTTTGAAATACTAGTTTCGGTCAAAAAGCGTAGTATATTATACACAATTTAATACTAGTTTGGTTCAAAAAATCAAATTAAATCGAGGATTGTTCGAAATGCAACGAAACTTTTCAGATCCTTTCTATATGGTACTAGAGAAGGTTATGATGCAAGTCCAAGCAAAAAAATATCTCAAAATTAGATTCTATTAAAATTTTTGTAATACTAGTTTCGTTAAACAATCGTAGTATATTATAAACAATTTATACTAGTTTCGATTAAAAAATCTATTTAAATCTAGGATTGTTCGAAATTCCATGAAACTTTTCAGATCCTTTCTATATGTTATTAGGGAAGGTTATGATGCAAGTCCAAGCAAAAAAATTTCTCAAAATTAGATTCTATGAAACTTTTTGAAATACTAGTTTCGGTCAAAAATCGTAGTATATTATACACAATTTATACAATTTTTGGTCAAAAATCATATTAAATTGATGATTGTTCGAAATTCCATGAAACTTTTCACATCCTTTCTATATTGTATTAGGGATGGTTATGATGCAAGTCCAAGCAAAAACATTTCTCAAAATCAGATTCTATGAAACTTTTTGAAATACTTGTTTCGGTCAAAAATCGTAGTATATTATACACAATTTTATACTAGTTTCGTTCAAAAAATCAAATTAAATCGAGGATTGTTCGAAATGCTACAAAACTTTTCAGATCCTTTCTATATGGTACTAGAGAAGGTTATGATGCAAGTCCAAGCAAAAAAAATTCTCAAAATTAGATTCTATGAAACTTTTTGAAATACTAGTTTCGGTCAAAAATCGTAGTATATTATACACAATTTATACTATTTTTGGTCAAAAAATCAAATTAAATTGATGATTGTTCGACATTCCATGAAACTTTTCAGATCCTTTCTATATGGTATTAGGGAAGGTTATGATGCAAGTCTAAGGAAACACATTTCTCAAAATCAGATTCTATGAAACTTTTTGAAATACTAGTTTCGGTAAACAATCGTAGTATATTATACACAATATATACTAGTTTCGGTCAAAAAATCTAATTAAATCGAGTATTGTTCGAAATTCCATGAAACTTTTTAGATCCTTTCTATATGGTATTAGGGAAGGTTATGATGCAAGTCCAAGCAAAAAATTTTCTCAAAATTAGATTCTATGAAACATTTTGAAATACTAGTTTCGGTCAAAATTCGTAGTATATTATACACAATTTATACTATTTTTGGTCAAAAAATCAAATTAAATTGATGATTGTTCGAAATTCCATGAAACTTTTCAGATCCTTTCTATATGGTATTAGGGATGGTTATGATGCAAGTCCAAGCAAAAACATTTCTCAAAATCAGATTCTATGAAACTTTTTGAAATACTAGTTTCGGTCAAAAATCGTAGTAATTATACACAATTTAATACTAGTTTGGTTCAAAAAATCAAATTAAATCGAGGATTGTTCGAAATGCTACGAAACTTTTCAGATCCTTTCTATATGGTACTAGAGAAGGTTATGATGCAAGTCCAAGCAAAAAAATATCTCAAAATTAGATTATAATAAAAATTTTGTAATACTAGTTTCGTTAAACAATCGTAGTATATTATACACAATATATACTAGTTTCGGTCAAAAAATCTAATTAAAGCGAGTATTGTTCGAAATTCCATGAAACTTTTCAGATCCTTTCTATATGGTATTAGGGAAGGTTATGATGCAAGTCCAAGCAAAAAATTTTCTCAAAATTAGATTCTATGAAACATTTTGAAATACTAGTTTCGGTCAAAATTCGTAGTATATTATACACAATTTATACTATTTTTGGTCAAAAAATCAAATTAAATTGATGATTGTTCGAAATTCCATGAAACTTTTCAGATCCTTTCTATATGGTATTAGGGATGGTTATGATGCAAGTCCAAGCAAAAACATTTCTCAAAATCAGATTCTATGAAACTTTTTGAAATACTAGTTTCGGTCAAAAATCGTAGTATATTATACACAATTTAATACTAGTTTGGTTCAAAAAATCAAATTAAATCGAGGATTGTTCGAAATGCTACGAAACTTTTCAGATCCTTTCTATATGGTACTAGAGAAGGTTATGA
Source organism: Lathyrus aphaca (assembly GCA_963966055.1). Taxonomy (NCBI): domain Eukaryota; kingdom Viridiplantae; phylum Streptophyta; class Magnoliopsida; order Fabales; family Fabaceae; genus Lathyrus; species Lathyrus aphaca. The sequence continues at coordinate 35,424,015 of OZ014523.1, forward strand.
TGCAAGTCCAAGCAAAAAAATATCTCAAAATTAGATTATAATAAAATTTTTGTAATACTAGTTTCGTTAAACAATCGTAGTATATTATACACAATTTATACTAGTTTCGATTAAAAAATCTATTTAAATCCAGGATTGTTCGAAATTCCATGAAACTTTTCAGATCCTTTCTATATGTTATTAGGGAAGGTTATGATGCAAGTCCAAGCAAAAAAATTTCTCAAAATTAGATTCTATGAAACTTTTTGAAATACTAGTTTCGGTCAAAAGTCGTAGTATATTATACACAATTTATACTATTTTTGGTCAAAAAATCAAATTAAATTGATGATTGTTCGAAATTCCATGAAACTTTTCAGATCCTTTCTATATGGTATTAGGGATGGTTATGATGCAAGTCCAAGCAAAAACATTTCTCAAAATCAGATTCTATGAAACTTTTTGAAATACTAGTTTCGGTCAAAAATCGTAGTATATTATACACAATTTAATACTAGTTTGGTTCAAAAAATCAAATTAAATCGAGGATTGTTCGAAATGCAACGAAACTTTTTAGATCCTTTCTATATGGTACTAGAGAAGGTTATGATGCAAGTCCAAGCAAAAAAATATCTCAAAATTAGATTCTATTAAAATTTTTGTAATACTAGTTTCGTTAAACAATCGTAGTATATTATACACAATTTATACTAGTTTCGATTAAAAAATCTATTTAAATCCAGGATTGTTCGAAATTCCATGAAACTTTTCAGATCCTTTCTATATGTTATTAGGGAAGGTTATGATGCAAGTCCAAGCAAAAAAATTTCTCAAAATTAGATTCTATGAAACTTTTTGAAATACTAGTTTCGGTCAAAAATCGTAGTATATTATACACAATTTATACAATTTTTGGTCAAAAATCATATTAAATTGATGATTGTTCGAAATTCCATGAAACTTTTCAGATCCTTTCTATATTGTATTAGGGATGGTTATGATGCAAGTCCAAGCAAAAACATTTCTCAAAATCAGATTCTATGAAACTTTTTGAAATACTAGTTTCGGTCAAAAATCGTAGTATATTATACACAATTTTATACTAGTTTCGTTCAAAAAATCAAATTAAATCGAGGATTGTTCGAAATGCTACGAAACTTTTCAGATCCTTTCTATATGGTACTAGAGAAGGTTATGATGCAAGTCCAAGCAAAAAAATATCTCAAAATTAGATTCTATGAAAATTTTTGAAATACTAGTTTCGTTAAACAATCGTAGTATATTATACATAATTTATATTAGTTTCGATTAAAAAATCTATTTAAATCAAGGATTGTTCGAAATTCCATGAAACTTTTCAGATCCTTTCTATATGGTATTAGAGAAGGTTATGATGCAAGTCCAAGCAAAAAAATTTCTGAAAATTAGATTCTATGAAACTTTTTGAAATACTAGTTTCGGTCAAAAATCGTAGTATATTATACACAATTTATACAATTTTTGGTTAAAAATCAAATTAAATTGATGATTGTTCGAAATTCCATGAAACTTTTTAGATCCTTTCTATATTATATTAGGGATGGTTATGATGCAAGTCCAAGCAAAAACATTTCTAAAAATCAGATTCTATGAAACTTTTTGAAATACTAGTTTCGGTCAAAAATCGTAGTATATTATACACAATTTATACTAGTTTCGTTCAAAAAATCAAATTAAATCGAGGATTGTTCGAAATGCTACGAAACTTTTCAGATCCTTTCTATATGGTACTAGAGAAGGTTATGATGCAAGTCCAAGCAACAAAAATTCTCAAAATTAGATTCTATGAAACTTTTTGAAATACGTTTCGGTCAAAAATCGTAGTATATTATACACAATTTATACTATTTTTGGTCAAAAAATCAAATTAAATTGATGATTGTTCGACATTCCATGAAACTTTTCAGATCCTTTCTATATGGTATTAGGGAAGGTTATGATGCAAGTCTAAGCAAAAACATTTCTCAAAATCAGATTCTATGAAATTTTTTGAAATACTAGTTTCGTTAAACAATCGTAGTATATTATACACAATATATACTAGTTTCGGTCAAAAAATCTAATTAAAGCGAGTATTGTTCGAAATTCCATGAAACTTTTCAGATCCTTTCTATATGGTATTAGGGAAGGTTATGATGCAAGTCCAAGCAAAATTTTTTCTCAAAATTAGATTCTATGAAACTTTTTGAAATATTAGTTTCAGTCAAAATTCGTAGTATATTATACACAATTTATACTATTTTTGGTCAAAAAAATCAAATTAAATTAATGATTGTTCGAAATTCCATGAAACTTTTCAGATCCTTTCTATATGGTATTAAGGATGGTTATGATGCAAGTCCAAGCAAAAACATTTCTCAAAATCAGATTCTATGAAACTTTTTGAAATACTAGTTTCGGTCAAAAATCGTAGTATATTATACACAATTTAATACTAGTTTGGTTCAAAAAATCAAATTAAATCGAGGATTGTTCGAAATGCTACGAAACTTTTCAGATCCTTTCTATATGGTACTAGAGAAGGTTATGATGCAAGTCCAAGCAAAAAAATATCTCAAAATTAGATTATAATAAAATTTTTGTAATACTAGTTTCGTTAAACAATCGTAGTATATTATACACAATTTATACTAGTTTCGATTAAAAAATCTATTTAAATCCAGGATTGTTCGAAATTCCATGAAACTTTTCAGATCCTTTCTATATGTTATTAGGGAAGGTTATGATGCAAGTCCAAGCAAAAAAATTTCTCAAAATTAGATTCTATGAAACTTTTTGAAATACTAGTTTCGGTCAAAAGTCGTAGTATATTATACACAATTTATACTATTTTTGGTCAAAAAATCAAATTAAATTGATGATTGTTCGAAATTCCATGAAACTTTTCAGATCCTTTCTATATGGTATTAGGGATGGTTATGATGCAAGTCCAAGCAAAAACATTTCTCAAAATCAGATTCTATGAAACTTTTTGAAATACTAGTTTCGGTCAAAAATCGTAGTATATTATACACAATTTAATACTAGTTTGGTTCAAAAAATCAAATTAAATCGAGGATTGTTCGAAATGCAACGAAACTTTTTAGATCCTTTCTATATGGTACTAGAGAAGGTTATGATGCAAGTCCAAGCAAAAAAATATCTCAAAATTAGATTCTATTAAAATTTTTGTAATACTAGTTTCGTTAAACAATCGTAGTATATTATACACAATTTATACTAGTTTCGATTAAAAAATCTATTTAAATCCAGGATTGTTCGAAATTCCATGAAACTTTTCAGATCCTTTCTATATGTTATTAGGGAAGGTTATGATGCAAGTCCAAGCAAAAAAATTTCTCAAAATTAGATTCTATGAAACTTTTTGAAATACTAGTTTCGGTCAAAAATCGTAGTATATTATACACAATTTATACAATTTTTGGTCAAAAATCATATTAAATTGATGATTGTTCGAAATTCCATGAAACTTTTCAGATCCTTTCTATATTGTATTAGGGATGGTTATGATGCAAGTCCAAGCAAAAACATTTCTCAAAATCAGATTCTATGAAACTTTTTGAAATACTAGTTTCGGTCAAAAATCGTAGTATATTATACACAATTTTATACTAGTTTCGTTCAAAAAATCAAATTAAATCGAGGATTGTTCGAAATGCTACGAAACTTTTCAGATCCTTTCTATATGGTACTAGAGAAGGTTATGATGCAAGTCCAAGCAAAAAAATATCTCAAAATTAGATTCTATGAAAATTTTTGAAATACTAGTTTCGTTAAACAATCGTAGTATATTATACATAATTTATATTAGTTTCGATTAAAAAATCTATTTAAATCAAGGATTGTTCGAAATTCCATGAAACTTTTCAGATCCTTTCTATATGGTATTAGAGAAGGTTATGATGCAAGTCCAAGCAAAAAAATTTCTGAAAATTAGATTCTATGAAACTTTTTGAAATACTAGTTTCGGTCAAAAATCGTAGTATATTATACACAATTTATACAATTTTTGGTTAAAAATCAAATTAAATTGATGATTGTTCGAAATTCCATGAAACTTTTTAGATCCTTTCTATATTATATTAGGGATGGTTATGATGCAAGTCCAAGCAAAAACATTTCTAAAAATCAGATTCTATGAAACTTTTTGAAATACTAGTTTCGGTCAAAAATCGTAGTATATTATACACAATTTATACTAGTTTCGTTCAAAAAATCAAATTAAATCGAGGATTGTTCGAAATGCTACGAAACTTTTCAGATCCTTTCTATATGGTACTAGAGAAGGTTATGATGCAAGTCCAAGCAACAAAAATTCTCAAAATTAGATTCTATGAAACTTTTTGAAATACGTTTCGGTCAAAAATCGTAGTATATTATACACAATTTATACTATTTTTGGTCAAAAAATCAAATTAAATTGATGATTGTTCGACATTCCATGAAACTTTTCAGATCCTTTCTATATGGTATTAGGGAAGGTTATGATGCAAGTCTAAGCAAAAACATTTCTCAAAATCAGATTCTATGAAATTTTTTGAAATACTAGTTTCGGTAAACAATCGTAGTACATTATACACAATTTATACTAGTTTCGGACAAAAAATCTAATTAAATAGAGGATTGTTCGAAATTCCATGAAACTTTTCAGATCCTTTCTATATGGTATTAGGGAAGGTTATGATGCAAGTCCAAGCAAAATTTTTTCTCAAAATTAGATTCTATGAAACTTTTTGAAATATTAGTTTCAGTCAAAATTCGTAGTATATTATACACAATTTATACTATTTTTGGTCAAAAAAATCAAATTAAATTAATGATTGTTCGAAATTCCATGAAACTTTTCAGATCCTTTCTATATGGTATTAAGGATGGTTATGATGCAAGTCCAAGCAAAAACATTTCTCAAAATCAGATTCTATGAAACTTTTTGAAATACTAGTTTCGGTCAAAAATCGTAGTATATTATACACAATTTTATACTAGTTTGGTTCAAAAAATCAAATTAAATCGAGGATTGTTCGAAATGCTACGAAACTTTTCAGATCCTTTCTATATGGTACTAGAGAAGGTTATGATGCAAGTCCAAGCAAAAAAATATCTCAAAATTAGATTCTAATAAAATTTTTGTAATACTAGTTTCGTTAAACAATCGTAGTATATTATACACAATTTATACTAGTTTCGATTAAAAAATCTATTTAAATCCAGGATTGTTCGAAATTCCATGAAACTTTTTAGATCCTTTCTATATGTTATTAGGGAAGGTTATGATGCAAGTCCAAGCAAAAAAATTTCTCAAAATTAGATTCTATGAAACTTTTTGAAATACTAGTTTCGGTCAAAAATCGTAGTATATTATACACAATTTATACTATTTTTGGTCAAAAATCAAATTAAATTGATGATTGTTCGAAATTCCATGAAACTTTTCAGATCCTTTCTATATTGTATTAGGGATGGTTATGATGCAAGTCCAAGCAAAAACATTTCTCAAAATCAGATTCTATGAAACTTTTTGAAATACTAGTTTCGGTCAAAAATCGTAGTATATTATACACAATTTTATACTAGTTTCGTTCAAAAAATCAAATTAAATCGAGGATTGTTCGAAATGCTACGAAACTTTTCAGATCCTTTCTATATGGTACTAGAGAAGGTTATGATGCAAGTCCAAGCAAAAAATTATCTCAAAATTAGATTCTATGAAAATTTTTGAAATACTAGTTTCGTTAAACAATCGTAGTATATTATACACAATTTATATTAGTTTCGATTAAAAAATCTATTTAAATCAAGGATTGTTCGAAATTCCATGAAACTTTTCAGATCCTTTCTATATGGTATTAGGGAAGGATATGATGCAAGTCCAAGCAAAAAAATTTCTCAAAATTAGATTCTATGAAACTTTTTGAAATTCTAGTTTCGGTAAAAAATCGTAGTATTTATACACAATTTATACTATTTTTGGTTAAAAATCAAATTAAATTGATGATTGTTCGAAATTCCATGAAACTTTTCAGATCCTTTCTATATTGTATTAGGGATGGTTATGATGCAAGTCCAAGCAAAAACATTTCTCAAAATCAGATTCTATGAAACTTTTTGAAATACTAGTTTCGGTCAAAAATCGTAGTATATTATACACAATTTATACTAGTTTCGTTCAAAAAATCAAATTAAATCGAGGATTGTTCGAAATGCTACGAAACTTTTCAGATCCTTTCTATATGGTAGTAGAGAAGGTTATGATGCAAGTCCTAGCAAAAAAAATTCTCAAAATTAGATTCTATGAATTTAATGAAATACTAGTTTCGGTCAAAAATCGTAGTATATTATACACAATTTATACTATTTTTGGTCAAAAAATCAAATTAAATTGATGATTGTTCGACATTCCATGAAACTTTTCAGATCATTTCTATATGGTATTAGGGAAGGTTATGATGCAAGTCTAAGCAAAAACATTTCTCAAAATCAGATTCTATGAAACTTTTTGAAATACTAGTTTCGGTAAACAATCGTAGTATATTATACACAATTTATACTAGTTTCGGTCAAAAAATCTAATTAAATCGAGGATTGTTCGAAATTCCATGAAACTTTTCAGATCCTTTCTATATGGTATTAGGGAAGGTTATGATGCAAGTCCAAGCAAAAATTTTTCTCAAAATTAGATTCTATGAAACTTTTTGAAATACTAGTTTCGGTCAAAAATCGTAGTATATTATACACAATTTATACTATTTTTGGACAAAAAATCAAATTAAATTGATGATTGTTCGAAATTCCATGAAACTTTTCAGATCCTTTCTATATGGTATTAGGGATGGTTATGATGCAAGTCCAAGCAAAAACATTTCTCAAAATCAGATTCTATGAAACTTTTTGAAATACTAGTTTCGGTCAAAAATCGTAGTATATTATACACAATTTAATACTAGTTTGGTTCAAAAAATCAAATTAAATCGAGGATTGTTCGAAATGCTACGAAAATTTTCAGATCCTTTCTATATGGTACTAGAGAAGGTTATGATGCAAGTCCAAGCAAAAAAATATCTCAAAATTAGATTCTAATAAAATTTTTGTAATACTAGTTTCGTTAAACAATCGTAGTATATTATACACAATTTATACTAGTTTCGATTAAAAATTCTATTTAAATCCAGGATTGTTCGAAATTCCATGAAACTTTTCAGATCATTTCTATATGGTATTAGGGAAGGTTATGATGCAAGTTTAAGCAAAAACATTTCTCAAAATCAGATTCTATGAAAATTTTTGAAATACTAGTTTCCGTAAACAATCGTAGTACATTATACACAATTTATACTAGTTTCGGTCAAAAAATCTAATTAAATCGAGGATTGTTCGAAATTCCATGAAACTTTTCAGATCCTTTCTATATGGTATTAGGGAAGGTTATGATGCAAGTCCAAGCAAAATTTTTTCTCAAAATTAGATTCTATGAAACTTTTTGAAATACTAGTTTCGGTCAAAAATCGTAGTATATTATACACAATTTATACTATTTTTGGTCAAAAAATCAAATTAAATTGATGATTGTTCGAAATTCCATGAAACTTTTCAGATCCTTTCTATATGGTATTAGGGATGGTTATGATGCAAGTCCAAGCAAAAACATTTCTCAAAATCAGATTCTATGAAACATTTTGAAATACTAGTTTCGGTCAAAAATCGTAGTATATTATACACAATTTAATACTAGTTTGGTTTAAAAAATCAAATTAAATCGAGGATTGTTCGAAATGCTACGAAACTTTTCAGATCCTTTCTATTTGGTACTAGAGAAGGTTATGATGCAAGTCCAAGCAAAAAAATATCTCAAAATTAGATTCTAATAAAATTTTTGTAATACTAGTTTCGTTAAACAATCGTAGTATATTATACACAATTTATACTAGTTTCGATTAAAAAATCTATTTAAATCCAGGATTGTTCGAAATTCCATGAAACTTTTCAGATCCTTTCTATATGGTATTAGGGAAGGTTATGATGCATGTCCAAGCAAAAAAATTTCTCAAAATTAGATTCTATGAAACTTTTTGAAATTCTAGTTTCGGTCAAAAATCGTAGTATTTATACACAATTTATACTATTTTTGGTTAAAAATCAAATTAAATTGATGATTGTTCGAAATTCCATGAAACTTTTCAGATCCTTTCTATATTGTATTAGGGATGGTTATGATGCAAGTCCAAGCAAAAACATTTCTCAAAATCAGATTCTATGAAACTTTTTGAAATACTAGTTTCGGTCAAAAATCGTAGTATATTATACACAATTTATACTAGTTTCGTTCAAAAAATCAAATTAAACCGAGGATTGTTCGAAATGCTACGAAACTTTTCAGATCCTTTCTATATGGTAGTAGAGAAGGTTATGATGCAAGTCCAAGCAAAAAAAATTCTCAAAATTAAATTCTATGAATTTAATGAAATACTAGTTTCGGTCAAAAATCGTAGTATATTATACACAATTTATACTATTTTTGGTCAAAAAATCAAATTAAATTGATGATTGTTCGACATTCCATGAAACTTTTCAGATCATTTCTATATGGTATTAGGGAAGGTTATGATGCAAGTCTAAGCAAAAACATTTCTCAAAATCAGATTCTATGAAACTTTTTGAAATACTAGTTTCGGTAAACAATCGTAGTATATTATACACAATTTATACTAGTTTCGGTCAAAAAATCTAATTAAATCGAGGATTGTTCGAAATTCCATGAAACTTTACAGATCCTTTCTATATGGTATTAGGGAAGGTTATGATGCAAGTCCAAGCAAAATTTTTTCTCAAAATTAGATTCTATGAAACTTTTTGAAATACTAGTTTCGGTCAAAAATCGTAGTATATTATACACAATTTATACTATTTTTGGTCAAAAAATCAAATTAAATTGATGATTGTTCGAAATTCCATGAAACTTTTCAGATCCTTTCTATATGGTATTAGGGATGGTTATGATGCAAGTCCAAGCAAAAACATTTCTCAAAATCAGATTCTATGAAACTTTTTGAAATACTAGTTTCGGTCAAAAATCGTAGTATATTATACACAATTTAATACTAGTTTGGTTCAAAAAATCAAATTAAATCGAGGATTGTTCGAAATGCTATGAAACTTTTCAGATCCTTTCTATATGGTACTAAAGAAGGTTATGATGCAAGTCCAGCAAAAAAATATCTCAAAATTAGATTCTAATAAAATTTTTGTAATACTAGTTTCGTTAAACAATCGTAGTATATTATACACAATTTATACTAGTTTCGATTAAAAATTCTATTTAAATCCAGGATTGTTCGAAATTCCATGAAACTTTTCAGATCCTTTCTATATGGTATTAGGGAAGGTTATGATGGAAGTCTAAGCAAAAACATTTCTCAAAATCAGATTCTATGAAAATTTTTGAAATACTAGTTTCGGTAAACAATCGTAGTACATTATACACAATTTATACTAGTTTCGGTCAAAAAATCTAATTAAATCGAGGATTGTTCGAAATTCCATGAAACTTTTCAGATCCTTTCTATATGGTATTAGGGAAGGTTATGATGCAAGTCCAAGCAAAATTTTTTCTCAAAATTAGATTCTATGAAACTTTTTGTAATACTAGTTTCGGTCAAAATTCGTAGTATATTATACACAATTTATACTATTTTTGGTCAAAAAATCAAATTAAATTGATGATTGTTCGAAATTCCATGAAACTTTTCAGATCCTTTCTATATGGTATTAAGGATGGTTATGATGCAAGTCCAAGCAAAAACATTTCTCAAAATCAAATTCTATGAAACTTTTTGAAATACTAGTTTCGGTCAAAAATCGTAGTAAATTATACACAATTTAATACTAGTTTGGTTCAAAAAATCAAATAAAATCGAGGATTATTCGAAATGCTACGAAACTTTTCAGATCCTTTCTATATTGTACTAGAGAAGGTTATGATGCAAGTCCAAGCAAAAAAATATCTCAAAATTTGATTCTAATAAAAATTTTGTAATACTAGTTTCGTTAAACAATCGTAGTATATTATACACAATTTATACTAGTTTCGATTAAAAAATCTATTTAAATCCAGGATTGTTCGAAATTCCATGAAACTTTTCAGATCCTTTCTATATGTTATTAGGGAAGGTTATGATGCAAGTCCAAGCAAAAAAATTTCTCAAAATTAGATTCTATGAAACTTTTTGAAATACTAGTTTCGTTCAAAAATCATAGTATATTATACACAATTTATACTATTTTAGGTCAAAAATCAAATTAAATTGATGATTGTTCGAAATTCCATGAAACTTTTCAGATCCTTTCTATATTGTATAAGGGATGGTTATGATGCAAGTCCAAGCAAAAAGATTTCTCAAAATCAGATTCTATGAAACTTTTTGAAATACTAGTTTCGGTCAAAAATTGTAGTATATTATATACAATTTTATACTAGTTTCGTTCAAAAAATTAAATTAAATCGAGGATTGTTCGAAATGCTACGAAATTTTTCAGATCCTTTTTATATGGTACTAGAGAAGGTTATGATGCAAGTCCAAGCAAAAAAATATCTCAAAATTAGATTCTATGAAATTTTTTGAAATAGTAGTTTCGTTAAACAATCGTATTATATTATACACAATTTATATTAGTTTCGATTAAAAAATCTATTTAAATCAAGGATTGTTCGAAATTCCATGAAACGTTTCAGATCTTTTCTATATGGTATTAGGGAAGGGTATGATGCAAGTCCAAGCAAAACAATTTCTCAAAATTAGATTCTATGAAACTTTTTGAAATACTATTTTCGGTCAAAAATCGTAGTATATTATACACAATTTATACTGTTTTTGGTTAAAAATCAAATTAAATTGATGATTGTTCGAAATTCCATGAAACTTTTCAGATCCTTTCTATATTGTATTAGGGATGGTTATGATGCAAGTCCAAGCAAAAACATTTCTCAAAATCAGATTCTATGAAACTTTTTGAAATACTAGTTTCGGTCAAAAATCGTAGTATATTATACACAATTTATACTAGTTTCGTTCAAAAAATCAAATTAAATCGAGGATTGTTCGAAATGCTACGAAACTTTTCAGATCCTTTCTATATGGTACTAGAGAAGGTTATGATGCAAGTCCAAGCAGAAAAATTCTCAAAATTAGATTCTATGAAACATTTTGAAATACTAGTTTCGGTCAAAAATCGTAGTATATTATACACAATTTATACTATTTTTGGTCAAAAAATCAAATTAAATTGATGATTGTTCGACATTCCATGAAACTTTTCAGATCCTTTCTATATGGTATTAGGGAAGGTTATGATGCAAGTCTAAGCAAAAACATTTCTCAAAATCAGATTCTATGAAACTTTTTGAAATACTAGTTTCGGTAAACTATCGTAGTATATTATACACAATTTATACTAGTTTCGGTCAAAAAATCTAATTAAATCGAGGATTGTTCGAAATTCCATGAAACTTTTCAGATCCTTTCTATATGGTATTAGGGAAGGTTATGATGCAAGTCCAAGCAAATTTTTTTCTCAAAATTAGATTCTATGAAACTTTTTGAAATACTAGTTTCGGTCAAAAATCGTAGTATATTATACACAATTTATACTATTTTTGGTCAAAAAATCAAATTAAATTGATGATTGTTCGAAATTCCATGAAACTTTTCAGATCCTTTCTATATGGTATTAGGGATGGTTATGATGCAAGTCCAAGCAAAAACATTTCTCAAAATCAGATTCTATGAAACTTTTTGAAATACTAGTTTCGGTCAAAAATCGTAGTATATTATACACAATTTAATACTAGTTTGGTTCAAAAAATCAAATTAAATCGAGGATTGTTCGAAATGATACGAAACTTTTCAGATCCTTTCTATATGGTACTAGAGAAGGTTATGATGCAAGTCCATGCAAAAAAATATCTCAAAATTAGATTCTAATAAAATTTTTGTAATACTAGTTTCGTTAAACAATTGTAGTATATTATACACAATTTATACTAGTTTCGATTAAAAAATCTATTTAAATCCAGGATTGTTCGAAATTCCATGAAACTTTTCAGATCCTTTCTATATGTTATTAGGGAAGGTTATGATGCAAGTCCAAGCAAAAAAAATTCTCAAAATTAGATTCTATGAAACATTTTGAAATACTAGTTTCGGTCAAAAATCGTAGTATATTATACACAATTTATACTATTTTTGGTCAAAAAATCAAATTAAATTGATGATTGTTCGACATTCCATGAAACTTTTCAGATCCTTTCTATATGGTATTAGGGAAGGTTATGATGCAAGTCTAAGCAAAAACATTTCTCAAAATCAGATTCTATGAAACTTTTTGAAATACTAGTTTCGGTAAACTATCGTAGTATATTATACACAATTTATACTAGTTTCGGTCAAAAAATCTAATTAAATCGAGGATTGTTCGAAATTCCATGAAACTTTTCAGATCCTTTCTATATGGTATTAGGGAAGGTTATGATGCAAGTCCAAGCAAAAAATTTTCTCAAAATTAAATTCTATGAAACTTTTTGAAATACTAGTTTCGGTCAAAAATCGTAGTATATTATACACAATTTATACTATTTTTGGTCAAAAAATCAAATTAAATTGATGATTGTTCGAAATTCCATGAAACTTTTCAGATCCTTTCTATATGGTATTAGGGATGGTTATGATGCAAGTCCAAGCAAAAACATTTCTCAAAATCAGATTCTATGAAACTTTTTGAAATACTAGTTTCGGTCAAAAATCGTAGTATATTATACACAATTTAATACTAGTTTGGTTCAAAAAATCAAATTAAATCGAGGATTGTTCGAAATGATACAAAACTTTTCAGATCCTTTCTATATGGTAATAGAGAAGGTTATGATGCAAGTCCAAGCAAAAAAATATCTCAAAATTAGATTCTAATAAAATTTTTGTAATACTAGTTTCGTTAAACAATTGTAGTATATTATACACAATTTATACTAGTTTCGATTAAAAAATATATTTAAATCCAGGATTGTTCGAAATTCCATGAAACTTTTCAGATCCTTTCTATATGTTATTAGGGAAGGTTATGATGCAAGTCCAAGCAAAAAAAATTCTCAAAATTAGATTCTATGAAACTTTTTGAAATACTAGTTTCGGTCAAAAATCGTAGTATATTATACACAATTTATACTATTTTTGGTCAAAAATCAAATTAAATTGATGATTGTTCGAAATTCCATGAAACTTTTCAGATCCTTTCTATATTGTATTAGGGATGGTAATGATGCAAGTCCAAGCAAAAACATTTCTCAAAATCAGATTCTATGAAACTTTTTGAAATACTAGTTTTGGTCAAAAATCGTAGTATATTATACACAATTTATACTAGTTTCGTTCAAAAAATCAAATTAAATCGAGGATTGTTCGAAATGCTACGAAACTTTTCAGATCCTTTCTATATGGTACTAGAGAAGGTTATGATGCAAGTCCAAGCAGAAAAAATTCTCAAAATTAGATTCTATGAAACATTTTGAAATACTAGTTTCGGTCAAAAATCGTAGTATATTATACACAATTTATACTATTTTTGGTCAAAAAATCAAATTAAATTGATAATTGTTCGACATTCCATGAAACTTTTCAGATCCTTTCTATATGGTATTAGGGAAGGTTATGATGCAAGTCTAAGCAAAAACATTTCTCAAAATCAGATTCTATGAAACTTTTTGAAATACTAGTTTAGGTAAACAATCGTAGTATATTATACACAATTTATACTAGTTTCGGTCAAAAAATCTAATTAAATCGAGGATTGTTCGAAATTCCATGAAACTTTTCAGATCCTTTCTATATGGTATTTGGGAAGGTTATGATGCAAGTCCAAGCAAAATTTTTTCTCAAAATTAGATTCTATGAAACTTTTTGAAATACTAGTTTCGGTCAAAAATCGTAGTATATTATACACAATTTATACTATTTTTGGTCAAAAAATCAAATTAAATTGATGATTGTTCGAAATTCCATGAAACTTTTCAGATCCTTTCTATATGGTATTAGGGATGGTTATGATGCAAGTCCAAGCAAAAACATTTCTCAAAATCAGATTCTATGAAACTTTTTGAAATACTAGTTTCGGTCAAAAATCGTAGTATATTATACACAATTTAATACTAGTTTGGTTCAAAAAATCAAATTAAATTGAGGATTGTTCGAAATGATACGAAACTTTTCAGATCCTTTCTATATGGTACTAGAGAAGGTTATGATGCAAGTCCAAGCAAAAAAATATCTCAAAATTAGATTCTAATAAAATTTTTGTAATACTAGTTTTGTTAAACAATTGTAGTATATTATACACAATTTATACTAGTTTCGATTAAAAAATCTATTTAAATCCAGGATTGTTCGAAATTCCATGAAACTTTTCAGATCCTTTCTATATGTTATTAGGGAAGGTTATGATGCAAGTCCAAGCAAAAATATTTCTCAAAATTAGATTCTATGAAACTTTTTGAAATACTAGTTTCGGTCAAAAATCGTAGTATATTATACACAATTTATACTATTTTTGGTCAAAAATCAAATTAAATTGATGATTGTTCGAAATTCCATGAAACTTTTCAGATCCTTTCTATATTGTATTAGGGATGGTTATGATGCAACTCCAAGCAAAAACATTTCTCAAAATCAGATTCTATGAAACTTTTTGAAATACTAGTTTCGGTCAAAAATTGTAGTATATTATACACAATTTATACTAGTTTCGTTCAAAAAATCAAATTAAATCGAGGATTGTTCGAAAAGCTACGAAACTTTTCAGATCCTTTCTATATGGTACTAGAGAAGGTTATGATGCAAGTCTAAGCAGAAAAAATTCTCAAAATTAGATTCTATGAAACATTTTGAAATACTAGTTTCGGTCAAAAATCGTAGTATATTATACACAATTTATACTATTTTTGGTCAAAAAATCAAATTAAATTGATGATTGTTCGACATTCCATGAAACTTTTCAGATCCTTTCTATATGGTATTAGGGAAGGTTATGATGCAAGTCTAAGCAAAAACATTTCTCAAAATCAGATTCTATGAAACTTTTTGAAATACTAGTTTCGGTAAACAATCGTAGTATATTATACACAATTTATACTAGTTTCGGTCAAAAAATCTAATTAAATCGAGGATTGTTCGAAATTCCATGAAACTTTTCAGATCCTTTCTATATGTTATTAGGGAAGGTTATGATGCAAGTCCAAGCAAAAAAATTTCTCAAAATTAGATTCTATGAAACTTTTTGAAATACTAGTTTCGGTCAAAAATCGTAGTATATTATACACAATTTATACTATTTTTGGTCAAAAAATCAAATTAAATTGATGATTGTTCGAAATTCCATGAAACTTTTCAGATCCTTTCTATATGGTATTAGGGATGGTTATGATGCAAGTCCAAGCAAAAACATTTCTCAAAATCAGATTCTATGAAACTTTTTGAAATACTAGTTTCGGTCAAAAATCGTAGTATATTATACACAATTTAATACTAGTTTGGTTCAAAAAATCAAATTAAATCGAGGATTGTTCGAAATGATACGAAACTTTTCAGATCCTTTCTATATGGTACTAGAGAAGGTTATGATGCAAGTCCAAGCAAAAAAATATCTCAAAATTAGATTCTAATAAAAAATTTGTAATACTAGTTTCGTTAAACAATTGTAGTATATTATACACAATTTATACTAGTTTCGATTAAAAAATCTATTTAAATCCAGGATTGTTCGAAATTCCATGAAACTTTTCAGATCCTTTCTATATGTTATTAGGGAAGGTTATGATGCAAGTCCAATCAAAAAAATTTCTCAAAATTAGATTCTATGAAACTTTTTGAAATACTAGTTTCGGTCAAAAATCGTAGTATATTATACACAATTTATACTATTTTTGGTCAAAAATCAAATTAAATTGATGATTGTTCGAAATTCCATGAAACTTTTCAGATCCTTTCTATATGGTATTAGGGATGGTTATGATGCAAGTCCAAGCAAAAACATTTCTCAAAATCAGATTCTATGAAACTTTTTGAAATACTAGTTTCGGTCAAAAATCGTAGTATATTATACACAATTTAATACTAGTTTGGTTCAAAAAATCAAATTAAATCGAGGATTGTTCGAAATGATACGAAACTTTTCAGATCCTTTCTATATGGTACTAGAGAAGGTTATGATGCAAGTCCAAGCAAAAAAATATCTCAAAATTAGATTCTAATAAAATTTTTGTAATACTAGTTTCGTTAAACAATCGTAGTATATTATACACAATTTATACTAGTTTCGATTAAAAAATCTATTTAAATCCAGGATTGTTCGAAATTCCATGAAACTTTTCAGATCCTTTCTATATGTTATTAGGGAAGGTTATGATGCAAGTCCAAGCAAAAAAATTTCTCAAAATTAGATTCTATGAAACTTTTTGAAATACTAGTTTCGGTCAAAAATCGTAGTATATTATACACAATTTATACTATTTTTGTCAAAAATCAAATTAAATTGATGATTGTTCGAAATTCCATGAAACTTTTCAGATCCTTTCTATATTGTATTAGGCATGGTTATGATGCAAGTCCAAGCAAAAACATTTCTCAAAATCAGATTCTATGAAACTTTTTGAAATACTAGTTTCGGTCAAAAATCGTAGTATATTATACACAATTTTATACTAGTTTCGTTTACAAAATCAAATTAAATCGAGGATTGTTCGAAATGCTACGAAACTTTTCAGATCCTTTCTATATGGTACTAGAGAAGGTTATGATGCAAGTCCAAGCAAAAAAATATCTCAAAATTAGATTCTATGAAACTTTTTGAAATACTAGTTTCGGTAAACAATCGTAGTATATTATACACAATTTATACTAGTTTCGGTCAAAAAATCTAATTAAATCGAGGATTGTTCGAAATTCCATGAAACTTTTCAGATCCTTTCTATATGGTATTAGGTAAGGTTATGATGCAAGTCCAAGCAAAAAAAATTCTCAAAATTATATTCTATGTAACTTTTTGAAATACTAGTTTCGGTCAAAAATCGTAGTATATTATACATAATTTATATTATTTTTGGTCAAAAAATCAAATTAAATTGATGATTGTTCGAAATTCCATGAAACTTTTCAGATCCTTTCTATATGGTATTAGGGATGGTTATGATTTAAGTCCAAGCAAAAACATTTCTCAAAATCATATTCTATGAAACTTTTTGAAATACTAGTTTCGGTCAAAAATCGTAGTATATTATACATAATTTAATACTAGTTTGGTTCAAAAAATCAAATTAAATCGAGGATTGTTCGAAATGTTACGAAACTTTTCAGATCCTTTCTATATGGTACTAGAAAAGGTTATGATGCAAGTCCAAGCAAAAAAATATCTCAAAATTAGATTCTAATAAAAAATTTGTAATACTAGTTTCGTTAAACAATCGTAGTATATTATACATAATTTATACTAGTTTCGATTAAAAAATCTATTTAAATACATGATAGTTCGAAATTCCATGAAACTTTTCAGATCCTTTCTATATGTTATTAGGGAAGGTTATGATGCAAGTCCAAGCAAAAAAATTTCTCAAAATTAGATTCTATGAAACTTTTTGAAATACTAGTTTCGGTCAAAAATCGTAGTATATTATACACAATTTATACTATTTTTGGTCAAAAATCAAATTAAATTGATGATTGTTCGAAATTCCATGAAACTTTTCAGATCCTTTCTATATGGTATTAGGGAAGGTTATGATGCAAGTCCAAGCAAAAATATTTCTCAAATTTAGATTCTATGAAACTTTTTGAAATACTAGTTTCGGTCAAAAATCGTAGTATATTATACACGATTTTATACTAGTTTCGTTTACAAAATCAAATTAAATCGAGGATTGTTCGAAATGCTACGAAACTTTTCAGATCCTTTCTATATGCTACTAGAGAAGGTTATGATGCAAGTCCAAGCAAAAAAAAATCTCAAAATTAGATTCTATGAAACTTTTTGAAATACTAGTTTCGGTAAACAATCGTAGTATATTATACACAATTTATACTAGTTTCGGTCAAAAAATCTAATTAAATCAAGGATTGTTCGAAATTCCATGAAACTTTTCAGATCCTTTCTATATGGTATTAGGTAAGGTTATGATGCAAGTCCAAGCAAAAAAATTTCTCAAAATTATATTCTATGAAACTTTTTGAAATACTAGTTTCGGTCAAAAATCGTAGTATATTATACACAATTTATACTATTTTTGGTCAAAAAATAAAATAAAATGGATGATTGTTCGACATTCCATGAAACTTTTCAGATCCTTTCTATATGGTATTAGGGAAGGTTAAGATGCAAGTCTAAGCAAAAACATTTCTCAAAATCAGATTCTATGAAACTTTTTGAAATTCTAGTTTCGGCAAACAATCGTAGTATATTATACACAATTTATACTAGTTTCGGTCAAAAAATCTAATTAAATCGAGGATTGTTCGAAATTCCATGAAACTTTTCAGATCCTTTCTATATGGTATTAGGGAAGGTTATGATGCAAGTCCAAGCAAAAAATTTTCTCAAAATTAAATTCTATGAAACTTTTTGAAATACTAGTTTCGGTCAAAAATCGTAGTATATTATACACAATTTATACTATTTTTGGTCAAAAAATCAAATTAAATTGATGATTGTTCGAAATTCCATGAAACTTTTCAGATCCTTTCTATATGGTATTAGGGATGGTTATGATGCAAGGCCAAGCAAAAACATTTCTCAAAATCAGATTCTATGAAACTTTTTGAAATACTAGTTTCGGTCAAAAATCGTAATATATTATACACAATTTAATACTAGTTTGGTTCAAAAAATCAAATTAAATCGAGGATTGTTCGAAATGCTACGAAACTTTTCAGATCCTTTCTATATGGTACTAGATAAGGTTATGATGTAGGTCCAAGCAAAAAAATATCTCAAAATTAGATTCTAATAAAAATTTTGTAATACTAGTTTCGTTAAACAATCGTAGTATATTATACACAATTTATAATAGTTTCGATTAAAAAATCTATTTAAATCCAGGATTGTTCGAAATTCCATGAAACTTTTCAGATCCTTTCTATATGTTATTAGGGAAGGTTATCATGCAAGTCCAAGCAAAAAAATTTCTCAAAATTAGATTCTATGAAACTTTTTGAAATACTAGTTTCGGTCAAAAATCGTAGTATATTATACACAATTTATACTATTTTTGGTCAAAAATCAAATTAAATTGATGATTGTTCGAAATTCCATGAAACTTTTCAGATCCTTTCTATATTGTATTAGGGATGGTTATGATGCAAATCCAAGCAAAAACATTTCTCAAAATCAGATTCTATGAAACTTTTTGAAATACTAGTTTCGGTCAAAAATCGTAGTATATTATACACAATTTTATACTAGTTTCGTTCAAAAAATCAAATTAAATCGAGGATTGTTCGAAATGGTACGATACTTTTCAGATCCTTTCTATATGGTACTAGAGAAGGTTATGATGCAATCCAAGCAAAAAAATTCTCAAAATTAGATTCTATGAAACTTTTTGAAATACTAGTTTCGGTCAAAAATCGTAGTATATTATACACAATTTATACTATTTTTGGTCAAAAAATCAAATTAAATTGATGATTGTTCGATATTCCATGAAACGTTTCAGATCCTTTCTATATGGTATTAGGGAAGGTTATGATGCAAGTCCAAGCAAAAATATTTCTCAAATTTAGATTCTATGAAACTTTTTGAAATACTAGTTTCGGTCAAAAATCGTAGTATATTATACACAATTTTATACTAGTTTCGTTTACAAAATCAAATTAAATCGAGGATTGTTCGAAATGCTACGAAACTTTTCAGATCCTTTCTATATGCTACTAGAGAAGGTTATGATGCAAGTCCAAGCAAAAAAAAATCTCAAAATTAGATTCTATGAAACTTTTTGAAATACTAGTTTCGGTAAACAATCGTAGTATATTATACACAATTTATACTAGTTTCGGTCAAAAAATCTAATTAAATCAAGGATTGTTCGAAATGCTACGAAACTTTTCAGATCCTTTCTATATGGTATTAGAGAAGGTTATGATGCAAGTCTAAGCAGAAAAAATTCTCAAAATTAGATTCTATGAAACATTTTGAAATACTAGTTTCGGTCAAAAATCGTAGTATATTATACACAATTTATACTATTTTTGGTCAAAAAATCAAATTAAATTGATGATTGTTCGACATTCCATGAAACTTTTCAGATCCTTTCTATATGGTATTAGGGAAGGTTAAGATGCAAGTCTAAGCAAAAACATTTCTCAAAATCAGATTCTATGAAGCTTTTTGAAATACTAGTTTCGGTAAACAATCGTAGTATATTATACACAATTTATACTAGTTTCGGTCAAAAAATCTAATTAAATCGAGGATTGTTCGAAATTCCACGAAACTTTTCAGATCCTTTCTATATGGTATTAGGGAAGGTTATGATGCAAGTCCAAGCAAAAAATTTTCTCAAAATTAAATTCTATGAAACATTTTGAAATACTAGTTTCGGTCAAAAATCGTAGTATATTATACACAATTTATACTATTTTTGGTCAAAAAATCAAATTAAATCGATGATTGTTCGAAATTCCATGAAACTTTTCAGATCCTTTCTATATGGTATTAGGGATGGTTATGATGCAAGTCCAAGCAAAAACATTTCTCAAAATCAGATTCTATGAAACTTTTTGAAATACTAGTTTCGGTCAAAAATCGTAGTATATTATACACAATTTAATACTAGTTTGGTTCAAAAAATCAAATTAAATCGAGGATTGTTCGAAATGCTACGAAACTTTTCAGATCCTTTCTATATGGTACTAGATAAGGTTATGATGTAGGTCCAAGCAAAAAAATATCTCAAAATTAGATTCTAATAAAAATTTTGTAATACTAGTTTCGTTAAACAATCGTAGTATATTATACACAATTTATACTAGTTTCGATTAAAAAATCTATTTAAATCCAGGATTGTTCGAAATTCCATGAAACTTTTCAGATCCTTTCTATATGTTATTAGGGAAGGTTATGATGCAAGTCCAAGCAAAAAAATTTCTCAAAATTAGATTCTATGAAACTTTTTGAAATACTAGTTTCGGTCAAAAATCGTAGTATATTATACACAATTTATACTATTTTTGGTCAAAAATCAAATTAAATTGATGATTGTTCGAAATTCCATGAAACTTTTCAGATCCTTTCTATATTGTATTAGGGATGGTTATGATGCAAATCCAAGCAAAAACATTTCTCAAAATCAGATTCTATGAAACTTTTTGAAATACTAGTTTCGGTCAAAAATCGTAGTATATTATACACAATTTTATACTAGTTTCGTTCAAAAAATCAAATTAAATCGAGGATTGTTCGAAATGGTACGAAACTTTTCAGATCCTTTCTATATGGTACTAGAGAAGGTTATGATGCAATCCAAGCAAAAAATTTCTCAAACTTAGATTCTATGAAACTTTTTGAAATACTAGTTTCGGTCAAAAATCGTAGTATATTATACACAATTTATACTATTTTTGGTCAAAAAATCAAATTAAATTGATGATTGTTCGATATTCCATGAAACTTTTCAAATCCTTTCTATATGGTATTAGGGAAGGTTATGATGCAACTCCAAGCAAAAATATTTCTCAAATTTAGATTCTATGAAACTTTTTGAAATACTAGTTTCGGTCAAAAATCGTAGTATATTATACACAATTTTATACTAGTTTCGTTTACAAAATCAAATTAAATCGAGGATTGTTCGAAATGCTACAAAACTTTTCAGATCCTTTCTATATGCTACTAGAGAAGGTTATGATGCAAGTCCAAGCAAAAAAATATCTCAAAATTAGATTCTATGAAACTTTTTGAAATACTAGTTTCGGTAAACAATCGTAGTATATTATACACAATTTATACTAGTTTCGGTCAAAAAATAAAATAAAATTGATGATTGTTCGAAATTCCATGAAACTTTTCAGATCCTTTCTATATGGTATTAGGGATGGTTATGATTTAAGTCCAAGCAAAAACATTTCTCAAAATCAGATTCTATGAAACTTTTTGAAATACTAGTTTCGGTCAAAAATCGTAGTATATTATACACAATTTAATACTAGTTTGGTTCAAAAAATCAAATTAAATCGAGGATTGTTCGAAATGTTACGAAACTTTTCAGATCCTTTCTATATGGTACTAGAAAAGGTTATGATGCAAGTCCAAGCAAAAAAATATCTCAAAATTAGATTCTAATAAAAATTTTGTAATACTAGTTTCGTTAAACAATCGTAGTATATTATACAAAATTTATACTAGTTTCGATTAAAAAATCTATTTAAATACATGATAGTTCGAAATTCCATGAAACTTTTCAGATCCTTTCTATATGTTATTAGGGAAGGTTATGATGCACGTCCAAGCAAAAAAATTTCTCAAAATTAGATTCTATGAAACTTTTTGAAATACTAGTTTCGGTCAAAAATCGTAGTATATTATACACAATTTATACTATTTTTGGTCAAAAATCAAATTAAATTGATGATTGTTCGAAATTCCATGAAACTTTTCAGATCCTTTCTATATTGTATTAGGGATGGTTATGATGCAAATCCAAGCAAAAACATTTCTCAAAATCAGATTCTATGAAACTTTTTGAAATACTAGTTTCGGTCAAAAATCGTAGTATATTATACACAATTTTATACTAGTTTCGTTCAAAAAATCAAATTAAATCGAGGATTGTTCGAAATGGTACGATACTTTTCAGATCCTTTCTATATGGTACTAGAGAAGGTTATGATGCAATCCAAGCAAAAAAATTCTCAAAATTAGATTCTATGAAACTTTTTGAAATACTAGTTTCGGTCAAAAATCGTAGTATATTATACACAATTTATACTATTTTTGGTCAAAAAATCAAATTAAATTGATGATTGTTCGATATTCCATGAAACGTTTCAGATCCTTTCTATATGGTATTAGGGAAGGTTATGATGCAAGTCCAAGCAAAAATATTTCTCAAATTTAGATTCTATGAAACTTTTTGAAATACTAGTTTCGGTCAAAAATCGTAGTATATTATACACAATTTTATACTAGTTTCGTTTACAAAATCAAATTAAATCGAGGATTGTTCGAAATGCTACGAAACTTTTCAGATCCTTTCTATATGCTACTAGAGAAGGTTATGATGCAAGTCCAAGCAAAAAAAAATCTCAAAATTAGATTCTA
Organism: Lathyrus aphaca; assembly: GCA_963966055.1. Taxonomy (NCBI): domain Eukaryota; kingdom Viridiplantae; phylum Streptophyta; class Magnoliopsida; order Fabales; family Fabaceae; genus Lathyrus; species Lathyrus aphaca. Next base: position 35,447,376 of record OZ014523.1, read on the forward strand.
TGAAACTTTTTGAAATACTAGTTTCGGTAAACAATCGTAGTATATTATACACAATTTATACTAGTTTCGGTCAAAAAATCTAATTAAATCAAGGATTGTTCGAAATGCTACGAAACTTTTCAGATCCTTTCTATATGGTATTAGAGAAGGTTATGATGCAAGTCTAAGCAGAAAAAATTCTCAAAATTAGATTCTATGAAACATTTTGAAATACTAGTTTCGGTCAAAAATCGTAGTATATTATACACAATTTATACTATTTTTGGTCAAAAAATCAAATTAAATTGATGATTGTTCGACATTCCATGAAACTTTTCAGATCCTTTCTATATGGTATTAGGGAAGGTTAAGATGCAAGTCTAAGCAAAAACATTTCTCAAAATCAGATTCTATGAAGCTTTTTGAAATACTAGTTTCGGTAAACAATCGTAGTATATTATACACAATTTATACTAGTTTCGGTCAAAAAATCTAATTAAATCGAGGATTGTTCGAAATTCCACGAAACTTTTCAGATCCTTTCTATATGGTATTAGGGAAGGTTATGATGCAAGTCCAAGCAAAAAATTTTCTCAAAATTAAATTCTATGAAACATTTTGAAATACTAGTTTCGGTCAAAAATCGTAGTATATTATACACAATTTATACTATTTTTGGTCAAAAAATCAAATTAAATCGATGATTGTTCGAAATTCCATGAAACTTTTCAGATCCTTTCTATATGGTATTAGGGATGGTTATGATGCAAGTCCAAGCAAAAACATTTCTCAAAATCAGATTCTATGAAACTTTTTGAAATACTAGTTTCGGTCAAAAATCGTAGTATATTATACACAATTTAATACTAGTTTGGTTCAAAAAATCAAATTAAATCGAGGATTGTTCGAAATGCTACGAAACTTTTCAGATCCTTTCTATATGGTACTAGATAAGGTTATGATGTAGGTCCAAGCAAAAAAATATCTCAAAATTAGATTCTAATAAAAATTTTGTAATACTAGTTTCGTTAAACAATCGTAGTATATTATACACAATTTATACTAGTTTCGATTAAAAAATCTATTTAAATCCAGGATTGTTCGAAATTCCATGAAACTTTTCAGATCCTTTCTATATGTTATTAGGGAAGGTTATGATGCAAGTCCAAGCAAAAAAATTTCTCAAAATTAGATTCTATGAAACTTTTTGAAATACTAGTTTCGGTCAAAAATCGTAGTATATTATACACAATTTATACTATTTTTGGTCAAAAATCAAATTAAATTGATGATTGTTCGAAATTCCATGAAACTTTTCAGATCCTTTCTATATTGTATTAGGGATGGTTATGATGCAAATCCAAGCAAAAACATTTCTCAAAATCAGATTCTATGAAACTTTTTGAAATACTAGTTTCGGTCAAAAATCGTAGTATATTATACACAATTTTATACTAGTTTCGTTCAAAAAATCAAATTAAATCGAGGATTGTTCGAAATGGTACGAAACTTTTCAGATCCTTTCTATATGGTACTAGAGAAGGTTATGATGCAATCCAAGCAAAAAATTTCTCAAACTTAGATTCTATGAAACTTTTTGAAATACTAGTTTCGGTCAAAAATCGTAGTATATTATACACAATTTATACTATTTTTGGTCAAAAAATCAAATTAAATTGATGATTGTTCGATATTCCATGAAACTTTTCAAATCCTTTCTATATGGTATTAGGGAAGGTTATGATGCAACTCCAAGCAAAAATATTTCTCAAATTTAGATTCTATGAAACTTTTTGAAATACTAGTTTCGGTCAAAAATCGTAGTATATTATACACAATTTTATACTAGTTTCGTTTACAAAATCAAATTAAATCGAGGATTGTTCGAAATGCTACAAAACTTTTCAGATCCTTTCTATATGCTACTAGAGAAGGTTATGATGCAAGTCCAAGCAAAAAAATATCTCAAAATTAGATTCTATGAAACTTTTTGAAATACTAGTTTCGGTAAACAATCGTAGTATATTATACACAATTTATACTAGTTTCGGTCAAAAAATAAAATAAAATTGATGATTGTTCGAAATTCCATGAAACTTTTCAGATCCTTTCTATATGGTATTAGGGATGGTTATGATTTAAGTCCAAGCAAAAACATTTCTCAAAATCAGATTCTATGAAACTTTTTGAAATACTAGTTTCGGTCAAAAATCGTAGTATATTATACACAATTTAATACTAGTTTGGTTCAAAAAATCAAATTAAATCGAGGATTGTTCGAAATGTTACGAAACTTTTCAGATCCTTTCTATATGGTACTAGAAAAGGTTATGATGCAAGTCCAAGCAAAAAAATATCTCAAAATTAGATTCTAATAAAAATTTTGTAATACTAGTTTCGTTAAACAATCGTAGTATATTATACAAAATTTATACTAGTTTCGATTAAAAAATCTATTTAAATACATGATAGTTCGAAATTCCATGAAACTTTTCAGATCCTTTCTATATGTTATTAGGGAAGGTTATGATGCACGTCCAAGCAAAAAAATTTCTCAAAATTAGATTCTATGAAACTTTTTGAAATACTAGTTTCGGTCAAAAATCGTAGTATATTATACACAATTTATACTATTTTTGGTCAAAAATCAAATTAAATTGATGATTGTTCGAAATTCCATGAAACTTTTCAGATCCTTTCTATATTGTATTAGGGATGGTTATGATACAAGTCCAAGCAAAAACATTTCTCAAAATCAGATTCAATGAAACTTTTTGAAATACTAGTTTCGGTCAAAAATCGTAGTATATTATACACAACTTTATACTAGTTCGTTCAAAAAATCAAATTAAATCGAGGATTGTTCGAAATGGTACGAAACTTTTCAGATCCTTTCTATATGGTACTAGAGAAGGTTATGATGCAAGTCCAAGCAAAAAAATATCTCAAAATTAGATTCTATGAAAATTTTTGAAATACTAGTTTCGTTAAACAATCGTAGTATATTATACACAATTTATATTAGTTTTGATTAAAAAATCTATTTAAATCAAGGATTGTTCGAAATTCCATGAAACTTTTCAGATCCTTTCTATATGGTATTAGGGAAGGTTATGATGCAATTCCAAGCAAAAAAATTTCTCAAAATTAGATTCTTTGAAACTTTTTGAAATACTAGTTTCGGTCAAAAATTGTAGTATATTATACACAATTTATACTATTTTTGGTTAAAAATCAAATTAAATTGATGATTGTTCGAAATTCCATGAAATTTTTCAGATCCTTTCTATATTGTATTAGGGATGGTTATGATGCAAGTCCAAGCAAAAACATTTCTCAAAATCAGATTCTATGAAACTTTTTGAAATACTAGTTTTGGTCAAAATTCGTAGTATATTATACACAATTTATACTAGTTTCGTTCAAAAAATCAAATTAAATCGAGGATTGTTCGAAATGCTACGAAACTTTTCAGATCCTTTCTATATGGTACTAGAGAAGGTTATGATGCAAGTCCAAGCAAAAAAAATTCTCAAAATTAGATTCTATGAAACTTTTTGAAATACTAGTTTCGGTAAAAAATCGTAGTATATTAAACACAATTTATACTATTTTTGGTCAAAAAATCAAATTAAATTGATGATTGTTCGATATTCCATGAAACTTTTCAGATCCTTTCTATATGGTATTAGGGAAGGTTATGATGCAAGTCTAAGCAAAAACATTTCTCAAAATCAGATTCTATGAAACTTTTTGAAATACTAGTTTCGGTAAACAATCGTAGTATATTATACACAATTTATACTAGTTTCGGTCAAAAAATCTAATTAAATCGAGGATTGTTCGAAATTCCATGAAACTTTTCAGATCCTTTCTATATGGTATTAGGGAAGGTTATGATGCAAGTCCAAGCAAAATTTTTTCTCAAAATTAGATTCTATGAAACTTTTTGAAATACTAGTTTTGGTCAAAAATCGTAATATATTATACACAATTTATACTATTTTTGGTCAAAAAATCAAATTAAATTGATGATTGTTCGAAATTCAATGAAACTTTTCAGATCCTTTCTATATGGTATTAGGGATGGTTATGATGCAAGTCCAAGCAAAAACATTTCTCAAAATCAGATTCTATGAAACTTTTTGAAATACTAGTTTCGGTCAAAAATCGTAGTATATTATATACAATTTAATACTAGTTTGGTTCAAAAAATCAAATTAAATCGAGGATTGTTCGAAATGCTACGAAACTTTTCAAATCCTTTCTATATGGTACTAGAGAAGGTTATGATGCAAGTCCAAGCAAAAAAATATCTCAAAATTAGATTCTATGAAACTTTTTGAAATACTAGTTTCGGTCAAAAATCGTATTATATTATACACAATTTTATACTAGTTTCGTTTACAAAATCAAATTAAATCGAGGATTGTTTGAAATGCTACGAAACTTTTCAGATCCTTTCTATATGCTACTAGAGAAGGTTATGATGCAAGTCCAAGCAAAAAAATATCTCAAAATTAGATTCTATGAAACTTTTTGAAATACTAGTTTCGGTCAAAAATCGTAGTATATTATACACAATTTATACTATTTTTGGTCAAAAAATCAAATTAAATTGATGATTGTTCGAAATTCCATGAAACTTTTCAGATCCTTTCTATATGGTATTAGGGAAGGTTATGATGCAAGTCCAAGCAAAAACATTTCTCAAAATTAGATTCTATGAAACTTTTTGAAATACTAGTTTCGGTCAAAAATCGTATTATATTATACACAATTTTATACTAGTTTCGTTTACAAAATCAAATTAAATCGAGGATTGTTTGAAATGCTACGAAACTTTTCAGATCCTTTCTATATGCTACTAGAGAAGGTTATGATGCAAGTCCAAGCAAAAAAATATCTCAAAATTAGATTCTATGAAACTTTTTGAAATACTAGTTTCGGTAAACAATCGTAGTATATTATACACAATTTATACTAGTTTCGGTCAAAAAATCTAATTAAATCGAGGATTGTTCGAAATTCCATGAAACTTTTCAGATCCTTTCTATATGGTATTAGGTAAGGTTATGATGCAAGTCCAAGCAAAAAAATTTCTCAAAATTATATTCTATGAAACTTTTTGAAATACTAGTTTCGGTCAAAAATCGTAGTATATTATACATAATTAATACTATTTTTGGTCAAAAAATCAAATTAAATTGATGATTGTTTGAAATTCCATGAAACTTTTCAGATCCTTTCTATATGGTATTAGGGATGGTTATGATTTAAGTCCAAGCAAAAACATTTCTCAAAATCAGATTCTATGAAACTTTTTGAAATACTAGTTTCGGTCAAAAATCGTAGTATATTATACACAATTTAATACTAGTTTGGTTCAAAAAATCAAATTAAATCGAGGATTGTTCGAAATGTTACGAAACTTTTCAGATCCTTTCTATATGGTACTAGAGAAGGTTATGATGCAAGTCCAAGCAAAAAAATATCTCAAAATTAGATTCTAATAAAATTTTTGTAATACTAGTTTCGTTAAACAATCGTAGTATATTATACACAATTTATACTAGTTTCGATTAAAAAATCTATTTAAATCCATGATTGTTCGAAATTCCATGAAACTTTTCAGATCCTTTCTATATGTTATTAGGGAAGGTTATGATGCAAGTCCAAGCAAAAAAATTTCTCAAAATTAGATTCTATGAAACTTTTTGAAATACTAGTTTCGGTCAAAAATCGTAGTATATTATACACAATTTATACTATTTTTGGTCAAAAATCAAATTAAATTGATGATTGTTCGAAATTCCATGAAACTTTTCAGATCCTTTCTATATTGTATTAGGGATGGTTATGATACAAATCCAAGCAAAAACATTTCTCAAAATCAGATTCTATGAAACTTTTTGAAATACTAGTTTCGGTCAAAAATCGTAGTATATTATACACAATTTTATACTAGTTTCGTTCAAAAAATCAAATTAAATCGAGGATTGTTCGAAATGGTACGAAACTTTTCAGATCCTTTCTATATGGTACTAGAGAAGGTTATGATGCAAGTCCAAGCAAAAAAATATCTCAAAATTAGATTCTATGAAAATTTTTGTAATACTAGTTTCGTTAAACAATTGTAGTATATTATACACAATTTATATTAGTTTCGATTAAAAAATCTATTTAAATCAAGGATTGTTCGAAATTCCATGAAACTTTTCAGATCCTTTCTATATGGTATTAGGGAAGGTTATGATTTAAGTCCAAGCAAAAAACTTTTTCAAAATTAGATTCTATGAAACTTTTTGAAATACTAGTTTCGGTCAAAAATTGTAGTATATTATACACAATTTATACTATTTTTAGTTAAAAATCAAATTAAATTGATGATTGTTCGAAATTCCATGAAACTTTTCAGATCCTTTCTATATTGTATTAGGGATGGTTATGATGCAAGTCCAAGCAAAAACATTTCTCAAAATCAGATTCTATGAAACTTTTTGAAATACTAGTTTTGGTCAAAAATCGTAGTATATTATACACAATTTATACTAGTTTCGTTCAAAAAATCAAATTAAATCGAGGATTGTTCGAAATGCTACGAAACTTTTCAGATCCTTTCTATATGGTACTAGAGAAGGTTATGATGCAAGTCCAAGCAAAAAAAATTCTCAAAATTAGATTCTATGAAACTTTTTGAAATACTAGTTTCGGTCAAAAATCGTAGTATATTATACACAATTTATACTATTTTTGGTCAAAAAATCAAATTAAATTGATGATTGTTCGAAATTCCATGAAACTTTTCAGATCCTTTCTATATGGTATTAGGGAAGGTTATGATGCAAGTCCAAGCAAAATTTTTTCTCAAAATTAGATTCTATGAAGCTTTTTGAAATACTAGTTTTGGTCAAAAATCGTAGTATATTATACACAATTTATACTATTTTTGGTCAAAAAATCAAATTAAATTGATGATTGTTCGAAATTCCATGAAACTTTTCAGATCCTTTCTATATGGTATTAGGGATGGTTATGATGCAAGTCCAAGCAAAAACATTTCTCAAAATCAGATTCTATGAAACTTTTTGAAATACTAGTTTCGGTCAAAAATCGTAGTATATTATACACAATTTAATACTAGTTTGGTTCAAAAAATCAAATTAAATCGAGGATTGTTCGAAATGCTACAATACTTTTCAGATCCTTTCTATATGGTACTAGAGAAGGTTATGATGCAAGTCCAAGGAAAAAAATATCTCAAAATTAAATTCTAATAAAAATTTTGTAATACTAGTTTCGTTAAACAATCGTAGTATATTATACACAATTTATACTAGTTTCGATTAAAAAATCTATTTAAATCCAGGATTGTTCGAAATTCCATGAAACTTTTCATATCCTTTCTATATGTTATTAGGGAAGGTTATGATGCAAGTCCAAGCAAAAAAATTTCTCAAAATTAGATTCTATGAAACTTTTTGAAATACTAGTTTCGGTCAAAAATCGTAGTATATTATACACAACTTATACAATTTTTGTCAAAAATCAAATTAAATTGATGATTGTTCGAAATTCCATGAAACTTTTCAGATCCTTTCTATATTGTATTAGGGATGGTTATGATGCAAGTCCAAGCAAAAACATTTCTCAAAATCAGATTCTATGAAACTTTTTGAAATACTAGTTTCGGTCAAAAATCGTAGTATATTATACACAATTTTATACTAGTTTCGTTCAAAAAATAAAATTAAATCGAGGATTGTTCGAAATGCTACGAAACTTTTCAGATCCTTTCTATATGGTACTAGAGAAGGTTATGATACAAGTCCAAGCAAAAAATTTCTCAAAATTAGATTCTATGAAACTTTTTGAAATACTAGTTTCGGTCAAAAATCGAAGTATATTATACACAATTTATACTATTTTTGGTTAAAAAATCAAATTAAATTGATGATTGTTCGATATTCCATGAAACTTTTCAGATCCTTTCTATATGGTATTAGGGAAGGTTATGATGGAAGTCCAAGCAAAAACATTTCTCAAAATTAGATTCTATGAAACTTTTTGAAATACTAGTTTCGGTCAAAAATCGTAGTATATTATACACAATTTTATACTAGTTTCGTTTACAAAATCAAATTAAATCGAGGATTGTTCGAAATGTTACGAAACTTTTCAGATCCTTTCTATATGGTATAAGGGAAGGTTATGATGCAAGTCCAAGCAAAAAAATATCTCAAAATTAGATTCTATGAAACTTTTGAAATACTAGTTTCGGTAAACAATCGTAGTATATTATACACAATTTATACTAGTTTCGGTCAAAAAATCTAATTAAATCGAGAATTATTCGAAATTCCATGAAACTTTTCAGATCCTTTCTATATGGTATTAGGTAAGGTTATGATGCAAGTCCAAGCAAAAAAATTTCTCAAAATTATATTCTATGAATCTTTTTGAAATACTAGTTTCGGTCAAAAATCGTAGTATATTATACACAATTTATACTATTTTTGGTCAAAAAATCAAATTAAATTGATGATTGTTCGAAATTCCATGAAAATATTCAGATCCTTTCTATTTGGTATTAGGGATGGTTATGATGCAAGTCCAAGCAAAAACATTTCTCAAATCAGATTCTATGAAACTTTTTGAAATACTAGTTTCGGTCAAAAATCGTAGTATATTATACACAATTTATACTAGTTTCGATTAAAAAATCTATTTAAATCAAGGATTGTTCGAAATTCCATGAAACTTTTCAGATCCTTTCTATATGGTATTAGGGAAGGTTATGATGCAAGTCCAAGCAAAATTTTTTCTCAAAATTAGATTCTATGAAACTTTTTGAAATACTAGTTTCGGTCAAAAATCGTAGTATATTATACACAATTTATACTATTTTTGGTCAAAAAATCAAATTAAATTGATGATTGTTCGAAATTCCATGAATATTTTCAGATCCTTTCTATATGGTATTAGGGATGGTTATGATGCAAGTCCAAGCAAAAACATTTCTCAAAATCAGATTCTATGAAACTTTTTGAAATACTAGTTTCGGTCAAAAATCGTAGTATATTATACACAATTTAATACTAGTTTGGTTCAAAAAATCAAATTAAATCGAGGATTGTTCGAAATGCTACAATACTTTTCAGATCCTTTCTATATGGTACTAGAGAAGGTTATGATGCAAGTCCAAGGAAAAAAATATCTCAAAATTAAAATCTAATAAAAATTTTGTAATACTAGTTTCGTTAAACAATCGTAGTATATTATACACAATTTATACTAGTTTCGATTAAAAAATCTATTTAAATCCAGGATTGTTCGAAATTCCATGAAACTTTTCATATCCTTTCTATATGTTATTAGGGAAGGTTATGATGCAAGTCCAAGCAAAAAAATTTCTCAAAATTAGATTCTATGAAACTTTTTGAAATACTAGTTTCGGTCAAAAATCGTAGTATATTATACACAACTTATACAATTTTTGTCAAAAATCAAATTAAATTGATGATTGTTCGAAATTCCATGAAACTTTTCAGATCCTTTCTATATTGTATTAGGGATGGTTATGATGCAAGTCCAAGCAAAAACATTTCTCAAAATCAGATTCTATGAAACTTTTTGAAATACTAGTTTCGGTCAAAAATCGTAGTATATTATACACAATTTTATACTAGTTTCGTTCAAAAAATCAAATTAAATCGAGGATTGTTCGAAATGCTACGAAACTTTTCAGATCCTTTCTATATGGTACTAGAGAAGGTTATGATACAAGTCCAAGCAAAAAATTTCTCAAAATTAGATTCTATGAAACTTTTTGAAATACTAGTTTCGGTCAAAAATCGAAGTATATTATACACAATTTATACTATTTTTGGTTAAAAAATCAAATTAAATTGATGATTGTTCGATATTCCATGAAACTTTTCAGATCCTTTCTATATGGTATTAGGGAAGGTTATGATGCAAGTCCAAGCAAAAACATTTCTCAAAATTAGATTCTATGAAACTTTTTGAAATACTAGTTTCGGTCAAAAATCGTAGTATATTATACACAATTTTATACTAGTTTCGTTTACAAAATCAAATTAAATCGAGGATTGTTCGAAATGTTACGAAACTTTTCAGATCCTTTCTATATGGTATAAGGGAAGGTTATGATGCAAGTCCAAGCAAAAATATATCTCAAAATTAGATTCTATGAAACTTTTGAAATACTAGTTTCGGTAAACAATCGTAGTATATTATACACAATTTATACTAGTTTCGGTCAAAAAATCAAATTAAATTGATGATTGTTCGAAATTCCATGAAAATATTCAGATCCTTTCTATTTGGTATTAGGGATGGTTATGATGCAAGTCCAAGCAAAAACATTTCTCAAATCAGATTCTATGAAACTTTTTGAAATACTAGTTTCGGTCAAAAATCGTAGTATATTATACACAATTTATACTAGTTTCGATTAAAAAATCTATTTAAATCAAGGATTGTTCGAAATTCCATGAAACTTTTCAGATCCTTTCTATATGGTATTAGGGAAGGTTATGATGCAAGTCCAAGCAAAAAAATTTCTCAAAATTAGATTCTATGAAAACTTTTTGAAATACTAGTTTCGGTCAAAAATCGTAGTATATTATACACAATTTATACTTATTTTAGTCAAAAATCAAATTAAATTGATGATTGTTCGAAATTCCATGAATATTTTCAGATCCTTTCTATATTGTATTAGGGATGGTTATGATGCAAGTCCAAGCAAAAACATTTCTCAAAATCAGATTCTATGAAACTTTTTGAAATACTAGTTTCGGTCAAAAATCGTAGTATATTATACACAATTTTATACTAGTTTCGTTTAAAAAATCAAATTAAATCGAGGATTGTTCGAAATGCTACGAAACTTTTCACATCCTTTCTATATGGTACTAGAGAAGGTTATGATGCAAGTCCAAACAAAAAAAATTCTCAAAATTAGATTCCATGAAAATTTTTGAAATACTAGTTTCGGTCAAAAATCGTAGTATATTATACACTATTTATACTATTTTTGGTCAAAAAATAAAATTAAATTGATGATTGTTCGACATTCCATGAAACTTTTCAGATCCTTTCTATATGGTATTAGGGAAGGTTATGATGCAAGTCTAAGCAAAAACATTTCTCAAAATCAGATTCTATGAAACTTTTTGAAATACTAGTTTCGGTAAACAATCGTAGTATATTATACACAATTTATACTAGTTTCGGTCAAAAAATCTAATTAAATCGAGGATTGTTCGAAATTCCATGAAACTTTTCAGATCCTTTCTATATGGTTTTAGGGAAGGTTATGATGCAAGTCCAAGCAAAAAAATTTCTCAAAATTAGATTCTATGAAACTTTTTGAAATACTAGTTTCGGTCAAAAATCGTAGTATATTATACACAATTTATACTTATTTTGGTCAAAATCAAATTAAATTGATGATTGTTCGAAATTCCATGAAACTTTTCAGATCCTTTCTATATTGTATTAGGGATGGTTATGATGCAAGTCCAAGCTAAAACATTTCTCAAAATCAGATTCTATGAAACTTTTTGAAATACTAGTTTCGGTCAAAAATCGTAGTATATTATACACAATTTATACTAGTTTCGATTAAAAAATCTATTTAAATCAAGGATTGTTCGAAATTCCACGAAACTTTTCAGATCCTTTCTATATGGTAGTAGGGAAGGTTATGATGCAAGTCCAAGCAAAAAATTTTCTCAAAATTAAATTCTATGAAACATTTTGAAATACTAGTTTCGGTCAAAAATCGTAGTATATTATACACAATTTATACTATTTTTGGTCAAAAAATCAAATTAAATCGATGATTGTTCGAAATTCCATGAAACTTTTCAGATCCTTTCTATATGGTATTAGGGATGGTTATGATGCAAGTCCAAGCAAAAACATTTCTCAAAATCAGATTCTATGAAACTTTTTGAAATACTAGTTTCGGTCAAAAATCGTAGTATATTATACACAATTTAATACTAGTTTGGTTCAAAAAATCAAATTAAATCGAGGATTGTTCGAAATGCTACGAAACTTTTCAGATCCTTTCTATATGGTACTAGATAAGGTTATGATGTAGGTCCAAGCAAAAAAATATCTCAAAATTAGATTCTAATAAAAATTTTGTAATACTAGTTTCGTTAAACAATCGTAGTATATTATACACAATTTATACTAGTTTCGATTAAAAAATCTATTTAAATCCAGGATTGTTCGAAATTCCATGAAACTTTTCAGATCCTTTCTATATGTTATTAGGGAAGGTTATGATGCAAGTCCAAGCAAAAAAATTTCTCAAAATTAGATTCTATGAAACTTTTTGAAATACTAGTTTCGGTCAAAAATCGTAGTATATTATACACAATTTATACTATTTTTGGTCAAAAATCAAATTAAATTGATGATTGTTCGAAATTCCATGAAACTTTTCAGATCCTTTCTATATTGTATTAGGGATGGTTATGATGCAAATCCAAGCAAAAACATTTCTCAAAATCAGATTCTATGAAACTTTTTGAAATACTAGTTTCGGTCAAAAATCGTAGTATATTATACACAATTTTATACTAGTTTCGTTCAAAAAATCAAATTAAATCGAGGATTGTTCGAAATGGTACGAAACTTTTCAGATCCTTTCTATATGGTACTAGAGAAGGTTATGATGCAATCCAAGCAAAAAATTTCTCAAACTTAGATTCTATGAAACTTTTTGAAATACTAGTTTCGGTCAAAAATCGTAGTATATTATACACAATTTATACTATTTTTGGTCAAAAAATCAAATTAAATTGATGATTGTTCGATATTCCATGAAACTTTTAAAATCCTTTCTATATGGTATTAGGGAAGGTTATGATGCAACTCCAAGCAAAAATATTTCTCAAATTTAGATTCTATGAAACTTTTTGAAATACTAGTTTCGGTCAAAAATCGTAGTATATTATACACAATTTTATACTAGTTTCGTTTACAAAATCAAATTAAATCGAGGATTGTTCGAAATGCTACAAAACTTTTCAGATCCTTTCTATATGCTACTAGAGAAGGTTATGATGCAAGTCCAAGCAAAAAAATATCTCAAAATTAGATTCTATGAAACTTTTTGAAATACTAGTTTCGGTAAACAATCGTAGTATATTATACACAATTTATACTAGTTTCGGTCAAAAAATAAAATAAAATTGATGATTGTTCGAAATTCCATGAAACTTTTCAGATCCTTTCTATATGGTATTAGGGATGGTTATGATTTAAGTCCAAGCAAAAACATTTCTCAAAATCAGATTCTATGAAACTTTTTGAAATACTAGTTTCGGTCAAAAATCGTAGTATATTATACACAATTTAATACTAGTTTGGTTCAAAAAATCAAATTAAATCGAGGATTGTTCGAAATGTTACGAAACTTTTCAGATCCTTTCTATATGGTACTAGAAAAGGTTATGATGCAAGTCCAAGCAAAAAAATATCTCAAAATTAGATTCTAATAAAAATTTTGTAATACTAGTTTCGTTAAACAATCGTAGTATATTATACAAAATTTATACTAGTTTCGATTAAAAAATCTATTTAAATACATGATAGTTCGAAATTCCATGAAACTTTTCAGATCCTTTCTATATGTTATTAGGGAAGGTTATGATGCACGTCCAAGCAAAAAAATTTCTCAAAATTAGATTCTATGAAACTTTTTGAAATACTAGTTTCGGTCAAAAATCGTAGTATATTATACACAATTTATACTATTTTTGGTCAAAAATCAAATTAAATTGATGATTGTTCGAAATTCCATGAAACTTTTCAGATCCTTTCTATATTGTATTAGGGATGGTTATGATACAAGTCCAAGCAAAAACATTTCTCAAAATCAGATTCAATGAAACTTTTTGAAATACTAGTTTCGGTCAAAAATCGTAGTATATTATACACAACTTTATACTAGTTCGTTCAAAAAATCAAATTAAATCGAGGATTGTTCGATATGGTACGAAACTTTTCAGATCCTTTCTATATGGTACTAGAAAAGGTTATGATGCAAGTCCAAGCAAAAAAATATCTCAAAATTAGATTCTATGAAAATTTTTGAAATACTTGTTTCGTTAAACAATCGTAGTATATTATACACAATTTATATTAGTTTCGATTAAAAAATCTATTTAAATCAAGGATTGTTCGAAATTCCATGAAACTTTTCAGATCCTTTCTATATGGTATTAGGGAAGGTTATGATGCAATTCCAAGCAAAAAAATTTCTCAAAATTAGATTCTTTGAAACTTTTTGAAATACTAGTTTCGGTCAAAAATTGTAGTATATTATACACAATTTATACTATTTTTGGTTAAAAATCAAATTAAATTGATGATTGTTCGAAATTCCATGAAATTTTTCAGATCCTTTCTATATTGTATTAGGGATGGTTATGATGCAAGTCCAAGCAAAAACAATTCTCAAAATCAGATTCTATGAAACTTTTTGAAATACTAGTTTTGGTCAAAATTCGTAGTATATTATACACAATTTATACTAGTTTCGTTCAAAAAATCAAATTAAATCGAGGATTGTTCGAAATGCTACGAAACTTTTCAGATCCTTTCTATATGGTACTAGAGAAGGTTATGATGCAAGTCCAAGCAAAAAAAATTCTCAAAATTAGATTCTATGAAACTTTTTGAAATACTAGTTTCGGTAAAAAATCGTAGTATATTAAACACAATTTATACTATTTTTGGTCAAAAAATCAAATTAAATTGATGATTGTTCGATATTCCATGAAACTTTTCAGATCCTTTCTATATGGTATTAGGGAAGGTTATGATGCAAGTCTAAGCAAAAACATTTCTCAAAATCAGATTCTATGAAACTTTTTGAAATACTAGTTTCGGTAAACAATCGTAGTATATTATACACAATTTATACTAGTTTCGGTCAAAAAATCTAATTAAATCGAGGATTGTTCGAAATTCCATGAAACTTTTCAGATCCTTTCTATATGGTATTAGGGAAGGTTATGATGCAAGTCCAAGCAAAATTTTTTCTCAAAATTAGATTCTATGAAACTTTTTGAAATACTAGTTTTGGTCAAAAATCGTAATATATTATACACAATTTATACTATTTTTGGTCAAAAAATCAAATTAAATTGATGATTGTTCGAAATTCAATGAAACTTTTCAGATCCTTTCTATATGGTATTAGGGATGGTTATGATGCAAGTCCAAGCAAAAACATTTCTCAAAATCAGATTCTATGAAACTTTTTGAAATACTAGTTTCGGTCAAAAATCGTAGTATATTATATACAATTTAATACTAGTTTGGTTCAAAAAATCAAATTAAATCGAGGATTGTTCGAAATGCTACGAAACTTTTCAAATCCTTTCTATATGGTACTAGAGAAGGTTATGATGCAAGTCCAAGCAAAAAAATATCTCAAAATTAGATTCTATGAAACTTTTTGAAATACTAGTTTCGGTCAAAAATCGTATTATATTATACACAATTTTATACTAGTTTCGTTTACAAAATCAAATTAAATCGAGGATTGTTTGAAATGCTACGAAACTTTTCAGATCCTTTCTATATGCTACTAGAGAAGGTTATGATGCAAGTCCAAGCAAAAAAATATCTCAAAATTAGATTCTATGAAACTTTTTGAAATACTAGTTTCGGTCAAAAATCGTAGTATATTATACACAATTTATACTATTTTTGGTCAAAAAATCAAATCAAATTGATGATTGTTCGATATTCCATGAAACTTTTCAGATCCTTTCTATATGGTATTAGGGAAGGTTATGATGCAAGTCCAAGCAAAAACATTTCTCAAAATTAGATTCTATGAAACTTTTTGAAATACTAGTTTCGGTCAAAAATCGTATTATATTATACACAATTTTATACTAGTTTCGTTTACAAAATCAAATTAAATCGAGGATTGTTTGAAATGCTACGAAACTTTTCAGATCCTTTCTATATGCTACTAGAGAAGGTTATGATGCAAGTCCAAGCAAAAAAATATCTCAAAATTAGATTCTATGAAACTTTTTGAAATACTAGTTTCGGTAAACAATCGTAGTATATTATACACAATTTATACTAGTTTCGGTCAAAAAATCTAATTAAATCGAGGATTGTTCGAAATTCCATGAAACTTTTCAGATCCTTTCTATATGGTATTAGGTAAGGTTATGATGCAAGTCCAAGCAAAAAAATTTCTCAAAATTATATTCTATGAAACTTTTTGAAATACTAGTTTCGGTCAAAAATCGTAGTATATTATACATAATTAATACTATTTTTGGTCAAAAAATCAAATTAAATTGATGATTGTTTGAAATTCCATGAAACTTTTCAGATCCTTTCTATATGGTATTAGGGATGGTTATGATTTAAGTCCAAGCAAAAACATTTCTCAAAATCAGATTCTATGAAACTTTTTGAAATACTAGTTTCGGTCAAAAATCGTAGTATATTATACACAATTTAATACTAGTTTGGTTCAAAAAATCAAATTAAATCGAGGATTGTTCGAAATGTTACGAAACTTTTCAGATCCTTTCTATATGGTACTAGAGAAGGTTATGATGCAAGTCCAAGCAAAAAAATATCTCAAAATTAGATTCTAATAAAAATTTTGTAATACTAGTTTCGTTAAACAATCGTAGTATATTATACACAATTTATACTAGTTTCGATTAAAAAATCTATTTAAATCCATGATTGTTCGAAATTCCATGAAACTTTTCAGATCCTTTCTATATGTTATTAGGGAAGGTTATGATGCAAGTCCAAGCAAAAAAATTTCTCAAAATTAGATTCTATGAAACTTTTTGAAATACTAGTTTCGGTCAAAAATCGTAGTATATTATACACAATTTATACTATTTTTGGTCAAAAATCAAATTAAATTGATGATTGTTCGAAATTCCATGAAACTTTTCAGATCCTTTCTATATTGTATTAGGGATGGTTATGATACAAATCCAAGCAAAAACATTTCTCAAAATCAGATTCTATGAAACTTTTTGAAATACTAGTTTCGGTCAAAAATCGTAGTATATTATACACAATTTTATACTAGTTTCGTTCAAAAAATCAAATTAAATCGAGGATTGTTCGAAATGGTACGAAACTTTTCAGATCCTTTCTATATGGTACTAGAGAAGGTTATGATGCAAGTCCAAGCAAAAAAATATCTCAAAATTAGATTCTATGAAAATTTTTGTAATACTAGTTTCGTTAAACAATTGTAGTATATTATACACAATTTATATTAGTTTCGATTAAAAAATCTATTTAAATCAAGGATTGTTCGAAATTCCATGAAACTTTTCAGATCCTTTCTATATGGTATTAGGGAAGGTTATGATTTAAGTCCAAGCAAAAACTTTTTCAAAATTAGATTCTATGAAACTTTTTGAAATACTAGTTTCGGTCAAAAATTGTAGTATATTAAACACAATTTATACTATTTTTAGTTAAAAATCAAATTAAATTGATGATTGTTCGAAATTCCATGAAACTTTTCAGATCCTTTCTATATTGTATTAGGGATGGTTATGATGCAAGTCCAAGCAAAAACATTTCTCAAAATCAGATTCTATGAAACTTTTTGAAATACTAGTTTTGGTCAAAAATCGTAGTATATTATACACAATTTATACTAGTTTCGTTCAAAAAATCAAATTAAATCGAGGATTGTTCGAAATGCTACGAAACTTTTCAGATCCTTTCTATATGGTACTAGAGAAGGTTATGATGCAAGTCCAAGCAAAAAAAATTCTCAAAATTAGATTCTATGAAACTTTTTGAAATACTAGTTTCGGTCAAAAATCGTAGTATATTATACACAATTTATACTATTTTTGGTCAAAAAATCAAATTAAATTGATGATTGTTCGAAATTCCATGAAACTTTTCAGATCCTTTCTATATGGTATTAGGGAAGGTTATGATGCAAGTCCAAGCAAAATTTTTTCTCAAAATTAGATTCTATGAAACTTTTTGAAATACTAGTTTTGGTCAAAAATCGTAGTATATTATACACAATTTATACTATTTTTGGTCAAAAAATCAAATTAAATTGATGATTGTTCGAAATTCCATGAAACTTTTCAGATCCTTTCTATATGGTATTAGGGATGGTTATGATGCAAGTCCAAGCAAAAACATTTCTCAAAATCAAATTCTATGAAACTTTTTGAAATACTAGTTTCGGTCAAAAATCGTAGTATATTATACACAATTTTATACTAGTTTCGTTCAAAAAATCAAATTAAATCGAGGATTGTTCGAAATGGTACGATACTTTTCAGATCCTTTCTATATGGTACTAGAGAAGGTTATGATGCAATCCAAGCAAAAAAATTCTCAAAATTAGATTCTATGAAACTTTTTGAAATACTAGTTTCGGTCAAAAATCGTAGTATATTATACACAATTTATACTATTTTTGGTCAAAAAATCAAATTAAATTGATGATTGTTCGATATTCCATGAAACGTTTCAGATCCTTTCTATATGGTATTAGGGAAGGTTATGATGCAAGTCCAAGCAAAATTTTTTCTCAAAATTAGATTCTATGAAACTTTTTGAAATACTAGTTTTGGTCAAAAATCGTAGTATATTATACATAATTAATACTATTTTTGGTCAAAAAATCAAATTAAATTGATGATTGTTTGAAATTCCATGAAACTTTTCAGATCCTTTCTATATGGTATTAGGGATGGTTATGATTTAAGTCCAAGCAAAAACATTTCTCAAAATCAGATTCTATGAAACTTTTTGAAATACTAGTTTCGGTCAAAAATCGTAGTATATTATACACAATTTAATACTAGTTTGGTTCAAAAAATCAAATTAAATCGAGGATTGTTCGAAATGCTACAATACTTTTCAGATCCTTTCTATATGGTACTAGAGAAGGTTATGATGCAAGTCCAAGGAAAAAAATATCTCAAAATTAAATTCTAATAAAAATTTTGTAATACTAGTTTCGTTAAACAATCGTAGTATATTATACACAATTTATACTAGTTTCGATTAAAAAATCTATTTAAATCCAGGATTGTTCGAAATTCCATGAAACTTTTCATATCCTTTCTATATGTTATTAGGGAAGGTTATGATGCAAGTCCAAGCAAAAAAATTTCTCAAAATTAGATTCTATGAAACTTTTTGAAATACTAGTTTCGGTCAAAAATCGTAGTATATTATACACAACTTATACAATTTTTGTCAAAAATCAAATTAAATTGATGATTGTTCGAAATTCCATGAAACTTTTCAGATCCTTTCTATATTGTATTAGGGATGGTTATGATGCAAGTCCAAGCAAAAACATTTCTCAAAATCAGATTCTATGAAACTTTTTGAAATACTAGTTTCGGTCAAAAATCGTAGTATATTATACACAATTTTATACTAGTTTCGTTCAAAAAATAAAATTAAATCGAGGATTGTTCGAAATGCTACGAAACTTTTCAGATCCTTTCTATATGGTACTAGAGAAGGTTATGATACAAGTCCAAGCAAAAAATTTCTCAAAATTAGATTCTATGAAACTTTTTGAAATACTAGTTTCGGTCAAAAATCGAAGTATATTATACACAATTTATACTATTTTTGGTTAAAAAATCAAATTAAATTGATGATTGTTCGATATTCCATGAAACTTTTCAGATCCTTTCTATATGGTATTAGGGAAGGTTATGATGGAAGTCCAAGCAAAAACATTTCTCAAAATTAGATTCTATGAAACTTTTTGAAATACTAGTTTCGGTCAAAAATCGTAGTATATTATACACAATTTTATACTAGTTTCGTTTACAAAATCAAATTAAATCGAGGATTGTTCGAAATGTTACGAAACTTTTCAGATCCTTTCTATATGGTATAAGGGAAGGTTATGATGCAAGTCCAAGCAAAAAAATATCTCAAAATTAGATTCTATGAAACTTTTGAAATACTAGTTTCGGTAAACAATCGTAGTATATTATACACAATTTATACTAGTTTCGGTCAAAAAATCTAATTAAATCGAGAATTATTCGAAATTCCATGAAACTTTTCAGATCCTTTCTATATGGTATTAGGTAAGGTTATGATGCAAGTCCAAGCAAAAAAATTTCTCAAAATTATATTCTATGAATCTTTTTGAAATACTAGTTTCGGTCAAAAATCGTAGTATATTATACACAATTTATACTATTTTTGGTCAAAAAATCAAATTAAATTGATGATTGTTCGAAATTCCATGAAAATATTCAGATCCTTTCTATTTGGTATTAGGGATGGTTATGATGCAAGTCCAAGCAAAAACATTTCTCAAATCAGATTCTATGAAACTTTTTGAAATACTAGTTTCGGTCAAAAATCGTAGTATATTATACACAATTTATACTAGTTTCGATTAAAAAATCTATTTAAATCAAGGATTGTTCGAAATTCCATGAAACTTTTCAGATCCTTTCTATATGGTATTAGGGAAGGTTATGATGCAAGTCCAAGCAAAATTTTTTCTCAAAATTAGATTCTATGAAACTTTTTGAAATACTAGTTTCGGTCAAAAATCGTAGTATATTATACACAATTTATACTATTTTTGGTCAAAAAATCAAATTAAATTGATGATTGTTCGAAATTCCATGAATATTTTCAGATCCTTTCTATATGGTATTAGGGATGGTTATGATGCAAGTCCAAGCAAAAACATTTCTCAAAATCAGATTCTATGAAACTTTTTGAAATACTAGTTTCGGTCAAAAATCGTAGTATATTATACACAATTTAATACTAGTTTGGTTCAAAAAATCAAATTAAATCGAGGATTGTTCGAAATGCTACAATACTTTTCAGATCCTTTCTATATGGTACTAGAGAAGGTTATGATGCAAGTCCAAGGAAAAAAATATCTCAAAATTAAAATCTAATAAAAATTTTGTAATACTAGTTTCGTTAAACAATCGTAGTATATTATACACAATTTATACTAGTTTCGATTAAAAAATCTATTTAAATTCAGGATTGTTCGAAATTCCATGAAACTTTTCATATCCTTTCTATATGTTATTAGGGAAGGTTATGATGCAAGTCCAAGCAAAAAAATTTCTCAAAATTAGATTCTATGAAACTTTTTGAAATACTAGTTTCGGTCAAAAATCGTAGTATATTATACACAACTTATACAATTTTTGTCAAAAATCAAATTAAATTGATGATTGTTCGAAATTCCATGAAACTTTTCAGATCCTTTCTATATTGTATTAGGGATGGTTATGATGCAAGTCCAAGCAAAAACATTTCTCAAAATCAGATTCTATGAAACTTTTTGAAATACTAGTTTCGGTCAAAAATCGTAGTATATTATACACAATTTTATACTAGTTTCGTTCAAAAAATCAAATTAAATCGAGGATTGTTCGAAATGCTACGAAACTTTTCAGATCCTTTCTATATGGTACTAGAGAAGGTTATGATACAAGTCCAAGCAAAAAATTTCTCAAAATTAGATTCTATGAAACTTTTTGAAATACTAGTTTCGGTCAAAAATCGAAGTATATTATACACAATTTATACTATTTTTGGTTAAAAAATCAAATTAAATTGATGATTGTTCGATATTCCATGAAACTTTTCAGATCCTTTCTATATGGTATTAGGGAAGGTTATGATGCAAGTCCAAGCAAAAACATTTCTCAAAATTAGATTCTATGAAACTTTTTGAAATACTAGTTTCGGTCAAAAATCGTAGTATATTATACACAATTTTATACTAGTTTCGTTTACAAAATCAAATTAAATCGAGGATTGTTCGAAATGTTACGAAACTTTTCAGATCCTTTCTATATGGTATAAGGGAAGGTTATGATGCAAGTCCAAGCAAAAATATATCTCAAAATTAGATTCTATGAAACTTTTGAAATACTAGTTTCGGTAAACAATCGTAGTATATTATACACAATTTATACTAGTTTCGGTCAAAAAATCAAATTAAATTGATGATTGTTCGAAATTCCATGAAAATATTCAGATCCTTTCTATTTGGTATTAGGGATGGTTATGATGCAAGTCCAAGCAAAAACATTTCTCAAATCAGATTCTATGAAACTTTTTGAAATACTAGTTTCGGTCAAAAATCGTAGTATATTATACACAATTTATACTAGTTTCGATTAAAAAATCTATTTAAATCAAGGATTGTTCGAAATTCCATGAAACTTTTCAGATCCTTTCTATATGGTATTAGGGAAGGTTATGATGCAAGTCCAAGCAAAAAAATTTCTCAAAATTAGATTCTATGAAAACTTTTTGAAATACTAGTTTCGGTCAAAAATCGTAGTATATTATACACAATTTATACTTATTTTAGTCAAAAATCAAATTAAATTGATGATTGTTCGAAATTCCATGAATATTTTCAGATCCTTTCTATATTGTATTAGGGATGGTTATGATGCAAGTCCAAGCAAAAACATTTCTCAAAATCAGATTCTATGAAACTTTTTGAAATACTAGTTTCGGTCAAAAATCGTAGTATATTATACACAATTTTATACTAGTTTCGTTTAAAAAATCAAATTAAATCGAGGATTGTTCGAAATGCTACGAAACTTTTCACATCCTTTCTATATGGTACTAGAGAAGGTTATGATGCAAGTCCAAACAAAAAAAATTCTCAAAATTAGATTCCATGAAAATTTTTGAAATACTAGTTTCGGTCAAAAATCGTAGTATATTATACACTATTTATACTATTTTTGGTCAAAAAATAAAATTAAATTGATGATTGTTCGACATTCCATGAAACTTTTCAGATCCTTTCTATATGGTATTAGGGAAGGTTATGATGCAAGTCTAAGCAAAAACATTTCTCAAAATCAGATTCTATGAAACTTTTTGAAATACTAGTTTCGGTAAACAATCGTAGTATATTATACACAATTTATACTAGTTTCGGTCAAAAAATCTAATTAAATCGAGGATTGTTCGAAATTCCATGAAACTTTTCAGATCCTTTCTATATGGTTTTAGGGAAGGTTATGATGCAAGTCCAAGCAAAAAAATTTCTCAAAATTAGATTCTATGAAACTTTTTGAAATACTAGTTTCGGTCAAAAATCGTAGTATATTATACACAATTTATACTTATTTTGGTCAAAATCAAATTAAATTGATGATTGTTCGAAATTCCATGAAACTTTTCAGATCCTTTCTATATTGTATTAGGGATGGTTATGATGCAAGTCCAAGCTAAAACATTTCTCAAAATCAGATTCTATGAAACTTTTTGAAATACTAGTTTCGGTCAAAAATCGTAGTATATTATACACAATTTATACTAGTTTCGATTAAAAAATCTATTTAAATCAAGGATTGTTCGAAATTCCATGAAACTTTTCAGATCCTTTCTATATGGTATTAGGGAAGGTTATGATGCAAGTCCAAGCAAAAAAATTTCTCAAAATTAGATTCTATGAAACTTTTTGAAATACTAGTTTCGGTCAAAAATCGTAGTATATTATACACAATTTATACTTATTTTGGTCAAAAATCAAATTAAATTGATGATTGTTCGAAATTCCATGAAACTTTTCAGATCCTTTCTATATTGTATTAGGGATGGTTATGATGCAAGTCCAAGCAAAAACATTTCTCAAAATCAGATTCTATGAAACTTTTTGAAATACTAGTTTCGGTCAAAAATCGTAGTATATTATACACAAGTTTATACTAGTTTCGTTTAAAAAATCAAATTAAATCGAGGATTGTTCGAAATGCTACGAAACTTTTCAGATCCTTTCTATATGGTACTAGAGAAGGTTATGATGCAAGTCCAAACAAAATAAATTCTCAAAATTAGATTCCATGAAACTTTTTGAAATACTAGTTTCGGTCAAAAATCGTAGTATATTATACACAATTTATACTATTTTTGGTCAAAAAATCAAATTAAATTGATGATTGTTCGAAATTCCATGAAACTTTTCAGATCCTTTCTATATGGTATTAGGGATGGTTATGATGCAAGTCCAAGAAAAAACACTTCTCAAAATCAGATTCTATGAAACTTTTTGAAATACTAGTTTCGGTCAAAAATCGTAGTATATTATACACAATTTTATACTAGTTTCGTTCAAAAAATCAAATTAAATCGAGGATTGTTCGAAATGCTACGAAACTTTTCAGATCCTTTCTATTTGGTACTAGAGAAGGTTATGATGCAAGTCCAAGAAAAAAAATATATCAAAATTAGATTCTATGAAAATTTTTGAAATACTAGTTTCGTTAAACAATCGTAGTATATTATACACAATTTATACTAGTTTCGATTAAAAAATCTATTTAAATCAAGGATTGTTCGAAATTCCATGAAACTTTTCAGATCCTTTCTATATGGTATTAGGTAAGGTTATGATGCAAGTCCAAGCAAAAAAATTTCTCAAAATTAGATTCTATGAAACTTTTTGAAATACTAGTTTCGGTCAAAAATCGTAGTATATTATACACAATTTATACTATTTTTGGTTAAAAATCAAATTAAATTGATGATTGTTCGAAATTCCATGAAACTTTTCAGATCCTTTCTATATTGTATTAGGGATGGTTATGATGCAAGTCCAAGCAAAAACATTTCTCAAAATCAGATTCTATGAAACTTTTTGATATACTAGTTTCGGTCAAAAATCGTAGTATATTATACACAATTTATTACTAGTTTTGTTTAAAAAATCAAATTAAATCGAGGATTGTTCGAAATGCTATGAAACTTTTCAGATCCTTTCTATATGGTACTAGAGAAGGTTATGATGCAAGTCCAAGCAAAAAAATATCTCAAAATTAGATTCTATGAAACTTTTTGAAATACTAGTTTCGGTAAACAATCGTAGTATATTATACACAATTTATACTAGTTTCGGTCAAAAAATCTAATTAAATCGAGGATTGTTCGAAATTCCATGAAACTTTTCAGATCCTTTCTATATGGTTTTAGGGAAGGTTATGATGCAAGTCCAAGCAAAAAATTTTCTCAAAATTAGATTCTATGAAACTTTTTGAAATACTAGTTTCGGTCAAAAATCGTAGTATATTATACACAATTTATACTTATTTTGGTCAAAATCAAATTAAATTGATGATTGTTCGAAATTCCATGAAACTTTTCAGATCCTTTCTATATTGTATTAGGGATGGTTATGATGTAAGTCCAAGCTAAAACATTTCTCAAAATCAGATTCTATGAAAATTTTTGAAATACTAGTTTCGGTCAAAAATCGTAGTATATTATACACAATTTATACTAGTTTCGATTAAAAATCTATTTAAATCAAGGATTGTTCGAAATTCCATGAAACTTTTCAGATCCTTTCTATATGGTATTAGGTAAGGTTATGATGCAAGTCCAAGCAAAAAAATTTCCCAAAATTAGATTCTATGAAACTTTTTGAAATACTAGTTTCGGTCAAAAATCGTAGTATATTATACACAATTTATACTTATTTTGGTCAAAAATCAAATTAAATTGATGATTGTTCGAAATTCCATGAAACTTTTCAGATCCTTTCTATATTGTATTAGGGATGGTTATGATGCTAGTCCAAGCAAAAACATTTCTCAAAATCAGATTCTATGAAACTTTTTGAAATACTAGTTTCGGTCAAAAATCGTAGTATATTATACACAATTTTATACTAGTTTCGTTTAAAAAATAAAATTAAAACGAGGATTGTTCGAAATGCTACGAAACTTTTCAGATCCTTTCTATATGGTACTAGAGAAGGTTATGATGCAAGTCCAAACAAAAAAAATTCTCAAAATTAGATTCCATGAAACTTTTTGAAATACTAGTTTCGGTCAAAAATCGTAGTATATTATACACAATTTATACTATTTTTGGTCAAAAAATCAAATTAAATTGATGAATGTTCGAAATTCCATGAAACTTTTCAGATCCTTTCTATATGGTATTAGGGATGGTTATGATGCAAGTCCAAGAAAAATCACTTCTCAAAATCAGATTCTATGAAACTTTTTGAAATACTAGTTTCGGTCAAAAATCGTAGTATATTATACACAATTTTATACTAGTTTTGTTCAAAAAATCAAATTAAATCGAGGATTGTTCGAAATGCTACGAAACTTTTCAGATCCTTTCTATTTGGTACTAGAGGAGGTTATGATGCAAGTCTAAGAAAAAAAATTTATCAAAATTAGATTCTATGAAAATTTTTGAAATACTAGTTTCGTTAAACAATCGTAGTATATTATACACAATTTATACTAGTTTCGGTAAAAAAAAATCTAATTAAATCGAGGGTTCTTCGAAATTCCATGAAACTTTTCAGATCCTTTCTATATGGTATTAGGGAAGGTTATGATGCAAGTCCAAGCAAAACATTTTCTCAAAATTAGATTCTATGAAACTTTTTGAAATACTAGTTTCGGTCAAAAATCGTAGTATATTATACACAAATTATACTTATTTTGGTCAAAATCAAATTAAATTGATGATTGTTCGAAATTCCATAAAACTTTTCAGATCCTTTCTATATTGTATTAGGGATGGTTATGATGCAAGTCCAAGCAAAAACATTTCTCAAAATCAGATTCTATGAAACTTTTTGAAATACTAGTTTCGGTCAAAAATCGTAGTATATTATACACAATTTAAACTAGTTTCGATTAAAAAATCTATTTAAATCAAGGATTGTTCGAAATTCCATGAAACTTTTCAGATCATTTCTATATGGTATTAGGGAAGGTTATGATGCAAGTCCAAGCAAAAAAATTTCTCAAAATTAGATTCTATGAAACTTTTTGAAATACTAGTTTCGGTCAAAAATCGTAGTATATTATACACAATTTATACTTATTTTGGTCAAAAATCAAATTAAATTGATGATTGTTCGAAATTCCATGAAACTTTTCAGATCCTTTCTATATTGTATTAGGGATGGTTATGATGCAAGTCCAAGCAAAAACATTTCTCAAAATCAGATTCTATGAAACTTTTTGAAATACTAGTTTCTCTCAAAAATCGTAGTATATTATACACAATTTTATACTAGTTTCGTTTAAAAATCAAATTAAATCGAGGATTGTTCGAAATGCTACGAAACTTTTCAGATCCTTTCTATATGGTACTAGAGAAGGTTATGATGCAAGTCCAAACAAAAAAAATTCTCAAAATTTGATTCCATGAAACTTTTTGAAATACTAGTTTCGGTCAAAAATCGTAGTATATTATACACAATTTATACTATTTTTGGTCAAAAAATCAAATTAAATTGATGATTGTTCGAAAATCCATGAAACTTTTCAGATCCTTTCTATATGGTATTAGGGATGGTTATGATGCAAGTCCAAGAAAAAACACTTCTCAAAATCAGATTCTATGAAACTTTTTGAAATACTAGTTTCGGTCAAAAATCCTAGTATATTATACACAATTTTATACTAGTTTCGTTCAAAAAATCAAATTAAATCGAGGATTGTTCGAAATGCTACGAAACTTTTCAGATCCTTTCTATTTGGTACTTGAGAAGGTTATGATGCAAGTCCAAGAAAAAAAATATATCAAAATTAGATTCTATGAAAATTTTTGAAATACTAGTTTCGTTAAACAATCGTAGTATATTATACACAATTTATACTAGTTTCGATTAAAAAATCTATTTAAATCAAGGATTGTTCGAAATTCCATGAAACTTTTCAGATCCTTCTATATGGTATTAGGTAAGGTTATGATGCAAGTCCAAGCAAAAAAATTTCTCAAAATTAGATTCTATGAAACTTTTTGAAATACTAGTTTCGGTCAAAAATCGTAGTATATTATACACAATTTATACTATTTTTGGTTAAAAATCAAATTAAATTGATGATTGTTCGAAATTCCATGAAACTTTTCAGATCCTTTCTATATTGTATTAGGGATGGTTATGATGCAAGTCCAAGAAAAAACACTTCTCAAAATCAGATTCTATGAAACTTTTTGAAATACTAGTTTCGGTCAAAAATCGTAGTATATTATACACAATTTTATACTAGTTTCGTTCAAAAAATCAAATTAAATCGAGGATTGTTCGAAATGCTACGAAACTTTTCAGATCCTTTCTATTTGGTACTAGAGGAGGTTATGATGCAAGTCTAAGAAAAAAAAATATATCAAAATTAGATTCTATGAAAATTTTTGAAATACTAGTTTCGTTAAACAATCGTAGTATATTATACACAATTTATACTAGTTTCGGTAAAAAAAATCTAATTAAATCGAGGGTTCTTCGAAATTCCATGAAACTTTTCAGATCCTTTCTATATGGTATTAGGGAAGGTTATGATGCAAGTCCAAGCAAAACATTTTCTCAAAATTAGATTCTATGAAACTTTTTGAAATACTAGTTTCGGTCAAAAATCGTAGTATATTATACACAAATTATACTTATTTTGGTCAAAATCATATTAAATTGATGATTGTTCGAAATTCCATAAAACTTTTCAGATCCTTTCTATATTGTATTAGGGATGGTTATGATGCAAGTCCAAGCAAAAACATTTCTCAAAATCAGATTCTATGAAACTTTTTGAAATACTAGTTTCGGTCAAAAATCGTAGTATATTATACACAATTTAAACTAGTTTCGATTAAAAAATCTATTTAAATCAAGGATTGTTCGAAATTCCATGAAACTTTTCAGATCATTTCTATATGGTATTAGGGAAGGTTATGATGCAAGTCCAAGCAAAAAAATTTCTCAAAATTAGATTCTATGAAACTTTTTGAAATACTAGTTTCGGTCAAAAATCGTAGTATATTATACACAATTTATACTTATTTTGGTCAAAAATCAAATTAAATTGATGATTGTTCGAAATTCCATGAAACTTTTCAGATCCTTTCTATATTGTATTAGGGATGGTTATGATGCAAGTCCAAGCAAAAACATTTCTCAAAATCAGATTCTATGAAACTTTTTGAAATACTAGTTTCTCTCAAAAATCGTAGTATATTATACACAATTTTATACTAGTTTCGTTTAAAAATCAAATTAAATCGAGGATTGTTCGAAATGCTACGAAACTTTTCAGATCCTTTCTATATGGTACTAGAGAAGGTTATGATGCAAGTCCAAACAAAAAAAATTCTCAAAATTTGATTCCATGAAACTTTTTGAAATACTAGTTTCGGTCAAAAATCGTAGTATATTATACACAATTTATACTATTTTTGGTCAAAAAATCAAATTAAATTGATGATTGTTCGAAAATCCATGAAACTTTTCAGATCCTTTCTATATGGTATTAGGGATGGTTATGATGCAAGTCCAAGAAAAAACACTTCTCAAAATCAGATTCTATGAAACTTTTTGAAATACTAGTTTCGGTCAAAAATCCTAGTATATTATACACAATTTTATACTAGTTTCGTTCAAAAAATCAAATTAAATCGAGGATTGTTCGAAATGCTACGAAACTTTTCAGATCCTTTCTATTTGGTACTTGAGAAGGTTATGATGCAAGTCCAAGAAAAAAAATATATCAAAATTAGATTCTATGAAAATTTTTGAAATACTAGTTTCGTTAAACAATCGTAGTATATTATACACAATTTATACTAGTTTCGATTAAAAAATCTATTTAAATCAAGGATTGTTCGAAATTCCATGAAACTTTTCAGATCCTTCTATATGGTATTAGGTAAGGTTATGATGCAAGTCCAAGCAAAAAAATTTCTCAAAATTAGATTCTATGAAACTTTTTGAAATACTAGTTTCGGTCAAAAATCGTAGTATATTATACACAATTTATACTATTTTTGGTTAAAAATCAAATTAAATTGATGATTGTTCGAAATTCCATGAAACTTTTCAGATCCTTTCTATATTGTATTAGGGATGGTTATGATGCAAGTCCAAGAAAAAACACTTCTCAAAATCAGATTCTATGAAACTTTTTGAAATACTAGTTTCGGTCAAAAATCGTAGTATATTATACACAATTTTATACTAGTTTCGTTCAAAAAATCAAATTAAATCGAGGATTGTTCGAAATGCTACGAAACTTTTCAGATCCTTTCTATTTGGTACTAGAGGAGGTTATGATGCAAGTCTAAGAAAAAAAATATATCAAAATTAGATTCTATGAAAATTTTTGAAATACTAGTTTCGTTAAACAATCGTAGTATATTATACACAATTTATACTAGTTTCGGTAAAAAAAATCTAATTAAATCGAGGGTTCTTCGAAATTCCATGAAACTTTTCAGATCCTTTCTATATGGTATTAGGGAAGGTTATGATGCAAGTCCAAGCAAAACATTTTCTCAAAATTAGATTCTATGAAACTTTTTGAAATACTAGTTTCGGTCAAAAATCGTAGTATATTATACACAAATTATACTTATTTTGGTCAAAATCAAATTAAATTGATGATTGTTCGAAATTCCATAAAACTTTTCAGATCCTTTCTATATTGTATTAGGGATGGTTATGATGCAAGTCCAAGCAAAAACATTTCTCAAAATCAGATTCTATGAAACTTTTTGAAATACTAGTTTCGGTCAAAAATCGTAGTATATTATACACAATTTATACTAGTTTCGATTAAAAAATCTATTTAAATCAAGGATTGTTCGAAATTCCATGAAACTTTTCAGATCCTTTCTATATGGTATTAGGGAAGGTTATGAAGCAAGTCCAAGCAAAAAAATTTCTCAAAATTAGATTCTATGAAACTTTTTGAAATACTAGTTTCGGTCAAAAATCGTAGTATATTATACACAATTTATACTTATTTTGGTCAAAAATCAAATTAAATTGATGATTGTTCGAAATTCCATGAAACTTTTCAGATCATTTCTATATAGTATTAGGGATGGTTATGATGCAAGTCCAAGAAAAAACACTTCTCAAAATCAGATTCTATGAAACTTTTTGAAATACTAGTTTCGGTCAAAAATCGTAGTATATTATACACAATTTTATACTAGTTTCGTTCAAAAAATCAAATTAAATCGAGGATTGTTCGAAATGCTACGAAACTTTTCAGATCCTTTCTATTTGGTACTTGAGAAGGTTATGATGCAAGTCCAAGAAAAAAAAAATATATAAATTAGATTCTATGAAAATTTTTGAAATACTAGTTTCGTTAAACAATCGTAGTATATTATACACAATTTATACTAGTTTCGATTAAAAAATCTATTTAAATCAAGGATTGTTCGAAATTCCATGAAACTTTTCAGATCCTTCTATATGGTATTAGGTAAGGTTATGATGCAAGTCCAAGCAAAAAAATTTCTCAAAATTAGATTCTATGAAACTTTTTGAAATACTAGTTTCGGTCAAAAATCGTAGTATATTATACACAATTTATACTATTTTTGGTTAAAAATCAAATTAAATTGATGATTGTTCGAAATTCCATGAAACTTCTCAGATCCTTTCTATATTGTATTAGGGATGGTTATGATGCAAGTCCAAGCAAAAACATTTCTCAAAATCAGATTCTATGAAACTTTTTGATATACTAGTTTCGGTCAAAAATCGTAGTATATTATACACAATTTTATACTAGTTTTGTTTAAAAAATCAAATTAAATCGAGGATTGTTCGAAATGCTATGAAACTTTTCAGATCCTTTCTATATGGTACTAGAGAAGGTTATGATGCAAGTCCAAGCAAAAAAATATCTCAAAATTAGATTCTATGAAACTTTTTGAAATACTAGTTTCGATAAACAATCGTAGTATATTATACACAATTTATACTAGTTTCGCTAAAAAAAAATCTAATTAAATCGAGGGTTCTTCGAAATTCCATGAAACTTTTCAGATCCTTTCTATATGGTATTAGGGAAGGTTATGATGCAAGTCCAAGCAAAACATTTTCTCAAAATTAGATTCTATGAAACTTTTTGAAATACTAGTTTCGGTCAAAAATCGTAGTATATTATACACAATTTATACTTATTTTGGTCAAAATCAAATTAAATTGATGATTGTTCGAAATTCCATGAAACTTTTCAGATCCTTTCTATATTGTATTAGGGATGGTTATGATGCAAGTCCAAGCAAAAACATTTCTCAAAATCAGATTCTATGAAACTTTTTGAAATACTAGTTTCGGTCAAAAATCGTAGTATATTATACACAATTTATACTAGTTTCGATTAAAAAATCTATTTAAATCAAGGATTGTTCGAAATTCCATGAAACTTTTCAGATCCTTTCTATATGGTATTAGGGAAGGTTATGATGCAAGTCCAAGCAAAAAAATTTCTCAAAATTAGATTCTATGAAACTTTTTGAAATACTAGTTTCGGTCAAAAATCGTAGTATATTATACACAATTTATAATTATTTTGGTCAAAAATCAAATTAAATTGATGATTGTTCGAAATTCCATGAAACTTTTCAGATCCATTCTATATTGTATTAGGGATGGTTATGATGCAAGTCCAAGCAAAAACATTTCTCAAAATCAGATACTATGAAACTTTTTGAAATACTAGTTTCGGTCAAAAATCGTAGTATATTATACACAATTTTATACTAGTTTCGTTTAAAAAATCAAATTAAATCGAGGATTGTTCGAAATGCTACGAAACTTTTCAGATCCTTTCTATATGGTACTAGAGAAGGTTATGATGCAAGTCCAAACAAAAAAAATTCTCAAAATTAGATTCCATGAAACTTTTTGAAATACTAGTTTCGGTCAAAAATCGTAGTATATTATACACAATTTATACTATTTTTGGTCAAAAAATCAAATTAAATTGATGATTGTTCGAAATTCCATGAAACTTTTCAGATCCTTTCTATATGGTATTAGGGATGGTTATGATGCAAGTCCAAGAAAAAACACTTCTCAAAATCAGATTCTATGAAACTTTTTGAAATACTAGTTTCGGTCAAAAATCGTAGTATATTATACACAATTTTATACTAGTTTTGTTTAAAAAATCAAATTAAATCGAGGATTGTTCGAAATGCTATGAAACTTTTCAGATCCTTTCTATATGGTACTAGAGAAGGTTATGATGCAAGTCCAAGCAAAAAAATATCTCAAAATTAGATTCTATGAAACTTTTTGAAATACTAGTTTCGATAAACAATCGTAGTATATTATACACAATTTATACTAGTTTCGCTAAAAAAAAATCTAATTAAATCGAGGGTTCTTCGAAATTCCATGAAACTTTTCAGATCCTTTCTATATGGTATTAGGGAAGGTTATGATGCAAGTCCAAGCAAAACATTTTCTCAAAATTAGATTCTATGAAACTTTTTGAAATACTAGTTTCGGTCAAAAATCGTAGTATATTATACACAATTTATACTTATTTTGGTCAAAATCAAATTAAATTGATGATTGTTCGAAATTCCATGAAACTTTTCAGATCCTTTCTATATTGTATTAGGGATGGTTATGATGCAAGTCCAAGCAAAAACATTTCTCAAAATCAGATTCTATGAAACTTTTTGAAATACTAGTTTCGGTCAAAAATCGTAGTATATTATACACAATTTATACTAGTTTCGATTAAAAAATCTATTTAAATCAAGGATTGTTCGAAATTCCATGAAACTTTTCAGATCCTTTCTATATGGTATTAGGGAAGGTTATGATGCAAGTCCTAGCAAAAAAATTTCTCAAAATTAGATTCTATGAAACTTTTTGAAATACTAGTTTCGGTCAAAAATCGTAGTATATTATACACAATTTATACTTATTTTGGTCAAAAATCAAATTAAATTGATGATTGTTCGAAATTCCATGAAACTTTTCAGATCCATTCTATATTGTATTAGGGATGGTTATGATGCAAGTCCAAGCAAAAACATTTCTCAAAATCAGATACTATGAAACTTTTTGAAATACTAGTTTCGGTCAAAAATCGTAGTATATTATACACAATTTTATACTAGTTTCGTTTAAAAAATCAAATTAAATCGAGGATTGTTCGAAATGCTACGAAACTTTTCAGATCCTTTCTATATGGTACTAGAGAAGGTTATGATGCAAGTCCAAACAAAATAAATTCTCAAAATTAGATTCCATGAAACTTTTTGAAATACTAGTTTCGGTCAAAAATCGTAGTATATTATACACAATTTATACTATTTTTGGTCAAAAAATCAAATTAAATTGATGATTGTTCGAAATTCCATGAAACTTTTCAGATCCTTTCTATATGGTATTAGGGATGGTTATGATGCAAGTCCAAGAAAAAACACTTCTCAAAATCAGATTCTATGAAACTTTTTGAAATACTAGTTTCGGTCAAAAATCGTAGTATATTATACACAATTTTATACTAGTTTCGTTCAAAAAATCAAATTAAATCGAGGATTGTTCGAAATGCTACGAAACTTTTCAGATCCTTTCTATTTGGTACTAGAGAAGGTTATGATGCAAGTCCAAGAAAAAAAATATATCAAAATTAGATTCTATGAAAATTTTTGAAATACTAGTTTCGTTAAACAATCGTAGTATATTATACACAATTTATACTAGTTTCGATTAAAAAATCTATGTAAATCAAGGATTGTTCGAAATTCCATGAAACTTTTCAGATCCTTTCTATATGGTATTAGGTAAGGTTATGATGCAAGTCCAAGCAAAAAAATTTCTCAAAATTAGATTCTATGAAACTTTTTGAAATACTAGTTTCGGTCAAAAATCGTAGTATATTATACACAATTTATACTATTTTTGGTTAAAAATCAAATTAAATTGATGATTGTTCGAAATTCCATGAAACTTTTCAGATCCTTTCTATATTGTATTAGGGATGGTTATGATGCAAGTCCAAGCAAAAACATTTCTCAAAATCAGATTCTATGAAACTTTTTGATATACTAGTTTCGGTCAAAAATCGTAGTATATTAGACACAATTTTATACTAGTTTTGTTTAAAAAATCAAATTAAATCGAGGATTGTTCGAAATGCTATGGAACTTTTCAGATCCTTTCTATATGGTACTAGAGAAGGTTATGATGCAAGTCCAACAAAAAAATATCTCAAAATTAGATTCTATGAAACTTTTTGAAATACTAGTTTCGGTAAACAATCGTAGTATATTATACACAATTTATACTTGTTTCGGTAAAAAAAAATCTAATTAAATCGAGGGTTCTACGAAATTCCATGAAACTTTTCAGATCCTTTCTATATGGTATTAGGGAAGGTTATGATGCAAGTCCAAGCAAAACATTTTCTCAAAATTAGATTCTATGAAACTTTTTGAAATACTAGTTTCGGTCAAAAATCGTAGTATATTATACACAATTTATACTTATTTTGGTCAAAATCAAATTAAATTGATGATTGTTCGAAATTCCATGAAACTTTTAAGATCCTTTCTATATTGTATTAGGGATGGTTATGATGCAAGACCAAGCAAAAACATTTCTCAAAATCAGATTCTATGAAACTTTTTAAAATACTAGTTTCGGTCAAAAATCGTAGTATATTATACACAATTTATACTAGTTTCGATTAAAAAATCTATTTAAATCAAGGATTGTTCGAAATTCCATGAAACTTTTCAGATCCTTTCTATATGGTATAAGGGAAGGTTATGATGCAAGTCCAAGCAAAAAAATTTCTCAAAATTAGATTCTATGAAACTTTTTGAAATACTAGTTTCGGTCAAAAATCGTAGTATATTATACACAATTTATACTATTTTTGGTTAAAAATCAAATTAAATTGATGATTGTTCGAAATTCCATGAAACTTTTCAGATCCTTTCTATATTGTATTAGGGATGGTTATGATGCAAGTCCAAGCAAAAACATTTCTCAAAATCAGATTCTATGAAACTTTTTGAAATACTAGTTTCGGTCAAAAATCGTAGTATATTATACACAATTTTATACTAGTTTCGTTTAAAAAATCAAATTAAATCGAGGATTGTACGAAATGCTACGAAACTTTTCAGATCCTTTCTATATGGTACTAGAGAAGGTTATGATGCAAGTCCAAACAAAAAAAATTCTCAAAATTAGATTCCATGAAACTTTTTGAAATACTAGTTTCGGTCAAAAATCGTAGTATATTATACACAATTTATACTATTTTTGGTCAAAAAATCAAATTAAATTGATGATTGTTCGAAATTCCATGAAACTTTTCAGATCCTTTCTATATGGTATTAGGGATGGTTATGATGCAAGTCCAAGAAAAAACACTTCTCAAAATCAGATTCTATGAAACTTTTTGAAATACTAGTTTCGGTCAAAAATCGTAGTATATTATACACAATTTTATACTAGTTTCGTTCAAAAAATCAAATTAAATCGAGGATTGTTCGAAATGCTACGAAACTTTTCAGATCCTTTCTATTTGGTACTAGAGAAGGTTATGATGCAAGTCCAAGAAAAAAAATATATCAAAATTAGATTCTATGAAAATTTTTGAAATACTAGTTTCGTTAAACAATCGTAGTATATTATACACAATTTATACTAGTTTCGATTAAAAAATCTATTTAAATCAAGGATTGTTCGAAATTCCATGAAACTTTTCAGATCCTTTCTATATGGTATTAGGTAAGGTTATGATGCAAGTCCAAGCAAAAAAATTTCTCAAAATTAGATTCTATGAAAATTTTTGAAATACTAGTTTCGTTAAACAATCGTAGTATATTATACACAATTTATACTAGTTTCGATTAAAAAATCTATTTAAATCAAGGATTGTTCGAAATTCCATGAAACTTTTCAGATCCTTTCTATATGGTATTAGGTAAGGTTATGATGCAAGTCCAAGCAAAAAAATTTCTCAAAATTAGATTCTATGAAACTTTTTGAAATACTAGTTTCGTTAAACAATCGTAGTATATTATACACAATTTATACTAGTTTCGATTAAAAAATCTATTTAAATCAAGGATTGTTCGAAATTCCATGAAACCTTTCAGATCCTTTCTATATGGTATTAGGTAAGGTTATGATGCAAGTCCAAGCAAAAAAATTTCTCAAAATTAGATTCTATGAAACTTTTTGAAATACTAGTTTCGGTCAAAAATCGTAGTATATTATACACAATTTATACTATTTTTGGTTAAAAATCAAATTAAATTGATGATTGTTCGAAATTCCATGAAACTTTTCAGATCCTTTCTATATTGTATTAGGGATGGTTATGATGCAAGTCCAAGAAAAAACATTTCTCAAAATCAGATTCTATGAAACTTTTTGATATACTAGTTTCGGTCAAAAATCGTAGTATATTATACACAATTTTATACTAGTTTTGTTTAAAAAATCAAATCGAGGATTGTTCGAAATGCTATGATAACTTTTCAGATCCTTTCTATATGGTACTAGAGATGGTTATGATGCAAGTCCAAGCAAAAAAATATCTCAAAATTAGATTCTATGAAACTTTTTGAAATACTAGTTTCGGTAAACAATCGTAGTATATTATACACAATTTATACTTGTTTCGGTAAAAAAAAATCTAATTAAATCGAGGGTTCTTCGAAATTCCATGAAACTTTTCAGATCCTTTCTATATGGTATTAGGGAAGGTTATGATGCAAGTTCAAGCAAAACATTTTCTCAAAATTAGATTCTATGAAACTTTTTTAAATACTAGTTTCGGTCAAAAATCGTAGTATATTATACACAATTTATACTTATTTTGGTCAAAATCAAATTAAATTGATGATTGTTCGAAATTCCATGAAACTTTTCAGATCCTTTCTATATTGTATTAGGGATGGTTATGATGCAAGTCCAAGCAAAAACATTTCTCAAAATCAGATTCTATGAAACTTTTTGAAATACTAGTTTCGGTCAAAAATCGTAGTATATTATACACAATTTATACTAGTTTCGATTAAAAAATCTATTTAAATCAAGGATTGTTCGAAATTCCATGAAACTTTTCAGATCCTTTCTATATGGTATTAGGGAAGATTATGATGCAAGTCCAAGCAAAAAAATTTCTCAAAATTAGATTCTATGAAACTTTTTGAAATACTAGTTTCGGTCAAAAATCGTAGTATATTATACACAATTTATACTTATTTTGGTCAAAAATCAAATTAAATTGATGATTGTTCGAAATTCCATGAAACTTTTCAGATCCTTTCTATATTGTATTAGGGATGGTTATGATGCAAGTCCAAGCAAAAACATTTCTCAAAATCAGATTCTATGAAACTTTTTGAAATACTAGTTTCGGTCAAAAATCGTAGTATATTATACACAGTTTTATACTAGTTTCGTTCAAAAAATCAAATTAAATCGAGGATTGTTCGAAATGCTACGAAACTTTTCAGATCCTTTCTATTTGGTACTAGAGAAGGTTATGATGCAAGTCCAAGAAAAAAAATATATCAAAATTAGATTCTATGAAAATTTTTGAAATACTAGTTTCGTTAAACAATCGTAGTATATTATACACAATTTATACTAGTTTCGATTAAAAAATCTATTTAAATCAAGGATTGTTCGAAATTCCATGAAACTTTTCAGATCCTTTCTATATGGTATTAGGTAAGGTTATGATGCAAGTCCAAGCAAAAAAATTTCTCAAAATTAGATTCTATGAAACTTTTTGAAATACTAGTTTCGGTCAAAAATCGTAGTATATTATACACAATTTATACTATTTTTGGTTAAAAATCAAATTAAATTGATGATTGTTCGAAATTCCATGAAACTTTTCAGATCCTTTCTATATTGTATTAGGGATGGTTATGATGCAAGTCCAAGCAAAAACATTTCTCAAAATCAGATTCTATGAAACTTTTTGATATACTAGTTTCGGTCAAAAATCGTAGTATATTATACACAATTTTATACTAGTTTTGTTTAAAAAATCAAATTAAATCGAGGATTGTTCGAAATGCTATGAAACTTTTCTTATCCTTTCTATATGGTACTAGAGAAGGTTATGATGCAAGTCCAAGCAAAAAAATATCTCAAAATTAGATTCTATGAAACTTTTTGAAATACTAGTTTCGGTAAACAATCGTAGTATATTATACACAATTTATACTAGTTTCGGTAAAAAAAAAATCTAATTAAATCGAGGGTTCTTCGAAATTCCATGAAACTTTTCAGATCCTTTCTATATGGTATTAGGGAAGGTTATGATGCAAGTCCAAGCAAAACATTTTCTCAAAATTAGATTCTATGAAACTTTTTGAAATACTAGTTTCGGTCAAAAATCGTAGTATATTATACAAAATTTATACTTATTTTGGTCAAAATCAAATTAAATTGATGATTGTTCGAAATTCCATGAAACTTTTCAGAACCTTTCAATATTGTATTAGGGATGGTTATGATGCAAGTCCAAGCAAAAACATTTCTCAAAATCAGATTCTATGAAACTTTTTGAAATACTAGTTTCGGTCAAAAATCGTAGTATATTATACACAATTTATACTAGTTTCGATTAAAAAATCTATTTAAATCAAGGATTGTTCGAAATTCCATGAAACTTTTCAGATCCTTTCTATATGGTATAGGGGAAGGTTATGATGCAAGTCCAAGCAAAAAAATTTCTCAAAATTAGATTCTATGAAACTTTTTGAAATACTAGTTTCGGTCAAAAATCGTAGTATATTATACACAATTTATACTTATTTTGGTCAAAATCAAATTAAATTGATGATTGTTCGAAATTCCATGAAACTTTTCAGATCCTTTCTATATTGTATTAGGGATGGTTATGATGCAAGTCCAAGCAAAAACATTTCTCAAAATCAGATTCTATGAAACTTTTTGAAATACTAGTTTCGGTCAAAAATCGTAGTATATTATACACAATTTATACTAGTTTCGATTAAAAAATCTATTTAAATCAAGGATTGTTCGAAATTCCATGAAACTTTTCAGATCCTTTCTATATGGTATAAGGGAAGGTTATGATGCAAGTCCAAGCAAAAAAATTTCTCAAAATTAGATTCTATGAAACTTTTTGAAATACTAGTTTCGGTCAAAAATCGTAGTATATTATACACAATTTATACTTATTTTGGTCAAAAATCAAATTAAATTGATGATTGTTCGAAATTCCATGAAACTTTTCAGATCCTTTCTATATTTTATTAGGGATGGTTATGATGCAAGTCCAAGCAAAAACATTTCTCAAAATCAGATTCTATGAAACTTTTTGAAATACTAGTTTCGGTCAAAAATCGTAGTATATTATACACAATTTTATACTAGTTTCGTTTAAAAAATCAAATTAAATCGAGGATTGTTCGAAATGATACGAAACTTTTCAGATCCTTTCTATATGGTACTAGAGAAGGTTATGATGCAAGTCCAAACAAAAAAAATTCTCAAAATTAGATTCCATGAAACTTTTTGAAATACTAGTTTCGGTCAAAAATCGTAGTATATTATACACAATTTATACTATTTTTGGTCAAAAAATCAAATTAAATTGATGATTGTTCGAAATTCCATGAAACTTTTCAGATCCTTTCTATATGGTATTAGGGATGGTTATGATGCAAGTCCAAGAAAAAACACTTCTCAAAATCAGATTCTATGAAACTTTTTGAAATACTAGTTTCGGTCAAAAATCGTAGTATATTATACACAATTTTATACTAGTTTCGTTCAAAAAATCAAATTAAATCGAGGATTGTTCGAAATGCTACGAAACTTTTCAGATCCTTTCTATTTGGTACTAGAGAAGGTTATGATGCAAGTCCAAGAAAAAAATATATCAAAATTAGATTCTATGAAAATTTTTGAAATACTAGTTTCGTTAAACAATCGTAGTATATTATACACAATTTATACTAGTTTCGATTAAAAAATCTATTTAAATCAAGGATTGTTCGAAATTCCATGAAACTTTTCAGATCCTTTCTATATGGTATTAAGTAAGGTTATGATGCAAGTCCAAGCAAAAAAAATTCTCAAAATTAGATTCTATGAAACTTTTTGAAATACTAGTTTCGGTCAAAAATCGTAGTATATTATACACAATTTATACTATTTTTGGTTAAAAATCAAATTAAATTGATGATTGTTCGAAATTCCATGAAACTTTTCAGATCCTTTCTATATTGTATTAGGGATGGTTATGATGCAAGTCCAAGCAAAAACATTTCTCAAAATCAGATTCTATGAAACTTTTTGATATACTAGTTTCGGTCAAAAATCGTAGTATATTATACACAATTTTATACTAGTTTCGTTCAAAAAATCAAATTAAATCGAGGATTGTTCGAAAGGCTACGAAACTTTTTCAGATCCTTTCTATATGGTACTAGAGAAGGTTATGATACAAGTCCAAGCAAAAAAATATCTCAAAATTAGATTCTATGAAAATTTTTGAAATACTAGTTTCGTTAAACAATCGTAGTATATT
Organism: Lathyrus aphaca; assembly: GCA_963966055.1. Classification (NCBI taxonomy): domain Eukaryota; kingdom Viridiplantae; phylum Streptophyta; class Magnoliopsida; order Fabales; family Fabaceae; genus Lathyrus; species Lathyrus aphaca. The sequence goes on from OZ014523.1 coordinate 35,488,763, forward strand.
ATACACAATTTATACTAGTTTCGGAAAAAAAATCTAATTAAATCGAGGATTGTTCGAAATTCCATGAAACTTTTCAGATCCTTTCTATATGGTATTAGGGAAGGTTATGATGCAAGTCCAAGCAAAAATTTTCTCAAAATTAGATTCTATGAAATACTAGTTTCGGTCAAAAATCGTTGTATATTATACACAATTTATACTATTTTGGTCAAAAAATCAAATTAAATTGATGATTGTTCGAAATTCCATGAAACTTTTCAGATCCTTTCTAAATGGTATTAGGGATGGTTATGATGCAAGTCCAAGAAAAAACACTTCTCAAAATCAGATTCCATGAAACTTTTTGAAATACTAGTTTCGGCCAAAAATCGTAGTATATTATACACAATTTTATACTAGTTTCGTTCAAAAAATCAAATTAATTCGAGGATTGTTCGAAATGCTATGAAACTTTTCAGATCCTTTCTATTTGGTACTAGAGAAGGTTATGATGCAAGTCCAAGAAAAAAAATATCTCAAAATTAGATTCTATGAAAATTTTGAAATACTAGTTTCGTTAAACAATCGTAGTATATTATACACAATTTATACTAGTTTCGATTAAAAAATCTATTTAAATCGAGGATTGTTCGAAATTCCATGAAACTTTTCAGATCCTTTCTATATGGTATTAGGGAAGGTTATGATGCTAGCCCAAGCAAAAAAATTTCTCAAAATTAGATTCTATGAAACTTTTTGAAATACTAGTTTCGGTCAAAAATCGTAGTATATTATACACAATTTATACTATTTTTGGTCAAAAATCAAATTAAATTGATGATTGTTCGAAATTCCATGAAACTTTTCAGATCCTTTCTATATTGTATTAGGGATGGTTATGATGCAAGTCCAAGCAAAAACATTTCTCAAAATCAGATTCTATGAAACTTTTTGAAATACTAGTTTCGGTCAAAAATCGTAGTATATTATACACAATTTATACTAGTTTCGTTCAAAAAATCAAATTAAATCGAGGATTGTTCGAAATGCTACGAAACTTTTCAGATCCTTTCTATATGGTACTAGAGAAGGTTATGATGCAAGTCCAAGCAAAAAAAATTCTCAAAATTAGATTCTATGAAACTTTTTGAAATACTAGTTTCGGTCAAAAATCGTAGTATATTATACACAATTTATACTATTTTTGGTCAAAAAATAAAATTAAATTGATGATTGTTCGACATTCCATGAAACTTTTCAGATCCTTTCTATATGGTATTAGGGAAGGTTATGATGCAAGTCTAAGAAAAAACATTTCTCAAAATCAGATTCTATGAAACTTTTTGAAATACTAGTTTCGGTAAACAATCGTAGTATATTATACACAATTTATACTAGTTTCGATCAAAAAATCTAATTAAATCGAGGATTGTTCGAAATTCCATGAAACTTTTCAGATCCTTTCTATATGGTATTAGGGAAGGTTATGATGCAAGTCCAAGCAAAATTTTTTCTCAAAATTAGATTCTATGAAACTTTTTGAAATACTAGTTTCGGTCAAAAATCGTAGTATATTATACACAATTTAATACTAGTTTGGTTCAAAAAATCAAATTAAATCGAGGATTGTTCGAAATGCTACGAAACTTTTCAGATCCTTTCTATATGGTACTAGAAAAGGTTATACTGCAAGTCCAAGCAAAAAAATATCTCAAAATTAGATTCTAATAAAAAATTTGTAATACTAGTTTCGTTAAACAATTGTAGTATATTATACACAATTTATACTAGTTTCGATTAAAAAATCTATTTAAATCCAGGATTGTTCGAAATTCCATGAAACTTTTCAGATCCTTTCTATATGTTATTAGGGAAGGTTATGATGCAAGTCCAAGCAAAAAAATTTCTCAAAATTAGATTCTATGAAACTTTTTGAAATACTAGTTTCGGTCAAAAATCGTAGTATATTATACACAATTTATACTATTTTTGGTCAGAAATCAAATTAAATTGATGATTGTTCGAAATTCCATGAAACTTTTCAGATCCTTTCTATATTGTATTAGGGATGGTTATGATGCAAGTCCAAGCAAAAACATTTCTCAAAATCAGATTCTATGAAACTTTTTGAAATACTAGTTTCGGTCAAAAATCGTAGTATATTATACACAATTTTATACTAGTTTCGTTCAAAAAATCAAATTAAATCGAGGATTAATATGGTACTAGAGAAGGTTATGATGCAAGTCCAAGCAAAAAAATTTCTCAAAATTAGATTCTATGAATCTTTTTGAAATACTAGTTTCGGTAAAAAATCGTAGTATATTATAAACAATTTATACTATTTTTGGTCAAAAAATCAAATTAAATTGATGATTGTTCGATATTCCATGAAACTTTTCAGATCCTTTCTATATGGTATTAGGGAAGGTTATGATGCATGTCCAAGCAAAAACATTTCTCAAAATTAGATTCTATGAAACTTTTTGAAATACTAGTTTCGGTCAAAAATCGTAGTATATCATACAAAATTTTATACTAGTTTCGTTTACAAAATCAAATTAAATCGAGGATTGTTCGAAATTCTACGAAACTTTTCAGATCCTTTCTATATGGTACTAGAGAAGGTTATGATGCAAGTCCAAGCAAAAAAATATCTCAAAATTAGATTCTATGAAACTTTTTGAAATACTAGTTTCGGTCAAAAATCGTAGTATATTATACACAATTTATACTATTTTTGGTCAAAAAATCAAATTAAATTGATGATTGTTCGACATTCCATGAAACTTTTCAGATCCTTTCTATATGGTATTAGGGAAGGTTATGATGCAAGTCCAAGCAAAAAAATTTCTCAAAATTATATTCAATGAAACTTTTTGAAATACTAGTTTCGGTCAAAAATCGTAGTATATTATACACAATTTATACTATTTTTGGTCAAAAAATCAAATTAAATTGATGATTGTTCGACATTCCATGAAACTTTTCAGATCCTTTCTATATGGTATTAGGGATGGTTATGATGCAAGTCCAAGCAAAAACATTTCTCAAAATCAGATTCTATGAAACTTTTTGAAATACTAGTTTCGGTCAAAAATCATAGTATATTATACACAATTTATACTAATTTCGATTAAAAAATCTATTTAAATCAAGGATTGTTCGAAATTCCATGAAACTTTTCAGATCCTTTCTATATGGTATTAAGGAAGGTTATGATGCAAGTCCAAGCAAAAAAATTTCTCAAAATTAGATTCTATGAAACTTTTTGAAATACTAGTTTCGGTCAAAAATCGTAGTATATTATACACAATTTATACTATTTTTGGTCAAAAATCAAATTAAATTGATGATTGTTCGAAATTCCATGAAACTTTTCAGATCCTTTCTATATTGTATTAGGGATGGTTATGATGCAAATCCAAGCAAAAACATTTCTCAAAATCAGATTCTATGAAACTTTTTGAAATACTAGTTTCGGTCAAAAATCGTAGTATATTATACACAATTTTATACTAGTTTCGTTTAAAAAATCAAATTAAATCGAGGATTGTTCGAAATGCTACGAAACTTTTCAGATCCTTTCTATATGGTACTAGAGAAGGTTATGATGCAAGTCCAAGCAAAAAAATATCTCAAAATTAGATTCTATGAAACTTTTTGAAATACTAGTTTCGGTAAACAATCGTAGTATATTATACACAATTTATACTAGTTTCGGTAAAAAAATCTAATTAAATCGAGGATTGTTCGAAATTCCATGAAACTTTTCAGATCCTTTCTATATGGTATTAGGGAAGGTTATGATGCAAGTCCAAGCAAAATTTTTTCTCAAAATTAGATTCTATGAAACTTTTTGAAATACTAGTTTCGGTCAAAAATCGTAGTATATTATACACAATTTATACTATTTTTGGTCAAAAAATCAAATTAAATTGATGATTGTTCGAAATTCCATGAAACTTTTCAGTTCCTTTCTATATGGTATTAGGGATGATTATGATGCAAGTCAAAGCAAAATCATATCTCAAAATCAGATTCTATGAAACTTTTTGAAATACTAGTTTCGGTCAAAAATCGTAGTATATTATACACAATTTTATACAAGTTTCGTTCAATAAGTCAAATTAAATCGAGGATTGTTCGAAATGCTACGAAACTTTTCAGATCCTTTCTATATGGTACTAGAGAAGGTTATGATGCAAGTCCAAGAAAAACAATATCTCAAAATTAGATTCTATGAAAATTTTGGAAATACTAGTTTGGTTCAACAATCGTAGTATATTATACACAATTTATACTAGTTTCGATTAAAAAATCTATTTAAATCAAGGATTGTTCGAAATTCCATGAAACTTTTCAGATCCTTTCTATATGGTATTAGGGAAGGTTATGATGCAAGTCCAAGCAAAAACATATCTCAAAATGAGATTCTATGAAACTTTTTGAAATACTAGTTTCGGTCAAAAATCGTAGTATATTATACACAATTTTATACTAGTTTCGTTCAAAAAATCAAATTAAATCGAGGATTGTTCGAATTGCTACGAAACTTTTCAGATCCTTTCTATATGGTACTAGAGAAGGTTATGATGCAAGTCCAAGCAAAACAATATCTCAAAATTAGATTCTATGAAAATTTTTGAAATACTAGTTTCGTTAAACAATCGTAGTATATTATACACAATTTATACTAGTTTCGATTAAAAAATCTATTTAAATCAAGGATTGTTCGAAATTCCATGAAACTTTTCAGATCCTTTCTATATGGTATTAGGGAAGGTTATGATGCAAGTCCAAGCAAAAAAATTCTCAAAATTAGATTCTATGAAACTTTTTGAAATACTAGTTTCGGTCAAAAATCGTAGTATATTATACACAATTTATACTATTTTTGGTCAAAAATCAAATTAAATTGATGATTGTTCGAAATTCCATGAAACTTTTCAGATCCTTTCTATATTGTATTAGGGATGGTTATGATGCAAATCCAAGCAAAAACATTTCTCAAAATCAGATTCTATGAAACTTTTAGAAATACTTGTTTCGGTCAAAAATCGTAGTATATTATACACAATTTTATACTTGTTTCGTTTAAAAAATCAAATTAAATCGAGGATTGTTCGAAATGCTACGAAACTTTTCAGATCCTTTCTATATGGTACTAGAGAAGGTTATGATGCAAGTCCAAGCAAAAAAATATCTCAAAATTAGATTCTATGAAACTTTTTGAAATACTAGTTTCGGTAAACAATCGTAGTATATTAAACACAATTTATACTAGTTTCGGTAAAAAAATCTAATTAAATCGAGGATTGTTCGAAATTCCATGAAACTTTATAGATCCTTTCTATATGGTATTAGGGAAGGTTATGATGCAAGTCCAAGCAAAAAATTTTCTCAAAATTAGATTCTATGAAACTTTTTGAAATACTAGTTTCGGACAAAAATCGTAATAAATTATACACAATTTATACTATTTTTGGTCAAAAAATCAAATTAAATTGATGATTGTTCGAAATTCCATGAAACTTTTCAGATCCTTTCTATATGGTATTTGGGATGGTTATGATGTAAGTCCAAGCAAAAACATTTCTCAAAATCAGATTCTATGAAACTTTTTTGAAATACTAGTTTCGGTCAAAAATCGTAGTATATTATACACATTTTTATACTAGTTTCGTTCAAAAAATCAAATTAAATCGAGGATTGTTCGAAATGCTACGAAACTCTTCAGATCCTTTCTATATGGTACTAGAGAAGGTTATGATGCAAGTCCAAGCAAAAAAATATCTCAAAATTAGATTCTATGAAAATTTTAGAAATACTAGTTTCGTTAAACAATCGTAGTATATTATACATTTTTTATACTAGTTTCGATTAAAAAATCTATTTAAATCAAGGATTGTTCGAAATTCCATGAAACTTTTCAGATCCTTTCTATATGGTATTAGGGAAGGTTACGATGCAAGTCCAAGCAAAAACATATCTCAAAATCAGATTCTATGAAACTTTTTGAAATACTAGTTTCGGTCAAAAATCGTAGTATATTATACACAATTTTATACTAGTTTCGTTCAAAAAATCAAATTAAATCGAGGATTGTTCGAATTGCTACGAAACTTTTCAGATCCTTTCTATATGGTACTAGAGAAGGTTATGATGCAACTCCAAGCAAAACAATATCTCAAAATTAGATTCTATGAAAATTTTTGAAATACTAGTTTCGTTAAACAATCGTAGTATATTATACACAATTTATACTAGTTTCGATTAAAAAATCTATTTAAATCAAGGATTGTTCGAAATTCCATGAAACTTTTCAGATCCTTTCTATATGGTATTAGGGAAGGTTATGATGCAAGTCCAAGCAAAAAAAATTCTCAAAATTAGATTCTATGAAATTTTTTGAAATACTAGTTTCGGTCAAAAATCGTAGTATATTATACACAATTTATACTATTTTTGGTCAAAAATCAAATTAAATTGATGATTGTTCGAAATTCCATGAAACTTTTCAGATCCTTTCTATATTGTATTAGGGATGGTTATGATGCAAGTCCAAGCAACAACATTTCTCAAAATCAGATTCTATGAAACTTTTAGAAATACTTGTTTCGGTCAAAAATCGTAGTATATTATACACAATTTTATACTTGTTTCGTTTAAAAAATCAAATTAAATCGAGGATTGTTCGAAATGCTACGAAACTTTTCAGATCCTTTCTATATGGTACTAGAGAAGGTTATGATGCAAGTCCAAGCAAAAAAATATCTCAAAATTAGATTCTATGAAAATTTTATAAATACTAGTTTCGTTAAACAATCGTAGTATATTATACATTTTTTATACTAGTTTAGTTAAAAAATCTATTTAAATCAAGGATTGTTCGAAATTCCATGAAACTTTTCAGATCCTTTCTATATGGTATTAGGGAAGGTTACGATGCAAGTCCAAGCAAAAACATATCTCAAAATCAGATTCTATGAAACTTTTTGAAATACTAGTTTCGGTCAAAAATCGTAGTATATTATACACATTTTTATACTAGTTTCGTTCAAAAAATCAAATTAAATCGAGGATTGTTCAAAATGCTACGAAACTTTTCAGATCCTTTCTATATGGTACTAGAGAAGGTTATGATGCAAGTCCAAGCAAAAAAAATATCTCAAAATCAGATTCTATGAAAATTTTTGAAATACTAGTTTCGGTCAAAAATCGTAGTATATTATACACAATTTATACTAGTTTCGTTCAAAAAATCAAATTAAATCGAGGATTGTTCGAATTGCTACGAAACTTTTCAGATCCTTTCTATATGGTATTAGGGAAGGTTATGATGCAAGTCCAAGCAAAACAATATCTCAAAATTAGATTCTATGAAACTTTTTGAAATACTAGTTTCGTTAAACAATCGTAGTATATTATACACAATTTATACTAGTTTCGATTAAAAAATCTATTGAAATCAAGGATTGTTCGAAATTCCATGAAACTTTTCAGATCCTTTCTATATGGTTTTAGGGAAGGTTATGATGCAAGTCCAAGCAAAAAAAATTCTCAAAATTAGATTCTATGAAACTTTTTGAAATACTAGTTTCGGTCAAAAATCGTAGTATATTATACACAATTTTATACTAGTTTTGTTTAAAAAATCAAAATAAATCGAGGATTGTTCAAAATGCTACGAAACTTTTCAGATCCTTTCTATATGGTACTAGAGAAGGTTATGATGCAAGTCCAAGCAAAAAAAATATCTCAAAATTAGATTCTATGAAATTTTTTGAAATACTAGTTTCGTTAAACAATCGTAGTATATTATACACAATTTATACTAGTTTCGATTAAAAAATCTATTTAAATCAAGGATTGTTCGAAATTCCATGAAACTTTTCAGATCCTTTCTATATGGTATTAGGGAAGGTTATGATGCAAGTCCAAGCAAAAAAATTTCTCAAAATTAGATTCTATGAAACTTTTTGAAATACTAGTTTCGGTCAAAAATCGTAGTATATTATACACAATTTATACTATTTTTGGTCAAAAATCAAATTAAATTGATGATTGTTCGAAATTCCATGAAACTTTTCAGATCCTTTCTATATTGTATTAGGGATGGTTATGATGCAAGTCCAAGCAAAAAAATTTCTCAAAATTAGATTCTATGAAACTTTTTGAAATACTAGTTTCGGTCAAAAATCGTAGTATATTATACACAATTTATACTATTTTTGGTCAAAAATCAAATTAAATTGATGATTGTTCGAAATTCCATGAAACTTTTCAGATCCTTTCTATATTGTATTAGGGATGGTTATGATGCAAGTCCAAGCAAAAACATTTCTCAAAATCAGATTCTATGAAACTTTTTGAAATACTTGTTTCGGTCAAAAATCGTAGTATATTATACACAATTTTATACTTGTTTCGTTTAAAAAATCAAATTAAATCGAGGATTGTTCAAAATGCTACGAAATTTTCAGATCCTTTCTACATGGTACTAGAGAAGGTTATGATGCAAGTCCAAGCAAAAAAATATCTCAAAATTAGATTCTATGAAACTTTTTGAAATACTAGTTTCGGTCAAAAATCGTAGTATATTATACACAATTTATACTATTTTTGGTCAAAAAATCAAATTAAATTGATGATTGTTCGAAATTCCATGAAACTTTTCAGATCCTTTCTATATGGTATTTGGGATGGTTATGATGTAAGTCCAAGCAAAAACATTTCTTAAAATCAGATTCTATGAAACTTTTTTGAAATACTATTTTCAGTCAAAAATCGTAGTATATTATACACAATTTTATACTAGTTTCGTTCAAAAAATCAAATTAAATCGAGGATTGTTCGAAATGCTACGAAACTTTTTCAGATCCTTTCTATATGGTACTAGAGAAGGTTATGATACAAGTCCAAGCAAAAAAATATCTCAAAATTAGATTCTATGAAAATTTTAGAAATACTAGTTTCGTTAAACAATCGTAGTATATTATACATTTTTTATACTAGTTTCGATTAAAAAATCTATTTAAATCAAGGATTGTTCGAAATTCCATGAAACTTTTCAGATCCTTTCTATATGGTATTAGGGAAGGTTATGATGCAAGTCCAAGCAAAAACATATCTCAAAATCAGATTTTATGAAACTTTTTTGAAATACTAGTTTCGGTCATAAATCGTAGTATATTATACACAATTTATACTATTTTTGGTTAAAAATCAAATTAAATTGATGATTGTTCGAAATTCCATGAAACTTTTCAGATCCTTTCTATATTGTATTAGGGATGGTTATGATGCAAGTCCAAGCAAAAACATTTCTCAAAATCAGATTCTATGAAACTTTTTTGAAATACTATTTTCGGTCAAAAATCGTAGTATATTATACACAATTTTATACTAGTTTCGTTCAAAAAATCAAATTAAATCGAGGATTGTTCGAAATGCTACGAAACTTTTTCAGATCCTTTCTATATGGTACTAGAGAAGGTTATGATACAAGTCCAAGCAAAAAAATATCTCAAAATTAGATTCTATGAAAATTTTTGAAATACTAGTTTCGTTAAACAATCGTAGTATATTATACATTTTTTATACTAGTTTCAATTAAAAAATCTATTTAAATCAAGGATTGTTCGAAATTCCATGAAACTTTTCAGATCCTTTCTATATGGTATTAGGGAAGGTTATGATGCAAGTCCAAGCAAAAACATATCTCAAAATCAGATTTTATGAAACTTTTTGAAATACTAGTTTCGGTCAAAAATCGTAGTATATTATACACAATTTTATACTAGTTTCGTTCAAAAAATCAAATTAAATCGAGGATTGTTCCAAATGCTACGAAACTTTTCAGATCCTTTCTATATGGTACTAGAGAAGGTTATGATGCAAGTCCAAGCAAAAAAATATCTCAAAATTAGATTCTATGAAAATTTTTGAAATACTAGTTTCGGTCAATAATCGTAGTATATTATACACAATTTATACTAGTTTCGATTAAAAAATCTATTTAAATCAAGGATTGTTCGAAATTCCATGAAACTTTTCAGATCCTTTCTATATGGTATTAGGGAAGGTTATGATGCAAGTCCAAGCAAAAAAATTTCTCAAAATTAGATTCTATGAAACTTTTTGAAATACTAGTTTCGGTCAAAAATCGTAGTATATTATACACAATTTATACTATTTTTGGTCAAAAATCAAATTAAATTGATGATTGTTCGAAATTCCATGAAACCTTTCAGATCTTTTCTATATTGTATTAGTGATGGTTAAGATGCTAGTCCAAGCAAAAACATTTCTCAAAATCAGATTCTATGAAACTTTTTGAAATACTAGTTTCGGTCAAAAATCGTAGTATATTATACACAATTTTATACTTGTTTCGTTTAAAAAATCAAATTAAATCGAGGATTGTTCAAAATGCTACGAAATTTTCAGATCCTTTCTACATGGTACTAGAGAAGGTTATGATGCAAGTCCAAGCAAAAAAATATCTCAAAATTAGATTCTATGAAACTTTTTGAAATACTAGTTTCGGTAAACAATCGTAGTATATTATACACAATTTATACTAGTTTCGGTAAAAAAATCTAATTAAATCGAGGATTGTTCGAAATTCCATGAAACTTTTCAGATCCTTTCTATATGGTATTAGGGAAGGTTATGATGCAAGTCCAAGCAAAATTATTTCTCAAAATTAGATTCTATGAAACTTTTTGAAATACTAGTTTCGGTCAAAAATCGTAGTATATTATACACAATTTATACTATTTTTGGACAAAAAATCAAATTAAATTGATGATTGTTCGAAATTCCATGAAACTTTTCAGATCCTTTCTATATGGTATTTGGGATGGTTATGATGTAAGTCCAAGCAAAAACATTTCTCAAAATCAGATTCTATGAAACTTTTTTGAAATACTAGTTTCGGTCAAAAATCGTAGTATATTATACACAATTTTATACTAGTTTCGTTCAAAAAATCAAATTAAATCGAGGATTGTTCGAAATGCTACGAAACTTTTCAGATCCTTTCTATATGGTACTAGAGAAGGTTATGATGCAAGTCCAAGCAAAAAAATATCTCAAAATTAGATTCTATGAAAATTTTTGAAATACTAGTTTCGTTAAACAATCGTAGTATATTATACATTTTTTATACTAGTTTCGATTAAAAAATCTATTTAAATCAAGGATTGTTCGAAATTCCTTGAAACTTTTCAGATCCTTTCTATATGGTATTAGGGAAGGTTATGATGCAAATCCATGCAAAAAAATTTCTCAAAATTAGATTCTATGAAACTTTTTGAAATACTAGTTTCGGTCAAAAATCGTAGTATATTATACACAATTTATACTATTTTTGGTCAAAAATCAAATTAAATTGATGATTGTTCGAAATTCCATGAAACCTTTCAGATCTTTTCTATATTGTATTAGTGATGGTTATGATGCTAGTCCAAGCAAAAACATTTCTCAAAATCAGATTCTATGAAACTTTTTGAAATACTAGTTTCGGTCAAAAATCGTAGTATATTATACACAATTTTATACTTGTTTCGTTTAAAAAATCAAATTAAATCGAGGATTGTTCAAAATGCTACGAAATTTTCAGATCCTTTCTATATGGTACTAGAGAAGGTTATGATGCAAGTCCAAGCAAAAAAATATCTCAAAATTAGATTCTATGAAACTTTTTGAAATACTAGTTTCGGTAAACAATCGTAGTATATTATACACAATTTATACTAGTTTCGGTAAAAAAATCTAATTAAATCGAGGATTGTTCGAAATTCCATGAAACTTTTCAGATCCTTTCTATATGGTATTAGGGAAGGTTATGATGCAAGTCCAAGCAAAATTATTTCTCAAAATTAGATTCTATGAAACTTTTTGAAATACTAGTTTCGGTCAAAAATCGTAGTATATTATACACAATTTATACTATTTTTGGACAAAAAATCAAATTAAATTGATGATTGTTCGAAATTCCATGAAACTTTTCAGATCCTTTCTATATGGTATTTGGGATGGTTATGATGTAAGTCCAAGCAAAAACATTTCTCAAAATCAGATTCTATGAAACTTTTTTGAAATACTAGTTTCGGTCAAAAATCGTAGTATATTATACACAATTTTATACTAGTTTCGTTCAAAAAATCAAATTAAATCGAGGATTGTTCGAAATGCTACGAAACTTTTCAGATCCTTTCTATATGGTACTAGAGAAGGTTATGATGCAAGTCCAAGCAAAAAAATATCTCAAAATTAGATTCTATGAAAATTTTTGAAATACTAGTTTCGTTAAACAATCGTAGTATATTATACATTTTTTATACTAGTTTCGATTAAAAAATCTATTTAAATCAAGGATTGTTCGAAATTCCATGAAACTTTTCAGATCCTTTCTATATGGTATTAGGGAAGGTTATGATGCAAATCCAAGCAAAAACATTTCTCAAAATTAGATTCTATGAAACTTTTTGAAATACTAGTTTCGGTCAAAAATCGTAGTATATTATACACAATTTATACTATTTTTGGTCAAAAATCAAATTAAATTGATGATTGTTCGAAATTCCATGAAACTTTTCAGATCGTTTATATATTATATTAGGGATGTTTATGATGCAAGTCCAAGCAAAAACATTTCTCAAAATCAGATTCTATGAAACTTTTTGAAATACTTGTTTCGGTCAAAAATCGTAGTATATTATACACAATTTTATACTTGTTTCGTTTAAAAAATCAAATTAAATCGAGGATTGTTCGAAATGCTACGAAACTTTTCAGATCCTTTCTATATGGTACTAGAGAAGGTTATGATGCAAGTCCAAGCAAAAAAATATCTCAAAATTAGATTCTATGAAACTTTTTGAAATACTAGTTTAGGTAAACAATCGTAGTATATTATACACAATTTATACTAGTTTCGGTAAAAAAATCTAATTAAATCGAGGATTGTTCTAAATTCCATGAAACTTTTCAGATCCTTTCTATATGGTATTAGGGAAGGTTATGATGAAAGTCCAAGCAAAATTGTTTCTCAAAATTAGATTCTATGAATCTTTTTGAAATACTAGTTTCGGTCAAAAATCGTAGTATATTACACACAATTTATACTATTTTTGGTCAAAAAATCAAATTAAATTGATGATTGTTCGAAATTCCATGAAACTTTTCAGATCCTTTCTATATGGTATTTGGGATGGTTATGATGTAAGTCCAAGCAAAAACATTTATCAAAATCAGATTCTATGAAACTTTTTTGAAATACTATTTTCGGTCAAAAATCGTAGTATATTATACACAATTTTATACTAGTTTCGTTCAAAAAATCAAATTAAATCGAGGATTGTTCGAAATGCTACGAAACTTTTTCAGATCCTTTCTATATGGTACTAGAGAAGGTTATGATACAAGTCCAAGCAAAAAAATATCTCAAAATTAGATTCTATGAAAATTTTAGAAATACTAGTTTCGTTAAACAATCGTAGTATATTATACATTTTTAATACTAGTTTCGATTAAAAAATCTATTTAAATCAAGGATTGTTTGAAATTCCATGAAACGTTTCAGATCCTTTCTATATGGTATTAGGGAAGGTTATGATGCAAGTCCAAGCAAAAACATATCTCAAAATCAGATTTTATGAAACTTTTTGAAATACTAGTTTCGGTCAAAAATCGTAGTATATTATACACAATTTTATACTAGTTTCGTTCAAAAAATCAAATTAAATCGAGGATTGTTCAAAATGCTACGAAACGTTTCAGATCCTTTCTATATGGTACTAGAGAAGGTTATGATGCAAGTCCAAGCAAAAAAATATCTCAAAATTAGATTCTATGAAAATTTTTGAAATACTAGTTTCGTTAAATAATCGTAGTATATTATACACAATTTATACTAGTTTCGATTAAAAAATCTATTTAAATCAAGGATTGTTCGAAATTCCATGAAACTTTTCAGATCCTTTCTATATGGTATTAGGGAAGGTTATGATGCAAGTCCAAGCAAAAAAATTTCTCAAAATTAGATTCTATGAAACTTTTTGAAATACTAGTTTCGGTCAAAAATCGTATTATATTATACACAATTTATACTATTTTTGGTCAAAAATCAAATTAAATTGATGATTGTTCGAAATTCCATGAAACTTTTCAGATCCTTTCTATATGGTATTAGGGAAGGTTATGATGCAAGTCCAAGCAAAAAAATTTCTCAAAATTAGATTCTATGAAACTTTTTGAAATACTAGTTTCGGTCAAAAATCGTAGTATATTATACACAATTTATACTATTTTTGAAAAAAATCAAATTAAATTGATGATTGTTCGAAATTCCATGAAACTTTTAAGATCCTTTCTATATTGTATTAGGGATGGTTATGATGTAAGTCCAAGCAAAAACATTTCTCAAAATCAGATTCTATGAAACTTTTTGAAATACTAGTTTCGGTCAAAAATTGTAGTATATTATACACAATTTTATACATGTTTCGTTTAAAAAATCAAATTAAATCGAGGATTGTTCGAAATGCTACGAAACTTTTCAGATCCTTTCTATATGGTACTAGAGAAGGTAATGATGCAAGTCCAAGCAAAAAAATATCTCAAAATTAGATTCTATGAAACTTTTTGAAATACTAGTTTCGGTAAACAATCGTAGTATATTATACACAATTTATACTAGTTTCGGTAAAAAAATCTAATTAAATCGAGGATTGTTCGAAATTCCATGAAACTTTTCAGATCCTTTCTATATGGTATTAGGGAAGGTTATGATGCAAGTCCAAGCAAAATTATTTCTCAAAATTAGATTCTATGAAACTTTTTGAAATACTAGTTTCGGTCAAAAATCGTAGTATATTATACACAATTTTTACTATTTTTGGACAAAAAATCAAATTAAATTGATGATTGTTCGAAATTCCATGAAACTTTTCAGATCCTTTCTATATGGTATTTGGGATGGTTATGATGTAAGTCCAAGCAAAAACATTTCTCAAAATCAGATTCTATGAAACTTTTTTGAAATACTAGTTTCGGTCAAAAATCGTAGTATATTATACACAATTTTATACTAGTTTCGTTCAAAAAATCAAATTAAATCGAGGATTGTTCGAAATGCTACGAAACTTTTCAGATCCTTTCTATATGGTACTAGAGAAGGTTATGATGCAAGTCCAAGCAAAAAAAAATCTCAAAATTAGATTCTATGAAATTTTTTGCAATACTAGTTTCGTTAAACAATCGTAGTATATTATACACAATTTATACTAGTTTCGATTAAAAAATCTATTTAAATCAAGGATTGTTCGAAATTCCATGAAACTTTTCAGATCCTTTCTATATGGTATTAGGGAAGGTTATGATGCAAGTCCAAGCAAAAAAATTTCTCAAAATTAGATTCTATGAATCTTTTTGAAATACTAGTTTCGGTCAAAAATCGTAGTATATTATACACAATTTATACTATTTTTGGTCAAAAATCAAATTAAATTGATGATTGTTCGAAATTCCATGAAACTTTTAAGATCCTTTCTATATTGTATTAGGGATGGTTATGATGTAAGTCCAAGCAAAAACATTTCTCAAAATCAGATTCTATGAAACGTTTTGAAATGCTTGTTTCGGTCAAAAATCGTAGTATATTATACATAATTTTATACTAGTTTCGTTCAAAAAATCAAATTAAATCGAGGATTGTTCGAAATGCTACGAAACTTTTCAGATCCTTTCTATATGGTACTAGACAAGGTTATGATGCAATTCCAAGCTTTTCTCAAAATTAGATTCTATGAAACTTTTTGAAATACTAGTTTCGGTCAAAAATCGTAGTATATTATACACAATTTATACTATTTTTGGTCAAAAAATCAAATTAAATTGATGATTGTTCGAAATTCCATGAAACTTTTCAGATCCTTTCTATATGGTATTTGGGATGGTTATGATGTAAGTCCAAGCAAAAACATTTCTCAAAATCAGATTCTATGAAACTTTTTTGAAATACTAGTTTCGTTCAAAAATCGTAGTATATTATACACAATTTTATACGAGTTTCGTTCAAAAAATCAAATTAAATCGAGGATTGTTCGAAATGCTACGAAACTTTTCAGATCCTTTCTATATGGTACTAGAGAAGGTTATGATGCAAGTCCAAGCAAAAAAATATCTCAAAATTAGATTCTATGAAAATTTTAGAAATACTAGTTTCGTTAAACAATCGTAGTATATTATACAATTTTTATACTAGTGTCGATTAAAAAATCTATTTAAATCAAGGATTGTTCGAAATTCCATGAAACTCTTCAGATCCTTTCTATATGGTATTAGGGAAGGTTATGATGCAAGTCCAAGCAAAAACATTTCTCAAAATCAGATTCTATGAAACTTTTTGAAATACTAGTTTCGGTCAAAAATCGTAGTATATTATACACAATTTTATACTTGTTTCGTTTAAAAAATCAAATTAAATCGAGGATTGTTCGAGATGCTACGAAACTTTTCAGATCCTTTCTATATGGTACTAGAGAAGGTTATGATGCAAGTCCAAGCAAAAAAATATCTCAAAATTAGATTCTAGGAAACTTTTTGAAATACTAGTTTCGGTAAACAATCGTAGTATTTTATACACAATTTATACTAGTTTCGGTAAAAAAATCTAATTAAATCGAGGATTGTTCGAAATTCCATGAAACTTTTCAGATCCTTTCTATATGGTATTAGGGAAGGTTATGATGCAAGTCCAAGCAAAATTATTTCTCAAAATTAGATTCTATGAAACTTTTTGAAATACTAGTTTCGGTCAAAAATCGTAGTATATTATACACAATTTATACTATTTTTGGTCAAAAAATCAAATTAAATTGATGATTGTTCGAAATTCCATGAAACTTTTCAGATCCTTTCTATATGGTATTTGGGATGGTTATGATGTAAGTCCAAGCAAAAACATTTCTCAAAATCAGATTCTATGAAACTTTTTTGAAATACTAGTTTCGGTCAAAAATCGTAGTATATTATACACAATTTTATACTAGTTTCGTTCAAAAAAACAAATTAAATCGAGGATTGTTCGAAATGCTACGAAACTTTTCAGATCCTTTCTATATGGTACTAGAGAAGGTTATGATGCAAGTCCAAGCAAAAAAAAATCTCAAAATTAGATTCTATGAAAATTTTTGCAATACTAGTTTCGTTAAACAATCGTAGTATATTATACACAATTTATACTAGTTTCGATTAAAAAATCTATTTAAATCAAGGATTGTTCGAAATTCCATGAAACTTTTCAGATCCTTTCTATATGGTATTAGGGAAGGTTATGATGCAAGTCCAAGCAAAAAACTTTCTCAAAATTAGATTCTATGAAACTTTTTGAAATACTAGTTTCGGTCAAAAATCGTAGTATATTATACACAATTTATACTATTTTTGGTCAAAAATCAAATTAAATTGATGATTGTTCGAAATTCCATGAAACTTTTAAGATCCTTTCTATATTGTATTAGGGATGGTTATGATGCAAGTCCAAGCAAAAACATTTCTCAAAATCAGATTCTATGAAACGTTTTGAAATACTTGTTTCGGTCAAAAATCGTAGTATATTATACACAATTTTATACTAGTTTCGTTCAAAAAATCAAATTAAATCGAGGATTGTTCGAAATGCTACGAAACTTTTCAGATCCTTTCTATATGGTACTAGAGAAGGTTATGATGCAAGTCCAAGCAAAAATTTTTCGCAAAATTAGATTCTATGAAACTTTTTGAAATACTAGTTTCGGTCAAAAATCGTAGTATATTATACACAATTTATACTATTTTTGGTCAAAAAATCAAATTAAATTGATGATTGTTCGATATTCCATGAAACTTTTCAGATCCTTTCTATATGGTAATAGGGAAGGTTATGATGCAAGTCCAAGCAAAAACATTTCTCAAAATTAGATTCTATGAAACTTTTTGAAATACTAGTTTCGGTCAAAAATCGTAGTATCTTATACACAATTTTATACTAGTTTCGTTTAAAAAATCAAATTAAATCGAGGATTGTTCGAAATGCTACGAAACTTTTCAGATCCTTTCTATATGGTACTAGAGAAGGTTATGATGCAAGTCCAAGCAAAAAAATATCTCAAAATTAGATTCTATGAAACTTTTTGAAATACTAGTTTCGGTAAACAATCGTAGTATATTATACACAATTTATACTAGTTTCGGTCAAAAAATCTAATTAAATCGAGGATTGTTCGAAATTTCATGAATCTTTTCAGATCCTTTCTATATGGTATTAGGGAAGGTTATGTTGCAAGTCCAAGCAAAAAATTTTCTCAAAATTATATTCTATGAAACTTTTTGAAATACTAGTTTCGGTCAAAAATCGTAGTATATTATAGACAATTTTTACTATTTTTGGTCAAAAAATCAAAATAAATTGATGATTGTTCGAAATTCCATGAAAATTTTCAGATCCTTTCTATATGGTATTAGGGATGGTTATGATGCAGGTCCAAGCAAAAACATTTCTCAAAATCAGATTTTATGAAACGTTTTGAAATACTAGTTTCGGTCAAAAATCGTAGTATATTATACACAATTTTATACTAGTTTCGTTCAAAAAATCAAATTAAATCGAGGATTGTTCGAAATGCTACGAAACTTTTCAAATCCTTTCTATATGGTACTAGAGAAGGTTATGATGCAAGTCCAAGCAAAATAATTTCTCAAAATTAGATTCTATGAAACTTTTTGAAATACTAGTTTCGGTCAAAAATCGTAGTATATTATACACAATTTATTCTATTTTTTGTCAAAAAATCAAATTAAATTGATGATTGTTCGAAATTCCATGAAACTTTTCAGATCCTTTCTATATGGTATTAGGGAAGGTTATGATGCAATTCCAAGCAAAAACATTTCTCAAAATTAGATTCTATGAAACTTTTTGAAATACTAGTTTCGGTCAAAATCGTAGTATATTATACACAATTTATACTAGTTTCGGTCAAAAAATCTAATTAAATCGAGGATTGTTCGAAATGCTACGAAACTTTTCAGATTCTCTCTATATGGTATTAGGGAAGGTTATGATGCAAGTCCAAGCAAAAAAATTTCTCAAAATTATATTCTATGAAACTTTTTGAAAAACTAGTTTCGGTCAAAAATCGTAGTATATTATACACAATTTATACTATGTTTGGTCAAAAAATCAAAATAAATTGATGATTGTTCGAAATTCCATGGAAATTTTCAGATCCTTTCTATATGGCACTAGAGAAGGTTATGATGCAAGTCCAAGCAAAAAAATTTCTCAAAATTAGATTCTATGAAACTTTTTGAAATACTAGTTTCGGTCAAAAATCGTAGTATATTATACACAATTTATTCTATTTTTGGTCAAAAAATCAAATTAAATTGATGATTGTTCGAAATTCCATGAAACTTTTCAGATCCTTTCTATATGGTATTAGGGAAGGTTATGATGCAAGTCCAAGCAAAAACATTTCTCAAAATTAGATTCTATGAAACTTTTTGAAATACTAGTTTCGGTCAAAAATCGTAGTACATTATACACAATTTTATACTAGTTTCGTTTAAAAAATCAAATTAAATCGAGGATTGTTAGAAATGCTACGAAACTTTTCAGATCCTTTCTATATGGTACTAGAGAAGGTTATGATGCAAGTCCAAGCAAAAAAATATCTCAAAATTAGATTCTATGAAACTTTTTGAAATACTAGTTTCGGTAAACAATCGTAGTATATTATACACAATTTATACTAGTTTCGGTCAAAAAATCTAATTATATCGAGGTTTGTTCGAAATTCCATGAATTTTTTCAGATCCTTTCTATATGGTATTAGGGAAGGTTATGATGCAAGTCCAAAGCAAAAAAATTTCTCAAAATTAGATTCTATGAAACTTTTTGAAATACTAGTTTCGGTCAAAAATCGTAGTATATTATACACAATTTATACTATTTTAGGTCAAAAAATCAAATTAAATTGATGATTGATCGAAATTCCATGAAACTTTTCAGATCCTTTCTATATGGTATTAGGGATGGTTATGATGCAAGTCCAAGCAAAAACATTTCTCAAAATCAGATTCTATGAAACTTTTTGAAATATTAGTTTCGGTCTAAAATCGTAGTATATTATACACAATTTTATACTAGTTTCGTTCAAAAAATCAAATTAAATCGAGGATTGTTCGAAATGCTACGAAACTTTTCAAATCCTTTCTATATGGTACTAGAGAAGGTTATGATGCAAGTCCAAGCAAAATAATTTCTCAAAATTAGATTCTATGAAACTTTTTGAAATACTAGTTTCGGTCAAAAATCGTAGTATATTATACACAATTTATTCTATTTTTGGTCAAAAAATCAAATTAAATTGATGATTGTTCGAAATTCCATGAAACTTTTCAGATCCTTTCTATATGGTATTAGGGAAGGTTATGATGCAATTCCAAGCAAAAACATTTCTTAAAATTAGATTCTATGAAACTTTTTGAAATACTAGTTTCGGTCAAAATCGTATTATATTATACACAATTTATACTAGTTTCGGTCAAAAAATCTAATTAAATCGAGGATTGTTCGAAATTCCATGAATCTTTTCAGATTCTCTCTATATGGTATTAGGGAAGGTTATGATGCAAGTCCAAGCAAAAAAATTTCTCAAAATTATATTCTATGAAACTTTTTGAAAAACTAGTTTCGGTCAAAAATCGTAGTATATTATACACAATTTATACTATGTTTGGTCAAAAAATCAAAATAAATTGATGATTGTTCGAAATTCCATGGAAATTTTCAGATCCTTTCTATATGGTATTAGGGAAGGTTATGATGCAAGTCCAAGCAAAATTATTTCTCAAAATTAGATTCTATGAAACTTTTTGAAATACTAGTTTCGGTCAAAAATCGTAGTATATTATACACAATTTATACTATTTTTGGTCAAAAAATCAAATTAAATTGATGATTGTTCGAAATTCCATGAAACTTTTCAGATCCTTTCTATAGGTATTTGGGATGGTTATTATGTAAGTCCAAGCAAAAACATTTCTCAAAATCAGATTCTATGAAACTTTTTTGAAATACTAGTTTCGGTCAAAAATCGTAGTATATTATACACAATTTTATACTAGTTTCGTTCAAAAAATCAAATTAAATCGAGGATTGTTCGAAATGCTACGAAACTTTTCAGATCCTTTCTATATGGTACTAGAGAAGGTTATGATGCAAGTCCAAGCAAAAAAAAATCTCAAAATTAGATTCTATGAAAATTTTTGCAATACTAGTTTCGTTAAACAATCGTAGTATATTATACACAATTTATACTAGTTTCGATTAAAAAATCTATTTAAATCAAGGATTGTTCGAAATTCCATGAAACTTTTCAGATCCTTTCTATATGGTATTAGGGAAGGTGATGATGCAAATCCAAGCAAAAAAATTTCTCAAAATTAGATTCTATGAAACTTTTTGAAATACTAGTTTCGGTCAAAAATCGTAGTATATTATACACAATTTATACTATTTTTGGTCAAAAATCAAATTAAATTGATGATTGTTCGAAATTCCATGAAACTTTTAAGATCCTTTCTATATTGTATTAGGGATGGTTATGATGCAAGTCCAAGCAAAAACATTTCTCAAAATCAGATTCTATGAAACGTTTTGAAATACTTGTTTCGGTCAAAAATCGTAGTATATTATACACAATTTTATACTAGTTTCGTTCAAAAAATCAAAATTAAATCGAGGATTGTTCGAAATGCTACGAAACTTTTCAGATCCTTTCTATATGGTACTAGAGAAGGTTATGATGCAAGTCCAAGCAAAAACATTTCTCAAAATTAGATTCTATGAATCTTTTTGAAATACTAGTTTCGGTCAAAAATCGTAGTATCTTATACACAATTTTATACTAGTTTCGTTTAAAAAATCAAATTAAATCGAGGATTGTTCGAAATGCAACGAAACTTTTCAGATCCTTTCTATATGGTACTAGAGAAGGTTATGATGCAAGTCCAAGCAAAAAAATATCTCAAAATTTGATTCTATGAAACTTTTTGAAATACTAGTTTCGGTAAACAATCGTAGTATATTATACACAATTTATACTAGTTTCGGTCAAAAAATCTAATTAAATCGAGGATTGTTCGAAATTCCATGAATCTTTTCAGATCCTTTCTATATGGTATTAGGGAAGGTTATGATGCAAGTCCAAGCAAAAAATTTTCTCAAAATTATATTCTATGAAAATTTTAGAAATACTAGTTTTGGTCAAAAATCATAGTATATTATACACAATTTATACTATTTTTGGTCAAAAAATCAAAATAAATTGATGATTGTTCGAAATTCCATGAAAATTTTCAGATCCTTGCTATATGGTATTAGGGATGGTTATGATGCAAGTCCAAGCAAAAACATTTCTCAAAATCAGATTCTATGAAACTTTATGAAATACTAGTTTCGGTCTAAAATCGTAGTATATTATACACAATTTTATACTAGTTTCGTTTAAAAAATCAAATTAAATCGAGGATTGTTCGAAATGCTACGAAACTTTTCAGATCCTTTCTATATGGTACTAGAGAAGGTTATGATGCAAGTCCAAGCAAAAAAATTTCTCAAAATTAGATTCTATGAAACTTTTTGAAATACTAGTTTCGGTCAAAAATCGTAGTATATTATACACAATTTATTCTATTTTTGGTCAAAAAATCAAATTAAATTGATGATTGTTCAAAATTCCATGAAACGTTTCAGATCCTTTCTATATGGTATTAGGGAAGGTTATGATGCAAGTCCAAGCAAAAACATTTCTCAAAATTAGATTCTATGAAACTTTTTGAAATACTAGTTTCGGTCAAAAATCGTAGTACATTATACACAATTTTATACTAGTTTCGTTTAAAAAATCAAATTAAATCGAGGATTGTTCGAAATGCTACGAAACTTTTCAGATCCTTTCTATATGGTACTAGAGAAGGTTATGATGCAGGTCCAAGCAAAAAAATATCTCAAAATTAGATTCTATGAAACTTTTTGAAATACTAGTTTCGGTAAACAATCGTAGTATATTATACACAATTTATACTAGTTTCGGTCAAAAAATCTAATTAAATCGAGGATTGTTCGAAATTTCATGAATCTTTTCAGATCCTTTCTATATGGTATTAGGGAAGGTTATGATGCAAGTCCAAGCAAAAAATTTTCTCAAAATTATATTCTATGAAACTTTTTGAAATACTAGTTTCGGTCAAAAATCGTAGTATATTATAGACAATTTATACTATTTTTGGTCAAAAAATCAAAATAAATTGATGATTGTTCGAAATTCCATGAAAATTTTCAGATCCTTGCTATATGGTATTAGGGATGGTTATGATGCAAGTCCAAGCAAAAACATTTCTCAAAATCAGATTCTATGAAACTTTATGAAATACTAGTTTCGGTCTAAAATCGTAGTATATTATACACAATTTTATACTAGTTTCGTTCAAAAAATCAAATTAAATCGAGGATTGTTCGAAATGCTACGAAACTTTTCAAATCCTTTCTATATGGTACTAGAGAAGGTTATGATGCAAGTCCAAGCAAAAAAATTTCTCAAAATTAGATTCTATGAAACTTTTTGAAATACTAGTTTCGGTCAAAAATCGTAGTATATTATACACAATTTATTCTATTTTTGGTCAAAAAATCAAATTAAATTGATGATTGTTCGAAATTCCATGAAACGTTTCAGATCCTTTCTATATGGTATTAGGGAAGGTTATGATGCAAGTCCAAGCAAAAACATTTCTCAAAATTAGATTCTATGAAACTTTTTGAAATACTAGTTTCGGTCAAAAATCGTAGTACATTATACACAATTTTATACTAGTTTCGTTTAAAAAATCAAATTAAATCGAGGATTGTTCGAAATGCTACGAAACTTTTCAGATCCTTTCTATATGGTACTAGAGAAGGTTATGATGCAAGTCCAAGCAAAAAAATATCTCAAAATTAGATTCTATGAAACTTTTTGAAATACTAGTTTCGGTAAACAATCGTAGTATATTATACACAATTTATACTAGTTTCGGTCAAAAAATCTAATTAAATCGAGGATTGTTCGAAATTTCATGAATCTTTTCAGATCCTTTCTATATGGTATTAGGGAAGGTTATGATGCAAGTCCAAGCAAAAAATTTTCTCAAAATTATATTCTATGAAACTTTTTGAAATACTAGTTTCGGTCAAAAATCGTAGTATATTATAGACAATTTTTACTATTTTTGGTCAAAAAATCAAAATAAATTGATGATTGTTCGAAATTCCATGAAAATTTTCAGATCCTTTCTATATGGTATTAGGGATGGTTATGATGCAGGTCCAAGCAAAAACATTTCTCAAAATCAGATTCTATGAAACATTTAAATATACTAGTTTCGGTCAAAAATCGTAGTATATTATACACAATTTTATACTAGTTTCGTTCAAAAAATCAAATTAAATCGAGGATTGTTCGAAATGCTACGAAACTTTTCAAATCCTTTCTATATGGTACTAGAGAAGGTTATGATGCAAGTCCAAGCAAAAAAATTTCTCAAAATTAGATTCTATGAAACTTTTTGAAATACTAGTTTCGGTCAAAAATCGTAGTATATTATACACAATTTATTCTATTTTTGGTCAAAAAATCAAATTAAATTGATGATTGTTCGAAATTCCATGAAACTTTTCAGATCCTTTCTATATGGTATTAGGGAAGGTTATGATGCAAGTCCAAGCAAAAACATTTCTCAAAATTAGATTCTATGAAACTTTTTGAAATACTAGTTTCGGTCAAAAATCGTAGTACATTATACACAATTTTATACTAGTTTCGTTCAAAAAATCAAATTAAATCGAGGATTGTTCGAAATGCTACGAAACTTTTCAGATCCTTTCTATATGGTACTAGAGAAGGTTATGATGCAAGTCCAAGCAAAAAAATATCTCAAAATTAGATTCTATGAAACTTTTTGAAATACTAGTTTCGGTAAACAATCGTAGTATATTATACACAATTTATACTAGTTTCGGTCAAAAAATCTAATTAAATCGAGGATTGTTCGAAATTTCATGAATCTTTTCAGATCCTTTCTATATGGTATTAGGGAAGGTTATGATGCAAGTCCAAGCAAAAACATTTCTCAAAATTAGATTCTATGAAACTTTTTGAAATACTAGTTTCGGTCAAAAATCGTAGTACATTATACACAATTTTATACTAGTTTCGTTTAAAAAATCAAATTAAATCGAGGATTGTTCGAAATGCTACGAAACTTTTCAGATCCTTTCTATATGGTACTAGAGAAGGTTATGATGCAAGTTCAAGCAAAAAAATATCTCAAAATTAGATTCTATGAAACTTTTTGAAATACTAGTTTCGGTAAACAATCGTAGTATATTATACACAATTTATACTAGTTTCGGTCAAAAAATCTAATTAAATCGAGGATTGTTCGAAATTTCATGAATCTTTTCAGATCCTTTCTATATGGTATTAGGGAAGGTTATGATGCAAGTCCAAGCAAAAAATTTTCTCAAAATTATATTCTATGAAACTTTTTGAAATACTAGTTTCGGTCAAAAATCGTAGTATATTATAGACAATTTTTACTATTTTTGGTCAAAAAATCAAAATAAATTGATGATTGTTCGAAATTCCATGAAAATTTTCAGATCCTTTCTATATGGTATTAGGGATGGTTATGATGCAGGTCCAAGCAAAAACATTTCTCAAAATCAGATTCTATGAAACTTTTAAATATACTAGTTTCGGTCAAAAATCGTAGTATATTATACACAATTTTATACTAGTTTCGTTCAAAAAATCAAATTAAATCGAGGATTGTTCGAAATGCTACGAAACTTTTCAAATCCTTTCTATATGGTACTAGAGAAGGTTATGATGCAAGTCCAAGCAAAAAAATTTCTCAAAATTAGATTCTATGAAACTTTTTGAAATACTAGTTTCGGTCAAAAATCGTAGTATATTATACACAATTTATTCTATTTTTGGTCAAAAAATCAAATTAAATTGATGATTGTTCGAAATTCCATGAAACTTTTCAGATCCTTTCTATATGGTATTAGGGAAGGTTATGATGCAAGTCCAAGCAAAAACATTTCTCAAAATTAGATTCTATGAAACTTTTTGAAATACTAGTTTCGGTCAAAAATCGTAGTACATTATACACAATTTTATACTAGTTTCGTTTAAAAAATCAAATTAAATCGAGGATTGTTCGAAATGCTACGAAACTTTTCAGATCCTTTCTATATGGTACTAGAGAAGGTTATGATGCAAGTCCAAGCAAAAAAATATCTCAAAATTAGATTCTATGAAACTTTTTGAAATACTAGTTTCGGTAAACAATCGTAGTATATTATACACAATTTATACTAGTTTCGGTCAAAAAATCTAATTAAATCGAGGATTGTTCGAAATTTCATGAATCTTTTCAGATCCTTTCTATATGGTATTAGGGAAGGTTATGATGCAAGTCCAAGCAAAAAATTTTCTCAAAATTATATTCTATGAAACTTTTTGAAATACTAGTTTCGGTCAAAAATCGTAGTATATTATAGACAATTTATACTATTTTTGGTCAAAAAATCAAAATAAATTGATGATTGTTCGAAATTCCATGAAAATTTTCAGATCCTTGCTATATGGTATTAGGGATGGTTATGATGCAAGTCCAAGCAAAAACATTTCTCAAAATCAGATTCTATGAAACTTTATGAAATACTAGTTTCGGTCTAAAATCGTAGTATATTATACACAATTTTATACTAGTTTCGTTCAAAAAATCAAATTAAATCGAGGATTGTTCGAAATGCTACGAAACTTTTCAAATCCTTTCTATATGGTACTAGAGAAGGTTATGATGCAAGTCCAAGCAAAAAAATTTCTCAAAATTAGATTCTATGAAACTTTTTGAAATACTAGTTTCGGTCAAAAATCGTAGTATATTATACACAATTTATTCTATTTTTGGTCAAAAAATCAAATTAAATTGATGATTGTTCGAAATTCCATGAAACGTTTCAGATCCTTTCTATATGGTATTAGGGAAGGTTATGATGCAAGTCCAAGCAAAAACATTTCTCAAAATTAGATTCTATGAAACTTTTTGAAATACTAGTTTCGGTCAAAAATCGTAGTACATTATACACAATTTTATACTAGTTTCGTTTAAAAAATCAAATTAAATCGAGGATTGTTCGAAATGCTACGAAACTTTTCAGATCCTTTCTATATGGTACTAGAGAAGGTTATGATGCAAGTCCAAGCAAAAAAATATCTCAAAATTAGATTCTATGAAACTTTTTGAAATACTAGTTTCGGTAAACAATCGTAGTATATTATACACAATTTATACTAGTTTCGGTCAAAAAATCTAATTAAATCGAGGATTGTTCGAAATTTCATGAATCTTTTCAGATCCTTTCTATATGGTATTAGGGAAGGTTATGATGCAAGTCCAAGCAAAAAATTTTCTCAAAATTATATTCTATGAAACTTTTTGAAATACTAGTTTCGGTCAAAAATCGTAGTATATTATAGACAATTTTTACTATTTTTGGTCAAAAAATCAAAATAAATTGATGATTGTTCGAAATTCCATGAAAATTTTCAGATCCTTTCTATATGGTATTAGGGATGGTTATGATGCAGGTCCAAGCAAAAACATTTCTCAAAATCAGATTCTATGAAACTTTTAAATATACTAGTTTCGGTCAAAAATCGTAGTATATTATACACAATTTTATACTAGTTTCGTTCAAAAAATCAAATTAAATCGAGGATTGTTCGAAATGCTACGAAACTTTTCAAATCCTTTCTATATGGTACTAGAGAAGGTTATGATGCAAGTCCAAGCAAAAAAATTTCTCAAAATTAGATTCTATGAAACTTTTTGAAATACTAGTTTCGGTCAAAAATCGTAGTATATTATACACAATTTATTCTATTTTTGGTCAAAAAATCAAATTAAATTGATGATTGTTCGAAATTCCATGAAACTTTTCAGATCCTTTCTATATGGTATTAGGGAAGGTTATGATGCAAGTCCAAGCAAAAACATTTCTCAAAATTAGATTCTATGAAACTTTTTGAAATACTAGTTTCGGTCAAAAATCGTAGTACATTATACACAATTTTATACTAGTTTCGTTTAAAAAATCAAATTAAATCGAGGATTGTTCGAAATGCTACGAAACTTTTCAGATCCTTTCTATATGGTACTAGAGAAGGTTATGATGCAAGTCCAAGCAAAAAAATATCTCAAAATTAGATTCTATGAAACTTTTTGAAATACTAGTTTCGGTAAACAATCGTAGTATATTATACACAATTTATACTAGTTTCGGTCAAAAAATCTAATTAAATCGAGGTTTGTTCGAAATTCCATGAATTTTTTCAGATCCTTTCTATATGGTATTAGGGAAGGTTATGATGCAAGTCCAAAGCAAAAAAAATTCTCAAAATTAGATACTATGAAACTTTTTGAAATACTAGTTTCGGTCAAAAATCGTAGTATATTATACACAATTTATACTATTTTAGGTCAAAAAATCAAATTAAATTGATGATTGATCGAAATTCCATGAAACTTTTCAGATCCTTTCTATATGGTATTAGGGATGGTTATGATGCAAGTCCAAGCAAAAACATTTCTCAAAATCAGATTCTATGAAACTTTTTGAAATATTAGTTTCGGTCAAAAATCGTAGTATATTATACATAATTTTATACTAGTTTCGTTCAAAAAATCAAATTAAATCGAGGATTGTTCGAAATGCTACGAAACTTTTCAAATCCTTTCTATATGGTACTAGAGAAGGTTATGATGCATGTCCAAGCAAAATAATTTCTCAAAATTAGATTCTATGAAACTTTTTGAAATACTAGTTTCGGTCAAAAATCGTAGTATATTATACACAATTTATTCTATTTTTGGTCAAAAAATCAAATTAAATTGATGATTGTTCGAAATTCTATGAAACTTTTCAGATCCTTTCTATATGGTATTAGGGAAGGTTTTGATGCAATTCCAAGCAAAAACATTTCTCAAAATTAGATTCTATGAAACTTTTTGAAATACTAGTTTCGGTCAAAATCGTAGTATATTATACACAATTTTATACTAGTTTTGTTTAAAAAATCAAATTAAATCGAGGATTGTTCGAAATGCTACGAAACTTTTCAGATCCTTTCTATATGGTACTAGAGAAGGTTATGATGCAAGTCCAAGCAAAAAAATTTCTCAAAATTAGATTCTATGAAACTTTTTGAAATACTAGTTTCGGTCAAAAATCGTAGTATATTATACACAATTTATTCTATTTTTGGTCAAAAAATCAAATTAAATTGATGATTGTTCGAAATTCCATGAAACGTTTCAGATCCTTTCTATATGGTATTAGGGAAGGTTATGATGCAAGTCCAAGCAAAAACATTTCTCAAAATTAGATTCTATGAAACTTTTTGAAATACTAGTTTCGGTCAAAAATCGTAGTACATTATACACAATTTTATACTAGTTTCGTTTAAAAAATCAAATTAAATCGAGGATTGTTCGAAATGCTACGAAACTTTTCAGATCCTTTCTATATGGTACTAGAGAAGGTTATGATGCAAGTCCAAGCAAAATAATTTCTCAAAATTAGATTCTATGAAACTTTTTGAAATACTAGTTTCGGTCAAAAATCGTAGTATATTATACACAATTTATTCTATTTTTGGTCAAAAAATCAAATTAAATTGATGATTGTTCGAAATTCCATGAAACTTTTCAGATCCTTTCTATATGGTATTAGGGAAGGTTATGATGCAATTCCAAGCAAAAACATTTCTTAAAATTAGATTCTATGAAACTTTTTGAAATACTAGTTTCGGTCAAAATCGTATTATATTATACACAATTTATACTAGTTTCGGTCAAAAAATCTAATTAAATCGAGGATTGT
The DNA here is from genome assembly GCA_963966055.1 of Lathyrus aphaca. Taxonomy (NCBI): domain Eukaryota; kingdom Viridiplantae; phylum Streptophyta; class Magnoliopsida; order Fabales; family Fabaceae; genus Lathyrus; species Lathyrus aphaca. The sequence continues at coordinate 35,518,797 of OZ014523.1, forward strand.
TCGAAATTCCATGAATCTTTTCAGATTCTCTCTATATGGTATTAGGGAAGGTTATGATGCAAGTCCAAGCAAAAAAATTTCTCAAAATTATATTCTATGAAACTTTTTGAAAAACTAGTTTCGGTCAAAAATCGTAGTATATTATACACAATTTATACTATGTTTGGTCAAAAAATCAAAATAAATTGATGATTGTTCGAAATTCCATGGAAATTTTCAGATCCTTTCTATATGGTATTAGGGAAGGTTATGATGCAAGTCCAAGCAAAATTATTTCTCAAAATTAGATTCTATGAAACTTTTTGAAATACTAGTTTCGGTCAAAAATCGTAGTATATTATACACAATTTATACTATTTTTGGTCAAAAAATCAAATTAAATTGATGATTGTTAGAAATTCCATGAAACTTTTCAGATCCTTTCTATAGGTATTTGGGATGGTTATTATGTAAGTCCAAGCAAAAACATTTCTCAAAATCAGATTCTATGAAACTTTTTTGAAATACTAGTTTCGGTCAAAAATCGTAGTATATTATACACAATTTTATACTAGTTTCGTTCAAAAAATCAAATTAAATCGAGGATTGTTCAAAATGCTACGAAACTTTTCAGATCCTTTCTATATGGTACTAGAGAAGGTTATGATGCAAGTCCAAGCAAAAAAAAATCTCAAAATTAGATTCTATGAAAATTTTTGCAATACTAGTTTCGTTAAACAATCGTAGTATATTATACACAATTTATACTAGTTTCGATTAAAAAATCTATTTAAATCAAGGATTGTTCGAAATTCCATGAAACTTTTCAGATCCTTTCTATATGGTATTAGGGAAGGTGATGATGCAAATCCAAGCAAAAAAATTTCTCAAAATTAGATTCTATGAAACTTTTTGAAATACTAGTTTCGGTCAAAAATCGTAGTATATTATACACAATTTATACTATTTTTGGTCAAAAATCAAATTAAATTGATGATTGTTCGAAATTCCATGAAACTTTTAAGATCCTTTCTATATTGTATTAGGGATGGTTATGATGCAAGTCCAAGCAAAAACATTTCTCAAAATCAGATTCTATGAAACGTTTTGAAATACTTGTTTCGGTCAAAAATCGTAGTATATTATTATACACAATTTTATACTAGTTTCGTTCAAAAAATCAAAATTAAATCGAGGATTGTTCGAAATGCTACGAAACTTTTCAGATCCTTTCTATATGGTACTAGAGAAGGTTATGATGCAAGTCCAAGCAAAAACATTTCTCAAAATTAGATTCTATGAATCTTTTTGAAATACTAGTTTCGGTCAAAAATCGTAGTATCTTATACACAATTTTATACTAGTTTCGTTTAAAAAATCAAATTAAATCGAGGATTGTTCGAAATGCAACGAAACTTTTCAGATCCTTTCTATATGGTACTAGAGAAGGTTATGATGCAAGTCCAAGCAAAAAAATATCTCAAAATTAGATTCTATGAAACTTTTTGAAATACTAGTTTCGGTAAACAATCGTAGTATATTATACACAATTTATACTAGTTTCGGTCAAAAAATCTAATTAAATCGAGGATTGTTCGAAATTCCATGAATCTTTTCAGATCCTTTCTATATGGTATTAGGGAAGGTTATGATGCAAGTCCAAGCAAAAAATTTTCTCAAAATTATATTCTATGAAAATTTTTGAAATACTAGTTTTGGTCAAAAATCATAGTATATTATACACAATTTATACTATTTTTGGTCAAAAAATCAAAATAAATTGATGATTGTTCGAAATTCCATGAAAATTTTCAGATCCTTGCTATATGGTATTAGGGATGGTTATGATGCAAGTCCAAGCAAAAACATTTCTCAAAATCAGATTCTATGAAACTTTATGAAATACTAGTTTCGGTCTAAAATCGTAGTATATTATACACAATTTTATACTAGTTTCGTTTAAAAAATCAAATTAAATCGAGGATTGTTCGAAATGCTACGAAACTTTTCAGATCCTTTCTATATGGTACTAGAGAAGGTTATGATGCAAGTCCAAGCAAAAAAATTTCTCAAAATTAGATTATATGAAACTTTTTGAAATACTAGTTTCGGTCAAAAATCGTAGTATATTATACACAATTTATTCTATTTTTGGTCAAAAAATCAAATTAAATTGATGATTGTTCGAAATTCCATGAAACGTTTCAGATCCTTTCTATATGGTATTAGGGAAGGTTATGATGCAAGTCCAAGCAAAAACATTTCTCAAAATTAGATTCTATGAAACTTTTTGAAATACTAGTTTCGGTCAAAAATCGTAGTACATTATACACAATTTTATACTAGTTTCGTTTAAAAAATCAAATTAAATCGAGGATTGTTCGAAATGCTACGAAACTTTTCAGATCCTTTCTATATGGTACTAGAGAAGGTTATGATGCAAGTCCAAGCAAAAAAATATCTCAAAATTAGATTCTATGAAACTTTTTGAAATACTAGTTTCGGTAAACAATCGTAGTATATTATACACAATTTATACTAGTTTCGGTCAAAAAATCTAATTAAATCGAGGTTTGTTCGAAATTCCATGAATTTTTTCAGATCCTTTCTATATGGTATTAGGGAAGGTTATGATGCAAGTCCAAAGCAAAAAAAATTCTCAAAATTAGATACTATGAAACTTTTTGAAATACTAGTTTCGGTCAAAAATCGTAGTATATTATACACAATTTATACTATTTTAGGTCAAAAAATCAAATTAAATTGATGATTGATCGAAATTCCATGAAACTTTTCAGATCCTTTCTATATGGTATTAGGGATGGTTATGATGCAAGTCCAAGCAAAAACATTTCTCAAAATCAGATTCTATGAAACTTTTTGAAATATTAGTTTCGGTCAAAAATCGTAGTATATTATACACAATTTTATACTAGTTTCGTTCAAAAAATCAAATTAAATCGAGGATTGTTCGAAATGCTACGAAACTTTTCAAATCCTTTCTATATGGTACTAGAGAAGGTTATGATGCATGTCCAAGCAAAATAATTTCTCAAAATTAGATTCTATGAAACTTTTTGAAATACTAGTTTCGGTCAAAAATCGTAGTATATTATACACAATTTATTCTATTTTTGGTCAAAAAATCAAATTAAATTGATGATTGTTCGAAATTCTATGAAACTTTTCAAATCCTTTCTATATGGTATTAGGGAAGGTTTTGATGCAATTCCAAGCAAAAACATTTCTCAAAATTAGATTCTATGAAACTTTTTGAAATACTAGTTTCGGTCAAAATCGTAGTATATTATACACAATTTTATACTAGTTTCGTTTAAAAAATCAAATTAAATCGAGGATTGTTCGAAATGCTACGAAACTTTTCAGATCCTTTCTATATGGTACTAGAGAAGGTTATGATGCAAGTCCAAGCAAAAAAATTTCTCAAAATTAGATTCTATGAAACTTTTTGAAATACTAGTTTCGGTCAAAAATCGTAGTATATTATACACAATTTATTCTATTTTTGGTCAAAAAATCAAATTAAATTGATGATTGTTCGAAATTCCATGAAACGTTTCAGATCCTTTCTATATGGTATTAGGGAAGGTTATGATGCAAGTCCAAGCAAAAACATTTCTCAAAATTAGATTCTATGAAACTTTTTGAAATACTAGTTTCGGTCAAAAATCGTAGTACATTATACACAATTTTATACTAGTTTCGTTTAAAAAATCAAATTAAATCGAGGATTGTTCGAAATGCTACGAAACTTTTCAGATCCTTTCTATATGGTACTAGAGAAGGTTATGATGCAAGTCCAAGCAAAAAAATATCTCAAAATTAGATTCTATGAAACTTTTTGAAATACTAGTTTCGGTAAACAATCGTAGTATATTATACACAATTTATACTAGTTTCGGTCAAAAAATCTAATTAAATCGAGGATTGTTCGAAATTTCATGAATCTTTTCAGATCCTTTCTATATGGTATTAGGGAAGGTTATGATGCAAGTCCAAGCAAAAAATTTTCTCAAAATTATATTCTATGAAACTTTTTGAAATACTAGTTTCGGTCAAAAATCGTAGTATATTATAGACAATTTTTACTATTTTTGGTCAAAAAATCAAAATAAATTGATGATTGTTCGAAATTCCATGAAAATTTTCAGATCCTTTCTATATGGTATTAGGGATGGTTATGATGCAGGTCCAAGCAAAAACATTTCTCAAAATCAGATTCTATGAAACTTTTAAAAATACTAGTTTCGGTCAAAAATCGTAGTATATTATACACAATTTTATACTAGTTTCGTTCAAAAAATTAAATTAAATCGAGGATTGTTCGAAATGCTACGAAACTTTTCAAATCCTTTCTATATGGTACTAGAGAAGGTTATGATGCAAGTCCAAGCAAAAAAATTTCTCAAAATTAGATTCTATGAAACTTTTTGAAATACTAGTTTCGGTCAAAAATCGTAGTATATTATACACAATTTATTCTATTTTTGGTCAAAAAATCAAATTAAATTGATGATTGTTCGAAATTCCATGAAACTTTTCAGATCCTTTCTATATGGTATTAGGGAAGGTTATGATGCAAGTCCAAGCAAAAACATTTCTCAAAATTAGATTCTATGAAACTTTTTGAAATACTAGTTTCGGTCAAAAATCGTAGTACATTATACACAATTTTATACTAGTTTCGTTTAAAAAATCAAATTAAATCGAGGATTGTTCGAAATGCTACGAAACTTTTCAGATCCTTTCTATATGGTACTAGAGAAGGTTATGATGCAAGTCCAAGCAAAAAAATATCTCAAAATTAGATTCTATGAAACTTTTTGAAATACTAGTTTCGGTAAACAATCGTAGTAAATTATACACAATTTATACTAGTTTCGGTCAAAAAATCTGATTAAATCGAGGTTTGTTCGAAATTCCATGAATTTTTTCAGATCCTTTCTATATGGTATTAGGGAAGGTTATGATGCAAGTCCAAAGCAAAAAAAATTCTCAAAATTAGATATTATGAAACTTTTTGAAATACTAGTTTCGGTCAAAAATCGTAGTATATTATACACAATTTATACTATTTTAGGTCAAAAAATCAAATTAAATTGATGATTGATCGAAATTCCATGAAACTTTTCAGATCCTTTCTATATGGTATTAGGGATGGTTATGATGCAAGTCCAAGCAAAAACATTTCTCAAAATCAGATTCTATGAAACTTTTTGAAATATTAGTTTCGGTCAAAAATCGTAGTATATTATACACAATTTTATACTAGTTTCGTTCAAAAAATCAAATTAAATCGAGGATTGTTCGAAATGCTACGAAACTTTTCAAATCCTCTCTATATGGTACTAGAGAAGGTTATGATGCATGTCCAAGCAAAATAATTTCTCAAAATTAGATTCTATGAAACTTTTTGAAATACTAGTTTCGGTCAAAAATCGTAGTATATTATACACAATTTATTCTATTTTTGGTCAAAAAATCAAATTAAATTGATGATTGTTCGAAATTCTATGAAACTTTTCAGATCCTTTCTATATGGTATTAGGGAAGGTTTTGATGCAATTCCAAGCAAAAACATTTCTCAAAATTAGATTCTATGAAACTTTTTGAAATACTAGTTTCGGTCAAAATCGTAGTATATTATACACAATTTTATACTAGTTTCGTTTAAAAAATCAAATTAAATCGAGGATTGTTCGAAATGCTACGAAACTTTTCAGATCCTTTCTATATGGTACTAGAGAAGGTTATGATGCAAGTCCAAGCAAAAAAATTTCTCAAAATTAGATTCTATGAAACTTTTTGAAATACTAGTTTCGGTCAAAAATCGTAGTATATTATACACAATTTATTCTATTTTTGGTCAAAAAATCAAATTAAATTGATGATTGTTCGAAATTCCATGAAACGTTTCAGATCCTTTCTATATGGTATTAGGGAAGGTTATGATGCAAGTCCAAGCAAAAACATTTCTCAAAATTAGATTCTATGAAACTTTTTGAAATACTAGTTTCGGTCAAAAATCGTAGTACATTATACACAATTTTATACTAGTTTCGTTTAAAAAATCAAATTAAATCGAGGATTGTTCGAAATGCTACGAAACTTTTCAGATCCTTTCTATATGGTACTAGAGAAGGTTATGATGCAAGTCCAAGCAAAAAAATATCTCAAAATTAGATTCTATGAAACTTTTTGAAATACTAGTTTCGGTAAACAATCGTAGTATATTATACACAATTTATACTAGTTTCGGTCAAAAAATCTAATTAAATCGAGGATTGTTCGAAATTTCATGAATCTTTTCAGATCCTTTCTATATGGTATTAGGGAAGGTTATGATGCAAGTCCAAGCAAAAAATTTTCTCAAAATTATATTCTATGAAACTTTTTGAAATACTAGTTTCGGTCAAAAATCGTAGTATATTATAGACAATTTTTACTATTTTTGGTCAAAAAATCAAAATAAATTGATGATTGTTCGAAATTCCATGAAAATTTTCAGATCCTTTCTATATGGTATTAGGGATGGTTATGATGCAGGTCCAAGCAAAAACATTTCTCAAAATCAGATTCTATGAAACTTTTTGAAATACTAGTTTCGGTCAAAAATCGTAGTATATTATACACAATTTTATACTAGTTTCGTTCAAAAAATTAAATTAAATCGAGGATTGTTCGAAATGCTACGAAACTTTTCAAATCCTTTCTATATGGTACTAGAGAAGGTTATGATGCAAGTCCAAGCAAAAAAATTTCTCAAAATTAGATTCTATGAAACTTTTTGAAATACTAGTTTCGGTCAAAAATCGTAGTATATTATACACAATTTATTCTATTTTTGGTCAAAAAATCAAATTAAATTGATGATTGTTCGAAATTCCATGAAACTTTTCAGATCCTTTCTATATGGTATTAGGGAAGGTTATGATGCAAGTCAAAGCAAAAACATTTCTCAAAATTAGAATCTATGAAACTTTTTGAAATACTAGTTTCGGTCAAAAATCGTAGTACATTATACACAATTTTATACTAGTTTCGTTTAAAAAATCAAATTAAATCGAGGATTGTTCGAAATGCTACGAAACTTTTCAGATCCTTTCTATATGGTACTAGAGAAGGTTATGATGCAAGTCCAAGCAAAAAAATATCTCAAAATTAGATTCTATGAAACTTTTTGAAATACTAGTTTCGGTAAACAATCGTAGTATATTATACACAATTTATACTAGTTTCGGTCAAAAAATCTAATTAAATCGAGGTTTGTTCGAAATTCCATGAATTTTTTCAGATCCTTTCTATATGGTATTAGGGAAGGTTATGATACAAGTCCAAAGCAAAAAAAATTCTCAAAATTAGATACTACGAAACTTTTTGAAATACTAGTTTCGGTCAAAAATCGTAGTATATTATACACAATTTATACTATTTTAGGTCAAAAAATCAAATTAAATTGATGATTGATCGAAATTCCATGAAACTTTTCAGATCCTTTCTATATGGTATTAGGGATGGTTATGATGCAAGTCCAAGCAAAAACATTTCTCAAAATCAGATTCTATGAAACTTTTTGAAATATTAGTTTCGGTCAAAAATCGTAGTATATTATACACAATTTTATACTAGTTTCGTTCAAAAAATCAAATTAAATCGAGGATTGTTCGAAATGCTACGAAACTTTTCAAATCCTTTCTATATGGTACTAGAGAAGGTTATGATGCATGTCCAAGCAAAATAATTTCTCAAAATTAGATTCTATGAAACTTTTTGAAATACTAGTTTCGGTCAAAAATCGTAGTATATTATACACAATTTATTCTATTTTTGGTCAAAAAATCAAATTAAATTGATGATTGTTCGAAATTCTATGAAACTTTTCAGATCCTTTCTATATGGTATTAGGGAAGGTTTTGATGCAAGTCCAAGAAAAAACATTTCTCAAAATTAGATTCTATGAAACTTTTTGAAATACTAGTTTCGGTCAAAATCGTAGTATATTATACACAATTTTATACTAGTTTCGTTTAAAAAATCAAATTAAATCGAGGATTGTTCGAAATGCTACGAAACTTTTCAGATCCTTTCTATATGGTACTAGAGAAGGTTATGATGCAAGTCCAAGCAAAAAAATTTCTCAAAATTAGATTCTATGAAACGTTTTGAAATACTAGTTTCGGTAAACAATCGTAGTATATTATACACAATTTATACTAGTTTCGGTCAAAAAATCTAATTAAATCGAGGATTGTTCGAAATTCCATGAATCTTTTCAGATTCTCTCTATATGGTATTAGGGAAGGTTATGATGCAAGTCCAAGCAAAAAAATTTCTCAAAATTATATTCTATGAAACTTTTTGAAAAACTAGTTTCGGTCAAAAATCGTAGTATATTATACACAATTTATACTATGTTTGGTCAAAAAATCAAAATAAATTGATGATTGTTCGAAATTCCATGAAAATTTTCAGATCCTTTCTTTATGGTATTAGGGAAGGTTATGATGTAAGTCCAAGCAAAATTATTTCTCAAAATTAGATTCTATGAAACTTTTTGAAATACTAGTTTCGGTCAAAAATCGTAGTATATTATACACAATTTATACTATTTTTGGTCAAAAAATCAAATTAAATTGATGATTGTTCGAAATTCCATGAAACTTTTCAGATCCTTTCTATAGGTATTTGGGATGGTTATGATGTAAGTCCAATCAAAAACATTTCTCAAAATCATATTCTATGAAACTTTTTTTAAATACCAGTTTCGGTCAAAAATCGTAGTATATTATACACAATTTTATACTAGTTTCGTTCAAAAAATCAAATTAAATCGAGGATTGTTCGAAATGCTACGAAACTTTTCAGATCCTTTCTATATGGTACTAGAGAAGGTTATGATGCAAGTCCAAGCAAAATAAAATCTCAAAATTAGATTCTATGAAAATTTTTGCAATACTAGTTTCGTTAAACAATCGTAGTATCTTATACACAATTTATACTAGTTTCGATTAAAAAATATATTTAAATCAAGGATTGTTCGAAATTCCATGAAACTTTTCAGATCCTTTCTATATGGTATTAGGGAAGGTTATGATGCAAATCCAAGCAAAAAAATTTCTCAAAATTAGATTCTATGAAACTTTTTGAAATACTAGTTTCGGTCAAAAATCGTAGTATATTATACACAATTTATACTATTTTTGGTCAAAAATCAAATTAAATTGATGATTGTTCGAAATTCCATGAATCTTTTAAGATCCTTTCTATATTGTATTAGGGATGGTTATGATGCAAGTCCAAGCAAAAACATTTCTCAAAATCACATTCTATGAAACGTTTTGAAATACTTGTTTCGGTCAAAAATCGTAGTATATTATACACAATTTTATACTAGTTTCGTTCAAAAAATCAAATTAAATCGAGGATTGTTCGAAATGCTACGAAACTTTTCAGATCCTTTCTATATGGTACTAGAGAAGGTTATGATGCAAGTCCAAGCAAAAAATTTTCTCAAAATTAAATTCTATGAAACTTTTTGAAATACTAGTTTCGGTCAAAAATCGTAGTATATTATTCACAATTTATACTATTTTTGGTCAAAAAAATCAAATTAAATTGATGATTGTTCGATATTCCATGAAACTTTTCAGATCCTTTCTATATGGTATTAGGGAAGGTTATGATGCAAGTCCAAGCAAAAACATTTCTCAAAATTAGATTCTATGAAACTTTTTGAAATACTAGTTTCGGTCAAAAATCGTAGTATCTTATACACAATTTTATACTAGTTTCGTTTAAAAAATCAAATTAAATCGAGGATTGTTCGAAATGCAACGAAACTTTTCAGATCCTTTCTATATGGTACTAGAGAAGGTTATGATGCAAGTCCAAGCAAAAAAATATCTCAAAATTAGATTCTATGAAACTTTTTGAAATACTAGTTTCGGTAAACAATCGTAGTATATTATACACAATTTATACTAGTTTCGGTCAAAAAATCTAATTAAATCGAGGATTGTTCGAAATTCCATGAATCTTTTCAGATCCTTTCTATATGGTATTAGGGAAGGTTATGATGCAAGTCCAAGCAAAAAATTTTCTCAAAATTATATTCTATGAAACTTTTTGAAATACTAGTTTTGGTCAAAAATCGTAGTATATTATACAAAATTTATACTATTTTTGGTGAAAAAATCAAAATAAATTGATGATTGTTCGAAATTCCATGAAAATTTTCAGATCCTTGCTATATGGTATTAGGGATGGTTATGATGCAAGTCCAAGCAAAAACATTTCTCAAAATCAGATTCTATGAAACTTTATGAAATACTAGTTTCGGTCAAAAATCGTAGTATATTATACACTATTTTATACTAGTTTCGTTTAAAAAATCAAATTAAATCGAGGATTGTTCGAAATGCTACGAAACTTTTCAGATCCTTTCTATATGGTACTAGAGAAGGTTATGATGCAAGTCCAAGCAAAAAAATTTCTCAAAATTAGATTCTATGAAACTTTTTGAAATACTAGTTTCGGTCAAAAATCGTAGTATATTATACACAATTTATTCTATTTTTGGTCAAAAAATCAAATTAAATTGATGATTGTTCGAAATTCCATGAAACTTTTCAGATCCTTTCTATATGGTATTAGGGAAGGTTATGATGCATGTCCAAGCAAAAATTTTCTCAAAATTAGATTCTATGAAACTTTTTGGAATACTAGTTTCGGTCAAAAATCGTAGTACATTATACACAATTTTATACTAGTTTCGTTTAAAAAATAAAATTAAATCGAGGATTGTTCGAAATGCTACGAAACTTTGCAGATCCTTTCTATATGGTACTAGAGAAGGTTATGATGCAAGTCCAAGCAAAAAAATATCTCAAAATTAGATTCTATGAAACTTTATGAAATACTAGTTTCGGTAAACAATCGTAGTATATTATACACAATTTATACTAGTTTCGGTCAAAAAATCTAATTAAATCGAGGTTTGTTCGAAATTCCATGAATTTTTTCAGATCCTTTCTATATGGTATTAGGGAAGGTTATGATGCAAGTCCAAAGCAAAAAAATTTCTCAAAATTAGATTCTATGAAACTTTTTGAAATACTAGTTTCGGTCAAAAATCGTAGTATATTATACACAATTTATACTATCTTAGGTCAAAAAATCAAATTAAATTGATGATTGATCGAAATTCCATGAAACTTTTCAGATCCTTTCTATATGGTATTAGGGATGGTTATGATGCAAGTCCAAGCAAAAACATTTCTCAAAATCAGATTCTATGAAACTTTTTGAAATATTAGTTTCGGTCAAAAATCGTAGTATATTATACACAATTTTATACTAGTTTCGTTCAAAAAATCAAATTAAATCGAGGATTGTTCGAAATGCTACGAAACTTTTCAAATCCTTTCTATATGGTACTAGAGAAGGTTATGATGCAAGTCCAAGCAAAAAAATTTCTCAAAATTAGATTCTATGAAACTTTTTGAAATACTAGTTTCGGTCAAAAATCGTAGTATATTATACACAATTTATTCTATTTTTGGTCAAAAAATCAAATTAAATTGATGATTGTTCGAAATTCCATGAAACTTTTCAGATCCTTTCTATATGGTATTAGGGAAGGTTATGATGCAATTCAAAGCAAAAACATTTCTCAAAATTAGATTCTATGAAACTTTTTGAAATACTAGTTTCGGTCAAAAATCGTAGTATATTATACACAATTTTATACTAGTTTCGTTTAAAAAATCAAATTAAATCGAGGATTGTTCGAAATGCTACGAAACTTTTCAGATCCTTTCTATATGGTACTAGAGAAGGTTATGATGCAAGTCCAAGCAAAAAAATTTCTCAAAATTAGATTCTATGAAACTTTTTGAAATACTAGTTTCGGTAAACAATCGTAGTATATTATACACAATTTATACTAGTTTCGGTCAAAAAATCTAATTAAATCGAGGATTGTTCGAAATTCCATGAATCTTTTCAGATCCTCTCTATATGGTATTAGGGAAGGTTATGATGCAAGTCCAAGCAAAAACATTTCTCAAAATTAGATTCTATGAAACTTTTTGAAATACTAGTTTCGGTCAAAAATCGTAGTATATTATACACAATTTATACTGTGTTTGGTCAAAAAATCAAAATAAATTGATGATTGTTCGAAATTCCATGAAAATTTTCAGATCCTTTCTATATGGTATTAGGGATGGTTATGATGCAAGTCCAAGCAAAAACATTTCTCAAAATCAGATTCTATGAAACTTTTTGAAATACTAGTTTCGGTCAAAAATCGTAGTATATTATACACAATTTTATACTAGTTTCGTTCAAGAAATCAAATTAAATCGAGGATTGTTCGAAATGCTACGAAACATTTCAGATCATTTCTATATGGTGTACTAGAGAAGGTTAAGATGCAAGTCCAAGCAAAAAAAATTTCTCAAAATTAGATTCTATGAAACTTTTTGAAATACTAGTTTCGGTCAAAAATCGTAGTATATTATACACAATTTATTCTATTTTTGGTCAAAAAATCAAATTAAATTGATGATTGTTCGAAATTCCATGAAACTTTTCAGATCCTTTCTATATGGTATTAGGGAAGGTTATGATGCAAGTCCAAGCAAAAACATTTCTCAAAATTAGATTCTATGAAACTTTTTGAAATCCTAGTTTCGGTCAAAAATCGTAGTATATTATACATAATTTTATACTAGTTTCTTTTAAAAAATCAAATTAAATCGAGGATTGTTCGAAATGCTACGAAACTTTTCAGATCCTTTCTATATGGTACTAGAGAAGGTTATGATGCAAGTCCAAGCAAAAAAATATCTCAAAATTAGATTCTATGAAACTATTTGAAATACTAGTTTCGGTAAACAATCGTAGTATATTATACACAATTTATACTAGTTTCGGTCAAAAAATCTAATTAAATCGAGGTTTGTTCGAAATTCCATGAATTTTTTCAGATCCTTTCTATATGGTATTAGGGAAGGTTATGATGCAAGTCAAAGCAAAAAATTTTCTCAAAATTATATTCTATGAAACTTTTTGAAATACTAGTTTCGGTCAAAAATCGTAGTATATTATACACAATTTATACTATGTTTGGTCAAAAAATCAAAATAAATTGATGATTGTTCGAAATTCCATGAAAATTTTCAGATCGTTTCTATATGGTATTAGGGATGGTTAAGATGCAAGTCCAAGCAAAAACATTTCTCAAAATCAGATTCTATGAAACTTTTTGAATTACTAGTTTCGGTCAAAAATCGTAGTATATTATACACAATTTTATACTAGTTTCGTTCAAAAAATCAAATTAAATCGAGTATTGTTCGAAATGCTACGAAACTTTTCAGATCCTTTCTATATGGTACTAGAGAAGCTTATGATGCAAGTCCAAGCAAAAAAATTTCTCAAAATTATATTCTATGAAACTTTTTGAAATACTAGTTTCGGTCAAAAATCGTAGTATATTATACACAATTTATACTATTTTTGGTCAAAAAATCAAAATAAATTGATGATTGTTCGAAATTCCATGAAAATTTTCAGATCCTTTCTATAAGGTATTAGGGATGGTGATGATGCAAGTCCAAGCAAAAACATTTCTCAAAATCAGATTCTATGAAACTTTTTGAAATACTAGTTTCGGTCAAAAATCGTAGTATATTATACACAATTTTATACTAGTTTCGTTCAAAAAATCAAATTAAATCGAGGATTGTTCGAAATGCTACGAAACTTTTTGAATCCTTTCTATATGGTACTAGAGAAGGTTATGATGCAAGTCCAAGCAAAAAATAATTCTCAAAATTAGATTCTATGAAACTTTTTGAAATACTAGTTTCGGTCAAAAATCGTAGTATATTATACACAATTTATTCTATTTTTGGTCAAAAAATCAAATTAAATTGATGATTGTTCGAAATTCCATGAAACTTTTCAGATCCTTTCTATATGGTATTAGGGAAGGTTATGATGCAAGTCCAAGCAAAAACATTTCTCAAAATCAGATTCTATGAAACTTTTTTAAATACTAGTTTTGATCAAAAATCGTAGTATATTATACACAATTTTATACTAGTTTCATTTAAAAAATCAAATTAAATTGAGGATTGTTCGAAATGCTACGAAACTTTTCAGATCCTTTCTATATGGTACTAGAGAAGGTTATGATGCAAGTCCAAGCAAAAAAATATCTCAAAATTAGATTCTATGAAACTTTTTGAAATACTAGTTTCGGTAAACAATCTTAGTATATTATACACAATTTATACTAGTTTCGGTCAAAAAATCTAATTAAATCGAGGATTGTTCGAAATTCCATGAATCTTTTCAGATCCTTTCTATATGGTATTAGGGAAGGTTATGATGCAAGTCCAAGCAAAAAAATTTCTCAAAATTATATTCTATGAAACTTTTTGAAATACTAGTTTCGGTAAAAAATCGTAGTATATTATACACAATTTTACTATTTTTGGTCAAAAAATCAAAATAAATTGATGATTGTTCGAAATTCCATGAAAATTTTCAGATCCTTTCTATATGGTATTAGGAATGGTTATGATGCAAGTCCAAGCAAAAACATTTCTCAAAATCAGATTCTATGAAACTTTTTGAAATACTAGTTTCGGTCAAAAATTGTAGTATATTATACACAATTTTATACTAGTTTCGTTTAAAAAATCAAATTAAATCGAGGATTGTTCGAAATGCTACGAAACTTTTCAGATCCTTTCTATATGGTACTAGAGAAGGTTATGATGCAAGTCCAAGCCAAAAAATATCTCAAAATTATATTCTATGAAACTTTTTGAAATACTAGTTTCGGTAAACAATCGTAGTATATTATACACAATTTATACTAGTTTCGGTCAAAAAATCTAATTAAATCGAGGTTTGTTCGAAATTCCATGAATTTATTCAGATCCTTTCTATATGGTATTAGGGAAGGTTATGATGCAAGTCCAAGCAAAAAATTTTCTCAAAATTAGATTCTATGAAACTTTTTGAAATACTAGTTTCGGTCAAAAATCGTAGTATATTATACACAATTTATTCTATTCTAGGTCAAAAAATCAAATTAAATTGATGATTGTTCGAAATTCCATGAAACTTTTCAGATCCTTTCTATATGGTATTAGGGAAGGTTATGATGCAAGTCCAAGCAAAAACATTTCTCAAAATTAGATTCTATGAAACTTTTTGAAATACTATTTTCGATAAAAAATCGTAGTATATTATACACAATTTTATACTAGTTTCGTTTAAAAAATCAAATTAAATCGAGGATTGTTCGAAATGCTACGAAACTTTTCAGATCCTTTCTATATGGTACTAAAGAAGGTTATGATGCAAGTCCAAGCAAAAAAATATCTCAAAATTAGATTCTATGAAACTTTTTGAAATACTAGTTTCGGTCAAAAAATCTAATTAAATCGAGGTTTGTTCGAAATGCCATGAATTTTTTCAGATCCTTTCTATATGGTATTAGGGAAGGTTATGATGCAAGTCTAAGCAAAAAATTTTCTCAAAATTAGATTCTATGAAACTTTTTGAAATACTAGTTTCGGTAAAAAATCGTAGTATATTATACACAATTTATACTATTTTTGGTCAAAAAATCTAATTAAATTCATGATTGTTCGAAATTCCATGAAACTTTTCAGATCCTTTCTATATGGTATTAGGGATGGTTATGATGCAAGTCCAAGCAAAAACATTTCTCAAAATCAGATTCTATGAAACTTTTTGAAACACTAGTTTCGGTCAAAAATCGTAGTATATTACACACAATTTTATACTAGTTTCGTTCAAAAAATCAAATTAAATCGAGGATTGTTCGAAATGCTACGAAAAGTTTCATATCCTTTCTATATGGTACTAGAGAAGGTTATGATACAAGTCCAAGCAAAAAAAAATCTCAAAATTAGATTCTATGAAACTTTTTGAAATACTAGTTTCGGTCAAAAATCGTAGTATATTATACACAATTTATTCTATTCTTGGTAAAAAAATCAAATTAAATTGATGATTGTTCGAAATTCCATGAAACTTTCCAGATCCTTTCTATATGGTATTAGGGAAGGTTATGATGCAAGTCCAAGCAAAAACATTTCTCAAAATTAGATTCTTTGAAACTTTTTGAAATACTACTTTCGGTCAAAAATCGTAGTATATTATACACAATTTTATACTAGTTTCGTTCAAAAAATCAAATTAAATCGAGGATTGTTCGAAATTCCATGAAACTTTTCAGATCCTTTCTATATGGTACTAGAGAAGGTTATGATGCAAGTCCAAGCAAAAAAATATCTCAAAATTAGATTCTATGAAACTTTTTGAAATACTAGTTTCGGTAAACAATCGTAGTATATTATAAACAATTTATACTAGTTTCGGTCAAAAAATCTAATTAAATTGAGGTTTGTTCAAAATTCCATGAATTTTTTCAGATCCTTTCTATATGGTATTAGGGAAGGTTATGATGCAAGTCCAAGCAAAAAATTTTCTCAAAATTAGATTCTATGAAACTTTTTGAAATACTAGTTTCGGTCAAAAATCGTAGTATATTATACACAATTTATACAATTTTTGGTCAAAAAATCAAATTAAATTGATGATTGTTCGAAATTCCATGAAACTTTTCAGATCCTTTCTATATGGTATTAGGGATGGTTATGATTCAAGTCCAAGCAAAAACATTTCTCAAAATCAGATTCTATGAAACTTTTTGAAATACTAGTTTCGGTCAAAAATCGTAGTATATTATACACAATTTTATACTAGTTTCGTTCAAAAAATCAAATTAAATCGAGGATTGTTCGAAATGCTACGAAACGTTTCATATCCTTTCTATATGGTACTAGAGAAGGTTATGATACAAGTCCAAGCAAAAAAAAATCTCAAAATTAGATTCTATGAAACTTTTTGAAATACTAGTTTCGGTCAAAAATCGTAGTATATTATACACAATTTATTCTATTCTTGGTAAAAAAATCAAATTAAATTGATGATTGTTCGAAATTCCATGAAACTTTCCAGATCCTTTCTATATGGTATTAGGGAAGGTTATGATGCAAGTCCAAGCAAAAACATTTCTCAAAATTAGATTCTATGAAACTTTTTGAAATACTAGTTTCGGTCAAAAATCGTAGTATATTATACACAATTTTATACTAGTTTCGTTCAAAAAATCAAATTAAATCGAGGATTGTTCGAAATTCCATGAAACTTTTCAGATCCTTTCTATATGGTACTAGAGAAGGTTATGATGCAAGTCCAAGCAAAAAAATATCTCAAAATTAGATTCTATGAAACTTTTTGAAATACTAGTTTCGGTAAACAATCGTAGTATATTATAAACAATTTATACTAGTTTCGGTCAAAAAATCTAATTAAATTGAGGTTTGTTCAAAATTCCATGAATTTTTTCAGATCCTTTCTATATGGTATTAGGGAAGGTTATGATGCAAGTCCAAGCAAAAAAATTTCTCAAAATTAGATTCTATGAAACTTTTTGAAATACTAGTTTCGGTCAAAAATCGTAGTATATTATACACAATTTATACTATTTTTGGTCAAAAAATCAAATTAAATTGATGATTGTTCGAAATTCCATGAAACTTTTCAGATCCTTTCTATATGGTATTAGGAATGGTTATGATGCAAGTCCAAGCAAAAACATTTCTCAAAATCAGATTCTATGAAACTTTTTGAAATACTAGTTTTGGTCAAAAATCGTAGTATATTATACACAATTTTATACTAGTTTCGTTCAAAAAATCAAATTAAATCGAGGATTGTTCGAAATGCTACGAAACTTTTCAAATCCTTTCTATATGGTACTAGAGAAGGTTATGATGCAAGTCTAAGCAAAAAAACTTCTCAAAATTAGATTCTATGAAATTTTTGAAATACTAGTTTCAGTCAAAAATCGTAGTATATTATACACAATTTGTTCTATTTGTGGTTAAAAAATCAAATTAAATTAATGATTGTTCGAAATTCCATGAAACTTTTCAGATCCTTTCTATATGGTATTAGGGATGGTTATGATGCAAGTCCAAGCAAAAACATATCTCAAAATCAGATTCTATGAAACTTTTTTAAATACTAGTTTCGTTCAAAAATCGTAGTATATTATACACAATTTTATACTAGTTTCGTTCAAAAAATCAACTTAAATCGAGGATTGTTCGAAATGCTACGAAACTTTTCAAATCCTTTCTATATGGTACTAGAGAAGGTTATGATGCAAGTCCAAGCAAAAAAATTTCTCAAAATTAGATTCTATAAAAAAATTTGAAATACTAGTTTCGATTAAAAATTCTATTTAAATCCAGGATTGTTCGAAATTCCATGAAACTTTTCAGATCCTTTCTATATGGTATTAGGGAAGGTTATGATGCAAGTCCAAGCAAAAAAATTCCTCAAAATTAGATTCTATGAAACTTTTTGAAATACTAGTTTCGGTCAAATATCGTAGTATATTATACACAATTTATACTATTTTTGGTCAAAAATCAAATTAAATTGATGATTGTTCGAAATTCCATGAAACTTTTCAGATCCTTTCTATATTGTATTAAGGATGGTTATGATGCAAGTCCAAGCAAAAATATTTCTCAAAATCAGATTCTATGAAACTTTTTGAAATACTAGTTTCGGTCAAAAATCGTAGTATATTATACACAATTTTATACTAGTTTCGTTCAAAAAATCAAATTAAATCGAGGATTGTTCGAAATGCTACGAAACTTTTCAGATCCTTTCTATATGGTACTAGAGAAGTTTATGATGCAAGTCCAAGCAAAAAAATTTCTCAATATTAGATTCTATGAAACTTTTTGAAATACTAGTTTCAGTCAAAAATCGTAGTATATTATACACAATTTATACTATTTTTGGTCAAAAAATCAAATTAAATTGATGATTGTTCGACATTTCATGAAACTTTTTAGATCCTTTCTATATGGTATTAGGGAAGGTTATGATGCAAGTCCAAGCAAAAACATTTCTCAAAATCAGATTCTATGAAACTTTTTGAAATACTAGTTTCGGTAAACAATCGTAGTATATTATACACAATTTATACTAGTTTCGGTCAAAAAATATAATTAAATCGAGGATTGTTCGAAATTCCATGAAACATTTCAGATCCTTTCCATATGGTACTAGAGAAGGTTATGATGCAAGTCCAAGCAAAAAAATTTCTCAAAATTAGATTCTATGAAACTTTTTGAAATACTAGTTTCGATCAAAAATCGTAGTATATTATACACAATTTATTCTATTTTTGGTCAAAAAATCAAATTAAATTGATGATTGTTCGAAATTCCATGAAACTTTTCAGATCCTTTCTATATGGTATTAGGGAAGGTTATGATGCAAGTCCAAGCAAAAACATTTCTCAAAATCAGATTCTATGAAACTTTTTTAAATACTAGTTTCGATCAAAAATCGTAGTATATTATACACAATTTTATACTAGTTTCGTTTAAAAAATCAAATTAAATTGAGGATTGTTCGAAATGCTATGAAACTTTTCAGATCCTTTCTATATGGTACTAGAGAAGGTTATGATGCAAGTCCAAGCAAAAAAATATCTCAAAATCAGATTCTATGGAACTTTTTGAAATACTAGTTTTGGTCAAAAATCGTAGTATATTATACACAATTTTATACTAGTTTCGTTCAAAAAATCAAATTAAATCGAGGATTGTTCGAAATGCTACGAAACTTTTCAAATCCTTTCTATATGGTACTAGAGAAGGTTATGATGCAAGTCTAAGCAAAAAAACTTCTCAAAATTAGATTCTATGAAATTTTTGAAATACTAGTTTCAGTTAAAAATCGTAGTATATTATACACAATTTGTTCTATTTGTGGTTAAAAAATCAAATTAAATTAATGATTGTTCGAAATTCCATGAAACTTTTCAGATCCTTTCTATATGGTATTAGGGATGGTTATGATGCAAGTCCAAGCAAAAACATATCTCAAAATCAGATTCTATGAAACTTTTTTAAATACTAGTTTCGTTCAAAAATCGTAGTATATTATACACAATTTTATACTAGTTTCGTTCAAAAAATCAACTTAAATCGAGGATTGTTCGAAATGCTACGAAACTTTTCAAATCCTTTCTATATGGTACTAGAGAAGGTTATGATGCAAGTCCAAGCAAAAAAATTTCTCAAAATTAGATTCTATAAAAAAATTTGAAATACTAGTTTCGATTAAAAATTCTATTTAAATCCAGGATTGTTCGAAATTCCATGAAACTTTTCAGATCCTTTCTATATGGTATTAGGGAAGGTTATGATGCAAGTCCAAGCAAAAAAATTCCTCAAAATTAGATTCTATGAAACTTTTTGAAATACTAGTTTCGGTCAAATATCGTAGTATATTATACACAATTTATACTATTTTTGGTCAAAAATCAAATTAAATTGATGATTGTTCGAAATTCCATGAAACTTTTCAGATCCTTTCTATATTGTATTAAGGATGGTTATGATGCAAGTCCAAGCAAAAATATTTCTCAAAATCAGATTCTATGAAACTTTTTGAAATACTAGTTTCGGTCAAAAATCGTAGTATATTATACACAATTTTATACTAGTTTCGTTCAAAAAATCAAATTAAATCGAGGATTGTTCGAAATGCTACGAAACTTTTCAGATCCTTTCTATATGGTACTAGAGAAGGTTATGATGCAAGTCCAAGCAAAAAAATTTCTCAATATTAGATTCTATGAAACTTTTTGAAATACTAGTTTCAGTCAAAAATCGTAGTATATTATACACAATTTATACTATTTTTGGTCAAAAAATCAAATTAAATTGATGATTGTTCGACATTTCATGAAACTTTTTAGATCCTTTCTATATGGTATTAGGGAAGGTTATGATGCAAGTCCAAGCAAAAACATTTCTCAAAATCAGATTCTATGAAACTTTTTGAAATACTAGTTTCGGTAAACAATCGTAGTATATTATACACAATTTATACTAGTTTCGGTCAAAAAATATAATTAAATCGAGGATTGTTCGAAATTCCATGAAACATTTCAGATCCTTTCCATATGGTACTAGAGAAGGTTATGATGCAAGTCCAAGCAAAAAATTTTCTCAAAATTAGATTCTATGAAACTTTTTGAAATACTAGTTTCGATCAAAAATCGTAGTATATTATACACAATTTATTCTATTTTTGGTCAAAAAATCAAATTAAATTGATGATTGTTCGAAATTCCATGAAACTTTTCAGATCCTTTCTATATGGTATTAGGGAAGGTTATGATGCAAGTCCAAGCAAAAACATTTCTCAAAATCAGATTCTATGAAACTTTTTTAAATACTAGTTTCGATCAAAAATCGTAGTATATTATACACAATTTTATACTAGTTTCGTTTAAAAAATCAAATTAAATTGAGGATTGTTCGAAATGCTATGAAACTTTTCAGATCCTTTCTATATGGTACTAGAGAAGGTTATGATGCAAGTCCAAGCAAAAAAATATCTCAAAATTAGATTCTATGAAACTTTTTGAAATACTAGTTTCGGTAAACAATCTTAGTATATTATACACAATTTATACTAGTTTCGGTCAAAAAATCTAATTAAATCGAGGATTGTTCGAAATTCCATGAATCTTTTCAGATCCTTTCTATATGGTATTAGGGAAGGTTATGATGCAAGTCCAAGCAAAAAAATTTCTCAAAATTATATTCTATGAAACTTTTTGAAATACTAGTTTCGGTAAAAAAATCGTAGTATATTATACACAATTTTACTATTTTTGGTCAAAAAATCAAAATAAATTGATGATTGTTCGAAATTCCATGAAAATTTTCAGATCCTTTCTATATGGTATTAGGAATGGTTATGATGCAAGTTCAAACAAAAACATTTGTCAAAATCAGATTCTATGAAACTTTTTGAAATACTAGTTTCGGTCAAAAATTGTAGTATATTATACACAATTTTATACTAGTTTCGTTTAAAAAATCAAATTAAATCGAGGATTGTTCGAAATGCTACGAAACTTTTCAGATCCTTTCTATATGGTACTAGAGAAGGTTATGATGCAAGTCCAAGCCAAAAAATATCTCAAAATTATATTCTATGAAACTTTTTGAAATACTAGGTTCGGGAAACAATCGTAGTATATTATACACAATTTATACTAGTTTCGGTCAAAAAATCTAATTAAATCGAGGTTTGTTCGAAATTCCATGAATTTTTTCAGATCCTTTCTATATGGTATTAGGGAAGGTTATGATGCAAGTCCAAGCAAAAAATTTTCTCAAAATTAGATTCTATGAAACTTTTTGAAATACTAGTTTCGGTCAAAAATCGTAGTATATTATACACAATTTATTCTATTCTAGGTCAAAAAATCAAATTAAATTGATGATTGTTCGAAATTCCATGAAACTTTTCAGATCCTTTCTATATGGTATTAGGGAAGGTTATGATGCAAGTCCAAGCAAAAACATTTCTCAAAATTAGATTCTATGAAACTTTTTGAAATACTATTTTCGATAAAAAATCGTAGTATATTATACACAATTTTATACTAGTTTCGTTTAAAAAATCAAATTAAATCGAGGATTGTTCGAAATGCTACGAAACTTTTCAGATCCTTTCTATATGGTACTAAAGAAGGTTATGATGCAAGTCCAAGCAAAAAAAAATCTCAAAATTAGATTCTATGAAACTTTTTGAAATACTAGTTTCGGTCAAAAAATCTAATTAAATCGAGGTTTGTTCGAAATTCCATGAATTTTTTCAGATCCTTTCTATATGGTATTAGGGAAGGTTATGATGCAAGTCCAAGCAAAAAATTTTCTCAAAATTAGATTCTATGAAACTTTTTGAAATACTAGTTTCGGTAAAAAATCGTAGTATATTATACACAATTTATACTATTTTTGGTCAAAAAATCTAATTAAATTCATGATTGTTCGAAATTCCATGAAACATTTCAGATCCTTTCTATATGGTATTAGGGATGGTTATGATGCAAGTCCAAGCAAAAACATTTCTCAAAATCAGATTCTATGAAACTTTTTGAAATACTAGTTTCGGTCAAAAATCGTAGTATATTACACACAATTTTATACTAGTTTCGTTCAAAAAATCAAATTAAATCGAGGATTGTTCGAAATGCTACGAAACGTTTCATATCCTTTCTATATGGTACTAGAGAAGGTTATGATACAAGTCCATGCAAAAAAAAATCTCAAAATTAGATTCTATGAAACTTTTTGAAATACTAGTTTCGGTCAAAAATCGTAGTATATTATACACAATTTATTCTATTCTTGGTAAAAAAATCAAATTAAATTGATGATTGTTCGAAATTCCATGAAACTTTCCAGATCCTTTCTATATGGTATTAGGGAAGGTTATGATGCAAGTCCAAGCAAAAACCTTTCTCAAAATTAGATTCTATGAAACTTTTTGAAATACTAGTTTCGGTCAAAAATCGTAGTATATTATACACAATTTTATACTAGTTTCGTTCAAAAAATCAAATTAAATCGAGGATTGTTCGAAATTCCTTGAAACTTTTCAGATCCTTTCTATATGGTACTAGAGAAGGTTATGATGCAAGTCCAAGCAAAAAAATATCTCAAAATTAGATTCTATGAAACTTTTTGAAATACTAGTTTCGGTAAACAATCGTAGTATATTATAAACAATTTATACTAGTTTCGGTCAAAAAATCTAATTAAATTGAGGTTTGTTAAAAATTCCATGAATTTTTTCAGATCCTTTCTATATGGTATTAGGGAAGGTTATGATGCAAGTCCAAGCAAAACATTTTCTCAAAATTAGATTCTATGAAACTTTTTGAAATACTAGTTTTGGTCAAAAATCGTAGTATATTATACACAATTTATACAATTTTTGGTCAAAAAATCAAATTAAATTGATAACTGTTCGAAATTCCATGAAACTTTTCAGATCCTTTCTATATGGTATTAGGGATGGTTATGATTCAAGTCCAAGCAAAAACATTTCTCAAAATCAGATTCTATGAAACTTTTTGAAATACTAGTTTCGGTCAAAAATCGTAGTATATTATACACAATTTTATACTAGTTTCGTTCAAAAAATCAAATTAAATCGAGGATTGTTCGAAATGCTACGAAACGTTTCATATCCTTTCTATATGGTACTAGAGAAGGTTATGATACAAGTCCAAGCAAAAAAAAATCTCAAAATTAGATTCTATGAAACTTTTTGAAATACTAGTTTCGGTCAAAAATCGTAGTATATTATACACAATTTATACAATTTTTGGTCAAAAAATCAAATTAAATTGATGATTGTTCGAAATTCCATGAAACTTTCCAGATCCTTTCTATATGGTATTAGGGAAGGTTATGATGCAAGTCCAAGCAAAAACATTTCTCAAAATTAGATTCTATGAAACTTTTTGAAATACTAGTTTCGGTCAAAAATCGTAGTATATTATACACAATTTTATACTAGTTTCGTTCAAAAAATCAAATTAAATCGAGGATTGTTCGAAATGCTACGAAACTTTTCAGATCCTTTCTATATGGTACTAGAGAAGATTATGATGCAAGTCCAAGCAAAAAAATATCTCAAAATTAGATTCTAATAAAAAATTTGTAATACTAGTTTCGTTAAACAATCGAAGTATATTTTACACAATTTATACTAGTTTCGATTAAAAAATCTATTTAAATCCAGGATTGTTCGAAATTCCATGAAACTTTTCAGATCCTTTCTATATGTTATTAGGGAAGGTTATGATGCAAGTCCAAGCAAAAAAATTTCTCAAAATTAGATTCTATGAAACTTTTTGAAATACTAGTTTCGGTGAAAAATAGTAGTATATTATACACAATTTATACTATTTTTTGGTCAAAAAATCAAATTAAATTGATGATTGTTCGAAATTCCATGAAACTTTTCAGATCCTTTCTATATGGTATTAGGGATGGTTATGATGCAAGTCCAAGCAAAAACATTTCTCAAAATCAGATTCTATGAAACTTTTTAAAATACTAGTTTCGGTCAAAAATCGTAGTATATTATACACAATTTTATACTAGTTTCGTTCAAAAAATCAAATTAAATCGAGGATTGTTCGAAATGCTACGAAACTTTTCAGATCCTTTCTATATGGTACTAGAGAAGGTTATGATGCAAGTCCAAGCAAAACAATTTCTAAATATTAGATTCTATGAAACTTTTTGAAATACTAGTTTCAGTCAAAAATCGTAGTATATTATACACAATTTATACTATTTTTGGTCAAAAAATCAAATTAAATTGATGATTGTTCGACATTTCATGAAACTTTTTAGATCCTTTCTATATGGTATTAGGGAAGGTTATGATGCAAGTCCAAGCAAAAACATTTCTCAAAATCAGATTCTATGAAACTTTTTGAAATACTAGTTTCGGTAAACAATCGTAGTATATTATACACAATTTATACTAGTTTCGGTCAAAAAATATAATTAAATCGAGGATTGTTCGAAATTCCATGTAACATTTCAGATCCTTTCCATATGGTATTAGGGAAGGTTATGATGCAAGTCCAAGCAAAAAATTTTCTCAAAATTAGATTCTATGAAACTTTTTGAAATACTAGTTTCGATCAAAAATCGTAGTATATTATACACAATTTATACTATTTTTGGTCAAAAAATCAAATTAAATTGATGATTGTTCGAAAATCCATGAAACTTTTTAGATCCTTTCTATATGGTATTAGGGATGGTTATGATGCAAGTCCAAGCAAAAACATTTCTCAAAATCAGATTCTATGAAACTTTTTGAAATACTAGTTTCGGTCAAAAATCGTAGTATATTATACACAATTTTATACTAGTTTCGTTCAAAAAATCAAATTAAATCGAGGATTGTTCGAAATGCTACGAAACTTTTCAGATCCTTTCTATATGGTACTAGAGAAGATTATGATGCAAGTCCAAGCAAAAAAATATCTCAAAATTAGATTCTAATAAAAAATTTGTAATACTAGTTTCGTTAAACAATCGAAGTATATTTTACACAATTTATACTAGTTTCGATTAAAAAATCTATTTAAATCCAGGATTGTTCGAAATTCCATGAAACTTTTCAGATCCTTTCTATATGTTATTAGGGAAGGTTATGATGCAAGTCCAAGCAAAAAAATTTCTCAAAATTAGATTCTATGAAACTTTTTGAAATACTAGTTTCGGTCAAAAATAGTAGTATATTATACACAATTTATACTATTTTTTGGTCAAAAAATCAAATTAAATTGATGATTGTTCGAAATTCCATGAAACTTTTCAGATCCTTTCTATATGGTATTAGGGATGGTTATGATGCAAGTCCAAGCAAAAACATTTCTCAAAATCAGATTCTATGAAACTTTTTAAAATACTAGTTTCGGTCAAAAATCGTAGTATATTATACACAATTTTATACTAGTTTCGTTCAAAAAATCAAATTAAATCGAGGATTGTTCGAAATGCTACGAATCTTTTCAGATCCCTTCTATATGGTACTAGAGAAGGTTATGATGCAAGTCCAAGCAAAACAATTTCTCAATATTAGATTCTATGAAACTTTTTGAAATACTAGTTTCAGTGAAAAATCGTAGTATATTATACACAATTTATACTATTTTTGGTCAAAAAATCAAATTAAATTGATGATTGTTCGACATTTCATGAAACTTTTTAGATCCTTTCTATATGGTATTAGGGAAGGTTATGATGCAAGTCCAAGCAAAAACATTTCTCAAAATCAGATTCTATGAAACTTTTTGAAATACTAGTTTCGGTAAACAATCGTAGTATATTATACACAATTTATACTAGTTTCGGTCAAAAAATATAATTAAATCGAGGATTGTTCGAAATTCCATGAAACATTTCAG
This sequence comes from Lathyrus aphaca, assembly GCA_963966055.1. Classification (NCBI taxonomy): domain Eukaryota; kingdom Viridiplantae; phylum Streptophyta; class Magnoliopsida; order Fabales; family Fabaceae; genus Lathyrus; species Lathyrus aphaca. The sequence goes on from OZ014523.1 coordinate 35,545,753, forward strand.
ATCCTTTCCATATGGTATTAGGGAAGGTTATGATGCAAGTCCAAGCAAAAAAATTTCTCAAAATTAGATTCTATGAAACTTTTTGAAATACTAGTTTCGATCAAAAATCGTAGTATATTATACACAATTTATACTATTTTTGGTCAAAAAATCAAATTAAATTGATGATTGTTCGAAAATCCATGAAACTTTTCAGATCCTTTCTATATGGTATTAGGGATGGTTATGATGCAAGTCCAAGCAAAAACATTTCTCAAAATCAGATTCTATGAAACTTTTTGAAATACTAGTTTCGGTCAAAAATCGTAGTATATTATACACAATTTTATACTAGTTTCGTTCAAAAAATCAAATTAAATCGAGGATTGTTCGAAATGCTACGAAACTTTTCAGATCCTTTCTATATGGTACTAGAGAAGATTATGATGCAAGTCCAAGCAAAAAAATATCTCAAAATTAGATTCTAATAAAAAATTTGTAATACTAGTTTCGTTAAACAATTGAAGTATATTATACACAATTTATACTAGTTTCGATTAAAAAATCTATTTAAATCCAGGATTGTTCGAAATTCCATGAAACTTTTCAGATCCTTTCTATATGTTATTAGGGAAGGTTATGATGCAAGTCCAAGCAAAAAAATTTCTCAAAATTAGATTCTATGAAACTTTTTGAAATACTAGTTTCGGTCAAAAATAGTAGTATATTATACACAATTTATACTATTTTTTGGTCAAAAAATCAAATTAAATTGATGATTGTTCGAAATTCCATGAAACTTTTCAGATCCTTTCTATATGGAATTAGGGATGGTTATGATGCAAGTCCAAGCAAAAACATTTCTCAAAATCAGATTCTATGAAACTTTTTAAAATACTAGTTTCGGTCAAAAATCGTAGTATATTATACACAATTTTATACTAGTTTCGTTCAAAAAATCAAATTAAATCGAGGATTGTTCGAAATGCTACGAAACTTTTCAAATCCTTTCTATATGGTACTAGAGAAGGTTATGATGCAAGTCCAAGCAAAAAAATTTCTCAAAATTAGATTCTATAAAAAATTTTGAAATACTAGTTTCGTTAAACAATCGTAGTATATTATACACAATTTATACTAGTTTCGATTAAAAATTCTATTTAAATCAAGGATTGTTCAAAATTCCATGAAACTTTTCAGATCCTTTCTATATGGTATTAGGGAAGGTTATGATGCAAGTCCAAGCAAAAAAATTTCTCAAAATTAGATTCTATGAAACTTTTTGAAATACTAGTTTCGGTCAAAAATCGTAGTATATTATACACAATTTAATACTAGTTTCGTTCAAAAAATCAACTTAAATCGAGGATTGTTCGAAATGCTACGAAACGTTTCAAATCCTTTCTATATGGTACTAGAGAAGGTTATGATGCAAGTCCAAGCAAAAAAATTTCTCAAAATTAGATTCTATAAAAAAATTTGAAATACTAGTTTCGATTAAAAATTCTATTTAAATCCAGGATTGTTCGAAATTCCATGAAACTTTTCAGATCCTTTCTATATGGTATTAGGGAAGGTTATGATGCAAGTCCAAGCAAAAAAATTTCTCAAAATTAGATTCTATGAAACTTTTTGAAATACTAGTTTCGGTCAAATATCGTAGTATATTATACACAATTTATACTATTTTTGGTCAAAAATCAAATTAAATAGATGATTGTTCGAAATTCCATGAAACTTTTCAGATCCTTTCTATATTGTATTAAGGATGGTTATGATGCAAGTCCAAGCAAAAACATTTCTCAAAATCAGATTCTATGAAACTTTTTGAAATACTAGTTTCGGTCAAAAATCGTAGTATATTATACACAATTTTATACTAGTTTCGTTCAAAAAATCAAATTAAATCGAGGATTGTTCGAAATGCTACGAAACTTTTCAGATCCTTTCTATATGGTACTAGAGAAGGTTATGATGCAAGTCCAAGCAAAAAAATTTCTCAATATTAGATTCTATGAAACTTTTTGAAATACTAGTTTCAGTCAAAAATCGTAGTATATTATACACAATTTATACTATTTTTGGTCAAAAAATCAAATTAAATTGATGATTGTTCGACATTTCATGAAACTTTTTAGATCCTTTCTATATGGTATTAGGGAAGGTTCTGATGAAAGTCCAAGCAAAAACATTTCTCAAAATCAGATTCTATGAAACTTTTTGAAATACTAGTTTCGGTAAACAATCGTAGTATATTATACACAATTTATACTAGTTTCGGTCAAAAAATATAATTAAATCGAGGATTGTTCGAAATTCCATGAAACATTTCAGATCCTTTCCATATGGTATTAGGGAAGGTTATGATGCAAGTCCAAGCAAAAAATTTTCTCAAAATTAGATTCTATGAAACTTTTTGAAATACTAGTTTCGATCAAAAATCGTAGTATATTATACACAATTTATACTATTTTTGGTCAAAAAATCAAATTAAATTGATGATTGTTCGAAAATCCATGAAACTTTTCAGATCCTTTCTATATGGTATTAGGGATGGTTATGATGCAAGTCCAAGCAAAAACATTTCTCAAAATCAGATTCTATGAAACTTTTTGAAATACTAGTTTCGGTCAAAAATCGTAGTATATTATACACAATTTTATACTAGTTTCGTTCAAAAAATCAAATTAAATCGAGGATTGTTCGAAATGCTACGAAACTTTTTAGATCCTTTCTATATGGTACTAGAGAAGATTATGATGCAAGTCCAAGCAAAAAAATATCTCAAAATTAGATTCTAATAAAAAAATTTTAATACTAGTTTCGTTAAACAAACGAAGTATATTATACACAATTTATACTAGTTTCGATTAAAAAATCTATTTAAATCCAGGATTGTTCGAAATTCCATGAAACTTTTCAGATCCTTTCTATATGTTATTAGGGAAGGTTATGATGCAAGTCCAAGCAAAATAATTTCTCAAAATTAGATTCTATGAAACTTTTTGAAATACTAGTTTCGGTCAAAAATAGTAGTATATTATACACAATTTATACTATTTTTTGGTCAAAAAATCAAATTAAATTGATGATTGTTCGAAATTCCATGAAACTTTTCAGATCCTTTCTATATGGTATTAGGGATGGTTATGATGCAAGTCCAAGCAAAAACATTTCTCAAAATCAGATTCTATGAAACTTTTTAAAATACTTGTTTCGGTCAAAAATCGTAGTATATTATACACAATTTTATACTAGTTTCGTTCAAAAAATCAAATTAAATCGAGGATTGTTCGAAATGCTACGAAACTTTTCAAATCCTTTCTATATGGTACTAGAGAAGGTTATGATGCAAGTCCAAGCAAAAAAATTTCTCAAAATTAGATTCTATAAAAAATTTTGAAATACTAGTTTCGTTAAACAATCGTAGTATATTATACACAATTTATACTAGTTTCGATTAAAAATTCTATTTAAATCAAAGATTGTTCAAAATTCCATGAAACTTTTCAGATCCTTTCTATATGGTATTAGGGAAGGTTATGATGCAAGTCCAAGCAAAAAATTTTCTCAAAATTAGATTCTATGAAACTTTTTGAAATACTAGTTTCGGTCAAATATCGTAGTATATTATACACAATTTATACTATTTTTGGTCAAAAATCAAATTAAATTGATGATTGTTCGAAATTCCATGAAAATTTTCAGATCCTTTCTATATTGTATTAAGGATGGTTATGATGCAAGTCCAAGCAAAAACATTTCTCAAAATCAGATTCTATGAAACTTTTTGAAATACTAGTTTCGGTAAACAATCGTAGTATATTATACACAATTTATACTAGTTTCGGTCAAAAAATATAATTAAATCGAGGATTGTTCGAAATTCCATGAAACATTTCAGATCCTTTCCATATGGTATTAGGGAAGGTTATGATGCAAGTCCAAGCAAAAAATTTTCTCAAAATTAGATTCTATGAAACTTTTTGAAATACTAGTTTCGATCAAAAATCGTAGTATATTATACACAATTTATACTATTTTTGGTCAAAAAATCAAATTAAATTGATGATTGTTCGAAAATCCATGAAACTTTTCAGATCCTTTCTATATGGTATTAGGGATGGTTATGATGCAAGTCCAAGCAAAAACATTTCTCAAAATCAGATTCTATGAAACTTTTTGAAATACTAGTTTCGGTCAAAAATCGTAGTATATTATACACAATTTTATACTAGTTTCGTTCAAAAAATCAAATTAAATCGAGGATTGTTCGAAATGCTACGAAACTTTTCAGATCCTTTCTATATGGTACTAGAGAAGATTATGATGCAAGTCCAAGCAAAAAAATATCTCAAAATTAGAATCTAATAAAAAAATTGTAATACTAGTTTCGTTAAACAATCGAAGTATATTATACACAATTTATACTAGTTTCGATTAAAAAATCTATTTAAATCCAGGATTGTTCGAAATTCCATGAAACTTTTCAGATCCTTTCTATATGTTATTAGGGAAGGTTATGATGCAAGTCCAAGCAAAAAAATTTCTCAAAATTAGATTCTATGAAACTTTTTGAAATACTAGTTTCGGTCAAAAATCGTAGTATATTATACACAATTTATACTATTTTTTGGTCAAAAAATCAAATTAAATTGATGATTGTTCGAAATTCCATGAAACTTTTCAGATCCTTTCTATATGGTATTAGGGATGGTTATGATGCAAGTCCAAGCAAAAACATTTCTCAAAATCAGATTCTATGAAACTTTTTAAAATAATAGTTTCGGTCAAAAATCGTAGTATATTATACACAATTTTATACTAGTTTCGTTCAAAAAATCAAATTAAATCGAGGATTGTTCGAAATGCTACGAAACTTTTCAAATCCTTTCTATATGGTACTAGAGAAGGTTATGATGCAAGTCCAAGCAAAAACATTTCTCAAAATCAGATTCTATGAAACTTTTTGAAATACTAGTTTCGGTCAAAAATCGTAGTATATTATACACAATTTATTCTATTTTTGGTCAAAAAATCAAATTAAATTGATGATTGTTCGAAATTCCATGAAACTTTTCAAATCCTTTCTATATGGTACTAGAGAAGGTTATGATGCAAGTCCAAGCAAAAAAATTTCTCAAAATTAGATTCTATGAAACTTTTTGAAATACTAGTTTCGGTCAAAAATCGTAGTATATTATACACAATTTATTATATTCTTGGTCAAAAAATCAAATTAAATTGATGATTGTTCGAAATTCCATGAAACTTTTCAGATCCTTTCTATATGGTATTAGGGAAGGTTATGATGCAAGTCCAAGCAAAAACATTTCTCAAAATTAGATTCTATGAAACTTTTTGAAATACTAGTTTCGGTCAAAAATCGTAGTATATTATACCCAATTTTATACTAGTTTCGTTTAAAAAATCAAATTAAATCGAGGATTGTTCGAAATGCTACAAAACTTTTCAGATCCTTTCTATATGGTACTAGAGAAGGTTATGATGCAAGTCCAAGCAAAAAAATATCTCAATTAAATTCTATAAAACTTTTTGAAATACTAGTTTCGGTAAACAATCGTAGTATATTATACACAATTTATACTAGTTTCGGTCAAAAAATCTAATTAAATCGAGTCTTGTTCGAAATTCCATGAATTTTTTCAGATCCTTTCTATATGGTATTAGGGAAGGTTATGATGCAAGTCCAAGCAAAAAAATTTCTCAAAATTAGATTCTATGAAACTTTTTGATATACTAGTTTCGGTCAAAAATCGTAGTATATTATACACAATTTATACTATTTTTGGTCAAAAAATCAAATTAAATTGATGATTGTTCGAAATTCCATGAAACTTTTCAGATCCTTTCTATATGGTATTAGGGATGGTTATGATGCAAGTCCAAGCCAAAACATTTCTCAAAATCAGATTCTATGAAACTTTTTGAAATACTAGTTTCGGTCAAAAATCATAGTATATTATACACAATTTTATGCTAGTTTCGTTCAAAAAATCAAATTAAATCGAGGATTGTTCGAAATGCTACGAAACTTTTCACATCCTTTCTATATGGTACTAGAGAAGGTTATGATACAAGTCCAAGCAAAAAAATTCTCAAAATTAGATTCTATGAAACTTTTTGAAATACTAGTTTCGGTCAAAAATCGTAGTATATTATACACAATTTATTCTATTCTTGGTAAAAAAATCAAATTAAATTGATGATTGTTCGAAATTCCATGAAACTTTTCAGATCCTTTCTATATGGTATTAGGGAAGGTTATGATGCAAGTCCAAGAAAAAACTTTTCTCAAAATTAGATTCTACGAAACTTTTTGAAATACTAGTTTCGGTCAAAAATCGTAGTATATTATACACAATTTTATACTAGTTTCGTTCAAAAAATCAAATTAAATCGAGGATTGTTCGAAATTCCATGAAACTTTTCAGAACCTTTATATATGGTACTAGAGAAGGTTATGATGCAAGTCCAAGCAAAAAAAATATCTCAAAATTAGATTCTATGAAACTTTTTGAAATACTAGTTTCGGTAAACAATCGTAGTATATTATACACAATTTATACTAGTTTCGGTCAAAAAATCTAATTAAATTGAGGTTTGTTCAAAATTCCATGAATTTTTTCAGATCCTTTCTATATGGTATTAGGGAAGTTTATGATGCAAGTCCAAGCAAAAAATTTTCTCAAAATTAGATTCTATGAAACTTTTTGAAATACTAGTTTCGGTCAAAAATCGTAGTATATTATACACAATTTATACTTTTTTTGGTCAAAAAATCAAATTAAATTGATGATTGTTCGAAATTCCATGAAACTTTTCAGATCCTTTCTATATGGTATTAGGGATGGTTATGATGCAAGTCCAAGCAAAAACATTTCTCAAAATCAGATTCTATGAAACATTTTGAAATACTAGTTTCGGTCAAAAATCGTAGTATATTATACACAATTTTATACTAGTTTCGTTCAAAAGATCAAATTAAATCGAGGATTGTTCAAAATGCTACGAAACTTTTCAAATCCTTTCTATATGGTATTAGGGAAGTTTATGATGCAAGTCCAAGCAAAAAATTTTCTCAAAATTAGATTCTATGAAACTTTTTGAAATACTAGTTTCGGTCAAAAATCGTAGTATATTATACACAATTTATACTTTTTTTGGTCAAAAAATCAAATTAAATTGATGATTGTTCGAAATTCCATGAAACTTTTCAGATCCTTTCTATATGGTATTAGGGATGGTTATGATGCAAGTCCAAGCAAAAACATTTCTCAAAATCAGATTCTATGAAACTTTTTGAAATACTAGTTTCGGTCAAAAATCGTAGTATATTATACACAATTTTATACTAGTTTCGTTCAAAAAATCAAATTAAATCTAGGATTGTTCGAAATGCTACGAAACTTTTCAAATCCTTTCTATATGGTACTAGAGAAGGTTATGATGCAAGTCCAAGCAAAAAAATTTCTCAAAATTAGATTCTATGAAAATCTTTGAAATACTAGTTTCGTTAAACAATCGTAGTATATTATACACAATTTATACTAGTTTCAATTAAAAAAATCTATTTAAATCAAGGATTGTTCGAAATTCCATGAAACTTTTCAGATCCTTTCTATATGGTATTAGGGAAGGTTATGATGCAAGTCCAAGCAAAAAAATTTCTCAAAATTAGATTCTATGAAACTTTTTGAAATACTAGTTTCAGTCAAAAATCGTAGTATATTATACACAATTTATACTATTTTTGGTCAAAAATCAAATTAAATTGATGATTGTTCGAAATTCCATGAAACTTTTCAGATCCTTTCTATATTGTATTAGGGATGGTTATGATGCAAGTCCAAGCAAAAACATTTCTCAAAATCAGATTCTATGAAACTTTTTGAAATACTAGTTTCGGTCAAAAATCGTAGTATATTATACACAATTTTATACTAGTTTCGTTCAAAAAATCAAATTAAATCGAGGATTGTTCGAAATGCTACGAAACTTTTCAGATCCTTTCTATATGGTACTAGAGAAGGTTATGATGCAAGTCCAAGCAAAAAAATTTCTCAAAATTAGATTCTATGAAACTTTTTGAAATACTAGTTTCGGGCAAAAATCGTAGTATATTATACACAATTTATACTATTTTTGGTCAAAAAATCAAATTAAATTGATGATTGTTCGACATTTCATGAAACTTTTCTGATCCTTTCTATATGGTATTAGGGAAGGTTATGATGCAAATCCAAGCAAAAACATTTCTCAAAATCAGATTCTATGAAACTTTTTGAAATACTAGTTTCGATAAACAATCGTAGTATATTATACACAATTTATACTAGTTTCGGTCAAAAAATCTAATTAAATCGAGGATTGTTCGAAATTCCATGAAACATTTCAGATCCTTTCTATATGGTATTAGGGAAGGTTATGATGCAAGTCCAAGCAAAAAATTTTCTCAAAATTAGATTCTATGAAACTTTTTGAAATACTAGTTTCGATCAAAAATCGTAGTATATTATACACAATTTATACTATTTTTGGTCAAAAAATCAAATTAAATTGATGATTGTTTGAAAATCCATGAAACTTTTCAGATCCTTTCTATATGGTATTAGGGATGGTTATGATGCAAGTCCAAGCAAAAACATTTCTCAAACTCAGATTCTATAAAACTTTTTGAAATACTAGTTTCGGTCAAAAATCGTAGTATATTATACACAATTTTATACTAGTTTCGTTCTAAAAATCAAATTAAATCGAGGATTGTTCGAAATGCTACGAAACTTTTCAGATCCTTTCTCTATGGTACTTGACAAGGTTGTGATGGAAGTCCAAGCAAAAAAAAATCTCAAAATTAGATTCTATGAAAATTTTTGCAATACTAATTTCGTTAAACAATCGTAGTTTATTATACACAATTTATACTTGTTTCGATTAAAAAATCTATTTAAATCAAGGATTGTTCGAAATTCCATGAAACTTTTCAGATCCTTTCTATATGGTATTAGGGAAGGTTGTGATGCAAGTCCAAGCAAAAAAATTTCTCAAAATTAGATTCTATGAAACTTTTTGAAATACTAGTTTCGGTCAAAAATCGTAGTATATTATACACAATTTATACTATTTTTGGTCAAAAATCAAATTAAATTGATGATTGTTCGAAATTCCATGAAACTTTTCAGATCCTTTCTATATTGTATTAGGGATGGTTATGATGCAAGTCCAAGCAAAAACATTTCTCAAAATCAGATTCTATGAAACATTTTGAAATACTAGTTTCGGTCAAAAATCGTAGTATATTATACACAATTTTATACTAGTTTCGTTCAAAAGATCAAATTAAATCGAGGATTGTTCAAAATGCTACGAAACTTTTCAAATCCTTTCTATATGGTATTAGGGAAGTTTATGATGCAAGTCCAAGCAAAAAATTTTCTCAAAATTAGATTCTATGAAACTTTTTGAAATACTAGTTTCGGTCAAAAATCGAAAGTATATTATACACAATTTATACTTTTTTTGGTCAAAAAATCAAATTAAATTGATGATTGTTTGAAATTCCATGAAACTTTTCAGATCCTTTCTATATGGTATTAGGGATGGTTATGATGCAAGTCCAAGCAAAAACATTTCTCAAAATCAGATTCTATGAAACTTTTTGAAATACTAGTTTCGGTCAAAAATCGTAGTATATTATACACAATTTTATACTAGTTTCGTTCAAAAAATCAAATTAAATCTAGGATTGTTCGAAATGCTACGAAACTTTTCAAATCCTTTCTATATGGTACTAGAGAAGGTTATGATGCAAGTCGAAGCAAAAAAATTTCTCAAAATTAGATTCTATGAAAATATTTGAAATACTAGTTTCGTTAAACAATCGTAGTATATTATACACAATTTATACTAGTTTCAATTAAAAAAATCTATTTAAATCAAGGATTGTTCGAAATTCCATGAAACTTTTCAGATCCTTTCTATATGGTATTAGGGAAGGTTATGATGCAAGTCCAAGCAAAAAAATTTCTCAAAATTAGATTCTATGAAACATTTTGAAATACTAGTTTCAGTCAAAAATCGTAGTATATTATACACAATTTATACTATTTTTGGTCAAAAATCAAATTAAATTGATGATTGTTCGAAATTCCATGAAACTTTTCAGATCCTTTCTATATTGTATTAGGGATGGTTATGATGCAAGTCCAAGCAAAAACATTTCTCAAAATCAGATTCTATGAAACTTTTTGAAATACTAGTTTCGGTCAAAAATCGTAGTATATTATACACAATTTTATACTAGTTTCGTTCAAAAAATCAAATTAAATCGAGGATTGTTCGAAATGCTACGAAACTTTTCAGATCCTTTCTATATGGTACTAGAGAAGGTTATGATGCAAGTCCAAGCAAAAAAATTTCTCAAAATTAGATTCTATGAAACTTTTTGAAATACTAGTTTCGGGCAAAAATCGTAGTATATTATACACAATTTATACTATTTTTGGTCAAAAAATCAAATTAAATTGATGATTGTTCGACATTTCATGAAACTTTTCTGATCCTTTCTATATGGTATTAGGGAAGGTTATGATGCAAATCCAAGCAAAAACATTTCTCAAAATCAGATTCTATGAAACTTTTTGAAATACTAGTTTCGGTAAACAATCGTAGTATATTATACACAATTTATACTAGTTTCGGTCAAAAAATCTAATTAAATCGAGGATTGTTCGAAATTCCATGAAACTTTTCAGATCCTTTCTATATGGTATTAGGGATGGTTATGATGCAAGTCCAAGCAAAAACATTTCTCAAAATCAGATTCTATGAAACTTTTTGAAATACTAGTTTCGGTCAAAAATCGTAGTATATTATACACAATTTTATACTAGTTTCGTTCAAAAAATCAAATTAAATCTAGGATTGTTCGAAATGCTACGAAACTTTTCAAATCCTTTCTATATGGTACTAGAGAAGGTTATGATGCAAGTCCAAGCAAAAAAATTTCTCAAAATTAGATTCTATGAAAATATTTGAAATACTAGTTTCGTTAAACAATTGTAGTATATTATACACAATTTATACTAGTTTCAATTAAAAAAATCTATTTAAATCAAGGATTGTTCGAAATTCCATGAAACTTTTCAGATCCTTTCTATATGGTATTAGGGAAGGTTGTGATGCAAGTCCAAGCAAAAAAATTTCTCAAAATTAGATTCTATGAAACTTTTTGAAATACTAGTTTCGGTCAAAAATCGTAGTATATTATACACAATTTATACTATTTTTGGTCAAAAATCAAATTAAATTGATGATTGTTCGAAATTCCATGAAACTTTTCAGATCCTTTCTATATTGTATTAGGGATGGTTATGATGCAAGTCCAAGCAAAAACATTCCTCAAAATCAGATTCTATGAAACTTTTTGAAATACTAGTTTTGGTCAAAAATCGTAGTATATTATACCCAATTTTATACTAGTTTCGTTCAAAAAATCAAATTAAATCGAGGATTGTTCGAAATGCTACGAAACTTTTCAGATCCTTTCTATATGGTACTAGAGAAGGTTATGATGCAAGTCCAAGCAAAAAAAATTCTCAAAATTAGATTCTATGAAACTTTTTGAAATACTAGTTTCAGTCAAAAATCGTAGTATATTATACACAATTTATACTATTTTTGGTCAAAAAATCAAATTAAATTGATGATTGTTCGACAATTCATGAAACTTTTCAGATCCTTTCTATATGGTATTAGGGAAGGTTATGATGCAAGTCCAAGCAAAAACATTTCTCAAAATCAGATTCTATGAAACTTTTTGAAATACTAGTTTCGGTAAACAATCGCAGTATATTATACACAATTTATACTAGTTTCGGTCAAAAAATCTAATTAAATCGAGGATTGTTCGAAATTGCATGAAACTTTTCAGATCCTTTCTATATGGTATTAAGGAAGGTTATGATGCAAGTCCAAGCAAAATTTTTTCTCAAAATTAGATTCTATGAAACTTTTTGAAATACTAGTTTCGATCAAAAATCGTAGTATATTATACACAATTTATACTATTTTTGGTCAAAAAATCAAATTAAATTGATGATTGTTCGAAATTCCATGAAACTTTTCAAATTCTTTCAATATGGTATTAGGGATGGTTATGATGCAAGTCCAAGCAAAAACATTTCTCAAAATCAGATTCTATGAAACTTTTGAAATACTAGTTTCGGTCAAAAATCGTAGTATATTATACACAATTTTATACTAGTTTCGTTCAAAAAATCAAATTAAATCGAGGATTGTTCGAAATGCTACGAAACTTTTCAGATCCTTTCTATATGGTACTAGAGAAGGTTATGATGCAAGTCCAAGCAAAAAAATTTCTCAAAATTAGATTCTATGAAACTTTTTGAAATACTAGTTTCGGTCAAAAATCGTAGTATATTATACACAATTTATACTATTTTTGGTCAAAAAATCAAATTAAATTGATGATTGTTCGACATTTCATGAAACTTTTCAGATCCTTTCTATATGGTATTAGGGAAGGTTATGATGCAAGTCCAAGCAAAAACATTTCTCAAAATCAGATTCTATGAAACTTTTTGAAATACTAGTTTCGGTAAACAATCGTAGTATATTATACACAATTTATACTAGTTTCGGTCAAAAAATCTAATTAAATCGAGGATTGATCGAAATTCCATGAAACTTTTCAGATCCTTTCTATATGGTATTAGGGAAGGTTATGATGCAAGTCCAAGCAAAATTTTTTCTCAAAATTAGATTCTATGAAACTTTTTGAAATACTAGTTTCGATCAAAAATCGTAGTATATTATACACAATTTATACTATTTTTGGTCAAAAAATCAAATTAAATTGATGATTGTTTGAAATTCCATGAAACTTTTCAGATTCTTTCTATATGGTATTAGGGATGGTTATGATGCAAGTCCAAGCAAAAACATTTCTCAAAATCAGATTCTATGAAACTTTTTGAAATACTAGTTTCGGTCAAAAATCGTAGTATATTATACACAATTTTATACTAGTTTCGTTCAAAAAATCAAATTAAATCGAGGATTGTTCGAAATGCTACGAAACTTTTCAAATCCTTTCTATATGGTATTAGGGAAGTTTATGATGCAAGTCCAAGCAAAAAATTTTCTCAAAATTAGATTCTATGAAACTTTTTGAAATACTAGTTTCGGTCAAAAATCGTAGTATATTATACACAATTTATACTTTTTTTGGTCAAAAAATCAAATTAAATTGATGATTGTTCGAAATTCCATGAAACTTTTCAGATCCTTTCTATATGGTATTAGGGATGGTTATGATGCAAGTCCAAGCAAAAACATTTCTCAAAATCAGATTCTATGAAACTTTTTGAAATACTAGGTTCGGTCAAAAATCGTAGTATATTATACACAATTTATACTATTTTTGGTCAAAAATCAAATTAAATTGATGATTGTTCGAAATTCCATGAAACTTTTCAGATCCTTTCTATATTGTATTAGGGATGGTTATGATGCAAGTCCAAGCAAAAACATTTCTCAAAATCAGATTCTATGAAACTTTTTGAAATACTAGTTTCGGTCAAAAATCGTAGTATATTATACACAATTTTATACTAGTTTCGTTCAAAAAATCAAATTAAATCGAGGATTGTTCGAAATGCTACGAAACTTTTCAGATCCTTTCTATATGGTACTAGAGAAGGTTATGATGCAAGTCCAAGCAAAAAAATTTCTCAAAATTAGATTCTATGAAACTTTTTGAAATACTAGTTTCGGGCAAAAATTGTAGTATATTATACACAATTTTTACTATTTTTGGTCAAAAAATCAAATTAAATTGATGATTGTTCGACATTTCATGAAACTTTTTTGATCCTTTCTATATGGTATTAGGGAAGGTTATGATGCAAATCCAAGCAAAAACATTTCTCAAAATCAGATTCTATGAAACTTTTTGAAATACTAGTTTCGGTAAACAATCGTAGTATATTATACACAATTTATACTAGTTTCGGTCAAAAAATCTAATTAAATCGAGGATTGTTCGAAATTCCATGAAACATTTCAGATCCTTTCTATATGGTATTAGGGAAGGTTATGATGCAAGTCCAAGCAAAAAATTTTCTCAAAATTAGATTCTATGAAACTTTTTGAAATACTAGTTTCGATCAAAAATCGTAGTATATTATACACAATTTATACTATTTTTGGTCAAAAAATCAAATTAAATTGATGATTGTTTGAAAATCCATGAAACTTTTCAGATCCATTCTATATGGTATTAGGGATGGTTATGATGCAAGTCCAAGCAAAAACATTTCTCAAACTCAGATTCTATAAAACTTTTTGAAATACTAGTTTCGGTCAAAAATCGTAGTATATTATACACAATTTTATACTAGTTTCGTTCTAAAAATCAAATTAAATCGAGGATTTTTCGAAATGCTACGAAACTTTTCAGATCCTTTCTCTATGGTACTAGACAAGGTTGTGATGGAAGTCCAAGCAAAAAAAAATCTCAAAATTAGATTCTATGAAAATTTTTGCAATACTAATTTCGTTAAACAATCGTAGTTTATTATACACAATTTATACTTGTTTCGATTAAAAAATCTATTTAAATCAAGGATTGTTCGAAATTCCATGAAACTTTTCAGATCCTTTCTATATGGTATTAGGGAAGGTTGTGATGCAAGTCCAAGCAAAAAAATTTCTCAAAATTAGATTCTATGAAACTTTTTGAAATACTAGTTTCGGTCAAAAATCGTAGTATATTATACACAATTTATACTATTTTTGGTCAAAAATCAAATTAAATTGATGATTGTTCGAAATTCCATGAAACTTTTCAGATCCTTTCTATATTGTATTAGGGATGGTTATGATGCAAGTCCAAGCAAAAACATTTCTCAAAATCAGATTCTATGAAACTTTTTGAAATACTAGTTTCGGTCAAAAATCGTAGTATATTATACACAATTTTATACTAGTTTCGTTCAAAAAATCAAATTAAATCGAGGATTGTTCGAAATGCTACGAAACTTTTCAGATCCTTTCTATATGGTACTAGAGAAGGTTATGATGCAAGTCCAAGCAAAAAAATTTCTCAAAATTAGATTCTATGAAACTTTTTGAAATACTAGTTTCGGGCAAAAATTGTAGTATATTATACACAATTTATACTATTTTTGGTCAAAAAATCAAATTAAATTGATGATTGTTCGACATTTCATGAAACTTTTCTGATCCTTTCTATATGGTATTAGGGAAGGTTATGATGCAAGTCCAAGCAAAAACATTTCTCAAAATCAGATTCTATGAAACTTTTTGAAATACTAGTTTCGGTAAACAATCGTAGTATATTATACACAATTTATACTAGTTTCGGTCAAAAAATCTAATTAAATCGAGGATTGTTCGAAATTCCATGAAACATTTCAGATCCTTTCTATATGGTATTAGGGAAGGTTATGATGCAAGTCCAAGCAAAAAATTTTCTCAAAATTAGATTCTATGAAACTTTTTGAAATACTAGTTTCGATAAAAAATCGTAGTATATTATACACAATTTATACTATTTTTGGTCAAAAAATCAAATTAAATTGATGATTGTTTGAAAATCCATGAAACTTTTCAGATCCTTTCTATATGGTATTAGGGATGGTTATGATGCAAGTCCAAGCAAAAACATTTCTCAAACTCAGATTCTATAAAACTTTTTGAAATACTAGTTTCGGTCAAAAATCGTAGTATATTATACACAATTTTATACTAGTTTCGTTCTAAAAATCAAATTAAATCGAGGATTGTTCGAAATGCTACGAAACTTTTCAGATCCTTTCTCTATGGTACTAGACAAGGTTGTGATGGAAGTCCAAGCAAAAAAAAATCTCAAAATTAGATTCTATGAAAATTTTTGCAATACTAATTTCGTTAAACAATCGTAGTTTATTATACACAATTTATACTTGTTTCGAGTAAAAAATCTATTTAAATCAAGGATTGTTCGAAATTGCATGAAACGTTTCAGATCCTTTCTATATGGTATTAGGGAAGGTTGTGATGCAAGTCCAAGCAAAAAAATTTCTCAAAATTAGATTCTATGAAACTTTTTGAAATACTAGTTTCGGTCAAAAATCGTAGTATATTATACACAATTTATACTATTTTGGTCAAAAATCAAATTAAATTGATGATTGTTCGAAATTCCATGAAACTTTTCAGATCCTTTCTATATTGTATTAGGGATGGTTATGATGCAAGTCCAAGCAAAAACATTCCTCAAAATCAGATTCTATGAAACTTTTTGAAATACTAGTTTCGGTCAAAAATCGTAGTATATTATACACAATTTTATACTAGTTTCGTTCAAAAAATCAAATTAAATCGAGGATTGTTCGAAATGCTACGAAACGTTTCAGATCCTTTCTATATGGTACTAGAGAAGGTTATGATGCAAGTCCAAGCAAAAAAAATTCTCAAAATTAGATTCTATGAAACTTTTTGAAATACTAGTTTCGGGCAAAAATCGTAGTATATTATACACAATTTATACTATTTTTGGTCAAAAAATCAAATTAAATTGATGATTGTTCGACATTTCATGAAACTTTTCAGATCCTTTCTATATGGTATTAGGGAAGGTTATGATGCAAATCCAAGCAAAAACATTTCTCAAAATCAGATTCTATGAAGCTTTTTGAAATACTAGTTTCGGTAAACAATCGTAGTATATTATACACAATTTATACTAGTTTCGGTCAAAAAATCTAATTAAATCGAGGATTGTTCGAAATTCCATGAAACTTTTCATATCCTTTCTATATGGTATTAGGGAAGGTTATGATGCAAGTCCAAGCAAAATTTTTTCTCAAAATTAGATTCTATGAAACTTTTTGAAATACTAGTTTCGATCAAAAATCGTAGTATATTATACACAATTTATACTATTTTTGGTCAAAAAATCAAATTAAATTGATGATTGTTCGAAATTCCATGAAACTTTTCAGATTCTTTCAATATGGTATTAGGGATGGTTATGATGCAAGTCCAAGCAAAAACATTTCTCAAAATCAGATTCTATGAAACTTTTTGAAATACTAGTTTCGGTCAAAAATCGTAGTATATTATACACAATTTTATACTAGTTTCGTTTAAAAAATCAAATTAAATCGAGGATTGTTCGAAATGCTACGAAACTTTTCAGATCCTTTCTATATGGTACTAGAGAAGGTTATGATGCAAGTCCAAGCAAAAAAATTTCTCAAAATTAGATTCTATGAAACTTTTTGAAATACTAGTTTCGGTCAAAAATCGTAGTATATTATACACAATTTATACTATTTTTGGTCAAAAAATCAAATTAAATTGATGATTGTTCGACATTTCATGAAACTTTTCAGATCCTTTCTATATGGTATTAGGGAAGGTTATGATGCAAGTCCAAGCAAAAACATTTCTCAAAATCAGATTCTATGAAACTTTTTGAAATACTAGTTTCGGTAAACAATCGTAGTATATTATACACAATTTATACTAGTTTCGGTCAAAAAATCTAATTAAATCGAGGATTGATCGAAATTCCATGAAACTTTTCAGATCCTTTCTATATGGTATTAGGGAAGGTTATGATGCAAGTCCAAGCAAAATTTTTTCTCAAAATTAGATTCTATGAAACTTTTTGAAATACTAGTTTCGATCAAAAATCGTAGTATATTATACACAATTTATACTATTTTTGGTCAAAAAATCAAATTAAATTGATGATTGTTCGAAATTCCATGAAACTTTTCAGATTCTTTCTATATGGTATTAGGGATGGTTATGATGCAAGTCCAAGCAAAAACATTTCTCAAAATCAGATTCTATGAAACTTTTTGAAATACTAGTTTCGGTCAAAAATCGTAGTATATTATACACAATTTTATACTAGTTTCGTTCAAAAAATCAAATTAAATCGAGGATTGTTCGAAATGCTACGAAACTTTTCAAATCCTTTCTATATGGTATTAGGGAAGTTTATGATGCAAGTCCAAGCAAAAAATTTTCTCAAAATTAGATTCTATGAAACTTTTTGAAATACTAGTTTCGGTCAAAAATCGTAGTATATTATACACAATTTATACTTTTTTTGGTCAAAAAATCAAATTAAATTGATGATTGTTCGAAATTCCATGAAACTTTTCAGATCCTTTCTATATGGTATTAGGGATGGTTATGATGCAAGTCCAAGCAAAAACATTTCTCAAAATCAGATTCTATGAAACTTTTTGAAATACTAGTTTCGGTCAAAAATCGTAGTATATTATACACAATTTATACTATTTTTGGTCAAAAATCAAATTAAATTGATGATTGTTCGAAATTCCATGAAACTTTTCAGATCCTTTCTATATTGTATTAGGGATGGTTATGATGCAAGTCCAAGCAAAAACATTTCTTAAAATCAGATTCTATGAAACTTTTTGAAATACTAGTTTCGGTCAAAAATCGTAGTATATTATACACAATTTTATACTAGTTTCGTTCAAAAAATCAAATTAAATCGAGGATTGTTCGAAATGCTACGAAACTTTTCAGATCCTTTCTATATGGTACTAGAGAAGGTTATGATGCAAGTCCAAGCAAAAAAATTTCTCAAAATTAGATTCTATGAAACTTTTTGAAATACTAGTTTCGGGCAAAAATTGTAGTATATTATACACAATTTATACTATTTTTGGTCAAAAAATCAAATTAAATTGATGATTGTTCGACATTTCATGAAACTTTTCTGATCCTTTCTATATGGTATTAGGGAAGGTTATGATGCAAATCCAAGCAAAAACATTTCTCAAAATCAGATTCTATGAAACTTTTTGAAATACTAGTTTCGGTAAACAATCGTAGTATATTATACACAATTTATACTAGTTTCGGTCAAAAAATCTAATTAAATCGAGGATTGTTTGAAATTCCATGAAACATTTCAGATCCTTTCTATATGGTATTAGGGAAGGTTATGATGCAAGTCCAAGCAAAAAAATTTCTCAAAATTAGATTCTATGAAACTTTTTGAAATACTAGTTTCGATCAAAAATCGTAGTATATTATACACAATTTATACTATTTTTGGTCAAAAAATCAAATTAAATTGATGATTGTTTGAAAATCCATGAAACTTTTCAGATCCTTTCTATATGGTATTAGGGATGGTTATGATGCAAGTCCAAGCAAAAACATTTCTCAAACTCAGATTCTTTAAAACTTTTTGAAATACTAGTTTCGGTCAAAAATCGTAGTATATTATACACAATTTTATACTAGTTTCGTTCTAAAAATCAAATTAAATCGAGGATTGTTCGAAATGCTACGAAACTTTTCAGATCCTTTCTCTATGGTACTAGACAAGGTTGTGATGGAAGTCCAAGCAAAAAAAAATCTCAAAATTAGATTCTATGAAAATTTTTGCAATACTAATTTCGTTAAACAATCGTAGTTTATTATACACAATTTATACTTGTTTCGATTAAAAAATCTATTTAAATCAAGGATTGTTCGAAATTGCATGAAACTTTTCAGATCCTTTCTATATGGTATTAGGGAAGGTTGTGATGCAAGTCCAAGCAAAAAAATTTCTCAAAATTAGATTCTATGAAACTTTTTGAAATACTAGTTTCGGTCAAAAATCGTAGTATATTATACACAATTTATACTATTTTGGTCAAAAATCAAATTAAATTGATGATTGTTCGAAATTCCATGAAACTTTTCAGATCCTTTCTATATTGTATTAGGGATGGTTATGATGCAAGTCCAAGCAAAAACATTCCTCAAAATCAGATTCTATGAAACTTTTTGAAGTACTAGTTTCGGTCAAAAATCGTAGTATATTATACACAATTTTATACTAGTTTCGTTCAAAAAATCAAATTAAATCGAGGATTGTTCGAAATGCTACGAAACGTTTCAGATCCTTTCTATATGGTACTAGAGAAGGTTATGATGCAAGTCCAAGCAAAAAAAATTCTCAAAATTAGATTCTATGAAACTTTTTGAAATACTAGTTTCGGGCAAAAATCGTAGTATATTATACACAATTTATACTATTTTTGGTCAAAAAATCAAATTAAATTGATGATTGTTCGACATTTCATGAAACTTTTCAGATCCTTTCTATATGGTATTAGGGAAGGTTATGATGCAAATCCAAGCAAAAACATTTCTCAAAATCAGATTCTATGAAACTTTTTGAAATACTAGTTTCGGTAAACAATCGTAGTATATTATACACAATTTATACTAGTTTCGGTCAAAAAATCTAATTAAATCGAGGATTGTTCGAAATTCCATGAAACATTTCAGATCCTTTCTATATGGTATTAGGGAAGGTTATGATGCAAGTCCAAGCAAAAAATTTTCTCAAAATTAGATTCTATGAAACTTTTTGAAATACTAGTTTCGATAAAAAATCGTAGTATATTATACACAATTTATACTATTTTTGGTCAAAAAATCAAATTAAATTGATGATTGTTTGAAAATCCATGAAACTTTTCAGATCCTTTCTATATGGTATTAGGGATGGTTATGATGCAAGTCCAAGCAAAAACATTTCTCAAAATCAGATTCTATGAAACTTTTTGAAATACTAGTTTCGGTCAAAAATCGTAGTATATTATACACAATTTTATACTAGTTTCGTTCAAAAAATCAAATTAAATCGAGGATTGTTCGAAATGCTACGAAACTTTTCAAATCCTTTCTATATGGTATTAGGGAAGTTTATGATGCAAGTCCAAGCAAAAAATTTTCTCAAAATTAGATTCTATGAAACTTTTTGAAATACTAGTTTCGGTCAAAAATCGTAGTATATTATACACAATTTATACTTTTTTTGGTCAAAAAATCAAATTAAATTGATGATTGTTCGAAATTCCATGAAACTTTTCAGATCCTTTCTATATGGTATTAGGGATGGTTATGATGCAAGTCCAAGCAAAAACATTTCTCAAAATCAGATTCTATGAAACTTTTTGAAATACTAGTTTCGGTCAAAAATCGTAGTATATTATACACAATTTATACTATTTTTGGTCAAAAATCAAATTAAATTGATGATTGTTCGAAATTCCATGAAACTTTTCAGATCCTTTCTATATTGTATTAGGGATGGTTATGATGCAAGTCCAAGCAAAAACATTTCTTAAAATCAGATTCTATGAAACTTTTTGAAATACTAGTTTCGGTCAAAAATCGTAGTATATTATACACAATTTTATACTAGTTTCGTTCAAAAAATCAAATTAAATCGAGGATTGTTCGAAATGCTACGAAACTTTTCAGATCCTTTCTATATGGTACTAGAGAAGGTTATGATGCAAGTCCAAGCAAAAAAATTTCTCAAAATTAGATTCTATGAAACTTTTTGAAATACTAGTTTCGGGCAAAAATTGTAGTATATTATACACAATTTATACTATTTTTGGTCAAAAAATCAAATTAAATTGATGATTGTTCGACATTTCATGAAACTTTTCTGATCCTTTCTATATGGTATTAGGGAAGGTTATGATGCAAATCCAAGCAAAAACATTTCTCAAAATCAGATTCTATGAAACTTTTTGAAATACTAGTTTCGGTAAACAATCGTAGTATATTATACACAATTTATACTAGTTTCGGTCAAAAAATCTAATTAAATCGAGGATTGTTCGAAATTCCATGAAACATTTCAGATCCTTTCTATATGGTATTAGGGAAGGTTATGATGCAAGTCCAAGCAAAAAATTTTCTCAAAATTAGATTCTATGAAACTTTTTGAAATACTAGTTTCGATAAAAAATCGTAGTATATTATACACAATTTATACTATTTTTGGTCAAAAAATCAAATTAAATTGATGATTGTTTGAAAATCCATGAAACTTTTCAGATCCTTTCTATATGGTATTAGGGATGGTTATGATGCAAGTCCTAGCAAAAACATTTCTCAAAATCAGATTCTATAAAACTTTTTGAAATACTAGTTTCGGTCAAAAATCGTAGTATATTATACACAATTTTATACTAGTTTCGTTCTAAAAATCAAATTAAATCGAGGATTGTTCGAAATGCTACGAAACTTTTCAGATCCTTTCTCTATGGTACTAGACATGGTTGTGATGGAAGTCCAAGCAAAAAAAAATCTCAAAATTAGATTCTATGAAAATTTTTGCAATACTAATTTCGTTAAACAATCGTAGTTTATTATACACAATTTATACTTGTTTCGAGTAAAAAATCTATTTAAATCAAGGATTGTTCGAAATTGCATGAAACGTTTCAGATCCTTTCTATATGGTATTAGGGAAGGTTGTGATGCAAGTCCAAGCAAAAAAATTTCTCAAAATTAGATTCTATGAAACTTTTTGAAATACTAGTTTCGGTCAAAAATCGTAGTATATTATACACAATTTATACTATTTTGGTCAAAAATCAAATTAAATTGATGATTGTTCGAAATTCCATGAAACTTTTCAGATCCTTTCTATATTGTATTAGGGATGGTTATGATGCAAGTCCAAGCAAAAACATTCCTCAAAATCAGATTCTATGAAACTTTTTGAAATACTAGTTTCGGTCAAAAATCGTAGTATATTATACACAATTTTATACTAGTTTCGTTCAAAAAATCAAATTAAATCGAGGATTGTTCGAAATGCTACGAAACGTTTCAGATCCTTTCTATATGGTACTAGAGAAGGTTATGATGCAAGTCCAAGCAAAAAAAATTCTCAAAATTAGATTCTATGAAACTTTTTGAAATACTAGTTTCGGGCAAAAATCGTAGTATATTATACACAATTTATACTATTTTTGGTCAAAAAATCAAATTAAATTGATGATTGTTCGACATTTCATGAAACTTTTCAGATCCTTTCTATATGGTATTAGGGAAGGTTATGATGCAAATCCAAGCAAAAACATTTCTCAAAATCAGATTCTATGAAACTTTTTGAAATACTAGTTTCGGTCAAAAATCGTAGTATATTATACACAATTTATACTATTTTGGTCAAAAATCAAATTAAATTGATGATTGTTCGAAATTCCATAAAACTTTTCAGATCCTTTCTATATTGTATTAGGGATGGTTATGATGCAAGTCCAAGCAAAAACATTCCTCAAAATCAGATTCTATGAAACTTTTTGAAATACTAGTTTCGGTCAAAAATCGTAGTATATTA
Organism: Lathyrus aphaca; assembly: GCA_963966055.1. Taxonomy (NCBI): domain Eukaryota; kingdom Viridiplantae; phylum Streptophyta; class Magnoliopsida; order Fabales; family Fabaceae; genus Lathyrus; species Lathyrus aphaca. The sequence goes on from OZ014523.1 coordinate 35,568,980, forward strand.
TACACAATTTTATACTAGTTTCGTTCAAAAAATCAAATTAAATCGAGGATTGTTCGAAATGCTACGAAACGTTTCAGATCCTTTCTATATGGTACTAGAGAAGGTTATGATGCAAGTCCAAGCAAAAAAAATTCTCAAAATTAGATTCTATGAAACTTTTTGAAATACTAGTTTCGGGCAAAAATCGTAGTATATTATACACAATTTATACTATTTTTGGTCAAAAAATCAAATTAAATTGATGATTGTTCGACATTTCATGAAACTTTTCAGATCCTTTCTATATGGTATTAGGGAAGGTTATGATGCAAATCCAAGCAAAAACATTTCTCAAAATCAGATTCTATGAAACTTTTTGAAATACTAGTTTCGGTAAACAATCGTAGTATATTATACACAATTTATACTAGTTTCGGTCAAAAAATCTAATTAAATCGAGGATTGTTCGAAATTCCATGAAACTTTTCATATCCTTTCTATATGGTATTAGGGAAGGTTATGATGCAAGTCCAAGCAAAATTTTTTCTCAAAATTAGATTCTATGAAACTTTTTGAAATACTAGTTTCGATCAAAAATCGTAGTATATTATACACAATTTATACTATTTTTGGTCAAAAAATCAAATTAAATTGATGATTGTTCGAAATTCCATGAAACTTTTCAGATTCTTTCAATATGGTATTAGGGATGGTTATGATGCAAGTCCAAGCAAAAACATTTCTCAAAATCAGATTCTATGAAACTTTTTGAAATACTAGTTTCGGTCAAAAATCGTAGTATATTATACACAATTTTATACTAGTTTCGTTCAAAAAATCAAATTAAATCGAGGATTGTTCGAAATGCTACGAAACTTTTCAGATCCTTTCTATATGGTACTAGAGAAGGTTATGATGCAAGTCCAAGCAAAAAAATTTCTCAAAATTAGATTCTATGAAACTTTTTGAAATACTAGTTTCGGTCAAAAATCGTAGTATATTATACACAATTTATACTATTTTTGGTCAAAAAATCAAATTAAATTGATGATTGTTCGACATTTCATGAAACTTTTCAGATCCTTTCTATATGGTATTAGGGAAGGTTATGATGCAAGTCCAAGCAAAAACATTTCTCAAAATCAGATTCTATGAAACTTTTTGAAATACTAGTTTCGGTAAACAATCGTAGTATATTATACACAATTTATACTAGTTTCGGTCAAAAAATCTAATTAAATCGAGGATTGATCGAAATTCCATGAAACTTTTCAGATCCTTTCTATATGGTATTAGGGAAGGTTATGATGCAAGTCCAAGCAAAATTTTTTCTCAAAATTAGATTCTATGAAACTTTTTGAAATACTAGTTTCGATCAAAAATCGTAGTATATTATACACAATTTATACTATTTTTGGTCAAAAAATCAAATTAAATTGATGATTGTTCGAAATTCCATGAAACTTTTCAGATTCTTTCTATATGGTATTAGGGATGGTTATGATGCAAGTCCAAGCAAAAACATTTCTCAAAATCAGATTCTATGAAACTTTTTGAAATACTAGTTTCGGTCAAAAATCGTAGTATATTATACACAATTTTATACTAGTTTCGTTCAAAAAATCAAATTAAATCGAGGATTGTTCGAAATGCTACGAAACTTTTCAAATCCTTTCTATATGGTATTAGGGAAGTTTATGATGCAAGTCCAAGCAAAAAATTTTCTCAAAATTAGATTCTATAAAACTTTTTGAAATACTAGTTTCGGTCAAAAATCGTAGTATATTATACACAATTTATACTTTTTTTGGTCAAAAAATCAAATTAAATTGATGATTGTTCGAAATTCCATGAAACTTTTCAGATCCTTTCTATATGGTATTAGGGATGGTTATGATGCAAGTCCAAGCAAAAACATTTCTCAAAATCAGATTCTATGAAACTTTTTGAAATACTAGTTTCGGTCAAAAATCGTAGTATATTATACACAATTTATACTATTTTTGGTCAAAAATCAAATTAAATTGATGATTGTTCGAAATTCCATGAAACTTTTCAGATCCTTTCTATATTGTATTAGGGATGGTTATGATGCAAGTCCAAGTAAAAACATTTCTCAAAATCAGATTCTATGAAACTTTTTGAAATACTAGTTTCGGTCAAAAATCGTAGTATATTATACACAATTTTATACTAGTTTCGTTCAAAAAATCAAATTAAATCGAGGATTGTTCGAAATGCTACGAAACTTTTCAGATCCTTTCTATATGGTACTAGAGAAGGTTATGATGCAAGTCCAAGCAAAAAAATTTCTCAAAATTAGATTCTATGAAACTTTTTGAAATACTAGTTTCGGGCAAAAATCGTAGTATATTATACACAATTTATACTATTTTTGGTCAAAAAATCAAATTAAATTGATGATTGTTCGACATTTCATGAAACTTTTCTGATCCTTTCTATATGGTATTAGGGAAGGTTATGATGCAAATCCAAGTAAAAACATTTCTCAAAATCAGATTCTATGAAACTTTTTGAAATACTAGTTTCGGTAAACAATCGTAGTATATTATACACAATTTATACTAGTTTCGGTCAAAAAATCTAATTAAATCGAGGATTGTTCGAAATTCCATGAAACATTTCAGATCCTTTCTATATGGTATTAGGGAAGGTTATGATGCAAGTCCAAGCAAAAAATTTTCTCAAAATTAGATTCTATGAAACTTTTTGAAATACTAGTTTCGATCAAAAATCGTAGTATATTATACACAATTTATACTATTTTTGGTCAAAAAATCAAATTAAATTGATGATTGTTTGAAAATCCATGAAACTTTTCAGATCCTTTCTATATGGTATTAGGGATGGTTATGATGCAAGTCCAAGCAAAAACATTTCTCAAACTCAGATTCTATAAAACTTTTTGAAATACTAGTTTCGGTCAAAAATCGTAGTATATTATACACAATTTTATACTAGTTTCGTTCTAAAAATCAAATTAAATCGAGTATTGTTCGAAATGCTACGAAACTTTTCAGATCCTTTCTCTATGGTACTAGACAAGGTTGTGATGGAAGTCCAAGCAAAAAAAAATCTCAAAATTAGATTCTATGAAAATTTTTGCAATACTAATTTCGTTAAACAATCGTAGTTTATTATACACAATTTATACTTGTTTCGATTAAAAAATCTATTTAAATCAAGGATTGTTCGAAATTGCATGAAACTTTTCAGATCCTTTCTATATGGTATTAGGGAAGGTTGTGATGCAAGTCCAAGCAAAAAAATTTCTCAAAATTAGATTCTATGAAACTTTTTGAAATACTAGTTTCGGTCAAAAATCGTAGTATATTATACACAATTTATACTATTTTGGTCAAAAATCAAATTAAATTGATGATTGTTCGAAATTCCATGAAACTTTTCAGATCCTTTCTATATTGTATTAGGGATGGTTATGATGCAAGTCCAAGCAAAAACATTCCTCAAAATCAGATTCTATGAAACTTTTTGAAATACTAGTTTCGGTCAAAAATCGTAGTATATTATACACAATTTTATACTAGTTTCGTTCAAAAAATCAAATTAAATCGAGGATTGTTCGAAATGCTACGAAACGTTTCAGATCCTTTCTATATGGTACTAGAGAAGGTTATGATGCAAGTCCAAGCAAAAAAAATTCTCAAAATTAGATTCTATGAAACTTTTTGAAATACTAGTTTCGGGCAAAAATCGTAGTATATTATACACAATTTATACTATTTTTGGTCAAAAAATCAAATTAAATTGATGATTGTTCGACATTTCATGAAACTTTTCAGATCCTTTCTATATGGTATTAGGGAAGGTTATGATGCAAATCCAAGCAAAAACATTTCTCAAAATCAGATTCTATGAAACTTTTTGAAATACTAGTTTCGGTAAACAATCGTAGTATATTATACACAATTTATACTAGTTTCGGTCAAAAAATCTAATTAAATCGAGGATTGTTCGAAATTCCATGAAACTTTTCAGATCCTTTCTATATGGTATTAGGGAAGGTTATGATGCAAGTCCAAGCAAAATTTTTTCTCAAAATTAGTTACTATGAAACTTTTTGAAATACTAGTTTCGATCAAAAATCGTAGTATATTATACACAATTTATACTATTTTTGGTCAAAAAATCAAATTAAATTGATGATTGTTCGAAATTCCATGAAACTTTTCAAATTCTTTCAATATGGTATTAGGGATGGTTATGATGCAAGTCCAAGAAAAAACATTTCTCAAAATCAGATTCTATGAAACTTTTTGAAATACTAGTTTCGGTCAAAAATCGTAGAATATTATACACAATTTTATACTAGTTTCGTGCAAAAAATCAAATTAAATCGAGGATTGTTCGAAATGCTACGAAACTTTTCAGATCCTTTCTATATGGTACTAGAGAAGGTTATGATGCAAGTCCAAGCAAAAAAATTTCTCAAAATTAGATTCTATGAAACTTTTTGAAATACTAGTTTCGGTCAAAAATCGTAGTATATTATACACAATTTATACTATTTTTGGTCAAAAAATCAAATTAAATTGATGATTGTTCGACATTTCATGAAACTTTTCAGATCCTTTCTATATGGTATTAGGGAAGGTTATGATGCAAGTCCAAGAAAAAACATTTCTCAAAATCAGATTCTATGAAACTTTTTGAAATACTAGTTTCGGTAAACAATCGTAGTATATTATACACAATTTATACTAGTTTCGGTCAAAAAATCTAATTAAATCGAGGATTGATCGAAATTCCATGAAACTTTTCAGATCCTTTCTATATGGTATTAGGGAAGGTTATGATGCAAGTCCAAGCAAAATTTTTTCTCAAAATTAGATTCTATGAAACTTTTTGAAATACTAGTTTCGATCAAAAATCGTAGTATATTATACACAATTTATACTATTTTTGGTCAAAAAATCAAATTAAATTGATGATTGTTCGAAATTCCATGAAACTTTTCAGATTCTTTCTATATGGTATTAGGGATGGTTATGATGCAAGTCCAAGCAAAAACATTTCTCAAAATCAGATTCTATGAAACTTTTTGAAATACTAGTTTCGGTCAAAAATCGTAGTATATTATACACAATTTTATACTAGTTTCGTTCAAAAAATCAAATTAAATCGAGGATTGTTCGAAATGCTACGAAACTTTTCAAATCCTTTCTATATGGTATTAGGGAAGTTTATGATGCAAGTCCAAGCAAAAAATTTTCTCAAAATTAGATTCTATGAAACTTTTTGAAATACTAGTTTCGGTCAAAAATCGTAGTATATTATACACAATTTATACTTTTTTTGGTCAAAAAATCAAATTAAATTGATGATTGTTCGAAATTCCATGAAACTTTTCAGATCCTTTCTATATGGTATTAGGGATGGTTATGATGCAAGTCCAAGCAAAAACATTTCTCAAAATCAGATTCTATGAAACTTTTTGAAATACTAGTTTCGGTCAAAAATCGTAGTATATTATACACAATTTATACTATTTTTGGTCAAAAATCAAATTAAATTGATGATTGTTCGAAATTCCATGAAACTTTTCAGATCCTTTCTATATTATATTAGGGATGGTTATGATGCAAGTCCAAGCAAAAACATTTCTCAAAATCAGATTCTATGAAACTTTTTGAAATACTAGTTTCGGTCAAAAATCGTAGTATATTATACACAATTTTATACTAGTTTCGTTCAAAAAATCAAATTAAATCGAGGATTGTTCGAAATGCTACGAAACTTTTCAGATCCTTTCTATATGGTACTAGAGAAGGTTATGATGCAAGTCCAAGCAAAAAAATTTCTCAAAATTAGATTCTATGAAACTTTTTGAAATACTAGTTTCGGGCAAAAATCGTAGTATATTATACACAATTTATACTATTTTTGGTCAAAAAATCAAATTAAATTGATGATTGTTCGACATTTCATGAAACTTTTCTGATCCTTTCTATATGGTATTAGGGAAGGTTATGATGCAAATCCAAGCAAAAACATTTCTCAAAATCAGATTCTATGAAACTTTTTGAAATACTAGTTTCGGTAAACAATCGTAGTATATTATACACAATTTATACTAGTTTCGGTCAAAAAATCTAATTAAATCGAGGATTGTTCGAAATTCCATGAAACATTTCAGATCCTTTCTATATGGTATTAGGGAAGGTTATGATGCAAGTCCAAGCAAAAAATTTTCTCAAAATTAGATTCTATGAAACTTTTTGAAATACTAGTTTCGATCAAAAATCGTAGTATATTATACACAATTTATACTATTTTTGGTCAAAAAATCAAATTAAATTGATGATTGTTTGAAAATCCATGAAACTTTTCAGATCCTTTCTATATGGTATTAGGGATGGTTATGATGCAAGTCCAAGCAAAAACATTTCTCAAACTCAGATTCTATAAAACTTTTTGAAATACTAGTTTCGGTCAAAAATCGTAGTATATTATACACAATTTTATACTAGTTTCGTTCTAAAAATCAAATTAAATCGAGTATTGTTCGAAATGCTACGAAACTTTTCAGATCCTTTCTCTATGGTACTAGACAAGGTTGTGATGGAAGTCCAAGCAAAAAAAAATCTCAAAATTAGATTCTATGAAAATTTTTGCAATACTAATTTCGTTAAACAATCGTAGTTTATTATACACAATTTATACTTGTTTCGATTAAAAAATCTATTTAAATCAAGGATTGTTCGAAATTGCATGAAACTTTTCAGATCCTTTCTATATGGTATTAGGGAAGGTTGTGATGCAAGTCCAAGCAAAAAAATTTCTCAAAATTAGATTCTATGAAACTTTTTGAAATACTAGTTTCGGTCAAAAATCGTAGTATATTATACACAATTTATACTATTTTGGTCAAAAATCAAATTAAATTGATGATTGTTCGAAATTCCATGAAACTTTTCAGATCCTTTCTATATTGTATTAGGGATGGTTATGATGCAAGTCCAAGCAAAAACATTCCTCAAAATCAGATTCTATGAAACTTTTTGAAATACTAGTTTCGGTCAAAAATCGTAGTATATTATACACAATTTTATACTAGTTTCGTTCAAAAAATCAAATTAAATCGAGGATTGTTCGAAATGCTACGAAACGTTTCAGATCCTTTCTATATGGTACTAGAGAAGGTTATGATGCAAGTCCAAGCAAAAAAAATTCTCAAAATTAGATTCTATGAAACTTTTTGAAATACTAGTTTTGGGCAAAAATCGTAGTATATTATACACAATTTATACTATTTTTGGTCAAAAAATCAAATTAAATTGATGATTGTTCGACATTTCATGAAACTTTTCAGATCCTTTCTATATGGTATTAGGGAAGGTTATGATGCAAATCCAAGCAAAAACATTTCTCAAAATCAGATTCTATGAAACTTTTTGAAATACTAGTTTCGGTAAACAATCGTAGTATATTATACACAATTTATACTAGTTTCGGTCAAAAAATCTAATTAAATCGAGGATTGTTCGAAATTCCATGAAACTTTTCAGATCCTTTCTATATGGTATTAGGGAAGGTTATGATGCAAGTCCAAGCAAAAATTTTTCTCAAAATTAGATTCTATGAAACTTTTTGAAATACTAGTTTCGATCAAAAATCGTAGTATATTATACACAATTTATACTATTTTTGGTCAAAAAATCAAATTAAATTGATGATTGTTCGAAATTCCATGAAACTTTTCAAATTCTTTCAATATGGTATTAGGGATGGTTATGATGCAAGTCCAAGCAAAAACATTTCTCAAAATCAGATTCTATGAAACTTTTTGAAATACTAGTTTCGGTCAAAAATCGTAGAATATTATACACAATTTTATACTAGTTTCGTTCAAAAAATCAAATTAAATCGAGGATTGTTCGAAATGCTACGAAACTTTTCAGATCCTTTCTATATGGTACTAGAGAAGGTTATGATGCAAGTCCAAGCAAAAAAATTTCTCAAAATTAGATTCTATGAAACTTTTTGAAATACTAGTTTCGGTCAAAAATCGTAGTATATTATAAACAATTTATACTATTTTTGGTCAAAAAATCAAATTAAATTGATGATTGTTCGACATTTCATGAAACTTTTCAGATCCTTTCTATATGGTATTAGGGAAGGTTATGATGCAAGTCCAAGCAAAAACATTCCTCAAAATCAGATTCTATGAAACTTTTTGAAATACTAGTTTCGGTAAACAATCGTAGTATATTATACACAATTTATACTAGTTTCGGTCAAAAAATCTAATTAAATCGAGGATTGATCGAAATTCCATGAAACTTTTCAGATCCTTTCTATATGGTATTAGGGAAGGTTATGATGCAAGTCCAAGCAAAATTTTTTCTCAAAATTAGATTCTATGAAACTTTTTGAAATACTAGTTTCGATCAAAAATCGTAGTATATTATACACAATTTATACTATTTTTGGTCAAAAAATCAAATTAAATTGATGATTGTTCGAAATTCCATGAAACTTTTCAGATTCTTTCTATATGGTATTAGGGATGGTTATGATGCAAGTCCAAGCAAAAACATTTCTCAAAATCAGATTCTATGAAACTTTTTGAAATACTAGTTTCGGTCAAAAATCGTAGTATATTATACACAATTTTATACTAGTTTCGTTCAAAAAATCAAATTAAATCGAGGATTGTTCGAAATGCTACGAAACTTTTCAAATCCTTTCTATATGGTATTAGGGAAGTTTATGATGCAAGTCCAAGCAAAAAATTTTCTCAAAATTAGATTCTATGAAACTTTTTGAAATACTAGTTTCGGTCAAAAATCGTAGTATATTATACACAATTTATACTTTTTTTGGTCAAAAAATCAAATTAAATTGATGATTGTTCGAAATTCCATGAAACTTTTCAGATCCTTTCTATATGGTATTAGGGATGGTTATGATGCAAGTCCAAGCAAAAACATTTCTCAAAATCAGATTCTATGAAACTTTTTGAAATACTAGTTTCGGTCAAAAATCGTAGTATATTATACACAATTTATACTATTTTTGGTCAAAAATCAAATTAAATTGATGATTGTTCGAAATTCCATGAAACTTTTCAGATCCTTTCTATATTGTATTAGGGATGGTTATGATGCAAGTCCAAGCAAAAACATTCCTCAAAATCAGATTCTATGAAACTTTTTGAAATACTAGTTTCGGTCAAAAATCGTAGTATATTATACACAATTTTATACTAGTTTCGTTCAAAAAATCAAATTAAATCGAGGATTGTTCGAAATGCTACGAAACGTTTCAGATCCTTTCTATATGGTACTAGAGAAGGTTATGATGCAAGTCCAAGCAAAAAAAATTCTCAAAATTAGATTCTATGAAACTTTTTGAAATACTAGTTTCGGGCAAAAATCGTAGTATATTATACACAATTTATACTATTTTTGGTCAAAAAATCAAATTAAATTGATGATTGTTCGACATTTCATGAAACTTTTCAGATCCTTTCTATATGGTATTAGGGAAGGTTATGATGCAAATCCAAGCAAAAACATTTCTCAAAATCATATTCTATGAAACTTTTTGAAATACTAGTTTCGGTAAACAATCGTAGTATATTATACACAATTTATACTAGTTTCGGTCAAAAAATCTAATTAAATCGAGGATTGTTCGAAATTCCCTGAAACTTTTCAGATCCTTTCTATATGGTATTAGGGAAGGTTATGATGCAAGTCCAAGCAAAAATTTTTCTCAAAATTAGATTCTATGAAACTTTTTGAAATACTAGTTTCGATCAAAAATCGTAGTATATTATACACAATTTATACTATTTTTGGTCAAAAAATCAAATTAAATTGATGATTGTTCGAAATTCCATGAAACTTTTCAGATTCTTTCAATATGGTATTAGGGATGGTTATGATGCAAGTTCAAGCAAAAACATTTCTCAAAATCAGATTCTATGAAACTTTTTGAAATACTAGTTTCGGTCAAAAATCGTAGAATATTATACACAATTTTATACTAGTTTCGTTCAAAAAATCAAATTAAATCGAGGATTGTTCGAAATGCTACGAAACTTTTCAGATCCTTTCTATATGGTACTAGAGAAGGTTATGATGCAAGTCCAAGCAAAAAAATTTCTCAAAATTAGATTCTATGAAACTTTTTGAAATACTAGTTTCGGTCAAAAATCGTAGTATATTATACACAATTTATACTATTTTTGGTCAAAAAATCAAATTAAATTGATGATTGTTCGACATTTCATGAAACTTTTCAGATCCTTTCTATATGGTATTAGGGAAGGTTATGATGCAAGTCCAAGCAAAAACATTTCTCAAAATCAGATTCTATGAAACTTTTTGAAATACTAGTTTCGGTAAACAATCGTAGTATATTATACACAATTTATACTAGTTTCGGTCAAAAAATCTAATTAAATCGAGGATTGATCGAAATTCCATGAAACTTTTCAGATCCTTTCTATATGGTATTAGGGAAGGTTATGATGCAAGTCCAAGGAAAAGTTTTTCTCAAAATTAGATTCTATGAAACTTTTTGAAATACTAGTTTCGATCAAAAATCGTAGTATATTATACACAATTTATACTATTTTTGGTCAAAAAATCAAATTAAATTGATGATTGTTCGAAATTCCATGAAACTTTTCAGATTCTTTCTATATGGTATTAGGGATGGTTATGATGCAAGTCCAAGCAAAAACATTTCTCAAAATCAGATTCTATGAAACTTTTTGAAATACTAGTTTCGGTCAAAAATCGTAGTATATTATACACAATTTTATACTAGTTTCGTTCAAAAAATCAAATTAAATCGAGGATTGTAAGAAATGCTACGAAACTTTTCAAATCCTTTCTATATGGTATTAGGGAAGTTTATGATGCAAGTCCAAGCAAAAAATTTTCTCAAAATTAGATTCTATGAAACTTTTTGAAATACTAGTTTCGGTCAAAAATCGTAGTATATTATACACAATTTATACTTTTTTTGGTCAAAAGATCAAATTAAATTGATGATTGTTCGAAATTCCATGAAACTTTTCAGATCCTTTCTATATGGTATTAGGGATGGTTATGATGCAAGTCCAAGCAAAAACATTTCTCAAAATCAGATTCTATGAAACTTTTTGAAATACTAGTTTCGGTCAAAAATCGTAGTATATTATACACAATTTATACTATTTTTGGTCAAAAATCAAATTAAATTGATGATTGTTCGAAATTCCATGAAACTTTTCAGATCCTTTCTATATTGTATTAGGGATGGTTATGATGCAAGTCCAAGCAAAAACATTTCTCAAAATCAGATTCTATGAAACTTTTTGAAATACTAGTTTCGGTCAAAAATCGTAGTATATTATACACAATTTTATACTAGTTTCGTTCAAAAAATCAAATTAAATCGAGGATTGTTCGAAATGCTACGAAACTTTTCAGATCCTTTCTATATGGTACTAGAGAAGGTTATGATGCAAGTCCAAGCAAAAAAATTTCTCAAAATTAGATTCTATGAAACTTTTTGAAATACTAGTTTCGGGCAAAAATCGTAGTATATTATACACAATTTATACTATTTTTGGTCAAAAAATCAAATTAAATTGATGATTGTTCGACATTTCATGAAACTTTTCTGATCCTTTCTATATGGTATTAGGGAAGGTTATGATGCAAATCCAAGCAAAAACATTTCTCAAAATCAGATTCTATGAAACTTTTTGAAATACTAGTTTCGGTCAAAAATCGTAGAATATTATACACAATTTTATACTAGTTTCGTTCAAAAAATCAAATTAAATCGAGGATTGTTCGAAATGCTACGAAACTTTTCAGATCCTTTCTATATGGTACTAGAGAAGGTTATGATGCAAGTCCAAGCAAAAAAATTTCTCAAAATTAGATTCTATGAAACTTTTTGAAATACTAGTTTCGGTCAAAAATCGTAGTATATTATACACAATTTATACTATTTTTGGTCAAAAAATCAAATTAAATTGATGATTGTTCGACATTTCATGAAACTTTTCAGATCCTTTCTATATGGTATTAGGGAAGGTTATGATGCAAGTCCAAGCAAAAACATTTCTCAAAATCAGATTCTATGAAACTTTTTGAAATACTAGTTTCGGTAAACAATCGTAGTATATTATACACAATTTATACTAGTTTCGGTCAAAAAATCTAATTAAATCGAGGATTGATCGAAATTCCATGAAACTTTTCAGATCCTTTCTATATGGTATTAGGGAAGGTTATGATGCAAGTCCAAGCAAAATTTTTTCTCAAAATTAGATTCTATGAAACTTTTTGAAATACTAGTTTCGATCAAAAATCGTAGTATATTATACACAATTTATACTATTTTTGGTCAAAAAATCAAATTAAATTGATGATTGTTCGAAATTCCATGAAACTTTTCAGATTCTTTCTATATGGTATTAGGGATGGTTATGATGCAAGTCCAAGCAAAAACATTTCTCAAAATCAGATTCTATGAAACTTTTTGAAATACTAGTTTCGGTCAAAAATCGTAGTATATTATACACAATTTTATACTAGTTTCGTTCAAAAAATCAAATTAAATCGAGGATTGTTCGAAATGCTACGAAACTTTTCAAATCCTTTCTATATGGTATTAGGGAAGTTTATGATGCAAGTCCAAGCAAAAAATTTTCTCAAAATTAGATTCTATGAAACTTTTTGAAATACTAGTTTCGGTCAAAAATCGTAGTATATTATACACAATTTATACTTTTTTTGGTCAAAAGATCAAATTAAATTGATGATTGTTCGAAATTCCATGAAACTTTTCAGATCCTTTCTATATGGTATTAGGGATGGTTATGATGCAAGTCCAAGCAAAAACATTTCTCAAAATCAGATTCTATGAAACTTTTTGAAATACTAGTTTCGGTCAAAAATCGTAGTATATTATACACAATTTATACTATTTTTGGTCAAAAATCAAATTAAATTGATGATTGTTCGAAATTCCATGAAACTTTTCAGATCCTTTCTATATTGTATTAGGGATGGTTATGATGCAAGTCCAAGCAAAAACATTTCTCAAAATCAGATTCTATGAAACTTTTTGAAATACTAGTTTCGGTCAAAAATCGTAGTATATTATACACAATTTTATACTAGTTTCGTTCAAAAAATCAAATTAAATCGAGGATTGTTCGAAATGCTACGAAACTTTTCAGATCCTTTCTATATGGTACTAGAGAAGGTTATGATGCAAGTCCAAGCAAAAAAATTTCTCAAAATTAGATTCTATGAAACTTTTTGAAATACTAGTTTCGGGCAAAAATCGTAGTATATTATACACAATTTATACTATTTTTGGTCAAAAAATCAAATTAAATTGATGATTGTTCGACATTTCATGAAACTTTTCTGATCCTTTCTATATGGTATTAGGGAAGGTTATGATGCAAATCCAAGCAAAAACATTTCTCAAAATCAGATTCTATGAAACTTTTTGAAATACTAGTTTCGGTCAAAAATCGTAGTATATTATACACAATTTTATACTAGTTTCGTTCAAAAAATCAAATTAAATCGAGGATTGTTCGAAATGCTACGAAACTTTTCAAATCCTTTCTATATGGTATTAGGGAAGTTTATGATGCAAGTCCAAGCAAAAAATTTTCTCAAAATTAGATTCTATGAAACTTTTTGAAATACTAGTTTCGGTCAAAAATCGTAGTATATTATACACAATTTATACTATTTTTGGTCAAAAAATCAAATTAAATTGATGATTGTTTGAAAATCCATGAAACTTTTCAGATCCTTTCTATATGGTATTAGGGATGGTTATGATGCAAGTCCAAGCAAAAACATTTCTCAAACTCAGATTCTATAAAACTTTTTGAAATACTAGTTTCGGTCAAAAATCGTAGTATATTATACACAATTTTATACTAGTTTCGTTCTAAAAATCAAATTAAATCGAGGATTGTTCGAAATGCTACGAAACTTTTCAGATCCTTTCTCTATGGTACTAGACAAGGTTGTGATGGAAGTCCAAGCAAAAAAAAATCTCAAAATTAGATTCTATGAAAATTTTTGCAATACTAATTTCGTTAAACAATCGTAGTTTATTATACACAATTTATACTTGTTTCGATTAAAAAATCTATTTAAATCAAGGATTGTTCGAAATTGCATGAAACTTTTCAGATCCTTTCTATATGGTATTAGGGAAGGTTGTGATGCAAGTCCAAGCAAAAAAATTTCTCAAAATTAGATTCTATGAAACTTTTTGAAATACTAGTTTCGGTCAAAAATCGTAGTATATTATACACAATTTATACTATTTTTGTCAAAAATCAAATTAAATTGATGATTGTTCGAAATTCCATGAAACTTTTCAGATCCTTTCTATATTGTATTAGGGATGGTTATGATGCAAGTCCAAGCAAAAACATTCCTCAAATTCAGATTCTATGAAACTTTTTGAAATACTAGTTTTGGTCAAAAATCGTAGTATATTATACCCAATTTTATACTAGTTTCGTTCAAAAAATCAAATTAAATCGAGGATTGTTCGAAATGCTACGAAAATTTTCAGATCCTTTCTATATGGTACTAGAGAAGGTTATGATGCAAGTCCAAGCAAAAAAAATTCTCAAAATTAGATTCTATGAAACTTTTTGAAATACTAGTTTCGGTCAAAAATCGTAGTATATTATACACAATTTATACTATTTTAGGTCAAAAAATCAAATTAAATTGATGATTGTTCGACATTTCATGAAACTTTTCAGATCCTTTCTATATGGTATTAGGGAAGGTTATGATGCAAGTCCAAGCAAAAACATTTCTCAAAATCATATTCTATGAAACTTTTTGAAATACTAGTTTCGGTAAACAATCGTAGTATATTATACACAATTTATACTAGTTTCGGTCAAAAAATCTAATTAAATCGAGGATTGTTCGAAATTCCATGAAACTTTTCAGATCCTTTCTATATGGTATTAGGGAAGGTTATGATGCAAGTCCAAGCAAAAATTTTTCTCAAAATTAGATTCTATGAAACTTTTTGAAATACTAGTTTCGATCAAAAATCGTAGTATATTATACACAATTTATACTATTTTTGGTCAAAAAATCAAATTAAATTGATGATTGTTCGAAATTCCATGAAACTTTTCAGATTCTTTCAATATGGTATTAGGGATGGTTATGATGCAAGTCCAAGCAAAAACATTTCTCAAAATCAGATTCTATGAAACTTTTGAAATACTAGTTTCGGTCAAAAATCGTAGTATATTATACACAATTTTATACTAGTTTCGTTCAAAAAATCAAATTAAATCGAGGATTGTTCGAAATGCTACGAAACTTTTCAGATCCTTTCTCTATGGTACTAGACAAGGTTGTGATGGAAGTCCAAGCAAAAAATTTTCTCAAAATTAGATTCTATGAAACTTTTTGAAATACTAGTTTCGGTCAAAAATCGTAGTATATTATACACAATTTATACTTTTTTTGGTCAAAAGATCAAATTAAATTGATGATTGTTCGAAATTCCATGAAACTTTTCAGATCCTTTCTATATGGTATTAGGGAAGGTTATGATGCAAGTCCAAGCAAAAATTTTTCTCAAAATTAGATTCTATGAAACTTTTTGAAATACTAGTTTCGGTCAAAAATCGTAGTATATTATACACAATTTATACTTTTTTTGGTCAAAAGATCAAATTAAATTGATGATTGTTCGAAATTCCATGAAACTTTTCAGATCCTTTCTATATGGTATTAGGGATGGTTATGATGCAAGTCCAAGCAAAAACATTTCTCAAAATCAGATTCTATGAAACTTTTTGAAATACTAGTTTCGGTCAAAAATCGTAGTATATTATACACAATTTATACTATTTTTGGTCAAAAATCAAATTAAATTGATGATTGTTCGAAATTCCATGAAACTTTTCAGATCCTTTCTATATTGTATTAGGGATGGTTATGATGCAAGTCCAAGCAAAAACATTTCTCAAAATCAGATTCTATGAAACTTTTTGAAATACTAGTTTCGGTCAAAAATCGTAGTATATTATACACAATTTTATACTAGTTTCGTTCAAAAAATCAAATTAAATCGAGGATTGTTCGAAATGCTACGAAACTTTTCAGATCCTTTCTATATGGTACTAGAGAAGGTTATCATGCAAGTCCAAGCAAAAAAATTTCTAGAAATTAGATTCTATGAAACTTTTTGAAATACTAGTTTCGGGCAAAAATCGTAGTATATTATACACAATTTATACTATTTTTGGTCAAAAAATCAAATTAAATTGATGATTGTTCGACATTTCATGAAACTTTTCTGATCCTTTCTAAATGGTATTAGGGAAGGTTATGATGCAAATCCAAGCAAAAACATTTCTCAAAATCAGATTCTATGAAACTTTTTGAAATACTAGTTTCGGTCAAAAATCGTAGAATATTATACACAATTTTATACTAGTTTCGTTCAAAAAATCAAATTAAATCGAGGATTGTTCGAAATGCTACGAAACTTTTCAGATCCTTTCTATATGGTACTAGAGAAGGTTATGATGCAAGTCCAAGCAAAAAAATTTCTCAAAATTAGATTCTATGAAACTTTTTGAAATACTAGTTTCGGTCAAAAATCGTAGTATATTATACACAATTTATACTATTTTTGGTCAAAAAATCAAATTAAATTGATGATTGTTCGACATTTCATGAAACTTTTCAGATCCTTTCTATATGGTATTAGGGAAGGTTATGATGCAAGTCCAAGCAAAAACATTTCTCAAAATCAGATTCTATGAAACTTTTTGAAATACTAGTTTCGGTAAACAATCGTAGTATATTATACACAATTTATACTAGTTTCGGTCAAAAAATCTAATTAAATCGAGGATTGATCGAAATTCCATGAAACTTTTCAGATCCTTTCTATATGGTATTAGGGAAGGTTATGATGCAAGTCCAAGCAAAATTTTTTCTCAAAATTAGATTCTATGAAACTTTTTGAAATACTAGTTTCGATCAAAAATCGTAGTATATTATACACAATTTATACTATTTTTGGTCAAAAAATCAAATTAAATTGATGATTGTTCGAAATTCCATGAAACTTTTCAGATTCTTTCTATATGGTATTAGGGATGGTTATGATGCAAGTCCAAGCAAAAACATTTCTCAAAATCAGATTCTATGAAACTTTTTGAAATACTAGTTTCGGTCAAAAATCGTAGTATATTATACACAATTTTATACTAGTTTCGTTCAAAAAATCAAATTAAATCGAGGATTGTTCGAAATGCTACGAAACTTTTCAAATCCTTTCTATATGGTATTAGGGAAGTTTATGATGCAAGTCCAAGCAAAAAATTTTCTCAAAATTAGATTCTATGAAACTTTTTGAAATACTAGTTTCGGTCAAAAATCGTAGTATATTATACACAATTTATACTTTTTTTGGTCAAAAGATCAAATTAAATTGATGATTGTTCGAAATTCCATGAAACTTTTCAGATCCTTTCTATATGGTATTAGGGATGGTTATGATGCAAGTCCAAGCAAAAACATTTCTCAAAATCAGATTCTATGAAACTTTTTGAAATACTAGTTTCGGTCAAAAATCGTAGTATATTATACACAATTTATACTATTTTTGGTCAAAAATCAAATTAAATTGATGATTGTTCGAAATTCCATGAAACTTTTCAGATCCTTTCTATATTGTATTAGGGATGGTTATGATGCAAGTCCAAGCAAAAACATTTCTCAAAATCAGATTCTATGAAACTTTTTGAAATACTAGTTTCGGTCAAAAATCGTAGTATATTATACACAATTTTATACTAGTTTCGTTCAAAAAATCAAATTAAATCGAGGATTGTTCGAAATGCTACGAAACTTTTCAGATCCTTTCTATATGGTACTAGAGAAGGTTATGATGCAAGTCCAAGCAAAAAAATTTCTCAAAATTAGATTCTATGAAACTTTTTGAAATACTAGTTTCGGGCAAAAATCGTAGTATATTATACACAATTTATACTATTTTTGGTCAAAAAATCAAATTAAATTGATGATTGTTCGACATTTCATGAAACTTTTCTGATCCTTTCTATATGGTATTAGGGAAGGTTATGATGCAAATCCAAGCAAAAACATTTCTCAAAATCAGATTCTATGAAACTTTTTGAAATACTAGTTTCGGTCAAAAATCGTAGTATATTATACACAATTTTATACTAGTTTCGTTCAAAAAATCAAATTAAATCGAGGATTGTTCGAAATGCTACGAAACTTTTCAAATCCTTTCTATATGGTATTAGGGAAGTTTATGATGCAAGTCCAAGCAAAAAATTTTCTCAAAATTAGATTCTATGAAACTTTTTGAAATACTAGTTTCGGTCAAAAATCGTAGTATATTATACACAATTTATACTATTTTTGGTCAAAAAATCAAATTAAATTGATGATTGTTTGAAAATCCATGAAACTTTTCAGATCCTTTCTATATGGTATTAGGGATGGTTATGATGCAAGTCCAAGCAAAAACATTTCTCAAACTCAGATTCTATAAAACTTTTTGAAATACTAGTTTCGGTCAAAAATCGTAGTATATTATACACAATTTTATACTAGTTTCGTTCTAAAAATCAAATTAAATCGAGGATTGTTCGAAATGCTACGAAACTTTTCAGATCCTTTCTCTATGGTACTAGACAAGGTTGTGATGGAAGTCCAAGCAAAAAAAAATCTCAAAATTAGATTCTATGAAAATTTTTGCAATACTAATTTCGTTAAACAATCGTAGTTTATTATACACAATTTATACTTGTTTCGATTAAAAAATCTATTTAAATCAAGGATTGTTCGAAATTGCATGAAACTTTTCAGATCCTTTCTATATGGTATTAGGGAAGGTTGTGATGCAAGTCCAAGCAAAAAAATTTCTCAAAATTAGATTCTATGAAACTTTTTGAAATACTAGTTTCGGTCAAAAATCGTAGTATATTATACACAATTTATACTATTTTTGTCAAAAATCAAATTAAATTGATGATTGTTCGAAATTCCATGAAACTTTTCAGATCCTTTCTATATTGTATTAGGGATGGTTATGATGCAAGTCCAAGCAAAAACATTCCTCAAATTCAGATTCTATGAAACTTTTTGAAATACTAGTTTTGGTCAAAAATCGTAGTATATTATACCCAATTTTATACTAGTTTCGTTCAAAAAATCAAATTAAATCGAGGATTGTTCGAAATGCTACGAAAATTTTCAGATCCTTTCTATATGGTACTAGAGAAGGTTATGATGCAAGTCCAAGCAAAAAAAATTCTCAAAATTAGATTCTATGAAACTTTTTGAAATACTAGTTTCGGTCAAAAATCGTAGTATATTATACACAATTTATACTATTTTAGGTCAAAAAATCAAATTAAATTGATGATTGTTCGACATTTCATGAAACTTTTCAGATCCTTTCTAAATGGTATTAGGGAAGGTTATGATGCAAGTCCAAGCAAAAACATTTCTCAAAATCATATTCTATGAAACTTTTTGAAATACTAGTTTCGGTAAACAATCGTAGTATATTATACACAATTTATACTAGTTTCGGTCAAAAAATCTAATTAAATCGAGGATTGTTCGAAATTCCATGAAACTTTTCAGATCCTTTCTATATGGTATTAGGGAAGGTTATGATGCAAGTCCAAGCAAAAATTTTTCTCAAAATTAGATTCTATGAAACTTTTTGAAATACTAGTTTCGATCAAAAATCGTAGTATATTATACACAATTTATACTATTTTTGGTCAAAAAATCAAATTAAATTGATGATTGTTCGAAATTCCATGAAACTTTTCAGATTCTTTCAATATGGTATTAGGGATGGTTATGATGCAAGTCCAAGCAAAAACATTTCTCAAAATCAGATTCTATGAAACTTTTGAAATACTAGTTTCGGTCAAAAATCGTAGTATATTATACACAATTTTATACTAGTTTCGTTCAAAAAATCAAATTAAATCGAGGATTGTTCGAAATGCTACGAAACTTTTCAGATCCTTTCTCTATGGTACTAGACAAGGTTGTGATGGAAGTCCAAGCAAAAAAATTTCTCAAAATTAGATTCTATGAAACTTTTTGAAATACTAGTTTCGGTCAAAAATCGTAGTATATTATACACAATTTATACTTTTTTTGGTCAAAAAATCAAATTAAATTGATGATTGTTCGAAATTTCATGAAACTTTTCAGATCCTTTCTATATGGTATTAGGGATGGTTATGATGCAAGTCCAAGCAAAAACATTTCTCAAAATCAGATTCTATGAAACTTTTTGAAATACTAGTTTCGGTCAAAAATCGTAGTATATTATACACAATTTTATACTAGTTTCGTTCAAAAAATCAAATTAAATCGAGGATTGTTCGAAATGCTACGAAACTTTTCAAATCCTTTCTATATGGTACTAGAGAAGGTTATGATGCAAGTCAAGGCAAAAAAATTTCTCAACATTAGATTCTATGAAATTTTTGAAATACTAGTTTCAGTCAAAAATCGTAGTATATTATACACAATTTGTTCTATTTGTGGTCAAAAAATCAAATTAAATTGATGATAGTTCGAAATTCCATGAAACTTTTCAGATCCTTTCTATATGGTATTATGGATGGTCATGATGCAATTCCAAGCAAAAACATATCTCAAAATCAGATTCTATGAAACTTTTTGAAATACTAGTTTCGGTCAAAAATCGTAGTATATTATACACAATTTTATACTAGTTTCGGTCAAAAAATCAAATTAAATCGAGGATTGTTCGAAATGCTACGAAACTTTTCAAATCCTTTCTATATGGTACTAGAGAAGGTTATGATGCAAGTCCAAGCAAAAAAATTTCTCAAAATTAGATTCTATGAAAATATTTGAAATACTAGTTTCGTTAAACAATTGTAGTATATTATACACAATTTATACTAGTTTCAATTAAAAAAATCTATTTAAATCAAGGATTGTTCGAAATTCCATGAAACTTTTCAGATCCTTTCTATATGGTATTAGGGAAGGTTATGATGCAAGTCCAAGCAAAAAAATTTCTCAAAATTAGATTCTATGAAACTTTTTGAAATACTAGTTTCGGTCAAAAATCGTAGTATATTATACACAATTTATACAATTTTTGGTCAAAAATCAAATTAAATTGATGATTGTTCGAAATTCCATGAAACTTTTCAGATCCTTTCTATATTGTATTAGGGATGGTTATGATGCAAGTCCAAGCAAAAACATTCCTCAAAATCAGATTCTATGAAACTTTTTGAAATACTAGTTTTGGTCAAAAATCGTAGTATATTATACCCAATTTTATACTAGTTTCGTTCAAAAAATCAAATTAAATCAAGGATTGTTCGAAATGCTACGAAACGTTTCAGATCCTTTCTATATGGTACTAGAGAAGGTTATGATGCAAGTCCAAGCAAAAAAAATTCTCAAAATTAGATTCTATGAAACTTTTTGAAATACTAGTTTCGGGCAAAAATCGTAGTATATTATACACAATTTATACTATTTTTGGTCAAAAAATCAAATTAAATTGATGATTGTTCGACATTTCATGAAACTTTTCAGATCCTTTCTATATGGTATTAGGGAAGGTTATGATGCAAATCCAAGCAAAAACATTTCTCAAAATCAGATTCTATGAAACTTTTTGAAATACTAGTTTCGGTAAACAATCATAGTATATTATACACAATTTATACTAGTTTCGGTCAAAAAATCTAATTAAATCGAGGATTGTTCGAAATTCCATGAAACTTTTCAGATCCTTTCTATATGGTATTAGGGAAGGTTATGATGCAAGTCCAAGCAAAATTTTTTCTCAAAATTAGATTCTATGAAACTTTTTGAAATACTAGTTTCGATCAAAAATCGTAGTATATTATACACAATTTATACTATTTTTGGTCAAAAAATCAAATTAAATTGATGATTGTTCGAAATTCCATGAAACTTTTCAGATTCTTTCAATATGGTATTAGGGATGGTTATGATGCAAGTCCAAGCAAAAACATTTCTCAAAATCAGATTCTATGAAAATTTTTGAAATACTAGTTTCGGTCAAAAATCGTAGTATATTATACACAATTTTATACTAGTTTCGTTCAAAAAATCAAATTAAATCGAGGATTGTTCGAAATGCTACGAAACGTTTCAGATCCTTTCTATATGGTACTAGAGAAGGTTATGATGCAAGTCCAAGCAAAAAAAATTCTCAAAATTAGATTCTATGAAACTTTTTGAAATACTAGTTTCGGGCAAAAATCGTAGTATATTATACACAATTTATACTATTTTTGGTCAAAAAATCAAATTAAATTGATGATTGTTCGACATTTCATGAAACTTTTCAGATCCTTTCTATATGGTATTAGGGAAGGTTATGATGCAAATCCAAGCAAAAACATTTCTCAAAATCAGATTCTATGAAACTTTTTGAAATACTAGTTTCGGTAAACAATCATAGTATATTATACACAATTTATACTAGTTTCGGTCAAAAAATCTAATTAAATCGAGGATTGTTCGAAATTCCATGAAACTTTTCAGATCCTTTCTATATGGTATTAGGGAAGGTTATGATGCAAGTCCAAGCAAAATTTTTTCTCAAAATTAGATTCTATGAAACTTTTTGAAATACTAGTTTCGATCAAAAATCGTAGTATATTATACACAATTTATACTATTTTTGGTCAAAAAATCAAATTAAATTGATGATTGTTCGAAATTCCATGAAACTTTTCAGATTCTTTCTATATGGTATTAGGGATGGTTATGATGCAAGTCCAAGCAAAAACATTTCTCAAAATCAGATTCTATGAAACTTTTTGAAATACTAGTTTCGGTCAAAAATCGTAGTATATTATACACAATTTTATACTAGTTTCGTTCAAAAAATCAAATTAAATCGAGGATTGTTCGAAATGCTACGAAACTTTTCAAATCCTTTCTATATGGTATTAGGGAAGTTTATGATGCAAGTCCAAGCAAAAAATTTTCTCAAAATTAGATTCTATGAAACTTTTTGAAATACTAGTTTCGGTCAAAAATCGTAGTATATTATACACAATTTATACTTTTTTTGGTCAAAAAATCAAATTAAATTGATGATTGTTCGAAATTCCATGAAACTTTTCAGATCCTTTCTATATGGTATTAGGGATGGTCATGATGCAATTCCAAGCAAAAACATATCTCAAAATCAGATTCTATGAAACTTTTTGAAATACTAGTTTCGGTCAAAAATCGTAGTATATTATACACAATTTTATACTAGTTTCATTCAAAAAATCAAATTAAATCGAGGATTGTTCGAAATGCTACGAAACTTTTCAAATCCTTTCTATATGGTACTAGAGAAGGTTATGATGCAAGTCCAAGCAAAAAAATTTCTCAAAATTAGATTCTATGAAAATATTTGAAATACTAGTTTCGTTAAACAATTGTAGTATATTATACACAATTTATACTAGTTTCAATTAAAAAAATCTATTTAAATCAAGGATTGTTCGAAATTCCATGAAACTTTTCAGATCCTTTCTATATGGTATTAGGGAAGGTTATGATGCAAGTCCAAGCAAAAAAATTTCTCAAAATTAGATTCTATGAAACTTTTTGAAATACTAGTTTCGGTCAAAAATCGTAGTATATTATACACAATTTATACAATTTTTGGTCAAAAATCAAATTAAATTGATGATTGTTCGAAATTCCATGAAACTTTTCAGATCCTTTCTATATTGTATTAGGGATGGTTATGATGCAAGTCCAAGCAAAAACATTCCTCAAAATCAGATTCTATGAAACTTTTTGAAATACTAGTTTTGGTCAAAAATCGTAGTATATTATACCCAATTTTATACTAGTTTCGTTCAAAAAATCAAATTAAATCAAGGATTGTTCGAAATGCTACGAAACGTTTCAGATCCTTTCTATATGGTACTAGAGAAGGTTATGATGCAAGTCCAAGCAAAAAAAATTCTCAAAATTAGATTCTATGAAACTTTTTGAAATACTAGTTTCGGGCAAAAATCGTAGTATATTATACACAATTTATACTATTTTTGGTCAAAAAATCAAATTAAATTGATGATTGTTCGACATTTCATGAAACTTTTCAGATCCTTTCTATATGGTATTAGGGAAGGTTATGATGCAAATCCAAGCAAAAACATTTCTCAAAATCAGATTCTATGAAACTTTTTGAAATACTAGTTTCGGTAAACAATCATAGTATATTATACACAATTTATACTAGTTTCGGTCAAAAAATCTAATTAAATCGAGGATTGTTCGAAATTCCATGAAACTTTTCAGATCCTTTCTATATGGTATTAGGGAAGGTTATGATGCAAGTCCAAGCAAAATTTTTTCTCAAAATTAGATTCTATGAAACTTTTTGAAATACTAGTTTCGATCAAAAATCGTAGTATATTATACACAATTTATACTATTTTTGGTCAAAAAATCAAATTAAATTGATGATTGTTCGAAATTCCATGAAACTTTTCAGATTCTTTCAATATGGTATTAGGGATGGTTATGATGCAAGTCCAAGCAAAAACATTTCTCAAAATCAGATTCTATGAAAATTTTTGAAATACTAGTTTCGGTCAAAAATCGTAGTATATTATACACAATTTTATACTAGTTTCGTTCAAAAAATCAAATTAAATCGAGGATTGTTCGAAATGCTACGAAACGTTTCAGATCCTTTCTATATGGTACTAGAGAAGGTTATGATGCAAGTCCAAGCAAAAAAAATTCTCAAAATTAGATTCTATGAAACTTTTTGAAATACTAGTTTCGGGCAAAAATCGTAGTATATTATACACAATTTATACTATTTTTGGTCAAAAAATCAAATTAAATTGATGATTGTTCGACATTTCATGAAACTTTTCAGATCCTTTCTATATGGTATTAGGGAAGGTTATGATGCAAATCCAAGCAAAAACATTTCTCAAAATCAGATTCTATGAAACTTTTTGAAATACTAGTTTCGGTAAACAATCATAGTATATTATACACAATTTATACTAGTTTCGGTCAAAAAATCTAATTAAATCGAGGATTGTTCGAAATTCCATGAAACTTTTCAGATCCTTTCTATATGGTATTAGGGAAGGTTATGATGCAAGTCCAAGCAAAATTTTTTCTCAAAATTAGATTCTATGAAACTTTTTGAAATACTAGTTTCGATCAAAAATCGTAGTATATTATACACAATTTATACTATTTTTGGTCAAAAAATCAAATTAAATTGATGATTGTTCGAAATTCCATGAAACTTTTCAGATTCTTTCTATATGGTATTAGGGATGGTTATGATGCAAGTCCAAGCAAAAACATTTCTCAAAATCAGATTCTATGAAACTTTTTGAAATACTAGTTTCGGTCAAAAATCGTAGTATATTATACACAATTTTATACTAGTTTCGTTCAAAAAATCAAATTAAATCGAGGATTGTTCGAAATGCTACGAAACTTTTCAAATCCTTTCTATATGGTATTAGGGAAGTTTATGATGCAAGTCCAAGCAAAAAATTTTCTCAAAATTAGATTCTATGAAACTTTTTGAAATACTAGTTTCGGTCAAAAATCGTAGTATATTATACACAATTTATACTTTTTTTGGTCAAAAAATCAAATTAAATTGATGATTGTTCGAAATTCCATGAAACTTTTCAGATCCTTTCTATATGGTATTAGGGATGGTTATGATGCAAGTCCAAGCAAAAACATTTCTCAAAATCAGATTCTATGAAACTTTTTGAAATACTAGTTTCGGTCAAAAATCGTAGTATATTATACACAATTTTATACTAGTTTCATTCAAAAAATCAAATTAAATCGAGGATTGTTCGAAATGCTACGAAACTTTTCAAATCCTTTCTATATGGTACTAGAGAAGGTTATGATGCAAGTCCAAGCAAAAAAATTTCTCAAAATTAGATTCTATGAAAATATTTGAAATACTAGTTTCGTTAAACAATTGTAGTATATTATACACAATTTATACTAGTTTCAATTAAAAAAATCTATTTAAATCAAGGATTGTTCGAAATTCCATGAAACTTTTCAGATCCTTTCTATATGGTATTAGGGAAGGTTATGATGCAAGTCCAAGCAAAAAAATTTCTCAAAATTAGATTCTATGAAACTTTTTGAAATACTAGTTTCGGTCAAAAATCGTAGTATATTATACACAATTTATACAATTTTTGGTCAAAAATCAAATTAAATTGATGATTGTTCGAAATTCCATGAAACTTTTCAGATCCTTTCTATATTGTATTAGGGATGGTTATGATGCAAGTCCAAGCAAAAACATTCCTCAAAATCAGATTCTATGAAACTTTTTGAAATACTAGTTTTGGTCAAAAATCGTAGTATATTATACCCAATTTTATACTAGTTTCGTTCAAAAAATCAAATTAAATCAAGGATTGTTCGAAATGCTACGAAACGTTTCAGATCCTTTCTATATGGTACTAGAGAAGGTTATGATGCAAGTCCAAGCAAAAAAAATTCTCAAAATTAGATTCTATGAAACTTTTTGAAATACTAGTTTCGGGCAAAAATCGTAGTATATTATACACAATTTATACTATTTTTGGTCAAAAAATCAAATTAAATTGATGATTGTTCGACATTTCATGAAACTTTTCAGATCCTTTCTATATGGTATTAGGGAAGGTTATGATGCAAATCCAAGCAAAAACATTTCTCAAAATCAGATTCTATGAAACTTTTTGAAATACTAGTTTCGGTAAACAATCGTAGTATATTATACACAATTTATACTAGTTTCGGTCAAAAAATCTAATTAAATCGAGGATTGTTCGAAATTCCATGAAACTTTTCAGATCCTTTCTATATGGTATTAGGGAAGGTTATGATGCAAGTCCAAGCAAAATTTTTTCTCAAAATTAGATTCTATGAAACTTTTTGAAATACTAGTTTCGATCAAAAATCGTAGTATATTATACACAATTTATACTATTTTTGGTCAAAAAATCAAATTAAATTGATGATTGTTCGAAATTCCATGAAACTTTTCAGATTCTTTCAATATGGTATTAGGGATGGTTATGATGCAAGTCCAAGCAAAAACATTTCTCAAAATCAGATTCTATGAAACTTTTTGAAATACTAGTTTCGGTCAAAAATCGTAGTATATTATACACAATTTTATACTAGTTTCGTTCAAAAAATCAAATTAAATCGAGGATTGTTCGAAATGCTACGAAACTTTTCAGATCCTTTCTATATGGTACTAGAGAAGGTTATGATGCAAGTCCAAGCAAAAAAATTTCTCAAAATTAGATTCTATGAAACTTTTTGAAATACTAGTTTCGGTCAAAAATCGTAGTATATTATACACAATTTATACTATTTTTGGTCAAAAAATCAAATTAAATTGATGATTGTTCGACATTTCATGAAACTTTTCAGATCCTTTCTATATGGTATTAGGGAAGGTTATGATGCAAGTCCAAGCAAAAACATTTCTCAAAATCAGATTCTATGAAACTTTTTGAAATACTAGTTTCGGTAAACAATCGTAGTATATTATACACAATTTATACTAGTTTCGGTCAAAAAATCTAATTAAATCGAGGATTGATCGAAATTCCATGAAACTTTTCAGATCCTTTCTATATGGTATTAGGGAAGGTTATGATGCAAGTCCAAGCAAAATTTTTTCTCAAAATTAGATTCTATGAAACTTTTTGAAATACTAGTTTCGATCAAAAATCGTAGTATATTATACACAATTTATACTATTTTTGGTCAAAAAATCAAATTAAATTGATGATTGTTCGAAATTCCATGAAACTTTTCAGATTCTTTCTATATGGTATTAGGGATGGTTATGATGCAAGTCCAAGCAAAAACATTTCTCAAAATCAGATTCTATGAAACTTTTTGAAATACTAGTTTCGGTCAAAAATCGTAGTATATTATACACAATTTTATACTAGTTTCGTTCAAAAAATCAAATTAAATCGAGGATTGTTCGAAATGCTACGAAACTTTTCAAATCCTTTCTATATGGTATTAGGGAAGTTTATGATGCAAGTCCAAGCAAAAATTTTTCTCAAAATTAGATTCTATGAAACTTTTTGAAATACTAGTTTCGGTCAAAAATCGTAGTATATTATACACAATTTATACTTTTTTTGGTCAAAAAATCAAATTAAATTGATGATTGTTCGAAATTCCATGAAACTTTTCAGATCCTTTCTATATGGTATTAGGGATGGTTATGATGCAAGTCCAAGCAAAAACATTTCTCAAAATCAGATTCTATGAAACTTTTTGAAATACTAGTTTCGGTCAAAAATCGTAGTATATTATACACAATTTTATACTAGTTTCATTCAAAAAATCAAATTAAATCGAGGATTGTTCGAAATGCTACGAAACTTTTCAAATCCTTTCTATATGGTATTAGGGAAGTTTATGATGCAAGTCCAAGCAAAAAATTTTCTCAAAATTAGATTCTATGAAACTTTTTGAAATACTAGTTTCGGTCAAAAATCGTAGTATATTATACACAATTTATACTTTTTTTGGTCAAAAAATCAAATTAAATTGATGATTGTTCGAAATTCCATGAAACTTTTCAGATCCTTTCTATATGGTATTAGGGATGGTTATGATGCAAGTCCAAGCAAAAACATTTCTCAAAATCAGATTCTATGAAACTTTTTGAAATACTAGTTTCGGTCAAAAATCGTAGTATATTATACACAATTTTATACTAGTTTCATTCAAAAAATCAAATTAAATCGAGGATTGTTCGAAATGCTACGAAACTTTTCAAATCCTTTCTATATGGTACTAGAGAAGGTTATGATGCAAGTCCAAGCAAAAAAATTTCTCAAAATTAGATTCTATGAAATTTTTGAAATACTAGTTTCAGTCAAAAATCGTAGTATATTATACATAATTTGTTCTATTTGTGGTCAAAAAATCAAATTAAATTGATGATTGTTCGAAATTCCATGAAACTTTTCAGATCCTTTCTATATGGTATTATGGATGGTTATGATGCAAGTCCAAGCAAAAACATATCTCAAAATCAGATTCTATGAAACTTTTTGAAATACTAGTTTCGTTCAAAAATCGTAGTATATTATACACAATTTTATACTAGTTTCGTTCAAAAAATCAAATTAAATCGAGGATTGTTCGAAATGCTACGAAACTTTTCAAATCCTTTCTATATGGTATTAGGGAAGTTTATGATGCAAGTCCAAGCAAAAAATTTTCTCAAAATTAGATTCTATGAAACTTTTTGAAATACTAGTTTCGGTCAAAAATCGTAGTATATTATACACAATTTATACTTTTTTTGGTCAAAAAATCAAATTAAATTGATGATTGTTCGAAATTCCATGAAACTTTTCAGATCCTTTCTATATGGTATTAGGGATGGTTATGATGCAAGTCCAAGCAAAAACATTTCTCAAAATCAGATTCTATGAAACTTTTTGAAATACTAGTTTCGGTCAAAAATCGTAGTATATTATACACAATTTTATACTAGTTTCATTCAAAAAATCAAATTAAATCGAGGATTGTTCGAAATGCTACGAAACTTTTCAAATCCTTTCTATATGGTACTAGAGAAGGTTATGATGCAAGTCCAAGCAAAAAAATTTCTCAAAATTAGATTCTATGAAATTTTTGAAATACTAGTTTCAGTCAAAAATCGTAGTATATTATACATAATTTGTTCTATTTGTGGTCAAAAAATCAAATTAAATTGATGATTGTTCGAAATTCCATGAAACTTTTCAGATCCTTTCTATATGGTATTATGGATGGTTATGATGCAAGTCCAAGCAAAAACATATCTCAAAATCAGATTCTATGAAACTTTTTGAAATACTAGTTTCGTTCAAAAATCGTAGTATATTATACACAATTTTATACTAGTTTCGGTCAAAAAATCAAATTAAATCGAGGATTGTTCGAAATGCTACGAAACTTTTCAAATCCTTTCTATATGGTACTAGAGAAGGTTATGATGCAAGTCCAAGCAAAAAAATTTCTCAAAATTAGATTCTATGAAAATATTTGAAATACTAGTTTCGTTAAACAATTGTAGTATATTATACACAATTTATACTAGTTTCAATTAAAAAAATCTATTTAAATCAAGGATTGTTCGAAATTCCATGAAACTTTTCAGATCCTTTCTATATGGTATTAGGGAAGGTTATGATGCAAGTCCAAGCAAAAAAAATTCTCAAAATTAGATTCTATGAAACTTTTTGAAATACTAGTTTCGGTCAAAAATCGTAGTATATTATACACAATTTATACAATTTTTGGTCAAAAATCAAATTAAATTGATGATTGTTCGAAATTCCATGAAACTTTTCAGATCCTTTCTATATTGTATTAGGGATGGTTATGATGCAAGTCCAAGCAAAAACATTCCTCAAAATCAGATTCTATGAAACTTTTTGAAATACTAGTTTCGGTCAAAAATCGTAGTATATTATACACAATTTTATACTAGTTTCATTCAAAAAATCAAATTAAATCGAGGATTGTTCGAAATGCTACGAAACTTTTCAAATCCTTTCTATATGGTACTAGAGAAGGTTATGATGCAAGTCCAAGCAAAAAAATTTCTCAAAATTAGATTCTATGAAAATATTTGAAATACTAGTTTCGTTAAACAATTGTAGTATATTATACACAATTTATACTAGTTTCAATTAAAAAAATCTATTTAAATCAAGGATTGTTCGAAATTCCATGAAACTTTTCAGATCCTTTCTATATGGTATTAGGGAAGGTTATGATGCAAGTCCAAGCAAAAAAATTTCTCAAAATTAGATTCTATGAAACTTTTTGAAATACTAGTTTCGGTCAAAAATCGTAGTATATTATACACAATTTATACAATTTTTGGTCAAAAATCAAATTAAATTGATGATTGTTCGAAATTCCATGAAACTTTTCAGATCCTTTCTATATTGTATTAGGGATGGTTATGATGCAAGTCCAAGCAAAAACATTCCTCAAAATCAGATTCTATGAAACTTTTTGAAATACTAGTTTTGGTCAAAAATCGTAGTATATTATACCCAATTTTATACTAGTTTCGTTCAAAAAATCAAATTAAATCAAGGATTGTTCGAAATGCTACGAAACGTTTCAGATCCTTTCTATATGGTACTAGAGAAGGTTATGATGCAAGTCCAAGCAAAAAAAATTCTCAAAATTAGATTCTATGAAACTTTTTGAAATACTAGTTTCGGGCAAAAATCGTAGTATATTATACACAATTTATACTATTTTTGGTCAAAAAATCAAATTAAATTGATGATTGTTCGACATTTCATGAAACTTTTCAGATCCTTTCTATATGGTATTAGGGAAGGTTATGATGCAAATCCAAGCAAAAACATTTCTCAAAATCAGATTCTATGAAACTTTTTGAAATACTAGTTTCGGTAAACAATCGTAGTATATTATACACAATTTATACTAGTTTCGGTCAAAAAATCTAATTAAATCGAGGATTGTTCGAAATTCCATGAAACTTTTCAGATCCTTTCTATATGGTATTAGGGAAGGTTATGATGCAAGTCCAAGCAAAATTTTTTCTCAAAATTAGATTCTATGAAACTTTTTGAAATACTAGTTTCGATCAAAAATCGTAGTATATTATACACAATTTATACTATTTTTGGTCAAAAAATCAAATTAAATTGATGATTGTTCGAAATTCCATGAAACTTTTCAGATTCTTTCAATATGGTATTAGGGATGGTTATGATGCAAGTCCAAGCAAAAACATTTCTCAAAATCAGATTCTATGAAACTTTTTGAAATACTAGTTTCGGTCAAAAATCGTAGTATATTATACACAATTTTATACTAGTTTCGTTCAAAAAATCAAATTAAATCGAGGATTGTTCGAAATGCTACGAAACTTTTCAGATCCTTTCTATATGGTACTAGAGAAGGTTATGATGCAAGTCCAAGCAAAAAAATTTCTCAAAATTAGATTCTATGAAACTTTTTGAAATACTAGTTTCGGTCAAAAATCGTAGTATATTATACACAATTTATACTATTTTTGGTCAAAAAATCAAATTAAATTGATGATTGTTCGACATTTCATGAAACTTTTCAGATCCTTTCTATATGGTATTAGGGAAGGTTATGATGCAAGTCCAAGCAAAAACATTTCTCAAAATCAGATTCTATGAAACTTTTTGAAATACTAGTTTCGGTAAACAATCGTAGTATATTATACACAATTTATACTAGTTTCGGTCAAAAAATCTAATTAAATCGAGGATTGATCGAAATTCCATGAAACTTTTCAGATCCTTTCTATATGGTATTAGGGAAGGTTATGATGCAAGTCCAAGCAAAATTTTTTCTCAAAATTAGATTCTATGAAACTTTTTGAAATACTAGTTTCGATCAAAAATCGTAGTATATTATACACAATTTATACTATTTTTGGTCAAAAAATCAAATTAAATTGATGATTGTTCGAAATTCCATGAAACTTTTCAGATTCTTTCTATATGGTATTAGGGATGGTTATGATGCAAGTCCAAGCAAAAACATTTCTCAAAATCAGATTCTATGAAACTTTTTGAAATACTAGTTTCGGTCAAAAATCGTAGTATATTATACACAATTTTATACTAGTTTCGTTCAAAAAATCAAATTAAATCGAGGATTGTTCGAAATGCTACGAAACTTTTCAAATCCTTTCTATATGGTATTAGGGAAGTTTATGATGCAAGTCCAAGCAAAAAATTTTCTCAAAATTAGATTCTATGAAACTTTTTGAAATACTAGTTTCGGTCAAAAATCGTAGTATATTATACACAATTTATACTTTTTTTGGTCAAAAAATCAAATTAAATTGATGATTGTTCGAAATTCCATGAAACTTTTCAGATCCTTTCTATATGGTATTAGGGATGGTTATGATGCAAGTCCAAGCAAAAACATTTCTCAAAATCAGATTCTATGAAACTTTTTGAAATACTAGTTTCGGTCAAAAATCGTAGTATATTATACACAATTTTATACTAGTTTCATTCAAAAAATCAAATTAAATCGAGGATTGTTCGAAATGCTACGAAACTTTTCAAATCCTTTCTATATGGTATTAGGGAAGTTTATGATGCAAGTCCAAGCAAAAAATTTTCTCAAAATTAGATTCTATGAAACTTTTTGAAATACTAGTTTCGGTCAAAAATCGTAGTATATTATACACAATTTATACTTTTTTTGGTCAAAAAATCAAATTAAATTGATGATTGTTCGAAATTCCATGAAACTTTTCAGATCCTTTCTATATGGTATTAGGGATGGTTATGATGCAAGTCCAAGCAAAAACATTTCTCAAAATCAGATTCTATGAAACTTTTTGAAATACTAGTTTCGGTCAAAAATCGTAGTATATTATACACAATTTTATACTAGTTTCATTCAAAAAATCAAATTAAATCGAGGATTGTTCGAAATGCTACGAAACTTTTCAAATCCTTTCTATATGGTACTAGAGAAGGTTATGATGCAAGTCCAAGCAAAAAAATTTCTCAAAATTAGATTCTATGAAATTTTTGAAATACTAGTTTCAGTCAAAAATCGTAGTATATTATACATAATTTGTTCTATTTGTGGTCAAAAAATCAAATTAAATTGATGATTGTTCGAAATTCCATGAAACTTTTCAGATCCTTTCTATATGGTATTATGGATGGTTATGATGCAAGTCCAAGCAAAAACATATCTCAAAATCAGATTCTATGAAACTTTTTGAAATACTAGTTTCGTTCAAAAATCGTAGTATATTATACACAATTTTATACTAGTTTCGTTCAAAAAATCAAATTAAATCGAGGATTGTTCGAAATGCTACGAAACTTTTCAAATCCTTTCTATATGGTATTAGGGAAGTTTATGATGCAAGTCCAAGCAAAAAATTTTCTCAAAATTAGATTCTATGAAACTTTTTGAAATACTAGTTTCGGTCAAAAATCGTAGTATATTATACACAATTTATACTTTTTTTGGTCAAAAAATCAAATTAAATTGATGATTGTTCGAAATTCCATGAAACTTTTCAGATCCTTTCTATATGGTATTAGGGATGGTTATGATGCAAGTCCAAGCAAAAACATTTCTCAAAATCAGATTCTATGAAACTTTTTGAAATACTAGTTTCGGTCAAAAATCGTAGTATATTATACACAATTTTATACTAGTTTCATTCAAAAAATCAAATTAAATCGAGGATTGTTCGAAATGCTACGAAACTTTTCAAATCCTTTCTATATGGTACTAGAGAAGGTTATGATGCAAGTCCAAGCAAAAAAATTTCTCAAAATTAGATTCTATGAAATTTTTGAAATACTAGTTTCAGTCAAAAATCGTAGTATATTATACATAATTTGTTCTATTTGTGGTCAAAAAATCAAATTAAATTGATGATTGTTCGAAATTCCATGAAACTTTTCAGATCCTTTCTATATGGTATTATGGATGGTTATGATGCAAGTCCAAGCAAAAACATATCTCAAAATCAGATTCTATGAAACTTTTTGAAATACTAGTTTCGTTCAAAAATCGTAGTATATTATACACAATTTTATACTAGTTTCGGTCAAAAAATCAAATTAAATCGAGGATTGTTCGAAATGCTACGAAACTTTTCAAATCCTTTCTATATGGTACTAGAGAAGGTTATGATGCAAGTCCAAGCAAAAAAATTTCTCAAAATTAGATTCTATGAAAATATTTGAAATACTAGTTTCGTTAAACAATTGTAGTATATTATACACAATTTATACTAGTTTCAATTAAAAAAATCTATTTAAATCAAGGATTGTTCGAAATTCCATGAAACTTTTCAGATCCTTTCTATATGGTATTAGGGAAGGTTATGATGCAAGTCCAAGCAAAAAAAATTCTCAAAATTAGATTCTATGAAACTTTTTGAAATACTAGTTTCGGTCAAAAATCGTAGTATATTATACACAATTTATACAATTTTTGGTCAAAAATCAAATTAAATTGATGATTGTTCGAAATTCCATGAAACTTTTCAGATCCTTTCTATATTGTATTAGGGATGGTTATGATGCAAGTCCAAGCAAAAACATTCCTCAAAATCAGATTCTATGAAACTTTTTGAAATACTAGTTTCGGTCAAAAATCGTAGTATATTATACACAATTTTATACTAGTTTCGTTCAAAAAATCAAATTAAATCGAGGATTGTTCGAAATGCTACGAAACTTTTCAAATCCTTTCTATATGGTATTAGGGAAGTTTATGATGCAAGTCCAAGCAAAAAATTTTCTCAAAATTAGATTCTATGAAACTTTTTGAAATACTAGTTTCGGTCAAAAATCGTAGTATATTATACACAATTTATACTTTTTTTGGTCAAAAAATCAAATTAAATTGATGATTGTTCGAAATTCCATGAAACTTTTCAGATCCTTTCTATATGGTATTAGGGATGGTTATGATGCAAGTCCTAGCAAAAACATTTCTCAAAATCAGATTCTATGAAACTTTTTGAAATACTAGTTTCGGTCAAAAATCGTAGTATATTATACACAATTTTATACTAGTTTCATTCAAAAAATCTAATTAAATCGAGGATTGTTCGAAATTCTACGAAACTTTTCAGATCCTTTCTATATGGTACTAGAGAAGGTTATGATGCAAGTCCAAGCAAAAAAATTTCTCAAAATTAGATTCTATGAAATTTTTGAAATACTAGTTTCAGTCAAAAATCGTAGTATATTATACATAATTTGTTCTATTTGTGGTCAAAAAATCAAATTAAATTGATGATTGTTCGAAATTCCATGAAACTTTTCAGATCCTTTCTATATGGTATTATGGATGGTTATGATGCAAGTCCAAGCAAAAACATATCTCAAAATCAGATTCTATGAAACTTTTTGAAATACTAGTTTCGTTCAAAAATCGTAGTATATTATACACAATTTTATACTAGTTTCGTTCAAAAAATCAAATTAAATCGAGGATTGTTCGAAATGCTACGAAACTTTTCAAATCCTTTCTATATGGTATTAGGGAAGTTTATGATGCAAGTCCAAGCAAAAAATTTTCTCAAAATTAGATTCTATGAAACTTTTTGAAATACTAGTTTCGGTCAAAAATCGTAGTATATTATACACAATTTATACTTTTTTTGGTCAAAAAATCAAATTAAATTGATGATTGTTCGAAATTCCATGAAACTTTTCAGATCCTTTCTATATGGTATTAGGGATGGTTATGATGCAAGTCCAAGCAAAAAGATTTCTCAAAATCAGATTCTATGAAACTTTTTTAAATACTAGTTTCGGTCAAAAATCGTAGTATATTATACACAATTTTATACTAGTTTCATTCAAAAAATCTAATTAAATCGAGGATTGTTCGAAATGCTACGAAACTTTTCAGATCCTTTCTATATGGTACTAGAGAAGGTTATGATGCAAGTCCAAGCAAAAAAATTTCTCAAAATTAGATTCTATGAAATTTTTGAAATACTAGTTTCAGTCAAAAATCGTAGTATATTATACATAATTTGTTCTATTTGTGGTCAAAAAATCAAATTAAATTGATGATTGTTCGAAATTCCATGAAACTTTTCAGATCCTTTCTATATGGTATTATGGATGGTTATGATGCAAGTCCAAGCAAAAACATATCTCAAAATCAGATTCTATGAAACTTTTTGAAATACTAGTTTCGTTCAAAAATCGTAGTATATTATACACAATTTTATACTAGTTTCGTTCAAAAAATCAAATTAAATCGAGGATTGTTCGAAATGCTACGAAACTTTTCAAATCCTTTCTATATGGTATTAGGGAAGTTTATGATGCAAGTCCAAGCAAAAAATTTTCTCAAAATTAGATTCTATGAAACTTTTTGAAATACTAGTTTCGGTCAAAAATCGTAGTATATTATACACAATTTATACTTTTTTTGGTCAAAAAATCAAATTAAATTGATGATTGTTCGAAATTCCATGAAACTTTTCAGATCCTTTCTATATGGTATTAGGGATGGTTATGATGCAAGTCCAAGCAAAAACATTTCTCAAAATCAGATTCTATGAAACTTTTTGAAATACTAGTTTCGGTCAAAAAACGTAGTATATTATACACAATTTTATACTAGTTTCATTCAAAAAATCAAATTAAATCGAGGATTGTTCGAAATGCTACGAAACTTTTCAAATCCTTTCTATATGGTACTAGAGAAGGTTATGATGCAAGTCCAAGCAAAAAAATTTCTCAAAATTAGATTCTATGAAATTTTTGAAATACTAGTTTCAGTCAAAAATCGTAGTATATTATACATAATTTGTTCTATTTGTGGTCAAAAAATCAAATTAAATTGATGATTGTTCGAAATTCCATGAAACTTTTCAGATCCTTTCTATATGGTATTATGGATGGTTATGATGCAAGTCCAAGCAAAAACATATCTCAAAATCAGATTCTATGAAACTTTTTGAAATACTAGTTTCGTTCAAAAATCGTAGTATATTATACACAATTTTATACTAGTTTCGGTCAAAAAATCAAATTAAATCGAGGATTGTTCGAAATGCTACGAAACTTTTCAAATCCTTTCTATATGGTACTAGAGAAGGTTATGATGCAAGTCCAAGCAAAAAAATTTCTCAAAATTAGATTCTATGAAAATATTTGAAATACTAGTTTCGTTAAACAATTGTAGTATATTATACACAATTTATACTAGTTTCAATTAAAAAAATCTATTTAAATCAAGGATTGTTCGAAATTCCATGAAACTTTTCAGATCCTTTCTATATGGTATTAGGGAAGGTTATGATGCAAGTCCAAGCAAAAAAATTTCTCAAAATTAGATTCTATGAAATTTTTGAAATACTAGTTTCAGTCAAAAATCGTAGTATATTATACACAATTTATACTATTTTTGGTCAAAAATCAAATTAAATTGATGATTGTTCGAAATTCCATGAAACTTTTCAGATCCTTTCTATATTGTATTAGGGATGGTTATGATGCAAGTCCAAGCAAAAACATTTCTCAAAATCAGATTCAATGAAACTATTTGAAATACTAGTTTCGGTCAAAAATCGTAGTATATTATACACAATTTTATACTAGTTTCGTTCAAAAAATCAAATTAAATCAAGGATTGTTCGAAATGCTACGAAACTTTTCAGATCCTTTCTATATGGTACTAGAGAAGGTTATGATGCATGTCCAAGCAAAAAAATTTCTCAAAATTAGATTCTATGAAACTTTTTGAAATACTAGTTTCGGGCAAAAATCGTAGTATATTATACACAATTTATACTATTTTTGGTCAAAAAATCAAATTAAATTGATGATTGTTCGACATTTCATGAAACTTTTCTGATCCTTTCTATATGGTATTAGGGAAGGTTATGATGCAAATCCAAGCAAAAACATTTCTCAAAATCAGATTCTATGAAACTTTTTGAAATACTAGTTTCGGTAAACAATCGTAGTATATTATACACAATTTATACTAGTTTCGGTCAAAAAATCTAATTAAATCGAGGATTGTTCGAAATTCCATGAAACATTTCAGATCCTTTCTATATGGTATTAGGGAAGGTTATGATGCAAGTCCAAGCAAAAAATTTTCTCAAAATTAGATTCTATGAAACTTTTTGAAATACTAGTTTCGATCAAAAATCGTAGTATATTATACACAATTTATACTATTTTTGGTCAAAAAATCAAATTAAATTGATGATTGTTTGAAAATCCATGAAACTTTTCAGATCCTTTCTATATGGTATTAGGGATGGTTATGATGCAAGTCCAAGCAAAAACATTTCTCAAACTCAGATTCTATAAAACCTTTTGAAATACTAGTTTCGGTCAAAAAGCGTAGTATATTATACACAATTTTATACTAGTTTCGTTCAAAAAATCAAATTAAATCGAGGATTGTTCGAAATGCTACGAAACTTTTCAGATCCTTTCTCTATGCTACAAGACAAGGTTGTTATGGAAGTCCAAGCAAAAAAAAATCTAAAAATTAGATTCTATGAAATTTTAGAAATACTAGTTTCAGTCAAAAATCGTAGTATATTATACATAATTTGTTCTATTTGTGGTCAAAAAATTAAATTAAATTGATGATTGTTCGAAATTCCATGAAACTTTTCAGATCCTTTCTATATGGTATTATGGATGGTTATGATGCAAGTCCAAGCAAAAACATATCTCAAAATCAGATTCTATGAAACTTTTTGAAATACTAGTTTCGGTCAAAAATCGTAGTATATTATACACAATTTTATACTAGTTTCGGTCAAAAAATCAAATTAAATCGAAGATTGTTCGAAATGCTACGAAACTTTTCAAATCCTTTCTATATGGTACTAGAGAAGGTTATGATGCAAATCCAAGCAAAAAAATTTCTCAAAATTAGATTCTATGAAAATATTTGAAATACTAGTTTCGTTAAACAATTGTAGTATATTATACACAATTTATACTAGTTTCAATTAAAAAAATCTATTTAAATCAAGGATTGTTCGAAATTCCATGAAACTTTTCAGATCCTTTCTATATGGTATTAGGGAAGGTTATGATGCAAGTCCAAGCAAAAAAATTTCTCAAAATTAGATTCTATGGAACTTTTTGAAATACTAGTTTCAGTCAAAAATCGTAGTATATTATACACAATTTATTCTATTTTTGGTCAAAAATCAAATTAAATTGATGATTGTTCGAAATTCCATGAAACTTTTCAGATCCTTTCTATATTGTATTAGGGATGGTTATGATGCAAGTCCAAGCAAAAACATTTCTCAAAATCAGATTCTATGAAACTTTTTGAAATACTAGTTTCGGTCAAAAATCGTAGTATATTATACACAATTTTATACTAGTTTCGTTCAAAAAATCAAATTAAATCAAGGATTGTTCGAAATGCTACGAAACTTTTCAGATCCTTTCTATATGGTACTAGAGAAGGTTATGATGCAAGTCCAAGCAAAAAAATTTCTCAAAATTAGATTCTATGAAACTTTTTGAAATACTAGTTTCGGGCAAAAATCGTAGTATATTATACACAATTTATACTATTTTTGGTCAAAAAATCAAATTAAATTGATGATTGTTCGACATTTCATGAAACTTTTCTGATCCTTTCTATATGGTATTAGGGAAGGTTATGATGCAAATCCAAGCAAAAACATTTCTCAAAATCAGATTCTATGAAACTTTTTGAAATACTAGTTTCGGTAAACAATCGTAGTATATTATACACAATTTATACTAGTTTCGGTCAAAAAATCTAATTAAATCGAGGATTGTTCGAAATTCCATGAAACATTTCAGATCCTTTCTATATGGTATTAGGGAAGGTTATGATGCAAGTCCAAGCAAAAAATTTTCTCAAAATTAGATTCTATGAAACTTTTTGAAATACTAGTTTCGATCAAAAATCGTAGTATATTATACACAATTTATACTATTTTTGGTCAAAAAATCAAATTAAATTGATGATTGTTTGAAAATCCATGAAACTTTTCAGATCCTTTCTATATGGTATTAGGGATGGTTATGATGCAAGTCCAAGCAAAAACATTTCTCAAACTCAGATTCTATAAAACTTTTTGAAATACTAGTTTCGGTCAAAAATCGTAGTATATTATACACAATTTTATACTAGTTTCGTTCAAAAAATCAAATTAAATCGAGGATTGTTCGAAATGCTACGAAACTTTTCAGATCCTTTCTCTATGGTACAAGACAAGGTTGTGATGGAAGTCCAAGCAAAAAAAAATCTCAAAATTAGATTCTATGAAAATTTTTGCAATACTAATTTCGTTAAACAATCGTAGTTTATTATACACAATTTATACTTGTTTCGATTAAAAAATCTATTTAAATCAAGGATTGTTCGAAATTCCATGAAACTTTTCAGATCCTTTCTATATGGTATTAGGGAAGGTTATGATGCAAGTCCAAGCAAAAAAATTTCTCAAAATTAGATTCTATGAAACTTTTTGAAATACTAGTTTCGGTCAAAAATCGTAGTATATTATACACAATTTATACTATTTTTGGTCAAAAATCAAATTAAATTGATGATTGTTCGAAATTCCATGAAACTTTTCAGATCCTTTCTATATTGTATTAGGGATGGTTATGATGCAAGTC
Organism: Lathyrus aphaca; assembly: GCA_963966055.1. Lineage (NCBI taxonomy): Eukaryota > Viridiplantae > Streptophyta > Magnoliopsida > Fabales > Fabaceae > Lathyrus > Lathyrus aphaca. The sequence continues at coordinate 35,610,300 of OZ014523.1, forward strand.
CAAGCAAAAACATTCCTCAAAATCAGATTCTATGAAACTTTTTGAAATACTAGTTTTGGTCAAAAATCGTAGTATATTATACCCAATTTTATACTAGTTTCGTTCAAAAAATCAAATTAAATCGAGGATTGTTCGAAATGCTACGAAACTTTTCAAATCCTTTCTATATGGTATTAGGGAAGTTTATGATGCAAGTCCAAGCAAAAAATTTTCTCAAAATTAGATTCTATGAAACTTTTTGAAATACTAGTTTCGGTCAAAAATCGTAGTATATTATACACAATTTATACTTTTTTTGGTCAAAAAATCAAATTAAATTGATGATTGTTCGAAATTCCATGAAACTTTTCAGATCCTTTCTATATGGTATTAGGGATGGTTATGATGCAAGTCCAAGCAAAAACATTTCTCAAAATCAGATTCTATGAAACTTTTTGAAATACTAGTTTCGGTCAAAAATCGTAGTATATTATACACAATTTTATACTAGTTTCATTCAAAAACTCAAATTAAATCGAGGATTGTTCGAAATGCTACGAAACTTTTCAAATCCTTTCTATATGGTACTAGAGAAGGTTATGATGCAAGTCCAAGCAAAAAAATTTCTCAAAATTAGATTCTATGAAATTTTTGAAATACTAGTTTCAGTCAAAAATCGTAGTATATTATACATAATTTGTTCTATTTGTGGTCAAAAAATCAAATTAAATTGATGATTGTTCGAAATTCCATGAAACTTTTCAGATCCTTTCTATATGGTATTATGGATGGTTATGATGCAAGTCCAAGCAAAAACATATCTCAAAATCAGATTCTATGAAACTTTTTGAAATACTAGTTTCGTTCAAAAATCGTAGTATATTATACACAATTTTATACTAGTTTCGGTCAAAAAATCAAATTAAATCGAGGATTGTTCGAAATGCTACGAAACTTTTCAAATCCTTTCTATATGGTACTAGAGAAGGTTATGATGCAAGTCCAAGCAAAAAAATTTCTCAAAATTAGATTCTATGAAAATATTTGAAATACTAGTTTCGTTAAACAATTGTAGTATATTATACACAATTTATACTAGTTTCAATTAAAAAAATCTATTTAAATCAAGGATTGTTCGAAATTCCATGAAACTTTTCAGATCCTTTCTATATGGTATTAGGGAAGGTTATGATGCAAGTCCAAGCAAAAAAATTTCTCAAAATTAGATTCTATGAAATTTTTTAAATACTAGTTTCAGTCAAAAATCGTAGTATATTATACACAATTTATACTATTTTTGGTCAAAAATCAAATTAAATTGATGATTGTTCGAAATTCCATGAAACTTTTCAGATCCTTTCTATATTGTATTAGGGATGGTTATGATGCAAGTCCAAGCAAAAACATTTCTCAAAATCAGATTCAATGAAACTTTTTGAAATACTAGTTTCGGTCAAAAATCGTAGTATATTATACACAATTTTATACTAGTTTCGTTCAAAAAATCAAATTAAATCAAGGATTGTTCGAAATGCTACGAAACTTTTCAGATCCTTTCTATATGGTACTAGAGAAGGTTATGATGCATGTCCAAGCAAAAAAATTTCTCAAAATTAGATTCTATGAAACTTTTTGAAATACTAGTTTCGGGCAAAAATCGTAGTATATTATACACAATTTATACTATTTTTGGTCAAAAAATCAAATTAAATTGATGATTGTTCGACATTTCATGAAACTTTTCTGATCCTTTCTATATGGTATTAGGGAAGGTTATGATGCAAATCCAAGCAAAAACATTTCTCAAAATCAGATTCTATGAAACTTTTTGAAATACTAGTTTCGGTAAACAATCGTAGTATATTATACACAATTTATACTAGTTTCGGTCAAAAAATCTAATTAAATCGAGGATTGTTCGAAATTCCATGAAACATTTCAGATCCTTTCTATATGGTATTAGGGAAGGTTATGATGCAAGTCCAAGCAAAAAATTTCTCAAAATTAGATTCTATGAAACTTTTTGAAATACTAGTTTCGATCAAAAATCGTAGTATATTATACACAATTTATACTATTTTTGGTCAAAAAATCAAATTAAATTGATGATTGTTTGAAAATCCATGAAACTTTTCAGATCCTTTCTATATGGTATAAGGGATGGTTATGATGCAAGTCCAAGCAAAAACATTTCTCAAACTCAGATTCTATAAAACCTTTTGAAATACTAGTTTCGGTCAAAAAGCGTAGTATATTATACACAATTTTATACTAGTTTCGTTCAAAAAATCAAATTAAATCGAGGATTGTTCGAAATGCTACGAAACTTTTCAGATCCTTTCTCTATGGTACAAGACAAGGTTGTTATGGAAGTCCAAGCAAAAAAAAATCTCAAAATTAGATTCTATGAAATTTTAGAAATACTAGTTTCAGTCAAAAATCGTAGTATATTATACATAATTTGTTCTATTTGTGGTCAAAAAATTAAATTAAATTGATGATTGTTCGAAATTCCATGAAACTTTTCAGATCCTTTCTATATGGTATTATGGATGGTTATGATGCAAGTCCAAGCAAAAACATATCTCAAAATCAGATTCTATGAAACTTTTTGAAATACTAGTTTCGGTCAAAAATCGTAGTATATTATACACAATTTTATACTAGTTTCGGTCAAAAAATCAAATTAAATCGAAGATTGTTCGAAATGCTACGAAACTTTTCAAATCCTTTCTATATGGTACTAGAGAAGGTTATGATGCAAGTCCAAGCAAAAAAATTTCTCAAAATTAGATTCTATGAAAATATTTGAAATACTAGTTTCGTTAAACAATTGTAGTATATTATACACAATTTATACTAGTTTCAATTAAAAAAATCTATTTAAATCAAGGATTGTTCGAAATTCCATGAAACTTTTCAGATCCTTTCTATATGGTATTAGGGAAGGTTATGATGCAAGTCCAAGCAAAAAAATTTCTCAAAATTAAATTCTATGAAACTTTTTGAAATACTAGTTTCAGTCAAAAATCGTAGTATATTATACACAATTTATTCTATTTTTGGTCAAAAATCAAATTAAATTGATGATTGTTCGAAATTCCATGAAACTTTTCAGATCCTTTCTATATTGTATTAGGGATGGTTATGATGCAAGTCCAAGCAAAAACATTTCTCAAAATCAGATTCTATGAAACTTTTTGAAATACTAGTTTCGGTCAAAAATCGTAGTATATTATACACAATTTTATACTAGTTTCGTTCAAAAAATCAAATTAAATCAAGGATTGTTCGAAATGCTACGAAACTTTTCAGATCCTTTCTATATGGTACTAGAGAAGGTTATGATGCAAGTCCAAGCAAAAAAATTTCTCAAAATTAGATTCTATGAAACTTTTTGAAATACTAGTTTCGGGCAAAAATCGTAGTATATTATACACAATTTATACTATTTTTGGTCAAATAATCAAATTAAATTGATGATTGTTCGACATTTCATGAAACTTTTCTGATCCTTTCTATATGGTATTAGGGAAGGTTATGATGCAAATCCAAGCAAAAACATTTCTCAAAATCAGATTCTATGAAACTTTTTGAAATACTAGTTTCGGTAAACAATCGTAGTATATTATACACAATTTATACTAGTTTCGGTCAAAAAATCTAATTAAATCGAGGATTGTTCGAAATTCCATGAAACATTTCAGATCCTTTCTATATGGTATTAGGGAAGGTTATGATGCAAGTCCAAGCAAAAAAGTTTCTCAAAATTAGATTCTATGAAACTTTTTGAAATACTAGTTTCGATCAAAAATCGTAGTATATTATACACAATTTATAATATTTTTGGTCAAAAAATCAAATTAAATTGATGATTGTTTGAAAATCCATGAAACTTTTCAGATCCTTTCTATATGGTATTAGGGATGGTTATGATGCAAGTCCAAGCAAAAACATTTCTCAAACTCAGATTCTATAAAACTTTTTGAAATACTAGTTTCGGTCAAAAATCGTAGTATATTATACACAATTTTATACTAGTTTCGTTCAAAAAATCAAATTAAATCGAGGATTGTTCGAAATGCTACGAAACTTTTCAGATCCTTTCTCTATGGTACAAGACAAGGTTGTGATGGAAGTCCAAGCAAAAAAAAATCTCAAAATTAGATTCTATGAAAATTTTTGCAATACTAATTTCGTTAAACAATCGTAGTTTATTATACACAATTTATACTTGTTTCGATTAAAAAATCTATTTAAATCAAGGATTGTTCGAAATTCCATGAAACTTTTCAGATCCTTTCTATATGGTATTAGGGAAGGTTATGATGCAAGTCCAAGCAAAAAAATTTCTCAAAATTAGATTCTATGAAACTTTTTGAAATACTAGTTTCGGTCAAAAATCGTAGTATATTATACACAATTTATACTATTTTTGGTCAAAAATCAAATTAAATTGATGATTGTTCGAAATTCCATGAAACTTTTCAGATCCTTTCTATATTGTATTAGGGATGGTTATGATGCAAGTCCAAGCAAAAACATTCCTCAAAATCAGATTCTATGAAACTTTTTGAAATACTAGTTTTGGTCAAAAATCGTAGTATATTATACCCAATTTTATACTAGTTTCGTTCAAAAAATCAAATTAAATCGAGGATTGTTCGAAATGCTACGAAACTTTTCAAATCCTTTCTATATGGTACTAGAGAAGGTTATGATGCAAGTCCAAGCAAAAAAATTTCTCAAAATTAGATTCTATGAAACTTTTTGAAATACTAGTTTCGGTCAAAAATCGTAGTATATTATACACAATTTATACTATTTTTGGTCAAAAAATCAAATTAAATTGATGATTGTTCGACATTTCATGAAACTTTTCAGATCCTTTCTATATGGTATTAGGGAAGGTTATGATGCAAGTCCAAGCAAAAACATTTCTCAAAATCAGATTCTATGAAACTTTTTGAAATACTAGTTTCGGTAAACAATCGTAGTATATTATACACAATTTATACTAGTTTCGGTCAAAAAATCTAATTAAATCGAGGATTGTTCGAAATTCCATGAAACTTTTCAGATCCTTTCTATATGGTATTAGGGAAGGTTATGATGCAAGTCCAAGCAAAATTTTTTCTCAAAATTAGATTCTATGAAACTTTTTGAAATACTAGTTTCGGTCAAAAATCGTAGTATATTATACACAATTTATACTATTTTTGGTCAAAAAATCAAATTAAATTGATGATTGTTCGACATTTCATGAAACTTTTCAGATTCTTTCTATATGGTATTAGGGATGGTTATGATGCAAGTCCAAGCAAAAACATTTCTCAAAATCAGATTCTATGAAACTTTTTGAAATACTAGTTTCGGTCAAAAATCGTAGTATATTATACACAATTTTATACTAGTTTCGTTCAAAAAATCAAATTAAATCGAGGATTGTTCGAAATGCTACGAAACTTTTCAGATCCTTTCTATATGGTACTAGAGAAGGTTATGATGCAAGTCCAAGAAAAAAATATCTCAAAATTATATTCTATGAAACTTTTTGAAATACTAGATTCGGTAAACAATTGTAGTATATTATACACAATTTTATACTAGTTTCGTTCAAAAAATCAAATTAAATCGAGGATTGTTCGAAATTCCATGAAACTTTTCAGATCATTTCTATATGGTATTAGGGAAGGTTATGATGCAAGTCCAAGCAAAAAAATTTCTCAAAATTAGATTCTATGAAACTTTTTGAAATACTAGTTTCGGTCAAAAATCGTAGTATATTATACACAATTTATTCTATTTTTGGTCAAAAACTCAAATTAAATTGATGATTGTTCGAAATTCCATGAAAGTTTTCGGATCCTTTCGAAATCGTATTAGGGAAGGTTATGATGCAAGTCCAAGCAAAAACATTTCTCATAATCAGATTCTATGAAACTTTTTGAAATACTAGTTTCGGTCAAAAATCGTAGTATATACACAATTTTATACTAGTTTCGTTCAAAAAATCAAATTAAATCGAGGATTGTTCGAAATGCTACGAAACTTTTCAGATCCTTTCTATATGGTACTAGAGAAGGTTATGATGCAAGTCCAAGCAAAAAAATTTCTCAAAATTAGATTCTATGAAACTTTTTGAAATACTAGTTTCGGTCAAAAATCGTAGTATATTATACACAATTTAAACTATTTTTGGTCAAAAATTCAAATTAAATTGATGATTGTTCGATATTCCATGAAACTTTTCAGATCCTTTCTATATGGTATTAGGGAAGGTTATGATGCAAGTCCAACCAAAAAATTATCTCAAAATTAGATTCTATGAAACTTTTTGAAAAACTAGTTTCGTTCAAAAATCGTAGTATATTATACACAATTTTATACTAGTTTCGGTCAAAAAAATCAAATTAAATCGAGGATTTTTCGAAATGCTACAAATATTTTCAAATCCTTTCTATATGGTACTAGGGAAGGTTATGATGCAAGTCCAAGCAAAAAATTATCTCAAAATTTTATTCTATGAAACTTTTTGAAATACTAGTTTCGGTCAAATATCGTAGTATATTATACACAATTTTATACTAGTTTCGGTTAAAAAATCAAATTAAATCTAGGATTGTTCGAAATGCTACAAAACTTTTCAGATCCTTTCTATATGGTACTAGAGATGGTTATGATGTAAGTCCAAGCAAAAAATTATCTCAAAATTAGATTCTATGAAACTTTTTGAAATACTAGTTTCGGTCAAAAATCGTAGTATATTATACACAATTTTCTACTAGTTTCTGTCAAAAAATTAAATTAAATCGAGGATTGTTCGAAATTATATGAAACTTTTCAGATCCTTTCTTAATGTTATTAGGGAAGGTTATGATGCAAGTCCAAGAAAAAAAATTCAAAATTAGATTCTATAAAACCTTTTGAAATACTAGTTTCAGTCAAAAATCGTAGTATATTATACACAATTTTATACTAGTTTCGGTCAAAAAATCAAATTAAATCGAGGATTGTTCGAAATTCCATGAAACTTTTCAGATCCTTTCTATATGGTATTAGGGAAGGTTACGATGCAAGTCCAAGCAAAAAAAATTCTCAATATTAGATTCTATGAAACTTTTTGAAATAGTAGTTTCGTTCAAAAATCGTAGTATATTATACACAATTTTATACTAGTTTCGGTCAAAAAATCAAATTAAATCGAGGATTGTTCGAAATGCTACAAATATTTTCAAATCCTTTCTATATGGTACTAGGGAAGGTTATGATGCAAGACCAAGAAAAAAATAATCACAAAATTAGATTTTATGAAACTTTTTGAAATACTATTTTCGGTCAAAAATCGTAGTATATTATACACAATTTATACTATTTTCGGTCAAAAAATCAAATTAAATTGAGGATTGTTCAAAATGCTACGAAACGTTTCAGATCCTTTCATTATGGTACTAGGGAAGTTTATGATGCAAGTCCAAGCAAAAAATTATCTCAAAATTAGATTTTATTAAACTTTTTGAAATACTAGTTTCGGTCAAATATCGTAGTATATTATACACAATTTTCTACTAGTTTTTGTCAAAAAATCAAATTAAATCGAGGATTGTTTGAAATGCTACAAATATTTTAAAATCCTTTCTATATGGTACTAGGGAAGGTTATGATGCAAGTCCAAGCAAAAAATTATCTCAAAATTGGATTTTATAATCTTTTTGAAATACTAGTTTCGGTCAAAAATCGAAGTATATTATACACAATTTATACTATTTTCGGTCAAAAAATCAAATTAAATTGAGGATTGTTCAAAATGCTACGAAACTTTTCAGATCCTTTCACTATGCTACTAGGGAAGTTTATGATGCAAGTCCAAGCAAAATATTATCTCAAAATTAGATTCTATGAAACTTTTTTAAATACTAGTTTCGGTCAAATATCGTAGTATATTATACACAATTTTCTACTAGTTTCTGTCGAAAAATCAAATTAAATCGAGGATTGTTCGAAATGCTACAAATATTTTCAAATCCTTTCTATATGGTACTAGGGAAGGTTATGATGCAAGTCCAAGCAAAAAATTATCTCAAAATTGGATTTTATGAAACTTTTTGAAATACTAGTTTTGGTCAAAAATCGTAGTATATTATACACAATTTATACTATTTTCGGTCAAAAAATCAAATTAAATTGAGGATTGTTCAAAATGCTACGAAACTTTTCAGATCCTTTCAATATGGTACTAGGGAAGTTTATGATGCAAGTCCAAGCAAAAAATTATCTCAAAATTAGATTCAATGAAACTTTTGGAAATACTAGTTTCAGTCAAAAATCGTAGTATATTATACACAATTTTCTACTAGTTTCTGTCAAAAAATCAAATTAAATCGAGGATTGTTCGAAATTATATGAAACTTTTCAGATCCTATCTTAATGTTATTAGGGAAGGTTATGATGCAAGTCCAAGCAAAAAAAAATTCAAATTAGATTCTATAAAACCTTTTGAAATACTAGTTTCAGTCAAAAATCGTAGTATATTATACACAACTTTATACTAGTTTCGGTCAAAAAATCAAATTAAATCGAGGATTGTTCGAAATTCCATGAAACTTTTCAGATCCTTTCTATTTGGTATTAGGGAAGGTTAAGATGCAAGTCCAAGCAAAAAAAATTCTCAATATTAGATTCTATGAAGCTTTTTGAAATAGTAGTTTCGTTCAAAAATCGTAGTATATTATACACAATTTTATACTAGTTTCGGTCAAAAAATCAAATTAAATCGAGGATTGTTCGAAATTCCATGAAACTTTTCAGATCCTTTCTATATGGTATTAGGGAAGGTTACGATGCAAGTCCAAGCAAAAAAAATTCTCAATATTAGATTCTATGAAACTTTTTGAAATAGTAGTTTCGTTCAAAAATCGTAGTATATTATACACAATTTTATACTAGTTTCGGTCAAAAAATCAAATTAAATCGAGGATTGTTCGAAATGCTACAAATATTTTCAAATCCTTTCTATATGGTACTAGGGAAGGTTATGATGCAAGACCAAGAAAAAAATAATCACAAAATTAGATTTTATGAAACTTTTTGAAATACTATTTTCGGTCAAAAATCGTAGTATATTATACACAATTTATACTATTTTCGGTCAAAAAATCAAATTAAATTGAGGATTGTTCAAAATGCTACGAAACGTTTCAGATCCTTTCATTATGGTACTAGGGAAGTTTATGATGCAAGTCCAAGCAAAAAATTATCTCAAAATTAGATTTTATTAAACTTTTTGAAATACTAGTTTCGGTCAAATATCGTAGTATATTATACACAATTTTCTACTAGTTTTTGTCAATAAATCAAATTAAATCGAGGATTGTTTGAAATGCTACAAATATTTTAAAATCCTTTCTATATGGTACTAGGGAAGGTTATGATGCAAGTCCAAGCAAAAAATTATCTCAAAATTGGATTTTATAATCTTTTTGAAATACTAGTTTCGGTCAAAAATCGAAGTATATTATACACAATTTATACTATTTTCGGTCAAAAAATCAAATTAAATTGAGGATTGTTCAAAATGCTACGAAACTTTTCAGATCCTTTCACTATGCTACTAGGGAAGTTTATGATGCAAGTCCAAGCAAAATATTATCTCAAAATTAGATTCTATGAAACTTTTTTAAATACTAGTTTCGGTCAAATATCGTAGTATATTATACACAATTTTCTACTAGTTTCTGTCGAAAAATCAAATTAAATCGAGGATTGTTCGAAATGCTACAAATATTTTCAAATCCTTTCTATATGGTACTAGGGAAGGTTATGATGCAAGTCCAAGCAAAAAATTATCTCAAAATTGGATTTTATGAAACTTTTTGAAATACTAGTTTTGGTCAAAAATCGTAGTATATTATACACAATTTATACTATTTTCGGTCAAAAAATCAAATTAAATTGAGGATTGTTCAAAATGCTACGAAACTTTTCAGATCCTTTCAATATGGTACTAGGGAAGTTTATGATGCAAGTCCAAGCAAAAAATTATCTCAAAATTAGATTCAATGAAACTTTTGGAAATACTAGTTTCAGTCAAAAATCGTAGTATATTATACACAATTTTCTACTAGTTTCTGTCAAAAAATCAAATTAAATCGAGGATTGTTCGAAATTATATGAAACTTTTCAGATCCTATCTTAATGTTATTAGGGAAGGTTATGATGCAAGTCCAAGCAAAAAAAAATTCAAATTAGATTCTATAAAACCTTTTGAAATACTAGTTTCAGTCAAAAATCGTAGTATATTATACACAACTTTATACTAGTTTCGGTCAAAAAATCAAATTAAATCGAGGATTGTTCGAAATTCCATGAAACTTTTCAGATCCTTTCTATTTGGTATTAGGGAAGGTTAAGATGCAAGTCCAAGCAAAAAAAATTCTCAATATTAGATTCTATGAAGCTTTTTGAAATAGTAGTTTCGTTCAAAAATCGTAGTATATTATACACAATTTTATACTAGTTTCGGTCAAAAAATCAAATTAAATTGAGGATTGTTCAAAATGCTACGAAACTTTTCAGATCCTTTCACTATGGTACTAGGGAAGTTTATGATGCAAGTCCAAGCAAAAAATTATCTCAAAATTAGATTCTATGAAACTTTTTGAAATACTAGTTTCGGTCAAATATCGTAGTATATTATACACAATTTTCTACTAGTTTCTGTCAAAAAATCAAATTAAATCGAGGATTGTTCGAAATGCTACAAATATTTTCAAATCCTTTCTATATGGTACTAGGGAAGGTTATGATGCAAGTCCAAGCAAAAAATTATCTCAAAATTGGATTTTATGAAACTTTTTGAAATACTAGTTTTGGTCAAAAATCGTAGTATATTATACACAATTTATACTATTTTCGGTCAACAAATCAAATTAAATTGAGGATTGTTCAAAATGCTACGAAACGTTTCAGATCCTTTCAATATGGTACTAGGGAAGTTTATGATGCAAGTCCAAGCAAAAAATTATCTCAAAATTAGATTCAATGAAACTTTTGGAAATACTAGTTTCAGTCAAAAATCGTAGTATATTATACACAATTTTCTACTAGTTTCTGTCAAAAAATCAAATTAAATCGAGGATTGTTCGAAATTATATGAAACTTTTCAGATCCTATCTTAATGTTATTAGGGAAGGTTATGATGCAAGTCCAAGCAAAAAAAAATTCAAATTAGATTCTATAAAACCTTTTGAAATACTAGTTTTAGTCAAAAATCGTAGTATATTATACACAACTTTATACTAGTTTCGGTCAAAAAATCAAATTAAATCGAGGATTGTTCGAAATTCCATGAAACTTTTCAGATCCTTTCTATTTGGTATTAGGGAAGGTTACGATGCAAGTCCAAGCAAAAAAAATTCTCAATATTAGATTCTATGAAACTTTTTGAAATAGTAGTTTCGTTCAAAAATCGTAGTATATTATACACAATTTTATACTAGTTTCGGTCAAAAAATCAAATTAAATTGAGGATTGTTCAAAATGCTACGAAACTTTTCAGATCCTTTCACTATGGTACTAGGGAAGTTTATGATGCAAGTCCAAGCAAAAAATTATCTCAAAATTAGATTCTATGAAACTTTTTGAAATACTAGTTTCGGTCAAATATCGTAGTATATTATACACAATTTTCTACTAGTTTCTGTCAAAAAATCAAATTAAATCGAGGATTGTTCGAAATGCTACAAATATTTTCAAATCCTTTCTATATGGTACTAGGTAAGGTTATGATGCAAGTCCAAGTAAAAAATTATCTCAAAATTAGATTTTATGAAACTTTTTGAAATACTAGTTTCGGTCAAAAATCGTAGTATATTATACACAATTTATACTATTTTCGGTCAAAAAATCAAATTAAATTGAGGATTGTTCAAAATGCTATGAAACTTTTCAGATCCTTTCAATATGGTACTAGGGAAGTTTATGATGCAAGTCCAAGCAAAAAATTATCTCAAAATTAGATTCTATGAAACTTTTTGAAATAGTAGTTTCGTTCAAAAATCGTAGTATATTATACACAATTTTATACTAGTTTCGGTCGAAAAAATCAAATTAAATCGAGGATTGTTCGAAATGCTACAAATATTTTCAAATCCTTTCTATATGGTACTTGGGAAGGTTATGATGCAAGTCCAAGCAAAAAATTATCTCAATATTAGATTTTATGAAACTTTTTGAAATACTAGTTTCGGTCAAAAATCGTAGTATATGATACACAATTTATAAAATTTTCGGTCAAAAAATCAAATTAAATTGAGGATTGTTCAAAATGCTACGAAACTTTTAAGATCCTTTCAATATGGTACTAGGGAAGTTTATGATGCAAGTCCAAGCAAAAAATTATCTCAAAATTAGATTCTATGAAACTTTTGGAAATACTAGTTTCGGTCAAAAATCGTAATATATTATACACAATTTTCTACTAGTTTCTGTCAAAAAATCAAATTAAATCGAGGATTGTTCGAAATTATATGAAACTTTTCAGATCCTTTCTTAATGTTATTAGGGAAGGTTATGATGCAAGTCCATTCAAAAAAAATTCTCAAAATTAGATACTATGAAAGTTTTTGAAATACTAGTTTCGGTCAAAAATCGTTGTATATTATACACAATTTTATACTAGTTTCAGTCAAAAAATCAAATTAAATCGAGGATTGTTCGAAATTCCATGAAACTTTTAAGATCCTTTCTATATGGTGTTAGGGAAGGTTATGATGCAAGTCCAAGAAAAAAAATTCTCCAAATTAGAATCTATAAAACTTTTTTAAATACTAGTTTCGGTCAAAAATCGTAGTATATTATACACAATTTTATACTAGTTTCGGTCAAAAAATCAAATTAAATTGAGGATTGGTCGAAATGCTACTAAAATTTTCAGATCCTTTCTATATGGTACTAGGGAAGGTTATGATGCAAGTCCAAGCAAAAAATTATCTCAAAATTATATTCTATGAAACTTTTTGAAATACTAGTTTCGGTCAAATATCGTAGTATATTATACACAATTTTATACTAGTTTCGGTTAAAAAATCAAATTAAATCTAAGATTGTTCGAAATGCTACAAAACTTTTCAGATCCTTTCTATATGGTACTAGAGAAGGTTATGATGCAAGTCCAAGCAAAAAATTATCTCAAAATTAGATTCTATGAAACTTTTTGAAATACTAGTTTCGGTCAAAAATCGTAGTATATTATACACAATTTTCTACTAGTTTCTGTCAAAAAATTAAATTAAATCGAGGATTGTTCGAAATTATATGAAACTTTTCAGATCCTTTATTAATGTTATTAGGGAAGGTTATGATGCAAGTCCAAGCAAAAAAAAATTCAAAATTAGATTCTATAAAACCTTTTGAAATACTAGTTTCAGTCAAAAATCGTAGTATATTATACACAATTTTATACTAGTTTCGGTCAAAAAATCAAATTAAATCGAGGATTGTTCAAAATTCCATGAAACTTTTCAGATCCTTTCTATATGGAATTAGGGAAGGTTACGATGCAAGTCCAAGCAAAAAAAATTCTCAATATTAGATTCTATGAAACTTTTTGAAATAGTAGTTTCGTTCAAAAATCGTAGTATATTATACACAATTTTATACTAGTTTCGGTCAAAAAATCAAATTAAATCGAGGATTGTTCGAAATGCTACAAATATTTTCAAATCCTTTCTATATGGTACTAGGGAAGGTTATGATGCAAGTCCAAGAAAAAAATTATCTCAAAATTAGATTTTATGAAACTTTTTGAAATACTAGTTTCGGTCAAAAATCGTAGTATATTATACACAATTTATACTATTTTCGGTCAAAAAATCAAATTAAATTGAGGATTGTTCAAAATGCTACGAAACGTTTCAGATCCTTTCATTATGGTACTAGGGAAGTTTATCATGCAAGTCCAAGCAAAAAATTATCTCAAAATAAGATTCTATTAAACTTTTTGGAATACTAGTTTCGGTCAAATATCGTAGTATATTATACACAATTTTCTACTAGTTTCTGTCAAAAAATCAAATTAAATCGAGGATTGTTCGAAATGCTACAAATATTTTCAAATCCTTTCTATATGGTACTAGGGAAGGTTATGATGCAAGTCCAAGCAAAAAATTATCTCAAAATTAGATTTTATGAAACTTTTTGAAATACTAGTTTCGGTCAAAAATCGTAGTATATTATACACAATTTATACTATTTTCGGTCAAAAAATCAAATTAAATTGAGGATTGTTCAAAATGCTACGAAACTTTTCAGATCCTTTCAATATGGTACTAGGGAAGTTTATGATGCAAGTCCAAGCAAAAAATTATCTCAAAATTAGATTCTATGAAACTTTTTGAAATAGTAGTTTCGTTCAAAAATCGTAGTATATTATACACAATTTTATACTAGTTTCGGTCAAAAAATCAAATTAAATCGAGGATTGTTCAAAATGCTACAAATATTTTCAAATCCTTTCTATATGGTACTATGGAAGGTTATGATGCAAGTCCAAGCAAAAAATTATCTCAAAATTAGATTTTATGAAACTTTTTGAAATACTAGTTTTGGTCAAAAATCGTAGTATATTATACACAATTTATAATATTTTCGGTCAAAAAATCAAATTAAATTGAGGATTGGTCGAAATGCTACTAAAATTTTCAGATCCTTTCTATATGGTACTAGGGAAGGTTATGATGCAAGTCCAAGCAAAAAATTATCTCAAAATTATATTCTATGAAACTTTTTGAAATACTAGTTTCGGTCAAATATCGTAGTATATTATACACAAATTTATACTAGTTTCGGTTAAAAAATCAAATTAAATCTAGGATTGTTCGAAATGCTACAAAACTTTTCAGATCCTTTCTATATGGTACTAGAGAAGGTTATGATGCAAGTCCAAGCAAAAAATTATCTCAAAATTAGATTCTATGAAACTTTTTGAAATACTAGTTTCGGTCAAAAATCGTAGTATATTATACACAATTTTCTACTAGTTTCTGTCAAAAAATTAAATTAAATCGAGGATTGTTCGAAATTATATGAAACTTTTCAGATCCTTTATTAATGTTATTAGGGAAGGTTATGATGCAAGTCCAAGCAAAAAAAAATTCAAAATTAGATTCTATAAAACCTTTTGAAATACTAGTTTCAGTCAAAAATCGTAGTATATTATACACAATTTTATACTAGTTTCGGTCAAAAAATCAAATTAAATCGAGGATTGTTCGAAATTCCATGAAACTTTTCAGATCCTTTATATATGGTATTAGGGATGGTTACGATGCAAGTCCAAGCAAAAAAAAATCTCAATATTAGATTCTATGAAACTTTTTGAAATAGTAGTTTCGTTCAAAAATCGTAGTATATTATACACAATTTTATACTAGTTTCGGTCAAAAAATCAAATTAAATCGAGGATTGTTCGAAATGCTACAAATATTTTCAAATCCTTTCTATATGGTACTAGGGAAGGTTATGATGCAAGTCCAAGAAAAAAATTATCTCAAAATTAGATTTTATGAAACTTTTTGAAATACTAGTTTCGGTCAAAAATCGTAGTATATTATACACAATTTATACTATTTTCGGTCAAAAAATCAAATTAAATTGAGGATTGTTCAAAATGCTACGAAACGTTTCAGATCCTTTCATTATGGTACTAGGGAAGTTTATCATGCAAGTCCAAGCAAAAAATTATCTCAAAATTAGATTCTATTAAACTTTTTGAAATACTAGTTTCGGTCAAATATCGTAGTATATTATACACAATTTTCTACTAGTTTCTGTCAAAAAATCAAATTAAATCGAGGATTGTTCGAAATGCTACAAATATTTTCAAATCCTTTCTATATGGTACTAGGGAATGTTATGATGCAAGTCCAAGCAAAAAATTATCTCAAAATTAGATTTTATGAAACTTTTTGAAATACTAGTTTCGGTCAAAAATCGTAGTATATTATACACAATTTATACTATTTTCGGTCAAAAAATCAAATTAAATTGAGGATTGTTCAAAATGCTACGAAACTTTTCAGATCCTTTCAATATGGTATTAGGGAAGTTTATGATGCAAGTCCAAGCAAAAAATTATCTCAAAATTAGATTCTATGAAACTTTTTGAAATAGTAGTTTCGTTCAAAAATCGTAGTATATTATACACAATTTTATACTAGTTTCGGTCAAAAAATCAAATTAAATCGAGGATTGTTCAAAATGCTACAAATATTTTCAAATCCTTTCTATATGGTACTATGGAAGGTTATGATGCAAGTCCAAGCAAAAAATTATCTCAAAATTAGATTTTATGAAACTTTTTGAAATACTAGTTTCGGTCAAATATCGTAGTATATTATACACAATTTTATACTAGTTTCGGTTACAAAATCAAATTAAATCTAGAATTGTTCGAAATGCTACGAAACTTTTCAGATCCTTTCTATATGGTACTAGAGAAGGTTATGATGCAAGTCCAAACAAAAAATTATCTCAAAATTAGATTCTATGAAACTTTTTGTAATACTAGTTTCGGTAAACAATCGTAGTATATTATACACAATTTATAGTAGTTTCGGTCAAAAAATATAATTAAATCGAGGATTGTTCGAAATTCGATGAAACTTTTCAGATCATTTCAATATGGTACTAAGGAAGGTTATGATGCAATTCCAAGCAAAAAAATTATCTCAAAATTAGATTCCATGAAACTTTTTGAAATACTAGTTTCGGTCATAAATCGTAGTATATTATACATAATTTTATACTAGTTTCGGTCAAAAAATCAAATTAAATCGAGGATTGTTCGAAATGCTACGAAACTTTTCAGATCTTTTCTATATGGTACTAGAGAAGGTTATGATGCAAGTTCAAGCAAAAAATTATCTAAAAATTAGATTCTATGAAACTTTTTGAAATACTAGTTTCGGTAAACAATCGTAGTATATTATACACAATTTTATACTAGTTTCGGTCAAAAAATCTAACTAAATCGAGGATTGTTCGAAATTCCATGAAACTTTTCAGATCCTTTCTATATGATATTAGGGAAGGTTATGATGCAAGTCCAAGCAAAAAAAATTCTCAAAATTAGATTCTATGAAACTTTTTGAAATACTAGTTTCGGTAAACAATCGTAGTATATTATACACAATTTATACTAGTTTCGGTCAAAAAATCTAATTAAATTGAGGATTGTTCAAAATTCCATGAAACTTTTCAGATCCTTTCTATATCGTATTAGGGAAGGTTATGATGCAAGATAAAGCAAAAAAAATTCTCAAAATTAGATTCTATGAAACTTTTTGAAATACTAGTTTCGGTCAAAAATCGTAGTATATTATACACAATTTATACTATTTTCGGTCAAAAAATCAAATTAAATTTTGGATTGTTCAAAATGCTACGAAACTTTTTAGATCCCATCGATATGGTACTAGGGAAGTTTATGATGCAAGTCCAAGGAAAAATTTATCTCAAAATTAGATTCTATGAATCTTTTGGAAATACTAGTTTCGGTCAAAAATCGTAGTATATTATACACAATTTTCTACTAGTTTCTGTCAAAAAATCAAATTAAATAAAGGATTGTTCGAAATTATATGACACTTTTCAGATCCTTTCTTAATGTTATTAGGGAAGGTTATGATGCAAGTCCAAGCAAAAAAAATTCTCAAAATTAGATTCTATGAAACGTTTTGAAATACTAGTTTCGGTCAAAAATCGTAGTATATTATACACAATTTTATACTAGTTTCGGCAAAAAAATCAAATTAAATCGAGGATTGTTCGAAATGCTACAATCAAATTTAGATCCTTTCTATATGGTACTAGGGAAGGTTATGATGCAAGTCCAAGCAAAAAATTATCTCAAAATTAGATACTATGAAACTTTTTGAAATACTAGTTTCGGTAAACAATCGTAGTATATTAAACACAATTTATACTAGTTTCGGTCGAAAAATCTAATTAAATCGAGGATTGTTCGAAATTCGATGAAACTTTTCAGATCCTTTCAACATGGTACTAGGGAAGGTTATGATGCAATTCCAAGCAAAAAATTATCTCAAAATTAGATTCTATAAAACTTTTTGAAATACTAGTTTCGGTCATAAATCTTAGTATATTATACACAATTTTATACTAGTTTCGGTTAAAAAATCAAATTAAATCTAAGATTGTTCGAAATACTACGAAACTTTTCAGATCCTTTCTATATGGTACTAGAGAAGGTTATGATGCAAGTCCAAGCAAAAAATTATCTCAAAATTAGATTCTATGAAACTTTTTGAAATTCTTGTTTCTGTCAAATCGTAGTATATTATACACAATTTTAAACTAGTTTCGGTCAAAAATTCAAATTAAATCGAGGATTGTTCGAAATGCTACGAAACTTTTCAAATCCTTTCTATATGGGAATAGAGAAGGTTATGATGCAAGTCCAAAAAAAAATTATCTCAAAATTAGATTCTATGAAACGTTTTGAAATACTAGTTTCGGTAAACAATTGTAGTATATTATACACAATTTATACTAGTTTCGGTCAAAAAATATAAATAAATCGAGGATTGTTCGAAATTCCATGAAACTTTTCAGATCCTTTCAATATGGTACTAGGGAAGGTTATGATGCAATTCCAAGAAAAAAAAATTCTAAAAATTAGATTCTATGAATCTTTTTGAAATACTAGTTTCGGTCAAAAATCGTAGTATATTATACACAATTTTATACTAGTTTCGGTCAAAAAATCAAATTAAATCGAGGATTGTTCGAAATGCTACGAAACTTTTCAGATCTTTTCTATATGGTACTAGAGAAGGTTATTATGATGCACGTCCAAGCAAAAAATTATCTCAAAATTAGATTCTATGAAACTTTTTGAAATACTAGTTTCGGTAAACAATCGTAGTATATTATACACAATTTATACTAGTTTCGGTCAAAAAATCTAATTAAATCGAGGATTGTTCGAAATTCCATGAAACTTTTTAGATCCTTTCTATATGATATTAGGGAAGGTTATGATGCAAGTCCAAGCAAAAAAATTTCTCAAAATTAGATTCTATGAAACTTTTTGAAATACTAGTTTCGGTAAATAATCGTAGTATATTATACACAATTTATACTAGTTTCGGTCAAAAAATCTAATTAAATTGAGGATTGTTCAAAATTCCATGAAGCTTTTCAGATCCTTTCTATATGGTATTAGGGAAGGTTATGATGCAAGAACAAGCAAAAAAAATTCTCAAAATTGGATTCTATGAAACTTTTTGAAATACTAGTTTCGGTCAAAAATCGTAGTATATTATACATAATTTATACTATTTTCGGTCAAAAAATCAAATTAAATTGAGGATTGTTCAAAATGCTATGAAACTTTTCAGATCCTTTCAATATGGTACTAGGGGAGGTTATGATGCAAGTCCAAGCAAAACATTATCTCAAAATTAGATTCTATGAAACTTTTTGAAATACTAGTTTCGGTCAAAAATCGTAGTATATTATACACAATTTTATACTAGTTTCGGTAAAAAAAAATCAAATTAAATCGAGGATTGTTCGAAATTATATGAAACATTTCAGATCATTTCTATATGTTATTAGGGAAGGTTATGATGCAAGTCCAAGCAAAAAAAAATTCTCAAAATTAGATTCTATAAAAAAAATTGAAATACTAGTTTCGGTCAAAAATCGTAGTATATTATACACTATTTTATACTAGTTTCGGTCAAAAAATCAAATTAAATAGAGGATTGTTCGAAATTCCATGAGCGGGGAATTGAGGTTGATCCAGCCAAAGTGAAAGCCATACAAGAAATGCAGGAGCCGGAGACGGAAAAGCAAGTGTGTGGCTTCTTAGGGAGACTAAACTACATTGCACGGTTTATCTCTCACCTAACTGCCACGTGTGAGCCCATCTTTAAGCTTCTAAGGAAGAATCAGGCCATCAAATGGAATGAAGACTGCCAGCAAGCCTTTGACCGAATCAAAGAATACCTGCAAGAACCTCCAATTCTTATGCCTCCAGTGCCAGGGAGACCTTTGATTATGTATCTTACCGTGCTTGAAGGATCGATGGGATATGTGCTGGGTCAGCAGGACGAGTCTGGTCGAAAAGAACACAACATTTTTTACCTTAGCAAAAAGTTTACCGATTGTGAGACGCGCTACTCACTACTCGAGAAAACTTGTTGCGCTTTGGCATGGGCTGCTCACCGACTAAGACAGTACATGCTGACTCACACTACTCTCTTAATTTCCAAGATGGATCCTATGAAATACATCTTTGAAAAGCCAGCTCTGACAGGAAAATTAGTAGCCCGGTGGCAGATGATACTAACAGAGTATGATATACATTACACTTCGCAAAAGGCAATCAAAGGAAGTGTGTTATCAGAATACTTGGCTCAGCAGCCAATCGATGATTATCAACCCATGAGGTTCGAGTTTCCGGATAAGGACATCATGTTCCTCAAGTCGAAAGACTACGAAGAACCACTTCCGGAGGAGGGGCCAGACCCTGAATCCAAATGGAAGTTGATGTTTGACGGAGCTGTGAACATGAATGGAAGTGGAGT
Source organism: Lathyrus aphaca (assembly GCA_963966055.1). Lineage (NCBI taxonomy): Eukaryota > Viridiplantae > Streptophyta > Magnoliopsida > Fabales > Fabaceae > Lathyrus > Lathyrus aphaca. The sequence goes on from OZ014523.1 coordinate 35,630,894, forward strand.
AGGTGTTGTTATCATCTCGCCAGAAGGGGTCCATACACCTTTAGCTGCTCGGTTGACTTTCGAATGCACTAACAATGAGGCAGAGTATGAATCTTGTATCATGGGGATTGAAGAGGCAATTGACTTGCGAGTCAAAAACCTCGAGATCTTCGGGGATTCTGCTTTGGTGGTGAATCAAGTCAATGGCAAATGGCTGGTTCATCAACCTCACTTGGTTCCTTACAGAGATTATGTCAGGAGGCTGTTAACTTTCTTCAATAAAGTCAAGTTGAATTATATTCCTCGAGACGAAAACCAATTCGCCGATGCTCTAGCAACTTTGTCGTCTATTATTAAAGTTTGTCAAGAGAATTTCGTACCTCGAACTATGGTCTCCCGTCTTGAAAGACCTGCTTATGTCTTTGCAGTTGACAGTGGTGAAGATAACAAGCCTTGGTACCATGATATCAAGCAATTCCTGAAGGCTCAAGAATACCCGACTGGGGCATCCAGCAAGGACAAGAAGACCCTTAAAAGACTGGCAGGAGGTTTCTTCTTGAACCAAGATGGTGTGTTGTACAAGCGAAACTTCGACATGGTTCTGCTCAGATGCGTGGATAGACACGAAGCAGGCCTGTTGATGCAAGAGGTCCATGAAGGCTCATTTGGTACCCATGCTGGAGGGCATGCTATGGCCAAGAAATTGTTGAAATCGGGATATTATTGGATTACCATGGAATCTGATTGCTGTAAATACTCCCGTAAATGCCATAAGTGTCAAATTTACGCTGATAAGGTCCATGTGCCTCCGAATCCGTTGAGTGTCATGTCTTCAGCATGGTCGTTCGCTATGTGGGGCATTAATATGATTGGCAAGATCGAGTCGATAGCTTCTAATGGTCATCGCTTCATCCTGGTTGCTATAGATTATTTCACGAAGTGGGTCGAAGTGGCATCTTACGCCAATGTCACTAAACAAGTGGTAGCCCGGTTTATTAAAAGAGACATCATTTGCCGGTACGGAATTCCTGAAAGGATCATTACTTATAATGGTTCTAATCTCAACAACAAGATGATGGCTGACTTGTGTCGAGATTTCAAAATAGAGCATCACAACTCTTCTCCATATCGCCCAAAGATGAATGGCGCTGTCGAGGCGACCAATAAGAACATCAAGAAGATTGTGCAGAAGATGGTTGTAACATACAAAGACTGGCATGAGATGCTACCATTTGCGTTGCATGGGTACAGAACATCAGTACGTACTTCAATAGGGGAAACCCCGTTCTCACTGGTGTATGGTATGGAGGCAGTCCTACCAATTGAAGTGGAAATTCCCTCGTTGAGGTTAATGATGGACATTAAGCTAGATGAAGCTGAGTGGATCTGATCCACATATAATCAATTGAGCCTCATTGAAGAGAAACGTCTAGCAGTTGTATGCCATGGACAGTTGTATCAACGGCGGATGAAGCAGGCTTTTGACAAGAAGGTACGACCATAGAGGTACATGCCAGGTGACTTGGTGCTGAAAAGGATTCTTCCTCCTCTTAACGATCACATGGGCAAATGGACACCCAACTATGAAGGACCGTTCGTGGTTAAAAAGGTTTTCTCAGGTGGGGCCTTGATGCTGACAACCATGGACGGAGGAGACTTCCAATCCCCTGTCAACGCAGACGCAGTAAGAAAATACTTCGTGTAAAAAAGACCCGCTAGATAAAAACAGAATAAAGATCCAGGAAAAAATGGGCATCCCGGCGAGCCAAAAACAGAATAAAAGGCTCGGGCAAAAGTTAGGGAAATCTTGAAAAAATGTACACCCGCTGAGTTGAAAAGCCACATCGGACAACTCAGGCAAAAAAGGGTGTCCCGGTGGATTGAAAACCTGAGCGGAGCGTCTTGAAGATATACGAGTCATAACCGGGTTGAAACTTGATGAGATCCACTTCTCACATTGCCAATAGGATAGTTTGTTTTCCTTTTTGGTTGTTTCCTCTTTCTAGGGAACTGCTTCCTTTGTATTGCCTATTCATGGGCATTTTTCCGAATCAATAAAATTCAACTTCAGTCAATTTGTGATTGTTTGCTTTCTGTTTTTGTTTTTTCACCTAGCATTGATTGACTGCGAAAACGTCCAGCGAATCGTGATTTACATTATGTTGTGAACATTTGAATGCTTTCTAACTCATGCAGGAGGACAGAAACATTTAATACAACTCTGAAAGGGTGTCGAGGTACCCAGATAATGATTCATACTACGAGCCTGGGGCAAGCAGGTCCCAAACTAACTCTCCATGTTGCAGGTACTATCGATTGTGTTCATGCAGGTACAGGTACTGGTGTTGCTAACAGAGCTAAAAGCAAATTCCCAGGAGGAGCATTTCTTCATGGTTGAATAGGAGCAGGTGTCTCCCAGGGTGTCTCCAATCATCCCCAGTAAAGTGGAAGTTGGAATATCTCTCAGCAAGGTAGCAGAATGTGGGGTGTCATCCCCGAGCAGAAGTTTCCCTTCAGACACGGGAAATTCCCAGCAGTATAAGGAGTGTCTTTCCTCCCCAGCAATTGCTTCCTCAGCAGTGTCATGCCTTTGGTTCCCAGCCAAGTCAGGAGGTCCTCACTTCCCCATCAGAGTTCAAGAAGGGTCCCTCTCCAGCAAGGTCTTGGCGCTCCAATCTCAAAGTCCAATTTATTTTTGGCAATGGCGGTTGTTCAGAGCCGGCATATCATTGACAACTTTCCCCGCAGAGTTATCTTTTCCTCACCAGGATGGACCAGATCAATGCAGTGATCATCAGTTCTCCCCAGTCAAGTCATCTGGGATACTTGCAGTCTCCTTATCAGGAGATCTCTTTGCATTTGCATACGCATAATCATCATCGCATTTGCATCCTCCAAAGCGTAGCATTTCCATCCTCATGGAGCATTACGCCATAAATCCAAACATGTGCATGCCAGCATGGGCCAGTTTTGAGGTGTTACATACAATCTATAACATCTTTTCGACCTGAAGTATTCCCCACAGAAGATACTGATGACATTTTCCAGACTTCTTGGTCCTTCCAAGTCTATGTTATTTTTCTTTATGGCTTGGTCCTACCCAGCAGTCATATTGTTGAGTTCCATTCCGCTAATGGTCTCGTTAAGCCCTGTTTCGCCAACAGGCACCTTCCGTGGCTTGGTCCTGCCCAGCAGTCGCGTGTTTTTCTTTATGGCTTGGTCCTGCCCAGCAGTCATATTGATTGAGTTCCATTCTACTAATGGTCTCGTTAAGCCCTGTTTCGCCAACAGGCACCTTTCGTGGCTTGGTCCTGCCCAGCAGTCGCGTGTTTTCTTTGTGGCTTGGTCCTGCCCAGCAGTCACATTGTTGAGTTCCATTCAGCTAATGTTCTCGTTAAGCCCTGTTTCGCCAACAGGCATCTTCCGTGGCTTGGTCCTGCCCAGAAGTCGTGTGTTTTCTTTGTGGCTTGGTCCTGCCCAGCAATCACATTGTTGAGTTCCATTCTGCTAATGGTCTCGTTAAGCCCTGTTTCGCCAACAGGCATCTTCCGTGGCTTGGTCCTGCCCAGCAGTCGCGTGTTTTTCTTTGTGGCTTGGTCCTTCCCAGCAGACGCATGGATGAGTTTCTGTTAAGCCTTGTTTCGCCAACAGGCGCCTTCGTTGTGGCTTGATTCGTTCAGCAGTCATAGTGCAAGTTATCGCATTGATTCAATTTCACCTTATTCTTTTCCCGCTACCTGTTCAGAGGTCAAAACAAAAATATACATAAATAATGGACAGATGGCATTTATGTTATCCTGAGTTCAAATTTCCAGGTTTTATTCGAGTATTCAATCACTCCACACCTTGAACGTATAAAAGTTGTTGCAATTATTCGTTCAGGCTTGCACATGATTGAATAGGGGCAGTTGTAATACCTCAAAATTTGCCCTCATTATTTATTCCCTTTACTGGTTTATCGCTTCATATTCATATGAATTCTCCACTAGGTCATAATATTCACAATTATGCATTTGCATTGTATTCCACAGGCATGAGATCAGTGTCCTCTGAAGAACCAGTTTATTCCACTGGTTTGTGGTTTTCTACTTCACTGGAGTTGGTTTCATGGATTACGGAATTAGGGTTTCGTATCCATATCTATCAGATGGACTAAAGGTTTCGGTTATATGGCTAATGACGTCTGTTTGTGTTCTCGTTTCCTGATTAGGGTTCATTTCCCTAATTAAGTAATACTAGATGAAGTTTCCTTGCGAAATTCGTTCGTGAATAATCTTGTCGTTCAAGGGATTCCATTATTATTTGAGACACTATTTATTGAAGACCATAGCACATGCGGAGCTGATTAGGGTTTCATGGCAAAGGAATATTGGTTCATGGTATGAGAGATCAAGATATGGGCTCGTATGGTGATTAGAGCCCTGTGCTTCGTTGTTGGTCGTACAAGTTAATAAGGTCGAAGTTTTTATTGACTGAAGTTTGAGTTTGGGGATTCATTGAGGATACAAGTTTGGTGCGGATTGAACTTTTGAGTTGATCTAAGTACATTAATTTGAGTCAGATGTGTTAAGTGAAATTCGAAGATACGAGCTCATTGAAACCACACCCTATCCAAACGATTGTGTCATACCCATTTCAAATACAGTTCACATTCACTTTCCATACCCATTTTTCGATTCAACTCAATCCATTTAATCAGAACTCAATCCCATAACCACTTTCAAGTTTTGTTTGTCAAAATCTTTTCAAACCCATTTTCCTTAGCTTATTCCAAATCCAAATTAATGCGCCCAGAAATTTTTAATACTTGTTTCCTAAATCTTGGTTTACCCAATAGTCAACTTGTTACACCTCATTAAAGCCCATTACAACCAAACATTTCTTTTAGTTAGCCCATTTAATAAAAAAACCACATTCAAATATCCAAGTTCATTTAGTCCAGTCAATTTAATCCATTTCCATATTCAAGTTCAATTCGCTTGATATTCCAAATTTCATATTCCATGTTCTAATTTCTTGCAGCGTGCTTATAATGTTCTACTGGTTCACATCAGTCCCGCATCCAAGGATTGCTATTGTTCATATGCATTTTTTTACTATGGCTTCTTGGCTTGTTTCTGGCCATTGGATACTTAACAATTTGTTAGGCATCTCTATATGCATTACATTGGTAAGCCAGGTGCATATTAAAAGACGTCAGGTGGCAACGCAGCGAAAAAACAAAAAAAAAACTATGCATACAGTTGCTAATGGTTTAAGTCTTCCTGGGTTGCAATTAATAACAGAAAATTTCAGTTAGAAAATTCATTAACAAAGGACTCTCCCTCCAATCCCTCTCAATTTCAATTATTACAGTAAAATTCGGTTACAGCCTGATAATAGAAAAAGGAGAAAGGTTCAAATAATATAAATTTGGCTACAGAGAGTTACACCAGGTACAATTTTCACACGATTTCAAAACAGGGCCATACAAACTCCATCAGCTTCACTTTATAAATGGTTGCCTAGCCAAACTCCAAGTTGATTTAACGAGTAATAAGCTAACATCAATTTGCAGCAACTCCGCCTCCAACCATCTTTCAAAAGTCACCTTCGAATGCCCACAAGAACCACAAAATCAGAAGAGAGGAAATCAATAACATAATTCGGTTACATCAAAGATTCATAACAGTTGCAACAAACCTGCAATCATCAAGAACACCAATCATCAATTGAGATCCGTAGTGAGAAGAGGAAGGAGATATACGGAAAACTTAGCAAGAATCAAAGAAAAAAATCAGGATCACCTTCAGCAGTCTTTCTCAAAATCCTCACCGAAAATCTCCTAATCACTCTTCCTCTTCAATTGATCAATCTATGAGAAACCTTTAACCTTCATCAACCATCTTCATAAAAACAGTTCAAGTGAACCTGCAACAAAGAAAAAACCATAGCAGAAATAAAAATTCATATCAAATCATAGCCGAAAAACCTATAACTAACTCAAAACAAAATTCTAACTAAAAAAAATAACCAACTCTTAACTGATTTCATTCCAGAAGCTTCATCCAAACACCTTCTATAAATCCGAAAACCACTTCTTCTCACAGGTTCGGATTCTTCACCACTTCCCCTTTAATCATTTCTTTTCTCCCTTAATTCTTCTTCTTCCCTTGACATTTTTTCTGCTTCCCACAACTTCACTTATTTTCACCATTTTCTTCACTTCCTTCACCATTTCTTCGTGAATCTTCTGCAACTTCCTCCTCCTTCAAAGTCTTCTTCTTCTGCATCTTCTTCCTCTCCTCTCCTCTGAATCTCAACCTTCAGTCTTCATCAAATTTCTTGATCCCGCCTTCTTCACCCACTATGCGTTCATAAATATTCGCATCTTCATAAACAAACCTGCAAACACAAATTTCAGAGTGGCACCACTGCAAGAACATCAAATTTCAGAAGGAGAAGGTATCAAAATCGGTACAACAAGGAAGGATCATCACATACCTACCTCCTTCACGCCAAAACCGTCAACTTCATTCAACCACAAGAGCTTTCATCTTCACGTTGAATTCTTCATAAATCTTCTTCATCTTCTTCACTGTTAATCGAAACGCATCGCCAACCTCGCTCTGAATCTTTGAAGCTTCTTCGCACACCTTCATTGACTTCAATATCTCCTCGAATCAACCCCATACGCTTTCTGCAAGACCTGTCACAGAACCTGCAGGACGCAACATCAACAGCAATGCCGTAACAACCACTCGATAACGCAGAAGAAGAAGAAGAGTGTTGAGGGCTTCAACTCAAAAGGCAAATCGAATCAAGAACGGACGAAATTCTTACCTCTTGAGATCACTCCTCGATTGACAGGTTTGAATTTTCTTTAATACTGCTTGATTCTCATTGTTTATGCTTGGTAGTGTTTCGGCTCGATTCGGCCGTGTGTTTAGGATTGCCAAAAGATGATAACGGTTTCAAAATCAAGCGTAAAATGAATGTAGGTTAGTGTGTAGGTTTGTGATTTTGGTTGGCCGACGGAGAGACTACCGCGGCGGCGCTAGGGTTCCGAATGGGGAAAAGATTGGGGTTGTCGTTTTTGTTCATGTTTGGTTGGTGTTTGTCATAGTTAATTCGTGTATGATTTTGAAGATTGGGTTTAGTTTTCGTGTCGATTGGAGGAAGAGGGGGATTAGGCTTAAAAGAAGAAGAAAGGGGGAAGGTGAGAAGTTGCGGCGTGAGAGAGACGAGGGAGAGGTTAATGGTGTCGCGGGGAAGAGATGAGGAAGGATGATGACGAAGGTGACGATTAGGGAGGTGATGATGGTGGTGTTGGATTCGAAGAAGAAGAAGGAAGGGGGAGGTTGAGAGGGTGCCGCGGCGGATAGGAAGCTGAAAAGAGGAATTAGGGTTCTTATTTTCAGCTTTTGTTCTTGTGATTGTTTTATAAAGTTAATTATTTAGTTGGATAATGAAACATTAAGGTTAATTAAAGAGATTCATGGCCATTAATTATTTAATTTCTCTTAATGTCCCCCAAAAATTGTCGTTAGAAGATTAAAGGGTAGACTGATTTGTTGAACTTCAGCCACACTGGCGGTGACACGTGTCACTGTCCGGTTGGCTTTTCCATGCGGCGGATTGTATGCATGATGTCCACCATAATAATCATAGGCCAAGTTCCATAAACCGTAGGATGAGAAAACCCTAGATCTGATGGACCATAATTAGTCAACATAATTGACTGATAGCTCACCATATACACCCTAGGTTTCCTGCGCATGGGCCCAAGGTCTCTTTGCTATCTGCACCCTCTTTTTAAGCCCATTAAGAAAAAATAACTATAAAAAATGCTAATGAACCCCCTTTTTTTCTATTCTTTTTTAGAATTAGTTTTAATTAAGCATAGTTTAGGATTAAGTCATGAAAAAATAGGAAAATCCATAATAAAATTCTACAAAAAATTAAGTAGCTTAATAATTCCAATTAGAAATTTTTGACACTTTTATTTTCTGAATTTTGCTTATTTTCGATTTAATTCTGATTTTTCTTTTAATTAGCTTTTATTGAATTTCTTTTAACTGTACCTGATTTTGTTCATTTTATTTTGTCCCCTTCCAGTAGGATTTTTGACTCATTCTTTTTGCCATGTTTAGAGGACTCATAATAGGACTTAGAATAATTTTGGTAGAATTTTTAGGTCATTTTATCCACTATTTTGGTAGCCTAATCCATAGAAAATGATAGTTAATCCTTAAGTAGATTTAAGAGGCTTTTAGACATAGTTAACTTCTGAATTTTTAGGATATTTTTTAGCACAATGTAATAATCAGTTTTAGGACCCTATAGAATTAATTCCATAATTTTTCCAGGACCTTTACTATTTTTTAGTGCATTAATCTTTAGGCCTTTATACATGTAAAATTCAATTAGTTTAGGTTAGAATATTAAGATCCATTAAGAAATAGTTTACTTAGGTTTAATCTTAGGATATTAAAATGACTTAGCCTAGTTTAATTTCTGATTTTTAGAATGATAATATTAGATAGTTCCCCTAGTTTTAGGACTTCGGCTTGACATTTCTAATAAATAGACTTAGAAGAAGTGTAGGGTTATTTTAGCTTTATACCTTTAAATGTGCATTTTTAGAATATTATTTCTTATGTCAATTTTAATGCCTTGCCATATTATTTGAATTTTTTTCACTTGTATAGGTTTCCCATTGTTCTTAGAACCAACTTAACTTCCTTAGGAAGTAAGTTGAATTCTAGTAGTTTCTAGTTCCTTTCTTCATTAAGGTTAGGAAACAACACAAACCATTAGGACCACTTGTGAATAAATAAAAAAAATTAGGATTGAGTCTTAGTCCCTTAGATTTTTCCTTTTGCAACTTGAGTCTTTCTTTCTCATCTCACAAAGAAAAATAATAAAATACTTAATAAAGTTCGAACGTTCTTGTACGCCATGAGACTTTGCTGCGGAGTACTTATATGCTTCCTGTTTCAGAGCGAGGTGTAAGTATTCACCACGATGGATAGGTCTTAGTATGAGAATATTCACAAACAAATTCAAAACATTTCTCATAAAAGACAAAAAAAAACAATAAGCGACTATCCTGTGGGAGCTTCTTTTCTCATCTCATTCATTCTAAACACGAACTCGCGACGACTTGTCTCGCATGCAAGACGGTAAACGCACTCGTACCAGACGAGCCTGCAACACCTGAGCATAGACATACGCAGTTCCAGCTATAAAAAACACAAACAAAGTCCCGTCTGGTTAGGAGAACTACGTCGACTCTGATCCTCATTATCCCAATGAGGTACGTAGGCAGCGTGGTAGGGCCCGTTCGAGCACATTCTTTATTTTCCCTACATTTCCCTCTTTCTTTCCATTCTCTTTTCTTATCTCTTTCTCCAGTTCCCTTTCTCATTTCATTCCAGTTCCAGTTAGCAGTTTTATTCAGCAACACTTTATGTTCTCACCGTTTGAAGCAAACAAGCAAGCGTGGATCCCGTCGGGTACGGCAGACGGTCTAGGGTGCTAATACCTTCCCAGGTCGTAACCGACTCCCGAACCCAGATCTTTGGTTCGCAAGGCCTCGTCCTTTCCTTCTTCCTTAGGTTTGTGCAGCATTACCTTTCCCATTCTTTCGGGATAAAAATTCCTGGCTGGCGACTCTACCTTTTCCGCGCCACTTTCGCGTTTATACTAGGATGAAAATCTCGGGAGCGACACAAGTATGAAAGGAGTATTTATATAGGCTTTTGGACCTAGGATTTTCTCAGAAAGGGCTATCACCCACGTAGTTAATAATGGTCAATTGAATCTTTATTTCCAAGGGAGTCGTGGGTCAGTTAATGACCTTAATTTTCTCTCTGTCCCGAAAACATTTTATTCCACGTTTCCTACATAGGAGAGAAGGGAGGTTACATGGCAAGGCGATACCTCCCTAAGGGAAGTCTTTTATTGTCGACTCCTCTAGGGCAGTCCAAGGGCATCGCCCTAGGCGAGACCTTTGCAAATATAACACTAAAACTTCATTTGCACCAAAGGTGTTCTACAACATTTTGGTGCCTACTTCCTCATTCCTTCTAGATGATAAAAAAAAAATCTATTTAGGTACGAGAATAGATCAAAGATTGGAGGTTGCAAGATATAAATGTAGGCTTGAGTTTTCAATATGTTGAGTGATTGATGTATAAGATTATCATTTCAACATCAAATTCAGTGTATGATTAAGATAAGTTATAAAGTTTGACTTTTAAAAATATCTGAGAAATGTCGCGCTTCTTGTTTATATATAATGGAGTGGTTATAACTCTTGTTGATCTGTAGACGTAAAATATAGAGAATCGTTGGATAGATCCTAATTTTAAATTAAATGCATACTAATCCAAAATAACACTTTTATTCTACGAGTGAAATGTTGTTTTTTTCCTTCTACGCCACCGTTGTTGGGTCTTTTGTTATTTCCTATCAAATTTAATAGTAAACTAGCGGGATACCCGTGCTATCGCACGGGTTCTGTCTGTATTCACACGCTACACTGCGAAACACCATTTGTCAACTCTACCACATTTTATCAAGGTCTAAATTTTGTCCAGATAATATGGATAAATTACAAATACAAAATTAATGCTTCTTACCAATAATATGGATAAATTACAAATACAAAATTAATGCTTCTTACCAATGGTATTAAAAAATATATAGTGATATCATTCCGTACACAAAATGTGATTCTGGTAGAATTTTTCATTCCTACAATAGCATGAGTAGATATACCAAACTTAATTCAATGTATGAAAAATAAAAACTTAATTCAATGTATGAAAAATAAAATTCAAATGATCAGTCTATAACTGGTATCTTATAGATTTAATACATTAACATTAAAATGGCCAATTTACCGCTGATACGTAATAGATACGTTCACGTTTACCCGTGGATCATGCTTGCAATTACAGTAATTAACAAAATTCAGTTGAATTCAGATGAGTAAATCCAAAACTACAAACATTGATAAAAGCATGGTTCCAATTCAAATAACATTATCTTTTAGATATTAGTCAATTTGTTCAAACCTAAAATTTATAACAGTTTTTCGTGAAATATCAGTTTTCCGTCAAATACCGCAAATATATGATAAATATCTAATTTTTCATTATAAAAATATTTGTAACTTGTTCTCGTTTAAAAAATATTTGTAACTTATTTTTATTTACAAAAATAATTGTATCAATGTGTAGTTTTTTTTTCATTTATAAGCTTCTTCAACACGTGTGTCAATTTATAAAAATATAAATATTTGTAACTTAAATATGTTTATAAAAATAATTGTATAAATAGTTGAATTTTCCCTTTTATAAAAATATTTTTAATTTATTGACATTTATAAAAAACTATTTCTAACTTATTTTCGTTTAAAATAATAATTGTATCAATAGTTGAATTTGATATGTTTTTAAAATTATTTGTAATTTATTTATGTTTATAAAAATAATGGTAATTTATTCTCATTTATAAAATAATCATTAGATATATTCACATATACGTGTATCAACATGTATATTTTTGCTCGTTTATAAACGCATTTTACCGAAATGTAAATTTATAAATATTATATTTTTGCTCGTTTATAAACGCATTTTACCGAAATGTAAATTTATAAAATGCAATTTTTATTCATCCATAGTCTAATTGTCTTATTCATCCATAATCTTATTGTCTTATTCATCCATAGTCTAAGTGTGTTTCAATAATTTCTTAAGGGATGCAATTTACATATTCCAAAAAATTATTTGATAAATAATTTATTATTATAGTAGTTTTAAATCATTTAAAATAAAATTATCTCGATTATTTATAATAATTTGATTTAAAAATTCAATAAATACTTATATTTATTTATTAGATTTAAAATAAAAATGAATTATCTTACATTTTCTTTAGAAAGGGTTAGGTCAATTTTTTTTATTTGATATTATTAGTGCATTATTATGATTATGACATTTTTATTGTCATATTCTATTATTATTACTCATAATACTGATATTAATAGTGAATTATTATTATTGTCACAATTTAAGGCACCAAATCAAAGGCTAATAAAGACTTATTTACATTAAAACTGATGATATTAAAGAAAATTCAAATTTTATCAAATCATTAGAAATCACATTTTCTTAAGGGATGCATTTTACGTATTCCAAAAAAATATTTATGAAAAAATTATTTGATAAATAATTTATTATTATAGTAGTTTTAAAGCATTTAAAATAAAATTATCTCAATTATTTATAATAATTTGATTTAAAAATTCAATAAATATTTATATTTATTTATTAGATTTAAAATAAAAATGAATTATCTTACATTTTCTTTAGAAAGGGTTAGGTCAATTTTTTTTATTTGATATTATTTGTTCATTATTATGATTGTCACATTTTTATTGTCATATTCTATTATTATTACTCATAATACTGATATTAATAGTGAATTATTATTATTGTCACAATTTAAGGCACCAAATCAAAGGCTAATAAAGACTTATTTACATTAAAACTGATGATATTAAAGAAAATTCAAATTTTATCAAATCATTAGAAATCACATTTTCTTAAGGGATGCATTTTACGTATTCCAAAAAAATATTTATGAAAAAATTATTTGATAAATAATTTATTATTATAGTAGTTTTAAAGCATTTAAAATAAAATTATCTCAATTATTTATAATAATTTGATTTAAAAATTCAATAAATATTTATATTTATTTATTAGATTTAAAATAAAAATGAATTATCTTACATTTTCTTTAGAAAGGGTTAGGTCAATTTTTTTTATTTGATATTATTAGTTCATTATTATGATTGTCACATTTTTATTGTCACATTTTTATTATTAACTCGACGACTCACTATCTCCGAGTTAAGCACGCATCGAGCTAACCTTAATTATATGTAGGATGGCATAATAGACCATCACCAGAAGGTAGACAGGGTGAGTAAATTCACATTCAATAAGATAATATAGAAATGAGAATTTAAAAACATAACAATAATATCGATCTATCATCCCTAGCTCAATTATACATACTATCATTTTCATCGCATCATAATAACATTCACCATACTCATCTATACACAACATCAAATACATCTCATCATTACACAAGATCAATGAAAATCATGCTATGTCATTTAGAATGAAATGCAACCTCTTAATAATGCATGTGGTACCGAAACATCCTCATATATGGATATTGGGCCATCAACCCTCCCCTAAGGGGCACATCATAATATCATATCACTTCAATCCACACAATGATATTGAAGCTACCAATGGACCTAAGTCCCCTCATAATTCAATTCCATGAAAGCAAGACGCAATTACACACATTCATCCTCAAAACATCATAAACATTGCATCCGCATTCATCATTAATCATAATTCTCATACTCACTCATGTCATCATGCCTCTACATCATGTAATCATACCTCTTAACTCAAGGGAATCAATTTAATCAATTATACTTCATTTATTATTAATTCTACTCATCTATTTCATAAAAACACGTCATACGACCACTCTACGACATCATGGCATCCTAAAACCTAAACCACCTCAAGAAAACAGTTTTTGGAACAACATAATTATTTTTCAAAATTTCCCAGGGCTTGCTGTTGTACCCCAAAATTTTCCCTCGCATATTCAAGATAATGTGTCTCAAGTGGTCTCCTAATGGTCACAAGATTCTCAATTGCTCAAAGGGATTCAAGGTTTCATCAGACAAAGCCTCCTCCTAAGCAATGAATTTTAAACTAGGGTTTTGATTTTCTCAAGGTAAATTGGACTTCTAAAGCCTCAAGTGGACTTCATGATATCCCACATACTTCAAAGAATCCTCATGTCAAGTTTCAAGACTTTCCCCACAAGTTTGGTCAATCAGATGCTCAGATAATCAAAAATCAGTTAACTTGGTCAAAAAGTCAACTGTGGTCAACATAAAGTCAAACTTCAATATTTTTGGTCAACATCAAGATTATGAAGCGAAATTCATCATTTGTTCAAGGGTTGATCATGATTCATCAAGGAAACCTCAGAATCATCAAGAATCATGAGTTACTAAATTAGGGTTTGTGCAGGAAAAGTAAAATGTACTTTGACCAACCATAATTTTCACATGCTTCATCAAAAATTTCCCATCCAAAGCTCATTTTAAAGGAAATTCAATTCCCTACAACTTTGTGTCTCACAAGCCAAGACCAAAAATGCTTCATTTGAGAGGTATGAGCCAAGACATTACAGGTCCTTTAAAAAGTCAACAAAAAGTCAACTTTTTCAAAAGCTCATAACTTGAAAATGGAAGATGAAATGGACATGGGACAAAAAGGAGTAGTTATAGGACACTCTAGGATTTCTAAAAAGTCCAAGAACACATACATGGGATACATATTGAGAGAGTTATACATTGTTGAAGTTGGGCAATTTTGAGGAGGTGTATGAAGCAAATAATGACCAAAACTCAAGTTTCTTCCAAATGGGCCCATATTTTTTCAACCCAAACTCAAATATAAGATCATTCATGACCCATGGATCATAATATCTGATTTTTTTATTTTATGTTATATATTGGATTTAAATCATTTAAATTTAATTTTAATTAAGATAAAAAAAATAAAAAATCCAATATTTGGTCTTAAATTTATTTTGGGATCAAATATTTGATGATTATGATGATTGATAAGGTTCAAATTCATGCAAAACCAAAAGAGTAAGATTTCATCTAATTTTTGGACAAAAAAAGAAACCATCTTTCTTCATCCCCAAGCAATCCAAAATCCATCCACAAAGGCCCAAATGTTTGACCTAATTACATCACCTATAAGTACACAACAAGAACAAAGTGCATAAGGACGAATTTTCAGAACTGAAGAACCCTATTCACACTTCAAAATTTTCAAGAAAAAAAATTCAAAATCGGTTTCTCACTTGCAGCTGTTTTCAAAGGCTTTTGAAGGTTCCAATAGATTCCTTGAAGCATTTTGAACATGAATGCATAATCACCATCATCGAAAGCATGCCAAACCATACAAACCGAAACCACTTTTGTGTCTCACTCTTGAATTTTCGATTCTTCATATTTATGCATAATAAATTGTTTTTGTTTGTTTAATCTTGTTTGTAATTGTGTGCAGATGGTTTCTGAATGATTCGATTGAAGTTTCAATGCAGGGAGAGTGATACGCCATTGTTAGGGTTTCAGAAGCTTAAAATTGGGAACCACAACTAAAGGCAATTTCACGTGAAATTGATGGATCTATTGAACTTAGAGGACTGTTATTAACTGATTTGTGTTATTCAAATGTATTTATTTCATGTGTTGTGAATTTTTGGAGTTGCGTGACATGTAGTGACGGACAAAATCTGTCATTACAAGCTTTAGCGACGGGCAAAGTGTCACTATAGCCTAACTGGACAGACGCGCGAAGAAGATGAAGTTTGGTGCCATTCTGGATTTTGAATTTTAAACTTAATATTTATTTCTTGTTTTCTATTTTTTATCATAGCAAGCAGCGTGGCCCAGTGGTTGGTGGTGTGCGTGTTTGAAGTACATAACCTGGGTTCGATTCACAGGCTCCTCGCCCCTTCTTTTTACCACCTTTTTCTTTGATTTTCTATAATTTTCTCTTATTTGTTTTAATTTCTAATTAACTTTTTAATCACAATTAACCAATTAACTAACCTACTAATCTTTTTGAGTTCTAAATAATTTCATGAAATTTCTATTAATTATTTTTCTTCAAATAATATTTTTTATATATAAAAAATTTTAGTTTTTTTTATTAATTTTGTAAATAAATTTATAATTAAATTAGTAATTAGGGTTTAACTGATTTTAATTTTAATCCTGATTTTTCTAACCCTAATTTTTTTTCATAACCCTAAAAAAACAATTAATTTTTTCTTAAACCTAAATTTTAATTAATTTCTTTATTTACTTATTATTTCTTAGAAAAAATTGTATAGGATGTATGATCTTGTGTAACTTTATTTTTCTCGCTTTTCCGGATTATGTAATTGCTCCTGATCTGTAATAGCTAATTAGGTTTAATTTTCTGCACTTTATTTTCTGCAATCCCCATGATATAATAGCCTAGGAACCTTTATTTTCTGCAAAAAATATAAACTGCGTGGTTAGTAAACCTAGGGTGTGAAAAGACTTATATGCTAAAATTAATTGGATCTAGCCCACTAAATTCAAAAGATAAATATCTGAAATTAATATTCACACACGTAAGTCGATCGTTATATGATTGCCATATGCACCTCCTAGGGTTTCTCCTCTTGGTTGCCTTACAAAAACATGGTCAAGTCCCTCGGACGTGGGGGTATCTTAGTAAAAGCTTCCTACGAACAAAATCATCAAATCCCTTCAGATAAAAGATCATAGTCCCTTTGAGTTGCCTACGAACAAATGATCTCGTCCCTCGATGACCCTACGAAAATGATGATAGTCCCTTCGAATCACTAAGATACCCCTACAAGGTTGCCTTATATGATTATACGATGACCCTACACTCGTCCCTTTAAACATCCAAGGTAAAGAATACTTACTCACTAATAGTAAGGACAGTCATACCCCTAAAGGAAAGAAATAACAAGAAAGACCTTACAATTAGGGTAAGTAGTTCTTAAGTGCTTGCTCACTCCTTTTCAAAATACTCTTTACACCCTCACTTTTTCAAATACTTTCAAACTAAACATTTTATATACATCCATACGAGGATCATTACAAAGTTAAAGACTTCTGAAATATTTTTCTAATCACACGCTACAATATTTTTACAAACAAGGTAAAGTGAGCTAAGCAGTTAAGAGCCCATGGATAACCATGGATACAAAAGGTGCTAACACCTTCCCTTTGTATAACTTAACCCCGAACTCAAAATCTTTAAAGGTCTTTCCTGTTCTTTTATGCCTTTCTTTATTGGATAAAATAAATGTCGGTGGCGACTCTTGCTATCCGCAACTTTTTTTTTGAAACAAAAATTCCCAAGTCAGTTCTACCACTGTGTTACACTCGCTAAGCGAGACATCCTGCTCGCTCAGCGCCAAACTCATTTGCTCGCTAAATGAGCTTCGCGATTCTGCAGAATGTTTCTACGATTTCCAGCCTTCTCCTTCTGCGATAAACTCAATGAAAACCCACATTTGAGATCAGCATAACCGCAGAATCATAATTAACATCAACATTCTTTACCATAGCATCACATACATTATCAAACATCATTACATTCATCAATTATCATGTAATCATCATCAAAAACAAAAAATCATCAATCAAAACCTTATTCCCTAAACTACACAACAAAAGCCCCAATTCCATTTCCACACTATAAAACTGAAAGGAAAATACTCCATGTACTTTAATTCGTAATCTTTTCGATGATTTCCTCGAAAACCTTTCCAACCTTTAAGCCTAGCTTCTCTTCTTCTCCAGAGCTTTTCTCCCAAAAGTGAGATCGTTCCAAAATGATCGTACTCTCCAACTTTCCCCTCTTTTGTCACTCTTGTCCCTAAGACCTCTTTAGTATTTCCCCATAAAACCCTATCTAATTCTTCATCAAATAACCACATTGCCCTTATCATCTAATTCCTTTTATTTTATTTTATTTAATCTTAAATAATAAAATAAACCACTAAACTTAATATTTCTAATATTACTAATATATTAAGTTAACCAAAAAATTCATCAAAACCTCAAATAACATCATAAACATCATAATTCACAAGAAAACACATCAATTAAATTAAAATCGACTTTGGGTGTTACAACTCTCCCCCACTTAAGATTTTTTGTCCTCGAAAATGTACCTGAAGCAAACAGCATCAGATATGACTCTTTCATCTGATCATCTCGCTCCCAAGTCCAACTATCACCAGCTGGTCCACCCCATAATACCTTCACTAAGGAAATCTCTTTACCTCTTAATCGTTTCATTTCTCTGCCATCTACTCGTACCGTCGAAACCTCCACATTTAAATTATCCCTTACTTGGACATCATCCATCTGAATCACATGCGACGGATCCGCAATGTACTTCCTCAGCTGTGACACGTGAAACACATCATGCAAATTCGTAAGTGACGGTGGTAGTGCAATCCTATATGCCACTTATCCAACCCTTTGCAAAATATAATACGGTCCAATGAAATGTGGAGTGAGCTTTATGGACTTCAAAGCTCACCCGATACCAGTCACTTGAGTAACCTCAAGAACACATGATTTCCTTCTTGAAATTCAAGTGCTTTCCTCCTCTTATCATGATAACTCTTTTGCCGAATTTGAGAAGTCTTCATTCTTTCCCGAATCATCTTAATCTTTTCTGTCGTCTCTTGCAGAATCTCAGGTCCGAGCATAACACTCTCACATGATTCATACCAACACAATGGAGTTCTACACCGCCTCCCATACAATGCTTCATACGTAGCCATACCAATGCTCGCATGAAAACTATTGTTATAAGTAAATTCAATCAACGACAAATGACTATCCCAAACACCTCCATGATCTAACACACAAGCCCTCAGTAAATATTCTAAATATTGAATAATCCATTATGTCTGACCGTCCGTTTGTGGATGATAAGCAGAACTCATCCTCAACTTAATTCCCAAAGCATCTTGTAAACTCTTCTAAAATCTCGATTAAACTGCAGATCTCTATCTGACACGATACTCGAAGGTATCCCATGCAAATTCACAATCTCATCAATATACGTCTCTGCTAGCTTCAACATGGAATGATTAATCTTCATCGGCAAGAAATGTGTGTAGGATCAAGCGCTTACCACTGCACTAAAAGCAATTGTTGTTAGTGAAGGCGCAACTTTATTTCCTTATAGTATAGAGTCTTTCAAGGGGCTGCGCCTATTAAGCGCCATGGGTTGGGATGTTAAGCCCATCGAATCCCTAAGGGTGACGCTGAATTAATAAATCCAACAATCTCCCCCCCAGTGTTAGCCGGGGGGATTCGAACCCATGACCTGGCTCTGATACCACTTGTAGGATCAAGCGCTTACCACTGCACTAAAAGCAATTGCTGTTAGTGAAGGCGCAACTTTATTTCCTTATAGTATAGAGTCTTTCAAGGGGCTGCGCCTATTAAGCGCCATGGGTTGGGATGTTAAGCCCATCGAATCCCTAAGGGTGACGCTGAATTAATAAATCCAACAATGTGCTGACTTAGTTAATCGATCTACAATTACCCAAATGGAATCATTTCCCTTTACCGTCTTTGGTAACCCTGTCACAAAATCCATAGAAATGCTATCCCATTTCCATTCCGGAATACTCAACAGTTGCATCATACCTAAAGGCTTTTGATGTTCAACCTTCAATTTCTGGCAAACTAAACAAGCATACACAAACTCTGCAACATCTCTCTTCATACCCGGCCACCAAAACAGCGTTTGCAAGTCATGATACATCTTAGTTGCGCTAGGGTGAATACTCAATCTACTTCAGTGTCCTTCCTCTAGAATACTTTTCTTCATCTCTGGAATGTCAGGAACACACACGACCCCGAAACCTCATCATACCATTCTCATCAATTCGGAACTCTCCTCTGTTATCTTGGTTAATTAAAGTCATATGATCAACCAACTTCAAATTAGATTGGTGTCCTATATGTATCTCCTCCACAATATCATTAGTCAATTTCAGCATATCCAGGTTTACACTTTCAGATGTAGGTTCACACAACAAACTCATGTCTCTGAATTTCTCAATCATTTCAAGTTCTTTCACCATCAACATCGACATATGCAAAGTCTTCCTACTCAAAGCATCTGCAACCACATTAGCTTTACTAGGATGGTAACTGTAACACGGTGGGAGAAATGACTTTAGTCATGTTGCGGATAGCAAGAGTCGCCACCGACTTTTATTTTATCCAAAAGGAAAGGACATAAAAGAACAGGAAAGACCTTAAAAAGATTTTGAGTTCGGGGGGTAGGTTATATAAAGGGAAGGTGTTAGCACCCTTTATATCCATGGTTATCCATGGGCTCTTAGTTACTTAGCTCACTTTGTTTGTTTGCAAAAATGTGTAGTGTGTGATTAAAAAAACTTTCTAAGTGCTTTATAATGATCCTCGTATGGATGTATATAAAGACTTGTTTTTGAAAATTTATTTGAAAAGTGTGGTGTGAAGAGTATTTTTGAAAGGTGTGAGCAAGTAATTAAAAGGAACCTACCCTATATTGAATATTTATTGTTCTTATGTTCTTTCAATGGTAAGACTATCCCTATTATTAAGGAATAGGTAGTCATTACCTTGGATGTAATAAGGGACATGTGTAGGGACATCTGAATATAGGCAACTGCAAGGTGTCTTTAGCAATTCGTAGGGACTTATCATCTTTTATTCGAATGGACAAGATCATTTATCATAGGCAACCTCAAAGGGACTTGATCTTTTAAATTTATAGGGACTTGATGATATTTGTGAAGGGACTTTGCTTAAGACAACTTACTTGACCTTTTGAAATAGGCAACATGAGAGGTAACCCTAGAAAGTGCAAGATGGTGATCAAAGATCGACTTACGTGTGTGCGTGTTCATATTCAAATATTTATCTTATTTAAGTTAATTATTCTAAGTTAATTTTAATCACAAGTATGTTATTCACACCCTAGAATTACTAACCATACAGTAAATATATTCATAATAAAAATAAAGCAAAAATATAAATCTAAACTATTACAAAGCTTTGGGACAAATACAATATAATCGAGAAATATAATAAAGATAAGTAATAATAAATAAGCAATAATAATCAATAATAATAAGAAATAAGATAAAAGGTTAGAAAAATAAAAATAAGAGAAATAAGAAATTAGCAAATTAATATTAGAAAAAAGATTTTTTAAATATTTAATTAAGAAAATAGGTTTTTAATAATAAATAACTACTAAATTATTTACATATTTAACAAATGATTAATGATTAATTATAATTTATAAAAATATTAGGTTAAATTTTAAAGTTAAGAAAAATTAGGGTTAGGGTTAGAATTATAAAAATTAGGGTTTATACCTCATTAAAAAAATTAGGGTTTTTTTAATTATTGATTTAAACATAATTAATTTATTTATAAAATATATACAATAATAATAATAAATAAAATAAAATAAATATAACTATTTTGATTTTTGAGAAAAAAAATAATGAATTTAAAAATATAAGTTTTTATATAAGAAAATAATATAAACATTTTATTTTAGAAATTGTTTTTTAAGAAATTAATTAAATTTAAATAAATATAACAAGAAAACATAAAGAAATTGAAGAAAAAAAACATACCTGGGGCTGGGATTCGAACCCAGGCCATAGGCTTCAATCTCTCAGTCCAGCAACCATTAACACCAGGCCAAACGCGTCCTTGTGTCCATGATACGAGTAGCATTCCTTTTGTTATAATTCTGTAGAAAATATTAAAAAAATACAACAAAGCAAAATGGCCTGGGGGGAATCAAACCCAGGACCATCACATTCACACGCAAACACACAAACCAACTGAGCCAATGCTGCTTTCGTGAAACATTATACAAACAATACATAATAAAATAAACTCAAATTTTAAATCAGGTTTTCGCGCCAGGCTGCTTCATCTTCAACCTATTACCTGCGAAAATACCTATGCTTTCTCATGCGAATTTTCCTGCACTTACAAACCTGCGAAATTCAAACTGCATCGAATACGTACGATTTTGTCCAATTAAACCCATCAACATGATCACTACAGCATGTACAATTCATCTATGCTTTCATTATTCATTTATATTTGCTTAATCTTGAAACCCTAATTTGAATCTTGGAACCCTAACAATGGTGTCCTTACGGTTTGGCCATGAAACTTCAATTTAAACATCCAGAATCCATCTGAGTCCTCACAAACAATAAAGCAGAATCAAAATTCATTATAACCGCATGAATAATTAGAATCGAAAAATTAAAATTCAAGACAAAACAAGATTTGGTTTATGCATTTTATGATGTTATGGATGAAAGTGATGATGGGGATACGATCAGAGAGTCTCAAGGAAGCTAAAGCAACCTTTACTTTGCCTTGAAAGTGTCTCTAAGTTCAAAACCGAATGCCACATTTTTATGTGAAAATTGAAGTTTTGTTCTTACCCTTGGAGGCTGCAAATTCGTGTCCTTGTACTTGTGATCAGTTTGTGTATATGTATGGAGTTGAATTAGGTCAAAAGTTTGTGGACTTATGGGCTTTATGGAGATTTCTTGATCATGAAGATTCACTTCTTTCAAATATTGAAAATATCTTATAAAACCTTTCTAAATTGGGTTAATCTGATTTTACATGATTCCAATCATCTTTAATTGATTTTTAAGAATTTCTAGAAGAAGAATCATGTCCAAATATTGATTTTTACATTTTATTTAGATTTAATTTGACTTTTAATGAATAAAATCAAAATAAATAATAAATAAATAATAAAAAAATCAGAATTTGGTTGCTTTGGGTCGTGCTAGAAGTCCTTGTATGGATTGGATCACAACATTGCAAGCCCATTTGGAGAAATTTGGTTTTAAGGCCCCATTTGCTCAATAAACCTCTCAAAAATATCCCAACTTTGCAAAGACGTATCTCCCTCAATTTTAAGGCTATAAGGGTGTTATTGGACATTTTGGAAAGCTTAAAGAGTACTCTAACCAACCTCATTGGTCTCATGTCCATATCCTTTACCATTTTCATATTATGCCCTTTGGAAGATGTTGACTTTTTGTTGACTTTTGAAATGACCTATAATGTCTTAGCTCATACCTTCCAAATGAAGCATTTTTGGGCTTGGATTGTGAGACACAAAGTTGTAGAGAATTCAATTTCCTTCAAAATGAGCTTTGGATGGGATTTTTTTGATGAAGCATGTGAAAGTTATGGCTGGTCAAAGTTCAGTTGACTTTTCCTATGAAAACCCTAATTTAGAAACTCCTGATTCTTGATGATCTGAAATCTCCTTGATGAATCATGATCAACCATTGATCAAATGATGAATTTCACTTCATATACTTGATGTTGGCAAAAAAGCATGAAGTTTGACTTTGGTTTGACCACAATTGACCTTAGTTTGACTTTTTGACTGCTTTGACTGATTTTAGCCTATCTGATCATCTGATTGAGCAAACCTTTTGGGAAAGTATTGAAACTTGACATAGGGATTCTTGAAGACATATAGGATGCTATGAATCTCACTTGAAGCCTTGTAAATCCATTTAGCCTGATAAAATCCAAAACCCTAGTTTAGGATGCATTGCTTAGGAGGAGGCTTTGTCTGAGGGAATTGCCCAACTTTCTGACTAATTGTAAACCTTGTGAACCTCTTGAGATACCTTGTGAATCTTGTGAACCTTGTTAACCTCTTGGGACACCTTATTACACAATGTCTGGTCTAGGTGAGGGCAAATTTTGGGGTGCAACAGTAACTTAAATCAAAATAAAAATCCTTCAACATCTCTAACCATCTTTTTTGCCTCATATCGAGTTCTTTCTGATCAAACAAGTATTTCAAACTTTTATGATCGTTGAACACCTCAAACCTCGATCCAAACAGATAGTGTCTCCGAATCTTTAACACAAAAACTACAGCTACTAATTCTAAATCGTGGGTAGGATAGTTCCTCTCATGAACACGTAACTGTCTAGAAGCATAGGAAACTATCTGGCCATTCTGCATCAAAACACCACCAAGACCCATCTTCGAAGCATCACAGTACACCACAAAAGATTCGTTCGAATTCAGTAAAATCAAAACTGGGGCAGTTGTTAACCTCTTCTTTAATTCAAAAAAACTCTTCTCACACGCCACATCCCACACATAAGCCTGGCCCTTTCGAGTCAATTGCGTCAGAGGCAATGCCAACTTAGAAAAACCCTCTATAAACTTTCGGTAATAACTGGCTAAACCAAGAAAACTTCTAATCTCCGTAGTAGACTTTGGAGTATCCCAATTCAATACAACATCAATCTTCGAAGGATCCACATAAATTCCACCACTAGAAATCACATGGCCAAGGAAACTCACTTCCTTCAACCAGAACTCACACTTAGAAAATTTAGCATAAAGCTTCTTCTCACTCAACACCTGTAATACAATCCTCAAATGTCCCTCATGTTCTTCTTCTGACTTTGAATAAATCAGAATATCATCAATAAAAACCACTAAAACTTATCCAAATACTCATGAAAAGTCCAGTTCATATATTCCATGAATACATCGGGTGCATTAGATACACCAAAATGCATCACAGTATATTCATATTGACCATACTGTTAGACGATGGCGCAGATCTAGAAGGGGAGTTGAATAGATCCCTTTTTAAAATTAACTTTTCAAAAATTGATTGAAAAATATTTTGTGGAAGTTCTCCGGAAAACTCGTCTAAAACAAATAAAGTCACCGATGATCGGATATGCGTTGAAACCGAATAAGAAGTAAAAGATGATAAAACAATTAATATAATGCAACTAAATCACTTAAATTCAATTTATTTGATAACCCACTTCCAACAATGAATTAATAGAGATGAAATGAGCACTAGAAAAATGAATGTGTGTGGTTTGACTTTTTCACAAACACTTGGTGTGCAAACACACAAAGTGTTATTTCTATGTTGAACTAGTGCAAAATTTTCACAATAGTGCTGTCAAAAATCGATAACAATTTATAAAATAGTTGGTGTGCACCAATTCAACCAAACCATAATTTTTCAAACTACACACAATCAAATTATGCAGAAAATATAAGAACGAAATAGTTAAAGAACACGAGAGATTTGTTTAGGCAGTTCCTTCACCGTCCTCGCTAGAAGTACTCTGCCCCATTCTCAATCGAATTGGGCAATTTCATTAATATTGCAATTGTTTATACAAGAAGAAATCGGAACAACAAACCAATATGAATTGCAAATGTTGCGAACCTTTCTTCTTGCCCTTTGATTCGAGAAGAACCAAGTCTTTCACGCGCGTTGAGAAAGCCTCTGGTTAATTGCTCCCTTCTTACAAGGATATACAATCCTCCAAACTTTGAGCACAACTGAGTTTCTTCAACACTTGTGAACCCACAAAAATCTTCACAATCCTCCGCTTAATGTGACATGAATGAATTATCCGCTTGATCTTCAATATCCCTCACTCGGTTGAATCTACGAACGATAATTGCGTGCAAAACCTCCAAATCCTCTTTGATCATGGAGGAGAAAACCCCAATGGTTTTACAAGAAAAACCCACAACTTCTCTACCCAATTTGAAATCTCTATATCTCAATTGGACGTTATCACCATTGATTGCACCTTGATCAACAAAGATTGTTGTGTGTGATTGTTGATTGATGCAAAGAAGGAGAAGATGAAGAGAAGGATGTGTATCTATTTCACTTTTCTTGTTAACCTCTCAAATGAAATGAAAATATCTATTTATATTGGTTAGTCAATAATAAATGAATAGAAAGTAAAATTAATTGTAAAAAAAATAGCAACTACAGGGATGAGCCGACTCAAAACAGAGGCTGAGCCGACCTAACAGGATCAATGAGCCGACCAAAAACTCAAGCTCAGTCAGCCTGTTGGGGCCCGTGAGAAACTAGAGGAAAATCACTTCAATGAGTCGGCTCATTGCAAGCATTGAGTTGACTCAAATCAAATACATTGAATGAGTCGGCCTAAACATAAAGTAGAGTCGACTCATGCAGTTGGATTTCCTTCAAACTGAGTTTTCTTCATGAGATCATTTCTTCTTCCTTGTGTTCCACACACAATTTCAATCATACCAAGTTTTTGACAATTTCAAAACTTATGCCAAGTCTCACACATACCTCGTCCGGAAACTTGTCTTTGGAATATCATCTGCTTTAACTCAAATTTGATGATAACCCGACCTCAGATCAATCTTGCTAAAAACATAAGCTCCCACCAACTGATCCATCAAATCATCAATTCTCAGAAGTGGATATTTATTCTTGATAGTTTCCTTATTCAATTGTCGATAATTGACGCACAACCTCATACTACCATCCTTCTTCTTAACCAATAACACAGGAGTACCCCACGGAGAAACACTTAGACGGACAAATTTCTTCTCATGAAGTTCTTCAAGTTGTTTCTTCAACTCACTCAATTCAGAAGCTGACATCCTATAAGGAGCCATCGACACGGGACTAGTACCTGGTACCAAATCCACAGAAAACTCTACTTCACACTCCAGAGGTAAATCACTAAGGTCATTCGAAAACACATCAAGAAATTCGCGGACAACAGGTAATTCAACACTCGCTTGTTCATTGTCGACTTGCAAGATGGCAAACAAAGCAAACATATGAGCTTCATCTATAGAAGCTCATCTACTTTCTTTGCAGATAGAAACATCATATCCCTATAATCACTAAACTCTATAAACTCTACCATTTTTGCATATCAGTTGATATGCACAAAGTTAAACTCCAGCCAGTTCTTTCCAAGCACAACATCCATATGGAGTAACGATAAACACATTAAATCCTTCAAGAAATCCTTACCATAAATGGTCAAGGGAGACTTCAAACACACATGGTTTGTCGTAATTGAACCGTCAGTAGGCATTTCAATCAACATATTACCATTCATAATAGTCAAAGGAAAATTCAACCTAGCCGCACACTCAATCGAAATAAACAAATGAGTAGCACCAGTATCAATTATAGCAACCAATTCAACATCATTAATAAAACAAGTACATTTGATCAAGTTGTTTTTCTTCTGAGGATCTGAGCCACTCAAAGCAAACACTCTACCAGTAGTTTGAGCCGCAGTAGAAACCTTCTTCGGTTTCTAGCACTGAGTACTGATATTCCCCTTTTCGCTGTAATTAAAACATGTTGGTCCAACATTTGTACACTCATCCTTCATATGATCCTTCTTGCCATATTTATAGCACCTAATCATTATATCAGTGCACACATCAGATTTGTGACCTGATTCGCCACACTTATAGCACTTGAGAGGAGTGGAACTCGCTCCCCCACTTGGCTTCTTCCCATCATTACCCTTCGGCTTCCCCTTGTTATTTGGAGTCGCATAAGGCTTCCCTCGAGACTGACCCTTGTCATTCTTCTCACTCACCTGCTTATAGTGAGCAGATCGAGCTTGATTATTTTCATCATAGATCTTACCCTTATCCACAAGCTTAGTATACTTGTGGACATAATGACAACCAATCGCTTGCTTGATTTCTGGTCTCAGCCTATTCTCAAACTTCAAACACTTGGACAACTCAGTATAATCACGATTGTAGTGAGGATAGAACTTCACCAACCTCTCAAATTTGGCAGCATACTCTGCTGTCGTCATATTCTCCTTCTTCAGCTCTTAGAATTCGACCTCTTTCTTACCACGAGCGTCTTCAGGAAAGTACTTACTCATAAATTCTCTCCTGAACACGTTCCAAGTTATCGCAGCTCCAGCCGCTTCCAATCTCTGATGGGTATTATCCCACTAATCCCCAACCTCTTCAACCAGTTAATGGGTTCCAAACTGCACCTTCTGAGCATCAGAGCATGCCATAGTTCTCAAAATCTTCTCAATTGCCTTCAGTCACTTATGCGCGTTCTACGGTTCATGGGAACCCTCGAACTTAGGCGGATTATTCCTCTGAAAAACCCCCCAAAGCATGAAACTCATCTCGAACATTGTTCTGTTCCGTAACATGAGCAAGTGCAGCTACTGCATCCGCAAGAGAATGATTCAAAGCCATTCTACAAATCACCAACAACACCAGAAAACAACTCAACCTTAACACACTCAAACGCAAAAACCGACACGACTAACAACGACATGACACGACCGACAGACCGACCTACTCTGAAAGCACTAATGTAACACCTTTTCTACCCCATCACAAATTAAACAAATTTAAATCAAATATCAGAGTAAAACTCATAAAAGGGCATCACATTTACTTCTAAAACTCAAAAGTCAAACATCACATTGAGTCATGTCCCGTAACACGGGTTAACAAAATCATGAAAAACACTTCAAATATCTTTCAAACAATACTCAACGAAAAAACAAGCAAACCATTATAAACATCTTTTATAAAAAACGAACTTCATTGTTTAATCCAAAACAAGTGAAACCCAATCCCGAATGTTACTGGACACAGAGCAGGACTCCATTTCTAACTAAATCGACGACTCACTATCTCCGAGTTAAGCATACACTGAGCTAACCTTGATTATCTTCTGGATGGCATAATAGACCATCACCAGAAGGCAGGAAGGGTGAGTAAATTCACATTTAATAATATAATATAGAAATGAGAATTTAAAAACATAACAACAATATCGATCTATCATCCCTAGCTCAATTATACATACCATCATTTTCATCGCATCATAATAACATTCACCATACTCATCTATACACAACATCAAATACATCTCATCATTACACAAGATCAATGCAAATCATGCTATGTCATTTAGAATGAAATGCAACCTCTTAATAATGCATGTGGTACCGTAACATCCTCATAGATGGTGTAACACGGTGGGAGAACTGACTTTAAGTTATGTTGCGGATAGCAAGAGTCGCCACCGACTTTTATTTTATCCAAAGGAAAGGCATAAAAGAACAGGAAAGACCTTTAAGAGATATTTTTGGGTCCGGGGGGTAGGTTATGTAAAGGGAAGGTGTTAGCACCCTTTACATCCATGGTTATCCATGGGCTCTTAGTTACTTAGCTCACTTTTGAATTGTTTTTGAAAAGGTGAAGTGTGTGAATAGAAAATTTTCATAAGAGTTAATAATGATCCATGTACGGATGCGTAAAAACTTGTGTTTGAAAATTTGTTTGAAATTTATTAAGTGTTTGAAAAATTTTGAATGGAGTGAGCAAGCAACTAGGAGGTACCTACCCTAAAGTTTAAGTCTTTTCTGTTCTTTATCCTTTAAGTGGTAAGACTATCCCTATTATTAAGGAATAGGTAGTCATTACCTTGGATGTAAGGGACATGTGAGGGACATCTGTTTATGAAGGCAACTGTGAGGTGTATTAAGCATTTAGGAGGGACTATCATCATTATTCGAAAAGGACTTGATCTTTAAAGGCAACCATTAGGGACTTGATGATTTTTTCTTTTAAGGGACTTGCTTTATACACCCCACTTGACCTTATGATTAGGCAACATTGAGGGATAGCCTTAGAAAGTGTGAGATGGCGATTAGAAATCGACTTACGTGTGTGAGTGTTCAATTTTATTTATCTTATAATTAAAGTGATCTAAATTTGATTTTAAGAGAATACATGTTTACACTCCCTAAATTACTAACCATAGCACAAAAATTAAATAAATTAAATATTACAAAATTTACACCAAGGAGCAATTACATGATAAATAGAAAATAAATAAATAATAAGCAAAAAATAAATAAGCAATAATAAATAGGGTTAGTGATAATAAAAAAAAATAATAATAAATAGGATTAGTGAAATAATAATAATAAAATAAATGAAATTAGAAATAATATGATTAGTAATAAAAATAAACAAAGTTAGAGAAATAAAAATATATAAGATTAGTGGAATAATAATAACCAAAAATAATAAATAATAATATGGTTAGTAATAATAACAATCAAAATAAATTGAGCAAAAATATTATAAGAGCAAAATATTTAATATAGACAATCATTGGTAAATAGGAAGAAATATGAACAATTAAATAATTATTATGATATTTATGTACAAATTATTATTTTATTTTTAGACATATTATAATTACAAAATTATTTACATATATATATATATATATTAAAAGAATAAAAATTTATATTATAGACAATTTATAATTACATAAAGAAAAGTTTGATTATATTTATATTTATTAAAATTAATTATGTTAAATGAATATGTACAAAAATTATAAAATAAAAATTAGGTTTTTAATAAGTATTTAGAAAATAAATTAGGGTTTTGAAAATTAGGGTTTTGTTAGAAAAATATTTTTTTAGGAACTAGAACACATAATATATATATATATATTTTACAATATAGAAAAATAATAAACAATATAATTTTAATTTATTTTATATATAATAGTAATTAAATTAGAGAAAAAGCAAAAGAAAAAGAAAATCAAAAACCTGATGGGGCTGGGGTTTGAACCCAGTCCCCTATGCTTGCCAACAATAGCCTCTACCACTGGGCCATCAACACGCGCGTGTCATCATAGGGAGAAGAAGTAGTTTTGTGTTTTACCTGGAAAAATCAAGAAAAATCAAAAAGCAAAAAGGCCTGGGGTGGTGTTGAACCCAGGACCTTTGAACACAAGCAAACACGCATAACCGCCTGGCTGGAAGAGCCCATCTGGTAGTATGATGGCAACATAATATAATATATTAAGTCTCCTTGTTATCCTGAAAAAATAGAAAAAATAATGGTACAAGCCAGGATTCGAACACAGGTCTTGCACCCAAATGCACACGCCACTTTCCACTGGACCACACAACATGTGGTGACAAATATCCAACAGCATAAGATAAAATATTTTGAACCAAATTCAAATTCTCCTGAGCGCGCCACATGCTTCTTCTTCAACCTCATACCTGCAATTTTACCTGCGAAATCAGTCACGAGTTTTCCTGCGAATTTTGCTACATGTTCTTCATTGTTCAAACCTACGAAAATGAAACTCATACAAAACAGCAACGATTCATGAAATTAATTAGTGTTTTGTGATCCTTGTGATTCGTAGAACATTCCTATGTCCTCAAAATTCATTTAGGTTTAGTGAATCAAAGGATCCTATTTTGAAGGTCAAAACCCTAATCATGGCCGAATTCATGTTAGGCAGGGAAGCTTCAATCCATTGGTCCAGAAACGATCTATACAATGTCACAAACAAGATTATGTAAACAAAATTCAATGAAAAGCAACAAATCAATGGAATCGAAAAAAATATTTTCAAGGATAAAGTGTGCTCGGGTTAAGCATCATGGCATGTAAGAGATGCGTATGAGCATTGGTTTTGCTTCATGGATGATCAAGGAACATGTCTATGTTCTTATTTTACCTTAAAACCTCCTGTATGAAAGAATCCGAATGTGACTTTTTCAATGGTTTTTTGACTTTGTGAACTTACCTTTGGATGCAGCAAATTCGTGGCTTGAGGATTGCATTATGTTTAGTACTTATAGGTGAATGAATTTAGGTCATAACATTGATTGATCATGTGGAAATTTTGATTCAAAAAGATTCATATTGATCATGTCTTAAAAGTTCAATATTCTTGCATAAAGGCTTACTATTTTAAGACAAATCTCATGATTTCTTTCCTCTTCAACTTAAATCAATAATTAAGACTTTCTAGAAGCTTAATCTCCATTAAATATCATATTTTCATATTTTATATTTATTTAAAATGATTTTTTATGAATTAAATCAAAATAAATAAAAATAAAATAATAAAAATCCTGATTTTTAATCATTTGGGTCGTGCATGCTGATAGTGTATGGATTGGATCATAATTTAGCAAGCCCATTTGGAAAGAATTGGTTCTAGACCTCCATTTTCATCATAAACCATCACAAAATTTCCCAACTTTGCAAGGGCACATCTCCCTCAATTTTAATGGTATGAGGGTGTTCTTGGACATTTTGGAAAGCTTGAAGAGTCCTATAAACAACCCCATTGGTTTCATGTCCATATCTTTTACCAATCTCAAGTTATGCCCTTTTGAAGTTGTTGACTTTTTGTTGACTTTTGAAATGACCTATAATGTCTTAGCTCATACCTTCCAAATGAAGCATTTTTGGGCTTGGCTTGTGAGACACAAAGTTGTAGAGAATTCAATTTCCTTCAAAATGAGCTTTGAGTGGATACTTGGTGATGAAGCATGTGAAAGTTATGGCTGGTCAAAGTTCAGTTGACTTTTACTGAGGAAACCCTAATTTAGAAACTCCTGATTCTTGATGATCTGGAATCTCCTTGATGAATCATGATCAACCCTTGATCAAATGATGAATTTTACTTCATATACTTGATGTTGGCAAAAAATCATGAAGTTTGACTTTGGTTTGACCACAGTTGACCTCAGTTTGACCTTTTAACTGCTTTGATTGATTTTGACTTATCTGATCATCTGACTGAGCAAACTTTTGAGAAAAGTCTTGAAACTTGTCATGGGGGTTCTTATACACATATAAGATGTTATGAAGCTCACTTGAAGTCTTGGAAGTTCATTTAGCCTGATTAAAGTCAAAACCCTAGTTTTGGATGCACTGCTTAGGAGGTGCATTGTCTGAGGGAATTGTCAACTCTTATGGCCAATTGTGAACCTTGTGAATCATCATAAAATGTCTTGTGAACCTTATGGGATGTATGGTGAACCTTGTGAACCTTGTGAACCTCATAAAGTGACTTTTTAGACCTCATGAACCTCATGAAAGGTTATGTAAACATTGTGAATCTTGTGAACCTTGTGAACCTTCAAGAAGTAACTTGTAGACTTCATGAACCTCATGAAAGGTCTTGTAAATGTTGAGAAGCTTGTGAACCTTGTGAACCTTCATAAAGTAACTTGTAGACTTCATGAACCTCATGAAAGGTATTGAAAGCATTGTGGAACTTGTGAACCTTGTGAACCTTCATAAAGTAACTTGTAGACTTCATGAATCTCATAAAAGGTATTGAAAGCATTGTGAATCTTGTGAACCTTGTGAACCTTCATGAAGTGACTTGTAGACTTCATGAACCTCATGAAAGGTTATGTAAACATTTGAGAAACTTGTGAACCTTGTGAACTTTCATAGAACACAAAGTCTTGTATTGTGAGGGCAAATTTTGGGGTGCAACAGCTGCCCCTGTTCAATTTTCTGAAACCTGAGGGGTTAGATTGGTATGTTTGCCAGTCGTGACCTGGAAGGTTGAAGGGGATTGAACACAAAAGCCCAAAAATTTGCACTCACCAGTGCATAAAGTAGTACAGATGGCTAGTTGAATATGATTGAGTGGGCTTAAAGATGCCACTTGGAGGAAAATTCTTCAGATACATGTCTCGGAGGATGAAGCAGTCCAAAATATGGAGGTATAATGATAGCTATCAGGAGGATGAAGCAGTCCTGAGGTAATGAAGCTTGTCATTAGGAGGATGAAGCAGTCCAAAATATGGAGGTATAATGGTAGCTGTCAGGAGGATAAAGCAATCCTGAGGTACGAGAAGCTGTCAGGAGGATAAAGCAATCCTGAGGTATTGATAATATGATTCCAGGAGGATGAAGCAATCCTGATGTACTAGGGATTTTCAGGAGGATGAAGCAGCCCTGATGTATGAGAAGCTGTCAGGAGGATGAAGCAATCCTGAGGTATTGATAATATGCTTTCAGGAGGATGAAGCAATCCTGATGTAATGATGTGCTTTCAGGAGGATGGAGCAATCCTGGTGTAATAGGAGTTTTCAGGAGGATAAAGCAGTCCTGAAGTAATGATAATAGCTGTCAGGAGGATGGAGCAGTCCTGAGGTATAAGCTGCCAGGAGGATAAAGCAATCCTGAGGTATTGATAATATGATTCCAGGAGGATGAAGCAATCCTGATGTACTAGGGATTTTCAGGAGGATGGAGCAGTCCTGATGTAATAGGAGTTTTCAGGAGGATAAAGCAGTCCTGATGTATGAGAAGCTGTCAGGAGGATGAAGCAATCCTGAGGTATTGATAATATGCTTTCAGGAGGATGAAGCAATCCTGATGTAATAAAAAGCTGTCAGGAGGATGAAGCAATCCTGAGGTAGTGAGATGTTCCCAAGAGGATGAAGCAGTCTTGAGAGATGATAAGTTTTCAGGAGGATAAAGCAGTCCTGATAGTCATAAGTTTGTTTGCTGGATAAATAACCTGAAACAAGGTAGCATTTGTATAATAATATTAATTTATGTACTATGTATGCATGTATGATATGATGCACTTAAGTAATGTATTATGTATCTATGGATATGTATGTTATGGTATGATGTAAATGATGTATGCATGATATGATACTGCCGGAAGCGTCTGGATATCTTCATATAACAACTGCTGGCCAGGGAAAATAAATCCCGATTCGTTGCTGAAGAATATGAGGAACTCGTCCCCGTCTTGTTTGATGATAAGATATACATAACCTCCCGTATGCTGGGGATAGTAAGGTATATATAACCTCCCGTCTGCTGGGGATAGTAAGGTATATATAACCTTCGTCTTCGTTTGATAGTAGAGTAGATACAACATCCCGTCTTCATTCGTCGTACCCTTATTGGAAAGTAAATTCCCGTATATCCGTATGAGGATAAAAGAGATGGATATAAATTCCAGGGGAGATGTGACTTTATGAAGATGGATTCGTCCTACTGAGGGTTTGTAGCTGTCTTGTTAGAGATGAACTGGCGAAGCCTCGTTGAAATCCTTTCCTCGTTCGTCCTTAGTAAATACTATTACTGCATTTTCATGCATTTCTGGTAAACATCAATCATATTAAGCATTCATGCATTCAAACACAACCAATGGACGTTTTTGCTAGGGTAAAAGTAAATCTGGACTCAGAGGGAAAAGTAAAGCTGATTTTGAAAGCAGAATTATTTCAACTTCGAGAGTGTACAGCCAATTGGATCTATAGCTCCTGAAATTCTTTAACTTTCCTGAGTACCTTCCCAGAAATCCTCATAGCTGGATCTGAAGACATGATACTGACACCATCTGATACTACTGGCATAGACAATTAATTTCCATCATGGTTTCAGCTGAGAATCAAGGTAATATAATGAGAGGAATGTGTCTTCAAACTGTAATGGACCAATATACGCTCCAGGTATTAGATTTGAAGAGAAAGCATTGCCCCTTGGTTGAGGATGAATTTTCCCATAATGGAAGTATCTGCAATGAGCTACCTCAAGAGAAACAAGCAGAATGCCCCATAAGCATATGCCCCTGGCATTGTGAACTCTGTAATGTCACCTTTGGTAATTCAATTGTACGAGGAAAAATGCCCCTGGCTTTTAAGCACAGATGAGTCTGGACTTAATTGCCTCAACTGAATTGAACAGTAACTTGGTATGCCTCTTGACTGGGAAACGGTGACTATGCCCTTGGCATTTCAGATAGATGAGGAGATCTGCCTCTGGCTGCTTAAACATAGTTGAATCTTGTCCTGATTGCCCCAAATGAGTTAGGCAGTATCATGGTCTGCCCCCTTGATTGGGAGATAATGATTATGCCCCTTTGTATACATGGACTTTGATCCAGGAAGCAACTTTGTTTATCGGAAGGACTTTGGTTCATTGAACATTCATCCTGTAAGTTTCTCCATTTGTCAAACACTCAGGTATATGCAAACGAATATATTCAAAAATGCAATGCTTATGTCTGTCTTGAAGTTTTTGAAAAAGAATTATTTTAAAACTTTTTTTTTTAGAAAACTGTGATATTAACTCAAGTTTTATAACAAGCCCTAAAGGAGTCAGGATACCTTTGTGTAGCAGTACGCTTTCGAACTAACCATGCTTCAGTTAGGACTTTTAAAGGGTTATAACGTGGCCTGGTTCACGGTTTAAGAAACAAAGGATAAAGGCTCAAATTTTATTTGTACCCAACCCAATCTCCATGATGTTCTTCAGTCCTATACTCAGTTAACTTATGCATTGAAGTTCCAAAGAAATTTGGTATTGTAACACTGATATTTGTGATGGTTCAGAAACCCAAAATTTATTTGAACTTTTAGTCATCTTTCTTTGTCGAGGATTCATAGTGACCTATCTTTTTTTTTTTTCTCTTTTGACTTTGTTATCCCCTCTTTTTGCCTGAACTGCTTGTTTCAAGGTTACAGTCAGCGGGATGTCTTAATGTTTTACTAAGTCTCCTTTATAAATTTTGACTTAGTAAGCTTTTCTTTTGCTGGATATTGACTATCAGGTTTAATGATTACAGAGAACCATCATTAGTTGTGTACAACACAAGCAATTGGCATATTTGAGTTAACTGAGTAACTACCCTGCCCCAGGTTATGAATAAGGGTTTTAATTTGTACGAGAATAAAAACTCCTACTTCATAGGCTCAAAAGGGTTGACTAGGGATTAACTTCCTTATATCTCCACTGTTTAGGAATTGAAACAATGCTTGTACATCGTCAACATAGTCTGTTCAAAAGCATACTGCCTAATATTATGGTATGGTTTTCGTCATCCTCCCTCTACAGGCTTATAGCTTTATCAGGAGTTAAATATCACAAGATAGAAATAAGAAGCATAATTCAAAATATAGTGGAACGAATGGATTAATTCAAGACAAACATATGCAATGCATTAAAGAAAACAAAAGTTTAACATAATAGTAAGTGTTCAAGCAAATAAAAGAAATTACAAATGAAAAGTTCAAATGTTGTCCCATCCAGTTGGCTGAATGTCTTCAATTGCAATCTGTGAACTTTGAGGAGCAGTATACTTCACCATGAAATCAAATTTACCACTTGGATGTCCCAAGGTGCCCCATATCTCAACAGGAATAGGTAGGCTTCCTTTCTTGCTATGCTGGGCAACTTGTCTTGCAGCTTCGGTGTTTGATGGACGATAGTAAAATTCAACTTGACTTTCTGGAGTAACCTCTAGGATTCCTTCGTCAATCAGATCTTGAATCTTCTTATTCAATGCCCAACAGTTATTAGTATCATGTCCAGGACTGTTGGAGTGATACCCACACCTTGCCTTGGGATTATAGCGAGGAGAGGAAGTTTTAGGATTTTGAGGAGAATTTTTCAAGGAAATTAGTTTCATCTCCAACAAGCATTGCAGAACTTGTGACATTGGAGTGCTGAATTTGATAAACTTTCTTTTACATTCCTTGTGTTGAGGTAGATTAACCTTATCAGGTCTTTCTTCTTCAACTGAAGAACAATCAATGGCAACAGGTTTCTTACCTTCTTTTATCTTCATCCTCCTTTCAACCAAATCAGCTTGTTTTAATGGAGGTTCACTGACAATTAGATCCCTGACCCTATTACTTTGAAGTTTGTGGACAAAGGTTCTTAGCTCTTCTTGCCCCTGAGTTAATCTTTGAATAAGAGCCACCTGGTAATTCATCTGGGTCCTCATTCCTGTCATCTCAGCTTGTAGTTGCTTCAGCTGATCATCCTTGTTGTCCTCAGGATTCTTCTTCTTAGCCAGCAGTGTCTTCAATTCATCCTGCCCCTTGGTCAGGTTCAGGATCAACTCTTGGAACTGTGCATTTTGTACCTGGAGATCCTTAACTGTTTGCTCAAGAGCCATTGCTGAAATAAACAGCGAGAAGATGAGAAACCTGTGCACAATAAACCTGTGATGCAATGATATGATATGTGAATGCATATGCAATGTTTTCAAGAACCGCAGGATTTAAATTTGCTTAAACAAACACGAAAGTAAACTTTTATTAGTAATAACTTTGTTTTGCCTTTTAGGCTTACAAAAAAAAATGAAATAAGTACAAAAGATGGGGTTTTAAGTCTCCCATGGACGCTTCCTCTTTGTATTGAGGTATGAGTTGAGGTTCCGTTCCTCATGAAGTTGTTTTGTTAGTTCCAGGATTCTTTCTTGGCTTGCTTTGTAATGAGCCTCGAAAGTATCCCTTTGCTCCTTCAACTGGATCCAGGATCTCTGTAAGTCTTCCATGTCAGTAGGCATGTCTGGGTGAAGGATGGTATAAGAAGTATCTCCTTCAGCAACAGGTTCCATGGTAACTGGCAGGATAGCAGGATATGGCATCATGAGAGTCTGAGCACGAGATCGCACCCATCTGAGATAAGCTTCCATAGGAATAGTGTACTTAGGCTCCAGTGTCTTGCTGTCAACCCTGTTTACTTTTCCCCATGCTCGTATGAATCTCTGACGATAACCTTGAAGATCGTTGTCGTAGTCAAACACAATGCCCTGAATCAACATGTCATGTGGACCATCACTTCGAGCGTAACCAAACTGTCGTAAAGCTAGAGAGGGGTTGTAGGTGATGCCTCCTCTTATGCCTAGAAGTGGCACATTAGGAAACTCTCCACAACGGTCAATGATGGTGACATTCTCCATAGATCTGGAGCACCAATGGATATCTGAGTGAGAAAGTGACATGATCCTCTTGGACCATCTGAACCCTTGCTCATTCTTCATTACTGAGCGAGGAAGGTGAGAAATAAACCACCTGGAAAGCAAAGGTATGCAGCACATCAAAGTTCCTCTTGCCCTTGTAGTACGGGTGTGAAGAGAATGTAGGATATCTCCAAGCAATGTAGGCACTGGATTGTGACTCAGGAAAATGTTGATGGCATGAACATCTATGAACTGATCTGGATTGGGGAACAATACTAAGCCATATATCAGCAAGGCTAATATCTCCTCAAAAGCATCATAGCTCATGGCCTTCAAGAACAACTGAGCTTTCTCTATCAATACTTTGGCAAGAATACCCTTAACTCCGCTTCTCGTTTCTAGAACAATGTCAGACTTCTTCAGATGTAGAGCTGCAGCAATAACCTCTGGTTTAAGTTCCTTCTCCAAGCCTGTGAAAGTTCTTTGATCAAGAACAGGTATACCCAGAAGTTTAGAGAACTCTTCCATTGTGGGAACCAGCTGATAGTCAGGGAATGTAAAGCAATGGTGCTTAGGGTCAAAGAACTGAAACAGAACACTCATCATGTCTTCATTGAACCCTGAGGTGACTAGATCCAATAGGTGATCATGTCTCTTGATGAACTGGGAGTGATCAGACACTTGAGAAACCAACTCTTTAAGCTTAGCAGGTATGCTCACAAAGTTGATCCTGATGGTGTTTCTACGAGCCAAAGCCATGACCTGCAACAAAGAACAAAGATAAATCCTTTGGTCCTTGAGATGGTTAGTGAAAATGCTATGCTCATGATGCATGATGATGTCATGATGTTATGCTCAATCACAAACATGTGGCACACACAAACAAGTCACACAATAGCCTTAGGTTTAGAGGCTTGCATGAGGTTTAAAGGTAAGTACCCTCCCCTGAAGTTAGATGGTTCATCCTGTCCTACAAAAGTAACCAGGTTCTAAGGGATCTCAATATCATTGATCCTTCACAAGGGTGGTTGATCAGAAGGCAACTTACTTGCCAACCAAAACCCTCCAAGTTTAAGATCTCAATGAGTGTAGTATCGAGTGTCAACCAACTTCAGTCTGCACCAAAGCCGGTTACCTCACTACTTTCTAAAGGCCAAGATGAGTTAACTAGGGTTCTAAAAGTTAGTTAGTGCATTGACAACATATGGCAGCCTCATATTATCCTCAACTTGACTTAAGGAACATAAGCACCAACCAAGAAGTCGCACTAACTATGGCCACCAGATCAACCGTATCGATATACGTCGTACAGTTTCCTTGGTCTATTGCCATTTACCTAAGGTACACTAGATCCGGGTTAGGACCTTTCACACATAAGAGCACCCCAACAAGATAATATAAAGCAAACAAGACAAACAATTTAAAATGATCTTAATTCCTAAGGGTACCCCTCTTAAATTACTATCCCCAGCAGAGTCGCCAGTTCTGTAACACGGTGGGAGAACTGACTTTAAGTTATGTTGCGGATAGCAAGAGTCGCCACCGACTTTTATTTTATCCAAAGGAAAGGCATAAAAGAACAGGAAAGACCTTTAAGAGATATTTTTGGGTCCGGGGGGTAGGTTATGTAAAGGGAAGGTGTTAGCACCCTTTACATCCATGGTTATCCATGGGCTCTTAGTTACTTAGCTCACTTTTGAATTGTTTTTGAAAAGGTGAAGTGTGTGAATAGAAAATTTTCATAAGAGTTAATAATGATCCATGTACGGATGCGTAAAAACTTGTGTTTGAAAATTTGTTTGAAATTTATTAAGTGTTTGAAAAATTTTGAATGGAGTGAGCAAGCAACTAGGAGGTACCTACCCTAAAGTTTAAGTCTTTTCTGTTCTTTATCCTTTAAGTGGTAAGACTATCCCTATTATTAAGGAATAGGTAGTCATTACCTTGGATGTAAGGGACATGTGAGGGACATCTGTTTATGAAGGCAACTGTGAGGTGTATTAAGCATTTAGGAGGGACTATCATCATTATTCGAAAAGGACTTGATCTTTAAAGGCAACCATTAGGGACTTGATGATTTTTTCTTTTAAGGGACTTGCTTTATACACCCCACTTGACCTTATGATTAGGCAACATTGAGGGATAGCCTTAGAAAGTGTGAGATGGCGATTAGAAATCGACTTACGTGTGTGAGTGTTCAATTTTATTTATCTTATAATTAAAGTGATCTAAATTTGATTTTAAGAGAATACATGTTTACACTCCCTAAATTACTAACCATAGCACAAAAATTAAATAAATTAAATATTACAAAATTTACACCAAGGAGCAATTACATGATAAATAGCAAATAAATAAATAATAAGAAAAAAATAAATAAGCAATAATAAATAGGGTTAGTGATAATAAAAAAAATAAAATAAATAGGATTAGTGAAATAATAATAATAAAATAAATGAAATTAGAAATAATATGATTAGTAATAAAAATAAACAAAGTTAGAGAAATAAAAATATATAAGATTAGTGGAATAATAATAACCAAAAATAATAAATAATAATATGGTTAGTAATAATAACAATCAAAATAAATTGAGCAAAAATATTATAAGAGCAAAATATTTAATATAGACAATCATTGGTAAATAGGAAGAAATATGAACAATTAAATAATTATTATGATATTTATGTACAAATTATTATTTTATTTTTAGACATATTATAATTACAAAATTATTTACACACATATATATATATATATATATATATATATATATATATATATATATATATATATATATATATATATATATATATATATTAAAAGAATAAAAATTTATATTATAGACAATTTATAATTACATAAAGAAAAGTTTGATTATATTTATATTTATTAAAATTAATTATGTTAAATGAATATGTACAAAAATTATAAAATAAAAATTAGGTTTTTAATAAGTATTTAGAAAATAAATTAGGGTTTTGTTAGAAAAATATTTTTTTAGGAACTAGAACACATAATATATATATATTTTACAATATAGAAAAATAATAAACAATATAATTTTAATTTATTTTATATATAATAGTAATTAAATTAGAGAAAAAGCAAAAGAAAAAGAAAATCAAAAACCTGATGGGGCTGGGGTTTGAACCCAGTCCCCTATGCTTGCCAACAATAGCCTCTACCACTGGGCCATCAACACGCGCGTGTCATCATAGGGAGAAGAAGTAGTTTTGTGTTTTACCTGGAAAAATCAAGAAAAATCAAAAAGCAAAAAGGCCTGGGGTGGTGTTGAACCCAGGACCTTTGAACACAAGCAAACACGCATAACCGCCTGGCTGGAAGAGCCCATCTGGTAGTATGATGGCAACATAATATAATATATTAAGTCTCCTTGTTATCCTGAAAAAATAGAAAAAATAATGGTACAAGCCAGGATTCGAACACAGGTCTTGCACCCAAATGCACACGCCACTTTCCACTGGACCACACAACATGTGGTGACAAATATCCAACAGCATAAGATAAAATATTTTGAACCAAATTCAAATTCTCCTGAGCGCGCCACATGCTTCTTCTTCAACCT
Organism: Lathyrus aphaca; assembly: GCA_963966055.1. Taxonomy (NCBI): domain Eukaryota; kingdom Viridiplantae; phylum Streptophyta; class Magnoliopsida; order Fabales; family Fabaceae; genus Lathyrus; species Lathyrus aphaca. The sequence goes on from OZ014523.1 coordinate 35,672,583, forward strand.
CATACCTGCAATTTTACCTGCGAAATCAGTCACGAGTTTTCCTGCGAATTTTGCTACATGTTCTTCATTGTTCAAACCTACGAAAATGAAACTCATACAAAACAGCAACGATTCATGAAATTAATTAGTGTTTTGTGATCCTTGTGATTCGTAGAACATTCCTATGTCCTCAAAATTCATTTAGGTTTAGTGAATCAAAGGATCCTATTTTGAAGGTCAAAACCCTAATCATGGCCGAATTCATGTTAGGCAGGGAAGCTTCAATCCATTGGTCCATAAACGATCTATACAATGTCACAAACAAGATTATGTAAACAAAATTCAATGAAAAGCAACAAATCAATGGAATCGAAAAAAGTATTTTCAAGGATAAAGTGTGCTCGGGTTAAGCATCATGGCATGTAAGAGATGCGTATGAGCATTGGTTTTGCTTCATGGATGATCAAGGAACATGTCTATGTTCTTATTTTACCTTAAAACCTCCTGTATGAAAGAATCCGAATGTGACTTTTTCAATGGTTTTTTGACTTTGTGAACTTACCTTTGGATGCAGCAAATTCGTGGCTTGAGGATTGCATTATGTTTAGTACTTATAGGTGAATGAATTTAGGTCATAACATTGATTGATCATGTGGAAATTTTGATTCAAAAAGATTCATATTGATCATGTCTTAAAAGTTCAATATTCTTGCATAAAGGCTTACTATTTTAAGACAAATCTCATGATTTCTTTCCTCTTCAACTTAAATCAATAATTAAGACTTTCTAGAAGCTTAATCTCCATTAAATATCATATTTTCATATTTTATATTTATTTAAAATGATTTTTTATGAATTAAATCAAAATAAATAAAAATAAAATAATAAAAATTCTGATTTTTAATCATTTGGGTCGTGCATGATGATAGTGTATGGATTGGATCATAATTTAGCAAGCCCATTTGGAAAGAATTGGTTCTAGACCTCCATTTTCATCATAAACCATCACAAAATTTCCCAACTTTGCAAGGGCACATCTCCCTCAATTTTAATGGTATGAGGGTGTTCTTGGACATTTTGGAAAGCTTGAAGAGTCCTATAAACAACCCCATTGGTTTCATGTCCATATCTTTTACCAATCTCAAGTTATGCCCTTTTGAAGTTGTTGACTTTTTGTTGACTTTTGAAATGACCTATAATGTCTTAGCTCATACCTTCCAAATGAAGCATTTTTGGGCTTGGCTTGTGAGACACAAAGTTGTAGATAATTCAATTTCCTTCAAAATGAGCTTTGAGTGGAGACTTGGTGATTAAGCATGTGAAAGTTATGGCTGGTCAAAGTTCAGTTGACTTTTACTGAGGAAACCCTAATTTAGAAACTCCTGATTCTTGATGATCTGGAATCTCCTTGATGAATCATGATCAACCCTTGATCAAATTATGAATTTTACTTCATATACTTGATGTTGGCAAAAAATCATGAAGTTTGACTTTGGTTTGACCACAGTTGACCTCAGTTTGACCTTTTAACTGCTTTGACTGATTTTGACTTATCTGATCATCTGACTGAGCAAACTTTTGAGAAAAGTCTTGAAACTTGTCATGGGGGTTCTTATACACATATAAGATGTTATGAAGCTCACTTGAAGTCTTGGAAGTTCATTTAGCCTGATTAAAGTCAAAACCCTAGTTTTGGATGCACTGCTTAGGAGGTGCATTGTCTAAGGGAATTGTCAACTCTTATGGCCAATTGTGAACCTTGTGAACCTTGTGAATCATCATAAAATGTCTTGTGAACCTTATGGGATGTATGGTGAACCTTGTGAACCTCATAAATTGACTTTGTAGACCTCATGAACCTCATGAAAGGTTATGTAAACATTGTGAATCTTGTGAACCTTGTGAACCTTCAAGAAGTAACTTGTAGACTTCATGAACCTCATGAAAGGTCTTGTAAATGTTGAGAAGCTTGTGAACCTTGTGAACCTTCATAAAGTAACTTGTATACTTCATGAACCTCATGAAAGGTATTGAAAGCATTGTGGAACTTGTGAACCTTGTGAACCTTCATAAAGTAACTTGTAGACTTCATGAATCTCATAAAAGGTATTGAAAGCATTGTGAATCTTGTGAACCTTGTGAACCTTCATGAAGTGACTTGTAGACTTCATGAACCTCATGAAAGGTTATGTAAACATTTGAGAAACTTGTGAACCTTGTGAACTTTCATAGAACACAAAGTCTTGTATTGTGAGGGCAAATTTTGGGGTGCAACAGATGGACACTGGGCCATCAACCCTCCCCTAAGGGAGCACATCATAACATCATATCACTTCAATCCACACAATAGGATTGAAGCTGCCAATGGACCGAAGTCCCCTCATAATTCAATGCCATGAATGCAAGACGCAATTACACACATTCTTCCTCAAAACATCATAAACATTGCATCCGCATTCATCAATAATCATAATTCTCATACTCACTCATGTCACCATACCTCTACATCATGTAATCATAACTCTTAACTCAAGGAAATCAATTTAATCCATTATACATCATTTATTATTAATTCTACTCATCTATTTCATAAAACACGTCATACGACCACTCTACGACATCATGGCATCCTAAAACTTAAACCACCTCAACAAAACAGTTTTTGGAACAACATAATTATTTTTAAAAATTTCTCAGGGCTCGCTAAGCAAGACATCCTGCTCACTCAGCGCCCAACTCACTGTCTTTGCTCGCTAAGCGAGCTTCGTGATTCTGCATAATTTTTCCGTGATTTCCAGCCTTCTTATTCTCCAATAAACTCAATGAAAACCCACATTTGACATCAGCATAACCGCAGAATCACAATTAACATCAACATTCTTTACCATAGCATCACATACATTATCAAACATCATTACATTCATCAATTATCATGTAATCATCATCAAAAACACAAAATCATCAATCAAAACATATTCCCTAATCTACACCACAAAACCCCCACTTCCATTCCCACACTATAACACCGAAAGGAAAATACTCCCCGTACCTTAATTCATAAACTTTCCAATGATTTCCTCTCCAACCTCTCCAACCTTCAAGCCCTAGCTTCTCTTCTTCTCCAGAGCTATTCTCTAAAAAGTGCAATCGTTCCAAAATGATCGTACTCTCCAACTTTCCCCTCTTTTGCCACTCTTTCCCTTAGGACCTCTTTAGTCTTTCCCTATAAAACCCTCACTAATTCTCCATCAAATGACCATATTTCCCTTATCCTCTAATTCCTTTTATTTTATTTTATTTAATCTTAAATAATAAAATAAACCACTAAACTTAATATTTCTAATATTACTAATATATTAAGTTAACCCAAAAATTCCTCAAAACCTCAAATAACATCATAAACATCATAATTCACAAGAAAACACATCAATTAAATTAAAATCGAGTTTGGGGTGTTACATGTATCCTTGAGAAACTAGTATGGCTTTATTCCTAGTTACAATTCCTTGTTCATCTAATTTATTCTTGTACACCCATTTAGTACCAATGAGATTGGTTCCTTCAGGTCTTGGAACAAGTTCCCACACTTCATTCCTTTTAAAATGTTCTAACTCATCTTGCATAACATTTATCCAAAATTCATTAGTCAATGCTTCCTTAATATTCTTAGGTTCAACTCCACTGTTAGGATCACCTATAACAACTCCACTGTTAGGATCACCTATAATAAGATTTTTAGGAGGATCTTTCTGGATTCTGATGGAGGGTCCCTTTTTTGTTGGTTCTGACTCAGATATTGAGATAGCTGGATTAGGATCACCCTCTTTATCAGTAACTTCAGCTGGACTATCAAAGAATGTTCCGACATCATCTGTAACATTAGCTTCTTTATGTAGATCATCAATAATCACATTTATGGATTCCATCATGACTCTTGTTCTAGAGTTGAAAACTCTATAAGCTCTGTAACACCTAAAATACCCCGCAGAAATAATAATAAAATCAGAGTAAAATTTTCACCAAAATATTTGAGTGTCACAATTCAACTTCAAAATTCACTAGGCTCAATGATACATTTTCAAAATAAATTGTTCAACATGCAGCGGAAAATATTTTTAAAAGCAACATCATTCATGATTCAATTACAAAAATGTTTTTCTGAAAGAATTAAACAAAAACAACACAGTCCCGACACCCAAAGCGACATATCAGAGCCGACATCCTAACAAAGTGAAGTATACCGACTTCACTGACCACCACTCGACTTATCCTGCTCACCTACATGTTACTAACATAAGGGTAACATTCGGGTGAGATACTTACGTCACAAAATAGCAATATAATAAGAACTAGCAAGTATCAGAAATAAAACACCACTTATCAACAACCACTACCATACAATCACATCATATACACAACAACATCATATACACCAACATCATATACAACAACAATAACATCATCTACACCAACATAGTATACAATAACAACAATCATGCAATACGACTCTACTTGACTCTATGCATGCGGTACCATACTTCGATCTCTATTTCAAGATCTGGTTCCCGTCGGAACTCTCGACCCATCTTTCGTGGTCCAGTATGATCCTTATTTCATGATCACACCCTCGACCCATATTTCATGGACACGTATGATCCCTATTTCATGATCGAACCAACAACACAACGATCCACCTTGGATCCAACCATTATACCCTACCTTGGTATAATGCCCCAACCATGCAATATGTCATGCAACTCAACAACATCATCATACAACGATTCACCACAACAACTACTTAACATCAACGTCATGCATATTTTAGCATATAACCACATTGTTGCACCCTAATTTTTGCCCTAAGTTTTCTTTGCATTTTCATCTGCATCTTGCATACAAACAAGATCACATTGGTTGCCCGGTTCTTCTCGGGTTAGGTTTATGCCTCGTAGGGGATCATCGTTGTCTTTAATTACTTTATTTGTTTATGTTTACTAACCATTAATAAAAATCCCAAAATATTTTGTTTCCTTTTACTATACTATTTCAGGAAAAGGAACAATTGAAAATGCCAAAAATAGCAGTCCTGCAGCTCGAGTAAATTCACAGACAAAAGTCGAAGTTGATCCGCAAATAATTCAAATTTATCTAATCAAGGATTCACAATTTAATTGATTCATTCAAAGGATTTCCAAGGTTCATGTGCCTTCTTTGACGTACAAAAATAATCGGGCCACAACAACCAAGCAACCACATTTGAATAAAATATTCAAATTTTGGCTTGGTTAACTGGTTAACCATATGCGTTAATTGGTTAACCAGTGCGAAATTTGAATTTTTTTTCAAATTCAGCACCCTTAGATCATTGATTTAATTGGAATATTCTAGATCCATTGGTTTCTGATTTCTCTATATTACTTTGATCATTTCCTACCATAAACCCTCACTAATCACCAATCTTTTCCATTTCCCACCAAAATTGCAATTACCAAGCCTAATTTTAATTACCAAAGCAAGCTCCATTCCACCAAATTCCCATACCTAAAGCCTTTAAATAGGATCATAATTTCATTCATTCACCAAGCTTTTGAGAGCCACAAAACCTCTTGCAAAATAATCCCCCAACACCAAAATTCTCCAAAGCTCACTTTCTTTCTTTTGAAGTTATCAAGAATTCACATTGAATTCTTGACTAACTTGAGCTAAACCTTCATCTTTTCCTTCTTTTGTTCATCAATTTCAGTAGATCTAAGCTTGATTTTGTCCAATTTGAAGAAGTGCTTTTGGTAATTCATCTTTCTCCATAAACCCATATTCACCATCAACATTCAAGATGTAGATCTTTGGTGCCTTTATTTCTAGATCATTTGGATCTTTATTTGTTGTTTGATTGCAGGGATTCCACTGTATTTTGGTTTTAAAATTCGTGCAAATTCAGATCATGATCATTAAATGTTTGAGAAAAGGTTTCAAAATGGATCATGTTGAATTTTCTGCATTTTTCTGCTTCTGGTACAACGTTAACCGGTTAACCATTTATAGTTCAAATTGGTTAACCGGTTAACCATCTTTAAAATTGTGTAGATTTTGCCTATGTTAACCGGTTAACCCATTTGGTTAACTGGTTAACGCAAGTCAAAATGGTGTTTTTGGCTTGTTTCAAGTTTCTTTTTGGTTCCTCTTTCTTCTTCTTCCTCCTTTTTATTTTTACCTTGGGAAGCACTTTTGGGAGTGATTTCTCCTTAATTTCAATGAACTTTGGGTGTAGATTAGAGTAGTTAATGTTCATTAATTCAAAAATACCTTTAAGTGGATTATTTAATTCATTTAAGGTACTTTGCGTTAGTGATACATTTTCATGCTTGAATCCACCGAGATGAGTGATTGAACTTAAGGATGGAAGAATACTATGAGTGCGGCTCAATTTGGTATTCACCTTTAATTTTGTGCGGTATTGCGTCCGGATGGCGATTTACATATCGTTTATCTCGCATGAATTAGCACTAACATTATGCACCTTAATTGGTGATGGCCGACCTCATTTGTAGGGTAATTACTTCGTAAATTACTCGGCGATTTCTTAACATAGACCTAAATGTGTCCCGACTTCGGAATAAAAATCTAATTGGGTACTTGCACTTTCGTGGACCGGATCTCTTGTTGATCGCGTAATCCCAAAGTGGTTAATCATATTGCATTAAGAATCGATACTTATGAGTGTTTGATGCGTAGGTGCTTTGGGTCTCCCAATCGCCTTTCAAATTTCATTGAATTCAGTTCGGTTTGCCTTGATTAATTGCTATAGTGTAAGATGCTAAGCGGATCTAGTTACCTTTCGATCTTGGTTGCTCTTTTGGTTGTGGTTGATTAAGTTCACCATGCCATTATTATTATGTAAATATTATTATACTATTATTATTATTATTAATATTTTAGATTCTTGCACTTTATTTTCTTTTGCTACTAAAATTTAAATTCTTGCACTTTTATTACTTTTATTTTATTATGCTTTATTCATCCATATCATGTTTATTATTTGCTCTTATTTTGTTGTTGATTTTCCATTTGTCCATTTGGACACAAAAACATTAATAAAGGATTAAACTTCTAAAAAACTTGTGACTTTAATTTGTGGACTATTGGTTACTATCATTGGCTTTGGAATGAAGATTTGGACTTAGATTCTTAGGACACACTTCCCTTGCCTTGATCTTCATGAAGTTGGAATTTGCCTTTATTTGGTCATTTGCTAGCTTATAAGGATGGAACTCTTATGCTTATAATTTGAAACGTCATCAAGTTTGGTTAGATCTTTATTCCCTCTATCTCCTTATTTTCTTTTTTAGGATAGTCCCTTCATCTCCTCTCATTCTTTAATTTTCAAAATCATCTCCCTTTTTCAAAGGATTCCTTCCTTTTTAAATCATCACCTCTTTAATAAACAAAACCTTGACTTTTGTCAAGTGGCTTTTACTCATTTTCTTTTCTTTTAAAATCAATGAATCTAATCATGTTGACCCTAATTCAAAAAATAAAAAGAATCAAACTCATTCAAGTTATTTTGTGTCTTTGTGCACTTTTGTGTATTTTCTTTAAAAGAGTGCCGATTATGAGTCATTATTCTTTAGTCGGGTGCAAGTCTCTCAATCTCCATGGTTGTAGTTTGATGTAATTGAGTCTCTTGTCATTCGTGGGGGTTTAGTGGCATACTCGTTGATTTTATCCGAGTTGGCGCCCTCCCCATAATGATGTATGAGTCCATGCCTTCATTCTCATGGTAGTTTGTTTGACCATCCACTTGAAGATGACAAATTCTATTCACTTAATAAAATCAATCATAACCCACCCTTTTCACTATTTGTACCACGAACTACGGGGTTTTGATCTTACATTGCACTTTGTGGGTACGTAGGCATGAGGTTGTAAACCTCTCCAAACGCAAAAATATAAAAAAATAATAATTCTTTTCTCATCCCCCACTCTCATTTAACAACCCTTTTTCAAACCAAAAGCAGTCAATTTTTCAAAGGGCTCCCGTGGAGTACCACAGACATTTTGGGTGCGTAAAACCTTCCCATTATGTAACATATCCCCTTATATGTTTCTCTGTTGTGTTTCTTTAGCTTTTTGTTTTTAGATTCGTTAGGATTTATTCGCTCTTTTTTCCTTTTCCTCTTGGAATAAAATAAAAGCGCGGTGACGACTCTGTTTACTTTGAGTTAAACTAACTAATAGTTTACACTCATGATTTTACCTCTACACACATAAATCAACTCCAACCACCATAACGCAACTACAACATATACAACAACATATTATCTATACATGTATCAACACACAATAATGTATAACTTATCACCACAACAACAACAAAACCAATAAACATACTAAACTATGTTCATTTACAAGTTATACCAATTATCTCTATAATTATGTGTATAACTCTCTTCTCGCTGTCTTAATCCACACCACTTCAATTCCTAAACATTACTAAGTTAATCAGATAATTTTATGGAATTTTTCAGAATTAAAAATCAACATTTTTCGCTCCAGGTCTCGCTGAGCGAGGGGGATTGCTCGCTAAGCGAGCAACTCTCTGTATTTTGACTCTTCCAAAGTCTCACTTGCTCTCTAAGCGAGCTCCAGGTTGCTAAGCGGGCTCTACGATTCTCACAGTTCTCCCTTATGCGACCTACACTCAACTCACTACAGTTTCCTGCATCAAAATCCACTTTTCCAACCAGACAATTACATAATTCCTCTTATCATCATCTATTTCATATTATTATCAACTAACAACAACAAATTACCAACTAATCAACACAATTCCTATTCAAACACCAAAATCCCAATCCCTAATCATCAACCTACCCAATTCCTATTATAAAACCCTTTAGAGATAGAAGAATTCCACTCTTGTATTGGTTTTGATGAGATAATCCTCTTCCTCGCGGATTTTTATCTTCGACCTTAGCCATTTCTCTTCTCCTCTTCTCAACTTTCACGATCGTTCTCTTTTCACCAAAAACACAATCCCTTTTTCCTTCTTACAACTTAGCCCCTTATTCCAACTTATGAACTTTCACAATTATCCTCACTAATTTCACCAAAAGACCATCTTACCCCTCACTTCATATTTTTCCAATTATTTATTTTATCATTTAATAACATAATTATCCACCATAATATAATTCTTAAATTAATATTATATTCAATAATATATTATTTCCCCACATACAAAAACACAACATTCCAAATAAAATAATTAAATAATATTTGGGGTGTTACAAGCTCTGTTGTTAGTAGAGTAACCCAGAAATATGCCTTCATCACTTTTGGGATCCATATTTCTTCTTTTTTATCTATTTAGAATGTAACATTTACTTCCAAACACATGAAAGTACTTGACAGTGGGTTTTCTTCCCTTCTAGATCTCATAGAGAGTAGTGGGAGTTCCCTTTCTTAAGGTGACTCTATTATGAACATAGCAAGCAATATTCATAGCTTCAGCCCAGAAATGCATGGGAAGTATCTTGGCATGAATCATAGCTCTAGATGATTCTTGAATAGTTTTGTTCTTACTTTCTACAACTCCATTTTGCTAAGGAGTAATGGGAGAATAAAATTCATGGTTGATTCCTTCAGATGAGCAAAATTCAGAAACATTTTGGTTCTCAAATTCCTTCCCATGGTCACTTCCAATTCTGACAACACAACTCTCCTTTTTCCTCTGAAGTCTTTGACAAAGGTCCTTGAACACATCAAAAACATCATAATTCTCTTTAATAAAATTTATCCAAGTGAAACTTGATTAGTCATCCACCACAACATACACATACCTCTTCCCACCAAGGCTTTCCACCTGCATGGGACCCATTAAGTCCATGTGTAACATCTCCAAAACTTTAGAGATAGTAAGATGTTGAATCTTTGGATGTGACATCTTGGTTTGCTTTCCCACTTGACATTCACAACACATTCTTCCTTCATGAATCTGAAGCTTTAGAATTCGTCTTACATCATCCATAGATATAACCCTTTTCATCCCTCTTAGATGAAGATGACCCAATTTTACTTCATCTTCTTTGGCTATGGAACACACAGATGAGTAACTAGGATTTTGATTGACCTATAAGTAACAGTTATCTCTAGACCTGACTACCCTCATGATCACTTCCTTATCTTCATTTGTAACCACACACACAAATTTGGTGAAGTTGACACTAAATCCTTGATCACACAATTGACTAATGCTGATAAGATTAGAAGTCAATCCTTTCACATGCAAAATACCATCAAGGTTTGGAACTCCTGAACACTCCATTTTTCCAACACCTTTAATTTTTCCTTTTGCTCCATCACCAAAAGTCATATAGCTGGTAGAATGAGGTTTGATGTCAACCAGAATTTTTTTTATTCCAGTCATATATCTAGAGCATCCACTATCAAAATATCAATACTCTTTAGCTGATACTCTAAGAGAAGTATGAGCTATCAAGGCAACAACCTTAGGAACCCATTGTTGTTTCTTAATGATCATGTTTTGTTTAGGTCTAGGTTGAGGATTATGATCAGGATACCCATGAAGTATGTAACAGAAAGGTTTTATGTGACCAAATCTGCCATAGTAATGACATCTCCATCTTTGATATCTTCTCCTTTGATGATTTGATCTTCCTTTACCACAATGTTGAGACATTGGTTTTGACATCTGATTTGAAACATCATACTTGAGTTCAAGTTAGCTGCTACTTGAGGAGATGTTTTTGGTACCATCAAATCCTATGCCAGACAACTCTCCTGCATTCTTTCCAATCCGAAGAATCTCATTCAGTGTTTCAGATTCACTGTTCAGCATTCTGATAGATTTGGTCATTGTTCAGGTTGAATATTGTTGTTAGATGCTCTTCTTTTTCAGCCTCCAATTTTACTATGAGCTTCTTCTGCTTCTCTCCTTCTTAAATCAATTGTGCACTTCTGAGACATAACTTTCTATAAGATGTTGCAAGTTCTTCAAAGGTTAGCTCGTCCTCACTAGATTCAGCATCACAAACACATGTCCCTATCAAAATAGTGATATGTTTAATTGATTCCTCTTCAAAATCACTTTCAGAATCTCCATCAGACCATTAAACAGATAGACCTTTCTTTTGTTTCTTAAGATAAGTAGGATATTCAGCTCTAATGTGGCCAAAACCCTCACAACCATGACATTGAACTCTTTTGCTTTGATTTGGCTTTTCTTCAGGATTTGTCCTTCTACTAGAATCATGGGATCTACTGATGTCAGATGAGGTGTTCTTGACATTAGGTCTTGAATTCATATTCATCTTTTTCATAACTTTGTTGAAATGTCTTTCAATCATGGCTAGAGCTTCTGTCAGGCTTTCCTCGATTTCCATCTCACATTCTTCTGCTTCTTCTTCAGTATTAGAAACAAGGCTATACTTTTAATCTTCTTTTAAGAGATATCACTGAATCCCATTTCAAATGTTTGAAGAGATCCAATAAGATCTTCAACCTTCATATTGCAGATGTCTTGTGTTTCCTCTATAGTAGTAACCTTCATAGCAAATCTTTTGGGAAGAGATCTAAGAATTTTTCTCACAAGCTTTTCATCAGATATTTTTTCTCCTAAAGCTCCTGAAGTGTTGGAAATATCAAGAATATTCATGTGAAAATCATGAATAGTCTCATCTTCTTTCATTCTTAGATTTTCAAATTTTGTAGTGAGTGTAACACGATGGGAGAACTGACTTTAAGTTATGTTGCGGATAGCAAGAGTCGCCACCGACTTTTATTTTATCCAAAGGAAAGGCATAAAAGAACAGGAAAGACCTTTAAAAGATTTTTGGGTTCGGGGGGTAGGTTATGTAAAGGGAAGGTGTTAGCACCCTTTACATCCATGGTTATCCATGGGCTCTTAGTTACTTAGCTCACTTTGAATTGTTTTTGAAAATGTGAAGTGTGTGAATAGAAATTTTCATAAGAGTTTGATAATGATCCATGTACGGATGCGTAAAAAACTTGTGTTTGAAAATTTGTTTGAAATTGTAAAGTGTTTGAAATTGTTTTGAAATAGTGAGCAAGTAACCAGGAGGAACCTACCCTAAAGTTTAAGTCTTTCTGTTCTTTATCCTTTAAGTGGTAAGACTATCCCTATTATTAAGGAATAGGTAGTCATTACCTTGGATGTAAGGGACATATGAGGGACATCTGTTAATGAAGGCAACTGTAGGGTGTATTAAGCATTTTGGAGGGACTGTCATCATTATTCGAAAGGGACTTGATCTCTATGAAAGGCAACCATTAAGGGACTTGATGACTTTTCTTTTAATGGACTTGCTTTATACACCCCACTTGACCTTTTTGAATAGGCAACATGAGAGATAGCCCTAGAAAGTGAGATGGCGATTAAAAATCGACTTACGTGTGTGAGTGTTTAATTTAATTTATCTTATAATTAAAATGATCTAAATTTAATTTTAAATATAATACATGTTTACACTCCCTAAATTACTAACCATGGCATGAAAATTACATAAATTAAATATTTACAAAAATTACATCCAAGGAGCAATTACAACAATAATTAAAATAAATAGCAAATAAGTAAATAAATATAAATAATAAGCAAAAATAGGCAATAAATATAATAGGGGTTAGTAAGAATGATAATTAAAATCAAAAATAAATAAGGTTAGTGAAATAATCATAATAAGCATAATTAAAAAAATAAATGTATTAGTAATAATATGGTTAGTAATAATAACAATAAATAAATGGAATTAGCAAAATATTATAAGAACATAATTAAAATAATAAACAAAAGATTAGTTTTTTAATATAGACAATTATTTATAAATAAGAGGAAATATGAATAATGAAACAATTATTATAACATTTTAATTTATATACAAATTATTAAATTATTTTTAAACATATTATAATTACAAAATTCAATTATTATAGATTCAATTATTTCTAAACACATATTAAAAATTATTTATATATATAATTTAGGTTATAAACAAATTAGAAAAAATATTTACATATTATATGAAGAAAATAAGTTATAATTATATTTAAGGATTATATTTAAAAATTAATCATATTTACAAAATTTTATATTAAATATTATATTTACAAAAAGATTAGAAATTTAAATCATAAAATAAAATTAATTTTTATTATTTAGAAAATAAATTAGGTTTTACAAAATTAGGGTTTGTTTAGAAAATATTTTTTTTAAGGTTTAATTTAATATACAAAATTATTTAAATAAACATACATATATTATAATTTTAATTACATAATAAAAAAATTTAAATTGAGAAAAATAAAAGTTTAGAATTTTAGAAAATATAAGTGTTGTTTTAGATATTTATTAAATATATATACATGCATAATTTATTTTTTAATTAATAAATAAGAAAACAATTTAAGCAAATTAGTTAAATAAATTAAAACAGAAAAATGGTAAAAAGAACTTACCTTGGCTGGGTTTGAACCCATGACATCCAGTTTACCAGCAACAACAACAACCACCAGGCTACCATGCGCATAACCAATAGAAGAGAAAGGGAAATTGGTTTTGTTTCTTGTCTGGAAAAATCAGGAAAAAATAAATAGAAGCAAAAGGCCTGGGGGAGGATTGAACCCAGGACCTTTGAAGCTAACACGCATACACAAGACCAACCCAGCTAGATGAGCAATTCTGTTTACAAACCATCAAATAATAATAATATATTATGTTCAACGTATAAATGAGAAAACACAAAAATATTTGTCACAGCCAGGTTTCGATCCCACGCCCTCTCATCAAACGCACGCCTGGCTTTCCACTGGGCCACGCAACCTGTGGTGATAACAAACCAACAAGATAACATAAAATATTTTAAACACAATTTGAATTTTTTCTGAACGCGCCAACAGCTTCTTCTTCAACCTCATACTTGCGATTTTACCTGCGAAATCAGCCACGAATTTTCCTGCGAAAACAGAATGGCAACAAAACCTACGAAAGCCAATGATCAATAAAACTGCAAAATTTCACAAAATTGAATCCATCAATGTGATCCAAACATTCATGCGGTTCATTCTATGATTTTAGAATCCATTTATATTTCCTAAATCAGAAAACCCTAAACCTTACTCCAAACCCTAACAATGGCGTTTCACGGGTTATGCAAGGTTTCTTTGATTTCTTTGCCCAGAATCGTTCTACATACTATCACAAACAAGATTAGGTTAACAAAATTCATTAACATACAATGAAATAGTGTAATCGAAAAAATCAAATTCAAGAACAATTATGGTTCGGTTTGAACAATATGTCATGTTTTTGATGCATATGAGGGATGATTCATGATCAGGGAAGTCCAAGGAGTCTTGCTATGTTCTTGTTTTACCTTCAAATGCCCTGAATCAAAGAATCCGAATGTGAGTTTTTGAGAGAATTTTTGAAATTGTGAACTTACTCTTAGGGCTGTGTAATCCGTCTCCTTGTGATTGGGTTGTGTTTAGTACTTATAGGTGATTGATTTTAGGTCAAAAAATTGATTGGTTATGTGAAGAATTTGATAGGAAAAGATCCATAATGATCATGCCTTAAAAATCCAATATTCATGTGTGAATGCTTGCTATTTTTGGCCAAATCTCATTATTTCTTTCCTCTTCAATTCAAATCAATATTTAAGACTTTCTAGAAGCTTAATCTCCATCAAATCTTACATTTTCATATTTTATTTTTATTTAAAATGATTTTTAATGAATTAAATCAAAATAAATAAAAATAAAATAATAAAAATTCTGATTTTTAATGGTTTGGGTCGTGCATGAAGTCATTGTATGGGTTGGGTCATTATTTGACAAGCCCATTTGGAAGAAATTGGTTTTAGACCTCCTTTTTCATCATAAACCAACTCAAAATTTCCCAACTTTGCAAGGGCACACATCCTTCAATTTTAATGCTATGAAGGTGTTCTTGGACATTTTGGAAAGCTTGAAGAGTCCTATAACCAACCCCACTGGTTTCATGTCCATATCATTTACCAATCTCAAGTTATGCCCTTTTGAAGTTGTTGACTTTTTGTTGACTTTCAAAAGGACCTATAATGTCTTAGCTCATACCTTCCAAATGAAGCATTTTTGGGCTTGGCTTGTGAGACACAAAGTTGTAGAGAATTCAATTTCCTTCAAAATGAGATTTGAGTGGAGACTTGGTGATGAAGCATGTGAAAGTTATGGCTGGTCAAAGTTCAGTTGACTTTTACTGAGGAAACCCTAATTTAAAAACTCCTGATTCTTGATGATCTGAAATATCCTTGATGAATCATGATCAACCCTTGATCAAATGATGAATTTTATTTCATATACTTGATGTTGGCAAAAAATCATGAAGTTTGACTTTGGTTTGACCACAGTTGACTTCAGTTTGACTTTTTAACTGCTTTGACTGATTTTGACTTATCTGATCATCTGACTGAGCAAACTTTTGAGAAAAGTCTTGAAACTTGTCATGGGGGTTCTTAGACACATATAAGATGTTATGAAGCTCACTTGAAGTCTTGGAAGTCCATTTAGCCTGATTAAAGTCAAAACCCTAGTTTTGGATGCACTGCTTAGGAGGTGCATTGTCTGAGGGAATTGTCAACTCTTCTGACCAATTGTGAACTTTGTGAACCTTGTGAACCATCATAAAATGTCTTGTGATACTCATGGGAGGTATTGTGAACCTTGTGAACCTTGTGAACTTTCATGAAGTGACTTGTAGGCTTCATGAACCTCATGAAAGGTCATGTAAACATTGTGAATCTTGTGAACCTTGTGAACCTTCAAGAAGTGACTTGTAGACTTCATGAACCTCATGAAAGGTCTTGAAAGTGTTGGGAAGCTTGTGAACCTTGTGAACCTTCATAAAGTAACTTGTAGACTTCATGAACCTCATGAAAGGTCTTATAAGCATTGTGAACCTTCTGAGAACACAAAGTCTTGTATTGTGAGGGAAAATTTTGGGGTGCAACAGTGAGCATCTGAAGTCTTGACATCTTGACCTTGGAAGTTCCTTCATGAGTGGTTTTGAGAATATCCCAAACCTCCTTGGCCAATTCACAATGGTGCACCAACCTGAGTATGTTTCTATCAATTCCATTGAACAAAGCATTTAAGGCTTTAGAATTACCTAAAGCTAACTCATCCTCCTTTTTGCTCCATTCTTCCTCGGGCTTCAAAATTTTTATCCATCTTTTCCAATAATGACAGGTTGTTCCCATCCTTTGTCTGCAGCTTTCCATGCCTTCTTGTCCAGAGATTTTAAGAAAGCAACCATACGAGGTTTCCAGTAATCATAGTTAGATCCATCCAGAATTGGTGGTCTATTCTCAAATCCTCCATCCTTGTCCATAGTACCGGAAAATACTTCCCCTACATCTCACCCAAAAAAACAGGTAGGGTGTTTGCTCTGATGCCAATTGAAATTCTGGAAACAAATATGAGATGTCGAATGAGATGTTACGACACTAATATCTGACAAATTAAAATGAACACGTTAAATAAACAAAAACAACTGTAAAAAACACAAGTAATTGTTAACCCAGTTCGGTGTAAACACACCTACTCTAGGGGCTACCAAGCCAGGAAGGAAATCCACTATAAGTACTATCAATTCAGAGTTAAACCATTCAGTTTACCCTCTTCACTTAATCATTATCCAATGTAATTTCTACCTAAGAGTTCCTCACTCCTAGTGTATGAGCATACCCATTCACTCCCACTCAATCATAGCAGTGATAGCAAACTAACAACAAGAAAAAAGAAGACGCACTTCAAAGACAATCATTGACCTTGCTTAAAAGCTTCAGTCAAGTACAAAACAGTCTTGCTTAAAAGCTTTGAGTGGACAAAATACAACTCAATAAACCTAGTATAATACAATCATCAACATGATAATTGTTTGGCTCACAAGCAAACTAAAACACGTAAAACCCTAATACATGTAACACTCTTCAATCCTTATTATATATATCTTCAAATAGTGTATTGCAACCTTTAAGTAGAAGACGAATCATGGGCATGGACCTGCTGCTATTGCACATCAGTTTTAACCTAATATGATAAATTCTTAAAATAAAGGAACAAATATAGCAATCATATAAAATATTCTGAGAGTAACACTCCATCCTGAATCATAACCTTCTAAATAAAGCGCCTCATAATTCTAAACAAACATATACAAACGAATAGCAGGATAGGCACGCATAATTAAAGGAATCAGTTAGGTCTTCAGCACCAGACAAAGATGTCATGACATCAGTCTTGACATCTTGATAAAGAAGAAGCACAGTTAAACTTTCACACCTGCAGATTGCTTAAATAGCATGTCATAACATCAAGCATGACATTAGACTAAATAATTTGTTTTACCATAAAATGATGTCAATCTACAACATCTACAAAGATCATAACTTTATTTTTTAAGAGTTTTGTTGAATATATAAAAATTGTCTTTTAATACAATATAATAAACAAATATATTTTTAAAGTTTTTTAAAAGTGAAAAACTTGTTAAGTTTCTCAATTTGATTTCATTTAATTAAATGTTTGATTATGTATAGTAAAGTTTAATTTTACTTTTTCTTATATAAACTAAAGATTTATTGAATAAGAAAAAGTAAAATGGAGACATAAATCTAACCCATACAAGAAAAAGTACAAGTAAAAAAAAATAAAAATAAAGAGTTTCACATAGATTTTCTACCATCTCAGAAATTTTAAAATTCCTTAATAGAAAAATTCAAACTATAACTTAGAGTCACTATTAATTTTTTTCCATCAAATCATAGTCATCCTTACTAAATCCATCGTGAATCACCATTCAACCAATTAACAATCAACGAAAATGAAATGTTATAGATTAAAATAATATTAATGATTATTTTATAGTCATCATTTAAAACATTGAATTCGAGAAAATTATAAATTCTTATCGTAAAACTAATAACTCAAATATAAAAGTATAATATATATATATATATATATATATATATATATATATATATATATATATATATATATATATATATATATATATATATATATATATATATATATATATATATATATATATATAAAATCTCCTAATTTATCAAATTCACGATTTTAATTTCCATTTTCTTTTTAAACAATTTTGATCTTCATCCCAATTTTGATCCATTGTTGATACACTGTTCATTAACCATCAACGTCTTTTTTTTACCAAAATTGGGATGTGGACCAGAACTGTTTAGTAAGAAAATGGGGACTAAAACCGTGAATTTAGTAAAACTGAAGACTATATTATTATTAATTAGGTTTCTTGTACTTGTAATTGAAAAATGATATGGACTATATTTAATTGTGTTGTTATTGTTTTATTTATTTTAATTGAAATTCGTAATGAAAATAGAAAAACTCTAAAATATAATTAGTGCACAAATAGAAATTCAAATATTTCCTATAAGGTCAAAGGAAAATTTTAATATCATTTAAAAAGGAAAAATAAATAATTTATGATATTATTTAAAATTAAGGTAATTATTTTTAAATTGGAAATTTTGAATATATATATATATATATATATATATATATATATATATATATATATATATATATATATATATATATATATATATATATATATATATATATATATATATATATATATATATATATATTCAACATTTCCAATTTAAAAATAATTACCTTACTTTTAAAATTATATCATATATATATATATATATATATATATATATATATATATATATATATATATATATATATATATATATATATATATATATATATATATATATATATATATATATATATATATATATATATATATATATATATATATATATATATATATATAGTTAAGTTTATTGCACTTGTAATTAAAAAATGCTATAGACAATATTTAATTGTCTTGTTATTGTTTTATTTATTTTAATTGATATTCATAATGAAAATAGAAAAACTGTAAAATATAATTAGTGCATAAATAGTAATTCAAATATTTCCTATATGGTCAAAAGAAAATTTTAATATCATTTAAAAATGAAAATTAAATAATTTATGATATAATTTTAAAGTAAGGTAATTATTTTTAAATTGGAAATTTTGAATATATATATATATATATATATATATATATATATATATATATATATATATATATATATATATATATATATATATATATATATATATATATATATATATATATATATATATATATATATATATATATATATATATATATATATGGGGTTTGCTAATATAGACTCACTTGTTTTTATGAAAGTCTATTTTATCAACATGCACCTTAAGATGTATTTAATCATTTTTTTAGTTAAAATTTGCTAAAACACTCTTTCGTAAAAACATATATATATATATATATATATATATATATATATATATATATATATATATATATATATATATATATATATATATATATATATATATATATATATATATATATATATATATATATATATATATATATATGGGGTTTGCTAATATAGACTCACTTGTTTTTATGAAAGTCTATTTTATCAACATGCACCTTAGAATGTATTTAATCATTTTTTTAGTTAAAATTTGTTAAAACACTCTTTCGTAAATATATATATATATATATATATATATATATATATATATATATATATATATATATATATATATATATATATATATATATATATATATATATATATTAAATGGGGTTTTAAATATTAAGTTTTAGACCATGTGATTTTAATATTAAATTTTGTATAATCTAATTTTGATGTAAAATTTAGAATTTTTTTATTACTGATGTGGCATTGCTTTTTTACATTTTCATAGTAAGATAAAAACATGTCTTTTCCATCAAACGTATAATTTTATTTTTGAATGAGGTAATATATTAAAAAAATTGTATTTTATTTTTGAATGAGGTAATATATTAAAATGAAAAGATATTACACATATATTTAAAAATTGATCGTACCTAAGATTAGAATCTCCAATGGCCGCTGATGTGGACTTGAAAGTCTGCTCGGGGGCTGAGAAGAACAGGGGGTGTACCTGCAAGGTACTCCGAATGCAAAGTCAAAACGAGCATAAGAGATAACAAGTACAATTAAGAGTGTTCAGGGAATGAATATTTGATACCTGACCCTCTCATGTGAGAGGGTTTATATAGAAAGCCATCAACGCGTGGCCGACAGTTCCTATTTTTGGGCCTGGATCGCGGAACCCCTGAAAATAGGTAATTGTCATAACCTGACCGTTATAGGTACAACCCTGGTCTTAATGAAGATGCGTCGAGCGGGCGGTATTCTGGCCGAATCTTGGTGATCCCCGCCTATGTCGAGCGGAGATCAAAAGTGAGAAGATGGGACCGACCATGTTCAGATATGGTCGTTGGGCATCAATCTAGTGGGTCCTTTTGATGTTTAGGCTATTGGGCCGCTTTATGAGTATGAGAGGATTGGTCACGCCTAGTCGTTGGCCCAGTCCGGAACAGGAGCCCCCCAAGTCGTTGCTTCTGGTCGTAGAAGTGATGACTTAAGGGTGGACGGTTGTGATCATTTGGTCGTTATAACGTGATCGTTTGAACGAGGATCCCAATCGTTTGGTGATAACGTTCTGTCACACCTGTGTATGGGGAAGCGTGCGCATTTAATGTGTAATGATGGCTACTCTACGACTGTCCCTAGGTAATGAGTGCGCCGTTCATAGGTTCGTAGGCCTCACGTGCTCGTACACGTGCTGGAGGAGGCTATAAATATGGCACTGATCTTCATTTTCACACTTTTCGCTCTTTGCTTTGCTGCTCATTTTAACGAAGTGCTCGAACTCAGCCGCCAACCACCGTCAGCCACCGTACTTTCCGAGGAGACCAACCGAACACGTAAGAACCTCTCTTAAACTTGTAATTTCACTCTTATTTGTTTGATTAAGCTTCTAATTTTGGTATCTAGAGTAGTTGCATGCGGTTAGGTTGAGTTTTAGGGTCAACAGGATCGATTTTTTGAATATCTAGGGTTCTGGTACGGTGTCTTCCGCCTCTGTGCGGCGGTTTTTGTGTTGACGTTGTTACTGATGCGATGTTTAGGGTTTGCATTTGCTGTCCGCGACGGCTCTATTCAGCGATTCCGATTGAATTTCAACCGGAGTTTTGGGCAATAACGTGCTCGCGTCTGCGAAACGATAGCTTCGCCATGTCAGTATTCTTTCCTTCCTCGCGTTATTGTCTGGTCGTTACTACGATTGTGACTTTTCCTTGAATAAGGGCTTTAACCGAGGACAACGTCCTTGTTCCTTAGCGCGCCCTTTCACTTGATCAGTGGTGGAAGGGTGGATTTGGTTTGACTCATCGAATTCACAGTTACTTTCACTGCTTTTCAGGTGTCACGATGTCCAACAACGAGCATATAAACATGGAATTCGATAATATATTGAGCGACACTACATCATCCCCGACCCATTCGGAGGAGTCTTCGTCGAAAAAGAGTTCTCCGTCTTCTAGCGATTCGGAGGAAACTACCTCGATGGAAGTTAGCCCCGCTGACTCTAAGGAGGGCGATGAAGAGAATAAAGATACTCCAATCGAGGAATGGGATGTCGAGGAATCGGTAAGCATCGCGTCCATTTACTCTAAATATCTGGAGGGCCCAGATCCCGAGGTTGGGAGTCCTAAAGACTGGGTCGTGAGATTTTCGGGCAAGGATGATCGCATCTGCTGGTCATACGGGCCCAACAGGTTTCCTATGTACGATATTTTATTCAAGGAGTTCAAATTAAGGCTCTTCTTCTCGGATTTCCAGCAGTCCATCCTCATGCACCTAGAAGTTGCTCCTTCTCAGCTTCATCCAAACTCGTTCGCCTTTAGTCGGGTCTTCGAGATGACTTACGGTTACCTAAGAATAGGGGCAACTCTCCCTTTTTTTTCTTCATATCTTTCACCTTCAACGACAGGTGGTGCAAGGGAGATTTGGATGGGTCTCCTTGAAGCAGAAGAAGAAGATCTGCAAGGCCTACTCGAAATCGATGAGAGACTTTAAAGATCGTTTCTATCTGGTTGAGCCCGTTTCTGAGCGTGCAGTGAATTCTTACAAATTTTGGGGGGTGGACACCGACGACGAGGGGAATGTTATTTTGGATAAGTACGAGAAAGAGGTTCCCCGATTTCTATTAAGATTTCACTTTTCTTGGTCGCACGATCATTTCTTGCGCGAGACGGGTGAATTCCTAGAAGTCTCCTCCAAGCTGAGTGAGAGCGACCAGGCCAACTATGAAGCCTTGATGGATTTTGTTCCACGGATCACTATGATTGTGCATGTTGATGAGCATGGTCATGCGATCTTGGACAAGGATGGGAGCCAAGGTGACCCCTTGGTTTATAGAGGCGTCCAAGCTCCTAGCTTATGAAACAGACGAGGACGTTTCTCAATACCTTGGTAAATATAATATTTGCTTGTCCGTGTTTCATATTATGCTCGTCTATATTTTATGCTTTTACTATTTTAATCTTTGTCTTCTTCAGATTCAATGGTGGATGTACAAGATAAATTGATGGCTAACGCGGCCAAGTGGCGACAACCAAAGAAGTTGAAGCAGACTTGTCTCAATGAGCGACTGGGTACGGGCTCAGGTGCTTCTTCACTAGCCTCCCATGGTTCGCCCGGGGGGGACTTCCAGAGCGAGGAAGAGGTCCAAAGCCGAGGACATTGTGAATCTGGAGAACGTTTCTCCAAAACCTTCCTTCGAGCTCCCGACGTGCTTCCTGAAACCTTCTTTCTTCGAGGAGCACTCTCTCCAATTCCATAGAGCGGAAATGCTCCAGTTGGAGGGGTCGAGTCGACCAGATAGGCATTCTTGGCTAGCTCGGGATGCGAGCTCATTGATGCGGGTTCTTGCCATGGTCTCGATGTTCACGGAGGGGACCGCTACTCAAGGTCAAGAGATCCAGCAGTCGAAAGCTAAATTGTCTGTCGCCGAGGATATGACCAAGAATTCTGCGAAATCTCTAAAGGAGGCCTCCAAGAGGATTAAGGCGCTAAAAGACTCTGCGACTTCCGACAAGAAGTATGTCGCTAGGAGATTGCCCTTCTTAAGGATGATTAGGCTCCTGTTGCGGACGAACCTAAGGAGCTAAGATCTCTGAAATATCGGGTTGAGCTGGTCGCAAAGATTGAGGAAGGGGAGGCGGATCTCGAGGAGATGGCGAGTGCGGCATTTAAGAACACGGTGGATAAGCTGAAAATAGTTAATCCTGGACTGACTTTCAATGAGGAAGGTACCAACTTCCTGTACAAGGCCAAGGATGGTGTGATCCTCATCCCTGACTACCTCAAGCAGTTTGAACTAGACAATGTCGATATGCAATAGGACTATGGGACCCCTGTTGACACCCAACCAAATATCAATGCCAACCCGTGATGTATTAATTTACTTTGTATTTTGTTAGCCTACCTGCGCACCATGGCTTTTGGTGGGGGAGATTTGTTCCCCCTTTTGTGTAAAATGAGAACAAGTTGGCCCTTGTGGTCGCACCTTTTAATGTAGTATCTTTTGC
The DNA here is from genome assembly GCA_963966055.1 of Lathyrus aphaca. Taxonomy (NCBI): domain Eukaryota; kingdom Viridiplantae; phylum Streptophyta; class Magnoliopsida; order Fabales; family Fabaceae; genus Lathyrus; species Lathyrus aphaca. Next base: position 35,696,170 of record OZ014523.1, read on the forward strand.
GACCTTGGTGTTCGTTTACCTTTTAATGTAGTGTTTTTTGAGACCTTGGTCGCATTTTTTCACGTGCTATTTGGCGTCATTCTGCATAGTGGGCCAGTAATATCCTGCTCGAAGGGCTTTCCTTGCGAGGGATCTTCCGCCCAAATGTTGGGAGTTGATGCCTTTGTAGATCTTGCGCAGGATGTGGGGAATCAGTTCCTCCTCAACGAACTTAAGGATGGGAATGGAGAATCCTCGCCGGTATAGTTTTCCTTCGACCAAGACATACGAATAGGCCCGTCGCTTGACGATACTGGCTTCTTTTGGATCTTCGGGCAGTTTGTCATTGGTTAGGTATTTGTATATCGGGGTCATCCAATAGTTGGCGTCGCCAATGATGTTTATGTATACCGCCGGGTTTGATTTTTCGATACTGGGACGAGGAAGTATCTCTTGAATGACAGATTTAATACCTCCTTTCCTCTTTGTGCTAGCGAGTTTCGAGAGCACGTCTGCTCGTCTGTTGTTCTCGCAGGGTACGTGTTTAACTTCCACGGACGTGAATTTCACAATTCTTTCCTTGACTAGGGCTAAGTATTCTGACAAATTGTCATTTTTGACCTGGTATTTGCCTTTGACCTGCATGGCTACGAGTTGGGAGTCTGTGTAGATCATTATCTCTTCCGTTCCAAGGTCGTCAGCGAGCCCCAAGCTTGCAAGGAATGCTTCGTAATTTGTCTGGTTGTTGGATGTGGGGAATGATAAGGTAAGGGATACTTCAATCAAGATTCCCTCTTCATTTTCTAAGATATTTCTCGCACCGCTTCCCATTGAGCTCAAAGCGCCATCCACAAAAATGGTCCATCTTTTGGATGCGCAGGTTTGGCCTTCCGGGGCGGTCATTTCGGCTACGAAATCGGCAAGGGCCTTCGCTTTGACAGCTGCTATGTCCTCGTATCGGATATTGAATTCAGATAGTTCCAGCGACTATTTGCGCATTCTCCCGGCCATATCAGGTCAACCTAGGAGTTGTCTGATGGGTTGGTCGGTACGCACCATGATTGACTGCGCAAGGAAATAATGTCTAAGTCTCATTTCCGCATGAAGGAGAGCCAGGGCAAACTTTTCAATTTGTTGATACCTAAGTTTGGGCCTTTGTAAGGCTTTGCTCGTGAAATCAATTGGTTTTTGTCCCTCGAGCGTTTCTTGCACACGAGCAGCGCTTATGGCTTCGTTAGCAATGACAAGGTAGAGGAACAAGATTTCTCCTTCCTTTGGTTGGGAGAGGACCCGGGGTTCTGAAAGAACCTTTTTGAGATGTGTTGGGGGGTTGCTCGCATTCCTCCGTCCATTCGAAGGTAGCCTCCTTGTGAAGGAGCTTGAAGAAAGGGAGTGCGTGCTGAGCGAATTTTGCTACAAAATGTGACAACGATGCGAGCACCCCGTTTAGTGATTGGATGGATTTTTTAGAAGTTGGTGTGGGTGTTTTGACAAATGCTCGACATTTATTGGGGTTAGCCTCTATCCCTCTTCCAGTTAGATAAAAACCGAGGAATTTACCCGCTCGTACTCCAAATGTGCACTTTTCAGGGTTGAATCGCATTTTGCACTTGCGTGCATGATCGAAGATTTTCTTTAAGTGGAGAGTGTGATCGGTTTCTTCATGGGATTTAACGATCATGTCATCCATGTAAACCTCGAGCATGTTCCTGATCTCTACTTGAGAGACTTTGTTCATCATTCGTTGGTAAGTAGCGCCCGCGTTTTTTAGGCCGAAAGGCATTACGTTGTAGTAATAGTTGCCTGATTTGTTCATGAAAGCAGTGTACTTTTTGTCAGTCACGATCATGGGTATTTGATTGTACTTGAAATAGGCATCGAGGAACAACAATAATTTAAAACCTTCAGAGTTATCGACCAGTTTATCAATGTTAGGAAAAGGGTAAGCGTCTTTCGGAAAAGACCAGTTAAGATCGGTGTAGTCAACGCACATGCACCATTTTCTATTTCTCTTTTTAACTAGTAAAACATTCGAGAGCCAGGTGGTATACTTGGCCTCTATTACAAAAGGCGCCTCTAGGAGGTCTTTTACATCCTGCTCAGCTGCTTCTACCTTTTCCTGGGATTGTTTCCTCCTTCGATGTGCAACTGCTCGGATTGAGGGATCTATGGACAAATGGTGGCACACTGTTTCTGGATCCAAGCCTGGTGTCTCTACAGGGCTCCACGCGAACAAATCAGCATTTTCCCTTAGCCATGCTTTGAGTTGTTTCTTCGCCAAGTCGGGGAGGTCTGCTCCAATCTTTACTCCCTTCGACTGGTCCTCTCCTAGGGCAACCAACTCGAAATCGCCGTCGGGGACAGGTCGAGCGGATGAAGAAAGTTTTGCGGCCAGCTGCGCTTATTCTTCTTCATTAGTGAATTTGTTTTCGAGATCTACGGAATCCACGCGAGGTAGCGCCTTTGGTTCTTCAGAACTGCAGGAGAGGATGGCTTTGGTCGACTTAGGTTTGGCGGAGATGGTGTTGAGGCCTTTGAATGCGGACTCGTAACACATGCAAGCAGCTTATATGTCCCCGTGGAGGGTGGCTACCTATCCTGACGATGTGTAGTACTTCATTTTTCAGGTGCACCGTAGAAGGTACTACAATGAGCTCGACCAAAGTGGGTTGTCCCAAGATACAATGGTATATGGACGGTCAGTCTATCACAAGAAATTGCACCTTAATGGACCTTACGGTATCTCCAGCACCGAAGGTGACGATCAGGTCAACATAACCCCAAGGTCTGGAAACGGTCCCGTTGAACCCTTTGAAAACCGAGCCCATATATGGCGTCAAATGCGTCTCGTTCAGTTGAAGGGTCGCAAAAAATTGGGAATAGATGATGTCGACAGTACTTCCTTGATCAACTAGGATCCAACGGACGTCGAAATTTTCCATTTGTGCGCGAACCAACAAAGGAATGCTAGCATTTGGTGCTCCTCCAAGGAGGTCTTCTTTGTAGAAAGAAATGGGAGTAGATCCTCCTCGAGGAGGGTCGAAGGTCGAGTTCTGGTTAGAACTGGTGTTGATCAGCTGGTCGAATCGTCGCTTCATAGATCTTACCGTAACCTTATTAGGTCCTCCTCCGGAGATGACCATTGCTGATGGGAAGGATTCCCACGGGATGTACGCAGCGAAGTACGCAGGGCCGGTGTATGGCTCGGGAACGTAGAAATCTTATGGCCGCGTGATGCTGAGGGCGACCTGAAGGCTTGTTTCTGCGACCAGTGGAGTGACGTCCTCAGCTTTTTGGGCCTCCTATACTTCCTGTCGAGGAGCATCTTTACTTTTAGTGAACTGTTTGAGATGACCGTCCCGGATGAGTATCTCAATGGCGTCTTTCAAGTGAATGCAATCATCGGTATTATGCCCGTGATATTTGTGGAAGTGATTATATTTTGTTTTTTCAGTATTTGGTTTGTTTGGTAGCTGTTTTGGGAATCTGACTCCTGCTTGGCGAAATTCGGAATTCATGCACTCAGACAAAATATTTTCCCTGGTCGCCTTGAGAAGTGTATAGTTGTGGAACCTCCCAATGGGACCCTTGTGCTCTCGTGGTTCATGGGAGCGATCTTCCTTTCTTTTGTCTCCTCTCCGATGGGACGTCGAGGAGTCGTCATGCTTGGAAGGTTTGGCGTCCTCATTACGTCGGGTGTCACAGGCAGTGCTTGCTACCTCATTTTCCTCGTACTGTATGTACGCTTGTGCTTTGAGGAGGAAAGCGTCAAGCGTGGTCGGTGTTTCGATTCCCACGGCCCTTCTGAAATCACTTTGGGGGCATAGTCCTCGTTCCAAAAGGTATTTTTTCATGTCATCTGTGGTCGAGACCTGGAAAGCTTCTTTGTTAAACCTTTCGATATATGCTCGGAGGGGTTGATCCTTCCCCTGAATAATCGCTTCCAGAGATGCCTCGGTTTTGGGATGGAATCTCGAGGCAGTGAAATGTCTAGAGAATGTTCTTCATATTTGCCTCCATGAGGTGATAGACTCATGGGGGAGACTCTTGTACCAAGCCATCGCCCCATTTCTCAAGGTTGTGGGGAAAAGGCGGAACTTGATAGCTCCCCGAACACCTCTGTAGTCCAACAGAGTGTTGATGTTTTCGATGTGCTCGTCTAAATCCGTGGTCCCATCGTATGTTCCTGGTGGTGGAGGCTTCTCAAGCCCTTTTGGCAGTCTTGCATACATGATCTCCTCTGAAATGGGGCCACAAGGCTCATCCTCGTCACTGGAGAACGGGGAGACGGAGCGAGAACGATCATTTCTATGCCTGCGTGGAGGAGATTTTGAATGGTTCCTCGCACCTTCTGGTGATGGTCGCGCTCCCGGCTGGAGAGTTCGTTGGGTTTTCTTTGTTTTTGGGGACTTATTTCGTTGGGGGACGAATGGATCCTCATCTTGATGGACCCATAGGCTTCAGGCTGGTGGTGGTCCTTCCTTTGCCTGGGCGATCTTAAACGGGACCGGCGGTGTCTCCTCGCGGGAGTGGGGATCTTGCATGCCTTACTTCTTCAAGAACCTCCAACCTTTCACCTTGGCGGAGTAGGAGGAGGTTGATATTGTTGGTCACTTCGACCAGAGCTGCTAATGTCTGATTAGTCCCCTCATGGATGGGAATCAGTGGGAGATCGGCAGAAGTGATATCAGGTTGCTGGGAATGTTCGGGTGACTGGGAGGTTGTTCGCCCGTCGAGGAAACGATTCGAATACCTGAGGGGAGGGTTGATCGTGTCACTCTCCCGTTGCTTAACGGGGATGCTGGTGATGAGGCGAGCACTAATGAAATCGTCTTGGTGAGCCATCGAGAAGGATATTGAACGGTGATGTTTTTGTTTTTACAAACTAAAGATGAGAAAACGGGGTAACAAAGTTCCCACAGGTGGTGCCACTGATCGTACCTAAGATCATAATCTCCAATGGCTACTGATGTGGACTTCAAAGTCTGCTCAGATGCTGAGAAGAATGGGGGGTGTACCTACAAGGTACTCTGATGCCAAAGTCAGAACGGGCACAAGAGATAGCAAGTACAAGTAAGAGTGTTCAAGGAATGAATATTCGATACCTGACCCTCTCATGTGAGAGGGTTTATATAGAAAGCCCCCAGCGCGAGGCCAACGGTTCCTATTTTTGGGCCTGGATCACGGATCCCCCAAAAATAGGTAACTTCCAGATCTTGACCGTTAGACGTACAACCTTGGTCGTAATGAAGATGCGTTGAGCATGCATATCCGAGCGAGCGGTATTCTGGCCGAATCTGGGTGATCCCCGTCTATGTCGAGCAGAGACCAAGAGCGAGAAGATGGGACCGACCATGTTCAGATATGGTCGTTGGGTATCAATCTAGTGGATCCCTTTGATGTTTGAGCTATCATACCCCTTTATGAGTATGAGAGGATTGGGTCACGCCTAGTTGTTGGCCCAGTCCGGAACAAAAATTATATTAATAAAGATGTTAAAAAAACTGTTTATTTTATTATATATATTTTCTATATTAATCTAAAATCCTAGAAAAATAAATAGAATTTGTAAACAAAAAAAATATTTTATTTTTAATTTTAAATTAAAACAAATGTTTGTATAATGGTCATATTTTCACCACTTAAAGATTTAGAATTGGGCTTCCTTGCATGATAGGTTTTCTTTCTTCTTCCACCGCCTAATTTTATCTCCCTGCCATGGCTCCTCTGTTGATCATTCCTTGGCCATGCCTTGACCCAAACACCGATTATCCTCCTTCTCATGATTCCTCAGATAAGAAACCTCACCCAACCGCTTCTCCAACTCCAAATTCAATGCTCTTAATCCTAGTAAGAAATATAGGGGTGTTTGAAACCAAACCAACCCAATAGAAAACCGCAAACCAAACCAAACCAAACTGAAACCGTAAAAACTCGCACTTGGTTCAGATGTATTTGGGTCATTTTATAACAAAACTGCACGGTTCGGTTTGCGGTTTGTATTTTGCAAACCGAACTAAACCAAATCAAACCACATTATGTTACAACTCAAACTTCACTTATCTCACATCCAACCCAAAACTCAAACATATTATGCCTTAACCATACAAATATTCTCTTACTCACGCTTATGGTTTTAGTTTCATCCTTATCAAATCTCTTCGAGTAGTATCGCACATTCTTCTCATCATATTTGCTATGTACATCTCATATCTTCTATTCTAATTTCTCTTATCTTACGTTCCTTCCTTTTCATCTTCATCTTCTCATTTTTTATATTATTGTTTTCTCTTCCAATTACATTTTTATCGCACATTTTTTCTATAATATCGCATATCTTATGATCTTTCTTTTTCATCTCCTCTATTTTTTCTTTTTATTATAATACTTTTTTTATTTATTTATACTATTATTTTATTTTTTTATTCCACTTTTGTCTAATCTTATTTTTGTATATTGAATGAGAAGTTATTGTCTAAATATGACGAGTTTTGTTGCTATTTGATAATGTATGAATGACTAAATACAAAATTATGTTGTTCTCTATAGGTGTATGTATGACTCAATACAAATAATGCAAAAAAACCGAACCAACCGAACCAATCGAAACCGCATTGATTTGGTTTGGTTTGCTTCGGATTTATTTCTTAAAGTCAACTGAACCAAACCAAAGCGCATGTTTTTTTCTCTTGCGGTTCGGATATTTTTGCGCGAAAACTGCCCAAATCGCACCATGAGCACCCTAAAGAAATCTTTTTCTCAAGCGGTAAATATCATCTGTGATATACCAAAAAGTCGGCTACCATAATTTGTTGTTATAGGAGAAAAAATTGCGATTAAAATTCCTGAAGATGAATACTTAGCAGGATTGGATTCGTGCAAACATAATCTTCACGAAAGAATAATTTGGCCAATGAGTTCAGTTCCTTTGAAGAATGATGCCTTAATAGCCAAGCTCTCTTCTTTATGGTCTTTCTTTGGCAAATGGGGCCTCATTTATTTGGGCAAAGGATTTTTTGAATTCTCATTCTCCTGTATTGAGGATTTACAAAGAGTTCGCTTAGTAAGTTCATGGAATCTTAATCCTAGAAATTTAAAGCTTTTTGTTTGGACTAAAGACTTAAACCCCAATATCCATTACCATACCTCAGTCGAGGTCTGGATTAGAATATTTGGCCTCTCGCAGAAATATTGGCGACCCAAAATTATTTACGCCATTGCTAGTGCGATTGGAAGTCCCATATTCATGGATGACACTACTACTAAATCCATGTTCAAAAGATCGCTCGACCATTTCGTTTGTGTTCTTGTTGACTTGGATCTGATAGGAAAACTCAGAGATAATATCCTTGTGGAAAGAGAACAATTTTCTTTCTTCATGGACATTACTTATGAAAGTATTCTGGATTTCTGTGACAAATGCAAAATTATTGGACACAATATTACAAACTGCAAGAAAATGAATAATAGTATGGAGCATGACAAAATTAACCAAAAGAAAGCACCAAAGAAAGCTTATGTGCAGGAACAACTTGATAATAAGCATAAATAAACATTGATCCAGTCCCCTAGAAGGATCCTAGGCGAGGCTTATGGCTCTCAACCTTTGAAAACTTCTAATGTCCCAACTCCACCTGTGGCACAAAACCTAGTTCATATTAATAACCAATTTGAGGCCTTGATTAATAACACTGAGAGGCATTTCAATGTTATCAATAACTCAAACGATTCTCCCTTTTTCACTCCTAAGCACATGGTTGTGTTTCAACACACTGACAACTTATCACAAGAACAACACATCACTAAGTCTCAGAACATTCAAAAGGACTCCATTAACATTGAGGAATCTCATAGTTCACCACACTCTGAATATGTTGAAGAAACTCAAATTGATCTAACATCATAGGAAGAACCTTTTCCTGATAATGTTATTTAGGATATGGATTTACTCAAGAAATCATGGGCAAATATGGCTAAGGACCCTGGTATTCCTAATGACTTTCAAGTATTTCTTTCTAAACATTCCAAAAAATAGAGCAAAGCAGTTCAGAAAGCTAAAGTGACTGGACCTAAAACCAGAGCCAATGCATTCTCCCAGAAATCTGCCCTATGAAGGTCCTCTACTGGAATGTAAGAGGGTTGGCTAATTCCCCCACAAGATTAGCTATTAAAACTTTGTTAAAAAATCATAAAACATATGTCAGTTTATTAGTAGAGCCTTGGATATCTCTTGACAGGTTCCCTCCTAGGTTTTTTTCTAGACTGAATCTCAAAATTTTCTCCACTAACAATAGACTTTTGATATTTCACCAAACCTTTGGTGTTTATGTGCCCCCACATTGACCCCCAAGTTATTCTCAATGATGATCAACAAGTCTCATGTATTATCAATGAAGGTTCTCACTCCTTTGGGATGTCTGCAATATATGCCTCAATGCAATTATGGGGGCTCATGAACATTATGGCTCCTCAAACCCCTCTAGAGCCCTTATTGAAGATTTCCAGCTTTCGACTAACTCTAATAGTCTGATCTACATTCCTACTAGAGGGACATAATTCACCTGGACCAATGGAAGAAGAGGTTCTCATCACATAGAAAGAAGCTTAGATAAAGTGATTTATGACCATGACTGGATAAACAAGTGCAACAACTCCTCCTGCTCCATACTTAGGCACAAGTCAGACCATCACCTTATTCTCTTGGATTTCAACTTTCAAAACACAAAGGGTTCCTCCTCCTTCAAATTTCATAATATATGGGCTGAACACCCAGATTGTTTTGATTTCATCAAGAATTTCTGGGACTCTCTCATATATGGTTGCCCTATGTTTATTCTTAGTCAAAAGCTTAAAAATCTCAAAGTAAAGCTGAAGGAATGGGACAAGGTAGTGCATAGGAATGTTCATGACAACTTAAGGAAAGATGCCACCATCCTAGAGGATATTCAATCTTAGATTCAAAGAGAGGGTCCTTCTAGCAACCTTCTGGACAAAGAATTAACAACTTAAACTGATTTGGACCTGGCTATAAAGTTGGAGGACATATTTTATCATGAAAAATACAAAATTAAGTGGCACACTGATGGAGATAGGAACACATCTTATTTCCACAAGATGGCTAATATAAGGCACTGCACAAAACTTATAAACTATATCCAGCAGGATGGGGAAGTTTTCACTGAACTAGATGACATCTCCAGAATTTTCACCAATCACTTCGAGCAACTGTTCTCCACAAACAATTCTTGTTTTGATAATGGTCTAGTAGATGAGGTCATTCCTAATCTAATTTCTGACCAAACAAATGATATTCTCATTATTCTTCCTAGCCATGATGAAATTAAGAATGTGGTTTTTAGCCTAAACAAAGATGGCTCCCCTAGCCCAGATGGTTTTGGAGGCTTCTTTTTTCAACATTACTGGAAAATCATCAAATATAGTGTAATCCAAGCTACTTTCCAATTTTTCTCCACATGGTGGATTCTTCCAAATTGGAATTCCAACTCCATAGTCCTAATACCTAAATGCTCCAATGCTTCTTCAGTAGACCAATACAGACATATTGCTCTATCAAATTTCCAGGCTAAAATCTTATAAAAAATCATGACAGATAGACTTTCTATTCCCATGCCATCTATTATCTCCCCTGAACAAAGAGGCTTCATTAAAGGGGGGATCAATCTCGGACTACATATGCCTCACCTCATAAGTCATCAACATACTCCATAATAAATCTTTTGGTGGTAACATTGCTATCAATATTGACATCACAAAAGCTTTTGACACCATAGACTGGCAGTTTCTAATTAAGGTATTGATCAAGTTTGGGTTTTCTGAAATTTTTTGCTCTTGGATTCATTCTATCCTATTCTATGAAAAGTTGTCTATCAATATCTATGGATATCAAGCATGATTGTTTTGTTGCCATAGAGGGGTTAGACATGGAGACCCTCTCTCCCCACTCCTTGTTTGTCTGGCTGAAAATGTTCTAAGTAGGGCCATTACTAATCTAGCTTCTCAAGGAAAATTAGAACTCATCAAAGGTCCTAAAGGATCTACAATTCCATCTCATGCCTTATATGAAGATGATATTATGATTTTCTATAAGGCTAGATATTCCAATATTGAGGCTCTCAAAAACCTTTTCCTAACATATGCAGACTGCTCAGGCCAACAGGTAAATCCTCTAAAATCTATCATATATGTTGATCTTCATTCAAGTAGAACTCACTAAATGGTTATTCTTCTTGGCTTCTTATAAGGCATACTTCCTTTTTCATATCTGGGAGTACCCATATTCAAAGGCAAACTTAAAGTTATGCATTTCCAACCTATTGTAGAAAGAGTTAAAACCAAACTGGCATCTTGGAAAACCTCTCTTTTATCAATGGCAGGTAGAGTTCAAATTGTAAAGAGCATCTTACATGGAATGTTGGTATATAGTTTACTCATTTATTCTTGGTCTAAAAGTCTTATTAAAGATCTAGAAAATATCATTAGGAATTTTGTTTGGAGCGGATACATATGCAAAAGGAAACTCCTCACGGTTGACAGGCACAAAGTGCGTAAACCCACTTCAGAGGGAGGCTTTGGCTTTAGGTCTATTTCTAGAATTAATGAAGCAGGAAACCTTAAACTTTGTTGGGAATTCTCAACCTCAGACAATCAATGGGAAAGCTTCCTTAAAAGTAGGGTCCTCAGGAAAAATCAACCTATCAAATATCACATATTTTCTTCAGTTTGGTCAGGCATCAAAAGTTATTTTCAGGTGGTGAAGGACAATTCTCATTGGAATCTTGGAAATGGAAGAAATATTTTCTTTTGGACATACTTTTGGAGTGGTAAGCCCCTAGTGGATCAAATCCTCATCTTTCATAATAATCCTATTACCTCTAAAGTTCAGGATTATATCCACAGCCATAGCTGGAAACTTCCTCAAGTATTAGTGAACATGTTCCCTCATCTTCCTACCTTGCTTGATAATACATGCATTCCTATTGATCCAAAAGAAGATTCTCTGAGATGGATTCACACTAGAGCTGGAGATCTCACCCTCAAGGATGCTTATATTTTTCAGGCTTCTATTGGGCAACTAATAGACTGGGTAATCTGACCTGGAACACTAGCATTCCTCTATCAAAATCACTATTTATTTGGAAACTAATTTAGCATAAAGTTCCTACTAACGAGATTTTATGGAATAAAGGTATGTACCCGAGTCCATCTAAATGCGTTCTTTGTGGTTGTTTCTCTGAAACTTCGGAGCACCTATTTTTTCCTGCAAGTTTGTGCATCGTCTTTGGTCATGGCTAACCTTCACTCTCAAATGCAATCTTACCTATACTTTTCAGGTATATTTGATACATTATAAATGTACATAAAATATGTTAGTTTTATTATTTTATTAATTTATTTTACATAGGTTTCTATGCAATCAATCTTTTACATTTTTGTATACGGTGTGGATACGATGTAAAGAAATGGAAATGTAAGAATAGCACAACTCATGATATAATGACACCATGTTTGACATATACACTGTATATGTATATTATCAATTTTTATTTTTTTTCCAATTTTTTTATTAGATTTTGGTGTATTGGAATTTGTGTCATACTTGTAATGAGTTTTATTATCTACTGTGTAAATTAGTGTCACCTAATCTTGACTATACACAACACATGGTAAAGAGATCTTATTTTCTAATTAAAATGCAATGACATAAAGAAATTCCATATATTATTAAGTGGACAAACAACAAATACAACAAAGAAAGGCCTCTCTAATGAAAAACAAAAGAAAACAATTTATTAAACGGAAAACAAAAGACAAAATTTATTAAATGGAAAAAACATTAGATGCTCATTCGTCATTTAAAGGTGAAGCGAGAGATCCAAATTCTCCTCATCTTTTTCATTGGCTTCATTAGTTTCAATTATTGAACAACTAGGAATCACATTCTTTTCATCCTTGAAAATAAGTATCGCTTTCTCTTGATTTGACATTGGTTTATAACAATCATCACGGGAGACAAAACTCCTACCTATCCTTTTCCAAGCCTCAGAATCTCTAATGTCAAACTCATAACTTGTAGGATTTTTCTCATGATTTGGATCCAAAAGTTTCCTTCGAGTAATACCACATGAGGGAGCACTTTTGATAGAAAGATGTGGAGGAATGGTGCTAGGATGAACTATAGGAGTATTTTTTATTATATTACGCATCGAAGGAGTTGAGATTGGAATGACATCATCTTTCGAAACATTTAACCGGTTCAAGTTGACAGATAAACGAGGACACGCAAAAGAGTTGTTCATACGACTAGAACCCTCACCATAAGGAAGAAATCGATAATTTTTTGGATTATGAAAAATTGGTCTAGAAGGATTTGAAAAATCTCCTGTGAAACCTTGGAAAGCAACACCATTGGGGGAAGAATTTTGAATGGAGTTTGCACGATTAGGATTTATGTTGCGTGGACTAGCATATGGTTGTTGATTAACAACACTCATATGTGACCGTTGTTGAATTGAGTTTGCACGATAAGGAGTTATTTTGTATGGCCCCATATGTGGTTGCTGATCAACAACATTCATATGTGGTTGCTGATCAACAACAGTCACATATGGAAAATTGTTAAGACTTGCAGGACGATGTTGGGATCTTTGCAGTATGCTTTTGGGTGTGGTAAAGAGGCTATTTTGTGGTTGATGGGTAATGGGGATTTGATTTCCTCGCTCACTTTGATTGTTACGGGGTGTGGTAAAGAGGATATTTTGTGATTGATGGATAATGGGGATTTGGTTGTCACACTCACTTTGGTTATTAGGGAGTGTGGTAAAGCGGATATTTTGTGGTTGATGAATAATTGGGATTTGATTGTCATAGTCACTTTGGCTGTTACGAAGTGTGGTAAAGTGACTATTTTGTGATAGATGGGCAGAGGATATCTGATTGTTACGGGGTGTGGTAAGGAAATTATTATGTGATTGATGGATAATGGGGATTTGATTTTCATGCTCACTTTGGTTGTTACGGGGTATGGTAAAACGACTATTTTGTGATTGATTGAAAATTGAGATTTGATTGGTGCGCTCACTTTGAATGTTACGCTCATCACCAGGACGAGTACGCCCATGGTTTTGAGCATTTTCTCTATGATAAGCCCAAAACTGACTCACCATTGCTATGAAAAATAATACCCTAGTAAAGGCTCAAACAATTCAATGGAACTAGTTGATTGTAAGATTAAAATTTCACAGTCCCAACCCTTATTTATAATGAAAAATGCTTTGATTAGTATATAGGGAAAGTAATATAAGAATACAAGAGTGACCAGATACACATTCTGAGAGTTGGTCAGTGTAATTTATATATATATATAATATTCAAACACATTGAATAGATTAAAAATTACCTTCTTATCATATCTAAATATTTTTTTGAACAAAATAAATTAAAATTTATATACCGCTTCAATGTATAATTATTCAATATTGACTCGAATGTATAAAATAAAAAGCAAAAGAATAAAGAAAAGAAAAGATCATAAATAACTTTATCCAAATTATATTTAAGAAAATATTTTAAATGTAATAGTACTTTTAAAAGTTACTTCTAGAATAAATAGATCTAGGCCAAATACATATGATTCAGATTCCCTATAGTCGATAAATCACGCTTTCACATATTACAATGTAGTTGACCGTCCGATCAAGATTGGATGGTTCTAATTTAAAGGTGATAACTTTGGGAAGATCAAATTTTTCTTTTCTAAATTGTGCGGTCAAGATCAAACAGTTAATAAAGCGTGATTGCAAGAAATTGTAATTGTAATAGATTCAATTTCCTATTACATAGAATCGAGATCCATGAGTAACTTTTCAATATAACATTGTCATAAAAATTTTACAATATAGATATTAAAAGTTCATCAATACATACTTATTTTTTGGAACCACAATTACTTTTTTATTTCCAAAAACACACAATACAACTGATCCTAGGGGATCCATGTGCAATGTTACTTCATCAACCTTAAATCACATCTCCTAATTATTGAATACAAAGAGTGAAACTATCCATAGGTATAGTGATCTTTTAGGCTGATCAGAACCTGGAGTGGGCCAAAGATTTCTTCTGTGATTCTGGATGATGAGGAGAAGATGAGGATGTACCTGCAAGGCACTATAATGCTAAAGTAAGTATCTAAAAGATAAAAGGGGCAAGTACAAAGTATTTTTTTCTTAGGATGAGTACAAAGTATGTGTAGAACTCCATTGTGTTAGTATGAGTCAGGCGAGAGTGTTGTGCTCGGTCCTGAGACTGTGTAAGAGATGTCGGAAATGATTAAGATGATTAGGGAGAGGATGAATACTTCCCAAAGTCATCAAAAGAGTTATCATGATAAGAAGAGGAAAACACTTGAATTTCAGGAAGGAGATCACTTGTTCTTGAGGGTTACTCCAGTGACTGGTGTCCGGCGAGCTCTGAAGTCCAAAAAGCTCACTCTGTATTTCATTGGACCGTATAAGATTTCGCAGAGGGTCGGAGAGGTGGCATATCAGATTGCATTACCACCGTCAATTGTGAATTTGCATGATGTGTTTCATGTGTCACAATTGAGGAAGTACATTGCAAATCAGTCGCATGTGATTCAGATGGATGATGTTCGAGTAAGAGATAATTTGATTGTAGATGTTTCGCCAATGCGAATAGATGGCAGAGAATTGAAGCGATTAAGAGGTAAATATATTGCCTTAGTGAAGGTATTATGGGGTGGACCATCTGGTGATAGTTGGACTTGGGAACGAGAGGATCAGATGAAAGAGTCGTATCCGATGTTGTTTGCTTCAGGTACATTTTCGAGTACAAAAATTCTTAAGTGGGGGAGAGTTGTAACACCCCAAAGTCGATTTTAATTATGTCGATGTGTTTTCTTGTGAATTTTGATGTTTATGAGGTTATTTGATGTTTTGTGAAGTTTGGGGTAGCTTAATATTTTAATAATATTTAGAATAATTGAGTATATGGGGTTTAGTTGACTATTTGAGATTAAATTAAATTAAATAAAAGGAATTAGAGGATGAGGGCATTATGGTCTTTTGGTTGAGGATAAGTGAGGGTTTTATGGGGAAATACTAAAAGGGGTCCTAATGGCAAAAGTGACAAAAGAGGGAAAAATTGGAAAGAACGATCATTTTGGGAACGATCGCACATTTGGAAAAGAGCTATGGAGAAGAAGAGATGATATGGCTTGAGGTTTGGAAGAATTTCAAAGAGTTTATCAAAAACTTACAGAATTAAGGTATGGGGAGTATTTTCCTTTCGACAATATAACGTGGGAATAGAATTGGGAGTTTTGTGGTGTATTTTAGGGTTTTTGATTTTATGATGTTCTGTTGTTGATGATGATTTCATGATAAATTAGATAAATATAATGATGTATATGATGTATATGATGTTGTTAGGATGAATGTTGGCATTAATGAGGTTTTCTGGTGTAATGCTGTTGAATTGTGGGTTTTGGGAGAGTATTGTCGCAGAAGGTAGAAGGTTGAAATCACAGAAATTTTTTGCAGAAATCGCGAAGCTCGCTTAGCGAGAAAAGTCAGGGGAGTAGGCGCTTAGCGAGCATGAGGTCTAGCTTAGCGAGCCTTGGAAAATTTGGAAAAATGTTTTATTTTTGAAAACTATTTTTAAGGTAGTATGTTCTAGGTTGCTAGGATGTTGTGAAGCTGTCAAATGATGTGTCTTGGAGTCTATATGAGTAGAGTTAATAATTAAGTGATGGACTATGAATTGTTTGATGTTCTTTGAGTTAGGATGTATGATTTCATGATGTAGGGATATGATGTAAGATGAGAGTGTTATATGATGTCTCATGAGTATGTATTTGATGTTATGAATGAGCATGAATGATAACTGTTAATAATGAATGCGGATTCAATTTTATGATGTTTTGAGTATGATGTATGTATATTACGTCTTGCATTCATGGAAATGATTTTATGAGGGGACTTCGGTTCATTGGTAGCTTCAATCCTATCGTGTGGATTGAAGTGATATGATGTTTATGATGTGCTCCCTTTGGGGAGGGTTGATGGCCAAGTGTCCATCACATGAGGATGTTTCGGTACCACATGCATTAGTAAGAGGTTGCATTTCATTCTAAATGACATAGCATGAATGCATTGACGTTTTGTGTAATGAATGAGACGTAATTGATGATGTGTATTAAACGAGCAAGATGAATATTTCTATGATGTGATGATGATGATGATGATATGTATAGATGAGATGTAAATTAAATGTCGTTGTTAATTTGTTTTAAATTCTTATTTCTGTATTATATTTTGGAATGTGAATTTACTCACCCTACCTGCCTTATGGTGATGGTCTATTATACTATCCTGCAGATAATCAAGGTTAGCTCAGTGTGTGCTTAACTCGAAGATAGTGAGTCATCGAGTTAGTTAGAAGTGGAGTCTTGCTCTGTGTCCAGTAACATCGGGATGGGTCTCGCTTGAGTGTTTTATGTTTAATTGGATTAAAATGTTAAGTTTTGTTTTAAATATTTTGGTAAAATGATGTTTGAGATAATTATCGAGTTTTGTTTTTTAAAGAAGATATTAAGACTTGTTGGTTTTCCGCTGCATAATCATGAAGGAAAGTATTTATGATGTTTTGCATGATTTGTGAACCCGTGTTACGGGACAGGACTCTATGTGATGTTTGATGTTTTGAATTTTGATTCAAATAAGAAAATGTGATGCCCTTTTTATGTGTTTTTACTCTGATAATTGATTTGAATTTGCTTAATTATGATGGGGTAGAAAAGGGTGTTACATGCATGGACTTCGTGTTGCTTGTTCGAGTCATAGGACTGCTCTGATACGTAACATGAGACTTGGGGATTTTTTATGTTTTGTTTGTTTCGTTGTTTGTTATGTATCATATTTATTTTGTTGAAAACCTTATAAACCAAGAATATTTGAGGAATTATTGTTGATGTTGACATTTTGCTACAAGTTGAAATATTCATAATTTTCCGCTATTTTTTTAAAGAGAAGTTTTGTTGTTAATGTTGTTAATGTTGTTAATGTGGCATTCCACTTTGCTTAAACTCTGATTTTTACTTGTTAATTCATTATTTTATAAATTGGGAAAAGTGGGGTGTTACAGGGTTCATCCAGCGGTCATTGTCGCCAATGACGTTCACAACGAGAGTCGGGGAAGGTTTATCGATACTTGTTCGAGGAATCACCTCCTAGATGACAGTTTTTTCCGCCTTTCTTCTTTGTGCTTGCGAGTTTAGACAAGACATCTGCTCGGATATTATGTTCGTGGGGAGCATGTTTCACCTTTACGGGTGTGAATTTTGTCATCTTTTCCTTGACTAAGGTCAAGTATTCAGATAGATTATCAATTTGACCTAGTAATCTCCTCGTACTTGGAGAGCAAGAGCTGGGAATTTGTGCAAATAATTACTTCCTTGGCCCCCAGATCTTCAGCCAGACACAGTCCTGCAAGGAAGGCTTCCTACTCTTCTTGATTGTTAGATGTTAGGAAATACATGGCGAGTGATACTTCAACGAGAATCCCCTCCTTGTTCTCCAAAATGATTCCTGCTCCACTTCCTGTCGAGCTAGAGGCTCTGTCCATGAAAATTGTCCATTTTTAAGCCCTACACGTTGCTTGCTCTGACGTCGTCATCTCCGCCACGAAATCGTCCAACACTTGGGATTTGAGGGCCTTCCTACTCTCATACCTAATGTTAATTTTAGACAATTTCAGCGACCGTTCCAGCATCCTACCTGCCATGTCTTGATGACCCAGTAGTTGCCTCACGGGATGATCTGTGCATACCACGATTGTATGGGCCAGAAATTAGTGCCTCAACCTCCTCTTTGCCTTGAGGAGGGATAGTGCTACTTTTTTAAAGATTTTTTGGTATGAGCTTGGGCCTTTTAGGGATTTTATCGTGAATTAAACGGGCTTATGTCCTTTGGGAGTTTCTCGTATAAGGGCTACGATGACAGCTTCATTTATGACAACGAGATAGAGATAGAGGGTCTCCTTGTTATCTAGTTGGGGGAGGACCGGGGGTTCTGGAATTGCTTGTTTTAGGTGGAGGAAGGCTTTTCGCATTCATTTATCCACTCAAAAGTTGCTTCCTTGCAGAGGAACTTGAAAATGGGAAAAGCGTGCTGGGCAGATTTTGTTACAAAACGGGACAGTGATTTGAGCATCCCGTTCAGGGATTGTATTGATTTCTTAGAATTTTCCATCGGAGGTTCGGAAAATGTCTGAAATTTATCAGGGTTGGCTTCGATTCCTCGTTACGTTAGATAGAAACCGAGGAACTTTCCCGCTCGTACCCCAAATGTGCACTTCTCCGGATTTGAGCATATTTTGCACTTCCTAGCCTGGTCGAATACTTTTTTCAAATAGAGTGCATGATCGATTTCCTCTTGGGATTTTACGATCATGTATTCCATGTAAACCTCGAGAAAGTCCCATATTTCTCCTCGGAAGACTTTATTCGTCATTCTCTTGTAAGTAGTTGTCGCAACACAGAAAACAATCTACAAAAAAATGAACAGAAGAGTCGCCACCAAACGTTATTTATCCTAAAGAGGAAAGGAAATGATCGAATAAAACCTGGGAGAAAGGAAAGACGAGGTCAACACAACCAAGTCCGGGCTCGGGAGTCGGTTACGTGAAGAGAAGTTTGAAATTTTGGTTATCCAGATACTCAAATGTCTTAACATCAAGTTTAGACATTGATTATTGCATGTTTAATAAACAAGGGAAATACACATCTGCTATTTTGAAGTAATGCAACACAGTCACCAACAGATGTCAAGACAACATGTTAACACATCTCAATCAAGAACACAATACAGAAAATTGTAAATTGCAGAATGTAAAGAACACAAAATATGTTGACCATGTTCGGTGTTAACAAATCTACTATGGGGGATACCAATCCAAGATGAAGACACTACTATATTAGTATTATCACAAAGCTAAACTCCACCATTTACAACTTTTTCTCCTAATCATTACCCTAATGGACATCTTTACCAAATCTAAACTCCAACGTTTATAACTCTGATAAGAGAATACTCACGTCCTTCCACAACCTGCGTTGCATCTGTCTTCTGACATCATAGAACCTGTCACGGTTTTCTTGACCAAGAAGTTATCTTGGAATTTCTTCAATGCTTCATCCAAGAGCAATACAACAACCATTATCTAAAGGCTTCTGGTAGTGTACATGCACCTATGTCATCCTCTTTGCATCCCATACTACAGATGGGAACTACAACCCTAAGAGCCAACGACTCTCAAAATCTAAACCATTATTTTACAAAAGAGAACTAGGTTACAATTGTTACATAAGGCATCATTAACCATAGGTCTAAGTCTTCATATATATATATATATAGTCTTCTATTATTGGGCTTTCTATCTTTGTCTTTGATCCAATCTTTTAGGAGTAAAACAAATCTTTCCAAGATTTGTTACGAAATTAAACTTGCTGAATTAATAGATCAGGATGTCCTATCAACATGATATGGCAACTTACTCTACATCTTTGACTTCTGCAATTTTTCTTCACCATTAGGTTTCAACAAAATTCTGTCAAACACTAGGAGCTTTCAATCTCCCCCTTTTGATAAATTTTGGCTAAAACCTTCTCCCTGAACTCTTCATACCTGTTGGTATGTATGAGAAGGAATTTTAAGCATTATCCCATTCAATTCTTTGTCTTCTTTGAAGAATAAATCTTCCTCTTCTAGGCATAAGAGAACCGTAATAAGAAGAAAATTTCAAGTTTGTAACATAGAGTATACAACAAATGTAACTCAGGTCACAAGACACAACCTGCTTCGCAACTCAAATCACAAGCCACAAACATAGAAATTTGTAAGTTAAGATGATGAAACATTTTCCCTTTGCACCATTCTTGCACTGCCACTACTTGAATAAACCCAATAACTATACCAAGATATTGTTCTTCTCCCCCTTTTAGCCAAAACTTGGCAAAAGGAACCAAGACAACAACAAGTCCAGGAAAAGCCCATCCAGATTTTGAAAAATGCCATTGAGTACTTCTTTTGAAAGAAAGGAATTATGAGACCAAGAAGTGTCACAACAATCCAATTTATAGCAAGCAATTACCTTTGAAAGTAACGATTCATTGATCAAAACAATGGTCAATTCAAATAACCAATAACTTCACTAAATGTGCATCGGCCAAGACTGTTGATTGTTTCTTCTTTTGAAAGAACCATCCAAGGAAACCAGTTATATGTAGACATGTTCCAAGACAATGTCCTGAAATTAAGTCAGACAATGTATACTCTTTACTGGCCTTTTCTACTGATTTAACATATCCAGAGTATTTTCACAAGAATCTGCAGAGAAAAATAAATTCTCCCAAATCGGTCAATGATTATCTAAGCATCCATCAAGAATCATATATTTTGTATTGCCTAGTCTCCCAACTTGTAACAATACAATGTCAAAACATCTCACCTGACATCCTAATCCCTCCTGGATGGAAAAATATGTTTGACACTCACCACAAGCTTGGTGTAGACTGCACCCCTGCAGTAGATCCTTAGATCAAGAGGTAACTCCCCCTATCTAAGATAATTTGTCCTCCCTCTAAGCACATGCGTATGAATGAATGAAAAATATAAGACACTTCTTCAATGTATTCAAGAGCTCACTCCATGTCCAGCCATCCGCTGAAGCATATTCATTTTGGCACCACTATCCCTTATGATAATAAATAGCAGTCATTCATACATAAAGTCACATCATACTATCCGTGAGGTACATAAGGATCTCCATCCTCATAGTAATAAACTATTGGATTAAGATTAAAGTCCCATTGATCCCCTTCTTCTTGCAACCATTTACACATCTTCTGAACTCCTCCTGAGTCTTTATGTATAGACATCCAGCTGCTCGAGATAAAATCTAATTGGCCTAGAATGTAGCACACTCCCCAAAAGAGATAACATACCTCTTAGTTTGTTTTCCTCCATTGGTGTCAAATACCGGATACATGCTTTAGAAAAGCATGACTTGGCATATTAGGGGCGATATCCCCTCCTCAAGATTTTAAATAAACAATCACCCAATTCTTCAAAGGCGGTCATTCCATATCATTCTCCCGTATGATAATCTAGAATACTCCTGATTAGTTGCTGACTATCCACATGCCGACTTCCAAGCAATCAATACTTGATCTACTTCAGTCTTCTATACATTTTCCATCCAAGGAATACCTTTTACTTCATCATTCTCTTGTATGACTATGTAGATGCTCCTTAGGCAATAATGTAGGCTTCCAAGCTCCAGAACCAGAGCATAATCATCCTTCACCAAGGATATCCAACCCATATAATGTCCTAACACTAAGTTAGAACATCTTCCACACACCAAGACAAAATTATTGACATGCTCCACCAACTGGACTTACTATAACATGGTAATCCAAAGAACTGAAGAACTCCAATCAACATTGTGCCACAAGCTTGAATAAGAACTACAAAAAGAGATAAATTAACTCTTATCCACCTTTAAGAAAAAAATTCTCCTTGAGTATTCAACTCATCACCCTTCTGCCTAAGAGTAACTTGTTCTAAGACAATCCTTAAGACTAACTAGCTGTCACATGCTGATTATCTTGATTCTTTGAATCCACTTCTGAGATCAACCAATTGCTACAGTTTGATCACTTCCTTCATGAATCCTCATATGAAAAAAATCAAATGCCATTATTTGACCTCTTCACGTTTGTCAGAACTCTCACAAAGATATCCTGATCTACATAATAAGCTTGATCTCCAAGTTACATGTATCCACTTGCTCAATAGTAAACACACTTAGACTCCCTAAGCCATGGACATGTAACATCTTCTCCTTCCTGTAGATCCCGCAAATTATCTTGAGAACGATCTTTATGAAGCATCATATCTTCATTATTGTAGATCACCCTATCTTAAGTTGATGTGCCACTCCACCAACTGAGATTTTGTTGTTGAACTAGATGTCAGAACATTATGATTCGATATCTAGTTGTTAAATTCAACTTCTTCTTCTGCCACTTGAAAGAACTTCCTCCCTTAACAGAACAAGAGTCCCACGCTCTCATAGACTTGATTCACCAACCAAGTTTGAGTAGACAACATCCATTCTGTTGATTTTGTAGTTGTCATAAAATCTCACACCTTGATGAATATTTATTGGTGCTTCCCCAAAGACTTCAAACCTACCATTGTGTGAATCTTAGGAAGGACTAGTTAGAAACTAACCCCCATAGTTGTACCAAGGATGCCACATTTCCTTGAGTAGAGCCTTCTTCATAAATTTGTTGATATGCTACCTATCTAAACTCCATGATGAGATTCCTAGAGTGCCCTAAAGTACCTGGATAAAAAATAAACTAATCCAAGTAGTCATCAAGATTATGATGTCTTCATAGTCTTCCATCTCCATCTTCAAATGCATCACCATCTGGACAAGTCTCGATACTTTCTAAGAAAAGATGTGAAGCCAATAATCCTAGTTCAAAAGCCTAGAAGACTTCTGAGCAAATGTAGAACCCCTCCCATGATTCTCCAAACCTCTGATGAAAAGATGTTAAAACATTTGATACAACATCCTCAATCTTGAATCACAAGGATAATCAAATTTGCACAAAGTAGTTGATCTTTAATCCTTGTAGTTATAACCCTTGTCCAATTCTATAGTATTCTAAATATCACATAGATATTCCTCTTCATGATGTCTTCTTCTATTGTTGTGCAAGTTGTTAAGATATCAAGGCTGCTTCCTTGACTCGAGCTCTTAAGATTCTCTCTAAATGAATCCTAATTACCTCAACCGTGTGAACTCATCCTTAGGGTTAAGAAGTATGAGTTCTTCCTTGTACACTATTTATGGGCAGTGAAAATAAATCACCTCCACTATCTTCACTTCCATGATTCCAAGAAAGCACCTCCTAGTCTGAAGAATAACTAGCAGACTCCAGAATACGACTGAATTTCCTTGATTGGATTTGATCATCATATCAAGCGTCTTCAACAACTTAGCCAACAAGAAATCATAAAAATCCTAGAGCATGATTTTGATAATTCATCTTACCTCTTCTATCCAGTCTAACTTCAGCATACATGATGACGCCACTCAACCATGTACCAAGTCACATAAGACTCAACCATCACAATAACATCCCTCTGCTCCCGACTTTAGAATGTTGTGCTCTGGATGATATTAATTAAGATTAATAGGGTTCTGGTGTGCTCTGAGAGTTTTCAACTTAAATAATTAGAGCAACCGACGAACTCAAATTAATTAATTAATACTAACTGACTCAGAGGTTTTATTAAATAAGTGACTCCGAGACATTTTTGGATACCCTCAATTTAGACTAGTTAGTGTAACTAACTAATAGATATTATATATATATATATATATATATATATATATATATATATATATATATATATTTCCTCTTTTGGAAAGAAAAAGGAAAAAGAAGAAAAACAGAAACAAGGGTTTGTGAGAAGAGGAAGAGAAGAAGGGAAAACCAAGAAGTGGAAGAAAAACCTTTGATCATCATTCTTCATCATCTTCATCAAACTCCTCATCAATTTCAAGGTGGGTTCTAGTTATAAGCTTTTTTTTTAAGAGTTTTTCTTGAGTTTTTGAGTTAGGTTAGATTTCGATAAAATTGTGAAATCAAAGTTTCTAACAGTTAAAATGTGCTATAAAACATGTAGAATAGTCGGGTTATGAGTGGGATTAACCAATACTACTTATTGTTATGTTTAGATATGTTTTGATTGAGTTTGGATGGGTTTTATATGAAAAAATGCACATTTTTAACTTATGGTACAACAGTAACTGTAACACCATTTTCTACCCCATCACAAAATAGGCAATTAAAATCATATAATCAGAGTACAACTCATAAAAGGGCATTATATTACTTCTTAGAAATCAAAAATCATAACATCACATAGATTCCATTCCCATAACACGGGTTCATAAAAACATAAAAACACATATGTATTTCTTTTGAAACATTATGCAGCGGAAATCAACAAGTCTTAAATTCCTCTTTTATAAAACCAAAACTCATAATTCATCTCAAATATCATCTTAACAAAATACTTAAACAAAATTCAGCATCTTAATCCAAATAAAACATAAACATTCAAGCGAAACTCATCCCGATGTTACTGGATACAGAGCAGGCCTCCACTTCTAACTAACTCGGCGACTCACTATCTCCGAGTTAAGCACCCACCGAGCTAGCCTTGATTATCTATAGGATGGCATGATAGACCATCACTACGAGGCACGCAGGATGAGTAAATTCACATTCAATAAGATAATATAGAAATAAGAATTTAAAACAATCAACAAAAACAACAATTCATTTACAACTCATATATACATATCATCATCATCATCATCACATCATAGAAATCTTCACCATACTCATTTAATACACATCGTCAAATACATCTCATCATTACATAAAAATCAATGCACTCATGCTATGTCATTTAGAATGAAATGCAACCTCTTAATAATGCATGTGGTACCGAAACATCCTCATGGATGGACACTGGACCATCAACCCTCCCCTAAGGGAGCACATGATAAACATCATATCATTTCAATCAACACAACGAGATTGAAGATACCAATGGACCGAAGTCCCCTCATAAATTCAATACCATGAATGCAAGACGCAATATACATACATCATCCCTAAAAATCATAACATTGCATCCGCATTCATTATTAAACAGTTATTCCTCATACTCATTCATAACATCATGCACATACTCATGCAACATCATATAACACACTCATCCTACATCATATCTCTACATCATGAAATCATACATCATAACTCAAAGAAAATCAAATAATTCATCATACATCACTTAACTACTAACTATACTCATATATTCTCCAAGACACATCATGTGACAACTCTACAACGTCATAGCAACCTAGAACATACTACCTTACAAACAATTTTCAAAATTAAAACATTTTTAAAAGTTTCTCAGGCTTGCTAAGAGAGACCTCATGCTCGCTAAGCGTCCAACTCACTGACTCTTCTCGCTAAGCGAGCTTCACAATTCTGTAGAATTGTTCTGCAATTTCCAGCCTTCTCATTCTGCAATAAAACCCCTCCAAAACATATAAACTGACAACATTACATCAGAAATCATCATTAACATCAACATCCCTCACATTAACATCAACTACATCATAAACATCATTTTATTTATCAAAATCATCATGAAACCATCATCAAAATTCAGTTCATCACAAAACCCCATACCCTAAAACCTATACCTCAAAATCCCCAATTCCATTCCCACATTATAATATCAAAAGGAAAATAATCCCCATACCTTAATTTCCGTAAGCTTTCGATAAACTCTTTGCAATTCTTTCCAACCTTCAAGCCCTAGCTTTTACCCTCTTCTCCAGAGATCTTTTCCCCAAAAGCGCGATCGTTCCAAAAAATGATCGTACTCTCCAACTTTCCCATCTTTTGTCACTCTTGCCTCTAGGACCTCTTTTATTCTTTCCCCATAAAACCCTCACTTATCCTCAACCAAAAGACCATAATACCCTTATCCTCTAATTCCTTTTATTTTATTTTAATCTTAAATAATAAACTAAACCCCATATACTTAATATTTCTAATATTATTAAAATATTAAGCCACCCTCATACCTTAAAAAATACATCACTTAACCTTATAAACATCAAAATTCACAAGAAAACACATCAATATAATTAAAATCGACTTTGGGGTGTAACAACTCTCCCCCACTTAAGAATTTCCATCCTTGAAAATGTGCCTGAAGCAAACAACATCGGATACGACTCTTTCATCTGATCCTCTCACTCCTAAGTCCAACTATCACCAGCAGGTCCACCCCATAATACCTTCACTAAGGCGATCTCTTTACCTCTTAATAGTTTCATTTCTCTACCATCTATTCATACTGGAGAAACCTCCACAGTCAAATTATCTCTTACTCGAACATCATCCATCTAAATCACATGCGATGGGTCTGTCATGTACTTCCTCAGTTGTGACACATGAAACACATCATGCAAATTTGCAAGTGACAGTGGTAGTGCAATCCTTTACGCCACTTCCCGACCCTCTGCAAAATCTGATATGGTCCAATGAAAGATGGAGTGAGCTTCTTAGACTTTAAAGTTCGTCTGACACCAGTCACTGGAGTAACCCTCAAGAACACATGATTTCCTTCTTGAAATTCAAGTGCTTTCATCCTCTTATCATGATAACTCTTTTGACGACTTTGCAAAGTTTTCATTATCTCTTGAATCATCTTAATCTTTTACGTCGTCTCTTGCACAATCTCAGGTCCGAGCACAACATTCTCGCCTGACCATACCAACACAATGGAGTTCTACACCGCCTCCCATACAATGCTTCATACGGAGCCATACCAATGCTCGCATGAAAACTGTTATTATAAGTAAACTCAATTAATGGTAAATGACTATCCCACACACCTCCATGATCCAACACACAAGTCCTCAGCAAATATTCTAAGCATTGGATAGTTCGTTCTGTCTGACTGTCCGTCTTTAGATGATAAGCAGAACTCATCCTCAACTTAGTTCCCAAAGAATCTTGCAAACTCTTGTAAAACCTCGATGTAAACCGTGGATCTCTATCCGACACGATACTCAATGGTATCCCATGCGACTTCACAATCTCGTCAATATACATCTATGTTAGCTTCGACATGGAATGATTAATCTTCATCAGCAAGAAATGCGCCGACTTAGTTAATCGGTCAACAATCACCCAAATGGAATCATTTCCCTTCATCGTCTTCGGCAAACCTGTCACAAAATCCATAGAAATACTATCACATTTCCATTCTGGAATACTCAATGGATTCATCATATCTAAAGGCTTTTGATGTTCAACCTTCGATTTCTGGCAAACCAAACATGCATACACAAACTCCGCAACATCTCTCTTCATATCCGGCCACCAAAACAACTTTTGTAAGTCATGATACATCTTAGTCGCACCAGGATGAATACTCAACCTACTTCGGTGCCCTTCCTCTAGAATAATTTTCTTCAATTCTGGGATCTCGAAACCTCATCATACCATTCTCATCAATACGGAACTCTCCTCTGTAACCTTGGATAATCAAAGTCATTTGATCAACCAACTTCAAATCTAATTGTTGTCCTAAACGGACCTCTTCGATAATATCATTAGTCAATTTCAGCATAATGTCGCTCCTGGGATTTTCATCCTAGTACAAACACGAAAGTGGAACGGAAAAGGTAGAGTCGTCAGCCAGACATTTTTATCCCAAATGAATGGAAAAGGTAATGTTGCACAAACCTAAGAGAAAAGGAAAGGACAAGGTCCTGCGAACCAAAGATCTGGGTTCGGTAGTCGGTTACGACCTGGGAAGGTAATAGCACTCAGATCCTCCATTGTACCCGATGGGATCCATGCTTGTTTGTCTGTTTCAAAGGGTGGGAAATAAACAAACCCGCTAATTGGAATTGGAATGAGAAAAGGAACTGAAAAAGGATCGAAAAGAAGGGGGAAATGTAGGGAAAATAAAGAGTGTGCTCGAACGGGCCCTACCCTGCTGCCTACATATCTCATGGGAAATGAGAATCAGAGTCGACATAGTTTGCCTAACTAAGGCGGGAACTCTGCTTGTGTTTTTTATGAGAATGAACTGTTTATGCCTTTGCTCAGGTGTTGCAGGCTCGTCTGGTATGAGTGCGTAATCGTCTTGGAAATGAGACAAATCGAAACAAGTTCGCATTGAGAGTGAGTGAGATGAGAGAAGAAATCCCGAAGAAAAAGACAAGTGTTTTTTGTTTACTGTCTTTTAAAGAATTATTTTTTGAGATTGTTGTTTGTGAAACATTCTCATACTAAGACTTATTCATCGTGGTAGATGCCTTACACCTCGCCCCGAAATGGGACGTGTATAAGTAACCCACGGCAAAGTCTCATGGAATACGAAAAGATCAACCTTTATTAGGTGTTTTTTACTTTTCTTTGAGATGAGAAAGAAAGCAAAGAGAACCAAAGGTAAAAGTCTAAGGGGAGACTAATAATCCTAAGTGTTGTCATGCATGGATGACCCTAGGTTAGTGTGATTTTCTAATCCTAATGAGGAAAATGAAAAGAAAAGGACTTAGAAATCAACTTACTTCCTAAGGAAGCTAAGTTGTTTCTAAAGGGGATTTAGCATGAAGTTATACAAACTAAGCACACAATGCTAAAGCAAACACACTTTGAAAGCATAAAGAATTTAAAAGGAAGAAGTTGTGAATGAACTTACCTCCACCTCCCTACAAAGCAAAGGTTAGTAGGATAAAGCAAAAGTGATAATAGGAATGCAAGTAAACGAGGACCAAACATATCCTAATGCATCTAGGACCTAATCTAGACTCAATCCTAAGTCTAAGGGCACTAAAACTAGGCCAAGCCAAAATCCAGCAACTACTATAACTCATATAGCATAAACAACTATTAAATGCAATTAAAATACAAACAGCATATTGCAGCTACCAAACAGCAAGCAAAATAGGTGTGAAAGATCAAAACAGAATGAATGCAGTATGTTTTTACAGCTCCTATTTCAAAATGCAGCTATAAAAACAAGGCAGATTTCCATTATTTTTAAATGCACAAAACATGAATTTTAATGTACTCATGGAATGCAAAGATTATGACAAATTAATGCAACAACATGCAATGGATTATTAACAATGAAATGAAACATCATCATGCAATCAATGGATGCAAACTAGATGATTTATGGAGTTTTTTACATTATGCAAGTTTCCATATGCACATGATTGCACCAACATGAACGAATTTCAAATGCCATGCAAAAACATAGGCGTACACATTTATTATTATTCTATGGAAGATGCTAAGTCATGCAAATTATGATCACAAAATACAATGAACATATATGCAACATTTATGCCTAAAATGGAAACTAATGAAACATGTGTCGAAAGCCATCAAAACTCCATGAACTTGTGTTAAACCAGCTTCTAAAAATTCCCTAAAATCATTATCTATCAATCTATGAGGATAAAAGGAAGAAAGATGCACAAACATGCAATGAAACAACTCATAAAACAAAATCTACACAACGTTAACCGTTTAACGCCCTGGGTTAACCAGTTAAAGGCTTCAAAAATTCAGTTTTAGGGGCAAAAAACAACGTGTTAACCGGTTAACACTGAAACAGAATGCAAAGACGGTGAGGAAAAAAGCACTTCTAGCTATCAACCTACTTCCAAAAGCTCCTAATATAGCCATGAACATGCTAGCACGAAATTTCTACCTAAATATAGCTTTCTAACACCTATTAGCACTATGAACGAGCTACGATTCTAGCTACTAATGGTCAAATCGAATAACGCATCACAAAAGCAAACAAATAATCAAAGAATGCCTTACAGAGAGATGAAGAGAAATAAATTTAATCAAGAAACGGTTTCGGATCCACAAACCTACAAAGCAGAGGTTTACTTTGGTGATTGTTGCGAGTTGATCGATGCACAAGCGAAGAGAATGCCGGAGATTCCAAGCTTCAATCTGTGAGAATGCAAAATAAATGCAATTGATCTGAAACACTTCCGAACGGTGAAATAAACATTGTAATTGTGTCGAATCCTTCAATTATCCGCTGAATCGGTGAAGAAGATGAAGGCTAAGCTTCCGATCTTTCGAGTTTCGATGTGAAAGCTTGAAAGGTCTTTGTGATGAAGCTTTGGTGAGTTTTAGAAAAAATGGAGAGAAAAAGTGAGAGAAATAATTGAGAGAAAAAAATGAGATTATGAAGTGAAATTTGTGAAATGAGGTTGAAGTTGTGAGGTTTGGAGTAAAAATGATTTATATAGAAGCTAGGTTTGGAGTGAGCTTTGGGTTAGGAATTAGCTTGGACATTAGGTTAGGGTTATGAGGTTAAGAGCTAACTTAGGAGTTAGTTAGGGTTTCTAGAATATTCCATAGGAAAGTGGTAGAAGGGTCTAGAACTTGGTGGGCAGTGCTAGAACGTGGTAGAAACACAAAACAAAGTGGAAAGTGGAAAGGGAGGGAAGCACCAACTTATTTTTAAACATTTTTAAAAATTTCGCATGCATTAATTGGTTAACCCCTGGCGTTAACCGGTTAACGGATGAAAAATTTGAATTCTCCCTCCTTTTGGTGGGAAACCCTTAGGATGCATCTCCACCGTCCGTTCTGATCCAGATTCAACCTTGGGTTCTGACATTTGATATTGCCACTGAGTGAACCCTGATCACATGCCTTGCACGCTAACCAATGCTGCATGAATTATCTTATTTTTTATTATTATTTTATTTATGCAATGTATGGAATTACGAATTCAATGCAACATGCTAGGTGCCATGAAAATGAGAGGGTAAATTTTGGGGTATTACAGCTGCCCCTATTCAATCAACTGCAGACCTGAAGGGATGATAGCAAAGGCTTTCAGACATTCAAGGTATGGAGGGATTGAATACCTGAATAGACCGGAAAATTTGCACTCTGTGGGAAATGAAATAAGCTGGGAAAATTGTCATTCTCGGATGACATCTCAAAACATGAAACTGACCTCGGACAGAATCAAATGGATGGGCTCATCGTGCTTAGATGAGAACTCAAAAGAAAACGAGACCATCGTATTTAGACGGAATCGGAAAGATGAGACCATTGTACTGAAATGGAATCAACAAAGGAACGAGATCATTGTGCTTAAATGAGAACCCAACACGAGACCGTTGTACTTAAATGGAGACGCGAAAAAACGAGAGACCATTGTACCTAAACAGAGACTCAAAAAATACGAAACCACTATACTTAAATGGAGTCGAAAGGAATGGGATCATTGTACTTAAATGATAACCCAACACGAAACCGTTGTACTGAAACGGAGACGCGAAAATGAGACCGTTGTACTTAAATAGAGACTCAAGGATAGGAAACCGTTGTATTTAAGTGGAGTCGACAAAGATGAAATTATCGTACTTAGATGAAATCGAAGAAACGGGATCATTGTACTTAAATGAAAACCCGACACGAGACCGTTGTACTAAAACGAAGACGCGAAAATGAGACCGTTGTACTTAAACGGAGACTCAAGGATACGGAACTATTGTACTTAAATGGATTCGACAAAGATGAAATCATCATACTTATATGAAATCAAAGAAACGGGATCATTGTACTTAAATGAAAACTCGACACGAGACTGTTGTACTGAAACGGAGACGCGAAAATGAGACTGTTGTACTTAAACGGAGACTCAAGGATATGAAACCATTGTACTTAAATGGAGTCAAAACAAAGATGAAATCATCGTACTTAGATGAAATCAACAAACACAAGACCGTTGTACTGAAACGGAAATGAGCAAACGAGACCATCGTACTTAGATGAGACTCGGAGCAGTGAGACCATTATACTGAAATGGAAACTCAACTGGGGATAACAAACGCTGGTATAAGCAGCCACATTGAGGAATGAATTGACATTCTATGGGGATACTTCAGTCTGATCGAAGAAATGATGTTTCGGGCTTTTGTACAAGGTACCCCAAAACTAACTTATGCTTCGTATGCATATGTTTGAATTTTCCCATGGCGTAATGCTCCAAAATGATGGAAATGCTACGCTTTAGAGGATACAAATGTAATGATGATTACTAGATGCAAATGCGAGGGGATCTCCTGATGAGGAGATAACAGGCATCCCAAGTGGCTTTACTGGGGAGAAAATAATCACTAAATTGATTTGATGAACCCCTGTGGGGAAAAGTAACTCTACGGGGGAGAATGCTAATGATATGCCGGCTCTGAATTGCCTCTATTGCCAAAAATAAATTGGACTTTAAGATTGGAGAGCCCAGACCCTATTAGGGATGAAGTGGACTTGAGAGGTACGCTACCCATTAAACTCCGTTGGGGAAGTGATATCCTTCTGACTTGGCTGGGGAATTAGGTGTGCTGGTATTCTGCTGAGGAAGAAACTTGTTGGGGACTCCTCAGATACTCCCCTTCCGCTTGGGGGAAGAGATTCCAATGAGGATTGAACTTCAGTTGGCAACTTCATTGGGGAAACTGCGAACAACACTTTACAAGAAAGAAAACCCTAAGGTTCCTCCATATATTCATCTCTGATGGGGCATAATGAATCTTCATGTATCGATGGGGATAAGAAGAACTCTGATGGGGAATACTTCTTCGCTGAAGGAAGACTCTCTTCCTGGGGAGAAGATCCGCCTTCTGTTACTTCGCTGGGGAAGAAGATGTGGTGATACTCTACTGAGGCAGGAACCTGTTGGGGACTCCTCAGATGCACAATCTTCTTCATATCTGCTGGGGGAATGATGAATTCTCCTATATTGTTGGAGATAGTGAAGACTCTGGTTGGGGATACTCCTTTGTTGAAGGAGGGCTCTCTACTATCAATATGGGGAGGATTTCCATTTCCACATCTACTGGGGATGATGGAACACATCAGAGAGGATGCTTCCTGCTGACAATAAGAGTTTTAGTTCGCCTCTTGCTGAGGGCAAGAGGTAAGAAGAGTCTCATGTTGGGGATGAGCGAATCTAGAGTGTCCCATGTTGGGGATAATAGATAATGATACCCTTCTGCTCGGGAAATATCCTTTTTTTGTTGTTGCTCTACTGGAGAGGGGTATTCTAATGAGACTTGCTAAGGAATTTCGCTCAATGATCTGCTGAGGAAAGGTTTCCTGAAGTTCAGTGCTGGTAATGGCTTTGTTTGAAACACATGTACCTGCATGAACACAACTAATAGTACCTGCAAAATGAGAGTTAGTTTTGGCCTAAGTGCCCCAGGTTCATGGTCTGAATCACCATCCCCGTTACTTAACACATTAACAATATGTGTTTGCTGGTGTTTCTGGCGAAAAACCTCTGGTTTACCAATTCCTTGGAAATGGGTTACTTGCAGGACCAACCACACAAGTCTTAGGACACATGTGCTAAATTCTTAAGGTTAATTTCTTAATGTATGAGTCTTATTAGTTGCATTATATGTTTTGTCGAAAGGTTCCTAACGAAGTTGTTCTTATTTGTATTGCAGCATAAATGTGTGCGTACAATAAACTAAAAGAAAGGCTTAAAGTTTGCATTTAAAGGATTTCTGGAATATAAACTTGCTTAAAAGTAAGTTGCTTAAGAGTAAATTGCTTGAAAGTAAATAAAAGCATAAACTTAAACAAGGAATGAAGGATAAAATCTAAATTTTATAACTGAAAGATAAATGGTGTTTACACGTACATTTTCCAGACAATTCTCCTTTCTCTTACACACGAGTATTAGAGTAATTTTCACAGAAATGTTGTACAAAATTTCACACACTTTACACAAAGCAAACTATCCTATTTATATACAAATAAAACAACCGTCGAATAACGGTCAATTCCTAAGAATTCACCACTTGGTGCTTTGCATGTTGACAATCTCTAAAACTCTTCCACGTATCTTCTACCAAACAAGACAGTTTATTCGTATTAAAATTGCCCTTTAACTGGAGAAACGACGTATCTTTTTGTCAAGTCGAGTTCATTTGAAATTCAAATAGTCCCAACGTCTCCTTCATCTAATCCTTGCCTTCAAATTTCTCGTCGAAAACACAAGAGAATTTCCTAGTAGTGATGTGAAGAACTTCCTAAATGGAACCTCATCCGTTCTTTCGACAGACAACTGTTCATCATATCATGAACCAAAACATCACAACCCTTCTCAAGATTCTGGACATGTTTGGAAGAAAGAGTGATCCTATCCTGTCGAATATCTCCACAGCCACGTACATCATTTATTCAAAGTATAATGAGATGAGGAGTGCTGAGAAACTGCCATGTCAAATAATGGTGACGTGTAGGGAACATAGTTGACAAATTCATCAACTGCTAAAGCTTTTCTTTATCAAACCCATGGTGTTGAAATTGTGTGTATACAATATGTCAAATGTTTTTACTCTCATACACATATTGTAAAGCATTCATGTATCCATAATGCAATGTTTATCACAGTTTATTGGACGTTTTTGCAATCAATCAACGGTAGATGAAAAACAAAAACAAATGAGAGCGAATTTGAATGAAATTGCACTTTTATTGATTGGAAATTGGCCATGAACAGGAATTACACCGGGAAGCAATCCCTGGAAAGAGGAAATTTCACAAAGGAAAAGAAACTATCCTAATGGCAAAGTGGAAATCAGATCTCATCAGGCTCCGACCCGACTATGACTTATATGTCCTCAAGACTCCCTGCAGGCTTTGCTTTTGAGGAAGACGATTGGATTGATCCTTAACCCTCGGATTATCCTTGATTGCTGATGACACATCACAGACCTCGCAGATCACAGTTGTTCGTTTTAGTCCCTCTTTTGCATGGATTGCCCTCTTAGGTTTTCAATCCACCAGGATACCCTTTTTGCCTGAGCTGTCCGATGTGGCTTTTCAGCTCAGCGGGTGTACATTTTTCGTTTATTTCCCTAATTTTTTCCTGAGCTTTTTATTCTGTTTTTGCTTGCCGGGATGCCCTTTTTTTCTGGACTCTTATTCTATTTTTTTCCAGTGGGTCTCTTTATATAAAATATTTTCTAACTGCGTCTGCGTTGACAGGGGATTGGAAGTCCTCGCCATCCATGGTTGCTAACATCGAGGCTCCGCCTAAGAAGACCTTTTTAACCACGAATGGACCTTCATAGTTAGCTGTCCACTTGCCCTTGTGATCTTTTAAAGGAGGAATGATCCTTTTCAACACTAAGTTGTCCGGTATGTACCGTCGAGTGCGTACTTTCTGATCGAAAGCCTGTTTCATTCGATGTTGATACAACTGCCCATGGTATACAGTTGCTAGGCGTTTCTCTTCAATGAGGCTCAACTGATTGTACCTATATCGGAGCCACTCAGCTTCATCAAGTTTGACATCCATCATTAATCAGCGAAAGAATCTCGACTTCAACTGGTAGGACTGCCTCCATACCGTACACAAGCGAGAACGGGGTTACCCCGGTTAAGGTGCGCACAGATGTTCGGTACCCATGCAATGCATATAGCAAAATCTCATGCCAATCTTTGTACGTCACAACCATCTTCAGCATAATCTTTTTGATGTTTTTGTTGGCTGCCTCGACGACGCCATTCATCTTCGGGCGGTACGACGAAGAGTTGTAATGCTCGATCTTGAAATCCCAACACAGATTTGCCATCATCTTATTGTTGAGATTAGAACCATTGTCAATAATTATTCTCTCAGGAATTCAGTATCGGCAGATGATATCCCTCTTAATGAATCAGGCTACCATCTGTTTGGTGACATTTGCATAGGACACCGCTTCGACCCACTTCGTGAAATAGTCTATGGAAACTAGGATGAAGCGGTGACCGTTAGAAGGAGTTGGCTCAATCTTGGCAATCATATCAATGCCCTACATGGCGAAGGGCTAAAGTGACGACATGACACTCAACGGGTTTGGAGGCACATGCACCTTATCAGTATAAATTTGGCACTTGTGGCACTTGCGGGAGTATTTACAGCAATCGGATTCCATGGTGATCCAATAATAACCCGACCTTAGAAGTTTATTTTCCCTAGCATGTCCTCCAGCATGGGTACTGAAGGAGCCTTCGTGAACTTCTTGCATCAACATGTCTGCTTCGTGTCTATCCACGTATCTGAGCAAGACCATGTCGAAGTTCCGTTTGTAGAGCATGTCATCCGGGTTTAAGAAGAACCCGTCTGCCAACCTCCTAAGGGTCTTCTTGTCTTTAATGGATTCCTCTGTCGGGTGTTCTTGAAATTTCAAAAAGCACTTGATATTGTAGTACCAAGGTTTGTCATCATTAGCCCCATCAACTGCAAATACGTATATCGGTCTCTCGAGATGAGATACATCGATTTTGGGCACATAGTTCTCTCGGTGAACCTCAATCATGAAAGATAAGGTTGCCAAAGCATCATCAAATTGGTTCTCGTCCCGAGGTATATAGTGCAGCTTGATTTTCGTGAAGAAAGTTAACAACCTTCTGGTGTAGTCCCTGTAAGGAATCAGATGAGGTTGATGAACCAACCATTTTCTATTAACTTGATTGATGACTAAAGTTGAATCTCCGAAGATCTCGAGGTTATTGATTCTCAAACCAATCGCTTCCTCGATCCCCATTATATAGGCTTCATACTCCGCTTCATTGTTGGTGCACTCGAATGTCAACCGGGCAGTGAAGGGCATATGGATCCCTTCCGACGAGATAATAAGAGCACCAACTCCACTTCCGTTCATGTTAACGGCTCCGTCAAACATCAAAATCCATTTGGATTTAGGGTATGGCCCCTCCTCTAGGAGTGGTTCTTCACAGTCTTTCGACTTGAGGAACATGATGTCTTCATCTGGGAACTCGAACCTCATTGGCTGGTAATCCTCAATCGTCTTTTGGGCCAGATAATCTGATAATACATTTCCCTTGATAGCTTTTTGTGAAGTATATTCGATATTGTATTCTGTCAGAATCATTTTCCATCGGGTTACTCTTTCGGTTAGGGCTGGCTTTTCAAAGATGTATTTTACAGGGTCCATCTTTGAAATCAACAGAGTGGTATGAGTCAGCATGTACTATCTTAGCCTGTGAGCAACCCATGCCAAAGCGCATCAAGTTTTCTCGAGCAGTGAGTATCAGGTCTCAAAGTCGGTAAACATTTTGCTAAGGTAATAGATTGTGTGCTCTTTTTGACCAGACTCGTCCTGCTGACCCAACACACAGCCTATTGATCCCTCGAGCACTGTGAGGTACATGATCAAAGGTCTCCCTGACACTAGAGGTATGAGAATCGGAGGTTCTTGAAGATACCCCTTGATTCGGTTGAAAGCTAATTGACAGTCATCATTCCATGTGATGGCCTGATTCTTCCTCAGAAGTTTGAAAATAGGTTCGCAAGTGGCTGTTAGGTGAGAGATGAACCTTGCAATGTAGTTCAGCCTCCCTAAGAAGCCACATACTCCCTTCTTGGTTCTTGGCTCAGGCATATCGTGAATTGCTTTCACTTTCACGGGGTCGACCTCAATCCCCCTCTCACTAACAATAAAGCCCAACAGCTTTCCGAAACGCACGTCGAATGTGCACTTGTTCGGGTTCAATCTCAATCTGAACTTCCGAAGCCTGTCAAATAGCTTGGCTAGGTTGACTAAATGTTCTTCTTCTGTTTGTGACTTCGCGATCATGTCATCAACGTAGACCTCGATCTCGTGATGAATCATATCGTGGAATAGATTCACCATTGCCCGTTGGTATATAGCTCCAGCATTTTTCAAACCAAACGACTTTACTTTGTAAAAGAATGTGCCCCATGGGGTGATGAAGGTTGTTTTCTCCATGTCATCTGGAGACATCTTGATCTGATTGTAGCCTGAAAAGTCATCCATGATGGAAAACACAGAAAATTGGGCAGTGTTGTCAACTAGCACGTCGATATGTGGAAACAGAAAGTCTTCTTTGGGGCTCGCCTGATTCAAGTCGCGATAGTCCATGCACATTCTGAACTTACCATTCTTTTTAGGAACTGGAACAATGTTTGCAACCCATGGAGGATAACTTGTCACATCCAAGAATCCGACGTCAAACTGCTTTTGCACCTCTTCCTTGATTTTGATAGCCATGTCAGGTCGAGTTCTTCTCAGTTTCTGCTTCACCGGCGGGAAATCTTCTCTGAGTGGCAGCTTGTGCACTACGATATCAGTCTCCAACCCTGGCATGTCCTGGTAAGACCAGGCGGAGATGTCAACATATTCTCGGAGCAAGGAAATCAAACAGCTCTTGATAGATTCTTCCAAAGTAGCCCTGATCTCTTTTTTGTCGGTACCCAGGTTCACTACTTCAATGCCCTCTTTGTGTGGCTGAATCACCCTCTCCTCCTGCTTGAGCATTCTGGATAATTATTCAGGTAATTCACAATCTTCTTCCCCTTCATCGTCGGCTATGTAAATTGTATTTTCGAGGTCATATTGAGCCATATCAAGGTCGTCACTGATGAGACCCGATGAGGTACATCTGCATGAATGATGATTCATACTAGATTTTAGAAAAAGTGGGAGACATGAAAAACATTGCCATGTATTTTTAAAACACAAATAAAATGAAAGACAAGGAAAACCATGAATGAATGCCAAAAACGTCCACTTTATTAATGATGATGTTATTGCATTATGAAATGATGAACCCTTACAATGAGCTACTATGCCCCGAGCAAGGCATAGAGCTTTCATACAAAGAAATAGAAACACGAGACTATTACTCTTCTGGTTGAGTGACATAGATGATTGCTTTGGTCGACTAGTTGCTGAGTCGTACACCCGGGACGTAAGGCTTTATCCACTCATCCAGTTCACAATCACTATCAACCGTTTCATCCTTCACGCATTAGATGTTACCATGATCAAACCACCATGCACTGGTGAAAGTAATCGGGCCTTTCAGACCTCTAGAGCTCTGATCTGGCATCGACTGGCCAGGATTATAGCCAATCCCGAACATATCCTTCTTCATTGGGACTTCAATCGTTTTGCCTCAGCCTTCATTCGTACCGGATTCCACAACCTCCAAGGCCTGTTTGTTGGATGCTATGGACGCTCCTTTCTTATTTTACGCGCTTATATATTCATACATACATGTTGTTCATAATGGGCTCTTTTCTTCTTTCTTTCCGATTTACGATGGTATCATACATATATATAACATATTAATCTATTATATTATATGTTGATTAAATTATGTTGTCATTTTCCTTTTTTTTCAAATTTATTGTATCAGTATGAGGCACTTATGTACATAGACACAAAATATATATTAATAATAAATATAAAGTATAATATATAATATGTATAATATAAAATGTATATAATATATAATATTTTGTTAATTCTAATTTTTTTATATATGTTATTAGATTCGGATTGGATCGTGTCGATACATCGTTCTCACATTTGTGTGTATGAGGCGTGACACTTATATTGATCTGATCCAGTTGCGATGATCGTAATTTCGCGTTAGCAACATCGATTTTTATTTCTTTTATTTTATCTTTTATTTTTTAATAAATTTAGATCCGCACGGTTTTGACCATATTGCGATGATCACGTTAAGTGTAGCAAGTTAATGATTTATTTCATCGGTTCAAGTGTGGTTTTTTTTAATTGATTTATTGTTGTATTTTGATTTTACACGTGTCTGACGGTTTTTCACGGTGACAATTCACCTTTAGCACTTACCGATTCGCGTTTCGATTTACACTTTTATTTTATTTTATTTTATCATGTCATTGTTATTTTTTTTTATTATTTACGATGACCGTTTATGCGGTAGCAATTTGTCTTTTATTTTTTAATTTGTGTATATTTTTAATCGATTCAACGTCGTTATATCTTTTATTGTAATTATATTTTTATCTCTTATTTATTTCTGATTTAAGTAGGAACTAATTAATTAAAAAAAGTAAAAAAAATAAAAAAAATTCTTTTTGTTGTAGTTTAATTTCCTTAGAGAAAAAAATATGTATAGGATGCTAATTTTTCTTGTAATAGTTAGGAATTTAATTTCTTTCATTTTAATTTCTACACTCCCCTGATTTCAAATATGTAATCTCCCTCCCCATGATGTAATATCCTAGGACCCTTTACTTTCTGCTTTTATTTTCTGCAAAATATAACTGCGTGGTTAGTAAATTAGGGTGTGTAAAAGATTGTATGCTTAAACAATTGGACTTAGCCCATTAAATTCAAGATAAATAACTGAAATAGATATTCACACACGTAAGTCGATCATTATACGATCTCCATCTGCACCTCGTAGGGTTTTTCCTTTTGGTTGCCTTACGAAAATATGATTAAGTCCCTTGAACGTAGGGGTGTCTTAGCACAGTTGCCTAAATAAAAATCATCAAGTCCCTTCGATATAAAGATCATAGTCCCTCGATGACCCTTCGAGTTGCTTACGAACAAATGATCTCGTCCCTCGATGACCCTACGAAAATGATGATTGTCCCTTCGAATTACTAAGATACCCCTACAAGGTTGCCTTCTATGACCATACGATGACCCTACGCCTGTACCTTTAAACATCCAAGGTTAAGACTACTTACTCACTAATAGTAAGGACAGTCATACCCTTAAAGGAAAGAAATAACAAGAAAGACCTTACAAAATTAGGGTAAGTAGTTCTTAATTTCTTGCTCATTCCTTTTTCAAAATACTTTTTACACCTCACTTTTTCAAATACTTTCAAACTAAACACTTTGTATACATCCATACGAGGATCATTACAAAGTTAAAGACTTAAGAAAATATTTTCTAATCACACACTACACTATTTTTCAAACAAAAGTAAAGTGAGCTAAGCAATCAAGAGCCCATGGATAACCATGGATACAAAGGGTGCTAACACCTTCCCTTTGTATAACTTACCCCCCGAACTCAAATCGTTTTAAAGGTCTTTCCTGTTCTTTTATTCCTTTTCCTTATTGGATAAAATAAAAGTCGGTGGCGACTCTTACTATCCGCAACATAGTTTTTGGAAACAAAAACACCCAAGTCAATTCTCCCACCGTGTTACAGAATTGACGACTCTGCTGGGGAGTACTAAGTAAAAGAGGGGTTACCTTAGGATTAAATCACTATACTTGTTTAAATTGATTGCTTTATCTTTATTTTTTGTGGGGTTACTGTGAGAAAGATCCTAACCCGGATCTAGTGTACCTTAGGTAAGTAGCAATAGACCAAGGAAATTGTACGGCGTATACCGATATGGTTGATCTGGTGGCTACAGTTAGTGTGACTTCTTGGTTGGTTCTTATGTTCCTTAAGTCATTTGAGGATAACATGAGGCTTCCATATGTTGTCATTAACACTAACTTACTTTTAGAACACTAATTGACCCATCTTGGCCATTAGAAAGTAATAAGATATCCGGATTTCGTGAAGTCTGAAGTTGGTTGATACTCGATGCAACGCTCATTGAGATTCTAACCTTGGGGAGTTTTGGTTGGCAAGTCAGTTTCCATACTGAACAACAACCTTTGAGAAGAATCAGTGATATTGAGATCCCTTAGAGCCCGATTACTATTTTTAGGACGGGTTGAACCAACTAAACTTCAGTGGGGAGGGTACTTACCTATGGACTTCATGCAAGCCTTTAAACCTAAGGCTATTGTGTGCCACTTGTTTGTGTATGAACATAACATCATGTTATCATAACATAGCATTTTCACTAACCATTTCAAGGACTAAGGGATTTATCTTT
This sequence comes from Lathyrus aphaca, assembly GCA_963966055.1. Classification (NCBI taxonomy): domain Eukaryota; kingdom Viridiplantae; phylum Streptophyta; class Magnoliopsida; order Fabales; family Fabaceae; genus Lathyrus; species Lathyrus aphaca. The sequence goes on from OZ014523.1 coordinate 35,737,589, forward strand.
GTTCATTGTTGCAGGTTATAGCTTCCGCTCGTAGGAACACTATCTGAGTCAACTTTGTAAGGATACCTTCCAAGCTTAAGGAATTGATCTCAAAAGTTTCTGAAAGCTCTCAGTTCATCAAAAAGCATGGTTATCTAGATGATTTGATTACTTAAGGGTTTGATGAAGATATGATGAGTGTTTTGTTCCAGTTCTTTGATCCTAAACATCACTGCTTCACATTTCCAGATTATCAGTTGGTGCCCACAATGGAAGAATTCTCTAAATTACTTGGTGTGCCTATCCTTGATCAGAAACCTTTCACATGCTTAGAGAAAAAGCCTAAACCTGAAGTTATTGTAGCAGCCTTGTATCTGAAGAAATCAGACATTGTACTGGAAACCAGAAGTGGAACTAAGGGTATTCTTGCTAAGGTATTGATAGAGAAGGCTTAGGTGTTCTTGGATGCTATGAGTTACGATGCTTTTGAGGAGATCTTAGCCTTTCTGATTTATGGTTTGGTAATGTTCCCTAATCCAGACCAATTCATAAATGTACACACCATCAACATATTTCTGACTCACAATCTGGTGCCTACTGTAACACCCTTCTACCTCAAAACATAATATTTAAATAATATCAGAGTAATCATCTAAAAAGGGTATCACATATCATCATAATTTAACACAAACAGTGTCATGTCCCGTAACACGGGTTAATCAACATCAAGGATATCATAAATCATTTCGCAGCGGAATTTAACTTCATAATTCAAAACTTCATAAACGTAATTTTTCACCATCCTGAATTTAACATCATAAAATAGAAAACATTTATCCAAATAACAACATAACTGCAAACAGTTTAACAGAATAAAACCCATCCCAGTGTTACATGACACAGAGCAGGACACATACACCAGAACCACTTCTAAGGAACACTAAAACACGCTCCGAGACTCATGAATTACTCCTATTGCACTGCAGGACTATTCTTCGACATCTGCAAGTTACCCACGAAGGAGGCAACATTTCCAAGCAGGCAGGGTGAGTAATCATAATATATCATAAACGTACAAGAATATAGAATCCTAAATAAATTAGTACAACATCTCATGACATCATCAACTATATAATTCAGCAACAACAACAACACGATCATGAATTTAAGCAACACCAACACAATCATGAAATTCATCCAGAATATGCCATTCTAACATCCTGATATGCAATATGCATGTGGTACCATTTTCATCGTGATATGGATACATGACCATCAACCCTCCACAAAGGAGCACATCGTAAATCATCGAGACACTTCAATCCACGCAATGGGATTGAAGCAAATAAATAGGCCGAAGCCCCATCGTGAATGTTATGAAATGCAATGATGCGCTACATCGTAAATTCATCAAAATAATTCGCATCATTCATTTCAATAAGCAAAACAACCATCAAATAATCATATATATCATCATGACATTACACCCAGAACACTGGTTCTATAACCACTCTGACACTTCAAGAATTGACCCATACCCGGTAAATTATGGGGCAATTTCAAGGTTGTTTTATAAATTCCCTTATAAAAACTTTTGCATTTTTCTCATTTTTATTCATCAAAATAAAGTTCAGTTTATGCTCGTACCGACGCTTCAAACGGAATGCGAATCGGACTTACGGTTTGAAAGTTATGAATTTTTTAAAGAATTAAAATTTTCTTCTCAAACAGTGTTAACCGGTTAACCCATAGCGTTAACCGGTTAACGCCGATGAAATTTCCAGAAATTCCCAAAATTACAATGGTTAACCGGTTAACCCATAGCGTTAACCGGTTAACGCACGTTTTCCAGCAGTCCTCTGTTATACAATTGCAGACTGTTCCCACACCAAAAACCCCCCAAACCCCATTACGGGTTTCACATCAAAACACTCAAAAACCATTCAAAAACATCAATTAAACCTCAACAACATCCAGACAACAATTATGCAAACAAATATACGATTATAACTCATTCTAATCGCTCTAATTCATCAAGATTTCTCTTATAAACTCAACCTAAATCAAAAACCCCTAAAACTCATAAACTCACACAATTCTAATCTATTCATAATCCAATTCTTATGCAATTACAATAGATTATGAAAATTACCCATACCTTAGAGAATTTTTCCGCTTTACACTCTTCTCTGGGGTTCTCCACAACCTCCTGACTTTGAGCTTCCTCTTTCTTCAGAGCACTTCTCCAAACACGATAGAAAAACCAAATGAGAAAACTGATCGTGTATTCCTTTTTACTAAAACACATTCCAGTTGAGTCTTTTCCCTCTTTACCCTCATATATTTCACAAAAGGACCACCTTACCCTTTTCTTTAATATATTTTTAATAATAATAATAAAATAGTATAATAAAACACTATTTATCCTTATTATATAAAAATACTCTTTTTCTCCAAAATTCTCTAATTAACCCAAACTCTCCAAATTTTCTAAATTAATTAAATAAATGACTAAATAATTAAATTTAGATTTTCGGGGCGTTACACCTACCTTGCTTGGAGATATCTTACACTCTCTTCACTCTCGTACTACGAAGGCGTGAGGAACTCTTATGTGTTGCATACCTCTACTATCAAGGTGGTTTATTTCACACCTTCCTCGACCTATGATAAAGAATGAACAAGACTTGTGGTGGTCTAAAATGATAATGTCACTCTCTCATTCAGATATTCACTGGTGTTCCCGATCTATAAAGAATATTACTATCATTGACCATTGTGGAGAGTTCCCTAATGTGCCACTCCTTGGCATAAGAGGGGGCATTACTTATAAACCTTCTTTAGCACTAATTCAATTTGGTTATGCTCGGAGTAATGGTCCTCATGATATGATTATTCAAGGTATTTTGTTCGATTATGACAATGATCTTCAAGGTTACCGTCAAAGGTTTATACGAGCTTGGAGCATGGTGACTAAGATTGACAGCAATACTCTGGAACCAAAATACTCCATCCCTATGGAGCCTTATCTTAGATGGGTGCGGTCCCGTTCTCAAACTCTTACGATGCCATATCCTGATGTTCTACCGGTGATCGTTGAGCCTATTGTTGAAGGAGATGTTCCCTACACCATTCTTCATCTTGATATGCCTACTGATCTGGAAGATTTGTAGAAATCTTGGATCCAACTGAAGGAGCAAAGGGATACCTTTGAGGCTCAGTTCAATGCTAGCAAAGAAAGAGTGTGGGAGCTAACAAGCTAACTTCACGAAGAGCGGAACCTCAATACATATCTCAACCCAAAGAGGAAACGTCCATGGGAGACTTGAGTATCAAATGCTTATTTTCTTTGTAACTTTTTTGTTTTCCTTCATTGGAAGCCCAAGGGGCAGTTATATTTTGAACTTGCTAATAAAATTTGTGTTTCTTGTTTTTCTTTAACAAATTTAAATCCTACGTGATCCTTGAAAACATTGCAAATGCATCTATATACCATACCATTGCATAACAGGTTTTTGTGACAGGTTTCTTATCTTCTCGCTGTTTATTTCAGTGGAAATGGCTCTCAAACAGACTGTCAAGGATCTTCAAACCCAGAATGCTCAATTTCAAGAAGTGATCCTAAATTTGTTCAGGGGGCAAGAAGAGTTGAAAGCCCTCCTTACTAAGGACATGAAAAATAAGAATCCTGAAGACAGCAAGGATGATCAGTTGGAACAACTGCAAGCTGAGATGGCAGAGATGAGAATCCAGATGAATAGTCAGGTGGCTCTTATCTGAAACTTATCCTAGGGGCAAGAAGAGCTGAGAGTCTTTGTCAATAAACTTTAAGATAACTAAGTCGAAAATCTAATCATCAATCAACCACCGGTGAAACAAGATGACTTGGTTGAAAAGAAGAAAAGGATAAGAGAAGGAAAGAGACAGGTTGCTACTGATAGTCTTTCAATTAAAGGAAGAATGTCTTATAGGGTTAATCCGCCTCAACACAAGGAACATAAAAGACAATTTATCAAAATCAACAAGCCAATGTCGCAAACTTTGCAATGCTTGTTGGAAATGAAGTTGATTGCCTTGAAAGACCCTCCTAAGAATCCCAATATTTCCTCTCATCGCTATAATTCCAATGTAAGGTGTTCATATCACTCCAACTATCCTGGACATGACACTAATAACTGTTGGGCGTTGAATAATAAGATTCAAAACATGATTGACGAAGGAGTCCTCGAGGTTACACCATAAGACTAGATTGAATTCTTCTATCATCCATCAAACATCGAAGTTGCCAAACATCCGGAGTGACAAGTTTAGACAAGGAGGCTTTGAGAACATTTGAATTTTCATTTGTAATTTCTTTTGTTGGCTTAAACACTTACTATTATGTCAAACTTTTGTTTTCACGTTAATACATTGCATATGCTTGTTTTGAATTAATCCATTCATTTCACTATATTTAAGTTATGCTTCTTACTTCTCTTTTTTGATAGTAATTTCTTTTGTTGGCTTAAACACTTACTATTATGTCAAACTTTTGTTTTCATGTTAATACATTGCATATGTTTGTTTTGAATTAATCCATTCATTTCACTATATTTAAGCTATGCTTCTTACTTCTCTTTTTTTATATTTAACTCTTGTTAAAGCTGTAAGCCTTTAGATGGAGGATGACGAAGATGATACCATAATTTCATATAGTATGCTTTTGAACATACCATGATGACGATGTGCATGCATTGTTTCGATTCCTAAACAGTGGAGATATAAGGAAGTTAATCCCTAGTCAACCCTTTTGAGCATATGAAGTAGGAGCTTTCATTCTCACGCAAATTAAAACCCTTAATCATAACCTGGGGCAGGGTAGTTCCTCAGCTAAGTCAATTATTCCAGTTGTCCTTTTTGTACACAACTAATGATGGTTCCCTGTAATCATTAAGTCTGACAGTCAATTTCTAGCAAAAGAAAAGCTCACTAAGTCAAAACCTATGAAGGAGACTTAGTAAAAAAATTAAGACATTCCGCTGACTGTAATCTTGAAAAAAATAGTTCAGGAAAAAAGAAGGGATAATAAAAAAAAGGTCACTACAAATCCTCAAAAAAAAAAGATGACTGGCTTTTCAAATAAACTTCTGTCAGTGTTACAGTTCCAAACTCTTTTGGAGCCTCAATGCATAAGTTAGCTGAACATAGGACTGAAGAACATCACGAAGGATGGGTTGGGTACAAATAAATTTGAGCCTTTCTTTGTTTCTTAAACCGTGAACTAGGCCATGCTACAACCCTTTAAAAGTCCTAACTAAAGCATGGTTAGTTCGAAAGTGTACTACTACAAAAAGGTATCTTAACTCCTTTAGGGCTTATTATAAAACTTGAGTTAATATCACAGTGTTTACAAACATTGTTTTGCTAAAATAATAATTTTTCAAAACTTCAAGATAGACATAAGCATTGCATTTTGAATATAATTGTATGTATATAACTAAGTGTTTGACAATATGGAAGCTTACATGATGAACATTCAATAAACCAAAGTCCTCCCGACAGACAAAGTTGCTTCCTGGGCCTGACTCAGTTGGATCAAATCCAATGTATACAAGGGGCATGGTCACTATCTTCCAATCAAGGGGGCATGTCATGTTATTTTCCAATTCATCTGGGGCAGTCAGGTCAAGATTCAACGATGCTTAATAGCCAGGGGCAGGTATTCTCATCTGAATTGCCAGAAGTAACATTACCGAGTTCACGATGCTAGGGGCATGTTATTATGGGGAATCTCGTTTATTTCTCTTGAGGCGTCTCTTTTCAAATACTTCCATCCTGGGAGAAATCATCCTCGACTAGGGGCAATTCTCTATTTTCAAATTTAATCAGATCAAATTCAGTAGTAAGCTCCTTAACCATTACCCAGGGTGTACACGATCCACCGTAGTGTGAAAACACTACAACAAAAAAGACCTTAGACAGCGCTTTTTTTAGCCTTAGACAGCGCTTTAAAGCGTTGTCTAAACCTCCGCTGCTAAAGGTTTAGACAACGCTTTTTTAAATCTTAAAAGCGTTGTCTAAGCCCCCCCCCCCTTAGACAGCGCTTTGGCCAAAAGCGCTTTATAAGCCCCTCTTATTTTAAATTTTTTAGGTATACCTTAGACAGCGCTTTTGAAAAGCGCTGTCTAAGCCCCCCCCCCCTAGACAGCGCTTTGGCCAAAAGCGCTTTCTAAGCCCCTCCTATTTTAATTTTTTTAGGTATACCTTAGACAACGCTTTTCAAAAGCGCTGTCTAAGCCCCCCCCCCCCCTAGACAGCGCTTTTGCCAAAAGCGCTTTCTAAGCCCCCCCTTAGACAGCGCTTTTTCCAAAAGCGCTGTCTAAGGTATACGAAAATTTTTGCAGCTTTTGTTTTAAACCACATTTTTTCCAGGTTTATAAACCAGAATTTCTACCTGTTTTCAACCAAATTTTGGCAGACAATTATCACATTTTATATATGCCATTTCAAACCATTTTGGCCTTTTTTCTACCAATTTTTGGCTAACAAATATATATATATATATACCAATTCAAACCAATTTTGCCTTAAATGTATCAAAATATATACAAATTTATGTACACATTTACAAGTCATTACATATACTACAAATGTACAATATAATTACACAAATTTATGAACAAACATTGAGCTCTATCATGAATTGACACCACTCCTCTTTGATTTCGTCCACTTGATCCTTTGTATAAAATGCACACTTGAATTCATCAAAGTACTACATAATAATATAACATAGTTTGAATTAATTTCAACTATTTAATTATATGAGATATGTGTAAATATAAAAATAACTCATAAGTTAGAAATACATACATCGGTGGGAATCTCTAATCGGCCCAAAACAAGAGTATCTCGCATAAACCTCAACATGAAATACCCGCAATCTATTTGATTACGTTGTTGAGGACACTACATATGAAAAAAAATATGGATTATAAATCCTAAGTTTTATCAAGTGTCATCACTAATATAATAAAAAATGTGATAATTAAAAATATACCGCCACTTTAATCCATGTAATGGAGTTGGCGCCCCTCCTTGAGGTTTGGATATCTCGTTGGGCCCGAAAAGCTTGTAGGATGCTAATAAAATAAAAATGAAGCAATTAGAACAATTCACATAAACTAAGAAAAATTTTGAACATTCTCACTTACGTGTCAATTAGGACCTTCATATCCGGGTATGTTGTCCAATCATTTCCTAACGAGTCAAGATAATACACAATTTCTCGGATAGGATTGATTGCGAGCAACAACCAATGTCCACTGTAAAGATTAGGCAAATGTTAGATGGTAACTTGGAAAAAAATTATAATAGATGAATTTAGAATGAAATTCTAACCCGGTATTAAACGGTATAAAAAACAACTTCTCCGTATCTTTATTGTCCATGAGGATCCGAAGAACGTACTCCGTCACGGTATCTGGTCTACTTAAGATTAAACCTAAGTTGACGGTCGCGGGTGCTAAGAATCCGAATGACACGTCCAAACCATTGGGGCGCATCAATTTGTCATACAAAAACCTAATATAAAAACATCATTAACATTACACACCTCTTGTGAAACATAAAGTAAACCGGATTAACATAAAGTAAACATCATTAACATAAGTTGTTCAATTAATAAAACAAAGTAGACCGGATTTACCTAACATATGTATTGACAACTGTGACGCCGATTTCTTCACGACCAAAAACTTGCATGAAGTCCTCATTACCAATCATTTGGTCGTAATCAAAGCCGAAAATCCCTACCTCCATATGTACAGTCCGAAAACCTTCGGTCGGTATATCGGTCATCTCTAGAAATGTCCTGAGGCACGACCTATACTTGATGGTAGGTTTTTTCCTAGCTACGGTCTTCTTAGCACCAGCATTTTTTACCCGTGCGGAGGCGTTGCTAACCTCCTTTTTTTGTTGTGCGGAGGCATTGCTAACCTCATTTTCTTGAAGCTACATGTCATATAAATAGTTAGATCAAATTAAGAATGTAACAACTTCCATGAATATATGTCATATAATTGTATATTACCTCTTTTCTTGAAACCACGGACTCGTTATGCCGCGGAATCGCATTATCTTTTGATTTGGATTTTGTGGGAGTCTATTTAACATAACCAAGGAAAATATGTACGTAAAATTTTAAGCATAAATTTTAAACTTTGAATATACACATTAAAGTTAACATAAGTTTTAAGCATACCTCATATCCTACGCATATGAGGTTTGTCGGCCATGCAACAAACGAACCTACTGCTTCGTGCACCGTTGTTGCATCCGAATCATCGCTAGGATATGGTAATGTTGCATTCGGCTCAACTGCAATATCAACTGATACCTTCAAACATCCAGCAGGGAGCTCTCTAGTGTGGAGTAATACTCCGCTAACGTTATGCACTTTTCCCTTGCCAACCATCCGATAGTATGGTGACGACAAATACAGCTGACAATGGGAAATGCCCTAAAACCAATAATAACAAGAAATCGTTAATGTGTATATATGTCAAATACATAATTTAAGCAAATAGTTAAATTTAAGACAATTATATGTAATTACCTCCGGAATGTTCGGCTGAAAGGTACAGTTGATACTGTCTTTGTCCGAAGCATCTCTGTATAATGTTGAGGCGCTAGCCTCTATTTCTCTCCTCAATGCATCAAGCTCAGCTTGCATGGCTTCCAATCTTGCATGAAGCTCCCGATTACTAGGAGCCTTTCCTTTTTTAATACTCAGGGAGGTCGGAGTGACTCCAAATCCCTTACCCCTCACCCGACCAGAATACTCAGGGACATCTAATGCCCGACTAAGTATGCTCCTAGTATCATCGGGAGATAAAGACTGAGATAGCTCCTCCTGAAAAATCAGATGAATACCGTATACTTGTCAAATATTTGTGTATAAAAATGTTATTCAATTAATGAAAAAATGTTATACTTACACATTTCTGGTATACGTGTAAAACTTCTTCTTGAGGAACTCCAGATTTGCCCACACGGGCTTCCTTCCACAAAACATGTGCAGGAAGAGATGTTTCTGAACTTTCCTCCTTCTGCAGCTACACATTAAGTCATACAATTTGATCAGATAAAACTAATATATGATGAACAAATTTGTTATCGCAATATATAAATACTTACCATGGATTGTTCTAAGCGTCCATATCCGACACGTCCTTTTCGGTACGGATATGCGGGACTTGATGGTCTTTCCCGATTTGTGGCACTTATTCTTTGAAAAACCGGGTCTTGTCTTTTGGATTTGAAAGCTTCCCATTCTTCAGCTGATATCAAACTTTCATATTTTTTAGGAAGCTCCGCATCCACATAATTACCATCCGCATCCCTAAGGAACTTGGATGATAAAAATGTTCGAAACCCTCTTAGAAGCTTTCCGGCTAATTTCATACAAAACCTCTTCTTTCTTCTTCGATGTTAAAACATCGCTAAGAAAAACATACAGATTGATAGTTAGTATCGGTAATTGAAAAAACATAATTGATACCGTATAATTAAGGGCCAAATGATTGTACCTTTATCTCACTCCAAATTTTTTCTTTGGACTCATTCAGCTCTTTGTTTCTCCAATCATCACATGTAATGGGAATTTCATTCCTTACTAGTGCACCGATAAAACTAGTTAAGGTATGCCCATTAGGTTCTATAAGCTGTCCTTGGTTGCTCCAATAGACGTCTAGTATGATGCCTCGAGATCTTCCTTGGACCACCCTTCTCATTACTGTGATGCCTCTTCGAATTTCTTCTTCCGCGGATACTTTTTTACTAACTTCCTCATGTTGGTCATCAGCCATGTCTAACCTGTAATAAACCAAGGAAACCATCAAATATCAAATATAACTTATAATCAAAGCAATTGAAAACAAAAAAATAAAGAAATCATGCATTATCAGATATAACTTATAATCAAAGCAATTGAAAACAAAAATATAACGAAATCATGCATTATCAGATATAACTTATAATCAAAGCAATTGAAAATAAAAAAAATAAAGAAATCATGCATTATCAGATATAACTTATAATCAAAGCAATTGAAAACAAAAATATAACGAAATCATGCATTATCAGATATAACTTATAATCAAAGCAATTGAAAACAAAAAAATAAAGAAACCATGCATAATTTACCTCAGTCACTAACATCTCTTTCTTTTCTTTGTTGGAATATTAATCACTTGTTTCTTAGCAATGCGTACGGATGAATTGATCCAAATTCCCTCATTATGATCGTTTCTTATATATGACTCATCCGGTATAAGATCCTCAACTTCATCATTTCTATTCAACTCATTCCGTCTAATGCATGACTCATTCTCAACATCAATATCACATTGATCGACACCGCTATCATCAGTCACTTTGTTAGAGAAAAGCACTATAGACCATTTTGTACTCTTCGGGTCATTCACATAGAACACTTGTTTAGCTTGAGATGCTAGAATAAAAGGTTCATCTTTGTACCCCACCCTAGTAAGATCAACTTGCAAAAATCCAGACTTATCCATTCGTATGCCACTACTATTCACCCACTTGCAACCAAAGATGGGAATCTGAAACTTCTCGTAATCAAACACCCAAATGTGCTCAATAACTCCAAAATATGACAAATTTGCATATTTGGGGTTTAAGTCCTTCATACTTGATATATGCATTGCTTCAGCTAGCACGGTGACACCATTATTTTGCATAGTACTCTTATCATCTTGTTCTTTGGTATAAAATGTGTATCCATTAATTGAGTATGCACTATGAGAAAACACATGCAAACTTGGACCATATGCCAAACATCTCAACCTTTCTGTTACCGAAGAAGGATCTGAAGAGCGCTTCAAATAAATATGATCCTTCAACCATTGTATGAAACTTTGATTGTGCTCTATAACTATCCAATTTTCATTTCTGTTCGGATTTAACCTTCGGAGTACATCCTTGTGCATTTCAACATATGGCTCAACCTCATTATTATTGTGCAGAACATACAAATGAACTTGATCCCGTTCATCCCTTGATATTGTCACAATTTTATTCCCAATTAATTTTTTACCTTCCATTTTTTCGAAAATCTGAGCTCTGGGGAGTCCAATCGATTGAACGTTAGACAAATATTCAGTACAAAACTCAACAACTTCTTCAACAATGTATCATTCAACAATACAACCCTCTGGTCGACTTCGGGATTTCACGTACCCTTTTAATATTTTCATATACCGTTCAGCATGGTACATCCATCTCATATAAGTTGGTCCACACAACTGTGTCTCTTTCACAAGATGAACAACTAAATGAACCATTATGTCAAAAAAAGACGGAGGAAAATACATTTCAAGCTCACACAAGGTAATTACAATCTCTTTTTGTAGTGTTGGTAAGATCTCGGGATCGATCACCTTACTACAAATTGACCTAAAGAAAAAACACAATTTAGTTATGGCACTTCTTACTTTTTCTGGCAAAATAGAACGTATACCTATCGGTAGAAAATGTTCCATTATAACATGGCAATCATGTGTCTTCAAATTCTTCAACTTGAGGTCTTTCATAGAAACAAGTCTTCTGATATCAGATGAGTATCCTTCTGGAACCTTAACTTCACTCAGAGACTTACACACAAAAAAATTCTCCTTTCTAGATAAAGTAAAAGCAGCAGGTGGTAGATATGTTCGTCTTCCTTTCTTCACGGGTGCTAATTCAGTTCTCTTTCCCATTTTTAACATGTCCTCCCTTGCTTTAAGGCCATCCTTAGACTTGCCTTTTATATTGAGTAATGTACCGATAACACTTTCAAATACGTTTTTTTCAATATGCATAACATCGAGAAAATGTCTCACGTACAAAGACTTCCAATATGGAAATTCAAAATATATCGACCTTTTCTTCCACCCACCTTTCACAATCTTATGTGCAAAAGGCTTGCCAAACTCAGTACGCACATCTTTCACCTTTTCAAAAACTTGTTCACCTGACAATGCGGGTGGAGCTCTACGATGTTCGGTGTCTCCATTGAATGCTTTTCTCCACCCACGGTAGTGATGTTTAGAATGTAAGAATCTACGATGACCGAGAAACACATTCTTCTGGCAAAGTTCCAATTGAATCCTATCGGTTCCGTCTTCACAAACAGGACACGCACGTTGACCTTTAATGCTATACCCAGATAGATTCCCGTATGCTGGAAAATCATTAATTGTGCCAAACAACATCGCCCTTAAATTGAAACTTTCTTTCCTATATCCATCATAAACCTCCACACCGTTCTCCCACAAAATCTTTAAATCTTCGATCAGAGGTGTCAAGTATACGTCTATGTCATTCCCTAGTTGTTTAGGCCCAGAGATTAACATAGATAACATCATGTACTTACGCTTCATACATAGCCACGGAGGTAGGTTATAAATCATAAGAATCACAGGCCATGTGGTATGTGAGATACTTTGAAGACCATGTGGGTTCATTCCATCAGTAGATAATGCCAATCGAAGGTTTCTTGCTTCTGATCCAAACTCAGGATAATCATTATCAATCTTCGACCATTGTGGTGAATCAGCCGGATGCCGATACTTTCCATCAATAATTCTTTCATCTGCATGCCAAGTAAGATGTCTTGCATCGGTTTCACTACGAAACATGCGCCTAAATCTCGGAATTATCGGAAAATACCATAAGACTTTTGCGGGAGATAATCTTTTCTTATATCGAGACAAACCGCATTTAGGGCACTCAGTTAACGTTGCATATTCGTTACGAAACAAAATGCAATCGTTAGGACAAGCATGTATCTTATCATAGCTCATGCCAATAGAGCACAACATTTTTTTTGCCTCATAGGTTCGATTAGGAAGAACATTATCATCCGGTAGCATTTCTCTCATAAGGGCCAACAACTCTGTGAAACTTTTATCCGACCATCCATTGCCCGCCTTTAAGTTGTACAACTTTAATACCGCAGAAAGTCTTGAGAATTTAGTGCAACCTTTGTACAACGGTTTCTCTGCATCGCTTACCATCCTCTCAAACATTTCAGGACAATCATGAAGATCTTCTTCCAGTGCTTCTACAATCTCTTCAACTCGATCACAATCATATGTTTCCGTGTCTTTGTCGTATGAAGCATAGGTCGTATTACTTTTTCCACTCGATTCAACATTCTCGTTAATTTTCTCACCATGAAATATCCAACACTGATAACTTTGATCAATTCCATGCCTCAGCAAATGCTATTTCAATCCATGTGCGTCAACCTTACCAATATAACAACAACGCAAGCAAGGACAATGCATTCGTCTGGGGTTTTCAGCGTGTTGAACAGCATACTTAACGAATTCCGCAACCCCACTCTCGTACTCTTTGGTCATTCGATCGGCACAGATCCATGTTTTATCCATGGTTTTCCTACTTATTAAAGTAAACAATCAATCCAGACGAAAATACATAACTAAGGTAGTATCTTTGAATATCCTAACAATTTTAAAGTTCAATTCATTTTAAACTTCAATAACGTATACATAACCAATGTTAATATAAACTTCAATAACGTATCCGATACGCCAATATACCAACTTTAATTACCTCATCACTTTCATTTTTTATATTACAAGAATCAAACTTTTTCTATTACAATATACCTATAACTATACCTATAACTATATTAGAGTTCGTTCAATCATTTTATGGGAGAAATCTTGTTGCTTTAGAATGAAAGTGAGATGAACAACACTTTCACAGTTAAAAAGAAAAAAAACTACCTATTCAATCTTCAAGTAAAATCACTAAGGAAACATGAAGTTTGAACAAAATTGAACATCTCAACAAAGTTAAACCAAAAAACATCAAGTTATAATTATTAGTCATCACACAATCTTTTTGATTGCTTTCCAACATTATATCACCATTTAATCTCAAAATACTGATATTTCCCTAAATAACAGAGCATGAAAAATCAGAACTGAAACCGAAGAAATGAAGAACATACCGCAATGAACGATTCTTCAAACACTTTCAGAAATGAAAGATTCTTCAAACACTTGCAATGCCTGAAACCGAATGAATGAAAAAATGAAGAAATGACGAACTGAAACCGAACTGAAATCAGAAATGAAAAAATGAAGAAATGAAGAACATACCGCAGTAGAAACGAACGATTCTTCAAACACTTTCAATGACTGAAACCAAAGGATGACAATGTATTCAAGTTCGCTGTTAGGGTTCGCTGGAGGGGTTTGTTCGCAGGAGGGAAAACAAAAAGAACAGAGAACGAAAATAGAAGTCTGAAATTTAATTTTAATTAGACCTTAGACAGCGCTTTTGTGGAAAGCGCTTTCTAAGATATGCCTTAGACAGCGCTTTCCAAAAGCGCTTTCTAAACCCCCCCCCCCCCCCCCCTTAGACAGCGCTTTTGGTTTTAAATTTTTTTTTAATTGAAAGACTTTAAACAGCGCTTTCTCTAAAGCGCTGACTAAGGTCTATATTTAAAAGCGCTTTCTAAAAGCGCTGTCTAAGGGTGGGTCTTAGATAGCGCTTTTAGAAAGCGCTGTCTAAGACCCCCCCTTAGACAGCGCTTTCATTATTTTTTTAGAACATTTTCCGTGTTTTATTTTAATTTTAACCTTAGACAGCGCTTTCTTTTAAAAGCGCTGTCTAAGATGCGCTGTTAAAAAACATTTTTGGCGTAGTGAAACACATTTCCTTGATATTGGGTTTCAGCATAAGTAATTGTGGAAATTAATTGTCGGTGCCAATATTATCAAATGGTGTCAGTATCATATATTCATATTTAGACATGATAATTCCTAGAAAATTACTTGGGGAAGTCGAGAATATCAGAACTTTTGAATCCATTGATTACTTTGAATGAATATATGATTTCGAATATGATTGATGTTTACCAAAATTTACTAAAGACTCTTGGAGGTAGAAATCCCCAACAAAGTTCATATCCAACAGATCTTTGCAAACTCATCCCCACAGAGTAATCTTTACGGATTTATTTCAGCAGAGTATTTCAAGTAGCCTCTTGTACTTCCAGTTCTACAAAGTCCCATACATATTTCTCTCAAACCTAATATGCTCCGAAGAATTGACACTTGGTCGGATAAGTCTCTTAGGGGAATGTCCGTCTCTTTTATCCCCAGCCAGGGTATTCAGGAATTTAATTTGCCAATAAAAAGTACAACAAACGGAAATTGATAGCTCCTAGGTACAATATTCTGAAACAAGACAGAAATGATGTCTTCATATTTCTCAGCAACAAATCGGGATTTATTTTCCCCAGCCGAAAGTTGTTACATGAAGATACTAGTGTTCTTCAACTACATAATTCATACATGCATCATCTACATCATATCATGCCATACACATCCATAATGCATACGACATTCTCATTTACATTAAGAACATCATACCATGCATGCATATAGTAAACACTCTTGCATAAAAACTAACTTTTCCTTTTCAGGATACTTCGCAGTCAGATAAACATTACCAACTCCTTGAGACAATTCAGAGACGATCTAAACGAAGATCTAGTGTTGATACTTAGTGCGGGACATTTTTCCAGAAGAAATTCATAGATAATCGAAACGAAGATTTAGTTCTGATATTTAATTCAATATATTGTCCTTGAGATAGTTTAGAGACGATCTAAACGAAGATCTAATGCTGATACTAAGTGCAGGATATTTTTCCAGAAGCAATTCCGAGATAATCGAAACGAAGATTTAGTTTTGATGCTTAATTCAAGATATTGTCCTTGAGACAGTTCAGAGACGATCTAAACGAAGATCTAGTGTTGATACTTAGTGCAAGATATTTTTTTCAGAAGCAATTCAGAGATAATTGAAACAAAGATTTAGTTATGATGCTTAATTCAATATATTGTCCTTGAGACAGTTAAGAGACGATCTAAACAAAGATCTAGTGTTGATACTTAGTGCAGGATATTTTCCAGAAGCAATTCAGAGATAATCGAAAAGAAGATTTAGTTCTGATGCTTAATTCAAGATATTTTCCTTGAGACAATTCAGAGACAATCTAAACGGATATCTAGTACTGATAGTGCATGATATTTTCCAGAAGCAATTCAGAGATAATCGAAACAAATATTTAGTTATGATGCTTAATTCAAGATATTGTCCTTGAGACAGTTCAGAGACGATCTAAACAAAGATCTAGTGCTGATACTTAGTGCAAGATATTTTTCCAGAAGCAATTCAGAGATAATCGAAACGAAGATTTAGTTCTGATGCTTAATTCAAGATATTATCCTTGAGACAGTTCAGAGACGATCTAAACGAAGATCTAGTGCTGATACTTAGTGCAGGATATTTTTCCAGAAGCAATTCAGAGATAATCGAAACGAAGATTTAGTTTTGATGCTTAATTCAAGATATTGTCCTTGAGACAGTTCAGAGACGATCTAAATGAAGATCTAGTGATGATACTTAGTGCATGATATTTTCCAGAGATAGTTCAGAGACGATCTAGACGAAGATCTGGTGCTTATACTTAGCTCGGGATATGTTACAGAGACAGTTCATATATGGTCGATACGAAGATCTAGTTTTAATTCTTAGTGCAGTAATAACATTCAGATAAAGTCAAACGTATCAAACGTAGACATATTTTGATACTCCTATCAACAGACATTTTGGATGGCATCTATAAGCCCATCTCCAAATACTCTGAATGGAATCTCTAAGCCCATTCAAGCAATACAATCAACCAACAGTATTATTTTACGCACCGGCGAGTGCAAATTTTTGGGCTTAAGTGTTCAATCCTCTTCCACCTTCGAGTCACGAATGGTGTACATACCAATCTAAACTCCACAGGTTTCAGAAAATTGAACAGTGGCAACTGTTGTACCCCAAACTTTTCCCTCACATATTCAAGATAATGTGTTTTAAGAGGTCTCCTAATGGTCACAAGATTCTCAATTGCTCAAAGGGATTCAAGGTTTCATCAGACAAAGCCTCATCCTAAGCAGTGGATCTTAAACTAGGGTTTTGATTTTCCCAAGGTAAATCGGACTTCTAAAGCCTCAAGTGGACTTCATGACATCCCACATACTTCAAAGAATCCTCATGTCAAGTTTCAATACTTTCCCCACAAGTTTGGTCAGTCAGATGCTCAGATAATCCAAAATCAGTTAACTTGGTCAAAAAGTCAATTGTGGTCAACATTAAGTCAAACTTCAATATGTTTGGTCAACATCAATATTATGAGGTTAAATTCATCATTTGATCAAGGGTTGATCATGATTCATCAAGGAAACCTCAGAATTATCAAGAATCAAGAGTTACTAAATTATGGTTTTTACAAGAAACGTCAATTGTACTTTGACCAGCCATAACTTTTACATACTTCATCAAAAAATTCCCATTAAAGCTCATTTTGAAGAAATTTTAATTCCCTACAACTTTGTGTCTCACAAGCCAAGGCCAAAAATTCTTCATTTGAGAGATATGAGCCAAGATATTACAGGTCCTTTTAAAAGTCAACAAATAGTCAACTTTTTCAAAAGCTCGTAACTTGAAAATGGAGGGTTAAATGGATATGGGACCAAAAGTAGTAGTTAGAGGACACTCTAATATTTCTAACAAGTCCTAGAACACATACATGGGATAAATATTGAGAGAGTTATGCATTGTTGAAGTTGAGCAATTTTGAGGAGGTGTATGAAGCAAAAATGGCCAAAACTCAAGTTTCTTCCAAATGGGCCCATATTTTTCCAAACCAAACTCAATTATAAGTTCATGCACGACCCATAGATCATAATATCTGATTTTTTATTTTTATTTTATATTATATTGGATTTATTTCATTTAAATTCAATTTTAATTAAGATAAATATTGAAAAATCAAATATTTGATCTTAGGTCTATTTTGGGATCAAATCTTTGATGTTTATGATGATTATAAGTGTCCAAATTCGTGCAAGACCAAAAGGGTATGATTTAATCTAATATTATGACCAAATTAGAAGCATCCTTTCTTCACCTCCAAGTAACTTCAAATCCATCAACAAGGCCCAAATTTCTCAATCTAAAATGCTCTCCTATATAAACTCATGACCTTCACCAACCTCAAGGACGAAAATTCCTTCCTCAAGGATCGAAAGAAAAGAGAAACAAAAAAAGGTGAGAAAAGAGAAGCACGGCATACCTTTTTGTCGTGTACGTTCTATTTTTATGCGCTTATATATTCATACATACATGTTGTTCATAATGGGCTCTTTTCTTCTTTCTTTCCAATTTACGATGGTATCATATGTATATATAACCTATTAATCTATTATACTACATGCTGATTAACATATGTTGTCATTTTCCTTTTTTTCAAATTTATTGTATCACTATGAGACACTTATGTACATAGACACAAAATATATAATAATAATAAGTATAAAGTATAATATATAATATGTATAATATAAAATGTATATAATATATAATATTTTGTTAATTCTAAATTTTTTATATATGTTATTAGATTCGGATCGGATTGTGTCGATACATCATTCTCACATCTGTGTGTATGAGGCGTGACACTTGTATTGATCTAATCCAGTTGCGATGATCGTAATTTCGCGTTAGCAACATCGATTTTTATTTCTTTTATTCTATCTTTTTTTTTAATAAATTTAGATCCGCACGGTTTTGACCATATTGTGATGATCACGTTAAGTGTAGCAAGTTAATGATTTATTTCATCGGTTCAAGTGTGATTTTTTTTAATTGATTTATTGTTGTATTTCGATTTTACACGTGTCCGACGGTTTTGCAAGGTGACAATTCACCTTTAGTGCTTACCGATTCACGTTTTGATTTACACTTTTATTTTATTTTATTTTATCATGTCATTGTTATTTTTTTTTATTATTTGTGATGACCGTTTACGTGGTAGAAATTTGTCTTTTATTTTTTAATTTGTGTACATTTTTAATCGATTCAACGTCGTTGAATCTTTTATTGTAATTATATTTTTATCTCTTATTTATTTCTTATTTAAGTAGGAATTAATTAATTAAAAAAAATAAAAAAAATCTTTTTGTTGTAGTTTAATTTCCTTAGAAAAAAATACGTATAGGATGTTAATTTTTCTTGTAAAAGTTAGGAATTTAATTTCTGTCATTTTAATTTATACACTCCCCTGGTTTCAAATATGTAATCCCCATCCCCATGATGTTATAGCCTAGGATCATTTACTTTCTGATTTTATTTTCTGCAAAATATAACTGCGTAATTAGTAAATTAGGGTGTGTAAAAGATTGTATGCTTAAACAATTGGACTTAGCCCATTAAATTCAAGATAAATAACTGAAATAGATATTCACACACGTAAGTCGATCATTATACGATCGCCATCTGCACCTCCTAGGGTTTCTCCTCTTGGTTGCCTTACGAATATATGATCAAGTCACTCGAACTTAGGGGTGTCTTAGCACAGTTGCCTAAATAAAAACCATCAAGTCCCTTCGATATAAAGATCATAGTCCCTCGATGACCCTTCGAGTTACCTACGAACAAATGATCTCGTCCCTCGATGACCCTACGAAAATGATGATTCTCCCTTCGAATTACTAAGATACCCCTACAAGGTTGTCTTCTATGACCAAACGATGAACCTTACGCCTGTTCCTTAAACATCCAAGGATAAGACTACTTACTCACTAGTAGTAAGGACAGTCCTACCCTTAAAGGAAAGAAATAACAAGAAAGACCTTACAAAATTAGGGTAAGTAGTTCTTAATTTCTTGCTTACTCCTTTTTCAAAATACTCCTTACACCTCACTTTTTCAAATACTTTCAAACTAAACACTTTGTATACATCCATGTAAGGATCATTACAAAGTTAAAGACTTATGAAAATATTTTCTAATCACACACTACACTACTTTTCAAACAAAAGTAAAGTGAGCTAAGCAATTAAGAGCCCATGGATAACCACGGATACAAAGGGTGCTAACACCTTCCCTTTGTTTAACTTACCCCCCGAACTCAAATCTTTTTAAAGGTATTTCCTGTTCTTTTATTCCTTTTCCTTATTGGATAAAATAAAAGTCAGTGGCGAGTCTTGTTCTCCGCTACATAGGTTTTGGAAACAAAAACACCCAAGTCAGTTCTCCCACCATGTTACAACCCCGCATGAAGCTCAAATCAAATAACTGTGGAGAAATAATGCTTAAAACCCCGTGTCAGTGCAAGGATAACAACTAGAGATTCAAACCAAGTCAAATATCATAAACTGAATCTGAAGATAACAAATTCCCCGAAGGGTGCCAATTCATACAGCAATAGCAAAGCACAAAGTAAAGAGGAAACCCACAACAGGCATGTGGATAGTCTGGATACAAGCTAATGAAACTAGGCTCTAGGAAGCTCCATGTCCTTTAGCCTCCAGCTAAGACGCTTGGCCACCTGGAATAGATGAGCTATATCTGGATGACCTGGCTCCTGGATGAGTTTCTGAATAAAGAGATCCCTATGATAAAAGGAAACATGCAGTTCATTGATCTGTTGCAGGAATACCTCTTCATTCTCTTTTCTAGGACTTGGCTCAGTCTTGACTTTCTTGACATCGGCCCGGAGTTTTGGCTCTTCTACCTCTTTCTGGATATCTTCAACCGCTTGTTGACCTTTTTCCATCCTCTGAAGGTAATCTTTATGCTACTCGTGGGCTTTCTGGAGTAACTCTTCCTATTCAGTTAGGAGCTCTTGAAGGTTTTTGATCTTCAGCTTGTATTCAACTCTTACCTCCTTTTGCTTTTTCAGAGTAACATCCCATCTTTCTTTCCAAAGGGTCACAGATTCGTTAGCCTCGTCTAGAGATTTCTTGTCCTTCTGGCACCTTGCCTTGTGGGTTTCATCCAACCTCCTCTTCTTGAAGTAGAGCTCCCTTTCTTCGAAGTCCTTTTGCTTGAGCCTAACTATCTCTTCGGCTTGATGGGCTCTTTCCTCCAGCTTCTTGTTATGGATCATCAACTTCTGGAAAGAATTATTGGCTTCCATATTCTCAGCTCTAAGTTGTTGGACCAGAGCCTCCAACTTCTGATAATCCTCCAATGGCACAATAGCAGAAGATGGAACTGGTGCAGAAAAGGGGATTAGAACCACTTGAGTTTTCTCCTTGATCTAATCTTCATACTCGGGGAACATCTGATTGTTGCTTCTGCCCAGACATGCTACCCTTTTTCTTATGATAAGCTTCCAAGAACCCGCAGCTTTCCTGACCAAAGGAAGGTTATCTTTCACTGGGAAGTAGAAGGTTTGGAATAACTCTGATTCTTTGGGAACATCTTTGAGTGCATATCCCAATTGTCTTCTCAAGAGGATGGGGTTATAACCGATGCCTCCATCTACTCCTAATATTGGCACATTGAGATAACTTCCACAACTAGTGATAAAGTTCTTCCCCGTCAGCCTCAAAGTAAACCATCTGATGTCCTTATCCAAATACATGCTTAGTTTCTGAGGCTAGATTACATTGGGATCAGTGAAGACCTCAGTAGTGGGTAGGTGTCTCATGAACCAAATGTGGAATAGAGGAGCACAACACCGGACTAGACCACCCTATTTCTTCTCATTTTTGTAATGCACTGAATAATATAGATCACCCAGAAGAGTGGGCACATGATTCTTCAGCACAAATAAATGGACGGCATTCATATCCACAAATTTATCCATGTCAGCAAACATGATGATCCCATAGATGGACAAGGTTAAGATAGCACAAATTGAATCCCACTGAGCATCCACAACAAGTTTTCCAGCTCTTCTAACCAGAAATTCAAGAGAAAATCCAAGTACCCCGACCTTGGTAGCAGTCAAGTTAGCCTCCACTTCAGATGAGCTCCAATAAAGAGCTTTGGTAATGTCAAGATAAGTTGGCCTAGTCATCTCTGAATTGAAAGGGATCCGGTCTTTGAGCGGGACACCCAAAATCACAGCATACTCCTCAAGCATATGGCCTAACTGGAAGTCAGGAAAAGTGAAACATAGGAGCCTAGGATCATAATACTGCAACAAGGTATGAATTGCACTCCTTTGAGAACTATCCAGGTTGACTACCAGATCCAGAATATCACCATAACTCTCTTTGAGTATCCCACATGACCCGGGGTAATAAGAGACACCATCTGGTTGAGCAGATCCACTTTGGTATCAAAGAACTTGTAGTGCATATTCTTCTTTCGGACGTTTTCCATTTCTGAAGTAGAAGTCTGACCGGAAACCGGGAATAGTATGAACCCGGAGAAATGAAAAATAACACAAATGATTACTGATGTGATGATGATTATGCAAGGTAAGGCATGTGATCAGTGACGTGTCTGTGTTGTGAAGATCAGATAATCAAGTGTATGTGCAAGGTCACAATTGAAATCACGACAACAATTTCTCTGAATAGAAATCCCAGATCTCAGAACCAAAGAACCATATCATAATACTGAACAATACTGGCAAAGTGGGTATGTTGAAAGTTTTAGGCTTCTTGAAAAACTGTAAAACCCTTCCATCTCACGGGTGTGCTACTCGGGTCAACATCACGGACTCTCAAAGCCGAATAGCAATAATATGTTCACCATTTATGAGAAATGGCTCATGACCAAATCAGGGAATCGGTTTGGCATTATGTACTACTCAGGGAGGTCTCAACTGAGTCCAAGGAAAAAATAATCCCTCATAAGTCCCCAACTTCAAGCACTGAATCGAGAAACAATAGTATATTCAGCCCTTGGGATACAGTACTATCGTCATACAAACAGTTTGCCTTGACTGGGTTCCAATGAGAGAACCAGGCCATCCTATGCGAGTCCCCAATGGGCCCTCGGATGCGAGTGGGTTTGCCAACAAATGTGGTATGCCACTGTCATTACTTGAGAGGGTTGTTTCCACTAAGGTCCTCAATTATCGGTCACCAAATGCACATAACTATCGAGGTCGTACCCTGAAGTGGAGGAGAGGAGATCCCCACACAGAATAGTTCCAAGACAGTCGCAGTCTCGGTGTGGAACTCACCGCCACTCATCATGATACCATGTGAGTACAATGTTTGTCCATGCTAATCCTAGAGTGTATTCAAGCCGGGTAGTTGGCTTATCTCACAGTAACTCCCACCCACAGTCCAATATATATGATGCATGGAAGATAAATACTAAAAGCGGTAAATAAATGCTATAAAGTAAAAACTGTAAATGGCAGTAAATAAACACACAACAACACACATATTAACACCCAAAGAAACAGAAACAAATAGGCATTAGGATTGGCTCTCATAGGGGAAACCAGATATTCTGGGTTCGGTCCCGAGCAGAGTCGCCAACTGTCGCTCCCGGGATTTTCCTCCTAGTACAAACGCGAAAGTGGCGCGGAAAAGGTAGAGTCTCTGTAAACACCCCAAATTTGCCCTCACCCATTCACACCATGGCTTGTGACCTTTTCATATGCATAAGTTCAATCATAGCATCTCATACCACATTTTTGATTCACTGCATTGCTCCTAAGTCATCTGCATCTAGGGTTTGTGATCTGAGCAATCCAAGAGCTTTTTGAGCCACTCCAAGGGTCATCAATCACTCCAAAGGGGTCCATGTATGTTCAAGCATCATATTATATCCCCTCAAAGCCAATAAAGTCAAAGAATCACAAGAACTGAGATGGGCATGGAAGCAGAGCCAGGCTTGACTGCACAGATGACCTAGAATTAGGGTTTTGGTTTCAAAGGCCATAACTCCAATTTTTTTGGTCATTCTTGTTTCTATTGGTCTCTATATGGTATAAGGATCATGCATATCAATTTTCATGAAGAAATTCCATGGGGAAGTCATCTGATCAAGAGTTGACTTTTTGAGCAAGTCAGTGCAAAATCAGGGCATCTGAGGCCCCCAATGACCCAACCAAAGGGTGTTCTTCATCATTTTGATTATGTATGATCTTTATTTGATCATAGAAGATGTTAGAAGTTCACAAAATTGAAGAATTTCAAGCCATTTGCAAAGTTGACTTTTTGGGAAAATGACTTGTAATGGAAACTTGCCATTTTGGGAAACTTTTTCAACCCTTACTTTTTGATTCAAAAATGCTTCAAATGGGAAAACTTTGGTCATGAAAGTTGTAGAATGGATCATTCCCTTTTCAAAAAGTACAAGAACTCATTCTAATTCATTTTGGATCAAAAGTTATGGCTTGTCAAAGTTGGGAAAAATCACATAATTTCAAGTTATGCACCAAAGAGGCAAAGTTGCAAAACCACTTGCCAAGACAAATTGTGATATCAAATGGACTTCTAAACTTCATACAAACATGAACCAATGTCTAAAAGTCAGATTGCATCAAGAGTTTGCTCATTTTTATGACTTGTGGATCAAGAAACTTCAAAAGGGGCAAAGTGGAACAAAGTTGCAAAACCTCACTCAAACCCTAATCCATGTGCTGGCTGACTTCAGAATTGATCCTAGGGCTCTCCACACTTCTTGCTGCGCAGGACACCCCTCTTGTCCTTGGCTAGCCATGAGCCCATACCTCTCTTACACAACTTTTGACATTCTGGCAACTTGCCCATACCAATCACCATAGGCCACCAACAACTCTCTGACCTATCACCACTTGATACATGGACCAAAAGCAGCTCAACACACCACATACTCAAGCCTGAATCAGATCATAAGCCATAGTTCCAAGTTTATGCCTCATATGCATTTTCATTCGAAACACACTCCACAAGCATCAAACATTCAAACAAACTTCACAAAACATCTCAGCACACTCCCCTGATCATTTCCCTGCCCTCATTCATCCCTGAAACCTCCTCAATCAGAAACACGATCCTCACCCCTCACTGAACAGAACTTTTGCAAACTCACAAACCAACCATTATAAACTCCAACCAAGCTTCATAACTTCATCAGGGGGACCATTGGGATCATTTTGAGGCAAAGAGGCAAGCAAAAAGTCCCTGTTTCGAAAGCTCAATCTCAGGTATCACCAAGAACAATTTTTCCAGAACTTGTATTTTTTGTTATAGAGTTGTTCTCCATGCTTCACTGATCATGCTGCTCTTTTTATTTTCGAAAATAGTTGAGAAATGAACATGTTATGACTCTCTGAAACTTTGTCCAGTTTTCTTTTTTTCCTTCGATTCTCCATGTATGCTTGTTATAAATCATGTTTGGATGATGGTTTGAGTTCGTTTTGAGTGGGGGATCATTTCTGGATAGTTAATTTGGGGTGGGGTGGCTTGTAGAGAGAGTTGGGGATTTGGTCTCGCCGGAGAAGATGACCGGAACACTGTTCCGGTCATCTGAAAGTGATTAGGGCACTGGATTAGGGTTTAATCATAATTAGGCCAGTTTGAATGTGGGTCGTCCATTCGCGCGCCAAGTCAATTCCCGCCCCCCTGACTTTGAATCTGGACCTTAGGATTAGCTGACTTTCTCATTTTTTCATTTTAAATTCATTTTATTTTCATTTGTTTCATATTTAATTTATACGAATTTTTAAAAATAGCAGAACACTTTAAAAAATTCTGAAATTTTTTGTCAAAGGTTTAATTAATTTTCAGAACACAAAAATATTTTTATTTTTATTTTTTGCATTAAAATTTATTTTTAAATCATTTAAAAGTTTATTTTTAATTAATTAATGAAAATTAATTAATTAAAAATACTTTTAGGTATTTAAAAAATCATAAAAAAATTCATGTAACCTTTAAAAACATTTAGAAACATTTTCCAACTCTCAAACCAAATTTATTTTTTGTTCTTGATGCCTTTTGATCATTTTCAATGGAATTAAATTCATTTTGAGGTAATATTTTGGTTCAAATTTTGAAAATTCATTTCTGCCTAACCATTGAGAGTTGGACAATGATTCTTTTTGCATTGCATCTTGCATAACATGTAGTTTTTAGGATAAAATTGGCATGAAATGATCTTGCATTTTCAATTTGTTTTGCATTTTTCTTGACAAGGTACCTTAAAACCCTAGCAATCTTAGAAAATTCATAACTTTCAATAGGTTAAGAGTTGGATCCCCTCCTTTGGGCAGTGAGTTTGTGTAGGTTTAGGGTCCCTTTGATTGCATTTTCAAATTTTTATCATGTCATTTGCTTCTGGTTTTGGATTTTTGCTTTGCATGTTGCATATAAC
The DNA here is from genome assembly GCA_963966055.1 of Lathyrus aphaca. Taxonomy (NCBI): domain Eukaryota; kingdom Viridiplantae; phylum Streptophyta; class Magnoliopsida; order Fabales; family Fabaceae; genus Lathyrus; species Lathyrus aphaca. Next base: position 35,763,765 of record OZ014523.1, read on the forward strand.
CCTAATTTGTGCCTTCCTTTGCATCCATCTTCCATTTGCTTGCATACCATGACTTTCCATGACATTTTGTGCATTCATTTGATGCATAATATATCTCAAGACATATTAGAATCATGTTTGATCATTGCATCTCACATTTGCCATGTTATATGTCTTTTGCATTCCATAACTTTTCATGTACATCCATGGTTCCAAGCATGCTTCTCTTACATCCATATGTTTGCATAATCATTCTCATGCCTTGCCTCATGTTTGCATCATCTCTTAGCATCATTAACATCATACTCATGCTTCTGGTTTTGGTTTGCATCATCACATTGCATCTCATTTTGCATTCCATTTCATTTCTTTTGCTAACTTTTTAGGTGGTAAGTTGTTTTGAGAAGTGGATTTGCCTTCACTTCTCACAATCTCTTCTCATCTCTCTTGCATCATTGCTGCATTTTTGTATATGTATTGGTTTGAGCTTGCTCATTCTTGTTCATCTTACTTTCTTTCTTCAAGCAACTTGTCTTCTTAAGTGAAGCAAGTTGTTTTGCTTCTTCTTGATCCTTTCATCTTGCTCCTCCTTGGTGGCCTTTGAATATTTCTTCCTTAAGCCTCACAAACCCTAGGACTCCCAAGCATGATAATAATTAGGGTTTGATTAGTCCCCCATTTAGCTTTTACCTTTGTGTCATCTTTGAGTCTCCTCTTCTCACCTCATAATCAAGGACTAAACCCTAAAGGTTTTAAGGCTTTGTGATTAAGCTTATGCCTGCATCCTTCTATTAGGATGGAGTGTATAACTTTAATCCTAAGTGTTAAACCCTTAATGTGTTTAAATCCTTTAATCAATTCACTTAATAATCATCAAGACATCAAGCTTGTAACTTGGGCCTTGCATTAGGGTTCTAATTCTTCCTTAATTGGTTAAGAAGGACTAACCCTAGTGTTAATGGACAAGTCCCCCTCAAGTTGTCTTACAAATCATAAAAATCACTTCTTCATCATATCATTAACTAAAATCCACTTAATAAAGGTTTTGTTTTGTCATGAGGTTAATCCCTAATCATGGATTAAGTTGAGGAGTTTTCCTCAGCTTAAACATTCTCATCTATTATCCTTCTATTAGGATGGTGTAATGAGTCTGTTTAATCCCTGATTATGGCTTAATCTCATTACTCAACACTAAACAAAAACAACAAAAAACATCTAAGTAATCACAAGTAGATTAATGATCTTAATCCTACATCAGGGTGATTAAGTGTGAGATGCTGACTTCACACTTAAGGTATCCTCATTACCCCTAATCAGAGGGAAGATGTGATGAGTTTACTAACCCATTGGTTTAGGCTTAAGCTCATTAACTTATGACAAACTTTCAAAAGCAATAAAAGACTGAAAATACAAAAAAACAAACAATAATCGTCTCCTCCGGGATTCTTTTCTCACCTCATCCACTCACAAACGTGAACTTGCTTCTTCCGTCTAATGCAAGACAGTTTGCACCTGAGCCAGACAGGTCATACACTTGAGCATAGACAAGTAAGCAGTTCACAAGTCAATTCATCTTTCAGTCTCTTTGGGTCGAACTACGGTGTTCTGACTTCCTCATTGCACGAGAGGATACGTAGGCATAACTTAACAGTTATCGAACAAAAGTCTCTGTATATTCCCCCTCCTTCCAATATTATTCTTTTAGCCTCATTATCATGAGCATTTCACTCTTTCCTTACACTAACACTTCACTTATACATCTCGCATTTCTTTACACTGACACTTGCATTCTTTCCAGCTTTGATACACAAATAGCACTGACACTACCCCTTTAAAACACAAGTCTTTTAAGCGTGGATCCCGTCGAGTACGGCGGACAATCTAGGTGCTAATACCTTCCCAGGTTGTAACCAACCCCCTTTCTCAGTCTCTCTGGTTCGCAACCATCTTATCCATATCTTTTTCTAGGTCTATGCAGCATTACCTTTCCTTCGGGATAAAAATGCCTAGCTGGCGACTCTTTCCTTTCTGAGTTCACCCTTGTGTGTTCTCATTCCTCTTTTCACCGACCGTTCGCGTCTGTACCCCTTCTGACCCTTGAGGTGTCATTTGGTGGGAGCGACAGCTTGGCGACTCTGCTGGGGATTTTTATACTGTAACCAGGGCTTCTGGTTCTTTTTGTGGGTTCCTCCTAGCGCTTGTTTGATTTGTGTTTACTGGGGTGTTATGTGCTAATTGTGTTTATATATTTGCGTTATTTACTGCTTTATGTACAGTTATTTATTGCTTTCTTTACAGCTTTATACATCATATTGTCATACTGTCATCTTGCTGGATCTGGTTTTTGTTTTGGTGGGTAGGGTTCTACTGAGAGTTTGAGGTCCTATACCTGGGACCTGAGTGACACCTAGGCTAGAGTGGTTCATGTTCTTTCCCATTCCATTTCGGTCTGGTGCGGTAATATGAAACACGGTTCAGATATGGGTTTCTTCTTGAGAACTCTGTGCTAGAGATTTCCTGTAGTGCTAAGGCTATCTGGGAAGCCTGCTAAGTCTGGATGACCTTTATTATGACCTTCAGAAACTGAGGTGAATTAGAGGAGGATCTTTTATGGTTATTGTAAACACTGTACCTCCGGGTTAGAAGTGTTTACACTTCTCATAACTGATCCAAGTCTGAGGATCCTTGTTTTAGAACATCACCTGTGAGGGGGTTGGGCTGTTTACAGGTTTGCAGGATCCCTTGGCCACATCATACCCAATTACTTGTTGTGTTTAAGAATGCTCCACTTTGGACAGTTCTTGTGATTTAACCTTGGACATGTGACTCTTTATTTGAGTCCCCCACCTTGGTTACTGGACTTCTGAACCTCCATCTGGACTTCTTAAACATACATGGACCTTTATGTCAAGGCAGTAATCAGATCCAGCTTGATCACAAACCCTTGCATATCATTTGCATACTCATCATTTGCATCATTTAACATTTGTTTATTTGTTTTTCAGGGTATCCATATTACATTTGGCCTGGTTTTGACCCCTTCATCTGCATAGACCCTTGTCCACCAGTTATCTGCTTCAGCCATCTTCATCAGTTGCTTACTTCAGCTACCTCCATCATCATCATCATCACCATCCTATCAGTAGTTCATCTCCAGTATTAGTCATCATCATCAGCATCTGTTTTCAGCTCTTCATCAGCAGTCATGGCACCCAAGAAAAGCAACATTTCATACCATTTCTTTGAGCCTGTGCTGACTGGCATCAGACAGGTCCAGGCACTTATCACTCCAGATCACATCCCATTATTCAGAGAGCATTATGGAGGCATCCTTGATATGTTTATGGACTTAGAACCTTCTCATAGGAGTTTGATCCACACTTGCCTACAGTTTTATGACCCTCCTTTGAGATGCTTCACTTTCCAGAATTTTCAGTTGGGACCTCTGTTGGAGGAGTTTTCATCATTGATTGGAGTACCTGTCAGGGGTGGTATCCCTTTCAACCCAGAGATGGCTTCTCCCAGCAATGAAGAAGTGGCAAAGGCACTATATTTGGAACCTATTTTGATTGAGCAGAACATGACTACAAAGGCTGGAATCCCTGGCTTACACTTAGATTTCTTGACTTCTCAGGCTATCCTGAAGGCCTCCTTGGGAGAATGGAAGGCAGTTTGTGCATTGTTAGCCCTCAGTATATATGGGGTTATACTTTTTGCAGATGAGCCCAAGTTTATCAGCAAGAATGCCATTCATCTCTTCCTTCTGAGGAATCCAGTACCCACCTTACTTGGAGATTTCTATTATTCTGTTCACCAAAGGAATGAGAAGCAAAGAGGAAGGTTGGTGAGATGCTGTGCTCCTCTATTTTACACTTGGCTGCTTAAACACTTACCCAAGACTGATGCCTTCCTGAACCCCCACCAACAGAAGAATTGGGATAAGAGGCTTATTGCTTTGACTTCAGGTGACATCAGGTGGTGCACCCAGAGCACCAAGGGCAGAGACATAATCACTAGCTGTGGGCAGTACCCCAATGTACCTTTAGTAGGAGTGAAGGGTTGCATCAACTACAATCCTTTGCTATTCAAGAGACAATTGGGATATGCTTTGGTTCACCCTCCTAGAGCGCAAGACTTGGCTGAAACCCTGTATTGTGAGATAAAGCCTAATCTAGCTGTTGACAGACAAGCATCTTGGGCTTGGGACAACATCCAGACCAAAGGGATGGCCATTCTTGGGAGATGTAATAATGTGGCTTCAGCTCAGTATTATGATTGGTCTCATGCTAGAGCTCAAATTTCTGGGATGCCTTTCCCCATTGAGGATGCACCTGGACCATCCACAGTACCACCTCCAGCCACTGTCAGCCTGGAAGAATTTGAGAAGCTGAAGGAAAGGAATGAGAATCTGTCTCAAGCTCTGAAGAAGACCCTCTGGGAGAGGAGTGATGGTCATATAGACATTGAAAGGTTGGAGAAGCTTAGAGTGGAGCATCTAGCCAAGATCGAGAAAGCAGAAGACTATATCAAGAAATCAAGAGCAGGAGAGCAGATTTTGAAGAATGCCTGTAAAGAGGCCAAGTTTCAGAAGGCTAGGACTGATCTCTATCTGAAAGAGAGTCAGGATAGGTGGGTCAGAATCACTGAAGCTCGCACTCAAGAAGATAAGAGGACTCAAGCTAGGATTGAACAATTGGAGGCTAATGAAAAGAAGCAACAGGAGGCTTTGTTGGCAGCCCAAAAGGAAATTTCAGAATTGAAGCTTAGGGCTGGTGTGAAGAGGTCAAAGGACCAGGACAAGCACAGGAAGCTGACCACTGCTATTGCCACCAGAAACCTTCTTATCAGAAACATCACAGAGCATCCGGCTGGTCCTGTAACTGAAGCACTTTTGAAGGAGGTTAAGGAGGATGAATTTGGCCTAGATGTTTGATTACTTTGCTTGTTGTTATTTCCATTTGATGTACTTTTCTTTTATGTTGTATTTTGACCCTTCAGGGGCATATGTTGTAAAATCCAACTATGTATGATCCACCATTTGTAATATATTTGTTAGTTCTCTTCCTCTCAAGCAAACGTCAAAGTATATTCCTCAGGGTCTGGAAAGGTCAAAACCAAGTGCCAAGCCGGATACCTTGGAAAAAAATAAGCATACTGCATTGCATACTAACATTTGTTTTGTTTTGCAGGTTGTGTCACTCTTTTATTTGTTTGTTTCTAACTCTGTTGTGATTCAGGAACTATTGCTCGCCGTCGGGTGTTCCCTCCCAACCGTCCGCACAGGTTTCCTACTCGCAACAACCTTCCTGGTATCCAGATGGATCAAGTACAGCAAGATCTGACAGAGGTCAGAACCCAGATGGCTAATGAAAGGCTGGAGATGAGAAACCAAATGACCCAGTTCATGGAAGTAATGAATGGCTTGGCTCAAAGTCAAGAAAGGTTGAGGGCATTGGTAGAAAGACAAACCCCAGAAGAACCTCCTCTGGGAACTGGAGGAACAAGTAACAATGAAAGGGGTCAGCCTCATATTAACCCACCAGTATATGGGCCTCATCTACATCCGGAAGTTAACATCCCGGGTAATGTGCAAGGAAATACTACTGGAGGAAGAGTCTTACAAGAATACCCCCAAGAAGAGCAGTTTACTGTGATGGGAGCTGGGGAAGACGTTTATGATAGAAGGTTTGATGAAATTGCTGAGAAGTTGAGATCTCTGGAGTCTCAAAATTCCTTGGGCTTTGATGTCATGGATATGGGGTTAGTGGATGGGGTAAGGATTCCCCACAAGTTTAAACCCCCGTGCTTTGAGAAGTACAATGGAACTTCCTGTCCACGAACTCACTTACAGTCTTTTCTGGGAAGACTTAAGGCATACACCATGGATGAGAAACTGTGGATGTTCTATTTTGAAGATAGTTTGACTGGGGCTTCAAGGGAGTGGTACTCTCACTTGACCAGAGCTACTATCAGGTGCTGGAAGGACCTAGCTGAAGCTTTCATCATGCAGTACCAATACAATCTAGACATGGCCCCTAACAGAACCCTTCTGATGGGAATGTCTCAGTCCTCCAGAGAAAGCTTCAGGGAGTATGCCCAGAGGTGGAGACAGCTTGCTGCTGCCGTCCAGCCACCCATGTCGGAAAGAGAAATGGCCGACATGTTCATGAACACTCTACAAGGAACATATATTGACAGGTTAGCTGCCTTTTCTTCCACCAGCTTCGCTGACGTAGTCATAGCTAGGGAAAGAATTGAGAGCCTTCTGAAGATGGGTAAGATTTCTGATAATGGTGCAAGTTCGTCAAGTAATCCCAGGAAGCCTTTTGTGGGACCTAGAAGAACTAGTGAGGCAAATGCCATTTATGCCAACAGGGGCAGACCTCAGCATGTCCACAGATCAGTAGCAGCTGTCACAATTCCAGCTCCAATTCCTCAGCAACCAGCATATCAACCACAACAACAACCACACTATCAACAGCAAGTTCAGTACCCGCCACAGAGAAACTACAACAACAATCAACAGCAAAGACCTTTTCAACAAAGACCATCACAGGCAAATAGGGTGATTGATCCAATCCCTATGCCTTATGCCGCTTTATTGCCACAACTCCTGAAACTCAACTTAGTTGAATTAAGGACATTGGCACCACCAGATCCTTCCAATCTTCCAAGAAATTATGATGTCAACGCCCGGTGTGCTTTTCATTCCAATGCACCTGGCCACAATACTGAGAAATGCAGGGCTTTACAAATGAAAGTGCAAGATCTGGTGGATTCTAAAGCCCTCAACTTTGCACCCCCGCCAAATGTCAACAAGAATCCCATGCCCAATCATGGAGGACCCAGAATTAATGCCATTGAGGAAGACAAGCCATCTTTCTTAATCACCAGTGTTGGGAAGATTCGGACACCTCTGGTGGAGATTAAAGCTCAGCTCCTAGAATGCCAGATGTTCCCCGGGTGTGAGCTCGGTTGTGGTTATTGCAACATTTCGGTCAACGGGTGTGATAACTTGAGAAGCGGCATAGATGGTCTTATCAAAAGTGGTATACTTCAGATCACAACATCAACACCTACAAATCCAGAAATCCCTTTAACAACAATTCCTGACTCTTCTACAACTGCAACAACAATCATTCCAACCAATTCATCAATATCATCAACAATGGCTCCATCCATCATTTCAACAAATCAGATGTCAACAACCATTCCTTCTACAACATCAGCACCCCTTTATCCAGCGGAATCTTCTACAACGCCAACAGAAATTGATGAAGATATCTCAGCAGTCACCATTTATTATGATCCCTCATATGTTCCTCCAAACGACAACTTTCAACAACAAACAGTGGCATCTCCTGCTAGATCACCAGTCACTATTTACTATGATCCGCACACCATTTCAGTACCTTCCTCTGCTGCAGTCAGTCCAGTTACCATCACGGTGCCTGGACCCGTTCCATATGAAAGCAGTAATGCCATACCCTGGCATTATGGCTCTGACCTCTAATGCAATGGGGAGAAAATCACTTTGGATTCTTCAACCTCTTCTCCACAAATTGATAATGTTGGGGGAGGCGGAGGCTTCACTCGAAGCGGACGCCTTTTCGCCTCACAAGTGCAAAGACCTAATGCCGAAGCAGAAGCTGCTACCAAGGCAAAGGGAAAGAGTGTGGTATTTGAAGAGCCAGCTATCAAAGAAACTCAGAAGACATCTTTTGAGCAAGATGTAGACGATTTTATGAGAATCATAAAGAGAAGTGATTACAAGGTGGTGGATCAGCTTCACCAAACTCCCTCAAAGATCTCCATATTATCCCTGTTGATGTGTTCTGAAGCTCACAGGAATGCATTGCTGAAAGTCTTGCACGCAGCCTACGTACCAGAGGAGATCACTGTTAATCAGCTGGAAACTGTGGTGGCAAATGTCAACACCAGTCATGGACTGGGCTTTACCAATGTTGACTTAACAACTGAGGGACGTAACCACAACAAGGCTTTACACATCACTCTAGAATGCAAGGGTGCTGTTCTATCCCATGTACTGGTGGACACTGGGTCGTCACTCAACGTCCTACCAAAGAAAGCCTTAGTGAAGCTGGAGTATGATGGCTTGGCATTACGTCCAAGTAATTTGGTGGTGAGAGCTTTTGATGGCTCCAAGAGATCAGTGTTGGGGGAGATTGATCTGCCTGTGATGATTGGCCCGCAGACTTTTAAGATTACCTTCTATGTGATAGACATTCAGCCGGCCTACAGCTATTTGTTGGGTAGACCTTGGATCCATGCCGCTGGCGCAGTTACGTCTACCCTTCACCAGAAGCTGAAATTCGAGTGGGAAGGCCAGATCATCACCATCTGTGGTGAAGAGGACATCTTTGTTAGCCATCTGGCTACATACAAGTACATTGAGATGGATGGAGAAATCCATGAAACCATGAGCCAGGGGTTTGAGGCCCTGAACATTAATGAAGCATCTGCTGTACTGGGAACCTCCATGACATCTTATCAGCAAGCCAGGAAGGTTGTTGAAGAGGGGACTGCCCAAGGCTGGGGCAAGCTGTTGCCTGTGGAGAAGAAGGAGGACAGATTTGGGTTGGGTTACAAACCAACTCAACAAGATCAATCAGAGGCTGCCAAGAAGCCCAATTTTGTCAGCGGGGGAATGCTCACCCCGGATGCAGTGAACAACTTGGAAGATGAGTCGGAAGATGAACGCAACCTGGAGAGCTGGATACGTCCAAGGATCCCGGGGAGCCATATCTCAAACTGGTCTTCCCAGGAAATTATAAGGGTTACTCCTGCAGAGTAATTATTATTTCCTGTATATTTTAAGCATGCATCAAGTCTTGCATCTTGCCCAAGATGTCAAGACTCATTTTGTAATCGGGCCATCTTGTAATTTTGTGCAAACAGATCAATCAATGAATATCGGACATCTTTTGCAAATGAGTCTTTTTCTTTTCCGCTCACTGTTTTTCATTTTTCTTTTTGTACAAAAATAAAATGGCAATGCTTTCCAAAATGATAATTTCATTTCACTTTTTCTAAACAAGATTAAAATCAATCACTAAAATGAACAGTCTAAACCCTTGCAGAAAGTGCCCTCCAGACTGCACCGACAACAGCACAGCTATGGCTTCGTATGACTTTGACAATCCAATCAATCAAGCTGATGAAGGGGTTGAAGAGGATTATGAGCTTCCTGAAGAGCTAGCCAGGTTGTTAAGGCAAGAGGAGAAGATTATCACTCCTTATCAGGAGGAGGTCGAAACGATTAATCTTGGTACGGAGGAAGATGTGAAAGAAGTTAAGATCGGGGCCTGCCTACAAGACTCAGTGAAAGAGCAACTGATTGATATGCTTCGGGAATATGTGGATGTCTTTGCTTGGTCTTATCAGGATATGCCAGGGTTGGACACCGATATTGTTATGCACAAGCTACCTTTAAAGGAAGATTGCCCGCCGGTAAAACAGAAACTGCATCGTACTCGCCCGGATATGGCAATAAAGATTAAAGAAGAGGTGCAAAAACAGTGGGACATCGGGTTCCTTGCTGTGACTAGCTACCCACCGTGGGTTGCTAATATTGTACCGGTGCCTAAGAAAGACGGCAAGGTGAGAATGTGTGTGGATTGCCGGGATCTGAACAGAGCCAGCCCAAAAGATGACTTCCCTTTACCTCACATTGATGTATTGGTGGATAATACGGCTCAGTTCTCGGTATTCTCCTTCATGGACGGATTTTCAGGATACAATCAGATTAAGATGTCACCTGAAGACATGGAGAAGACAACTTTTATCACACCCTGGGGCACGTTCTGTTATAAGGTGATGCCATTCGGACTGAAGAATGCTGGTGCAACATATCAACGGGCTATGGTAACATTATTCCATGACATGATCCATAAAGAAATTGAATGTTATGTGGATGACATGATTGCCAAGTCCCTCACAGAAGAAGACCACCTGGTAAATCTGTTGAAGTTATTCAAACGTCTGAGGAAATACCAACTGAAGCTAAACCCCAAGAAATGCACATTCGGGGTGCGATCTGGTAAGTTGCTGGGATTTATTGTAAGTGAGAAAGGGATTGAAGTTGACCCTGATAAAGTCAAAGCCATTCAAGAAATTCCTGCACCAAAGTCAGAAAAAGAAGTTCGGGGGTTCCTAGGTAGATTGAACTACATTTCACGGTTCATATCTCACCTTACTGCAACCTGTGAACCTTTATTCAAGTTGTTAAGAAAAGAACAAACGGTCAGGTGGAACGAAGATTGCCAGAGGGCTTTTGACAAAATCAAGGAGTACTTGCAAGAACCTCCAATCCTTATGCCTCCAGTTGAAGGAAGACCTCTGATAATGTATTTGACAGTATTAGAAGAGTCAATGGGGTGTGTGCTGGGCCAGCATGACGAGTCTGGTCGAAAAGAGTATGCAATATACTACCTAAGCAAAAAGTTTACCGACTGTGAATAACGTTATTCACTGCTCGAGAAAACTTGTTGTGCTTTAGCGTGGGCTGCTCGCCGACTGAGACAGTATATGTTGACCCACACTACCTTATTGATCTCAAAGATGGATCCAGTTAAATACATATTTGAGAAGCCAGCACTTACCGGACGGGTTGCAAGATGACAAATGATCCTCACAGAGTACGACATCCAATACACATCTCAAAAGGCCATCAAGGGCAGTGTATTGTCTGATTATCTTGCTGAGCAACCCATTGATGATTACCAGCCTATGAGATTTGACTTCCCTGATGAAGACATCATGTTCATTAAAGCAAAAGATCATGAAGAGCCTGTTCACACTGAAGGGCCTGACCCAGAAGAAGAATGGACTATGATGTTTGATGGGGCTGTTAATATGAATGGTCGTGGCGTTGGTGCAGTACTCATTACACCTAAGGGAGTTCACATGCCTTTCTCGGCAAAACTCACCTTTAACTGCACCAACAACGAAGCTGAATACGAAGCTTGTATTATGGGTCTTGAGGAAGCCATTGACCTCAGGATCAAGACTTTGACTGTATTCGGAGATCCAGCTCTGGTAATTAATCAAACCAACGGCAAATGGTACACCCACCAAGATCATCTGGTACCTTATAGTGACTATACAAGGAGGTTGTTGACTTTCTTCACAACGGTCAAGCTTGAGTATATCCCTCGAGACGAGAATCAGTTTGCAGATGCTCTGGCTACCATTTCATCTATGATCAAAGTTCAAGCTGCCAACTTCGTACCTCGGATTTCAGTGTCCAGACTTGACAGACCGGCATATGTGTTCTCAGCAGACGTTGTTAAAGATGATAAGCCTTGGTTCCACGACATTAAGTGCTTCTTGGAGAATCAAACATACCCACCTGGGGCATCTTCCAATGATAAGAAGACCTTAAGAAGGCTAGCTGGTAGTTTCTTCCTGAATACTGACGGTTCCCTGTACAAGAGAAACTTTGATATGGTACTCCTCAGATGCGTTGATAGAATAGAAGCAGACTTGTTGATGCACGAGGTGCACGAAGGATCCTTTGGTACCCATGCAGGAGGACATGCAATGGCCAAAAAGTTGCTAAGATCAGGTTATTACTGGATCACAATGGATGCAGACTGTTGTGCCTATGCCAGAAAATGCCATAAATGCCAGATTTATGCGGATAAGGTGCATGTGCCTCCCAATCCTCTGAATGTGATGTCTTCACCCTGGCCCTTTGCTATGTGGGGCATTGATATGATTGGCAAGATTGAACCGAATGCTTCAAATGGCCACAGATTCATCCTGGTTGCCATTGACTATTTCACCAAGTGGGTCGAAGCAGCTTCCTATGCAAATGTTACAAGGCAAGTGGTAGCCCGATTTCTGAAGAGAGACATCATCTGTCGGTATGGAGTGCCCGAGCGAATCATTACTGATAATGGTTCCAACTTAAACAACAAAATGATGGCAGAGCTATGCCGGGACTTCAAGATCCAACACCATAATTCTTCTCCTTACAGGCCAAAGATGAACGGCGCTGTAGAGGCAGCTAATAAGAATATCAAGAAGATTGTACAGAAGATGGTGGTCACTTATAAAGACTGGCACGAGATGCTACCATTTGCCTTGCTTGGGTACCGTACATCAATCAGAACATCCACTGGGACAACACCGTACCAACTTGTGTATGGTATTGAAGCAGTCTTACCTGTTGAAGTTGAATTACCCTCCTTGCGGGTATTGATGGATGTTAAATTGAATGAAGCAGAATGGGTCCAATCCCGATACGAACAACTGAGTCTGATTGAAGAGAAGAGACTGGCTGCAATTTGTCATGGGCAGCTGTATCAGAAAAGAATGAAGAAAGCCTTCGATTAGAAAGTCAGGCTCCGAGAATACCAAGTAGGGGATCTTGTGCTGAAAAGACTCCTCCCTCCTCATACAGATCACAGGGGCAAGTGGACCCCGAATTATGAAGGACCATTCGTAGTAAAGAAAGTTTTCTCCGGTGGAGCACTCATGCTCAGTACTATGGATGGTGAAGACTTCCCGTCCCCTGTGAATTCAGATGCAGTTAAAAAATACTTCGCATGAAAATGACCCGCTGGACATAAAAACAGAATGTAAGTCCAGGCAAAAATAGGGCATCCCGGCGAGTCAAAAACAGAATCAAAGACTCGGGCAAAAATAAGGGAAATAAATAAAAAAAATGTACACCCGCTGAGTTGAAAAGCCGCATTGGATAACTCAGGCAAAAAAGGGTATCCCGATGGATTGAAAACCCGAAAGGGCGATCCATGCAAAATAAGGGAATAAGCGAACAACTGTACTCTGAATTCGTCTATATCACTTACAACCTGGTAAGTTTCAAAAGGATCAAGCTTCTTTCAGAATCAGCCTTCTTCAGAAAGCAAGACGAGAAGAACGTCAAATGTCATACGAGTCATAGCAAAGGGAAGCTCCCTGAAGCGTCGACAACATTGCCAAATACCTTTTATTTCTCAATTTGTAACAATCTCCTCATTCTAAGGGATTTGTTTCTTTGACTGTATCTTGCCAATTCAGGGCACACGAATTAATAAAATCAGGTTTTCAGTCATGTTTCGTCTCGTACATTTTATTTTCATTTGCAAGAATGTCTGATGTCTTTAAGATACTGATTGCATAAATACAGATGTTTTTCTTCTAAAAACACGTGCGTACAGGAAATATACTTACTCCCGGGTGTGTCTAAACTCCTATGATGGAATCCGGTAAGGGATACCTCGGGATTACTTGTGCATTTCTCTGTCTTTTCAGGATTGCAGGTGTTCAAAGCACAACATGGGGCTTGAAAACTTCATCCCAGTAATCTGGAAAACCATTATCTGCTCAGTCTTGGCACCAGAGATGCTTTCTCCCCATCTGTGTTGCCATTTGTTACTTCCTCCTCAGCCAAGTACAAAAGCCAAGGAACCATCTCCCCACAGAGTTTCAGCCTCTATCCGGAAGAGCAATACCTGAAGATCTCACAACAGAGTGAAGAAAGCTTCTACAAACCCCAGTTGGGTCCTTCATTACCAAAGAAAGGTCTATCAGTGACTATATCCCCAAGCAGAGTTCCATATGTCAGATCTACCGATGATCTCATCCCCAGCTGGGATGTTCACTTCAAGCGAATCAACCGGAGATCTTCACAGCAATGGGACCCGGATCCCGGATCGGTATCTTTGCATAATCATAGCATTAGCATCATATTCTCCCCACAGAGCGTAGCATTCCGTCTAACACGGAGCATTACGGTAAAAATCAAACATATTGCATAATCATAAGCCATGTTCTGAATCAGGCACTTGTAAATACTGACAATCCATCAAGGGTATACAGAAAACTTTTCATATTCCCCGGCAGAAAGCCAAGGCATTTGCCTTACACTCATAAATACAAATACACACTCCTTTTGGCACCCGTCCGTGTCATGATTCCCCAGTAAAGTCATCCGAGCTCTCTTTACAAACAGACTCTTATATATTACAGATACTCCTTGACACCCGTCCGTGTCATATCCCCAGTAGAAAGCCAAAGCGTCCTCTTTGCACTCACAGATACATATATCCGTACAGATTCCCTGACACCCGTCCGTGTCACCTGAATATTTTGTAAAGCATATACTTGTTTATAATGTACCTTTTGACACTCGTCCGTGTCACCCTCCCCAGTAAGTTAGACACTTGTCGGTGTTGCTCTCATACTTATTATTCTTGTTTCACTCATACAGATACTCGTTCGTATCTTGTATACATTACTTATACATCCTCAGAATCAACACTCGTCCGTGTTCTTTGCTAACCAGTTGGTATTCGTCCGTATCATCATCTCAGAACATGCGTCAGGCGTTTGTTTCTACCTGATACTCGTCCGTATCATAGTCCTAAGGATGCTCGTCCGCATCTTTAATCCATACACGTGTCAAACACTCATGTCTTCTTGAATTTAGACACTCGTCTGTGTCTACCATTCCCCAGAAGAGTCCTCTGCAGATTCAACACTCGTCCGTGTTCTTTGTTAACCAGTTGATACTCGTCCGTATCATCATCTCTGAACATGCGTCAGGCGTTTGTTTCTACCGATACTCGTCCGTATCATAGTCTTAAGGATGCTCGTCCGCATCTTTAATCTATACACAGTACCCGAACACTTATACCTTTCCTCTCTTGAATGTAGACACTCGTCTGTGTTTACTTTTCCCCAGCGAAGTCCCCAGCAAAACTTGTTAAATTACTTCCCTCTTATCTGACATTCGTCCTATGTCATGATACCCTCAGAGCAGCCGTCCCCTGCTAGGTGATCGTCCTTCACCTTTTGATGATCGTCCTTCATCATTTTATCCGATGTCCGTCCCCATCGTTGATCTTGTTATCCGGCATTCGTCCTATGTCATGATAAACCCCGAGAGCAGTCGTACCCTGCTAGGTGATCGTCCTTAACCTCTTGATGATCGTCCTTCATCATTTTATCCGATGGCCGTCCCCATCGTCGACCTTTCTATCCGGCATTCGTCCTATGTCGTGATAGTATTGGCAACCGTACCTTGCCAGGTGATCGTCCTTCACCTTAGATGATCGTCCCTCATCTTATCCCCAACAGAGCAGCCGTCCCCTACTAGGTGATCGTCCCTCACCTTTGATGACCGTACCTCATCATTTTATTTCATTTACCTTTTATCCCCAGAGAGTCTTATGTCTTTGCTTGATGGTCGTCCCCATCATAATCTCTTATATCCCCAGCATGTCGGCTGTCCCCGTCATCGTTTCATCCCCAGCAGTCGTCCCCTGCTCGACGGTCGTCCTCCGTCGCCCGCACTTTATAATATACTTTATTTTCCTTTACAATCTATATCCCTTTTCTTCTTCATTCTGTGAGCGCAAATTCTGGACTGTCTTTGGTATTCAACCACAAGTTATCTTGTTTGCCTGATAAGCCGTCGCTTACATCCTGCACAGCTAACTCATGTTTGAATAGGGGCAGCTGTAAACACCCCAAATTTGCCCTCACCCATTCACACCATGGCTTGTGACCTTTTCATATGCATAAGTTCAATCATAGCATCTCATACCACATTTTTGATTCACTGCATTGCTCCTAAGTCATCTGCATCTAGGGTTTGTGATCTGAGCAATCCAAGAGCTTTTTGAGCCACTCCAAGGGTCATCAATCACTCCAAAGGGGTCCATGTATGTTCAAGCATCATATTATATCCCCTCAAAGCCAAGAAAGTCAAAGAATCACAAGAACTAAGATGGGCATGGAAGCAGAGTCAGGCTTGACTACACAGATGACCTAGAATTAGGGTTTTGGTTTCAAAGGCCATAAATACAATTTTTTTGGTCATTCTTGTTTCTATTGGTCTCTATATGGTATAAGGATCATGCATATCAATTTTCATGAAGAAATTCCATGGGGAAGTCATCTGATCAAGAGTTGACTTTTTGAGCAAGTCAGTGCAAAATCAGGGCATCTGAGGCCCCCAATGACCCAACCAAAGGGTGTTCTTCATCATTTTGATTATGTATGATCTTTATTTGATCATAGAAGATGTTAGAAGTTCACAAAATTGAAGAATTTCAAGCCATTTGCAAAGTTGACTTTTTGGGAAAATGACTTGTAATGGAAACTTGCCATTTTGGGAAACTTTTTCAACCCTTACTTTTTGATTCAAAAATGCTTCAAATGGGAAAACTTTGGTCATGAAATTTGTAGAATGGATCATTCCCTTTTCAAAAAGTACAAGAACTCATTCTAATTCATTTTGGATCAAAAGTTATGGCTTGTCAAAGTTGGGAAAAATCACATAATTTCAAGTTATGCACCAAAGAGGCAAAGTTGCAAAACCACTTGCCAAGACAAATTGTGCTATCAAATGGACTTCTAAACTTCATACAAACATGAACCAATGTCTAAAAGTCAGATTGCATCAAGAGTTTGCTCATTTTTATGACTTGTGGATCAAGAAACTTCAAAAGGGGCAAAGTGGAACAAAGTTGCAAAACCTCACTCAAACCCTAATCCATGTGCTGGCTGACTTCAGAATTGATCCTAGGGCTCTCCACACTTCTTGCTGCGCAGGACACCCCTCTTGTCCTTGGCTAGCCATGAGCCCATTCCTCTCTTACACAACTTTTGACATTTTGGCAACTTGCCCATACCAATCACCATAGGCCACCAACAACTCTCTGACCTATCATCACTTGATACATGGACCAAAAGCAGCTCAACACACCACACACTCAAGCCTGAATCAGATCATAAGCCATAGTTCCAAGTTTATGCCTCATATGCATTTTCATTCGAAACACATTCCACAAGCATCAAACATTCAAACAAACTTCACAAAACATCTCAGCACACTCCCCTGATCATTTCCCTGCCCTCATTCATCCCTGAAACCTCCTCAATCAGAAACATGATCCTCACCCCTCACTGAACAGAACTTCTGCAAACTCACAAACCAACCATTATAAACTCCAACCAAGCTTCATAACTTCATCAGGGGGACCATTGGGATCATTTTGAGGCAAAGAGGCAAGCAAAAAGTCCCTGTTTCGAAAGCTCAATCTCAGGTATCACCAAGAACAATTTTTCCAGAACTTGTATTTTTTGTTATAGAGTTGTTTTCCATGCTTCACTGATCATGCTTCTCTTTTTATTTTCGAAAATAGTTGAGAAATGAACATGTTATGACTCTCTGAAACTTTGTCCAGTTTTCTTTTGTTCCTTCGATTCTCCATGTATGCTTGTTATAAATCATGTTTGGATGATGGTTTGAGTTCGTTTTGAGTGGGGGATCATTTCTGGATAGTTAATTTGGGGTGGGGTGGCTTGTAGAGAGAGTTGGGGATTTGGTCTCGCCGGAGAAGATGACCGGAACACTGTTCCGGTCATCTGAAAGTGATTAGGGCACTGGATTAGGGTTTAATCATAATTAGGCCAGTTTGAATGTGGGTCGTCCATTCGCGCGCCAAGTCAATTCCCTCCCCCCTGACTTTGAATCTGGACCTTAGGATTAGCTGACTTTCTCATTTTTTCATTTTAAATTCATTTTATTTTCATTTGTTTCATATTTAATTTATACGAATTTTTAAAAATAGCAGAACACTTTAAAAAATTCTGAAATTTTTTGTCAAAGGTTTAATTAATTTTCAGAACACAAAAATATTTTTATTTTTATTTTTTGCATTAAAATTTATTTTTAAATCATTTAAAAGTTTATTTTTAATTAATTAATGAAAATTAATTAATTAAAAATACTTTTAGGTATTTAAAAAATCACAAAAAAATTCATGTAACCTTTAAAAACATTTAGAAACATTGTCCAACTCTCAAACCAAATTTATTTTTTGTTCTTGATGCCTTTTGATCATTTTCAATGGAATTAAATTCATTTTGAGGTAATATTTTGGTTCAAACTTTGAAAATTCATTTCTGCCTAACCATTGAGAGTTGGACAATGATTCTTTTTGCATTGCATCTTGCATAACATGTAGTTTGTAGGATAAAATTGGCATGAATTGATCTTGCATTTTCAATTTGTTTTGCATTTTTCTTGACAAGGTACCTTAAAACCCTAGCAATCTTAGAAAATTCATAACTTTCAATAAGTTAAGAGTTGGATCCCCTCCTTTGGGCAGTGAGTTTGTGTAGGTTTAGGGTCCCTTTGATTGCATTTTCAAATTTTTATCATGTCATTTGCTTCTGGTTTTGGATTTTTGCTTTGCATGTTGCATATAACCCTAATTTGTGCCTTCCTTTGCATCCATCTTCCATTTGCTTGCATACCATGACTTTCCATGACATTTTGTGCATTCATTTGATGCATAATACATCTCAAGACATATTAGAATCATGTTTGATCATTGCATCTCACATTTGCCATGTTATATGTCTTTTGCATTCCATAACTTTTCATGTACATCCATGGTTCCAAGCATGCTTCTCTTGCATCCATATGTTTGCATAATCATTCTCATGCCTTGCCTCATGTTTGCATCATCTCTTAGCATCATTAACATCATACTCATGCTTCTGGTTTTGGTTTGCATCATCACATTTCATCTCATTTTGCATTCCATTTCATTTCTTTTGCTAACTTTTCAGGTGGTAAGTTGTTTTGAGAAGTGGATTTGCCTTCACTTCTCATAATCTCTTCTCATCTCTCTTGCATCATTGCTGCATTTTTGTATGTGTATTGGTTTGAGCTTGCTCATTCTTGTTCATCTTACTTTCTTTCTTCAAGCAACTTGTCTTCTTAAGTGAAGCAAGTTGTTTTGCTTCTTCTTGATCCTTTCATCTCGCTCCTCCTTGGTGGCCTTTGAATATTTCTTCCTTAAGCCTCACAAACCCTAGGACTCCCAAGCATGATAATAATTAGGGTTTGATTAGTCCCCCATTTAGCTTTTACCTTTGTGTCATCTTTGAGTCTCCTCTTCTCACCTCATAATCAAGGACTAAACCCTAAAGGTTTTAAGGCTTTGTGATTAAGCTTATGCCTGCATCCTTCTATTAGGATGGAGTGTATAACTTTAATCCTAAGTGTTAAACCCTTAATGTGTTTAAATCCTTTAATCAATTCACTTAATAATCATCAAGACATCAAGCTTGTAACTTGGGCCTTGCATTAGGGTTCTAATTCTTCCTTAATTGGTTAAGAAGGACTAACCCTAGTGTTAATGGACAAGTCCCCCTCAAGTTGTCTTACAAATCATAAAAATCACTTCTTCATCATATCATTAACTAAAATCCACTTAATAAAGGTTTTGTTTTGTCATGAGGTTAATCCCTAATCATGGATTAAGTTGAGGAGTTTTCCTCAGCTTAAACATTCTCATCTATTATCCTTCTATTAGGATGGTGTAATGAGTCTGTTTAATCCCTGATTATGGCTTAATCTCATTACTCAACACTAAACAAAAACAACAAAAAACATCTAAGTAATCACAAGTAGATTAATGATCTTAATCCTACATCAGGGTGATTAAGTGTGAGATGCTGACTTCACACTTAAGGTATCCTCATTACCCCTAATCAGAGGGAAGATGTGATGAGTTTACTAACCCATTGGTTTAGGCTTAAGCTCATTAACTTATGACAAACTTTCAAAAGCAATAAAAGACTGAAAATACAAAAAAAACAAACAATAATCGTCTCCTCCGGGATTCTTTTCTCACCTCATCCACTCACAAACGAGAACTTGCTTCTTCCGTCTAATGCAAGACAGTTTGCACCTGAGCCAGACAGGTCATACACTTGAGCATAGACAAGTAAGCAGTTCACAAGTCAATTCATCTTTCAGTCTCTTTGGGTCGAACTACGGTGTTCTGACTTCCTCATTGCACGAGAGGATACGTAGGCATAACTTAACAGTTATCGAACAAAAGTCTCTGTATATTCCCCCTCCTTCCAATATTATTCTTTTAGCCTCATTATCATGAGCATTTCACTCTTTCCTTACACTGACACTTCACTTATACATCTCGCATTTCTTTACACTGACACTTGCATTCTTTCCAGCTTTGATACACAAATAGCACTGACACTACCCCTTTAAAACACAAGTCTTTTAAGCGTGGATCCCGTCGAGTACGGCGGACAATCTGGGTGCTAATACCTTCCCAGGTTGTAACCAACCCCCTTTCTCAGTCTCTCTGGTTCGCAACCATCTTATCCATATCTTTTTCTAGGTCTATGCAGCATTACCTTTCCTTCGGGATAAAAATGCCTAGCTGGCGACTCTTTCCTTTCTGAGTTCACCCTTGTGTGTTCTCATTCCTCTTTTCGCCGACCGTTCGCGTCTGTACCCCTTCTGACCCTTGAGGTGTCATTTGGTGGGAGCGACAGTCTCCAGCCAGGCATTTTTATCCCGAATGAATGGGAAAGGTAATGTTGCACAAACCTAAGAGAAAAGGAAAGGACAAGGTCCTGCGAACCAAAGATTTGGGTTCGGGAGTCGGTTACGACATGGGAGGTTATTTGTATCCAGATCGTCTGCCGTACCCGACGGGATCCACGCTTGTTTGTCTGTTTCAAAGGGTGAGAAATAAGATGTTGCTGAACAAAACCTCTAACGGGAACTGGAATGAGAAAAGGAACTGGAAAAGGATCGAAAACAAGGAGGAAAATGTAGGGAAATAAAGAGTGTGCTCGAACGGGCCCTACCCCGCTGCCTACGTATCTCATGGGAAATGAGAATCAGAGTCGATGTAGTTCGCCTAACTAAGGCAGGAACTCTGCTTGTGTTTTTTATGAGAATGAACTACTTATTCTTATGCTCAGGTGTTGTAGACTCGTCTAGTATGAGTGTGTAACCGTCCTGCAAATGAGACAAGTCAAAGCAAGTTCCCGTTGAGAGTGAGTGAGATTAGAGAAGAAATCCTGAAGTAAAAGACGAGTGTTTTTTGTTTATTGTCTTTTAAAGAAGTATTTTCTGAGATTGTTGTTTGTGAAACATTCTCATACTAAGACTTGTTCACCGTGATAGATGCCTTACACCTCGCCATGAAATAGGACATGTATAAGTAAACAACGGCAAAGTCTCATGGCGTACGAGAAGATCAACCTTTATTAGGTGTTTTTTACTTTTCTTTGAGATGAAAAAGAAAGAAAAGCGAACCAAAGGTAAAAGTCTAAGGGGAGACTAATAATCCTAAGTGTTGTCATTCATGGATGAACCTAGGTTAGTGCGGTTTTCTAATCCTAATGAGGAAAAGGAAAATAAAAGGACTTAGAAATCAACTTACTTCCTAAGGAAGCTAAGTTGTCTCTAAGGGGATTTAGCATGAAGTTATACAAACTAAGCACACAATGCTAAAGCAAACACACTTTGAAAGCATAAAGAATTTAAAAGGAAGAAGTTGTGAATAAACTTACCTCCACCTCCCTACAAAACAAAAGTTAGTAGGATAAAGCAAAAATGATAATAGGAATGCAAGTAAACAAGTACCAAACATATCCTAATGAATATAGGACTTAATCTAGACTCAATCCTAAGGGCACTAAAACTAGGCCAAGCCAAAACCCAGCAGCTACTACAGCTCCTATGGCATAAACATCTACTAAATGCAATGCAAAATACAAACAACCTATTACAACTACCAAACAACATGCAAAATAGGTGTGAAATATCAAAATAGAATGAATGCAACATGTTTTTACAGCTCCTGTTTCAAAATGCAGCTATAAAAACAAGGCAAATTTCCATTATTTTTAAATGCACAAAACATTAATTTTAATGCACTCATGGAATGCAAAGATCATGACAAATTAATGCAACAACATGCAATGGATTATTAACAATGAAATGCAACATCATCAAGCAATCAAAGAATCAAAGAATGCCTTACGGCGAGATGAAGATAAATAAATTAAATCAAGAAACGGTTTTGGATCCACCAACCTACAAAGTGGAGGCTTGCTTTGGTGATTGTTGCGAGTTAATCGATGCACAAACGAAGAGAATACCGGAGATTCCAAGCTTTGATCCGCGAGAATGCAAAATAAATGCAATTGATCTGAAATGCTTCTGAATGGTGAAATAAACACCGTAACCGTGCTGAATCCTTCAATTATCCGCTGAATCGGTGAAGAAGATGAAGGCTAAGCTTTCGACCTTTCGAGTTTTGATGTGAAAGCTTGAAAGATCTTGGTGATGAAGCTTTGGTTAGTTTTGGAAAAATGGAGAGAAAAAGTAAGAGAAAGAATTGAGAGAAAAAAATGAGATTATGAAGTGAAATTTGTGAAATGAGGTTGAAGTTGTGAGGTTTGGAGTAAAAATGATTTATATAGAAGCTAGGTTTGGAGTGAGCTTTGGGTTAGGAATTAGCTTGGGCATTAGGTTAGCGTTATGAGATTAGGAGCTAGCTTAAGAGTTAGTTAGAGTTGGTTAGGGTTTCTAGAATATTCCTTGGAATATTCCATAGGAAAGTGGTAGAAGGGTCTAGAACTTGGTGGAAAGTGCTAGAACTTGGTAGAAACACAAAACAAAGTGGAAAGTGGAAAGGGGGGGAAGCACCAACTGATTTTTAAACATTTTTCAAAATTTCGCATGTGTTAACCGATTAACGGATAAAAAATTTGAATTCTTGCAGAAGTTCTAACACGCGCCCTGATTCTTCGCTTGCTCTGTAGTACGAGCCTCATACAGATCCTCTTTAATATGATGAGGAAAAGGAAAGACCTAACCTCGCCCTCTGTTCTGCATCAATCTTTATTTGTGATTATATTTATATATTTAGGGTGTATAGTTCAGTTGGTGTAGCATTGGGCTTTTAACCAAATGGTCGCGGGTTCAAGTCCTGTTATACTCAAACAAACCGACCTTACATTATACTTATGAATTACTAAGGTTGTGTAGTAATGTATCTTATATATATATATATATATATATATATATATATATATATATATATATATATATATATATATATATATATATATATATATATATATATATATATATAACCATGTAATCCAACGGTTAACTAGTTCTTTGAAGAGTTAGACGCCTTCCAAATTTGTTGTCTTCTCTTGACATCTTTCGTTAGATATGGTGGCCACTAAACTTAATATGAGTATGTGTGGCATAATTCACGTAGATAGTGGGGTGGTTT
Organism: Lathyrus aphaca; assembly: GCA_963966055.1. Lineage (NCBI taxonomy): Eukaryota > Viridiplantae > Streptophyta > Magnoliopsida > Fabales > Fabaceae > Lathyrus > Lathyrus aphaca. The sequence continues at coordinate 35,786,867 of OZ014523.1, forward strand.
ATGTTATGTGTCAAGGGAAGATCAAGTAAGTGGATCATTTGTTCGTTCAGGGCAACAATGTGTTGTTGGTTTAGTATAGGATTATTAAGTAAGTGGAAAGGCCTTTATATTTATCACCATCTATTATTTTAGTTTTTGAGGTGTTTCAGGGGTTAGGTAGAGATAAAAGGGAGTTGTTAGACATAGTCGTGTTTTGGCATACAATGGTCATGACTATTTGGAGTATGCGTGATAAAATTATTATTTTAAGAGATAGAATAATGGTTAATTATTGGGTGACCTTTGCAATTAGTATATCTTGAAAGTGCATTCGCACTTGTATTCCTAGACTAACCCACACTCTTCGAGATGGGGAGCATGACCCACTCTTGAACTTTGGCAATTAGTGGTGTGTCTATATGGTTATGTGGTGCGTTCCTCGTCTCCCGTTAATCAATATTTTCGGGTAGCTTACTGGATTTTTTTTTGTGTTTCAATTTTTTGGTCTTTGGTTTGTTGTATTTTCTATTGGTTTTTTCTTTGTCCTTTGAGGTTTTTCAATTATTTAGCCAGGGTGTTTTGTAGTTTTTTTTAAGTCTCTTTGTTTTTTTTATTGGATATTCATATACTACTTATTTTGTTCAGTAACAAGAAATGGATGCAGTTGAAAAATTGATGATCTCAAACAGTGCCTCCAATCTCCTTTACGGTGGTGCGGGGTAGATTTGTTTGATTAGCACTTCAACATCCAAGTCAGTCAAGAACTTAAGATTCAAGGTGTAATGAAAATGAAAATCAGAGATTGTACTTTGCTTTTAGCGTGTGAACTGATTTTATACTTTAGATCAAGTGGAGTGGGTTTGAGATGAATTTGACATTGATCATTTATATTTTTGATCGATCCAGAACATCATTAAAATAATCATTTACATAGATAAAAAGGACACAATAGAATATAGTTATATACTTTGGATCAAGTGGAGTGGGTTTGACATGAATTTGACATTGATCATTTGTGTCTTTGATCGATCCAGAACATCATTAAAATAATCATTTACATAGATAAAAAGGACACAATAGAATATAATTATTTTTTTAATCTCTAAAATATTTTTAATATATAAGGACATTTTCAAGGATACATTATATACACATTTAAATATATTCTTAGTCAAATATAATTATTTTCTATTTTAACATCTAAAATATTTTTTTTGTTTATTTATTGTTAATCCATTTAATATTTGGTCCTTCAAATTTGGTTTTAGTTTTTATAAAAATATAAATTATATTTGATTAATATGATATATAGAATATTTAATTTTAGTTATTGCAAATAAAAACAAAAATGCTTGTTACATATAGGGTTGTTTTCGGTCGGTTTGGATAGTTACTATCCCGATAACTAGATTGAAATAGTAATCAGGTAATACGGGATTAGACCGAAATAGTGATGGGCTGTTTTTTTTTATCGAAATCAGAACGATATTTCAAATATCCGACAAAAATATATATCCAATATAATATCTATTTTTGATATCGGATAAATAAAATATCCATTCTCAAACCGAATAGCATTTCAGTCGATCTATTGGTCTGATTCTATTTAAGTGGTTCCCGAATAGATCTCGGGTAAAACAATCCAAAACAGTTGTAGTTACATATAATAATTTCGTAATTAACAAATTTTATAATAACCCAAAAATAAAGTATTGATGACCAAAAACAAAATATAATACATTTTCCAGGATTTAATATATATATATATATATATATATATATATATATATATATATATATATATATATATATATATATATATATATATATATATAATCATTCAATAAAATCTAATGTAAAGGCTACAATAAAAAAAATTATTCTAACTCTAATTATTAAGATTGATTCATTAACATTTCAGTGAACTAATTTTTGGTTTAATTGTAATTTTGGTCCTCATATTTTTATTTTTTGTTTTGGTCTCGTTATTTTAAAATCTAAAATTTTGGTCCTCATGTTTTTAATTATTTTTATTTTTGATACCCTATTTTTAAAATTCAGAATATTTGTCCCTCTATTTCATTTTAGTTTTACTTTTAGTCTTCCAATTTTAAGTTTGTTTTGAATTTGAGAAAAGGAATCAAAAGTAAAAAAAAATTAAAATTAAAATAAGGTACTAAAATTTTAAATTTTAAAATTGAGGATTAAGATTGAGGAATCAAAATTCAATAAAAAAAAAAGACAACAATTCCGAATTTTAAAATAAGAAAAAAAAAATGAAAGGAGAAGGACCAAAATTACGATTAAATCCTAAATTTTATAAAATTGATTTCATATTTAATCGCCCTTTCCAAATGCTCATTAAAACTGTTGGTGTCTGTCGGTGGTGGTTGATCAATTGAACTAAATTAAACTATGCTATGATTTTGTTCGATTTTTAATATTCACTTCAATAATGAAAATTACTATCATTTTGAATCGTTTTTAAAAAAAAATTATACCTATATATGAATTATGTTATATTAGAATAATTAAATATTAACTTTTTATTATATTCTTAAAATTTTATTATTATCTATTTTTTATTATGTAAATTTATCTATCTTATATTATTAATGAAAAATAATTTTATAAACCTATTTATAAATTTTCATTTTCTTACCATAATCATTATTTTTTTAAATATATTAAAATGATTTATAATTAAAAAAATGAGACAGTGTTACTAAAACGGTTTGAATTCAATTCAAAATCAATTTATAATCAATATGTATTTCAAAATCAGTTTGTATTTATAAATCAATTTTATTTTTATTAATTTTTTAAATCACTTTATCTAATAAAGAAATTTTTTATTTTCATTGAATAAACACTCTTATTTTCTTAAAATTTCAAGATATTTTTTTATTTTTAATAAAAAATACTTTTATTTTCATAAAGAAAAAAAATTCAGAAAAAAAAAGATTTTTTTTTAGCAAAAAAATATACTTTTTTTATTTACAAGAAAAAAAAATTTTATTAGAAAAAATGATTGTTTATTTTCAAAAATAAAATAAATTATATTTTTTCTTTTTAAATTTTCTGATAAAAAAACTTTTAAATTATTTTTTAATCTATTTTGGAAAAAGAACATTCCCAACTTTTATTTTCTAGAAAACTGTATTTTTTTTAAATATAATATAGTTTTAAAAAAATTAAATCAATAATTTTATTATTTTTAAATTTAAGGTTGAATATCTTTTTTTTCTCTAACTATTAATTAATCTTTTCATTAAACTTTTTTTTTTCATTAAATTTTTTAAAAAAATTCATATAAAATTAAATTTATATAAATTTTAAAATTATAATTTGTGATTCAAATGGCTGGCCGATTTCTTCACCCCACAAAATTTATTAAACTTTATTTGTCTTTGATATATATACAATCAAAATAAGCATCACCCATATAGAATGTAGGACTTTGAAACTACTACAACTACAAACCTTCACTTGTGACTATAGAATGTAGGACTTTGAAACCTACTACAAACCTTCACTTGTGACTATTGCTATTCAGCCATGCATGTATCTCATGAAGGTTTCCGTCAAAAACACTAATATTGTACATAACTGCCATGGCCACCCAACAAACGTGGCAAACAGGCTTGCGGCCCCTTGGTATGTCAGGTAAAGAGATGTTGCAATTCGGTAGAGTGGTTAATGAATGTGATTTAGTTTATTAACCATTTAATTGATTTAAGTCAAATGACAAACATATTAAAAAATTTCAAGATTATTTTTTGAAGATCCTTCACTGTTTGTTAGAAGTGTAACTATAAAACCTGTCTCTTTTCTTTTGGTTATCTGGCACGCCATGGTTATCCGATGCAAGAAACTGAATCCAATCGATAAAAATCAACCCGGTTTATCTATTTTGTAAGTGAATCCAGTTTGAAATTCAATTCGTTTTGATTAGTAACTACAAGAACTCAAGTAACGTCATTATCTTCACATGGTAAACTTAGTTTACTACAACTTTAAAATGATCATGTCTCTAGATAACAACACTGTATCATACAAAATCGAAACAATACAGTGAGAATCCTCAAAAGTGTCAAATTACATGATATATTTGTTATTATATACTCTCTCATAAGGAAAACATCTTTCTGTGCAAGTGCTCTCCAGCTGAAGCTACTTCTCCATGAATATGATGATGATCATGATCATGGAATATGAGGGTCAACAATCCTACTAAACACAGTACTGAACCGACAAGAAGTTTGTCGTACCGCTCCACCCAATGAAACTTCAGCTGACTGGCCCCGTAAAATGACAATGCTACGAGTGAAGTCATCACAGAGATTGTGCTGTAAATGCAATGTGTTAAAGCTTAGTAAACAGTGGCAAATCCTCAAACAAAAACATCCACATATACTTATTTGGCATCTAGGGCCTGTTTGGATAAATAATCGATTATCTATTAAGTGATTATGCATCAACTATTTCTATAACAAAAGATCAAATCTAGTCAAGTGATTTTCATATAAAATATTAATTGTTTTCGTAAGCTATTTCGGAGCGCTTAGAAAAATAAACTGGAAACAACCGATGGACATGTCATAAATTGGTTACATAAGCTCTTCCAAACAGTCTTGCAAGTGATTATACCAGTAGATAAGTTGAGAAAAGGCGATCCAAACAGACCTCTAAAACCAAACTAGGATCAACAGAGTAAAAGAAAGAATTTCAGGCATCAAAGCATCTTTGGTACAAAAACAGCAAAAATAGTAAAGGTATCTAGTTGGACTGCAATTCATCTCTTTTCATCTAGGCTAGTTGAATTGCGTATTCTTGTCCTAATGGTCAAGACACATTTTATGATCCTGACTATGGTTTTAAATTGCGGTCCACATCCGCAATTACAGCTGCAATATTGCTGATGTGATAGCCTTTGCAACAACACCGCATTGCAATTATAAATTTACAATGTGATCTTAAATCACGTGTGCGGGCATCAGAAGATTTAGGCCATTTCATTCAAACTTATCTCAAAAAAGTTAGAATTTTGGAACCCTTTATCTCAATGTTCATATATAATGAAAAATCTTACTTTTAACCGTCTCTAAACTATGTTTTTTAAGCACCTCAATCGTTATTAAGGAGTACATGTACACTTAGACTATGCTATTGCTAAGATGGATATATCCTATATAGTGTGGTGGTGCAGTAATACCAGTCTATATAGTTTGTGAAAACTTATTACTATTTCATGCCACAGCAGCTAAAATGTGTCTTGCAAAGATAGCAGTCGCAACTCCATCCGCAACCGCAACTTAAAACCATGATCTTGACACGAGTCATTTCTAAAGGGTCTTAATTTCAGTGTTGCCAATCGAAGCACCAAAAAATGGGATTTAAAATATTGTCAATGTGTAATGCAGTTGACTTATACCTGAATAGAAGCACTATGATGGCAAGCACCATCATGGAAGATGAATTTCCAACAGCAAGAAATACTGGAAGTGTTGTAGCACAAGGAGACAATGCAGGAACAAGAATAAGCCCGGCTACTGCCATTTTCTCCATGGGTTGGTTGTGCGAATGACTATGGCCGCCTTTTCCCATAACAAACAACAGAATATACATACCACCGAGAAATACAAGCAAAAGTGATGCAAGCTTATGCACTGTTTCTTCTCCGGCAATGGTGTTTGCCATGGTAATTGCTGTTATACCAAGCAGTGAAGTGGATATTACATGCAAAATAGCTCCAAATGCAGCTGCATGAAAAGAAAAGAAAAGAAAAAAGTTAAAAATTGCTTTGCTGAGAAAAGCCATGAAGAACCTTCTTAAGATATCTTTTGAGGCTTGAAATGTCGAGGCAACATTGATGTAACTGGTTGTCTCTAAGTTATAAAAAATGAGCGGTGGGCCATTTCAATTTATACATAACTACTCAAGTACTTGCACCACACTTCACTCTTCTACATTTTGCCACAAAAGAGAAGCTTCTGACAATTACTTCCTCCGTTCCTTTTTAGCCATCGTTATACGTTTATTTACATATATCAAGAAAACTAGTAACTTGTTTTTGGTAGATTTATTTGTCTTTATCTTATAATAATACCCTTAACCATTAATTATGTAATTCTTCTAACTATTTCTCTCTCTGCAATAAGTAACTTTTAAGGATATTATTAACAAGAAAAAATCAATGTTGCATTGAAACTTTAAAAATGACACACAAATAAGAACAAAAGTTTTAGACAAAAGCAACAAGTGAAAAGGAACTAAGGAGGTAATAAAAACTCTAATGCAAAAACAGCAGACATAAGTATATGTTTGGATTCATATTGCAAATGTTATTTTAGAGAAACTCTACAGATACTTCAGGTTCAAATATACGTTTAAAGATTTTCAACAAAATTCCAAACATACATAATCTTCTAAAGTTGTATCTATCCAGAAAATTCATACTCATTATTCAGCAATGTAACCTGAGCCGTCCTAAGTTTTTTGAGACCTTGTGTAGGTTAGCCATGATTCAATCATGATAAAATTATCAGAGGTCCTATTTAACCACAGTTTAACAATAACAAATTTTTTATTAGACTCTATTTAACTACGGTTTAACCGTAACAAATTCTGGACCATGTGTTGTAGCCCTCCTTGCACGCCGTCTAAGACGGCCTTAAATGTAACCAAGAGTGACAAATGTTTTACCTCAATAATGTGCCAAAACACAATAAATGGTTCCATGTTACCTCAAATGTTTTTACATATTAAAAACAACAATTTCATCTCAACAATTTTTATGGCAGAACTTTTAGAAACAACCTACGGGCATGTCTATAAACTGTTTGCAGCTTATTTCCAAAAGCTCTTCATGATACCTTATGAAATCAGCATATAACTTACTGTTACCTTTTTCATGAAAATAGCTTCTACATAAGCACTTATCCAGATAAATGCTTTAGTTATAAACCAAATCTTACGCATAGAACTAATTCCCCTCTACTCTCTTCGATCTCACATCCTTGAATAATCAACATCCATAAACCAAAAACTTGAAGAATTTTCAATTATAATAACATTCCTTTCAACAAAAAAAGAAAGCAAAAAGCAGAGAAATAAAACTTGCATCGTAAAACTAATCAATAACCAAGAAAACAAATAATCAAACAATAGATCTGAAAGAGAAGAACAAAAGAAGCACATACTAACAAAGAGGGTTCTAGATAGGGTCCATTTCTGAGCACGACCCACAATGGAAAACGGAAGCCAGTGTGTTGGAATGAACGAATGGAGAATCGATACGGTTGCGATACCTCCGATTGTGGACAGATCTTCGGCGGTGAAACTATTCATTGTTGATTAGTATCCGAAAGAAAAAATTGAAACTTTATGAGTAGGATCTACGAAAGAGGAAACTTGATTGTAAATTCTTATAGAGGATTCAAAAGGGTTGCTACATTACCGAAATTTTGGAAGAATAATCTAGTGTTGAAGACGAGGGTGAGAGATAAATCTCATTAAAATGAAGAAAGTGGGAGAAGAAATAAATTTACATATATTAATGTCAAACTTGCTCTAAATTATGTTTTTTTTTTATTAATTTTGATTTTAATTTAAATTATCTCGCAAGTAATCTAAAATTTCATCTATTTTATATTTTTTTATCGAAGTAAACATGATATTGTTTTTCAAATACACAATATCTTTATAAATCCATCTTCATCTTGTAATTATGAACACTCTTTATTAAAGTTTTCTTATGAAGTTTTATCATCTCACTCACAGAGATGTCTCATAAGTATATATTAGAGTTTGATTGCATCGTTATTAGATATAAGTGATACATCGGCTTTTACAACAGTATTTTTTATAGTTTGTAGAAGTTACTTGTCGTTCTCCTTACCCCCATAAGAATCAATACATTCTTGCTAACCTTTATAATGTCTTTATCTCCGTAAAAATTATAGAAGAAATCATTTGCATGTATAGTACCTAGTGAAATCAAGTTCTTCTTTAATTTTGGAATATAATTGACATCGTTCAATGTTTGCACGACATCATCGTCCATATAAATTTTAATTTGTCTCAGTTGAGTGATAGTACACGTTTTATCGTCACCCAGATAAACAAATGCAAAATTACCTAACTTGAATGTAGTGAATCATTTTGGATGTGTCATCATGTGATAAGAACAAGCAAAGTCAAGAATTCACGCATATATACATTGCTCAATGAAACACACAATATATCTTCCAATGCCATAATCAACGGTTTGAACCACATTCGATAAAATCGAATAAACTTGCAAGAGCCACTAATCTTGATACCCATGTTCTATGGAGATCACTCATTATGTATGTAACAATACTTGGTGAGTCAATGGGTTGTGTACTAGGACAACACGATGAGACTGGCAGAAAGAAGCATGTCATTTTGTTCTAGATTGGACCAACGACTAGGTATGCCCCAACCCTTTCTGGCCCATGAAATGACCCAATAACTCATTATCCAAGGGACCCATAGCGATGGTGGTCGTCCCTCCCTCATCGTCCATGGCCTCTGCTCGACAACGGCAAGGACCGCCCAGAATCGAATAGGACAGCTCTTGCTTAGGGGCCTCGTGCCCGACACAACCTCTCCCGACCATAATGCTCGTCCTCGCTCCATCCTGACAGTTACCTATTTTTGGGGGATCCGCGATCCATGCCCAAAAATAGGGACCGTTGGCCACGCGCTGGGGGCTCTCTATATAAACCCTCTCATTTGAGAGGGCCAGATATTAAATATTCTCTCCTCAAACACTTTACTCGTACTTTCCAGCTCTTGTGCCTGTTCTGACTTTGGCATCGGAGTACCTTGCAGGTACACCCCCTTCTCGTCTTCATCATCTCATGAGCAGACTCGAAGATTCACGTCAGCATTCGTTGAAGGTCTGATCACCAGGTAAGATCAGTGGCGTTGTCTGTGGGAACGTCGTCTCTCCGTCTTTTCACCCTTCGTTCGTAAAGACAAAACATCACTCTCAATTTCATTCTTGATGGCTCACCAAGAGGATTCTGTTGTAACTCGTGCTCTCTCCAGTGTCCCCGTTAAGCAACGGGACGGTGACTTGAACAACCCTCCCCTCGGGGAGTCGAATCGCTCTAAGGATGGACGAACATCATCCCCATCCCATCAGCCAGATATCACGCCCACTGATATCCCTTTAATCCTCATTCTGGAGGGGACAAACCAAACACTGACAGCATTGGTCGAAGTGACCAACACCATCAACCTTCTGCTCATACGCTAGAGCGAAAGATTGGGCGTTCTTGAGAAATCAAGAAGCTCCAAGTCACCTACCCCGGCGAAAAAGCATCGTCGGTCCCGTAGTAGGTCGCCCAGGCAGAGAAAAGATCAAAAACCAGAAGTTTTGGTTCTATCAAGAAGAGGATTTGTTCGTCTCCCAGACGTAACAAGTCCCCTCAAACGAAAAAAAACACGGAGGAACCTCCAGCCTGGGGCACAACCATCCCTCGAGGATAATAGGAATTGATCAAGATCTCCTCCCCGCAGACATCGTGGTGATCGCTCTCGTTTGGCTACCCCATTTTCCAGCGACGAGGATGAGCCTCGCGGCCCCCTCTCCGAAGAAATCATGTCTACGAGACTCCCAAATGGACTTGAAAAACCCCCACCTTTGGGGACCTATGATGGCACGACCGATCTGGACGAGCACATTGAAAACATCGACGCTTTGTTGGATTATCAAGGTGTCCGGGGAGCTATCAAATGTCGTCTTTTCCCCACGACTTTGAGAAAGGGGTCATGGCCTGGTACAACAGCCTTCCAAACGAGTCAGTCACCTCGTGGAGGCAGCTGGGTAGCTGTCAAGAATATCCTTAAGTACTTGAAAAGGACTAAGGATACATTCTTGATATATGGAGGTCAGGAAGAGCTCGCGGTAATTGATTACACCGATGCTAGCTTCCAGATAGATAAGGATGAATTCAGATCGCAATTTGCTTATGTGTTTTACCTAAATGGTGGCACTGTGAGTTGGAAGAGTTCAAAGCAAGAGACAATTGTTGATTCTACAACTGAGGCCGAGTATATTGTTGCCTCAAATGCAGCAAAGAAAGTTGTTTGGATCAAGAATTTCATTAGTGAACTTGGCATAATCCTTAGCATTATGGATCCCATTGATCTCTATTGCGGTAACAATGGTGCCATCACACAAGCTATGGAGCCCAGATCTCCCCAATGATCTAAACACATACTTAGGTGTTATCATCTCATCCGAGAGATAATAGATCGTGGAGATGTGAAAATGTGCAGAGTACCTACACTTGACAACAATGCTGACCCACTAACAAAACCTCTTGTGCAGCAGAAGCATGATGGTCATACTAGATCTATGGGTATTAGGGGTATATCTGATTGGCTCTAGTGCTAGTGGGAGATTGTTGGTGTAAGACCTAGAGGCCAATACTTTTGGTACTTGTATCGAATTATTTATTAATAATAAAATACATTTCTTTATTATGTTTGTTTTTCCAAAATGATAAAGTCCCTAAAATAGCTAGTTTGTTTAATGAAATATTAAGTGTGATTTAATCATGAGATTCCATTAAACATGAGGACACTATTCTTAAAGCATCCATAGTCGAGCTTTAATGTGAAATGGGATAGCCTTAAAGCGTTAAGAATATTATGTAGATAGACTGATGATCACATCTCATGGATCATGGATAAGGAGTTATCAAGTCTTGACATAGGTATGAATATTAGGAGTAACATTTATACTGGATTGACCCACTTTGAGAGTACTACATATAATGTTATGCAAAGTGTCATAAGTTACTCTCACGGTGATAGTGGTGTATACCACCCTTCGACCTGAAACTACTATGGACCCTAGATGTAGAGTCAAGTACTTTATTGATGATCAAATATTGTTCGTAACTGGATGATCATAAAGACAATTGATGGGTACTTCACAAAGCATGTTGAGGGACATGAGTAGCCTAGATAGAATTTGCGCATCCTGCATAACAGGATAAATGTCTAAAGGCCCAATATTGAACTGGAAAAGGATGACATGATAAATGTTTTGTGTTCAATATAAACATAAGGGCAAAAGGATAATTGTACACATAAATGCTATCACAAAAGGTTTTGTCAGATCACATGACAATTTTGTGATTTTGGTAGCAGTGATGTGTTACTAGATACCGCTCACTATTTATTATGTTAAATACATGATTTAATATAATTGTCAACATCGCAAAATCCTACAGGATCACACACATAAGGACAATTAGAGAATGAATAGAATAAATAAGGTACACCGTAAGGTACGATGCACTAGAATGGAATACGAAATATAGTAAGGTACCATGTGCTTACTTAAATATGATATAATAATAGTTATTATTAATTTTATAATAGTTATAAAATATAATAATAATAATAATAATAATAATAATAAAATTATGTTTATTATAATAATATTATTATTGTTGAGTTTGGCTTTTAGCTTGAAGCTCACACAAGTAGTTCTATAAATAGAACCCTTGTGCAGAAGCTCAAGTGTTGTTGTTTTTTAAACTCTGGCTATATTCTATTTTTCCTCTCTTTCACTCTAAAACCTTCAATCTAATCAGCTAGCATTGTGACTGAAGGAAGTTGTTCGTGTGGACTGAGTAGAGGCGATGTTCGTCGTACAACGCTCGTGATCAAATCGGAATCAAAGGTTTCAAGCGCCACAAGAGGTAAATATTCTATCACACATCATGACCTTTCGTAGGGATCTCTAAGGAATTTTTTTTCCACTGCATTTATATCGCTAATTTCCCTTCACTTATCACCATCAAAGACTGGTGGTTTGATATTTTAGTGGTCTTTCTCATTGTTAGCATCAACAGGAGCGACAACCATGGTTTCTCACACAAATATTGGATCGATACTAAACACAATTAAGTGTTGATAAAACTTTTTATCACAATCAGAATCGAAGCTATGATGCCAATTGAATGTGTGAAAAACACAAGAAGGGGTTGAATTAGGTTTTCAATAACAAAAGTTGTTTACTAACTCAAAAACCAACACTTAAGAGATTGAACAATGAGAGAGACACAATAATTTTTATCCTGGTTCACTTGAAAAGCTCAAAGCTAATCCAGTCCACCCGCCAATGTGATTTCGCTTTATACACAAGGACATAATCCACTATAATTAACTGATTACAAATGTACTAGCAATTGTTGCTGACTAACGAATCACAAAGACAAACAAACTATGTCTTCTCAAGGATTCTGGCCTAACTAGTCCCTCAAGGAACTACAAATATACAATTTGAATAAAGATTGTGTTTTAAAATTTTTTCTACACAAAAAAATATAAAAAGATGAAATACACAAAATACTTAAAGAAAAATGTGCATAATATTTCGAGATTTTTCACGTAGAAAACCACTATGTAAAGATTGGCCATTTTCTTCAAGTCTTCAAGTATTTATATAGCCAAAGGAAAGATCTGTTGGAGGGCAATTCCAGAATCTTCATGAATGAGTTGATGAGTTGAATAACAATTGATAGATAGGATACAAAAGTCATACATCATAAAAGTCCATTACTCCATGAAATCCGCATAGTGGAATGAATGTTGTGATTTATACCGTGTACTATTTATCCCACGTAAAAACCTTGATCTTGTCTTCTATCCTTCAGGGGCTTCTGAATAAGAAGTTGTTTGAAGCATGAGTAGAAGAGTTAACTAGCTTGAAGTAGGAATCTTCTGAATCAACAATCGAAAACTTGATCACATCAACATCTGACTTGAGATCTTCAGAATCTTCAGGCACTTCAACAAGATACTTCGGAAGCTTTAACAATATTCAGAAAAATATGAATTAGTGACAGAAATTAGGGAGGGACCAAAATCCCTCACTAATTACGATGGAATTAGTGAGGGAATGTCTCGTCTTTCATTAAAATAAAAATGAAGAATAATGATGACAAAATTTGTGACGAATAAATGACGTCACTAAATATCCTTCACAAAATCCCTCACAAAAATGAGTAATATTCTATCAAAAAATTTCCTTTATCAGTAACTATAACAATATAAGGTTTAATATTATTTTATTAAAAATAATTTTTTAAAGAAATAATTATCTTTTATTTTTTATTGAAAGTAAAAAAGTTTATATTTATTTTTAAAACGATTAAAAAACTTTATAATTTTATTATATATAAAAATAAAATAATTTTTTTAAAATTTTTTTTTGAATCAATAAAAATTGTATTAAATTCAAAAAAAGGATCAAAATCCCAAGTGAGTAATTACAGCAACTAGTCCATTATAGCATGAGCCTAGCTAAGAGATTCTTATACTTTCTATACTTCCACCCTCTTTGGGTGATGATTTCCATAGTATTCTTCACTACTAAGTTTATATCCATTACATTTGTGCTATTAAAACAACTTTGATTCTGATTCATCCTACAATTGTAAACGGTTTCCGCAAACGATATCTTCATTATTTCCACCTTTGCTCTTTTGCCTTTGCAAAACTGAATCACCCAACGTCGTTCATCATCCCAATTGAGAGGATCATGATTGACTTCCATCCATACCAGCACCTTTCTCCAAATCCAATTCATTCGCCGGCATTCAAACATCAAGTGACTTATGTTTTCCTTGCTCTGACAGAAACAACAAGTTTCATCAATGTCATAACCCAGTTTACGAATACGGTCCTTTGTTGCCAGCCTTTTATGGCACGCAATCCATAGTTGGAAAACAGCTCTAGGGCGCGCTCTATTTCCTACCACCATGTTGTACCAATCCAGATTAGTTTCATTCTTATATAATGCATTTCCCATTCTAAAGCCCACAGTTCTGATGCTCTCATTCCAGCTTCGTTGTATGTCTGGAATGATGTTTTTCGTCTCAATAATTGCTTTGATAATCCACGAGTGTCTTTCAGTTGTATCAATTCCAAACAGGTCCCTATCCCGTATGAAATAGCCATGAATCCAATGTACCCACAAGTTGTCCTTCTTTTGCTGTAAGCTCCATAGCAACTTCAAAAGAGTAATTTTATTCCAATTCTCCAAATCAATTAGGTTGTAGCCCCCTTTCTTATACGGCCTGCACATCATTTTCAAGGCTATAGGACTCTTCTTACTAGCAGTTGTCCCACTTGTCCAAATGAAGGTTCTGCAAGCCTGCTGGATCTTCTTGAGCACCATCTTTAAAATTGGATTTCCCTCTCACCTTAATTTTGTTTTCATTTCCCACTTACCCTAAACCTGTTTTCCTCTTTTCAGCCTTATCATATTCATCAATTATCTATTTGTCTGATTTTCGTTCTTCTCTTCATGTTTGATACCCGATTGAATCCTAAATCGATTTTCAAAAACCCTAAATGAAATGAACCATATTTCACGAATCTCTGGTTAAGATTGAAAACCTAAATCACACTAACCTTATCCCTTGGTCATCTTTAGGATTTGTTCATGATTTGCTTTTTATGATTTAGAGGTCAGTCGTATGTCATCAAAGTCTCTTCATTGACAAACATATCTCACTCACAAACAATTAATCTCTTTATATATATGGTTTTTAGTCTTGTTTAATGTGCATATGTAATAGTTTTCCCCCTATTTTTTTGTTTATCACAAATAAGAATATTGTTCTATAGTTTTAGGAAACTTATGGCATTGATATAGGTTAATGAGGGTGATAGTCTACACTATGTACATGGCTCAAAAGTTGGCATAAGATGCCAGTAGAAAAATATTGTCTATCTTTTATAGTAGTCATCTTTATACCCTTTTTCATTCCATACATATTACATTGGTTGTGACAAAACTTATTATAACTTAACTAATGTGGTTTTATTATCATATCTCTAAAAAAACCTTTTTTATTTATATATTAATTTGTGTGGAGCTAATAAAGTAATAATATTCATTGTTTTAAATTTTCTCCTTGTAATGTATTACATGAGTATTTATTTATTCAAATAAATTGCCTTTGTTTTTTTTTAAATGATAAGAATGAGAGAAACTGATACTTATTTTCTATAGATGTTATAATTTTTGTAAATTGTTATCATTAATCACACATTCTTTTTATATACATTGCAATGTTGTGTTATGGTTTATCACTTTGAACTTACTATTACTTGTACTCTAGTTAATCTTTTCTGTTTCCTTTTGAACTATAGTATGGAAAATTAAATATCTACACTGTGAACTTGACCAAGCAACAATGCTTATGTCTGTTGAAATGGTATGAATTGCTTTCATAATATCAATTTTATTTTGTTTGTTATAGTACTGTTAATACATTTATTGCAGGTAGACATTTTTTTTGTCTTGTTTGTTTAAGTTTTTGTACATTTTAATCAAGTAAATTATATTTTTGTTTTTGTAAGTTTTTATTGTAATTTTATTATATTTAATTGTATCTTCAAACTGTTTTATTATGTATTGTTTTTTATTTTATTTTAATCTTATGTGTTATTTTTTTTATGTATATAGATGACATACAATAATTCAAGACAAATAAAGAGTTGATTTGAACATGGCATGAAGAGTCACTTTTTACCGAGCAGTTTGGCTCGAGAGAAGAACAATTGCTTAGAGAAAAACTATTTTTATTTAATGAGTTTTTCTCTAGAATCTATCTCCATTTTTTGATATATAGTATACTATTTTTTCAAGAATTTAATTATGAACTTAGTTTTAAGAATAATATTATTATTGATATTGATGATTTATTTGTATTTTGAAGATGAATATATGTAATACTAATGAATTCACTTAAAAAATGTTTCAATTAAATACTATTAAATTGTATTATTTATAATTTTCATTTTGTTTGATGTAATAAATGTATTTACAATTTAATTAGTGAGGGATTTTGCTATATAATAAATTAGTGAGGGAATTTGAAATATGTCACTGATCAGTGAGAGAATTTGATATCTATAATAAATTAGTGAGAGAATTTGAAATATGTCACTGATTAGTTAGAGAATTAAAATTCCTCACTAATTAGTGACGGAATTTCATAAATGTGTTTTGTATTTTTTGTCAAGCATTAGTGACAAATTTATATATGTTTTGACGATTTAATTCCTTTGCAATTTGTGATTGATGACAATTTTGTCGCTAATATTTTGCAATATTGAAATTCGATACGGAATTTTGATCGTCACAAAATCCGTTACTAAAAGTGTTTGTAAGGGAATTTTAACAAATTAATGACGGATTTCTACCCTCTCTAAATTTAAATTTTTTTAGTAGTGAGTAGATGGTTAGAGCCACGTTCAGAATTAGAAACCAATAAAACATTGCAACATTAACATAGTATTTTCTCAAAAGTTTCTTAGTCGTGAGTTAGAGCATAAGCGAATTGGAACATACAGTTCAAAAACTGATGGTGTTGCACGTCATATATTCAAAATTAAACCTATTTGCTAAAGTTAAACAATACAAACCATTAGATTACCAAAAGTGTTCTCACACAAATATTAACTTGTTATCATCAAAACTTAAAGGTATAAATGCAGAACCAAATCTTATTCTAACATTTATATATTTAATCGACAACAAATCTTTCGATTCATTATAGTTTTTTGTCAACAATTAATTTTATGTAATTGTGTATTAATATTAATGAAGTGTAATATATATATATATATATATATATATATATATATATATATATATATATATATATATATTCAAACATTTCAATACGCTTTGTTGTTTGCCAAAAAAACATCTCAATTTAACACATGTTTCTGTCTGGAGCAGAATCTAATTTTGTTTTTAAAGGTTCTGGAGATACATCTTCGAAGTCATAGAATAGGGTGATATCGAAGATGCATCTTCAAAACATCTCAAGATACAAGATATAATTTATAAGGTCTATATTTGTTTACAACTACTATAAATATAGACTATTGTCTTATGTTTCATACAAAAATACATTACACCAGAATGAACATCAATTCACAAATGTATACTTTAACAGTGCGACACCCAGACGAGAATTTAAGATCAATGAGTACATCCATTTTGCATAGATGTAATACATAATGCAGAATCTACTATGGTAGAGAGACAATCGAAAAATTGTGAAACTCGAGTATCGTTTAACGTCAATTGACAACAAAGGAAATATTGAGTTCAATAACTATGAGTTAAGAATGGTGCAGATGTAAGGGCTATCTAAAATGATTTTTTCCGTTTCAAATCAAAAGTTTCGATCGAATTGGATGCGATGATTTCAAGATTGATCGAAGATATTATGAAGATGTTGAAACATCCGCATGCATATTGAAATGTAATATTTTTATATATAAGATTTGTCCAAAGATACATCTTAGAAATCAAAAAATATTATTGTCTTTTCACAATGTGCCCTAATAAATCAGAGGATGCATTAAAAAATTCCATGCAACTCAAATAATTATGTGTTACAACCCTTCATAGGCATTTTTATAATTAAAAAATCTCATGCAACTCAAATAATTATCTGTTACAGTATTTCATAGGCATTTTTAAAATATATAATATTTGAGTTTGATTGTTTTAAGAAAAAAATACAAATAATTTGATATTAAAAAAATTGTAGCATACATCTAATTTGAGAGAAATACTAGTATTTATCAATAGAGTCCAATAATATTATCATCAATATCACCTTGTTGGTTTCGTGTTCAAATGCATGTGCTTTGTAGCAAATCATAACATACTATATTTAAGTCAAACAACATTTATTCAAAAAGAATTTGAGTCCAAGACCATACTATCAACCGCACATGTGAAGACATGTCATGTCCGGTCTAGTTTGGTTGGTAGCTTTCAAAATCCACCTAACCAAAGAGTCCTTTTTTATTCATTCCATATTATATATTCATCTCTTCACTCATATGATACTACTAGTTCATACATTACAAAAAATCCTTTTTTGTCTTTACTTGATTCAACTCAACTCATCACCATGGAAGCTAATAAACCAGTAACAACAACAACTGAACAACCACAACCTATAAGATGTAAAGGTGTGTGTCTTTCCACCTTCTTTTTAATAATTTTCTTTACCATTCAATTCAACAGTGTTGTTTGTTGATAATAACAACTTTCATGTGTTGCGGATTTTTAGCGGCGGTTTGTCGCAAACCAGGTGAGCCATTGATTATCGAAGAGATCGTCGTGGCTCCACCGATGCCACGTGAAGCTCGGATTCGTATCATATGTACTTCTCTATGTCACAGCGATATCACCTATTGGAAAATGCATGTTAGTAGATATATTAGATACATCAGTTATTCGATAAAAGTTCTGATGATATTTTAATATGCATTTTTGTGTGTATGCTTTGACTTTTGAAGGATCCTCCTGCAATTTTTCCAAGGATTCTTGGTCATGAAGCAATTGGGTGAGTGAGTGAGTGAGAGTGAGTGAGTCTATATATTTTGATGCGAGAGATTGACGATGTTCAAGTTTCTATTAATTTTGATGTGATGCAGGGTTGTGGAAAGTGTTGGAGAGGAAGTAACAGAGATTACAAAAGGAGACATTGTTATTCCAATCTTCATTGCAGATTGTGAAGAGTGTATAGATTGCAAATCAACAAAGAGTAACCTTTGTTCAAACTTTCCTTTCAAAATTTCACCTTGGATGCTTAGATATGCTAACACAACAAGATTCACGGATCTAAATGGAGAGATTATACACCATTTCATGTTTGTCTCTAGTTTTAGTGAGTACACTGTCGTCGACATTGCCAATCTACTCAAGATTGATCCCGCAATTCCTCCTAATAGGGCTTGCCTCCTCAGTTGCGGTGTATCAACAGGTATGAGATCGACCAAACTAAACCGAACCACATATGATTTTTTTATGCAGACGAAATAGTAATAACTACTAGAAACTCATACACGCAACAATGAACATCAGAGTTTGAATCCTGATGATGACGTTCAACCTAACAATTTTGGCTTCTGCCGGTTGAGTTAGGATTTATGGACACAACGCATATAGTTTTAACTCATCTGATTCAAAATTTTGATCTAAACATTCATTGGTTAGGAGTAGGAGCCGCTTGGAAAACAGCAAATGTGGAGGCAGGTTCTACAGTAGCTATTTTTGGACTTGGATGTATTGGATTAGCAGTATGGATTCTCCATAGTTGATATTTTTCTTTTTGTACACTTTCTGAGTTATTTAAAATGACTTATATATAAGCACTTATTTGCATACTACAATGCTCATTGCAATTGAATGGTTTCCTAGGTTGCTGAGGGAGCTAGACTTTGTGGAGCAACTAGGATAATAGGTGTGGATATCAAGCAAGAAAAATTTGACATTGGTAACAACAACATTTGTTTACCACATTTAGAAGCTATGATTATTATTAGGCCTAATCATGTGTTTGATTTCATGGATTTGTTTTTAGGAAAGAAGTTTGGAGTGACAGAGTTTATTAATTCTGGAGAATGTGGAAACAAATCTGTGAGTGAGATTATCATAGAGATGACTGGTGGTGGAGCTGATTATTGCTTTGAATGTGTTGGTATGGCATCATTAGTGCATGAAGCTTATGCTTCATGTAGAAAGGTCTATTCCTATCCCAAGCATAGTATTTATTGCTGCATATAGTTGTTGAAAGCATGAGTTGTAAATGTGTGTTTTGTCTATAGGGTTGGGGAAAAACAATTGTGTTAGGAGTGGACAAGCCAGAATCCATGTTGAGCCTTAGATGTAATGGGGTCCTTGCTCAAGGGAAGACTCTCATGGGATCCTTATATGGAGGACTCAAACCCAAATCTGATGTACCTATTCTTCTTAAACGCTACATGGACAAGGAACTGATGTTGGATGAGTTTGTTACACATGAGGTGGAGTTTAAAGACATCAACAAAGCTTTTGATTTATTGGTTAAAGGAGAGTGTCTTAGATGTGTGATTTGGATGGACAAATGAGTTTTTCTTGTGTCTATGTAATTGTTGCATTTAGCCCTTGATTAAGACAACTATGTGTCATTTTATGATTCATAGATAATGAGAAAAGCTTTTCATTTTTCATGCAAAGTAGAAGTAAGGCCATAACCAAAACAAAGAAACAAATTGAAATTACATAGAAAGCCATAACTTTTAGAAACAAAGATCCTCTACAAAATCAAACCCTTCATCCTTGTTCCTACATCACCACACCTCACTAAACTCCCAATAGTATTCATAAAAAGCTTAACATCATCACACACTCTCCCACGCGCCAACTTCTTATACAAGTAACTATCAAACGTCATGCGTTGCACATACTCATCTCCACAAAGCTCCACCAAAGCTTCCCTAGACGCGTTACTACCGTAAAAAACCCTTTGCAACAAATCCAAAAACCTAAAAGTGTTCACATACTTCGCATCCCACTCCTTAAGATACTCCCTCATTAAATCACCCTCGTTGATCATTTTCTCACCACCTTCTGAAGCCCTAACGACACCATTTCCGCACATTCGACCCGATTTTGCCGCAAAATAAATACCCTCACCCGAACATTTTGTAACGTAACCCGCTGCGTCGCCCACGAGCGCCACGCGTCCACGGACCCGAATGGGCCGTGGATGCTCCGGGATCGGATGGGCTTCGATTTTAATCACTTTTCCACCGTTGATCTTGGACCATGCTCTTTCCCTGATTGCGCGCTGGTACAGCTTAATATCGTGTTTCGAACGTACCGTACCAGTGCCCACTGCCACGTGGTCGCATTTGGGAAAAACCCACGCGTAAAAATCTGGCGATACGTCGTTTCCTATGTACATCTCGGCGAGATTTTCGTAGTACGCCATTTTCTCGTCCGATAATTTGATTCGTTCTTGAAACGCGATTGCGCAGGTGTAGTCGCCGGCGTCGATTGATTTCGCGACGCGGCTGTTTGCGCCGTCTGCTCCGATTACGACGTCTACGGCGAGGGAGTTTCGAGGGGAGGCTTTTGTGGTGTAGTTGATAGTGTAAGGTGCGGTTGGTGAGGTTGGGAGGTTGAGAGAGGTGACTAGGCCGGAGATGAGTGTGGCTCCGGCTGATTCGGCGCGGGATCGGAGGAAAGAGTCGAGAACCTCGCGGCGGAGCATGGCGATGAATTCGTCTGGTTTTAGGGTTTTACCGAAGTCGACTGCGATGTTTGAAGGTGAGAAGATCCGCATTTGTGTGACACGGCGGTCGATGAGGTGGTGAGGTATGTCGAATTCTTCTAACATGCAGAGAGGGATTGCTCCGCCGCATGGCTTCGGTGTTGATGGAGGATTACGCTCGAATAGGAAGGTTTCTACACCGCCGCTTGCTAGTGCTTCTGCGGCGGAGGATCCGGCAGGTCCTCCTCCGATCACTGCTGCTCGGAGCTTACGGCCGGAGATGGATGGACGAGTGGGATTTGAGGCTGAAATAGTAAGCAAGTGGAAGCGTCGTTTAGGTTTTGAGGTTGGAATGGAGAACGAAGGTAAAAAGGTTTGAATTTTCGCTGCCATGGAGAATATTTTAGATCTAGTTTTGGGGATTTAGGGTTTTGGGATCAATAATTGTGATTTAGGGTTTTTAGAAAGCAATATTTCTACATTCCCTTTACTAAAGTTTGCATCTTTTTTCAAAATCTTTATGCATTGTTTTAAATCAATTTGAGAAGACAAAAACAAATCATGTCAGAACAAAACCCATTTTTTTAACAATAAACTTAGATATTGAAATCTTGTGCTGTAATATACTACAATATATTAATGGTTTCCACTGCAAACTTAGCAGAGTCACTTTTATCTCTTTATTGCATTATTTTGCAACACCAAATTGTTCTGAAACTTGGTGCATGTTTTGATTGATGATGAGATTCACATTATCACTATGAACCACTGTGATTTTGCCTAACTTACTGTTTATGAATGAATCTTATGCCCCAGGAGTAGCAGGTTAGTGCTAGGTTTTGGTGTTGACCAAATCGTGGATGGTTAAAGGACGACAAAGGTCGGGTATAGGTTGGTTAGACCAAGCTGCTTCAGCTAGGATAGAGTTCACAGCTTGAGTAGGATTGAACAAGTCCCACCAAACATGTGATGAAGCTTGATTACAGGCCATTTCTGTAGAGATACACCCTATCATTGCACCATTCAAACCAAGTCCACAACATGCACTCTTTGTGTCTTCAAAACCTGGGTATTGAATTCAAAAAGCATTTCAGAAAATTTCTTCACATGAATGTTTATTAGTTTCATACAATATATAATTGCATATTGGTTTTATAAATCATACCATAAAATCTCGGTTTGTTTATAATCTCTAATATTCCACTGTATACATCACAGAACACTATATGAGCATCAGAAAACTCTGCATTAAGCTGGACTATGTGTTCATTTAGCATTCTGTTGTATTCCAAGATCCAATCGTTGACATTATCTACACAACCATTTGCATTAATATCATCGCCATTCGATGTCTGATTTGACTCCCATGCTATACGTGGTGCACATCCCAAAGGCAAAACTCCTAAGCATATGATTTTCCTTGCATTTGCTTCATACAGATACCGCATTGCATTTGTCATCTGATTGGCCAAAATAGTAGCAAAATATTGCGCGTCATGGTTTAACATTGGGCTGGAAGAGTTGTGTAGGAATAGATCAATGTAATCTTCTTTGCCAAAAGAGAGGAAAAAGATGGATGATTTTGTAAATTCAGTAGCAGAGTTTTCGCTCAGCTGCAGTTGGAGCAGCTGCATGCTCTCAGAGACTTGACGTAGTTGTTGATTGAGAGACTGGTGGCTGAAGCTTCCCTGGTTAATGATTGTAGCTTGTGTTGATCCAAAGTTGAGACCACCAAGAACCTCAGACAGAGATCCATTTTGTGCATAAAATGATCGGATTGATGTCAATCCAATCTTCTCAGCTACAATGATGATTTCATTACAACAATTAATGTCATTATCTGTGTAAGCCTGGTTTAACTTTGTTTATACTCATATTTAAAAATAAATACACTTAAATTTTTTGCATATATTGCAGGTAATATGTACATAGATAGGCAAAATCAAGCTTATTCATCATGATTCATGACTAAATTGCTGCCGCATCAATCATACTTAATTGCCATATTCTGCAGTTCAGGATCGTGATTTGGAATTTTGATACTACTAAGTAAATATCTTTTCACAAATGCGTAAATCAAAAAGAGAAAAGAGGAAGAAGAGTACCAATACGTTGTGGAAGAAGAGTGGCATCTGAGCCATTACACGGATGAAGAGATAGACGGCCGTGAAGCAGAGGGTAGAATAGAGTATTGTCTCCACAATCAACAGAGGAATCCCCTAAAACAAACAATGCTGATACAAGTGAGCCATTTCTCCCATTACCATTGACATTTGTGATGATTTTCTCAGTGTATTGCTGGCCAAGAACTATGCTGATGAACCTGCACATTAGCATAAAAACTCCTGGAGAATAAACCATAGAACATCTTCTTCTCATATTGTTTTCTCTTTGTATATTATTTCTATATTTGTTTTGTATTGTATCACTTTTTGTAGCAAGAGTTGATTTCCTGCTAATGTTGATGTCACTGCTAAACCATTCCAGTTAAAATTATCTTGCAAAATAGTTAGCTTTGGTTTCAACCTTAAGTTCACTTTTCTAAATTGAAGATGTGTTTTTGGTAAGGTATCAATCAAAGAGGAAGGGAAACAACCTCGTTCATAACCTACTATGTTGTCACAGGACAAATGTGTACTGTTATTTTCATTTTCATTTTTATTAAGATAAAGAAAAACTCACATTTTTTGCATTTCTAAACAAACTTCATAAGCATAGTTTATGTTTTCTTTTTCTTTTTTTTGCCTTAATAAATTTACTAGGGTAAAATAATAGAAAAATGAGAGCCATTGTGCCTTGCAAGTTTACCGAGAAGGCCCATTTTAAAATATTAGATTGTTGAAAGTCGAATGATCCTATGTAGTCAGAGGGCACTTGATTGTCACCCTCGAGTGATTTTCCACTGTTAGACTTATTTGAAGGATCGTCTTCATTTCACGACGGATGATCCAAAGCGGTTCTAATTGTCTTTCCTATATCCAATTTGAATGTTAACTTTGCAGATCCACCGTACCGGAAACTTGCTCCACCGCACCTGGATCTTTTTTCACTTCAATAATATTTTTTTGTTCTAGAACGAGAAACAGTAGTGTCGTCTATGGGGATCGACTTCTGATTCTCATGAATTTCGATGGCAGACCATTCTGATTCAAAAGGTCACAAATCGTTATAGCGATTATGCTTGAAATAAGATGATTATGCATGGCCCATCCACATAAGTAACCACAAGCTCGTCAGACTTAAAATATTCCTTTTATCTCATCATCTCTCTATTAGCCTGAGGTTTTTGCGCAACATTTTGACATGAATATGAGATATGAGATGTATATAAATTCTAAGTGTTGATAGTTAAGTTATGTTTTCGACATCAAGTAGATTTTTCACACATTTGAAAAATGAACTTATCGACATATATGATTAGGTAACTTGAAGACATTGTTGACAGTAATAATGAATCAATTCAAAAATCAAAGAAACATTGAAACACATCAGAAGACAAAAGTCCATGTAGTAAGACATGTATTGAATTCTAGAGAGATAATCGTTGTTGACACTTATTGATCTACCTAGTATATAAGTAAATTTCGATTTTGTAACGGGGTTGCATTTCATTTTGTTTTCTTTAGAATTCACACATTTGAGTTATTGAAATAAAGATTTTGTGAGAAATATATGACTTTGCGTCTCACTCTTAATTCAAGTCTTTTATATACAATTGATTTATTATTATTTCTTTAGTTGTTTTATCCATTTAAACACTTTACATTGAAAAACCTTTTAGCACTAATACATTTTCTCAAACATTTAACACAAAGTGTCCCTTAGGATTATTTTTTTTGAATTTGATTCTTAAATTGAATTAAAATTCGTGATTGTTTACTAAAAACACCAGTAAACAAATTGGTACGTCCAGTGGGACTCTTTTATGCAAAAATTAAACTTTTTGCAGAGAATGTATGTGCTTTTATTTCTGTTTTTGTTCTTCACACGTCTAAATATTGTTAATTATTTAGTGTTTATGCATCTGAGCAGTGGAAAATTTGTTAGTATGTCTAGACCATCAGCGAATTCAGCCCCTCAAGGAGTGTCTCTTCCCCAAAATAACGCTCTAAATGCAGAAGAACAACAAATCAGAATGAAAATTGGTGGTGCAAGCACTTCAACAACGGTTGGAGTAAGAAAAAATGGCCCAAAAGGCTAAGTTCCACCATGAATTGGCTGGTGAAGCCAATTTGGTGAGAGTTGTAGATTACACGCTCGACCAAAGGCTTAACTGCATCTATGATGATGAGTCTTTAAGATTTGAGAAAGACCTAATTATTTCCACTGGAAAAATCCAAGCTCGGGTCTTTAGAGGAAATCTACTTAGGGGATGGATTGATCAAGAGGCCAACTTACATCAATGACAAGCTAGATCCAAGCTTAAAGAATTGAGTGATCCAACTATTGAAGAACTACAAAGATTGCTTCGCATGGGACTATGACGTGATGCAATGCCTTAGTCAAGAACCCGTGGAGTTGAAGTTTTCCATCCAGTCGGGAAAGAAACCTGTTAAGTAGTTACCAAGGAGGTTTGTTCGGAGGTCATGACGAAAATAAATGAAGAGAAGAAGATTATTTGTAGTTTTGGAGAAAAAATGTTTGGTTTCTTTATTTTTTCTTTAAAAGAAAAATTAAAATCAAACTTTTTGACAAATGTCCCCCTAAGAGTAAGAAAGTGGGGAGTTGGATTTTGTTTGTGGCCCACGTTCTTCCTAGGAACTCAGAGTCATGGTGGCTCTTCTAAACCTACATACATCGAGGAGATATTATAAGGAGTAGCCATGATGACAGTGACGTCAGCGTATAACTTTGAATATTGCTGGAACTTCAAAAATGCTACCTGCGATTGAAAAATGAATCAAAAATGGCATTTTTAAGGGAAATTTGTTAGCCAAGAGAGTCCAAAAAGGGAAATTCGATAGAGGAACTAGTTCGATTTTCTCCAAACACAAGGCAAGGTTAAAATGCCTTTCGACCAAAGACTTTTGAAGGAAGCAACAATGTTCAACATTGAAGAATTTGGTTTAGGACTTAGTGAAATTTTCAAATATTTGGTCATTTATCAATTCGACAAGTCGAAGAAGGTTGGATTGAAACATATTCAAAATTCAAACCAGATAATTGACTTTTTGTTTTATCCAAAATGCCAAGGACACGTGGAGGACAATCGAAGGCTGGTTAAGCATGTAGATATGACGTGTCAGGCATAAAGACATTTGAACATTGGAAACCATTAGTTTGGTAGCATTATAAATCAGAATTCTAATGTTAGGTTTCAGTGTGGCAAAAATCATTGTAAACTTCAATATACACTTAAAATACCCATACACAAGCGAGAGAAATGAGTTTTTTTTTTTAAGAAATGTACTTGCCAACCACTTTTTCACTTATGCAAATAAAGTTTTTTTCCCTTTAATTTACTTTTTCTTGTTTTATTGACTATTCAAATCACTACTTTCGACCCAGTCAAAATTAGTTGTTACATTCGATTTTCAAACTTAATCATTTTTCTAGAAACTATCAACATTCAATGCAAATATTCCGTCAACATTAATGCACACTTCTTTTAGCACAAACTTGCCCCCAAAATTTACTAGTTTGATCATTCAAGCAATAAATTTAAAACTAAGTGAGTGTTTACCAAAAACACCGGTGAACACCCTGCCACATTCATAGTATCATGTAACCATAATCCCACTGATTTTGTTACTAATTTGTGATACTAGAAAACTGGGGTATTCCATCCAATGGGATTATATTCACGCATCTTTAGCCAATGTTAAGTTCAAACATACAACGATAATTAGGATTCATCCTTGCCATTACACAACCATTTTAACTCAAGATTGACCGAAATATTTTGTTGTGATTTACACGATATGGTTCGCATTCACTAATCAACACTTAGTCTAACTCCTAAGTATATAATTCTCACTTTAACTCTATCAATCCTCACTTGATCCTAAACTTAATTGTACACTTGATTAACAATTTCCTAATTATACGTGACCTTGGTTCCAATCCAATTTTAAAAGATGTTTAAGATTATATTTATACTTATCACTTAAGAAATAATTATCCAACTTAATTTGGAGGTTAAAACATAAAAATTAGGGTTTTAGGCACATTCTAACTTCATGATTTGAATAAGTATTCCTTGATTCGAAAAAGAGAAACTGAATTGAAATCCAACCCAAAATCTGACTTTTAATTCAATTCAGAAGATTCCTAGATTTGAAACAAACAACTTTGATTTGAGTCAGAAAATTTCTTGATTCAAATAAGACGAATTTGATTCAAATCATGAGATTCCTTGATTCAAATCATACAGTTTTGATTCAAATTATGACCCAAAAATCAAATATCCAGAATTGCATAATTTTCCTCTTGATTCGAACAAGCCTAATTTTAGTCAAGGCACTAGAATTCCAAATTGCCTTTTCATAAAATTCTTCTTTCATCTCATTCCTTCTTGTTCGACATGGAGTAGGTCCTCAAAACTATACGTTGAAACTTCTTAAAACATGTGAAATATCTCGCCCCACAAGTGAAACGCGTTTTTCTAATTGGTGTTCCCTCATATTATGTCCTTCTTGATAACTGTCATACTGTTTTTAATTAACCACTGACTCTTCTTGTCAAATAATTTCTTCCACACTTGGTGCATATGATATCTAGATGCAAAAAAAAATCCTCACGATGACCCCGACAAGTA
Organism: Lathyrus aphaca; assembly: GCA_963966055.1. Taxonomy (NCBI): domain Eukaryota; kingdom Viridiplantae; phylum Streptophyta; class Magnoliopsida; order Fabales; family Fabaceae; genus Lathyrus; species Lathyrus aphaca. The sequence goes on from OZ014523.1 coordinate 35,814,737, forward strand.
CCCCTTTGGTGTCGGTATTGGGTCTAACTCATTCTCAATCTTGAAATTAGTATTGTTCGCTAGTTAAAAGGAGCTTCATACCTCGATCTTCCAGACTTAATTCCCTCAAAGTAATATCTTACACATTTGAAAAGCACTTACTTCCTTATCGAACTTACTAGCGTCTACTTACCCAATAGCTTCATTCCCCTAACGAAGAGTAATCAGATATCTGATTCCATCAACTCCAAAGCCAACCTAGTCCAACTTTACTGATCGCTGAGGAATCATAAGCTGGTGACTTTGTCATTCACAATCACAGGAAATCTTTTCACTTTCCACTATGCTACGTTAATTCCAATTGGTCACATAACTCCTATGGATTCTTGAATTCCCTTTTTATGCATTCGTAAGTCCACTTAGTTTCATAACTTTATTACACTTTATTCTAACTTAACAATTGATTACTTTCTACAATGCATGACGCATCGTCCAATAAACTCGGATGTACTCGCGTCATCGACATATCATCTCATAAACCATTCCTCAATGTTGTGGTAAAGTCCAAAATTCAGGTCAATCCTAGTCCAACAGTTCTAGCTGGAACCCCCTTGATTGATTAAACTTATTTACATGAATTCTTAACTTCCTTGGTACAAATTTCATCATCCCATCACGACATTGCTTATCGATTCAGGGAAGAAATTCAAAATTTATACCATACTACTTTAAATATAACTCCTAAGCATCCTCGATTAACTTAAACTAATTATTTCCCTCGCATGGACTCAAATCCAGAGTGTTTGATGTCAAAATCTCCTACTATGGAGTTTTCCTTGTATAGCTACCGGACATACAATACATTTGCTTATGCAGGTTGTACGAGTTCATCCTCATGGCCTCCCGACTCCCGTCAACCACACATTCACGAGTTCATCCTCATGGCCTCATGGCCTCCCGGCTCCCGTCAACCACATAGTCACATACTTGTATGGTCTCAGGGTTTCTCCCATCTACTTGACAGTTCAACCAACACATTCTTATTCCTTAGCTCTTCCTTATCTTCTCAGCGCATTTTTCTCTTTGTGGCATTGGTCAGCATAGTTGCATTTTCACTTAGAGATCACATATAATGTAAAATATTAAAGTAAATATGTAAGAATTATTTTTTTAAATAAAAGAAACTTATGTGTGAAAAAAAGATTAATTTTGTAAATTTTTTAGTTAGTTATTTTCTAAATCTATAGTGGATACTTTTGCTATTTGCTAATTCCCATTTGCAATAAGCTTTCTCTATAGTCTTGTGTTTTATTTTATAATTAGGTCAATGTTTTCCATTTCTTAATGTGCACAACGTTGAAATTTCTTTGGATTTGATGAAGATTTTTAAAGATGCTGAACAAACATTAATCTTACTTTCAAAATGTTATTTCCTCCTTCTATTTTTCTTTATAGACTAATTTGCTAACAAAATCATTAAATATCTTAAAACTCAAAAAACACTGACAAAAATATTTACATATTATCTGTTAACCAAGCCATGACATCACCGATAAATAAAACCATTAATACCAACAACTTACTACCTTAGTCTTACTTTAGAAATGTTGTTACCTCCTTTTTTAAAAAGATTAAGTTGCTAACACTAAATATCTTAAAACTCAGACGATAAATAAAACCATTAATACCAACAACTTACTACCTTAGTAAAAGAATTTTCTGAAAGAAACACTGGCAGTTGAGAATTATTTGAGTGAGATAATGATCATTAAATCATAATAGTAAAAGAAAAAACAACTTTAGTTGGTCAGTTTACCAGCTTAAAACGAAAATACAGTATTGATCAATTTTGCAGAAACATAAAATAATAGGTAACTGGTGCTTAGAAGCAAAAAGTTGATGTCAGCAATCGCTATGCCTTCGTCTTTCCACCCCTCGGCCATATACAAGGCACCGAATTCTTCTTCGCCGCAACTGAACATTGATCACTCCTACCACCTTTACTGCTGAGCTCTGTTTGGAGCTTACGCCGTCTCATTCTGTTCTCTAATCGCACTCCTCTCGATGCACGGACTCTGCGTTCAATTTCCAAAGCTTCTGTGAAATTCCAAACCCTGACAACACCTTCTTCACCTCCACAGACAATTCGATCAGCTCCTATATCAACAGAGTAAAGATTGTTCTTATATCCATGCAACATCCTCTGTGGAGGCTCTACATTAACTTTTCCCGAATTATTTTCCTTTGAAGCTCTCTTCCGTTGAACACGCTTGCTCGTCCGTAGTAGCTTCCTCACATCAATTAGAGCCAGTTTACCATCACTCGATGCAGAAACAAGCCAAGGAAACTCAAAGGCAAGGGAATGCACAGGACCAGAGTGAGGATCCCATGTAGCAACATGCAGCGCTTCGGTCATAAAGCTATCACGAACAATCTCGTACATATGTATTGAACCATCTTCACCTCCAGTAAAAACAAAATCCCCTGAATGGCTTCTCGCCAAAGCATAAGCATTACCAACATGAGCATTTGGAACAATGCTCACCAAAGTTCCACTATTAGTATCCCAAACATACAAATCTGAGCCCGATGTGGAGACAACTGTAGTATCATGAGGGACGAGTCCCCAAACCCAGTCGCTATGCCTCAACACCACAGTGCATTTCATTGAGTTACGGTCCCACACACGAACAGTCGTGTCCCAAGAGCCACTATAAATCCTCGTCAAATCTAAAGCAAGTGAAGTAACTGGACCATCATGACCCCAAAGTCGAACCTCGGTATTCTTATTCGGTGAGCCTTTAAGATCAAACAGATGGGGCAGTTCTTCAACAGCCCACCAACAATGAATGAAGCCACCTGTACCACCAGCAACTAGCAGTCTGGTATCTGCTGCAACTGCACGAATGGTGCAGCCAAGAGGTTTACACGAAGCAATCGACAACCCATCTTCCATGTTCCACATCCTCACAACAGTGTCATACCCAGAGGTAAATATGAGTTTCGCAGAAGCCAACAAGAAAACAGTCCTAACCGCCTCGGTATGGCCATACAACACATCCATACTATACCTTCCCATAAATGTCTTACTCCTAAACTCCCTTTCCACAAAAATCTCCTTCCATGACTTTTCATCTGTAACACTGTCCCCAACCCCAGATGCCGACGCGGAAACATGAGCTTCCGGAAGCCCCCACCTTTCATAATAGAACCCCTTCCAAGCATGATGCTCAGAAGCAAGAATACGTAGAATCGACGAAACACATGAAACAATTCCAAGATCTTTGGGATCAAGGCAATTGAGAATCTCAGATATCAATGCAGGAGGAAGGTCGGTGATGGACCGACGAACCGCATTAACCACATCACCCGAACCGGATGCTTGATCCAAATCAGTGGCAGAGGCTTTGATTCCTTTCTTCAACTTAAATTTTCCCTTAAAATTCTCACCTTTTACAGATTGAGATTTGGTATTTCTAACAAAATCAGAGTTTGAAATTTCCTTGGAATTTGATTTTGGATTTGAATCAACTATATCTATATCTATGGTTGAATTTTTTATCAATTTTTGAGAAACTTCAGTATTGTGCAGGCAATAAAATTCCATAAAAATAAAAGGATCCTAAGCTATGAATGAAAAGGGTTGAAAATTGTTCAAACCCTAGAAAAAATGAATTGGGAAATAATTGAAACCCTAATTATGAGAAATAAGAAAAATTATTAAAAAAAAAAGTTAAACAAAATTAGAGGGTAAAAATGGAGTATGGAAATACCTGGGAATTGAAATGAGATGTGAAGAGAATGGAAACGAATGGGAAAGGAGGGTGAAAGTGTTTGTGTGGTTAGTTAGGTCAAAGAATTGATGAGATCCAGAACTGGTTGGCTAAGGAATGTGCGTATATCCTTCTGGTTGGACTTACAAGGTAAGTCAAATCAACACCATTTTTTAATTTTAATTTTAAATAATAATAATAATAATAATAATAATAATAATAATAATATCAATACGCACTCTATCATATGCATTGCTATGAAGTGGGGCGGTGCACAGTGAAAAAAAGTTTCTTAAAAATCGTATTGTGTAAGATCAATACACTATATCACATGCATTTGCTATGAAGGGATCCATTTTGGGGAAATACGTCTATTTTTCCTCTGATGTTGGTACCGTAATGCAAAGAACAAGAGACTCATAAATTCCATCAAAGTTTTCTTTCTTTCAGTAAAGTCGTGTGTATAATTATTTACGAGTCCTCAACTTATGGATAAGTTGATGGCAGACAAGTGTATGATTATTTTCTCCTTTACTGAGTAAATTCGAAATAGCTTGATAACTGCAATTACCGTCACTCTTAACATTGATGATCCACTCGATGTCTTTGTGCATATAAATCGACATCTCATCGGTGAATGGAATCTTTGGTTGAGGTGGTTTGCTAATTTGAGCTCTTTTTAAAAACTTTGTTTATTTTATTTTATTTTGGAGTTGGTGAGTCTAGAAAAACTTTGTCAACAAGTTCAAAATACGAAGGAGACCGCATCGTTGAATTGTCACTCGGTGTAGGCTTTAGCTTCTTTGGAGCACCTTTTGTTATTACTGGTTGAGAGGGTGGTTTCAAATCACTGGTTTTCAGATAAGCAATTTTCCTCAGTTGTTCTTTAATATGGAATTTCATACTATAATCGATTTTCAAAAATCTCTCTTGTATCACTTCTTATTCGATCAAGGTCTATATTTGATTTACCGTCTTTCATGAGACCATCATCATCAAACCTAAGTATTTTCTTGTGACTGCAAACTTCATTTATTCTTAACGCACTACCAAGTTTCATCTTCTTTGCAATAAGACAAGCACATGGGAAACCATAAGTTTTCATAATTTGGCATCCATGATTTGCACTATCAGAGCCTACATTATCAACTCGTTTAGGTTTGTGAAAAATATAATTCAAACTCGCTCAAGATATGTTACCGACCATTTGAGAATAAAGATTGTTGTATTTGAATCTGTGTTCCAAAACTGTGATACTCCGACCAAATGATGTATGTATCTCATTATGTTAATTTTGGATTATTTGGTTCAATGAGTCCTAATCTCTACACAAAATGTTCTTACTATTTTCCAAGCAATTCTTCAATGTAGCATGGACAGACTTAACTCGGTTAATGGTTGTATTCCCAATATGTCTAACCTGGTCAGTCCATGCAAAAACATTTTCTTCTTCACATGGTCAAGAATTGAGCTTTTAACATATTTCAACAAATTTATATATTTCCCGCACACCTTCCTGAAACGTATAATGGAATCGGCATATAACTCTTTAGTGGAAGAATTTATTATACCATTCAATGCATCTATTATTTTTTACACTACCACATCCGTCTTCACCATTTTTCCATCTTTGTTTTATATGTTTTGTCCCTACTGCGGGTTTAATCTGACTTCTCATGTTCTTTGTTGTGTGACACCTACAAATTAATGCATAAGAAATGGGAAATACTTTTGCAACCAAATTCTTCAAAGTGGTATCGCGTCGGTAACAATCACTTTAGGCATATCTTCTTGGTCCTTCAATATTGCCCGACACACTTGTAAGACCCAAGTAACATTCTCCTTTTTTTTTGCTCTCTAGAAATGCAAACCCAATAAAACATGTCTTCTTAGTAAAGGTAACACCAACCATCTCCAATAATGGAAGTGTTTACTTCTCGAACTTGTACGTGATATAAATGATGAACATAGTAGGAAACATGTTGAACAACTTGATGGAATCAGGATGAGTCCAAAATATATCTCTAATGGTTACTCCATCCTTGCAGGTCCGGTACCTAGACACATAATTATTATCATTCAACAGTTTCAAGATTTGTTGCATTTCAGTTATATCCCCCCTCAACACCTTGTTAGTTTGGTACATGATATTATACATGTTGTGATATTGGATGCCCTAGAAACAAAGTATAAATTGTTTCTTTATGAACAAGAAACACACAAGGGTAAAAAATTAGAAAAAACTTGAACACACACAAGAAACTCTATTAGGGTTCACAAAGAAAGAGAAAAAGGAAGAAAAATAGAGAATTGGTTAAATCTATTTTACTATTTACTTTCTCAAAAGGGTTCAAATATTACAAGTGAATACCAACAATTAACCTCTCTCGACCTAATAAGGATTGTCCACACTTTATGATGAGAGACTAATATGCTAACTTAAATAATTAGATCCATAACACAAAGGCCAATTTGACAACAACATGTGAACGGACTTCGAAGGCATACAGTGGAACGAACTCTATAACAACAAGGAACAAACTAGCTTTATTCATGCAGCTTTACCAGATGCATACAATGGAAGAACTTGCAGTTAGGCAATGTCTTGGTAATCATATCAACAACATTATGATTTATCGAAACCTTCAGCACTTGGACTTTTCCACGCTTAATTACCTTTATGAAGAAATGCAACCTCACATCAATGTGCTTGGTTCGCTCATGATAAACTGAATTTTTCGATAGGTGTATTGCACTTTGACTATCACATTTAACAATGATAACTCAACCTTAAAGTTTTAGCTCCTTTGCAAAACCTTCAAGCCACAATGCTTCCTTTACAACTTCAGTTAGAGCGATATATTCCGCTCCAGTGGTTGATAAGGCAACAACCTTCTGAAATGTTGATTTCCAACTGATTGTTATGCCAAACATAGTGAATACATATCCATAAATAGATTTTCTGAAATCCATACTGATCTGAACTGATCAAAATGGACCTTCTAGTGATGAGTAGCTACGGTGGTTAACTGGGGGGTGTACCTGCAAGACACTTTGATGCCAAAGTAAAAAAGTGCAAGTACAGAAAGGTAGAGAAAATAATATAATTTAGAATACCGGACCTCTGGTGAAAGAGGGTATTTATATGTGCCCCCAGCGTTGGGCCAAGGTTCTCCATAGGTTGGATTAGCTAGGCCCAAGGAAGAATTGCCAAGGACTGCGTAGGAGCAAATAAGACCTAAAACATGGTCTTGCCCTTGGTCCAACTGCCCCTACATGTCAGGCGATAAGAGTGGGCAGTTTGGTGATGTGGATCACGTGGGGGAGACTCTCTCCCCATGTTTTATTATATTGGGCCATGGGTCGTGCTCGACGAATGGGCCGCTACCCGACACAGACTGCGTAGGCCCAATCCATAACAAGAGCCCCCTAAGTCGCAACTCCGGAGCGGAGTAATGACTTAAGAGTAAACATGTCGTGCGTAAGGTTCATGGCGACGAGGTTAGTCAATGTCGAGGACATTTATTAGTGCTCCTGGAGTAATGCTTGATGCTTCTTGTGCTTTACGTTGTCGATGATACACGCTTCAGCGTTTTTCAGCGTCTTTCAGCGTCAAGGAAATGCATGCCCGATGTTTGTCGTGGTTTCTTTGGAACTCCGTTATGTCGGGAAGAACTACCTGCTCGAGCGGATCACGAACGTCTTTGAGGTGTCGAGGACATGGCTGTATTTTTTAAGGTGTCGAAGATAAGTGTGTCTGGTGTCCCTTGAGTTTCCCAAGAGTTACGTGTCTTGTCTTTTCATTTCCCTCCTTAATGACATTTAATACGCGTCACTTCGTTTTTTGCGTGACAGTGCATTAAATGTCTGACGCCATAGGGAATCTAGGAAGCTTAGATAATGATTGCCTAAGCACGCCCTCCCACGTGGAGTCTATAAAAGGGGCTTGATGTACCACTTCTTCACTTTTCACTTTTCAAATCTCCTCTTACGTTCGTCGGACACTCGCCTTCTCTCACCGGAAACGCATCATTGCCGTCGTCGCCGCCGTACTGTCACTTCATCAGAAAACATGTCAGGTAAGGATTTTTCCCTTTTTTGGTAGATTAGATTTAGTTTGTTATTCACACGGTGGTTTTCCCACCGGAGTAGCCGAGGAGGCCCTTCCTCGGGCCTATTTTGGGAGGATTCTGATGAATGTCCCGGGCACTTCACGGGGTTGCCGTGAATATGCGGGGAAATTCTCATGAATTTCCATCGAATCTCCCGGGCACCGTTTGCATGTCCTGGGCACCTTTCGAGTTATTCTATAGCAAGATCTCACAAATCACAATCGCGTCGAAGATTGATTTTTGTAGGTTTTGTAAAATTTGGGTCGGTGAAGATGGTGACATGTATAAGGATTTAGAAGATGATGATGATCCTGAAGATATTGATGATAATAATAATAATGATCTTGAAAGGGAAGATGTTGAAATTGGAGAAGAGAAAAAAGAAATGATAAAATGGGTAGGGTTTCAATGCCATGGGAATTGTTGCAACCGGTTTTGAGAATATTGGGACATTGTTTGTTAGGTCCTGATAATAAGGATACAATGTTGTTTGAAGCAACAAGTGAAACACATATGTGTTTATTTGGTAGGACAATGCATGATGTTAATCCAAAAGCTATTTTACCTATGAGGAGTTTGTTGAGGTTTTCTAAAATGTTGTTGGTGATGAATTTGATCCAACTGAACCAACCAAAACTGATGTCATTAGTCTTTAGTTTCAGGGTCTTCTCACCTTTTCTCTTTGTTTATATTTTACATCACTTTACTCTTGAGAAGTTATATTTCTCTCCCAGCTAAACTTGCATAATTTTCCTTAACATAAATGGTGTTTCAAACCTCTATTTAAGCCCATGTTTCTCTCCCAGCTAAACTTGCATAATTTTCCTTAACATAAATAGTGTTTCGAATATTTATCTAAGCCCATGATTGCATATGTATGCAGGGTGTGCATTGTTTGGATTTTCTGAAAACCATATAGATATAAGGTTAACTATTTTTTTAAAATCAAATATAAGGTTAACTATTTAATGGACATGTTATTAAAATATAACAATATTTCCCTAAAGTTTGGGCAATAACAAACCATCTTTTAATGGTAGTAAAATTGGATTCCAATTGATTAGGTATGTATTTTCAATCATTCCTTTTAATTTACTAAAAAATATGTAAAAGTAAGTACCTTTGCGTAGCCTAAATGAAATTGAGACACATATATATATATATATATATATATATATATATATATATATATATATATATATATATATATATATATATATATATATATATATATATATATATATATATATATATATATATATATATGCATAGTTATTTTTTTTTTACAGATATATATGCATAGTTATTGAAAAGTTGAGTATTGTTATATCATATTAAATACCCATATAATTATAATAGATTTATCATAATAAATTTAAATATAAATAAATTCATAATATATTTTGAAAATATTTTTTAATATTTTGAATCAATTAATTAATAACAAGTCTTATAGTTTCACTAAAAAAACTGTTGTTTGTCACATGAATTTCACTTAATTATCTTGAAATTCACTTCACAATCCACAATCGATCATTCACGTCGCAGGAAACCGTGTGACAACGTTTTTGTCACGTAAAATTCACGACACAACATATATCACTTAAAGAGCATAAGACACATAATCCCATAAAATAATACATAAAATCTATTTTTTATATATTATGTTTATTAAACACGTCTATATTATATATTATGTTATTTTTATATTATATTTAAAATGATCATAAAATCTGTTTTTAATAAAAATATATAATATATAATATATTATATATTATATTTTTAAATAAATATATAATCTATTTTTTAAATTTTGTTTTTGAATAAATATTATATATTTAGTTTTCTTATATTCTATTTTATAAAATACATAAAATCTGTTTTCTAATAAATATAGAATATATTTTCGTTTTAAACAATATATATATATATATATATATATATATATATATATATATATATATATATATATATATATATTAAAAATATAATTTTGTTTTAATAAAGATATAATATAATTTTGTTTTAATAAATAAATAAAAATCTGTTTTTTATATAATATAAATAAATATAATTCTTTTTACTAAAAAAATTATCTTTCATTTTAAACAATAAATGAAAAATTCAGAAAATAACTCGATAATATGTATATATCACAATAACTCAATAATGTAAAAAATACAGAAAAATAAATAAATACACAAATACCTCTTCTTCAATATTCTTCTTGTTCCAATATAATATCTTCACTTTCTTCAAGCTTTTACAATTTTGTAACATTTGACCAAAACAAAATAGAAAAAATAAAATATGTCAGAATATATTAAGAAAATAGTAAGTAATTTTGAAAAAAAATAAAAAAAAGAGGAATAAAAGAGAAGAAAATGATACCTTATAAGGTGAGAATCGTAGAAACAAAGAGATTTTTTTAAGAAAAAAATGGAAGCGAGGAAGAAGAAGTAATGGAAAAGAAGAGAAAGAGAAAAAGAATAATTAAATGATAAAAGAGGGGGTATGTGGTTGGGGAAGGGTCATGTGTGCATTTTAAATATCCAATCTAGTGACGTGAATTTCATGTCACAAACTTGCAAAATGAAATTCACGTCGCAAAGCATAACTGACAAATTTAAATGAAGAAACCTGGGAAACATAAGTCATGTAGCGACGTGAATATCACGTTGCAACCTTGCCACATGATATTCATGTTGCAAAATCCAAATGGTAAAAAAATTTATTCGCTTGGCTTGCACAAATCTGTACCTAGTCAATTCAATGTCAGTATCTATTCCCACTAAAAAGTTGCGACGTGATTAACACGTCACAACAAAATTTTTGAAAATTTCAAAACTCCCTTCATCTGAACGTTAGAGCCTTTTTATTTGTTATATTAATTTTAGTGTTGCGGTGTGATTCCCTCATCCTGCAACATATTCTCAATTCTTGAAAGTTCATTGCTGATGGAGCTTCCTCTTTACTCCTGAAACATATCATCCAGACCCTTCATGGTTGCAAGCTTTAGATGACCCCTGACAGAAGGATTATTCTAAAGCATTTTTATGAATTTTTCGTAATTGGGATCCTTGCTCCAAACCTTTTCAAATCTGAACACATGTTTCCTTCTTCTATTTGTCTCCACAATGCCAGCTTCAAGATCAATCTTTAGCACATCGTGATCAGAAACATAGCGACCCAAATCAAAGACACAAATATGTGAGAACCTATTAATAAAATTCTCAGTAGCCAGCCCAAGATCAAGTCTACATTGGATGTTGTTTGCTCCGTTTCGTTTGTCCATGTAAATCTATAACCTGCAAAACCAAAATCCCAATATTTCAGAGCACGTACTTCGAAATGCGTTGTGAATCCACAAACTCACTTTCGCAAACCCTAACGGGAAAGTATGAAAATTTGATAATCTATGATTAATTAGTCGATGAAAAAAAAGGAGAAAGAGAAGGAACCTGATGGTTGAGAATTGGAAGCCATAAATCAATGAATTATTAAAGAAGGGAAAAAAATCATGTATGGTGTTATGTAAGCCATTTTTCAACGATTGTTGAATATAGAAGATGAAGAAAAGAGGGGAGAACAACAACAATTGCTTACGTCATCATCAAAATTCAATTAATAAAACCATGTGGAATTTCTTTGCTAACCGAAAAGCTTTTGAGTGAAACGGTCCCATCAAATGACGACATCCACATTTGGGCCATCAAATGAAGCAAAGAAACAAATAAGTGCAATTAAGGTAAAATTGAAACAAAGAAACGAATACCCAATTTTCCCAAAACAAAACTTAATCGAAATCCCTCTCATAAGAGGTTTCGATTCCTCTCGTTCTGCTTTTAATTTATGAAAATAGTAGAACGATGAAGAAGAAGTGAAGAAAGATGAAGAAGGAACAATTGAATAGGGAAAACAAATAGTATGCTAAAACATTTCTGATGTGGAATCTCATTTTTACACAGTTGGCATTTAAATATTACACACATGTCAATGCCATATCATCCTCCTTTAGTGGTAATTAACGAGAAGGACCACAGTTAGAGACGAAAAACTTTAAGGAAACCAAAGTTTTTTGAAGGAAATTTTTTGAGGGACTAAACTTAAAAGTTGAGATACTTTAAGGGACCTAATACATATTTAACCCTATATTTAAATGCTAACTTTGTAAATCATTTGATGCAACCATACCGGAGCATCGCGCCACCACATTGAAAATTTACACAATTACTTAAGTCATATTATTGATGGGGTGAATGGGTAGCTCGGTTGACATTTGTTTGCTGGGTGAGGTAAGTTGTTGATCTAAGGTTATATCCTTGGCAACAACATCTTCTTTGTAAACAAGTGGTTGATGGTTTAAAAATCAACGACTTTTTTAAATTAAAAAAAAAGAAGAAGAAAAAGTCATATTGTTGATGCAAGTTTTATTGCCACTATTATAAATAAAAAAAATCACAATTATTATCATTTACACATTTATCAATGAATACAACAAAAATAAAGGTTCAGTACACTGTACTACTCTTTATACCACCGCTAAAGACAAATAAATAAATACATAAAATCGAACTCCAAATATTGGTGTTTCTGGACTTAAAAAAACATCAGCCGTTGGATTCCATCCAACGGTAAATAAGACGTGGGTGTACTTAACGTGTTTCATATCGAAAACCCACGCTATGCTATGACACGCGACACTCTCTCTCACGGTCTCCTCCGACTCTGCAACGGTGGAGCTTCACGACCAAAGACCCTAACTCCTCCCAAAACACCGTCGTTTTGTCCCCGCATTGTTCATTCGCGTGCTTTTCCGCAATCGGAAGCTTCTGAAATTAGCTTGCCACGCGCTTAATTTTTCATTACTGTAAGTTAGGGTTTCCAATTTCTACTCAATTATGTAACCAGTACTGTGTTTGTTGAATTACTGTTGTTTTTTATTTTGTGAAATTGGTTTGATCAATCAGATTATATTGTACCACTCTGTATAAGCTTAATTTTCTTTTTTTTTGAAATTATTATTAAGATCACTTTTTTGTGATTCATTTATTTATTTTGCTACATTTCATTAGGAATATCCAAGGTGAGATTAATTTAAAATGCTTGGAGAAGAACAAAGAGTGGTTTTTTGTTGAAATTTTGGCGACTGTTGTTTGATTTTGAGTTTGCATGGTGGCTTATAGAAACTTAGACTATACATGCAACTTGTGAAGCTCTTGTTAAGTATAAATAGGTACTCAATGATTTAGCAGTATAAATTGTTTGTAATGGATGTTCATGTAATACCTATTGGAGAAGGAAGTGGTAATCGAAGTATGGAGAATGGTGGGGATGCTGAAATTGGTGAAGTTAATAGTGCTGGAAACTCTGGATCACTTGCCGAGGGTATGGTTTTTGAGCCGTATTTGGGTATGGAATTTGATTCTGAAGATTCTGCAAAAACTTTTTATAGTGAGTATGCTAAACGGTCGGGTTTTAGCTCCAGAGCTGGGTTGCATGGTCAATTTAATGCTGATGGGACGAATATGTTTAGGGAGTTTGTGTGTAGCAGGGAAGGGTTGAAAAGGAAGATGACTGAAAGTTGTGAGGCAATGATTAGGATAGAGCAAAAGGGTCAAAATAAGTGGTCTGTTACGAAGTTTGTGAAGGAACATAGTCATTCTATGGCGGTACCTGATAAGGTGGAAAAACTTCGACCACTGAAGCATTTTTCTAGTGTTGGAAGAACCATGCCCGAAACTTACAAAGGAGTGGGGCTTGTTCCCACTGGTGTCATGTATATATCTATTGATGGGAATCATGTTTCTCCCAAGAATAGTAACAAGAGTAGGAATTATCCTGCAGCTGCTGCTGCTAAAACGAGTCATCCAACTAAAAATTCCCCATTGAAGACTTATACTATAAGGCAACCTATTCAAAAGAAGACATTAGGGAGGGATGCTCAGAGCCTGCTGGAGTATTTTAAGAAAGTGCAGGCCGAAAACCCTGGTTTCTTCTATGCAATACAACTTGATGAAGATAATCGTGTGTCAAATGTGTTTTGGGCAGATGCAAGATCAAGGACGGCTTACAGTCATTTTGGTGATGCAGTTACTCTGGACACAACACATAGAGTAAATCATTATAATGTGCCATTTGCTCCATTTACTGGGATTAACCATCATGGTCAGATGATTTTGTTTGGTTGTGCACTCATTTTTGATGATTCTGAGGCTTCTTTTGGTTGGCTCTTCAAAACATTTCTAGCAGCCATGAACGACCGTCACCCTCTCTCTATAACTACCGATCAGGACAGATCTATACAAACAGCAGTTTCACAAGTTTTCTGCCAAGCACGTCACTGTATAAACAAGCGTTATGTCCTGCGAGAAGGTCACGAAAAGTTGGGCCATCTATGTCGCATGCATCCACATTTTCATTATGAACTTTATAATTGTATTAATCTGACAGAAACAATTGAGGAATTTGAATTTTCTTGGAACTCTATCATGGATAATTATGGACTCCGAGGGCATGATTGGCTTCAGTCCTTGTATAGTGCGCGCGATCAATGGGTTCCAGCATATTTCCGTGATTCATTTTTTGCTGTATTATCTCCTAATCAAGGATTTGATGGTTCTTTTTTTGACGGTTTTGTAAACCAGCATACAACATTACCAATGTTCTTTAGGCAGTATGAACTAGCTTTGGAGAGATGGTTTGAAAAGGAAATAGAGTCAGATTTTGAGACAATTAGCGCCACACCAGTTCTAAAGACGCCTTCACCAATGGAGAATCAAGTTGCTAAGCTTTATACCCGGAAAATATTTTTGAAGTTTCAAGAAGAGCTGGTTGAAACTTTTGCTTATACTGCCAACAGAATCGAAGAGGATGGGGCAAATAGCATATTTAGAGTTGCAAAATTTGAGGATGTTCAAAAGTCGTATACTGTCACATTGAACCATTCCGAGTTGAGAGCCAACTGTAGTTGCCAAATGTTTGAGTATTCAGGCATTCTTTGCAGGCATGTTTTAACTGTTTTCACTGTGTCTAATATATTCACCATACCGTCCCATTACATCTTAAAACGGTGGACAAGAGATGCAAAAAGCAGTGTTGTATTGGATGGATGTGGTGGTGAATCACATGCACATGAGTCTTTGACATCACGGTATACCAATCTGTGTCGGGAAGCCATCCAATATGCTGAGGAAGGGGCTGTAGCTATGGAAACTTATGATGCTGCAATGGGTGCTCTTAGAGAAGGTGGAAAGAAAATTGCTGTCATGAAGAGGAATATTGCCAAAGTTTCACCAACTAATCATCGAGTCAGCGAGAATGCTTGCGCCGACAAGAAAACCCATATTTCAACATCAGATACAAGAGCAACTCCTATTTTATGGCCACTAAATGGCGAAACAACAAGGTTTAATCTTAATGATGCCGGTACTCCTGTTCATCCAGTTGCTGATCTGAATTTACCTCAAATAACTCCAACGCCACATAAGCGAGTTGATGGTCCATCCCCAGGGCCTCGTCAGCGAGTTGATGGTCCACGGCCAGTGCCTCGTAGGCGAGTTGATGGTCCACCCCCAATGCCTCGTCTGCAAGATGATCATCCACCACCCATGCTTCTTCAGCAAGATGATGGTCCACATGAAAACACGGTATGTCAAGAAAATCCTCTATGTTTTTGTTGTTTCTTTAAAAAAAATGTTCTTGAGATTGGAATACACTGCATATCATTAAGCTAGCCCTATTATTCCGTCATGTAGGTGGTTCTTCCATGTCTGAAGTCAATGACATGGGCAATGGAGAACAAAACCTCAACTCCAGAGAACAAAGTAGCTGTTATCAATCTCAAGGTATGCTCACAACAATCTCAACAGTGAAAAAATGCCAGTAGTATTCCTAATTTAATTTAAAATTGTTTAGATAACTGTGCTACACTTGAGAAACTTCTGGCCTTCGATTGACCATCAACCATTGCTCTTATTTGGGTAGAAAGTTCTCTTTAACATTGAACTATTGTAGTCTACTCTGCTTTTATCCCCTTCTCTAACATTTTAACTAACTGTTTGCGAGGATTGGAAGTCATTTAACACACTTCAATTGCAGTTGCAAGATTACAGCAAGGGTCCATCAACAGAGTATGAAGTTAAGTTCCATCTCTCTCGAGGTACTGTGGGACCGGTTTTGAAGTCTATGGCTGAAGTCAGCGAACAACTTTCCACAACAGCTAATAAGATTGCTGTAGTAAATCTAAAGGTATGTTATTTTGTTCTTAAGACTTGCCGTCCTCTAATATGCCCTGTCAGCATGCTTTGTTGCTCTATTATTCTACCACTGGAATGAAACTCATATATCATTGCACTTCTTTTCGTACTAAGAAGATTTTAACTTTAAAATAGATTCACAACAGAGAAGAAAGGAATAAATATTGAACTTCATTCCTTTGCATTGGACGACTGAAAAAGAAATGTCATTCTAATTTGGAAGCCATATTTTGACAAAAAGAGTGTATGTGGAGTAATAGTTTTGTTTATTGTGGATGTCTCAGATTCTTTATTTTTTTTGTTGATAATATGATGTCTCAGATTCTTTGGTTGTGGGTTAAATCTTTGTGCATATTAAGTAAGACCTATTTATCGCTAAGTCTATATATATCAGTATTCATCTTCTCTTTTACTGACTCGGGTCTCTCCTCTCCTGTAATCATTTTTCTAGAGAAAGTGGAAGTGGAGAAATTGGGTGTATAGAGAAAATAATAGCAATCTCCCATTTTTTCTCATTAATCGGGTGTATAGAGAAAATAATAGCAGTGTCCCATCAAGTGGAGAGAATACAATTTCAAGTAGAGAAGTTACTCCTTAATTTACGGAAGTACTCCCTCCTTTCCATATTATATAAGTAAATTTTACTTTTTAGATTCATGTATCTGGTTTATAAATAGATCAGATACATTCATTATTCAATGAATCTTAAATTTTTTTTATGCTTATACTTAATATTGAAAGGAGGAAGTATTTGTCTCTCATTTAATGTGGGGTCTATTTGGCTCTTATTTTATCAAGGTGAAAAAGACATTACATTGATTGCATTAAACTTTCCCAACTTTTCCATCCAACCAAATGAGATACATTCAATTTTCCCCCACTTTTCCACCCAATCGAATAAGACCAAATAAACAAAGTAGAAAAATATACTTATATTTCTCTGTCTATCCATACAAACAACAGGAAAAACTTTTTATTTTCTTCCAGCACCCAAATAAAGTAGTAAAGAATATAAGGAAATGTAAAGAAAATAATGGTATTATATTATTATATTATTAATGGGAGAAATAATGGTTCCTATTTTAGTTATTGTAGGAATGATACTTTCTGAAAGGGCTTTATTTACTTTCAATAATTACTCGTAAGTTTGTTGAAATTGTTTAAGCTGTTTCAGCTCGAGGATACCCAGGCTTCTGATGAGTCTGAAGTTAAGTTTCAAGTGTCCAGAGATGCATTGGGTGCAGTACTACGATCAATGTCTTATATCCGCGAGCAACTTTCTTGCGCTGTAAGTTTTCCTGTTACTTAAATATGTGTCACCAAATAATCCAATACAAATCAGAAGAAAACTAACTAGTTTTCTATTTGGAGGCGTAATAATCATGTTAAAATCTAGCCTAGAGTTCTATGTTACAATTTACGAAGTAATTTGAGAATGATATATCAACGTATATCTATATTGTTACTACAATTCAACTTAGTTTAATCTAAAATCTCTTATTTCAATAAACTTTCACCGAAGATATTAATATTTGTTTACATGCAATTTTTTTTACAGGGATCCGAACCTATGTCGAAAAAACATAGAAACTGAAGTATCAAAGTTTTATTTGATACCAAGGTGGTTATGTGAGTATGTATCATTTTGATGGCAGGGTGGTGGCTACATCATACACAAATGAATTAGAAAATGTAGTTTTTTTTCTTCTTCGTGTTCTCTACGTAAATTTGTTGTCTTGCATATATTGTATATGTATCATATCTTAGGCAGCAGACTTGTTTGATTGGTAGTATTTGGAGAATCCTCTACCCTGCATCCAAGAATGTCCAGAAAACAAGAAAAGAGAAAAGATAGTACAATTATTGTTCAGTGTTATTTCAAGGGGCATATAATATCTAAGTTTGATGATATACTAATTCAAAAACAAATAAAAAAATGATCATAAGTAATATCTGACTATAAAAGTGCTAAACTAATAATATAATGTGCTGCAAAATTTGTGTCAAACAATCAATATTGAGAAATTTATGCAAGTTTATTGAGCAGTTTATGACAAGTATTTGTCAAATTCAAATGCAACAATACATAGAATCTTATATTTGTAAAATGGTTCTAACAAAATCATCAATTGCTCTCAATGAAGACCCCTTTTCTTCACCTCTATCTATTGTTGCCTCTCTCATGTGTACTGCAATCTGATTTGCCTTCTCCTTCATCTCTTTTCCCTTCCCTTCTTGATCCATAACTATTTTTATAACCCTCTTCACATCATCCTTAGAAATCACACTTTCCACAGTTCTTGTCAATTCCACACACACACACATTTCTTCCACCAACATCTTTGCATTGTATCCTTGTTCTGCTGCAAGTGGCCAACTAATAATTGGCACTCCTTGACTAAGACTCTCCAAAACAGAATTCCATCCACAGTGACTTAGAAATGCTCCTGTTGATTTGTGTGACAGAATCTCCAACTGAGGTCCCCATTTATGCACCAACAAACCCCTTTTGCTATGTTTCATTCTCTCTTCAAATCCTTCTGGTAACCATTCTGCCTTAAACTCTGCATTAATGTCGAAACCAATAGGCGGTCTAATGACCCAAATAAAAAAAATTCCACTTTCTTCCAACCCTTCAGCTAAAGCCATCATCTGTGAAGCACTGACTGTGTTCTGTGATCCAAATGAAATGTAAAGAACAGAACTCTCATCTTTCAAATCAAGCCACCCAATGCATTCTTCAAGAGCTATGTCGGATTCTTTCCCCGCACGGTACTTCGAATTCGAACCCTTTGGCGGAAGAAGGGGACCAACACACCAAACAGGAAGTTGAAGATAGTTCTTCAACAGTTGCAGCCCTAAAGTCTCAATCTCCTCAACAGTGTTGCAAATCCACCCATCAGATTTCATAGAAAGTGCTATCTGTGGAGGGAAGAATTTTGACCAGCCATCAGTTCCATCAGCTTCTCTTAGATATCTATGCAGATGAGTTCTATGAAATCTGTAGTTTTGAGGAAACCCTGGAGTCCAAAACTCATCAGAATCTGTTTTTCTATGAGGTAGATTAGACCAAATAGAGATATAAGCCAAAGTTCCATAAGCACCACAAGTTGTGAAAGTTATACTCCTACTGCCTAAACTCTTTGCAACATTAGTAACCCAACCAAGAAACACATCTGATATAACACAAACTGGAGGTTGACCCTCTTGTTCTGTGATGTTTGATATCAAAGAACTAAGAGGAGCTTCAAGGCTTGTTGAAGCATGAAAGAGTTTGATGATATCAGTTAAAGGAAGCTTCTCTGTGTTCTCTATGTTTGGTGGTAAACCATATTGGCTATGGTTGAAAGGTAGATCTGCAAGATGGATTGAGACATCAGAAAAGTTTGTGGAAGTTGCAGATTTGAGATATTGAACGTTGAGAGGAGTGGTGGCTATTGTGATTGTGAAGGTGGAAGGTGTTGTTTCTTGGATTTTTCTTGCTAGTGCTAGGAAGGGAATTAGATGACCATGTGCCATGAATGGTATCATCACTATGTGGCTTTTTCTCTTTGGAGTTTCTGCCATTGTAGACTCTGAATTCTTTGGTACAACACTTTTCTCAAGTTTTCTGTTTTGGTTTGAAGTGTAGAAAATAAAGAAAAAGAAAGATAGAGAAGCATATATTATTTTGGGTGAATTTATATGTGTTATGTGTGGGACAAAAACATGTGACTCGTTTTACCCCACGTTGTACTAAATGTTATCTCTATTTCAAAATTAAAATACACACATTTTAAGAAAGTAAGTAAATACACACGTTGTACTAAATGTGATGACAGCAACCGACAGTGTGTTTATAGAGTTTTTTTCCACCATCTACCACGGTTACATTACAAACATATGTCTTATTCCTAACTTTGCAAATCCGAATAATACAAAGGAGCTCCGTCTGATCTCCCTATGTAATGTTATGTACAAGATAATTTCCACAGACTTAAGTGTTGCTTAGTCAAATGTGTGGCAGAAGAACAGTTGATGTTTACTGAAGGAAGATCTATATTTAATTATGCCCTTATTGTCATGGAGATAATTCATACTTTGAAACGCATGACTAAGGGAAGTAGAGGGGAGTTGGCTCTTAAGATTAATATAAGTAAAATATATGATAAGGTGGATTGAATTTTTTTGCGAGGTATGTTATGTAGATTGGGTTTTGCGGATAGATGGATCCATTAGGTGATGATGTGTGTGATTTTGATGCACTACTCAATTCTAGTCAATGCGAAGAGAGTCAAATCAATTCAACCTGAAAGATGATTGAGACAAGGAGATCTTTTTATCACCATATTTTTTCATTTTGATAACAGAATGATTGTTTGCACTCATGAGAAAAGTAGCGTCTATAGAAGATATACATGGAGTGAAAATATGTAGAGGGTGTTAGAAATTGGGTATGATAATCTAGGATATCTTCGAAGAATCGTATTCGTACACTTTCCGAACAAAGTATTTCGACCCTTTTCTTGCCTGGGTTCACAAAATCTTTGTGGGGATAAGTCTTTGAAGTACGAATTGTTTCTGACAAAAGAAATTCGTTCAGAACGTAGAAGGTTTTCTGTTTTGTTCTGTGTTCGCAAAATGAGGCCAAATGACTCCTTATATAGGAGATCAATAATTCAAAACGAAAAGACACACCTGTTCGGAAAATGGTTATGTCTGTAGGGAAAAGGTTCAAACGTTCAAACCAGGAGCTCTGCCCCTTGGAACCCCACGGGGCGCTGCCCCGCACCCCGCCAGGGGCTTCGCCCCTTGGAACCCCAACGGGACGCTGCCCCGTACCCCGCCAGGGACTTCGCCCCTTGGAACCCCGTTTGAATTATTCGCATTCAATTATATGTTAGCTCGACTAGCGTGCACTCCGCACTACCCTAACTCGTTTCCAAGCTTTAACGCATAATTGCATTGACCTGTAGTAAATCACATTACTACTAAAATACATTGACGATACTAAAATCACCAACAGAGGGCACCAGTGGTGTCTCATCTACTTTTGGCTAACAATTGCTTTCTGTTTTGCATGGCCAAAATTGCAAAAATTAATAAACTTATGAAAATAGGTTATGATAAAGTCATTGCTTCAAGCAATACCATCATATATCACGAGTATTTATGTTATTCCATATTCCATTTTAAGTGATAGAGAAAATGTTTAATGTTGGAATATTTTATAATTTAAATATTATTTATTTATTATATTCCAATAATTATTATGTGGGCATATATATTTTAATTATATTAGCTATTTATAAAATTAAGAGTCTTAATTGATTAAGTGGTCAAATAAACTTAAAAGGCTAATTAGATTTCTACTTAGTAATTAATTAATTAATTAATTGGATATGAACTCAAATATGAGTGGATGTCAAAATGACCATTTGGGAATAATGGGAACCCTAATTGGCCATTATACTGTATATAGATTATGGTCACCAATATATTGTATACAAGCAGTTTACCTCTTCTCCCCATCTGAAGTGTTCAAGTCAACAATTGTCAGTCACTAGTCTCTACACTTTCTACATTTCAAGATTACTGCCAACAAAACTTTCTCAATATATTCAAGTATTTCTGCAATCTCATCCTGGTAGTCCTGCAATCTCTTCTCTCATATACTAACATGTCGTAGATCATGTAATTATATACATGTTTGTATTATTTATTCTATTCCGCACTAAGGTATATTTCATAATATGTAGAATATGTATATATGATTAATTATTATTGATTTAATTCTAACAAGTGGTATCAGAGTAGGTCTTCAAGTTTAGTTTATAGAGATTTGTCATCTAAACATCAATGTTTTTTTTTAATATTTATTTTGGATCATGAAACATATATTTGAAATTCATGATTTTTTTTCTCATCAATATTGATATATACTATGTTTTAAGATGCATGAAGTTTTAATGATAATTTTTCAATTTTTTTGTTGTTACGCTTACTTGAAGTTTATGGTTTGTGAGTTATATTTATTTTCAAAAGATTTCTATGGATTTAGGATCTTCCATATTTTGTGTGAATCCTTGAAAATAAATTTGGTTATAGTATATATTTAAATGATATTTGTTTAGTGATAAAATTTGAAATTATACTTGTGATTTGAAAACTATAATATCATGGTAAGGATCTATTTTAAGTTATAATTCATAAAATTATATTTGTGATAGAGGAAACTTTTGAATTTGACATAGAAACTATACGATAAAGATTTGTTTGAAATTAAAATTTGAATAGTTTTTGGAAGAAAAATATTTGTGAAAATTTTGGTTTTCTTTTAGAGTATGTTATTTAATAGTAATATATATTATGCTAAATATATTTGGAATCACATATATTGTTATGATCGATGATTGAAAATCATAAAATTATATTTTTATTAAAGATTTTTATTTTCAACACTTTATTTGTGGCTAGAGAGCATATATTTAAAAATATATATTTATGTCAATCATTTGGGAAAGATAAATATTGAATTTAAATCTTATTTTGGTGATTTGATTCTTGGTTTTGAATTAAAAAAAAAGTTTTATTATCAAATATTTTTTTATTTGATTTTTTAATTATTATTTTATCTTTCATTTTGATTTACATGAAATCTTCACATGAGTTTAGATTTTGAGAGATAAGACAAATAGTAATTTGTTTAATATATATTTAGTTATTATATATTATTTATGGAAATTTTTGAATATTTTGAATGTCTCTCAAAATTATAAGGCAAAAACTAAAGAATTGATTCTTTAAATTTTGGATACTTTGGATTTTAGAATTAGTTTTGTTGATTTTAAAATGATTTATTTAAAGAATTATTTGGTGTATATGTGAATTTTCTTGACATTTATTTTGGATATATGCATATTTAATATTTATATGATTTGAAGTTATACATTTAGCATGATTATGTTATTTGAGTTTATTGTTATTAAATTTTATACAATAATATGTATATTTTTATCATGCAATTTGCATAAATTCATAAAATTGATGTTTTATTGTGAATTTGTTCTCACACTAAGGACTTTCAAGAAATTTTATGAGGACCATTCTTTGAAGAAGTTTTTTGGAGGGACTAAAAGTGAAATATGAGATTTTTAGGAGGACCAAAAACTTCATTAACCCTTATAATTATTAAACAACATCCTAAACGAATACGACCTACATTTGTGGATAGTGCCTTGTAAATTTAAGACTCTTTCCATTGAATTTATTAAAATATCTAATAATTTTGATTGAGTTGATTGAAGTAACATGTTGCAAAAGTAACCTCTGTTGTGAAAATTTGATTCAATCAGAATTATAAAAGATGTAGTGTGTAATCATTAATGCGAACTGTTATGGTTGGTCAAAAGGAAGACACAGTTTGGCCGAACAATTGCATACTTGTGATGGTAAATATGTAGTAATTATTAATTTTATCCATACGGATAATGATTGATAGGTCTATGATATTATATGAATTTTGCAATTAAATAGGTTCATAATGTGCTTATGCTATTTTATTTGCTTAATTATCTTAATGAAAAGTCATCACTCCAATGAGATCTTGTCTTTCACTTTATTTCTTTAGAAGCACTGGAATTTAAGCAAAAATAATATGACAAAATTTATGTCATCTTAAATAACACCTCTAAAGTATCTGGATTGCAAAGCTGTAACATCATATATCTATGAAATTTTGAGTGTACTTACTTTTTAAACTCGAGTCTCACTTTAAATAACACCTCTTACATGAATTTTGCAATTGTGTGTAGTTCATAAGGCAATAAAACTGCTATGCTATACATGAAATAGTCTTCAATCTAACAATGTGTAACTGTTTTCCTAAAAAATGACTATACATCAAGTTGAAACAAAAAACTGCTATCGATAATACACATCTACTATCATAATAGGTTTGAAACAAAAACTGAAAGACTAAAAATGTTTGCCTCAAAAATCAAATGACAAGTGTAAATGTTTTAGATTGGCTATTTTGTGGTAAGACTTATGTTTTAAGCATTATGAAGGTGTGAAGTTTTTGTGTGCAACTATTTTTATTCAGGATGTCAAGATTGATGTCATGACATCTTTGACTGGGCCTGAAGACCTAAGTGAATCCTATTTTGTACGCGCATCCTTCAGTCATTATTACTGAGATTCTGTTATGCTTTTAGCGCGATTTTATCAGAAGGAAAAGAAGGATTCAACTTGGAGTTATTTTAGCAGAACATTTGTTCTTGCTATTTTTGTTCCTTTATTTAAGGAATTATTATTTCTGATTTGTGCAAGTTCAGTAGGCCCAATGTCCATTCAAGGATCTACTTAAGGCTGCTTTACCCTAGTGTGAATGTGTGGAAAATAAGGATTGTGTATTCAGCGTTTTTCACGTGTGTGTGTGTGTGTTAGTTTCTTGTGATCAAAGCAATTGTCTTTTGATGATTGTTTTGGACTAGACGTGCATTTGTATTCTGTCCACTCAAAGCTTTTAAGCAAGAATGTTTGTATTTGACTGAAGCTTTTAAGCAAGGTCAAAGATTGTTTTGAAGAGTGTCTTCATTTTGTTTGAGTTGTTTGTTTAAGACCACTGCTGTGATTGAGGGGGAGTGAGATAGGTCTCTTATCTAGGCGTTCCTAGGTAGAACTGTCATTGGGTAGAAATTAAGTGAAAAGATTGCAAACTGGGGTGTTTGCTGTGGATCTTTGAATTGATACTACTGATAGTGAAGTTCCTTCCTGGCTTGGTAGCCCTCAGAGTAGGTGTGATTGCACCGAACTGGGTTAACAACTCTCTGTGTTCTTTAATTCTGTCTTTGTCTTTTATTATGTTTTTAAACTTATTGTTATTGGTGTCGTGACATCGTGTTCGACGTTGTATATTAGTTGCCAGAATTTCAATTGGTATCAGAGCAGGCACCCTGCCTGTTTTTTTCTGGGTGAGATCTAGGGGCATTATTCTAGTACCATGGACAAGGAAGAAGGATTTGGACACAAACCACCCATTATGGGTGGCTCTAACTATGATTACTGGAAACCTCGCATGATTGTCTTCTTAAAATCTCTAAATAAGAAGGATTGGAAAGTTGCTGATAGAGGATGGGGACATCCTTCCATTAATGATAAAGATGGCAATACAATTCTGAAGCCTAAAGATGACTGGAGAAAAGATGAGGATTAGCTGGCACTATGGAACTCTAAAGCCTTGAATGACCTGTTCAATGGCATTGATAAAAATATATTCAGACTTGTGCATCACTGTCAAAATGCCAAAGAAGTTTGGGATATTATATCAGAACCACTCATGAAGGAACCTCCAAAGTCAAGATGTCAAGACTTCAAATGCTTACCACCAAATTTGAAAATCTGAGAATGAAAGAAGATGAGACTGTTCATGACTTTCAAATGAACATTCTTGATATTGCTAATGCCTTAGGAGCATTAGGAGAAAAGATGTCTGATGAAAATATTGTGAGGAAAATTCTTAGATCTCTTCCAAAGAGATTTGATATAAAGGTGACTTCTATAGAAGACGCTCAAGACATTTGCAACATGAAGGTAGAAGACCTTATTGGATCCCTTCAGACTTTTGAAATGGGACTCAATGATGTGCCTGGAAAGAAGAATAAAAGCATAACTCTTGTGTCAAATACTGAGGAGGAAGCAGAAAGAGGTGAAGTGGAGAATGAGGAAAGTCCGAAAGAAGTTGTTGCCATGATAGGAAGACAATTCAACAAGTTCATGAAGAGGATGAATTTTGGCTCAAGATCAAATGTCAAGAACATTTTATCTGACATCAACATATCTAATGAGTCAAGTACAAAACCTAAAGAGAAGTCAAGTCAAAGCAGAAGAGTTCAATGTCATGGGTATTATGGTTTTAGCCATATTAGAGCTGAATGTCCTACCTATCTGAAGGGGCAAAAGAAAGGTTTATCTGTTACATGGTCTGATGGAGGTTCTGAGAGTGACCTTGAAGAAGTATCAACTAAACATATCACTGTTTTGACTGGAACATGTGTGTCTGATGAGGATTCTAATGAAGATGAGTTGACATTTGAAGAACTTGTTGATTCTTATCAAAACTTAGTACGATATATGCACAAATGATGCAAGAAGGAGATCATAACAACTCTGGAGGCTGAAAAGAAAGAGAATTTATCAACAATATCTCTTATGAATGATGAAGTTTCTATACTAAACTTCTAGTTTGATCAAATGACTAAGTCCATCAGAATGCTGAACAATGGATCTGAAAAACTTGATGAGATTATTCAGATAAAGAGAAGTGCTAAAGATATATCTGGGATAGGATTTAAAGGTTCTAAAAATGAGTTCTTCAGGAACTGCAAACATGAGCCCAAGAATGATGTTTCGAATCAGATGTCGAAATCAGTGGCTCAACATCATGAACCAAGAAGATCAACTCATCAAAGGAGAAGATATCAAAGATGGAGATGTCACTATTGTGGCAAGCATGGTCACATAAAATCCTTTTGTTTCAGACTCCATGAATATCCTGCTCAGAATCCACAACCCAAAACTAAGCAAAACATTGTCATCAAGAAATAACAATGGACCCCAAGCATGTAGCCTTGATAGCTCATACGTCTCTTAAAGTATCAACTAAAGAGGATTGGTAATTTGATAATGGATGTTCTAAGCACATAACTGGAATAAACAATCTAGTGGTTGACATCAAACCACATCCCACCAGTTATGTCATGTTTGGTGATGGAGCTAAAGGAGAAATCAAAGGTGTAAGAAAACTTGTATGTACAAGTGTTCCAAACCTTGATGGGGTTCTACTAGTGAAAGGATTGACTTCTAATCTCATCAGTATCAATCATTTGTGTGATTAAGGATTCAGTGTCAACTTCACAAAATCAGAATGCATTGTCACAAATGAAGAGAATGAAGTAATCATGAAGGGAGTCAGATCTAGAGATAATTTTTTATCTCTAGGTAAATCAAGATACCTATACATCTGTTTGCTCTCTATCCAAAGAAGATGAAGTAAAGTTATGACATCAAAAGATGGGTCATCTCCATCTAAAAGGAATGAAAAGAGTTATAACATTGGAAGCTGTAAGAGGAATCCATAAGCTTCAGATTGATGAAGGTATGGTGTGTGGTGAATGTCAAATAGGCAAGCAAACCAGAATGTCACATCCAAAGGTTCAACATCTCACTACTTCCAAGGTATTGGAGTTATTACACATGAACTTGATGGGTCCTATGCAGGTTGAAAGTCTGGGAGGAAAATGGTATGCCTATGTGGTGATGGATGACTACTCAAGGCTTACTTGGATAAACTTTGTCTGAGAGAAATCTGATGTCTTTGATGTGTTCAAAGATCTCTGTGAAAGAATTCAGAGGGAAAAAGAAAGTTGTGTCATCAGGATTAGAAGTGATCATGGTAAGGAATTTGAGAATACAAAATTCTCTGAATTTTGCTCTTCTGAAGGAATCAATCATGAATTTTCTCCCCCCATTACTCCTCAACAAAATGGGGTTGTTGAAAGAAAAAACAGAACCATACAGGAATCAGCTAGGGCCATGATTCATGCCAAGAAACTTCCTCTATACTTTTGGGCTGAAGCTATAAACAATGTCTGCTATGTTCATAACAAGGTTACTCTAAGAAAGGGAACTCCTACTACTCTCTACGAGCTCTGGAAGGGAAGGAAGCCTAATGTCCAATACTTTTATGTATTTGGAAGTAAGTGCTATATTTTGGCTGATAGGGAACAAAGAAGAAAAATGGATCCTAAAAATGATGAAGGCATATTTTTGGGTTACTCTACTAACAATAGAGCCTACAGAGTTTTCAACTCTAGAACCAGAGTCATGATGGAATCCATAAATGTGATTATTGATGATCTACTCAAAAAACTTGATGTTACATATGATGTTGGAACATTTTATGATACTCCAGTTAAAGTTCCTAATAAAGATGATACAAATCCAGATATTCCAATATCTGATCCAGAATCAGCAAACAAAGCACCTTCAATCAGAATTCAAAAGGATCACCCTAAAGATCTTATCATAGGTGATCCCAACAGTGGAGTCGTAACCAGGTCAAGGGAAGTTATCTCCAACTCTTGTTTTGCATCCAAGATTGAACCAAAAAATGTCAAAGAAGCATTGACTGATGAATTTTGGATCAATGCTATGCAAGATGAGCTAGAGCAGTTCAAGAGGAACAAAGTGTGGGAGCTTGTACCAAGACCTGAAGGAACAAATGTCAATGGTACTAAGTGGGTGTACAAGAATAAATCTGATGAACAAGGGGTAGTGACCAGGAATAAAGCTAGACTTGTTGCTCAAGGATATACTCAAATTGAAGGCATTGGCTTTGATGAAACATTTTCTCCTGTGGCTAGACTTGAATCAGTTCGATTACTTCTGGGAGTTGCATGCATTCTTAAGTTTAAACTGTACCAAATGGATGTAAAGAGTGCCTTTTTGAATGGATACTTGAATGAAGAAGTTTATGTGGAGTAGCCTAAGGTATTTGTTGACCTAAACCTTTCAGATCATGTCTACAAGTTAAAAAAGGCCTTGTATGGACTAAAACAAGATCCTAGAGCTTGGTATGAAAGTTTAACATAATTCCTTTTAAAGAATGGCTACAAGAAAGGTGGAATTGACAAAACTCTGTTTGTCAGAGATATAGGAGGAAAAATCATGATTGCTCAGATTTATGTGGATGACATAATGTTTGGTGGAATGTCAGATGAGATGGTTAAATATTTTGTCAAACAGATGCAGTCTAAATTTGAAATGAGCCTTGTTGGAGAATTAACCTTTTTTCTTGGATTGCAAGTTAAACATGTGGAAAATTCCTATTTTCTCTCTCAGAGCAAATATGCCAGAAACATTGTTAAGAAGTTTGGAATGGAGAGTGTCAGTCACAAAAGAACACCTGCTCCTATCCATGTTAAGATGACTAAAGATGAAAAAGGTGTAAGTGTTGATCAAAGCTTGTATCAAAGCATGATAGGAAGTCTGATGTATCTAACAGCTAGTAGACATGATATTGCCTTTGTTGTTGGAGTTTTTGCCATATATCAAGCATAACGTAATGTCTCTCACATAAATCAAGTCAAAAGGACACTAACATATGTGAATGAGACTTGTGACTATGGCATGTTCTATTCTCATGGAAGTGATCATGTTTTATCTGGATATTGTGATGTTGATTGGGCTGGGAGTGCATATGACAAAAAAAGTACTTATGAAGGGTGTTTTTTTGTAGGTAACAATCTTATTTCCTGGTTTATCAAGAAGCAAAATTATGTCTCCTTATCTACTGCAGAGGCTGAGTATATAACAACTAGTAGCAGTTGTTCTCAGCTTGTTTGGATGAAACAAATGTTATCTGAATACAATGTCACTCAGGATGTCATGAAATTATATTGTGATAATCTCAGTGCAATCAATATTTCCAAAAATCCTATTCAACACAGTAGGACAAAACATATTGATATTAGGCATCATTTAATCAAAGATCTTGTGGAAGATAAAGTGATCAAGTTGGAGCATGTTTCTACTGAACTATAGTTGGATGACATATTCACAAAGGCCTTGGATGCTAATCAGTTTGACAATCTAAGAGGCAAATTGGGAATCTGTCTTTATGAGGGCTTGTAGCAATTAATAACGTTTGGAAATCCAGTCAAAGGATATAGACTGAAGAGGATGATGCAGATGACTTGGATGGTAGACAAGAGAGTGAAGATAAAGTTGAAATATTTTTATGATGGAGTTTTGATTTACCCAGATTGGTTGCTCTTCTTGAGCTTGTGGTTTTATTTGTTTTCTTTGCTTTATAATTGTGACCCTGCTTTGGCCAAATTTCTGGCAAAAAGGGGGAGTAATTAGATATCATGCTTCTTTGGTTATGTGCTGATGAATACTATTTATTTTAGTATTGTCAGTCTATGTGTGTTGCAGGGATGGGCTTAACAGGTTGAGGGGAAGATAGAATATCTTTGTGTTTTCTGTTGCTGATGATGTGCTGTACTCTGGTATAATTCTTATTGGTTTTTCTGCTGTGTGCACAACTTATGAATTTTGGTGATTCTGTTGTTGCTGGTTTGGTGTGCTCATACAGCTATTGCTTCTATTGTTGTACTGATATATCTGTTGGTTTGAGGGAGAGTTCTCTCTGATGTGTGCTTCCTGCTGTTGTTGTGTTTCTCTGATGTGTGCTGCTGCTGCTGCTGTGTTTCTCTGATGTTTTCTGTGTGCTGATAATGCTTAAATTATTTTAGTAAAAAATTTGTCAAAGGGGGAGTTTTTAGATGTTTTAGATTGACTATATTTTGTGGTAAAACTTATGTTTGTGTCTGGATGTCATAAGTAATGTTATGACATGTGATTTAAGCATTATGCAGGTGTGAAGTTTTTGTGTGCAGCTGTTTTTATTCAGGATGTCAAGACTGATGTCATGACATCTCCGACTGAGCCTGAAGACCTAAGTGAATCCTATTTTGTGCGTGCATCCTTCAGTCATTATTACTGAGATTTGTTGTGGTTTTAGCGCGATTTTATCAGAAGGAAAAGAAGAATTCAGCTTGAAGTTATTTTAGCAGAACATCTGTTCTTGCTATTTTTGTTCCTTTATTTAAGGAATTATTATTTCTGATTTGTGCAAGTTCAGCAGACCCAATGCCCATTCAAGGATCTACTTAAGGCTGTTTTACCCTAGTGTGAACGTGTGGAAAATAAGGATTGTATATTCAACGTTTTTCACGTGTGTGTATGTGTTAGTTTCTTATGAGCCAAAGAATTGTCTTTTGATGATTGTTTTGGATTAGGTGTGCATTTGTATTTTGTCCACTCAAAGCTTTTAAGCAAGAGTGTTTGTATTTGACTGAAGCTTTTAAGCAAGGTCAAATATTGTTTTGAAGAGTGTCTTTATTTTGTTTGAGTTGTTTGTTTAAGATCACTGTTGTGATTGAAGGGGAGTGAGAGAGGTCTCTTATCTAGGAGTTCCTAGGTAGAACTGTCATTGAGTAGGGATTAAGTGAAAAGATTGCAAACTGGGGTGTTTGCTGTGGATCTTTAAATTGATACTAGTGATAGTGAAGTTCCTTCCTGACTTGGTAGCCCCCAGAGTAGGTGTGATTGCACCGAACTGGGTTAACAACTCTCTGTGTTCTTTAATTTTTTCGTTGTCTTTTATTGTGTTTTTAAACTTGTTATTATTGGTGTCGTGACATCGTGTTCGACATTGTATATCAGTTTCCAGAATTTCAGCAAAAATCTATACATTGAGTGAAGAAAAATTGAAAGGCAGATTTGAAACTCAATTTGATCCCATAAATACGTTGGTAGATAAATTTTTTATAGAACTTACATCATTTACTGATAAAACTCATCACATTCAAATAATCTTACTAATAGGTTCCTAAAACTCATCACATTCTAAAAAAAATAAACTCTAAAAATCCTATAATAGTAGCACAAATCATTTGGACATTTAAATTAATTTTAGTAATTGTCAGTTATTTGATTCTAACTAATAGAATAATAAATCAATTAAGTTATTATGTAAAAGACAAATCAAGAAGGTCAGAATATCCAATTTTTGGGAGATTGGTCTATCATCTATGTATGTATGACTTGAAAGAAAAATAGAAATATCATACAAAACTACTTTGAAAACTGCGTCCATTTAACATTATTACTTGCCATGGAAATTACAATTAAATTAACATCTCTATCTTATTATTAGAAAAAGGTGAAGAGGACTTGGGAGTCAAAATTCTGTATGTTGAATTAAATACTTAATCAAATATTGAAATACAAGTCCAAGCTAACTTCTTTATCATGCTGAAACATAAATATTGGTCTCTGAATTAAATAAACAAGTGACAATAAAAATGTAATATATAGTATCATTTCTTTGACTTTTTTTCTAACATCAAATCCAATATATTCTTATAAGACTAAACTCATTAACCTCAAATTGATAATAACTAACTCCCTTTTCTTTAACAATATTTCTAACTGATTTTAATAATCATAGTAAGCTTCCAATTGAACTAAATTAACATCAAAATCTAATTGTTTTAAAAATGACAATCCAACTACTTTCCATGATATCTCATTAACCTTATCACTAATTTTAACTGCCCAATCTCACAACCAACAATGACAAGGTAACAAACTTCTTCACTGAGATTGTACCTAATTGTCAACATAATATTCACTAAACTTAGGTATAAACAAACAAAACAAAGCTGCAAAAACTGAGGCTTCCAATGGTATGACCATTACATCACTCCTTCTTCAAGTGATTAGCTTTTGTTGTGGATTTCTTAGGAGTTAGGTCTTCATTTTGGAAAAGTTCATCAAGAGATGTTGAGATAGCAACCCTCTTAGCCGGGGTATTGCTCGAGCTGGCAGATGGACTCCAAGTATGGTTGGCAGAGGTGGATGGTTGAGCAGAGTTAGTATGTTCCGCTAAGGGTGTCATTTGCATAAAAAAATAGAAAAAGGCATTGGAATGGATGATGCAAACCAAAATGTAGTAGGCAAGACTTAAAAGATGTCATACAATGGGATGCTCTTCAACTTCCTTTGGCTTGGAAGTGTCAAAGTTGAAAACACCAACATTAGATGTATGCTGGAAAAAATTGATCAAATTGAATTTCAAAATGAGTTTGACTTAATAAAAAAATAGACATTCAAAATAGAAAAGGGATGCTCTTCAACTTCCTTTGGCTTGGAAGTGTCAAAGTTGAAAACACCAACATTAGATGTATGCTGGAAAAAATTGATCAAATTGAATTTCAAAATGAGTTTGACTTAATAAAAAAATAGACATTCAAAATAGAAAAAGGTGTGTACCTCATTAGAGTTTAGCAAGTTGTCCAAGTTTTTGGAAACATCTGAGAAAATCATTTTTCAAAAACAGAAAAATTCAAAAGTTTGGCAGCATAAGCAATGTTCAAAATACCGTAAGAAACAATACATCACAAAGCCATCATTTTGAAAGTGTTAGAGAAAGCAACAAAAAGCCATAAAAACATGTGTAATGGCGTTAGAAAATGTCGTAGTATTGTGTAATGGAAGCTGTAAGCAGAAACAACAGAGAAACAACCGAGAAAATCATTTTACGGGATGAACCTCCTTTTTTGTAAAACACAAATTCAAAAGTTTGTTGCATAAACAATGTTTAAAATACTGCAAGAATAAAGCCATAAATACATGATAAATGAGTGTATAAAAATGTCTTAAAAGGAAGCAAAAACATCATTTTTAAAGTGTTAGAGAAAGCAACAAAAAGCCATAAAAACATGCCAAATGATTGAAGTTGTTGAAACCATTTTACATAAACAGAAAAAATAGAACCGTTGGAAGCACAAGAAATTTAAAATAATGATATGAACAAAACAAAGATAATAATAATAGAGTAAATAGAAAAGTAAAAATGACCTTTGGAAGGGAGGATCCTCTATTTTTTAAAGTGATATATGTGTTCTTAGAGTTAAGTAGTGAGAGAGAAGGTCAATACAATGAGGTTATATATTTTGTTTGAAATAGTTGTGCTGATGCTTAGTGCTTTGGGGGGAAATGTTGGAGATATTTTGCCAAACACATGCTAACACGTAGAAGCTGATTGAGGCTTTAGAAGTGATTAAAGGATCCATTTTTTTATTTACAGAAATGACCTTTAGGCTGTGAGAATTTTTGTGTGTGTGCAAAGGACATTAATGGAAAAACACTCAATTGATTAGTAATAGATATATAGTAGACGTAGGTTGTAAGTTTATATTAATATCTTTGGCTTTTCAAAAATAATAATAAACTAATGATACAATATTGCATTAGATACAATATAATTATGTAGAGTTTTAAAAAAATTGAGGCCCTAGGCAAAAGCCTCATTTGCCTAGCCTATGGGCCGACCCTGGGTGAGTCCTTCCTTTTGTCTGCATAAACCGTCTAAAAATAAGTCATTTTCTCTTACCACATGTCCCCTGATTAGCTAAAACGTCAACTGGAAATGTCAATCAAACTCACTATGCCAAAAGTGGCCTAAGGGATCACTAAAAAAACAACTCTTTTAACAAAAAGCGTTGCTATAAGTTCTTAATAAAATTCGCTAAAAAAAAGTGCTGCTAAAGGCTGCCTTTAGAAAACGCTTTCTAAAAGCGTTGCTAAAGGCCATACATAGACCACACCTTAGAAAGCGCTTCTATAAAAGTGCTTTTATAGGTTTACCCTAAGAAAGCGCTTTTATAAAGCGCTGTTATAGGTTTACCCTTAGAAATCGCTTTTATAAAGCGTTGCTAAATGGTAACCTTATAAAGCGCTGCTATAGACCAATTAAAAGAAAGTGCTTTCTAAGGAAAAAACGCTGCCTTAGGTCATTTATAATTAAACAATAAAAACAACAAATTTCAGAAAAACACCCTAATCATTTTTTTTCTAATTATTTTCACTATTCTTCTGTCTCGCGACCGTTTCTCTCGCCGTTGTTCGTCGTTCTTTCGCCATTGTTAGGTTTTATCCATCTGCCATTGTTGTTGCCGAACAAATTTCTTGTTGTTTCCAAACGAGGTACGTTTTGCTGCTGTAGTTGTTATTGCTGTTGATGTTGATTGATTTATGTATACTGTGAATAAAAGGGTTGAAGATGATAGTTAATGGTTATACATTGTTGTTCTGTTTTTTTGTTGTTGTTGTTGTCGTTGTTGATGTTGTTGATGTTGGTTGATCATTATGAATAAAAGTTTGTATACTAACACTAGTGCATAAATGACTTTTTACATCGGGCGAAAATGACTTTTTACATCGGTTCCGAGTCCGATGTAAAGGCAGCCGATGTAATAAGTCATAGACATTTTACATCGGTTTTAGGACCGATGTAAAAAATATATCAACCACATCGGTTAATTTTTAAGTCTGATGTAAAAAAAAAAATATAATTTTTTTCTAATGTAAAAAGGACTTTTTACATCGGTTGGAAGATAAAATCGATGTAATAGGTTTGCTGTTACATCGGTGCTTTCCAATAACCGATGTAAAAAGTGTGCCATACAGGGTACTTTTTACATCGGTTCCCCTTTCGCCTGATGTAAAAAGTGTGCCATACAGGGTACTTTTTACATCGGTTCCCCTTTCGCCCGATGTAAAAAGTGTACCATACATGATACTTTTTACATCGGTTCCCCTTTAGCCCGATGTAAAAAGTGTGCCATACAGGGTACTTTTTACATCGGTTCTCCTTACGCCCGATGTAAAAAGTGTGCCATATAGTACTTTTTACATCGGTTCCCCTTTCGCCCGATGTAAAAAGTACTGTAGAAAATTTATATAATTTTACTATTTTTAGCAGTTCCTGTAATTTTTTTGGTACCTAATTATTTAGCAATTCCTGTAAATTTTTTTGGTACCTAATATTTCCTTCACATAGACCATATTTAGGTCGCTATTTTCATATATTTCTCACCAATATTCAATAAACCAAATATCTAGTACACATATATTCTTCCAAATGTACAAGTACACATATATTCTTCCAAATGTACTAGTATACACATATAATCATCTCAATATATAGGAGGTTTATACTAAAATTTACTACTACAACAACAACAACAAAAAATACACATTCAACCAATATTTCCCCCACTTGAATATCAACTTACAATATCCACAAGAATATGAGTTGTAACTTCGGTAGAAAACACAAAAATCAAATTTCCTGAAAATAAATAATAACACCAATTAACCAAAAGACAACACCAAAGTCAATATCTTCAAATAGAGAATTCTATATATCTTACCAGATAAAGCTTAACTTTTATACAACTCAAAGAAACATGTTGCCCAACGGAGTCGCAAATCATACAAATCATCTTCTTTTAATTCTGTTGGGTCATTAAATACCTACGACACATAAATAACAATATAGAGTTATTTTGGAAAATTCACATTAAGTTGCAAAATGCAAAGTAAATAACAAAGTAAAGTTATATTTATTACCGTCATCCAATTATCGGTTATCTTTGCAGAGACAATATCCAACATATTTTTCATCACATAGTACCCACAATCATCAGAGTTATTTTGTTTCCTTGTCTACAAATGAATATATGACATCATTTTCCAATACTTATATGATAAAATTAAATTTATACTTATAATTTACACCACTTACTATGGGTCGAAGCCATGTAGGCTTTCTTCTAATGCCATGTGCCGCTTGATGAACCCCTAAAGCACTAATAAAGAAGGCAAAAAAACCATATAAAGCCACATAAAATATGGAATTACTTTTGTAACAAATTATGTATATAAGATATAGTGAACATAAAAGATAAACTTACGTTGTAACAAGTTTCGTCATGGTTTGATTAAGTTCCCGATGAAGTGAACAGAAGACGACCACCGTATTGTCTTTTGGACAAATGACTATTA
Organism: Lathyrus aphaca; assembly: GCA_963966055.1. NCBI lineage: Eukaryota > Viridiplantae > Streptophyta > Magnoliopsida > Fabales > Fabaceae > Lathyrus > Lathyrus aphaca. Next base: position 35,851,319 of record OZ014523.1, read on the forward strand.
ATTGCCAATGAGATCTGTATGTGCGTGTTGAAGTACAAAAGTCAGAATTTCATATTAACAAAGTTATAAAATAGAATTTCATACACATACCCATGAATAAATGGTAGCAAGTGACACACTTTCTCTTCGTGATCACGTAACATGTCTTGTATGTATTTTCTAACTTTTGCTTCAGTTTTTGCCACATTATCAACATACGAACACAAAGCAGAGTCTAATATCCCATATACTTCTGATTGTGATGTATCAATACACAAACGATGAATATACCTAATTATAACATAAACATTAGAATCAAAGTGACAGGAGTTATAACATATGAAAATATTTGAGAGTAATAAAAAAGAAAATATACTTACGTGGACCATACTTGCAAAATAGAAACGTCAAGCCAATGTTGTCCCATCAACAACTCTCTGATACATTTTGCTGACATATAAAAATTTGAGACATTCACACAATGACTTAATTCTAATTCAAAGTAATCCATTTGTGTGTCACTCCTTTTCAGAACCATTTTTACTAATCTCTCAACATTGTCTTCCTCTTCCATTTTGCTTACTTTTACAATTGAACAACTTCCTTTTCCGCTTCCATCCACAGTTTCCCTTTGTTCAATGCAATTATTATTTACTGTGCTTTGGGAGATACCCATAGACTTAAGTGTCTCCATGAAAGATTGTTGCATTGCCTTACGCTCTTCAACCCACTGTTGCGCTAAATCCGCTCTAATTTTTGCTTCCAATTGAGATGACAATTGTGCAAATTGTTCCGATACATCGATATCTTGTCTTTGACGTGATCTTCCAAAGAAAGTGCTTTGTTTATGGTGTTTTCCAACACCACGAACACGGCCGCCATGCTCAGATGTTCCAATGGCTGCTGTTAAGATATCGTGACGTCCATCCGGAACAAATGCACCCTTTTCAACTTCTTCAACTAGAGAGTCCCACAAATGCACCACAACTTTGTCAATATATTTTTTATCAAACAAAATTATAATGATACTTGAAGAATTTTACTTACAATTTTCTCTGCAACAACTTGTGTAGCCTGTGATGTGTATTCTCCCCCTTTCTTTTGTCGTGCTCTCTTCCATAACTCATGGCGTGAAGGTGGAGATGGGCTACCCATATCATCTACATTAGAATCATCTCTCGATAATCTCCTTTCATTTACCATTTTCTCTTCAAGCAAACGATACCCTCCACGAGATAATACATGTGGGTATGCATTCTTAGCCACATTTTTTGCACCCTTTTCACTTTTTTCCTATTAAAAATTGAAAAAGTTACTAATCATACTAAATATAATAACAATGTTACTAAGCACAATAAACATAATAAAAATTTATAACTCATACTAACCTTAAATTCAGATGAATCCCGAGACTTCAGAAATTCTTTCCATACTTCTTCTTTAATATAAGGATATCTGATATATGCAGGAGCGAGACCATCTTTGGGCTTTCTAATATATTCACTTGTGAGCTGTGTCTTAAAACCTCTCCATCGCTCTCCAGCATATTTAATCCACTCTTTCTTCAATGGATCCTTTTTTGCATCAAGAGGTTCTGGAATAGTGAAATGAGCCTACACATATAATATATAGCATATGTTATTAGCATATGAATATAAAACATAATTAGACATCAAAATAAGCAAAAATACCTGTACATCAGTCCAAATGGCCTCTTTTATGTCATTATCTACGTTTTTCCACTCATCTTTCAAAATACTACATCTCTGTCGAGCAAGAGATGCTATGTAACTCTTAAAATTTGAAGCATTTTTACCAAAACCCGTACATTCATGGGTTCTTGGATCAAACTTCACCTTTATCTTCTCACCTGTTTGGTGAACTTTGTCAATTTGTGTCATTAAAGTGGGACCTCTAACTCTTTTTTTTGTAGGGTCACTAGATGAAGAAGGGTTGTCTGTTGAATCAGCCATGTATCTGTTCACATAAAATAAAAACAATTAGACATCAAATTAGACAAAAAATATAGCAAAAATATAAAAAATTATACATTAAATTAAGCAAAAATATAAACAATTAGACATCAAAGCAAGCACAAAATAAATAAATAAATAACTTACTAGTCCTCCCATATCCCTTCTCCATGATCTGTGCGAATAGCATGCACATCATCCTCTTCATTTTCTTCAATGAAGGTAGGCACATTTCTTGAGAAAGGAGGAGTTTCGGAAATATCAAGGTTGGCATCTTGATTTTCATCACTATCATGCATCTTTCCTTGTATAACCACCGACCACCTTTTATCAGAAGGATCTGTGACATAAAACACTTGTTTTTCTTGAGACGCCATAATGAAAGGTTCGTCCGCATAAGCTAACTTGCTAAGATCAACCAATGTAACTCCAAATTCATCGATTCTTACACCACTATTGATATCAATCCATTTGCATTTAAAAACGGGAACTTTAAACACAACATAATCAACTTCCCAAATCTCTTCAATCACCCCAAAGTAGGGTGTAGATGCCATAACCGGATTTTTATCTTTAGCACTAGAGAAGTGCATGGACTCGGCCACAATCATCACCCCACTATTTTGTGTGGTATTACGGTCATCCTTTGACTTTGTATAAAAGCAAGTTTTATTAATATCATATCCACTCCAAGTTATTATGTTACATTTCGGCTCATAGGACAACCACTTAATTGTATTAGATGCACTATCATCATTAGCAATTTTCTCTTTAAACCACTCAGAGAAACTCTTATTGTGCTCTTTTAACAACCATCTTTCATTCATCTTGGGGTGCCTTTTCTTTATGATGCTTTTGTGAGCAGATAAGTAAGGTTGAACTTCATCCGTGTTATTCAAAATATACAAATGAGCTTGAACAACCACATCAATACTTAAACTCTTGACATTTAAACCTTGTGTACCCATACCCTCACATCTTCCATCATGACGAGACTTAGGAACCCCTACAGCATCCACTTCTGACAAATAGTTTGAACAAAACTCAATTTCCTCTTCTGCAATGTACCTCTCAACAATCGATGCTTCCGGCCGGTGTGGATTTTTTGTATAACCTTTTAGGATCTTCATGTATCGTTCTGTTGGATACATCCATCGTAAAAAAATTGGGCCACAAATTCTAATCTCCCTTACTAGATGAACAATCAAGTGAACCATAATGTCGAAAAATTAAGGAAGAAAATACATCTCTAATTGGCACAAGATAACTGAAGCCTCATTTTCCAAAACATCTAACTTTGATGGATCAATGGATTTACAACAAATTGCATTGAAAAATAAGCACAACCTGGTTATAGTCTTCCTAACATTGTTAGGCAATATCCCACGAATAGCCACTGGTAGTAGTTGTTGCATTAAGACATGACAGTCATGAGATTTTAAGCCAATTAGTTTGAGATCTTTAATAGATACAAGCCTCTTGACATTTGATGAGTAACCATGCGGAACTTTAATACTTTGTAAACACTCACAAAAACTTGTTTTCTCTTTTTTAGACAAAGTGTAGCAGGCAGGAGGCAAATATATCTTGTTGCCTATATGTTGTGGAGTTAACTCTTCTCGTATACCCATCAAACCCAAATCCACACGAGCATTATAACCATCTTTTGTTTTGCCATGAATGTTGAGAAGTGTTCCGAGTAAACTATCACATACATTTTTCTCCACGTGCATCACATCAATACAATGTCTTACATCAAGACTAGACCAATATGGAAGATCGAAGAAAACTGACCTCTTTTTCCATAAATTTTTCGTATTTGATTTCTTTTTGTATTTACCAAACTCAACATTAATGCCCTGTTGTCGTTGATAAACTTCCTCTCCAGTTAAGGGCTTTGGAGCTTCACCATGCTCTTGTTCCCCATTGAAAGCTTTTCGCAATCTACGATATGGATGATAACGAGCTAGAAATTTTCTATGTCCAAGATAAACAGTTTTCTTTCCTTTCTCAAGTTGGAGGTAACTTGTGTCTTCTTCACATATAGGACATGCATTATGCCCTTTAACTTTATAACCAGACAAATTACCATACGCCGGAAAATCGTTGATGGTGCAAAACAACATGGCATGCATATTGAAATGTTCACCAGAATACGCATCAAAAACATCCACCCCTTCATCCCATAATACTCTTAAATCATCAATCAAGGGACTTAGATAAACATCTATGTCATTTCCCGGTTGTTTTGGGCCAGAAATCATCATGGATAACATAATATATTTACGCTTCATGCATAACCTAGGAGACAGGTTGTAAATCATCAGGAGAACAGGCCAAGAAGAATGATTAGTACTTAGATTACCAAACGGATTCATTCCATCAGTAGAAAGTCCAAGTCTAAGGTTTCTTGACTCTTTGCCAAAATTTGGAAACAAAGAATCTATTTTCTTCCACTGCAAAGAATCAGCTACATGACGAATTTGTCCATCACATTTTCTTTCTTCGGCATGCCATCTAAGATTCCTTGCGTCATTTGCATTTGCGAAGAGTCTCTTGAACCTTGGAATTATTGGTAGGTACCATACCACTTTCGCGGGAGGACCCTTTTTGACAACCTCATCATCACTAGAATCACCATCTTTCTTTTTGTAGCGTGACGCCTTGCACTTCGGACAATGATTATAGTTTACATACTCTTTTCTGTATAATATGCAATCATTAGGACATATATGTATCTTTTCATACTCCAAACCCATTGGACACAATATCTTTTTTGCCTCGTAATAATGATTTGGCAATACGTTACCTTCTGGAAGCATCTGTGTCAACAATTCAAGCAATTCGGTAAAACTTTTGTCACTCCACCCATTATTTGCCTTCAAATTAAACAATTTTAACACAGCTGACAAACGTGTAAAATTAGTGCATCCCGGGTACAAAGGTTGATCCTTGTCACTGCATAAGTATCATACGCATGTGCCTTTTTAAACGAATCTTGTCCAATATCACGCATCATATCTTCCAGACGATCATCATCCATTTCTACACCAATATTATCTTTTTGGGACACATTTGACTTTTCTACTACCTCACCGTGCCATATCCATTGTGTATAACTTTGACAAATCCCATGACAAATTAGATGATCCATGATTGCCTTCTTATTAAGTTTTGGTTCGCGATTTGCGCAACGAACACATGGACAGAGAAAAAGCACATCAACACTTTTTTCACCATTACTTTTAGGAGGAGGAAGATTTTTTTTAGCATTGCTTTCAGCAAACTGTAGAAATTCCTTCACTCCATGTTCGTACTCAACACTTAATCGATTAGCTTTTATCCAACTACGATTCATACCTATGTTCCGGAATTAATGCATACAGATCAGATAAATTATTTAGACACCTATAATAGTCGCTCTCTTGGACATTAGAAAGAATGCAATCTCTACGTGCAAACACATGACATGAATAAAGAAGAAGTTATAAATAATTAAAAAAGAACCTGCAATATGGTGTGGCCGGCCAGATGACTCACGGGTGACGATGCAGAAGTTCTCGTCGACACACAAATTCTACGAGAAACAATATCATCACAACATGTATAAAATAAAAATGGCTAAAATCAAATATATATTTATTCAAGCAAACATTACCTATATATATATATATATATATATATATATATATATATATATATATATATATATATATATATATATATATATATATATATATATATATATATTTTCAAACAAACAATACCTATCTATCTATCTATCTATCTATATATATATATATATATATATATATATATATATATATATATATATATAGAAAACTATATATATATATAACTATATATAACTATATATATATATATATATATATATATATATATATATATATATATATTCAAACAAACAATACCTATATATATATATTCAAACAAACAATACCTATATATATATATAAAACTATATATATATATATATATATATATATATAGTTTTATATATATATATATATATATATATATATATATATATATATATATATATATATATATATATTCAAGCAAACAGTAGAAACAGTAGCTATATATATATATATATATATATATATATATATATATATATATATATATATATATATATATATATATATATATATATATATATATATATATATTCAGCAAACAAATTTACGGTACCTAGATGGTGGAGTGCGGCGGCCGGCGTTGAACAACGGCGGTGTGAAGGCGTTGAACAGCGACGGTGAAGGGTTGAAGAGACGGTGAAGGGTTGAATGGTTGAAGAGACGTTGAACAGCGGCGTTGAACAGCGGCGCACGACGGTGATGGACGGAAGACGGAAGACGGCGTCGTGATGGACGGAAGAAGGGACGGAGTCGGTGAACAACGGCGTCGTGAAGGTCCGGCTGCGGCGTCGGTGAACAGAAGGAAGAAGAAGACGTACGGATGCGGCTGCGACGTAGAGAAGAGATGAAGCGTACGGCTGCGGTTTCCAATTGTTACTGTTTCCAATTGTTACTGTTCCTAAGTTATGTTTTAGGTTTTAGGTTATAATTTTTTATTGAATTATTTAAATCGGTTTAAATTAAAACCGATGTGATAGGTTTAATGAATTTTTATATTTTTTTTTGATACTTATTAAATCGGTTTATAAGCCAACCGATGTAAAAGGGCTTTTGAAATTTTTGAAATTTTTTATTAAGGACTTATTACATCGGGTATACCTCTAACCGATGTAATAGATTATTTAATAAAACTTTTTAAATCGGTTGCCAACCGATGTAAAAGGGTCTTTTGAAATTTTCTTTTATATTTTTTAATTTTTTATTAAATACTTATTACATCGGGTTTACCTTTAACCGATGTAATAGGGTCTTTTTTTTATATTTTTTTAAATATTTTTTGGAATTTTTTTTAATGTAACTTTTCACATCGGTTTATGAGTTAACCGATGTAATAGATATTTTAATTTTTTTTTAAATTTTTTTAAATTTTTTTTAATTGTTTTTTAAATGACTTTTTACATCGGATTTTGAAAAACCGATGTAAAAGGCTTTAGATGAATTTTTTGTTATTTACAAAATTGCCACCGCATTACTTTTTACATCGGTTTTTATCAATAACCGATGTAATATCCCTTATAACAATTTATGTTATTATTTACGAAACTGCCACCGCATTATTTTTTACATCATTTTTAACAAATGCCTGATGTAAAATCATTTTACCAAATGTCTTTTTTTTAGTAGTGTAAGTCTTCCAATTTTCTTATCATTATGAATACAATTTTGTATAAAATCATCACATATGAGCCCATTATCATTTTGATGTTTTTTTTGCTAGAATTAAAGAAAGCATAAAGATTCGTAAGTCTCCAAATAGGATAACAATTATTGGATATAATATAGGCTATATTATATAGAAGTCAGTATAATTGGTATTTGAATTGAAAATTTGTAAGTCTACATTGTTAGAACACATCATGGAAAGCTCACCCAGATGGTCACATAGCCTAAGGGGCATAATTACTTGAGCTAAAAGTGTTAAACTAGTTTTTACCACATGATAATAAACCATTTGTTGAGTTTGTGGTATTGGTACTCTATTTCAACACTTGATAATAAACCATATTTTATACAGCTGGTATTACCAAAAGAAATTAGTGTTCAAAATTTTCTCCTAAAAAAGCTTCAAGAACTAGTTAACAAAGCTCTATATTGAAGGAAATATCTTGAGGAATGCTATATATTTCCCGTTGTTTCACAACTAACCAAGTATTTATGACTATCCATGAGTTTGTGTATGTATAGGAAATAATAGAAATATGCATAGGTTCTTGAGGGTTCATATGTTATAACACAAGTTGGTTCTAGAAAACATTATTGGAATGAGATATTTGTTGAAAATATAAAATACAACACAAGTTGGATTGGAGAAGTTTGAGGCATAGGATTGAGTCAATATATATTATGTAGAATTCTAGAATAAATTAGTATTAGAATTTGGCATATGATATATCTTGTTGAAGAGACATTGAAAAGTGAAAATTTGGATTGATATTGATAGTATGATTGTTTTACAGGTGCAAAGTGAAAGTCTGATCGTTGGAGGAATCTTACATTTTGTGGGTCCAGAACTTGATTACTTTTCTACAGGTAATTAGTTATTCTTTTGTTATAGTTACGTAAATAATTAACGTTTTTGCTTATCTTAATTAGTTAAAACATTTGAATGAAATGCTTTGAATGAACTACTATGATGGATGAGCATTGCTATATATAGGGGTTACTTGTGATCAAAGTGTGAAAGTCGGATGAACATTGCTTGCAATGATTGAGAACCAAAGTATTGAATTAACTTAATTAGTAAAACCATAGATAAGAAATGGATGTATTCAAGTCGATTATCGAAAGAGTAAGGGAATAAGGTATCAGAATTCGTTAAGTTTGTTGTTGCACACGCCAAAGACCCAAATCAAATGACATGTCCTTGCTTGGATTGTTGTTATGGGAGTTAGGTTGACGCAGTTCAGTTGGCATCTCATTTAAAGAGGCATGAATGTGATAGAAGTTATACATGTTGGAATTTACATGGTGAGAAAAGTAACAGGAATATTGAACCGGGGGATAATACGACATATGCTTTAAACGACAATGGCACAGATACGATTATGATCGGGTCGAAGAGATTGCAGAAGAACTTGAAGATGATCTTAAGGATTGGCCCGAAATGTTTGAGAGATTTGTAAGCGATGTAGAGAAAGCGTTGTATAATAGTTGCACTAAATTCACAATATTGTCCGTGGTATTAAATTTGTACAACTTAAAGGCGGGCAATGAATGGTAGGATAAAAGTTTCACAAATTATTGGCCCTTATATAGTACTTTGATGAATACGTGTGTGCTCATTACATGCAAGATAAATTGGAAGAAATCAAGGAGGAATTGTCTGAATACCTTATTGAGAAAAGAATCATATAAGGTATTGGTGTGAAGTTATGGAGTGTAAACGATTTAATTTGATTTTTTGACCGAAACTAGTATAAAATTGTGTATAATATACTACGATTTTTGGCCGAAACTAGTATTTCAAAAAGATTCATAGAATCTAATTTTGATATTTTTTTGCTTGAACTTGCATCATAACCTTCCCTAGTACCATATAGAAAGGATCTGAAAAGTTTCATAGAATTTCGAACAATCCTCGATTTAATTTGATTTTTTTTTACCGAAACTTGTATAAATTGTGTTTAATATACTACGTTTTTTTTACCGAAACTAGTATTTAATTTTTTTCCATAGAATCTAATTGTGAGATAATTGTTTTTGCATGGACATCCATCATAACCTTTTCTCGTAACATATAGAAAGGATCTGAAACATTTCGTAGCATTTCAAACAATCCTCAATTTAATTTGATTTTTTGACCGAAACTAGTATAAAATTGTGTATAATATACTACAATTTTTTGACCTAAACTAGCATTTCAAAAAGTTTCATAGAATCTAACTTTGAGATAATTTTTTGCATGGACTTCCATCATAACATTCCCTAGTAATATATAGAAAGGATCTGAAAAGTTTCATAGCATTTCGAACAATCCTCTATTAAATATAATATTTTGACCGAAACAAGTATAAAATTATGGATAATATACTACGACTTTTTGACCTAAACTAGCATTTCAAAAAGTTTCATAGAATCAAATTTTAAGATACTTTTTTTGCATGGACTTCCATCATAACCTTCACTCATATCATATAGAAAGGATCATAAAAGTTTCGTAGCATTTTGAACAATCCTCGATTTAATTTGATTGTTTGACCGAAACTAGTATAAAATTGTGTATAAAATACTACAATTTTTGGCTGAAACTTGTATTTCAAAGAGTTTCATAGAATCTAATTTTGAGATAATTTTTTGCTTGGACTTGCATCATAACCTTCCCATAGTACCATATAGAAAGGATCTGATAAGTTTCATAGAATTTCGAAAAATCCTCGATTTAATTTGATTTTTTGACCAAAACTGGTATAAATTGTGTATAATATACTACAATTTTTGACCGAAACTAGTATTTCAAAAAGTCTCATAGAATCTAATTTTGAGATAATATTTTTGCATGGACTTCCATCACAACCTTCTCTCGTAACATATAGAGAGGATCTGATATGTTTCGTAGAATTTCGAACAATCCTCGATTTAATTTGAATTTTTGACCGAAACTAGTATAAAATTGTGTATAATATACTACAATATTTTGACCGAAATAGTATTTCAAAAAGTTTCATAGAATCTAATTTTAAGATATTTTTTTTGCATGGACTTCCATTAACCTTCCCTCGTAACATATAGAAAGGATCTGAAAAGTTTCGTTGCATTTCGAACAATCCTCGATTTAATTTGATTTTTTGACTGAAACTAATATTAAATTGTGTTTAATATACTACAATTTTTTTGGCCGAAATAGTATTTCAAAAAGTTTCATAGAATATAATTTTGAGATTATTTTGTTGCATGGACTTCCATCGTAACCTTCCCTCGTAACATATATAAAGGATCTGAAAAGTTTCGAAGCATTTCGAACAATCCTCGATATAATTTGATTTTTTGACCAAAATTGGTATAAATTGTGTATAATATACTACGATTTTTGACCGAAACTAGTATTTCAAAAAGTTTCATAGAATCTAATTTTCAGATAATTTTTTTGCATGGACTTCCATCATAACCTTTCCTCGTAACATATAGAAAGGATCTGAAAAGTTTCGTAGTATTTCGAACAATCCTCGATTTAATTTGATTTTTTGACCAAAAGTGGTAAAAAATTGTGTAAAATATACTACAATTTTTTGACCGAAATAACATTTCAAAAAGTTTCATAGAATCTAATTTTGAGATAATTGTTCTGCATGGACTTCCATTAACCTTCCCACTTAACATATAGAAAGGATCTGAAAAGGTTCGTTGCATTTCGAACAATCCTCGATTTAAATTGATTTTTTGACCGAAACTAGTATAAAATTGTGTTTAATATACTACAATTTTTTCCCGAAATAGTATTTCAATTTTTTTCATAGAATCTAATTTTGAGATTTTTCTTTTGATTTGACTTCCATCATAACCTTCTCTAGTAACATATAGAAAGGATCTGAAAAGTTTCGTAGCATTTCGAAGAATCCTCGATTTAATTTGATTTTTTTTACCGAAACTAGTATAAAATTGTGTATAATATACTACAATTTTTAACCGAAACTAGTATTTCAAAAAGTTTCATAGAATCTAATTTTGAGATACTTTTTTTACTTGAACTTCCATCAAAACATTCTCTCGTAACACATAGAAAGGATCTAAAACGTTTCGTAGCATTTCGAACAATGCTCGATTTAATTTGATTTTTTGACCGAAACTAATATAAAATTGTGTATAACATACTACGATTTTTGTTCGAAACTAGTATTTCAAAAAGTTTCATAGAATCTAATTTTGAGAATTTTTTTTTGCATGGACTACCATCATAACCTTCCCTAGTACCTTATAGAAAGGATCTGAAAAGTTTCGTAGAATTTTGAACAATCCTCGATTTAATTTGATTTTTTACCGAAACTTGTATAAATTGTGTATATACTACGATTTTTGACCGAAACTAGTATTTCAAAAAGTTTTATAGAATCTAATTTTGAGATAATATTTTGCTTGGACTTGCATCATAACCTTCCCTAGTACCATATAGAAAGGATCTGAAAAGTTTAATAAAATTTCGAACAATCCTCGATGTAATTTGATTTTTTTACCGAAACTTGTATTAATTGTGTATAATATACTACGGTTTTTGACCAAAACTAGTATTTCAAAAAGTTTCTTAGAATCTAATTTTGAGATAATTGTTTTTGCATGGTCTTCCATCATAACCTTCTATCGTAACATATAGAAAGGATCTGAAACGTTTCGTAGCATTTCAAATAATCCTCAATTTAATTTTATTTTTTGACCGAAACTAGTATAAATTGTGTATAATATACTACTATTTTTGACCTAAACTAGTATTTCAAAAAGTTTTATAGAAACTAATTTTGAGATAATTTTTTTTCATGAACTTCCATCATAACATACCCTAGTAACATATAAAAAGGATCTGAAAAGTTTCGTAGAATTTTGAACAATCCTCTATTTAATAGAATTTTTTGACTTAAAGTAGTATAAAATTATGGATAATATACTACGATTTTTTGACCTAAACTAGCATTTCAAAAACTTTCAAAGAATCTAATTTTGAGAAAATTTTTTTGCATGGACTTCCATCATAACCTTCCCTCGAAACATATAGAAAGTTTATGAAAAGTTTTGTAGCATTTAGAACAATCCTCAATTTAATTTGATTTTTTGATCGAAACTAATATAAAATTGTGTTTAAATACTATGATTTTTGGCCGAAACTATTATATAAAAAAGTTTCATAGAATCTAATTTTGATATATTTTTTTTGCTTGGACTTGCATAATAACCTTCCATAGTACCATATAGAAAGGATCTGAAAAATTTCATAGAATTTCGAACAATCCTCGATTTAATTTGATTTTTTGACCGAAACTGGTATAAATTATGTATAATATACTACGGGTTTTGACCGAAACTATTATTTCAAAAAGTTTCATAGAATCTAATTTTTAGATAATTTTTTTGCATGGACTTCCCTTATAACCTTCCCTCATAACATATAGAAAGGATCTGCGATGTTTCGTAGAATTTCGAAGAATCCTCGATTTAATTTGATTTTTTGACCGAAACTAGTATAAAATTGTGTTTAATATTCTACAATATTTTGACCGAAATAGTATTTCAAAAAGTTTCAAAGAATCTAATTTTGAGATTATTTTTTTCATGGACTTCCATCATAACCTTCCATCGTAACATATAGAAAGGATCTGAAAATTTTCTAAGCATTTCGAACAATCCTCGATTTAATTTGATTTTTTGACCGAAACTAGTATAGAATTGTGTATAAAATACTACGATTTTTGGCCGAAACTATTATTTTAAAAAGTTTCATAGAATCTAATTTTGAGATAACTTTTTTACATGGACTTGCATCATAGCCTTCCCTAGTACCATATAGAAAGGATCTGAAAAGTTTCGTAGCATTTCGAACAATCCTCGATTTAATTTGATTTTTTGACCGAAAATAGTATAAATTGTGTATAATATACTACGATTTTTGACCGAAACTAATATTTCAAAAAGTTTCATTGAATCTAATTTTGCGATAATTTTTTGCTTGGACTTGCATCATAACCTTCCCTAGTACCATATAGAAAGGATCTGAAAAGATTCGTAGCATTTCGAACAATCCTCGATTTAATTTATTTTTTGACCGAAATTAGTATAAATTGTGTATAATATACTACGATTTTTGACCGAAGCTAGTATTTCAAAATGTTTCATAAAATCTAATTTTGAGATAATTTTTTACTTGGACTTGCATCATAAAATTCCCTTGTACCATATAGAAAGGATCTGAAAAGTTTGGTAGCATTTCGAACAATCCTCGATTTAATTTGATTTTTTGACCGAAACAAGTATAAATTGTGTATAATATGCTACGATTTTTGACCGAAACAAGTATTTCCAAAAGTTTCATAGAATCAAAATTTGAGAGAATTTTTTGCTTAGACTTGCATCATAACATTCCCTAGTACCATATAGAAAGGATCTGAAAAGTTTCGTAGCATTTCGAACAATCGTCAATTTAATTTGATTTTTTGACCGAAACTAGTATAAATTGTGTATAATATACTACGATTTTTGACCGAAACTAGTATTTCAAAAAGTTTCATAGAATCTAATTTTGCAATAATTTTTTGCTTGGACTTGCATCATAACCTTCCCTAGTACCATATAGAAAAGATCTGAAAAGTTTCGTAGCATTTCGAACAATACTCGATTTAATTTATTTTTTGACCGAAACTAGTATAAATTTTGTATAATATACTACGATTTTTGACAGAAGCTAGTATTTCAAAAAGTTTCATAGAATCTAATTTTGAGATACTTTTTTGCTTGGACTTGCATCATAACCTTCCCTTGTACCATATAGAAAGGATCTGAAATGTTTCGTAGCATTTCGAACAATCCTCGATTTAATTTGAATTTTGACTGAAACTAGTATAAATTGTGTATAATATACTACGATTTTTGACCAAAACAAGTATTTCCAAAAGTTTCATAGAATCTAATTTTGTGATAATTTTTTTCTTGGACTTGCATCATAACATTCCTTAGTACCATATAGAAAAAATCTGAAAATTTTCGTAGCATTTCGAACAATCCTCGATTTAATTTGATTTTCTTTACCGAAAATAGTATAAATTGTGTATAATATACTACGATTTTTGACCGAAACTAGTATTTCAAAAAGTTTTTATAGAATCTAATTTTGCGATAATTTTTTGCTTGGACTTGCATCATAACCTTCCCTAGTACCATATAGAAAGGATCTGAAAAGTTTCGTAGCATTTAGAACAATACTCGATTTAATTTATTTTTTGACCCAAACTAGTATAAATTATGTATAATATACTACGATTTTTGACCGAAACTAGTATTTATAAAGTTTCATAGAATCTAATTTTGAGATAATTTTTTGCTTGGACTTGCCTCATAACATTCCCTAGTACCATATAGAAAGGATCTGAAAAGTTTTGTAGCATTTCGAACAATCCTCAATTTAATTTGATTTTTTGACCGAAACTTGTATAAATTGTGTATAATATACTACGATTTTTGACCGAAACTAGTATTTCAAAAAGTTTCATAGAATCTAATTTTGAGATAATTTTTTTACATGGACTTTCATCATAGCCTTCCCTAGTACCATATAGAAAGGATCTGAAACGTTTCGTAGCATTTCGAACAATCCTCAATTTAATTTGATTTTTTTAACGAAAATAGTATAAATTGTGTATAATATACTACGATTTTTGACCGAAACTAGTATTTCAAAAAGTTTCATAGAATCTAATTTTGCGATAATTTTTTGCTTGGACTTGCATCATAACCTTCCCTAGTACCATATAGAAAGGATCTGAAAAGTTTCGTAGCATTTAGAACAATCCTCGTTTTAATTTATTTTTTGACCGAAACTAGTATAAATTGTGTATAATATACTACTATTTTTGACCGAAACTAGTATTTCAAAAAGTTTCATAGAATCTAATTTTGAGATAATTTTTTGCTTGGACTTGCATCTTAACCTTCCCTAGTACCATATAGAAAGGATCTGAAAAGTTTCTTAGCATTTCGAACAATCCTTGATTTAATTTATTTTTTGACCGAAACTAGTATAAATTGTGTATAATATACTACGATTTTTGACCGAAACTAGTATTTCCAAAAGTTTCATAGAATCTAATTTTTAAATAATTTTTTGCTTAGACTTGCATCATAACATTCCCTAGTACCATATAGAAAGGATCTGAAAAGTTTCGTAGCATTTCGAACAATCCTCAATTTAATTTGATTTTTTGACCGAAACTAGTATAAATTGTGTATAATATACTACAATTTTTGACCGAAACTAGTATTTCAAAAAGTTTCATAGAATCTAATTTTGCGATAATTTTTTGCTTGGACTTGCATCATAACCTACCCTAGTACCATATACAAAGGATCTGAAAAGTTTCGTAGCATATCGAACAATCCTCGATTTAATTTTTTTTGACCGAAACTAGTATAAATTGTGTATAATATACTACGATTTTTGACCGAAGCTAGTATTTCAAAAAGTTTCATAGAATCTAATTTTGAAATAATTTTTTGCTTGGACTTGCATCATAACCTTCCCTTGTACCATATAGAAAGGATCTGAAAGGTTTCGTAACATTTCGTACAATCCTCGATATAATTTGATTTTTTGACCGAAACTAGTATAAATTATGTATAATATACTACGATTTTTGACCAAAACAAGTATTTCCAAAAGTTTCATAGAATCTAATTTTGAGATAATTTTTTGCTTAGACTTATCATAACATTCCCTAGTACAATATAGAAAGGATTTGAAACGTTTCGAAGCATTTCGAAACAATCCTCAATTTAATCTGATTTTATGACTGAAACTAGTATATATTGTGTATAATATACTACGAATTTTGACCGAAACTAGTATTTCAAATAGTTTCATAGAATCTAATTTTGAGATTATTTTTTTTAAATGGACTTCCATCATAGCCTTCCCTAGTACCATATAGAAAGGATCTGAAATTCTTTGTAGCATTTCGAACATTCCTCGATTTAATTTGACTTTCTTTACCGAAACTAGTATAAATTGTGTATAATATACTACGATTTTTGACCGAAACTAGTATTTCAAAAAGTTTCATAGAATCTAATTTTGCGATAATTTTTTGCTTGGACTTGCAACATAACCTACCCTAGTACCATATAGAAAGGATCTGAAAAGTTTCGTAGCATTTCGAACAATCCTCGATTTAATTTATTTTTTGACCGAAACTAGTATAAATTGTGTATAATATACTACGATTTTTGACCGAAACTACTATTTCAAAAAGTTTCATAGAATCTAATTTTGCGATAATTTTTTGCCTGGACTTGCATCATAACCTACCCTAGTACCATATAGAAAGGATCTGAAAAGTTTCGTAACATTTCGAACAATCCTCGATTTAATTTATTTTTTGACCGAAACTAGTATAAATTGTGTATAATATACTACGATTTTTGACCGAAACTAGTATTTCAAAAAGTTTCATAGAATCTAATTTTGAGATAATTTTTTTACATGGACTTTCATCATATCCTTCCCTAGTACCATATAGAAAGGATCTGAAACGTTTCGTAGCATTTCGAACAATCCTCAATTTAATTTGATTTATTTAACGAAAATAGTATAAACTGTGTATAATATACTACGATTTTTGACCGAAACTAGTATTTCAAAAAGTTTCATAGAATCTAATTTTGAGATAATTTTTTTACATGGACTTTCATCATAGCCTTCCCTAGTACCATATAGAAAGGATCTAAAACGTTTCGTAGCATTTCGAACAATCCTCAATTTAATTTGATTTTTTTAACGAAAATAGTATAAATTGTGTATAATATACTACGATTTTTGACCGAAACTAGTATTTCAAAAAGTTTCATAGAATCTAATTTTGCGATAATTTTTTGCTTGGACTTGCATCATAATCTTCCCTAGTACCATATAGAAAGGATTTGAAAAGTTTCGTAGCATTTAGAACAATGCTCGTTTTATTTATTTTTTGACCAAAACTAGTATAAATTGTGTATAATATACTACTATTTTCGACCGAAACTAGTATTTCAAAAAGTTTCATAGAATCAAATTTTGATATAATTTTTTGCTTGGACTTGCATCTTAACCTTCCCTAGTACCATATAGAAAGGATCTGAAAAGTTTCGTAGCATTTCGAACAATCCTCGATTTAATTTATTTTTTGACCGAAACTAGTATAAATTGTGTATAATATACAACGATTTTTGACCGAAACTACTATTTCAAAAAGTTTCATAGAATCTAATTTTGAGATATGTTTTTGCTTGGACTTACATCATAACCTTCCCTAGTACCATATAGAAAGGATCTGAATTTATTTGTAGCATTTCGAACAATCCTCGATTTAATTTATTTTTTGACCGAAACTAGTATAAATTGTGTATAATATACTACGATTTTTGACCGAAACTACTATTTCAAAAAGTTTCATAGAATCTAAGTTTGAGATAATTTTTTGCTTGGACTTGAATCATAACCATCCCTAGTACCATATAGAAAGGATCTGAAAAGTTTCGTAGCATTTCGAACAATCCTCGATTTAATTTATTTTTTGACCGAAACTAGTATAAATTGTGTATAATATACTACGATTTTTGACCGAAACTAGTATTTCAAAAAGTTTCATAGAATGTAATTTTGAGATAATATTTTGCTTGAATTTGCATCATAACCTTCCCTAGTACCATATAGAAAGGATCTGAAAAGTTTCGTAGCATTTAGAACAATCCTCAATTTAATTTGATTTTTTGACCGAAACTAGTATAAATTGTGTATAATATACTACGATTTTGACCGAAACTAGTATTTCCAAAAGTTTCATAGAATCTAATTTTTAAATAATTTTTTGCTTAGACTTGCATCATAACATTCCCTAGTACCATATAGAAAGGATCTGAAAAGTTTCGTAGCATTTCGAACAATCCTCAATTTAATTTGATTTTTTGACCGAAACTAGTATAAATTGTGTATAATATACTACGATTTTTGACCGAAACTAGTATTTCAAAAAGTTTCATAGAATCTAATTTTGCGATAATTTTTTGCTTGGACTTGCATCATAACCTACCCTAGTACCATATACAAAGGATCTGAAAAGTTTCGTAGCATATCGAACAATCCTCGATTTAATTTTTTTTGACCGAAACTAGTATAAATTGTGTATAATATACTACGATTTTTGACCGAAGCTAGTATTTCAAAAAGTTTCATAGAATCTAATTTTGAAATAATTTTTTGCTTGGACTTGCATCATAACCTTCCCTTGTACCATATAGAAAGGATCTGAAAGGTTTCGTAACATTTCGTACAATCCTCGATATAATTTGATTTTTTGACCGAAACTAGTATAAATTATGTATAATATACTACGATTTTTGACCAAAACAAGTATTTCCAAAAGTTTCATAGAATCTAATTTTGAGATAATTTTTTGCTTAGACTTATCATAACATTCCCTAGTACAATATAGAAAGGATTTGAAACGTTTCGAAGCATTTCGAAACAATCCTCAATTTAATCTGATTTTATGACTGAAACTAGTATATATTGTGTATAATATACTACGAATTTTGACCGAAACTAGTATTTCAAATAGTTTCATAGAATCTAATTTTGAGATTATTTTTTTTAAATGGACTTCCATCATAGCCTTCCCTAGTACCATATAGAAAGGATCTGAAATTCTTTGTAGCATTTCGAACATTCCTCGATTTAATTTGACTTTCTTTACCGAAACTAGTATAAATTGTGTATAATATACTACGATTTTTGACCGAAACTAGTATTTCAAAAAGTTTCATAGAATCTAATTTTGCGATAATTTTTTGCTTGGACTTGCAACATAACCTACCCTAGTACCATATAGAAAGGATCTGAAAAGTTTCGTAGCATTTCGAACAATCCTCGATTTAATTTATTTTTTGACCGAAACTAGTATAAATTGTGTATAATATACTACGATTTTTGACCGAAACTACTATTTCAAAAAGTTTCATAGAATCTAATTTTGCGATAATTTTTTGCCTGGACTTGCATCATAACCTACCCTAGTACCATATAGAAAGGATCTGAAAAGTTTCGTAACATTTCGAACAATCCTCGATTTAATTTATTTTTTGACCGAAACTAGTATAAATTGTGTATAATATACTACGATTTTTGACCGAAACTAGTATTTCAAAAAGTTTCATAGAATCTAATTTTGAGATAATTTTTTTACATGGACTTTCATCATATCCTTCCCTAGTACCATATAGAAAGGATCTGAAACGTTTCGTAGCATTTCGAACAATCCTCAATTTAATTTGATTTATTTAACGAAAATAGTATAAACTGTGTATAATATACTACGATTTTTGACCGAAACTAGTATTTCAAAAAGTTTCATAGAATCTAATTTTGAGATAATTTTTTTACATGGACTTTCATCATAGCCTTCCCTAGTACCATATAGAAAGGATCTAAAACGTTTCGTAGCATTTCGAACAATCCTCAATTTAATTTGATTTTTTTAACGAAAATAGTATAAATTGTGTATAATATACTACGATTTTTGACCGAAACTAGTATTTCAAAAAGTTTCATAGAATCTAATTTTGCGATAATTTTTTGCTTGGACTTGCATCATAATCTTCCCTAGTACCATATAGAAAGGATTTGAAAAGTTTCGTAGCATTTAGAACAATGCTCGTTTTATTTATTTTTTGACCAAAACTAGTATAAATTGTGTATAATATACTACTATTTTCGACCGAAACTAGTATTTCAAAAAGTTTCATAGAATCAAATTTTGATATAATTTTTTGCTTGGACTTGCATCTTAACCTTCCCTAGTACCATATAGAAAGGATCTGAAAAGTTTCGTAGCATTTCGAACAATCCTCGATTTAATTTATTTTTTGACCGAAACTAGTATAAATTGTGTATAATATACAACGATTTTTGACCGAAACTACTATTTCAAAAAGTTTCATAGAATCTAATTTTGAGATATGTTTTTGCTTGGACTTACATCATAACCTTCCCTAGTACCATATAGAAAGGATCTGAATTTATTTGTAGCATTTCGAACAATCCTCGATTTAATTTATTTTTTGACCGAAACTAGTATAAATTGTGTATAATATACTACGATTTTTGACCGAAACTACTATTTCAAAAAGTTTCATAGAATCTAAGTTTGAGATAATTTTTTGCTTGGACTTGAATCATAACCATCCCTAGTACCATATAGAAAGGATCTGAAAAGTTTCGTAGCATTTCGAACAATCCTCGATTTAATTTATTTTTTGACCGAAACTAGTATAAATTGTGTATAATATACTACGATTTTTGACCGAAACTAGTATTTCAAAAAGTTTCATAGAATGTAATTTTGAGATAATATTTTGCTTGAATTTGCATCATAACCTTCCCTAGTACCATATAGAAAGGATCTGAAAAGTTTCGTAGCATTTAGAACAATCCTCAATTTAATTTGATTTTTTGACCGAAACTAGTATAAATTGTGTATAATATACTACGATTTTGACCGAAACTAGTATTTCCAAAAGTTTCATAGAATCTAATTTTTAAATAATTTTTTGCTTAGACTTGCATCATAACATTCTCTAGTACCATATAGAAAGGATCTGAAAAGTTTCGTAGCATTTCGAACAATCCTCAATATAATTTGATTTTTTGACCGAAACTAGTATAAATTGTGTATAATATACTACGATTTTTGACCGAAACTAGTATTTCAAAAAGTTTCATAGAATCTAATTTTGCGATAATTTTTTGCTTGGACTTGCATCATAACCTACCCTAGTACCATATAGAAAGGATCTGAAAAGTTTCGTAGCATTTCGAACAATCCTCGATTTAATTTATTTTTTGACCGAAACTAGTATAAATTGTGTATAATATACTACAATTTTTGACCGAAACTACTATTTCAAAAAGTTTCATAGAATCTAATTTTGAGATAATTTTTTGCTTGGACTTGAATCATAACCTTCCCTAGTACCATATAGAAAGGATCTGAATTTTTTTGTAGCATTTCGAACATTCCTCGATTTAATTTGACTTTCTTTACCGAAAATAGTATAAATTGTGTATAATATACTACGATTTTTGACCGAAACTAGTATTTCAAAAAGTTTCATAGAATCTAATTTTGAGATAATTTTTATCTTGGACTTGCATCATAACCTTCCCTAGTACCATATAGAAAGGATCTGAAACGTTTCGTAGCATTTAGAACAATCCTCAATTTAATTTGATTTTTTGACCGAAACTAGTATAAATTGTGTATAATATAATACGATTTTTGACCGAAACTAGTATTTCCAAAAGTTTCATAGAATCTAATTTTTAAATAATTTTTTGCTTAGACTTGCATCATAACATTCCCTAGTACCATATAGAAAGGATCTGAAAAGTTTCGTAGCATTTCTAACAATCCTCAATTTAATTTGATTTTTTGACCGAAACTAGTATAAATTGTGTATAATATACTACGATTTTTGACCGAAACTAGTATTTCAAAAAGTTTCATAGAATCTAATTTTGCGATAATTTTTTGCTTGGATTTGCAACATAACCTACCCAAGTACCATATAGAAAGGATCTGAAAAGTTTCGTAGCATTTCGAACAATCCTCGATTTAATTTATTTTTTGACCGAAACTAGTATAAATTGTGTATAATATACTACGATTTTTGACCGAAACTACTATTTCAAAAAGTTTCATAGAATCTAATTTTGAGATAATTTTTTGCTTGGACTTGCATCATAACCTTCCCTAGTACCATAGAGAAAGGATCTGAAACGTTTCGTAGCATTTCGAACAATCCTCGATTTAATTTGATTTTTTTAACGAAAATAGTATAAATTGTGTATAATATACTACGATTTTTGACCGAAACTAGTATTTCAAAAAGTTTCATAGAATCTAATTTTCGATAATTTTTTGCTTGGACTTGCATCATAACCTTCCCTAGTACCATATAGAAAGGATCTGAAAAGTTTCGTAGCATTTAGAACAATCCTCGTTTTAATTTATTTTTTGACCGAAACTAGTATAAATTGTGTATAATATACTACTATTTTTGACCGAAACTAGTATTTCAAAAAGTTTCATAGAATCTAATTTTGAGATAATTTTTTGCTTGGACTTGCATCTTAACCTTCCCTAGTACCATATAGAAAGTATCTGAAAAGTTTCTTAGCATTTCGAACAATCCTTGATTTAATTTATTTTTTGACCGAAACTAGTATAAATTGTGTATAATATACTACGATTTTTGACCGAAACTAGTATTTCAAAAAGTTTCATAGAATCTAATTTTGAGATAATATTTTGCTTGAATTTGCATCATAACCTTCCCTAGTACCATATAGAAAGGATCTGAAAAGTTTCGTAGCATTTAGAACAATCCTCAATTTAATTTGATTTTTTGACCGAAACTAGTATAAATTGTGTATAATATACTACGATTTTGACCGAAACTAGTATTTCCAAAAGTTTCATAGAATCTAATTTTTAAATAATTTTTTGCTTAGACTTGCATCATAACATTCTCTAGTACCATATAGAAAGGATCTGAAATGTTTCGTAGCATTTCGAACAATCCTCAATTTAATTTGATTTTTTGACCGAAACTAGTATAAATTGTGTATAATATACTACGATTTTTGACCGAAACTAGTATTTCAAAAAGTTTCATAGAATCTAATTTTGCGATTATTTTTTGCTTGGACTTGCATCATAACCTACCCTAGTACCATATAGAAAGGATCTGAAAAGTTTCGTAGCATTTCGAACAATCCTCGATTTAATTTATTTTTTGACCGAAACTAGTATAAATTGTGTATAATATACTACGATTTTTGACCGAAACTACTATTTCAAAAAGTTTCATAGAATCTAATTTTGAGATAATTTTTTGCTTGGACTTGAATCATAACCTTCCCTAGTACCATATAGAAAGGATCTGAATTTATTTGTAGCATTTCGAACATTCCTCGATTTAATTTGACTTTCTTTACCGAAAATAGTATAAATTGTGTATAATATACTACGATTTTTGACCGAAACTAGTATTTCAAAAAGTTTCATAGAATCTAATTTTGAGATAATTTTTATCTTGGACTTGCATCATAACCTTCCCTAGTACCATATAGAAAGGATCTGAAACGTTTCGTAGCATTTAGAACAATCCTCAATTTAATTTGATTTTTTGACCGAAACTAGTATAAATTGTGTATAATATAATACGATTTTTGACCGAAACTAGTATTTCCAAAAGTTTCATAGAATCTAATTTTTAAATAATTTTTTGCTTAGACTTGCATCATAACATTCTCTAGTACCATATAGAAAGGATCTGAAAAGTTTCGTAGCATTTCGAACAATCCTCAATTTAATTTGATTTTTTGACCGAAACTAGTATAAATTGTGTATAATATACTACTATTTTTGACCGAAACTAGTATTTCAAAAAGTTTCATAGAATCTAATTTTGCGATAATTTTTTGCTTGGACTTGCATCATAACCTACCCTAGTACCATATAGAAAGGATCTGAAAAGTTTCGTAGCATTTCGAACAATCCTCGATTTAATTTATTTTTTGACCGAAACTAGTATAAATTGTGTATAATATACTACGATTTTTGACCGAAACTACTATTTCAAAAAGTTTCATAGAATCTAATTTTGAGATAATTTTTTGCTTGGACTTGAATCATAACCTTCCCTAGTACCATATAGAAAGGATCTGAATTTATTTGTAGCATTACGAACATTCCTCGATTTAATTTGACTTTCTTTACCGAAAATAGTATAAATTGTGTATAATATACTACGATTTTTGACCGAAACTAGTATTTCAAAAAGTTTCATAGAATCTAATTTTGAGATAATTTTTATCTTGGACTTGCATCATAACCTTCCCTAGTACCATATAGAAAGGATCTGAAACGTTTCGTAGCATTTAGAACAATCCTCAATTTAATTTGATTTTTTGACCGAAACTAGTATAAATTGTGTATAATATAATAGGATTTTTGACCGAAACTAGTATTTCCAAAAGTTTCATAGAATCTAATTTTTAAATAATTTTTTGCTTAGACTTGCATCATAACATTCTCTAGTACCATATAGAAAGGATCTGAAAAGTTTCGTAGCATTTCGAACAATCCTCAATTTAATTTGATTTTTTGACCGAAACTAGTATAAATTGTGTATAATATACTACGATTTTTGACCGAAACTAGTATTTCAAAAAGTTTCATAGAATCTAATTTTGCGATAATTTTTTGCTTGGACTTGCATCATAACCTACCCTAGTACCATATAGAAAGGATCTGAAAAGTTTCGTAGCATTTCGAACAATCCTCGATTTAATTTATTTTTTGACCGAAACTAGTATAAATTGTGTATAATATACTACGATTTTTGACCGAAACTACTATTTCAAAAAGTTTCATAGAATCTAATTTTGAGATAATTTTTTGCTTGGACTTGAATCATAAACTTCCCTAGTACCATATAGAAAGGATCTGAATTTTTTTGTAGCATTTCGAACATTCCTCGATTTAATTTGACTTTCTTTACCGAAAATAGTATAAATTGTGTATAATATACTACGATTTTTGACCGAAACTAGTATTTCAAAATGTTTCATAGAATCTAATTTTGAGATAATTTTTATCTTGGACTTGCATCAAAACCTTCCCTAGTACCATATAGAAAGGATCTGAAACGTTTCGTAGCATTTAGAACAATCCTCAATTTAATTTGATTTTTTGACCGAAACTAGTATAAATTGTGTATAATATAATACGATTTTTGACCGAAACTAGTATTTCCAAAAGTTTCATAGAATCTAATTTTGAAATAATTTCTGCTTAGACTTGCATCATAACATTTCCTAGTACCATATAGAAAGGATCTGAAAAGTTTCGTAGCATTTCTAACAATCCTCAATTTAATTTGATTTTTTGACCGAAACTAGTATAAATTGTGTATAATATACTACGATTTTTGACCGAAACTAGTATTTCAAAAAGTTTCATAGAATCTAATTTTGCGATAATTTTTTGCCTGGACTTGCATCATAACCTACCCTAGTACCATATAGAAAGGATCTGAAAAGTTTCGTAGCATTTCGAACAATCCTCGATTTAATTTATTTTTTGACCGAAACTAGTATAAATTGTGTATAATATACTACGATTTTTGACCGAAACTACTATTTCAAAAAGTTTCATAGAATCTAATTTTGAGATAATTTTTTGCTTGGACTTGCATCATAACCTTCCCTAGTACCATATAGAAAGGATCTGAAACGTTTCGTAGCATTTCGAACAATCCTCGATTTAATTTGATTTTTTTAACGAAAATAGTATAAATTGTGTATAATATACTACGATTTTTGACCGAAACTAGTATTTCAAAAAGTTTCATAGAATCTAATTTTCGATAATTTTTTGCTCTGGACTTGCATCATAACCTTCCCTAGTACCATATAGAAAGGATCTGAAAAGTTTCTTAGCATTTAGAACAATCCTCGTTTTAATTTAATTTTTGACCGAAACTAGTATAAATTGTGTATAATATACTACTATTTTTGACCGAAACTAGTATTTCAAAAAGTTTCATAGAATCTAATTTTGAGATAATTTTTTGCTTGGACTTGCATCTTAACCTTCCCTAGTACCATATAGAAAGGATCTGAAACGTTTCGTAGCATTTAGAACAATCCTCAATTTAATTTGATTTTTTGACCGAAACTAGTATAAATTGTGTATAATATAATACGATTTTTGACCGAAACTAGTATTTCCAAAAGTTTCATAGAATCTAATTTTGAAATAATTTTTTGCTTAGACTTGCATCATAACATTCCCTAGTACCATATAGAAAGGATCTGAAAAGTTTCGTAGCATTTCTAACAATCCTCAATTTAATTTGATTTTTTGACCGAAACTAGTATAAATTGTGTATAATATACTACGATTTTTGACCGAAACTACTATTTCAAAAAGTTTCATAGAATCTAATTTTGAGATAATTTTTTGCTTGGACTTGCATTATAACCTTCCCTAGTACCATATAGAAAGGATCTGAAACGTTTCGTAGCATTTCGAACAATCCTCGATTTAATTTGATTTTTTTAACGAAAATAGTATAAATTGTGTATAATATACTACAATTTTTGACCGAAACTAGTATTTCAAAAAGTTTCATAGAATCTAATTTTCGATAATTTTTTGCTTGGACTTGCATCATAACCTTCCCTAGTACCATATAGAAAGGATCTGAAAAGTTTCGTATAATTTAGAACAATCCTCGTTTTAATTTATTTTTTGACCGAAACTAGTATAAATTGTGTATAATATACTACTATTTTCGATCGAAACTAGTATTTCAAAAAGTTTCATAGAATCAAATTTTGATATAATTTTTTGCTTGGACTTGCATCTTAACCTTCCCTAGTACCATATAGAAAGGATCTGAAAAGTTTCGTAGCATTTCGAACAATCCTCGATTTAATTTATTTTTTGACCGAAACTAGTATAAATTGTGTATAATATACAACGATTTTTGACCGAAACTACTATTTCAAAAAGTTTCATAGAATTTAATTTTGAGATAAGTTTTTGCTTGGACTTACATCATAACCTTCCCTAGTACCATATAGAAAGGATCTGAAAACTTTCGTAGCATTTCGAACAATCCTCGATTTAATTTATTTTTTGACCGAAACTACTATTTCAAAAAGTTTCATAGAACCTAAGTTTGAGATAATTTTTTGCTTGGACTTGAATCATAACCATCCTTAGTACCATATAGAAAGGATCTGAAAAGTTTCGTAGCATTTCGAACAATCCTCGATTTAATTTATTTTTTGACCGAAACTAGTATAAATTGTGTATAATATACTACGATTTTTGACCGAAGCTAGTATTTCAAAAAGTTACATAGAATCTAATTTTGAGATAATTTTTTGCTTGGACTTGCATCATAACCTTCCCTTGTACCATATAGAAAGGATCTGAAAGGTTTCGTAACATTTCGTACAATCCTCGATATAATTTGATTTTTTGACCGAAACTAGTATAAATTATGTATAATATACTACGATTTTTGACCAAAACAAGTATTTCCAAAAGTTTCATAGAATCTAATTTTGAGATAATTTTTTGCTTAGACTTATCATAACATTCCCTAGTACAATATAGAAAGGATCTGAAACGTTTCGTAGCATTTCGAAACAATCCTCAATTTAATCTGATTTTATGACTGAAACTAGTATATATTGTGTATAATATACTACGAATTTTGACCGAAACTAGTATTTCAAATAGTTTCATAGAATCTAATTTTGAGATTATTTTTTTTACATGGACTTCCATCATAGCCTTCCCTAGTACCATATAGAAAGGATCTGAATTTTTTTGTAGCATTTCGAACATTCCTCGATTTAATTTGACTTTCTTTACCGAAAATAGTATAAATTGTGTATAATATACTACGATTTTTGACCGAAACTAGTATTTCAAAAAGTTTCATAGAATCTAATTTTGCGATAATTTTTTGCTTGGACTTGCATCATAACCTTCCCTAGTACCATATAGAAAGGATCTGAAAAGTTTCGTAGCATTTAGAACAATACACGATTTAATTTATTTTTTGACCGAAACAAGTATAAATTATGTATAATATACTACGATTTTTGACCGAAACTAGTATTTATAAAGTTTCATAGAATCTAATTTTGAGATAATTTTTTGCTTGGACTTGCCTCATAACATTCCCTAGTACCATATAGAAAGGATCTGAAAAGTTTGGTAGCATTTCGAACAATCCTCAATTTAATTTGATTTTTTGACCGAAACTAGAATAAATTGTGTATAATATACTACGATTTTTGACTGAAACTAGTATTTCAAAAAGTTTCATAGAATCTGATTTTGAGATAATTTTTTTACATGGACTTTCATCATAGCCTTCCCTAGTACCATATAGAAAGGATCTGAAACGTTTCGTAGCATTTCGAACAATCCTCTATTTAATTTGATTTATTTAACGAAAATAGTATAAACTGTGTATAATATACTACGATTTTTGACCGAAACTAGTATTTCAAAAAGTTTCATAGAATCTAATTTTGAGATAATTTTTTTACATGGACTTTCATCATAGCCTTCCTTAGTACCATATAGAAAGGATCTAAAACGTTTCGTAGCATTTCGAACAATCCTCAATTTAATTTGATTTTTTTAACGAAAATAGTATAAATTGTGTATAATATACTACGATTTTTGACCGAAACTAGTATTTCAAAAAGTTTCATAGAATCAAATTTTGCGATAATTTTTTGCTTGGACTTGCATCATAATCTTCCCTAGTACCATATAGAAAGGATCTGAAAAGTTTCGTAGCATTTAGAACAATGCTCGATTTAATTTATTTTTTGACCGAAACTAGTATAAATTGTGTATAATATACTACGATTTTTGACCGAAACTAGTATTTCAAAAAGTTTCATAGAATCTAATTTTGAGATAATATTTTGCTTGAATTTGCATCATAACCTTCCCTAGTACCATATAGAAAGGATCTGAAAAGTTTCGTAGCATTTAGAACAATCCTCAATTTAATTTGATTTTTTGACCGAAACTAGTATAAATTGTGTATAATATACTACGATTTTGACCGAAACTAGTATTTCCAAAAGTTTCATAGAATCTAATTTTGAGATACGTTTTTGCTTGGACTTACATCATAACCTTCCCTAGTACCATATAGAAAGGATCTGAAAACTTTCGTAGCATTTCGAACAATCCTCGATTTAATTTATTTTTTGACCGAAACTAGTATAAATTGTGTATAATGTACTACGATTTTTGACCGAAACTACTATTTCAAAAAGTTTCATAGAATCTAATTTTGAGATAATTTTTTGCTTGGACTTGAATCATAACCATCCCTAGTACCATATAGAATGGATCTGGAAAGTTTCGTAGCATTTCTAACAATCCTCGATTTAATTTATTTTTTGACCGAAACTAGTATAAATTGTGTATAATATACTACGATTTTTGACCGAAACTAGTATTTCAAAAAGTTTCATAGAATCTAATTTTGAGATAATATTTTGCTTGAATTTGCATCATAACCTTCCCTAGTACCATATAGAAAGGATCTGAAAAGTTTCGTAGCATTTAGAACAATCCTCAATTTA
This sequence comes from Lathyrus aphaca, assembly GCA_963966055.1. Classification (NCBI taxonomy): domain Eukaryota; kingdom Viridiplantae; phylum Streptophyta; class Magnoliopsida; order Fabales; family Fabaceae; genus Lathyrus; species Lathyrus aphaca. Next base: position 35,880,856 of record OZ014523.1, read on the forward strand.
TTTGATTTTTTGACCGAAACTAGTATAAGTTGTGTATAATATACTACGATTTTGACCGAAACTAGTATTTCCAAAAGTTTCATAGAATCTAATTTTTAAATAATTTTTTGCTTAGACTTGCATCATAACATTCCCTAGTACCATATAGAAAGGATCTGAAAAGTTTCGTAGCATTTCGAACAACCCTCAATTTAATTTGATTTTTTGACCGAAACTAGTATAAATTGTGTATAATATACTACGATTTTTGACCGAAACTAGTATTTCAAAAAGTTTCATAGAATCTAATTTTGCGATAATTTTTTGCTTGGACTTGCATCATAACCTACCCTAGTACCATATACAAAGGATCTGAAAAGTTTCGTAGCATATCGAACAATCCTCGATTTAATTTTTTTTGGACCGAAACAAGTATAAATTGTGTATAATATACTACGATTTTTGACCGAAGCTAGTATTTCAAAAAGTTTCATAGAATCTAATTTTGAGATAATTTTTTGCTTGGACTTGCATCATAACCTTCCCTTGTACCATATAAAAAGGATCTGAAAGGTTTCGTAACATTTCGTACAATCCTCGATATAATTTGATTTTTTGACCGAAACTAGTATAAATTATGTATAATATACTATGATTTTTGACCAAAACAAGTATTTCCAAAAGTTTCATAGAATCTAATTTTGAGATAATTTTTTTCTTAGACTTATCATAACATTCCCTAGTACAATATAGAAAGGATCTGAAACGTTTCGTAGCATTTCGAAACAATCCTCAATTTAATCTGATTTTATGACTGAAACTAGTATATATTGTGTATAATATACTACGAATTTTGACCGAAACTAGTATTTCAAATTGTTTCATAGAATCTAATTTTGAGATTATTTTTTTTACATGGACTTCCATCATAGCCTTCCCTAGTACCATATAGAAAGGATCTGAATTTTTTTGTAGCATTTCGAACATTCCTCGATTTAATTTGACTTTCTTTACCGAAAATAGTATAAATTGTGTATAATATACTACGATTTTTGACCGAAACTAGTATTTCAAAAAGTTTCATAGAATCTAATTTTGCGATAATTTTTTGCTTGGACTTGCATCATAACCTTCCCTAGTACCATATAGAAAGGATCTGAAAAGTTTCGTAGCATTTAGAACAATACACGATTTAATTTATTTTTTGACCGAAACAAGTATAAATTATGTATAATATACTACGATTTTTGACCGAAACTAGTATTTATAAAGTTTCATAGAATCTAATTTTGAGATAATTTTTTGCTTGGACTTGCCTCATAACATTCCCTAGTACCATATAGAAAGGATCTGAAAAGTTTGGTAGCATTTCGAACAATCCTCAATTTAATTTGATTTTTTGACCGAAACTAGAATAAATTGTGTATAATATACTACGATTTTTGACTGAAACTAGTATTTCAAAAAGTTTCATAGAATCTGATTTTGAGATAATTTTTTTACATGGACTTTCATCATAGCCTTCCCTAGTACCATATAGAAAGGATCTGAAACGTTTCGTAGCATTTCGAACAATCCTCTATTTAATTTGATTTATTTAACGAAAATAGTATAAACTGTGTATAATATACTACGATTTTTGACCGAAACTAGTATTTCAAAAAGTTTCATAGAATCTAATTTTGAGATAATTTTTTTACATGGACTTTCATCATAGCCTTCCTTAGTACCATATAGAAAGGATCTAAAACGTTTCGTAGCATTTCGAACAATCCTCAATTTAATTTGATTTTTTTAACGAAAATAGTATAAATTGTGTATAATATACTACGATTTTTGACCGAAACTAGTATTTCAAAAAGTTTCATAGAATCTAATTTTGCGATAATTTTTTGCTTGGACTTGCATCATAATCTTCCCTAGTACCATATAGAAAGGATCTGAAAAGTTTCGTAGCATTTAGAACAATGCTCGATTTAATTTATTTTTTGACCGAAACTAGTATAAATTGTGTATAATATACTACGATTTTTGACCGAAACTATTATTTCAAAAAGTTTCATAGAATCTAATTTTGAGATAATATTTTGCTTGAATTTGCATCATAACCTTCCCTAGTACCATATAGAAAGGATATGAAAAGTTTCGTAGCATTTAGAACAATCCTCAATTTAATTTGATTTTTTGACCGAAACTAGTATAAATTGTGTATAATATACTACGATTTTGACCGAAACTAGTATTTCCAAAAGTTTCATAGAATCTAATTTTTAAATAATTTTTTGCTTAGACTTGCATCATAACATTATCTAGTACCATATAGAAAGGATCTGAAAAGTTTCGTAGCATTTCGAACAATCCTCAATTTAATTTGATTTTTTGACCGAAACTAGTATAAATTGTGTATAATATACTACGATTTTTGACCGAAACTAGTATTTCAAAAAGTTTCATAGAATCTAATTTTGAGATAATTTTTTGCTTGGACTTGCATCATAACCTACCCTAGTACCATATAGAAAGGATCTGAAAAGTTTCGTAGCATTTCGAACAATCCTCGATTTAATTTATTTTTTGACCGAAACTAGTATAAATTGTGTATAATATACTACGATTTTTGACCGAAACTACTATTTCAAAAAGTTTCATAGAATCTAATTTGAGATAATTTTTTGCTTGGACTTGAATCATAACCTTCCCTAGTACCATATAGAAAGGATCTGAATTTTTTTGTAGCATTTCGAACATTCCTCGATTTAATTTGACTTTCTTTACCGAAAATAGTATAAATTGTGTATAATATACTACGATTTTTGACCGAAACTAGTATTTCAAAAAGTTTCATAGAATCTAATTTTGAGATAATTTTTATCTTGGACTTGCATCATAACCTTCCCTAGTACCATATAGAAAGGATCTGAAACGTTTCGTAGCATTTAGAACAATCCTCAATTTAATTTGATTTTTTGACCGAAACTAGTATAAATTGTGTATAATATAATACGATTTTTGACCGAAACTAGTATTTCCAAAAGTTTCATAGAATCTAATTTTGAAATAATTTTTTGCTTAGACTTGCATCATAACATTCCCTAGTACCATATAGAAAGGATCTGAAAAGTTTCGTAGCATTTCTAACAATCCTCAATTTAATTTGATTTTTTGACCGAAACTAGTATAAATTGTGTATAATATACTACGATTTTTGACCGAAACTACTATTTCAAAAAGTTTCATAGAATCTAATTTTGAGATAATTTTTTGCTTGGACTTGCATCATAACCTTCCCTAGTACCATATAGAAAGGATCTGAAACGTTTCGCAGCATTTCGAACAATCCTCGATTTAATTTGATTTTTTTAACGAAAATAGTATAAATTGTGTATAATATACTACGATTTTTGACCGAAACTAGTATTTCAAAAAGTTTCATAGAATCTAATTTTCGATAATTTTTTGCTTGGACTTGCATCATAACCTTCCCTAGTACCATATAGAAAGGATCTGAAAAGTTTCGTATAATTTAGAACAATCCTCGTTTTAATTTATTTTTTGACCGAAACTAGTATAAATTGTGTATAATATACTACTATTTTCGACCGAAACTAGTATTTCAAAAAGTTTCATAGAATCAAATTTTGATATAATTTTTTGCTTGGACTTGCATCTTAACCTTCCCTAGTACCATATAGAAAGGATCTGAAAAGTTTCGTAGCATTTCGAACAATCCTCGATTTAATTTATTTTTTGACCGAAACTAGTATAAATTGTGTATAATATACAACGATTTTTGACCGAAACTACTATTTCAAAAAGTTTCATAGAATCTAATTTTGAGATACGTTTTTGCTTGGACTTACATCATAACCTTCCCATGTACCATATAGAAAGGATCTGAAAACTTTCGTAGCATTTCGAACAATCCTCGATTTAATTTATTTTTTGACCGAAACTAGTATAAATTGTGTATAATATACTACGATTTTTGACCGAAACTACTATTTCAAATAGTTTCATAGAATCTAATTTTGAGATAATTTTTTGCTTGGACTTGAATCATAACCATCCCTAGTACCATATAGAAAGGATCTGAAAAGTTTCGTAGCATTTCGAACAATCCTCGATTTAATTTATTTTTTGACCGAAACTAGTATAAATTGTGTATAATATACTACGATTTTTGACCGAAACTAGTATTTCAAAAAGTTTCATAGAATCTAATTTTGCGATAATTTTTTGCTTGGACTTGCATCATAACCTACCCTAGTACCATATACAATGGATCTGAAAAGTTTCGTAGCATATCGAACAATCCTCGATTTAATTTTTTTTGGACCGAAACTAGTATAAATTGTGTATAATATACTACGATTTTTGACCGAAGCTAGTATTTCAAAAAGTTTCATAGAATCTAATTTTGAGATAATTTTTTGCTTGGACTTGCATCATAACCTTCCCTTGTACCATATAGAAAGGATCTGAAAGGTTTCGTAACATTTCGTACAATCCTCGATATAATTTGATTTTTTGACCGAAACTAGTATAAATTATGTATAATATACTATGATTTTTGACCAAAACAAGTATTTCCAAAAGTTTCATAGAATCTAATTTTGAGATTATTTTTTGCTTAGACTTATCATAACATTCCCTAGTACAATATAGAAAGGATCTGAAACGTTTCGTAGCATTTCGAAACAATCCTCAATTTAATCTAATTTTATGACTGAAACTAGTATATATTGTGTATAATATACTACGAATTTTGACCGAAACTAGTATTTCAAATAGTTTCATAGAATCTAATTTTGAGATTATATTTTTTACATGGACTTCCATCATAGCCTTCCCTAGTACCATATAGAAAGGATCTGAAATTTTTTGTAGCATTTCGAACATTCCTCGATTTAATTTGACTTTCTTTATCGAAAATAGTATAAATTGTGTATAATATACTACAATTTTTGACCGAAACTAGTATTTCAAAAAGTTTCATAGAATCTAATTTTGCGATAATTTTTTGCTTGGACTTGCATCATAACCTTCCCTAGTACCATATAGAAAGGATCTGAAAAGTTTCGTAGCATTTAGAACAATACACGATTTAATTTATTTTTTGACCGAAACAAGTATAAATTATGTATAATATACTACGATTTTTGACCGAAACTAGTATTTATAAAGTTTCATAGAATCTAATTTTGAGATAATTTTTTGCTTGGACTTGCCTCATAACATTCCCTAGTACCATATAGAAAGGATCTGAAAAGTTTGGTAGCATTTCGAACAATCCTCAATTTAATTTGATTTTTTGACCGAAACTAGAATAAATTGTGTATAATATACTACGATTTTTGACTGAAACTAGTATTTCAAAAAGTTTCATAGAATCTGATTTTGAGATAATTTTTTTACATGGACTTTCATCATAGCCTTCCCTAGTACCATATAGAAAGGATCTGAAACGTTTCGTAGCATTTCGAACAATCCTCTATTTAATTTGATTTATTTAACGAAAATAGTATAAACTGTGTATAATATACTACGATTTTTGACCGAAACTAGTATTTCAAAAAGTTTCATAGAATCTAATTTTGAGATAATTTTTTTACATGGACTTTCATCATAGCCTTCCTTAGTACCATATAGAAAGGATCTAAAACGTTTCGTAGCATTTCGAACAATCCTCAATTTAATTTGATTTTTTTAACGAAAATAGTATAAATTGTGTATAATATACTACGATTTTTGACCGAAACTAGTATTTCAAAAAGTTTCATAGAATCTAATTTTGCGATAATTTTTTGCTTGGACTTGCATCATAATCTTCCCTAGTACCATATAGAAAGGATCTGAAAAGTTTCGTAGCATTTAGAACAATGCTCGATTTAATTTATTTTTTGACCGAAACTAGTATAAATTGTGTATAATATACTACGATTTTTGACCGAAACTAGTATTTCAAAAAGTTTCATAGAATCTAATTTTGAGATAATATTTTGCTTGAATTTGCATCATAACCTTCCCTAGTACCATATAGAAAGGATCTGAAAAGTTTCGTAGCATTTAGAACAATCCTCAATTTAATTTGATTTTTTGACCGAAACTAGTATAAATTGTGTATAATATACTACGATTTTGACCGAAACTAGTATTTCCAAAAGTTTCATAGAATCTAATTTTTAAATAATTTTTTGCTTAGACTTGCATCATAACATTATCTAGTACCATATAGAAAGGATCTGAAAAGTTTCGTAGCATTTCGAACAATCCTCAATTTAATTTGATTTTTTGACCGAAACTAGTATAAATTGTGTATAATATACTACGATATTTGACCGAAACTAGTATTTCAAAAAGTTTCATAGAATCTAATTTTGAGATAATTTTTTGCTTGGACTTGCATCATAACCTACCCTAGTAGCATATAGAAAGGATCTGAAAAGTTTCGTAGCATTTCGAACAATCCTCGATTTAATTTATTTTTTGACCGAAACTAGTATAAATTGTGTATAATATACTACGATTTTTGACCGAAACTACTATTTCAAAAAGTTTCATAGAATCTAATTTTGAGATAATTTTTTGCTTAGACTTATCATAACATTCCTAGTACAATATAGAAAGGATCTGAAACGTTTCGTAGCATTTCGAAACAATCCTCAATTTAATCTGATTTTATGACTGAAACTAGTATATATTGTGTATAATATACTACGAATTTTGACCGAAACTAGTATTTCAAATAGTTTCATAGAATATAATTTTGAGATTATTTTTTTTACATGGACTTCCATCATAGCCTTCCCTAGTACCATATAGAAAGGATCTGAAATTTTTTGTAGCATTTCGAACATTCCTCGATTTAATTTGACTTTCTTTACCGAAAATAGTATAAATTGTGTATAATATACTACGATTTTTGACCGAAACTAGTATTTCAAAAAGTTTCATAGAATCTAATTTTGCGATAATTTTTTGCTTGGACTTGCATCATAACCTTCCCTCGTACCATATAGAAAGGATCTGAAAAGTTTCATAGCATTTAGAACAATACTCGATTTAATTTATTTTTTGACCGAAACACGTATAAATTATGTATAATATACTACGATTTTTGACCGAAACTAGTATTTATAGAGTTTCATAGAATCTAATTTTGAGATAATTTTTTGCTTGGACTTGCCTCATAACATTCCCTAGTACCATATAGAAAGGATCTGAAAAGTTTGGTAGCATTTCGAACAATCCTCAATTTAATTTGATTTTTTGACAGAAACTAGTATAAATTGTGTATAATATACTACGATTTTTGACTGAAACTAGTATTTCAAAAAGTTTCATAGAATCTAATTTTGAGATAATTTTTTTACATGGACTTTCATCATAGCCTTCCCTAGTACCATATAGAAAGGATCTGAAACGTTTCGTAGCATTTCGAACAATCCTCAATTTAATTTGATTTATTTAACGAAAATAGTATAAACTGTGTATAATATACTATGATTTTTGACCGAAACTAGTATTTCAAAAAGTTTCATAGAATCTAATTTTGAGATAATTTTTTTACATGGACTTTCATCATAGCCTTCCCTAGTACCATATAGAAAGGATCTAAAACGTTTCGTAGAATTTCGAACAATCCTCAATTTAATTTGATTTTTTTAACGAAAATAGTATAAATTGTGTATAATATATTACGATTTTTGACCGAAACTAGTATTTCAAAAAGTTTCATAGAATCTAATTTTGCGATAATTTTTTGCTTGGACTTGCATCATAATCTTCCCTAGTACCATATAGAAAGGATCTGAAAAGTTTCGTAGCATTTAGAACAATGCTCGTTTTATTTATTTTTTGACCGAAACTAGTATAAATTGTGTATAATATACTACTATTTTTGACCGAAACTAGTATTTCAAAAATTTTCATAGAATCAAATTTTGATATAATTTTTTGCTTGGACTTGCATCTTAACCTTCCCTAGTACCATATAGAAAGGATCTGAAAAGTTTCGTAGCATTTCGAACAATCCTCGATTTAATTTATTTTTTGACCGAAACTAGTATAAATTGTGTATAATATACAACGATTTTTGACCGAAACTACTATTTCAAAAAGTTTCATAGAATCTAATTTTGAGATACGTTTTTGCTTGGACTTACATCATAACCTTCCCTAGTACCATATAGAAAGGATCTGAAAACTTTCGTAGCATTACGAACAATCCTCGATTTAATTTATTTTTTGACCGAAACTAGTATAAATTGTGTATAATGTACTACGATTTTTGACCGAAACTACTATTTCAAAAAGTTTCATAGAATCTAATTTTGAGATATTTTTTGCTTGGACTTGAATCATAACCATCCCTAGTACCATATAGAAAGGATCTGGAAAGTTTCGTAGCATTTCTAACAATCCTCGATTTAATTTATTTTTTGACCGAAACTAGTATAAATTGTGTATAATATACTACGATTTTTGACCGAAACTAGTATTTCAAAAAGTTTCATAGAATCTAATTTTGAGATAATATTTTGCTTGAATTTGCATCATTACCTTCCCTAGTACCATATAGAAAGGATCTGAAAAGTTTCGTAGCATTTAGAACAATCCTCAATTTATTTGATTTTTTGACCGAAACTAGTATAAGTTGTGTATAATATACTACGATTTTGACCGAAACTAGTATTTCCAAAAGTTTCATAGAATCTAATTTTTAAATAATTTTTTGCTTAGACTTGCATCATAACATTCCCTAGTACCATATAGAAAGGATCTGAAAAGTTTCGTAGCATTTCGAACAACCCTCAATTTAATTTGATTTTTTGACCGAAACTAGTATAAATTGTGTATAATATACTACGATTTTTGACCGAAACTAGTATTTCAAAAAGTTTCATAGAATCTAATTTTGCGATAATTTTTTGCTTGGACTTGCATCATAACCTACCCTAGTACCATATACAAAGGATCTGAAAAGTTTCGTAGCATATCGAACAATCCTCGATTTAATTTTTTTTGGACCGAAACTAGTATAAATTGTGTATAATATACTACGATTTTTGACCGAAGCTAGTATTTCAAAAAGTTTCATAGAATCTAATTTTGAGATAATTTTTTGCTTGGACTTGCATCATAACCTTCCCTTGTACCATATAAAAAGGATCTGAAAGGTTTCGTAACATTTCGTACAATCCTCGATATAATTTGATTTTTTGACCGAAACTAGTATAAATTATGTATAATATACTACGATTTTTGACCAAAACAAGTATTTCCAAAAGTTTCATAGAATCTAATTTTGAGATAATTTTTTGCTTAGACTTATCATAACATTCCCTAGTACAATATAGAAAGGATCTGAAACGTTTCGTAGCATTTCGAAACAATCCTCAATTTAATCTGATTTTATGACTGAAACTAGTATATATTGTGTATAATATACTACGAATTTTGACCGAAACTAGTATTTCAAATAGTTTCATAGAATCTAATTTTGAGATTATTTTTTTTACATGGACTTCCATCATAGCCTTCCCTAGTACCATATAGAAAGGATCTGAATTTTTTTGTAGCATTTAGAACATTCCTCGATTTAATTTGACTTTCTTTACCGAAAATAGTATAAATTGTGTATAATATACTACGATTTTTGACCGAAACTAGTATTTCAAAAAGTTTCATAGAATCTAATTTTGCGATAATTTTTTGCTTGGACTTGCATCATAACCTTCCCTAGTACCATATAGAAAGGATCTGAAAAGTTTCGTAGCATTTAGAACAATACTCGATTTAATTTATTTTTTGACCGAAACAAGTATAAATTATGTATAATATACTACGATTTTTGACCGAAACTAGTATTTATAAAGTTTCATAGAATCTAATTTTGAGGTAATTTTTTGCTTGGACTTGCCTCATAACATTCCCTAGTACCATATAGAAAGGATCTGAAAAGTTTGGTAGCATTTCGAACAATCCTCAATTTAATTTGATTTTTTGACCGAAACTAGTATAAATTGTGTATAATATACTACGATTTTTGACTGAAACTAGTATTTCAAAAAGTTTCATAGAATCTAATTTTGAGATAATTTTTTTACATGGACTTTCATCATAGCCTTCCCTAGTACCATATAGAAAGGATCTGAAACGTTTCGTAGCATTTCGAACAATCCTCAATTTAATTTGATTTATTTAACGAAAATAGTATAAACTGTGTATAATATACTACGATTTTTGACCGAAACTAGTATTTCAAAAAGTTTCATAGAATCTAATTTTGAGATAATTTTTTTTACATGGAGTTTCATCACAGCCTTCCCTAGTACCATATAGAAAGGATCTAAAACGTTTCGTAGCATTTCGAACAATCCTCAATTTAATTTGATTTTTTTAACGAAAATAGTATAAATTGTGTATAATATACTACGATTTTTGACCGAAACTAGTATTTCAAAAAGTTTCATAGAATCTAATTTTGCGATAATTTTTTGCTTGGACTTGCATCATAATCTTCCCTAGTACCATATAGAAAGGATCTGAAAAGTTTCGTAGCATTTAGAACAATGCTCGTTTTATTTATTTTTTGACCGAAACTAGTATAAATTGTGTATAATATACTACTATTTTTTGACCGAAACTAGTATTTCAAAAATTTTCATAGAATCAAATTTTGATATAATTTTTTGCTTGGACTTGCATCTTAACCTTCCCTAGTACCATATAGAAAGGATCTGAAAAGTTTCGTAGCATTTCGAACAATCCTCGATTTAATTTATTTTTTGACCGAAACTAGTATAAATTGTGTATAATATACAATGATTTTTGACCGAAACTACTATTTCAAAAAGTTTCATAGAATCTAATTTTGAGATAAGTTTTTGCTTGGACTTACATCATAACCTTCCCTAGTACCATATAGAAAGGATCTGAAAACTTTCGTAGCATTTCGAACAATCCTCGATTTAATTTATTTTTTGACCGAAACTAGTATAAATTGTGTATAATATACTACGATTTTTGACCGAAACTACTATTTCAAAAAGTTTCATAGAATCTAATTTTGAGATAATTTTTTGCTTGGACTTGAATCATAACCATCCCTAGTACCATATAGAAAGGATCTGAAAAGTTTCGTAGCATTTCGAAAAATCCTCGATTTAATTTTTTTTTGGACCGAAACTAGTATAAATTGTGTATAATATACTACGATTTTTGACCGAAACTAGTATTTCAAAAAGTTTCATAGAATCTAATTTTGTGATGATTTTTTACTTGGACTTGCATCATAACCTACCCTAGTACCATATACAAAGGATCTGAAAAGTTTCGTAGCATATCGAACAATCCTCGATTTAATTTTTTTTGGACCGAAACTAGTATAAATTGTGTATAATATACTACGATTTTTGACCGAAGCTAGTTTTTCAAAAAGTTTCATAGAATCTAATTTTGAGATAATTTTTTGCTTGGACTTGCATCATAACCTTCGCTTGTACCATATAGAAAGGATCTGAAAGGTTTCGTAACATTTCGTACAATCCTCGATATAATTTGATTTTTTGACCGAAACTAGTATAAATTATGTATAATATACTACGATTTTTGACCGAAACAAGTATTTCAAAAAGTTTCATAGAATCTAATTTTGCGATAATTTTTTGCTTGGACTTATCATAACATTCCCTAGTACAATATAGAAAGGATCTGAAACGTTTCGTAGCATTTCGAAACAATCCTCAATTTAATCTGATTTTATGAATGAAACTAGTATATATTGTGTATAATATACTACGAATTTTGACCGAAACTAGTATTTCAAATAGTTTCATAGAATCTAATTTTGAGATTATTTTTTTTACATTGACTTCCATCATAGCCTTCCCTAGTACCATATAGAAAGGATCTGAAATTTTTTGTAGCATTTCGAACATTCCCCGATTTAATTTGACTTTCTTTACCGAAAATAGTATAAATTGTGTATAATATAATACGATTTTTGACCGAAACTAGTATTTCAAAAAGTTTCATAGAATCTAATTTTGCGATAATTTTTTGCTTGGACTTGCATCATAACCTTCCCTAGTACCATATAGAAAGTATCTGAAAAGTTTCGTAGCATTTAGAACAATACTCGATTTAATTTATTTTTTGACCGAAACAAGTATAAATTATGTATAATATACTACGATTTTTGACCGAAACTAGTATTTATAAAGTTTCATAGAATCTAATTTTGAGATAATTTTTTGCTTGGACTTTCCTCATAACATTCCCTAGTACCATATAGAAAGGATCTGAAAAGTTTGGTAGCATTTCGAACAATCCTCAATTTAATTTGATTTTTTGACCGAAACTAGTATAAATTGTGTATAATATACTACGATTTTTGACTGAAACTAGTATTTCAAAAAGTTTCATAGAATCAAATTTTGAGATAATTTTTTTACATGGACTTTCATCATAGCCTTCCCTAGTACCATATAGAAAGGATCTGAAACGTTTCGTAGCATTTCGAACAATCCTCAATTTAATTTGATTTATTTAACGAAAATAGTATAAACTGTGTATAATATACTACGATTTTTGACCGAAACTAGTATTTCAAAAAGTATCATAGAATCTAATTTTGAGATAATTTTTTTACATGGACTTTCATCACAGCCTTCCCTAGTACCATATAGAAAGGATCTAAAACGTTTCGTAGCATTTCGAACAATCCTCAATTTAATTTGATTTTTTTAACGAAAATAGTATAAATTGTGTATAATATACTATGATTTTTGACCGAAACTAGTATTTCAAAGAGTTTCATAGAATCTAATTTTGCGATAATTTTTTGCTTGGACTTGCATCATAATCTTCCCTAGTACCATATAGAAAGGATCTGAAAAGTTTCGTAGCATTTAGAACAATGCTCGTTTTATTTATTTTTTGACCGAAACTAGTATAAATTGTGTATAATATACTAATATTTTTGACCGAAACTAGTATTTCAAAAAGTTTCATAGAATCAAATTTTGATATAATTTTTTGCTTGGACATGCATCTTAACCTTCCCTAGTACCATATAGAAAGGATCTGAAAAGTTTCGTAGCATTTCGAACAATCCTCGATTTAATTTATTTTTTGACCGAAACTAGTATAAATTGTGTATAATATACAACGATTTTTGACCGAAACTACTATTTCAAAAAGTTTCATAGAATCTAATTTTGAGATAAGTTTTTGCTTGGACTTACATCATAACCTTCCCTAGTACCATATAGAAAGGATCTGAAAACTTTCGTAGCATTTCGAACAATCCTCGATTTAATTTATTTTTTGACCGAAACTAGTATAAATTGTGTATAATATACTACGATTTTTGACCGAAACTACTATTTCAAAAAGTTTCATAGAATCTAATTTTGAGATAATTTTTTGCTTGGACTTGAATCATAACCATCCCTAGTACCATATAGAAAGGATCTGAAAAGTTTCGTAGCATTTCGAACAATCCTCGATTTAATTTTTTTTTTGACCGAAACTAGTATAAATTGTGTATAATATACTACGATTTTTGACCGAAACTAGTATTTCAAAAAGTTTCATAGAATCTAATTTTGCGATGATTTTTTGCTTGGACTTGCATCATAACCTACCCTAGTACCATATACAAAGGATCTGAAAAGTTTCGTAGCATATCGAACAATCCTCGATTTAATTTTTTTTGGACCGAAACTAGTATAAATTGTGTATAATATACTACGATTTTTGACCGAAGCTAGTATTTCAAAAAGTTTCATAGAATCTAATTTTGAGATAATTTTTTGCTTGGACTTGCATCATAACCTTCCCTTGTACCATATAGAAAGGATCTGAAAGGTTTCGTAACATTTCGTACAATCCTCGATATAATTTGATTTTTTGACCGAAACTAGTATAAATTATGTATAATATACTACGATTTTTGACCGAAACAAGTATTTCAAAAAGTTTCATAGAATCTAATTTTGCGATAATTTTTTGCTTGGACTTATCATAACATTCCCTAGTACAATATAGAAAGGATCTGAAACGTTTCGTAGCATTTCGAAACAATCCTCAATTTAATCTGATTTTATGAATGAAACTAGTATATATTGTGTATAATATACTACGAATTTTGACCGAAACTAGTATTTCAAATAGTTTCATAGAATCTAATTTTGAGATTATTTTTTTTACATTGACTTCCATCATAGCCTTCCCTAGTACCATATAGAAAGGATCTGAAATTTTTTGTAGCATTTCGAACATTCCCCGATTTAATTTGACTTTCTTTACCGAAAATAGTATAAATTGTGTATAATATACTACGATTTTTTGCTTGGACTTATCATAACATTCCCTAGTACAATATAGAAAGGATCTGAAACGTTTCGTAGCATTTCGAAACAATCCTCAATTTAATCTGATTTTATGAATGAAACTAGTATATATTGTGTATAATATACTACGAATTTTGACCGAAACTAGTATTTCAAATAGTTTCATAGAATCTAATTTTGAGATTATTTTTTTTACATTGACTTCCATCATAGCCTTCCCTAGTACCATATAGAAAGGATCTGAAATTTTTTGTAGCATTTCGAACATTCCCCGATTTAATTTGACTTTCTTTACCGAAAATAGTATAAATTGTGTATAATATACTACGATTTTTGACCGAAACTAGTATTTCAAAAAGTTTCATAGAATCTAATTTTGCGATAATTTTTTGCTTGGACTTGCATCATAACCTTCCCTAGTACCATATAGAAAGTATCTGAAAAGTTTCGTAGCATTTAGAACAATACTCGATTTAATTTATTTTTTGACCGAAACAAGTATAAATTATGTATAATATACTACGATTTTTGACCGAAACTAGTATTTATAAAGTTTCATAGAATCTAATTTTGAGATAATTTTTTGCTTGGACTTGCCTCATAACATTCCCTAGTACCATATAGAAAGGATCTGAAAAGATTGGTAGCATTTCGAACAATCCTCAATTTAATTTGATTTTTTGACCGAAACTAGTATAAATTATGTATAATATACTACGATTTTTGACTGAAACTAGTATTTCAAAAAGTTTCATAGAATCTAATTTTGAGATAATTTTTTTACATGGACTTTCATCATAGCCTTCCCTAGTACCATATAGAAAGGATCTGAAACGTTTCGTAGCATTTCGAACAATCCTCAATTTAATTTGATTTATTTAACGAAAATAGTATAAACTGTGTATAATATACTACGATTTTTGACCGAAACTAGTATTTCAAAAAGTTTCATAGAATCTAATTTTGAGATAATTTTTTTACATGGACTTTCATCATAGCCTTCCCTAGTACCATATAGAAAGGATCTAAAACGTTTCGTAGCATTTCGAACAATCCTCAATTTAATTTGATTTTTTTAACGAAAATAGTATAAATTGTGTATAATATACTACGATTTTTGACCGAAACTAGTATTTCAAAAAGTTTCATAGAATCTAATTTTGCGATAATTTTTTGCTTGGACTTGCATCATAATCTTCCCTAGTACCATATAGAAAGGATCTGAAAAGTTTCGTAGCATTTAGAACAATGCTCGTTTTATTTATTTTTTGACCGAAACTAGTATAAATTGTGTATAATATACTACTATTTTTGACCGAAACTAGTATTTCAAAAAGTTTCATAGAATCAAATTTTGATATAATTTTTTGCTTGGACTTGCATCTTAACCTTCCCTAGTACCATATAGAAAGGATCTGAAAAGTTTCGTAGCATTTCGAACAATCCTCGATTTAATTTATTTTTTGACCGAAACTAGTATAAATTGTGTATAATATACAACGATTTATGACCGAAACTACTATTTCAAAAAGTTTCATAGAATCTAATTTTGAGATATGTTTTTGCTTGGACTTACATCATAACCTTCCCTAGTACCATATACAAAGGATCTGAAAACTTTCGTAGCATTTCGAACAATCCTCGATTTAATTTATTTTTTGACCGAAACTAGTATAAATTGTGTATAATATACTACGATTTTTGACCGAAACTACTATTTCAAAAAGTTTCATAGAATCTAATTTTGAGATAATTTTTTGCTTGGACTTGAATCATAACCATCCCTAGTACCATATAGAAAGGATCTGAAAAGTTTCGTAGCATTTCGAACAATCCTCGATTTAATTTTTTTTTTGACCGAAACTAGTATAAATTGTGTATAATATACTACGATTTTTGACCGAAACTAGTATTTCAAAAAGTTTCATAGAATCTAATTTTGCGATGATTTTTTGCTTGGACTTGCATCATAACCTACCCTAGTACCATATACAAAGGATCTGAAAAGTTTCGTAGCATATCGAACAATCCTCGATTTAATTTTTTTTGGACCGAAACTAGTATAAATTGTGTATAATATACTACGATTTTTGACCGAAGCTACTATTTCAAAAAGTTTCATAGAATCTAATTTTGAGATAATTTTTTGCTTGGACTTGCATCATAACCTTCCCTTGTACCATATAGAAAGGATCTGAAAGGTTTCGTAACATTTCGTACAATCCTCGATATAATTTGATTTTTTGACCGAAACTAGTATAAATTATGTATAATATACTACGATTTTTAACCGAAACAAGTATTTCAAAAAGTTTCATAGAATCTAATTTTGCGATAATTTTTTGCTTGGACTTATCATAACATTCCCTAGTACAATATAGAAAGGATCTGAAACGTTTCGTAGCATTTCGAAACAATCCTCAATTTAATCTGATTTTATGAATGAAACTAGTATATATTGTGTATAATATACTACGAATTTTGACCGAAACTAGTATTTCAAATAGTTTCATAGAATCTAATTTTGAGATTATTTTTTTTACATGGACTTCCATCATAGCCTTCCCTAGTACCATATAGAAAAGATCTGAAATTTTTTGTAGCATTTCGAACATTCCTCGATTTAATTTGACTTTCTTTACCGAAAATAGTATAAATTGTGTATAATATACTACGATTTTTGACCGAAACTAGTATTTCAAAAAGTTTCATAGAATCTAATTTTGCGATAATTTTTTGCTTGGACTTGCATCATAACCTTCCCTAGTACCATATAGAAAGTATCTGAAAAGTTTCGTAGCATTTAGAACAATACTCGATTTAATTTATTTTTTGACCGAAACAAGTATAAATTATGTATAATATACTACGATTTTTGACTGAAACTAGTATTTATAAAGTTTCATAGAATCTAATTTTGAGATAATTTTTTGCTTGGACTTGCCTCATAACATTCCCTAGTACCATATAGAAAGGATCTGAAAAGTTTGGTAGCATTTCGAACAATCCTCAATTTAATTTGATTTTTTGACCGAAACTAGTATAAATTGTGTATAATATACTACGATTTTTGACTGAAACTAGTATTTCAAAAAGTTTCATAGAATCTAATTTTGAGATAATTTTTTTACATGGACTTTCATCATAGCCTTCCCTAGTACCATATAGAAAGGATCTGAAACGTTTCGTAGCATTTCGAACAATCCTCAATTTAATTTGATTTATTTAACGAAAATAGTATAAACTGTGTATATTATACTACGATTTTTGACCGAAACTAGTATTTCAAAAAGTTTCATAGAATCTAATTTTGAGATAATTTTTTTACATGGACTTTCATCATAGCCTTCCCTAGTACCATATAGAAAGGATCTAAAACGTTTCGTAGTATTTCGAACAATCCTCAATTTAATTTGATTTTTTAACGAAAATAGTATAAATTGTGTATAATATACTACGATTTTTGACCGAAACTAGTATTTCAAAAAGTTTCATAGAATCTAATTTTGCGATAATTTTTTGCTTGGACTTGCATCATAATCTTCCCTAGTACCATATAGAAAGGATCTGAAAAGTTTCGTAGCATTTAGAACAATGCTCGTTTTATTTATTTTTTGACCGAAACTAGTATAAATTGTGTATAATATACTACTATTTTTGACCGAAACTAGTATTTCAAAAAGTTTCATAGAATCAAATTTTGATATAATGTTTTGCTTGGACTTGCATCTTAACCTTCCCTAGTACCATATAGAAAGGATCTGAAAAGTTTCGTAGCATTTCGAACTATCCTCGATTTAATTTATTTTTTGACCGAAACTAGTATAAATTGTGTATAATATACAACGATTTATGACCGAAACTACTATTTCAAAAAGTTTCATAGAATCTAATTTTGAGATAAGTTTTTTCTTGGACTTACATCATAACCTTCCCTAGTACCATATAGAAAGGATCTGAAAACTTTCGTAGCATTTCGAACAATCCTCGATTTAATTTATTTTTTGACCGAAACTAGTATAAATTGTGTATAATATACTACGATTTTTGACCGAAACTATTATTTCAAAAAGTTTCATAGAATCTAATTTTGAGATAATTTTTTGCTTGGACTTGAATCATAACCATCCCTAGTACCATATAGAAAGGATCTGAAAAGTTTCGTAGCATTTCGAACAATCCTCGATTTAATTTATTTTTTGACCGAAACTAGTATAAATTGTGTATAATATACTACGATTTTTGACCGAAACTAGTATTTCAAAAAGCTACATAGAATCTAATTTTGAGATGATATTTTGCTTGAATTTGCATCATAACCTTCCCTAGTACCATATAGAAAGGATCTGAAAAGTTTCGTAGCATTTAGAACAATCCTCAATTTAATTTGATTTTATGACCGAAACTAGTATAAATTGTGTATAATATACTACGATTTTGACCGATTTAGTATTTCAAAAAGTTTCATAGAATCTAATTTTTAAATAATATTTTGCTTAGACTTGCATCATAACATTCCCTAGTACCATATAGAAAGGATCTGAAAAGTTTCGTAGCATTTCGAACAATCCTCAATTTAATTTGATTTTTTGACCGAAACTAGTATAAATTGTGTATAATATACTACGATTTTTGACCGAAACTAGTATTTCAAAAAGTTTCATAGAATCTAATTTTGCGATAATTTTTTGCTTGGACTTGCATCATAACCTACCCTAGTACCATATAGAAAGGATCTGAAAAGTTTCGTAGCATTTCGAACAATCCTCGATTTAATTTATTTTTTGACCGAAACTAGTATAAATTGTGTATAATATACTACGATTTTTGACCGAAACTACTATTTCAAAAAGTTTCATAGAATCTAATTTTGAGATAATTTTTTGCTTAGACTTGCATCAAAACCTTCCCTAGTACCATATAGAAAGGATCTGAAAGGTTTCGTAACATTTCGAACAATCTTCGATATAATTTGATTTTTTGACCGAAACTAGTATAAATTGTGTATAATATACTACGATTTTTGACCGAAACTACTATTTCAAAAAGTTTCATAGAATCTAATTTTGAGATAATTTTTTGCTTGGACTTGAATCATAACCTTCCCTAGTACCATATAGAAATGATCTGAATTTTTTTGTAACATTTCGAACATTCCTCGATTTAATTTGACTTTCTTTACCGAAAATAGTATAAATTGTGTATAATATACTACGATTTTTGACCGAAACTAGTATTTCAAAAAGTTTCATAGAATCTAATTTTGAGATAATTTTTATCTTGGACTTGCATCATAACCTTCCCTAGTTCCATGTAGAAAGGATCTGAAACGTTTCGTAGCATTTAGAACAATCCTCAATTTAATTTGATTTTTTGACCGAAACTAGTATAAATTGTGTATAATATAATACGATTTTTGACCGAAACTAGTATTTCCAAAAGTTTCATAGAATTTAATTTTGAAATAATTTTTTGCTTAGACTTGCATCATAACATTCCCTAGTACCATATAGAAAGGATCTGAAAAGTTTCGTAGCATTTCTAACAATCCTCAATTTAATTTGATTTTTTGACCGAAACTAGTATAAATTGTGTATAATATACTACGATTTTTGACCGAAACTAGTATTTCAAAAAGTTTCATAGAATCTAATTTTGCGATAATTTTTTGCTTGGACTTGCATCATAACCTACCCTAGTACCATATAGAAAGGATCTGAAAAGTTTCGTAGAATTTCGAACAATCCTCGATTTAATTAATTTTTTGACCGAAACTAGTATAAATTGTGTATAATATACTACGATTTTTGACCGAAACTACTATTTCAAAAAGTTTCATAGAATCTAATTTTGAGATAATTTTTTGCTTGGACTTGCATCATAACCTTCCCTAGTACCATATAGAAAGGATCTGAAACGTTTCGTAGCATTTCGAACAATCCTCGATTTAATTTGATTTTTTTAACGAAAATAGTATAAATTGTGTATAATATACAACGATTTTTGACCGAAACTAGTATTTCAAAAAGTTTCATAGAATCTAATTTTCGATAATTTTTTGCTTGGAATTGCATCATAACCTTCCTTAGTACCATATATAAAGGATCTGAAAAGTTTCGTAGCATTTAGAACAATCCTCGTTTTAATTTATTTTTTGACCGAAACTAGTATAAATTGTGTATAATATACTACTATTTTTGACCGAAACTAGTATTTCAAAAAGTTTCATAGAATCTAATTTTGAGATAATTTTTTGCTTGGACTTGCATCTTAACCTTCCCTAGTACCATATAGAAAGGATCTGAAAAGTTTCTTAGCATTTCGAACAATCCTTGATTTAATTTATTTTTTGACCGAAACTAGTATAAATTGTGTATAATATACTACGATTTTTGACCGAAACTAGTATTTCCAAAAGTTTCATAGAATCTAATTTTTAAATAATTTTTTGCTTAGACTTGCATCATAACATTCCCTAGTACCATATAGAAAGGATCTGAAAAGTTTCGTAGCATTTCGAACAATCCTCAATTTAATTTGATTTTTTGACCGAAACTAGTATAAATTGTGTATAATATACTACGATTTTTGACCGAAACTAGTATTTCAAAAAGTTTCATAGAATCTAATTTTGCGATAATTTTTTGCTTGGACTTGCATCATAACCTACCCTAGTACCATATACAAAGGATCTGAAAAGTTTCGTAGCATATCGCACAATCCTCGATTTAATTTTTTTTTGACCGAAACTAGTATAAATTGTGTATAATATACTACGATTTTTGACCGAAATTACTATTTCAAAAAGTTTCATAGAATCTAATTTTGAGATAATTTTTTGCTTGGACTTGAATCATAACCATCCCTAGTACCATATAGAAAGGATCTAAAAAGTTTCGTAGCATTTCGAACAATCCTCGATTTAATTTATTTTTTGACCGAAACTAGTATAAATTGTGTATAATATACTACGATTTTTGACCGAAACTAGTATTTCAAAAAGTTACATAGAATCTAATTTTGAGATGATATTTTGCTTGAATTTGCATCATAACCTTCCCTAGTACCATATAGAAAGGATCTGAAAAGTTTCGTAGCATTTAGAACAATCCTCAATTTAATTTGATTTTATGACCGAAACTAGTATAAATTGTGTATAATATACTACGATTTTGACCGATATAGTATTTCAAAAAGTTTCATAGAATCTAATTTTTAAATAATATTTTGCTTAGACTTGCATCATAACATTCCTTAGTACCATTTAGAAAGGATCTGAAAAGTTTCGTAGCATTTCGAACAATCCTCAATTTAATTTGATTTTTTGACCGAAACTAGTATAAATTGTGTATAATATACTACGATTTTTGACCGAAACTAGTATTTTAAAAAGTTTCATAGAATCTAATTTTGCGATAATTTTTTGCTTGGACTTGCATCATAACCTACCCTAGTACCATATAGAAAGGATCTGAAAAGTTTCGTAGCATTTCGAACAATCCTCGATTAAATTTATTTTTTGACCGAAACTAGTATAAATTGTGTATAATATACTACGATTTTTGACCGAAACTACTATTTCAAAAAGTTTCATAGAATCTAATTTTGAGATAATTTTTTGCTTGGACTTGCATCAAAACCTTCCCTAGTACCATATAGAAAGGATCTGAAAGGTTTCGTAACATTTCGAACAATCTTCGATATAATTTGATTTTTTGACCGAAACTAGTATAAATTGTGTATAATATACTACGATTTTTGACCGAAACTACTATTTCAAAAAGTTTCATAGAATCTAATTTTGAGATAATTTTTTGCTTGGACTTGAATCATAACCTTCCCTAGTACCATATAGAAAGGATCTGAATTTTTTTGTAACATTTCGAACATTCCTCGATTTAATTTGACTTTCTTTACCGAAAATAGTATAAATTGTGTATAATATACTACGATTTTTGACCGAAACTAGTATTTCAAAAAGTTTCATAGAATCTAATTTTGAGATAATTTTTATCTTGGACTTGCATCATAACCTTCCCTAGTACCATGTAGAAAGGATCTGAAACGTTTCGTAGCATTTAGAACAATTCTCAATTTAATTTGATTTTTTGACCGAAACTAGTATAAATTGTGTATAATATAATACGATTTTTGACCGAAACTAGTATTTCCAAAAGTTTCATAGAATTTAATTTTGAAATAATTTTTTGCTTAGACTTGCATCATAACATTCCCTAGTACCATATAGAAAGGATCTGAAAAGTTTCGTAGCATTTCTAACAATCCTCAATTTAATTTGATTTTTTGACCGAAACTAGTATAAATTGTGTATAATATACTACGATTTTTGACCGAAACTAGTATTTCAAAAAGTTTCATAGAATCTAATTTTGCGATAATTTTTTGCTTGGACTTGCATCATAACCTACCCTAGTACCATATAGAAAGGATCTGAAAAGTTTCGTAGAATTTCGAACAATCCTCGATTTAATTTATTTTTTGACCGAAACTAGTATAAATTGTGTATAATATACTACGATTTTTGACCGAAACTACTATTTCAAAAAGTTTCATAGAATCTAATTTTGAGATAATTTTTTGCTTGGACTTGCATCATAACCTTCCCTAGTACCATATAGAAAGGATCTGAAACGTTTCGTAGCATTTCGAACAATCCTCGATTTAATTTGATTTTTTTAACAAAAATAGTATAAATTGTGTATAATATACAACGATTTTTGACCGAAACTAGTATTTCAAAAAGTTTCATAGAATCTAATTTTCGATAATTTTTTGCTTGGTCTTGCATCATAACCTTCCTTAGTACCATATATAAAGGATCTGAAAAGTTTCGTAGCATTTAGAACAATCCTCGTTTTAATTTATTTTTTGACCGAAACTAGTATAAATTGTGTATAATATACTACTATTTTTGACCGAAACTAGTATTTCAAAAAGTTTCATAGAATCTAATTTTGAGATAATTTTTTGCTTGGACTTGCATCTTAACCTTCCCTAGTACCATATAGAAAGGATCTGAAAAGTTTCTTAGCATTTCGAACAATCCTTGATTTAATTTATTTTTTGACCGAAACTAGTATAAATTGTGTATAATATACTACGATTTTTGACCGAAACTAGTATTTCCAAAAGTTTCATAGAATCTAATTTTTAAATAATTTTTTGCTTAGACTTGCATCATAACATTCCCTAGTACCATATAGAAAGGATCTGAAAAGTTTCGTAGCATTTCGAACAATCCTCAATTTAATTTGATTTTTTGACCGAAACTAGTATAAATTGTGTATAATATACTACGATTTTTGACCGAAACTAGTATTTCAAAAAGTTTCATAGAATCTAATTTTGCGATAATTTTTTGCTTGGACTTGCATCATAACCTACCCTAGTACCATATACAAAGGATCTGAAAAGTTTCGTAGCATATCGCACAATCCTCGATTTAATTTTTTTTTGACCGAAACTAGTATAAATTGTGTATAATATACTACGATTTTTGACCGAAATTACTATTTCAAAAAGTTTCATAGAATCTAATTTTGAGATAATTTTTTGCTTGGACTTGAATCATAACCATCCCTAGTACCATATAGAAAGGATCTAAAAAGTTTCGTAGCATTTCGAACAATCCTCGATTTAATTTATTTTTTGACCGAAACTAGTATAAATTGTGTATAATATACTACGATTTTTGACCGAAACTAGTATTTCAAAAAGTTACATAGAATCTAATTTTGAGATGATATTTTGCTTGAATTTGCATCATAACCTTCCCTAGTACCATATAGAAAGGATCTGAAAAGTTTCGTAGCATTTAGAACAATCCTCAATTTAATTTGATTTTATGACCGAAACTAGTATAAATTGTGTATAATATACTACGATTTTGACCGATATAGTATTTCAAAAAGTTTCATAGAATCTAATTTTTAAATAATATTTTGCTTAGACTTGCATCATAACATTCCTTAGTACCATTTAGAAAGGATCTGAAAAGTTTCGTAGCATTTCGAACAATCCTCAATTTAATTTGATTTTTTGACCGAAACTAGTATAAATTGTGTATAATATACTACGATTTTTGACCGAAACTAGTATTTTAAAAAGTTTCATAGAATCTAATTTTGCGATAATTTTTTGCTTGGACTTGCATCATAACCTACCCTAGTACCATATAGAAAGGATCTGAAAAGTTTCGTAGCATTTCGAACAATCCTCGATTAAATTTATTTTTTGACCGAAACTAGTATAAATTGTGTATAATATACTACGATTTTTGACCGAAACTACTATTTCAAAAAGTTTCATAGAATCTAATTTTGAGATAATTTTTTGCTTGGACTTGCATCAAAACCTTCCCTAGTACCATATAGAAAGGATCTGAAAGGTTTCGTAACATTTCGAACAATCTTCGATATAATTTGATTTTTTGACCGAAACTAGTATAAATTGTGTATAATATACTACGATTTTTGACCGAAACTACTATTTCAAAAAGTTTCATAGAATCTAATTTTGAGATAATTTTTTGCTTGGACTTGAATCATAACCTTCCCTAGTACCATATAGAAAGGATCTGAATTTTTTTGTAACATTTCGAACATTCCTCGATTTAATTTGACTTTCTTTACCGAAAATAGTATAAATTGTGTATAATATACTACGATTTTTGACCGAAACTAGTATTTCAAAAAGTTTCATAGAATCTAATTTTGAGATAATTTTTATCTTGGACTTGCATCATAACCTTCCCTAGTACCATGTAGAAAGGATCTGAAACGTTTCGTAGCATTTAGAACAATCCTCAATTTAATTTGATTTTTTGACCGAAACTAGTATAAATTGTGTATAATATAATACGATTTTTGACCGAAACTAGTATTTCCAAAAGTTTCATAGAATTTAATTTTGAAATAATTTTTTGCTTAGACTTGCATCATAACATTCCCTAGTACCATATAGAAAGGATCTGAAAAGTTTCGTAGCATTTCTAACAATCCTCAATTTAATTTGATTTTTTGACCGAAACTAGTATAAATTGTGTATAATATACTACGATTTTTGACCGAAACTAGTATTTCAAAAAGTTTCATAGAATCTAATTTTGCGATAATTTTTTGCTTGGACTTGCATCATAACCTACCCTAGTACCATATAGAAAGGATCTGAAAAGTTTCGTAGAATTTCGAACAATCCTCGATTTAATTTATTTTTTGACCGAAACTAGTATAAATTGTGTATAATATACTACGATTTTTGACCGAAACTACTATTTCAAAAAGTTTCATAGAATCTAATTTTGAGATAATTTTTTGCTTGGACTTGCATCATAACCTTCCCTAGTACCATATAGAAAGGATCTGAAACGTTTCGTAGCATTTCGAACAATCCTCGATTTAATTTGATTTTTTTAACAAAAATAGTATAAATTGTGTATAATATACAACGATTTTTGACCGAAACTAGTATTTCAAAAAGTTTCATAGAATCTAATTTTCGATAATTTTTTGCTTGGTCTTGCATCATAACCTTCCTTAGTACCATATATAAAGGATCTGAAAAGTTTCGTAGCATTTAGAACAATCCTCGTTTTAATTTATTTTTTGACCGAAACTAGTATAAATTGTGTATAATATACTACTATTTTTGACCGAAACTAGTATTTCAAAAAGTTTCATAGAATCTAATTTTGAGATAATTTTTTGCTTGGACTTGCATCTTAACCTTCCCTAGTACCATATAGAAAGGATCTGAAAAGTTTCTTAGCATTTCGAACAATCCTTGATTTAATTTATTTTTTGACCGAAACTAGTATAAATTGTGTATAATATACTACGATTTTTGACCGAAACTAGTATTTCCAAAAGTTTCATAGAATCTAATTTTTAAATAATTTTTTGCTTAGACTTGCATCATAACATTCCCTAGTACCATATAGAAAGGATCTGAAAAGTTTCGTAGCATTTCGAACAATCCTCAATTTAATTTGATTTTTTGACCGAAACTAGTATAAATTGTGTATAATATACTACGATTTTTGACCGAAACTAGTATTTCAAAAAGTTTCATAGAATCTAATTTTGCGATAATTTTTTGCTTGGACTTGCATCATAACCTACCCTAGTACCATATACAAAGGATCTGAAAAGTTTCGTAGCATATCGAACAATCCTCGATTTAATTTTTTTTGGACCGAAACTAGTATAAATTGTGTATAATATACTACGATTTTTGACCGAAACTACTATTTCAAAAAGTTTCATAGAATCTAATTTTGAGATAATTTTTTGCTTGGACTTGAATCATAACCATCCCTAGTACCATATAGAAAGGATCTGAAAAGTTTCGTAGCATTTCGAACAATCCTCGATTTAATTTATTTTTTGACCGAAACTAGTATAAATTGTGTATAATATACTACGATTTTTGACCGAAACTAGTATTTCAAAAAGTTACATAGAATCTAATTTTGAGATGATATTTTGCTTGAATTTGCATCATAACCTTCCCTAGTACCATATAGAAAGGATCTGAAAAGTTTCGTAGCATTTAGAACAATCCTCAATTTAATTTGATTTTATGACCGAAACTACTATAAATTGTGTATAATATACTACGATTTTGACCGATTTAGTATTTCAAAAAGTTTCATAGAATCTAATTTTTAAATAATATTTTGCTTAGACTTGCATCATAACATTCCTTAGTACCATATAGAAAGGATCTGAAAAGTTTCGTAGCATTTCGAACAATCCTCAATTTAATTTGATTTTTTGACCGAAACTAGTATAAATTGTGTATAATATACTACGATTTTTGACCGAAACTAGTATTTTAAAAAGTTTCATAGAATCTAATTTTGCGATAATTTTTTGCTTGGACTTGCATCATAACCTACCCTAGTACCATATAGAAAGGATCTGAAAAGTTTCGTAGCATTTCGAACAATCCTCGATTTAATTTATTTTTTGACCGAAACTAGTATAAATTGTGTATAATATACTACGATTTTTGACCGAAACTACTATTTCAAAAAGTTTCATAGAATCTAATTTTGAGATAATTTTTTGCTTGGACTTGCATCAAAACCTTCCCTAGTACCATATAGAAAGGATCTGAAAGGTTTCGTAACATTTCGAACAATCTTCGATATAATTTGATTTTTTGACCGAAACTAGTATAAATTGTGTATAATATACTACGATTTTTGACCGAAACTACTATTTCAAAAAGTTTCATAGAATCTAATTTTGAGATAATTTTTTGCTTGGACTTGAATCATAACCTTCCCTAGTACCATATCGAAAGGATCTGAATTTTTTTGTAACATTTCGAACATTCCTCGATTTAATTTGACTTTCTTTACCGAAAATAGTATAAATTGTGTATAATATACTACGATTTTTGACCGAAACTAGTATTTTAAAAAGTTTCATAGAATCTAATTTTGAGATAATTTTTATCTTGGACTTGCATCATAACCTTCCCTAGTACCATGTAGAAAGGATCTGAAACGTTTCGTAGCATTTAGAACAATCCTCAATTTAATTTGATTTTTTGACCGAAACTAGTATAAATTGTGTATAATATAATACGATTTTTGACCGAAACTAGTATTTCCAAAAGTTTCATAGAATTTAATTTTGAAATAATTTTTTGCTTAGACTTGCATTATAACATTCCCTAGTACCATATAGAAAGGATCTGAAAAGTTTCGTAGCATTTCTAACAATCCTCAATTTAATTTGATTTTTTGACCGAAACTAGTATAAATTGTGTATAATATACTACGATTTTTGACCGAAACTAGTATTTTCAAAAAGTTTCATAGAATCTAATTTTGCGATAATTTTTTGCTTGGACTTGCATCATAACCTACCCTAGTACCATATAGAAAGGATCTGAAAAGTTTCGTAGAATTTCGAACAATCCTCGATTTAATTTATTTTTTGACCGAAACTAGTATAAATTGTGTATAATATACTACGATTTTTGACCGAAACTACTATTTCAAAAAGTTTCATAGAATCTAATTTTGAGATAATTTTTTGCTTGGACTTGCATCATAACCTTCCCTAGTACCATATAGAAAGGATCTGAAACGTTTCGTAGCATTTCGAACAATCCTCGATTTAATTTGATTTTTTTAACGAAAATAGTATAAATTGTGTATAATATACAACGATTTTTGACCGAAACTAGTATTTCAAAAAGTTTCATAGAATCTAATTTTCGATAATTTTTTGCTTGGTCTTGCATCAAAACCTTCCTTAGTACCATATATAAAGGATCTGAAAAGTTTCGTAGCATTTAGAACAATCCTCGTTTTAATTTATTTTTTGACCGAAACTAGTATAAATTGTGTATAATATACTACTATTTTTGACCGAAACTAGTATTTCAAAAAGTTTCATAGAATCTAATTTTGAGATAATTTTTTGCTTGGACTTGCATCTTAACCTTCCCTAGAACCATATAGAAAGGATCTGAAAAGTTTCTTGGCATTTCGAACAATCCTTGATTTAATTTATTTTTTGACCGAAACTAGTATAAATTGTGTATAATATACTACGATTTTTGACCGAAACTAGTATTTCCAAAAGTTTCATAGAATCTAATTTTTAAATAATTTTTTGCTTAGACTTGCATCATAACATTCCCTAGTACCATATAGAAAGGATCTGAAAAGTTTCGTAGCATTTCGAACAATCCTCAATTTAATTTGATTTTTTGACCGAAACTAGTATAAATTGTGTATAATATACTACGATTTTTGACCGAAACTAGTATTTCAAAAAGTTTCATAGAATCTAATTTTGCGATAATTTTTTGCTTGGACTTGCATCATAACCTACCCTAGTACCATATACAAAGGATCTGAAAAGTTTCGTAGCATATCGAACAATCCTCGATTTAATTTTTTTTTGACCGAAACTAGTATAAATTGTGTATAATATACTACGATTTTTGACCGAAGCTAGTATTTCAAAAAGTTTCATAGAATCTAATTTTGAGATAATATTTTGCTTGGACTTGCATAATAACCTTCAGTTGTACCATATAGAAAGGATCTGAAAGGTTTCGTAACATTTCGTACAATCCTCGATATAATTTGATTTTTTGACCGAAACTAGTATAAATTATGTATAATATACTACGATTTTTGACCAAAACAAGTATTTCCAAAAGTTTCATAGAATCTAATTTTGAGATAATTTTTTGCTTAGACTTATCATAACATTCCCTAGTACAATATAGAAAGGATCTGAAACGTTCCGTAGCATTTCGAAACAATCCTCAATTTAATCTGATTTTATGACTGAAACTAGTATATATTGTGTATAATATACTACGAATTTTGACCGAAACTAGTATTTCAAATAGTTTCATAGAATCTAATTTTGAGATTATTTTTTTTACATGGACTTCCATCATAGCCTTCCCTAGTACCATATAGAAAGGATCTGAAATTTTTTGTAGCATTTCGAACATTCCTCGATTTAATTTGACTTTCTTTACCGAAAATAGTATAAATTGTGTATAAAATACTACGATTTTTGACCGAAACTAGTATTTCAAAAAGTTTCATAGAATCTAATTTTGCGATAATTTTTTGCTTGGACTTGCATCATAACCTTCCCTCGTACCATATAGAAAGGATCTGAAAAGTTTCGTAGCATTTAGAACAATACTCAATTTAATTTATTTTTTGACCGAAACAAGTATAAATTATGTATAATATACTACGATTTTTGACCGAAACTAGTATTTCAAAAAGTTTCATAGAATCTAATTTTGAGGTAATTTTTTTACATGGACTTTCATCATAGCCTACCCTAGTAACATATAGAAAGGATCTGAAACGTTTCGTAGCATTTCGAACAATCCTCAATTTAATTTGATTTATTTAACGAAAATAGTATAAACTGTGTATAATATACTACGATTTTTGACCGAAACTAGTATTTCAAAAAGTTTCATAGAATCTAATTTTGAGATAATTTTTTTACATGGACTTTCATCATAGCCTTCCCTAGTACCATATAGAAAGGATCTAAAACGTTTCGAAGCATTTCGAACAATCCTCAATTTAATTTGATTTTTTTAACAAAAATAGTATAAATTGTGTATAATATACTACGATTTTTGACCGAAACTAGTATTTCAAAAAGTTTCATAGAATCTAATTTTGCATAATTTTTTGCTTGGACTTGCATCATAATCTTCCCTAGTACCATATAGAAAGGATCTGAAAAGTTTTGTAGCATTTAGAACAATGCTCGTTTTATTTATTTTTTGACCGAAACTAGTATAAATTGTGTATAATATACTACTATTTTTGACCGAAACTAGTATTTCAAAAAGTTTCATAGAATCAAATTTTGATATAATTTTTTGCTTGGACTTGCATCTTAACCTTCCCTAGTACCATATAGAAAGGATCTGAAAAGTTTCGTAGCATTTCGAACAATCCTCGATTTAATTTATTTTTTGACCGAAACTAGTATAAATTGTGTATAATATACAACGATTTTTGACCGAAACTACTATTTCAAAAAGTTTCAAAGAATCTAATTTTGAGATAAGTTTTTTCTTGGACTTACATCATAACCTTCCCTAGTACCATATATAAAGGATCTGAAAACTTTCGTAGCATTTCGAACAATCCTCGATTTAATTTATTTTTTGACCGAAACTAGTATAAATTGTGTATAATGTACTACGATTTTTGACCGAAACTACTATTTCAAAAAGTTTCATAGAATCTAATTTTGAGATAATTTTTTGCTTGGACTTGAATCATAACCATCCCTAGTACCATATAGAAAGGATCTGAAAAGTTTCGTAGCATTTCTAACAATCCTCGATTTAATTTATTTTTTGACCGAAACTAGTATAAATTGTGTGTAATATACTACGATTTTTGACCGAAACTAGTATTTCAAAAGGTTTCATAGAATCTAATTTGGAGATAATATTTTGCTTTAATTTGCATCATAACCTTCCCTAGTACCATATAGAAAGGATCTGAAAAGTTTCGTAGCATTTAGAACAATCCTCAATTTAATTTGATTTTTTGAACGAAACTAGTATAAATTGTGTATAATATACTACGATTTTGACCGAAACTAGTATTTCCAAAAGTTTCATAGAATCTAATTTTTAAATAATTTTTTGCTTAGACTTGCATCATAACCTTCCCTAGTACCATATAGAAAGGATCTGAAAAGTTTCGTAGCATTTAGAACAATCCTCAATTTAATTTGATTTTTTGACCGAAACTAGTATAAATTGTGTATAATATACTACGATTTTGACCGAAACTAGTATTTCCAAAAGTTTCATAGAATCTAATTTTTAAATAATTTTTTGCTTAGACTTGCATCATAACATTCCCTAGTACCCTATAGAAAGGATCTGAAAAGTTTCGTAGCATTTCGAACAATCCTCAATTTAATTTGATTTTTTGACCGAAACTAGTATAAATTGTGTATAATATACTACGATTTTTGACCGAAACTAGTATTTCAAAAAGTTTCATAGAATCTAATTTTGCGATAATTTTTTGCTTGGACTTGCATCATAACCTACCCTAGTACCATATACAAAGGATCTGAAAAGTTTCGTAGCATATCGAACAATCCTCGATTTAATTTTTTTTTGACCGAAACTAGTATAAATTGTGTATAATATACTACGATTTTTGACCGAAGCTAGTATTTCAAAAAGTTTCATAGAATCTAATTTTGAGATAATTTTTTGCTTGGACTTGCATCATAACCTTCCCTTGTACCATATAGAAAGGATCTGAAAGGTTTCGTAACATTTCGTACAATCCTCGATATAATTTGATTTTTTGACCGAAACTAGTATAAATTATGTATAATATACTACGATTTTTGACCAAAACAAGTATTTCCAAAAGTTTCATAGAATCTAATTTTGAGATAATTTTTTGCTTTGACTTATCATAACATTCCCTAGTACAATATAGAAAGGATCTGAAACGTTTCGTAGCATTTCGAAACAATCCTCAATTTAATCTGATTTTATGACTGAAACTAGTATATATTGTGTATAATATACTACGAATTTTGACCGAAACTAGTATTTCAAATAGTTTCATAGAATCTAATTTTGAGATTATTTTTTTTACATGGACTTCCATCATAGCCTTCCCTAGTACCATATAGAAAGGATCTGAAATTTTTTGTAGCATTTCGAACATTCCTCGATTTAATTTGACTCTCTTTACCGAAAATAGTATAAATTGTGTATAATATACTACGATTTTTGACCGAAACTAGTATTTCAAAAAGTTTCATAGAATCTAATTTTGCGATAATTTTTTGCTTGGACTTGCATCATAACCTTCCCTAGTACCATATAGAAAGGATCTGAAAAGTTTCGTAGCATTTAGAACAATACTCGATTTAATTTATTTTTTGACCGAAACAAGTATAAATTATGTATAATATACTACGATTTTTGACCGAAACTAGTATTTATAAAGTTTCATAGAATCTAATTTTGAGATAAATTTTTGCTTGGACTTGCCTCATAACATTCCCTAGTACCATATAGAAAGGATCTGAAAAGTTTGGTAGCATTTCGAACAATCCTCAATTTAATTTGATTTTTTGACCGAAACTAGTATAAATTGTGTATAATATACTACGATTTTTGACCGAAACTAGTATTTCAAAAAGTTTCATAGAATCTAATTTTGAGATAATTTTTTTACATGGACTTTCATCATAGCCTTCCCTAGTACCATATAGAAAGGATCTGAAATGTTTCGTAGCATTTCGAACAATCCTCAATTTAATTTGATTTATTTAACGAAAATAGTATAAACTGTGTATAATATACTACGATTTTTGACCGAAACTAGTATTTCAAAAAGTTTCATAGAATCTAATTTTGAGATAATTTTTTTACATGGACATTCATCATAGCCTTCCCTAGTACCATATAGAAAGGATCTAAAACGTTTCGTAGCATTTCGAACAATCCTCAATTTAATTTGATTTTTTTAACGAAAATAGTATAAATTGTGTATAATATACTACGATTTTTGACCGAAACTAGTATTTCAAAAAGTTTCATAGAATCAAATTTTGATATAATTTTTTGCTTGGACTTGCATCTTAACCTTCCCTAGTACCATATAGAAAGGATCTGAAACGTTTTGTAGCATTTCGAACAATCCTCGATTTAATTTATTTTTTTAACGAAACTAGTATAAATTGTGTATAATATACAACGATTTTTGACCGAAACTACTATTTCAAAAAGTTTCATAGAATCTAATTTTGAGATAAGTTTTTGCTTGGACTTACATCATAACCTTCCCTAGTACCATATAGAAAGGATCTGAAAACTTTCGTAGCATTTCGAACAATCCTCGATTTAATTTATTTTTTGACCGAAACTAGTATAAATTGTGTATAATATACTACGATTTTTGACCGAAACTACAATTTCAAAAAGTTTCATAGAATCTAATTTTGAGATAAGTTTTTGCTTGGACTTACATCATAACCTTCCCTAGTACCATATAGAAAGGATCTGAAAACTTTCGTAGCATTTCGAACAATCCTCGATTTAATTTATTTTTTGACCGAAACTAGTATAAATTGTGTATAATATACTACGATTTTTGACCGAAACTACTATTTCAAAAAGTTTCATAGAATCTAATTTTGAGATAATATTTTGCTTGAATTTGCATCATAACCTTCCCTAGTACCATATAGAAAGGATCTGAAAAGTTTCGTAGCATTTCGAACAATCCTCAATTTAATTTGATTTTTTGACCGAAACTAGTATAAATTGTGTATAATATACTACGATTTTTGACCGAAACTAGTATTTCAAAAAGTTTCATAGAATCTAATTTTGCGATAATTTTTTGCTTGGACTTGCATCATAACCTACCCTAGTACCATAAACAAAGGATCTGAAAAGTTTCGTAGCATATCGAACAATCCTCGATTTAATTTTTTTTGATCGAAACTAGTATAAATTGTGTATAATATACTACGATTTTTGACCGAAGCTAGTATTTCAAAAAGTTTCATAGAATCTAATTTTGAGATAATTTTTTGCTTGGACTTGCATCATAACCTTCCCTTGTACCATATAGAAAGGATCTGAAAGGTTTCGTAACATTTCGTACAATCCTCGATATAATTTGATTTTTTGACCGAAACTAGTATAAATTATGTATAATATACTACGATTTTTGACCAAAACAAGTATTTCCAAAAGTTTCATAGAATCTAATTTTGAGATAATTTTTTGCTTTGACTTATCATAACATTCCCTAGTACAATATAGAAAGGATCTGAAACGTTTCGTAGCATTTCGAAACAATCCTCAATTTAATCTGATTTTATGACTGAAACTAGTATATATTGTGTATAATATACTACGAATTTTGACCGAAACTAGTATTTAAAATAGTTTCATAGAATCTAATTTTGAGATTATTTTTTTTACATGGACTTCCATCATAGACTTCCCTAGTACCATATAAAAAGGATCTGAAATTTTTTGTAGCATTTCGAACATTCCTCGATTTAATTTGACTCTCTTTACCGAAAATAGTATAAATTGTGTATAATATACTACGATTTTTGACCGAAACTAGTATTTCAAAAAGTTTCATAGAATCTAATTTTGCGATAATTTTTTGCTTGGACTTGCATCATAACCTTCCCTAGTACCATATAGAAAGGATCTGAAAAGTTTCGTAGCATTTAGAACAATACTCGATTTAATTTATTTTTTGACCGAAACAAGTATAAATTATGTATAATATACTACGATTTTTGACCGAAACTAGTATTTATAAAGTTTCATAGAATCTAATTTTGAGATAAATTTTTGCTTGGACTTGCCTCATAACATTCCCTAGTACCATATAGAAAGGATCTGAAAAGTTTGGTAGCATTTCGAACAATCCTCAATTTAATTTGATTTTTTGACCGAAACTAGTATAAATTGTGTATAATATACTACGATTTTTGACCGAAACTAGTATTTCAAAAAGTTTCATAGAATCTAATTTTGAGATAATTTTTTTACATGGACTTTCATCATAGCCTTCCCTAGTACCATATAGAAAGGATCTGAAACGTTTCGTAGCATTTCGAACAATCCTCAATTTAATTTGATTTATTTAACGAAAATAGTATAAACTGTGTATAATATACTACGATTTTTGACCGAAACTAGTATTTCAAAAAGTTTCATAGAATCTAATTTTGAGATAATTTTTTTACATGGACATTCATCATAGCCTTCCCTAGTACCATATAGAAAGGATCTAAAACGTTTCGTAGCATTTCGAACAATCCTCAATTTAATTTGATTTTTTTAACGAAAATAGTATAAATTGTGTATAATATACTACGATTTTTGACCGAAACTAGTATTTCAAAAAGTTTCATAGAATCAAATTTTGATATAATTTTTTGCTTGGACTTGCATCATAACCTACCCTAGTACCATAAACAAAGGAACTGAAAAGTTTCGTAGCATATCGAACAATCCTCGATTTAATTTTTTTTTGATCGAAACTAGTATAAATTGTGTATAATATACTACGATTTTTGACCGAAGCTAGTATTTCAAAAAGTTTCATAGAATCTAATTTTGAGATAATTTTTTGCTTGGACTTGCATCATAACCTTCCCTTGTATCATATAGAAAGGATCTGAAAGGTTTCGTAACATTACGTACAATCCTCGATATAATTTGATTTTTTGACCGAAACTAGTATAAATTATGTATAATATACTACGATTTTTGATCGAAACTACTATTTCAAAAAGTTTCATAGAATCTAATTTTGAGATAATTTTTTGCTTGGACTTGCATCATAACCTTCCCTAGTACCATATAGAAATGATCTGAAAGGTTTCGTAACATTTAGAACAATCCTCGATATAATTTGATTTTTTGACCGAAATTAGTATAAATTGTGTATAATATACTACGATTTTTGACCGAAACTACTATTTCAAAAAGTTTCATAGAATCTAATTTTGAGATAATTTTTTGCTTGGACTTGAATCATAACCTTCCCTAGTACCATATAGAAAGGATCTGAATTTTTTTGTAGCATTTCGAACATTCCTCGATTTAATTTGACTTTCTTTACCGAAAATAGTATAAATTGTGTATAATATACTACGATTTTTGACCGAAACTAGTATTTCAAAAAGTTTCATAGAATCTAATTTTGAGATAATTTTTATCTTGGACTTGCATCATAACCTTCCCTAGTACCATATAGAAAGGATCTGAAACGTTTCGTAGCATTTAGAACAATCCTCAATTTAATTTGATTTTTTGACCGAAACTAGTATTAAATGTGTATAATATAATACGATTTTTGACCGAAATTAGTATTTCCAAAAGTTTCATAGAATCTAATTTTGAAATAATTTTTTGCTTAGACTTGCATCATAACATTCCCTAGTACCATATAGAAAGGATCTGAAAAGTTTCGTAGCATTTCTAACAATCCTCAATTTAATTTGATTTTTTGACCGAAACTAGTATAAATTGTGTATAATATACTACGATTTTTGACCGAAACTAGTATTTCAAAAAGTTTCATAGAATCTAATTTTGCGATAATTGTTTGCTTGGACTTGCATCATAACCTACCCTAGTACCATATAGAAAGGATCTGAAAAGTTTCGTAGCATTTCGAACAATCCTCGATTTAATTTATTTTTTGACCGAAACTAGTATAAATTGTGTATAATATACTACGATTTTTGACCGAAACTACAATTTCAAAAAGTTTCATAGAATCTAATTTTGAGATAATTTTTTGCTTGGACTTGCATCATAACCATCCCTAGTACCATATAGAAAGGATCTGAAACGTTTCGTAGCATTTCGAACAATCCTCGATTTTTTTGATTTTTTTAACGAAAATAGTATAAATTGTGTATAATATACTACGATTTTTGACCGAAACTGGTATTTCAAAAAGTTTCATAGAATCTAATTTTGCGATAATTTTTTGCTTGGACTTGCATCATAACCTTCCCTAGTACCATATAGAAAGGATCTGAATAGTTTCTTAGCATTTCGAACAATCCTTGATTTAATTTATTTTTTGACTGAAACTAGTATAAATTGTGTATAATATACTACGATTTTTGATCGAAACTAGTATTTCCAAAAGTTTCATAGAATCTAATTTTTAAATAATTTTTTGCTTAGACTTGCATCATAACATTCCCTAGTACCATATAGAAAGGATATGAAAAGTTTCGTAGCATTTCGAACAATCCTCAATTTAATTTGATTTTTTGACCGAAACTAGTATAAATTGTGTATAATATACTACGATTTTTGACCGAAACTAGTATTTCAAAATGTTTCATAGAATCTAATTTTGCGATAATTTTTTGCTTGGACTTGCATCATAACCTACCCTAGTACCATAAACAAAGGATCTGAAAAGTTTCGTAGCATATCAAACAATCCTCGATTTAATTTTTTTTTGATCGAAACTAGTATAAATTGTGTATAATATACTACGATTTTTGACCGAAGCTAGTATTTCAAAAAGTTTCATAGAATCTAATTTTGAGATAATTTTTTGCTTGGACTTGCATCATAACCTTCCCTTGTACCATATAGAAAGGATCTGAAAGGTTTCGTAACATTACGTACAATCCTCGATATAATTTGATTTTTTGACCGAAACTAGTATAAATTATGTATAATATACTACGATTTTTGATCGAAACTACTATTTCAAAAAGTTTCATAGAATCTAATTTTGAGATAATTTTTTGCTTGGACTTGCATCATAACCTTCCCTAGTACCATATAGAAATGATCTGAAAGGTTTCGTAACATTTAGAACAATCCTCGATATAATTTGATTTTTTGACTGAAACTAGTATAAATTGTGTATAATATACTACGATTTTTGACCGAAACTACTATTTCAAAAAGTTTCATAGAATCTAATTTTGAGATAATTTTTTGCTTAGACTTGCATCATAACATTCCCTAGTACCATATAGAAAGGATCTGAAAAGTTTCGTAGCATTTCTAACAATCCTCAATTTAATTTGATTTTTTGACCGAAACTAGTATAAATTGTGTATAATATACTACGATTTTTGACCGAAACTAGAATTTTAAAAAGTTTCATAGAATCTAATTTTGCGATAATTTTTTGCTTGGACTTGCATCATAACCTACCCTAGTACCATATAGAAAGGATCTGAAAAGTTTCGTAGCATTTCGAACAATCCTCGATTTAATTTATTTTTTGACCGAAACTAGTATAAATTGTGTATAATATACTACGATTTTTGACCTAAACTACTATTTCAAAAAGTTTCATAGAATCTAATTTTGAGATAATTTTTTGCTTGGACTTGCATCATAACCATCCCTAGTACCATATAGAAAGGATCTGAAACGTTTCGTAGCATTTCGAACAATCCTCGATTTAATTTGATTTTTTTAACGAAAATAGTATAAATTGTGTATAATATACTACGATTTTTGACCGAAACTAGTATTTCAAAAAGTTTCATAGAATCTAATTTTGCGATAATTTTTTGCTTGGACTTGCATCATAACCTTCCCTAGTACCATATATAAAGGATCTGAAAAGTTTCTTAGCATTTCGAACAATCCTTGATTTAATTTATTTTTTGACTGAAACTAGTATAAATTGTGTATAATATACTACGATTTTTGATCGAAACTAGTATTTCCAAAAGTTTCATAGAATCTAATTTTTAAATAATTTTTTGCTTAGACTTGCATCATAACATTCCCTAGTACCATATAGAAAGGATCTGAAAAGTTTCGTAGCATTTCGAACAATCCTCAATTTAATTTGATTTTTTGACCGAAACTAGTATAAATTGTGTATAATATACTACGATTTTTGACCGAAACTAGTATTTCAAAAAGTTTCATAGAATCTAATTTTGCGATAATTTTTTGCTTGGACTTGCGTCATAACCTACCCTAGTACCATAAACAAAGGAACTGAAAAGTTTCGTAGCATATCGAACAATCCTCGATTTAATTTTTTTTGGATCGAAACTAGTATAAATTGTGTATAATATACTACGATTTTTGACCGAAGCTAGTATTTCAAAAAGTTTCATAGAATCTAATTTTGAGATAATTTTTTGCTTGGACTTGCATCATAACCTTCCCTTGTACCATATAGAAAGGATCTGAAAGGTTTCGTAACATTACGTACAATCCTCGATATAATTTGATTTTTTGACCGAAACTAGTATAAATTATGTATAATATACTACGATTTTTGATCGAAACTACTATTTCAAAAAGTTTCATAGAATCTAATTTTGAGATAATTTTTTGCTTGGACTTGCATCATAACCTTCCCTAGTACCATATAGAAATGATCTGAAAGGTTTCGTAACATTTAGAACAATCCTCGATATAATTTGATTTTTTGACTGAAACTAGTATAAATTGTGTATAATATACTACGATTTTTGACCGAAACTACTATTTCAAAAAGTTTCATAGAATCTAACTTTGAGATAATTTTTTGCTTGGACTTGAATCATAACCTTCCCTAGTACCATATAGAAAGGATCTGAAAAGTTTCGTAGCATTTCGGAAAATCCTCGATTTAATTTATTTTTTGACCGAAACTAGTATAAATTGTGTATAATATACTACGATTTTTGACCGAAACTACAATTTCAAAAAGTTTCATAGAATCTAATTTTGAGATAATTTTTTGCTTGGACTTGCATCATAACCTACCCTAGTACCATAAACAAAGGATCTGAAAAGTTTCGTAGCATATCGAACAATCCTCGATTTAATTTTTTTTTGATCGAAACTAGTATAAATTGTATATAATATACTACGATTTTTGACCGAAGCTAGTATTTCAAAAAGTTTCATAGAATTTAATTTTGAGATAATTTTTTGCTTGGACTTGCATCATAACCTTCCCTTGTACCATATAGAAAGGATCTGAAAGGTTTCGTAACATTTCGTACAATCCTCGATATAATTTGATTTTTTGACCGAAACTAGTATAAATTATGTATAATATACTACGATTTTTGACCAAAACAAGTATTTCCAAAAGTTTCATAGAATCTAATTTTGAGATAATTTTTTGCATAGACTTATCATAACATTCCCTAGTACAATATAGAAAGGATCTGAAACGTTTCGTAGCATTTCGAAACAATCCTCAATTTAATCTGATTTTATGACTGAAACTAGTATATATTGTGTATAATATACTACGAATTTTGACCGAAACTAGTATTTAAAATAGTTTCATAGAATCTAATTTTGAGATTATTTTTTTTACATGGACTTCCATCATAGTCTTCCCTAGTACCATATAAAAAGGATCTGAAATTTTTTGTAGCATTTCGAACATTCCTCGATTTAATTTGACTCTCTTTACCGAAAATAGTATAAATTGTGTATAATATACTACGATTTTTGACCGAAACTAGTATTTCAAAAAGTTTCATAGAATCTAATTTTGCGATAATTTTTTGCTTGGACTTGCATCATAACCTTCCCTAGTACCATATAGAAAGGATCTGAAAAGTTTCGTAGCATTTAGAACAATACTCGATTTAATTTATTTTTTGACCGAAACAAGTATAAATTATGTATAATATACTACGATTTTTGACCGAAACTAGTATTTATAAAGTTTCATATAATCTAATTTTGAGATAATTTTTTGCTTGGACTTGCCTCATAACATTCCCTAGTACCATATAGAAAGGATCTGAAAAGTTTGGTAGCATTTTGAACAATCCTCAATTTAATTTGATTTTTTGACCGAAACAAGTATAAATTGTGTATAATATACTACGATTTTTGACCGAAACTAGTATTTCAAAAAGTTTCATAGAATCTAATTTTGAGATAATTTTTTTACATGGACTTTCATCATAGCCTTCCCTAGTACCATATAGAAAGGATCTGAAACGTTTCGTAGCATTTCGAACAATCCTCAATTTAATTTGATTTATTTAACGAAAATAGTATAAACTGTGTATAATATACTACGATTTTTGACCGAAACTAGTATTTCAAAAAGTTTCATAGAATCTAATTTTGAGATAATTTTTTTACATGGACTTTCATCATAGCCTTCCCTAGTACCATATAGAAAGGATCTAAAACGTTTCGTAGCATTTCGAACAATCCTCAATTTAATTTGATTTTTTTAACGAAAATAGTATAAATTGTGTATAATATACTACGATTTTTGACCGAAACTAGTATTTCAAAAAGTTTCATAGAATCAAATTTTGATATAATTTTTTGCTTGGACTTGCATCTTAACCTTCCCTAGTACCATATAGAAAGGATCTGAAAAGTTTTGTAGCATTTCGAACAATCCTCGATTTAATTTATTTTTTTAACGAAACTAGTATAAATTGTGTATAATATACAACGATTTTTGACCGAAACTACTATTTCAAAAAGTTTCATAGAATCTAATTTTGAGATAAGTTTTTGCTTGGACTTACATCATAACCTTCCCTAGTACCATATAGAAAGGATCTGAAAACTTTCGTAGCATTTCGAACAATCCTCGATTTAATTTATTTTTTGACCGAAACTAGTATAAATTGTGTATAATATACTACGATTTTTGACCGAAACTACAATTTCAAAAAGTTTCATAGAATCTAATTTTGAGATAATTTTTTGCTTGGACTTGAATCATAACCATCCCTAGTACCATATAGAAAGGATCTGAAAAGCTTCGTAGCATTTCGAACAATCCTCGATTTAATTTATTTTTTGACCGAAACTAGTATAAATTGTGTATAATATACTACGATTTTTGACCGAAACTAGTATTTCAAAAAGTTTCATAGAATCTAATTTTGAGATAATATTTTGCTTGAATTTGCATCATAACCTTCCCTAGTACCATATAGAAAGGATCTGAAAAGTTTCGTAGCATTTAGAACAATCCTCAATTTAATTTGATTTTTTGACCGAAACTAGTATAAATTGTGTATAATATACTACGATTTTGACCGAAACTAGTATTTCCAAAAGTTTCATAAAATCTAATTTTTAAATAATTTTTTGCTTAGACTTGCATCATAACATTCCCTAGTATCATATAGAAAGGATCTGAAAAGTTTCGTAGCATTTCGAACAATCCTCAATTTAATTTGATTTTTTGACCGAAACTAGTATAAATTGTGTATAATATACTACGATTTTTGACCGAAACTAGTATTTCAAAAAGTTTCATAGAATCTAATTTTGCGATAATTTTTTGCTTGGACTTGCATCATAACCTACCCTAGTACCATAAACAAAGGATCTGAAAAGTTTCGTAGCATATCGAACAATCCTCGATTTAATTTTTTTTGATCGAAACTAGTATAAATTGTGTATAATATACTACGATTTTTGACCGAAGCTAGTATTTCAAAAAGTTTCATAGAATCTAATTTTGAGATAATTTTTTGCTTGGACTTGCATCATAACCTTCCCTTGTACCATATAGAAAGGATCTGAAAGGTTTCGTAACATTTCGTACAATCCTCGATATAATTTGATTTTTTGACCGAAACTAGTATAAATTATGTATAATATACTACGATTTTTGACCAAAACAAGTATTTCCAAAAGTTTCATAGAATCTAATTTTGAGATAATTTTTTGCTTTGACTTATCATAACATTCCCTAGTACAATATAGAAAGGATCTGAAACGTTTCGTAGCATTTCGAAACAATCCTCAATTTAATCTGATTTTATGACTGAAACTAGTATATATTGTGTATAATATACTACGAATTTTGACCGAAACTAGTATTTAAAATAGTTTCATAGAATCTAATTTTGAGATTATTTTTTTTACATGGACTTCCATCATAGACTTCCCTAGTACCATATAAAAAGGATCTGAAATTTTTTGTAGCATTTCGAACATTCCTCGATTTAATTTGACTCTCTTTACCGAAAATAGTATAAATTGTGTATAATATACTACGATTTTTGACCGAAACTAGTATTTCAAAAAGTTTCATAGAATCTAATTTTGCGATAATTTTTTGCTTGGACTTGCATCATAACCTTCCCTAGTACCATATAGAAAGGATCTGAAAAGTTTCGTAGCATTTAGAACAATACTCGATTTAATTTATTTTTTGACCGAAACAAGTATAAATTATGTATAATATACTACGATTTTTGACCGAAACTAGTATTTATAAAGTTTCATAGAATCTAATTTTGAGATAATTTTTTGCTTGGACTTGCCTCATAACATTCCCTAGTACCATATAGAAAGGATCTGAAAAGTTTGGTAGCATTTTGAACAATCCTCAATTTAATTTGATTTTTTGACCGAAACAAGTATTAATTGTGTATAATATACTACGATTTTTGACCGAAACTAGTATTTCAAAAAGTTTCATAGAATCTAATTTTGAGATAATTTTTTTACATGGACTTTCATCATAGCCT
This sequence comes from Lathyrus aphaca, assembly GCA_963966055.1. Classification (NCBI taxonomy): domain Eukaryota; kingdom Viridiplantae; phylum Streptophyta; class Magnoliopsida; order Fabales; family Fabaceae; genus Lathyrus; species Lathyrus aphaca. The sequence goes on from OZ014523.1 coordinate 35,924,741, forward strand.
TCCCTAGTACCATATAGAAAGGATCTGAAACGTTTCGTAGCATTTCGAACAATCCACAATTTAATTTGATTTATTTAACGAAAATAGTATAAACTGTGTATAATATACTACGATTTTTGACCGAAACTAGTATTTCAAAAAGTTTCATAGAATCTAATTTTGAGATAATTTTTTTACATGGACTTTCATCATAGCCTTCCCTAGTACCATATAGAAAGGATCTAAAACGTTTCGTAGCATTTCGAACAATCCTCAATTTAATTTGATTTTTTTAACGAAAATAGTATAAATTGTGTATAATATACTACGATTTTTGACCGAAACTAGTATTTCAAAAAGTTTCATAGAATCAAATTTTGATATAATTTTTTGCTTGGACTTGCATCATAACCTACCCTAGTACCATAAACAAAGGATCTGAAAAGTTTCGTAGCATATCGAACAATCCTCGATTTAATTTTTTTTTGATCGAAACTAGTATAAATTGTGTATAATATACTACGATTTTTGACCGAAGCTAGTATTTCAAAAAGTTTCATAGAATCTAATTTTGAGATAATTTTTTACTTGGACTTGCATCATAACCTTCCCTTGTACCATATATAAAGGATCTGAAAGGTTTTGTAACATTTCGTACAATCCTCGATATAATTTGATTTTTTGACCGAAACTAGTATAAATTATGTATAATATACTACGATTTTTGACCGAAACTACTATTTCAAAAAGTTTCATAGAATCTAATTTTGAGATAATTTTTTGCTAGGACTTGCATCATAACCTGCCCTAGTACAATATAGAAATGATCTGAAAGGTTTCGTAACATTTAGAACAATCCTCGATATAATTTGATTTTTTGACCGAAACTAGTATAAATTGTGTATAATATACTACAATTTTTGACCGAAACTACTATTTCAAAAAGTTTCATAGAATCTAATTTTGAGATAATTTTTTGCTTGGACTTGAATCATAACCTTCCCTAGTACCATATAGAAAGGATCTGAATTTTTTTGTAGCATTTCGAACATTCCTCGATTTAATTTGACTTTCTTTACCGAAAATAGTATAAATTGTGTATAATATACTACGATTTTTGACCGAAACTAGTATTTCAAAAAGTTTCATAGAATCTAATTTTGAGATAATTTTTATCTTGGACTTGCATCATAACCTTCCCTAGTACCATATAGAAAGGATCTGAAACGTTTCGTAGCATTTAGAACAATCCTCAATTTAATTTGATTTTTTGACCGAAACTAGTATAAATTGTGTATAATATAATACGATTTTTGACCGAAATTAGTATTTCCAAAAGTTTCATAGAATCTAATTTTGAAATAATTTTTTGCTTAGACTTGCATCATAACATTCCCTAGTACCATATAGAAAGGATCTGAAAAGTTTCGTAGCATTTCTAACAATCCTCAATTTAATTTGATTTTTTGACCGAAACTAGTATAAATTGTGTATAATATACTACGATTTTTGACCGAAACTAGTATTTCAAAAAGTTTCATAGAATCTAATTTTGCGATAATTTTTTGCTTGGACTTGCATCATAACCTACCCTAGTACCATATAGAAAGGATCTGATAAGTTTCGTAGCATTTCGAACAATCCTCGATTTAATTTATTTTTTGACCGAAACTAGTATAAATTGTGTATAATATACTACGATTTTTGACCGAAACTACTATTTCAAAAAGTTTCATAGAATCTAATTTTGAGATAATTTTTTGCTTGGACTTCCATCATAACCATCCCTATTACCATATAGAAAGGATCTGAAACGTTTCGTAGCATTTCGAACAATCCTCGATTTAATTTGATTTTTTTAACGAAAATAGTATAAATTGTGTATAATATACTACGATATTTGACCGAAACTAGTATTTCAAAAAGTTTCATAGAATCTAATTTTGCGATAATTTTTTGCTTGGACTTGCATCATAACCTTCCCTAGTACCATATAGAAAGGATCTGAAAAGTTTCTTAGCATTTCGAACAATCCTTGATTTAATTTATTTTTTGACTGAAACTAGTATAAATTGTGTATAATATACTACGATTTTTGATCGAAACTAGTATTTCCAAAAGTTTCATAGAATCTAATTTTTAAATAATTTTTTGCTTAGACTTGCATAATAACATTCCCTAGTACCATATAGAAAGGATCTGAAAAGTTTCGTAGCATTTCGAACAATCCTCAATTTAATTTGATTTTTTGACCGAAACTAGTATAAATTGTGTATAATATACTACGATTTTTGACCGAAACTACTATTTCAAAAAGTTTCATAGAATCTAATTTTGCGTTAATTTTTTGCTTGGACTTGCATCATAACCTACCCTAGTACCATAAACAAAGGATCTGAAAAGTTTCGTAGCATATCGAACAATCCTCAATTTAATTTTTTTTTGATCGAAACTAGTATAAATTGTGTATAATATACTACGATTTTTGACCGAAGCTAGTATTTCAAAAAGTTTCATAGAATCTAGTTTTGAGATAATTTTTTGCTTGGACTTGCATCATAACCTTCCCTTGTACCATATAGAAAGGATCTGAAAGGTTTCGTAACATTTCGTACAATCCTCGATATAATTTGATTTTTTGACCGAAACTAGTATAAATTATGTATAATATACTACGATTTTTGACCAAAACAAGTATTTCCAAAAGTTTCATAGAATCTAATTTTGAGATAATTTTTTGCTTAGACTTATCATAACATTCCCTAGTACAATATAGAAAGAATCTGAAACGTTTCGTAGCATTTCGAAACAATTCTCAATTTAATCTGATTTTATGACTGAAACTAGTATATATTGTGTATAATATACTACGAATTTTGACCGAAACTAGTATTTCAAATAGTTTCATAGAATCTAATTTTGAGATTATTTTTTTTACATGGACTTCCATCATAGCCTTCCCTAGTACCATATAAAAAGGATCTGAAATTTTTTGTAGCATTTCGAACATTCCTCGATTTAATTTGACTCTCTTTACCGAAAATAGTATAAATTGTGTATAATATACTACGATTTTTGACCGAAACTAGTATTTCAAAAAGTTTCATAGAATCTAATTTTGCGATAATTTTTTGCTTGGACTTGCATCATAACCTTCCCTAGTACCATATAGAAAGGATCTGAAAAGTTTCGTAGCATTTAGAACAATACTCGATTTAATTTATTTTTTGACCGAAACAAGTATAAATTATGTATAATATACTACGATTTTTGACCGAAACTAGTATTTATAAAGTTTCATAGAATCTAATTTTGAGATAATTTTTTGCTTGGACTTGCCTCATAACATTCCCTAGTACCATATAGAAAGGATCTGAAAAGTTTGGTAGCATTTTGAACAATCCTCAATTTAATTTGATTTTTTGACCGAAACAAGTATAAATTGTGTATAATATACTACGATTTTTGACCGAAACTAGTATTTCAAAAAGTTTCATAGAATCTAATTTTGAGATAATTTTTTTACATGGACTTTCATCATAGCCTTCCCTAGTACCATATAGAAAGGATCTGAAACGTTTCGTAGCATTTCGAACAATCCTCAATTTAATTTGATTTATTTAACGAAAATAGTATAAACTGTGTATAATATACTACGATTTTTGACCGAAACTAGTATTTCAAAAAGTTTCATAGAATCTAATTTTGAGATAATTTTTTTACATGGACTTTCATCATAGCCTTCCCTAGTACCATATAGAAAGGATCTAAAACGTTTCGTAGCATTTCGAACAATCCTCAATTTAATTTGATTTTTTTAACGAAAATAGTAAAAATTGTGTATAATATACTACGATTTTTGACCGAAACTAGTATTTCAAAAAGTTTCATAGAATCAAATTTTGATATAATTTTTTGCTTGGACTTGCATCATAACCTACCCTAGTACCATAAACAAAGGATCTGAAAAGTTTCGTAGCATATCGAACAATCCTCGATTTAATTTTTTTTTGATCGAAACTAGTATAAATTGTGTATAATATACTACGATTTTTGACCGAAGCTAGTATTTCAAAAAGTTTCATAGAATCTAATTTTGAGATAATTTTTTGCTTGGACTTGCATCATAACCTTCCCTAGTACCATATAGAAAGGATCTGAAAAGTTTCTTAGCATTTCGAACAATCCTTGATTTAATTTATTTTTTGACTGAAACTAGTATAAATTGTGTATAATATACTACGATTTTTGATCGAAACTAGTATTTCCAAAAGTTTCATAGAATCTAATTTTTAAATAATTTTTTGCTTAGACTTGCATCATAACATTCCCTAGTACCATATAGAAAGGATCTGAAAAGTTTCGTAGCATTTCGAACAATCCTCAATTTAATTTGATTTTTTGACCGAAACTAGTATAAATTGTGTATAATATACTACGATTTTTGACCGAAACTACTATTTCAAAAAGTTTCATAGAATCTAATTTTGCGTTAATTTTTTGCTTGGACTTGCATCATAACCTACCCTAGTACCATAAACAAAGGATCTGAAAAGTTTCGTAGCATATCGAACAATCCTCAATTTAATTTTTTTTTGATCGAAACTAGTATAAATTGTGTATAATATACTACGATTTTTGACCGAAGCTAGTATTTCAAAAAGTTTCATAGAATCTAGTTTTGAGATAATTTTTTGCTTGGACTTGCATCATAACCTTCCCTTGTACCATATAGAAAGGATCTGAAAGGTTTCGTAACATTTCGTACAATCCTCGATATAATTTGATTTTTTGACCGAAACTAGTATAAATTATGTATAATATACTACGATTTTTGACCAAAACAAGTATTTCCAAAAGTTTCATAGAATCTAATTTTGAGATAATTTTTTGCTTAGACTTATCATAACATTCCCTAGTACAATATAGAAAGAATCTGAAACGTTTCGTAGCATTTCGAAACAATTCTCAATTTAATCTGATTTTATGACTGAAACTAGTATATATTGTGTATAATATACTACGAATTTTGACCGAAACTAGTATTTCAAATAGTTTCATAGAATCTAATTTTGAGATTATTTTTTTTACATGGACTTCCATCATAGCCTTCCCTAGTACCATATAAAAAGGATCTGAAATTTTTTGTAGCATTTCGAACATTCCTCGATTTAATTTGACTCTCTTTACCGAAAATAGTATAAATTGTGTATAATATACTACGATTTTTGACCGAAACTAGTATTTCAAAAAGTTTCATAGAATCTAATTTTGCGATAATTTTTTGCTTGGACTTGCATCATAACCTTCCCTAGTACCATATAGAAAGGATCTGAAAAGTTTCGTAGCATTTAGAACAATACTCGATTTAATTTATTTTTTGACCGAAACAAGTATAAATTATGTATAATATACTACGATTTTTGACCGAAACTAGTATTTATAAAGTTTCATAGAATCTAATTTTGAGATAATTTTTTGCTTGGACTTGCCTCATAACATTCCCTAGTACCATATAGAAAGGATCTGAAAAGTTTGGTAGCATTTTGAACAATCCTCAATTTAATTTGATTTTTTGACCGAAACAAGTATAAATTGTGTATAATATACTACGATTTTTGACCGAAACTAGTATTTCAAAAAGTTTCATAGAATCTAATTTTGAGATAATTTTTTTACATGGACTTTCATCATAGCCTTCCCTAGTACCATATAGAAAGGATCTGAAACGTTTCGTAGCATTTCGAACAATCCTCAATTTAATTTGATTTATTTAACGAAAATAGTATAAACTGTGTATAATATACTACGATTTTTGACCGAAACTAGTATTTCAAAAAGTTTCATAGAATCTAATTTTGAGATAATTTTTTTACATGGACTTTCATCATAGCCTTCCCTAGTACCATATAGAAAGGATCTAAAACGTTTCGTAGCATTTCGAACAATCCTCAATTTAATTTGATTTTTTTAACGAAAATAGTAAAAATTGTGTATAATATACTACGATTTTTGACCGAAACTAGTATTTCAAAAAGTTTCATAGAATCAAATTTTGATATAATTTTTTGCTTGGACTTGCATCATAACCTACCCTAGTACCATAAACAAAGGATCTGAAAAGTTTCGTAGCATATCGAACAATCCTCGATTTAATTTTTTTTTGATCGAAACTAGTATAAATTGTGTATAATATACTACGATTTTTGACCGAAGCTAGTATTTCAAAAAGTTTCATAGAATCTAATTTTGAGATAATTTTTTGCTTGGACTTGCATCATAACCTTCCCTTGTACCATATAGAAAGGATCTGAAAGGTTTCGTAACATTTCGTACAATCCTCGATATAATTTGATTTTTTGACCGAAACTAGTATAAATTATGTATAATATACTACGATTTTTGACCGAAACTACTATTTCAAAAAGTTTCATAGAATCTAATTTTGAGATAATTTTTTGCTAGGACTTGCATCATAACCTTCCCTAGTACAATATAGAAATGATCTGAAAGGTTTCGTAACATTTAGAACAATCCTCGATATAATTTGATTTTTTGACCGAAACTAGTATAAATTGTGTATAATATACTACAATTTTTGACCGAAACTACTATTTCAAAAAGTTTCATAGAATCTAATTTTGGGATAATTTTTTGCTTGGACTTGAATCATAACCTTCCCTAGTACCATATAGAAAGGATCTGAATTTTTTTGTAGCATTTCGAACATTCCTCGATTTAATTTGACTTTCTTTACTGAAAATAGTATAAATTGTGTATAATATACTACGATTTTTGACCGAAACTAGTATTTCAAAAAGTTTCATAGAATCTAATTTTGAGATAATTTTTATCTTGGACTTGCATCATAACCTTCCCTAGTACCATATAGAAAGGATCTGAAACGTTTCGTAGCATTTAGAACAATCCTCAATTTAATTTGATTTTTTGACCGAAACTAGTATAAATTGTGTATAATATAATACGATTTTTGACCGAAATTAGTATTTCCAAAAGTTTCATAGAATCTAATTTTGAAATAATTTTTTGCTTAGACTTGCATCATAACATTCCCTAGTACCATATAGAAAGGATCTGAAAAGTTTCGTAGCATTTCTAACAATCCTCAATTTAATTTGATTTTTTGACCGAAACTAGTATAAATTGTGTATAATATACTACGATTTTTGACCGAAACTAGTATTTCAAAAAGTTTCATAGAATCTAATTTTGCGATAATTTTTTGCTTGGACTTGCATCATAACCTACCCTAGTACCATATAGAAAGGATCTGAAAAGTTTCGTAGCATTTCGAACAATCCTCGATTTAATTTATTTTTTGACCGAAACTAGTATAAATTGTGTATAATATACTACGATTTTTGACCGAAACTACTATTTCAAAAAGTTTCATAGAATCTAATTTTGAGATAATTTTTTGCTTGGACTTGCATCATAACCATCCCTAGTACCATATAGAACGGATCTGAAACGTTTCGTAGCATTTCGAACAATCCTCGATTTAATTTGATTTTTTTAACGAAAATAGTATAAATTGTGTATAATATACTACGATTTTTGACCGAAACTAGTATTTCAAAAAGTTTCATAGAATCTAATTTTGCGATAATTTTTTGCTTGGACTTGCATCATAACCTTCCCTAGTACCATATAGAAAGGATCTGAAAAGTTTCTTAGCATTTCGAACAATCCTTGATTTAATTTATTTTTTGACTGAAACTAGTATAAATTGTGTATAATATACTACGATTTTTGATCGAAACTAGTATTTCCAAAAGTTTCATAGAATCTAATTTTTAAATAATTTTTTGCTTAGACTTGCATCATAACATTCCCTAGTACCATATAGAAAGGATCTGAAAAGTTTCGTAGCATTTCGAACAATCCTCAATTTAATTTGATTTTTTGACCGAAACTAGTATAAATTGTGTATAATATACTACGATTTTTGACCGAAACTAGTATTTCAAAAAGTTTCATAGAATCTAATTTTGCGATAATTTATTGCTTGGACTTGCATCATAACCTACCCTAGTACCATAAACAAAGGATCTGAAAAGTTTCGTAGCATATCGAACAATCCTCAATTTAATTTTTTTTTGATCGAAACTAGTATAAATTGTGTATAATATACTACGATTTTTGACCGAAGCTAGTATTTCAAAAAGTTTCATAGAATCTAGTTTTGAGATAATTTTTTGCTTGGACTTGCATCATAACCTTCCCTTGTACCATATAGAAAGGATCTGAAAGGTTTCGTAACATTTCGTACAATCCTCGATATAATTTGATTTTTTGACCGAAACTAGTATAAATTATGTATAATATACTACGATTTTTGACCAAAACAAGTATTTCCAAAAGTTTCATAGAATCTAATTTTTAAATAATTTTTTGCTTAGACTTGCATCATAACATTCCCTAGTACCATATAGAAAGGATCTGAAAAGTTTCGTAGCATTTCGAACAATCCTCAATTTAATTTGATTTTTTGACCGAAACTAGTATAAATTGTGTATAATATACTACGAATTTTGACCGAAACTAGTATTTCAAATAGTTTCATAGAATCTAATTTTGAGATTATTTTTTTTACATGGACTTCCATCATAGCCTTCCCTAGTACCATATAAAAAGAATCTGAAATTTTTTGTAGCATTTCGAACATTCCTCGATTTAATTTGACTCTCTTTACCGAAAATAGTATAAATTGTGTATAATATACTACGATTTTTGACCGAAACTAGTATTTCAAAAAGTTTCATAGAATCTAATTTTGCGATAATTTTTTGCTTGGACTTGCATCATAACCTTCACTAGTACCATATAGAAAGGATCTGAAAAGTTTCGTAGCATTTAGAACAATACTCGATTTAATTTATTTTTTGACCGAAACAAGTATAAATTATGTATAATATACTACGATTTTTGACCGAAACTAGTATTTATAAAGTTTCATAGAATCTAATTTTGAGATAATTTTTTGCTTGGACTTGCCTCATAACATTCCCTAGTACCATATAGAAAGGATCTGAAAAGTTTGGTAGCATTTTGAACAATCCTCAATTTAATTTGATTTTTTGACCGAAACAAGTATAAATTGTGTATAATATACTACGATTTTTGACCGAAACTAGTATTTCAAAAAGTTTCATAGAATCTAATTTTGAGATAATTTTTTTACATGGACTTTCATCATAGCCTTCCCTAGTACCATATAGAAAGGATCTGAAACGTTTCGTAGCATTTCGAACAATCCTCAATTTAATTTGATTTATTTAACGAAAATAGTATAAACTGTGTATAATATACTACGATTTTTGACCGAAACTAGTATTTCAAAAAGTTTCATAGAATCTAATTTTGAGATAATTTTTTTACATGGACTTTCATCATAGCCTTCCCTAGTACCATATAGAAAGGATCTAAAACGTTTCGTAGCATTTCGAACAATCCTCAATTTAATTTGATTTTTTTAACGAAAATAGTATAAATTGTGTATAATATACTACGATTTTTGACCGAAACTAGTATTTCAAAAAGTTTCATAGAATCAAATTTTGATATAATTTTTTGCTTGGACTTGCATCATAACCTACCCTAGTACCATAAACAAAGGATCTGAAAAGTTTCGTAGCATATCGAACAATCCTCGATTTAATTTTTTTTTGATCGAAACTAGTATAAATTGTGTATAATATACTACGATTTTTGACCGAAGCTAGTATTTCAAAAAGTTTCATAGAATCTAATTTTGAGATAATTTTTTGCTTGGACTTGCATCATAACCTTCCCTTGTACCATATAGAAAGGATCTGAAAGGTTTCGTAACATTTCGTACAATCCTCGATATAATTTGATTTTTTGACCGAAACTAGTATAAATTATGTATAATATACTACGATTTTTGACCGAAACTACTATTTCAAAAAGTTTCATAGAATCTAATTTTGAGATAATTTTTTGCTAGGACTTGCATCATAACCTTCCCTAGTACAATATAGAAATGATCTGAAAGGTTTCGTAACATTTAGAACAATCCTCGATATAATTTGATTTTTTGACCGAAACTAGTATAAATTGTGTATAATATACTACGATTTTTGACCGAAACTACTATTTCAAAAAGTTTCATAGAATCTAATTTTGAGATAATTTTTTGCTTGGACTTGAATCATAACCTTCCCTAGTACCATATAGAAAGGATTTGAATTTTTTTGTAGCATTTCGAACATTCCTCGATTTAATTTGACTTTCTTTACCGAAAATAGTATAAATTGTGTATAATATACTACGATTTTTGACCGAAACTAGTATTTCAAAAAGTTTCATAGAATCTAATTTTGAGATAATTTTTATCTTGGACTTGCATCATAACCTTCCCTAGTACCATATAGAAAGGATCTGAAACGTTTCGTAGCATTTAGAACAATCCTCAATTTAATTTGATTTTATGACCGAAACTAGTATAAATTGTGTATAATATAATACGATTTTTGACCGAAATTAGTATTTCCAAAAGTTTCATAGAATCTAATTTTGAAATAATTTTTTGCTTAGACTTGCATCATAACATTCCCTAGTACCATATAGAAAGGATCTGAAAAGTTTCGTAGCATTTCTAACAATCCTCAATTTAATTTGATTTTTTGACCGAAACTAGTATAAATTGTGTATAATATACTACGATTTTTGACCGAAACTAGTATTTCAAAAAGTTTCATAGAATCTAATTTTGCGATAATTTTTTGCTTGGACTTGCATCATAACCTACCCTAGTACCATATAGAAAGGATCTGAAAAGTTTCGTAGCATTTCGAACAATCCTCGATTTAATTTATTTTTTGACCGAAACTAGTATAAATTGTGTATAATATACTTCGATTTTTGACCGAAACTACTATTTCAAAAAGTTTCATAGAATCTAATTTTGAGATAATTTTTTGCTTGGACTTGCATCATAACCATCCCTAGTACCATATAGAAAGGATCTGAAACGTTTCGTAGCATTTCGAACAATCCTCGATTTAATTTGATTTTTTAACGAAAATAATATAAATTGTGTATAATATACTACGATTTTTGACCGAAACTAGTATTTCAAAAAGTTTCATAGAATCTAATTTTGCGATAATTTTTTGCTTGGACTTGCATCATAACCTTCCCTAGTACCATATAGAAAGGATCTGAAAAGTTTCTTAGCATTTCGAACAATCCTTGATTTAATTTATTTTTTGACTGAAACTAGTATAAATTGTGTATAATATACTACGATTTTTGATCGAAACTAGTATTTCCAAAAGTTTCATAGAATCTAATTTTTAAATAATTTTTTGCTTAGACTTGCATCATAACATTCCCTAGTACCATATAGAAAGGATCTGAAAAGTTTCGTAGCATTTCGAACAATCCTCAATTTAATTTGATTTTTTGACCGAAACTAGTATAAATTGTGTATAATATACTACGATTTTTGACCGAAACTAGTATTTCAAAAAGTTTCATAGAATCTAATTTTGCGATAATTTTTTGCTTGGACTTGCATCATAACCTACCCTAGTACCATAAACAAAGGATCTGAAAAGTTTCGTAGCATATCGAACAATCCTCGATTTAATTTTTTTTTGATCGAAACTAGTATAAATTGTGTATAATATACTACGATTTTTGACCGAAGCTAGTATTTCAAAAAGTTTCATAGAATCTAGTTTTGAGATAATTTTTTGCTTGGACTTGCATCATAACCTTCCCTTGTACCATATAGAAAGGATCTGAAAGGTTTCGTAACATTTCGTACAATCCTCGATATAATTTGATTTTTTGACCGAAACTAGTATAAATTATGTATAATATACTACGATTTTTGACCAAAACAAGTATTTCCAAAAGTTTCATAGAATCTAATTTTGAGATAATTTTTTTCTTAGACTTATCATAACATTCCCTAGTACAATATAGAAAGAATCTGAAATGTTTCGTAGCATTTCGAAACAATCCTCAATTTAATCTGATTTTATGACTGAAACTAGTATATATTGTGTATAATATACTACGAATTTTGACCGAAACTAGTATTTCAAATAGTTTCATAGAATCTAATTTTGAGATTATTTTTTTTACATGGACTTCCATCATAGCCTTCCCTAGTACCATATAAAAAGGATCTGAAATTTTTTGTAGCATTTCGAACATTCCTCGATTTAATTTGACTCTCTTTACCGAAAATAGTATAAATTGTGTATAATATACTACGATTTTTGACAGAAACTAGTATTTCAAAAAGTATCATAGAATCTAATTTTGCGATAATTTTTTGCTTGGACTTGCATCATAACCTTCCCTAGTACCATATAGAAAGGATCTGAAAAGTTTCGTAGCATTTAGAACAATACTAGATTTAATTTATTTTTTGACCGAAACAAGTATAAATTATGTATAATATACTACGATTTTTGACCGAAACTAGTATTTATAAAGTTTCATAGAATCTAATTTTGAGATAATTTTTTGCTTGGACTTGCCTCATAACATTCCCTAGTACCATATAGAAAGGATCTGAAAAGTTTGGTAGCATTTTGAACAATCCTCAATTTAATTTGATTTTTTGACCGAAACAAGTATAAATTGTGTATAATATACTACGATTTTTGACCGAAACTAGTATTTCAAAAAGTTTCATAGAATCTAATTTTGAGATAATTTTTTTACATGGACTTTCATCATAGCCTTCCCTAGTACCATATAGAAAGGATCTGAAACGTTTCGTAGCATTTCGAACAATCCTCAATTTAATTTGATTTATTTAACGAAAATAGTATAAACTGTGTATAATATACTACGATTTTTGACCGAAACTAGTATTTCAAAAAGTTTCATAGAATCTAATTTTGAGATAATTTTTTTACATGGACTTTCATCATAGCCTTCCCTAGTACCATATAGAAAGGATCTAAAACGTTTCGTAGCATTTCGAACAATCCTCAATTTAATTTTATTTTTTTAACGAAAATAGTATAAATTGTGTATAATATACTACGATTTTTGACCGAAACTAGTATTTCAAAAAGTTTCATAGAATCAAATTTTGATATAATTTTTTGCTTGGACTTGCATCTTAACCTTCCCTAGTACCATATAGAAAGGATCTGAAAAGTTTTGTAGCATTTCGAACAATCCTCGATTTAATTTAATTTTTTAACCGAAACTAGTATAAATTGTGTATAATATACAACGATTTTTGACCGAAACTACTATTTCAAAAAGTTTCATAGAATCTAATTTTGAGATAAGTTTTTGCTTGGACTTACATCATAACCTTCCCTAGTACAATATAGAAGGGATCTGAAAACATTCGTAGCATTTCGAACAATCCTCGATTTAATTTATTTTTTGACCGAAACTAGTATAAATTGTGTATAATATACTACGATTTTTGACCGAAACTACAATTTCAAAAAGTTTCATAGAATCTAATTTTGAGATAATTTTTTGCTTGGACTTTAATCATAACCATCCCTAGTACCATATAGAAAGGATCTGAAAAGCTTCGTAGCATTTCGAACAATCCTCGATTTAATTTATTTTTTGACCGAAACTAGTATAAATTGTGTATAATATACTACGATTTTTGACCGAAACTAGTATTTCAAAAAGTTTCATAGAATCTAATTTTGAGATAATATTTTGCATGAATTTGCATCATAACCTTCCCTAGTACCATATAGAAAGGATCTGAAAAGTTTCGTAGCATTTAGAACAATCCTCAATTTAATTTGATTTTTTGACCGAAACTAGTATAAATTGTGTATAATATACTACGATTTTGACCGAAACTAGTATTTCCAAAAGTTTCATAAAATCTAATTTTTAAATAATTTTTTGCTTAGACTTGCATCATAACATTCCCTAGTACCATATAGAAAGGATCTGAAAAGTTTCGTAGCATTTCGAACAATCCTCAATTTAATTTGATTTTTTGACCGAAACTAGTATAAATTGTGTATAATATACTACGATTTTTGACCGAAACTAGTATTTCAAAAAGTTTCATAGAATCTAATTTTGCGATAATTTTTTGCTTGGACTTGCATCATAACCTACCCTAGTACCATAAACAAAGGATCTGAAAAGTTTCGTAGCATATCGAACTATCCTCGATTTAATTTTTTTTTGATCGAAACTAGTATAAATTGTGTATAATATACTACGATTTTTGACCGAAGCTAGTATTTCAAAAAGTTTCATAGAATCTAATTTTGAGATAATTTTTTGCTTGGACTTGCATCATAACCTTCCCTTGTACCATATAGAAAGGATCTGAAAGGTTTCGTAACATTTCGTACAATCCTCGATATAATTTGATTTTTTGACCGAAACTAGTATAAATTATGTATAATATACTACGATTTTTGACCAAAACAAGTATTTCCAAAAGTTTCATAGAATCTAATTTTGAGATAATTTTTTTCTTAGACTTATCATAACATTCCCTAGTACAATATAGAAAGGATCTGAAACGTTTCGTAGAATTTCGAAACAATCCTCAATTTAATCTGATTTTATGACTGAAACTAGTATATATTGTGTATAATATACTACGAATTTTGACCGAAACTAGTATTTAAAATAGTTTCATAGAATCTAATTTTGAGATTATTTTTTTTACATGGACTTCCATCATAGCCTTCCCTAGTACCATATAAAAAGGATCTGAAATTTTTTGTAGCATTTCGAACATTCCTCGATTTAATTTGACTCTCTTTACCGAAAATAGTATAAATTGTGTATAATATACTACGATTTTTGACCGAAACTAGTATTTCAAAAAGTTTCATAGAATCTAATTTTGCGATAATTTTTTGCTTGGACTTGCATCATAACCTTCCCTAGTACCATATAGAAAGGATCTGAAAAGTTTCGTAGCATTTAGAACAATACTCGATTTAATTTATTTTTTGACCGAAAGAAGTATAAATTATGTATAATATACTACGATTTTTGACCGAAACTAGTATTTATAAAGTTTCATAGAATCTAATTTTGAGATAATTTTTTGCTTGGACTTGCCTCATAACATTCCCTAGTACCATATAGAAAGGATCTGAAAAGTTTGGTAGCATTTTGAACAATCCTCAATTTAATTTTATTTTTTGACCGAAACAAGTATAAATTGTGTATAATATACTACGATTTTTGACCGAAACTAGTATTTCAAAAAGTTTCATAGAATCTAATTTTGAGATAATTTTTTTACATGGACTTTCATCATAGCCTTCCCTAGTACCATATAGAAAGGATCTGAAACGTTTCGTAGCATTTCGAACAATCCTCAATTTAATTTGATTTATTTAACGAAAATAGTATAAACTGTGTATAATATACTACGATTTTTGACCGAAACTAGTATTTCAAAAAGTTTCATAGAATCTAATTTTGAGATAATTTTTTTACATGGACTTTCATCATAGCCTTCCCTAGTACCATATAGAAAGGATCTAAAACGTTTCGTAGCATTTCGAACAATCCTCAATTTAATTTGATTTTTTTAACGAAAATAGTATAAATTGTGTATAATATACTACGATTTTTGACCGAAACTAGTATTTCAAAAAGTTTCATAGAATCAAATTTTGATATAATTTTTTGCTTGGACTTGCATCTTAACCTTCCCTAGTACCATATAGAAAGGATCTGAAAAGTTTTGTAGCATTTCGAACAATCCTCGATTTAATTTATTTTTTTAACCGAAACTAGTATAAATTGTGTATAATATACAACGATTTTTGACCGAAACTACTATTTCAAAAAGTTTCATAGAATCTAATTTTGAGATAAGTTTTTGCTTGGACTTACATCATAACCTTCCCTAGTACCATATAGAAAGGATCTGAAAACTTTCGTAGCATTTCGAACAATCCTCGATTTAATTTATTTTTTGACCGAAACTAGTATAAATTGTGTATAATATACTACGATTTTTGACCGAAACTACAATTTCAAAAAGTTTCATAGAATCTAATTTTTGAGATAATTTTTTGCTTGGACTTGAATCATAACCATCCCTAGTACCATATAGAAAGGATCTGAAAAGCTTCGTAGCATTTCGAACAATCCTCGATTTAATTTATTTTTTGACCGAAACTAGTATAAATTGTGTATAATATACTACGATTTTTGACCGAAACTAGTATTTCAAAAAGTTTCTTAGAATCTAATTTTGAGATAATATTTTGCTTGAATATGCATCATAACCTTCCCTAGTACCATATAGAAAGGATCTGAAAAGTTTCGTAGCATTTAGAACAATCCTCAATTTAATTTGATTTTTTGACCGAAACTAGTATAAATTGTATATAATATACTACGATTTTGACCGAAACTAGTATTTCCAAAAGTTTCATAAAATCTAATTTTTAAATAATTTTTTGCTTAGACTTGCATCATAACATTCCCTAGTACCATATAGAAAGGATCTGAAAAGTTTCGTAGCATTTCGAACAATCCTCAATTTAATTTGATTTTTTGACCGAAACTAGTATAAATTGTGTATAATATACTACGATTTTTGACCGAAACTAGTATTTCAAAAAGTTTCATAGAATCTAATTTTGCGATAATTTTTTGCTTGGACTTGCATCATAACCTACCCTAGTACCATATAGAAAGGATCTGAAAAGTTTCGTAGCATTTCGAACAATCCTCGATTTAATTTATTTTTTGACCGAAACTAGTATAAATTGTGTATAATATACTACGATTTTTGACCGAAACTACTATTTCAAAAAGTTTCATAGAATCTAATTTTGAGATAATTTTTTGCTTGGACTTGCATCATAACCTTCCCTAGTACCATATAGAAAGGATCTGAAAGGTTTCGTAACATTTCGAACAATCCTCGATATAATTTGACTTTTTGACCGAAACTAGTATAAATTGTGTATAATATACTACGATTTTTGACCGAAACTACTATTTCAAAAAGTTTCATAGAATCTAATTTTGAGATAATTTTTTGTTGGACTTGAATCATAACCTTCCCTAGTACCATATAGAAAGGATCTGAATTTTTTTGTAGCATTTCGAACATTCCTCGATTTAATTTGACTTTCTTTACCGAAAATAGTATAAATTGTGTATAATATACTACGATTTTTGACCGAAACTAGTATTTCAAAAAGTTTTATAGAATCTAATTTTGAGATAATTTTTATCTTGGACTTGCATCATAACCTTCCCTAGTACCATATAGAAAGGATCTGAAACGTTTCGTAGCATTTAGAACAATCCTCAATTTAATTTGATTTTTTGACCGAAACTAGTATAAATTGTGTATAATATAATACGATTTTTGACCGAAACTAGTATTTCCAAAAGTTTCATAGAATCTAATTTTGAAATAATTTTTTGCTTAGATTTGCATCATAACATTCCCTAGTACCATATAGAAAGGATCTGAAAAGTTTCGTAGCATTTCTAACAATCCTCAATTTAATTTGACTTTTTGACCGAAACTAGTATAAATTGTGTATAATATACTACGATTTTTGACCGAAACTAGTATTTCAAAAAGTTTCATAGAATCTAATTTTGCGATAATTTTTTGCTTGGACTTGCATCATAACCTACCCTAGTACCATATAGAAAGGATCTTAAAAGTTTCGTAGCATTTCAAACAATCCTCGATTTAATTTATTTTTTGACCGAAACTAGTATAAATTGTGTATAATATACTACGATTTTTGACCGAAACTACTATTTCAAAAAGTTTCATAGAATCTAATTTTGAGATAATTTTTTGCTTGGACTTGCATCATAACCTTCCCTAGTACCATATAGAAAGGATCTGAAAGGTTTCGTAACATTTCGAACAATCCTCGATATAATTTGATTTTTTGAACGAAACTAGTATAAATTGTGTATAATATACTACGATTTTTGACCGAAACTACTATTTCAAAAAGTTTCATAGAATCTAATTCTGAAATAATTTTTTGCTTGGACTTGAATCATAACCTTCCCTAGTACCATATAGAAAGGATCTGAATTTTTTTGTAGCATTTCGAACATTCCTCGATTTAATTTGACTTTCTTTACCGAAAATAGTATAAATTGTGTATAATATACTACGATTTTTGACCGAAACTAGTATTTCAAAAAGTTTCATAGAATCTACTTTTGAGATAATTTTTATCTTGGACTTGCATCATAACCTTCCCTAGTACCATATAGAAAGGATCTGAAACGTTTCGTAGCATTTAGGACAATCCTCAATTTAATTTGATTTTTTGACCGAAACTAGTATAAATTGTGTATAATATAATACGATTTTTGACCGAAACTAGTATTTCCAAAAGTTTCATAGAATCTAATTTTGAAATAATTTTTTGCTTAGATTTGCATCATAACATTCCCTAGTACCATATAGAAAGGATCTGAAAAGTTTCGTAGCATTTCTAACAATCCTCAATTTAATTTGACTTTTTGACCGAAACTAGTATAAATTGTGTATAATATACTACGATTTTTGACCGAAACTAGTATTTCAAAAAGTTTCATAGAATCTAATTTTGCGATAATTTTTTGCTTGGACTTGCATCATAACCTACCCTAGTACCATATAGAAAGGATCTTAAAAGTTTCGTAGCATTTCAAACAATCCTCGATTTAATTTATTTTTTGACCGAAACTAGTATAAATTGTGTATAATATACTACGATTTTTGACCGAAACTACTATTTCAAAAAGTTTCATAGAATCTAATTTTGAGATAATTTTTTGCTTGGACTTGCATCATAACCTTCCCTAGTACCATATAGAAAGGATCTGAAAGGTTTCGTAACATTTCGAACAATCCTCGATATAATTTGATTTTTTGAACGAAACTAGTATAAATTGTGTATAATATACTACGATTTTTGACCGAAACTACTATTTCAAAAAGTTTCATAGAATCTAATTCTGAAATAATTTTTTGCTTGGACTTGAATCATAACCTTCCCTAGTACCATATAGAAAGGATCTGAATTTTTTTGTAGCATTTCGAACATTCCTCGATTTAATTTGACTTTCTTTACCGAAAATAGTATAAATTGTGTATAATATACTACGATTTTTGACCGAAACTAGTATTTCAAAAAGTTTCATAGAATCTACTTTTGAGATAATTTTTATCTTGGACTTGCATCATAACCTTCCCTAGTACCATATAGAAAGGATCTGAAACGTTTCGTAGCATTTAGAACAATCCTCAATTTAATTTGATTTTTTGACCGAAACTAGTATAAATTGTGTATAATATAATACGATTTTTGACCGAAACTAGTATTTCCAAAAGTTTCATAGAATCTACGTTTGAAATAATTTTTTGCTTAGACTTGCATCATAACATTCCCTAGTACCATATAGAAAGGATCTGAAAAGTTTCGTAGCATTTCTAACAATCCTCAATTTAATTTGATTTTTTGACCGAAACTAGTATAAATTGTGTATAATATACTACGATTTTTGACCGAAACTATTATTTCAAAAAGTTTCATAGAATCTAATTTTGCGATAATTTGTTGCTTGGACTTGCATCATAACCCACCCTAGCACCATATAGAAAGGATCTGAAAAGTTTCGTAGCATATCGAAAAATCCTCGATTTAATTTATTTTTTGACCGAAACTAGTATAAATTGTGTATAATATACTACGATTTTTGACCGAAGCTAGTATTTCAAAAAGTTTCATAGAATCTAATTTTGAGATAATTTTTTGCTTGGACTTGCATCATAACCTTCCCTTGTACCATATAGTAAGGATCTGAAAAGTTTCGTAACATTTCGAACAATCCTCAATATAATTTGATTTTTTGACCGAAACTAATATAAATTATGTATAATATACTACGATTTTTGACCAAAACAAGTATTTCCAAAAGTTTCATAGAATCTAATTTGAGATAATTTTTTGCTTAGACTTGCATCATAACATTCCCTAGTACCATATAGAAAGGATCTGAAATGTTTCGTAGCATTTCGAAACAATCCTCAATTTAATCTGATTTTTTGACCGAAACTAGTATATATTGTGTATAATATACTACGATTTTTGACCGAAACTAGTATTTTAAATAGTTTCATAGAATCTAATTTTGAGATTATTTTTTTACATGGACTTGCATCATAGCCTTCCCTAGTACCATATAGAAAGGATCTGAAAAGTTTCGTAGCATTTCGAACAATCCTCGATTTAATTTGATTTTTTGACCGAAACTAGTATAAATTGTGTATAATATACTACAATTTTTGACCGAAACTAGTATTTCCAAAAGTTTCATAGAATCTAATTTTGAGATAATTTTTTGCTTAGACTTGTATCATAACCTTCCCTAGTACCATATAGAAAGGATCCGAAAAGTTTCGTAGCATTTCGAACAATCTTCAATTTAATTTGATTTTTTGACCGAAACTAGCATAAATTGTGTATAATATACTACGATTTTTGACCGAAACTAGTATTTCAAAAAGTTTCATAGAATCTAATTTTGAGATAATTTTTTTACATTGACTTGACTCATAGCCTTCCCTAGTAGCATATAGAAAGGATCTGAAAGGTTTCGTAGCATTTCGAACAATCCTCGACTTAATTTGATTTTTTGACTGCAAATAGTATAAATTGTGTATAATATACTACAATTTTTGACCGAAACTAGTATTTCAAAAAGTTTCATAGAATCTAATTTTGCGATAATTTTTTGCTTGTACTTGCATCATAACCTACCCTAGTACCATATAGAAAGGATCTGAAAAGTTTCGTAGCATTTCGAACAATCTTCGATTTAATTTGATTTTTTTAACGAAAAGAGTATAAATTGTGTATAATATACTACAATTTTTGACAGAAACTAGTATTTCAAAAACTTTCATAGAATCTAATTTTGCGATAATTTTTTGCTTGGACTTGCATCATAACCTTCCCTAGTACCATATAGAAAGGATCTGAAAAGTTTCGTAGCATTTCGAACAATCCTCGATGTAATCTATTTTTTGACCGAAACTAGTATAAATTGTGTATAATATACTACGATTTTTGACGGAAACTAATATTTCAATAAGTTTCATAGATTTTAATTTTGCAATAATATTTTGCTTGGACTTTCATCATAGCCTTCCCTAGTACCATATAGAAAGGATCTGAAAATTTTCTTAGCATTTCAAACAATCCTCGATTTAATTTGATTTTTTGACCGAAAAAAATATAAATTGTGTATAATATACTATGATTTTTGACCGAAACTAGTATTTCCAAAAGTTTCATAGAATCTATTTTTGCGATAATTTTTTGCTTGGACTTGCATCATAACATTCTCTAGTACCATATAGAAAGGAACTGAAACGTTTCGTAGCATTTCGAACAATCCTCGATTTAATTTATTTTTGATCGAAACTAGTATAAGTTGTGTATAATATACTACGATTTTTGACCGAAGCTAGTATTTCAAAAAGTTTCATATAATCTAATTTTGAGATAATTTTTCGCTTGGACATGCATCATAACCTTCCCTTGTACCATATAGAAAGGATCTGAAAAGTTTCGTAGCATTTTGAACAATCCTCGATTTAATTTGATTTTTTGACCGAAACTAGTATAAATTGTGTATAATACTACGATTTTTGACCAAAAAAAGTATTTCCAAAAGTTTCATAGAATCTAATTTTGAGATAATTTTTTGCTTAGACTTGCATCATAACATTCCCTAGTACCATATAGAAAGGATCTGAAAAGTTTCGTAGCATTTCGAACAATCCTCAATTTAATTTGATTTTTTGATTGAAACTAGTATAAATTATGTATAATATACTACGATTTTTGACCGAAACTAGTATTTCAAAAAGTTTCATAGAATCTAATTTTGAGATAATTGTTTTACATGGACTTGCATCTTAGCCTTCCCTAGTACTATATAGAAAGGATCTGAAAAGTTTCGTAGCATTTCGAACAATCCTCGATTTAATTTGATTTTTTGACCGAAAATAGTATAAATTGTGTATAATATTCTACGATTTTTGACCGAAACTAGTATTTCAAAAAGTTTCATAGAATCTAATTTTGCGATAATTTTTTCTTTGACTTGCATCATAACCTTCCCTAGTACCATATAGAAAGGATCTGAAAAGTTTCGTAGCATTTCGAACAATCCTCGATTTAATTTATTTTTTGACCGAAACTATTATAAATTGTGTATAATATACTACGATTTTTGACCGAAGCTAGTATTTTAAAAACTTTCATAGAATCTAATTTTGAGATAATTTTTTGCTTGGACTTGCATCATAACCTTCCCTTATACCATATAGAAAGGATCAGAAAAGTTTCGTAGCATTTCGAACAATCCTCGATTTAATTTGATTTTTTGACCGAAAATAGTATAAATTATGTATAATGTTGAAGCACGCCTTCAACCTCGAAGATTTTGATGAAGACAACACGCCACATGCATTTCAGATCAGCAAAAAGTCAAGAGCTCCAACTGATCAAGCTACAAGCAACCGACATTGCGATCAAGCTTCTTATGTATCATCGTTTTACTTCAAGCTTGGACGTTTTTGTTTAGGTACATCAATCCCTCTTTTAAATTGATGTACAAGTGTTCACTCATTCAATCACATGTTAGCATAATGCATAAAATACTTTGATTTATTTTTCAAACCGTTTTACACTTTTTGAAAACAATTTGTTTCTGTTTTTAACAGTGTTAACCGGTTAACCATTTGGTTAACCAGTTAACGGCTTCAAAATTTCAGAAAACCTGTTAACGTTTATAGGCGTTAACCGGTTAACCATTTGGTTAACCGGTTAACACTGTAAGATTTTTGAAAAATATTTCTTTTTAATTTCAACTCACACCTTTTGAATATATCTCTTCATAAATTATTTTGTTTCATAATTGTCATACCTTTTCAAAAGGGTGTCTTGAATATTATAAAATCTGAATTTTTTCAAATTCAAAAAACACCTCCTACAATTTTTTATGAAAATCACTTAAATCAAATTCACTAAAAATTCAAATATTTTTATACTTCTAAAAAGTGTTCATAAGATCATCATCTTTCATATTGCATGTTTGAACACTTGTATTGATATTTGAAAAGTGATTTGTGTACATAGGAGAAGATCATTATTGATATCCAATCTTTGTATTACTCACTCAAAATTACAAAAAATATAGAAAGGTATTTCTATTTGTGACTTGTGTACCAGGATTGTTGGACACAAGGGTTTGTGTGGCAAGAGGATTGTTCTTGCACACAAAGTTACTTAGTTGTTAGAAAGTAGGCCTCACCATTGAAGGTGTGATAGGTTGTACTTTTTCTAAAAACTAGTGGAAATCTCTTTCAAATTGAAAGGGGACTGGATGTACCTTCAGACTGTGAAGGGAACCAGGATAATTCTCCATGTCACTTTTATTTTCTGCCTTACTGCTTTCCTTCCATACACAATTAAAAGAAAAATTTTATCCATCAAAGAAAAAGAATCGAGAAAAATTATAACACCTAATTCACCCCCCTCTTAGGCGCATTCTGATCCTACAATTGGCATCAGAGTAGGTTTAGGTAACCTGTTCCTCCAAGATCCTTATGGCTTCCGCAAACTCGAATCCTGTTTTCAAAGATGGTGGAAGTAGCAACAAGCCTCCGCTCTTCTCCGGCGAATACTTCGATTTCTGGAAAATCAGAATGAGGGCACATCTTGAAGCCCAAGGAGAAGGCATATGGGAAGCAATCGAAGAAGGACCGCATAATCCTGTCAATGTGATCAACGGCGTTGGAACCACGAAGTTGAAGAATATGTATGATGAAGATGATAAAAGGAACATCCTAAATGAGAAGAAAGCAATCAACATACTTCAAAGCGCTCTTAGTATGGACGAATTTTTTCGTGTATCACAATGCAAATCGGAAAAGGAGATTTGGGATACTTTGGTAGAAACACATGAAGGAAAAACAGAAGTTAAAAGATCTAGGCTTAACACGTTGAGTCAAGAATATGAAATGTTCCGCATGCAGCCCGGAGAATCTATTGTGGCTTTACAAAAAAGATTTGTTCATCTAACCAACCATTTGATTGCACTCGGAAAGACCTTCACCAACGACGATCTCAATTTGAAAGTTCTAAGGTCTTTGACAAGGGAATGGCAACCGAAGGTGACCGCGATTTCGGAGAAGAAGAGTCTCTCAACAATGACATCCGCATCTCTATTCGACAAACTTCAAGAGCACGCATTGGAACTTGGAAGGCTCGAGAAGCATGAAAGTCAAGAGAAAAAGTCCAAAGGAATTTATTTGAAGATTGACACGAAGGATGACAAAGATGACGAGATCTCCGAAGATGAGAACTTCATGCTTCTTGTTAAGAAGCTTGGTAAGTTTTTTTAACAAAAATAATAATTCTTCTTTTCCTAAAAAGAATAAACATTTCAGGAAGAAGGATACATCCACATCGAATCAAGAAGTTACATGCTATGAATGTGGAAAGCAAGGTCACATAAAACCGGATTGTCCAAGACTTGCGAAGAAAGGAGGATTCAAAGGCAAGAAGGACTTCAAAAATAAAAAGGCTTATGTCGCGTGGGATGACAATGAAGTTAGTTCCTCATCGGAATCGGAAAGCGACGAATGTGAAAATATGGCGTTAATGGCGTCACATCACTCCGATGAAGAAAATGACGAGGTTAGTAGCAACTTTTCAATTTATGAAAATGATGCACAAGAAGTCATAGATGAACTTCTAAAAGAATGTAAGACTTTGTACAAAAATATTTCATCCCAAAAGAAAAAAATATTATCTTTAGAAGAACAAAATGCATCTTTTGAAAAATACATTGAAAATGAAAAACAAAAGATAATGGATGAAAAACAAAGCCTTACATGTAAAAATTGTGAGTCATTGTCCTTTCAAATTGTTCAACTCAAAAGAGTTTTAGAAAGATATGAAAAAGGTCAAATTGGCTTGGAGGAAATTCTTAGGCACCAAAGATATCCAAATGATAAAAGTGGCCTAGGATATTCTAAGTTTTCCAAACCAAGCACAAGTGAAACCGTTTTCGTAAAAGCCAGTGAACAAATTGTTAAGGAAAATACTAATAATTCTAAAACTATGCATCAAAGTCATAAAAGGAAAAGGATCATTAAGAAACAAAAATATGTTCCTAGATTTAAAAGTCAATTTCAACCTATTTGCTTTTATTGTGGAATCAAAGGCCATACACCTAATGCTTGCTATGTGCGCAACATTGGTGTTGCTAAAGGGCATTATGTGTGGGTTGAAAAGGGTACTAACTATCAAGGACCCAAAGCAATTTGGGTACCTAACAATACTTGACTTTGTTTTGTAGGTATGCTTGAAAACAACTTCTACGCAATGGTATCTCAATAGCGGTTGTTCAAAGCATATGACGGGCGATATCAACAAATTTTCAAGTCTAACACTTAAGGCCAAAGGATACGTTACTTACGGTGATGATAATAAAGGAAGAATTCTTGGAGTTGGAACCATTGGTACATCTCCTCATACAATCATCGAATACGTCCTTTATGTGGAAGGCCTTAAACACAACCTTCTTAGCATAAGTCAATTGTGTGACAAAGGGTTCCGAATCAACTTCACAAAGGAGGAATGCTTGATAGAACACGAAGTCACTCATGAACTCTTGCTAAAAGGTAAAAGATTTAATAACATTTTTATGATTTCTTTTGATGACTCTCTCTTGAAGGTGAATTGCTTAATGGCAAACAACAACGATGCATGGCTTTGGCATAAGAGGATTGCTCACATTCACATGGAGCATTTGAATAAATTATTAAAGCATGATCTAGTTGTTGGTCTTCCAAAGATGAAGTTTATCAAGGACAAGCTTTGTGATGCATGTCAAAAGGGGAAGCAAACCAAAACATCCTTCAAGACCAAGAAAGTGATATCTACTTCAAGGCCATTACAATTGTTACATATGGATCTTTTCGGTCCATCAAGAACAAAAAGCTTCGGAGGTAACGTTTTTGCACTAGTTATTGTTGATGATTTCTCTAGATACACTTGGACTTTGTTTTTAGTGCAGAAAAGTGATGCCTTTAAAGCATTCAAGAAGTATGCCAAGAAAATTCAAAATGAGAAGTCACTCTCAATTGTTTCCATAAGAAGAGACCATGGTGGCGAATTTCAAAATTCATCATTTGAAGATTTCTGTGAAGAGCATGGAATCTCTCACAACTTTTCCGCACCAAGGACTCCTCAACAAAATGGTGTCGTAGAAAGGAAGAATAGGGCACTAGTGGAACTTGCAACGACAATGCTTAGCGACTCAAATCTTCCTAAATATTTTTGGGCGGATGCGGTTAGCACGGCTTGTTTTGTAAGTAACCGTGTCAATATTCGACCTATTCTCAAGAAGACCCCATATGAGTTGTTCAAGGGAAGGAAACCCAACATATCTTTCTTCCACATATTCGGATGCAAATGCTTCGTTCTCAACAACGACAAGGACAACCTTGGTAAGTTTGATGAGAAATCCGATGAAGGTATATTTCTTGGATATTCTCTATCCAGTAAAGCTTTTAGAATTTTCAATAAATGTACTCTTACTATTGAAGAATCCATACATGTTTCGTTTGATGAGACTAACCCCTCGAAAGAGGATAATATTATTGTGGATGATGATGATGATGTAGTAGATCTATCACAACAACAAAAGGAGATATCAAAAGAACAAGCAATATCACAAGAAGATAAGTCACCAACCATTGAAGAACATCAAGATCTTCCAAAAGAATGGAGAACTCATAGAGATCACCCGATAGATAAAGTGATTGGTGATATTAGCCAAGGCGTTGCAACTCGACTCAATCTCAAGGATGCTTGCCTCAACATGGCGTTCGTGTCTCAAATTGAACCAACAAAAATCGATGAAGCCTTAGGCGACGATCAATGGATAATAGCTATGCAAGAAGAACTCAACCAATTCGAAAGGAACCAAGTTTGGACTCTTGTACCAAGACTGAACAACAAACATATCATAGGCACAAGATGGGTGTTCAAGAACAAACTTGACGAGAATGGGATCATAGTTCGTAACAAAGCAAGATTGGTCGCACAAGGCTACAACCAAGAAGAAGGAATCAACTTTGATGAAACATTCGCTCCGATAGCAAGGTTAGAAGCAATTAGATTATTACTTGCTTACGCTTGTTCTATGAATTTTTAGTTGTACCAGATGGATGTCAAAAGTGCTTTCCTAAACGGTTACATCAATGAAGAAGTCTATGTCAAACAACCTCCGGGTTTTGAAGACTTCAAGAACCCGTCTCATGTCTACAAGTTGAAGAAGGCTCTTTATGGCTTAAAGCAAGCACCAAGGGCTTGGTATGATCGCCTTAGCAACTTCCTATATGAGAAAGGTTTTACGAAAGGAAAGGTTGACAAGACTTTGTTCATCAAGAATCTCAAGGGCAACACTTTACTTGTTCAAGTCTATGTCGACGACATCATCTTCGGTTCAACAAACAAAGATCTTTGCAAAGAATTCTCTCTTATGATGCAAGGCGAATTCGAGATGTCCATGATGGGAAAGATGAACTACTTCCTTGGTTTACAAATCAAGCAAACAAAGAATGGCATCTTCATCAACCAATCCAAGTATTGCAAGGAGTTATTGAAAAGATTTGATATGGACAATTGCAAAGAAATGTCTACTCCAATGGGATCCGGAACGTATGTTGATCAAGATCTTTCCGGCACTTCAATAGATATTACAAAGTATCGAGGTATGATCGGTTCACTCTTATATTTGACGGCGAGCCGTCCTGACATTATGTTTAGTGTTTGTTTGTGTGCCCGCTTTCAAGCTAATCCGAAGGAATCACATCTCACTACCGTGAAGAGGATCATGAAGTATCTCAAAGGAACGACGCACGTCGGACTATGGTATCCTAAAGGTAGTACATGTTCTTTAATTGGTTATTCTGACGCTGATTATGCAGGATGTAAGACCGATAGAAAGAGTACAAGTGGTACTTGTCACATTCTCGGGAATGCACTAGTGTCGTGGGCATGCAAGAAGCAAGCATGCGTTGCACTTAGCACGGCCGAAGCGGAGTACATTGTAGTAGGAAGTTGTTGTGCTCAAATCTTGTGGCTTAAATAACAACTTCTCGATTTCGGTATAGATCTCGGTTGTATCCCTCTCCGGTGTGACAACACAATTGCCATCAATATCACGAAGAACCCGGTCATGCATTCAAGAATAAAGCACATAAATATCTAACATCACTTCCTTCGAGATCATGTTTTAAATGGAGATGTAGATGTTACGTTCGTGGATACACACAATCAACTCGCCGACATATTCACAAAACCGTTGGCTAAGGAGCAATTTTTCAAGATTCAACGAGAACTTGGTATTCTCAATGAAGGTGATATCTAATCTTAACCTAAAAATTGGTTGTTATATGTTTTTATTGCATTATATGTGTTTATATGTGTTTTTGCTCACTTTTGTGTCATAAAATGCTAGCACTCACATTTCACCGTTTTCGGTTTTTCTCACTTTCGTATACCCGAAATTAATCGGTTTCAAAATATTTTTTGATCGAAAGTTGCGGAATGACAAGTGCTAATACTTTATGATTTTTTTTTTGAAACTTTCCCTCCATTTCCCCCCCACAAAGCTGCTGGATTTTTTAAATTTTTTGAAATTTTTTGTCCGTTAACCGGTTAACGGATCGCTTAACCGGTTAACACCTCCAAAACAGCAGTCCCTGGGCTGCGTGACAGTCTCTGTTTTTTTTTTAAAAATTGTTTTTCTTTTTTCTTCTTTTATGTTGTCTTGTTATTTGTTTGTTTAATTGGTGCATGGTACCTCTTTCCAACACCTCATAAATCAATTCCTCCTACTTTGACCTACCATTAAACACCACTTCCTCATTTTCAAACTCTCCATCTACTCCATTAAAACCCACTACATTGAAACTCTTATAAAAACTCTACCTCTTTCACTTCACTCTCCACTACATCAAACCCTAACCCGAAAATACACTCACTCACCCTAAAACCTAAGCTTCATCTCCATGGCTTCAAGAAAGGGAAAAGCTCCAGTGTTAGCATCCAGGTCTAGCAGTGAAGAAGACATGCCTATGGAATCTACCAAGAAGAGACGATTGAATTTCCGAGTTCGGGTTCGACATCTCCTCAAGGGTAAGTATATGAACCTGAAATCTTTTGAATCGTTTAAGTTTCCAGCTTTACAAGAATATCAAGGAATGCTAGATTTTATTGCCGATAATGGAAAGGTATATCTGGATTTGGTGAAGTCTTTCATGAACAACATGACTCTCAATTGTGATGATAGGGATAAGCATCAACTTTTTGCTACTGTTAGAGATTGTGAGATTGAGGTTGACCTAGGTACTCTTGCTACCTCTTTGTCTTTACCATACTCGGGAGTGTTTCTCCGAAAGGGTGTCAACCATGATGAAGGCAAATGGGCCAATTATGATAAGATGGAATACTACTATCACATTTGTAGGTTTCAAAAGGTAGCCGTGATATCCGGCCAACGTACCTCTCGGGTACTTTGCTATGCGAAGAATCTCTTCGTGGATGATCAGATGCTTCATTATGTCATTTGCCATGTCTTGCTGCCCAAGGACTCCAATCAATCCCAAATCAATGATTTGGAAATGCAAGTGCTCTTTGCCATAAAGAACAAGATTATAATTAATTGGCTCCCTACCATGCTATATCATTTGAAGAAACAACTCTCTTTGAAGACTCGATTACCTTATGGCCACCTCCTCTCAAGGATTTTGGAACTTACCGATATGGAAATCGGTAGAGAACCGTTTATTGCTATGACTACTACGGGAAATGAAATCAACGGAGTCACAATCATCAAGAACACCGACATTGTTCAAGCCAATGATGGAACTTATAAGTATGATGACGGATCCTCCACCTCCATCCCACCTATTCCGAAAACCGGCGTTACCAATGACTTCCTCTACTCAACCATGATGTCACACCACCATGAAGCCATGCGTGCCATCAAAAGCCTTCGGAACCTTGTCCTAAGCTCCCAAACCACCATCGAGCATGTTGATGAGGATGTGGACGGTACCAAAGAGGAGGAAGAAGATGATGAGGATGTATCAGATGAGGAGTGAGGACCATGTCTCCATGCTGTTTTTATTATGTTGCTTTCTCTTTTAGTCATTTTATGTTTTGTACTCTCAAACTCAAGTCCTAAGTTTTTAGGAATTTTTGGTTTACTTGCATTATGTTTTAGTTCTATATGTGTTTGCCTGTATGTTTGCTTGTGTGATGCTATACTTTTCATATATATGCTTGCTTGTTAGTCCCTTCCTTTTTGCTAATGCCAAATGGGGAGAAGACCTTGTTTCTCTAATGCCTCTCGATGCAGAATTCTTTTGCTACTGCCGCTATTATTTAGGGGGAGTTGCTGTCCATAGGGGGAGGATTCGATTAGAGAAACTTTGATCAAAGCTCTCGCAGAATTTTCGGTTGTCATCATCAAAAAGGGGGAGAATGTAGAAGCACGCCTTCAACCTCGAAGATTTTGATGAAGACAACACGCCACATGCATTTCAAATCTGCAAAAAGTCAAGAGCTCCAACTGATCAAGCTACAAGCAACCGACATTGCGATCAAGCTTCTTATGCATCATCGTTTTACTTCAAGCTTGGACGTTTTTGTTTAGGTACATCAATCCCTCTTTTAAATTGATGTACAAGTGTTCACTCATTCAATCACATGTTAGCATAATGCATAAAATACTTTGATTTATTTTTCAAACCGTTTAACACTTTTTGAAAACAATTTGTTTCTGTTTTTAACAGTGTTAACCGGTTAACCATTTGGTTAACCAGTTAACGACTTCAAAATTTCAGAAAACCTGTTAACGTTTATAGGCGTTAACCGGTTAATCATTTGGTTAACCGATTAACACTGTAAGATTTTTGAAAAATATTTCTTTTGAATTTCAACTCACACCTTTTGAATATATCTCTTCATAAATTATTTTGTTTCATAATTGTCATACCTTTTCAAAAGGGTGTCTTGAATATTATAAAATCTGAATTTTTTCAAATTCAAAAAACACCTCCTACAATTTTTTATGAAAATCACTTAAATCAAATTCACTAAAAATTCAAATATTTTTATACTTCTAAAAAGTGTTCATAAGATCATCATCTTTCATATTGCATGTTTGAACACTTGTATTGATATTTGAAAAGTAATTTGTGTACATAGGAGAAGATCATTATTGATATCCAATCTTTGTATTACTCACTCAAAATTTACAAAAAATATAGAAAGGTATTTCTATTTGTGACTTGTGATCCAGGATTGTTGGACACAAGGGTTTGTGTGGCAAGAGGATTGTTCTTGCACACAAAGTTGCTTAGTTGTTAGAAAGTAGGCCTCACCATTGAAGGTGTGATAGGTTGTACTTTTTCTAAAAACTAGTGGAAATCTCTTTCAAATTGAAAGAGGACTGGATGTACCTTCGGACTGTGAAGGGAACCAAGATAATTCTCCGTGTCACTTTTATTTTCTGCCTTACTGCTTTCCTTCCATACACAATTAAAAGAAAATATCTATCCATCAAAGAAAAAGAATCGAGAAAAATTATAACACCTAATTCACCCCCCTCTTAGGCGCATTCTGATCCTACAAATAATATACTACGATTTTTGATCGAAACTAGTATTTCCAAAAGTTTCATAGAATCTAATTTTCAGATAATTTTTTGCTTGAACTTGCATCATAACATTCCCTAGTACCATATAGAAAGGATCTGAAATGTTTCGTAGCATTTCGAAAAATCCTCGATTTAATTTGATTTTTTTTACCGAAAATAGTATAAATTGTGTATAATATACTACGATTTTTGACCGAAACTAGTATTTCAAAAAATTTCATAGCATCTAATTTTGAGATAATTCTTTGCTTGGACTTGCATCATAACCTTCCCTAGTACCATATAGAAAGGATCTGAAAAGTTTCGTAGCATTTAGTTCAATCCTCGATTTAATTTATTTTTTGACCGAAACTAGTATAAATTGTGTATAATATACTACGATTTTTAACAGAAACCAGTATTTCCAAACGTTTCATAGAATCTAATTTTGAGATAATTTTTTTCTTTGCCTTGCATCATAACCTTCCCTAGTACCATATAAAAAGGATATGACAAGTTTGGTAGCATTTAGAACGATCCTCGATTTAATTTAATTTTTGACCGAAACTAGTATAAATTATGTATAATATACTACGATTTTTGACCGAAACTAGTATTTCCAAGAGTTTCATAGAATCTAATTTTGAGATAATTTTTTGCTTGGACTTGCCTCATAACATTCCCTAGTACCATATAGAAAGGATCTGAAAAGTTTCGTAGCATTTCGAACAATCCTCAATTTAATTTGATTTTTTGACCGAAACTAGTATAAATTGTGTATAATATACAACGATTTTTGAACGAAACTAGTATTTCAAAAAGTTTCATAGAATCTAATTTTGAGATAATTTTTTTACAAGGACTTTCATCATAGCCTTCCCTAGTACCATATAGAAAGGATCTGAAACGTTTCGTAGCATTTCGAACAATCCTCGATTTAATTTGATTTTTTTAACGAAAATAGTATAAATTGTGTATAATATACTACGATTTTTGACCAAAACTAGTTTTTCAAAAAGTTTCATAGAATCTAATTTTGAGATAATGTTTTGCTTGGACTTACATTATAACCTTCCCTAGTACCATATAGAAAGGATCTGAAAAGTTTCATAGCATATAGAACAATCCCCGATTTAATTTATTTTTTGACCGAAACTAGTGTAAATTGTGTATAATATACTACGATTTTTGACCGAAACTAGTATTTCAAAAAGATTCATAGAATGTAATTTTGAGATAATTTTTTGCTTGGACATGCATCATAACATTCCCTAGTACCATATAGAAAGGATCTGAAAAGTTTCGTAGTATTTCAAACAATCCTCAATTTAATTTGATTTTTTGACCGAAACTATTATAAATTATGTATAATATACTACGATTTTTGACCGAAACTAGTATTTCAAAAAGTTTCATAGAATTTAATTTTGATATAATTTTTTGCTTGGACTTGCATCATAAACTTCCCTAGTACCATATAGAAAGGATCTGAAAAGTTTCGTAGCCTTTCGAACAATCCTCGAATTAATTTATTTTTTGACCGAAACTAGTATAAATTGTGTATAATATACTACTATTTTTGACCGAAACTAGTTTTTCAAAAAGTTTCATAGAATCTAATTTTGAGATAATTTTTTGTTTGGACTTGCATCATAACCTTCCCTAGTACCATATAGAAAGGATCTGAAACGTTTCGTAGCATTTCGAACAATCCTCGATTTAATTTATTTTTTGATCGAAACTAGTATAAATTGTGTATAATATATTACGATTTTTGACTGAAACTACTATTTCAAAAAGTTTCATAGAATCTAATTTTGAGATAATTTTTTGCTTGGACTTGCATCATAACCTTCCCAAGTACCATATAGAAAGGATCTGAAAAGTTTCGTAGCATTTCGAACAATCCTCGATTTAATTTATTTTTTGACCGAAACTAGTATAAATTGTGTATAATATACTAAGATTTTTGACCGAAACTAGTATTTCAAAAAGTTTAATAGAATCTAATTTTGAGATAATTTTTTGCTTGGACTTGCATCTTAACCTTCCCTAGTACCATATAGAAAGGATCTGAAAAGTTTTGTAGCTTTTCGAACAATCCTCGATTAAATTTGATTTTTTGACTGAAACTAGTATAAATTGTGTATAATATACTACGATTTTTGACCGAAATTAGTATTTTCAAAAAGTTTCATAGAATCTAATTTTGAGATAATTTTTTGATTAGACTTGCATCATAACATTCCCTAGTACCATATAGAAAGGATCTGAAAGGTTTCGTAGCATTTCAAACAATCCTCAATTTAATTTGATTTTTTGACCGAAACTAGTATAAATTATGTATAATATACTACGATTTTTGACCGAAACTAGTATTTCAAAAAGTTTCTTAGAATCTAATTTTGAGATAATTTTTTTATATGGACTTGCATCATAGCCTTCCCAAGTACCATGGATCTGAAAAGTTTCGTAGCATTTCGATCAATCCTCGATTTAATTTGATTTTTTGACCGAAAATAGTATAAATTGTGTATAATACTACGATTTTTGACCGAAACTACCATTTCAAAAAATTTCATAAAATATAATTTTGCGATAATTTTTTGCTTGGACCTGTATCATAACCTTCCCTTGTACCATATAGAAAGGATCTGAAAAGTTTCGTAGCATTTAGAATAATCCTCGATTTAATTTATTTTTTGACCGAAACTAGTATAAATTTTGTATATTATACTACGATTTTTTACCGAAACTTGTATTTCAAAAAGTTTCATAGAATCTAATTTTGCGATAATATTTTGTTTGGTCTTGCATCATAACCTTCCTTAGTACAATATAGAAAGAATCTGAAAAGTTTCGTAGCATTTCGAACAATCCTCGATTTAATTTGATTTTTTGACCGAAACTAGTATAAATTGTGTATAATATACTACGATTTTTGACCGAAGCTAGTATTTCAAAAAGTTTCATAGAATCTAATTTTGAGATAATTTTTTGCTTGTTCTTGCATCATAACCTTCCCTTGTACCATATAGAAAGGATCTGAAAGGTTTCGTAGCATTTCGAAAAATCCTCGATTTAATTTGATTTTTTTTACCGAAAATAGTATAAATTGTGTATAATATACTACGATTTTTGACCGAAACTAGTATTTCAAAAAATTTCATAGCATCTAATTTTGAGATAATTCTTTGCTTGGACTTGCATCATAACCTTCCCTAGTACCATATAGAAAGGATCTGAAAAGTTTCGTAGCATTTAGTTCAATCCTCGATTTAATTTATTTTTTGACCGAAACTAGTATAAATTGTGTATAATATACTACGATTTTTAACAGAAACCAGTATTTCCAAACGTTTCATAGAATCTAATTTTGAGATAATTTTTTTCTTTGCCTTGCATCATAACCTTCCCTAGTACCATATAAAAAGGATATGACAAGTTTGGTAGCATTTAGAACGATCCTCGATTTAATTTAATTTTTGACCGAAACTAGTATAAATTATGTATAATATACTACGATTTTTGACCGAAACTAGTATTTCCAAGAGTTTCATAGAATCTAATTTTGAGATAATTTTTTGCTTGGACTTGCCTCATAACATTCCCTAGTACCACATAGAAAGGATCTGAAAAGTTTCGTAGCATTTCGAACAATCCTCAATTTAATTTGATTTTTTGACCGAAACTAGTATAAATTGTGTATAATATACAACGATTTTTGAACGAAACTAGTATTTCAAAAAGTTTCATAGAATCTAATTTTGAGATAATTTTTTTACAAGGACTTTCATCATAGCCTTCCCTAGTACCATATAGAAAGGATCTGAAACGTTTCGTAGCATTTCGAACAATCCTCGATTTAATTTGATTTTTTTAACGAAAATAGTATAAATTGTGTATAATATACTACGATTTTTGACCAAAACTAGTTTTTCAAAAAGTTTCATAGAATCTAATTTTGAGATAATGTTTTGCTTGGACTTACATTATAACCTTCCCTAGTACCATATAGAAAGGATCTGAAAAGTTTCATAGCATTTAGAACAATCCCCGATTTAATTTATTTTTTGACCGAAACTAGTGTAAATTGTGTATAATATACTACGATTTTTGACCGAAACTAGTATTTCAAAAAGATTCATAGAATGTAATTTTGAGATAATTTTTTGCTTGGACATGCATCATAACATTCCCTAGTACCATATAGAAAGGATCTGAAAAGTTTCGTAGTATTTCAAACAATCCTCAATTTAATTTGATTTTTTGACCGAAACTATTATAAATTATGTATAATTTACTACGATTTTTGACCGAAACTAGTATTCCAAAAAGTTTCATAGAATTTAATTTTGATATAATTTTTTGCTTGGACTTGCATCATAAACTTCCCTAGTACCATATAGAAAGGATCTGAAAAGTTTCGTAGCATTTCGAACAATCCTCGAATTAATTTATTTTTTGACCGAAACTAGTATAAATTGTGTATAATATACTACTATTTTTGACCGAAACTAGTTTTTCAAAAAGTTTCATAGAATCTAATTTTGAGATAATTTTTTGTTTGGACTTGCATCATAACCTTCCCTAGTACCATATAGAAAGGATCTGAAACGTTTCGTAGCATTTCGAACAATCCTCGATTTAATTTATTTTTTGATCGAAACTAGTATAAATTGTGTATAATATATTACGATTTTTGACTGAAACTACTATTTCAAAAAGTTTCATAGAATCTAATTTTGAGATAATTTTTTGCTTGGACTTGCATCATAACCTTCCCAAGTACCATATAGAAAGGATCTGAAAAGTTTCGTAGCATTTCGAACAATCCTCGATTTAATTTATTTTTTGACCGAAACTAGTATACATTGTGTATAATATACTAAGATTTTTGACCGAAACTAGTATTTCAAAAAGTTTAATAGAATCTAATTTTGAGATAATTTTTTGCTTGGACTTGCATCTTAACCTTCCCTAGTACCATATAGAAAGGATCTGAAAAGTTTTGTAGCTTTTCGAACAATCCTCGATTAAATTTGATTTTTTGACTGAAACTAGTATAAATTGTGTATAATATACTACGATTTTTGACCGAAATTAGTATTTTCAAAAAGTTTCATAGAATCTAATTTTGAGATAATTTTTTGATTAGACTTGCATCATAACATTCCCTAGTACCATATAGAAAGGATCTGAAAGGTTTCGTAGCATTTCGAACAATCCTCAATTTAATTTGATTTTTTGACCGAAACTAGTATAAATTATGTATAATATACTACGATTTTTGACCGAAACTGGTATTTCAAAAAGTTTCTTAGAATCTAATTTTGAGATAATTTTTTTATATGGACTTGCATCATAGCCTTCCCAAGTACCATATAGAAAGGATCTGAAAAGTTTCGTAGCATTTCGATCAATCCTCGATTTAATTTGATTTTTTGACCGAAAATAGTATAAATTGTGTATAATACTACGATTTTTGACCGAAACTACTATTTCAAAAAATTTCATAAAATATAATTTTGCGATAATTTTTTGCTTGGACCTGTATCATAACCTTCCCTTGTACCATATAGAAAGGATCTGAAAAGTTTCGTAGCATTTAGAATAATCCTCGATTTAATTTATTTTTTGACCGAAACTAGTATAAATTTTGTATATTATACTACGATTTTTTACCGAAACTTGTATTTCAAAAAGTTTCATAGAATCTAATTTTGCGATAATATTTTGTTTGGTCTTGCATCATAACCTTCCTTAGTACAATATAGAAAGAATCTGAAAATTTTCGTAGCATTTCGAACAATCCTCGATTTAATTTGATTTTTTGACCGAAACTAGTATAAATTGTGTATAATATACTACGATTTTTGACCGAAGCTAGTATTTCAAAAAGTTTCATAGAATCTAATTTTGAGATAATTTTTTGCTTGTTCTTGCATCATAACCTTCCCTTGTACCATATAGAAAGGATCTGAAAGGTTTCGTAGCATTTCGAACAATCCTCGATTTAATTTGATTTTTTGACCGAAACTAGTATAAAGTATGTATAATATACTATGATTTTTGACCGAAACTAGTATTTCAAAAAGTTTCATAGAATCTAATTTTGAGATAATTTTTTTACATAGACTTGCATCGTAGCCTTCCCTAGTACCATATAGAAAGGATCTGAAAAGTTTCGTAGCATTTCGAACAATCCTCGATTTAATTTGATTTTGTAACCAAAAATAGTATAAATTGTGTATAATACTACAATTGTTGACCGAAACTAGTATTTCAAAAAGTATCAAAGAATCTAATTTTGCGATAATTTTTTGCTTGGACTTGCATCATAACCTTCCCTAGTACCATATAGAAAGGATTTGAAAAGTTTCTTAACATTTCGAACAATCCTCGATTTAATTTGATTTTTTGACCGAAACTAGTATAAATTGTGTATAATATACTACGATTTTTGACCGAAGCTAGTATTTCAAAAAGTTTTATAGAATCTAATTTTGAGATAATATTTTGCTTGTACTTGCATCATAACCTTCCCTTGTACCATATAGAAAAAATCTGAAAAGTTTCGTAGCATTTCGAACAATCCTCGATTTAATTTGATTTTTTGACCGAAACTAGTATAAATTAGGTATAATATACTACGATTTTTGACCAATACAAGTATTTCCAAAAGTTTCATAGAATCTAATTTTGAGATAAATTTTTGCTTGGACTTTCATCATAACATTCCCTAGTACCATATAGAAAGGATCTGTAAAGTTTCGTAGCATTTCGAACAATCCTCGATTTAATTTGATTTTTTTTACCGAAAATAGTATAAATTGTGTATAATATACTACGATTTTTGACCGAAACTAGTATTTCAAAATTTTTCATAGAATATAGTTTTGAGATAATATTTTGCTTGGACTTGCATCATAGCCTTCCCTAGTACCATATAGAAAGGATCTGAAAAGTTTCGTAGCATTTCGAACATTCCTCGATTTAATTTGATTTTTTGACCGAAAATAGTATAAATTGTGTATAATATACTACGATTTTTGACCGAAACTAGTATTTCAAAAAGTTTCATAGAATCTAATTTTGCGATAATTTTTTGCTTGGACTTGCATCATAACCTTCCCTAGTACCATATAGAAAGGATCTGAAACGTTTCGTAGTATTTAGAACAATCCTCGATTTAATTTATTTTTTGACCGAAACTAGTATAAATTGTGTTTAATATACTACGATTTTTGAACGAAGCTAGTATTTCAAAAAGTTTCATAGAATCTAATTTTGAGATAATGTTTTGCTTGTACTTGCATCATAACCTTCCCTTTTACCATATAGAAAGGATCTGAAAGGTTTCGTAGCATTTCGAACAATCCTCGATTTAATTTGATTTTTTGACCGAAACTAGTATAAATTATGTATAATATACTACGATTTTTGACGAAAACTTGTATTTCAAAAAGTTTCATAGAATCTAATTTTGAGATAATTTTTTTACATGGAGTTGCATCATAGCCTTCCCTAGTACCATATAGAATGGATCTGAAAAGTTTCGTAGCATTTCGAACAATCCTCGATTTAATTTGATTTTTTGATCGAAAATAGTATAAATTGTGTATAATATACTATGATTTTTGACCGAAACTAGTATTTCAAAAAGTTTCATAGAATCTAATTTTGCGATAAGGTTTTGCTTGGACTTGCATCATAACCTACCCTAGTACCATATAGAAAGAATCTGAAAAGTTTCGTAGCATTTCGAACTATCCTCGATTTAATTTATTTTTTGACCGAAACTAGTATAAATTGTGTATAATATACTACGATTTTTGACCGAAGCTAGTATTTCAAAAAGTTTCATAGAATCGAATTTTGAGATAATGTTTTGCTTGTACTTACATCATAACCTTCCCTTGTACCATATAGAAAGGATCTGAAAAGTTTCATAGCATTTCGAACAATCCTCGATTTAATTTGATTTTTTTGACCTAAACTAGTATAAATTGTGTATAATATACTACGATTTTTGACCAAAAAAAGTATTTCCAAAAGTTTCATAGAATTTAATTTTGACATAATTTTTTGCTTAGACTTGCATCATAACATTTCCTAGTACCATATAGAACGGATCTGAAAAGTTTCGTAGCATTTCGAACAATCCTATATTTAATTTGATTTTTTGACCGAAACTAGTATAAATTATGTATAATATACTACTATTTTTGACCGAAACTAGTATTTCAAAATGTTTCATAGAATCTAATTTTGAGATAATTTTTATACATGGACTTGCATCATAGCCTTCCCTAGTACCATATAGAAAGGATCTGAAAAGTTTCGTAGCATTTCGAACAATCCTCGATTTAGTTTGATTTTTTGACCGAAAATAGTATAAATTGTGTATAATATACTACGATTTTTATCCAAAACTAGTATTTCAAAAAGTTTCATAGAATCTATTTTTGCGATAATATTTTGCTTGGACATGCATCATAACCTTCCCTAGTACCATATAGAAAGGATCTGAAAAGTTTCGTAGCATTTCGAACAATCCTCGATTTAATTTATTTTTTGACTGAAACTATTATAAATTGTGTATAATATACTACGATTTTTGACCGAAGCTAGTATTTCAAAAAGTTTCATAGAATCTAATTTTGAGATAATTTTTTGCTTGGACTTGCATCATAACCTTCCCTTGTACCATATAGAAAGGATCTTAAACGTTTCGTAGCATTTCGAACAATCCTCGATTTAATTTGATTTTTTGACCGAAACTAGTATAAATTGTGTATAATAACTAAGATTTTTGACCAAAACAAGTATTTCCAAAAGTTTCATAGAATCTAATTTTGAGATAATTTTTTGCTTAGACTTGCATCATAACATTCCCTAGTACCATATAGAAAGGATCTTAAAAGTTTCGTAGCATTTAGAATAATCCTCGATTTAATTTGATATTTTTTTTACCGAAAATAGTATAAATTGTGTATACTACGATTTTTGACCGAAACTAGTATTTCAAAAAGTTTCATAGAATCTAATTTTGAGATAATTTTTTTTACACGTACTTGCATCATAGCCTTCCCTAGTACCATATAGAATGAATCTGAAAAGTTTTGTAGCATTTCGAACAATCCTCGATTTAATTTGATTTTTTGACCGAAAATAGTATAAATTGTGTATAATATACTATGATTTTTGACCGAAACTAGTATTTCAATAAGTTTCATAGAATCTAATTTTGGGATAAGGTTTTGCTTAGACTTGCATCATAACCTACCCTAGTACCATATATAAAGGATCTGAAAAGTTTCGTAGCATTTCGAACTATCCTCGATTTAATTTATTTTTTGACCGAAACTAATATAAATTGTGTATAATATACTATGATTTTTGACCGAAGCTAGTATTTCAAAAAGTTTCATAGAATCTAATTGTGAGATAATGTTTTGCTTGTACTTGCATCATAACCTTCCTTTGTACCATATAAAAAGGATCTGAAAAGTTTCGTAGCATTTCGAACAATCCTCGATTTAGTTTGATTTTTTGACCGAAAATAGTATAAATTGTGTATAATATACTACGATTTTTATCCAAAACTAGTATTTCAAAAAGTTTCATAGAATCTATTTTTGCGATAATATTTTGCTTGGACGTGCATCATAACCTTCCCTAGTACCATATAGAAAGGATCTGAAAAGTTTCGTAGCATTTCGAACAATCCTCGATTTAATTTATTTTTTGACTGAAACTATTATAAATTGTGTATAATATACTACGATTTTTGACCGAAGCTAGTATTTCAAAAAGTTTCATAGAATCTAATTTTGAGATAATTTTTTGCTTGGACTTGCATCATAACCTTCCCTTGTACCATATAGAAAGGATCTTAAACGTTTCGTAGCATTTCGAACAATCCTCGATTTAATTTGATTTTTTGACCGAAACTAGTATAAATTGTGTATAATAACTAAGATTTTTGACCAAAACAAGTATTTCCAAAAGTTTCATAGAATCTAATTTTGAGATAATTTTTTGCTTAGACTTGCATCATAACATTCCCTAGTACCATATAGAAAGGATCTTAAAAGTTTCGTAGCATTTAGAATAATCCTCGATTTAATTTGATATTTTTTTTACCGAAAATAGTATAAATTGTGTATACTACGATTTTTGACCGAAACTAGTATTTCAAAAAGTTTCATAGAATCTAATTTTGAGATAATTTTTTTTACACGTACTTGCATCATAGCCTTCCCTAGTACCATATAGAATGAATCTGAAAAGTTTTGTAGCATTTCGAACAATCCTCGATTTAATTTGATTTTTTGACCGAAAATAGTATAAATTGTGTATAATATACTATGATTTTTGACCGAAACTAGTATTTCAATAAGTTTCATAGAATCTAATTTTGGGATAAGGTTTTGCTTAGACTTGCATCATAACCTACCCTAGTACCATATATAAAGGATCTGAAAAGTTTCGTAGCATTTCGAACTATCCTCGATTTAATTTATTTTTTGACCGAAACTAATATAAATTGTGTATAATATACTATGATTTTTGACCGAAGCTAGTATTTCAAAAAGTTTCATAGAATCTAATTGTGAGATAATGTTTTGCTTGTACTTGCATCATAACCTTCCTTTGTACCATATAAAAAGGATCTGAAAAGTTTCGTAGCATTTCGAACAATCCTCGATTTAATTTGATTTTTTGACCGAAACTAGTATAAATTGTGTATAATATACTACGATTTTTGACCAAAAAAAGTATTTCCAAAAGTTTCATAGAATTTAATTTTGACATAATTTTTTGCTTAGACTTGCATCATAACATTTCCTAGTACCAATAAGAACGGATCTGAAAAGTTTCGTAGCATTTCGAACAATCCTATATTTAATTTGATTTTTTGACCGAAACTAGTATAAATTATGTATAATATACTACGATTTTTGACCGAAACTAGTATTTCAAAAAGTTTCATAGAATCTAATTTTGAGATAATTTTTTTACATGGACTTGCATCATAGCCTTCCCTAGTACCATATAGAAAGGATCTGAAACGTTTCGTAGCATTTCGAACAATCCTCGATTTAATTTGATTTTTTGACCGAAAATAGTATAAATTGTGTATAATATACTACGATTTTCGACCGAAACTAGTATTTCAAAAAGTTTCATAGAATCTATTTTTGCGATAATTTTTTGCTTGGACGTGCATCATAACCTTCCCTAGTACCATATAGAAAGGATCTGAAAAGTTTCGTAGCATTTCGAACAATCCTCGATTTAATTTATTTTTTGACTGAAACTAGTATAAATTGTGTATAATATACTAAGATTTTTGACCAAAGCTAGTATTTCAAAAAGTTTCATAGAATCTAATTTTGAGATAATTTTTTGCTTGGACTTGCATCATAACCTTCCCTTGTACCATATAGAAAGGATCTTAAACGTTTCGTATCATTTCGAACAATCCTCGATTTAATTTGATTTTTTGACTGAAACTAGTATTAATTGTGTATAATAACTAAGATTTTTGACCAAAACAAGTATTTCCAAAAGTTTCATAGAATCTAATTTTGAGATAATTTTTTGCTTAGACTTGCATCATAACATTCCATAGTATCATATAGAAAGGATCTGAATATTTTCGTAGCATTTTGAACAATCCTCGATTTAATTTGATATTTTTTTTACCGAAAATAGTATAAATTGTGTATACTACGATTTTTGACCGAAACTAGTAT
Source organism: Lathyrus aphaca (assembly GCA_963966055.1). NCBI lineage: Eukaryota > Viridiplantae > Streptophyta > Magnoliopsida > Fabales > Fabaceae > Lathyrus > Lathyrus aphaca. The sequence goes on from OZ014523.1 coordinate 35,968,240, forward strand.
TTCAAAAAGTTTCATAGAATCTAATTTTGAGATAATTTTTTTACATGGACTTGCATCATATCCTTCCCTAGTACCATATAGAATGGATCTGAAAAGTTTCGTAGCATTTCGAACAATCTTCGATTTAATTTGATTTTTTGACCGAAAATAGTATAAATTGTGTATAATATACTATGATTTTTGACCGAAACTAGTATTTCAAAAAGTTTCATAGAATCTAATTTTGAGATAAGGTTTTGCTTAGACTTGCATCATAACCTACCCTAGTACCATATAGAAAGGATCTGAAAAGTTTCGTAGCATTTCGAACTATCCTCGATTTAATTTATTTTTTGATCGAAACTAATATAAATTGTGTATAATATACTACGATTTTTGACCGAAGCTAGTATTTAAAAAAGTTTCATAGAATCTAATTTTGAGATAATGTTTTGCTTGTACTTGCATCATAACCTTCCCTTGTACCATATAGAAAGGATCTGGAAAGTTTCCTAGCATTTCGAACAATCCTCGATTTAATTTGATTTTTTGACCGAAACTAGTATAAATTGTGTATAATATACTACGATTTTTGACCAAAAAAAGTATTTCCAAAAGTTTCATAGAATCTAATTTTGAGATAATTATTTGCATAGACTTGCATCATAACATTTCCTAGTACCATATAGAACGGATCTGAAAAGTTTCGTAGCATTTCGAACAATCCTATATTTAATTTGATTTGTTGACCGAAACTAGTATAAATTATGTATAATATACTACGATTTTTGACCGAAACTAGTATTTCAAAAAGTTTCATAGAATCTAAATTTGAGATAATTTTTTTACATGGACTTGCATCATAGCCTTCCCTAGTACCATATAGAAAGGAACTGAAATGTTTCGTAGCATTTCGAACAATCCTCGATTTAATTTGATTTTTTGACCGAAAATAGTATAAATTGTGTATAATATACTACGATTTTTGACCGAAACTAGTATTTAAAAAAGTTTCATAGAATCTAATTTTGCGATAATTTTTTGCTTGGACTTACATCATAACCTTCCCTAGTACCATATAGAAAGAATCTGAAGAGTTTCGTAGCATTTTGAACAATCCTTGATTTAGTTTATTTTTTGACCGAAACTAGTATAAATTGTGTAGAATATACTACGATTTTTGACCGAAGCTAGTATTTCAAAACGTTTCATAGAATATAATTTTGAGATAATTTTTTGCTTGTACTTGCATCATAACCTTCCCTTGTACCATATAGAAAGGATCTGAAAAGTTTCGTAGTATTTCGAACAATCCTCGATTTAATTTGATTTTTTGACCGAAACTAGTATAAATTGTGTATAATAACTACGATTTTTGACCAAAACAAGTATTTCCAAAAGTTTCATAGAATCTAATTTTGAGATAATTTTTTGCTTGGACTTGCATCATAACATTCCCTAGTACCATTTAGAAAGGATCTGAAAAGTTTCGTAGCATTTCGAACAATCCTCGATTTAAAATGATATTTTTTTACCGAAAATAGTATAAATTATGTATACTACGATTTTTGACCGAAACTAGTATTTCAAAAAGTTTCATAGAATCTAATTTTGAGATAATTTTATTACATGGACTTGCATCATAGCCTACCCTAGTACCATATAGAAAGAATCTGAAATGTTTCGTAGCATTTCGAACTATCCTCGATTTAATTTATTTTTTGACCGAAACTAGTATAAATTGTGTATAATATACTACGATTTTTGACCGAAGCTAGTATTTCAAAAAGTTTCATAGAATCGAATTTTGAGATAATGTTTTGCTTGTACTTACATCATAACTTTCCCTTGTACCATATAGAAAGGATCTGAAAAGTTTCATAGCATTTCGAACAATCCTCGATTTAATTTGATTTTTTTGACCTAAACTATGATTTAATACGATTTTTTTGACCTATACTATGATTTAATACGATTTTTGACCAAAAAAAGTATTTCCAAAAGTTTCATAGAATTTAATTTTGACATAATTTTTTGCTTAGACTTGCATCATAACATTTCCTAGTACCATATAGAACGGATCTGAAAAGTTTCGTAGCATTTCGAACAATCCTATATTTAATTTGATTTTTTGACCGAAACTAGTATAAATTATGTATAATATACTACTATTTTTGACCGAAACTAGTATTTCAAAATGTTTCATAGAATCTAATTTTGAGATAATTTTTATACATGGACTTGTATCATAGCCTTCCCTAGTACCATATAGAAAGGATCTGAAAAGTTTCGTAGCATTTCGAACAATCCTCGATTTAATTTGATTTTTTGACCGAAAATAGTATAAATTGTGTATAATATACTACGATTTTTGACCAAAACTAGTATTTCAAAAAGTTTCATAGAATCTATTTTTGCGATAATATTTTGCTTGGACGTGCATCATAACCTTCCCTAGTACCATATAGAAAGGATCTGAAAAGTTTCGTAGCATTTCGAACAATCCACGATTTAATTTATTTTTTGACTGAAACTATTATAAATTGTGTATAATATACTACGATTTTTGACCGAAGCTAGTATTTCAAAAAGTTTCATAGAATCTAATTTTGAGATAATGTTTTGCTTGGACTTGCATCATAACCTTCCCTTGTACCATATAGAAAGGATCTTAAACGTTTCGTAGCATTTCGAACAATCCTCGATTTAATTTGATTTTTTGACCGAAACTAGTATAAATTGTGTATAATAACTAAGATTTTTGACCAAAACAAGTATTTCCAAAAGTTTCATAGAATCTAATTTTGAGATAATTTTTTGCTTAGACTTGCATCATAACATTCCCTAGTACCATATAGAAAGGATCTTAAAAGTTTCGTAGCATTTTGAATAATCCTCGATTTAATTTGATATTTTTTTTACCGAAAATAGTATAAATTGTGTATACTACGATTTTTGACCGAAACTAGTATTTCAAAAAGTTTCATAGAATCTAATTTTGAGATAATTTTTTTTACACGGACTTGCATCATAGCCTTCCCTAGTACCATATAGAATGAATCTGAAAAGTTTTGTAGCATTTCGAACAATCCTCGATTTAATTTGATTTTTTGACCGAAAATAGTATAAATTGTGTATAATATACTATGATTTTTGACCGAAACTAGTATTTCAATAAGTTTCATAGAATCTAATTTTGCGATAAGGTTTTGCTTAGACTTGCATCATAACCTACCCTAGTACCATATATAAAGGATCTGAAAAGTTTCGTAGCATTTCGAACTATCCTCGATTTAATTTATTTTTTGACCGAAACTAATATATATTGTGTATAATATACTATGATTTTTGACCGAAGCTAGTATTTCAAAAAGTTTCATAGAATCTAATTGTGAGATAATGTTTTGCTTGTACTTGCATCATAACCTTCCTTTGTACCATATAGAAAGGATCTGAAAAGTTTCGTAGCATTTCGAACAATCCTCGATTTAATTTGATTTTTTGACCGAAAATAGTATAAATTGTGTATAATATACTACGATTTTTGACCAAAACTAGTATTTCAAAAAGTTTCATAGAATCTATTTTTGCGATAATATTTTGCTTGGACGTGCATCATAACCTTCCCTAGTACCATATAGAAAGGATCTGAAAAGTTTCGTAGCATTTCGAACAATCCTCGATTTAATTTATTTTTTGACTGAAACTATTATAAATTGTGTATAATATACTACGATTTTTGACCGAAGCTAGTATTTCAAAAAGTTTCATAGAATCTAATTTTGAGATAATTTTTTGCTTGGACTTTCATCATAACCTTCCCTTGTACCATATAGAAAGGATCTTCAACGTTTCGTAGCATTTCGAACAATCCTCGATTTAATTTGATTTTTTGACCGAAACTAGTATAAATTGTGTATAATAACTAAGATTTTTGACCAAAACAAGTATTTCCAAAAGTTTCATAGAATCTAATTTTGAGATAATTTTTTGCTTAGACTTGCATCATAACATTCCCTAGTACCATATAGAAAGGATCTTAAAAGTTTCGTAGCATTTTGAATAATCCTCGATTTAATTTGATATTTTTTTTACCGAAAATAGTATAAATTGTGTATACTACGATTTTTGACCGAAACTAGTATTTCAAAAAGTTTCATAGAATCTAATTTTGAGATAATTTTTTTTACACGGACTTGCATCATAGCCTTCCCTAGTACCATATAGAATGAATCTGAAAAGTTTTGTAGCATTTCGAACAATCCTCGATTTAATTTGATTTTTTGACCGAAAATAGTATAAATTGTGTATAATATACTATGATTTTTGACCGAAACTAGTATTTCAATAAGTTTCATAGAATCTAATTTTGCGATAAGGTTTTGCTTAGACTTGCATCATAACCTACCCTAGTACCATATATAAAGGATCTGAAAAGTTTCGTAGCATTTCGAACTATCCTCGATTTAATTTATTTTTTGACCGAAACTAATATAAATTGTGTATAATATACTATGATTTTTGACCGAAGCTAGTATTTCAAAAAGTTTCATAGAATCTAATTGTGAGATAATGTTTTGCTTGTACTTGCATCATAACCTTCCTTTGTACCATATAGAAAGGATCTGAAAAGTTTTGTAGCATTTCGAACAATCCTCGATTTAATTTGATTTTTTGACCGAAAATAGTATAAATTGTGTATAATATACTACGATTTTTGACCAAAACTAGTATTTCAAAAAGTTTCATAGAATCTATTTTTGCGATAATATTTTGCTTGGACGTGCATCATAACCTTCCCTAGTACCATATAGAAAGGATCTGAAAAGTTTCGTAGCATTTCGAACAATCCTCGATTTAATTTATTTTTTGACTGAAACTATTATAAATTGTGTATAATATACTACGATTTTTGACCGAAGCTAGTATTTCAAAAAGTTTCATAGAATCTAATTTTGAGATAATTTTTTGCTTGGACTTGCATCATAACCTTCCCTTGTACCATATAGAAAGGATCTTCAACGTTTCGTAGCATTTCGAACAATCCTCGATTTAATTTGATTTTTTGACCGAAACTAGTATAAATTGTGTATAATAACTAAGATTTTTGACCAAAACAAGTATTTCCAAAAGTTTCATAGAATCTAATTTTGAGATAATTTTTTGCTTAGACTTGCATCATAACATTCCCTAGTACCATATAGAAAGGATCTTAAAAGTTTCGTAGCATTTTGAATAATCCTCGATTTAATTTGATATTTTTTTTACCGAAAATAGTATAAATTGTGTATACTACGATTTTTGACCGAAACTAGTATTTCAAAAAGTTTCATAGAATCTAATTTTGAGATAATTTTTTTTACACGGACTTGCATCATAGCCTTCCCTAGTACCATATAGAATGAATCTGAAAAGTTTTGTAGCATTTCGAACAATCCTCGATTTAATTTGATTTTTTGACCGAAAATAGTATAAATTGTGTATAATATACTATGATTTTTGACCGAAACTAGTATTTCAATAAGTTTCATAGAATCTAATTTTGCGATAAGGTTTTGCTTAGACTTGCATCATAACCTACCCTAGTACCATATATAAAGGATCTGAAAAGTTTCGTAGCATTTCGAACTATCCTCGATTTAATTTATTTTTTGACCGAAACTAATATAAATTGTGTATAATATACTATGATTTTTGACCGAAGCTAGTATTTCAAAAAGTTTCATAGAATCTAATTGTGAGATAATGTTTTGCTTGTACTTGCATCATAACCTTCCTTTGTACCATATAGAAAGGATCTGAAAAGTTTCGTAGCATTTCGAACAATCCTCGATTTAATTTGATTTTTTGACCGAAAATAGTATAAATTGTGTATAATATACTACGATTTTTGACCAAAACTAGTATTTCAAAAAGTTTCATAGAATCTATTTTTGCGATAATATTTTGCTTGGACGTGCATCATAACCTTCCCTAGTACCATATAGAAAGGATCTGAAAAGTTTCGTAGCATTTCGAACAATCCTCGATTTAATTTATTTTTTGACTGAAACTATTATAAATTGTGTATAATATACTACGATTTTTGACCGAAGCTAGTATTTCAAAAAGTTTCATAGAATCTAATTTTGAGATAATTTTTTGCTTGGACTTGCATCATAACCTTCCCTTGTACCATATAGAAAGGATCTTCAACGTTTCGTAGCATTTCGAACAATCCTCGATTTAATTTGATTTTTTGACCGAAACTAGTATAAATTGTGTATAATAACTAAGATTTTTGACCAAAACAAGTATTTCCAAAAGTTTCATAGAATCTAATTTTGAGATAATTTTTTGCTTAGACTTGCATCATAACATTCCCTAGTACCATATAGAAAGGATCTTAAAAGTTTCGTAGCATTTTAAATAATCCTCGATTTAATTTGATATTTTTTTTACCGAAAATAGTATAAATTGTGTATACTACGATTTTTGACCGAAACTAGTATTTCAAAAAGTTTCATAGAATCTAATTTTGAGATAATTTTTTTTACACGGACTTGCATCATAGCCTTCCCTAGTACCATATAGAATGAATCTGAAAAGTTTTGTAGCATTTCGAACAATCCTCGATTTAATTTGATTTTTTGACCGAAAATAGTATAAATTGTGTATAATATACTATGATTTTTGACCGAAACTAGTATTTCAATAAGTTTCATAGAATCTAATTTTGCGATAAGGTTTTGCTTAGACTTGCATCATAACCTACCCTAGTACCATATATAAAGGATCTGAAAAGTTTCGTAGCATTTCGAACTATCCTCGATTTAATTTATTTTTTGACCGAAACTAATATAAATTGTGTATAATATACTATGATTTTTGACCGAAGCTAGTATTTCAAAAAGATTCATAGAATCTAATTGTGAGATAATGTTTTGCTTGTACTTGCATCATAACCTTCCTTTGTACCATATAGAAAGGATCTGAAAAGTTTCGTAGCATTTCGAACAATCCTCGATTTAATTTGATTTTTTGACCGAAACTAGTATAAATTGTGTATAATATACTACGATTTTTGACCAAAAAAAGTATTTCCAAAAGTTTCATAGAATTTAATTTTGACATAATTTTTTGCTTAGACTTGCATCATAACATTTCCTAGTACCAATAAGAACGGATCTGAAAAGTTTCGTAGCATTTCGAACAATCCTATATTTAATTTGATTTTTTGACCGAAACTAGTATAAATTATGTATAATATACTACGATTTTTGACCGAAACTAGTATTTCATAAAGTTTCATAGAATCTAATTTTGAGATAATTTTTTTACATGGACTTGCATCATAGCCTTCCCTAGTACCATATAGAAAGGATCTGAAACGTTTCGTAGCATTTCGAACAATCCTCGATTTAATTTGATTTTTTTGACCGAAAATAGTATAAATTGTGTATAATATACTACGATTTTCGACCGAAACTAGTATTTCAAAAAGTTTCATAGAATCTATTTTTGCGATAATTTTTTGCTTGGACGTGCATCATAACCTTCCCTAGTACCATATAGAAAGGATCTGAAAAGTTTCGTAGCATTTCGAACAATCCTCGATTTAATTTATTTTTTGACTGAAACTAGTATAAATTGTGTATAATATACCAAGATTTTTGACCAAAGCTAGTATTTCAAAAAGTTTCATAGAATCTAATTTTGAGATAATTTTTTGCTTGGACTTGCATCATAACCTTCCCTTGTACCATATAGAAAGGATCTTAAACGTTTCGTATCATTTCGAACAATCCTCGATTTAATTTGATTTTTTGACTAAAACTAGTATTAATTGTGTATAATAACTATGATTTTTGACCAAAACAAGTATTTCCAAAAGTTTCATAGAATCTAATTTTGAGATAATTTTTTGCTTAGACTTGCATCATAACATTCCATAGTATCATATAGAAAGGATCTGAATAGTTTCGTAGCATTTTGAACAATCCTTGATTTAATTTGATATTTTTTTTACCGAAAATAGTATAAATTGTATATACTACGATTTTTGACCGAAACTAGTATTTCAAAAAGTTTCATAGAATCTAATTTTGAGATAATTTTTTTACACGGACTTGCATCATAGCCTTCCCTAGTACCATATAGAATGGATCTGAAAAGTTTCGTAGCATTTCGAACAATCCTCGATTTAATTTGATTTTTTGACCGAAAATAGTATAAATTGTGTATAATATACTATGATTTTTGACCGAAACTAGTATTTCAATAAGTTTCATAGAATCTAATTTTGCGATAAGGTTTTGCTTAGACTTGCATCATAACCTACCCTAGTACCATATAGAAAGGATCTAAAAAGGTTCGTAGCATTTCGAACTATCCTCGATTTAATTTATTTTTTGACCGAAACTAATATAAATTGTGTATAATATACTACGATTCTTGACCGAAGCTAGTATTTCAAAAAGTTTCATAGAATCTAATTTTGAGATAATGTTTTGCTTGTACTTGCATCATAACCTTCCTTTGTACCATATAGAAAGGATCTGAAAAGTTACGTAGCATTTCGAACAATCCTCGATTTAATTTGATTTTTTGACCGAAAATAGTATAAATTGTGTATAATATACTACGATTTTTGACCAAAACTAGTATTTCAAAAAGTTTCATAGAATCTATTTTTGCGATAATATTTTGCTTGGACGTGCATCATAACCTTCCCTAGTACCATATAGAAAGGATTAGAAAAGTTTCGTAGCATTTCGAACAATCCTCGATTTAATTTATTTTTTGACTGAAACTATTATAAATTGTGTATAATATACTACGATTTTTGACCGAAGCTAGTATTTCAAAAAGTTTCATAGCATCTAATTTTGAGATAATTTTTTGCTTGGACTTGCATCATAACCTTCCCTTGTACCATATAGAAAGGATCTTCAACGTTTCGTAGCATTTCGAACAATCCTCGATTTAATTTGATTTTTTGACCGAAACTAGTATAAATTGTGTATAATAACTAAGATTTTTGACCAAAACAAGTATTTCCAAAAGTTTCATAGAATCTAATTTTGAGATAATTTTTTGCTTAGACTTGCATCATAACATTCCCTAGTACTATATAGAAAGGATCTTAAAAGTTTCGTAGCATTTTGAATAATCCTCGATTTAATTTGATATTTTTTTTACCGAAAATAGTATAAATTGTGTATACTACGATTTTTGACCGAAACTAGTATTTCAAAAAGTTTCATAGAATCTAATTTTGAGATAATTTTTTTTACACGGACTTGCATCATAGCCTTCCCTAGTACCATATAGAATGAATCTGAAAAGTTTTGTAGCATTTCGAACAATCCTCGATTTAATTTGATTTTTTGACCGAAAATAGTATAAATTGTGTAGAATATACTATGATTTTTGACCGAAACTAGTATTTCAATAAGTTTCATAGAATCTAATTTTGCGATAAGGTTTTGCTTAGACTTGCATCATAACCTACCCTAGTACCATATATAAAGGATCTGAAAAGTTTCGTAGCATTTCGAACTATCCTCGATTTAATTTATTTTTTGACCGAAACTAATATAAATTGTGTATAATATACTATGATTTTTGACCGAAGCTAGTATTTCAAAAAGTTTCATAGAATCTAATTGTGAGATAATGTTTTGCTTGTACTTGCATCATAACCTTCCTTTGTACCATATAGAAAGGATCTGAAAAGTTTTGTAGCATTTCGAACAATCCTCGATTTAATTTGATTTTTTGACCGAAAATAGTATAAATTGTGTATAATATACTACGATTTTTGACCAAAACTAGTATTTCAAAAAGTTTCATAGAATCTATTTTTGCGTTAATATTTTGCTTGGATGTGCATCATAACCTTCCCTAGTACCATATAGAAAGGATCTGAAAAGTTTCGTAGCATTTCGAACAATCCTCGATTTAATTTATTTTTTGACTGAAACTATTATAAATTGTGTATAATATACTACGATTTTTGACCGAAGCTAGTATTTCAAAAAGTTTCATAGAATCTAATTTTGAGATAATTTTTTGCTTGGACTTGCATCATAACCTTCCCTTGTACCATATAGAAAGGATCTTCAACGTTTCGTAGCATTTCGAACAATCCTCGATTTAATTTGATTTTTTGACCGAAACTAGTATAAATTGTGTATAATAACTAAGATTTTTGACCAAAACAAGTATTTCCAAAAGTTTCATAGAATCTAATTTTGAGATAATTTTTTGCTTAGACTTGCATCATAACATTCCCTAGTACCATATAGAAAGGATCTTAAAAGTTTCGTAGCATTTTGAATAATCCTCGATTTAATTTGATATTTTTTTTACCGAAAATAGTATAAATTGTGTATACTACGATTTTTGACCGAAACTAGTATTTCAAAAAGTTTCATAGAATCTAATTTTGAGATAATTTTTTTTACACGGACTTGCATCATAGCCTTCCCTAGTACCATATAGAATGAATCTGAAAAGTTTTGTAGCATTTCGAACAATCCTCGATTTAATTTGATTTTTTGACCGAAAATAGTATAAATTGTGTATAATATACTATGATTTTTGACCGAAACTAGTATTTCAATAAGTTTCATAGAATCTAATTTTGCGATAAGGTTTTGCTTAGACTTGCATCATAACCTACCCTAGTACCATATATAAAGGATCTGAAAAGTTTCGTAGCATTTCGAACTATCCTCGATTTAATTTATTTTTTGACCGAAACTAATATAAATTGTGTATAATATACTATGATTTTTGACCGAAGCTAGTATTTCAAAAAGTTTCATAGAATCTAATTGTGAGATAATGTTTTGCTTGTACTTGCATCGTAACCTTCCTTTGTACCATATAGAAAGGATCTGAAAAGTTTTGTAGCATTTCGAACAATCCTCGATTTAATTTGATTTTTTGACCGAAAATAGTATAAATTGTGTATAATATACTACGATTTTTGACCAAAACTAGTATTTCAAAAAGTTTCATAGAATCTATTTTTGCGAAAATATTTTGCTTGGACGTGCATCATAACCTTCCCTAGTACCATATAGAAAGGATCTGAAAAGTTTCGTAGCATTTCGAACAATCCTCGATTTAATTTATTTTTTGACTGAAACTATTATAAATTGTGTATAATATACTACGATTTTTGACCGAAGCTAGTATTTCAAAAAGTTTCATAGAATCTAATTTTGAGATAATTTTTTGCTTGGACTTGCATCATAACCTTCCCTTGTACCATATAGAAAGGATCTTCAACGTTTCGTAGCATTTCGAACAATCCTCGATTTAATTTGATTTTTTGACCGAAACTAGTATAAATTGTGTATAATAACTAAGATTTTTGACCAAAACAAGTATTTCCAAAAGTTTCATAGAATCTAATTTTGAGATAATTTTTTGCTTAGACTTGCATCATAACATTCCCTAGTACCATATAGAAAGGATCTTAAAAGTTTCGTAGCATTTTGAATAATCCTCGATTTAATTTGATATTTTTTTTACCGAAAATAGTATAAATTGTGTATACTACGATTTTTGACCGAAACTAGTATTTCAAAAAGTTTCATAGAATCTAATTTTGAGATAATTTTTTTTACACGGACTTGCATCATAGCCTTCCCTAGTACCATATAGAATGAATCTGAAAAGTTTTGTAGCATTTCGAACAATCCTCGATTTAATTTGATTTTTTGACCGAAAATAGTATAAATTGTGTATAATATACTATGATTTTTGACCGAAACTAGTATTTCAATAAGTTTCATAGAATCTGATTTTGCGATAAGGTTTTGCTTAGACTTGCATCATAACCTACCCTAGTACCATATATAAAGGATCTGAAAAGTTTCGTAGCATTTCGAACTATCCTCGATTTAATTTATTTTTTGACCGAAACTAATGTAAATTGTGTATAATATACTATGATTTTTGACCGAAGCTAGTATTTCAAAAAGTTTCATAGAATCTAATTGTGAGATAATGTTTTGCTTGTACTTGCATCATAACCTTCCTTTGTACCATATAGAAAGGATCTGAAAAGTTTCGTAGCATTTCGAACAATCCTCGATTTAATTTGATTTTTTGACCGAAACTAGTATAAATTGTGTATAATATACTACGATTTTTGACCAAAAAAAGTATTTCCAAAAGTTTCATAGAATTTAATTTTGACATAATTTTTTGCTTAGACTTGCATCATAACATTTCCTAGTACCAATAAGAACGGATCTGAAAAGTTTCGTAGCATTTCGAACAATCCTATATTTAATTTGATTTTTTGACCGAAACTAGTATAAATTATGTATAATATACTACGATTTTTGACCGAAACTAGTATTTCATAAAGTTTCATAGAATCTATTTTTGCGATAATTTTTTGCTTGGACGTGCATCATAACCTTCCCTAGTACCATATAGAAAGGATCTGAAAAGTTTCGTAGCATTTCGAACAATCGTCGATTTAATTTATTTTTTGACTGAAACTAGTATAAATTGTGTATAATATACCAAGATTTTTGACCAAAGCTAGTATTTCAAAAAGTTTCATAGAATCTAATTTTGAGATAATTTTTTGCTTGGACTTGCATCATAACCTTCCCTTGTACCATATAGAAAGGATCTTAAACGTTTCGTATCATTTCGAACAATCCTCGATTTAATTTGATTTTTTGACTAAAACTAGTATTAATTGTGTATAATAACTATGATTTTTGACCAAAAAAAGTATTTCCAAAAGTTTCATAGAATCTAATTTTGAGATAATTTTTTGCTTAGACTTGCATCATAACATTCCATAGTATCATATAGAAAGGATCTGAATAGTTTCGTAGCATTTTGAACAATCCTTGATTTAATTTGATATTTTTTTTTACCGAAAATAGTATAAATTGTATATACTACGATTTTTGACCGAAACTAGTATTTCAAAAAGTTTCATAGAATCTAATTTTGAGATAATTTTTTTACACGGACTTGCATCATAGCCTTCCCTAGTACCATATAGAATGGATCTGAAAAGTTTCGTAGCATTTCGAACAATCCTCGATTTAATTTGATTTTTTGACCGAAAATAGTATAAATTGTGTATAATATACTATGATTTTTGACCGAAACTAGTATTTCAATAAGTTTCATAGAATCTAATTTTGCGATAAGGTTTTGCTTAGACTTGCATCATAACCTACCCTAGTACCATATATAAAGGATCTGAAAAGTTTCGTAGCATTTCGAACTATCCTCGATTTAATTTATTTTTTGACCGAAACTAATATAAATTGTGTATAATATACTATGATTTTTGACCGAAGCTAGTATTTCAAAAAGTTTCATAGAATCTAATTGTGAGATAATGTTTTGCTTGTACTTGCATCGTAACCTTCCTTTGTACCATATAGAAAGGATCTGAAAAGTTTTGTAGCATTTCGAACAATCCTCGATTTAATTTGATTTTTTGACCGAAAATAGTATAAATTGTGTATAATATACTACGATTTTTGACCAAAACTAGTATTTCAAAAAGTTTCATAGAATCTATTTTTGCGAAAATATTTTGCTTGGACGTGCATCATAACCTTCCCTAGTACCATATAGAAAGGATCTGAAAAGTTTCGTAGCATTTCGAACAATCCTCGATTTAATTTATTTTTTGACTGAAACTATTATAAATTGTGTATAATATACTACGATTTTTGACCGAAGCTAGTATTTCAAAAAGTTTCATAGAATCTAATTTTGAGATAATTTTTTGCTTGGACTTGCATCATAACCTTCCCTTGTACCATATAGAAAGGATCTTCAACGTTTCGTAGCATTTCGAACAATCCTCGATTTAATTTGATTTTTTGACCGAAACTAGTATAAATTGTGTATAATAACTAAGATTTTTGACCAAAACAAGTATTTCCAAAAGTTTCATAGAATCTAATTTTGAGATAATTTTTTGCTTAGACTTGCATCATAACATTCCCTAGTACCATATAGAAAGGATCTTAAAAGTTTCGTAGCATTTTGAATAATCCTCGATTTAATTTGATATTTTTTTTACCGAAAATAGTATAAATTGTGTATACTACGATTTTTGACCGAAACTAGTATTTCAAAAAGTTTCATAGAATCTAATTTTGAGATAATTTTTTTTACACGGACTTGCATCATAGCCTTCCCTAGTACCATATAGAATGAATCTGAAAAGTTTTGTAGCATTTCGAACAATCCTCGATTTAATTTGATTTTTTGACCGAAAATAGTATAAATTGTGTATAATATACTATGATTTTTGACCGAAACTAGTATTTCAATAAGTTTCATAGAATCTGATTTTGCGATAAGGTTTTGCTTAGACTTGCATCATAACCTACCCTAGTACCATATATAAAGGATCTGAAAAGTTTCGTAGCATTTCGAACTATCCTCGATTTAATTTATTTTTTGACCGAAACTAATGTAAATTGTGTATAATATACTATGATTTTTGACCGAAGCTAGTATTTCAAAAAGTTTCATAGAATCTAATTGTGAGATAATGTTTTGCTTGTACTTGCATCATAACCTTCCTTTGTACCATATAGAAAGGATCTGAAAAGTTTCGTAGCATTTCGAACAATCCTCGATTTAATTTGATTTTTTGACCGAAACTAGTATAAATTGTGTATAATATACTACGATTTTTGACCAAAAAAAGTATTTCCAAAAGTTTCATAGAATTTAATTTTGACATAATTTTTTGCTTAGACTTGCATCATAACATTTCCTAGTACCAATAAGAACGGATCTGAAAAGTTTCGTAGCATTTCGAACAATCCTATATTTAATTTGATTTTTTGACCGAAACTAGTATAAATTATGTATAATATACTACGATTTTTGACCGAAACTAGTATTTCATAAAGTTTCATAGAATCTAATTTTGAGATAATTTTTTTACATGGACTTGCATCATAGCCTTCCCTAGTACCATATAGAAAGGATCTGAAACGTTTCGTAGCATTTCGAACAATCCTCGATTTAATTTGATTTTTTTGACCGAAAATAGTATAAATTGTGTATAATATACTACGATTTTCGACCGAAACTAGTATTTCAAAAAGTTTCATAGAATCTATTTTTGCGATAATTTTTTGCTTGGACGTGCATCATAACCTTCCCTAGTACCATATAGAAAGGATCTGAAAAGTTTCGTAGCATTTCGAACAATCGTCGATTTAATTTATTTTTTGACTGAAACTAGTATAAATTGTGTATAATATACCAAGATTTTTGACCAAAGCTAGTATTTCAAAAAGTTTCATAGAATCTAATTTTGAGATAATTTTTTGCTTGGACTTGCATCATAACCTTCCCTTGTACCATATAGAAAGGATCTTAAACGTTTCGTATCATTTCGAACAATCCTCGATTTAATTTGATTTTTTGACTAAAACTAGTATTAATTGTGTATAATAACTATGATTTTTGACCAAAAAAAGTATTTCCAAAAGTTTCATAGAATCTAATTTTGAGATAATTTTTTGCTTAGACTTGCATCATAACATTCCATAGTATCATATAGAAAGGATCTGAATAGTTTCGTAGCATTTTGAACAATCCTTGATTTAATTTGATATTTTTTTTTACCGAAAATAGTATAAATTGTATATACTACGATTTTTGACCGAAACTAGTATTTCAAAAAGTTTCATAGAATCTAATTTTGAGATAATTTTTTTACACGGACTTGCATCATAGCCTTCCCTAGTACCATATAGAATGGATCTGAAAAGTTTCGTAGCATTTCGAACAATCCTCGATTTAATTTGATTTTTTGACCGAAAATAGTATAAATTGTGTATAATATACTATGATTTTTGACCGAAACTAGTATTTCAATAAGTTTCATAGAATCTAATTTTGCGATAAGGTTTTGCTTAGACTTGCATCATAACCTACCCTAGTACCATATAGAAAGGATCTGAAAAGGTTCGTAGCATTTCGAACTATCCTCGATTTAATTTATTTTTTGACCGAAACTAATATAAATTGTGTATAATATACTACGATTCTTGACCGAAGCTAGTATTTCAAAAAGTTTCATAGAATCTAATTTTGAGATAATGTTTTGCTTGTACTTGCATCATAACCTTCCTTTGTACCATATAGAAAGGATCTGAAAAGTTTCGTAGCATTTCGAACAATCCTCGATTTAATTTGATTTTTTGACCGAAAATAGTATAAATTGTGTATAATATACTACGATTTTTGACCAAAACTAGTATTTCAAAAAGTTTCATAGAATCTATTTTTGCGATAATATTTTGCTTGGACGTGCATCATAACCTTCCCTAGTACCATATAGAAAGGATCAGAAAAGTTTCGTAGCATTTCGAACAATCCTCGATTTAATTTATTTTTTGACTGAAACTATTATAAATTGTGTATAATATACTACGATTTTTGACCGAAGCTAGTATTTCAAAAAGTTTCATAGCATCTAATTTTGAGATAATTTTTTGCTTGGACTTGCATCATAACCTTCCCTTGTACCATATAGAAAGGATCTTCAACGTTTCGTAGCATTTCGAACAATCCTCGATTTAATTTGATTTTTTGACCGAAACTAGTATAAATTGTGTATAATAACTAAGATTTTTGACCAAAACAAGTATTTCCAAAAGTTTCATAGAATCTAATTTTGAGATAATTTTTTGCTTAGACTTGCATCATAACATTCCCTAGTACTATATAGAAAGGATCTTAAAAGTTTCGTAGCATTTTGAATAATCCTCGATTTAATTTGATATTTTTTTTACCGAAAATAGTATAAATTGTGTATACTACGATTTTTGACCGAAACTAGTATTTCAAAAAGTTTCATAGAATCTAATTTTGAGATAATTTTTTTTACACGGACTTGCATCATAGCCTTCCCTAGTACCATATAGAATGAATCTGAAAAGTTTTGTAGCATTTCGAACAATCCTCGATTTAATTTGATTTTTTGACCGAAAATAGTATAAATTGTGTATAATATACTATGATTTTTGACCGAAACTAGTATTTCAATAAGTTTCATAGAATCTAATTTTGCGATAAGGTTTTGCTTAGACTTGCATCATAACCTACCCTAGTACCATATATAAAGGATCTGAAAAGTTTCGTAGCATTTCGAACTATCCTCGATTTAATTTATTTTTTGACCGAAACTAATATAAATTGTGTATAATATACTATGATTTTTGACCGAAGCTAGTATTTCAAAAAGTTTCATAGAATCTAATTGTGAGATAATGTTTTGCTTGTACTTGCATCATAACCTTCCTTTGTACCATATAGAAAGGATCTGAAAAGTTTTGTAGCATTTCGAACAATCCTCGATTTAATTTGATTTTTTGACCGAAAATAGTATAAATTGTGTATAATATACTACGATTTTTGACCAAAACTAGTATTTCAAAAAGTTTCATAGAATCTATTTTTGCGAAAATATTTTGCTTGGACGTGCATCATAACCTTCCCTAGTACCATATAGAAAGGATCTGAAAAGTTTCGTAGCATTTCGAACAATCCTCGATTTAATTTATTTTTTGACTGAAACTATTATAAATTGTGTATAATATACTACGATTTTTGACCGAAGCTAGTATTTCAAAAAGTTTCATAGAATCTAATTTTGAGATAATTTTTTGCTTGGACTTGCATCATAACCTTCCCTTGTACCATATAGAAAGGATCTTCAACGTTTCGTAGCATTTCGAACAATCCTCGATTTAATTTGATTTTTTGACCGAAACTAGTATAAATTGTGTATAATAACTAAGATTTTTGACCAAAACAAGTATTTCCAAAAGTTTCATAGAATCTAATTTTGAGATAATTTTTTGCTTAGACTTGCATCATAACATTCCCTAGTACCATATAGAAAGGATCTTAAAAGTTTCGTAGCATTTTGAATAATCCTCGATTTAATTTGATATTTTTTTTACCGAAAATAGTATAAATTGTGTATACTACGATTTTTGACCGAAACTAGTATTTCAAAAAGTTTCATAGAATCTAATTTTGAGATAATTTTTTTTACACGGACTTGCATCATAGCCTTCCCTAGTACCATATAGAATGAATCTGAAATGTTTTGTAGCATTTCGAACAATCCTCGATTTAATTTGATTTTTTGACCGAAAATAGTATAAATTGTGTATAATATACTATGATTTTTGACCGAAACTAGTATTTCAATAAGTTTCATAGAATCTAATTTTGCGATAAGGTTTTGCTTAGACTTGCATCATAACCTACCCTAGTACCATATATAAAGGATCTGAAAAGTTTCGTAGCATTTCGAACTATCCTCGATTTAATTTATTTTTTGACCGAAACTAATATAAATTGTGTATAATATACTATGATTTTTGACCGAAGCTAGTATTTCAAAAAGTTTCATAGAATCTAATTGTGAGATAATGTTTTGCTTGTACTTGCATCATAACCTTCCTTTGTACCATATAGAAAGGATCTGAAAAGTTTCGTAGCATTTCGAACAATCCTCGATTTAATTTGATTTTTTGACCGAAAATAGTATAAATTGTGTATAATATACTACGATTTTTGACCAAAACTAGTATTTCAAAAAGTTTCATAGAATCTATTTTTGCGATAATATTTTGCTTGGACGTGCATCATAACCTTCCCTAGTACCATATAGAAAGGATCTGAAAAGTTTCGTAGCATTTCGAACAATCCTCGATTTAATTTATTTTTTGACTGAAACTATTATAAATTGTGTATAATATACTACGATTTTTGACCGAAGCTAGTATTTCAAAAAGTTTCATAGAATCTAATTTTGAGATAATTTTTTGCTTGGACTTGCATCATAACCTTCCCTTGTACCATATAGAAAGGATCTTCAACGTTTCGTAGCATTTCGAACAATCCTCGATTTAATTTGATTTTTTGACCGAAACTAGTATAAATTGTGTATAATAACTAAGATTTTTGACCAAAACAAGTATTTCCAAAAGTTTCATAGAATCTAATTTTGAGATAATTTTTTGCTTAGACTTGCATCATAACATTCCCTAGTACCATATAGAAAGGATCTTAAAAGTTTCGTAGCATTTTGAATAATCCTCGATTTAATTTGATATTTTTTTTACCGAAAATAGTATAAATTGTGTATACTACGATTTTTGACCGAAACTAGTATTTCAAAAAGTTTCATAGAATCTAATTTTGAGATAATTTTTTTTACACGGACTTGCATCATAGCCTTCCCTAGTACCATATAGAATGAATCTGAAAAGTTTTGTAGCATTTCGAACAATCCTCGATTTAATTTGATTTTTTGACCGAAAATAGTATAAATTGTGTATAATATACTATGATTTTTGACCGAAACTAGTATTTCAATAAGTTTCATAGAATCTAATTTTGCGATAAGGTTTTGCTTAGACTTGCATCATAACCTACCCTAGTACCATATATAAAGGATCTGAAAAGTTTCGTAGCATTTCGAACTATCCTCGATTTAATTTATTTTTTGACCGAAACTAATGTAAATTGTGTATAATATACTATGATTTTTGACCGAAGCTAGTATTTCAAAAAGTTTCATAGAATCTAATTGTGAGATAATGTTTTGCTTGTACTTGCATCATAACCTTCCTTTGTACCATATAGAAAGGATCTGAAAAGTTTCGTAGCATTTCGAACAATCCTCGATTTAATTTGATTTTTTGACCGAAACTAGTATAAATTGTGTATAATATACTACGATTTTTGACCAAAAAAAGTATTTCCAAAAGTTTCATAGAATTTAATTTTGACATAATTTTTTGCTTAGACTTGCATCATAACATTTCCTAGTACCAATAAGAACGGATCTGAAAAGTTTCGTAGCATTTCGAACAATCCTATATTTAATTTGATTTTTTGACCGAAACTAGTATAAATTATGTATAATATACTACGATTTTTGACCGAAACTAGTATTTCATAAAGTTTCATAGAATCTAATTTTGAGATAATTTTTTTACATGGACTTGCATCATAGCCTTCCCTAGTACCATATAGAAAGGATCTGAAACGTTTCGTAGCATTTCGAACAATCCTCGATTTAATTTGATTTTTTTGACCGAAAATAGTATAAATTGTGTATAATATACTACGATTTTCGACCGAAACTAGTATTTCAAAAAGTTTCATAGAATCTATTTTTGCGATAATTTTTTGCTTGGACGTGCATCATAACCTTCCCTAGTACCATATAGAAAGGATCTGAAAAGTTTCGTAGCATTTCGAACAATCCTCGATTTAATTTATTTTTTGACTGAAACTAGTATAAATTGTGTATAATATACCAAGATTTTTGACCAAAGCTAGTATTTCAAAAAGTTTCATAGAATCTAATTTTGAGATAATTTTTTGCTTGGACTTGCATCATAACCTTCCCTTGTACCATATAGAAAGGATCTTAAACGTTTCGTATCATTTCGAACAATCCTCGATTTAATTTGATTTTTTGACTAAAACTAGTATTAATTGTGTATAATAACTATGATTTTTGACCAAAACAAGTATTTCCAAAAGTTATCATAGAATCTAATTTTGAGATAATTTTTTGCTTAGACTTGCATCATAACATTCCATAGTATCATATAGAAAGGATCTGAATAGTTTCGTAGCATTTTGAACAATCCTTGATTTAATTTGATATTTTTTTTTACCGAAAATAGTATAAATTGTATATACTACGATTTTTGACCGAAACTAGTATTTCAAAAAGTTTCATAGAATCTAATTTTGAGATAATTTTTTTACACGGACTTGCATCATAGCCTTCCCTAGTACCATATAGAATGGATCTGAAAAGTTTCGTAGCATTTCGAACAATCCTCGATTTAATTTGATTTTTTGACCGAAAATAGTATAAATTGTGTATAATATACTATGATTTTTGACCGAAACTAGTATTTCAATAAGTTTCATAGAATCTAATTTTGCGATAAGGTTTTGCTTAGACTTGCATCATAACCTACCCTAGTACCATATAGAAAGGATCTGAAAAGGTTCGTAGCATTTCGAACTATCCTCGATTTAATTTATTTTTTGACCGAAACTAATATAAATTGTGTATAATATACTACGATTCTTGACCGAAGCTAGTATTTCAAAACGTTTCATAGAATCTAATTTTGAGATAATGTTTTGCTTGTACTTGCATCATAACCTTCCCTTGTACCATATAGAAAGGATCTGGAAAGTTTCGTAGCATTTCGAACAATCCTCGATTTAATTTGGTTTTTTGACCGAAAATAGTATAAATTGTGTATAATATACTACGATTTTTGACCGAAACTAGTATTTCAAAAAGTTTAATAAAATCTATTTTTGCGATAATTTTTTGCTTGGACGTGCATCATAACCTTCTCTAGTACCATATAGAAAGGATCTGAAAAGTTTCGTAGCATTTCGAACAATCCTCGATTTAATTTACTTTTTGACTGAAACTAGTATAAATTGTGTATAATATACTACGATTTTTGACCGAAGCTAGTATTTCAAAAAGTTTCATAGAATCTAATTTTGAGATAATTTTTTGCTTGGACTTGCATCATAACCTTCCGTTGTACCATATAGAAAGGATCTAAAACGTTTCGTAGCATTTCTAACAATCCTCGATTTAATTTGATTTTTTGACCGAAACTAGTATAAATTGTGTATAATAACTACGATTTTTGACCAAAACAAGTATTTCCAAAAGTTTCATAGAATCTAATTTTGAGATAATATTTTGCTTATACTTGCATCATAACATTCCCTAGTACCATATAGAAAGGATCTGAAGAGTTTCGTAGCATTTTGAACAATCCTCGATTTAATTTGTTATTTATTTACCGAAAATAGTATAAATTGTGTATACTACGATTTTTGACCGAAACTAGTATTTCAAAAAGATTCATAGAATCTAATTTTGAGATAATTTTTTTACATGGACTTGCATCATATCCTTCCCTAGTACCATATAGAATGGATCTGAAAAGTTTCGTAGCATTTCGAACAATCTTCGATTTAATTTGATTTTTTGACCGAAAATAATATAAATTGTGTATAATATACTATGATTTTTGACCGAAACTAGTATTTCAAAAAGTTTCATAGAATCTAATTTTGAGATAAGGTTTTGCTTAGACTTGCATCATAACCTACCCTAGTACCATATAGAAAGGATCTGAAAAGTTTCGTAGAATTTCGAACTATCCTCGATTTAATTTATTTTTTGATCGAAACTAATATAAATTGTGTATAATATACTACGATTTTTGACCGAAGCTAGTATTAAAAAAAGTTTCATAGAATCTAATTTTGAGATAATGTTTTGCTTGTACTTGCATCATAACCTTCCCTTGTACCATATAGAAAGGATCTGGAAAGTTTCCTAGCATTTCGAACAATCCTCGATTTAATTTGATTTTTTGACCGAAACTAGTATAAATTGTGTATAATATACTACGATTTTTGACCAAAAAAAGTATTTCCAAAAGTTTCATAGAATCTAATTTTGAGATAATTATTTGCATAGACTTGCATCATAACATTTCCTAGTACCATATAGAACGGATCTGAAAAGTTTCGTAGCATTTCGAACAATCCTATATTTAATTTGATTTTTTGACCGAAACTAGTATAAATTATGTATAATATACTACGATTTTTGACCGAAACTAGTATTTCAAAAAGTTTCATAGAATCTAAATTTGAGATAATTTTTTTACATGGACTTGCATCATAGCCTTCCCTAGTACCATATAGAAAGGAACTGAAATGTTTCGTAGCATTTCGAACAATCCTCAATTTAATTTGATTTTTTGACCGAAAATAGTATAAATTGTGTATAATATACTACGATTTTTGACCGAAACTAGTATTTAAAAAAGTTTCATAGAATCTAATTTTGCGATAATTTTTTGCTTGGACTTGCATCATAACCTTCCCTAGTACCATATAGAAAGGATCTGAAAAGTTTCATAGCATTTCGAACAATCCTTGATTTAGTTTATTTTTTGACCGAAACTAGTATAAATTGTGTAGAATATACTACGATTTTTGACCGAATCTAGTATTTCAAAACGTTTCATAGAATCTAATTTTGAAATAATTTTTTGCTTGTACTTGCATCATAACCTTCCCTTGTACCTTATAAAAAAGATCTGAAAAGTTTCGTAGCATTTGAACAATCCTCGAATTAATTTGATTTTTTGACCGAAACTAGTATAAATTGTGTATAATATACTACGATTTTTGACCAAAACAAGTATTTCCAAAAGTTTCATAGAATCTAATTTTGAGATAATTTTTTGCTTGGAATTGCATCATAACATTCACTAGTACCATATAGAAAGGATCTGAAAAGTTTCGTAGCATTTCGAACAATCTTCCATTTAATTTGATTTTTTTTTTACCGAAAATAGTATAAATTGTGTATAATATTCTACGATTTTTGACCGAAACTAGTATTTATAAAAATTTCATAGAATCTAATTTTGCGATAATATTTTGCTTGGACCTGCATCATAACCTTCCCTAGTACCATATATAAAGGATCTGAAAAGTTTCGTAGCATTTAGAACAATCCTCGATTTAATTTATTTTTTGACCGAAACTAGTATAAATTATGTATAATATACTTCGATTTTTGACCGAAACTAGTATTTCAAAAACTTTCATAGAATCTAATTTTGAGATAATTTTTTACATGGACTTGCATCATAGCCTTCCCTAGTACCATATAGAAAGGAACTGAAATGTTTCGTAGCATTTCGAACAATCCTCGATTTAATTTGATTTTTTGATCGAAAATAGTATAAATTCTGTATAATATACTACGATTTTTGACCGAAACTAGTATTTCAAAAAGATTCATAGAATCTAATTTTAAGATAATTTTTTTACACGGACTTTCATCATAGCCTTCCCTAGTACCATATAGAAAGGATCTGAAACGTTTCGTAGCATTTCGAACAATCCTCGATTTAATTTGATTTTTTTAACGGAAATAGTATAATTTGTGTATAATATACTACGATTTTTGACCGAAACTAGTATTTCAAAAAGTTTCATAGAATCTAATTTTGAGATAATTTTTTGCGTGGACTAGCTTCATAACATTCCCTAGTACCATATAGAAAGGATCTGAAAATTTTCGTAGCATTTCGAACAATCCTCAATTTAATTTGATTTTTTGACCGAAACTAGTATAAATTGTGTATAATATACTACGATTTTTGACCGAAACTAGTATTTCCAAAAGTTTCATAGAATCTAATTTTGAGATAATTTTATGCTTGGACTTGCATCATAACATTCCCTAGTACCATATAGAAAGGATCTGAAATGTTTCGTACCATTTCGAACAATCCTCAATTTAATTTGATTTTTTGACCGAAACAAGTATAAATTATGTATGATATACTACGATTTTTGACCAAAACTAGTATTTCAAAAAGTTTTATAGAATCTAATTTTAAGATAATTTTTTACATGGAATTGCATCATAGCCTTCCCTAGTACCATATAGAAAGGATCTGAAAAGTTTCGTAGCATTTCGAATAATCCTCGATTTAATTTATTTTTTGACCGAAACTAGTATAAATTGTGTATAATATACTACGATTTTTGACCGAAACTAGTATTTCAAAAAGTTTCATAGAATCTAATTTTGCGATAATATTTTGCTTGGACTTGCATCATAACCTTCCCTAGTACCATATAGTAAGGATCTGAAAAGCTTCGTAGCATTTTGAACAATCCTCGATTAAATTTGATTTTTTGACCGAAAAATAGTATAAATTGTGTATAATATACTACGATTTTTGACCGAAACTAGTATTTAAAAAAGTTTCATAGAATCTAATTTTGCGATAAATTTTTTTGCTTGGACTTGCATCATAACCGTCCCTAGTACCATATAGAAAGGATCTGAAAAGTTTCGTAGCATTTCGAACAATCCTATATTTAATTTGATTTTTGACCGAAACTAGTATAAATTATGTATAATATACTACGATTTTTGACCGAAACTAGTATTTCAAAAAGTTTCATAGAATCTAAATTTGAGATAATTTTTTTACATGGACTTGCATCATAGCCTTCCCTAGTACCATATAGAAAGGATCTGAAAAGTTTCGTAGCATTTCGAACGATCCTCGATTTAATTTGATTTTTTGACCGAAAATAGTATAAATTGTGTATAATATACTACGATTTTTGACCGAAACTAGTATTTAAAAAAGTTTCATAGAATCTAATTTTGCGATAATTTTTTGCTTGGACTTGCATCATAACCTTCCCTAGTACCATATAGAAAGGATCTGAAAAGTTTCGTAGCATTTCGAACAATCCTTGATTTAGTTTATTTTTTGACCGAAACTAGTATAAATTGTGTAGAATATACTACGATTTTTGACCGAAGCTAGTATTTCAAAACGTTTCATAGAATCTAATTTTGAAATAATTTTTTGCTTGTACTTGCATCATAACCTTCCCTTGTACCTTATAAAAAAGATCTGAAAAGTTTCGTAGCATTTGAACAATCCTCGAATTAATTTGATTTTTTTGACCGAAACTAGTATAAATTGTGTATAATATACTACGATTTTTGACCAAAACAAGTATTTCCAAAAGTTTCATAGAATCTAATTTTGAGATAATTTTTTGCTTGGAATTGCATCATAACATTCACTAGTACCATATAGAAAGGATCTGAAAAGTTTCGTAGCATTTCGAACAATCTTCCATTTAATTTGATTTTTTTTTACCGAAAATAGTATAAATTGTGTATAATATACTACGATTTTTGACCGAAACTAGTATTTCCAAAAGTTTCATAGAATCTAATTTTGCGATAATTTTTTTCTTGGACCTGCATCATAACCTTCCCTAGTACCATATATAAAGGATCTGAAAAGTTTCGTAGCATTTAGAACAATCCTCGATTTAATTTTTTTTTTGACCGAAACTAGTATAAATTATGTATAATATACTTCGATTTTTGACCGAAACTAGTATTTCAAAAACATTCATAGAATCTAATTTTGAGATAATTTTTTACATGGACTTGCATCATAGCCTTCCCTAGTACCATATAGAAAGGAACTGAAATGTTTCGTAGCATTTCGAACAATCCTCGATTTAATTTGATTTTTTGATCGAAAATAGTATAAATTCTGTATAATATACTACGATTTTTGACCGAAACTAGTATTTCAAAAAGATTCATAGAATCTAATTTTAAGATAATTTTTTTACACGGACTTTCATCATAGCCTTCCCTAGTACCATATAGAAAGGATCTGAAACGTTTCGTAGCATTTCGAACAATCCTCGATTTAATTTGATTTTTTTAACGGAAATAGTATAATTTGTGTATAATATACTACGATTTTTGACCGAAACTAGTATTTCAAAAAGTTTCATAGAATCTAATTTTGAGATAATTTTTTGCGTGGACTAGCTTCATAACATTCCCTAGTACCATATAGAAAGGATCTGAAAATTTTCGTAGCATTTCGAACAATCCTCAATTTAATTTGATTTTTTGACCGAAACTAGTATAAATTGTGTATAATATACTACGATTTTTGACCGAAACTAGTATTTCCAAAAGTTTCATAGAATCTAATTTTGAGATAATTTTATGCTTGGACTTGCATCATAACATTCCCTAGTACCATATAGAAAGGATCCGAAATGTTTCGTACCATTTCGAACAATCCTCAATTTAATTTGATTTTTTGACCGAAACAAGTATAAATTATGTATGATATACTGCGATTTTTGACCAAAACTAGTATTTCAAAAAGTTTTATAGAATCTAATTTTAAGATAATTTTTTACATGGAATTGCATCATAGCCTTCCCTAGTACCATATAGAAAGGATCTGAAAAGTTTCGTAGCATTTCGAATAATCCTCGATTTAATTTATTTTTTGACCGAAACTAGTATAAATTGTGTATAATATACTACGATTTTTGACCGAAACTAGTATTTCAAAAAGTTTCATAGAATCTAATTTTGCGATAATATTTTGCTTGGACTTGCATCATAACCTTCCCTAGTACCATATAGTAAGGATTTGAAAAGCTTCGTAGCATTTTGAACAATCCTCGATTAAATTTGATTTTTTGACCGAAAAATAGTATAAATTGTGTATAATATACTACGATTTTTGACCGAAACTAGTATTTAAAAAAGTTTCATAGAATCTAATTTTGCGATAAATTTTTTTGCTTGGACTTGCATCATAACCGTCCCTAGTACCATATAGAAAGGATCTGAAAAGTTTCGTAGCATTTCGAACAATCCTATATTTAATTTGATTTTTGACCGAAACTAGTATAAATTATGTATAATATACTACGATTTTTGACCGAAACTAGTATTTCAAAAAGTTTCATAGAATCTAAATTTGAGATAATTTTTTTACATGGACTTGCATCATAGCCTTCCCTAGTACCATATAGAAAGGATCTGAAAAGTTTCGTAGCATTTCGAACGATCCTCGATTTAATTTGATTTTTTGACCGAAAATAGTATAAATTGTGTATAATATACTACGATTTTTGACCGAAACTAGTATTTAAAAAAGTTTCATAGAATCTAATTTTGCGATAATTTTTTGCTTGGACTTGCATCATAACCTTCCCTAGTACCATATAGAAAGGATCTGAAAAGTTTCGTAGCATTTCGAACAATCCTTGATTTAGTTTATTTTTTGACCGAAACTAGTATAAATTGTGTAGAATATACTACGATTTTTGACCGAAGCTAGTATTTCAAAACGTTTCATAGAATCTAATTTTGAAATAATTTTTTGCTTGTACTTGCATCATAACCTTCCCTTGTACCTTATAAAAAAGATCTGAAAAGTTTCGTAGCATTTGAACAATCCTCGAATTAATTTGATTTTTTTGACCGAAACTAGTATAAATTGTGTATAATATACTACGATTTTTGACCAAAACAAGTATTTCCAAAAGTTTCATAGAATCTAATTTTGAGATAATTTTTTGCTTGGAATTGCATCATAACATTCACTAGTACCATATAGAAAGGATCTGAAAAGTTTCGTAGCATTTCGAACAATCTTCCATTTAATTTGATTTTTTTTTACCGAAAATAGTATAAATTGTGTATAATATACTACGATTTTTGACCGAAACTAGTATTTCCAAAAGTTTCATAGAATCTAATTTTGCGATAATTTTTTTCTTGGACCTGCATCATAACCTTCCCTAGTACCATATATAAAGGATCTGAAAAGTTTCGTAGCATTTAGAACAATCCTCGATTTAATTTTTTTTTTGACCGAAACTAGTATAAATTATGTATAATATACTTCGATTTTTGACCGAAACTAGTATTTCAAAAACTTTCATAGAATCTAATTTTGAGATAATTTTTTACATGGACTTGCATCATAGCCTTCCCTAGTACCATATAGAAAGGATCTGAAAAGTTTCGTAGCATTTCGAACAATCCTCAATTTAATTTGATTTTTTGATCGAAAATAGTATAAATTGTGTATAATATACTACGATTTTTGACCGAAACTTGTATTTCAAAAAGATTCATAGAATCTAATTTTGTGATAATTTTTTACATGGACTTGCATAATAGCCTTCCCTAGTACCATATTAAAAGGATTTAAAAGGTTTCGTAGCATTTCGAACAATCCTCGATTTAATTTGATTTTTTGAACGAAACTAGTATAAAGTATGTATAATATACTATGATTTTTGACCGAAACTAGTATTTCAAAAAGTTTCATAGAATCTAATTTTGAGATAATTTTTTTACATGGACTTGCATAATTGCCTTCCCTAGTACCATATAGAAAGGATCTGAAAAGTTTCGTAGCATTTCGAACAATCCTCGATTTAATTTCATTTTTTGATCGAAAATAGTATAAATTGTGTATAATATACTACGATTTTTGACTGAAACTAGTATTTCAAAAAGTTTCATAGAATCTAATTTCAAGATAATTTTTTTACATGGACTTTCATCATAGCCTTCCCTAGTACCATATAGAAAGGATCTGAAAAGTTTCGTAGCATTTCGAACAACCCTCGATTTAATTTGATTTTTTTAACGAAAATAGTATAAATTGTGTATAATATACTACGATTTTTGACCGAAACTAGTATTTCCAAAAGTTTCATAGAATCAAATTTTGAGATAATTTTTTGCTTGGCAATGCATCATAACATTCCCTAGTACCATATAGAAAAGGATCTGAAAAGTTTCGTAGCATTTCGAAAAATCCTCAATTTAATTTGATTTTTTGACCGAAACTAGTATAAATTGTGTATAATATACTACGATTTTTAACCGAAACTAGTATTTCTAGAAGTTTCATAGAATCTAATTTTGAGATAATTTTTTGCTTGGAATTGCATCATTACATTCCATAGTACCATATAGAAAGGATCTGAAACGTTTCGTAGCATTTCGAACAATTCTCGATTTAATTTGATTTTTTGACCCAAACTAGTATAAATTATGTATAATATACTACGATTTTTGACTGAAACTAGTATTTAATAAAGTTCCATATAGAAAGGACTTGCATCATAGCCTTCCCTAGTACCATATAGAAAGGAACTGAAATGTTTCTTAGCATTTCGAACAATCCTCGATTTAATTTTATTTTTTGACCGAAAATAGTATAAATTGTGTATAATATACTACGATTTTGGACCTAAACTAGTATTTAAAAAAGTTTCATAGAATCTAATTTTGCGATAATTTTTTGCTTGGACTTGCATCATAACCTTCCCTAGTACCATATAGAAAGGATCTGAAAAGTTTCGTAGCATTTCGAACAATCCTTGATTTAGTTTATTTTTTGACCGAAACTAGTATAAATTGTGTAAAATATACTACGATTTTTGACCGAAGCTAGTATTTCAAAACGTTTCATAGAATCTAATTTTGAAATAATTTTTTGCTTGTACTTGCATCATAACCTTACCTTGTACCATATAGAAACGATCTGAAAAGTTTCGTAGCATTTCGAACAATCCTCCATTTAATTTGATTTTTTTTACCGAAAATAGTTTAAATTGTGTATAATATACTACGATTTTTGACCGAAACTAGTATTTCAAAAAAATTCATAGAATCTAATTTTGCGATAATTTTTTGCTTGGACCTGCATCATAACCTTCCCTAGTACCATATATAAAGGATCTGAAAAGTTTCGTAGCATTTAGAAAAATCCTCGATTTAATTTATTTTTTGACCGAAGCTAGTATAAATTTTGTATAATATACTACGATTTTTGACCGAAACTAGTATTTCCAAAAGTTTCATAGAATCTAATTTTGAAATAATTTTTTGCTTGGAATTGCATCATAACATTCCCTAGTACCATATAGAAAGGATCTGAAAAGTTTCGTAGTATTTCGAACAATCCTCAATTTAATTTGATTTTTTGACCAAAACTAGTATAAATTGTGTATAATATACTACGATTTTTGACAGAAACTAGTATGTCAAAAAGTTTCATAGAATCTAATTTTAAGATAATTTATTTAAATGGACTTTCATCATAGCCTTCCCTAGTACCATATAGAAAGGATCTGAAATGTTTCGTAGCATTTCGAACAATCCTCGATTTAATTTGATTTTTTTAACGAAAATAGTATAAATTGTGTATAATATACTATGATTTTTGACCGAAAATAGTATTTCAAAAAGTTTCATAGAATCTAATTTTGCGATAATTTTTTGCTTGGACTTGCATCATAACATTCCCTAGTACCATATAGAAAGGATCTGAAAAGGTTCGTAGCATTTCGAACAATCCTCAATTTAATTTGATTTTTTGACCGAAACTAGTATAAATTGTGTATAATATACTACGATTTTTGACCGAAACTAGTATTTCAAAAAGTTTCATAGAATCTAATTTTGAGATAATTTTTTGCTTGGACTTGAATCATAACATTCCCTAGTACCATATAGAAAGGATCTGAAACGTTTCGTAGCATTTCGAACAATCCTCGATTTAATTTGATTTTTTGACCGAAAATAGTATAAATTGTGTATAATATACTACGATTTTTGACCGAAACTAGTATTTCAAATAGTTTCATAGAATCTAATTTTGAGATAATTTTTTGCTTGGAATTGCATCATAACCTTCCCTAGTACCTTATAGAAAGGATCTGAAAAGTTTCGTAGCATTTCGAACAATCCTCGATTTAATTTATTTTTTGACCGAAACTAGTATAAACTGTGTATAATATACTACGATTTTTGACCGAAACTAGTATTTCAAAAAGTTTCATAGAATCTAATTTTGCGATAATATTTTGCTTGGACTTGCATCATAACCTTCCCTAGTACCATATAGTAAGGATCTGAAAAGTTTCGTAGCATTTCGAACAATCCTCGATTTAATTTGATTTTTTAACCGAAAAATAGTATAAATTGTGTATAATATACTACGATTATTGACCGAAACTAGTATTTAAAAAAGTTTCATAGAATCTAATTTTGCGATAATTTTTTGCTTGGACTTGCATCATAACCTTCCCTAATACCATATAAAAAGGATCTGGAAATTTTCGTAGCATTTCGAACAATCCTTGATTTAGTTTATTTTTTGACCGAAACTAGTATAAATTGTGTAGAATATACTACGATTTTTGACCGAAGCTATTATTTCAAAAAGTTTCATAGAATCTAATTTTGAAATTATTTTTTGCTTGTACTTGCATCAAAACCTTCCCTTGTACCATATAGAAAAGATCTGAAAAGTTTCGTAGCATTTCGAACAATCCTCGATTTATTTGATATTTTTGACCGAAACTAGTATAAATTGTGTATAATATACTACGATTTTTGACCAAAACAAGTATTTCCAAAAGTTTCATAGAATCTAATTTTTAGATAATTTTTTGCTTGGAATTGCATCATAACCTTCCCTAGTACCATATAGAAAGGATCTGAAAAGTTTCGTAGCATTTAGAACAATCCTCGATTTAATTTATTTTTTGACCGAAACTAGTATAAATTTTGTATAATATACTACGATTTTTGACTGAAACTAGTATTTCCAAAAGTTACATAGAATCTAATTTTCAGATAATTTTTTGCTTGAACTTGCATCATAACATTCCCTAGTACCATATAGAAAGGATCTGAAAAGTTTCGTAGCATTTTGAACAATCCTCAATTTAATTTGATTTTTTGACCGAAACTAGTATAAATTGTGTATAATATACTACGATTTTTGACCGAAACTAGTATTTCAAAAAGTTTCATAGAATCAAATTTTGAGATAATTTTTTGCTTGGACTTGCATCATAACATTCACTAGTAGCATATAGAAAGGATCTGAAACGTTTCGTAGCATTTCGAACAATCCTCGATTTAATTTGATTTTTTGTCCGAAACTAGTAAAAATTATGTATAATATACTACGATTTTTGACCGAAACTAGTATTTCAAAAAGTTTCATAGAATCTAATTTTAAGATAATTTTTTTACATGGACTTTCATCATAGCCTTCCCTAGTACCATATAGAAAGAATCTGAAACGTTTCGTAGCATTTCGAACAATCCTCGATTTAATTTGATTTTTTTAACGAAAATAGTATAAATTGTATATAATATACTACGATTTTTGACCGAAACTAGTATTTCCAAAAGTTTCATAGAATCTAATTTTGAGATAATTTTTTGCTTGAAAATGCATCATAACATTCCCTAGTACCATATAGAAAGGCTCTGAAAAGTTTCGTAGCATTTCGAACAATCCTCAATTTAATTTGATTTTTTGACCGAAACTAGTATAAATTGAGTATAATATACTACGATTTTTAACCGAAACTAGTATTTCAAAAAGTTTCATAGAATCTAATTTTGAGATAATTTTTTGCTTGGACTTGCATCATAACATTCCCTAGTACCATATAGAAAGGATCTGAAAAGTTTTGTAGCATTTCGAACAATCCTTGATTTAATTTGATTTTTTGACCAAAACTAGTATAAATTATGTATAATATACTACGATTTTTGACCGAAACTAGTATTTTAAAAAGTTTCATAGAATCTAATTTTGCGATAAATTGTTTTGCCTGGACTTGCATCATAACCCTCCATAGTACCATATAGAAAGGATCTGAAAAGTTTCGTAACAATTCGAACAATCCTCGATTTAATTTATTTTTTGACCGAAACTCGTATAAATTGTGTATAATATACTACCATTTTTGACTGAAACTAGTATTTCAAAAAGTTTCGTAGAATCTAATTCTGCGATAATATTTTGCTTGGACTTTCATCATAACCTACCCTAGTACCATATAGTAAGGATCTGAAAAGTTTCGTAGCATGTCGATCAATCCTCGATTTAATTTAATTTTTTGACCGAAAATAGTATAAATTCTGTATAATATACTATGATTTTTGACCGAAACTAGTATATCAAAAAGTTTCATAGAGTCTAATTTTGCGATAATTTTGTGCTTGGACTTGATCATAACCTTCCCTAGTACCATATAGAAAGGATCTGAAAAGTATTGTATCATTTCGAACAATCCTCAATTAAATTTGAATTTTTGACCGAAACTAGTATAAATTGTGTATAATATACTACGATTTTTGACCGAAATAAGTATTTCAAAAAGTTTCATAGAATCTAATTTTGAGATAATTTATTTACATGGACTTTCATCATAGCCTTCCCTAGTACCATATAGAAAGGATATGAAAAGTTTCGTAGCACTTCGAACAATCCTCGATTTAATTTGATTTTTTGACCGAAAATAGTATAAATTGTGTATAATATACTACGATTTTTGACCGAAACTAGTATTTCAAATAGTTTCATAGAATCTAATTTTGAGATAATTTTTTGCTTGGAATTGCATCATAACCTTCCCTAGTACCTTATAGAAAGGATCTGAAAAGTTTCGTAGCATTTCGAACAATCCTCGATTTAATTTATTTTTTGACCGAAACTATTATAAATTGTGTATAATATACTACGATTTTTGACCGAAACTAGTATTGCAAAAAGTTTTCAAGAATCTATTTTTGAGATAATTTATTTACTTGGACTTTCATCATAGCCTTCCCTAGTACCATATAGAAAGGATCTGAAAAATTTCGTAGCATTTCGAACAATCCTCGATTTAATTTGATTTTTTGACCGAAAATAGTATAAATTGTGTATAATATACTACGATTTTTGATCGAAAATAGTATTTCCAAAAGTTTCATAGAATCTAATTTTCAGATAATTTTTTGCTTGGACTTGCATCATAGCATTCCTTAGTACCATATAGAAAGGATCTGAAATGTTTCGTAGCATTTCGAATAATCCTCGATTTAATTTGATTTTTTTACCGAAAATAGTATAAATTGTGTATAATATACTACGATTTTTGATCGAAACTAGTATTTCCAAAAGTTTCATAGAATCTATTTTTGCGATAATTTTTTGCTTGGACTTGCATCATAACCTTCCCTAGTACCATATTGAAAGGATCTGAAAAGTTTCGTAGCATTTCGAACAATCCTCAATTTAATTTGATTTTTTGACCGAAACCTGTATAAATTGTGTATAATATACTACGATTTTTGACCGAAACTAGTATTTCAAAAAGTTTCATAGAATCTAATTTTGAGATAATTTTTTGCTTGGACTTGAATCATAACATTCCCTAGTACCATATAGAAAGGATCTAAAACGTTTCGTAGCATTTCGAACAATCCTCGATTTAATTTGATTTTTTGACCGAAACAAGTATAAATTATGTATAATATACTACAATTTTTGACCGAAACTAGTATTTCAAAAAGTTTTATAGAATCTAATTTTGCGATAATTATTTTACATGGACTTGCATCAGAACATTACCTAGTACCTTATAGAAAGGAACTGAAACGTTTCATAGCATTTCGAACAATCCTCGATTTAATTTGATTTTTTTAACGAAAATAGTATAAATTGTGTATAATATACTACGATTTTTGACCGAAACTAGTATTTCAAATAGTTTCATAGAATATAATTTTGAGATAATTTTTTGCTTGGAATTGCATCATAACCTTCCCTAGTACCTTATAGAAAGGATCTGAAAAGTTTCGTAGCATTTCGAACAATCCTCGATTTAATTTATTTTTTGAGCGAAACTATTATAAATTGTGTATAATATACTACGATTTTTGACCGAAACTAGTATTGCAAAAAGTTTTCAAGAATCTATTTTTGAGATAATTTATTTACTTGGACTTTCATCATAGCCTTCCCTAGTACCATATAGAAAGGATCTGAAAAATTTCGTAGCATTTCGAACAATCCTCGATTTAATTTGATTTTTTGACCGAAAATAGTATAAATTGTGTATAATATACTACGATTTTTGATCGAAACTAGTATTTCCAAAAGTTTCATAGAATCTAATTTTCAGATAATTTTTTGCTTGGACTTGCATCATAGCATTCCTTAGTACCATATAGAAAGGATCTGAAATGTTTCGTAGCATTTCGAACAATCCTCGATTTAATTTGATTTTTTTACCGAAAATAGTATAAATTGTGTATAATATACTACGATTTTTGATCGAAACTAGTATTTCCAAAAGTTTCATAGAATCTATTTTTGCGATAATTTTTTGCTTGGAGTTGCATCATAACCTTCCCTAGTACCATATTGAAAGGATCTGAAAAGTTTCGTAGCATTTCGAACAATCCTCAATTTAATTTGATTTTTTGACCGAAACCTGTATAAATTGTGTATAATATACTACGATTTTTGACCGAAACTAGTATTTCAAAAAGTTTCATAGAATCTAATTTTGAGATAATTTTTTGCTTGGACTTGAATCATAACATTCCCTAGTACCATATAGAAAGGATCTGAAACGTTTCGTAGCATTTCGAACAATCCTCGATTTAATTTGATTTTTTGACCGAAACAAGTATAAATTATGTATAATATACTACAATTTTTGACCGAAACTAGTATTTCAAAAAGTTT
This sequence comes from Lathyrus aphaca, assembly GCA_963966055.1. Lineage (NCBI taxonomy): Eukaryota > Viridiplantae > Streptophyta > Magnoliopsida > Fabales > Fabaceae > Lathyrus > Lathyrus aphaca. The sequence continues at coordinate 36,004,275 of OZ014523.1, forward strand.
TATAGAATCTAATTTTGCGATAATTATTTTACATGGACTTGCATCAGAACATTACCTAGTACCATATAGAAAGGAACTGAAACGTTTCATAGCATTTCGAACAATCCTCGATTTAATTTGATTTTTTTAACGAAAATAGTATAAATTGTGTATAATATACTACGATTTTTGACCGAAACTAGTATTTCAAATAGTTTCATAGAATATAATTTTGAGATAATTTTTTGCTTGGAATTGCATCATAACCTTTCCTAGTACCTTATAGAAAGGATCTGAAAAGTTTCGTAGCATTTCGAACAATCCTCGATTTAATTTATTTTTTGAGCGAAACTATTATAAATTGTGTATAATATACTACGATTTTTGACCGAAACTAGTATTGCAAAAAGTTTTCAAGAATCTATTTTTGAGATAATTTATTTACTTGGACTTTCATCATAGCCTTCCCTAGTACCATATAGAAAGGATCTGAAAAATTTCGTAGCATTTCGAACAATCCTCGATTTAATTTGATTTTTTGACCGAAAATAGTATAAATTGTGTATAATATACTACGATTTTTGATCGAAACTAGTATTTCCAAAAGTTTCATAGAATCTAATTTTCAGATAATTTTTTGCTTGGACTTGCATCATAGCATTCCTTAGTACCATATAGAAAGGATCTGAAATGTTTCGTAGCATTTCGAACAATCCTCGATTTAATTTGATTTTTTTACCGAAAATAGTATAAATTGTGTATAATATACTACGATTTTTGATCGAAACTAGTATTTCCAAAAGTTTCATAGAATCTATTTTTGCGATAATTTTTTGCTTGGAGTTGCATCATAACCTTCCCTAGTACCATATTGAAAGGATCTGAAAAGTTTCGTAGCATTTCGAACAATCCTCAATTTAATTTGATTTTTTGACCGAAACCTGTATAAATTGTGTATAATATACTACGATTTTTGACCGAAACTAGTATTTCAAAAAGTTTCATAGAATCTAATTTTGAGATAATTTTTTGCTTGGACTTGAATCATAACATTCCCTAGTACCATATAGAAAGGATCTGAAACGTTTCGTAGCATTTCGAACAATCCTCGATTTAATTTGATTTTTTGACCGAAACAAGTATAAATTATGTATAATATACTACAATTTTTGACCGAAACTAGTATTTCAAAAAGTTTTATAGAATCTAATTTTTCGATAATTATTTTAAACGGACTTGCATCAGAACATTACCTAGTACCATATAGAAAGGAACTGAAACGTTTCATAGCATTTCGAACAATCCTCGATTTAATTTGATTTTTTTAACGAAAATAGTATAAATTGTGTATAATATACTACGATTTTTGACCGAAACTAGTATTTCAAATAGTTTCATAGAATCTAATTTTGAGATAATTTTTTGCTTGGAATTGCATCATAACCTTCCCTAGTACCTTAAAGAAAGGATCTGAAAAGTTTCGTAGCATTTCGAACAATCCTCGATTTAATTTATTTTTTGACCGAAACTAGTATAAATTGTGTATAATATACTACGATTTTTGACCGAAACTAGTATTTCAAAAAGTTTTCAAGAATCTATTTTTGAGATAATTTATTTACATGGACTTTCATCATAGCCTTCCCTAGTACCATATAGAAAGGATTTGAAAAATTTCGTAGCATTTCGAACAATCCTCGATTTAATTTTATTTTTTGACCGAAAATAGTATAAATTGTGTATAATATACTACGATTTTTGATCGAAACTAGTATTTCCAAAAGTTTCATAGAATCTAATTTTCAGATAATTTTTTGCTTGGACTTGAATCATAGCATTCCTTAGTACCATATAGAAAGGATCTGAAATGTTTGGTAGCATTTCGAACAATCCTCGATTTAATTTGATTTTTTTACCGAAAATAGTATAAACTGTGTATAATATACTACGATTTTTGACCGAAACTAGAATTTCAAAAAATTTCATAGAATCTAATTTTGCGATAATTTTTTGCTTGGACCTACATGATAACCTTCCCTAGTACCATATAGAAAGGATCTGAAAAGTTTCGTAGCATTTCGAACAATCCTCGAATTTATTTGATTTTTTGAACGAAAATAGTATAAATTGTGTATAATATACTACGATTTTTGACCGAAACTAGTATTTCAAAAAGTTTCATAGAATCTAATTTTGCGATAATTTTTTTACATGGACTTGCATCATAACATTACCTAGTACCATATAGAAAGGAACTGAAATGTTTCATAGCATTTCGAACAATCCTCGATTTAATTTGATTTTTTTAACGAAAATAGTATAAATTGTGTATAATATACTATGATTTTTGACCGAAACTAGTATTTCAAATAGTTTCATAGAATCTAATTTTGAGATAATTTTTTGCTTGGAATTGCATCATAACCTTCCCTAGTACCTTATAGAAAGGATTTGAAAAGTTTCGTAGCATTTGGAACAATCCTCGATTTAATTTATTTTTTGACCGAAACTAGTATAAATTGTGTATAATATACTACGATTTTTGACCGAAACTAGTATTTCAAAAAGTTTTCAAGAATCTATTTTTGAGATAATTTATTTACATGGACTTTCATCATAGCCTTCCCTAGTACCATATAGAAAGGATATGAAAAATTTCGTAGCATTTCGAACAATCCTCGATTTAATTTGATTTTTTGACCGAAAATAGTATAAATTGTGTATAATATACTACGATTTTTGATCGAAACTAGTATTTCCAAAAGTTTCATAGAATCTAATTTTCAGATAATTTTTTGCTTGGACTTGCATCATAGCATTCCTTAGTACCATATAGAAAGGATCTGAAATGTTTCGTAGCATTTCGAACAATCCTCGATTTAATTTGATTTTTTTACCGAAAATAGTATAAATTTTGTATAATATACTACGATTTTTGATCGAAACTAGTATTTCCAAATGTTTCATATAATCTATTTTTGCGATAATTTTTTGCTTGGACTTGCATCATAACCTTCCCTAGTACCATATTGAAAGGATCTGAAACGTTTCGTAGCATTTCGAACAATCCTCAATTTAATTTGATTTTTTGACCGAAACCTGTATAAATTGTGTATAATATACTACGATTTTTGACCGAAACTAGTATTTCAAAAAGTTTCATAGAATCTAATTTTGAGATAATTTATTTACATGGACTTTCATCACAGCCTTCCCTAGTACCATATAGAAAGGATCTGAAAAGTTTCGTAGCATTTCGAACAATCCTCGATTTTATTTGATTTTTTGAACGAAAATAGTATAAATTGTGTATAATATAATACGATTTTTGACCGAAACTAGTATTTCAAAAAGTTTCATAGAATCTAATTTTGCGATAATTATTTTACATGGACTTGCATCATAACATTACCTAGTACCATATAGAAAGGAACTGAAACGTTTCATAGCATTTCGAACAATCCTCGATTTAATTGATTTTTTTAACGAAAATAGTATAAATTGTGTATAATATACTACGATTTTTGACCGAAACTAGTATTTCTAATAGTTTCATAGAATCTAATTTTGAGATAATTTTTTGCTTGGAATTGCATCATAACCTTCCCTAGTACCTTATAGAAAGGATCTGAAAAGTTTCGTAGCATTTCGAAAAATCCTCGATTTAATTTATTTTTTGACCGAAACTAGTATAAATTGTGTATAATATACTACGTTTTTGACCGAAACTAGTATTTCAAAAAGTTTTCAAGAATCTATTTTTGAGATAATTTATTTACATGGACTTTCATCATAGCCTTCCCTAGTACCATATAGAAAGGATCTGAAAAATTTCGTAGCATTTCGAACAATCCTCGATTTAATTTTATTTTTTGACCGAAAATAGTATAAATTGTGTATAATATACTACGATTTTTGATCGAAACTAGTATTTCCAAAAGTTTCATAGAATCTAATTTTCAGATAATTTTTTGCTTGGACTTGCATCATAGCATTCCTTAGTACCATATAGAAAGGATCTGAAATGTTTCGTAGCATTTCGAACAATCCTCGATTTAATTTGATTTTTTTACCGAAAATAGTATAAACTGTGTATAATATACTACGATTTTTGACCGAAACTAGAATTTCATAGAATCTAATTTTGCGATAATTTTTTGCTTGGACCTATATGATAACCTTCCCTAGTACCATATAGAAAGGATCTGAAACGTTTTGTAGCATTTCGAACAATCCTCGATTTAATATGATTTTTTTAACGAAAATAGTATAAATTGTGTATAATATACTACGATTTTTGACCGAAACTAGTATTTCCAAAAGAATCATAGAATCTAATTTTGAGATAATTTTTTGCTTGGACTTGCATCATAACATTACCTATTACCATATAGAAAGGATCTGAAAAGTTTCGTAGCATTTTGAACAATCCTCAATTAAATTTGATTTTTTGACCGAAACTAGTATAAATTGTGTATAATATACTACGATTTTTGACCGAAACTAGTATTTCAAAAAGTTTCATAGAATCTAATTTTGATATAAATTTTTGCTTGGACTTGAATCATAATATTCCCTAGTACCATATAGAAAGGATCTGAAAAGTTTCGTAGCATTTTGAACAATCCTCAATTTAATTTGATTTTTTGACCGAAACTAGTATAAATTGTGTATAATATACTACGATTTTTGACCGAAACTAGTATTTCCAACAGTTTCATAGAATCTAATTTTGTGATAAATTGTTTTGCCTGGACTTGCATCATAACCCTGCATAGTACCATATAGAAAGGATCTGAAAAGTTTCGTAACGATTCGAACAATCCTCGATTTAATTTATTTTTTGACCGAAACTAGTATAAATTGTGTATAATATACTACGATTTTTGACTGAAAATAGTATTTCAAAAAGTTTCATAGAATCTAATTCTGCGATAATATTTTGATTGGACTTTCATCATAACCTACCCTAGTACCATATAGTAAGGATCTGAAAAGTTTCGTAGCATGTCGATCAATCCTCGATTTAATTTAATTTTTTGACCGAAAATAGTATAAATTGTGTATAATATACTACGATTTTTGACCGAAACTAGTATATCAAAAAGTTTCATAGAGTCTAATTTTGCGATAATTTTGTGCTTGGACTTGATCATAACCTTCCCTAGTACCATATAGAAAGGATCTGAAAAGTATCGTATCATTTCGAAGAATCCTCAATTAAATTTGAATTTTTGACCGAAACTAGTATAAATTGTGTATAATATACTACGATTTTTGACCGAAACAAGTATTTCAAAAAGTTTCATAGAATCTAATTTTGAGATAATTTATTTACATGGACTTTCATCATAGCCTTCCCTAGTACCATATAGAAAGGATCTGAAAAGTTTCGTAGCATTTCGAACAATCCTCGATTTAATTTGATTTTTTGACCGAAAATAGTATAAATTGTGTATAATATACTACGATTTTTGACCGAAACTAGTATTTCCAAAAGTTTCATAGAATCTATTTTTGCGATAATTTTTTGCTTGGACTTGCATCATAACCTTCCCTAGTACCATATAGAAAGGATCTGAAATGTTTCGTAGCATTTCGAACAATCCTCAATTTAATTTGATTTTTTGACCGAAACCTGTATAAATTGTGTATAATATACTACGATTTTTGACCGAAACTAGTATTTCAAAAAGTTTCATATAATCTGATTTTGAGATAATTTATTTACATGGACTTTCATCATAGCCTTCCCTAGTACCATATAGAAAGGATCTGAAAAGTTTCGTAGCATTTCGAACAATCCTCGAATTTATTTGATTTTTTGAACGAAAATAGTATAAATTGTGTATAATATACTACGATTTTTGACCGAAACTAATATTTCAAAAAGATTCATAGAATCTAATTTTGCGATAATTTTTTTACATGGACTTGCATCATAACATTACCTAGTACCATATAGAAAGGAACTGAAACGTTTCATAGCATTTCGAACAATCCTCGATTTAATTTGATTTTTTTAACGAAAATAGTATAAATTGTGTATAATATACTACGATTTTTGACCGAAACTAGTATTTCAAATAGTTTCATAGAATCTAATTTTGAGATAATTTTTTGCTTGGAATTGCATCATAACCTTCCCTAGTACCTTATAGAAAGGATCTGAAAAGTTTCGTAGCATTTCGAACAATCCTCGATTTAATTTATTTTTTGACCGAAACTAGTATAAATTGTGTATAATATACTACGATTTTTGACCGAAACTAGTATTTCAAAAAGTTTTCAAGAATCTATTTTTGAGATAATTTTTTTACTTGGACTTTCATCATAGCCTTCCCTAGTACCATATAGAAAGGATCTGAAAAATTTCGTAGCATTTCGAACAATCCTCGATTTAATTTGATTTTTTGACCGAAAATAGTATAAATTGTGTATAATATACTACGATTTTTGATCGAAACTAGTATTTCCAAAAGTTTCATAGAATCTAATTTTCAGATAATTTTTTGCTTGGACTTGCATCATAGCATTCCTTAGTACCATATAGAAAGGATCTGAAATGTTTCGTAGCATTTCGAACTATCCTCGATTTAATTTGATTTTTTTACCGAAAATAGTATAAATTGTGTATAATATACTACGATTTTTGATCGAAACTAGTATTTCCAAAAGTTTCATAGAATCTATTTTTGCGATAATTTTTTGCTTTGACTTGCATCATAACCTTCCCTAGTACCATATTGAAAGGATCTGAAAAGTTTCGTAGCATTTCGAACAATCCTCAATTTAATTTGATTTTTTGACCGAAACCTGTATAAATTGTGTATAATATACTACGATTTTTGATCGAAACTAGTATTTCAAAAAGTTTCATAGAATCTAATTTTGAGATAATTTATTTACATGGACTTTCATCATAGCCTTCCCTAGTACCATATAGAAAGGATCTGAATAGTTTCGTAGCATTTCGAACAATCCTCGAATTTATTTGATTTTTTGAACGAAAATAGTATAAATTGTGTATAATATACTACGATTTTTGACCGAAACTAGTATTTCAAAAAGTTTCATAGAATCTAATTTTGCGATAATTTTTTTACATGGACTTGCATCATAACATTACCTAGTACCATATAGAAAGGAACTGAAATGTTTCATAGCATTTCGAACAATCCTCGATTTAATTTGATTTTTTTAACGAAAATAGTATAAATTGTGTATAATATACTACGATTTTTGACCGAAACTAGTATTTCAAATAGTTTCATAGAATCTAATTTTGAGATAATTTTTTGCTTGGAATTGCATCATAACCTTCCCTAGTACCTTATAGAAAGGATCTGAAAAGTTTCGTAGCATTTCGAACAATCCTCGATTTAATTTATTTTTTGACCGAAACTAGTATAAATTGTGTATAATATACTACGATTTTTGACCGAAACTAGTATTTCAAAAAGTTTTCAAGAATCTATTTTTGAGATAATTTATTTACTTGGACTTTCATCATAGCCTTCCCTAGTACCATATAGAAAGGATCTGAAAAATTTCGTAGCATTTCGAACAATCCTCGATTTAATTTGATTTTTTGACCGAAAATAGTATAAATTGTGTATAATATACTACGATTTTTGATCGAAACTAGTATTTCCAAAAGTTTCATAGAATCTAATTTTCAGATAATTTTTTGCTTGGACTTGCATCATAGCATTCCTTAGTACCATATAGAAAGGATCTGAAATGTTTCGTAGCATTTCGAACAATCCTCGATTTAATTTGATTTTTTTACCGAAAATAGTATAAATTGTGTATAATATACTACGATTTTTGATCGAAACTAGTATTTCCAAAAGTTTCATAGAATCTATTTTTGCGATAATTTTTTGCTTTGACTTGCATCATAACCTTCCCTAGTACCATATTGAAAGGATCTGAAAAGTTTTGTAGCATTTCGAACAATCCTCAATTTAATTTGATTTTTTGACCGAAACCTGTATAAATTGTGTATAATATACTACGATTTTTGATCGAAACTAGTATTTCAAAAAGTTTCATAGAATCTAATTTTGAGATAATTTATTTACATGGACTTTCATCATAGCCTTCCCTAGTACCATATAGAAAGGATCTGAATAGTTTCGTAGCATTTCGAACAATCCTCGAATTTATTTGATTTTTTGAACGAAAATAGTATAAATTGTGTATAATATACTACGATTTTTGACCGAAACTAGTATTTCAAAAAGTTTCATAGAATCTAATTTTGCGATAATTTTTTTACATGGACTTGCATCATAACATTACCTAGTACCATATAGAAAGGAACTGAAATGTTTCATAGCATTTCGAACAATCCTCGATTTAATTTGATTTTTTTAACGAAAATAGTATAAATTGTGTATAATATACTACGATTTTTGACCGAAACTAGTATTTCAAATAGTTTCATAGAATCTAATTTTGAGATAATGTTTTGCTTGGAATTGCATCATAACCTTCCCTAGTACCTTATAGAAAGGATCTGAAAAGTTTCGTAGCATTTCGAACAATCCTCGATTTAATTTATTTTTTGACCGAAACTAGTATAAATTGTGTATAATATACTACGATTTTTGACCGAAACTAGTATTTCAAAAAGTTTTCAAGAATCTATTTTTGAGATAATTTATTTACTTGGACTTTCATCATAGCCTTCCCTAGTACCATATAGAAAGGATCTGAAAAATTTCGTAGCATTTCGAACAATCCTCGATTTAATTTGATTTTTTGACCGAAAATAGTATAAATTGTGTATAATATACTACGATTTTTGATCGAAACTAGTATTTCCAAAAGCTTCATAGAATCTAATTTTCAGATAATTTTTTGCTTGGACTTGCATCATAGCATTCCTTAGTACCATATAGAAAGGATCTGAAATGTTTCGTAGCATTTCGAACAATCCTCGATTTAATTTGATTTTTTTACCGAACATAGTATAAATTGTGTATAATATACTACTATTTTTGATCGAAACTAGTATTTCCAAAAGTTTCATAGAATCTATTTTTGCGATAATTTTTTGCTTGGACTTGCATCATAACCTTCCCTAGTACCATATTGAAAGGATCTGAAAAGTTTCGTAGCATTTCGAACAATCCTCAATTTAATTTGATTTTTTGACCGAAACCTGTATAAATTGTGTATAATATACTACGATTTTTGACCGAAACTAGTATTTCAAAAAGTTTCATAGAATCTAATTTTGAGATAATTTATTTACATGGACTTTCATCATAGCCTTCCCTAGTACCATATAGAAAGGATCTGAATAGTTTCGTAGCATTTCGAACAATCCTCGATTTTATTTGATTTTTTGAACGAAAATAGTATAAATTGTGTATAATATACTACGATTTTTGACCGAAACTAGTATTTCAAAAAGTTTCATAGAATCTAATTTTGCGATAATTATTTTACATGGACTTGCATCATAACATTACCTAGTACCATATAGAAAGGAACTGAAATATTTCATAGCATTTCGAACAATCCTCGATTTAATTTGATTTTTTTAACGAAAATAGTATAAATTGTGTATAATATACTACGATTTTTGACCGAAACTAGTATTTCAAATAGTTTCATAGAATCTAATTTTGAGATAATTTTTTGCTTGGAATTGCATCATAACCTTCCCTAGTACCTTATAGAAAGGATCTGAAAAGTTTCGTAGCATTTCGAACAATCCTCGATTTAATTTATTTTTTGACCGAAACTAGTATAAATTGTGTATAATATACTACGATTTTTGACCGAAACTAGTATTTCAAAAAGTTTTCAAGAATCTATTTTTGAGATAATTTATTTACTTGGACTTTCATCATAGCCTTCCCTAGTACCATATAGAAAGGATCTGAAAAATTTCGTAGCATTTCGAACAATCCTCGATTTAATTTGATTTTTTGACCGAAAATAGTATAAATTGTGTATAATATACTACGATTTTTGATCGAAACTAGTATTTCCAAAAGTTTCATAGAATCTAATTTTCAGATAATTTTTTGCTTGGACTTGCATCATAGCATTCCTTAGTACCATATAGAAAGGATCTGAAATGTTTCGTAGCATTTCGAACAATCCTCGATTTAATTTGATTTTTTTACCGAACATAGTATAAATTGTGTATAATATACTACTATTTTTGATCGAAACTAGTATTTCCAAAAGTTTCATAGAATCTATTTTTGCGATAATTTTTTGCTTGGACTTGCATCATAACCTTCCCTAGTACCATATTGAAAGGATCTGAAAAGTTTCGTAGCATTTCGAACAATCCTCAATTTAATTTGATTTTTTGACCGAAACCTGTATAAATTGTGTATAATATACTACGATTTTTGACCGAAACTAGTATTTCAAAAAGTTTCATAGAATCTAATTTTGAGATAATTTATTTACATGGACTTTCATCATAGCCTTCCCTAGTACCATATAGAAAGGATCTGAATAGTTTCGTAGCATTTCGAACAATCCTCGATTTTATTTGATTTTTTGAACGAAAATAGTATAAATTGTGTATAATATACTACGATTTTTGACCGAAACTAGTATTTCAAAAAGTTTCATAGAATCTAATTTTGCGATAATTATTTTACATGGACTTGCATCATAACATTACCTAGTACCATATAGAAAGGAACTGAAATATTTCATAGCATTTCGAACAATCCTCGATTTAATTTGATTTTTTTAACGAAAATAGTATAAATTGTGTATAATATACTACGATTTTTGACCGAAACTAGTATTTCAAATAGTTTCATAGAATCTAATTTTGAGATAATTTTTTGCTTGGAATTGCATCATAACCTTCCCTAGTACCTTATAGAAAGGATCTGAAAAGTTTCGTAGCATTTCGAACAATCCTCGATTTAATTTATTTTTTGACCGAAACTAGTATAAATTGTGTATAATATACTACGATTTTTGACCGAAACTAGTATTTCAAAAAGTTTTCAAGAATCTATTTTTGAGATAATTTATTTACTTGGACTTTCATCATAGCCTTCCCTAGTACCATATAGAAAGGATCTGAAAAATTTCGTAGCATTTCAAACAATCCTCGATTTAATTTGATTTTTTGACCGAAAATAGTATAAATTGTGTATAATATACTACGATTTTTGATCGAAACTAGTATTTCCAAAAGTTTCATAGAATCTAATTTTCAGATAATTTTTTGCTTGGACTTGCATCATAGCATTCCTTAGTACCATATAGAAAGGATCTGAAATGTTTCGTAGCATTTCGAACAATCCTCGATTTAATTTGATTTTTTTACCGAACATAGTATAAATTGTGTATAATATACTACTATTTTTGATCGAAACTAGTATTTCCAAAAGTTTCATAGAATCTATTTTTGCGATAATTTTTTGCTTGGACTTGCATCATAACCTTCCCTAGTACCATATTGAAAGGATCTGAAAAGTTTCGTAGCATTTCGAACAATCCTCAATTTAATTTGATTTTTTGACCGAAACCTGTATAAATTGTGTATAATATACTACGATTTTTGACCGAAACTAGTATTTCAAAAAGTTTCATAGAATCTAATTTTGAGATAATTTATTTACATGGACTTTCATCATAGCCTTCCCTAGTACCATATAGAAAGGATCTGAATAGTTTCGTAGCATTTCGAACAATCCTCGATTTTATTTGATTTTTTGAACGAAAATAGTATAAATTGTGTATAATATACTACGATTTTTGACCGAAACTAGTATTTCAAAAAGTTTCATAGAATCTAATTTTGCGATAATTATTTTACATGGACTTTCATCATAGCCTTCCCTAGTACCATATAGAAAGGATCTGAATAGTTTCGTAGCATTTCGAACAATCCTCGATTTTATTTGATTTTTTGAACGAAAATAGTATAAATTGTGTATAATATACTACGATTTTTGACCGAAACTAGTATTTCAAAAAGTTTCATAGAATCTAATTTTGCGATAATTATTTTACATGGACTTGCATCATAACATTACCTAGTACCATATAGAAAGGAACTGAAATATTTCATAGCATTTCGAACAATCCTCGATTTAATTTGATTTTTTTAACGAAAATAGTATAAATTGTGTATAATATACTACGATTTTTGACCGAAACTAGTATTTCAAATAGTTTCATAGAATCTAATTTTGAGATAATTTTTTGCTTGGAATTGCATCATAACCTTCCCTAGTACCTTATAGAAAGGATCTGAAAAGTTTCGTAGCATTTCGAACAATCCTCGATTTAATTTATTTTTTGACCGAAACTAGTATAAATTGTGTATAATATACTACGATTTTTGACCGAAACTAGTATTTCAAAAAGTTTTCAAGAATCTATTTTTGAGATAATTTATTTACTTGGACTTTCATCATAGCCTTCCCTAGTACCATATAGAAAGGATCTGAAAAATTTCGTAGCATTTCGAACAATCCTCGATTTAATTTGATTTTTTGACCGAAAATAGTATAAATTGTGTATAATATACTACGATTTTTGATCGAAACTAGTATTTCCAAAAGTTTCATAGAATCTAATTTTCAGATAATTTTTTGCTTGGACTTGCATCATAGCATTCCTTAGTACCATATAGAAAGGATCTGAAATGTTTCGTAGCATTTCGAACAATCCTCGATTTAATTTGATTTTTTTACCGAACATAGTATAAATTGTGTATAATATACTACTATTTTTGATCGAAACTAGTATTTCCAAAAGTTTCATAGAATCTATTTTTGCGATAATTTTTTGCTTGGACTTGCATCATAACCTTCCCTAGTACCATATTGAAAGGATCTGAAAAGTTTCGTAGCATTTCGAACAATCCTCAATTTAATTTGATTTTTTGACCGAAACCTGTATAAATTGTGTATAATATACTACGATTTTTGACCGAAACTAGTATTTCAAAAAGTTTCATAGAATCTAATTTTGAGATAATTTATTTACATGGACTTTCATCATAGCCTTCCCTAGTACCATATAGAAAGGATCTGAATAGTTTCGTAGCATTTCGAACAATCCTCGATTTTATTTGATTTTTTGAACGAAAATAGTATAAATTGTGTATAATATACTACGATTTTTGACCGAAACTAGTATTTCAAAAAGTTTCATAGAATCTAATTTTGCGATAATTATTTTACATGGACTTGCATCATAACATTACCTAGTACCATATAGAAAGGAACTGAAATATTTCATAGCATTTCGAACAATCCTCGATTTAATTTGATTTTTTTAACGAAAATAGTATAAATTGTGTATAATATACTACGATTTTTGACCGAAACTAGTATTTCAAATAGTTTCATAGAATCTAATTTTGAGATAATTTTTTGCTTGGAATTGCATCATAACCTTCCCTAGTACCTTATAGAAAGGATCTGAAAAGTTTCGTAGCATTTCGAACAATCCTCGATTTAATTTATTTTTTGACCGAAACTAGTATAAATTGTGTATAATATACTACGATTTTTGACCGAAACTAGTATTTCAAAAAGTTTTCAAGAATCTATTTTTGAGATAATTTATTTACTTGGACTTTCATCATAGCCTTCCCTAGTACCATATAGAAAGGATCTGAAAAATTTCGTAGCATTTCAAACAATCCTCGATTTAATTTGATTTTTTGACCGAAAATAGTATAAATTGTGTATAATATACTACGATTTTTGATCGAAACTAGTATTTCCAAAAGTTTCATAGAATCTAATTTTCAGATAATTTTTTGCTTGGACTTGCATCATAGCATTCCTTAGTACCATATAGAAAGGATCTGAAATGTTTCGTAGCATTTCGAACAATCCTCGATTTAATTTGATTTTTTTACCGAACATAGTATAAATTGTGTATAATATACTACTATTTTTGATCGAAACTAGTATTTCCAAAAGTTTCATAGAATCTATTTTTGCGATAATTTTTTGCTTGGACTTGCATCATAACCTTCCCTAGTACCATATTGAAAGGATCTGAAAAGTTTCGTAGCATTTCGAACAATCCTCAATTTAATTTGATTTTTTGACCGAAACCTGTATAAATTGTGTATAATATACTACGATTTTTGACCGAAACTAGTATTTCAAAAAGTTTCATAGAATCTAATTTTGAGATAATTTATTTACATGGACTTTCATCATAGCCTTCCCTAGTACCATATAGAAAGGATCTGAATAGTTTCGTAGCATTTCGAACAATCCTCGATTTTATTTGATTTTTTGAACGAAAATAGTATAAATTGTGTATAATATACTACGATTTTTGACCGAAACTAGTATTTCAAAAAGTTTCATAGAATCTAATTTTGCGATAATTATTTTACATGGACTTGCATCATAACATTACCTAGTACCATATAGAAAGGAACTGAAATGTTTCATAGCATTTCGAACAATCCTCGATTTAATTTGATTTTTTTAACGAAAATAGTATAAATTGTGTATAATATACTACGATTTTTGACCGAAACTAGTATTTCAAATAGTTTCATAGAATCTAATTTTGAGATAATTTTTTGCTTGGAATTGCATCATAACCTTCCCTAGTACCTTATAGAAAGGATCTGAAAAGTTTCGTAGCATTTCGAACAATCCTCGATTTAATTTATTTTTTGACCGAAACTAGTATAAATTGTGTATAATATACTACGATTTTTGACCGAAACTAGTATTTCAAAAAGTTTTCAAGAATCTATTTTTGAGATAATTTATTTACTTGGACTTTCATCATAGCCTTCCCTAGTACCATATAGAAAGGATCTGAAAAATTTCGTAGCATTTCGAACAATCCTCGATTTAATTTGATTTTTTGACCGAAAATAGTATAAATTGTGTATAATATACTACGATTTTTGATCGAAACTAGTATTTCCAAAAGTTTCATAGAATCTAATTTTCAGATAATTTTTTGCTTGGACTTGCATCATAGCATTCCTTAGTACCATATAGAAAGGATCTGAAATGTTTCGTAGCATTTCGAACAATCCTCGATTTAATTTGATTTTTTTACCGAAAATAGTATAAATTGTGTATAATATACTACGATTTTTGATCGAAACTAGTATTTCCAAAAGTTTCATAGAATCTATTTTTGCGATAATTTTTTGCTTTGACTTGCATCATAACCTTCCCTAGTACCATATTGAAAGGATCTGAAAAGTTTCGTAGCATTTCGAACAATCCTCAATTTAATTTGATTTTTTGACCGAAACCTGTATAAATTGTGTATAATATACTACGATTTTTGATCGAAACTAGTATTTCAAAAAGTTTCATAGAATCTAATTTTGAGATAATTTATTTACATGGACTTTCATCATAGCCTTCCCTAGTACCATATAGAAAGGATCTGAATAGTTTCGTAGCATTTCGAACAATCCTCGAATTTATTTGATTTTTTGAACGAAAATAGTATAAATTGTGTATAATATACTACGATTTTTGACCGAAACTAGTATTTCAAAAAGTTTCATAGAATCTAATTTTGCGATAATTTTTTTACATGGACTTGCATCATAACATTACCTAGTACCATATAGAAAGGAACTGAAATGTTTCATAGCATTTCGAACAATCCTCGATTTAATTTGATTTTTTTAACGAAAATAGTATAAATTGTGTATAATATACTACGATTTTTGACCGAAACTAGTATTTCAAATAGTTTCATAGAATCTAATTTTGAGATAATTTTTTGCTTGGAATTGCATCATAACCTTCCCTAGTACCTTATAGAAAGGATCTGAAAAGTTTTGTAGCATTTCGAACAATCCTCGATTTAATTTATTTTTTGACCGAAACTAGTATAAATTGTGTATAATATACTACGATTTTTGACCGAAACTAGTATTTCAAAAAGTTTTCAAGAATCTATTTTTGAGATAATTTATTTACTTGGACTTTCATCATAGCCTTCCCTAGTACCATATAGAAAGGATCTGAAAAATTTCGTAGCATTTCGAACAATCCTCGATTTAATTTGATTTTTTGACCGAAAATAGTATAAATTGTGTATAATATACTACGATTTTTGATCGAAACTAGTATTTCCAAAAGTTTCATAGAATCTAATTTTCAGATAATTTTTTGCTTGGACTTGCATCATAGCATTCCTTAGTACCATATAGAAAGGATCTGAAATGTTTCGTAGCATTTCGAACAATCCTCGATTTAATTTGATTTTTTTACCGAAAATAGTATAAATTGTGTATAACATACTACGATTTTTGATCGAAACTAGTATTTCCAAAAGTTTCATAGAATCTATTTTTGCGATAATTTTTTGCTTGGACTTACATCATAACCTTCCCTAGTACCATATTGAAAGGATCTGAAAAGTTTCGTAGCATTTCGAACAATCCTCAATTTAATTTGATTTTTTGACCGAAACCTGTATAAATTGTGTATAATATACTACGATTTTTGACCGAAACTAGTATTTCAAAAAGTTTCATAGAATCTAATTTTGAGATAATTTATTTACATGGACTTTCATCACAGCCTTCCCTAGTACCATATAGAAAGGATCTGAAAAGTTTCGTAGCATTTCGAACAATCCTCGATTTTATTTGATTTTTTGAACGAAAATAGTATAAATTGTGTATAATATACTACGATTTTTGACCGAAACTAGTATTTCAAAAAGTTTCATAGAATCTAATTTTGCGATAATTATTTTACATGGACTTGCATCATAACATTACCTAGTACCATATAGAAAGGAACTGAAACGTTTCATAGCATTTCGAACAATCCTCGATTTAATTTGATTTTTTTAACGAAAATAGTATAAATTGTGTATAATATACTACGATTTTTGACCGAAACTAGTATTTCAAATAGTTTCATAGAATCTAATTTTGAGATAATTTTTTGCTTGGAATTGCATCATAACCTTCCCTAGTACCTTATAGAAAGGATCTGAAAAGTTTCGTAGCATTTCGAACAATCCTCGATTTAATTTATTTTTTGACCGAAACTAGTATAAATTGTGTATAATATACTACGATTTTTGACCGAAACTAGTATTTCAAAAAGTTTTCAAGAATCTATTTTTGAGATAATTTATTTACTTGGAGTTTCATCATAGCCTTCCCTAGTACCATATAGAAAGGATCTGAAAAATTTCGTAGCATTTCGAACAATCCTCGATTTAATTTGATTTTTTGACCGAAAATAGTATAAATTGTGTATAATATACTACAATTTTTGATCGAAACTAGTATTTCCAAAAGTTTCATAGAATCTAATTTTCAGATAATTTTTTGCTTGGACTTGCATCATAGCATTCCTTAGTACCATATAGAAAGGATCTGAAATGTTTCGTAGCATTTCGAACAATCCTCGATTTAATTTTATTTTTTTACCGAAAATAGTATAAATTGTGTATAATATACTACGATTTTTGATCGAAACTAGTATTTCCAAAAGTTTCATAGAATCTATTTTTGCGATAATTTTTTGCTTGGACTTGCATCATAACCTTCCCTAGTACCATATTGAAAGGATCTGAAAAGTTTCGTAGCATTTCGAACAATCCTCAATTTAATTTGATTTTTTGACCGAAACCTGTATAAATTGTGTATAATATACTACGATTTTTGATCGAAACTAGTATTTCAAAAAGTTTCATAGAATCTAATTTTGAGATAATTTATTTACATGGACTTTCATCATAGCCTTCCCTAGTACCATATAGAAAGGATCTGAATAGTTTCGTAGCATTTCGAACAATCCTCGAATTTATTTGATTTTTTGAACGAAAATAGTATAAATTGTGTATAATATACTACGATTTTTGACCGAAACTAGTATTTCAAAAAGTTTCATAGAATCTAATTTTGCGATAATTTTTTTACATGGACTTGCATCATAACATTACCTAGTACCATATAGAAAGGAACTGAAATGTTTCATAGCATTTCGAACAATCCTCGATTTAATTTGATTTTTTTAACGAAAATAGTATAAATTGTGTATAATATACTACGATTTTTGACCGAAACTAGTATTTCAAATAGTTTCATAGAATCTAATTTTGAGATAATTTTTTGCTTGGAATTGCATCATAACCTTCCCTAGTACCTTATAGAAAGGATCTGAAAAGTTTTGTAGCATTTCGAACAATCCTCGATTTAATTTATTTTTTGACCGAAACTAGTATAAATTGTGTATAATATACTACGATTTTTGACCGAAACTAGTATTTCAAAAAGTTTTCAAGAATCTATTTTTGAGATAATTTATTTACTTGGACTTTCATCATAGCCTTCCCTAGTACCATATAGAAAGGATCTGAAAAATTTCGTAGCATTTCGAACAATCCTCGATTTAATTTGATTTTTTGACCGAAAATAGTATAAATTGTGTATAATATACTACGATTTTTGATCGAAACTAGTATTTCCAAAAGTTTCATAGAATCTAATTTTCAGATAATTTTTTGCTTGGACTTGCATCATAGCATTCCTTAGTACCATATAGAAAGGATCTGAAATGTTTCGTAGCATTTCGAACAATCCTCGATTTAATTTGATTTTTTTACCGAAAATAGTATAAATTGTGTATAATATACTACGATTTTTGATCGAAACTAGTATTTCCAAAAGTTTCATAGAATCTAATTTTCAGATAATTTTTTGCTTGGACTTGCATCATAGCATTCCTTTGTACCATATAGAAAGGATCTGAAAAGTTTCGTAGCATTTCGAACAATCCTCAATTTAATTTGATTTTTTGACCGAAACCTGTATAAATTGTGTATAATATACTACGATTTTTGATCGAAACTAGTATTTCAAAAAGTTTCATAGAATCTAATTTTGAGATAATTTATTTACATGGACTTTCATCATAGCCTTCCCTAGTACCATATAGAAAGGATCTGAATAGTTTCGTAGCATTTCGAACAATCCTCGAATTTATTTGGATTTTTTGAACGAAAATAGTATAAATTGTGTATAATATACTACGATTTTTGACCGAAACTAGTATTTCAAAAAGTTTCATAGAATCTAATTTTGCGATAATTTTTTTACATGGACTTGCATCATAACATTACCTAGTACCATATAGAAAGGAACTGAAATGTTTCATAGCATTTCGAACAATCCTCGATTTAATTTGATTATTTTAACGAAAATAGTATAAATTGTGTATAATATACTACGATTTTTGACCGAAACTAGTATTTCAAATAGTTTCATAGAATCTAATTTTGAGATAATTTTTTGCTTGGAATTGCATCATAACCTTCCCTAGTACCTTATAGAAAGGATCTGAAAAGTTTTGTAGCATTTCGAACAATCCTCGATTTAATTTATTTTTTGACCGAAACTAGTATAAATTGTGTATAATATACTACGATTTTTGACCGAAACTAGTATTTCAAAAAGTTTTCAAGAATCTATTTTTGAGATAATTTATTTACTTGGACTTTCATCATAGCCTTCCCTAGTACCATATAGAAAGGATCTGAAAAATTTCGTAGCATTTCGAACAATCCTCGATTTAATTTGATTTTTTGACCGAAAATAGTATAAATTGTGTATAATATACTACGATTTTTGATCGAAACTAGTATTTCCAAAAGTTTCATAGAATCTAATTTTCAGATAATTTTTTGCTTGGACTTGCATCATAGCATTCCTTAGTACCATATAGAAAGGATCTGAAATGTTTCGTAGCATTTCGAACAATCCTCGATTTAATTTGATTTTTTTACCGAAAATAGTATAAATTGTGTATAATATACTACGATTTTTGATCGAAACTAGTATTTCCAAAAGTTTCATAGAATCTATTTTTGCGATAATTTTTTGCTTGGACTTGCATCATAACCTTCCCTAGTACCATATTGAAAGGATCTGAAAAGTTTCGTAGCATTTCGAACAATCCTCAATTTAATTTGATTTTTTGACCGAAACCTGTATAAATTGTGTATAATATACTACGATTTTTGACCGAAACTAGTATTTCAAAAAGTTTCATAGAATCTAATTTTGAGATAATTTATTTACATGGACTTTCATCACAGCCTTCCCTAGTACCATATAGAAAGGATCTGAAAAGTTTCGTAGCATTTCGAACAATCCTCGATTTTATTTGATTTTTTGAATGAAAATAGTATAAATTGTGTATAATATACTACGATTTTTGACCAAAACTAGTATTTCAAAAAGTTTCATAGAATCTAATTTTGCGATAATTATTTTACATGGACTTGCATCATAACATTACCTAGTACCATATAGAAAGGAACTGAAACGTTTCATAGCATTTCGAACAATCCTCGATTTAATTTGATTTTTTTAACGAAAATAGTATAAATTGTGTATAATATACTACGATTTTTGACCGAAACTAGTATTTCAAATAGTTTCATAGAATCTAATTTTGAGATAATTTTTTGCTTGGAATTGCATCATAACCTTCCCTTGTACCTTATAGAAAGGATCTGAAAAGTTTCGTAGCATTTCGAACAATCCTCGATTTAATTTATTTTTTGACCGAAACTAGTATAAATTGTGTATAATATACTACGATTTTTGACCGAAACTAGTATTTCAAAAAGTTTTCAAGAATCTATTTTTGAGATAATTTATTTACTTGGACTTTCATCATAGCCTTCCCTAGTACCATATAGAAAGGATCTGAAAAATTTCGTAGCATTTCGAACAATCCTCGATTTAATTTGATTTTTTGACCGAAAATAGTATAAATTGTGTATAATATACTACGATTTTTGATCGAAACTAGTATTTCCAAAAGTTTCATAGAATCTAATTTTCAGATAATTTTTTGCTTGGACTTGCATCATAGCATTCCTTTGTACCATATAGAAAGGATCTGAAATGTTTCGTAGCATTTCGAACAATCCTCGATTTAATTTGATTTTTTTACCGAAAATAGTATAAATTGTGTATAATATACTACGATTTTTGATCGAAACTAGTATTTCCAAAAGTTTCATAGAATCTATTTTTGCGATAAGTTTCTGCTTGGACTTGCATCATAAACTTCCCTAGTACCATATTGAAAGGATCTGAAAAGTTTCGTAGCATTTCGAACAATCCTCAATTTAATTTGATTTTTTGACCGAAACCTGTATAAATTGTGTATAATATACTACGATTTTTGATCGAAACTAGTATTTCAAAAAGTTTCATAGAATCTAATTTTGAGATAATTTATTTACATGGACTTTCATCATAGCCTTCCCTAGTACCATATAGAAAGGATCTGAATAGTTTCGTAGCATTTCGAACAATCCTCGAATTTATTTGGATTTTTTGAACGAAAATAGTATAAATTGTGTATAATATACTACGATTTTTGACCGAAACTAGTATTTCAAAAAGTTTCATAGAATCTAATTTTGCGATAATTTTTTTACATGCACTTGCATCATAACATTACCTAGTACCATATAGAAAGGAACTGAAATGTTTCATAGCATTTCGAACAATCCTCGATTTAATTTGATTTTTTTAACGAAAATAGTATAAATTGTGTATAATATACTACGATTTTTGACCGAAACTAGTATTTCAAATAGTTTCATAGAATCTAATTTTGAGATAATTTTTTGCTTGGAATTGCATCATAACCTTCCCTAGTACCTTATAGAAAGGATCTGAAAAGTTTTGTAGCATTTCGAACAATCCTCGATTTAATTTATTTTTTGACCGAAACTATTATAAATTGTGTATAATATACTACGATTTTTGACCGAAACTTGTATTTCAAAAAGTTTTCAAGAATCTATTTTTGAGATAATTTATTTACTTGGACTTTCATCATAGCCTTCCCTAGTACCATATAGAAAGGATCTGAAAAATTTCGTAGCATTTCGAACAATCCTCGATTTAATTTGATTTTTTGACCGAAAATAGTATAAATTGTGTATAATATACTACGATTTTTGATCGAAACTAGTATTTCCAAAAGTTTCATAGAATCTAATTTTCAGATAATTTTTTGCTTGGACTTGCATCATAGCATTCCTTAGTACCATATAGAAAGGATCTGAAATGTTTCGTAGCATTTCGAACAATCCTCGATTTAATTTGATTTTTTTACCGAAAATAGTATAAATTGTGTATAATATACTACGATTTTTGATCGAAACTAGTATTTCCAAAAGTTTCATAGAATCTATTTTTGCGATAATTTTTTGCTTGGACTTGCATCATAACCTTCCCTAGTACCATATTGAAAGGATCTGAAGAGTTTCGTAGCATTTCGAACAATCCTCAATTTAATTTGATTTTTTGACCGAAACCTGTATAAATTGTGTATAATATACTACGATTTTTGATCGAAACTAGTATTTCAAAAAGTTTCATAGAATCTAATTTTGAGATAATTTATTTACATGGACTTTCATCATAGCCTTCCCTAGTACCATATAGAAAGGATCTGAAAAGTTTCGTAGCATTTCGAACAATCCTCGAATTTATTTGATTTTTTGAACGAAAATAGTATAAATTGTGTATAATATACTACGATTTTTGACCGAAACTAGTATTTCAAAAAGTTTCATAGAATCTAATTTTGCGATAATTTTTTTACATGGACTTGCATCATAACATTACCTAGTACCATATAGAAAGGAACTGAAATGTTTCATAGCATTTCGAACAATCCTCGATTTAATTTGATTTTTTTAACGAAAATAGTATAAATTGTGTATAATATACTACGATTTTTGACCGAAACTAGTATTTCAAATAGTTTCATAGAATCTAATTTTGAGATAATTTTTTGCTTGGAATTGCATCATAACCTTCCCTAGTACCTTATAGAAAGGATCTGAAAAGTTTTGTAGCATTTCGAACAATCCTCGATTTAATTTATTTTTTGACCGAAACTAGTATAAATTGTGTATAATATGCTACGATTTTTGACCGAAACTAGTATTTCAAAAAGTTTTCAAGAATCTATTTTTGAGATAATTTATTTACTTGGACTTTCATCATAGCCTTCCCTAGTACCATATAGAAAGGATCTGAAAAATTTCGTAGCATTTCGAACAATCCTCGATTTAATTTGATTTTTTGACCGAAAATAGTATAAATTGTGTATAATATACTACAATTTTTGATCGAAACTAGTATTTCCAAAAGTTTCATAGAATCTAATTTTCAGATAATTTTTTGCTTGGACTTGCATCATAGCATTCCTTAGTACCATATAGAAAGGATCTGAAATGTTTCGTAGCATTTCGAACAATCCTCGATTTAATTTGATTTTTTTACCGAAAATAGTATAAATTGTGTATAATATACTACGATTTTTGATCGAAACTAGTATTTCCAAAAGTTTCATAGAATCTATTTTTGCGATAATTTTTAGCTTGGACTTGCATCATAACCTTCCCTAGTACCATATTGAAAGGATCTGAAAAGTTTCGTAGCATTTCGAACAATCCTCAATTTAATTTGATTTTTTGACCGTAACCTGTATAAATTGTGTATAATATACTACGATTTTTGATCGAAACTAGTATTTCAAAAAGTTTCATAGAATCTAATTTTGAGATAATTTATTTACATGGATTTTCATCATAGCCTTCCCTAGTACCATATAGAGAGGATCTGAAAAGTTTCGTAGCATTTCGAACAATCCTCGAATTTATTTGATTTTTTGAACGAAAATAGTATAAATTGTGTATAATATACTACGATTTTTGACCGAAACTAGTATTTCAAAAAGTTTCATAGAATCTAATTTTGCGATAATTTTTTTACATGGACTTATATCATAACATTACCTAGTACCATATAGAAAGGAACTGAAATGTTTCATAGCATTTCGAACAATCCTCGATTTAATTTGATTTTTTTAACGAAAATAGTATAAATTGTGTATAATATACTACGATTTTTGACCGAAACTAGTATTTCAAATAGTTTCATAGAATCTAATTTTGAG
The DNA here is from genome assembly GCA_963966055.1 of Lathyrus aphaca. NCBI lineage: Eukaryota > Viridiplantae > Streptophyta > Magnoliopsida > Fabales > Fabaceae > Lathyrus > Lathyrus aphaca. The sequence continues at coordinate 36,028,235 of OZ014523.1, forward strand.
ATAATTTTTTGCTTGGAATTGCATCATAACCTTCCCTAGTACCTTATAGAAAGGATCTGAAAAGTTTTGTAGCATTTCGAACAATCCTCGATTTAATTTATTTTTTGACCGAAACTAGTATAAATTGTGTATAATATACTACGATTTTTGACCGAAACTAGTATTTCAAAAAGTTTTCAAGAATCTATTTTTGAGATAATTTATTTACTTGGACTTTCATCATAGCCTTCCCTAGTACCATATAGAAAGGTTCTGAAAAATTTCGTAGCATTTCGAACAATCCTCGATTTAATTTGATTTTTTGACCGAAAATAGTATAAATTGTGTATAATATACTACGATTTTTGATCGAAACTAGTATTTCCAAAAGTTTCATAGAATCTAATTTTCAGATAATTTTTTGCTTGGACTTGCATCATAGCATTCCTTAGTACCATATAGAAAGGATCTGAAATGTTTCGTAGCATTTCGAACAATCCTCGATTTAATTTGATTTTTTTACCGAAAATAGTATAAATTGTGTATAATATACTACGATTTTTGATCGAAACTAGTATTTCCAAAAGTTTCATAGAATCTATTTTTGCGATAATTTTTTGCTTTGACTTGCATCATAACCTTCCCTAGTACCATATTGAAAGGATCTGAAAAGTTTCGTAGCATTTCGAACAATCCTCAATTTAATTTGATTTTTTGACCGAAACCTGTATAAATTGTGTATAATATATACTACGATTTTTGATCGAAACTAGTATTTCAAAAAGTTTCATAGAATCTAATTTTGAGATAATTTATTTACATGGACTTTCATCATAGCCTTCCCTAGTACCATATAGAAAGGATCTGAATAGTTTCGTAGCATTTCGAACAATCCTCGAATTTATTTGATTTTTTGAACGAAAATAGTATAAATTGTGTATAATATACTACGATTTTTGACCGAAACTAGTATTTCAAAAAGTTTCATAGAATCTAATTTTGCGATAATTTTTTTACATGGACTTGCATCATAACATTACCTAGTACCATATAGAAAGGAAATGAAATGTTTCATAGCATTTCGAACAATCCTCGATTTAATTTGATTTTTTTAACGAAAATAGTATAAATTGTGTATAATATACTACGATTTTTGACCGAAACTAGTATTTCAAATAGTTTCATAGAATCTAATTTTGAGATAATTTTTTGCTTGGAATTGCATCATAACCTTCCCTAGTACCTTATAGAAAGGATCTGAAAAGTTTTGTAGCATTTCGAACAATCCTCGATTTAATTTATTTTTTGACCGAAACTATTATAAATTGTGTATAATATACTACGATTTTTGACCGAAACTAGTATTTCAAAAAGTTTTCAAGAATCTATTTTTGAGATAATTTATTTACTTGGACTTTCATCATAGCCTTCCCTAGTACCATATAGAAAGGATCTGAAAAATTTCGTAGCATTTCGAACAATCCTCGATTTAATTTGATTTTTTGACCGAAAATAGTATAAATTGTGTATAATATACTACGATTTTTGATCGAAACTAGTATTTCCAAAAGTTTCATAGAATCTAATTTTCAGATAATTTTTTGCTTGGACTTGCATCATAACATTCCTTAGTACCATATAGAAAGGATCTGAAATGTTTCGTAGCATTTCGAACAATCCTCGATTTAATTTGATTTTTTTACCGAAAATAGTATAAATTGTGTATAATATACTACGATTTTTGATCGAAACTAGTATTTCCAAAAGTTTCATAGAATCTATTTTTGCGATAATTTTTAGCTTGGACTTGCATCATAACCTTCCCTAGTACCATATTGAAAGGATCTGAAAAGTTTCGTAGCATTTCGAACAATCCTCAATTTAATTTGATTTTTTGACCGTAACCTGTATAAATTGTGTATAATATACTACGATTTTTGATCGAAACTAGTATTTCAAAAAGTTTCATAGAATCTAATTTTGAGATAATTTATTTACATGGATTTTCATCATAGCCTTCCCTAGTACCATATAGAGAGGATCTGAAAAGTTTCGTAGCATTTCGAACAATCCTCGAATTTATTTGATTTTTTGAACGAAAATAGTATAAATTGTGTATAATATACTACGATTTTTGACCGAAACTAGTATTTCAAAAAGTTTCATAGAATCTAATTTTGCGATAATTTTTTTACATGGACTTATATCATAACATTACCTAGTACCATATAGAAAGGAACTGAAATGTTTCATAGCATTTCGAACAATCCTCGATTTAATTTGATTTTTTTAACGAAAATAGTATAAATTGTGTATAATATACTACGATTTTTGACCGAAACTAGTATTTCAAATAGTTTCATAGAATCTAATTTTGAGATAATTTTTTGCTTGGAATTGCATCATAACCTTCCCTAGTACCTTATAGAAAGGATCTGAAAAGTTTTGTAGCATTTCGAACAATCCTCGATTTAATTTATTTTTTGACCGAAACTAGTATAAATTGTGTATAATATACTACGATTTTTGACCGAAACTAGTATTTCAAAAAGTTTTCAAGAATCTATTTTTGAGATAATTTATTTACTTGGACTTTCATCATAGCCTTCCCTAGTACCATATAGAAAGGTTCTGAAAAATTTCGTAGCATTTCGAACAATCCTCGATTTAATTTGATTTTTTGACCGAAAATAGTATAAATTGTGTATAATATACTACGATTTTTGATCGAAACTAGTATTTCCAAAAGTTTCATAGAATCTAATTTTCAGATAATTTTTTGCTTGGACTTGCATCATAGCATTCCTTAGTACCATATAGAAAGGATCTGAAATGTTTCGTAGCATTTCGAACAATCCTCGATTTAATTTGATTTTTTTACCGAAAATAGTATAAATTGTGTATAATATACTACGATTTTTGATCGAAACTAGTATTTCCAAAAGTTTCATAGAATCTATTTTTGCGATAATTTTTTGCTTTGACTTGCATCATAACCTTCCCTAGTACCATATTGAAAGGATCTGAAAAGTTTCGTAGCATTTCGAACAATCCTCAATTTAATTTGATTTTTTGACCGAAACCTGTATAAATTGTGTATAATATACTACGATTTTTGATCGAAACTAGTATTTCAAAAAGTTTCATAGAATCTAATTTTGAGATAATTTATTTACATGGACTTTCATCATAGCCTTCCCTAGTACCATATAGAAAGGATCTGAATAGTTTCGTAGCATTTCGAACAATCCTCGAATTTATTTGATTTTTTGAACGAAAATAGTATAAATTGTGTATAATATACTACGATTTTTGACCGAAACTAGTATTTCAAAAAGTTTCATAGAATCTAATTTTGCGATAATTTTTTTACATGGACTTGCATCATAACATTACCTAGTACCATATAGAAAGGAAATGAAATGTTTCATAGCATTTCGAACAATCCTCGATTTAATTTGATTTTTTTAACGAAAATAGTATAAATTGTGTATAATATACTACGATTTTTGACCGAAACTAGTATTTCAAATAGTTTCATAGAATCTAATTTTGAGATAATTTTTTGCTTGGAATTGCATCATAACCTTCCCTAGTACCTTATAGAAAGGATCTGAAAAGTTTTGTAGCATTTCGAACAATCCTCGATTTAATTTATTTTTTGACCGAAACTAGTATAAATTGTGTATAATATACTACGATTTTTGACCGAAACTAGTATTTCAAAAAGTTTTCAAGAATCTATTTTTGAGATAATTTATTTACTTGGACTTTCATCATAGCCTTCCCTAGTACCATATAGAAAGGATCTGAAAAATTTCGTAGCATTTCGAACAATCCTCGATTTAATTTGATTTTTTGACCGAAAATAGTATAAATTGTGTATAATATACTACGATTTTTGATCGAAACTAGTATTTCCAAAAGTTTCATAGAATCTAATTTTCAGATAATTTTTTGCTTGGACTTGCATCATAGCATTCCTTAGTACCATATAGAAAGGATCTGAAATGTTTCGTAGCATTTCGAACAATCCTCGATTTAATTTGATTTTTTTACCGAAAATAGTATAAATTGTGTATAATATACTACGATTTTTGATCGAAACTAGTATTTCCAAAAGTTTCATAGAATCTATTTTTGCGATAATTTTTTGCTTGGACTTGCATCATAACCTTCCCTAGTACCATATTGAAAGGATCTGAAAAGTTTCGTAGCATTTCGAACAATCCTCAATTTAATTTGATTTTTTGACCGAAACCTGTATAAATTGTGTATAATATACTACGATTTTTGATCGAAACTAGTATTTCAAAAAGTTTCATAGAATCTAATTTTGAGATAATTTATTTACATGGACTTTCATCATAGCCTTCCCTAGTACCATATAGAAAGGATCTGAAAAGTTTCGTAGCATTTCGAACAATCCTCGAATTTATTTGATTTTTTGAACGAAAATAGTATAAATTGTGTATAATATACTACGATTTTTGACCGAAACTAGTATTTCAAAAAGTTTCATAGAATCTAATTTTACGATAATTTTTTTACATGGACTTGCATCATAACATTACCTAGTACCATATAGAAAGGAACTGAAATGTTTCATAGCATTTCGAACAATCCTCGATTTAATTTGATTTTTTTAACGAGAATAGTATAAATTGTGTATAATATACTACGATTTTTGACCGAAACTAGTATTTCAAATAGTTTCATAGAATCTAATTTTGAGATAATTTTTTGCTTGGAATTGCATCATAACCTTCCCTAGTACCTTATAGAAAGGATCTGAAAAGTTTTGTAGCATTTCGAACAATCCTCGATTTAATTTATTTTTTGACCGAAACTTGTATAAATTGTGTATAATATGCTACGATTTTTGACCGAAACTAGTATTTCAAAAAGTTTTCAAGAATCTATTTTTGAGATAATTTATTTACTTGGACTTTCATCATAGCCTTCCCTAGTACCATATAGAAAGGATCTGAAAAATTTCGTAGCATTTCGAACAATCCTCGATTTAATTTGATTTTTTGACCGAAAATAGTATAAATTGTGTATAATATACTACGATTTTTGATCGAAACTAGTATTTCCAAAAGTTTCATAGAATCTAATTTTCAGATAATTTTTTGCTTGGACTTGCATCATAGCATTCCTTAGTACCATATAGAAAGGATCTGAAATGTTTCGTAGCATTTCGAACAATCCTCGATTTAATTTGATTTTTTTACCGAAAATAGTATAAATTGTGTATAATATACTACGATTTTTGATCGAAACTAGTATTTCCAAAAGTTTCATAGAATATATTTTTGCGATAATTTTTTGCTTGGACTTGCATCATAACCTTCCCTAGTACCATATTGAAAGGATCTGAAAAGTTTCGTAGCATTTCGAACAATCCTCAATTTAATTTGATTTTTTGACCGAAACCTGTATAAATTGTGTATAATATACTACGATTTTTGATCGAAACTAGTATTTCAAAAAGTTTCATAGAATCTAATTTTGAGATAATTTATTTACATGGATTTTCATCATAGCCTTCCCTAGTACCATATAGAAAGGATCTGAAAAGTTTCGTAGCATTTCGAACAATCCTCGAATTTATTTGATTTTTTGAACGAAAATAGTATAAATTGTGTATAATATACTACGATTTTTGACCGAAACTAGTATTTCAAAAAGTTTCATAGAATCTAATTTTGCGATAATTTTTTTACATGGACTTGCATCATAACATTACCTAGTACCATATAGAAAGGAACTGAAATGTTTCATAGCATTTCGAACAATCCTCGATTTAATTTGATTTTTTTAACGAAAATAGTATAAATTGTGTATAATATACTACGATTTTTGACCGAAACTAGTATTTCAAATAGTTTCATAGAATCTAATTTTGAGATAATTTTTTGCTTGGAATTGCATCATAACCTTCCCTAGTACCTTATAGAAAGGATCTGAAAAGTTTTGTAGCATTTCGAACAATCCTCGATTTAATTTATTTTTTGACCGAAACTAGTATAAATTGTGTATAATATACTACGATTTTTGACCGAAACTAGTATTTCAAAAAGTTTTCAAGAATCTATTTTTGAGATAATTTATTTACTTGGACTTTCATCATAGCCTTCCCTAGTACCATATAGAAAGGATCTGAAAAATTTCGTAGCATTTCGAACAATCCTCGATTTAATTTGATTTTTTGACCGAAAATAGTATAAATTGTGTATAATATACTACGATTTTTGATCGAAACTAGTATTTCCAAAAGATTCATAGAATCTAATTTTCAGATAATTTTTTGCTTGGACTTGCATCATAGCATTCCTTAGTATCATATAGAAAGGATCTGAAATGTTTCGTAGCATTTCGAACAATCCTCGATTTAATTTGATTTTTTTACCGAAAATAGTATAAATTGTGTATAATATACTACGATTTTTGATCGAAACTAGTATTTCCAAAAGTTTCATAGAATATATTTTTGCGATAATTTTTTGCTTGGACTTGCATCATAACCTTCCCTAGTACCATATTGAAAGGATCTGAAAAGTTTCGTAGCATTTCGAACAATCCTCAATTTAATTTGATTTTTTGACCGAAACCTGTATAAATTGTGTATAATATACTACGATTTTTGATCGAAACTAGTATTTCAAAAAGTTTCATAGAATCTAATTTTGAGATAATTTATTTACATGGATTTTCATCATAGCCTTCCCTAGTACCATATAGAAAGGATCTGAAAAGTTTCGTAGCATTTCGAACAATCCTCGAATTTATTTGATTTTTTGAACGAAAATAGTATAAATTGTGTATAATATACTACGATTTTTGACCGAAACTAGTATTTCAAAAAGTTTCATAGAATCTAATTTTGCGATAATTTTTTTACATGGACTTGCATCATAACATTACCTAGTACCATATAGAAAGGAACTGAAATGTTTCATAGCATTTCGAACAATCCTCGATTTAATTTGATTTTTTTAACGAAAATAGTATAAATTGTGTATAATATACTACGATTTTTGACCGAAACTAGTATTTCAAATAGTTTCATAGAATCTAATTTTGAGATAATTTTTTGCTTGGAATTGCATCATAACCTTCCCTAGTACCTTATAGAAAGGATCTGAAAAGTTTTGTAGCATTTCGAACAATCCTCGATTTAATTTATTTTTGGACCGAAACTAGTATAAATTGTGTATAATATACTACGATTTTTGACCGAAACTAGTATTTCAAAAAGTTTTCAAGAATCTATTTTTGAGATAATTTATTTACTTGGACTTTCATCATAGCCTTCCCTAGTACCATATAGAAAGGATCTGAAAAATTTCGTAGCATTTCGAACAATCCTCGATTTAATTTGATTTTTTGACCGAAAATAGTATAAATTGTGTATAATATACTACGATTTTTGATCGAAACTAGTATTTCCAAAAGTTTCATAGAATCTAATTTTCAGATAATTTTTTGCTTGGACTTGCATCATAGCATTCCTTAGTACCATATAGAAAGGATCTGAAATGTTTCGTAGCATTTCGAACAATCCTCGATTTAATTTGATTTTTTTACCGAAAATAGTATAAATTGTGTATAATATACTACGATTTTTGATCGAAACTAGTATTTCCAAAAGTTTCATAGAATCTATTTTTGCGATAATTTTTTGCTTGGACTTGCATCATAACCTTCCCTAGTACCATATTGAAAGGATCTGAAAATTTTCGTAGCATTTCGAACAATCCTCAATTTAATTTGATTTTTTGACCGAAACCTGTATAAATTGTGTATAATATACTACGATTTTTGATCGAAACTAGTATTTCAAAAAGTTTCATAGAATCTAATTTTGAGATAATTTATTTACATGGACTTTCATCATAGCCTTCCCTAGTACCATATAGAAAGGATCTGAATAGTTTCGTAGCATTTCGAACAATCCTCGAATTTATTTGATTTTTTGAACGAAAATAGTATAAATTGTGTATAATATACTACGATTTTTGACCGAAACTAGTATTTCAAAAAGTTTCATAGAATCTAATTTTGCGATAATTTTTTTACATGGACTTGCATCATAACATTACCTAGTACCATATAGAAAGGAACTGAAATGTTTCATAGCATTTCGAACAATCCTCGATTTAATTTGATTTTTTTAACGAAAATAGTATAAATTGTGTATAATATACTACGATTTTTGACCGAAACTAGTATTTCAAATAGTTTCATAGAATCTAATTTTGAGATAATTTTTTTCTTGGAATTGCATCATAACCTTCCCTAGTACCTTATAGAAAGGATCTGAAAAGTTTTGTAGCATTTCGAACAATCCTCGATTTAATTTATTTTTTGACCGAAACTAGTATAAATTGTGTATAATATACTACGATTTTTGACCGAAACTAGTATTTCAAAAAGTTTTCAAGAATCTATTTTTGAGATAATTTATTTACTTGGACTTTCATCATAGCCTTCCCTAGTACCATATAGAAAGGATCTGAAAAATTTCGTAGCATTTCGAACAATCCTCGATTTAATTTGATTTTTTGACCGAAAATAGTATAAATTGTGTATAATATACTACGATTTTTGATCGAAACTAGTATTTCCAAAAGATTCATAGAATCTAATTTTCAGATAATTTTTTGCTTGGACTTGCATCATAGCATTCCTTAGTATCATATAGAAAGGATCTGAAATGTTTCGTAGCATTTCGAACAATCCTCGATTTAATTTGATTTTTTTACCGAAAATAGTATAAATTGTGTATAATATACTACGATTTTTGATCGAAACTAGTATTTCCAAAAGTTTCATAGAATCTATTTTTGCGATAATTTTTTGCTTGGACTTGCATCATAACCTTCCCTAGTACCATATTGAAAGGATCTGAAAATTTTCGTAGCATTTCGAACAATCCTCAATTTAATTTGATTTTTTGACCGAAACCTGTATAAATTGTGTATAATATACTACGATTTTTGATCGAAACTAGTATTTCAAAAAGTTTCATAGAATCTAATTTTGAGATAATTTATTTACATGGACTTTCATCATAGCCTTCCCTAGTACCATATAGAAAGGATCTGAATAGTTTCGTAGCATTTCGAACAATCCTCGAATTTATTTGATTTTTTGAACGAAAATAGTATAAATTGTGTATAATATACTACGATTTTTGACCGAAACTAGTATTTCAAAAAGTTTCATAGAATCTAATTTTGCGATAATTTTTTTACATGGACTTGCATCATAACATTACCTAGTACCATATAGAAAGGAACTGAAATGTTTCATAGCATTTCGAACAATCCTCGATTTAATTTGATTTTTTTAACGAAAATAGTATAAATTGTGTATAATATACTACGATTTTTGACCGAAACTAGTATTTCAAATAGTTTCATAGAATCTAATTTTGAGATAATTTTTTGCTTGGAATTGCATCATAACCTTCCCTAGTACCTTATAGAAAGGATCTGAAAAGTTTTGTAGCATTTCGAACAATCCTCGATTTAATTTATTTTTTGACCGAAACTAGTATAAATTGTGTATAATATACTACGATTTTTGACCGAAACTAGTATTTCAAAAAGTTTTCAAGAATCTATTTTTGAGATAATTTATTTACTTGGACTTTCATCATAGCCTTCCCTAGTACCATATAGAAAGGATCTGAAAAATTTCGTAGCATTTCGAACAATCCTCGATTTAATTTGATTTTTTGACCGAAAATAGTATAAATTGTGTATAATATACTACGATTTTTGATCGAAACTAGTATTTCCAAAAGTTTCATAGAATCTAATTTTCAGATAATTTTTTGCTTGGACTTGCATCATAGCATTCCTTAGTACCATATAGAAAGGATCTGAAATGTTTCGTAGCATTTCGAACAATCCTCGATTTAATTTGATTTTTTTACCGAAAATAGTATAAATTGTGTATAATATACTACGATTTTTGATCGAAACTAGTATTTCCAAAAGTTTCATAGAATCTATTTTTGCGATAATTTTTTGCTTGGACTTGCATCATAACATTCCCTAGTACCATATTGAAAGGATCTGAAAAGTTTCGTAGCATTTCGAACAATCCTCAATTTAATTTGATTTTTTGACCGAAACCTGTATAAATTGTGTATAATATACTACGATTTTTGATCGAAACTAGTATTTCAAAAAGTTTCATAGAATCTAATTTTGAGATAATTTATTTACATGGACTTTCATCATAGCCTTCCCTAGTACCATATAGAAAGGATCTGAAAAGTTTCGTAGCATTTCGAACAATCCTCGAATTTATTTGATTTTTTGAACGAAAATAGTATAAATTGTGTATAATATACTACGATTTTTGACCGAAACTAGTATTTCAAAAAGTTTCATAGAATCTAATTTTGCGATAATTTTTTGACATGGACTTGCATCATAACATTACCTAGTACCATATAGAAAGGAACTGAAATGTTTCATAGCATTTCGAACAATCCTCGATTTAATTTGATTTTTTTAACGAAAATAGTATAAATTGTGTATAATATACTACGATTTTTGACCGAAATTAGTATTTCAAATAGTTTCATAGAATCTAATTTTGAGATTATTTTTTGCTTGGAATTGCATCATAACCTTCCCTAGTACCTTATAGAAAGGATCTGAAAAGTTTTGTAGCATTTCGAACAATCCTCGATTTAATTTATTTTTTGACCGAAACTAGTATAAATTGTGTATAATATACTACGATTTTTGACCGAAACTAGTATTTCAAAAAGTTTTCAAGAATCTATTTTTGAGATAATTTATTTACTTGGACTTTCATCATAGCCTTCCCTAGTACCATATAGAAAGGATCTGTTAAATTTCATAGCATTTCGAACAATCCTCGATTTAATTTGATTTTTTGACCGAAAATAGTATAAATTGTGTATAATATACTACGATTTTTGATCGAAACTAGTATTTCCAAAAGTTTCATAGAATCTAATTTTCAGATAATTTTTTGCTTGGACTTGCATCATAGCATTCCTTAGTACCATATAGAAAGGATCTGAAATGTTTCGTAGCATTTCGAACAATGCTCGATTTAATTTGATTTTTTTACCGAAAATAGTATAAATTGTGTATAATATACTACGATTTTTGATCGAAACTAGTATTTCCAAAAGTTTCATAGAATCTATTTTTGCGATAATTTTTTGCTTGGACTTGCATCATAACCTTCCCTAGTACCATATTGAAAGGATCTGAAAAGTTTCGTAGCATTTCGAACAATCCTCAATTTAATTTGATTTTTTGACCGAAACCTGTATAAATTGTGTATAATATACTACGATTTTTGATCGAAACTAGTATTTCAAAAAGTTTCATAGAATCTAATTTTGAGATAATTTATTTACATGGACTTTCATCATAGCCTTCCCTAGTACCATATAGAAAGGATCTGAAAAGTTTCGTAGCATTTCGAACAATCCTCGAATTTATTTGATTTTTTGAACGAAAATAGTATAAATTGTGTATAATATACTACGATTTTTGACCGAAACTAGTATTTCAAAAAGTTTCATAGAATCTAATTTTGCGATAATTTTTTTACATGGACTTGCATCATAACATTACCTAGTACCATATAGAAAGGAACTGAAATGTTTCATAGCATTTCGAACAATCCTCGATTTAATTTGATTTTTTTAACGAAAATAGTATAAATTGTGTATAATATACTACGATTTTTGACCGAAATTAGTATTTCAAATAGTTTCATAGAATCTAATTTTGAGATTATTTTTTGCTTGGAATTGCATCATAACCTTCCCTAGTACCTTATAGAAAGGATCTGAAAAGTTTTGTAGCATTTCGAACAATCCTCGATTTAATTTATTTTTTGACCGAAACTAGTATAAATTGTGTATAATATACTACGATTTTTGACCGAAACTAGTATTTCAAAAAGTTTTCAAGAATCTATTTTTGAGATAATTTATTTACTTGGACTTTCATCATAGCCTTCCCTAGTACCATATAGAAAGGATCTGTTAAATTTCGTAGCATTTCGAACAATCCTCGATTTAATTTGATTTTTTGACCGAAAATAGTATAAATTGTGTATAATATACTACGATTTTTGATCGAAACTAGTATTTCCAAAAGTTTCATAGAATCTAATTTTCAGATAATTTTTTGCTTGGACTTGCATCATAGCATTCCTTAGTACCATATAGAAAGGATCTGAAATGTTTCGTAGCATTTCGAACAATGCTCAATTTAATTTGATTTTTTTACCGAAAATAGTATAAATTGTGTATAATATACTACGATTTTTGATCGAAACTAGTATTTCCAAAAGTTTCATAGAATCTATTTTTGCGATAATTTTTTGCTTGGACTTGCATCATAACCTTCCCTAGTACCATATTGAAAGGATCTGAAAAGTTTCGTAGCATTTCGAACAATCCTCAATTTAATTTGATTTTTTGACCGAAACCTGTATAAATTGTGTATAATATACTACGATTTTTGATCGAAACTAGTATTTCAAAAAGTTTCATAGAATCTAATTTTGAGATAATTTATTTACATGGACTTTCATCATAGCCTTCCCTAGTACCATATAGAAAGGATCTGAAAAGTTTCGTAGCATTTCGAACAATCCTCGAATTTATTTGATTTTTTGAACGAAAATAGTATAAATTGTGTATAATATACTACGATTTTTGACCGAAACTAGTATTTCAAAAAGTTTCATAGAATCTAATTTTGCGATAATTTTTTTACATGGACTTGCATCATAACATTACCTAGTACCATATAGAAAGGAACTGAAATGTTTCATAGCATTTCGAACAATCCTCGATTTAATTTGATTTTTTTAACGAAAATAGTATAAATTGTGTATAATATACTACGATTTTTGACCGAAATTAGTATTTCAAATAGTTTCATAGAATCTAATTTTGAGATTATTTTTTGCTTGGAATTGCATCATAACCTTCCCTAGTACCTTATAGAAAGGATCTGAAAAGTTTTGTAGCATTTCGAACAATCCTCGATTTAATTTATTTTTTGACCGAAACTAGTATAAATTGTGTATAATATACTACGATTTTTGACCGAAACTAGTATTTCAAAAAGTTTTCAAGAATCTATTTTTGAGATAATTTATTTACTTGGACTTTCATCATAGCCTTCCCTAGTACCATATAGAAAGGATCTGAAAAATTTCGTAGCATTTCGAACAATCCTCGATTTAATTTGATTTTTTGACCGAAAATAGTATAAATTGTGTATAATATACTACGATTTTTGATCGAAACTAGTATTTCCAAAAGTTTCATAGAATCTAATTTTCAGATAATTTTTTGCTTGGACTTGCATCATAGCATTCCTTAGTACCATATAGAAAGGATCTGAAATGTTTCGTAGCATTTCGAACAATCCTCGATTTAATTTGATTTTTTTACCGAAAATAGTATAAATTGTGTATAATATACTACGATTTTTGATCGAAACTAGTATTTCCAAAAGTTTCATAGAATCTATTTTTGCGATAATTTTTTGCTTGGACTTGCATCATAACCTTCCCTAGTACCATATTGAAAGGATCTGAAAAATTTCGTAGCATTTCGAACAATCCTCGATTTAATTTGATTTTTTGACCGAAAATAGTATAAATTGTGTATAATATACTACGATTTTTGATCGAAACTAGTATTTCCAAAAGTTTCATAGAATCTAATTTTCAGATAATTTTTTGCTTGGACTTGCATCATAGCATTCCTTAGTACCATATAGAAAGGATCTGAAATGTTTCGTAGCATTTCGAACAATCCTCGATTTAATTTGATTTTTTTACCGAAAATAGTATAAATTGTGTATAATATACTACGATTTTTGATCGAAACTAGTATTTCCAAAAGTTTCATAGAATCTATTTTTGCGATAATTTTTTGCTTGGACTTGCATCATAACCTTCCCTAGTACCATATTGAAAGGATCTGAAAATTTTCGTAGCATTTCGAACAATCCTCAATTTAATTTGATTTTTTGACCGAAACCTGTATAAATTGTGTATAATATACTACGATTTTTGATCGAAACTAGTATTTCTAAAAGTTTCATAGAATCTAATTTTGAGATAATTTATTTACATGGACTTTCATCATAGCCTTCCCTAGTACCATATAGAAAGGATCTGAATAGTTTCGTAGCATTTCGAACAATCCTCGAATTTATTTGATTTTTTGAACGAAAATAGTATAAATTGTGTATAATATACTACGATTTTTGACCGAAACTAGTAGTTCAAAAAGTTTCATAGAATCTAATTTTGCGATAATTTTTTTACATGGACTTGCATCATAACATTACCTAGTACCATATAGAAAGGAACTGAAATGTTTCATAGCATTTCGAACAATCCTCGATTTAATTTGATTTTTTTAACGAAAATAGTATAAATTGTGTATAATATACTACGATTTTTGACCGAAACTAGTATTTCAAATAGTTTCATAAAATCTAATTTTGAGATAATTTTTTGCTTGGAATTGCATCATAACCTTCCCTAGTACCTTATAGAAAGGATCTGAAAAGTTTTGTAGCATTTCGAACAATCCTCGATTTAATTTATTTTTTGACCGAAACTAGTATAAATTGTGTATAATATACTACGATTTTTGACCGAAACTAGTATTTCAAAAAGTTTTCAAGAATCTATTTTTGAGATAATTTATTTACTTGGACTTTCATCATAGCCTTCCCTAGTACCATATAGAAAGGATCTGAAAAATTTCGTAGCATTTCGAACAATCCTCGATTTAATTTGATTTTTTGACCGAAAATAGTATAAATTGTGTATAATATACTACGATTTTTGATCGAAACTAGTATTTCCAAAAGTTTCATAGAATCTAATTTTCAGATAATTTTTTGCTTGGACTTGCATCATAGCATTCCTTAGTACCATATAGAAAGGATCTGAAATGTTTCGTAGCATTTCGAACAATCCTCGATTTAATTTGATTTTTTTACCGAAAATAGTATAAATTGTGTATAATATACTACGATTTTTGATCGAAACTAGTATTTCCAAAAGTTTCATAGAATCTATTTTTGCGATAATTTTTTGCTTGGACTTGCATCATAACCTTCCCTAGTACCATATTGAAAGGATCTGAAAAGTTTCGTAGCATTTCGAACAATCCTCAATTTAATTTGATTTTTTGACCGAAACCTGTATAAATTGTGTATAATATACTACGATTTTTGATAGAAACTAGTATTTCAAAAAGTTTCATAGAATCGAATTTTGAGATAATTTATTTACATGGACTTTCATCATAGCCTTCCCTAGTACCATATAGAAAGGATCTGAATAGTTTCGTAGCATTTCGAACAATCCTCGAATTTATTTGATTTTTTGACCGAAAATAGTATAAATTGTGTATAATATACTACGATTTTTGATCGAAACTAGTATTTCCAAAAGTTTCATAGAATCTAATTTTCAGATAATTTTTTGCTTGGACTTGCATCATAGCATTCCTTAGTACCATATAGAAAGGATCTGAAATGTTTCGTAGCATTTCGAACAATCCTCGATTTAATTTGATTTTTTTACCGAAAATAGTATAAATTGTGTATAATATACTACGATTTTTGATCGAAACTAGTATTTCCAAAAGTTTCATAGAATCTATTTTTGCGATAATTTTTTGCTTGGACTTGCATCATAACCTTCCCTAGTACCATATTGAAAGGATCTGAAAAGTTTCGTAGCATTTCGAACAATCCTCAATTTAATTTGATTTTTTGACCGAAACCTGTATAAATTGTGTATAATATACTACGATTTTTGATAGAAACTAGTATTTCAAAAAGTTTCATAGAATCGAATTTTGAGATAATTTATTTACATGGACTTTCATCATAGCCTTCCCTAGTACCATATAGAAAGGATCTGAATAGTTTCGTAGCATTTCGAACAATCCTCGAATTTATTTGATTTTTTGACCGAAAATAGTATAAATTGTGTATAATATACTACGATTTTTGATCGAAACTAGTATTTCCAAAAGTTTCATAGAATCTAATTTTCAGATAATTTTTTGCTTGGACTTGCATCATAGCATTCCTTAGTACCATATAGAAAGGATCTGAAATGTTTCGTAGCATTTCGAACAATCCTCGATTTAATTTGATTTTTTTACCGAAAATAGTATAAATTGTGTATAATATACTACGATTTTTGATCGAAACTAGTATTTCCAAAAGTTTCATAGAATCTATTTTTGCGATAATTTTTTGCTTGGACTTGCATCATAACCTTCCCTAGTACCATATTGAAAGGATCTGAAAATTTTCGTAGCATTTCGAACAATCCTCAATTTAATTTGATTTTTTGACCGAAACCTGTATAAATTGTGTATAATATACTACGATTTTTGATCGAAACTAGTATTTCAAAAAGTTTCATAGAATCTAATTTTGAGATAATTTATTTACATGGACTTTCATCATAGCCTTCCCTAGTACCATATAGAAAGGATCTGAAATGTTTCGTAGCATTTCGAACAATCCTCGAATTTATTTGATTTTTTGAACGAAAATAGTATAAATTGTGTATAATATACTACGATTTTTGACCGAAACTAGTATTTCAAAAAGTTTCATAGAATCTAATTTTGCGATAATTTTTTTACATGGACTTGCATCATAACATTACCTAGTACCATATAGAAAGGAACTGAAATGTTTCATAGCATTTCGAACAATCCTCGATTTAATTTTATTTTTTTAACGAAAATAGTATAAATTGTGTATAATATACTACGATTTTTGACCGAAACTAGTATTTCAAATAGTTTCATAGAATCTAATTTTGAGATAATTTTTTGCTTGGAATTGCATCATAACCTTCCCTAGTACCTTATAGAAAGGATCTGAAAAGTTTTGTAGCATTTCGAACAATCCTCGATTTAATTTATTTTTTGACCGAAACTAGTATAAATTGTGTATAATATACTACGATTTTTGACCGAAACTAGTATTTCAAAAAGTTTTCAAGAATCTATTTTTGAGATAATTTATTTACTTGGACTTTCATCATAGCCTTCCCTAGTACCATATAGAAAGGATCTGAAACATTTCGTAGCATTTCGAACAATCCTCGATTTAATTTGATTTTTTGACTGAAAATAGTATAAATTGTGTATAATATACTACGATTTTTGATCGAAACTAGTATTTCCAAAAGTTTCATAGAATCTAATTTTCAGATAATTTTTTGCTTGGACTTGCATCATAGCATTCCTTAGTACCATATAGAAAGGATCTGAAATGTTTCGTAGCATTTCGAACAATCCTCGATTTAATTTGATTTTTTTACCGAAAATAGTATAAATTGTGTATAATATACTACGATTTTTGATCGAAACTAGTATTTCCAAAAGTTTCATAGAATCTATTTTTGCGATAATTTTTTGCTTGGACTTGCATCATAACCTTCCCTAGTACCATATTGAAAGGATCTGAAAAGTTTCGTAGCATTTCGAACAATCCTCAATTTAATTTGATTTTTTGACCGAAACCTGTATAAATTGTGTATAATATACTACGATTTTTGATCGAAACTAGTATTTCAAAAAGTTTCATAGAATCGAATTTTGAGATAATTTATTTACATGGACTTTCATCATAGCCTTCCCTAGTACCATATAGAAAGGATCTGAATAGTTTCGTAGCATTTCGAACAATCCTCGAATTTATTTGATTTTTTGAACGAAAATAGTATAAATTGTGTATAATATACTACGATTTTTGACCGAAACTAGTATTTCAAAAAGTTTCATAGAATCTAATTTTGCGATAATTTTTTTACATGGACTTGCATCATAACATTACCTAGTACCATATAGAAAGGAACTGAAATGTTTCATAGCATTTCGAACAATCCTCGATTTAATTTGATTTTTTTAACGAAAATAGTATAAATTGTGTATAATATACTACGATTTTTGACCGAAACTAGTATTTCAAATAGTTTCATAGAATCTAATTTTGAGATAATTTTTTGCTTGGAATTGCATCATAACCTTCCCTAGTACCTTATAGAAAGGATCTGAAAAGTTTTGTAGCATTTCGAACAATCCTCGATTTAATTTATTTTTTGACCGAAACTAGTATAAATTGTGTATAATATACTACGATTTTTGACCGAAACTAGTATTTCAAAAAGTTTTCAAGAATCTATTTTTGAGATAATTTATTTACTTGGACTTTCATCATAGCCTTCCCTAGTACCATATAGAAAGGATCTGAAAAATTTCGTAGCATTTCGAACAATCCTCGATTTAATTTGATTTTTTGACCGAAAATAGTATAAATTGTGTATAATATACTACGATTTTTGATCGAAACTAGTATTTCCAAAAGTTTCATAGAATCTAATTTTCAGATAATTTTTTGCTTGGACTTGCATCATAGCATTCCTTAGTACCATATAGAAAGGATCTGAAATGTTTCGTAGCATTTCAAACAATCCTCGATTTAATTTGATTTTTTTACCGAAAATAGTATAAATTGTGTATAATATACTACGATTTTTGATCGAAACTAGTATTTCCAAAAGTTTCATAGAATCTATTTTTGCGATAATTTTTTGCTTGGACTTGCATCATAACCTTCCCTAGTACCATATTGAAAGGATCTGAAAATTTTCGTAGCATTTCGAACAATCCTCAATTTAATTTGATTTTTTGACCGAAACCTGTATAAATTGTGTATAATATACTACGATTTTTGACCGAAACTAGTATTTCAAAAAGTTTCATAGAATCTAATTTTGAGATAATTTATTTACATGGACTTTCATCACAGCCTTCCCTAGTACCATATAGAAAGGATCTGAAAAGTTTCGTAGCATTTCGAACAATCCTCGATTTTATTTGATTTTTTGAACGAAAATAGTATAAATTGTGTATAATATACTACGATTTTTGACCGAAACTAGTATTTCAAAAAGTTTCATAGAATCTAATTTTGCGATAATTATTTTACATGGACTTGCATCATAACATTACCTAGTACCATATAGAAAGGAACTGAAACGTTTCATAGCATTTCGAACAATCCTCGATTTAATTTGATTTTTTTAACGAAAATAGTATAAATTGTGTATAATATACTACGATTTTTGACCGAAACTAGTATTTCAAATAGTTTCATAGAATCTAATTTTGAGATAATTTTTTGCTTGGAATTGCATCATAACCTTCCCTAGTACCTTATAGAAAGGATCTGAAAAGTTTCGTAGCATTTCGAACAATCCTCGATTTAATTTATTTTTTGACCGAAACTAGTATAAATTGTGTATAATATACTACGATTTTTGACCGAAACTAGTATTTCAAAAAGTTTTCAAGAATCTATTTTTGAGATAATTTATTTACTTGGACTTTCATCATAGCCTTCCCTAGTACCATATAGAAAGGATCTGAAAAATTTCGTAGCATTTCGAACAATCCTCGATTTAATTTTATTTTTTGACCGAAAATAGTATAAATTGTGTATAATATACTACGATTTTTGATCGAAACTAGTATTCCCAAAAGTTTCATAGAATCTAATTTTCAGATAATTTTTTGCTTGGACTTGCATCATAGCATTCCTTAGTACCATATAGAAAGGATCTGAAATGTTTCGTAGCATTTCGAACAATCCTCGATTTAATTTGATTTTTTTACCGAAAATAGTATAAATTGTGTATAATATACTACGATTTTTGATCGAAACTAGTATTTCCAAAAGTTTCATAGAATCTATTTTTGCGATAATTTTTTGCTTGGACTTGCATCATAACCTTCCCTAGTACCATATTGAAAGGATCTGAAAAGTTTCGTAGCATTTCGAACAATCCTCAATTTAATTTGATTTTTTAACCGAAACCTGTATAAATTGTGTATAATATACTACGATTTTTGATCAAAACTAGTATTTCAAAAAGTTTCATAGAATCTAATTTTGAGATAATTTATTTACATGGACTTTCATCATAGCCTTCCCTAGTACCATATAGAAAGGATCTGAATAGTTTCGTAGCATTTCGAACAATCCTCGAATTTATTTGATTTTTTGAACGAAAATAGTATAAATTGTGTATAATATACTACGATTTTTGACCGAAACTAGTATTTCAAAAAGTTTCATAGAATCTAATTTTGCGATAATTTTTTTATATGGACTTGCATCATAACATTACCTAGTACCATATAGAAAGGAACTGAAATGTTTCATAGCATTTCGAACAATCCTCGATTTAATTTGATTTTTTTAACGAAAATAGTATAAATTGTGTATAATATACTACGATTTTTGACCGAAACTAGTATTTCAAATAGTTTCATAGAATCTAATTTTGAGATAATTTTTTGCTTGGAATTGCATCATAACCTTCCCTAGTACCTTATAGAAAGGATCTGAAAAGTTTTGTAGCATTTCGAACAATCCTCGATTTAATTTATTTTTTGACCGAAACTAGTATAAATTGTGTATAATATACTACGATTTTTGACCGAAACTAGTATTTCAAAAAGTTTTCAAGAATCTATTTTTGAGATAATTTATTTACTTGGACTTTCATCATAGCCTTCCCTAGTACCATATAGAAAGGATCTGAAAAATTTCGTAGCATTTCGAACAATCCTCGATTTAATTTGATTTTTTGACCGAAAATAGTATAAATTGTGTATAATATACTACGATTTTTGATCGAAACTAGTATTCCCAAAAGTTTCATAGAATCTAATTTTCAGATAATTTTTTGCTTGGACTTGCATCATAGCATTCCTTAGTACCATATAGAAAGGATCTGAAATGTTTCGTAGCATTTCGAACAATCCTCGATTTAATTTGATTTTTTTACCGAAAATAGTATAAATTGTGTATAATATACTACGATTTTTGATCGAAACTAGTATTTCCAAAAGTTTCATTGAATCTATTTTTGCGATAATTTTTTGCTTGGACTTGCATCATAACCTTCCCTAGTACCATATTGAAAGGATCTGAAAAGTTTCGTAGCATTTCGAACAATCCTCAATTTAATTTGATTTTTTGACCGAAACCTGTATAAATTGTGTATAATATACTACGATTTTTGATCGAAACTAGTATTTCAAAAAGTTTCATAGAATCTAATTTTGAGATAATTTATTTACATGGACTTTCATCATAGCCTTCCCTAGTACCATATAGAAAGGATCTGAATAGTTTCGTAGCATTTCGAACAATCCTCGAATTTATTTGATTTTTTGAACGAAAATAGTATAAATTGTGTATAATATACTACGATTTTTGACCGAAACTAGTATTTCAAAAAGTTTCATAGAATCTAATTTTGCGATAATTTGTTTACATGGACTTGCATCATAACATTACCTAGTACCATATAGAAAGGAACTGAAATGTTTCATAGCATTTCGAACAATCCTCGATTTAATTTGATTTTTTTAACGAAAATAGTATAAATTGTGTATAATATACTACGATTTTTGACCGAAACTAGTATTTCAAATAGTTTCATAGAATCTAATTTTGAGATAATTTTTTGCTTGGAATTCCATCATAACCTTCCCTAGTACCTTATAGAAAGGATCTGAAAAGTTTTGTAGCATTTCGAACAATCCTCGATTTAATTTATTTTTTGACCGAAACTAGTATAAATTGTGTATAATATACTACGATTTTTGACCGAAACTAGTATTTCAAAAAGTTTTCAAGAATCTATTTTTGAGATAATTTATTTACTTGGACTTTCATCATAGCCTTCCCTAGTACCATATAGAAAGGATCTGAAAAATTTCGTAGCATTTCGAACAATCCTCGATTTAATTTTATTTTTTGACCGAAAATAGTATAAATTGTGTATAATATACTACGATTTTTGATCGAAACTAGTATTTCCAAAAGTTTCATAGAATCTAATTTTCAGATAATTTTTTGCTTGGACTTGCATCATAGCATTCCTTAGTACCATATAGAAAGGATCTGAAATGTTTCGTAGCATTTCGAACAATCCTCGATTTAATTTGATTTTTTTACCGAAAATAGTATAAATTGTGTATAATATACTACGATTTTTGATCGAAACTAGTATTTCCAAAAGTTTCATAGAATCTATTTTTGCGATAATTTTTTGCTTGGACTTGCATCATAACCTTCCCTAGTACCATATTGAAAGGATCTGAAAAGTTTCGTAGCATTTCGAACAATCCTCAATTTAATTTGATTTTTTAACCGAAACCTGTATAAATTGTGTATAATATACTACGATTTTTGATCAAAACTAGTATTTCAAAAAGTTTCATAGAATCTAATTTTGAGATAATTTATTTACATGGACTTTCATCATAGCCTTCCCTAGTACCATATAGAAAGGATCTGAATAGTTTCGTAGCATTTCGAACAATCCTCGAATTTATTTGATTTTTTGAACGAAAATAGTATAAATTGTGTATAATATACTACGATTTTTGACCGAAACTAGTATTTCAAAAAGTTTCATAGAATCTAATTTTGCGATAATTTTTTTACATGGACTTGCATCATAACATTACCTAGTACCATATAGAAAGGAACTGAAATGTTTCATAGCATTTCGAACAATCCTCGATTTAATTTGATTTTTTTAACGAAAATAGTATAAATTGTGTATAATATACTACGATTTTTGACCGAAACTAGTATTTCAAATAGTTTCATAGAATCTAATTTTGAGATAATTTTTTGCTTGGAATTGCATCATAACCTTCCCTAGTACCTTATAGAAAGGATCTGAAAAGTTTTGTAGCATTTCGAACAATCCTCGATTTAATTTATTTTTTGACCGAAACTAGTATAAATTGTGTATAATATACTACGATTTTTGACCGAAACTAGTATTTCAAAAAGTTTTCAAGAATCTATTTTTGAGATAATTTATTTACTTGGACTTTCATCATAGCCTTCCCTAGTACCATATAGAAAGGATCTGAAAAATTTCGTAGCATTTCGAACAATCCTCGATTTAATTTGATTTTTTGACCGAAAATAGTATAAATTGTGTATAATATACTACGATTTTTGATCGAAACTAGTATTCCCAAAAGTTTCATAGAATCTAATTTTCAGATAATTTTTTGCTTGGACTTGCATCATAGCATTCCTTAGTACCATATAGAAAGGATCTGAAATGTTTCGTAGCATTTCGAACAATCCTCGATTTAATTTGATTTTTTTACCGAAAATAGTATAAATTGTGTATAATATACTACGATTTTTGATCGAAACTAGTATATCCAAAAGTTTCATTGAATCTATTTTTGCGATAATTTTTTGCTTGGACTTGCATCATAACCTTCCCTAGTACCATATTGAAAGGATCTGAAAAGTTTCGTAGCATTTCGAACAATCCTCAATTTAATTTGATTTTTTGACCGAAACCTGTATAAATTGTGTATAATATACTACGATTTTTGATCGAAACTAGTATTTCAAAAAGTTTCATAGAATCTAATTTTGAGATAATTTATTTACATGGACTTTCATCATAGCCTTCCCTAGTACCATATAGAAAGGATCTGAATAGTTTCGTAGCATTTCGAACAATCCTCGAATTTATTTGATTTTTTGAACGAAAATAGTATAAATTGTGTATAATATACTACGATTTTTGACCGAAACTAGTATTTCAAAAAGTTTCATAGAATCTAATTTTGCGATAATTTGTTTACATGGACTTGCATCATAACATTACCTAGTACCATATAGAAAGGAACTGAAATGTTTCATAGCATTTCGAACAATCCTCGATTTAATTTGATTTTTTTAACGAAAATAGTATAAATTGTGTATAATATACTACGATTTTTGACCGAAACTAGTATTTCAAATAGTTTCATAGAATCTAATTTTGAGATAATTTTTTGCTTGGAATTCCATCATAACCTTCCCTAGTACCTTATAGAAAGGATCTGAAAAGTTTTGTAGCATTTCGAACAATCCTCGATTTAATTTATTTTTTGACCGAAACTAGTATAAATTGTGTATAATATACTACGATTTTTGACCGAAACTAGTATTTCAAAAAGTTTTCAAGAATCTATTTTTGAGATAATTTATTTACTTGGACTTTCATCATAGCCTTCCCTAGTACCATATAGAAAGGATCTGAAAAATTTCGTAGCATTTCGAACAATCCTCGATTTAATTTTATTTTTTGACCGAAAATAGTATAAATTGTGTATAATATACTACGATTTTTGATCGAAACTAGTATTTCCAAAAGTTTCATAGAATCTAATTTTCAGATAATTTTTTGCTTGGACTTGCATCATAGCATTCCTTAGTACCATATAGAAAGGATCTGAAATGTTTCGTAGCATTTCGAACAATCCTCGATTTAATTTGATTTTTTTTACCGAAAATAGTATAAATTGTGTATAATATACTACGATTTTTGATCGAAACTAGTATTTCCAAAAGTTTCATAGAATCTATTTTTGCGATAATTTTTTGCTTGGACTTGCATCATAACCTTCCCTAGTACCATATTGAAAGGATCTGAAAAGTTTCGTAGCATTTCGAACAATCCTCAATTTAATTTGATTTTTTAACCGAAACCTGTATAAATTGTGTATAATATACTACGATTTTTGATCAAAACTAGTATTTCAAAAAGTTTCATAGAATCTAATTTTGAGATAATTTATTTACATGGACTTTCATCATAGCCTTCCCTAGTACCATATAGAAAGGATCTGAATAGTTTCGTAGCATTTCGAACAATCCTCGAATTTATTTGATTTTTTGAACGAAAATAGTATAAATTGTGTATAATATACTACGATTTTTGACCGAAACTAGTATTTCAAAAAGTTTCATAGAATCTAATTTTGCGATAATTTGTTTACATGGACTTGCATCATAACATTACCTAGTACTATATAGAAAGGAACTGAAATGTTTCATAGCATTTCGAACAATCCTCGATTTAATTTGATTTTTTTAACGAAAATAGTATAAATTGTGTATAATATACTACGATTTTTGACCGAAACTAGTATTTCAAATAGTTTCATAGAATCTAATTTTGAGATAATTTTTTGCTTGGAATTCCATCATAACCTTCCCTAGTACCTTATAGAAAGGATCTGAAAAGTTTTGTAGCATTTCGAACAATCCTCGATTTAATTTATTTTTTGACCGAAACTAGTATAAATTGTGTATAATATACTACGATTTTTGACCGAAACTAGTATTTCAAAAAGTTTTCAAGAATCTATTTTTGAGATAATTTATTTACTTGGACTTTCATCATAGCCTTCCCTAGTACCATATAGAAAGGATCTGAAAAATTTCGTAGCATTTCGAACAATCCTCGATTTAATTTTATTTTTTGACCGAAAATAGTATAAATTGTGTATAATATACTACGATTTTTGATCGAAACTAGTATTTCCAAAAGTTTCATAGAATCTAATTTTCAGATAATTTTTTGCTTGGACTTGCATCATAGCATTCCTTAGTACCATATAGAAAGGATCTGAAATGTTTCGTAGCATTTCGAACAATCCTCGATTTAATTTGATTTTATTACCGAAAATAGTATAAATTGTGTATAATATACTACGATTTTTGATCGAAACTAGTATTTCCAAAAGTTTCATAGAATCTATTTTTGCGATAATTTTTTGCTTGGACTTGCATCATAACCTTCCCTAGTACCATATTGAAAGGATCTGAAAAGTTTCGTAGCATTTCGAACAATCCTCAATTTAATTTGATTTTTTGACCGAAACCTGTATAAATTGTGTATAATATACTACGATTTTTGATCGAAACTAGTATTTCAAAAAGTTTCATAGAATCTAATTTTGAGATAATTTATTTACATGGACTTTCATCATAGCCTTCCCTAGTACCATATAGAAAGGATCTGAATAGTTTCGTAGCATTTCGAACAATCCTCGAATTTATTTGATTTTTTGAACGAAAATAGTATAAATTGTGTATAATATACTACGATTTTTGACCGAAACTAGTATTTCAAAAAGTTTCATAGAATCTAATTTTGCGATAATTTGTTTACATGGACTTGCATCATAACATTACCTAGTACCATATAGAAAGGAACTGAAATGTTTCATAGCATTTCGAACAATCCTCGATTTAATTTGATTTTTTTAACGAAAATAGTATAAATTGTGTATAATATACTACGATTTTTGACCGAAACTAGTATTTCAAATAGTTTCATAGAATCTAATTTTGAGATAATTTTTTGCTTGGAATTGCATCATAACCTTCCCTAGTACCTTATAGAAAGGATCTGAAAAGTTTTGTAGCATTTCGAACAATCCTCGATTTAATTTATTTTTTGACCGAAACTAGTATAAATTGTGTATAATATACTACGATTTTTGACCGAAACTAGTATTTCAAAAAGTTTTCAAGAATCTATTTTTGAGATAATTTATTTACTTGGACTTTCATCATAGCCTTCCCTAGTACCATATAGAAAGGATCTGAAAAATTTCGTAGCATTTCGAACAATCCTCGATTTAATTTGATTTTTTGACCGAAAATAGTATAAATTGTGTATAATATACTACGATTTTTGATCGAAACTAGTATTCCCAAAAGTTTCATAGAATCTAATTTTCAGATAATTTTTTGCTTGGACTTGCATCATAGCATTCCTTAGTACCATATAGAAAGGATCTGAAATGTTTCGTAGCATTTCGAACAATCCTCGATTTAATTTGATTTTTTTACCGAAAATAGTATAAATTGTGTATAATATACTACGATTTTTGATCGAAACTAGTATATCCAAAAGTTTCATTGAATCTATTTTTGCGATAATTTTTTGCTTGGACTTGCATCATAACCTTCCCTAGTACCATATTGAAAGGATCTGAAAAGTTTCGTAGCATTTCGAACAATCCTCAATTTAATTTGATTTTTTGACCGAAACCTGTATAAATTGTGTATAATATACTACGATTTTTGATCGAAACTAGTATTTCAAAAAGTTTCATAGAATCTAATTTTGAGATAATTTATTTACATGGACTTTCATCATAGCCTTCCCTAGTACCATATAGAAAGGATCTGAATAGTTTCGTAGCATTTCGAACAATCCTCGAATTTATTTGATTTTTTGAACGAAAATAGTATAAATTGTGTATAATATACTACGATTTTTGACCGAAACTAGTATTTCAAAAAGTTTCATAGAATCTAATTTTGCGATAATTTGTTTACATGGACTTGCATCATAACATTACCTAGTACCATATAGAAAGGAACTGAAATGTTTCATAGCATTTCGAACAATCCTCGATTTAATTTGATTTTTTTAACGAAAATAGTATAAATTGTGTATAATATACTACGATTTTTGACCGAAACTAGTATTTCAAATAGTTTCATAGAATCTAATTTTGAGATAATTTTTTGCTTGGAATTCCATCATAACCTTCCCTAGTACCTTATAGAAAGGATCTGAAAAGTTTTGTAGCATTTCGAACAATCCTCGATTTAATTTATTTTTTGACCGAAACTAGTATAAATTGTGTATAATATACTACGATTTTTGACCGAAACTAGTATTTCAAAAAGTTTTCAAGAATCTATTTTTGAGATAATTTATTTACTTGGACTTTCATCATAGCCTTCCCTAGTACCATATAGAAAGGATCTGAAAAATTTCGTAGCATTTCGAACAATCCTCGATTTAATTTTATTTTTTGACCGAAAATAGTATAAATTGTGTATAATATACTACGATTTTTGATCGAAACTAGTATTTCCAAAAGTTTCATAGAATCTAATTTTCAGATAATTTTTTGCTTGGACTTGCATCATAGCATTCCTTAGTACCATATAGAAAGGATCTGAAATGTTTCGTAGCATTTCGAACAATCCTCGATTTAATTTGATTTTTTTTACCGAAAATAGTATAAATTGTGTATAATATACTACGATTTTTGATCGAAACTAGTATTTCCAAAAGTTTCATAGAATCTATTTTTGCGATAATTTTTTGCTTGGACTTGCATCATAACCTTCCCTAGTACCATATTGAAAGGATCTGAAAAGTTTCGTAGCATTTCGAACAATCCTCAATTTAATTTGATTTTTTAACCGAAACCTGTATAAATTGTGTATAATATACTACGATTTTTGATCAAAACTAGTATTTCAAAAAGTTTCATAGAATCTAATTTTGAGATAATTTATTTACATGGACTTTCATCATAGCCTTCCCTAGTACCATATAGAAAGGATCTGAATAGTTTCGTAGCATTTCGAACAATCCTCGAATTTATTTGATTTTTTGAACGAAAATAGTATAAATTGTGTATAATATACTACGATTTTTGACCGAAACTAGTATTTCAAAAAGTTTCATAGAATCTAATTTTGCGATAATTTTTTTACATGGACTTGCATCATAACATTACCTAGTACTATATAGAAAGGAACTGAAATGTTTCATAGCATTTCGAACAATCCTCGATTTAATTTGATTTTTTTAACGAAAATAGTATAAATTGTGTATAATATACTACGATTTTTGACCGAAACTAGTATTTCAAATAGTTTCATAGAATCTAATTTTGAGATAATTTTTTGCTTGGAATTGCATCATAACCTTCCCTAGTACCTTATAAAAAGGATCTGAAAAGTTTCGTAGCATTTGGAACAATCCTCGATTTAATTTATTTTTTGACCGAAACTAGTATAAATTGTGTATAATATACTACGATTTTTGACCGAAACTAGTATTTCAAAAAGTTTTCAAGAATCTATTTTTGAGATAATTTATTTACTTGGACTTTCATCATAGCCTTCCCTAGTACCATATAGAAAGGATCTGAAAAATTTCGTAGCATTTCGAACAATCCTCGATATAATTTGATTTTTTGACCGAAAATAGTATAAATTGTGTATAATATACTACGATTTTTGATCGAAACTAGTATTTCCAAAAGTTTCATAGAATCTAATTTTCAGATAATTTTTTGCTTGGACTTGCATCATAGCATTCCTTAGTACCATATAGAAAGGATCTGAAATGTTTCGTAGCATTTCGAACAATCCTCGATTTAATTTGATTTTTTTACCGAAAATAGTATAAATTGTGTATAATATACTACGATTTTTGATCGAAACTAGTATATCCAAAAGTTTCATTGAATCTATTTTTGCGATAATTTTTTGCTTGGACTTGCATCATAACCTTCCCTAGTACCATATTGAAAGGATCTGAAAAGTTTCGTAGCATTTCGAACAATCCTCAATTTAATTTGATTTTTTGACCGAAACCTGTATAAATTGTGTATAATATACTACGATTTTTGATCGAAACTAGTATTTCAAAAAGTTTCATAGAATCTAATTTTGAGATAATTTATTTACATGGACTTTCATCATAGCCTTCCCTAGTACCATATAGAAAGGATCTGAATAGTTTCGTAGCATTTCGAACAATCCTCGAATTTATTTGATTTTTTGAACGAAAATAGTATAAATTGTGTATAATATACTACGATTTTTGACCGAAACTAGTATTTCAAAAAGTTTCATAGAATCTAATTTTGCGATAATTTGTTTACATGGACTTGCATCATAACATTACCTAGTACCATATAGAAAGGAACTGAAATGTTTCATAGCATTTCGAACAATCCTCGATTTAATTTGATTTTTTTAACGAAAATAGTATAAATTGTGTATAATATACTACGATTTTTGACCGAAACTAGTATTTCAAATAGTTTCATAGAATCTAATTTTGAGATAATTTTTTGCTTGGAATTCCATCATAACCTTCCCTAGTACCTTATAGAAAGGATCTGAAAAGTTTTGTAGCATTTCGAACAATCCTCGATTTAATTTATTTTTTGACCGAAACTAGTATAAATTGTGTATAATATACTACGATTTTTGACCGAAACTAGTATTTCAAAAAGTTTTCAAGAATCTATTTTTGAGATAATTTATTTACTTGGACTTTCATCATAGCCTTCCCTAGTACCATATAGAAAGGATCTGAAAAATTTCGTAGCATTTCGAACAATCCTCGATTTAATTTTATTTTTTGACCGAAAATAGTATAAATTGTGTATAATATACTACGATTTTTGATCGAAACTAGTATTTCCAAAAGTTTCATAGAATCTAATTTTCAGATAATTTTTTGCTTGGACTTGCATCATAGCATTCCTTAGTACCATATAGAAAGGATCTGAAATGTTTCGTAGCATTTCGAACAATCCTCGATTTAATTTGATTTT
Source organism: Lathyrus aphaca (assembly GCA_963966055.1). Lineage (NCBI taxonomy): Eukaryota > Viridiplantae > Streptophyta > Magnoliopsida > Fabales > Fabaceae > Lathyrus > Lathyrus aphaca. The sequence goes on from OZ014523.1 coordinate 36,058,578, forward strand.
TTTTACCGAAAATAGTATAAATTGTGTATAATATACTACGATTTTTGATCGAAACTAGTATTTCCAAAAGTTTCATAGAATCTATTTTTGCGATAATTTTTTGCTTGGACTTGCATCATAACCTTCCCTAGTACCATATTGAAAGGATCTGAAAAGTTTCGTAGCATTTCGAACAATCCTCAATTTAATTTGATTTTTTAACCGAAACCTGTATAAATTGTGTATAATATACTACGATTTTTGATCAAAACTAGTATTTCAAAAAGTTTCATAGAATCTAATTTTGAGATAATTTATTTACATGGACTTTCATCATAGCCTTCCCTAGTACCATATAGAAAGGATCTGAATAGTTTCGTAGCATTTCGAACAATCCTCGAATTTATTTGATTTTTTGAACGAAAATAGTATAAATTGTGTATAATATACTACGATTTTTGACCGAAACTAGTATTTCAAAAAGTTTCATAGAATCTAATTTTGCGATAATTTTTTTACATGGACTTGCATCATAACATTACCTAGTACTATATAGAAAGGAACTGAAATGTTTCATAGCATTTCGAACAATCCTCGATTTAATTTGATTTTTTTAACGAAAATAGTATAAATTGTGTATAATATACTACGATTTTTGACCGAAACTAGTATTTCAAATAGTTTCATAGAATCTAATTTTGAGATAATTTTTTGCTTGGAATTGCATCATAACCTTCCCTAGTACCTTATAAAAAGGATCTGAAAAGTTTCGTAGCATTTGGAACAATCCTCGATTTAATTTATTTTTTGACCGAAACTAGTATAAATTGTGTATAATATACTACGATTTTTGACCGAAACTAGTATTTCAAAAAGTTTTCAAGAATCTATTTTTGAGATAATTTATTTACTTGGACTTTCATCATAGCCTTCCCTAGTACCATATAGAAAGGATCTGAAAAATTTCGTAGCATTTCGAACAATCCTCGATATAATTTGATTTTTTGACCGAAAATAGTATAAATTGTGTATAATATACTACGATTTTTGATCGAAACTAGTATTTCCAAAAGTTTCATAGAATCTAATTTTCAGATAATTTTTTGCTTGGACTTGCATCATAGCATTCCTTAGTACCATATAGAAAGGATCTGAAATGTTTCGTAGCATTTCGAACAATCCTCGATTTAATTTGATTTTTTTACCGAAAATAGTATAAATTGTGTATAATATACTACGATTTTTGATCGAAACTAGTATTTCCAAAAGTTTCATAGAATCTATTTTTGCGATAATTTTTTGCTTGGACTTGCATCATAACCTTCCCTAGTACCATATTGAAAGGATCTGAAAAGTTTCGTAGCATTTCGAACAATCCTCAATTTAATTTGATTTTTTAACCGAAACCTGTATAAATTGTGTATAATATACTACGATTTTTGATCAAAACTAGTATTTCAAAAAGTTTCATAGAATCTAATTTTGAGATAATTTATTTACATGGACTTTCATCATAGCCTTCCCTAGTACCATATAGAAAGGATCTGAATAGTTTCGTAGCATTTCGAACAATCCTCGAATTTATTTGATTTTTTGAACGAAAATAGTATAAATTGTGTATAATATACTACGATTTTTGACCGAAACTAGTATTTCAAAAAGTTTCATAGAATCTAATTTTGCGATAATATTTTTACATGGACTTGCATCATAACATTACCTAGTACCATATAGAAAGGAACTGAAATGTTTCATAGCATTTCGAACAATCCTCGATTTAATTTGATTTTTTTAACGAAAATAGTATAAATTGTGTATAATATACTACGATTTTTGACCGAAACTAGTATTTCAAATAGTTTCATAGAATCTAATTTTAAGATAATTTTTTGCTTGGAATTGCATCATAACCTTCCCTAGTACCTTATAGAAAGGATCTGAAAAGTTTTGTAGCATTTCGAACAATCCTCGATTTAATTTATTTTTTGACCGAAACTAGTATAAATTGTGTATAATATACTACGATTTTTGACCGAAACTAGTATTTCAAAAAGTTTTCAAGAATCTATTTTTGAGATAATTTATTTACTTGGACTTTCATCATAGCCTTCCCTAGTACCATATAGAAAGGATCTGAAAAATTTCGTAGCATTTCGAACAATCCTCGATTTAATTTGATTTTTTGACCGAAAATAGTATAAATTGTGTATAATATACTACGATTTTTGATCGAAACTAGTATTTCCAAAAGTTTCATAGAATCTAATTTTCAGATAATTTTTTGCTTGGACTTGCATCATAGCATTCCTTAGTACCATATAGAAAGGATCTGAAATGTTTCGTAGCATTTCGAACAATCCTCGATTTAATTTGATTTTTTTTACCGAAAATAGTATAAATTGTGTATAATATACTACGATTTTTGATCGAAACTAGTATTTCCAAAAGTTTCATAGAATCTATTTTTGCGATAATTTTTTGCTTGGACTTGCATCATAACCTTCCCTAGTACCATATTGAAAGGATCTGAAAAGTTTCGTAGCATTTCGAACAATCCTCAATTTAATTTGATTTTTTGACCGAAACCTGTATAAATTGTGTATAATATACTACGATTTTTGATCGAAACTAGTATTTCAAAAAGTTTCATAGAATCTAATTTTGAGATAATTTATTGACATGGACTTTCATCATAGCCTTCCCTAGTACCATATAGAAAGGATCTGAATAGTTTCGTAGCATTTCGAACAATCCTCGAATTTATTTGATTTTTTGAACGAAAATAGTATAAATTGTGTATAATATACTACGATTTTTGACCGAAACTAGTATTTCAAAAAGTTTCATAGAATCTAATTTTGTGATAATTTTTTTACATGGACTTGCATCATAACATTACCTAGTACCATATAGAAAGGAACTGAAATGTTTCATAGCATTTCGAACAATCCTCGATTTAATTTGATTTTTTTAACGAAAATAGTATAAATTGTGTATAATATACTACGATTTTTGACCGAAACTAGTATTTCAAATAGTTTCATAGAATCTAATTTTGAGATAATTTTTTGCTTGGAATTGCATCATAACCTTCCCTAGTACCTTATAGAAAGGATCTGAAAAGTTTTGTAGCATTTCGAACAATCCTCGATTTAATTTATTTTTTGACCGAAACTAGTATAAATTGTGTATAATATACTACGATTTTTGACCGAAACTAGTATTTCAAAAAGTTTTCAAGAATCTATTTTTGAGATAATTTATTTACTTGGACTTTCATCATAGCCTTCCCTAGTACCATATAGAAAGGATCTGAAAAATTTCGTAGCATTTCGAACAATCCTCGATTTAATTTGATTTTTTGACCGAAAATAGAATAAATTGTGTATAATATAGTACGATTTTTGATCGAAACTAGTATTCCCAAAAGTTTCATAGAATCTAATTTTCAGATAATTTTTTGCTTGGACTTGCATCATAGCATTCCTTAGTACCATATAGAAAGGATCTGAAATGTTTCGTAGCATTTCGAACAATCCTCGATTTAATTTGATTTTATTACCGAAAATAGTATAAATTGTGTATAATATACTACGATTTTTGATCGAAACTAGTATTTCCAAAAGTTTCATAGAATCTATTTTTGCGATAATTTTTTGCTTGGACTTGCATCATAACCTTCCCTAGTACCATATTGAAAGGATCTGAAAAGTTTCGTAGCATTTCGAACAATCCTCAATTTAATTTCATTTTTTGACCGAAACCTGTATAAATTGTGTATAATATACTACGATTTTTGATCGAAACTAGTATTTCAAAAAGTTTCATAGAATCTAATTTTGAGATAATTTATTTACATGGACTTTCATCATAGCCTTCCCTAGTACCATATAGAAAGGATCTGAATAGTTTCGTAGCATTTCGAACAATCCTCGAATTTATTTGAGTTTTTGAACGAAAATAGTATAAATTGTGTATAATATACTACGATTTTTGACCGAAACTAATATTTCAAAAAGTTTCATAGAATCTAATTTTACGATAATTTGTTTACATGGACTTGCATCATAACATTACCTAGTACCATATAGAAAGGAACTGAAATGTTTCATAGCATTTCGAACAATCCTCGATTTAATTTGATTTTTTTAACGAAAATAGTATAAATTGTGTATAATATACTACGATTTTTGACCGAAACTAGTATTTCAAATAGTTTCATAGAATCTAATTTTGAGATAATTTTTTTGCTTGGAATTGCATCATAACCTTCCCTAGTACCTTATAGAAAGGATCTGAAAAGTTTTGTAGCATTTCGAACAATCCTCGATTTAATTTATTTTTTGACCGAAACTAGTATAAATTGTGTATAATATACTACGATTTTTGACCGAAACTAGTATTTCAAAAAGTTTTCAAGAATCTATTTTTGAGATAATTTATTTACTTGGACTTTCATCATAGCCTTCCCTAGTACCATATAGAAAGGATCTGAAAAATTTCGTAGCATTTCGAACAATCCTCGATTTAATTTGATTTTTTGACCGAAAATAGAATAAATTGTGTATAATATACTACGATTTTTGATCGAAACTAGTATTCCCAAAAGTTTCATAGAATCTAATTTTCAGATAATTTTTTGCTTGGACTTGCATCATAGCATTCCTTAGTACCATATAGAAAGGATCTGAAATGTTTCGTAGCATTTCGAACAATCCTCGATTTAATTTGATTTTATTACCGAAAATAGTATAAATTGTGTATAATATACTACGATTTTTGATCGAAACTAGTATTTCCAAAAGTTTCATAGAATCTATTTTTGCGATAATTTTTTGCTTGGACTTGCATCATAACCTTCCCTAGTACCATATTGAAAGGATCTGAAAAGTTTCGTAGCATTTCGAACAATCCTCAATTTAATTTGATTTTTTGACCGAAACCTGTATAAATTGTGTATAATATACTACGATTTTTGATCGAAACTAGTATTTCAAAAAGTTTCATAGAATCTAATTTTGAGATAATTTATTTACATGGACTTTCATCATAGCCTTCCCTAGTACCATATAGAAAGGATCTGAATAGTTTCGTAGCATTTCGAACAATCCTCGAATTTATTTGATTTTTTGAACGAAAATAGTATAAATTGTGTATAATATACTACGATTTTTGACCGAAACTAGTATTTCAAAAAGTTTCATAGAATCTAATTTTGCGATAATTTGTTTACATGGACTTGCATCATAACATTACCTAGTACCATATAGAAAGGAACTGAAATGTTTCATAGCATTTCGAACAATCCTCGATTTAATTTGATTTTTTTAACGAAAATAGTATAAATTGTGTATAATATACTACGATTTTTGACCGAAACTAGTATTTCAAATAGTTTCATAGAATCTAATTTTGAGATAATTTTTTGCTTGGAATTGCATCATAACCTTCCCTAGTACCTTATAGAAAGGATCTGAAAAGTTTTGTAGCATTTCGAACAATCCTCGATTTAATTTATTTTTTGACCGAAACTAGTATAAATTGTGTATAATATACTACGATTTTTGACCGAAACTAGTATTTCAAAAAGTTTTCAAGAATCTATTTTTGAGATAATTTATTTACTTGGACTTTCATCATAGCCTTCCCTAGTACCATATAGAAAGGATCTGAAAAATTTCGTAGCATTTCGAACAATCCTCGATTTAATTTGATTTTTTGACCGAAAATAGTATAAATTGTGTATAATATACTACGATTTTTGATCGAAACTAGTATTTCCAAAAGTTTCATAGAATCTAATTTTCAGATAATTTTTTGCTTGGACATGCATCATAGCATTCCTTAGTACCATATAGAAAGGATCTGAAATGTTTCGTAGCATTTCGAACAATCCTCGATTTAATTTGATTTTTTTACCGAAAATAGTATAAATTGTGTATAATATACTACGATTTTTGATTGAAACTAGTATTTCCAAAAGTTTCATAGAATCTATTTTTGCGATAATTTTTTGCTTGGACTTGCATCATAACCTTCCCTAGTACCATATTGAAAGGATCTGAAAAGTTTCGTAGCATTTCGAACAATCCTCAATTTAATTTGAATTTTTTGACCGAAACCTGTATAAATTGTGTATAATATACTACGATTTTTGACCGAAACTAGTATTTCAAAAAGTTTCATAGAATATAATTTTGAGATAATTTATTTACATGGACTTTCATCATAGCCTTCCCTAGTACCATATAGAAAGGATCTGAAATGTTTCGTAGCACTTCGAACAATCCTCGATTTAATTTGATTTTTTGACCGAAAATAGTATAAATTGTGTATAATAATATACTACGATTTTTGACCGAAACTAGTATTTCAAAAAGTTTCATAGAATCTAATTTTGAGATAATTTTTTTACATGGACTTGCTTCATAGCCTTCCCTAGTACCATATAGAAAGGATCTGAAATGTTTCGTAGCATTTCGAACAATCCTCGATTTAATTTGATTTTTTTAACGAAGAGAGTATAAATTGTGTATAATATACTACAATTTTTGACCGAAACTAGTATTTCAAAAACTTTCATAGAATCTAATTTTGCGATAATGTTTTGCTTGGACTTGCATCATAACCTTCCCTAGTACCATATAGAAAGGATCTGAAAAGTTTCCTAGCATTTCAAACAATCCTCGATTTAATTTATTTTTTGACCGAAACTAGTATAAATTGTGTATAATATACTACGATTTTTGACCGAAACTAATATTTCAAAAAGTTTCATAGATTCTAATTTTGTGATAATATTTTGCTTGGACTTTCATCATAGCCTTCCCTAGAACCATATAGAAAGGATCCGAAAATTTTCTTAGCATTTCGAACAATCCTCGATTTAATTTGATTTTTTGACCGAAAACAGTATAAATTTTGTATAATATACTACGATTTTTGACCGAAACTAGTATTTCCAAAAGTTTCGTAGAATCTATTTTTGCGATAATTTTTTGCTTAGACTTGCATCATAACCTTCCCTAGTACCATATAGAAAGGATCTGAAACGTTCGTAGCATTTCGAACAATCCTCAGTTTAATTTGATTTTTTTGACCGAAACTAGTATAAATTGTATATAATATACTACGATTTTTGATCGAAACTAGTATATCCAAAAGTTTCATAGAATCTAATTTTCAGATAATTTTTTGCTTGGACTTGCATCATAGTATTCCTTAGTACCATATAGAAAGGATCTGAAATGTTTCGTAGCATTTCGAACAATCCTCGATTTAAGTTGATTTTTTTACCGAAAATAGTATAAATTGTGTATAATATACTACGATTTTTGAACGAAACTAGAATTTCAAAAAATTTCATAGAATCTAATTTTGCGATAATTTTTTGCTTGGACCTAAATGATAACCTTACCTAGTACCATATAGAAAGGATCTGAAAAGTTTCGTAGCATTTAGATCAATCCTCGATATAATTTATTTTTTGACCGAAACTAGTATAAATTGTGTATAATATACTACGATTTTTAACCGAAACTAGTATTTCCAAAAGTTTCATAGAATCTAATTTTGCGATAAGTTTTTGCTTGGACTTGCATCATAACATTCCCTAGTACCATATAATAAGGATCTGAAAATTTTCGTAGTATTTCGAACAATCCTCGATTTAATTTGATTTTTTGACCGAAAGTAGTATAAATTGTGTATAATATTCTATGATTTTTGACCGAAACTAGTATTTCAAAACGTTTCATAGAATCTAATTTTGCGATAATTTTTTGCTTGGACTTGATCATAACCTTCCCTAGTACCATATAGAAAGGATCTGAAAAGTTTCGTAGAATTTTGAACAATCCTCAATTTAATTTAATTTTTTGACCGAAACTAGTATAAATTGTGTATAATATACTACGATTTTTGACCGAAACTAGTATTTCCAACAGTTTCATAGAATCTAATTTTGAGATAATTTTTTGCTTGGACTTGCATCATATCATTCCCTAGTACCATATAGAAAGGATCTGAAAATTTTCGTAGCATTTCGAACAATCCTCAATTTAATTTGATTTTTTGACCGAAACCTGTATAAATTGTGTATAATATACTACGATTTTTGATCGAAACTAGTATTTCAAAAAGTTTCATAGAATCTAATTTTGAGATAATTTATTTACATGGACTTTCATCATAGCCTTCCCTAGTACCATATAGAAAGGATCTGAATAGTTTCGTAGCATTTCGAACAATCCTCGAATTTATTTGATTTTTTGAACGAAAATAGTATAAATTGTGTATAATATACTACGATTTTTGACCGAAACTAGTATTTCAAAAAGTTTCATAGAATCTAATTTTGCGATAATTTGTTTACATGGACTTGCATCATAACATTACCTAGTACCATATAGAAAGGAACTAAAATGTTTCATAGCATTTCAAACAATCCTCGATTTAATTTGATTTTTTTAACGAAAATAGTATAAATTGTGTATAATATACTACGATTTTTGACCGAAACTAGTATTTCAAATAGTTTCATAGAATCTAATTTTGAGATAATTTTTTGCTTGGAATTGCATCATAACCTTCCCTAGTACCTTATAGAAAGGATCTGAAAAGTTTTGTAGCATTTCGAACAATCCTCGATTTAATTTATTTTTTGACCGAAACTAGTATAAATTGTGTATAATATACTACGATTTTTGACCGAAACTAGTATTTCAAAAAGTTTTCAAGAATCTATTTTTGAGATAATTTATTTACTTGGACTTTCATCATAGCCTTCCCTAGTACCATATAGAAAGGATCTGAAAAATTTCGTAGCATTTCGAACAATCCTCGATTTAATTTGATTTTTTGACCGAAAATAGTATAAATTGTGTATAATATACTACGATTTTTGATCGAAACTAGTATTTCCAAAAGTTTCATAGAATCTAATTTTCAGATAATTTTTTGCTTGGACTTGCATCATAGCATTCCTTAGTACCATATAGAAAGGATCTGAAATGTTTCGTAGCATTTCGAACAATCCTCGATTTAATTTGATTTTTTTACCGAAAATAGTATAAATTGTGTATAATATACTACGATTTTTGATCGAAACTAGTATTTCCAAAAGTTTCATAGAATCTATTTTTGCGATAATTTTTTGCTTGGACTTGCATCATAACCTTCCCTAGTACCATATTGAAAGGATCTGAAAAGTTTCGTAGCATTTCGAACAATCCTCAATTTAATTTGATTTTTTGACCGAAACCTGTATAAATTGTGTATAATATACTACGATTTTTGACCGAAACTAGTATTTCAAAAAGTTTCATAGAATATAATTTTGAGATAATTTATTTACATGGACTTTCATCATAGCCTTCCCTAGTACCATATAGAAAGGATCTGAAAAGTTTCGTAGCACTTCGAACAATCCTCGATTTAATTTGATTTTTTGACCGAAAATAGTATAAATTGTGTATAATAATATACTACGATTTTTGACCGAAACTAGTATTTCAAAAAGTTTCATAGAATCTAATTTTGAGATAATTTTTTTAGATGGACTTGCTTCATAGCCTTCCCTAGTACCATATAGAAAGGATCTGAAATGTTTCGTAGCATTTCGAACAATCCTCGATTTAATTTGATTTTTTTAACGAAGAGAGTATAAATTGTGTATAATATACTACAATTTTTGACCGAAACTAGTATTTCAAAAACTTTCATAGAATCTAATTTTGCGATAATGTTTTGCTTGGACTTGCATCATAACTTTCCCTAGTACCATATAGAAAGGATCTGAAAAGTTTCCTAGCATTTCAAACTATCCTCGATTTAATTTATTTTTTGACCGAAACTAGTATAAATTGTGTATAATATACTACGATTTTTGATCGAAACTAATATTTCAAAAAGTTTCATAGATTCTAATTTTGTGATAATATTTTGCTTGGACTTTCATCATAGCCTTCCCTAGAACCATATAGAAAGGATCCGAAAATTTTCTTAGCATTTCGAACAATCCTCGATTTAATTTGATTTTTTGACCGAAAACAGTATAAATTTTGTATAATATACTACGATTTTTGACCGAAACTAGTATTTCCAAAAGTTTCGTAGAATCTATTTTTGCGATAATTTTTTCCTTAGACTTGCATCATAACCTTCCCTAGTACCATATAGAAAGGATCTGAAACGTTCGTAGCATTTCGAACAATCCTCAGTTTAATTTGATTTTTTTGACCGAAACTAGTATAAATTGTATATAATATACTACGATTTTTGATCGAAACTAGTATATCCAAAAGTTTCATAGAATCTAATTTTCAGATAATTTTTTGCTTGGACTTGCATCATAGTATTCCTTAGTACCATATAGAAAGGATCTAAAATGTTTCGTAGCATTTCGAACAATCCTCGATTTAAGTTGATTTTTTTACCGAAAATAGTATAAATTGTGTATAATATACTACGATTTTTGAACGAAACTAGAATTTCAAAAAATTTCATAGAATCTAATTTTGCGATAATTTTTTGCTTGGACCTAAATAATAACCTTACCTAGGACCATATAGAAAGGATCTGAAAAGTTTCGTAGCATTTAGATCAATCCTCGATATAATTTATTTTTTGACCGAAACTAGTATAAATTGTGTATAATATACTACGATTTTTAACCGAAACTAGTATTTCCAAAAGTTTCATAGAATCTAATTTTGCGATAAGTTTTTGCTTGGACTTGCATCATAACATTCCCTAGTACCATATAATAAGGATCTGAAAATTTTCGTAGCATTTCGAACAATCCTCGATTTAATTTGATTTTTTGACCGAAAATAGTATAAATTGTGTATAATATCCTATGATTTTTGACCGAAACTAGTATTTCAAAACGTTTCATAGAATCTAATTTTGCGATAATTTTTTGCTTGGACTTGATCATAACCTTCCCTAGTACCATATAGAAAGGATCTGAAAAGTTTCGTAGAATTTTGAACAATCCTCAATTTAATTTAATTTTTTGACCGAAACTAGTATAAATTGTGTATAATATACTACGATTTTTGACCGAAACTAGTATTTCCAACAGTTTCATAGAATCTAATTTTGAGATAATTTTTTGCTTGGACTTGCATCATATCATTCCCTAGTACCATATAGAAAGGATCTGAAAATTTTCGTAGCATTTCGAACAATCCTCAATTTAATTTGACTTTTTGACCGAAACTAGTATAAATTGTGTATAATATACTACGATTTTTGACCGAAACTAGTATTTCCAAAAGTTTCATTGAATCTAATTTTGCGATAAATTTTTTACATGGACTTGCATCATAACATTACCTAGTACCATATAGAAAGGAACTGAAACGTTTCATAGCATTTCGAACAATCCTCGATTTAATTTGATTTTTTTAACGAAAATAGTATAAATTGTGTATAATATACTACGATTTTTGACCGAAACTAGTATTTCAAAAAGTTTCATAGAATCTAATTTTGAGATAAATTTTTGCTTGGACTTGAATCATAACATTCCCTAGTACCATATAGAAATGATCTGAAACGTTTCGTAGCATTTCGAACCATCCTCGATTTAATTTGATTTTTTGACCGAAACTAGTATAAATTGTGTATAATATACTACGATTTTTGACCGAAACTAGTATATCAAATAGTTTCATAGAATCTAACTATGAGATATTTTTTTACATGGAGTTGCATCATAGCCTTCCCTAGTACCATATAGAAAGGATCTGAAAAGTTTCGTAGCATTTCGAACAATCCTTAATTTAATTTAATTTTTTGACCGAAAATAGTATAAATTGTATATCATATACTACGTTTTTTTTACCGAAACTAGTATTTCAAAAAGTTTCATTGAATCTAATTTTGCGATAAATTTTTTTGCTTGGACTTGCATCATAACCTTCCCTAGTACTATATAGAAAGGATCTGAAAAGTTTCGTAGCATTTCGAACAATCCTCGATTTAATTTATTTTTTGACCGAAACTAGAATAAATTGTGTATAATATACTACGATTTTTGACCGAAACTAGTATTTCAAAAATTTTCATAGGATCTAATTTTGCGATAAATTTTTGCTTGGACTTGCATCATAACATTCCCTAGTACCATATAATAAGGATCTGAAAAGTTTCTTAGCATTTCGAACAATCCTCGATTTAATTTGATTTTTTGACCGAAAATAGTATAAATTATGTATAATATCCTACGATTTTTGACCGAAACTAGTATTTCAAAACGTTTCATAGAATCTAATTTTGCGATAATTTTTTGCTTGGACTTGATCATAACCTTCCCTAGTACCATATAGAAAGGAACTGAAACGTTTCGTAGCATTTCGAACAATCCACGATTTAATTTGATTTTTTTAACGAAAATAGTATAAATTGTGTATAATATACTACGATTTTTGACCGAAACTAGTATTTCCAACAGTTTCATAGAATCTAATTTTGAGATAATATTTTGCTTGGACTTGCATCATAACCTTCCCTAGTACCATATAGAAAGGATCTGAAAAGTTTCGAACAATCCTCAATTTAATTTGATTTTTTGACCGAAACCTGTATAAATTGTGTATAATATACTACGATTTTTGACCGAAACTAGTATTTCAAAAAGTTTCATATAATCTAATTTTGAGATAATTTATTTACATGGACTTTCATCATAGCCTTCCTTAGTACCATATAGAAAGGATCTGAAAAGTTTCGTAGCATTTCGAACAATCCTCGATTTAATTTGATTTTTTGACCGAAAATAGTTTAAATTGTGTATAATATACTACGATTTTTGATCGAAACTAGTATTTCCAAAAGTTTCATAGAATCCTATTTTCAGATAATTTTTTGCTTGGACTTGCATCATAGCATTCCTTAGTACCATATAGAAAGGATCTGAAATGTTTCGTAGCATTTCGAACAATCCTCGATTTAATTTGATTTTTTTACCGAAAATAGTATAAATTGTGTATAATATCCTACGACTTTTGACCGAAACTAGTATTTCAAAACGTTTCATAGAATCTAATTTTGCGATAATTTTTTGCTTGGATTTGATCATAACCTTCCCTAGTACCATATAGAAAGGATCTGAAAAGTTTCGTACCATTTTGAACAATCCTCAATTTAATTTGATTTTTTGACCGAAACTATTATAAATTGTGTATAATATACTACGATTTTTGACCGAAACTAGTATTTCCAACAGTTTCATAGAATCTAATTTTGAGATAATTTTTTTCTTGGACTTGCATCATAACATTCCCTAGTACCATATAGAAAGGATCTGAAAAGTTTCATAGCATTTCGAACAATCCTCAATTTAATTTGAATTTTTGACCGAAGCTAGTATAAATTGTGTTTAATATACTACGATTTTTGACCGAAACTAGTATTTCAAAAAGTTTCATAGAATCTAATTTTCAGATAATTTATTTACATGGACTTTCATCATAGCCTTCCTTAGTACCATATAGAAAGGATCTGAAAAGTTTCGTAGCATTTCGAACAATCCTCGATTTAATTTGATTTTTTGACCGAAAATAGTATAAATTGTGTATAATATACTACGATTTTTGATCGAAACTAGTATTTCCAAAAGTTTCATAGAATCCTATTTTCAGATAATTTTTTGCTTGGACTTGCATCATAGCATTCCTTAGTACCATATAGAAAGGATCTGAAATGTTTCGTAGCATTTCGAACAATCCTCGATTTAATTTGATTTTTTTACCGAAAATAGTATAAATTGTGTATAATATCCTACGACTTTTGACCGAAACTAGTATTTCAAAACGTTTCATAGAATCTAATTTTGCGATAATTTTTTGCTTGGATTTGATCATAACCTTCCCTAGTACCATATAGAAAGGATCTGAAAAGTTTCGTACCATTTTGAACAATCCTCAATTTAATTTGATTTTTTGACCGAAACTATTATAAATTGTGTATAATATACTACGATTTTTGACCGAAACTAGTATTTCCAACAGTTTCATAGAATCTAATTTTGAGATAATTTTTTTCTTGGACTTGCATCATAACATTCCCTAGTACCATATAGAAAGGATCTGAAAAGTTTCATAGCATTTCGAACAATCCTCAATTTAATTTGAATTTTTGACCGAAGCTAGTATAAATTGTGTTTAATATACTACGATTTTTGACCGAAAATAGTATTTCAAAAAGTTTCATAGAATCTAATTTTCAGATAATTTATTTACATGGACTTTCATCATAGCCTTCCCTAGTACCATATAGAAAGGATCTGAAAAGTTTCGTAGCACTTCGAACAATCCTCGATTTATTTTGATTTTTTGACCGAAAATAGTATAAATTGTGTATAATAATATACTACGATTTTTGACCGAAACTAGTATTTCAAAAAGTTTCATAGAATCTAATTTTGAGATAATTTTTTTACATGGACTTGCATTATAGCCTTCCCTAGTACCATATAGAAAGGATCTAAAATGTTTCGTAGCATTTCGAACAATCCTCGATTTAATTTGATTTTTTTAACGAAGAGAGTATAAATTGTGTATAATATACTACAATTTTTGACCGAAACTAGTATTTCAAAAACTTTCATAGAATCTAATTTTGCGATAATGTTTTGCTTGGACTTTCATCATAGCCTTCCCTAGAACCATATAGAAAGGATCCGAAAATTTTCTTAGCATTTCGAACAATCCTCGATTTAATTTGTTTTTTTGACCGAAAACAGTATAAATTGTGTATAATATACTACGATTTTTGACCGAAACTAGTATTTCCAAAAGTTTCATAGAATCTATTTTTGCGATAATTTTTTGCTTAGACTTGAATCATACCCTTCCCTCGTACCATATAGAAAGGATCTGAAACGTTCGTAGCATTTCGAACAATCCTAAATTTAATTTGATTTTTTTGACCGAAACTAGTATAAATTGTATATAATATACTACAATTTTTGATCGAAACTAGTATTTCCAAAAGTTTCTTAGAATCTAATTTTCAGATAATTTTTTGCTTGGACTTGCATCATAGCATTCCTTAGTACCATATAGAAAGGATCTGAAATGTTTCGTAGCATTTCGAACAATCCTCGATTTAATTGGATTTTTTTACCGAAAATAGTATAAATTGTGTATAATATACTACGATTTTTGACCGAAACTAGAATTTCAAAAAATTTCATAGAATCTAATTTTGCGATAATTTTTTGCTTGGACCTACATGATAACCTTCCCTAGTACCATATAGAAAGGATCTGAAAAGTTTCGTAGCATTTAGAACAATCCTCGATTTAATTTATTTTTTGACAGAAACTAGTCTAAATTGTGTATAATATACTACGATTTTTGACCGAAACTAGTATTTCCAAAAGTTTCATAGAATCTAATTTTGCGATAAGTTTTTGCTTGGACTTGCATCATAACATTCCCTAGTACCATATAATAAGGATCTGAAAAGTTTCGTAGCATTTCAAACAATCCTCGATTTAATTTGATTTTTTGACCGAAAATAGTATAAATTGTGTATAATATCCTACGATTTTTGACCGAAACTAGTATTTCAAAACGTTTCATAGAATCTAATTTTGCGATAATTTTTTGCTTAGACTTGATCATAACCTTCCCTAGTACCATATAGAAAGGATCTGAAAAGATTAGTAGCATTTTGAACAATCCTCAATTTAATTTGATTTTTTGACCGAAACTAGTATAAATTGTGTATAATATACTACGATTTTTGACCGAAACTAGTATTTCCAACAGTTTCATAGAATCTATTTTGAGATAATTTTTTACTTAGACTTGCATCATATCATTCCCTAGTACCATATAGAAAGAATCTGAAAAGTTTCGTAGCATTTCGAACAATCCTCGATTTAATTGGATTTTTTTACCGAAAATAGTATAAATTGTGTATAATATACTACGATTTTTGACCGAAACTAGAATTTCAAAAAATTTCATAGAATCTAATTTTGCGATAATTTTTTGCTTGGACCTACATGATAACCTTCCCTAGTACCATATAGAAAGGATCTGAAACGTTTCGTAGCATTTCGAACAATCCTCGATTTAATTTGATTTTTTGACCGAAACTAGTATAAATTGTGTATAATATACTACGATTTTTGACCGAAACTAGTATATCAAAAAGTTTCATAGAATCTAATTTTGAGATAATTTTTTACATGGAGTTGCATCATAGCCTTCCCTAGTACCATATAGAAAGGATCTGAAAAGTTTCGTAGCATTTCGAACAATCCTCAATTTAATTTGATTTTTTGACCGAAAATAGTATAAATTGTATATAATATACTACGTTTTTTGACTGAAACTAGTATTTCCAACAGTTTCATAGAATCTGATTTTGCGATAAATTTTTTTGCTTGGACTTGCATCATAACATTCCCTAGCACTATATAGAAAGGATCTGAAATGTTTCGTAGCATTTCGAACAATCCTCAATTTAATTTATTTTTTGACCGAAACTAGTATAAATTGTGTATAATATACTACAATTTATGACCGAAACTAGTATTTCAAAAATTTTCATAGGATCTAATTTGGCGATAAGTTTTTGCTTGGACTTGCATCATAACATTCCCTAGTACCATATAATAAGGATCTGAAAAGTTTCGTAGCATTTCGAACAATCCTCGATTTAATTTGATTTTTTGACCGAAAATAGTATAAATTGTGTATAATATCCTACGATTTTTGACCGAAACTAGTATTTCAAAACGTTTCATAGAATCTAATTTTGCGATAATTTTTTGCTTGGACTTGATCATAACCTTCCCTTGTACCATATAGAAAGGATCTGAAAAGTTTCGTACCATTTTGAACAATCCTCAATTTAATTTGATTTTTTGACCGAAACTAGTATAAATTGTGTATAATATACTACGATTTTTGACTGAAACTAGTATTTCCAACAGTTTCATAGAATCTAATTTTGAGATAATTTTTTGCTTGGACTTGCATCATAACATTCCCTAGTACCATATAGAAAGGATCTGAAAAGTTTCATAGCATTTCGAACAATCCTCAATTTAATTTGAATTTTTGACCGAAACTAGTATAAATTATGTTTAATATACTACGATTTTTGACCGAAACTAGTATTTCAAAAAGTTTCATAGAATCTAATTTTACGATAAGGTTTTGCTTAGACTTGCATCATAACCTACCCTAGTACCATATAGAAAGGATCTGAAAAGTTTCGTAACATTTCGAACTATCCTCGATTTAATTTATTTTTTGACCGAAACTAATATAAATTGTGTATAATATACTACGATTTTTGACCGAAGCTAGTATTTCAAAAAGTTTCATAGAATCTAATTTTGAGATAATGTTTTGCTTGTACTTTCATCATAACCTTCCCTAGTACCATATAGAAAGGATCTGAAGAGTTTCGTAGCATTTTGAACAATCCTCGATTTAATTTGTTATTTTTTTACCGAAAATAGTATAAATTGTGTATACTACGATTTTTGACCGAAACTAGTATTTCAAAAAGTTTCATAGAATCTAATTTTGAGATAATTTTTTTACATGGACTTGCATCATATCCTTCCCTAGTACCATATATAATGGATCTGAAAAGTTTCGTAGCATTTCGAAGAATCCTCGATTTAATTTGATTTTTTGACCGAAAATAGTATAAATTGTGTATAATATACTATGATTTTTGACCGAAACTAGTATTTCAAAAAGTATCATAGAAACTAATTTTGCGATAAGGTTTTGCTTAGACTTGCATCATAACCTACCCTAGTACCATATAGAAAGGATCTGAAAAGTTTCGTAGCATTTCGAACTATCCTCGATTTAATTTATTTTTTGACCGAAACTAATATAAATTGTGTATAATATACTACGATTTTTGACCGAAGCTAGTATCTCAAAAAGTTTCATATAATCTAATTTTGAGATAATGTTTTGCTTGTACTTGCATCATAACCTTCCCTTGTACCATATAGAAAGGATCTGAAAAGTATCGTAGCATTTCGAACAATCCTTGATTTAGTTAATTTGATTTTTTGACCGAAACTAGTATAAATTGTGTATAATATACTACGATTTTTGACCAAAAAAAGTATTTCCAAAAGTTTCATAGAATCTAATTTTGAGATAATTATTTGCTTAGACTTGCATCATAACATTTCCTAGTACCATATAGAACGGATCTGAAAAGTTTCGTAGCATTTCGAACAATCCTATATTTAATTTTATTTTTTAACCGAAACTAGTATAAATTATGTATAATATACTACCATTTTTGACCGAAACTAGTATTTCAAAAAGTTTCATAGAATCTAAATTTGAGATATTTTTTTTACATGGACTTGCATCATAGCCTTCCCTAGTACCATATAGAAAGGAACTGAAATGTTTCGTAACATTTCGAGCAATCCTCGATTTAATTTGATTTTTTGACCGAAAATAGTATAAATTGTGTATAATATACTACGATTTTTGACCGAAACTAGTATTTAAAAAAGTTTCATAGAATCTAATTTTGCGATAATTTTTTGCTTGGACTTGCATCATAACCTTCCCTAGTACCATATAGAAAGGATCTGAAAAGTTTCGTAGCATTTCAAACAATCCTTGATTTAGTTTATTTTTTGAACAAAACTAGTATAAATTGTGTAGAATATACTACGATTTTTGACCGAAGCTAGTATTTCAAAACGTTTCATAGAATCTAATTTTGAAATAATTTTTTGCTTGTACTTGCATCATAACCTTCCCTTGTACCATATAGAAAAGATCTGAAAAGTTTCGTAGCATTTGAACAATCCTCGATTTAATTTGATTTTTTTGACCAAAACTAGTATAAATTGTGTATAATATACTACTATTTTTGACCAAAACAAGTATTTCCAAAAGTTTCATAGAATCTAATTTTGAGATAATTTTTTTTTTGGAATTGCATCATAACATTCCCTAGTACCATATAGAAAGGATCTGAAAAGTTTCGTAGCATTTCGAATAATCCTCCATTTAATTTGATTTTTTTTTACCGAAAATAGTATAAATTGTGTATAATATACTACAATTTTTGACCGAAACTAGTATTTAAATTTTTTTTATAGAATCTAATTTTGCGATAAATTTTTGCTTGGACCTGCATCATAACCTTCCCTAGTACCATATATAAAGGATCTGAAAAGTTTCGTAGCATTTAGAACAATCCTCGATTTAATTTATTTTTTGACCGAAACTAGTATAAATTATGTATAATATACTTCGATTTTTGACCGAAACTAGAATTTCAAAAATTTTCATAGAATCTAATTTTGAGATAATTTTTTACATGGACTTGCATCATAGCCTTCTCTAGTACCATATAGAAATGATCTGAAAAGTTTCGTAGTATTTCGAACAATCCTCAATTTAATTTCATTTTTTATTCGAAAATAGTATAAATTGTGTATAATATACTACGATTTTTGACCGAAACTAGTATTTCAAAAAGATTCATAGAATCTAATTTTGAGATAATTTTTTTACATGGACTTTCATCATTGCCTTCCCTAGTACCATATAGAAAGGATCTGAAACGTTTCGTAGCATTTCGAACAATCCTCGATTTAATTTGATTTTTTTAACGAAAATAGTATAATTTGTGTATAATATACTACGATTTTTGACCGAAACTAGTATTTCAAAAAGTTTCATAGAATCTAATTTTGAGATAATTTTTTGCATGGACTAGCATCATAACATTCCCTAGTACCATATAGAAAGGATCTGAGAAGTTTCGTAGCATTTCGAACAATCCTCAATTTAATTTGATTTTTTGACCGAAACTAGTATTAATTGTGTATAGTATACTACGATTTTTGACCGAAATTAGTATTTCAAAAAGTTTCATAGAATCTAATTTTGAGATAATTTTTTGCTTGGACTTGCATCATAACATTCCCTAGTACCATATAGAAAGGATCTGAAACTTTTCGTAGCATTTCGAACAATCCTCGATTTAATTTGATTTTTTGACCGAAACAAGTATAAATTATGTATAATATACTACGATTTTTGATCGAAACTAGTATTTCAAAAAGTTTTATAGAATCTAATTTTGAGATAATTTTTTACATGGACTTGCATCATAGCCTTCCCTAGTACCATATAGAAAGGACCTGAAGAGTTTCGTAGCATTTCGAACAATCCTCCATTTAATTTGATTTTTTGACCGAAAATAGTATAAATTGTGTATAATATACTACGATTTTTGACCGAAACTAGTATTTAAAAAAGTTTCATAGAATCTAATTTTGTGATAATTTTTTTTGCTTGGACCTGCATCATAACCGTCCCTAGTACCATATAGAAAGGATCTGAAAAGTTTCGTAGCATTTCGAACAATCCTCGATTTAATTTATTTTTTGACCGAAACTAGTATAAATTGTGTATAATATACTATGATTTTTGACCGAAACTAGTATTTCAAAAAGTTTCATAGAATCTAATTTTTCGATAATATTTTGCTTGGACTTGATCATAACCTTCCCTTGTACCATATAGAAAGGATCTGAAAAGTTTCGTACCATTTTGAACAATCCTCAATTTAATTTGATTTTTTGACCGAAACTAGTATAAATTGTGTATAATATACTACGATTTTTGACTGAAACTAGTATTTCCAACAGTTTCATAGAATCTAATTTTGAGATAATTTTTTGCTTGGACTTGCATCATAACACTCCCTAGTACCATATAGAAAGGATCTGAAAAGTTTCATAGCATTTCGAACAATCCTCAATTTAATTTGAATTTTTGACCGAAACTAGTATAAATTATGTTTAATATACTACGATTTTTGACCGAAACTAGTATTTCAAAAAGTTTCATAGAATCTAATTTTACGATAAGGTTTTGCTTAGACTTGCATCATAACCTACCCTAGTACCATATAGAAAGGATCTGAAAAGTTTCGTAACATTTCGAACTATCCTCGATTTAATTTATTTTTTGACCGAAACTAATATAAATTGTGTATAATATACTACGATTTTTGACCGAAGCTAGTATTTCAAAAAGTTTCATAGAATCTAATTTTGAGATAATGTTTTGCTTGTACTTTCATCATAACCTTCCCTAGTACCATATAGAAAGGATCTGAAGAGTTTCGTAGCATTTTGAACAATCCTCGATTTAATTTGTTATTTTTTTACCGAAAATAGTATAAATTGTGTATACTACGATTTTTGACCGAAACTAGTATTTCAAAAAGTTTCATAGAATCTAATTTTGAGATAATTTTTTTACATGGACTTGCATCATATCCTTCCCTAGTACCATATATAATGGATCTGAAAAGTTTCGTAGCATTTCGAAGAATCCTCGATTTAATTTGATTTTTTGACCGAAAATAGTATAAATTGTGTATAATATACTATGATTTTTGACCGAAACTAGTATTTCAAAAAGTATCATAGAAACTAATTTTGCGATAAGGTTTTGCTTAGACTTGCATCATAACCTACCCTAGTACCATATAGAAAGGATCTGAAAAGTTTCGTAGCATTTCGAACTATCCTCGATTTAATTTATTTTTTGACCGAAACTAATATAAATTGTGTATAATATACTACGATTTTTGACCGAAGCTAGTATCTCAAAAAGTTTCATATAATCTAATTTTGAGATAATGTTTTGCTTGTACTTGCATCATAACCTTCCCTTGTACCATATAGAAAGGATCTGAAAAGTATCGTAGCATTTCGAACAATCCTTGATTTAGTTAATTTGATTTTTTGACCGAAACTAGTATAAATTGTGTATAATATACTACGATTTTTGACCAAAAAAAGTATTTCCAAAAGTTTCATAGAATCTAATTTTGAGATAATTATTTGCTTAGACTTGCATCATAACATTTCCTAGTACCATATAGAACGGATCTGAAAAGTTTCGTAGCATTTCGAACAATCCTATATTTAATTTTATTTTTTAACCGAAACTAGTATAAATTATGTATAATATACTACCATTTTTGACCGAAACTAGTATTTCAAAAAGTTTCATAGAATCTAAATTTGAGATATTTTTTTTACATGGACTTGCATCATAGCCTTCCCTAGTACCATATAGAAAGGAACTGAAATGTTTCGTAACATTTCGAGCAATCCTCGATTTAATTTGATTTTTTGACCGAAAATAGTATAAATTGTGTATAATATACTACGATTTTTGACCGAAACTAGTATTTAAAAAAGTTTCATAGAATCTAATTTTGCGATAATTTTTTGCTTGGACTTGCATCATAACCTTCCCTAGTACCATATAGAAAGGATCTGAAAAGTTTCGTAGCATTTCAAACAATCCTTGATTTAGTTTATTTTTTGAACAAAACTAGTATAAATTGTGTAGAATATACTACGATTTTTGACCGAAGCTAGTATTTCAAAACGTTTCATAGAATCTAATTTTGAAATAATTTTTTGCTTGTACTTGCATCATAACCTTCCCTTGTACCATATAGAAAAGATCTGAAAAGTTTCGTAGCATTTGAACAATCCTCGATTTAATTTGATTTTTTTGACCAAAACTAGTATAAATTGTGTATAATATACTACTATTTTTGACCAAAACAAGTATTTCCAAAAGTTTCATAGAATCTAATTTTGAGATAATTTTTTTTTTGGAATTGCATCATAACATTCCCTAGTACCATATAGAAAGGATCTGAAAAGTTTCGTAGCATTTCGAATAATCCTCCATTTAATTTGATTTTTTTTTACCGAAAATAGTATAAATTGTGTATAATATACTACAATTTTTGACCGAAACTAGTATTTAAATTTTTTTTATAGAATCTAATTTTGCGATAAATTTTTGCTTGGACCTGCATCATAACCTTCCCTAGTACCATATATAAAGGATCTGAAAAGTTTCGTAGCATTTAGAACAATCCTCGATTTAATTTATTTTTTGACCGAAACTAGTATAAATTATGTATAATATACTTCGATTTTTGACCGAAACTAGAATTTCAAAAATTTTCATAGAATCTAATTTTGAGATAATTTTTTACATGGACTTGCATCATAGCCTTCTCTAGTACCATATAGAAATGATCTGAAAAGTTTCGTAGTATTTCGAACAATCCTCAATTTAATTTCATTTTTTATTCGAAAATAGTATAAATTGTGTATAATATACTACGATTTTTGACCGAAACTAGTATTTCAAAAAGATTCATAGAATCTAATTTTGAGATAATTTTTTTACATGGACTTTCATCATTGCCTTCCCTAGTACCATATAGAAAGGATCTGAAACGTTTCGTAGCATTTCGAACAATCCTCGATTTAATTTGATTTTTTTAACGAAAATAGTATAATTTGTGTATAATATACTACGATTTTTGACCGAAACTAGTATTTCAAAAAGTTTCATAGAATCTAATTTTGAGATAATTTTTTGCATGGACTAGCATCATAACATTCCCTAGTACCATATAGAAAGGATCTGAGAAGTTTCGTAGCATTTCGAACAATCCTCAATTTAATTTGATTTTTTGACCGAAACTAGTATTAATTGTGTATAGTATACTACGATTTTTGACCGAAATTAGTATTTCAAAAAGTTTCATAGAATCTAATTTTGAGATAATTTTTTGCTTGGACTTGCATCATAACATTCCCTAGTACCATATAGAAAGGATCTGAAACTTTTCGTAGCATTTCGAACAATCCTCGATTTAATTTGATTTTTTGACCGAAACAAGTATAAATTATGTATAATATACTACGATTTTTGATCGAAACTAGTATTTCAAAAAGTTTTATAGAATCTAATTTTGAGATAATTTTTTACATGGACTTGCATCATAGCCTTCCCTAGTACCATATAGAAAGGACCTGAAGAGTTTCGTAGCATTTCGAACAATCCTCCATTTAATTTGATTTTTTGACCGAAAATAGTATAAATTGTGTATAATATACTACGATTTTTGACCGAAACTAGTATTTAAAAAAGTTTCATAGAATCTAATTTTGTGATAATTTTTTTTGCTTGGACCTGCATCATAACCGTCCCTAGTACCATATAGAAAGGATCTGAAAAGTTTCGTAGCATTTCGAACAATCCTCGATTTAATTTATTTTTTGACCGAAACTAGTATAAATTGTGTATAATATACTATGATTTTTGACCGAAACTAGTATTTCAAAAAGTTTCATAGAATCTAATTTTGCGATAATATTTTGCTTGGACTTGCATCATAACCTTCCCTAGTACCATATAGTAAGGATCTGAAAAGTTTCGTAGCATTTTGAACAATCCTCGATTTAATTTGATTTTTTGACCGAAACTAGTATAAATTGTTTATAATATACTACGATTTTTGACCAAAATTAGTATGTCAAAAAGTTTCATAGAATCTAATTTTAAGATAATTTTTTTACATCGACTTTCATCATAGCCTTCCCTAGTACCATATAGAAAGGATCTGAAACGTTTCGTAGCATTTCGAACAATCCTCGATTTAATTTGATTTTTTTAACGAAAATAGTATAAATTGTGTATAATATACTATGATTTTTGACCGAAACTAGTATTTCAAAAAGTTTCATAGAATCTAATTTTGCGATAATTTTTTGCTAGGACTTGCATCATAACATTCCCTAGTACCATATAGAAAGGATCTGAAAAGTTTCGTAGCATTTCGAACAATCCTCAATTTAATTTGATTTTTTGACCGAAACTAGTATAAATTGTGTATAGTATACTACGATTTTTGACCGAAACTAGTATTTCAAAAAGTTTCGTAGAATCAAATTTTGAGATAATTTTTTGCTTGGACTTGCATCATAACATTCCCTAGTAGCATATACAAAGGATCCTAAACATTTCGTAGCATTTTGAACAATCCTCGATTTAATTTGATTTTTTGACCGAAAATAGTATAAATTATGTATAATATACTACGATTTTTGACCGAAACTAGTATTTCAAAAAGTTTCATAGAATCTAATTTTGTGATAATTTTTTACATGGACTTGCATCATAGCCTTCCCTAGTACCATATAAAAAGGATCTGAAAGGTTTCGTAGCATTTCGAACAATCCTCGATTTAATTTGATTTTTTGACCGAAAATAGTATAAATTGTATATCATATACTACGTTTTTTTACAGAAACTAGTATTTAAAAAAGGTTAATAGAATCTAATTTTGCGATAATTTTTTGCTTGGACTTGCATCATAACCTTCCCTAGTACCATATAAAAAGGATCTGAAAAGTTTCGTAGCATTTCGAACAATCCTTGATTTAGTTTATTTTTTGACCGAAACTAGTATAAATTGTGTAGAATATACTACGATTTTTGACCGAAGCTAGTATTTCAAAAAGTTTCATAGAATCTAATTTTGAAATTATTTTTTGCTTGTACTTGCATCATAACCTTCCCTTGTACCATATAGAAAAGATCTGAAAAGTTTCGTAGCATTTCGAACAATCCTCGATTTAATTTGATTTTTTTGACCGAAACTAGTATAAATTGTGTATAATATACTACGATTTTTGACCAAAACAAGTATTTCCAAAAGTTTCATAGAATCTAATTTTGAGATAATTTTTTGCTTGGAATTGCATCATAACATTCCATAGTACCATATAGAAAGGATCTGAAAAGTTTCGTAGCATTTCGAACAATCCTCCATTTAATTTGATTTTTTTTTTACCGAAAATAGTATAAATTGTGTATAATATACTACGATTTTTGACCGAAACTAGTATTTCAAAAAATTTCATAGTATCTAATTTTGCGATAATTTTGAGATAATTTTTTGCTTGTACCTGCATCATAACCTTCCTTAGTACCATATAGAAAGGATCTGAAAAGTTTCATAGCATTTCGAACAATCCTCAATTTAATTTGATTTTTTGACCGAAACCAGTATAAATTGTTTATAATATACTACGATTTTTGACCGAAACTAGTATGTCAAAAAGTTTCATAGAATCTAATTTTAAGATAATTTTTTTACATGTACTTTCATCATAGCCTTCCCTAGTACCATATAGAAAGGATCTGAAATGTTTCGTAGCATTTCGAACAATCCTCGATTTAATTTGATTTTTTTTAACGAAAATAGTATAAATTGTGTATAATATACTATGATTTTTGACCGAAACTAGTATTTCAAAAAGTTTCATAGAATCTAATTTTGCGATAATTTTTTGCTTGGACTTGCATCATAACATTCCCTAGTACCATATAGAAAGGATCTGAAAAGTTCCGTAGCATTTCGAACAATCCTCAATTTAATTTGATTTTTTAACCGAAACTAGTATAAATTGTGTATAATATACTACGATTTTTGACCGAAACTAGTATTTCAAAAAGTTTCATAGAATCAAATTTTGAGATAATTTTTTGCTTGGACTTGCATCATAACATTCCCTAGTAGCATATAGAAAGGATCTAAAACGTTTCGTAGCATGTCGAACAATCCTCGATTTAATTTGATTTTTTGACCGAAACTAGTATAAATTATGTATAATATACTACAATTTTTGACCGAAACTAGTATTTCAAAAAGTTTCATAGAATCTAATTTTGTGATAATTTTTTACATGGACTTGCATCATAGCCTTCCCTAGTACCATATAAAAAGGATCTGAAAAGTTTCGTAACATTTCGAACAATCCTCAATTTAATTTTAATTTTTTGATCGAAAATAGTATAAATTGTGTATAATATACTACGATTTTTGACCGAAACTAGTATTTCAAAAAGTTTCATAGAATCTAATTTTAAGATAATTTTTTTACATGGACATTCATCATATCCTTCCCTAGTACCATATAGAAAGGATCTGAAACGTTTCGTAGCATTTCGAATAATCCTCGATTTAATTTGATTTTTTTAACGAAAATAGTATAAATTGTGTATAATATACTACGATTTTTGACCGAAACTAGTATATCCATAAGTTTCATAGAATCTATTTTTGGGATAATTTTTTGCTTGGAAATGCATCATAACATTCCCTAGTACCATATAGAAAGGATCTGAAAAGTTTCGTAGCATTTCGAACAATCCTCAATTTAATTTGATTTTTTGACCGAAACTAGTATAAATTGTGTATAATATACTACGATTTTTAACCGAAACTAGTATTTCAAAAAGTTTCATAGAATCTAATTTTGAGATAATTTTTTTCTTGGACTTGCATCATAACATTCCCTAGTACCATATAGAAAGGATCTGAAACGTTTCGTAGTGTAACACCCCAAATCTACCCGGCGGAAATTCATAAATCAGAGTTTCAAAAATTCAACAACAAAACAGGATGCTACATTTTTCCACTTAACAAATTCATTTAATTTCATGAACATCGATACATAACACTTTCAAACAGGATGAAACTATAAGGTCAACTCTTATTCAATTCATTGAAGTCAAACAACTTTTACAAATAGGCAGCGGATCCACAAATATTCAACTTTGCATCAGTTAACAACTTTTTCAACCTAACAACTTAGTAATAACATGTTTTTCATTGAGACAACTTAAAATAACAACAACTAAATATAACAACAAAACAATTAAGCGTTCATCCCCCCGAGTGTTACGTATCAGAGCGACGACACCGACTTGATTACGAAAGTAAGCAACTCTAAACTGGAATACCTGCACGTTACCAATCAAGGTAACATTCAACAA
Source organism: Lathyrus aphaca (assembly GCA_963966055.1). Lineage (NCBI taxonomy): Eukaryota > Viridiplantae > Streptophyta > Magnoliopsida > Fabales > Fabaceae > Lathyrus > Lathyrus aphaca. The sequence goes on from OZ014523.1 coordinate 36,086,270, forward strand.
CAGAAAGGGGTGAGATATCGAACCATATAAACAAGAGTATGATAATTAATACGCTAGATAGAATCATACAATTTTTACACTATCCACAACAACGTCTTACTAAACACCCCAAACAACCAACATACTTTATCATCTTAATTCACACATTAACATAATCAATTCCAACTATAACCTTAGCATACAAACCTTCATCAACTTCGACGAACATTTACAACATATTCAACTTCTTCAATATCAACAAAATCGACATTACAAACATAAATATATAAACAACTCAGGCAACATAATCCTATAATCAACTCATCCATCGTAATAATATAATCAACTTAACAACATAATCAACTTATCCAACATAATAATATAATCAACTTAGCAACATAATCAACTTGTCCCACGTAATAATATAATCAACTTAACAACATAATCAACTTGTCCAACATAATAATATAATCAACTTAACAACATAATCAACTTGTCCAACATAATAATATAATCAACTTAGCAACATAATCAACTTGTCCAACATAATAATATAATCAACTTAACAACATAATCAACTTGTCCAACATAATAATATAATCAACTTAGCAACATAATCAACTTGTCCAACATAATAATATAATCAACTTAACAACATAATCAACATGAATATACATAAACAACTTATTCAACTTGAGCAACGTACACAACTTTATGAATGTAGGCAACAAGAACAACTTTATCAACTCGGCAACATAAACAACACAAACAACATAATTAATGCAACACGGAATGTGACTCGACTGTGCATATGCATGTGGTACCATTGGAGTAAAACTCCCAACTTAAAATATACCAGGTTATCGAGGTATCTGCAAGGCATAAGCCTTCAACTTAATAAATTTGCCAATCCAGGCCAACGTGGTGAGCATCCGCTCCAACTTAGAAATGCAGTGTATGCCATGATACAACGACTCAACACATCACAACAATCAACTCCAACAACATACAACAAACAACATCGCAACTTTAATTCAACATCGATTCAACTTTGGACTTAGGCCTACAACTTTCAACGTTGGTCATACGACCTACAACTTGAACATCAACATTGGTCTTACAATTTACAAATCAACATGGGTCCTTCGACCTTTAACTTAAAAATGCTCACAAACCGGGACAAAACAACATACGCAACTATACTATAAAATACACACATTCAACACTAATTAACAAAGTACACCGACTAAAATCACTTATTTATTATTCCGAACTAACTCGACAATTTTCGTTAAATTTCGGACAACTAATTTTTATCGCGTAATTTCACCCGGTCGACTAAATCGGTACTGCTTTTACTACTATTACTGCTACCAATAATTCCCACTGAATCTGTTAAATTCCATCTTACTGATACAAATCCTTTTTCCCTTCAATTATTCTATCATGAAATTCAACGAACCATTTTTCTGTCCAACTCCAAAACTCTGTTTTTATCAAAAGATTAGTTAATTACCATTTTTCTGTCCAACTCCAAAACTCTGTTTTTATCAAATTAATTTAACAATAAAACTCAATAACATCGATTAATCAAATTCCACAAACAACATTATTCCATCAATTTCACAACCACAATTCGACCGACTCAACTACGGACAACACAAAAATTATACGATCCCAAACCCACATATTAATCATCATAATCCCGATTATAGAGTTCGAACCCCACCCTTACCTTAATCGATGGCCGTTTCGAATCTCCGATCGAATTTCCATCCCCTTTGCATATGTGACCCTTTTCCTCTCCTCTTTCATCCATTAAGATTAGAAATACGAACACGCTGCCAATGAGTTCCTACATTGACCAAAATTCAGCCTTCATCACCATCAATCCCGTAACTACTATTTGACCAATTTCCAGCATAAATTTCCAAACTTCAAATGCGTTTTTCTCCTTCAATACAGAACTTATTGACACGAAATTATATATCAAATCGAAGGGAATTTCGTAAGCTTTCCAGAAATTCAAGAATCTCTTTAATCAGAATTATGAGTAAAAAGTTATCACCTGTTTAGTGGAAGCTGTACCGAATGTGCGAAAATTAAGATATGAACATGAATCCTTCTTTCTCCTTCTTTTCTCCCAAGTTGTTTTCTCTTCTCTAAAACCCTTATTTTTCTCTAAGACTTTTTCCCTAATTTCCACGATTCCCTCTTCTTCTGTTACTTCTTCTCTTTGACTCATTCTTTTATTCCTTTTTATTATAATAATAATAATCCAATAAAACAATTAATGGGCCTAAACACTGCACCCCTTTAATTGCTAATTTCGACGAAATTCAAGCCCAATAACCAACATGCTCCAATAATCAATACTATCACTGATAATATTATTTCTTCGATTTTCCGACTTAACAACTTAATTTACCATAACGCTAAAAATCAATTAATAATTTGCGACTAATTTTTTTTTTCTCCCAACTTAATTAAATTATCTTCCAATATTTGACCAAATGGTCCAAGCACCTAAATAACTTATCCAACCATAAACTGGAGAATATTCCACATCAATTCCCACAACTCAGTTAATTCAACTTTATCAAACGAACGACAATGCAACTTAAATCGACTCATTCAACTTAATTCAAACAAACTTAGCAACTTATCACAAACAACTTCGACAATTCAACATAAATCAACACCAATAACGCGAATATAATGAATTAAATAATTAATTAATAAATAGAGCGTTACACGTAGCATTTCGAACAATCCTCGTTTTAATTTGATTTTTTGACCGAAACTAGTATAAATTATGTATAATATACTACGATTTTTGACCGAAACTAGTATTTCATAAAGTTTCATAGAATCCAATTTTGAGATAATTTTTTACATGGACTTGCATCATAGCCTTCCCTAGTACCATATAGAAAGGATCTGAAATGTTTCGTAGCATTTCGAACAATCCTAAATTAAATTTGATTTTTTGACCGAAAATAGTATAAATTGTGTATAATATACTACGATTTTTGACCGAAACTAGTATTTCAAAAAGTTTCATAGAATCTAATTTGGCGATAAATTGTTTTGCTTGGACTTGCATCATAACCCTCCCTAGTACCATATAGAAAGGATCTGAAAAGTTTCGTAGCATTTCGAACAATCCTCGATTTAATTTATTTTTTGACCGAAACTAGTATAAACTGTGTATAATATACTACGATTTTTGACCGAAACTAGTATTTCAAAAAGTTTCATAGAATCTAATTTTGCGATAATATTTTTCCTTGACTTGCATCATAACCTTCCTTAGTACCATATAGTAAGGATCTGAAAAGTTTCGTAGCATTTCGAACAATCCTCGATTTAATTTGATTTTTTGACCGAAAATAGTATAAATTGTGTATAATTTACTACGATTTTTGACCGAAACTAGTATTTAAAAAAGTTTCATAGAATCTAATTTTGCTATAATTTTTTGCTTGGACTTGCATCATAGCCTTCCCTAGTACCATATAGAAAGGATCTGAAAAGTTTCGTAGCGTTTCGAACAATCCTTGATTTAGTTTATTTTTTGACCGAAACTAGTATAAATTGTGTAGAATATACTACGATTTTTGACCGAAGATAGTATTTCACAAAGTTTCATAGAATCTAATTTTAAAATAAATGTTTGCTTGTACTTGCATCATAACCTTCCCTTGTACCATATAGAAAAGATCTCAAAAGGTTCGTAGCATTTCGAACAATCCTCAATTTAATTTGATTTTTTGACCGAAAATTGTATAAATTGTGTATAATATACTACGATTTTTGACCGAAACTAGTATTTCAAAAAGTTTCATAGAATCTAATTTTGCGATAAATTGTTTTGCTTGGACTTGCATCATAACCCTCCCTAGTACCATATAGAAAGGATCTGAAAAGTTTCGTAACAATTCGAACAATCCTCGATTTAATTTATTTTTTGACCGAAACTAGTATAAATTGTGTATAATATACTACGATTTTTGACCGAAACTAGTATTTCAAAAAGTTTCATAGAATCTAATTCTACAATAATATTTTGCTTCGACTTGCATTATAACCTTCCCTAGTACCATATAGTAAGGATCTGAAAAGTTTCGTAGCATTTCGATCAATCCTCGATTTAATTTAATTTTTTGACCGAAAATAGTATAAATTGTGTATAATATACTACGATTTTTGACCGAAACTAGTATATCAAAAAGTTTCATAGAGTTTAATTTTTCGATAATTTTTTGCTTGGACTTGATCATAACCTTCCCTAGTACCATATAGAAAGGATCTGAAAAGTATCGTATCATTTCGAACAATCCTCAATATAATTTGAATTTTTGACCGAAACTAGTATAAATTGTGTATAATATACTACGATTTTTGACCGAAATAAGTATTTCAAAAAGTTTCATAGAATCTAATTTTGAGATAATTTATTTACATGGACTTTCATCATAGCCTTCCCTCGTACCATATAGAAAGGATCTGAAAAGTTTCGTAGCATTTCGAACAATCCTCAATTTAATTTGATTTTTTGACCGAAAATAGTATAAATTGTGTATAATATACTACGATTTTTGACCGAAACTAGTATTTCCAAAAGTTTCATAGAATCTATTTTTGCGATAATTTTTTGATTGGACTTGAATCATAACCTTCCCTAGTACCATATAGAAAGGATCTGAAAATTTTCGTAGCATTTCGAACAATCCTCAATTTAATTTGATTTTTTGACCGAAACCTGTATAAATTGTGTATAATATACTACGATTTTTGACCGAAACTAGTATTTCAAAAAGTTTCATAGAATCTAATTTTGAGATAATTTATTTACATGGACTTTCATCATAGCCTTCCCTAGTACCATATAAAAAGGATCTGAAAAGTTTCGTAGCATTTCGAACAATCCTCGATTTTATTTGATTTTTTGAACGAAAATAGTATAAATTGTGTATAATATACTACGATTTTTGACCGAAACTAGTATTTCAAAAAGTTTCATAGAATCTAATTTTGCGATAATTTTTTTACATGGACTTGCATCATAACATTACCTAGTACCATATAGAAAGGAACTGAAACGTTTCATAGCATTTCGAACAATCCTCGATTTAATTTGATTTTTTTAACGAAAATAGTATAAATTGTGTATAATATACTACGATTTTTGACCGAAACTAGTATTTCAAAAAGTTTTCAAGAATCTATTTTTGAGATAATTTATTTACATGGACTTTCATCTTAGCCTTCCCTAGTACCATATAGAAAGGATCTGAAAAATTTCGTAGCATTTCGAACAATCCTCGATTTAATTTGATTTTTTGACCGAAAATAGTATAAATTGTGTATAATATACTACGATTTTTGATCGAAACTAGTATTTCCAAAAGTTTCATAGAATCTAATTTTCAGATAATTTTTTGCTTGGACTTGCATCATAGCATTCCTTAGTACCATATAGAAAGGATCTGAAATGTTTCGTAGCATTTCGAACAATCCTCGATTTAATTTGATTTTTTTTACCGAAAATAGTATAAATTGTGTATAATATACTACGATTTTTGACCGAAACTAGTATTTCAAAAAGTTTCATAGAATCTAATTTTGAGATAATTTATTTACATGGACTTTCATCATAGCCTTCCCTAGTACCATATAGAGAATTTTTTTTAATATAATATAGTTTATTAATTAAATTTCCAAAATAACATAATTTTGAAAAAAATTACCAAACTAACATAGTTTGGTAATGCATTCGCCAATTCATGTCAAGAACTAGTGCAATTTGTCTTGAATTCGCCAAATGGATTGGCTAGATTCAAAAATATTTTCCTAATTCGCCATTCCATTTGGCGAATGAGTTGTAATTGCATGCATGCATTCGCCAAATGGAATGTTGCATGTTTAGGGTTGTTTAGGGTTAGCAATTTTTTTTACTATATATATTCCTCACTCATAAACATGTATGCCTCACTCATAAACATCAGATTTATCTCACTCCTTCCTTACAAACCCTAAAAATTCATTCCTTTCAATCTCCCTCTCTCACAACATGGATTCTCCCCGTCCATCTAGTTATGCATCGACACCGTCTTCCTCAACATCAGAAGAACCGCTTCCAAAATTTGATATTTTGAAGAAAAATGCTTTAGTGTTTTTCTCGGCAACAAAGCCTCCTCTGAAGATGCTGTTATGGAACCCCTAAACTTTGGAACACTTGCACAGAGAATTAACCCGCTGGTTAGAAGGAGAGATCGGCCACAAAGAAAAGATAATTAAAATTGAGAAGCGGGTTGTGGAGTCTGGTGTGACGAAATGGAGAAAAATTGTCAATGATGCAGGTGTTCTTTCGATGATGCTAGGCGGAGGTGAAGTTGTCCTGATGGTTCTGATAGGCTAGATTTGTTGAATGTTGCAGTTGTTCTATTTATGTATGGTCATGTTTGAATTTATGTATTTTTCCGTTTTATTTATGTACGGTCATTTTCTGAATCATGTATTTCCTTGTTTTATTTATGTATGTTCGTGTTTGTGGTTGTATGATTTTACTGATATGAATGAAACGAACTAGGCTTCCATTTAAAATAAATACGGTTACAATGATTTAATTTACGATGTTGAGCTTGGTCCAATGTTGGGACATTTTTTACGATTGTGACCGGGCTGACGACATGAACTACACAGTCTCACCATCTTATTCGCCGTATCCATTTCGGTGCGAATACGCGTGCTGTTAGGACGCCCTTTTTTCTTTCTTCGCATGTTCTCATTGTGCCAGACTATTTCCCCGTTGTAGGAGGGCCAGTAGTCCTCATTTGCAACAACCGGAAAGCTTTTGTTGTAGACGTTGCAAAGATTGTGCACTTGGTAAACAGGGGATAGTAAGCCTGAAGGGTCCAGCCGAACCTTCGAACATGCCACTATGACATGGGAGCAAGGCATGCGAAAGGCTTGAAATTTTCCACAGTCGCACCAATTGTTATCAAGTTCTACCCGATAGGATCCCCTCGGTCTCCCTTCGTTGTGATCCATGATCTCATCAACATTGAAATGTCCCTTATTGCGGTTAAACATGGTGACCACATGTGTGTTATACTTGGATGCTTCGTCTTTGATGAATGTCATAGAACTATCGCTAAACACTTGACTAGACTGTAGGATTGAACTCCACTTTGAACGCTTGGTGTCAAAAAGTGCTCCGAGCCTAAAGTAGGTTGACCTCACCAAAGCGATTATCGGTAGGTTGCGGATTCCTTTGAAAACAGAGTTCATTGATTCCACGAGGTTTGTTGTCATGTGACCCCATCGTTGTCCTTTGTCGTAGGCCCTGGTCCACTTATCTAAAGGAATCTGGTTTATCCATCTGAACGCATCTTCATTTGCCAGTCTGATTTCGTCACGATAATGTTTGAATGACGGTTCGGTTAATGAGTACCCTACGTTCACGACCTTCTTCCGTAATGTCTTGTCTTTGATCTCTCTCATGAAGTTTTGCGCTATGTGTCTAATACAATAGACATGTGTTGAAGGCGAATGTGTTTGGCGAATGTGTACATGTTGTTTTTGTTCAATCCGCAACAAGTAAATGGAAATTGTTATATATACCACACTATCAAACCTAAAATATCACACAAACAATTCAAAAAAGTTCAACATCAAATATCAAATATCGCGGCAAAATCGAAAATGGCTTTACTAACGATGGGAGATCAACACCGAGGCACAGTCGAAAATATCGCGGCATTTGTAAGTTTAATCTTCGTAAATTTTTTTACACATACTTTTTATATATATTTCATACTAATATATATAAACCCTAACTTTTATATATATATATATATATATATACTTATACATACATATATATATATATATATATATATATACTTATACATATATATATATATATACTTATACATATATATATATATATATATATATATATATTTATACATACATATATATATATTTATACATATATATATATACTTATACATATATATATATATATATATACTTATACACACACACACACACACACATATATATATATATATATATATATATATATATATATATATATTTATACATACATATATATATTCTTGCGTATTTTAACTTATTTCGATGAATATTTTTACAGAATGTAAGAAGATTTCGGTGTCGGGTGCACGACTACATAGAGTTTGATCCGATCATTGAACCGTATCTACGGTTATGCGGATTTGGTGAAGTCATAAAGGTGCACAACAACTCTATAGACTCAAAATTCATCTTGGCACTACAAGAAAGGTGGAGGCCAGAGACACACACCTTTCACCTGCCCTTCGGTGAATGCACTGTCACCTTGGAAGACGTATACATGCTTTTGGGGTTACGTGTATCCGGCAGAGCCGTCTTTGGTAAGGTGAACCACGAAGTTTCTATAGTTGCGGATTTGCTGGGTGCCCCTCTCATTGACGAGGAGCAGCCATCAAATACTCGTAGTCGGGGTTCAGGTATAAATCTAGGAGTCCTTAGAGCCCACTATTCTAGTTTTATTTTAACCGAAGAATCAACCGAGTTAGAAAAAATGCAAAAAACTCGGTGTTATATTATGCTTTTATTTGGTCATTTTTTATTTCCCGACGGTACCGGGAACACAATAAATATGATGTATTTACCATTGTTGCGAAACATCAACAATGTAAATACATATAGTTGGGGTTCGGCAGTTTTGGCACACTTGTACAATAGCCTTTGTAAAAATGCCGCAAAGGATACTTGTACATTTTTTGGTTGTGCATTTTTGTTACAAGCTTGGGGGTATTCCAGACTGCCGATGCTTGCCCCACGCAACATGAATCCATGCCCGTTCCCCTAAGCAAACCAGTAAGTCTACTATTAATTTTTATTTCCAAACATATTAAATTTTAAATATTTAAATTGTTATTGTATCTAAATGCGTTTAAATCTGTTGTGCTTAGCTGGTCCGATCTTGGGATGGATTATAGTAGAAACCCAAGAAGTTCTATAGTTTTATATCGCCAATTGGTAGACCACGTGGGGATCGATCAGGTATTGTCATATATAAAAAATATTTTTCCGTTTTAATGCATTTTATTAACTAAAATAATTTTATACTAAACGAATTTTTTTTTTCGTAGTTCATCTGGAGCCCATATTTAGCCCTCGACCATGAGCCTAACCCAGAAGATGCTGAAATTTGGACGGCAAAAACTCCAATCATCCGCTTCACTACAATTGAAATGCACCAAACAGATTGGGTGAAAATGCAGTTCGGAATGCAACAGGATATTCCGGGCCCTCCGACATGTTTGGGAGATTGGCATTTGAAAAGAGTAAGTGACATGTGGAACATGGAAGATTGGAGAGACTTTGCAAGGGAATTACGTCAACAATGGAGGGATCGACGCCAACATGTCCTAACTGACCAAGTGCTGCAAAATTTCAAACCAACTAGAGAATATTTAGTTTGGTTTAGGTCAGTTACTATGCAACAATGGGTGTCTGATAACCCATACTTGATTGACCCGCGCTCGCAGGCCGCAGCATACGCCCAACCACCAACCCCGCAACATGACTACCCCACCCAATTCCAGCCATCGACTTCAAACACCCATAGGCCATTCATCCAAACACGTAACCCCTTCATGCCACAAACCCAATCACAACAACAAGAGCCTTACCAACACCAATATACCCCCGACAACCCCTTCATATCCACACCAACCTATAGCCCCCCACCTTTGTTTCGTTCTCAAAACGAGGCAATATCCTCATTTGGTCAAGCTTATCGTCCTAACCCAACCCAATCCAACCCAGCCCAACCTATCCGACCCAGCTTTGAAAACATGGGCACACAACTGAGTTACGGCAGCGCCTTTGGCAGCAACCTTCCACGTAATTGGGGACAAGCAGAATCATGGACTCAACAACAACCGCCTCCACCAAACACACAAATACAAGCGGAACCTCGACCACCTGGTGGTAGAGTTCGAAGACGGGGTCATCCCCGTGGATGTGGTACTGGGGGACAGTTAGATCGGGCGGGAAATTAGTTTTTGTACTATCGTTGTTGGATTATTAATAATAATTTTCTTTTATAAATATATACTTATATTTATGTATATTTACTTATATAATATATATATATATATATATATATATATATATATATATATATATATATAAGTATATTTATGTTTATAAAAGAAAATATATATATATATATATATATAAGTATATATATGTATATATATAAGTATATATATATATATATATATATATATATATATATAAGTATAAGTATATATAAGTATATATATATATATATAAATATATAAGTATAAGTATATATAAGTATATATAAGTATATATATAAATATATATATATACTTATATAAATATATATATATATATATACATATATATATATATATATATATATATATATATATATATATATATATATAAGTATATATATGTTCATAAAAGAAAATATATATTTATATTTATATAAGTATAAGTATATATATATATATATATATATATATATATATATATATATTTATATAAGTATAAGTAAATATATGTATATGTATACTCATTCATATATATATATATATATATATATATATATACTTATACATATATATACATACTTATACATATATATATATACTTATACATATATATATATATATATAACAAAAATATGAAACACAAAAATAACAAAAAAACACATGCACAACATACCATTTGGCGAATTGGTTATAAAATTGCATGCATTCGCCAAATGGTTTGGCGAATTGGTTCTAAAATTTTGGATCATGCCATTCCATTTGGCGAATTAGTGATAAATTTCACATGTTCAACAAATGGTTTGGCGAACATGTTACCAAACTATGTTAGTTTGGTAATTTTTTTTAAAACATTGTTATTTTGGAAATTAATTTAATAAACAATGTTATTTTAAAAAAAAATTCCCATATAGAAAGTATCTGAAAAGTTTCGTAGCATTTCGAACAATCCTCGATTTAATTTGATTTTTTTAACGAAAATAGTATAAATTGTGTATAATATACTACGATTTTTGACCGAAACTATTATTTCAAATAGTTTCATAGAATCTAATTTTGTGATAATTTTTTGCTTGGAATTGCATCATAACCTTCCCTAGTACCTTATAGAAAGGATCTGAAAAGTTTCGTAGCATTTCGAACAATCCTAGATTTAATTTATTTTTTGACCGAAACTAGTATAAATTGTGTATAATATACTACGATTTTTGACCGAAACTAATATTTCAAAAAGTTTTCAAGAATCTATTTTTGAGATAATTTATTTACATGGACTTTCATCATAGCCTTCCCTAGTACCATATAGAAAGGATCTGAAATATTTCGTAGCATTTCGAACAATCCTCGATTTAATTTGATTTTTTGACCGAAAATAGTATAAATTGTGTATAATATACTACGATTTTTGATCGAAACTAGTATTTCCAAAAGTTTCATAGAATCTAATTTTCAGATAATTTTTTACTTGGACTTGCATCATAGCATTCCTTAGTACCATATAGAAAGGATCTGAAATGTTTCGTAGCATTTCGAACAATCCTCGATTTAATTTGATTTTTTTACCGAAAATAGTATAAATTGTGTATAATATACTACGATTTTTGACCGAAACTAGAATTCCAAAAAATTTCATAGAATCTAATTTTGCGATAATTTTTTGCTTGGACCTACATGACAACCTTCCCTAGTACCATATAGAAAGGATCTGAAACGTTTTGTAGCATTTAGAACAATCCTCGATTTAATTTATTTTTTGACCGAAACTAGTATAAATTGTGTATAATATACTACGATTTTTGACCGAAACTAGTATTTCCAAAAGTTTCATAGAATCTAATTTTGAGATAATTTTTTGCTTGGACTTGCATCATAACATTCCCTAGTACCATATAGAAAGGATCTGAAAAGTTTCGTAGTATTTCGAACAATCCTCAATTTAATTTGATTTTTTGACAGAAACTAGTATAAATTATGTATAATATACTACGATTTTTGACCGAAACTAGTATTTCAAAAAGTTTCATAGAATCTAATTTGAAGATAATTTTTTTACATGGAGTTTAGTCATAGCCTTCACTAGTACCATATAAAAAGGATCTGAAACGTTTTGTAGCATTTCGAACAATCCTCGATTTAATTAATTTTTTTTAACGAAAATAGTATAAATTGTGTATAATATACTACGATTTTTGACCGAAACTAGTATTTCCAAAAGTTTCATAGAATCTAATTTTGAGATAATTTTTTGCTTTGACTTGCATCATAACATTCCCTAGTACCATATAGAAAGGATCTGAAATGTTTCTTAGCATTTCGAACAATCCTCGATTTAATTTGATTTTCTTAACGAAGAGAGTATAAATTGTGTATAATATACTACAATTTTTGACCGAAACTAGTATTTCAAAAACTTTCATAGAATCTAATTTTGCGATAATGTTTTGCTTGGACTTGCATCATAACCTTCCCTAGTACCATATAGAAAGGATCTGAAAAGTTTCGTAGCATTTGGAACAATCCTCAATTTAATTTGATTTTTTGACCGAAACTAGTATAAATTGTGTATAATATACTACGATTTTTGACCGAAACTAGTATTTCAAAAAGTTTCATAGAATCTAATTTTGATATAAATTTTTGCTTGGACTTGCATCATAACATTCCCTAGTACCATATAGAAAGGATCTGAAAAGTTTCGTAGCATTTTGAACAATCCTCAATTTAATTTGATTTTTTGACCGAAACTAGTATAAATTGTGTATAATATACTACGATTTTTGACCGAAACTAGTATTTCCAACAGTTTCATAGAATCTAATTTTGAGATAATTTTTTGCTTGGACTTGCATCATAACATTCCCTAGTACCATATAGAAAGGATCTGAAAAGTTTCATAGCATTTCGAACAATCCTCAATTTAATTTGAATTTTTGACCGAAACTAGTATAAATTGTGTATAATATACTACGCTTTTTGACCGAAACTAGTATTTCAAAAAGTTTCATAGAATCTAATTTTGAGATAATTTATTTACATGGACTTTCATCATAGCCTTCCCTAATACCATATAGAAAGGACCTGAAAAGTTTCGTAGCACTTTGAACAATCCTCGATTTAATTTGATTTTTTGACCGAAAATAGTATAAATTGTGTATAATAATATACTACGATTTTTGACCGAAACTAGTATTTCAAAAAGTTTCATAGAATCTAATTTTGAGATAATTTTTTTACATGGACTTGCATCATAGCCTTCCCTAGTACCATATAGAAAGGATCTGAAATGTTTCGTAGCATTTCGAACATTCCTCGATTTAATTTGATTTTTTTAACGAAGAGAGTATAAATTGTGTATAATATACTACAATTTTTGACCGAAACTAGTAATTCAAAAACTTTCATAGAATCTAATTTTGCGATAATGTTTTGCTTGGACTTGCATCATAACCTTCCCTAGTACCATATAGAAAGGATCTGAAAAGTTTCGTAGCATTTCAAACAATCCTCGATTTAATTTATTTTTTGACCGAAACTAGTATAAATTGTGTATAATATACTACGATTTTTGACCGAAACTAATTTCAAAAAGTTTCATACTTTCTAATTTTGTGATAATATTTTGCTTGGATTTTCATCATAGCCTTCCCTAGAACCATATAGAAAGGATCCGGAAATTTTCTTAGCATTTCGAACAATCCTCAATTTAATTTGATTTTTTGACCGAAAACAGTATAAATTGTGTATAATATACTACAATTTTTGACCGAAACTAGTATTTCGAAAAGTTTCATAGAATCTATTTTTCCGATAATTTTTTGCTTAGACTTGCATCATAACCTTCCCTAGTACCATATAGAAAGGATCTGAAACGTTCGTAGCATTTCGAAGAATCCTCAATTTAATTTGAATTTTTGACCGAAACTAGTATAAATTGTGTATAATATACTACGATTTTTGACCGAAACTAATATTTCAAAAAGTTTCATAGATTCTAATTTTGCGATAATATTTTGCTTGGACTTTCATCATAGCCTTCCCTAGTACCATATAGAAAGGATCTGAAAATTTTCTTAGCATTTCGAACAATCCTCAATTTAATTTGATTTTTTGACGGAAAACAGTATAATTGTGTATTATATACTATGATTTTTGACCGAAACTAGTATTTCCAAAAGTTTCATAGAATCTATTTTTTGCGATAATTTTTTGTTTGGACTTGCATCATAACATTCCCTAGTACCATATAGAAAGGAACTGAAACGTTTTGTAGCCTTTCGAACAATCCTCGATTTAATTTGATTATTTTAACGAAAATAGTATAAATTGTGTATAATATACTACGATTTTTGACCGAAACTAGTATTTCAAAAAGTTTCATAGAATCTAATTTTCAGATATTTTTTTCCTTGGACTTGCATCATAGTATTCCTTAGTACCATATAAAAAGGATCTGAAATGTTTCGTAGCATTTCGAACAATCCTCGATTTAATTTGATTTTTTTACCGAAAATAGTATAAATTGTGTATAATATACTACGATTTTTGACCGAAACTAGAATTTCAAAAAAATTCATAGAATCTAATTTTGCGATAATTTTTTGCTTGGACCTACATGATAACCTTCCCTAGTACCATATAGAACGAATCTGAAAAGTTTTGTAGCATTTAGAACAATCCTCAATTTAATTTATTTTTTGACCGAAACTAGAATAAATTGTGTATAATATACTACGATTTTTGACCGAAACTAGTATTTCCAAAAGTTTCATAGAATCTAATTTTGCGATAAGTTTTTGCTTGGACTTGCATCATGACATTCCCTAGTACCATATAATAAGGATCTGAAAAGTTTCGTAGCATTTCGAACAATCCTCGATTTAATTTGATTTTTTGACCGAAAATAGTATAAATTGTGTATAATATCCTACGATTTTTGACCGAAACTAGTATTTCAAAACGTTTCATAGAATCTAATTTTGCAATAATTTTTTGCTTGGACTTGATCATAACCTTCCCTAGTACCATATAGAAAGGATCTGAAAAGTTTCGTAGCATTTTGAACAATCCTCAATTTAATTTGATTTTTTGACCGAAACTAGTATAAATTGTGTATAATATACTACGATTTTTGACCGAAACTAGTATATCAAAAAGTTTCATAGAATCTAACTATGAGATAATTTTTTACATGGAGTTGCATCATAGCCTTCCCTAGAACCATATAGAAAGGATCTGAAAAGTTTCGTAGCATTTCGAACAATCCTCAATTTAATTTGATTTTTTGACCGAAAATAGTATAAATTGTATATAATATACTACGTTTTTTGACCGAAACTAGTATTTCAAAATGTGTCATTGAATCTAATTTTGCGATAAATTTTTTTGCTTGGACTTGCATCATAACCTTCCCTAGTACTATATAGAAAGGATCTGAAAAGTTTCGTAGCATTTCGAACAATCCTCGATTTAATTTATTTTTTGACCGAAACTAGTATAAATTGTGTATAATATACTACGATTTTTGACCGAAACAAGTATTTCAAAAATTTTCATAGGATCTAATTTGGCGATAAGTTTTTGCTTGGACTTGCATCATAACATTCCCTAGTACCATATAATAAGGATCTGAAAAGTTTCGTAGCATTTCGAACAATCCTCGATTTAATTTGATTTTTTGACCGAAAATAGTATAAATTGTGTATAATATCCTACTATTTTTGACCGAAACCTGTATTTCAAAACGTTTCATAGAATCTTATTTTGCGATAATTTTTTTGCTTGGACTTGATCATAACCTTC
This sequence comes from Lathyrus aphaca, assembly GCA_963966055.1. NCBI lineage: Eukaryota > Viridiplantae > Streptophyta > Magnoliopsida > Fabales > Fabaceae > Lathyrus > Lathyrus aphaca. The sequence continues at coordinate 36,102,154 of OZ014523.1, forward strand.
CCTAGTACCATATATAAAGGATCTGAAAAGTTTCGTAGCATTTTGAACAATCCTCAATTTAATTTGATTTTTTGACCGAAACTAGTATAAATTGTGTATAATATACTACGATTTTTGACCGAAACTAGTATTTCATACAGTTTCATAGAATCTAATTTTGAGATAATGTTTTGCTTGGACTTGCATCATAACATTCCCTAGTACCATATAGAAAGGATCTGAAAAGTTTCATAGCATTTCGAACAATCCTCAATTTAATTTGAATTTTTGACCGAAACTAGTATAAATTGTGTATAATATACTACGATTTTTGACTGAAACTAGTATTTCCAACAGTTTCATAGAATCTAATTTTGAGATAATTTTTTGCTTGGACTTGCTTCATAACATTCCCTAGTACCATATAGAAAGGATCTGAAAAGTTTCATAGCATTTCGAAGAATCCTCAATTTAATTTGAATTTTTGACCGAAACTAGTATAAATTGTGTATATTATACTACGATTTTTGACCGAAACTAGTATTTCAAAAAATTTCATAGAATCTAATTTTGAGATAATTTATTTACATTGACTTTCATCATAGCCTTCCTTAGTACCATATAGAAAGGATCTGAAAAGTTTCGTTGCACTTCGAACAATCCTCGATTTAATTTGATTTTTTGACCGAAAATAGTATAAATTCTGTATAATATACTATGATTTTTGACCGAAACTAGTATTTCAAAAAGTTTCATAGAATCTAATTTTGAGATAATTTTTTTACATGGACTTGCATCATAGCCTTCCCTAGTACCATATAGAATAGATCTGAAACGTTTCGTAGCATTTCGAACAATCCTCGATTTAATTTGATTTTTTTAACGAAAAGAGTATAAATTGTGTATAATATACTACAATTTTTGATAGAAACTAGTATTTCAAAAACTTTTATAGAATCTAATTTTGCGAAAATTTTTTGCTTGGACTTTTATCATAACCTTCCCTAGTACCATATAGAAAGGATCTGAAAAGATTCGTAGCATTTCGAACAATCCTCGATTTAATCTATTTTTTGACCGAAACTAGTATAAATTGTGTATAATATACTACAATTTTTGACCGAAACTAATATTTCAAAAAGTTTCATAGATTCTAATTTTGCGATAATATTTTGCTTGGACTTTCATCATAGCCTTCCCTAGTACCGTATAGAAAGGATCTGAAAATTTTCTTAGCATTTCGAACAATCCTCAATTTAATTTGATATTTTGACCGAAAACAGTATAATTGTGTATAATATACTATGATTTTTGACCGAAACTAGTATTTCCAAAAGTTTCATAGAATCTATTTTTGCGATAATTTTTTGCTTGGATTTGCATCATAACATTCCCTAGTACCTTATAGAAAGGAACTGAAACGTTTCGTAGCATTTCGAACAATCCTCGATTTAATTTGATTATTTTAACGAAAATATATAAATTGTGTATAATATACTACGATTTTTGACCGAAACTAGTATTTCAAAAAGTTTCATAGAATCTAATTTTGAGATAATTTTTAGCTTGGACTTGCATCATAACCTTCCCTAGTACCATATAGAAAGGATCTGAAATGTTTCATAGCATTTCGAACAATCCTCAATTTAATTTGAAATTTTGACCGAAACTAGTATAAATTGTGTATAATATACTACGATTTTTGACCGAAACTAATATTTCAAAAAGTTTCATAGATTCTAATTTTGCGATAATATTTTGCTTGGACTTTCATCATAGTCTTCCCTAGTACCATATAGAAAGGATCTGAAAATTTTCTTAGCATTTCGAACAATCCTCAATTTAATTTGATTTTTTGACCGAAAAAAGTATAATTGTGTATAATATAATATGATTTTTGACCGAAACTAGTATTTCCAAAAGTTTCATAGAATCTATTTTTGCGATAATTTTTTGCTTGGACTTGCATCATAACATTCCCTAGTACCATATAGAAAGGAACTGAAACGTTTCGTAGCATTTCGAACAATCCTCCATTTAATTTGATTATTTTAACGAAAATATATAAATTGTGTATAATATACTACGATTTTTGACCGCAACTAGTATTTCAAAAAGTTTCATAGAATCTAATTTTGAGATAATTTTTAGCTTGGACTTGCATCATAACCTTCCCTAGTACCATATAGAAAGGATCTGAAAAGTTTAATAACATTTCGAAGAATCCTCAATTTAATTTGAATTTTTGACCGAAACTAGTATAAATTGTGTATATTATACTACGATTTTTGACCGAAACTAGTATTTCAAAAAGTTTCATAGAATCTAATTTTGAGATAATTTATTTACATGGACTTTCATCATAACATTCCCTAGTACCATATAGAAAGGATCTGAAAAGTTTCATAGCATTTCGAACAATCCTCAATTTAATTTGAATTTTTGACCGAAACTAGTATAAATTGTGTATAATATACTACGATTTTTGACTGAAACTAGTATTTCCAACAGTTTCATAGAATCTAATTTTGAGATAATTTTTTGCTTGGACTTGCTTCATAACATTCCCTAGTACCATATAGAAAGGATCTGAAAAGTTTCATAGCATTTCGAAGAATCCTCAATTTAATTTGAATTTTTGACCGAAACTAGTATAAATTGTGTATATTATACTACGATTTTTGACCGAAACTAGTATTTCAAAAAAGTTTCATAGAATCTAATTTTGAGATAATTTATTTACATGGACTTTCATCATAGCCTTCCCTAGTACCATATAGAAAGGATCTGAAAAGTTTCGTAGCACTTCGAACAATCCTCGATTTAATTTGATTTTTTTACCGAAAATAGTATAAATTGTGTATAATATACTATGATTTTTGACCGAAACTAGTATTTCAAAAAGTTTCATAGAATCTAATTTTGAGATAATTTTTTTACATGGACTTGCATCATAGCCTTCCCTAGTACCATATAGAAAGGATCTGAAACGTTTCGTAGCATTTCGAACAATCCTCGATTTAATTTGATTTTTTAACGAAAAGAGCATAAATTGTGTATAATATACTACAATTTTTGACAAAAACTAGTATTTCAAAAACTTTCATAGAATCTAATTTTGCGATAATTTTTTGCTTGGACTTGCATCATAACCTTCCCTAGTACCATATAGAAAGGATCTGAAAAGATTCGTAGCATTTCGAACAATCCTCGATTTAATCTAATTTTTGACCGAAACTAGTATAAATTGTGTATAATATACTACAATTTTTGACCGAAACTAATATTTCAAAAAGTTTCATAGATTCTAATTTTGCGATAATATTTTGATTGGACTTTCATCATAGCCTTCCCTAGTACCGTATAGAAAGGATCTGAAAATTTTCTTAGCATTTCGAACAATCCTCAATTTAATTTGATTTTTTGACCGAAAACAGTATAATTGTGTATAATATACTATGATTTTTGACCGAAACTAGTATTTCCAAAAGTTTCATAGAATCTATTTTTGCGATAATTTTTTGCTTGGATTTGCATCATAACATTCCCTAGTACCATATAGAAAGGAACTGAAACGTTTCGTAGCATTTCGAACAATCCTCGATTTAATTTGATTATTTTAACGAAAATATATAAATTGTGTATAATATACTACGATTTTTGACCGAAACTAGTATTTCAAAAAGTTTCATAGAATCTAATTTTGAGATAATTTTTAGCTTGGACTTGCATCATAACCTTCCCTAGTACCATATAGAAAGGATCTGAAAAGTTTCATAGCATTTCGAACAATCCTCAATTTAATTTGAAATTTTGACCGAAACTAGTATAAATTGTGTATAATATACTACGATTTTTGACCGAAACTAATATTTCAAAAAGTTTCATAGATTCTAATTTTGCGATAATATTTTGCTTGGACTTTCATCATAGTCTTCCCTAGTACCATATAGAAAGGATCTGAAAATTTTCTTAGCATTTCGAACAATCCTCAATTTAATTTGATTTTTTGACCGAAAACAGTATAATTGTGTATAATATACTATGATTTTTGACCGAAACTAGTATTTCCAAAAGTTTCATAGAATCTATTTTTGCGATAATTTTTTGCTTGGACTTGCATCATAACATTCCCTAGTACCATATAGAAAGGAACTGAAACGTTTCGTAGCATTTCGAACAATCCTCGATTTAATTTGATTATTTTAACGAAAATATATAAATTGTGTATAATATACTACGATTTTTGACCGAAACTAGTATTTCAAAAAGTTTCATAGAATCTAATTTTGAGATAATTTTTAGCTTGGACTTGCATCATAACCTTCCCTAGTACCATATAGAAAGGATCTGAAAAGTTTCATAGCAATTCGAACAATCCTCAATTTAATTTGAATTTTTGACCGAAACTAGTATAAATTGTGTATAATATACTACGATTTTTGACTGAAACTAGTATTTCCAACAGTTTCATAGAATCTAATTTTGAGATAATTTTTTGCTTGGACTTGCATCATAACATTCCCTAGTACCATATAGAAAGGATCTGAAAAGTTTCGTAGCATTTCGAAGAATCCTCGATTTAATTTGAATTTTTGACCGAAACTAGTATAAATTGTGTATATTATACTACGATTTTTGACCGAAACTAGTATTTCAAAATGTTTCATAGAATCTAATTTTGAGATAATTTTTAGCTTGGACTTGCATCATAACCTTCCCTAGTACCATATAGAAAGGATCTGAAAAGTTTCATAGCATTTCGAACAATCCTCAATTTAATTTGAAATTTTGACCGAAACTAGTATAAATTGTGTATAATATACTACGATTTTTGACCGAAACTAATATTTCAAAAAGTTTCATAGATTCTAATTTTGCGATAATATTTTGCTTGGACTTTCATCATAGACTTCCCTAGTACCATATAGAAAGGATCTGAAAATTTTCTTAGCATTTCGAACAATCCTCAATTTAATTTGATTTTTTGACCGAAAACAGTATAATTGTGTATAATATACTATGATTTTTGACCGAAACTAGTATTTCCAAAAGTTTCATAGAATCTATTTTTGCGATAATTTTTTGCTTGGACTTGCATCATAACATTCCCTAGTACCATATAGAAAGGAATTGAAACGTTTCGTAGCATTTCGAACAATCCTCGATTTAATTTGATTATTTTAACGAAAATATATAAATTGTGTATAATATACTACGATTTTTGACCGAAACTAGTATTTCAAAAAGTTTCATAGAATCTAATTTTGAGATAATTTTTAGCTTGGACTTGCATCATAACCTTCCCTAGTACCATATAGAAAGGATCTGAAAAGTTTCATAGCATTTCGAACAATCCTCAATTTAATTTGAATTTTTGACCGAAACTAGTATAAATTGTGTATAATATACTACGATTTTTGACTGAAACTAGTATTTCCAACAGTTTCATAGAATCTAATTTTGAGATAATTTTTTGCTTGGACTTGCATCATAACATTACCTAGTACCATATAGAAAGGATCTGAAAAGTTTCGTAGCATTTCGAAGAATCCTCAATTTAATTTGAATTTTTGACCGAAACTAGTATAAATTGTGTATATTATACTACGATTTTTGACCGAAACTAGTATTTCAAAAAGTTTCATAGAATCTAATTTTGAGATAATTTATTTACATGGACTTTCATCATAGCCTTCCCTAGTACCATATAGAAAGGATCTGAAAAGTTTCGTAGCACTTCGAACAATCCTCGATAAAATTTGATTTTTTGACCGAAAATAGTATAAATTGAGTATAATATACTATAATTTTTGACCGAAACTAGTATTTCAAAAAGTTTCATAGAATCTAATTTTGAGATAATTTTTTTACATGGACTTGCATCATAGCCTTCCCTAGTACCATATAGAAAGGATCTGAAACGTTTCGTAGCATTTCGAACAATCCTCGATTTAATTTGATTTTTTTAACGAAAAGAGTATAAATTGTGTATAATATACTACAATTTTTGACAGAAACTAGTATTTCAAAAACTTTCATAGAATCTAATTTTGCGATAATTTTTTGCTTGGACTTGCATCATAACCTTCCCTAGTACCATATAGAAAGGATCTGAAAAGATTCGTAGCATTTCGAACAATCCTCGATTTAATCTATTTTTTGACCGAAACTAGTATAAATTGTGTATAATATACTACGATTTTTGACCGAAACTAATATTTCAAAAAGTTTCATAGATTCTAATTTTGCGATAATATTTTGCTTGGACTTTCATCATAGCCTTCCCTAGTACCATATAGAAAGTATATGAAAATTTTTATAGCATTTCGAACAATCCTCAATTTAATTTGATTTTTTGACCGAAAACAGTATAATTGTGTATAATATACTATGATTTTTGAACGAAACTAGTATTTCCAAAAGTTTCATAGAATCTATTTTTGCGATAATTTTTTGCTTGGACTTGCATCATAACATTCCCTAGTACCATATAGAAAGGAACTGAAACGTTTCATAGCATTTCGAACAATCCTCGATTTAATTTGATTATTTTAACGAAAATATATAAATTGTGTATAATATACTACGATTTTTGACCGAAACTAGTATTTCAAAAAGTTTCATAGAATCTAATTTTGAGATAATTTTTAGCTTGGACTTGCATCATAACCTTCCCTAGTACCTTATAGAAAGGATCTTAAAAGTTTCGTAGCATTTCGAACAATCCTCGATTTAATTTATTTTTTGACCGAAACTAGTATAAATTGTGTATAATATACTACGATTTTTGACCGAAACTAGTATTTCAAAAAGTTTTCAAGAATCTAATTTTGAGATAATTTATTTACATGGACTTTCATCATAGCCTTCCCTAGTACCATATAGAAAGGATCTGAAAAGTTTCATAGCATTTCGAACAATCCTCAATTTAATTTGAATTTTTGACCGAAACTAGTATAAATTGTGTATAATTTACTACAATTTTTGACCGAAACTAGTATTTCAAAAAGTTTCATAGAATCTAATTTTGAGATAATTTATTTACATGGAATTTCATCATAGCCTTCGCTAGTACCATATAGAACGGATCTGAAAAGTTTCGTAGCACTTCGAACAATCCTCGATTTAATTTGATTTTTTGACCGAAAATAATATAAATTGTGTATAATAATATACTACGATTTTTGACCGAAACTAGTATTTCAAAAAGATTCATAGAATCTAATTTTGAGATAATTTTTTTACATGGACTTGCATTATAGCCTTCCCTAGTACCATATAGAAAGGATCTGAAATGTTTCGTAGCATTTCGAACAATCCTCGATTTAATTATATTTTTTTAATGAAGAGAGTATAAATTGTGTATAATATATTACAATTTTTGACCGAAACTAGTATTTCAAAAACTTTCATAGAATCTAATTTTACGATAATGTTTTGCTTGGATTTGCATCAAAACCTTCCCTAGTACCATATAGAAAGGATCTGAAAAGTTTCGTAGCATTTCGAACAATCCTCGATTTAATTTATTTTTTGACCGAAACTAGTATAAATTGTGTATAATATACTACGATTTTTGACCGAAACTAATATTTCAAAAAGTTTCATAGATTCTAATTTTGTGATAATATTTAGCTTGGACTTTCATCATAGCCTTCCCTAGAACCATATAGAAAGGATCCGAAAATTTTCTTAGCATTTCGAACAATCCTCTATTTAATTTGATTTTTTGACCGAAAAGAGTATAAATTGTGTATAATATACTACAATTTTTTACCGAAACTAGTATTTCCAAAAGTTTCATAGAATCTATTTTTGCGATAATTTTTTGCTTGGACTTGCATCATAACCTTCCCTAGTACCATATAGAAAGGATCTGAAACGTTCGTAGCATTTCGAACAATCCTCAATTTAATTTGATTTTTTTGACCGAAACTAGTATAAATTGTATATAATATACTACGATTTTTGATCGAAACTAGTATTTCCAAAATTTTCATAGAATCTAATTTTCAGATAATTTTTTGCTTGGACTTGCATCATAGCATTCCTTAGTACCATATAGAAAGGATCTGAAATGTTTCGCAGCATTTCGAACAATCCTCGATTTAATTTGATTTTTTTACCGAAAATAGTATAAATTGTGTATAATATACTACGATATTTGACCGAAACTAGAATTTCAAAAAATTTCATAGAATCTAATTTTGCGATAATTTTTTGCTTGGACCTACATGATAACCTTCCCTAGTACCATATAGAACAATCCTCGATTTAATTTATTTTTAGACCGAAACTAGTATAAATTGTGTATAATACACTACAATTTTTGACCGAAACTAGTATTTCCAAAAGTTTCATAGAATCTAATTTTGCGATAAGTTTTTGCTTGGACTTGCATCATAACATTCCCTAGTACCATATAATAAGGATCTGAAAAGTTTTGTAGCATTTCGAACAATCCTCGATTTAATTTGATTTTTTGACCGAAAATAGTATAAATTGTGTATAATATCCTACGATTTTTGACCGAAACTAGTATTTCAAAACATTTCATAGAATCTAATTTTGCGATAATTTTTTGCTTGGACTTTATCATAACCTTCCCTAGTACCATATAGAAAGGATCTGAAAAGTTTCGTAGCATTTTGAACAATCCTCAATTTAATTTGATTTTTTGACCGAAACTAGTATAAATTGTGTATAATATACTACGATTTTTGACCGAAACTAGTATTTCCAACAGTTTCATAGAATCTATTTTGAGATAATTTTTTGCTTGGACTTGCATCATATCATTCCCTAGTACCATATAGAAATGATCTGAAACGTTTCGTAGCATTTAGAACAATCCTCGATTTAATTTATTTTTTGACCGAAACTAGTATAAATTGTGTATAATACACTACAATTTTTGACCGAAACTAGTATTTCCAAAAGTTTCATAGAATCTAATTTTGCGATAAGTTTTTGCTTGGACTTGCATCATAACATTCCCTAGTACCATATAATAAGGATCTGAAAAGTTTTGTAGCATTTCGAACAATCCTCGATTTAATTTGATTTTTTGACCGAAAATAGTATAAATTTTGTATAATATCCTACGATTTTTGACCGAAACTAGTATTTCAAAACATTTCATAGAATCTAATTTTGCGATAATTTTTTGCTTGGACTTTATCATAACCTTCCCTAGTACCATATAGAAAGGATCTGAAAAGTTTCGTAGCATTTTGAACAATCCTCAATTTAATTTGATTTTTTGACCGAAACTAGTATAAATTCTGTATAATATACTACGATTTTTGACCGAAACTAGTATTTCCAACAGTTTCATAGAATCTATTTTGAGATAAATTTTTGCTTGGACTTGCATCATATCATTCCCTAGTACCATATAGAAATGATCTGAAACGTTTCGTAGCATTTCGAACAATCCTCGATTTAATTTGATTTTTTGACCGAAACTAGTATAAATTGTGTATAATATACTACGATTTTTGACCGAAACCAGTATATCAAAAAGTTTCATAGAATCTAATTTTGAGATAATTTTTTACATGGAGTTGCATCATAGCCTTCCCTAGTACCATATAGAAAGGATCTGAAAAGTTTCGTAGCATTTCGAACAATCCTCAATTTAATTTGATTTTTTGACCGAAAATAGTATAAATTGTATATAATATACTACGTTTTTTGACCGAAACTAGTATTTCAAAAAGTTTCATTGAATCTAATTTTGCGATAAATTTTATTGCTTGGAATTGCATCATAACCTTCCCTAGTACTATATAGAAGGATCTGAAATGATTCGTAGCATTTCGAACAATCCTCGATTTAATTTATTTTTTGACCGAAACTAGTATAAATTGTGTATAATATACTACGATTTTTGACCGAAACTACTATTTCAAAAATTTTAATAGGATCTAATTTTGCGATAAGTTTTTGCTTGAACTTGCATCATAACATTCCCTAGTACCATATAATAAGGATCTGAAAATTTTCGTAGCATTTCGAACAATCCTCGATTTAATTTGATTTTTTGACCGAAAATAGTATAAATTGTGTATAATATCCTACGATTTTTTACCGAAACTAATATTTCAAAACGTTTCATAGAATCTAATTTTGCGATAATTTTTTGCTTGGACTTTATCATAACCTTCCCTAGTACCATATAGATAGGATCTGAAAAGTTTCGTAGCATTTTGAACAATCCTCAATTTAATTTGATTTTTTGACTGAAACTAGTATAAATTGTGTATAATATACTACGATTTTTGACCGAAACTAGTATTTCCAACAGTTTCATAGAATCTATTTTGAGATAATTTTTTGCTTGGACTTGCATCATATCATTCCCTAGTACCATATAGAAAGGATGTGAAAAGTTTCGTAGCATTTCGAACAATCCTCAATTTAATTTGAATTTTTTGACCGAAACTAGTATAAATTGTGTATAATATACTACGATTTTTGACCGAAACTAGTATTTCAAAAACTTTCATAGAATCTAATTTTGAGATAAATTTTTGCTTGGACTTGCATCATAACATTCCCTAGTACCATATAGAAATGATCTGAAACGTTTCGTAGCATTTCGAACAATCCTCGATTTAATTTGATTTTTTGAACGAAACTAGTATAAATTGTGTATAATATACTACGATTTTTGACCGAAACTAGTATATCAAAAAGTTTCATAGAATCTAATTTTGAGATAATTTTTTACATGGAGTTGCATCATAGCCTTCCCTAGTACCATATAGAAAGGATCTGAAATGTTTCGTAGCATTTCAAACAATCCTCAATTTAATTTGATTTTTTGACCGAAAATAGTATAAATTGTATATAATATACTACGTTTTTTGACCGAAACTAGTATTTCAAAAAGTTTCATTGAATCTAATTTTGCGATAAATTTTTTTGCTTGGACTTGCATCATAACCTTCCCTAGTACTATATAGAAAGGATCTGAAATGTTTCGTAGCATTTCGAACAATCCTCGATTTAATTTGATTTTTTGACCGAAAATAGTATAAATTGTGTATAATATCCTACGATTTTTGACCGAAACTAATATTTCAAAACGTTTCATAGAATCTAATTTTGCGATAATTTTTTGCTTGGACTTGCATCATAACCTTCCCTAGTACCATATAGAAAGGATCTGAAAAGTTTCGTCGCATTTCGAACAATCCTCGATGTAATCTATTTTTTGACCGAAACTAGTATAAATTGTGTATAATATACTACGATTTTTGACCGAAACTAATATTTCAAAAAGTTTCATAGATTTTAATTTTGCAATAATATTTTGCTTGGACTTTCATCATAGCCTTCCCTAGTACCATATAGAAAGGATCTGAAAATTTTCTTAGCATTTCGAACAATCCTCGATTTAATTTGATTTTTTGACCGAAAACAGTATAAATTGTGTATAATATACTATGATTTTTGACCGAAACTAGTATTTCCAAAAGTTTCATAGAATCTATTTTTGCGATAATTTTTTGCTTGGACTTGCATCATAACATTCCCTAGTACCATATAGAAAGGAACTGAAACGTTTCGTAGCATTTCGAACAATCCTCCATTTAATTTGATTTTTTTAACGAAAATAGTATAAATTGTGTATAATATACTACGATTTTTGACCGAAACTAGTATTTCAAAAAGTTTCATAGAATCTAATTTTGAGATAATTTTTAGCTTGGACTTGCATCATAACCTTCCCTAGTACCTTATAGAAAGGATCTGAAACGTTTCATAGCATTTCGAACAATCCTCGATTTAATTTATTTTGTGACCGAAACTAGTATAAATTGTGTATAATATACTACGATTTTTTACCGAAACTAGTATTTAAAAAATTTCATAGAATCTAATTTTGAGATAATTTATTTACATGGAATTTCATCATAACCTTCCCTAGTACCATATAGAAAGGATCTGAAAAGTTTCGTAGCATTTCGAACAATCCTCGATTTAATTTGATTTTTTGACCGAAAATAGTATAAATTGTGTATAATATACTAAGATTTTTGATCGAAACTAGTATTTCCAAAATTTTCATAGAATCTAATTTTCAGATAATTTTTTGCTTGGACTTGCATCATAGCATTCCTTAGTACCATATAGAAAGGATTTGAAATGTTTCGCAGCATTTCGAACAATCCTCGATTTAATTTGATTTTTTTACCGAAAATAGTATAAATTGTGTATAATATACTACGATTTTTGACCGAAACTAGAATTTCAAAAAATTTCATAGAATCTAATTTTGCGATAATTTTTTGCTTGGACCTACATGATAACCTTCCCTAGTACCATATAGAAAGGATCTGAAAAGTTTCGTACCATTTAGAACAATCCTCGATTTAATTTATTTTTTGACCGAAACTAGTATAAATTGTGTATAATACACTACGATTTTTGACCGAAACTAGTATTTCCAAAAGTTTCATAGAATCTAATTTTGCGATAAGTTTTTGCTTGGACTTGCCTCATAACATTCCCTAGTACCATATAATAAGGATCTGAAAAGTTTCGTAGCATTTCGAACAATCCTCGATTTAATTTGATTTTTTGACCGAAAATAGTATAAATTGTGTATAATATCCTACGATTTTTGACTGAAACTAGTATTTCAAAACATTTCATAGAATCTAATTTTGCGATAATTTTTTGCTTGGACTTTATCATAACCTTCCTTAGTACCATATAGAAAGGATCTGAAAAGTTTCGTAGCATTTTGAACAATCCTCAATTTAATTTGATTTTTTGACCGAAACTAGTATAAATTGTGTATAATATACTACGATTTTTGACCGAAACTAGTATTTCCAACAGTTTCATAGAATCTATTTTGAGATAATTTTTTGCTTGGACTTGCATCATATCATTCCCTAGTACCATATAGAAAGGATCTAAAAAGTTTCGTAGCATTTCGAACAATCCTCAATTTAATTTGATTTTTTTGACCGAAACTAGTATAAATTGTGTATAATATGCTACGATTTTTGACCGAAACTAGTATTTCAAAAAGTTTCATAGAATCTAATTTTGAGATAAATTTTTGCTTGGACTTGCATCATAACATTCCCTAGTACCATATAGAAATGATCTGAAACGTTTCGTAGCATTTCGAACAATCCTCGATTTAATTTGATTTTTTGACAGAAACTAGTATAAATTGTGTATAATATACTACGATTTTTTACCGAAACTAGTATTTAAAATATTTCATAGAATCTAATTTTGCGATAATTTATTTACATGGACTTTCATCATAACCTTCCCTAGTACCATATAGAAAGGATCTGAAAAGTTTCGTAGCATTTCGTACAATCCTCGATTTAATTTGATTTTTTGACCGAAACTAGTATAAATTGTGTATAATATACTAAGATTTTTGATCGAAACTAGTATTTCCAAAATTTTCATTGAA